>OY284494.1:7585094-10251090 GCA_958336395.1 Ctenicera cuprea | reverse complement strand
GCTTCGTAAAAAACTATGTGTATATCGCTTTATTTTGTTCTGTTATGTTGAATCGTGCTGAGATCTCAATTTTTTGTAGGGCTTCGTATTTACGCGAAAAATCTCAGTATATACGCGGTTTAGTTCATAGTAACTCTCTGTAGGTAGCGCTGCAGTTTTTCCGTGTATATAAGATATACATGTTTGAATGATATGACCGACTATACGAGCCAAGGACATACTGTTAAGTGTGCGAAGCCCTAAATTTGGCAACAGTGCTTCGCTCTGACTGCGCATGCCTATTCTACTTTTAAGTATCCGCTGGTCGATTATTCACAATGACTACTCTATCTTAAAATAATTAATAGCTGATTTTAAATGAATTCGGGATGTAGTCGAGTTCTTTTTTTAAATGACCAAGTAAAAAATTGAATTAGGTATTATAATTTTATTTTGAAATCAACTAATATCTAATTGCAGTAAAAAAAAGTTAAAATATTGATTATTAATTAGGAATATGTAACCCATCAATAAATAAACAATTTATTTCATTATTTTGTGCGTGAATCACCAATAATATTTAGACGATTATAAATTTAGAATTATTTGTTAAGAACATTGGCGTTGCCATACCCTTGTCTTAAGCAGGAGGTTTCTTTGCAGTAGGGGACATTTTTGCTTGTTTTATTTTGTAGTTTTGTTCTTATAGTACGCTGAACTCAAAGTGCTTTTTATACGGAGTATTCAAGTTCAAAAAAGTGCTTAAACAAGACAGAATCTTGAATACTGAAAAGGTTCAGATTCAGTAATAAATGATTGTTCATTATGAGAGTCGTCTTTTTCAGAAGATTTTGACTCCATTTGGGCAACCTCCATTCCTTCGCCGACATAAGCTTAAAAATTGTAAAAAAATTATATAGCATAAATGCAAAATTATGTTAATTACATTAAACCTTGTATAATGTAATAGTATATTGCGTACCAAGGGCCGTAAGTATCAGTTTTATGGTCGAGAATGCAGTTTGGGAAACCGAGGCGAAGCGTAGCGTAGCCGAGGTTTCCTAAGCATTCGAGACCATAAATGATACTTACGAGGTGCGTGCACTATTTTTTCAACCACCTGAAAAATATCATAAAAATTATGAAAAAAAGCTTTATCAAATGAGTACGTGTCAAATATAACATATATGATTAAACATTTTTTAGTAGGTTTGGTTGTTATAACTTCGTTGCCATAGATCAAAACGTTTTATTTTATTTTCATATTTAACCATTATGCAGGCACTTAATCTACTTACCGCCCTAGGGCGCTAAATAAATATTATTGGTCTGCAACAGCAACTATGACAACAAGTAAACAAATGGTAAGTTTTACTTACATTCCTAATATTTTGCTTTTAATGGTATACTTACTAATGCAGGTGGTTGAAATAGTATATTATAGACCAAGGCAGAGAAGACATTTTTCTCAGCCTCGCAACTTATTTCCCTCGATGCTTCGCATCTCGGGAATTAATTCTGCTCGGCTGATAAGTCTTCTCTACCGTGGTTTATATATTATTTTTTCCACTACTAGCACCCTTTTCCTTTTATAATTAATTGATTTTACATTAATAAAAAATAAATTTACAAATGCAAATATGCACAAAAATAAAGTAGCCTTGCTTGAAAACAAGAGAATAGTTAATTTCAATTGACATTCATGTAAAATATATATTTCATAATAGTGGTTATAAAATGTCCAATTTTGATGATTTGAGTGAAAACTGCACTCCTCCTGAAATTAAGGAGGGTGCAGAAAGTGTTGGTGAACAGTTATTACCAGTAAAATCAAAAGATTTTTACATGAAAGTTTATGGTGAATTTAAAGATTGGTAGCAATTGTTTTCATTATTTCCAGTAGTTAATAATGAAATATTAGTAACCACTAGGAAAGAAATTCATCGTCTTGGCTCTAAAACAAAGTAAATAATGATATCATTTAATGCTAGTAGTGGAAAAAATATAATATTATCATATACAGTGGCCGCCAAAAAGTCTGCACCATATGGAAAACATTTTTGTTCATTTGTCGTTTTTCAAATGGGTTTGAGCATTAGTTTCAGCATGATTAACAACCACAAAATTGTCAAAAATGTTTGTCATGTCACAACTCTGACCGACCAAAATGTCATTTGATATTTTAAAATGGCCTGAAATGCCATTATTTATCAAAATATGGAAAATTGCCATAAGGAAAAGTTGTTTGTTATTACATTAAGATTCTAAATATAAAGTTTGATGAGAAACTTTAAATGTTTTAGTTTTTTCATTTTTTCCAAAAATATTTAACATTTATTTCTTTGTGTGTTTTTCCTTTACAGTTGAGTTAATTAGAAACATTTCATCTCAAAAATACATAAATGTTGCATTTATTTTTTAAATGTAATTAATTTCGTGGAATAAAAGCATTTTTACGAAAAATAACAGGACAATCGTGGACTATTTTCATTAATTCTAAACCCGTATAGTAGATTTTTGCACGATAATGGGCTTAAATATTTAAAAAACTTAAATCAAATTTAGATCACATAATAAAACTGAAAATTTCTATTAAAATTTACTTCAAAAGCCTTAAAAGTGAATAAATACGAATTTATCGATAATGTTTTTTTTAAGAAATCTATTAAATTTAATAAATAAATGCAACATTTATGTATTTTTGCATTGAAATATTTCAAATTAACTCAACTGTAAACGAAAAAGACACAAAAAAAATAAATGTTAAATATTTTTGGAGAAAAATGAAAAAACTAAAACATTTAAAGTTTCTCACCAAACTTTATATTTAGAATCTTAATGTAATTACAAACAACTTTTCCTTATGGAAATTTTCGACATTTTGATAAATAAGGGCATTTCAGGCCATTTTAAAATTTCAAATGCCATTTTGGCGGTGTCATAGTTGTGACATGACACAAATATTTTTGGCAATTTTGTGGTTGTTAATCATGCTGAAACTAATACTGAAACCCATTTAAAAAAAGACAAATGAATAAAAAAGTTTTCCATATGGTGCAGACTTTTTGGCGGCCACTGTATATAAGTTTAATCTTGGCCTTGCTTTTATTAATTAAACTATCAAAAATGTTGGTTTTTGAAGGTCTTATATTAAAAACATTACAATAACATTAAAACTTTTACGTTTCGGTACTAATTTGCACCATTATCAAGAAGAAATTATAAAACTTCGATACAAAATACAGACATCTGACAGTAGTATGAAAATGACACAAGCTTATCTTGATTCAAATAGAAAATATTTGCATCAAAACTGTTAACCGTAAACTCATTAATTATCAAAAAAAAAATGTTATAGATGCTACTAAGATTTTCGATATCTCGTCTGTCGTTTACAGCCGTTTTTTCGCATTTTTTTATATGTATCATATCTAGAATTAACCGTTTTTTCTTTATCTAGTACTTTTACATTGTTAAAATTGAATTTGCGCCTTGTATCCTGGCAATGTTTTGCCAAAGCGGTGGTTTTAACTTTCAAAAACCAAGATTTTTGACACTATAATTATAATATTATCAATTTCGAATTGTTTCCAAATAACACTTCACTTCTACTAATTTTTCCAAATATTTCTCAATTCAACACAGACTTGTAAAAGCACTTGTTAAAGACAAAATCAACACAACTGTAACAAACTGCTACACAGATCTCGTCAAAAGTATGGACACCGATTTTTGCCGTTAATATACATTTTAGAAAAAAATGTGGCAAATAAAAGTTGTGGGGAAAAAAGGGGACCATATTTCAAAATTATTTTCAAATATAAAGAATATTCTCTGTAAGAATGGTATTTACAACTTGTTTTTTTTTTAAATAGAACACCCTGTATATTTTTGCATATTCTTATTTTCCTTTTAATTGCCTTTATAAACCTGATTTGTTTTTAAAATTTCGTTAGGGCGTTCCCAGTTATTAACTTTTTCGAAAAATTGGACACCTGCAGTAAAATCCGCACAAGCCGAATTTGCTCATATTATACAAACTTTTCTGCTACATATTAGTCAAGGTAATATAAATAGTATCCTCCAGATGTTTTGAAGTTAAATTTAATTATACAGGGTGTTTGTTGCACCGGTTTAAAAGTATCTAATGTTTTAATCTGTTATACTTCGATTTTTTAAGTAGAACACCCTGTATATTTTAATATAGCTGCATAGGGCTTTTTACGCCCTGTAAAATGTTATTGTAATTGTTGCACACTTAATTATTAATTACTATCAAAAAAAAAAACTATAAAGAAATTATTGTAAGCTCGTACTGCGTAAAAAACTGTATTTAAATGTACAACTCTATTTTAAATCAAATACAAAATTGAGTAGATATTAACAAAATAAATCTTATCTGAAACAGAACAAAAATAAAACTCGATTCAAAATAAAATATAAAATTGGGTAGCTTAATTAAGTATTAACAAAACAAATCTGATACAGGTAATTATTAACTTTGTTAAAAGAGGTACATTAACAAAAATTGTAAAAACATTTCTTTTTTATTACTTCCTCATAGGCAAGGCGTAAAAACTCCGTGCATTTAAGATGAAACAGTTATCACAACCGACATTTTTAAGATCATCGTCTTCTGCATCACTGTCCTACTCAAGTACGCAGTTTTCGCATTTTTCTTTAATTTTGCTCACTGTTTGTTCATTTTCGGCAGATCCTTGGACTGTATCGAATTACGTGCCTTTTGCTATGATTTAGTTGTTATAGCAGCAGCACGTTTTACTCTTTCTTGTTTTCTTTTATTTGTTTCTTCTTCTTCTGCTTGTTTTTTCTCTTGTTTCTTTCTTAAATATTCTGTAAAGATTTCAGACGAAATAATCGCTGGAATATTTTCCAAGTTTCTCTTTTTTGCTGTTTTTAATGGTGATGGCCAAAACAGGTGTTTCGCAAAGTAATTATATGAAACATTTGGCGTAATGGCAATGTTTTGTAAAACATTAATTTTTTAGATTTGTCTATGTTATTAGAATTAGGAACTTCACTTTTATTATCACATATCGCGTTCTCATCAATGTTTAGGGAACTATATAAATGATTACAAACATCTTCATTTGGTTCACTAGCAGTTAAGATATGTCTATAGTCATAGTCTTTAGTCTCGCTTTGTATCATTTCTAAATCTTTTAATTTATTTTCGTTCCCATCTTTATTTTGTTGCGTTGCATTTTCCCCATCTTTTATCTCACTTTCTATCTCTTCCAAATCTACTAATTTTGATTCATTGATGTCATATAGTTCATCGTTGTTATCAAAATCAAAAATTAAGATATCTTGCTCATCACTGAGATCGACTTCATTGTTCAAATATAAATTTTCATCAATGAGCGTCAGTGCTCCGTCATTGTTAATTTCGTAAGTATTAACTGCTTTGTTGTAAGTATTCTGTTTTATGTCTCTAATTTCTTCTAAAATGTCTTCTACATTCCTAAAGTCTTTTTTATTAAGTTTATCTTCCAACAAGGTTAACAGTTTTTTTGTTAATTCTAACTCATGTTACATTACTGGACTTTGCTTTAACGTTACCTGTAGGTTCTCTAACGTATTTTGTATGCATCTTAAATAATCTACCCCACTGGGATCAAAGCTACAAAAACGATGGGGAAAATGAAACGTCTAAAGACAAAGACGAAAATAATATAAATTCCTATGACAACGTTACATATTTATACCTAAAAATAGTGGCCGACTATCGGGATGTTTGCAACCAATAGTCAGCCTTCAAACTTTGAACACGGCCGACTACTGGTTTTCAATTGGTTTTTTAGTAGTTTGAGTGATTAATTGCGATACTACATTTAATATCTATGTACATAAAAATTAAGGGTCAAAATAGTTAGTTTAGACAAATACCCAATAGTCAGCCCTGTGGCTGAGTACTAGATTTTGGCAAAACGCAAGTACCCAATACTCGGCCATAGCGAAACTTATAGTTTCTCTAAATATTTTAGCATTTTTTAGTCATAAAATATTAACTTTCACTCTTTAATTAACACTTATAAACCATCAACACTCAAAAACTTAACTTTTAAACAAAGTTATGGACTAATTTGTGTAAGCATGTAAAGTACAGAAAACGTTTGTTTTACCTACCAATTCTCAACCTTCACAACACCTTCCCGCAACTTGATTTATGTTAGCCACAATTTTAAGGTTATTTTCTGTACTTTTTTTAATTGAGCGGGAGGAACGTGGCCGACTTCTGGTATAGTAAAAAAAATACAAAATAATATCGTTAGTTCTTATTATGTTGAACTTTTTGTAAAAGTGGTCGACTACCGGACGTGGCCGAAGAAGGGCACATTCACCCTAGTACTAGTAAAATAAAGTTACTTTATTTTACTAGTACAATAAAGTACCTGTACGTCAACTGTCAATGTCAAAATAAATTCTGTTTGAATACAACTACTAGCTAAGTAGCTAAGCAACAGCAAAAGCATACTGTGATATATGCAGTTTTTCAATGGTAACTAAATATTTTATGCCAAATTGTCAAACTTATAAATTGATTTTTTTTTCGAAAATCGACCAATTTTAGCAGTCGAACATAAAGCTTTGTATGCATTTCGTACATAATTAGGCTTTTTGGACTTGCCCTATTTATGGGCCTCGCTCGCTGCGCTCACTCTGTCATAAACTATAGGGGTCGTCCAATAAAGACCTACATTATGTACTTATTACATAAGCTATTATTCGATAGAATTCTGTTTCATTTTTAGCAATGTTGTTATATAAAAAAGTTGTTATTGCCATGGTTATGACCAATAGAATGGCCCATACCATACCATAGCAACAATATTGCTACGCAACAAAATCGCTAGAAATTCAAACAGAATCCCACTAAAATAGTGTTTAACAATTGCACTGTAATGGACTGTGTCTCTAAAGCCGACGGTTTTAATAAGTGTAACGTATTCCTTTTTAGATTTTTTCTTATTGCAAACAGACGTCGGCGTCGTCGAGTATTAATGTTTTTATTGTGGGGAAATGATGTTCATTGCAAATGTTGTACAATGGCGGTTTGTTCTTAATTGAAGCCAAAGTTAGCTCAATTCTCTTAAAATAACTGATTACGATAGTAATCTTTTACCGTGTTTTATTTTGTAAGTCATGGGTTTTAATAATTTATTTATGTCATTTATTTAGGGAAATTCTGTACGATTTTTTGCCATTTGAATGGCCGCAACAATGGCAATTACAAATTTGTTAAATAAAAACATTGCCAAATTATAATAAATAATTATTACAGTATAAAAATAATAAATAATTAATTATTACGCAATGCCTATAATTAAAAACATTTGAATTTCCGAGCGAGTACTCGTATATTGTGCAAACCGGCGCGGCGAGTTGAAGCCGCCAGTGGAATCGGTGTCTGTGGACGCTAGTGAAAACAACATTCAGAATATTTAAAAGGCAACACAGCATGGACTCGTGAAATGCGTGAAATATTCGCATTTTATACAGATGGGTTTCATATAATCGGTGGTATGTCAATGGCTTCCTTTTAACAGTCATATATAAATTTTGCTGTATATGAAATAATCTTACCCCTCTCAGGTTGCTTGTATTTATGACGCTTCAAATGAATTATATATTTGACTTGTACGTGCGTATCGCTTTAAATAGACCCGGGCTTCTGAGTGCCCGATGTATGTACCGGGCTTGGTATCTTCCATACTATATGTATATATATATATATATATATATATATATATATATATATATATATATATATATATATATATATATATATATATATATATATATATATATATATATATATATATATATATATATATATATATATATATATATATATATATATATATATATATATATATATATATATATATATATATATATATATATATATATATATATATATATATATATATATATATATATATATATATATATATATATATATATATATATATATATATATATATATATATATATATATATATATATATATATATATATATATATATATATATATATATATATATATATATATATATATATATATATATATATATATATATATATATATATATATATATATATATATATATATATATATATATATATATATATATATATATATATATATATATATATATATATATATATATATATATATATATATATATATATATATATATATATATATATATATATATATATATATATATATATATATATATATATATATATATATATATATATATATATATATATATATATATATATATATATATATATATATATATATATATATATATATATATATATATATATATATATATATATATATATATATATATATATATATATATATATATATATATATATATATATATATACATGTATTAACATAAAAAATAGTATTAATCAAATGCTAAACTGTATCGGGATAAGGGTGATTTCTGTGTTCGCACATCCATTTCACCAATATTTTCTGAACGTTCACGTAAGTTGCCATGATATGAGTTTGCATGAACGCCATTTGGAGGGCATGAACAAGGTCTTCTTGCTCCGACCCTGATTCATTTTTATCTGTGCTGCTGTTCAATTGAAATCTATCACGATCTGAAACAAAGTATTATTTTGAATGTAGACAACAACAAAAAAAACATGCAAATGTCACAAAATGACAAGATGTATTTTCAAAACTGTTTTATGCACTCTGAATGAAAAACTATATGTATAGAACAAACCTACATCTCCCCTCATCCCATTCATCAAACATATCATGAAATTGTGAATTTCCACACAACTTTTTCTGAAACACTTGGTTTATATTGGATTAAAAAAACTAATTTGATTTCAATCCATTTGGTGTCCATGACGACATCATTGTTTATAGAATTAGCATCACAATTATCTAGATGCAGAGGACAAACAGAGTTTAGTGATGAAGTGTAGCTGTTTATTGCCAGTTTACAGAATAATAGAAAATAATTCAATGGACTATGCAAATCTAATTTAAGAACTTAAACACCTTACTGTTCGAAATATTTAAATCAAGAAAAAATTCTGTAGCTGCATAGTTAATCTTAATTTTGATAGTAGTTATTGAATGTGAGGAAAGAAATCTTGCAATCCTAGCTAAAAGGCACCATATTGCTCGCTCCCCCCTCTCTCCACCCCCACCCCCTCTCTCTTTCTGATCTACACAATACCAATTTATATGATTTCATACCCCTTCCAACATTGTGTTGGCTAGGTTGATTGTGAATTCTGTTTTTTGTGATGATAAACATAAAATAGATAATTATACTGGAAGCAGTTAAAATTCACAAACATTTAAAAACTGCACCTTTAATGAATGAGCAACACCAAAAAATATAAACAAACGATTTTATAAAATTTGAATGTTAACATGACAGGATTAAGTGTTATAAGTATTATCTTCCAATCTTCAAGTTGTGTTTTTGGGGTCGTGGTTTGTTTGTTTTTAATTGTAATATTTCAATATGTAAGGGAGTACTACATCTGCAAAACTGCAGATATACCGTCTGTCTATAAAGTAACCCCCCCCCCCTCAACTAACTTTTGACAGACTTGATATTTTACCACAACATTTGGTGTGCTTTAATGGGAAATTAAATACTATTTTTTAGCCAATAATTAAATTTTGGATCATTCAAAATGGCGGCTGGGCGCCATTTTTAATTTTATTTTTAAATGGAAAGGGGGATCGAGTGACACCTCATTTGAAAGATCTTTTCGTTCTGCGTCTGATCCTAGAGTTTCAAAGAAAAATATTCAGACATAACAAAACGGCGGATTTTAAACAAATGGACTCACTCAACTTAAAATTGTTTTAATTTTTTTATCCAGTAGTCCACTTTTTCATTTGCAGGACAAAATTTTCCCAGAAATATCTCAGGTGGCTGGAAATAATATTGAAAACGTTATGTTCCAACAAGCCGGTGCGCCGCCTCATTATCCTGTTTCTGACTTTCTCAACGGACATTTTCCTGGAAGATGGATTGGTAGGCGGGGGCCTGTAGAATAGCCGGCTCGCTCCCCAGATTTAACCCCCTTAGATTTTTTTCTATGGGGATATCAGAAATCGAAAATGTACAGAACCCGCCCAGAAACAATTGAAGAACTGGAGCAACGCATTACAGAAGTAAGCAGAAATATTGTTACGCTTAATACGTAACTGATGAGAATATTAATTCTCATCCTTCAGGATCGCAGTATAGTTTTAGAAACTCAAGTTTTATAGATGTATAAATATTTATTTAAATATCCCTATAACTATTCTACATTATTACTACTGCTAACTTATCTAAATTAACGTAATAAATTAAAACTAACTTAATAAATTAAAACAACTTACATATATAACATGAGGCGCACTGACACCATCTTTCAATTGATTGGACTTTTCCTGAGTAATGCCAGACACAGACTAACTCCTTCAAATTCAAAATACACCTTTCCAGGTGCTCGTGTCCTCCCACTTAATTATATTAAATCATTACATGCCAACCTTTGATTGGCTTTTTACATTTTATTGGTATCAGCACGACCTCAATATTTTGTAATAACCCTTAGCAAACTTATTTGATATTTCTTAATTTTGTATGACAAAGTCGACACTTGCAGAAATGCAGTTTTGACATCAGCACTTGCAACATAATTATATGCGCAATTATTAAAATAAGCAAGACCTAAATATTAATGGAATTCTTTGAATATTTGACTTTAAGTATTTAATTATTTAATAATTTTGAATATTTAATTTTGGTTCGTAACAATATCACTCCAGAAACTTATGAAAATGCAAGGCAGAAATTTCATAACCGACTTTTAATGTGCCAAGAAGTGAATGGTGAACCTTTCCAACACTTAATTTAATTACTGTTTGCTTTAATTCTTAGATTTTTAAATAGACTTCTTTATCTTCAAACATTTGTCATTTTGGTATGGCTGAATATTTTTTTTGAAACTCTAGGATCAGGCGCAAAACTAAAAGACCTTTCAAATGAGGTGCCACTCGACCCCCCTTTCCATTTAAAAGAAATATTGAAAATGGCGCCCAGCCGCCATTTTGAACGATACAAAATTTAATTATGTGCTAAAAAATAATATTTTATTTCCCATTACAGCACACCAAATTTTGTGGTAGAACGACCTAACACTCGAAAAATTGAAAGAGCGATAGACATAGTTGCTTTACGAAGCATGTCATGGTCGTTTTGGATACGCACTGTGATATCAAATAAGCGTTCCTTAGCTCTGCTACAATTTGCGAGGTCGTTGCATACAATAGATTTTTCATATGGTCCATACGTAATAATTCAGTAGTGTGAGGACACCTCGATGATTAAGCTTATGCCCGGGCCGGTGAAGTAACCTTCAAACTGCTGGTTTAAAAATTGTCTTACAAAGTGTACTTACGCGCAAACCTCGTACCTATCCTAAAAAAATCAACCTTTTACAGGACAGCAATAGTAGATTGCTTGCTTCATATTCCACTTGGCGATTTTCTTTAAATTATTTATCCTACCAACAGCTAGGCTTCCGGGTTGGAGCCGCGTCATCGGTGCATGAACTGCCGACGTTTCGTCCTCGGTTCTACGGGACATCTTCAGGGCTGTGGTCACAGTTGTGTTCCAGATCCCAAAGTGACCACAGCCCTGTAGATGTGCCGTGGAACCGAGGACGAAACGTCGGCAGTTCATGCACCGATGACGCGGCTCCAACCCGGAAGCCTAGCTGTTATTAACAACGGCCGCGGAAGCCTGCAACTTAGATTATTTATCCTACCCTTTTAGTTGGCTATTACAGCCTACAACTCCAAATATTCATAAGCCCGCCAATATTCAAAATTAGATAAAATGATCACTCGTTCGACATGCAATGTCCTCAGCTAAACTTTGGTGAAGTATAGACTTTACTATATCATGGGACTCTCTGTAAGCTATAGTAGGTATAGTGTGGTTTGCAGTTCAACAACAAAAGATACTTGCTCCTTTCTTGTTTTTGTTTACAATTTAATAATATGCACATGATACAGCGTGTTTTAAGGATAATGAGCCAAACTCTGGGAGTGAATGGTACCAAAAAAAAGCCACAGAAAGGTCCTATAAACATGGTTTGAAAACTGCGTAGCAGTAGGTGCATAAAATTTTGAAATTTTATAGGTAAATGCTATTTATTTTGCTTACCATTTCTACTTATTTTGTGTCAATTGAGTAAGTACAGGGATAACTCTGTTAATACTAGTTGAAGAAAATCGTTTACGTCTCTCTCATTGGTCCAATTTTTTATGACGAATGTGGTGAAAATAAAAATCGAAAATCTTTTATTTTTGAACTACAATTGAAAAATGAATATTTTATTTTATGAACATTTTATTTATTTTTATATTTTTTCTACATAGTGCTATAACTCGTTTAATTCCAAAAATCTAAGAAAACGCTATAAAGGTTTTAACTAATTTTTTTTGGCAAATTACAGTGGTCTGTTGGTTTTTTTTTATACTTGCTGTTTCCCTAATACATTTTTTCGAGTATTGACAAAGAAAAAAAAATCGCAGTGGGTTGGGCTTTTACCTCTTGTAACATTTAATATGCTTTCAAGATACAACTTTTTATCCTCCATACTATAAAAAAAAGATTCAAATTGGGCTACAAATAACACTATTATAAGGGCGTTTTCAAGCAAAGTAGAGCACACTGTGTACCAGACTAATAGCACAACTGATTTTTCATTTAAAAAAATTATCTCAAAAATCGTCCGATTTTACGACAAAAAATTACTTTATCATGACTTCTAAGATAAAAATTAAAAAAAGGGTAAAATACGCGAAATTATTTGGCATTTATGTATTCATATAAACATACGTACAATAATACTAAAGCACTGCTCACATATAAAACTTCAAAATTTTAAGCAACAACTGCCAGTTATTAACAAAAAGCGACTACTCTTCCTTTTTCCAGAGGCTTTCTTTAACCCCATAACAATGTGTTTTCCTTTTGGAACCCATATTAATATGATTTTTTTAAAATTGTGTTTAGGGGTACAATTCACTCTCACATGTAGGCCTATTATTTTTGTACCAACTTGTAATGAAATATCATTTAAACAATTTTTTCTTTGTCAACTTATACCATATGTTCAAATAGAAAAATATATATGGGTTGGTCATGGAAAATAAAATTTGTGTTTGCATGCTTCAGAATTTTAAATGTAAGAAATAAAAACGCTTTACAACACTTACGCCTCATTCAGTCGTTCACGACTGCCTGTATTAACATCAACAGCAAGACACGTCAGTCGATAATAACACAGGAGGCCATGGTCCAATTGCACAAACGACTGTTAAATTTTTTTAAATAAATGATTGGGATATCAACAAATAATTAGGAGTTAATTGTAACAGGATCATTATTATGACTAAAATACTTACAATTAACACATTAACAAAAATAAATTTAGAGTAAATTAGATGTGATTTACAATCTAATTTTATTACATCAAAAATCGTTTTGGTCACAAAAAATTGGAAAAATTAATTTTCACAAAAAAATAAATAAAACAAACTGTCATCAAAACAAACACAATCAAAATAGTAACAAGTAAAAGGTCAAACCTACACCTCCATTTTAAGCAAAGAATTATTTCCCGCTATTTACATGTTCATGGAGGAAAACGACATCCTCAAGGTTATGCAGGCAGAGACGGTTACACGAAACTTTTCTGGGTCAAAATGAAAGAAGGTTACCCATGTGGAATTGGTAAATTTGGGAAATACTCCCTTGAACAATAGAATATCCAAGTTGCGTCTTCGCCGCATTGTTTCACAAGTAAAATTGATTAATATAATTGATAACAAACAGCAATAAGAATAACTCACCTCCCTACAAAAATTTGTAGTTTGTAAGCGGAACGCTTCTACACCACCCAACCTTCGCTGCACAAATGAAGCCACAGAACATGCTGTAGTTGCATTGTTCAATTCTGGAAGATCATGTACGTAAATATTAAAGAGTGTTGGGCCCAATATTGATCCTTGTGGTACACCTCCGTTTATATTTTTTATTGATGAAAGTTTTGCGCTTACTCTGACGGCGAATTTTCTATCAGTGAGAAACGATTTAATGATTAAAAACAAATAATTCGGTATTTTAATTTTTAATAATTTATAGAGCAGCCCGGTTGTCCACACCTTGTCGAATGCTTGTGCAATGTCAAGGAACACCGCAGTAGTATGCATTTTATTCTCGAAACCTTTTTCTATCAATTCTGTAATTCGTGATAGTTGTTGTACCGTTGAGTGTTTTTGCCTAAAGCCATATTGAAAAGGTGGGATTATATTATTATTGTTTAGGAATTTTGTTAAACGGCCATGAATGATTTTTTCCAAGATTTTAGATAAGGTAGGCAGCAGACTGATAGGGCGATATCCTGCAGGATCCTTAGGATTCTTGCCGTGCTTATGAATCATAGTAATGTGTGCCAGTTTCCATGAGTCAGGAAAATAGTTTGAGTATAAGCATGCGTTAAAGGTGGATGCTAAATAAGCATAAACTTTCCCCGGGAGGTTTTTTAAGATTATGTTGGGAATTTGATCATGCCCTGGTGCTTTTTTATTAGGTAAGCGTTTTATGTATTTCTTAATTTCTCTAGGGCTGGTGGGTTTGATGATTCCTGGAGCCGGGGGTGCATGTTGATTTATATACAGTTGGGCTTCATGGTTGAATGCTTCATCATCATCATCGTCGTCGGTACTAGTTGTGAATGTTGTTTCCAGATGGGTTGCAAATAATTCACATTTTTCTTCATCTGAGGAGTATACTGCGCCGGTTTTGATCAAAGTAGTGGTGATTTGTGGCTGTTTTAAAATTCGTTTCGTTGCTAACCACATTGAAGAATCTCGCGGTTCCAGCTCCTCTATGTATTTCTTGTAGGTGTTGATACGATAGTTTTCTAGCTCAAGTCGTACTTCCCTGATAATCCGGTTTAGTTGTTGCCTAATAATCGGATCTCTCGTTTCTTGCCAGGTTCTTCTTAGTGAGTGTTTTTGTTTTATTAAGTTTAATATTCGCTGCGGAGGGGTTAAATAATCCAAGTTTCGCCTTCGACGTTGAACCGTTGTTGAAGTTTGGATAGATTGCACAATGGAGTTATTCAAGGTGTTGATTGCAGAGTCAATGTCGTTTTTTGAGACTAGAGTCGTAGGACATTTTAAAGTAGTGCTTAGGTGATCTCGGAATAGTGGCCAATCAATTTTACCAGTTGTAAGTCTTGGATACTGTTCCGTGTGTTCAGCTACACGATCAAATGTGATTATCACAGGCAAATGGTCTGAGTCCAATTCGGTTAAGGTCGTCTGATATATGGGGGTAGAAATTTTCTTGTGCAGCACCAAATCTAAGATGTCTGGTTGATGGTCGTTTCTTGCAGGGAAATAGGTGAATTCATCAAGGCTCTAACGACATTCCTATGGAGACTAACAATACCCAAAACACAAGTAACAAGCGATCGCTGACCCCATCTGATAATACATCGAATAAGAAATATCTATTTCAAACAGACCAACTAATCGCAGCTAACAAATATTTTGTACTCGATAAAAACGAACAAGAAACAAACGTAAATAAACACGACATTACCGATCCCATAAATATCACAAATAACAATCAGCGGGTACCTCCGATATTTTTACACAACGCCCGCAATTATCAAGCAGTGATAAGAGATATTAAAGAAGTAATAAAAAATGAGAATTTCACTATAAATAACAAAGGAGAACACTTGAAAATAAATTTAAAAAATATAGAAGACTATAGGTCGTTAACAAAATATTACGACAACGATAAAGAAATCCGATATCATACTTATCGAAATCCCGATAAACTTACAGAGTCTGTAATAATACGAGGCTTACCTTCACAAATAAAAGAAGATGACATTAAAGAGGAGCTGGAGACAAAGAAAATATCGGTAATAAAAGTTACACGCCTATTAAATAAAGATAAGAAACCAATGCCTCTATGTGCAGTAGAAATAAATAAAGATCAACAGCATAATGACATCTTTAAAATAGACAACCTACTGTATTGTGTTGTTAAAGTTGAAGCCAGACGTAAATCAATTAAAAATTAATATTTCAAAAGTTTGTTGACTGAAATAATAGAATAATTATTTCAACAGTCTGAAAATATTGGTTGAACATGTTTTAAATGTTGAGTAAAACTCCGACTGCTATTGATTGAAATGGTATTACAACTTCAATAAAATATATTTCGTGTTTGCAACAACGCAACTTGCTTATTTGAAACAAAAATACTAAAGTTTTAGTGAATAACTGGCGTACATGTTCCTTTAACATATTATATTGTTCTCTGAAATAAATATCTTTGACATGTTTTACAAGTTGTATGAATGCAACTAGAATGTTGGCCACCCGCAAATGCAAAAATCTGTTGAGTGAAGCTGTTCTCGTTTCATTCAACAGTTTTTTTTCTCGGTGTAGGAATCATTCAGCGTATCATTATTTATTTATTTTTTTTGGTAACAAGATCATTTTTTTTATATTTTGAGTAGAGTAGTAGCTAAAATTAAAACAATTTAAACACTTTTAGTTTCCCCACTGTTATTTAATATATAATGATAAATAATTTATAAAAAAGAATTTTATGCTATGAATCACCTAGGTTTAAACCAGTAAACAGCATTCGGCTACAATCGGGTGGTACAAAAACGCTGCATTCACTTGCCGTCAGAAATTACGCATTTTACTGCAAAAGTTTTCCAAATAAAATCAACAACATTACAGATAATTTTACAGTACAGCTCCCAGGTTGCATTTCCAATTTGAACTCCTATGCACTCTCGCTGGAATTAAAGTTTCGTTAATATAAAAACTCAGAACACAGTAACTGAAACAAGCATCTTCTTACCATTGTGATTTGTTTACAAAAATTTAGAAAATTAACATGTACCAGTTGTACATATTGTAATCAACGACAGCGCCTTAAATATTAAGACGCTGTCGTAGATGTCTAAAGCCTGAATTCAACAGATGGCCAAAATATTGCATCCAGGACAAACGCCTCAACCTCCGGGTTTCCTTCACGGCGTTCGCCCTGTCTACGTACGGCTGCTTTTCCACGTTGTTCATGTTCCCCCATAGCGGAGCCGTCTGGTGTGCCATCATAGGATACCCCTTCGTGTATGTTTTATGGGATACCCCACGCCAGGGTTACGCGCGCACATGTCTGCCTGGTATATATTAATGAAGCTAGTGTGTAGTGATCAAACATGGCGTCGGATGTATACAACAG
Organism: Ctenicera cuprea; assembly: GCA_958336395.1. NCBI lineage: Eukaryota > Metazoa > Arthropoda > Insecta > Coleoptera > Elateridae > Ctenicera > Ctenicera cuprea. The sequence continues at coordinate 10,233,736 of OY284494.1, read as the reverse complement.
AAACTTTTTATCGGTGGTGGGGATCGATAATATGCCGTTTCCGTTGGCGCGAAGTTTGAATTCAAATTTTACTTTTAAAAATTTAAATTTTCACGAAAAAGTCTTTTGACATACACATACACATTCGCTCGCAACACAAGAAAAGAGAGACATCAGCATATACAGAGTGTACTTTGATTACGCACCAGGGAAAATCAATGCATTTTTATTGAATTTCCTGCTTTCGCATTCACGCAATTTTCGAGCTGCCGAGATATTTCAATATAAATCGAAGTGCCTCGTTAGTAATTAACAAGTGATTTATTGCTTTCATTTAAGTAGTAGCTTTGTATATTCCAAATTTTTATGTACCTGGCGAATTATATGCTTATCTGTAAGTACTAAGGTATGGACATGCCGTCCGCCGATATAGCCGGGCGCTGAGCAGTGCAGTAGGTAATTTATTTTGTCCGTTTAATTTTATTATTCTAAGCAATCTATATTCTAAGCTTTCTGTTTTTCTACAAGTGGCTTATTGTTAAATTATTTTGTTGATGGAGATAAACACAGATAAATTTTGCAGCATAATTATAGACTGAAGATTATGTTACATTTTAATGAGCGTTTGCATTAGTTTAGTAAAAGGTATTATTGCAAATGATGATTATATACTTTCCTTATTTTATTGTTCTAATCTTTGAGAGGTGTTTATTTGCAAAAATATGTGATTTAGTTAGTCGCAAGACTGTCATCACTTTGTCAGTGTCCAACCCTTATATGTATCTTTTATTTAAACAGCATCACTAACGTTTTTGATGTTTCACTGTTTAATATACCGGGAGATCGAGAAAGGTTGTCCAAAAAAAACTACCTTCTAAGTACTTATCAATGTTTCTTTCTAGTGTGATATTAGCCATACCAAAGAACATCAAAACGCCGCCATACTGCGCAATACGTTTGTTCCGTCGTTTGTTTATGCTTGTTCCGTGTGTTTACGTTTCTTAATTTCACTTTATATTCTTGGACGCTGTTATTATTATACAAATAGTATTTTTCAATACTAATTAGGGATTGTTAAACGAAGTTTACAGTAAGTACAGTGTTTCCAATTAATTGAAAACAGTAATAATAAGGCATTCCAGAATGCTGTCAAAGTAAATTCAATATGGCTGCTGCATGGCAGACACAGTCACCATAGCCTATCTGACGTTGTGTGTAATAGGTGTAAAAGCGTTTTTGGTGTTAATTTTCTTGTTTTTTGACGAAAACTTTTGTTTTTTAAAGTAACGATGCCTGCGTTTTGTTGTGTGGTGAAATGTGGTAGTCGCAAAGAACGCGACGACGTGCATTTTTATCTAATACCTGCTGTACTATCTTTCAAACATAAAGTAACTTTAAAAGAACTTTCGAAAGTTAGAAGGCAGAAATGGCTTAATGCAATAAAACGAGTGGATTTCACGGAAACAAAGTAGAAAAATGCAAGTACCTAGGCATTTTATTTCAGGTACTCACCTACTAACTAGAATGTTACTCAGCATATATAAATTATAGGAAAACCTGCAGATTTATTCATTAAAATAATTGTTGAAATTTAAAAATATGCATATCACTCAAAGATTGTGTTTTAAGCTTTAAAATGATATATATAATCTACATAAAATTTTGTAACAATAATTAAATATTTAATTTTTTTATTTAAGTAAACCATATGTACAAAATAACAAAATCTTTTTTTCTATATATACATATTTAAAGTTAAATAAACAAACATGATAACAATAAGTCATCCTTTTATTTATTTTAATACAAAAGTGTTGTCCTTCACTTAATACTAAAACTTTCCGTAACTGAACTAGTCATCACCATGAAGTAGAGTAAACAGCGCACAATTAACTATTAAAATTAACCCTACAATCTTCACATAGCCAACAAGTTTCTGGAACATCAGCCAAACCAACACAGTCTAAGTGAAACCACTGTAATTCACAGCTATCATTATAGCATTATCAAATGCAGTTACTACTGGATACGCATCAATATTGGTGTTAAACTCGTGTTTATCAAGAGCACAGGAATCCACGTTGTTTATTTACTTAATTTTTTCGTTGTATCCTTCTGCTACATCAGTACCTACACGTTCTAGGCTTAACAAATACGCACTTTTTCTTTCTACAGCCAAATTTTTAATATAAAAGTAATATTAACGTTACACGTGTACAAAAAAATTCTAAACAAGTTAGCACGTCAACACTTTGCCATACACAGAACGGAAACAGCTGACGATGTCTGCCATGCAGACGCCATTTTTAAAGAGCTGAGGTCACGTGTTCTAGAATACCTTATTGTTTGTAAATTTAAGGTTATGTATTCCGTTGAACACAACAAGTTTATTATTGAATCTTATTTCCGCAATGGCCAACGCAATGAAAATGATGGTGAATGGAAATATTCAGTAAATTTGTGTGTAGATGAATTCGTTAATCGTTTCCCCGACGTCGACTTTGATTACGATAATCTAAGCAGGCATGTAAAGCGTATTGCATTTTCCCCACGGTCACCCGATTTGACACCCCTGGATTATTTTCTTTTTGGGCATTTAAAGAACACGATATATCAGACCCCCATGCACACACTTGAGCAACTGAAGGATGCTATTACTGCCGCTACTGCAAATATGACTGTGCAACAGCTACAAAATGTTTTTAACAGCATGAAAAGAAGAGTAGGGTGCTGTATCAACAATAATGGGGCTCATTTCGAACATGAACTGTAATTACTAATTTTGTTAATTTATTTTTGTAAAATTTAATATTCTAATTAGTTAATAAAACAAATAATGTTCTAATTAATTCCATTATTAACCGTAATTAAAACTGATTGCAAATAACTTCTTATTTTCATAATTATTTTCCTCTTTTGAATCTACAAGAAATTGCTAACTTCATTTCATACATGACAGCACTATGACAGGTGGAGGATGTAAAGATTGATATACTCTCTGTAGAAAGTAGTTTTTTTCGGACAACCTTTCTCGATCTCCCGGTATATGTTTTATTCTTTGCATATTTTTGTTAAGTTCCCAAATAGAGATGTTATAGCCATTCTTGTTCGACATCCGAATTATCAACTTTCAGTATTATAAGTTTACCTGTAACGACAGTTTCCCTTGTTTTGAATATATTTAGAACAACTACCTGCTTTGGCGGTCGAACTGGCATAGGCCGACCAGGACAGACCCTTCATCACAATTGACCAGCATATTATTATTTAAGAGTGTTGTTTATAACTTGTTTGGTTGACTGCTTTCTAAATCTCTTAGTACAAACAGCGCAACCCGTCGCTCACGTCTACTACTATTTCAAGAAATATAATAATTCGTAAACGTTGCGGGTTTATAAGAGTATAGTCAATGCTTATATTAAGTATTGCCAACTTTTAACACTTCGGTCATGGCCTGCTCTGAATCATGTTTTTTACGATCACCCGGTGTAAATAAAATACTGGTGCACATTTTAAATTAATTACAAAAAATTATTGGGGGTTACTTGACGATAGCTAACTACTAGCTCCCTTATTCACTGCAAATTATTAATAAGTTCGAGCTCGACTTTGTTGAAGTTTATATTAATATATTATAAATAAAATGATTGATAAACAGTAATGCATTAATAATAAATACCCATTGAAGTTAGTTTATGACTATTTTATTTATAATAATTGTATTAACATACTGCCTTCTTCTCTACAAATTTAAATACATTGTTTTAATTTGATATGGTGTTCTCAGAATTGCACTATTAACTCATGGCTTTAAGAATTTTTTAAGAATTTAAATATGGTGTTTCAATTTCTTCAGATTTTAATTTAAAAAATGTCTTGTTTATGAAAGGGTTTTGTTGCACTTGCTCCATGGCTGTAAGAATGTTTTGGAATGCAATTCTCTTTGCAATAAATATTTCAGCTATAGATACAGATGGTATTTTAAACTGCATGGCACCTACTATTGACTACCCAAAAGTTATTAGCTATAACAAATCTCAAATATTTCTTGTTATTAATATATCTAAAAATATATTTAGGTACTGTCCTAAGACAAGTGCAGCCAACCTCTGTCGTGGAGAAAAATAAGATATTTTTTCAAAATCTGTAGAAATAAAAAACTCTATTTTAACTTTTCCACAAATATACATACTGCCATAAGACAAGTGCAGCTAAGCACAAATGTCTATTTCATTAAATAAAAAGACATGCAGTAAAGTCTTAAAACCTTAATACTCAATTTGTTTAGGTGTCTTCAAACTTCTAAGTGGAAATTCTCACCAAAACTCTATTCAAAAATCGTGTTTTATTACACGGCTAAATGCTAAATAAAACTGACAAACAGCATCAACTAGTCTATGCTGTGCTTGCTAATGCCAAACAGATGTTTTAAATAAACTTTCCTTTGTGTTATTATACAGCCAGGGCTAATTATTAAATCGGCCTTTACGCAAAATTAGGTTCAAAATTGGCGATGAACTTCACCTGGACTTCCCCACACTTTTAACATAATTATCTTTTTTTTCCATAAATATTTCATATCATGGAACTATAGATAAAAGATAGCAATCACAATAATTCTCTCATTGAAGTATGGGAAATTAAAAATGTCAAATCTAAACCAAAAATATTGACGTGTAATAACTATTGGTCTAATTAAATCGTATTTGTATGAATTTTAAGTTATTAAATTCGGTATAACCGAGTTCCTCATAGTCCCTGACGGTAAATCCGCCCCCCTGTAAAATAGGGATTAGCATTTGCGGGTATAGACTTTGTTAAGTTTCTTGACCATTCTATGAAAATTAATTCCTCAATTAAAATGTAAAATAAAGCCTACATTTATTAGTTGCTTATTAGTATTGTAATGAAAAAAATAAAAGAAAAATAGTATGATTATAGGAAAAATTTAATAGTTGCTTTGTAGCATGATAATAAAAACAAAATAAAAATAGAAGCTTGTAAGAGAAATTTGATTTATTAAAAGTATCCAAAAGTGGCTAATTTATAAATTTTTCTTGATAAGATTACTTTTTTAAAGGTCTACAGCCCTTATAGCCCCGCCCGTGGATCCGCGCCTAGCTTTGTATATAATATTAAAATTTCTAATTGGCTGGTCTATATAACGCAAACTACAATGTAAGCTATTTAATTTGTAAATGCCTGTTTTAGCAAACGATCTGTTTTGAATTGGTATTAAACAAAGTGTTTTTTAAAATGTTTTTAGTTTTTTTAGTTATATTATATCATCTTATATTTATTTGTTTTAGTTATAACTTTAGCAATTTTTTCAGATTTGTCGCCAAGATATGTAATCGAAGCGTATTTAATTGTATTGGATGAAAGGATAAATTTTTAAATAGCTAATTTATAATCTTTTTTAAATTAATGTATCATTAAGGTTAGTATTATAACCATTACGCAATTGGTTTAATAATTGAAATTTCCGTATTATAATTAATTTTAACTAAAGGAACCGTTAAAGCCTTGTGTGTATCATGGATCTGTGTGTTGCCAATTTATGTGTTTTATGATGACAAGAATCCTGTGGTATTGTAATGTATACTTGTGTAGGTTTTCTATAAACAGAATATTCAAGTTTATTAGTTGAACTCATTTCTATGTTTAGGTAAATCTATAAAGTTAATGGGGCCTATTTTGTTCAGTTTCCAATGTAAATTTTAAGCTGTTAACAAAACTTTAAAATTCATTAATTAATTCAAATGACACAGCATGTTAAATTGTCATCAATATAGCGAAACCAGTATATAATGTTCTCAGAAAATATTGTTGAAGTTTATAAAGTATTTTATTCATACATCAATGATTTGTGTGTTTTTTTTAAATTGTACTGCTTTTTTAAAATGGGCTTGCATAACTTTTCATAAAATTTTTGTGTGTATGTGTACATGGTTATACGTTCTTTGGCATGTTTATAATGAGCTACCGCGCTGTAGGTAAGCTGTTATTTGCATTCAGGGTCTGCTAATATAAAGAAGTGTTTCGCGTTTTCCTCCAAAATGTTGTTATGTAAGGGTATAGAAATTTTATAGGGTACAAAGAAAAAAATTATCTGACAAATGAATTCATAATATACGTATAGAGCTACTTAAGAAAAAAACGATTGCTGGTCACCGCTTACAGCATTAGTCAAATGCTTTTTCAAAGTATGCAGAAAGGTAGATAAAAGTGTAGAACCATTATTTCATAGTTTTGAGGGACCCTGTATATTGTCAAAATAGCGTAGTTTATTTATGCTCCATAAAATGGGTAGCGATCAGAGGGAACAGTTGAACAATCGTTTTGTATCATCATAGAGCATAATTTACTTCACAAATAGATTAGAATGATGTTTCTGGTATTATAAGCATTGAGCAGAATTTTAGTTAATCTCTTAACTGCGGTAAACGGAATATTACGCTAATTAGTATTTTCAAAAATACGCGGAAAACGGAAATTTTCAGCGCCTATTTATTTGAATGCCTCCGCTGCGCGAAACATACGATTCCACTATTGCATTTGTATACGCGGTTAAAAATACTTTGTTTAGCATTGTACAAAAATCGCATGTTGCTGGGATCACAATAGGGGAGACGACGGTTCCCTTTGCATGGTACTCGTCAACAATTGTGGGACACGTACTCATCCGCTAATAAAAACAACTCATAATTGCGGGAATATACTATCTCGATGGCGGGAACCATACACGTTTTTTAGAGTCTAAAAAACCTCTGCGTACTTTACATATCATTGAAAATAAAGCGCCGCAGTAAAGAGCTTACCAGTTAAGTTTGCTGAATGCAACCAGTGGTGCAACGACGTAATGAACTATTCTCGATGTAATATATTCATTGCAGTGTTGTCAGTGCAAACATGGTAAAATGGATATTTATTTTTAAAACAAATATCTGAGGATGATGCTTTTTTAATTTATACGAATGATTATTTGTTACGCACTCAAAATTATGTGTATTTTCTTTTTTCGAAAATAAATTATAAGAACCATTATATCGGAACGTACGTTTGGCAGTAACGCACTTAAATTATTACATATAAAATTAACAACATATAATTTTAATAATATTATTTCATATTTGGAAGTCGGAGGTTAAGTTTTCAAAGTGCAGGAAAATGTTTGAAAACATGTTTAGCTACTTTAAGTAGCAATAAAAAAACGAGATTCTTTGTATTTTGTAAGTAGAATTTAATGTAGGTTTCCTACCTATAAGCATTTTTTTTTAAATATTTTTCGTAATATCATTTTTTTTTATTAACAGGTAGGTAAATATTGAAAAAAATGCCAGCTGGTGGTCGACGTTTACCCCGAACTTTACGTTCAGCTATGCCTCCTGCGGTTGTTCCCTTAGTATCGGGTGACATGGCAAGCAATAAATATTCACCATTGGGCTCTTCCACACCAACTTTACCTGGTGTAGAGCAGCCACCGGCACCAAAACATTTTCCTTTCCCTAATACTCCTGTCGATGATGATCTAATTTTTGAACTGTTGATGTTCTTATACACAACCATAGCTGCAGGTTTACAGTTTCTACAATTATATCGCAGTGTTTGGTGGTTACCACATTCATATAACAATCACTCTGTTGTGAGTAGTTATGAACGTTACATTAATGCAGTAGTTAATTTGAGATTTTGATTGTAGAATTTCTACCTAATTGATGGTAATTTAGTTGCTTTTATCATGATTATTTTATCCAGAAGGCTAGTCTATCTCATAGGATGTAGATTGTTAGAGCGATGGATCCCACAGAAGTTTGTTGACTTGGCATGTTTATGCTACAGGTAATTACTTAACTGTAGTCACATTTGTATAGACTTTGATGTTCAAATCAGTGGTCGGAACAATACCTTTTAGAGTATCGCGATAACGATACTCGATGCTTTAGATAAAAAGCATCACAATACTGATACTGGATACTTTCTCAGAAAAAACGCAATACTGATAGCCGATGCTGAAAAAAATATTGCGATATTTTTAGCCATGCATTTATTAATGCAGAGGAAGGTAAACAAAAAATAATTTCAGGTGAGTTGGGAATGTGCTATTGATTTAGAGTTTCTTCATATTTACTCTGTAATGTACTATAACAGTCAGTACAACATAAAAGATGTTTATTTTGGAAACTTCAATATAGCAGTTCTTTAGTTAATTCTCGTCAGGTAGAAGGATAAAGTGAAGATTCTAAATATCTGTATTCCTACTCATCCAACCGCTTCTAACAAATGTAATTATTTAGTTTGCTTTTCATGTTTAAGTAAAAAATAGGCGAAGCAGGTCGCTGGTACTTTCCCATGCTTTTTACGTTTTAAATATTCTCGCGCCAATAAATGGCTGATAAGCCAGAGTCTGGATTTTAGGTGCTAAAAAATGTTAAATAGACAGGCAGTTAAGCAACAAAAGTCATTAAAATAGGCAAAAAATAGGCATTAATAAATAAAATAAGGCTTTTTAAATTACCAAATGATCATATTAGGAAGAAACAAACGTGTGAATATCACAAAATTAAGCACAGTTAAAAAAATGCTAAAAAGGTAGACGATTAAGCAACAAAAGCAGTAAAATAAGCATCAATAACGAAATCTATTAAACTAAGCAAAATAAACTAAAGCTTAAAAGATCGGAAATTTTATGAAACTAATTTGTATTCAGTTGGAATTTAGTTGTCTTCCTAACAAGAAACAGGCATTCCGGATTCTGTAGATAACATTGTCTTAACAAAAATTAAAAGGCGCAAAAAAGAATTAAAAAAAACGGGTAACGCCCCAGCAGTGATTTGAACTTGCAACAGTCTGTGCAATACGATTTCGTGTATCTTATAAGAATAGTAAGCTACAACTTCGGCTAGCCGCATAGGACCGGAGCACGGCCGCGCTACAACTGATCAAATGCGCTTTGGGCTTCTGATTAAAACAACACTATAAAAGCTTTATTTGAAAAGTTACCCAAAAGATTCAAAGATTTTTTAACTAGAGCTAGTTGATAGTTGTTGAAAGCTGTAACTTCCAGAAAACGCGGTTGATACTAAAAAGTATTGTTTTTTTTCTTAATTTTTAATATGGTTGAAAATTCTTGTTAATTCTAATAAATTGGCGTTTGCGTTTTTGTATAAATCATTAATCGATTTAAAATTTTTCAAAAACGTGGGCGTCGGAGTAAAATTTGGGAGATTGGTAAAAATATATTTGTAGTTCATTGTAAGCTCTATCGGTTCAGAAAGTTTAAAAACAATGGTGTGCGCCGTTTTTGACAAATCGTTTTTTGAAAACGTCAAAAATTTTGAGAAACTTGCATATTTACAAATTTTGTATTTCACCTGGTTATACTTATTAAGGGCTATTAAATAATATGCCAAATTGTATTGATTGGATATTGTGTTTTTGAGTAATCAGGCATTAAATTAAAAATTTTCAAAAATTCGTAACGGCCTTCGTTTTGAAGCTGCAGCGTTAGGACAAAGGACAAAAAGTATTTGATTTGCCTTTAGATAAAATCATAACTTTCCATACTTTAGTAGAAGTATAGGAAAGTAAAAAGTATCGCAGACTTTGCGATAGTCAATAATTAAAATAATTTCTGCCATAGCGATACTTTTTTAGAAATGTATTGCAATATCGATACTCTAAAAATAGCCTGATACTTCCGACCACTGGTTCAGATGTGTTGGTAAACGTTATAGTGCCTAATTTGTTTTAGGATTTTCCTTTTCGGAGTTATGGTAGTATCGTTATCTTGGTGTGCTTACCATGTGATTCAGAATCATGCCATTATTAATATATTTTACTTATGCTACCCGTAAGTTTTTTTGTTTAATATGCTATTTGGGAATTTTGAATATTCTAACTTGAAAAATCTCAGTATGATGATTAATAATCAATTATTTACTTCTAGGATATCTGTATATTTGATACTGTTTGGTTTTACAATAACTCCATTTTTCGAACTTGTTAGTTGGAATTCAGATGGTTTACCCCCAATGCATGCGTGTACTTCTAATCCTTCTGATATTCGTGCAGAAGTAGAGAATCTCAAAAGTAACTTTAATGGCAGAATGAAGCAAATTCTTTTTAGTTCTGTATTAAATGCATATTATGCTGGACTTGTACCCTGTTGTTTTGCACAGGTATGAATGAACGTCAGTATTTAAGATTTTAAAGATTGTCTTTACATTTTTTTGCTGTTTGATTAAAAACTAAAATCGTAATGTTCTAGAGTTTTGTATATTATGATATAAATTGGGCTACCCAACATGTTGCATTTTTATGGCTGGGTTGTTTTGCGTCCTACACAACCCACATTTTGTCCCTGCGTTATTGCGACATGTTGCATCGATCAGCTTTACATTTAGGATATTGGGACAAGGTTGAGACACGTTCGCATGTGCCAGTAGCTCACACTTGGCAAGAAGATACCTTATGGCCTTTTGGTGCACTCGTTCGACACGGCAGAGACATTTACCGAGGTTTAGGAGAAACTAATGCTGCTGAACCTGGAAATACAACATATGCTCGGTTTTTTGTAAGCAATTTTTTTTTATTCATAAAAATTGGTTTGTATGACTGCTATTTTCAGACTATCTTTTGGAATCCCTCAATCGTTCTGGCAGGGTTATTAGCAGTACATGTTGCTCTGATACTGTTTCAGTTGACGCTTTTGTTGAGAAGCTACTTTTATTGGTACAACATTGTATCTGTGACACTGCTCTTATTCTTTAATTATTACACCCTGTTCAAAATTGGCAGGGACTACCTGGTAAGCCAAAAAATTTACAAGGCTGAACAAGCTATGCACGATAAGCTGTCGGATAATTAATATTAGTTAAAAAAATTATAATTGTGTGTTCTGTCTTTTACATAAATAAATAAAGGTAATGTTCCTTGGTTTTCAGCTAATGCTTTGTACATATTTTAGAGTAGTTAAGAATTTTTGTTGTTGTAACTGTAATATTTTATAAAATGTATCGTATATTTATAGTAGAATACAGTTGATTTGCATACCCATGATTTTTTATTTACAAGTATTTTACCGAAGCTGTTTCTTGATTTTTGTGCTCAGACAGGGCTCGTCAAAACGCTGTTCATTGATAGCTCTGTTAATACCGGGTGATTGTAAAAAACATGTTTCAGAGCAGGCCATGACTGAACTGTTAAAGTTGACAATACTTAATTTGGTTAGATACATTAAGTTAAATGTATCTAGCCAAAAATTTTTACAGCTGTCAACATTTGACAATTGGCTTATAATAAGTATTGCCAACTTTAACACTTCGGTCATGGCCTGCTCTGAAACATGTTTTTTACAATCACCGGGTACTAACGATACTGAAAAACTTTAAATAAAAAAATTGTTGGTATTTAACTGCTGCATAACACAAAATTATTATTAGTTATACTGAGTGTTTGGTTACGCCTGTATAGCACTTTATTTTGTTATTTGAAATACAACACCATACATTTTACGTTTTAAATATTTTCGCGTCAAGAAGTGATTGAAATTTACATCTAGTCATCTCCAGTTGGTACAAGCTGCTTGTTCCAGACTTAAGGCGTTGGTTACGTACGGGGCGCTCGCTCTTTGACTACGTAACTAGAGCGATAGGTAATGCGCGGATCAAAAATGGGTATAACAACTTCATTTATAGAGATCAAAAATGTGCAAAATATAAAAAATTATTTTTTTTATTAGAGCTAATTGATGGGAGTAGTTAAAATCACGTAATTTTCGGAAAACGCGTTAATTTCAAAATTTTCAAAAATTCCTGGAGGGCGTCAGATTAAAATTTGGGAGATAAATAAAAACCAAATTGCAAGCTCTATCGGCCCAAAAAGTATTAAAAAAATGTGGGCAGTTTTTGATAAATAATTTTTTGAAAATGTCCAAAGTTTTGAATCGCTAATATATTTACAATTTTTATATTTCCACAAATATTTTTACATCACTTGATTATAATTATTAAGCGCTATCAAATAATGTATTGATTGGATATTTTGTTTTTGAGTAATCGGGCATTAAAGTTAAAATTTTCAAAAATTCGTTACAGCCTTTATTTTGAAGATACATCATTTTGAGAAAAAGTATCTGATTTGACTTTAGATGCACTACAACTCTATATATTTAAAATTTCAAAAATAGTGTTTGGAAAAAAATCTATACCAAAAAAACAGGTCTAATTTCCGGTTCCCATTAACGACATTACAAAGAACTACCTGCAACTAAAAAACTTCTACACACCAAACCTTATAAAAAGGGTTGCGGAGATATAGGGAAACGAACGCACACACCCACTGACAGACATTTTTTTTAAACCACTTCTTTGGGTCCCTTGGACCCCAAAACGCGAAAATTTGCATGAAATATCTTTCCTTACTTCAGTAGAAGTATAGGAATGTAAAAATGACTGGCCTATGGTGCTTGTATCATGCTCAATATCTTAGAAACCACTACACTTCGCACTTAGCGAAATTTACAATATCCAGATATAACGACAATTCATTGAGTGCAAAAGTTTTTTAAAACTATTCTGAACTGGAAAAGTACGCTATGTATGTTTTTTTGGTATCATTTTTTTTCAGAAACAATTTAGTAATTTGAAACCATACTCATAGGGCGTATTATTTTTGAAATATATAATTACTTTTTTAAGAATGTTTGAACTAATACGTCGCAATTTATTTTTTAATATTTAACACATTTGAACATTTATTGTCCCAGAAACCGGGAAATAACATTGAATTCGCTTTAATTTATTTTACAATTGGTCCACCCTAAAATACCTTACAAAAACAGTAATAAAATTTTTTGGGAAGTGCTAAATTATTATTACAAACTTTAATATAAATCTATCAATGAGCTTTCGGCTTTCGCAGACGTTGCACCCGCAGTAAATCCATACAATTTCTTTTTACAAAAATAAATATTGTTTTTAAATATTATTAATAACCAATTTTATTTCTATAATTTTATATTTTCCTCGTGGCCTTTTGCCGCCCAGGTGCTGTGCACCCCTTGCACCCCCACTTGGCGCGGCCCTAGACAAAACACTGTCAAATTATTTTTACAGCTCTACATGTCGAAAATTTTTTAAAATATTTTGTTTAAATAAAAATGGTAAGGGTGCAATTAATTTTAATTTATTTATAGGAGGTAGCAACAAAGTTACAAATCCATACATATATAAAAGCTCAAAGGGTATTTTTCTCCGGTTCCTCAAGCGGCTTCCGCTTCACTAATTTGGACCATTTTTTTTTTTCAATGAAAGGTCTCTATCCTCAGATGGAACATGAAACATTTTTATATTTTTATTCTACGTCGATTTTTCAATAATACTTATTTTAATTTATATATGAAAGTCTGCTAAACGCGCTTTACTTGAGGCGACATCTACACCAACGCCGCGTCTCTTCATGGAACAAATGCATCACGTGACTTAGCATTTAGCCGGCTCAGTCAACGCTCAGCCTGTCAGTGCATTGTGCGCTGGGGTAACACTAGTTTAACTAAAAATAACTATATGTATGTATAAGAACACAAACACAAAAACAATACTTTGAACATGAACAACAACAAAGAATAAATTTATTATTAGTTATTTTAGCTACTAAAAATGCAGTACACGAATGTGATTTTTGAGATCCTTAAACATTTTCTAAAATTTGAGACGTGATACTTCTAAAGGTCATCCTAACTTTCATATCGTCTATGGTAGTTAAAGGTTTACGATATACTACATTTTTAATATAGTCCCATACAAAAATGTATGGGTTGAGGTCTGAGGACCTAAGTGTCCAGTACACAGCAAGACGGAAAAATAATTTGAAGTTGTTTTGTCACTTGGAACATAATAAAAGAAAGTTTTTGTTCTGTTTTCATGGCACGCCAATTTTAATTTTGTTATTTACAAAGAAATTAATAAAAGTTTGAAACAACATAGAAATATTAATATTGGTATAACAAACCATACATCAAATCAAAAAAGAATTTAATTCTACATTGGACTGTGTTAAAAAAACTGGTTGTTGTATTTGAAAATACTTTATAATGTGTTAATAATATCTACAAAATAGGGAAACATAAACGTTTTTGGTATCTAAAGTATCAATTTTTTAATGTTAGTCAACAAATGTCAAAGTTTTGGAACAACTCAAATAACTCTAATACCGTTAATTTTAATATAATTTAATGTTAATACTTTTATGCTTTCAAACGTAGAATCTAAAAATGTAATAATATACATGGGAAAGTACCAGCGACCTGTTTCGCCCGTTTTTTAAAACTAACTTTTTGGGTTCTTGGAGGTCCAAAACACATATTTCTGTTAAAATTTCAGAATTTTTTTACGATCACAATACATTCTCATACTTGGAAGTATGGGAAAGTAAAAAATGAGAGGTGTTTTTAGATTTATCTGGATAGGAGTGTGGAACTTCTTTGATATTTGCAGAGGTGACCTAAACAGGCAATTATTATTTTAGGCGGAGTATATTTCTTTGTTATTATTATTATTATTTATATTGACAAATAAACTATTACATTAGTTAGTTGCACAAAATATAATACTATTTTATTTATTCGTTTACTGTCCACGATTTTTCTTCCATGCTGACAACAATTGCTTGTTCTATTTTTTCCTTGAGCCATGTTAACATTTCTTTATCCCCAGAAATTGATAATTTCCCAGCAGCATTAACAAATTTGTTTTCTTCCTGTTAAAAAAAATTGTAGTAATTTTATAAATAAAATTTACAACTTTTGAATCTACTACTTACCTGTCTCACATTAAGCACTAGCTCTTTTGTTACAATCTGAGGCACAGATATAATATCATCCAAGTCTAAGCACCATTCTAATTCCCAAGGACCCCAGAGGCGACACTTATTAACTCTGATTACATGTCTATAACAAAAGTTTGTCAGGTATCGTTTTATACGTTTGGAATAATAAGATAAGTGCATATAACAAATATAAAATAATATAAATTGTATTTTACTTACTCTAAACTAACAACGACAATTGATTTTCCAATTTTATCTGTAGCTGTATGTGCCCAGTACGTGTTTTCTATAAATTTTCCATTAGCTACGCTTTCTAATAAATGATATCCCATTGATTCGTACACTGAAAATGGTCTAAGACCCTGTAAACGTAAAATGATGATTCAACATTTTAAAGTTTAGAAATGATTTGTTTACCAAATAATTATTGTAATATCGCGCTAGCCGTTGATGAATTTGAACAGGTTCACCTAAGATTGAAGCTCTACGAAGTGCTTCCACTGCTATTTGAACATTATCTGATTTATCATCAGGATGACGAGTTATTAATGAGTACAGTGCTTTTCCTGTGCCCCTGAAGAAGACTTCTCCATCATAATGTATTCCTAAATCCCAAATAGTATTTATATCAATTCTAATCAATTTGACTGTAGCAATGCATACCATTATGAGTATTTTTGGCGATAAGTTGTTCAAGGGCCATTGTGACTCCAGTGTTGAAGCTTTTGGAGGAAGCAGTGACACTTTTGGGAACAGTACTACTTTTGTGATAAGACCCATGTCTTCTAATCCTCTGGATGTTTTCTATTGACTGGTTTGTAAAAATATCAACGACACACTGTTCAAGAGCTGCTGGTGACATATTTAGGTGACCTAGTAAACAACGGCATCCAGACAATAACAGATTGGCCATTTTCTCGCATTCATTTGGTATATTCTGAAAAAGTATATACAAATTTAAACTGTTGAAGTTTTTGTCGTAGCTTAATCACTTTTACCTCATTATTAGGAATGGCTTGAACAGAAAAAGCATTTACTAGAACCTGTAGACCTAAGACTTGCGAGTAATATTGTTGTAGAAATTGAGATTTGACATGCTGCCATACATCATACAGTACTTCACTTAAATTGGCTTTTATATCGACTAGTTCAAGAGGAGTAACTCTGCAATATCACATATTTTAAAACTTGCATAAATAAGAAACAAGAAATGTCTCTATTACAATGCTATTTAAAAAATGTAAACACGTAACTTTTAATTTTTATTTAGTAATAAATTTAATAATTTCTGCGTTAAAATCGCAAAATCCCCGTATTCAAAAAAAAACTATGGCAAACGCACGGTGCTTAGCGGACCACTAATTTATATTTAATAAATGATATAAACATGTAAAGAGTATCGGATTTCCAGTTTTATTGCAACTCTGCTTCTTATAGAGTTCTACGCGTTTAAAAATGATCAGTTAACTCTGCGTCACTCCGATAGAAGCTTGAAAATTAAATTGCAATGCTTTAGGTCATAGGTACCTGCCACACTAGGTGCGTTTACACCTAGTGATGTTCCGTGGGCTGACCCTCACTCAAATTTACCCAAAGCACCAAGCATTTACATCTTCCTGTTCACTAAGACTAAGTTTGTTAAAAGTCCCATTTTGGCCCCAGCCTAAGCGCCATCTGTTAACAATTTATTTATGCTGGAGAATCTTGTCAAGGTTTGTCTACGTGCTAGTTTTTGTTGGTTCTGCATTTTGATACAAAATTTAAAAAAACAGAAAACCCACACGCTTGCCAAACTTTGCAACAAAATGCAAACCCTACAAAACTAGCATGTAACCAAATCTTGATAAGATTTTCCAGAATATGTAAATTGGTAACAGATGGCGCTTATACTATGATCAGAATCAAAGCCAGTAGATACACTAAAGTACTGACACTAGTGGCCGTTTCTCAAATGGCAACAATAACCATGTACTCTCCGTAAGAGGCTCTGCAATCGCTGTCACATTTCTGTTTAACTAAATTCCTTATAAATAATAGTAGAATAAAATTCTGAAACCTAATTAATAAGGTGTAACAATAAAAGAAGCTATTACTTCTTCTAATTGTAAAAACATTTCGCACAGGTTTAATAAACTTGAGAAGAAGAAGTGTGCTGTAGCGGATTAGCGCCACCTGCTGGACCGTCGATCGTCAATGTTGTCCGACATTTGTGTCGGTACTTTGTTATATCTACTGGCTTTGGACCAAAACTGAGACTACGACACACGTAGTCCACCAAATATTCCTACGTATGTGTAAAAGTAATAGATAAAATACCAAAACAGGAAATAGTGCCTTTAGAGTTATTTTAGATGAGGAGCTAATGTTAATATACTCGTATAACTTGATGGAATTTACAAGCAACTGTAAAAAATATTAACTAAGTTGTATAATTACCTTTGCCGAATACCTTCAGCTGGCATGTATGGAGAAGCATTAAAGGGAAACATGTAATTTAATAAGTTAACCAGAAACAGCTTTATTTCTCTAGACTGTGCTTGATTTTTACTGGAAATATTAAGTTGAACGCTAACTTGAGATAGGCGCAGATTTTCAATTCTAGTCCTGTACAATACTTTATCCTACAGAACAAAGTTTTCTGGTAAATTTAAAAACATTAATTTTAAATTTATACACATACCTTTGGAGTAATTGTTAATGGAGTATGAATAAGTGCCATTTCGGAACGGTATAGTGAAATCAAATCTTCACTGAGCTTTAAAGAATCAGTTAATAATGTAGCTAACTGTATAATAAAATCTGATTCTAAATGCAAATGAAATTCTTCGATGTTAAAATGTATGTGTTTATATACATTGCAGTCTTTATTATAATATTTGAAGGCAACAAATTCGATGAACGGTGTTGTTGCTTTGATATTAGCCAACGGTAAAGGATGAAAAATAACGGAATCACTAGAATTCGATTGCTTGTTATCAATTTGGAAAGACTGTACCCTCCAACTGAAGTATTGATGGTCTCTAGATTTTCTATACAAGACATATATTGCAGGGTTATACGACCTGCGTAATTCTGCAAAAAATGGCTTCAGCATAAACATCTTTTCAAAATCAATATGTATGTAATCTTTAAGCTGGCATTTTTTATAATGAAGTCTATATTTATCTTCTATCCATGATGCTAATTCTAAAGTAAGAGTTTTCCATTTATGTCCCACATTGACTTCCCATACAGCGGGAGCATCAGAAAGTGATATATAGGCGAGTTCTCTTTTTGGGTTTTGATTTGTAAATATAGACAGACCTATTCCTGACATTGAAAATAAACATTCGAAATCACATAGTTTTGTAAATGTAGTTTTCATTATCTGGTTGACTATTCTTTGTTCTTGAGTGAATAGTAATGTTTTTTGAAGCCCCTCGCTGTAGCATATCCAGTATATAACAATTTTATCTCTTCTAACCTTTTTATTCAAAGTTGTTTTTACACTGTCTGTTGTATCTGAATCTTCACTGCTTGAGCTTTCTACACTAGCCTTATTTGTATTTAAGTTTCCTGGTGGCACACTGTGAAAATTTATTTTTTCTTCTCCAAACCTGCAATAGTTAGCGCTTGTTATGTTATTTGTAGGCATGGTTTTTCTTAAATTGTAAAATCAAGACAGTCAGAAATAAACCAGTGTTGTGAAATAATGCAACTCACATCGGACGATAAATTGAATCTCTGATCTTTACACTTACCCATCTTTGAATATGTCAATAAAAAATCCAGATCCTTTATTATTGTATATATTCCAAACCAACTGTCGAGGACGTATTGGATCATCCCAAGTATATAGTAAAGAACTATAGGGGTTAAGTAGGGTGACTTGACTTTGTCCTTGTTGTTGAATTTTTAAGAATAAGTCTGCACACATATTCTTTATTAAAACTGGCGCATCGCCAGCTTTGTATTCATTGAATGTAACATGAAACGACTCTGTTGTCCCACCTGTGACATCTATACAAATTGTACTCTACAAAAATGATTGTTAATTAAAATATTAGGGGAAGTTTTTACTTGTTACCCCTTTGTCCATTCTAAGAACCGTATGATGTGTAGCAGCAATAAAGAATGCTTGCGATGTTGATTTGCTATCCCTATATTTAACATACATTTCCATGGAGGACGTTTCAGGCCAAAATATTTTATACTGGTATGGTGGTAAATCTATCCACAAATCAGTTTTTTCATTATGTTCCATGAATCTTCAAATATTATGTTTTATTGTAAACTCTAACAGTCAAACATATGGAACACTTACCTCAAACATTTTTTGGTGTTATTTACAACGACGAAACTTGGTAAAAAGGTAACTACTCTTGTATATTGCGGACACATTTTAGATAATCTTATACAAAGTAAAAAGGAGTACCTTTTTTTTCTTTCGTGATCTTTACATACCACTAGACCTGTTGTTCCAGCACAGTCTAATCCGAAGTCATTTGACCAACTAGATTCATATACCTTTAACGTGATACTCTGTTTTGTGTGCCTTTTAAAGGTAAATAAAAGCACGTCTTCATTAGAACTTTCGAAAATAGTGCTGCTTGAAGAAGCCTGCAAGTTATCCAGTAGCAATATAAAGAAACTTTTCAATTAATTACTGCTGAGTATAACGGTGATAACTTACTTTAAACTGCAATGGTAATTCGGTTTTGTTAACAATCCAATACGAAGCATAAAAAAATATGTTGTGGTTATTGTCTCGTTCAGATTTTACATTAATAGGTAATTGTCTACTTGCTCCATTTATTTTGGTATCCGTTGAAAGTACAATAATTTTTTCATCAAGGTCTGTTGTTAAGTTAAGGGTCCCACTCCAAACTAAGCCAGAGTAGGAAACTTTTATTAAAAATTTCTGATCTTTGGATAAATTTATAGAATACACGCTTGATCTCTCTCCAGGTTCAACTTTCATGTGCTGTTTTAAATCAATGTTTTGCACTTCCAGAGTGTATGGTAAAAAATTCTGAAGCGTTAACGGTGGCAGTAGATGTATAACATAGTTTGGAATAGAGTAAGAACGAGAATTTCGTATTTCGATGTTCCGTTTAAGTAATACTTTGAGAGCAAAAACTTCTAAGTTGGAATTATTTTTGGGTTTACATGTAACATGATGTGGCACATCTAATTCCGTAGCCAAATCTTTCCACCATAATCCATCATCAGACATATAGTGTCCCCTGCAGAAAAAAGAACATTATTATTTATCAAACCAAAATTATAAAACGGCTTTGATTTGTTTCACAATTGTTCACGAAGAGTTTTTTTTATATAATTATATGGTACATATTACTATGTTTTGTTAACTCACTCAGCATAAGCAGGTTGTATAAACAATTTGCAATGATATGCAATATATAAAGGAACGTTGTAGTGTTCATGCGGTTCTAAAACAGCTATTCTCATCGTCGTTTCGAAAGGATTGGTTACATCACCTACAGGCTCTAAATTTAATTGTTGTAAAACAGATGGTTGATACAAAACACTTAATGCAAAACAAGTTTCATTTCTTATCTGAAAATAAAAAAGTCAGACTTTACAGTAGTTACTCTATTCATCTATTGATACCTACCTGTAAAGGTGAACTTATAACAACAGTCCTTCCATGTTTACCAATACTATGTTTGGCAACCAAGTAGTATGTGTGATTAAGAGAATTTGAGTGCAAACGCATAAGTTTATTCCAGGCTTTTTTTGGACAATTGGTTTGTTGTGGAAGGAATCCAGGAACACGTATTTTAAGGTAGTGTTTTTGTATTTTTTCGTATAAATTAGGTGTTGTGGTAGTTGGAAACTGAAGGCTATCTGTTATATCATAGTCGTAACTCAAATCTAAATCTAACTTTGTTAATTCATCTGCAAGACTAAAAAACAATGTTTTTTTAAAACTATATAGTGCTTAAAATAAATTTACCTGTCCCTGTCTTCATTTGCTTCTTCGTTAAACTCGGGAATCATGTAAATCATCTTTGATGGACTATTTGGACACGATTCTTCATTTTCGTATGTTTTCGAATGTATTAAAACATTGCTTTCAACAGATTCACTGCCTTTGCTTTCATACAATTCGACTGTAGTTTTCGGCCCTATATCATTTATTAAATTTATAGATTTTGTGTTGGTCATGATAGATAAAGTTTTACTAGAATATACGGTAAGAATTTCATTTACTATCTTTAAGAAAGTGGGAGTAATGGTAATATTTAGTGTCTCTTTTGTGTCTATTAAAAAATATGTTGACTTCTTAAAACTTTTAGATAGTTCAACACTTAATCGTTCATCTTGAGTTTTTGGCTCCAAATTATCTTCTGATTCATCTTCTGCATCACTTGAATGGTCATAATCGCTTTCTTCACTTTCATTCCAGTCTCTAAAAGAAGATGTAACAATACTAATTAATTGAAAAAATAACATTTAAATAAATCTTTTCTAGAACCAATAATAAAGGTCTTACCCCGTAAATAAATCTGATATGGCAGAAGCTAGCTTTTCCATTGCACCATCTTCATTTTCGGAATCTGATTCGTCCAGAAAAGTCGATAAACTTGTTTTAATACCACGATTATTAAAATTATGAAACATTTTAGGCGGTTCTAAATATACCATATCTTCTTTTGATTCTTCATCATCACTGGACGATGGCGACGGACTAGATTTTCTTATTTTATTACAGTCTCTTCTTACTTTATTTTCTGCGGTGTTAAACACAGGAAGCGATTTGTCTTGAAATATCTTAATCAGGATATCCCAGGGTACATATTCATTTTCATTTACAACGACAGGATCAATAACAGGTTCCCATGTTTGTAAGTTTTCGTTATAGTAGTTTGCTTGGATTGTCACTTCACTAGTACTATTTAACAATGAGGACCAATCAGAAACAGTTATCTCTACAGTACATTTAGTAATTATGACAGGTATTTCTTCTAATTCCAGTACAATAACAATTTCAGTTTTTGGGAGTAAGAAGATTTCGTGTACTTTGTCTTTTGGAAAGATTTTGGCTTCTAAATCTTCAGGTCGTGGTACATATTCACTCAGTTTTTTTGACTCCCATAGATCATCCGCTTCCGAAGATTTTCCTCCAGTTTTCTTTATTTCTTTTGTATCTGATACCACTTCAGGGACTTTAAAGTGCTCTATGATATCATTTAGTATGTCGTTAATTGAGTGAACAACTCTGCTACAAAGTTGAATACATAATGATGATACGGTTGTTGTAATTTTGTCTCCCTTTTCTTCTGTAAAACTTTTTGAAAACTCTACATCACAACGCTTTAGTACAACATACGGTGTCGAAGAATTTATTCCTAAGTCATAAAATAATGTATGAAAACCTGACAAAGACAATGCCAAATTTAATCTACTGTTGTGTCTAGAGTAATCAGAAAGAATTTCAGCTTTAGTTATAAAATAGCGTTTTTTGTTTGAAGTAGTTTCTACGATAAATATAAATTCTGGTTTATTTATCCTTAGAGCTATTGCTACACTTGGTGAGGCAGTAGATTTCATTTCCATGCCTTCACCAACTGGATCGCTTATATATCCATGGTTTACAATACCCAAATCTATGCTTTCTTTTGGTAAGCATTCTAATACAAATAGTGCTATTTTTTCGCAGAAAGGTACTGATAAACATAGGCTTAATCTTCCCACTATAATATCTATGGATTTATCACCAGTTTTATTTTGGTGAAATGTTATATCTATAATTGGTGGTTTATTTACTGTGATGTTACAGTTGTTATTCTTATTATCGTCCACGGGTGAATGGAGTATTCTAAAATACATGTTTAAAATTGTTACAAAACAGTGCGTACTAATAAGGTACATCAATATGCTTACCCTTTATCATATATGTTAACATCAGGACCTAACTCTTCAATTAAAAGACAGTCAACAGATAATTTACCATCTAAACTACGATCTGTATAAATAATTAAAGACGTAGCAATGTCGCATATTTCAAATTTACATAAGCCATGATTTAGGTCACGTATCGGGGAACTTAATAGCTCTCCAGAATCAAAAAATAACAGTAACTTTATACCATCTACAGAAAATTTTACGGAAATATCTCTTTGTTTGGGTTCACAAAAGAATGCTTCAAGTGTTTTGACTGTATCGTCTATTTCTGTAGCCCCAGTTGGTGATTTTATTGTGTCTGGGATTAAGTCAATCAATTTTCCTTCACCAATATTATCAACATAAACAGCTAGGATGATGGATAAGTCACGTTGACCCAAAGTAATCTGTATTATATCCATAACGCCATCAATGTCCCAAGATAATAGTTTTTGAATTGATTTGGCATGTGGTATAAATCTCTTCACGTCCAAATGAAGACTTAACGGCTCTATCATTGTTTCCTGAAATATTATTGTAATGTGTATTGTTATCAGTGAAGTGCAGAACTGGATACTTTATCACTTTTCAAAATTTTAATAAAAACGAATATAATTGGAAGTAGTTACCTGCATTTCAAGATTGGAGGTTAACGTCATTATGCCGCGTAATACTGTAATGGCATTCAGTTTTATAAGAATGTTTTCAATTATTTCATTAGGATATTCTTTAAAAAAATTTTCTACGTTTAACCCACCTAAAATGGAAAATATTTATTATATTTATTATTGGTGTTACTGCATATATTACTTGCCAGTATCAATAACTATAACGTTTGGAGAATCAAATTTTTGCGGAAACAGTAAAATAGGTCCGTGAATGTTTATAGCCAAATGAACTTTTGTACTAGCTTTAAGCGTGTCTGTTGCTTGCGTTAATGCAGTTTGTAGTAGCGATATTATTTTTTGAATAAATGCAACTCCTTCTAAGTTAACAATAAATCGCTGGAAAAGAATAAAATAATAGAGTACGTGCAAAAAATTCAAATGTATGCTTACCTGTAATTGAACGATTAATTTATACAAAAACGTTACATGTATTCGACCTAACTGAAATTTAAAACTGCCATCTGTAGTTATGTCGTCATGACTAGGCGATATATCGTTCTTTTGAATTAGATGGGGAGCATGGCGAACATATTTGATTTCATACACCTTGTCTTCATCAGTTGATACTACCTGCATACAGTAACCGGTTGATTTAATTGTATTAAGTATTATAAAAGTGGGTAAATTTTAAGTGTCTAAAACATTTTTTCAAACAAATTATATAACTTTTACATGCTGTAGTGAATTTCTAAAATTCAGTAACTTTAAGTCTGGAACCGCAGAGATTAATATCCCATGCAGCCAAAGTGTGCAATTCAAGACTATATATATACAGGCTGTTTCAAATTCGAGCCCCACCATGGGAATCTCGCTTATTTGAAGAGATAGAGAGTTGGTTAAATCGAGGCAAAGTTGCCAAATTTTGTGCCTAACAATAATCTGTAAAGAAATTTAAAGTAGCCACTCTGGTTTTTCAGATATCTGAAAAAACTGAAATTTTGAATTTTTTATTTTCGGCTATAAGGCATTTATCATTTATGCTACATATTTCTAGTTAACGCATTATTAGGACACTTTTTATGCTGAATCTAAATTTTTTATCAGATTTGGTGTAACTGTTACCATTGTTTATTTTCGACTCTCAACTTTTTATTTTCTTATGGTCGGTATTTTACATTTTTTCATATTTGGATAGAATTTTTAAATCTGATTTCAACGATGTGTCACACTTTGCATTTTGTTTAAATTTTGAGCATTTTATTACAGAAATAAAAAATTTATAAGAATGCCATGGAAAGACCACGTCGTTTAATTTATTTTGAAAAAATTCTTGTAGGCCATGAACTGATGGAAGTAAAACAAAAGACTTCTCTTATTTACTTTTAGATACATTAAGTATGCGAATATTTCAGGAAACTTTGCTTTGAGCATGTGCAGCAGGTTAAGTTATTTTTTACAAAAACAAATAAATGACAAAGTTTCTAACATACACAGTTTACTAAATATTTTACTTGCAATTTTTTATGTTTGCAACTGACAACAAATTTGAATAACAGGTTAAATAAACACAACAGACAACACTGGAACTACACTAATACGAACAATTATTAAATAAATGTTCAAAACATTTGACATTTTTGTAAAACGTGCTCAGAAGCTCGTCTAAAATGAACTCTCTAATATGTGTGTTAGTAACTGTGTCATTCATTTGTTTTTGTAAAAAATAACTTAACGTGCTGCCTACGCACAAAACAAAGTTTCCTGAAATTTCCACATACTTAATATATCTAAAAGTAAAAGTAAATAGGAGAAGTGTTTTGTTTTACTTCCATCAGTTCATGGCCTACTAGAGTTGTTTTCAAAATAAATTAAATGACGTGGCATCCCATGCCACTCTTATGAAATTTTTATTTTCTGTATTAAAATGATCAAAACTTAAACAAAATGCAAAGTGTGACACATCGTTGAAATCAGAATTAAAAACTCTATCCAAATATAAATAAAATTAAAATGGCGACCATAAGAAAAAAAAAATTGAGAGTCGAAAATAAACAATGGTAACAGTTACACCAAATCTGATAAAAAATTTAGATTCAGCATAAAAAAGTGTCCTAATAATGCGTTAACTAGAAATATGTAGCATAAATGATAAATGCCTTATAGCCGAAAATAAAAAATTCAAAATTTCAGTTTTTTCAGATATCTGAAAAACCAGAGTGGCTACTTTAAATTACTTGACAGATTATTGTTAGGCATAAAATTTGGCAACTTTGCCTCAATTTAACCAACTCTCTGTCTCTTCAAATAAGCGAGATCCCCATGGTGGGGCTCGAATTTGAAACAGCCTGTATAACGTATAAAATCAAAGTTTAATTTTTTTAGCAATTTAATGTTCTCCATATAAATAATTCCTACCTTTGAATACAATGTAACGTCCGAGAGATGTTCTACTGTCAAAGAACTGAGATAAGATCTAAACACAAATCTTTCATTGGCTCTAAATAAAAAATCCATTTCTAAACCAGACAGCTCAGTGTTGATAATATCAAAATCTGAGTCACACACACGAATTTTGATGTTTGATAAATGAGCAGAGTGAGAGAATTTGACTGCTCCTGGAGGAACCGGGGTTTCTGGTTTAGTATTTTGAATTAGCTTTTTCACTGTAGTTGCGATGTTTCTCATTTTAATAAATAATGGTTTTGAAGTCTGAGTTTGAATTCTGTAAGAAATATGATATAAACTATACTGCCCCGAAAACACTAATGGAATACCTAAATTATACTCACCTATGGTACATATACCGAGAATATTTAATAATAGTATGAAGTGCATCTTGATGAAGTAACAAATTCAGAGTTCCTACATCGGCAACAAGTGAGGTTTCAACTCCATGAAAGTGAGTCCAAAAATCAGGACAGTTTGCATCAACCTAAGAAGTGTTTCGTTTGTTTGTAGGTCATTATTCTAGCTGAAACGTACCTTTCTGTAAAGTATTGTGAGAACATCAACTTTGCTCGGAAAAGGGCTGTATATAAGGTCTAAATACTGGCCACTGGGAGTTGTATATAATTTATCTGTTACTAAAATGCTGTTTAGGGAAATTTGATAAGCTGGACCATAAGTCATTAGGGCAATATCCATCATAAAAGATCCTAGTCGAAACATTAAATACGTCCGGTCTGTTATGTCACTTGAGCGAGAAAAGACCAAGGAAAACTGTGAAAAATGGTGTTGTGTTATCTATCATTTACGATTATTTTTAGTACAGCATGCATACCTCATTAATAACCAAACGAAGTAACGTGGAAATATTATTGTTGGGTGAAATATTGTCTTCTAAACCAGGAAGGTCAACAACTCGAGCCCATGCTTCATTCATATTTTCCTTTCGTTGCGTATCTTCTGATTTTCTGTAATATAAAATTAGTTTAAATATTTTTATTAGAAATACGTTTAACGTGTTGCTGTGTACCTTTTCTCTTTTGAAATTACGATTCCATTTCTGTCAGACTTGTTTCTTCTAGATTTTATATGTGTGTCGCTAATTATAACGACATTTTGAACATGCGTCAAGTATTTTAGTTCTAACTTTCCAATAATTTCATCTTTTTCCATTTCTTTTAGTATTAATGGTAAAACAAACGAAGAGTCGTTGAATAAAACGTTTGAGTGAGTTAATGTGTTGAAGAACTTTATAAGTAGTGCAATTTTTCTCTCGGATATATTTATTTTTAAAATGGGAACGTTCGTGTTAAATTTATACCTAAAATATGATTCATTGCTTAATAAGTAAGAAAAATAATATAAAAACATTTGAGATTCTTCAAAATTGTAAGCAGTGTTATATTTTACCTACCTAGGTATTGTTTTTATAACCTTAACACAACTTGCGAAAGTTGCTGACACATTCGTTTTTGGCAAAATGTGCATTTCAGTGTCTTTTTCCTTTCGTGCGTCCCTCCACGTTTCACTAGCATCACAGAATAATACTTGGGCATCACTGCAGTCGACGTGTAAACGAGAATAAAACTGCTCTTCTAATTCCATTTGCGTAGTTGTATCTGTTATATCTGTTTTTTCACATAATTCAGTTTTAATTGTTAAATGTCCAAAATCCAATATTAAAATATTTTCGCCCCTGCAAGAGGTAGTTTTTTTAAAAGTAAAAATATATTTTTGGTTAATCCTTACTTTTGCATACTACCAGTTTCAGGTAATACAATGTGAGGTATTTTGATTTCAAAATTTAAACTCCATCGCTTGGAAATTTTTTCACTAACATATTTAAATAATTCGTTTGGCAAGATTTTCATGTAGTCGTAAAGGTTTGTTATTGAAAAGAATTTGCTGTTAACATACCTCTGGAGCTGATTAAAAGCATACTGCAATCATAATAAAATATTTTTATTGTAAATAAAACAATTCTTACCTTCAACAGGTTTTTTATGTTAGCCTTATACGTATTTCAACGTGTTTACACGTCATTATCAAAAGCAAGATTAAAAGTAAACAGTTGGTGTTGCTATAGGAACAATAAATTTTCATAACTTGATCTTAGTTTTCTGTATCTGCGTCCAGATGACTTGATTATTTATTCCAAAACGTCTAATAACTGTGAATTTGTGAATTTAATAGATCAATTTGTTCATTCATTAAAGGTACAGATTTTAAATGTTTATGAATTTCAAATGCTTCTAGTATATCCAACATACGTTTGTCATCACAAAAGTGTACAAATTTTGTAGTGTTATTAGATGCCATTGCATGATTGTGTTCTAATAAGTGTTTAACGTAATTGGATTTATGGGGCTGTTTATACTTGTAACAACGTACGTGTTCCTCGTGCCTAATATCAAAATTTCTAATTGTTTGTCCTATATAAAACAAATTACAGTGCCAGCAATTTAATTTGTAGACGTCTGATTTTAGTAAATTGTCTGTTTTTTCTTTAGCATTGAACAGTGTTTAACATGTTTTTTGTTGTTTTAAAAGTTATTTTACATTTATTTGTTTTGTTAATAATTTTGGCAAATTTTTCTAATTTATTGCCAAAATATGGAATTGAGGCGTATTTCATTTTATCTGATGAAGTAGTTGGATAAATTTTCTGAATATATCTAATTTATAATTTTTCTCTTTAATTAGTGTGTCAATAAATTGAGTATTATAACCATTATTGTATGCAATTTGTTTAATAATCGAAAAATCTCTGTTATAACTAATTTCACCTAAAGGAACCGTTAAAGTCCTATGTATCATGGACCTGTATGCTGCTAATTTATGTGTTTTATGATACAAAAATCGTGTGGTATTGTAATGTCTGCTTGTATAGCTTTACTATAAACAGAATATTCAAGTTTATTCTTCTTCTTAAGGTGCTGTTTCCGTCCGAAGGGTGGCTACCATTATAGCTATTTGTATTTTATTTATAGCAGCTCTGAATAGTTGATTCGAGTTGCAGTTGTACCATTCTCTCAGGTTACGCAGCCATGAT
Source organism: Ctenicera cuprea (assembly GCA_958336395.1). Lineage (NCBI taxonomy): Eukaryota > Metazoa > Arthropoda > Insecta > Coleoptera > Elateridae > Ctenicera > Ctenicera cuprea. The sequence continues at coordinate 10,204,933 of OY284494.1, read as the reverse complement.
GTTCTTCTTCTACCTACACTGCGCTTTCCTTCTATCTTCCCTTGAATAATAAGTTGGAGTAACTGATATTTCTTCTCTCTCGTAATATGGCCCAGGTATTCAAGCTTTCTCTTTTTAATAGTGAAGGTTAGCTCTAGTTGTTTTCCCATTCTTCTCGGGATGGTTTCATTGGTCTCCCTATCTGTCCAAGGAACTTTTAACATTCTTCTGTAGAGCCACATTTCAAATGATTGCAGTTTCTTAAGATGTGACTTGTTGTATGTATTAGCTTCTACTCCATATAAAAGGATTGTAAAAATATAGCATCTGAGTAGCCTTATCTTTAGTTGGATGCTTAGGTCTTTACTACAAAATATCTTTTTCATCCGCATAAATGCATTTCTAGCTGTTTCTATTCGGCATTTAATTTCTTCCGTTGATTCATTGTTATCCTTGACCCATGTTATGTTCCAAGGTATTTATATTTATCGACCCTTTCTATTAATTTGTCCTGTATTCGGCATTTATGTTTGGATTTTTTGTAATAACCATGAACTTAGTTTTCTTTAAATTCATACGTAGACCGCTCATTTCACTTTCTCCCCGTACCCGCTCCACCATTCTCTGTAGGTCTTCTATATTTTCTGCTAGCAGGACGGTGTCATCAGCATATCTTAGATTGTTTATAGGTTTCCCATTTACTATAACCCCGACCACTTCATCATGTAATGCCTCTTGTATTATTTCTTCCGAGTACATATTGAATAATATGGGCAATAAAATACACCGTTGTCTAACTCCTTTTCTTATTTCGATCTCATCTGATGTTTCGTTTTCCATTTTCACAACGGCTTTTTGATTATAGTACAGGTTTTGAATTATTAGTATGTCATTTTTATCAATTCCTTTGTCCTTTAAAATCCTCATTAGTTGTTGGTGCTTTATTTTATCAAACGCTTTTGCGTAATCTATAAAACATGCATATATATCTTTATTGGCATCTAGACAGTGTTGTGCTAATATATTAAAGCTGAAAAGTGCTTCTCGTGTACCTAACTCGCTTCTAAATCCGAACTGGGTCTCACTCATTCTTTCTTCCAGTTTGCTGTAGATTCTGCTATGAACTATTTTAAGAAGTATTTTTAATGTACGGCTTATAATGCTTATTGTTCTGTGGTCGTCACACTGTTGAGCGTTTGGCTTCTTAGGAATCATTACAAACGTTGATATAAGCCATTCTTTGGGAATCATGCCAGTTTTGTACACGGTGTTGATGAGGTCTACTAATGCGTCTAAATTATCTTCGGTTATTAATTTTAGAAGATCTGCCGGTATTTCGTCGGGATCTATTAATTTCCGAGTTTTAGCTTTTTTTATTGCTGTCTTTGGTTATCACAGGACTGTCATTTTCTTCAGGTATGTGGTTACGTCTTACTGTGTCGTCATAATACAGTTGTTGCACATATTCCTTTTATCTTTCTAACTTGAGTTGTAAGTCCATGATAATATTGCCTTTTTTGTCTTTAAGAATACTGGGTTGTTTTTTTCGGAGTATTCCTGTAACTTCTTTTACTTTTTTATGAATGTTAAAATTGTCATGTCTTTTTTGTAATGTTTCAATTTCTTTACATCTTTCACTAAACCAGTGTTCTCTGGCTTTTCAAATTTTTGTTCTTATTTCCTTCTGTATATATAATGTTGATAGATTTGAAATTCCTTCTTTCTTGCATTAGTTGCATTATTTCATCCGTCATACATTCATGTTTTTTCTCTAGCTAGTCAGGTTTTAGATATTCCTTACTTGGTTCTAATATAGCATTTTTTATGTTCATCCATTTTACATTAACGTCATTAGTTGTCCTATTATTTTCTTTGATCTCTTGTATATTGCTGTTAATTTTTTCTTTTAGTTGAATTTTTATAGCGTTGTCTTCTATTTTGGTGATCTCTAATTCTTTTTTGTTGGGTTTATGGATAATTTTCTTTAATTTAATTTCTATAACGGCCACTACCGGGTTATGGTCGGAAGATATGTCAGCGCCTGGATAGGTTTTTGTTGATTTGACACTATTTCTGTATCTTTTTCCAATCATTATATAGTCTATCTGGTTTCTAACAATTTTTTGTTTCTTATCTTGAGGTGACTTCCAGGTATATAGTCTCCTATTTGGTTGTTTAAATAGCGTATTTGTTATGACTAAGTCTCTTTCTTGTACAAATTGTACTAATCTTTCTCCTCGTTCATTTCTCTTTCCAAGTTCATTATTTGAACTAATTTATACGTTTAAATCTAAAAAGTTAATTTTGTTGAGTTTCTAGTGTAAATGTTATTTTTGGGTGCAAGCTGTTAATAAAAATCAAAAATTCATTGATTAACTCGAAAGAACTATCAAAACATGCTAAAATGTCATCAACATAACAAAACCAAAATATAACTTTCTCAGAATGGTTTGATTCAAATATTTGATCTTCTAGATTTTTCATAAATATATTAGCTAAAAGAGGTAAAATTGAACTTCCCATGGGTAAACCATCTTTTTGAAAATCAACTTTATTATTAAAAGTAAAATAATCTAGAAATTAAATTGCTCGCACTGTAATTTGGTTTATATAGGAGAAACAATTAAAAATTTTGATATTAGGTACAAGGAGTACGTTGTTACATATATGTATAAACACCCCCATAAATGCAATTACTCTAAACACTTATAAGAACACAATCAGTCAATGACATCTAATAACACTATAAAATCTTTACACTTTTGTGATGACAAACGTAAGTTGGATATACTAGAAGCATTTGAAATTCATAAACATTTAAAATCTGTACCTTTAATGAATGAACAAATTGATTTCTTAAATTCACCGTTATTAGATGTTTTGGTATAAGAAATCTAGTCATCTGGACGCAAATATAGAAAACCAAGATGAAGTTATGAAGATTTCTTGTTCCTATAGCAACACCAATTGTTTACTTTTAATCTTGTTTTCGATAATGACGTGTAAACACGTTGAAATACGTATAAAGCTAAAATACAAACCTGTTGAAGTTAAGAATTGTTTTATTTACATTAAGTTAAAATGAACTTCAACGGAGTAAAGCTCGAACTTAAAATAAATAAATAAAAAATAAATAATAAATAAATAAAATAATAAAATATGATATTTAAGATTATTACATACAATGATTATATTCTTTTAAAGTATAGAAATGCGTTAATAATCTAAAGACCAACTACTACATTCTTTTTAGTAGATTTTGCTGGATAGCGTCTAATAAAATTGATGTTTGAGCAAGGAAAGAAATAAATGTGAAATATTCATGGTATAAATAAAATAGTGAATGAAATAGCAAGTGATACTGGTCGTAAAATAATAATAAAAGGAATGATATAAATGAATATTTAACAAAATTATATAAATAAATTAATTTAATAAAAAAATACTATAAAGCAAGAAAGAAAGCAATCTGATGATCATGACGTGGATGATAGTACCTGTTGATATAAAATTTCCACGGTGCTTAGAGCTCCATTTACCCTGTAAGATACATTTGATTTTGAAGGAATTTTCTCGATTTCTATCTTTAAGAAGTATGCTGGACTGTTCTGAGTATGCTCGGATGATATAATTGGAACAAGATGATCTTCCAAACTTGCCCCTTCAATTACAATTCCTTCAATTTTCAACGAGGCTTTATAAGAATTATCCTTAAAGTTTGGAAGTACTGTTGATATAAATTGCGTCATTGTCAAAACAAATATTTCTCTTCCTGAATTCACTAACGATAAGCTAATATTACCCATACGAAAATTATATTTGTGTTCTGAAAAAAAAATCAAAATTGGTACACGCATAGGAATTAATGAGCAAATACGGATGCGTTCCAAATTATTGTGATTACTTACCTATGATGTGCTTTTTTTCAGAGCTCACGTGCTGTGCGTACCCAATTTTTTCACAAAGTACATTCCTTTCCGGAGATGGAAGCATAGCTTTTTTCACCAAAACTGCTTGCTTGCACCTGCAAACGTACATACATTTATATTTACATTAACTAACTAAAATACTTACTTACCATTAAACTTGCATGTCTCCTAGCTATTACAATATTGACAATTGATAAGCTGTCTTCGTATTTTTGCAGATCCAATTTTAATTCAGTATCGTTGGGGTTTAAAAGAATTTTCTTGTAGGCTTCGGTATACTGTTTATATTGCTGCCTCACTTTTTTGACCCTACTCCATGTATAAGGTCTTACACGTTGTTCCAATAAAGCTTGGTAAGCGTATTTCCACCACTCCCTTTTGTTTTCTAGGATCGTTTGTTTTGGTCGTAGAGATAAAAAGTTCCAACTTAATAACATTCTAGATAACGAATCTTTGACTGCTAACATTGATTGGTACTGTGTTTGTGATATTTGAACATTGCAGTCTTGTATTACCACATCACTTATAATTTTAGCAATGTTTCCATTGTTAGCCTTATTTATTGTCATTTTTACTTTAGTTGTCATTGGTTTTATTACTAAAAGAATAGTTTTGTGTTAGATAGTAGTTAAAACATGTACGTGTGAATATTTATAGTCCGATCGTAGATAAATGATAAAATGGTACAGTCCAAGCCCAGTTGGGGGTCGTTCAGTTCACTTAGTTTTTTTTTGGTAATTAACTCAATTAGTCTGTTTCCAGTTACCAAGAACCTGAATTGGGTGGACCAACCATAAATTTATGTTTAATATTAACGAATAAAATTACCAAATTGAAAATCTTGATTGTTCATGGAAAAGTTCTGTAAACTACTGGACATGGCATTTCTCCAAGTGTAATACTGAGAAGGCATATCCCATCGTTCGGCTTTATATTTAGGATTCCAGTAAGTTGAGAGGGCCTCAATTTTAATCAAGTAAAAGCAGGTGTCTGAATCTTTGGCAATTTTACAAGCTTTCCATTTGCTGCAAATATCGGTGTATAATTAGATGGAAAAACAACAAATTGGTAATAATTGAAAACAAATTTGCTAATATTTATACCATTTTCTATAGTAACTATGGATAAACAAGTAATAGATGAAAGGATTACTTCAATATGCTCAATAAAATGTTATATTTTGTACCAAATAAAAAACTTGACAAAGGTTTTAATTATAAACAATAAATTAGCCACCATATCAGATTTAAATAAAAGTTATTTCTTTGTTGGATCTTTGAAACAGACGGAAATGTCACTAAGTTTTCTAAACGCCATTTTGTACATTTGTTTCTTAGTAATTACAAGAGTAAAAGTCAGTACTTCAAGAATACACAAAGCGTAATATACGGTCTAGGAAGTTTCGCCGTCGCCGTTTCGCCGTCGCCGTTTTGCCGTCTATCGTTTCGCCGTCGGCAGGTACGCCGTCGCCGTTTTGCCGTCGACCGTTTTGCCGTCGCTGTTTTGCCGTCGGCTATTTAGCCGTCAATTCAATATACAATTTTTTCCAAAAAGTATAGAACAAATGGAGAAGTTATTTATTATTAGTTTCTCAAAAAACGTTACTCCTTATAAAAGTTATAAATACATGTTTATTAATTTTATTATTAACCTAACCCAACCTAAGCAAAATAAAATCAAAAATTCCACACTAAGCACCTAAATACATTTATTAATTAAACAATTATTTACGATATTACAAAAATGCCCAAATATTTAAACTAAAGACAATTGTTTGATGGCTTCGCACAGAACACTTAATGTTATAAGTGGTTTTTGATATTTAAAGAAATTCATATAATCATTAACTGGAAGAGGTCGAAACAACAAAGTCCCATTCCACGTAATGTATACTTAAGAGTATACACGAACCCTGGTTGCTATGGTATCATTCGGTAGTGTTTTAGAGAGAGCGCACCCCGACAAGGAAACTAGTAAATGTACTATTTTAAGGATGTGCTGATTCGCACTAACATTGTTTTTTAATCACAATTAAGATTGAAAAATGTCAACAAATTTGATTGTAATTACTAAAACTTATAATTTTCAACAATGGTTAAACTAAAACATGTTCTGTCTTGATAGATTCGACACCATCAAGAAATCAATTGACATAACCTAACATATAGGTCTATATCGACCAGTGATGTAAAACTTCATGAAATTTATTCTTTGTGGCGAATATTCGCGAAAATTTTGGAAATTTTAGGGGACTTTAGAAAATTTTGAATGTATTGTTCCTAAGCTCAGACTTCTATAGTTTGCGATAAATAATGCGATGCCTAATCAGGTTCGAATTGTGTTTTTAAAAAATTTTATTAAGCACGTAAAATTAAAAAAGCGAACTGCGCCACAGTAAAAAAACACCGCGCCACAGTAAAACAATACTGCGCTCGTGATAAAGCTGTTTTTGACCTTTTACGTTGGGTACTTGTGTACTTCCCCTGCTAGGAATGCGTGCAATCAACCGCCCCCGTCCCGCGTGTTCTACGATCGCACTTAAAGTGCATTGAAAAGCGAATATTCGTTCTCAAGGTAGCGAATGTTTCCGAAAGTTTCTGAAAGTTTTCAAATGTTCGTTTGCGAGTATTCGCGGCTCACATCACTATTATGAACATTTAAAAAAAATATTAATAATTGTTACATGTACTGCAAAATTGAGACCTGCTTATCATAGCAACAAGCGGTTCGTGCATCTTTCGTATGTTTTTTTTTTGTGCAGAAATATAAACTTTAGTGTTTCTTGTGTACATTATATTTCCCGGTAGTGGCTAGATGTGCCTAAAGTTTCTGTAATTCATATTCAATAAAAAAAATTTAATTAAAGAAAAATGAAATTAAATATGTCGCATGATTTTTATGTTCATTTCCAATTTTCATAATAGTCTAAATTATGCTTAATTTTCCGTTTGAAATGTTTACTTTAATAATGGTGTTTTCTTTGTTCTTCGATATAAAACTAGATCATAAATTCATTGTAATAATAAAATTGTATTTACTTAATCAATAAAACACATTCTGATGACATACGTTTATGAACCTACAAAATAATTTTTAATATCTGTAGAAATACAAAAATTGTTTAATTTTTATAAAAACACTATCAGTCTATCGTTGAACTAAAATTAGAAATATTAAAATATAAATTTTTCAACCGACTGGTATTTCTTTTAAATAAATTAGGGTTTTTGCAATCACCCATGTAAGTGGGGGAAATTCAATTTTAGTTTGTTGCTTAAAGCATTGAAAAATGCACCTTTAAATCAGGGACGTGACCGAAAAAAATAACGTTTTGGTTTTCGGCTATGGTTTCAATTTTTAAAAATTTCGGTTACGTTTTCGGTTATGGTTTACTGCTTTTAAAAATTTCGGTTTCGGTTACGGTTACCGGTATTTTTTGGTTTTTCTTTATGAAAAGCAGAGAAAATTCTCGGCAAGATTATGTATAAAAAATTGAAGTTATCACGAAAAATTGGCAGCACTAAAAAAATTGTCGAACTGTAGAAAAACCTGCTGACTAAACTAATCTTAGTTAGTTATATATGCAATCATATGTTAAATGTATTACTTTTTGTTGTAGCTGTATGAATATAAGCGCGCTACATTTTATTTTAAGCTTACATTTTGACCTCCTACAAAATGGCCGCCCAATATATCACAGTGACTAGCCGGCCAGTGCCGTCTGGCAATATTATGGCGGTATACAGTATACCGTCCTCGCATAACATGCAGCGTAGTTTACCGGCAATTTAAATTTGGCCGGCGGATGACGTGTTGTTTATATTGTATATATTCCATATTTTAACGTTTAATCTTAACAGACGCCATTGCTAGAATGCGTGTACAGCGTTGTATAGCATAGGTTAGTCGAGAGTTCGAATTCCGTGCGGATTACATTTTATTTTTTAAAATTTTACATACTTAGGTTATCATTATTATTGTTTGTTGTTGACTGTTGTGTACACGATGATATGCTACTGTTTATGTTCTCTGAAATCTTTAGCGATAGTGGCAGCTATGCAAGCGCAGCAATGTGCACACTGTCAGTTCCCTGACTGCCAATAACACAAACATTAAGTACTTGGGAGTAAAAAGGATATATCTATCCTTTTGGTAAAGTATTAATATCATGTTATACGATGACGTCATACCGACAAAAACCCGAAAACGTGTTTTTTAAAAATGTCTAAAGATGAGTGGGAGGTTTCGTTCGTTTCCTTTTATATCCGGAACCGTTGTTCCAATTTTTATGCGGTTTGAAATGGAGGAGCATATTCATCGAGAAAATAATCTTTTAAAAGAATCCGACACGGGAAGAAAAAATGAAACATGAGTATTTTGGTAAAGTATTATAAAGTCTATGATTATACGCAATTAAGCTGCTTAAAACTGGCTACACAAACTTTCGTTGTACTTAGGTAAACTAAATTTTATTAAAATCGGCCCTATAGAGTTCTTGAGATTTTGCGTACACACGTACTTACGCAACACACTACTACGTGCATTCAGACACACCGAGCCCAAAATTTAAAAAATTACTTTTGCGAATTTCTGGACGTCCAAAACAAATATTTCCATCAAATTCTCAGAATCAAAAATTTTTCTGTTTACAATACATTTCCATACTGGAAGTATTGGGAAAATAAAAAAAAACGGGAAAAGATAAAACGATTCAGTTTTGCCCAAATTGCGCGAGTGATAGTAGAATAAGATTGGAAATTTAAATTTTTGGTGCAGTATTTAGGGGAATTAAATTTCTTTTTGCTATATAATTTTTGCATGACAAATTTCTTCTCTGAAGTTTGCTTTTCCTCAAAAAAACTTTTTTTTTTCAATAAAATGTCTGGAGTCACTTTAGATAGCGTAGACCGTTACATTTTCTAAAGTATACGAAAGTACGTGCAAAGTGCTTTGCTAATTTTTTTGAGATTGGGATTACAAAACACTAGCTGATGCTTGTGAAATATTGCATTTATGTTCTTCAAAATGTGTTGTTTGATTAGGTTTGTGAAATGGGAACCTAAAGTTTGAAACTCTTTTAGTTTCTGTAACAGTATGACCATAAATAAACTCATAAACCAAGGTTAGTTAAGTAGTTACCTACATGGCGTGTAAACAGTATTAATCACAATAGAAGGAGTGGTTTTTATTCAAATTTTTACATGGACCATACAAAGAATAATTTTTTAATTGAAGTTTCTACTTGAGTTTTGTTTTCCCATGGCCTTATCTTGAACCCTTTAAACAGATGAACAAGGTAATAATAATTACCTAGGTATTGCTGGTATGCAGCTATGCTCTAGCTATAGTTGCAGTGGTAAGAGTGGTGGGGATGTTATAGTAGTCAATGTTGGGGAGTAAAACGTTAATAATAAATTACTTTCAGGTGGCTGACCGTATTATCGCCGATTTACCACAACCAACTGAAGATCCTATATACATTATGAGTAAAAATATACCCAACGTAAACGGTGATATTTTCAAATTCAATGAAGTTTCCAGTGTAGAAGTGCGTGACGTTATTTCTGAATTAAAAAATAGCAAAAGCAAAGATGTATTTAACTTATCTGTCGAGCTTATAAAAACAATTAGTTATATTATTGTACAACCACTTACATGCCTAATAAACGAGTGTATTAGAACAAGCATCTTTCCTGATGCTCTCAAGGTCGCTCAAGTTATACCAGTCTTTAAAAAAAAGGCGATACACTCGATTGTAATAACTATCGACCGATTTTTTTACTACCGATTCTCTCAAAAATTTTGGAAAAAGTGCTTACAAAACAACTCACTAATTTTTTTGAAAATCATGGTTTATTCTCAGAGGAGCAATTCGGTTTTAGACGAGGTCGGTCAACTAGAGATGCAATTTTAAAATTTCTTGAAAATGTTACAGATGGTTTTGAAATGAAAGAATTTGTAATGGCTTCTTTTCTAGATCTAAGCAAAGCGTTTGATTGTGTCTCACACTTAATTTTACTAAGAAAATTTTATGTCTATAACTTACATACTATGTCATGTAAATTGATTTTATCGTATCTAAAAAACCGAAAACAAAGAGTTAAAATTAAAGAACCATTCTCAACCTTTCTTCCTATCAGTTATGGCGTACCTCAAGGATCTATGATACTATATCCTTTTGACTTATGTAAGATTTTATGTAATCACAAACATCAATAAATTATCTTATCTTATCTTATCTAACAGATTTGACCATGTTACACCACATTATAAAAATTTAAACCTATTAAAAATGAACGAAAGCTACACTGTGATCAAATGTAAAGCAGTATTTAGTTTAATTAATTCTAGTTCATCTAAGTATTAGAATTGTATGAATATTAATAACTATTGTATGGTTTTTGATAGTAGTTAGATTAAGTGTGTTACATTTTGGACAGGGATGAAAAACAGCCCTGCTGATTCCTCGCCATTTGGAAAATGTCAGATTTTTGTATTAATTTCCAATAAAGATTATTATTACTGTTGAATATATTTATGATAAGTAAGCTGACTTGTGGAGGGCGCAACGCTTAGTAGGGAAAATTATGTTGAAATTTGAAAACGTTTGGTTTTTAGTGTTTGTAGTGGGTAGTTGACTGAATCAACGCGAAAATTTCGTTTAATTATGTTTGTGCCTAGCGACATAGTTACGTACCTGCAAGGCACATAGGCCGCTAGAGAAGAAGAAGCGGCTTCAAAGCGAGGCATGAGGTATTATGTGGAAAATAAAAAATGAAATCCACGCCCTCGTATTCAAAAATTCTCACTCTGCATTCTGCATAACATGTACCTAGTTGATATTACAATCAATGCAAACGTCAATGACTGGCGGTTCATGCAAGGGACTGATCACTTGGACCTATAATTGACGTATGCGGAGGACCGGATTAGGCCCATCCGCCGCTGTAATTTATAATTTTTTTGCCGCATCAGTGAATATGGTTGGTGTTTGATTACCAGCAGTAATTCAGAAATCAGTTAACTGTAATATGTCAAAGAAACCAATTGTAGACTACGTACCGAAATTTATATTATAAATGAAATATCATCAGAAGCAATGAAAAATGTCGGCTGGAAAAATAGCGCCGGTCGAAAATGTCGCCGCCAAAAACAGCGCCTATGAATAATGCGGCCTGCCAATAATGTCGTCGGCAAAAATAGCGCCGTCAAAAATGTCGCCGGCAATAATAGCGTTGTCAAGAATGTCGGGGGAAAAATAGCAACTCACAATTAACGCCGTAAGACACGTCGTCGTACAAATACTTTACATTTCTATAGAAGTTTGATTTAATTTGGGCAATACTTAAATCAAAAATTCATCAAAATGCAAAGTACTTGTACGGCTAAGCTAACTTTCTCATGGCGTCAATTTTGAGGGGCTATTTTTAACGACGACGTTTTTGATGTTGCTATTGATTTCGGCGACGTTTCTAAGGGCGCTATTTCGGTCGGCCACATTTTTATGGGCGTTATTTTCGCTCGCGACATTTGCGACGGCGCTATTTTACCGGCGACATTTAGCAAGCGCTATTTTTGCAGGCGACATTATTGTCTGGTGCTAGTTTTACTGGGCGCTATTATTGATGGCGCTTTTTTTGACCATACAATTATTGAGGAGCTATTTTGACCCCCAAAGTACAAAAACGTGCAGCCGCGCTTGCTAGGAAAACCCTAATTATTCTATCGGCGCCTGTAAAGTATGTCTAAATCTACAAGGTGTTAATGAATTGTAGGGACAAACTTCTAGGGCTTGCAAAACACAACAAAGCAAACAACTTTTGTTAATAAATGTGGGGTCAAAAGTGTTTCCTTTAGAAAATAGAGCTTCTTAAAGATTCTTTAAGAAGCACCTGAAAATTGGCAACCCAAATTGCATTCTCAATTATTTTGCACAGGTCACACGGAATTTTGAAAAAAAAAAACCATCTAGACATACATGCATTCAAATAACGTCAATTTTGACACAATTCGATATGTTTGTGATATTTTTTGACTTTTCTTGCATTCGTCTTTTTCTGTGCCTTTTATAATTCGTTTTTTTTTCGTTCTGTGATTTTTTTGATAATTATTTTCTTCGTTATTTTCGTTCTGTGTTTCGTATTTTTGTGTTATGGCGAATTATACTTTTGCCGAACAGCATGACATGATGTTCATGTATGGAGCTGCTTGGGGTAACGCACGCGAAGCTGCTTGCCTGTACCAAGAACATTTTCCGAATAGGAATCATCCATCGCACAAGGCGTTTAGTGTAGTTTCACGTCGGCTGCGGGAGGAAGGTACATTCGTTGTCAACAGACACAACTGTGGAGCTACCAGAACAAGGCGAACGGTGGATTTTGAAGAAGAAGTTTTGGAGAGAGTGGCTGAAAATCCTTCTACTAATTCAAGAGCCATCGCTCATGAAATGGGAATGAACCATGTTTCAGTATGGGAGGTACTACATCAGCAGCTGCTACATCCGTACCATCCACAGAAGGTACAAGCAATGGTTCAAGCAGATTTTCCCAGAAGGGTAGAATTTTGCAAGGAATTTCTGCGGCGGTGTAATGAGGATCCAAAATTCCAAGTAAACATTCTGTTTAGTGACGAGGCATCTTTTACGAAAGAAGGAATATTCAACAGTAGAAACAGCCACATTTGGGACGATGAAAATCCCCATGCTGTGGTTCAAAAAGGATAACAGCAGAGATTTTCAGTAAACATTTGGGCTGGGATTGTTGGCGATAGACTCATTGGACCATATGTGCTACCCCAAAGGTTAGCAGGAGCAATTTATTTAAATTTCTTGCGCCATGTCCTGCCTGAACTTTTGGAAGATGTTCCACCTCAAATGTGGCTGCAGCACAATGGTGCACCTGCTCATTTTTTTAGGCGGAAGTCAGGGAATTTTTAAATAACACTTTTCCCAACAGATGGATAGGTCGAGGAGGGCATTTGGCGTGGCCTCCACGTTCTCCTGATTTGACCCCACTTGATTTCTTCTTGTGGGGTCATGTTAAAACGTTATTGTGTGCTACCCCAGTTGAAACTGTAGAAGAACTTACGCCGCGTATTCCTGCTGCATGTGAAGAAGTTCAACAAACTCCTGGTATATTTGGAGCGGTGCGCAGGAATTTACTTCGTAGATGTGCTTCGTGTGTAGAAGCTGGGGGGCGACATTTTGAACATTTACTATAATTTTGTTAATTTTTGAATTAGTTATTGTAAATTTTTCAAATGGTTGAATTTTGCTTTTTTTTTCTATTGCTTAGTTTTGAAACATTTTGTTAATTAATTTAGTTTAAATTTAATTCGAATTTGAAAAGTGGTCCGTTGTTATGGAAACAAATAGGTAGTAAATTGAGTTGCTTACATTTAGACGCTTCTTAAAGAATCTTTGAGAAGCTCTATCCCTGAAAGGAAACACTTTTGACCACACATTTATTAACAAAAGTGGTTTGCTTTGTTGTGTTGTGCAAGCCCTAGAGGTTTGTCTCTATAATTCATTAACACCCTATATGTATGGATGTTATACAATAATATTTTTTTCACGCTACAGGCAAGGTAAATAGACGATACACCCATAGCTACAAAAGATGAAAATGGCCAATAACATTCGTTTACGTTTTGCCCTTGACTACGGAACTTAAAATGTTGATTTTAACTGCTCGTTGATATGGTAACAAGCACAGGCAACTTAGAATAATGGGGCTTTTAAAAAATAAATCCGATGACAGAAGTCAAAACGAACTTTTAAAAATATGATTAAATTTCTACCTGTAGCGTATCGACTATTAACATACTCGGCTTCGCCTCGGTTCGTATTTACCTACCTCGAATGTTATTACGTCTTTACATTCCTTGTTACTTAAATAACTATTAAATGCGTGATACGCAACGTGCTTAGTAAAAATATTTTTTTACCTAAACGAAGTACAAATATCTTCACTTTTAGTTTTCTATAGTGCTTGCAAATTGCAAATACTCTGCTTAATGGGTAACTCGGCCTTGCGTATCTTGTGGAAAATAGTGCAAACTTGTATTTTCTACCCAACATAACATTTTCGATTTAGACAGACCCTTTATTATAAGATATTGAACAGAAATAACAAAATATTATTAAATACTCGACGAATTCGTATACCTTTATATTAGCGTCTGGTGTCTTCAACAACAACCGATCCTGACTTGCGCAACCTCGTCTAATATTGGCGCGTATTGTGCGGTGTTAACTTGTCAATATGGTTGTTTGTGGGATTGTGATATTTACATCGAAAGTAAAGTAAGTTAATGAAAGTGTAAGTGTAAAGTGAAATTGCATTGTTAAAGCCGATTTTTTCATTGCTAATAAATTGCATTCAATACAAAACAACAAATCCTTTTTTTTAATTTATAACATGCACAGCGTAGAAAATACAAACCGAAAGTAACTTCATTTTTTACAAGAAGGAATGTTAAAAATATTTTTGTACCCTTTGACTATAGCTCTTTAAAAAATAATTATTAAATAATAATTTTTATTTTATATTGTACATATTTTTTATTATTTAACTTTTAAACCAACATACACAACTGACGTTTTCAATTTTAAAACACGTGCGTGTAATTAAGGAAGGCTACGATCTCTGCTGACGGCGACTTCACAGACATGCCGAGGAGGTGCGCAAGTCATGAAAGTTAGAATAAGGTAGGATCGGTTGTTGGTGAAGACATCAGACGCTAGTTATCTTTATATGGAGGTTTCAAATTGTTCCCTACTCTATTAGTTTCCAAAATTGCTGCTTGGTGACAGGAGCGTTGTTAGGATTAAAAAACGGAGGAGGGAGGCATTAGACTATATACATATATTTCATATACAATTGTGTATTACTCTGTTGTTTTTTTAAATGGGTGGGTATAAATAAGGGTGCTAGTCTCCCCTCCCCCAACAACCTCATAACGACGCGCCTGCTTGGCGTGACTCTTGCGATATCTAAAGTAACAAAAATCCAAGCGAAGTGTTTCGTTCATTTTTGGGTTTGAAACTACGCTGCCTCGTGCACGATTTCAATCTTGAAATTTGCAAAAATTATTTAATTATTTAATTCTACGCACTCAAAACAAGAGTAGCTATTTAGATTTTACGTATTTTGCATTGTCTTTAAGTATGTTAAGTTGATTTTGCTTTTGAAAAAAATACGATTTTCAAGATGGTAACTTTCTTAGGACGTGTCGGATATACATTCATATATATTTTTACTTTCTTTATTTTTAGTATAGGGAAGTAAAGCATTGATATCATGAACATTTTAGAAATCGAAATTTTGGCCGAAATACATGTTTTGAACATCCAGGAACTCAAATAAGTGGGTCGAACGAATGGGTAGTGGAACACATGTTTTTTGGTAACATATTTTAAAAATTAAGTTTCTTAAATCTGGAAACAGAATCTAATAATTAAACGCGTTTCTACGTACAAGAATAAAAATCATGATTTGAAAAATATCTTCGTCTGTTACAATTTTCAACAAAATGTTGCTCAAAAACTGCCAAACATTTTTTTACAATTTTGTAGATTTATAGATATAAAAATGATCTACAATTTGATTGATAAGCGTGAATTGTAGCGGTGCTACTTCATACCTCCCCGCGTACATTTGTCTAGATGTCTCTAGGGACATCTATCACCGTTATTACGATTTGATTGGTGTCTCAGTCCGCTAATTTCTCCGTGTCTCTTTCTATTAATATTTGAAAATTTAAATTTATTAGATACACTGGGGACAATAAAACATTTATTTCTTTTTCAGACTTAGGTTTGGCTTAATCATATGTCCAGTGCAGTGATGAATACAACAAATTAATCATACTATATCTAATTATTGGAAAACAAACTAAAATGGAAAGTATCGTTATACAGAGCCTTCGTTAATTACTGATACCTTGGGAATTGTTGGATAAAAGGCTCACCAACAGTGTACGTTGGGTTGCCTATATTTTGTGGTCACGTGGGTAACGGTAATTAATGAAGGCTCTGTACTTGAGTTGATGCTTAGATACCTTAACAATACCTCCCTTCAGCTATACTCCGTATAGCGAGGAAAGTAAAACCTCAGCTGTTAATAGATTTTTCAGCTAATGCTACACCAAATTCAAGAAATTTTGGGCTAAATATTTCTATGTGTGTTTTTTAAATGTTTACATTTCTGAAACGATTGTAACTTACCTGTTGGTAGTTTCTGCTGTAATGCTGCCTATGCAAAGACCACAAGCCAACGGATAATCAGCACTAACGCAGTCTTCGTATCTTATGTGGACATTTGTTACATTTAGTTGTAAGTTATTAACTATATTAGTAAGCAGATGTTCGGAAAACGAATTAGGACCTCCAATAAATTCCCTTTCGGTGTCTAATTCAGATAAAATTTTTCTTTTTAATGCTCTTAATAAGCGCTTGTCTTTTTCTGCATCGTAGTTGTCAAATGTTACGATTGGCTCTGCTATAATGTGTATGTCTTCTATATTTACAATAACTGGTTCGTTCCATAGATAATTCCAAGGTATTTTTAGCCATATTTTTCCTATAGTTCCAATTTTTACTTTTATCGGGAGATTTAGTTCATACTATAGGATAAGATAATGTGTGTGAATAAATAAGTACAAGAGATTAACATTATGGACCTAATTGTATTTGTCTTTTTCATTTTACTTATAATAAATGGCGCTTATTTTTATTTAAGATAATTTTGATGATAACAGCAATAAATATTTTTTATTGTTGTTATTGTTTCCTTGTAATGCTTTTAGTTAATACTTTGCAATACAAAAATGTAAATTGCAATTTGCATTTGCGCAATAGAAAATATTTTATTAATTTTGTTACTACTTTATTAATTAACTTTTAAAATAGTTTTTAATAATATGTTACTTCTTCTTAGGTAACGAATAGTACCTTCAACAGTAAGTTTATTAAACACATCAAATACTTACTAATGCTTCAGATTTTAATTGCAGATCCGTCAACTGCACATGTCCAGAGAAAATTCCCACATTTAAATTTTCGGTGTCAAGGTCCACGACATACTTCCCCAATAATTGGTTTAGCAATCTTGCTACAACACTTTCCAACATTTTGCATTTATGTTTGCAAAGACCGTTTTGAAATTATACTTTTCCGTTGTCGGATGCAACCTGTGTGATTATATTAAGCAGCAGCTCGAACATATTTTTATTACAATTTTTGGTAATTAACAGAATGTCACGCGTTTAGGTTTATTTTATTAAATGTAGTTTATTTAGATAACACGTTTTTGTTGACACGGGTAATTTCTGCTTGGTTTATTAACTAAATTCGCGTTCGGTAAATTTGCAGCTGAACTGACGGCGATATCATATGACGTTCTATTGATTTAAATTCGGCACAGAAGCAGTGCGGTTCGGACCGCCGACATTTTAACTTGAGGGGTTGGTATACCGGATTATTCTTCAATACGTGGCGCCCACCTTTAAATCAATATCGCAATTAAATGAGTAAACATCCAAAAATTAAGTTGATCAATTTTCAGAAGACTACCGGATATTTTTTGGCTTTGCCTGTTTTAGGAAGTTTGCAGATTTATCACTTGCAATATGATATATTTAAATATGTTTCGACTGATAACATCTACAGTAAAATAAAGGAATTTTTGCCAAAAATGAAGTAATTGAGGGTGTTTAAATCATTACCTGTTAGTCAGCATACATTCAGTTGAATTTTGTTCTTAGTATAGTCTCGAATGCTTACATTTTTCGAAAAGTAAATTTAATTCAAAGATTGAATCTGCATTGTAAATGCCGTATTATAGTTAAAACTTAATTAAGTGCTGTATTTCTACCATTTTCTTGGGGCGGGCCCAGACGGAAAGAAAATAAAAGAGTCAGCGAGTAGGTTCGAGTGGGAGTAGGAATCTACCTACGTCAGATCAGAACTAATAGTTAGAATTTCTAACCAAATTCTGAATAGGTAACGAGCGCAAAGATATGGTGGTAGACATACACAGGAAGATTCAGACAAGCAAAAAAGCGATTCATTAAATTTGCATCTTTTATCGAATCTTCTTGTAGTGGTAATATTATTGGGACAGTGCCTGCCATTCCACCTGCATAAAATAGGAATAGAAGCATATCCATACAGTAGACTGTGTAAACCTGAAGAACTACAACTCACCACTTGACTTTTTGTAAAGAATACGAAAACGTTTGCATAAAATCTTTCAACAAGAAGCTGATATCAGCAAAGATTTAAGATAGACTGTGAGTGCAGGGGGGAGGCGATATAAGCCTATTAAAGCTTGATTAAAGTATGTCTGCATCTTAAACACCTAAATATGTCCGTCGATCAACTGGCGGCTTAACAAATTTAATTTTTACAAAAGAATAAGGTTTAATACCACACAATATCCGTCACAACTCGCGGCCAAACTGTGATTGATATCACTATAGCTTCAATTAATATTTCGATAATATTACAGAATGGCATGTGTTGCAAGAGGCATCTGTGTCACACTACAGATGGATCTGTTTTAAAATAGCAGGAACCTAGGCTGTTCGAAAAGAGTACAGGAACCCTAAGATGACAGATAAGTCGTCCTACAAAGAACACCTATCGGACAGACAAGGATTCACCAACCTCAGAAAGAATAAGAACGGTTGAAGATCTGCAGCGGAATGTTCATCTGCTAGAGAACTCTTCTATTACATCTTTTAAACATCTTGCCCAATGAGGACAGTTTGCAGAGAAAACACTAGGCACTGGGGCTGCAATGCAATGACAGGTTGAAATCTACCCTGGGTAAAATGTTTAACAAGGCAAAAAAACAAAAAGGGTTTCTGATTGGGAGGCTTATAAGGAGCACCAAATGGGAAAAAAAAGGAAATACGCCGAAGGCAGTGGGACTCGTGGAGAACCTATTGCAATGGAATTAATTCCACTGCTTTTGCGGCCCGACCAAGGATAGTCTTCTTAAAAGACCCTAACTAACAACCAAGCTACCAAACCTACTACCAAAACTTGAAAAGACAGTTGATGTGCTTATAAAAACTCATTCCTCAAGCTGCACTGTGGCACCAACCCATCACAGCCCGAGCATGTCGTCTCACGTTCTTCTAAAGACAGAATCAGGTAAGTCGGGTCGTCGAGGGTGCTACAGTAACCTTGGCCATCAATACTTTCATACCATTTAAATCGCCTTGGCTGAGTGATATATTTCCAGATTTTGTTTCCACCTAGTGCAAGTTTCGGGCATGTATCGCTCTCAGATACGTCCCTCAAAGTTAGAGGGAGGTTAAAGTTGTGTTTATACCTAAGCCGTTGTTACTGAAGACGCTTGCAAGGGGCTATGTGACAGAGAGTTACGGAATACCGCTCTGGCGTCATACCCACTGCGTCGGAATCAACATGCATATACTTCAGAGAGATCCACCAAATCCATTTTATGACCTTTGACAAGGTATCATGGACAGTATTAGCATTGCTTTACAAAGGCATGTAGTCGAACCTGCTTTTAGTGAGTGGATCACACACGTCTTAAAATACAGAGCAGTACAAGTGGCTGTCAAAGATACTGCCGTTAAAGGGCTGGTATGCAAAGACTTTCCATAAGGTGGCGTTTTGTCACTACTGCTATGAAATATAGTAGTCGACAGTCTTCTGCATTGCCTCAACAGTGGCGACGCGGATGATGTCGTCATCCTTCTAATAGGCAAATTTGAAAGCATGTTCTGCAATTTAATGCAAACAGCTCTTAGATTAACAGAAAGCTGGTGCACAGAACACTCGCTTTCGATAAACGCTAGTAAGACGGAGATAGTACTGTTAACAAAGACAAGGAAAATTGACAATTTACGAATGTCTCTTCTCTTTATGACTTCTCTTAGACTTTCACATTAAGTCAAATATCTGGGCGTTATATTAGACCAAAAACTGAAGTGGGGAGACATGTACAGGTGAAAATTGAAAAAGCATGCATAGCCTTTTGGCAGTATCTTCTATACTGCCATAATTGGACGTATGCTCTGTTACGTTGCTTTGATCTAGTGGCCCAGAATTAGACAAACTACAGCAGCAAACAAGATATGTCTACAACTCCCCTGCGGCCCTGGAAGCTGTCCTGGCTCCTTCCCCTCTAGATCGCTTGGTGGAAGAGGTTGCCATAAAGATAGCTGTCAGATTACGCCTTGGAATATCCATTTTTAGCGATTGATCAAAAATTAAGTATGGGACAGGGGTCGTTTACTCCGACTACCTGGACTCACACCTAAGTATACCACTACACAAATTCACCACTGTTCCAGGTCGAAGTGGTGGAAATAACGCGTGGTGCCAGTACCGCTCTTGAACGTGTTGTCAAGAACAAAACCATTCGAATATTAAGGGGTAGTAGAGCGCCGCTGATGATAGATATAATAGTTTAATAAGAATGAATACTTATACATTCTGTAAGTATACATGATATCTCAATGCAAAATATGGCGTGTATGGGCACTTCCTCCATTTAAGCAAAGCTTGGGTACAAGTAAATGAGTGCCACCGCAGATCAAATTAACTGGCAGTAAATATAATAAACTAATGCTAAAAATACTTAACTTTGAGAAATTGCAAAATTACCTCAGGAACAGTCCTTTGGTGCCAACAGTCCTTGAGCTGAAATGCAAAGAAAATGTCGTTGAACTATTTTGGGTAAAAGGACATGACGGGATTAAGGGTACTGAGGGAACGGATGAGTTAGCTAAGCTAGGCTCTCGCAAACTCTTTTGGGACCCAGAGACTATTGTCTCTCTCACACCTACGATTATTAACGCCCTGATACAACAAAAAACCTTTGAAAGTCACATATGGATGGGTTAACATGCCAAGCGCTTCCCGTAAAAATCTACGACTAGTTGTTAGGAGTTTGACAAGTCACTGTCAACTAAATAAACACATGCTGCTGTGGTTGTATTCTGGAGGGCGAGACGGCAAAGCCACTTTTCTGCTCGCGCACTGACAACAGGATCCATGTTGGGGGACTTCTGGCTGGACATGGCCACCATCAGCAACACCCCAATTTCTGACATCTTTAAGTTCATGCAATAGGTTGGATGGCTTTAGTAATGTACAGGGAGGACAGCTGCTAACTGGAGGTAACACAATGCGCCCTTGCTGTGGTCTAAGTGCGTACCCCCTCCTTTTTAGTCTACCACACAACATGCGCGCGCATATACACACCTAGATACATACGTATCAGGTTGAACCTCCAAAACGAGAGAGGTAAGGGTTTACAAAAACAAACTTAGATTCGTATTCTTTTCTTAAAGTGTTTCCACTTTTTTTCCACTGTTCTGTCTTGTGTTTTTTCTTGTTTTTTTTTGTCTAGCGTTTATGTGTACTTTTCTTTTACTTCCACTCTTTTTAGTCTGTCACTTCTTATTTTCTCTTTTATTACCGTTCTGCTTTTTCCTTCTTTTGCCTTTGTACTTCCATTACATTCTATTAGTAGTAAATAGTGATCGCTTCTTATCTCCGCCTCTCTTTTCACCCTTACGTCTTTTATTTGTCTCCAACTCTTTCTACCTACTAGGAAGTAATCTATAATCGATTTCTCTCTTCTGTTTGGTTCTTCTCTTGTGTATGTGTAAGTGTCACTGAGTGTGAATTTCTTATTAGCCAGCACCAAGTCGTTTGCTACGCACAAGTCCAATATTTTCAATCCATTTGTGTTTTGTGCTTCTTTGCAATGTTTCCCCAAGTATTCTTCTATGTTTTAATTTTTGTTGCCCACTTTACCGTCTGGATCCCCCATTACGTTGACATTTTTGTTTTTCTTATCGATTTCTTCCTGGAGTTCTTTGAAAAAAAATTTTTTTCTTTTTTTTCAGCATCTTCGTTTGCTACTATTATTGAGTACTGTTTATTTTCTTGCCCTAGTTGTACTTCTAGTGTCAATGTTCTCTCGTTTTTTGTGTGGCTTTGCGTATTTTATTGTCTTTTATTATGAAACCTACCCCCGCTCTTGCTCTTTCTGCCTCGTCTACACCTGCCGTATAGAACCAATATCCCGTGGGTATTTTTTCTAGCTTTTTTCCTTTTCTCTTGGTCTCTGTGATGTCTAGAATTTTTTCCATTTCTTCTACAATTTATGATTCCTTTCCGTTTATGCTTCTGACATTCTACGTTCCTATCTTTGTTATTATTATTTTTTCTTTCTTTGTTTTTGCCGTTGTTCTATTTGTTGCCTTAGTCGTCTTCGCGGTGTCTAGGTCTTGTTTTTGTTATAGCAAAGCAAAATTTTGTTATCTTGGCAGTAAAATAAGCACTAAATTTGGTACCTATTTAAATTGCATTAACTGAATCTATGTATCTATATATTAAATCCGAAACTGTCTCAACTTTACGCGACGACGAGTTCTTACATCTCGAAACAGCGTGAAAAAAGCATAGGACGAAGGCCACGGGTTCAGCTAGCTTATATTAAAGCAAAAGTCGCAATAGTAATACTTAAACCAACTGCCTATGAATCCTTTGTGTATCATGACTTCTCTTGTCTTGATTGTATTCAAATTTAGTTTTTTAGATTGTTGAACATGAACTTAATTCTACTCGCCATACCAGGAAATGTTATGTAATATGTAACAGATAATACATTAGTTATTTTTAAATTTAATGTAATCAAATTATTTTCTTGAGAGTACATTTTTTATCGCGCTATTTTGTTGCTTAACGTGTAAGATCAAGGATTCTTTATGCAAATTTTTAATTTTATTTAGGTATATCATATCGTGTACTTGATATAATAAACAATTTTGGCCACGTTGCACGAAATCGTTATATGTTATCAATATCATTAAATTTAATATGCACAAAAATTACCAAATTATGTTTATTATTAATTTTTGAACTTCAGCGCACTAAAATTAAAAAAAAAATAACAAACGTACGAATGCTGATTGCGATGAGTATAGAAAACGCACAAACTGCAATTCGTATATTATTGTACGAGTTGGTATAGAAGAATTTACACGAAAATGGTAAAATTGACTATTTACATTCTTGTGGTGCTTTTAGCTGCTATCGTTGCGAGCGATGATGGTAAGTGTTTTTTTTGTACGTTATTACGTATTTGTTGTTTGTTCCAAGTATTTCGTTTTGTAGGTGATCATGTTAGTTTATTTTTAACTGTATTTCTTGAACGTTTGAGACGAGTTTACTTATAATACGTAAAGCAAAGAACGTGTATCAACTTATTTTGTTGGAATACGTTGTTGAATATAGAAGCTTTTTTTATTGCGCTTTGTGGTTTTTGCCACCTGGCTCAAAATGTCGCAAAACTGAAATGGATTTAACTAAGCAATTTCCAGACTGTTGTCCACATAAAATTTGTCCTGAAGAGTAGCTGACGAAAAAGTTACTACATACTCGATTGCAGACTGCATAATAGATTTATATAATTTTGTTTTTTTAGTTTAGGGGGATAGACTTTGAATACCAAATGTAACTAAAACAAATATCTTTATAAATTTAAACAAATATAATAAACAGTGTTTTTAAATAATACCTGTTCTCTTTGATTAAAGAGATGTAGTCATAGTTTTGGTTAATTGAAACTGATCAAGTACGTACAGTTAAAATATTGTTTTGGCTATCTACATGGCGTTAATGAATTGTAGGGGCAAACTTCTAGGGCTTGCAAAACACAACAAAGCAAACAACTTTTGTTAATAAATGTGGGGTCAAAAGTGTTTTCTTTCAGCAATAGAGCTTCTCAAAGATTCTTTAAGAAGCGCCTAGAAATGTAGGCAACTCAATTTACTACCTACTATCTGTTTCCATAACGACGAAAATTAATACAGGATAAATAAAGCCCTCTTTCCCACTTTTCAAATTCAAATTAAATTTAAAATAAATTAATTAACAAAATGTTTCAAAACTAAGCAATATAAAAAACTAAAATTACAAAGCAAAAATCAACTATTTAAAAAATTTACAATAACTAATTCAAAAATTAACAAAATTATAGCAAATGTTCAAAATATCGCCCCCAGCTTCTACACACGAAGCACATCTACTAAGTAAATTCCTGCGCACCGCTCCAAATATACCAGGAGTCTGTTGAACTTCTTCACATGCAGCAAGAATACGCGCCGTAAGTTCTTCTACAGTTTCAACTGGGGTAGCATACACTAACGTTTTAACATGACCCCACAAAAAAAATCAAGTAGGGTCAAATCAGGAGAACGTGGGGATTTTCATCGTCCCAAATGTGGCTGTTTCTACTGTTGAATATTCTTTCTTTCGTAAAAGATGCCTCGTCACTAAATAGAACGTTTACTTGGAATTCTGGATCTTCATTACACCACCGCAGAAATTCCTGCCAAAATTCTATCCTTCTGGGAAAATCTGCTTGAACCATGGCTTGTATCTTCTGTGGATGGTACGGATGTAGCTGCTGCTTATGTAGTACCTTCCATACTGAAACATGGTTCACTCCCATTTCATGAGCGATGGCTCTTGAACTAGTAGAAGGATTTTCAGCCACTCTCTCCAAAACTTCTTCCTCAAAATCCACCGTTCGCCTTGTTCTGGTAGCTTCACAGTTGTGTCTGTTGACAACGAATGTACCTTCCTCCCACAGCCGACGTGAAACTACACTAAAGGCCTTGTGCGATAGATGATTCCTATTCGGAAAATGTTCTTGGTACAGGCGAGCAGCTTCGCGTGCGTTACCCTAAGCAGCTCCATACATGAACATCATGTCATGCTGTTCGGCAAAAGTATAATTCGCCATAACACAAAAATACGAAACACGAACGAAAATAACGAAGAAAATAATTATCAAAAAAATCACAGAAGGAAAAAAAACGAATTATAAAAGGCACAGAATGAAACGAATTCAAGAAAAGTAAAAAAATATTACAAAAATATCGAATTGTGTCAAACTTGACGTTATTCGAATGCATGTATGTCTAAATCGTTTTTTTTTCAAAATTCCGTGTGACCTGTGCAAAATAATTAAAAATGCAATTTGGGTTGCCTATTTTCAGGTACTTCTTAAAGAATCTTTAAGAGGCTCTATTTTCTAAAGGAAACACTTTTGACCCCATATTTATTAACAAAAGTTGTTTGCTTTGTTGTGTTTTGCAAGCCCTAGAAGTTTGTCCCTACAATTCATTAACACATTGTATAGTTAGGTACCTATTGACGGGCTGGTATGAGTTTGAAACCACTTGTGGGGAGGTGAGAGTAAGGGTTAATGAAATAATCCAGTTGCGTAACAGAAACTCCTGCAACCACTGCACCTTGGGGGGCGGGGGGTGCAAGCGTCTTAGGGGCCCAGAGCGATCACGGGCGTTAAAAACCAAAAAGAAAAAATTGAAAAAAATATACATATACGCTAATTGTACTTCAAAACATACAACCATAAAATGTCAGTCAGCTCGAAAATCTGTAGCCTAAATAAAAGCATAAAACCCCATGTCAGCTAAATAACTAGATAGTTGAATTTATAGATAATTACTTCAGTCTCAGTTTTAATCGTGACCGTGCATGTATACTAAAAATTTTAAATACAATAAGTAAAAAGTTAAGCATCGACGAAATCATAAATGAATTTGTCATAAAAAAATACACTAATGCGAGTCGTTTTCTATAAAGTAGGGTTGTCAATAGACAATATTCTGTTTTTACCGCACCAGATTATTATCAACGAAAATAAGGTATACCTGGGTCTGTATTCTGGAGTTCAGGGAGTAGGAATTTGCGAGAGAAGTGGGCGGAGTTCTCTCAAAAATGATGTGCACCGTATTTTTGAAATCGAGGAGTGCTCCTATCACACAATTATTAGGAGAACTTGCTTCTCCTGCTCTGTTGTAGGAGAAGTGAACCGTTCTCACGAAAACTGACATTTTAATTAACACACACAAGGTTGTACATAGCCAAACTATGAAACATTTTAAACGGTCTAATCACATTTTTCCGTGGAGAAAAATAAATAAATAGGTACATAAGTATTTGCAATTTGCGTGTCATGGATGTAGACGAAATATTAGAAGTGGTGCAAGTATTAGGCGATCTTCAAGATGCAGAAAATGAAATCGAAGAACTTCTCAGAGTATGTTTATCAAAAGAGGACGCTTTTTTGCTATCCGCTTCAAAATTTGTAAAACTCTTTCGCGTCAGTAAAGCTTTACCACGAGAAATAATTGAAATGGTTAGGCCGTATGTGATAGAACCTTCAAGACGTTCAGCTTTAAGTGTTGAGACTAAGATACGTATCTATTTTAAAGTTTCAATAAATAATTGTTTTTGTACCTTCTAAAAAAAATATTTTGGTCTGTTAATTTTGCTAGGTTAGTCTTACTGTGAGTTTTATAATGCAGGTTTTAGTAACACTGCGGTTTTTCTTACTTCTTTGCATTATCAAATACCCAAACGCATTGAAGTCACATGCGCAGAATAACCTTTTATCAACAAATGTCAACAGTTACAGCATGTCAAAATTGATTGCACGCTATTGGTCAATTAAAGCCCGATAAATACTAATTACTCAACGCGCATTGGCTACAAAACACGAAATATCTGGCAACAACGTACATTTCGTTCGTTCGCGGAGTGGTTGTTCAGGGAGTCCAGAATGCGGTTTTACACGACCGAGAGAATAGCGTGTGATATGAGCGTACAGTTCACACGTGGGAATAGATCACTTCTTCTGAACTCCCTGCTGGGGTGTTATTGTAGTTATGTTTAATATTTAATTTAATAAATAATTATTCTGGTATGTTACTGATAAACGTACTAACATATTGCTATGATATGCGTGGTCTTGTATTTACTAGAAAACAATCCCCTAAATGCCTGCAATTCACGCAGTTCCAAATTATATTATACATGAGACTCTTTTATTAACTTTCTCAGGGTCATTATTAAGCTTAGAAGAAAAATTATTAATAAATAAGTTTCAAAAAGAAAATACACAAAACAATATCAACGTTACAAAAGCTTTTATTCAATAAATCAATTTTGGGGTCAAATTTTCGAAAAATCAAGAATTTTCTTCTAATACTACTGTTCTTAAAAACTGAACACTTATCTTTGTGTCTTCTTATTAAAATATCCTTCACTCGACAATCGTTGAATGTTTTACTCCCTCTTTTTCGGGTTTGCAGGCGTTCCTCAAAAATCACAGCAATCGCCTTTGGTTAGAATCCTCCTCCGCTGTAGTACCAATATGTACTGGACTGCTTTTATGTTTATTTATACTTGGCTTTTCTTCAATGATAACTGGAAACACGTTCTGCACCGCTTTTATATTTTTTATTCTTTTGGATTTTTTTCACAATTAGTTGATAAACACTTGTATCCGTTTTATAATAGCTTCTTTTCAATTCAAAATCACTTTTAATTACTTATAACTCGTTTTTCCTTCTCTTTTCTTTCAGAGAATATAAAATCCTGTGTCTTTGTTTACAGGACGAGCCGTAACTAACTAAATAATTTTCATTTGCTTTTGTCTTCTTCCTTGATCTCCATATTTTTTTAAAACAAATAAATCTCATGATACAATGAATGTTCTTTTTATACATTTGTCAAATTGACATTCACATCCATAACCCCCACAAATGACATCCAACGATGCACAAACAAGTAAGTCTAAAACTTCTTATAAATTAAATCTTTTAAACAATTCTGAACTAATTTATAATTAAAATTAACATAAACAATAATCGTATCAATCTGATTGTGTTCTTCTTTCTTTCACAGTAAACACAATTATGAAACACAAATATGAAAATATAAATGATAGAATGATAACTGCATTATTTGAATTTTAAAAACAAGAAATTACTGCAATAATACGCAACCCTGAGTTTATAAGTTTGAATACCAAAACCCTACAGTCTTCACAAAACTCCAATCGTAAATTAAACTGCAATAAGCATCCCAAAAATTGCCTTCCAGGAATCACAATGCTCCAGTCAAATCCAACACCTTCAAATATCATAGCAATATATATGTCTTATTTTTAATTTGCTTGTAACAAAACTGGAGGTGGGGGTGGGGGCCTGTTATAAAAGTCTGCGGCGGGCTCTTACGGTTTGCGTTACGCCACTGCTATAATAACACGATATGATTAATATTATATTTAAAATTTAAACAAATCTTATTTGTCTAATTATAATTTTGAAACCATTTGTGGGGGGTGAGAGTAAGGGTTTGCTAAATAAGGTATACAATAATCATAAAGTATAATTAAATTAACATAAGAAATTCTATTTAAAATTACCAAAAAAAATTGAATTGGTCTAAGTGGTCGAAAGAGATATAGAAGTTTTTCAAACTCTTCTTATTAAACAATTTTTGATAAAACCTTTTCATATTTTCAACTTCAATCCTTAAATAAGTTTTCTACGTGTAAGAGATATATTCGGAAAACTTCCTCTTAAAGAAGGATTTTAAAAATCAGAGAAATGAATGTATTTGTGTAGATTTGCAGAATATGACGACATATAAAAGAAGGCGCACCAGCATAAAAAGCTGAAATTAGACTTGGTTTTTTGGTATAGATTTTTTTATAAACATTTTTTTAAATCTTTAAAAACAGCGGTGTAGTGCATCTAAAGGTAATTTAAATGGGTTTTCCTGAATGCAGCATTTTTAAAACTAAGGCCTATACGAATTTTTGAAAATTTTGACTTTAATGTCCGATTACTCAAAAACAAAACAACCAATTAATACAAATTCTTATATTATTTAAGAGCCCCTAATAAGTGTAATCAATTGCTGTATAAATATATTTGTAAATATTAACGCTGTAAAAATTCTATCCGCTTAAAATTTTGAATATTTTCAAAAAATTATTTTTTAAAAACTGTCCACATAATTTTTTTAAACGCACTGAGCTGATAGAGCTTGCAATGAACTACAAATTGATTTTTTACTAATTTTCAGAATTTTATTCTGACGATCTCCAGGAATTAAAAAAAAATTGAAATTAATTATTTATCCATTCAAAAACGCAAACGCCGATCGTTATAAACTGTTATCAGTTCAATAGATTATTTGAAGTACTTTATTGGGATCAACAAGAATTTACAACTATTTTAAAAGTAAAGAAAAAAAAGCGATACATTTTAATATCAACAACGCGTTTTCCGGTAGTTACGTGATTTCCATGCCTCTTAATTAGCTCTACTTACAAAATTAATTTTTCATTCTTTTGCATATTTTTGACAACTCTTTTATAGCGGTTTTTTGGTCCGAAGTCCGAAGCGCATCTAATCAGCTGTAGGGCGGCGGCGGTTACAGTGCTCCCATCCAATGCGGCTAGCCGAAGTTACGGTATGCGATATCCTATTATACAGGCTGTTGCAAATTCAAATCACTGCGTTACCTTTTTTCATTCTTTTGTTCTAGTTATAATTTTTGTTAAAACAATATCATTCAGTCATTTATTGGCGCAAATATTTAAAACTTTAAAGTATAGGAAAGTACCAGCGACACGTTTCGCCCATTTTGCTAAAATAAATATGCACGCCCTTATTCTTTTCGTATTTTTGACACGTTTTTTGAAATCTACGTGTAAAAACGCACAATAGTTACTCTTGCAATTTTTACGTACGGGCTTTTGAAGTTATTCGCAGTTGAATGCCAATGGACAAGATTATGATTTATTATTAGAAAATAATTTTGTTATTTTAAATCGTAGTAGGCTGACGCTGTTTTTGTATTCTGTTAACAATTGAATTATAAACTGTCAGTTTTGCTTTGTTGCGCCTGCAGTATTTAGTTTTTTTGCACTTCACTTTGTAAATAATCTTGATCATGGTTTAAAGTTTAAACTAACGCAGAAATGGCAAACATACATTTTACGTATGAGCGAGCCAACGGAAACACCCACAAAGAGCATGTCCTGCTATTGGTACATTTGCTGACACATACATCGTCGTCTTCGAGACCAGGGATCATTTTTACCTGCAACACATGACTGAGGGAGGAAACTTAGGAATTTGCGTACAACCCAGTTGAAGGAAAATGTGCTTTAAACAGTCGAAGAGATCCTAATATTAGTTCGATTCCTGGCCCGGCCGTCTGTCCTGGCTTAGGTTATTTCCTGAGCCAAAAGGTGAATACTGGGACAGCACTTTCCGCGAAACAACTTTCTTCATCCAAATTCCTTATACTAATCGATCCTTATCAATCTTTTACGACTGAAGAGAGGCTTAGAACTCCGATGCGAAGTCCGAAAGACCCCTATAGCGGCCCGTCCCTTCGCGGGGAAGAAATCAACACCATTTGTCCATTTTCTTAATACTAGTACAAGACAATTAGCTGAAGCTGTGTATATCGCATCTATCTGACGAGTTGTTCGTGAAAAGCAGCTGCACCCATATCATGTTCAGCGATTTCAAGTTTTCTTACCAGCTGATTTCCCCCGTAGAATTGAATTTAGTCAGTACTTCCTACAGCATTGCATTAAACCGGATTTTTACTGTCGAGTACTCTTACCAGATAAGGCAAAATTTACATGGATGGATTGGTAGGAGAGGATTAATTGCATGGCCTGCACGTTCTCCCGACTGCAATCCATTAGATTATTTTCGTGGGGATATCTTAAAACTCTTGTTTACGCTGCACCAGTTTCCAATCGGGGAGTTTAGGTAATTAGGTAAATTAATTTGCGATTGTTTTAATTCTTGTAATTGCAAATTAAGCATTTGTTTTTTAACTGGGGCAACTAATATTTGAGTGAACGTAGTGTGGAATATATAAACATGATAGTCCACTCTTGTAGCTACCAGACATGTTTACAACGTTCTCATCAAAAACTGTTTATGTTGTTTTGTATACTGTAATACAGACAAGCAGACATTATTTATAGGGAAAATTAATAATCTGTTCTCGTTGTAAGAGTTAAAATGTGTTGGTTTAATTTTTACTTTGTTGCTTATACATTTGCCTGTTTATTTAAATAAAATTGTAATAACGTTCTGTGTGCAGTATTTCTTTTATATTAATTGTAAGAATGGAAGTAAGTTATAAATAACAAAATTATAGCAACAGTAGTGACTGCCACATAAACAATCGACGAAAACAATTATTAAACTAAGCGGAGATGTAAGGGCCCGCCCGTTATATTATGGTGTTAAGCTTTCTCAAGATGCAAAAGCCTGCCGTCGTGTTATGCTGAGACAGTTGGAGATTTGGTAAATAAAAGATAAGCACGTTTTAAAAATAAAAGGTTTTGCGAAAGATTGCGAATTCTTCAAAAGATAAATGTTCAGTTTTAAGTTTTCAGAATAATTATCCTTGGTTTAAATGGCAGCATGAGTTTCAACAAGGTAAAATAATAAAGAATGTAATGTTGCTGTTGTCAAATACGTTTTGTATGCCTCGATATCAATTATAAAGCATCTTCTTAAAGTTCAGATTTGGTGTGGATATAGTTTGGTTAAGTCTTTCCGAGTTGCGTAACATCACAGTCTGAGTTTGTATGAAGGACATCTAATAATACAAAAATAATAATAATAAATAACAAAATTAAGATAATTTTAATTATAAGACATTGCTTACTGATAATATCTCTATCAGTTGGTAAACACAGTATAGTTGACCTAGCATGAATAACGAATGAGAAAATGTTCCATATTTTGCTGTGGATCCTTTGGAATAATTTAGCAGATTATCTATAATTTAAAGCTTGGTATTCGTTTAAACCTCATTTTATATTAACAATTACTATAGGAAGTAAACCCACAAGAACATGCCAATGTCACCTTTTGATCTCTGATATTTAATCACGGTGTTGCCCTTCCTTTTTATTATCGTGATAGTGAATTGCATCAGTGGTGGTCCGTCCTATTAGGCAGGGTAGGCAGTGCCTACTCATAACTTTTCAATAAAATATCAAATTCTATAGTTCAATAAACAAAAAACAGACCCGGTGGCTTAGCAATTTATATACATTTAATCGCTTAGGACTTTTGAAAATATTTAGCATATAATATAAAGTGACACTTATTTAGGAAATTATTTATATGGTTAGTTTAATAACCTGTAACATTTACCAAAAAAAAACATTTTTTGTTAACTTCTCCCCTCCGAGTTATTCTGAGAATGAGCGTGCACCACGCGATTTAGTAAGAGTAGGAGTAGTTCTCTCTTCGGGTCATTTTCCTTTTAGAACGCACTCCATATTCAATAAATTGAGAATTCCATACCTTAACTCCAAAGGGCTCACTAGTTTTCCTGCCCCGATGTTATTAAAAACTTGAACATTGGAGAGATTGAAGTTCGATTGTAAGAATTCCGGAGAACCTGCCAAACACTTTTAATGTTTATTCAAACCGAAATTTAAACTTAACTCACCGCCCGTGAATTACGAACATGAATACGTTTGTAATATTTCTTCAAGAACACTTCGAATTGTTTATTCAAACCAAAAGTTAAACTCTAACGACCCTCGTGCTGATTTTCAAGTTTAAATAATGGAGTTCGTTTGACGTATCATTCGGAAATCAAAAACTGAGTTTGCTTTTATGGTGAATATTGCTGTTTTGGAGCCGCTGTTAAGGCGCCGCTGTTTGGGCGCCAGTTTTATAATCGGGATTTTCTATCTGATCGAATTCCGTTTTCTATTATCGACAAGCATCAAATTTAATATTTCTTCGTAATTTAAAACTATTTTCTATTTATAATAGCAAGCGAGATCTAAATGGTGTGTTTCGAAACCGAATCATCCGGCATTTTATAATATTACTAAAATAATTGCCAAATAAAAACTATTGCGTAGTATGTAATTGTAGTTTAAAGTGGTTTTTTCATAATACATATGTGGTTTTTTATTACCAGCGCCCAAACGTTCGGCGCCCAAACGCGGTCGCCCAAAACTTCAGCGCTCAAACGGCGTTGCCCAAACGGCGTCGCCTATAAGTACTGCTCTGATTTTACTTTATATTTACAGTTCTTGAGATATTCATTTAGAATTCAAATGTTTATACAAATATTACAAACCCATGAGAAAATTGGAAAGGTTTGCTCACCTTGTAAAGTATTTTCGTTCTCAAAAATTAACGGTTGTAGACGGCAGGGTCGCCATTGGAACTTTCTTGTTCGCATAAACCCAAGCTCTAGAAAAAAAGTATTTTGTATTCCGACGTGCTTTTTACCGGTTGCGTAGATCTGACTGTACGCAGTTCAGAACCAAGCTGTAGATTTATATATTCACCATAAGCATTAGAATTTTAATTAATAACGCACAATAAAGTCAACTCAAAACAATATACTGTTTTAAATATTTAGAAAATAGTATTGATATTTCAATTAAAATTAATTTGTACAGAATTTTTAATTAATATAAAAAAATAAACACTATTCTATTTTCGTTCTACACGATGTAGATAAAATAAATAGCGTCGATTCGACGATAAGAATAATAAGGTGAAATGTGTGCGATTACGTGAATTGCGGAATTCCGGTACGTATTTCAGTATCCAAAGTTCAAACACTGAGGTCTACCAAAATAACGCACTGGGCATTGTTGTAAAGGGCAGTGATCAACCCGATAGCTTAATTTAAAACAATCTCAGAATTCTAAATTTTCTGGATATTACTACTAGCGAACTTCGGTTTCACAATTTAACAGTAGTAATAAAATACAATACGGTCAGGGAAATTGGTTCTTGATTTTAAATAACTTTTAATCTATTTAACAAGTTTTCTAGAAATATTACAATGGACGTTGCTTCCACAATATTCGAATTGTATCAAGGTCGGAACAGGAGAGCTAGTGAATTTAGTAAAGTCCCAATGTGGAATTCTCTTATAATATCTCGGAAACTCTAAATTCAAAGTGCTTGACCGGTTCTCAGGGAAATATTTCAAACATATGAAAGTTTGTAATTCACGGGCCGGCGGTAAGTCTTTAACTTTCGGATTCAAATTCATGTTTTTGATGGAACTCGGAGAAATATTACAAACGTGTAAAAGTTTGTAATTCACGAGTGGCCGGTAAAGTCTAACGTTCGGAATGAATTTAAATTCATTGTTTCTGAGGGCACACGGGAAAATCTTATAAATGTATAAAAGTTTGTAACCACGACCGGACGGTAAAGTTTAACCTTCGGAATGAATTCAAAATTCAAAGTCTTTGGCGGGCCCTCCGGAATTTTAACAAAGGGAATTTGTAATAAGGCCAGAATGGAAGAGCTAGTGAGTTTTTTGGAGTTCAGATAAAGAATTCTTTTCTTTCTGAGTGCGGAGAGCGATAGGGAAGAGGAAACTAATCCTATTATAATTAAATCTCGAGGTGCGGGCTTAAGCTCAGAATAATATAGAAGAAAAAGAGCCAATGGACTAATTTATGTTAAAATGTAAATACTACTGAACTAAACTAATTTTAAAAGTGCAAAGTAAGTTTGTTACAACCTATCGTGTTTTGTAAAACGGCTCCCTATCTTGTGATCAACAAAACTGAGTTAATTTGGTAAAACTAACAAGTAGTTATCGTTTTATTAATTCTAGACGAAAGAGTTCTTCAGAACATTGTATCATTTTTAATAAAACAAGAATAGTGCAATTAAGGTGAACAGCCCACAATGTCATGTTTATTAAAATATAGACAAAATTGTTTAAAGTTAAACGGCAGCTTTATTACTTTTGCATAAAATAACCCACGTGTTTGGCTGTTAAACTTTGGTCTTTGTTAGAACACAGTTTTGCTTGCGTTGGTCGTAATTATCATTTTAAATCCTCGAGGTTTACTGATCACACAACTATATATTAATTGTATTTTGTTTATTATTAACTTAGCTTAAAAACCAGGGATTCGACAACCGCCAGTGTCTATAGTTGCTGACGCCGCGGGAAATCCAGTCATACTCGCAATTATTGTTTATTTCTCTACATAAAATGTTTTAGTTTCTGTTCTGTGAGATGTCCAGTAGAGATGTATTGATCATGACCGACCCGTTCAAATGATGCGACTCACGGCTCTGAACGGAATATATCGGTTTACGAATTACGGTAGTTTCGGTTAGCAGTTCAGCTCAATTCGGCACTACTTAGTACAGCCAAGCACCCATACATAGGACATTATGCAAATAATACGAATCAGGTAGGGTGCGATAAACATTGTAAAGGTGGTATTACTGGCTTGTGCAAACTGAGTTTTTCGAAGAATTAACAACTGTTGCTATAACCTGTTAAGTGTTTATCGTTGTTTTTATTTTGCCTTAATTTTTAAATACATATTGTCTGAATTATGTTCCTTCTGCAGTATTAAACTTTCATCCTTGCAACTTACATTCGAGACGATGCAAGTAGGGAATGATAACGATGATGTTCTGGAGAAAACCTTTTTCAGCGATGTAGCTTGGTTCTACCTGTCCTGCTACATTAACTTCCAAAACTAAAGAGAAAATCTCCATAAAGTTTGGGAACCATTTTTACATTTGCAAAAAATAGGCGAATGACCTGTGGTTTCTCGAAGACGAATTATTAGATCTATATTATTTGATAAAACAGTAACGACAACAATATATCGTAAAACAGACGATTTGTTAAAATCAGGCATTTACAAATTAAATTGTTCGCATTGTAATTCGGTTTATATAGGCCAGACAATTAGAAATTTTGATATTAGGTATAAAGAACACGTACGTTGTTACAAATACAAACACCCACATAAATCCAATTACGCTAAACACTTACTAGAACAAAATCATTCAATGACATCTAATAACAACATAAAATGTTTACACTTTTGTGATGATAAACGTAAATTAGATATACTAGAAGCTTTTGAAATTCACAAACATTTAAAAACTGTACCGTTAATGAATGAGCAAATTGATCTGTTAAATTCTCCTCTACTGGACATTTTGGAATAAGAAATCAAGTCATCTGCAGACGATTACCAAGATAAGTAAAAAAGTTCTATTGCTATAACAACACTAACTGTTTACTTTCATATAACCTTTGACAATGGCATGTAAACATGCCGAAATACGTATAAGGTTTAAATAAATAGATATTGTTAAAGTGATTAAGTATTTTATATACAGATACTCATTATATATCGTAATGATTTATTGTAGTTTTTTTGTCGGACAGTTACATGATGAAGGTTACTTCCAACAAGATAATGCCACCGCACAAACTTTTCATGAGAATTAGCTTTCTGCGTGAACTTTTTGCCGAAAGAATTATCAGTTTTCCGTAAAGTTCTTCCAATTTAATCCATCCTTGACTGTTATGTATTTGCGTACCTGAAATTAATGATTTTAAAAATGGGTAAAAATTCGAGCAATTGATGGATACGATTGTTGATACCTGTAATGCAACCCTCAATAATCCTCGGTCTTTGCAAAAAGCATTTGACTAACTTAACTGACCTTGACATGTGACAACATGAAGCAAAGGGTAGCATGCGGTATCGAAGCCGAGAGCAGCTATTTTTAGCATTTATTGTAAATGTAAATAAAATTTTCCCTAGTGTTGTTTCATTAAATGTTCAATTTCATTGGCTTCAAGCATTAAAAAGAGGCTAACCTTTTTTTTGTATAAGCGGGATCTATTTAAGTGACTTACATCATTACATGTGAGAGTATTCGCCAAATTATAATTTATATTAGTTTTCATCAAATCATTGTTGATAATTAACCAGCGCTGTAGTTGTGGCTTGTTGACATGTAAATGTCATTTAAAGCAAACTTGAAACGCCAGCTGCAGTCGGTAAAAAAGAACATTGTTTGCTCGAACTAGTAATGCCATATTATAACTCATAATATAACAAGTGATGTGATTATTATCGATGATATTTTCGAGGTGAAACCGAGCAGCAAACGAGTTCTTTGAAAATTTTATCAACAGATGGCGCAACTGTAAATGTCAATTTTATTTTAAAATAAATTTGAAAAATAAGAAGTGTTTTTATTTATTTATTACCACGGTAGTATTCTAGGCAAAAATGCCAAAATACTGTTGTTTGTGCGGCAGATCAAAAGGCGAATACAAAGGTTTATCATATTTTTGCTATTCCCGAGGTGAATTTACTTACTATTTTTCTTAAGTATAATTGCTAATTATATAACCATAGTAAATAAATGGTTTGTATTAAAATTATGCTTTGTACCAAGTTAAGTTTATGCAGTGACTGGAAGAACGCTTACGTTTCGTAGTAGTAAGTAACGAGTTTGAATGCAGTTTGCTTTTGCACTGTAAAAACAGCTTATTGTGGCGACTTGTTTGTCCAATGTTGTTGGATGTTGGTATTATGCGGATTTTAGTATCATTATCCTTTTTTTCCAACTAAAAACGATCACAAAAATAACTACAATAATTTATAAACATTACTTATAAATTCTTAATAAATGTTTCACTTACTTGCATATTTCATTAATGAAGGTAAAAACGAAAGTGACTTATAAACCTAACCTTAGCAAATAAGTGTTGTATACAGGGTATGTGTCAAAAATGGTCAAGCAGTGATAGAAATAATTACCAACCCCCGCGGTAAATTTAAAATATACCTTAATTTTAAGTTTTCGAAGCGCCATCTATGCGCAAATCTTAGAAAGAGTTTCGAGATTGTCAAATTTTTAGGATGAATTTTTTATATAGATAAATGGTAGGAGTTGCAACACCATACTCTTTCTTACCTCACTAATAAAGCACTGTGGCCAGTCAAACTAATTTACTGTCATTTTACTGTAGTTGCTATGATCGTAAGGTGGTTACCAACGCAACATACGTAAATAAAACAATAGGATTTTTTTGTTTTTTATTACCGCTGTGATAAAATGTAACTAGGCATTTTTATGCATCTAATTGGTTTAAATAGCTTCACGTAACATATGAATTATATTCTCATATTCATAATCTACCCGATTTATATTTTTAGATGGCAGTACTTACATAGAATATTAGAATTAAAACCAATACACAAAAAAACAAAATTAAATTTAAAAAGAGCTTTAATATCATTTTATTCTTTTCTATACGAGTACATATAAATAAATGATGCTTTAAAAAAATAAACGCCTTTCAAAATATTTATTTTAGTTTTTGAGCATTATCAAATAGTAGAAAATTACCTTAAGATGCTTAGGTAGGTACACCGATTAGATAGGCAATGTAAAATTCTGAAACCCGATATCAATTATCTCTATTTCCTTGTATTGATTTTATACCCTTAAAATAAATATATCCTAACTATTTGTTCAGAACTCAATATCAATCAATTTTGAACTAACACATATTTAAAATATATATCTTATAATCTCATTATTGCTCCTAATTTGTAGAATAGTTTTGATTAACAATGTTTGTTTAAATTACACATATTAGTAGCTATATTAATTCTTAAAATAAATCCATTTAAACAAAATTCTCACAATATTTTTTCCATAAACTTAATAAAGTTGGCTCCTATATTTCCAAACATTTTTTAGTATACTAGACGTACGGAAGACGGTCGTAATATTAATACTGATTCAGTTATTATTAAAAACGTTTTGGAAGAAGGTATTAATAATCAACATGGTAACCATGAAGTACTTAAGGAACAACTATCACATTGTGTTACCTACGCTAAGATTTTGCTTCAATTCTATATGGCTTCTTTCTTGTGTTTATTTTCTTTAGCATCCGAGATCGATTTGATGCCGCTTTCCTCTACCTCTTTGACTGTTACTTGTAAAGGCGCGTTTCCAGTTTCTGGTAAAAAGAGGACCGATACCCCACCAATCATACCAAACACCCCTAGTACTGACATTGGTACAGCATCGTGCATTTCGGCCTAAAAAATTAACGAAAATCTCATTTAATCAAACGGATAATTACACTTTCATATTTCTTACCATTTCCCACAAATATGGAACTAGCAATAGGGCAATGCCAGCCGTAACGTTGCTAGCTCCGACACCAATGTTCCTGATAGTGGTCGGATAAAGTTCAGCAGTAAATACGGGAATAACAGCATTTGCTGAACTAATGGAAAACTTTCCAATCATTGCAAACGATGTTACTAGCCATTGGGGATTCTTCATGATGTAGGGGATAGGAAGTGCGAGAAAGCAAGCTATACCAGACAAAATCATCGTTATCGCTAAAGGCCATCGTCTTCCCATACGTAAAAGGAAAAGTATACTAACGGCTACAGCGGGAATTTCCACTGCTCCTGATATCACCTGAAAAATAAAAAAATAGTAACTTTTTGTAATCCATGTAACTCTACTGTAGGATGTTACTTGTGGGATTTTTTCCGCCTGCAAACCAAATTTTTAAAAATCGTTTACAATAAACTATTTATAACTGGAACATGCATTTTAAACATATGGAGTTAATAACATATATTAAAAAGTGAATAATCAATTAGGATGCTTGAGGACGCGTAAAAAATTAAATTATAATTTAAAATTGTATTTCAGGGCCAAAATTATGCTTAAGACAGCACAGGGTTATTTAAAAGTTTAACACCATCGCTGGTTAATGATTTTGGTATTATCTGCAAAAAATGGCATTGGTAGGAAAGGCTATGCTAGTTGACTATTTGTTGGAAAAATTTCAAAGTAACAAAGCGAAGGTATAGTCAGTAGGAGTAGTACTTTCATTCTAAAAATGTAAAAAAGTAATATGTACTTAAAATTTTCTAATACTTACAGAATTAATGTACAAATCGCCTCCAATATTTCCTAAATTAAGAACAAGGCCATAGTAGACGAGGTAGATTACGAACCAAATTATTGCAAGTAGAAATGTTGTTTTTCTCATACGAGGCGTCCTAAAAAGATCTAATACTCCTGCAGGTTGTGCTTGAGCGTCTGCTGCTGGAAGTAATAGTTTATCAATATTATGTGGGAGCTGTTTACGATTTACTGCAGCTGCATGCCGAAGAATTTTTTTGAGTTCTTTTGTACGTCCCATTGCTAAAAGCCACAAGGGAGACTCGGGTAGTACCCACCTGCAGAAAGATAACACAAATATAAAGTTATGAAATTTTAAAAATATAGTCTTCTGTTGTAAAATTTCTAATAATACCTACAACTTCACAAATCTAGATTAAGTAAATGTAGACACACATATGCTACTTAAAGCGGGTGTGTTGAAAATACGCTGCAATGAATGTACTTGCGGGTATACAGGGTGTAGAAGCTGGCGGGCGACATTTTGAACATTTACTATAATTTTGTTAATTTTTGAATTA
The DNA here is from genome assembly GCA_958336395.1 of Ctenicera cuprea. NCBI lineage: Eukaryota > Metazoa > Arthropoda > Insecta > Coleoptera > Elateridae > Ctenicera > Ctenicera cuprea. The sequence continues at coordinate 10,164,810 of OY284494.1, read as the reverse complement.
GTTATTGTAAATTTTTGCTTTGTAATTTAAGTTTTCTCTATTGCTTAGTTTTAAAACATTTTGTTAATTAATTTATTTTAATGTTAATTTGAATTTGAAAAGTGGGGAAGACGGCTTTATTTATCCTGTATCATTTCCGTCGTTATGGAAAAAATAGTAGGTAGTAAATTAAGTTGCCTACCTTTAGGCGCTTCTTAAAGAAACTTTGAGAAGCTCTATCCCTGAAAGGAAACACTTTTGATCATACATTTATTAACAAAAGTTGTTTGCTTTGTTGTATTATGCAAGCCCGAGAAGTTTTGACCCTACAGTTCATTAACACCATGTAGATTGCCAAAACAATATTTTAACTGTACGTACTTGATCAGTTTCAATTAAGCAAAACTTTGGCTACATCTCTTTAATCAAAGAGAACAGGTATTATTTAAAAACACTGTTTACTATATTTGTTTAAATTTATAAAGATATTTGTTTTAGTTACATTTGGTATTCATATACATATTATTATTATACATATTGCTTTGTAATTTTGGGTTTTTCTATTGCTTAGTTTTGAAACATTTTGTTAATTAATTTATTTTAAATTTAATTTGAATTTGAAAAGTGGGAAAGAGGGCTTTATTTATCCTGTATTAATTTCCATTGTTATGGAAACAAATAGTAGGTAGTAAATTGAGTTGCCTACATTAAGGCGCTTCTTAAAGAATCTTTGAGAAGCTCTATCGCTGAAAGGAAACACTTTTGACCACACATTTATTAACAAAAGTTGTTTGCTTTGTTGTGTTTTGCAAGCCCTAGAAGTTTGTCCCTACAATTCATTAACACCCTGTATAGGCCAAACTGTACCAATTCTAATTAAACAACTTTAAGTAAAGGGTACAAATTTTGCCAAAAATACATTAAAGTCGGCCCTGATTTTTTATTTTACTTTTATACTTACAACGTACCATAGTCCAACAAATATAAATCCAGGCAGAGAAACGGCCAGCTGTAAATGACGCCAGTCCCTAAGCAGCCAGGCAATACCGGCAATACTCATGTACGACAGTGATACAGGAAAAATGTAAGAAACACCTGCAACTATCCTCCAAATCCCTCCAACTAACTCCACAGAAAGCACAAATCCGCTAAATACTACCGATACTGATATAAATCCCAGAAAAGTCCTAAGGACTACATACATTGAAAACCAAGGAGAAAATGCTATTATTGTTCCTGTAAAAAAATAAATATTATTATATTACTGAAACAGATTTATTGCAGAATAAAGCGCTACAGGACATTTCGCCGTCGCCGTTCCGCCGTCACCGTTTCGCCGTCGACAGTGTCGCCGTCGCCGTTTCGCCGTCGGCTATTGCGCAGTCAAACCAATATACAATGTTTCCCAAAAAGTATGCAACAAACGGGTAAGTTTTTTATAATTAGTTTCTCAAAAAATTTTACTTTTTATAAAAATTATAAATACATATTTATTAATTTTATTATTAACCTAACCTAATAAAATCAAATCAAAAATTCAACACTAAGCGCCTAAATGCATTTATTGACTAAGCAATTAATTACAAATTGAAAAAAAAACCAAGTAATTAAACTAAAGACAATTGTTTAATGACTTTGCACACAACACTTAATGTTATAAGTGGTTTTTGATATTTGAAGAAATCTATAAAATTATTAACTGGAAGAGGTCAAAACGGCGAAACGATCGGCGGCGAAACGGCGACAGCTAAACGTCCGGAATAAAAATTTGAATTTTGGTAAGAGAACCTGGCTACGACTAATAATAGATGATGTGCTAAAACTCACCTAAAAGTGCTTGCAGAAAAACTGCTACAATTAAAGTGCGTTTTCGGCCGTATTTGTCAGATATAATACCACCAATTAAACCGCCCATGGCTACTCCTGCTAGAAACATCATTTCAGCTATGTTAATAAGGTGTTTTCGATCACATATTAATTCGAATTCTGTTATTAATGTATGCCCTGTAAATAAAGCTAGTATTAAAAATATATAATATTCATAGTCAAAACTACAAATTACAAATAGTGTTAAAAAAAAATGGCGATATACTGGTATAACTCTTTTCTGAGAATCTATTTTTAGCACTACATTGGAAAATAGACAACTCGTATCTTTTATTCTTTTTAATGTACACTAACTTCCGTCCTCTAACGTTCAATAATCAATAGTACTGGCGCCTTATTGTCCCACCTGGGAATGTGTAGGTTAGGGAAGCAACATATACAATTATAGATCACTCACCCGCTTGAAAATCGCTTAAGGTAAATATTAAAAAAAAAGAATATGTCGTCAAATATTATAAAATCGGTAAATAATTATTTTCCGACGATATCTGGGAGTTTGGTGTTGTAAGCCAATTCTATAAACACCTTGTTGAATTAACTATAAATTCATATACTACCCCAGGTGCAATAAAAACGGGCCGCCTAATATTAAGTAATAAATCAACACAACTCTTAGTGTCTTAGCCATATCTGAGCACATATCGTCGTCCTCACTGCAAAACCATACAAGTGCAATTTTAACGATTTTAATATTTTGGTAGTTCTTGAATCTATTATTCATAAGGCACATGTTGCAAAATCAAATAAGTACATTTTCGAATGTGTTAATTTTTAATCCGGCAAAAACAAAACCATACAAGTTCCAGCGTGTTTAAATCATACGCAAAACCATATAAGTGCAATGATTCTCATAAAGGTTGGTGGTTGTGTGTGATAGCTCATCAATTTTATAAAGTTATAGACATATATTCTCTGTATTATAAAGACTATTTATTGTTATCAGGTAGGTAAACATTATTACTTTAATTAAAATCACTCATTTAAACGTTTACATAACTGTATTTAACTATTTTGTCTCATTAATTTTTTTCCTGCAGTTGTATGATTTTGCAACCTGTGTTTGGAAATTATTTTTAGCAGTTGTATGATTTTGTTTCAGGATTGTAATGACAAATATGAACGGATTAACTGATAAAGAATTAGAACAATTGCTATTAGAAGATAATGAAGATAACATTCTGCTATTTGATGATTCTAACATTATGTCGGAGGCAGGGGTAAATACAGCAACACCGCCACAATGTATAATAGACACTTTCAGTGACCAAACTAACAATTTAGAAATTGTTATGAACAATGTTAATGTTACTGAACCTATGGATATTGAAAAAGATTTAGCATCAGTTCCCGAAGATCTACCTGTAATGCAACATTTTAATGCAATTATAATAGAGGAACCATTATTACCAATTCTTGATGAGCCTCAATATTATGAAGAAACAAATAATCTTATTGACATAGAAGAAACTGATCGGAATGGAAATATGGAACAAGATCGAATATTAAAGGATATTAGCAACACAGGAAGCGAAACGAGCGATGAAGAGATTCCAGCAGGTAGCAAAAAGAATACAAGAAATGTAAACAAATATAAAAGAATGAAGGGAATTAACTATAGGGGTTTAAAGAAAGACAAAGATGGGCACTATAAACTTACAGAAAAGCGTCAAAACAGAAAATTGGGAGAAACATGTGTTTCAAAAAAATGCGAGAATTCCAAAAACAAATTTTGCCATAGATTTGATGAAAATACAAGAAAAACTATATTTAAATATTTCTGGAAAAAATTGGACTGGAACGCAAGAAAGCATTATGTTGTCGGATTAATTAATGTCAAACCACCAAAACGAATAATTTCTGAAAACTCAACAAGGACCGTAACGTATCAATATCATTTGAAGACTCTACAGAGTGACAAATTACAAATCTGCAAAAAATGTTTTTGAATACTCTGGGGTTAACGAATTGTATGGTCGATGACTGGTGTAAAAAGGCATTTTGTGGTATGACGGAAATAAATTATAGAACGCCTTCTAGAGGACACTCAAAAAAAAGTAAATTTATGGATTCGCATAACTTACTGAATACCTTTTTAGATGAATTGCCGAAATTGGAATCACACTACTGTAGAGCTTCGTCACAGAAGCTTTACTTGGAACCAATGTATGGAACAGTAGCAGATGTATATAAACTATACAAATCTTACTTATGGGACAAGAATACAAAACCTCTGTCAAAAACAGTTTTTCATAAAACATTTGAAGAAAAAAATTTAAAAATACATCGTCCCAAAAAAGATCAATGCGACTTATGCATTGGATACAATCTTGGGCATGTACCTGAAAATGACTATCAACTTCACATTGAATTGAAGGAACTAGCAAGGCGTGAAAAAGAAAAAGATAAAAAGCGTGCACAAGAAAACCCAGAGGAATGCGTTGTTTTCACAGCAGACGTTGAAGCTGTCATGTTGTCACCATTTTTAAAAGCAAGCGCAATTTACTATAAAACGAAATTATGTGTTCATAATTATACACTATTTAATTTGGTAACGAAGGATGCTACTTGCTATCTGTGTGATGAATCAGAGGGTGGTTTAGAATCGAGTGTGTTTGCAACTTTATTGATTAGGCACTTGGACACTTACTTAAGTGACCATCTAAATACCAAGGAAATTATACTATACACCGATGGCTGTGGCTATCAAAATAGGTGTGCTGTACTGTCAAATGCCCTTTTTCATTTTGTTAGAGAAAAAAATGTAAAAATAATACACAATTACCTGGAAAAAGGGCACACCCAAATGGAGGTGGACAGTGTTCACAGTACAATTGAGAAAAAGAAAAAAAATCGGGAAATATATTTGCCAACCGATTATATAGCAATATGCCGGGAGGCACGACTTAAACAGCCATATTATGTAAAATATCTATCTTATAAAGATTTGAAAAATTACACTGGAATAAAATATTATTCAAGTATAAGACCCGGGCTACGCGCAGGAGATCCTACTGTGAGTGATATAAGAAGTCTTCAGTACGATCAGATGTCTATCAAGTATAAACTAAACTATAAAGATGAACACTATCGCGATTTCCGACAAAAACCCAAATTGAATGACAATTATTATATTACGCCACTATACAAAAAAAATCCTGTAATTAAGCAAGCGAAGTACAGACATCTTCAAGCACTTAAAGAAGTAATTCCGGAAACTGCATGGTGCTATTATGATAATTTAGCTTACAAGTAATTATTTTTTGAGCTAAGTTAGGTTTAAGTTAATAAGTTAGATTTTTATGTCAGTTAAGTTTTTGATAACTACCTATCGTTTATTTTTGTAGCCTATAAGAAATAAAATTGTTTTTGAGTTAATAATCCAACTTACGTTTAAGTTTTACTTATTATGCATAAAACAAAATTTCTAGCAAATCCATATAACTAGCAAAAACTAATAGTATAAAAGTTGCAAAATAAGGTAAGTGCTATTAATATTTGAGTAAAACTAGCAAACTCAAAAAAAGTTAAACACATTGATTCAGAGTAAGTTTATTCCCCGCAGTATAAAAAAGTAGCTTTCAAAGAAGATTAATGTAGTTTTTATAACGTTTTTTCTGTCTCCTGAAAAGTTGACAATTTGTACTTATATGGTTTTGCAGTGAGGCCGACGATATAGCACTAGCACTAATGCATAATTGGCCTTTGCATTTCCCTACATTCCACCCGCCTACTTCGTTTGTCAGAGCTTTTGGTTTTGTTTCTATTGCTTGTCAGGATGTAGGTAACATTTATCATCTTTAAATGTAAATTTTTATAGGTAATGATTAACAGCGTCTAGTCTCTTCGAAAACAATCGATCCTACCAAGGTCAGACTTTTTATTTGTGCATTTCTATTGCGCACGCATTCAATAGGCACTTATTTAGCCATAACAGGCAGGTTTGTAGTGGTACAGGTGGATATGCGGGTGTGTTCGGGTATACCGCCGTTTTACTGCATAAGTAGCTGTGGGGTCGAGTCTCGGTTGGGGCCAAATTTTTTTTTATTTTATAGTTTTTTTAAAACATTGTGTTGCGTTTTGCTATTTACGCGAGGTTATTTGTTAATAGCAGTTATATTTTTAAAGAAAAAATACGAAGACAAATTTGCATTCACTCACTGATTGACGGCATACTAACACCAAGTCTGACCTTGATGAGGTAGGATCGATTGAGGTCCAAGGGGCTAGACGCTAGTGTAATAATTGTATCTATTAGATGTTTTCATGGTTTCACTTAGCTTATTAGTTTTGGTTATTTGTGTTGACATTTACCCTCTATTTGGCAGGTGCTACACAATATTCTTGGTTTTGTAACGGCGTGTTATTTTTTGTTAATTTAATTGTTTGTTGTGCTGGTTGCCGTTTCTTGCGATTATCATGCCTTTAAGTGCCGAAGATTCCGCAATGGCTGTAGCTCTTGTGGAGTATGGAAGAAGTTACCGTTACGCCGCCAAAGCGCTTGGTGTTAACGATTTAACATTGCAAACAGTTCTTGAACGATTCAGAGACACTGGAAAGAGTACACGTAGGTCAGGATCTGGTAAGAAAAGAAAGACAACTGCGATTGATGATCGTTTTGCCATTCTCAGTACACTACAGAATCACCATACCACCACAATTATGGTGTGAGCGAGAATTACAATGGAGGCCCGTACCGAGTTAGTCTACATCAAAAAAGGATCACTGACTGCACAACAATGTATCGTGGAGGTTCTAGCAGATCACGTGGTGCAATTTGCTCTATTTATTGGAGATAACTTCATCCTTGTGCAGGACAACGCAAGACCCTATGTAGCGAGGTGTGTAACTCAATACTTGGACAAAGTTGCAATCGCACATATAAACTGGCCATCATGTTCTTCCGACATAAACCCTAGAGCACGTATGGGACATGTTGGGGAGGTGCGTCCGAGGTCGACGCGCTGCGATAAGAGTGGGAAAATATCCTTCAAGATTATATTCGTGAGCTGATTGTTGAAATAGGAGGGCGTATCCCGGCATTAATTAGAGCAAACAGAGGCAACAGAAAGTAGTGGAATTATAAAAAGCAAAATCTTTCTTTTTCAGCTGCTTCGAACCAGGTTGCTACACCCTCGTTGTTTCTACGAATACTATCTTTAAGGTTATGTTAATAATTATACGGTTAATTTAAGAATGGTAAGCTCCACATTTTATTACTCACTTCTGCATAGTCCTTTTCAGCAAATAAAACTCAAAGTTTGATTGAAAGTATGGTAAAGGTAATAATGCTATACGCAAACAGACAGAAAATAATAGGTGGCCCGCTTTTATTGTACCCGAGTGTATTTTCGAGAAAAATGATTTGTAAAAAGTAGGTGTGCTTACACCAGTTTTTGTACGAAAATATAAGAGAATTAAAATTAATTTGCAAACAAAGTTATAGAGTCAAAAGAAATAAAGTAAAATACGCAAATGAATGGAGGGCATCAGGTGAGTTGACAGTCGTAACAAGAGTTTTAAATTTTGTTTTACTCTCAGAATATCAACAAATCACGATAAATAGAACGGCCGAACAAACTTATACATTAGTTGCAGTACAAGTAGGTACTATGAATGTCAACACCCTTTCCATTTAATTAATTGCAGAAAGTCTTCTCCCACTGAAGGAGGATACTCACCGTTAGCAGCAATTTACTGAATTGTAAATAAGTGTGGTCTTAATTCGCAGGAACTATGCATTTATTTTTGGCACTTCCCAAACTTTGTCTTTAACGTTTTTCTTAGTGGCTATGCAGAGACGAAAGTATGGTATGTCCACTAATTTCCTGCCGTTAATGATCATTTTTGAAAAGGTATTCGTGAAATTTTTATCTACAGGGTGAGTCAACAATGCCGGGTAGTCGATATCTTCTTTACTATTTAAATATAAAAAAATTTTTGAATAAATGTGTTAGGAAGAGGACCAGATTTTAAAATTATTTTTTAATATACAATGGGTTCTATATAAAAGTGGCATACTAAACTTACTTTTATAAATAGAAGACTCTGTATATTTGTGTATATTTTTATTCGCCTTTTAATTGTTTTTCTAAATTTGCTTTGTTTTTAGAATTACGTTGTGGCGTTCCCAAGTTATGCTACTTTTTTCGGAAAAATTTGACTTTTGCCGACCTCACTAATAAAATCTGCACTAGCCGTATTTCCCAAGATTAACAAAACTTTTTTCTGTTAAACCTTAGTGAAGACCATGTGCTATCCTCCAAATGTTTTAAAATTAAATTTCGCTATACAGGGTGTTTGTTGCAGCAGTGCAAAAACGTCTAAATTTAATGGGTTAAAACTCTAATTTAAATTTTAAATTAAATTTTAAATAGAACACCCTGTATTCTAAAATTTCTAGAAATTTCGTGATATTTTGCTTTAAATCTCATTTTCTTGGAAACCGTTAAATTTAGGTGCAACTATTATTCAATAAAATTTATAGAGCGCTGAGATCTTTATCCAACTATCTAATAACACACAGGGTGTTTCATTTTAAAAAATCGAGTTGATCTATTAAATTTAAATATTTTTGTACTGCTGCAACAAACGAAGTTCAACTTTTTATTAAAATTAAAATATATAGAGGATAGCACATGGTCTTAACTAAGATGCAACAGAAAAAGTTTCTACAACCTTTGGAAATACGGCTCGTGCAAATTTTATCAGCAAGGTCAGCAAATATCAATTTTTTCAAAAAAAAAGAAAGAATAGCTTTGTAACGCCAAAAAAAGAATTTAAAAACAAAACATATTTAAAGAGTTAATTAAAAAGCGAATAAGAATAAGCAAAAAAATAAAGTGTTATATTTATAAAAACTTAAGTTTGGTATGACACTCTTATATGAAACCCCCCGTATAATTAAAAATAATTTTAAAATGTGTTCTTTTTAGTCACTTTAAATATTTATTTAAAACTTTTTTCTGTATTTTAAATAGTAAAGAAGATACTTGCTACCGCGCGCTATTGACTTACCCTGTATATGCTGACGTATAAAACATTGTTTTCTTACAATGGCTTTTGAGCTATGACATCAAGCAAGATTTTTTAAATAGGAACTTATCTTTTTTTTCTCTCTTTACGACGCCATAAAATTAGTAGAAGGTAACGTAATATTTTTTTTGAGAAAATCTTTCTTAAAATTGTTTGTATTTAAGCAAGCAATATGCTTAATGTTTTACTAGCAGAACACAAAGCAGCCCCATGCTTTTTTGACCCTTTTTTAAAATATAATAAATAAGCTGCTTCGAGATGTGAAACATGTACTCAATGCGTACAGAGTGGCTAGCACACTACACCAAAACAACTAATGCAGCTGCATTGGGTCCTTGTTAGGCAAATACTTATTTTGGAGGTTACAAGCGTCTAACAGTGAATATTATTATTATCCGTTTTGGAGAAAGTACTTTAATCGGAACCTTATATCTGTTTGCCCTAAATGTCTGCTCTAAGTATGTTTGAATTATTTTGCCTATTAGGTTATCATGCAATTTAAATTGTCACCCCTAATTTTTCGTTTTATGCCTATATTGGTACTATTTTAATAAGTTTTTCATCAAAGTAAAAAAATAAAGTTTGTCGCCATCTGCAATACAAATTAAACAAACTTTTGCGTATAACCCCGCGTTCTCAAGGTCGTAGAAGTAGGTCTTTATTTTAATAAAACAACATTTTTGTTAGAAGCTTAGAATATAAAATATATTTTTCTACTCGCATGTTTTAATTTACTTATTAAGTGTGCGCTGCCTATACTATAATGATACCCTCTTCTATACAAATTTTCATTCTGAAATTACCCATACTGACCAATAGCTGCAAAGCTTTGTTTTTGGTAACCATGGTTACAAGAGTTGTTGACATTTCTCAGTTAACATTAACATCGCAAAACAGTTCGAGTTTTTAAAGTATAATGTTCAAATACATTTTTTTAATGAATATTTTATTAAATTAATTAGTAGAAAAAAGAGTGTATGCAACTCTTATGTAATGGCTATTAATACACTCATTTGAATTACACTCGTGTATTAACAGCTATCATTATAGATTTGTTGCATAATATACTATTATTTAACATTACTGCTAGGGGATTATCAAATATTAAATACATTCCAGTTACTTCCTTGAAACTTGGAAAGGCCTTTTTCATTTAAAAAAATATATTAACTGACAATAGTCACAGCTTACCCTCAGACAATATTAAGAAACGCATTGTTTGCTATAGCAACAGCAAAGATTATCAGTTTATTAACGTACTGGCATACTGTTTCTGAGTTGTAACGTCACACAAATTTTTTAAATACGCACCTATCTTTTTTTTTAACTGTTTGAGATGATATTTTTTCCGACGCTATGAAAATAATAGGGGTTACATAAGAATTTTTTTGAGTAAATTTGCGTAAAGTTGTTATTCATTATTAATCAAGTTTAATATAGAGTCCTTTTGCTCTCGAAAGAGCGTGGCGAATTTCTCTCCTATGCCTGTGGTGAGCGTGCTTAATGAATCACACAGACATAGGGAACCTACTGTTTAACGCGGGCTCCGAACGGCAGGAAGTGCAAACACTTCTTCTCTAGAGAAAGTTTTCTAGGCAGAATACCTCGCTGGTTTGCCATTGCCTTGCGAGGGAGAACGGCCGTTAAAAACCCAGACCCCAAGCATAGCAGTCCAACGCTCTAACCGCTAGCCCACGACCGCCTCAATATAAAGTTCACATAACGGTAAATGATGGTAAAAGTAAAAAATTCACACATGTCAAATTATAGTAACCATGGTTTCCCAAGTAATTTTGTATTTCAAGCGTAAACCACTAGAATTTCATAATAATTGTCGCTAATTGCCTTGTTTGCAAATACATATCTTCGTGTATAGGCAATTAATATACTAAATCTGGATCCCTTCCACCTGCCTTAATATTTACTGCCGCCTAGCCCCCGCTTCTACAGGCCGTAGCTTTACGCGTTAATTTTATACAAGGTTCAAACCTATGCACTTGGGAGCAGCGGACCAATACATTTTTCGTGATAAATAAACGTAAATAGTGGATGAATGAAAGATCCGAACGCGAGCGCTGGCGGCCTTAATTTACAATCGATTAACTAAACATTGCGACTTTTGTATTTGAAATCTTCAACTTAATTTATATTTGCATTAAATAAATTTTTATGGTATGTAATAAGCTTTGCTTTCATTAATAAATATGCTAGTATAATTTCTTTTATGTAATGGTTTACTTTCCATCTTAAATTATCTTTTAATGACCTCGGAAATTGAGGGCATCTCCCATACCGCTTTGATTTATTTATTTTGTTTAAGATATTTATAAAGCAAAGATAAAATATAATGTAATATAATTTCTTCTAATAACAGAGAATTGATATGATACTAAAATAGCACTGCATAGAGACCATTATTAAAATATTTTTAGAAAAAGGATTTACAACTAGAGCTGGGATTTTTAGGCACTAGGAAAAAATAGGAAAGCAAAAAAATACGTTTTAGGGACCAAAAAGTATATTTCAAGTAAAATGAAAATGTTAAAAAAGAAATTAGTTAGCAAAAAAAATTGTTACAATTATAAAGAAAACTGAAAGCTACTCAAAAATATAATACAAAAGAGATGGCTGCAGTGCCAACAGTTCTTTACTAAATTAATAATCTTTGCTGCTGCTATAACAAACAATGAGTTTCTCAATAGTGTCTAAGGGTAAGCTCTTAAGTGGCGAAAAAAATCTGTCCACTTCCAAGGAGGTAACTGAAATGTATTTAAAATTCAATAATCCACTAGCTGTAATTTTAATAAAATATATTTTACATCCTAAGTTTCTAACAAAAATGTTGTTCTATTAAATTTAAATAAAGACCTACTTTACCGATCTCTGGGACACGGGTTTATACGCAAAAATTTATATAATTTGTATTGGAGATGGAGGAAAACTTAATTTTTACTTTTATGAAAACCTTAATAAAAACAGTACACAAATAGTCCTAAAACGATAAATTGGGCGTAACAATTTAAATTGTAGTCATAAAAACGCAGCAGCAGATTTTGTACCTGAACGTTTGTTATTGTTACTCAAGCTTTCAATATGTAGGCAATGAAGTGTGGAATTCATAGCGTACGTATTTGTGTTTTTTTGTTAGCACGATAAATACAAATTTCTGACCCGCTGGAATTAAAGTAAGCTATGAATATCCAAATTATACCAACAGCAGTGACAGCAGCATAAACTTTTGCTGAAAACAATAACAATCCGAGTCAAAATGCAAGGGTCCGTCGCTGACTTGTTGTAGTAATAAATTTCGCCGAGATGCAAGAGCCTGTCGTATTGTTACGACGAGACAGTTAGGGATTTACTACACAGAAGGAGAAAATAGATAGATATATGTTTAGAGTACTGCGTAAGACATAGAAATGATAGAAACCGTTCATTAAAATGCATAAAACCCCATAGCAGAAATTATAACGACAATATCTCGTGTAACTCTTATAACATCAGACGTTTCATCTTCTTCACAACAGGAGAATTGTTTTTGTTTAAAATTTACACTGCTTAGTGTGGTGTGAAGTGGTAGAAGTTTCCGTGTGCTAATTGTGTTTTTATTTCAATTATTGTAGTTGGTCAGTTTAATTTAAGTAATTAAAAAAATATAAACCAATAAATTAAATTTTGTTCATCTCTAAATGACAACTTTTAACGAATAACTAGTTTAACGAAAAATTTGCTTAAACGATCCCATTATTTGCAACAAACATAGCCGAGTACCTATTTGAATAAAAAATAACGTAGTGTTGAACTGTGGGTTATATCTTGTTACAGTTACCAGAAATACTTGTGAATCGTGATATAAGTTAAATTAAGGGTAATATAATTAAATTCACAGTTGGTGATTTAAAATTGTGATAATTGCATGTAAACAATGTTGACGGAAAGTACAAAAAATGTTGTCAAGGCTTGGGTCAAACATCATGATATGCAAACAATTGTCTACTGTAACAACATTTAAATGAAGAACGTAATGTCATTATTTCAGTAACAATTACTCCGCAAATCTGCTATTGTAATTTACATAAGTAGGTTGTTATGTTTCTGTAAATAAATAATGTCCCTCTTTTATTTTCAATAAAATTTCAAAAAGATTGTTGTAGCGATTATTTTTGTTAAAATAAATACTGATTTGCATTAACAAGGGTTTTCTAGATTAGTTTTGAGAAATTTTGTTTCACTCGTATTATTATAATTAGTACTCACTTAAAATACATAAAATAGTAACAGCTAGGCTTCCGAGTTGGAGCCGCGTCATCGGTGCATGAACTGCCGACGTTTCGTCCTCGGTTCCACGAGACATCTTCAGGGCTGTGGTCACTTTGGGATCTGGAACACAACCGAGGACGAAACGTCGGCAGTTCATGCACCGATGACGCGGCTCCAACCCGGAAGCCTAGCTGTTATTAACAACGGCCGAGGAAGCCTGCAACTTAGATTATATAAAATAGTATTTTTAGCAGCAACGAGAAAATATGGTAAGACATTTTAAAACAAAAATTTTAGTGTTAAACTATGAACTTATAGGAAAGTCACATAAAGAAAATATCGCAAATATCTTTTGAAAAAAAAACAGTGTAAAATAAGTTATTAAAATAGTTTATTGAAAGCATTCTTTCGGAAAAATGTCAATCATTGCTACGTAAATCGTAAATTCCTAATTTAATTTAAATTGACCCAAAGCTCTACAATTGTAAGGAACTTCATTTAATATGCTGAAGAAAAAGAGAGAAATTCATATTGAAATAATTTTACGATACCCAAAAAAGGTAATAAGAACAGATAAACTGTAAAAGTGCAATACATTGTCCTTTCCTTTCAAACTATCCTTTCGATATAATTAAAAATGAGCGACGCACTTCGCTTGAACTTCCCTTTACTAGAAAAATTATTACTTATTATATTATAAAAAGTAATTTTTAACAACATTTGTAGCCCCAAAAGTTTATAAAAGATTAGGTAATTAAATTCAATTGACTTAGCTTGACGTACTCTTCTAATACACCTAAATAAAATAAGATGTTTGGTTATCTCTAATCGGGGTTGCTACGTTACTTGTGCTGGTTTTAGCTGCGGGCTGAAACGCATAACTACGAGGCACGTGAGAACAGAAACAGAAAAGTGTTAAATGATAGATTTTCTTATTTGTATCAAGAAACATTTTTTGTGATTGCAGTAAAAGAAGGTACAAATTTTTACACTCACAACTGTGTCAACTGTATTGATTTATGTGAAACGTCAGTTACTAAAGCATGAAAAAAGCTACATTTTCAGTTATCACAAATCAACACAAAGGATGCGTTGGACTTTGAGAGTCTGATACAGTTCCAGACTTATAGTAATATATTTTCTAACTGTAACATCGCGAAAATTCATTAGATGTCGCTCTTGAATGCAGATTCTTTAATTGTAATCATTTTTTGTATTTTGTCTATACGAGTCAATTGAATAAGGCGCATATTGCTATGCACTTCTGGGTTGCGGGACAGGGCACTTTTTATGACAGTTAGGTAAATTCGCGTTACAATATTTGCTGAAATGATTGGATCGCAAAGCGCAAGCTTTAATACATTCACTATCCCAACACCGTGCCCGTCGCGGAGGACGCAAGCCGGGCAGCGCAGCGGAAAGTGACTGCACGCTAGAGAACACGAGCAATTTTAATACACATTTATAAACATGTGTTATAAAATGTCATACAATATTACAGCAATATAAGAGATTGAAAGATACGTTCAAGTAAATGCACTAATTGGACAAATCGATATTGAACAATTACATTACAAACAATCTTTGCTCATACATTTGTACAATAAATGTTTACTGCAATAAAAGTTCCAAAATGCAAGATGACCTAATTACAACAAGCAGTTTAAAACGTGTTTAAGATTCGCTCGTTTACTGAAAACAATGAACTATACAAAACAAAAGCGAAAGTTGAAACATACTACGCAATGCAAGTAAGTAATGGTAGAAATGTAGCTGTATATAATAAATACAGCTCTCGTACGCCTGTCTCATCTTTTAGTACCGCCGAGCCCTGCTGTGAGAAGCCGCATCTTTACGCGTCAATTATATAAGGCGCATATTTTTATGCACTGCTATACAGCCGGCCAGTACAGTTTTCGACAAAGAAGAAAATTAGATTTACGCTGTACGCATGTATAATTGTAATGGTATCCGATCCTACCTACCTAGACTTACACTCCGCGGAGAACAAATGCTGTTGGGTTAAGGATTTCTTCCACTGGGCTCGACTTTTACTTACGACTGGACCGCTGACTACTCATCTCGATACAGATCAGTAACAAAAACAACACGGAGATGTAGATTAAAACAGCAAACAAAGCCGCGCCGATAATCGTATTTAACTTAAATAATTCAAAATTGCATTGCAGCTGAGAACTGTAGAAGGCAGGTTGTTTTATTACTTATAATTATTTGGATACATTCGCTTCTACAGTTAGAAGAGTTTCCAACGTGGAAATTACAATTTACAGGGCCAATTTAAAGGCTAAGTGAGTACATTTATTTTAAAGATTATTCGATGTCAATCACGCTGTGTCGGGATATAACTCCAAAATAATAAACATCACGCGATTAGTTAGTTAGTAGTTACGCATTTTAAATTATACAATGCTGCATAACGCAATTCGCTACATGTCTTGCATCCCAAGACACAATAATTATGATTATTAAAAATAAATTACAAAAGGGAACAGCTTGAAGCGTAGCTCACGGGTTCTGTACTAATTATTGATGAAAATGCACGATGCCAATGCATTAAAAGTGCGTACCACTTCTAATTGTTTTATGGGTTTTTCAAAAACAATTAAATAAAAAAGCTTTCTTTGAAATTTTTTTGCTTTTAGGGGAAAATTGTCATCAGAACATATTTTGAAAAATTCGAAAAATTTGAAATTCAATATGTACAAAATACCAGTTTAAGAATCTGTTATGGATCCTTAACTATTGAACTGTTTCTTTTGATGCCTTTGCTGATGGTGGATGTAACAGTGATTTTCAGATAAAGATTACTGTTAAATAAAAATAATAGAAACGTAAAAACTACCTGTAATGCAGACATTTTTAATGCTTGTAGTATACAATTGCAAGAAATTTTAAAATCGGCAGTAAATTAAGGTAATACGTTGGATTATTAAAGCTGCGAACATAAAACCGTGTGTTAAAAATGATTTATAGGTCTTCTTCTGCAACCTTCTCTTTATGAACATTAAAACCGTTAATTGGTTTTTAAAAGGATCATTAACAAGTAGACAATTAAAATAATAAGTCAGTTCCTGGCAGTTTAAAGTCGGTTGCAAAATCGGTAAATACCAACATTTTCATTTTTACATCAATTTGAAAGGGCTCATTTAAATCAAAACTGAAAGTTATCTACTTTTAGAACGGAAGTTACTCCATTCGCCTATTAATTCTATTATTACTTATTTTGCAGCAGTAAGTATATCCTTATATGATTGAGCATCTTTTCAATAGAGTTATGTAATTAGTACCAGTCATGTCCTAGGACATGTTTATTTAAATGTGTGAAAATGATTTTTATGGTAAGATAATTAGCTTATAAGATGGTGAAAATCATGTAAATTATTGAATTAAATTAATATTTAAAAGCGAAAAATTTAAAAACTATAAATATGTAAAAAATGTATTAAAAATTGAATTACGAAAAAGGCGCAGAGCACGAAACATAACTTCTGTAGAGATTCTTCTTCAAACTTGGCATTGCTATTAAAGTAGGATGGTAACTAAATGGTATCGGGGAGGTTAGATGGATTTAGTACAATGACCTTAAGTAATGTTATAATTTTGCAGTAACACATGTTAAATTAAATGTAGCAAATCTTACTAACACTATTGCGCGTTATTTAAATTTTGATCAGTATTTAGGAAACAGCTATTCGTTACTGCGCATGCGCCTGGTTTGGCTGAACTCCGTTTCTGTATTTATCCTGAAAAAAGAACCGTTCTACAACCACAATGTCGCGTAAACCGCATAGACCGACAACATAATTTTTAAAAAAGCAGAGAAAACTTAGGTATCAGCGGGATTCGACCTCACAATCACCTATGCAGCAGAGGGTTGTACAATGTACATGCGTTTTTATCCGGTGGTGCCTAACTTTTTCTTTGAATTTATGCGCTTTTTTTGAAATAATGTTGTCGGTCCATGCAGTTCAGGCAAGGTTAAGGTCGTGAAACAGTTGTTTTTAAAAGAACAAACAAAAACGAAGTTTCAGACGCTCTAATAAAGTGCAGTCAAATCAGGCGCATACGTAGTAGGAGTTTGCTGTGGCTGATAGAAAGTCTCCTCAAACATTTTAAGATTATAATCAACTACTCTTACAATTATTAATTCTGTAGAAGAAACGCATTATTTAAAATGGTAATTTTATAAATGGAGATTAGACTTATTCAATACGCACATCATAACACAAGACCTTTAAAATAACGTTTGTGATCATTTGAGCATGCATAGTACGGTTTATCAACTAGCATGTCCAGGGACGGACTTATACAAGAGGCCCGAGGCCAAAATAAATTTAAAGCCCTGTATGCCTATTTCCTTTTTTTTTGTTTCGGGTGTAAATAATTTCTCCATTTAAGATATTATTATCAGTTTTATAAAAAAAAAACATGTTTTATCAAACATTGAAACTACTAATTACCTTATTACATGAACTCGGAAATAACTTGCAAATAAAATAAAACATGAAGCAGATTGATATTACGTTAAATAATTTATTTTACTTCAAAAATACTTATGTATTTTAACCTTATGCGTATTTCGACATGTTTGCAAGCCATTATCAAATGCAATAAAAAAAAGTAAACAGTTGGTGTTGCTATAGAAAAAATAGAACTGAATGACTTGATTTTGTTTATCAGTGTTTGCAGATGATCTGATTTCTCTTATTCCAAAACGTCCAGCGAGGGTTTGATTATAAACCAAAACATTCAATTGAGACTACTTCTAAATTAACCAATAAATTTGATTTACATTTACCACCATAAAGCAAGCTAGTTGTTTTGATGTAATATGTTCCCGCAGATACCTCCTTAGGAGGAAGCTGACGAGATCGCAAGATCGGCCTCAGAACAACTTCTTTGGGAGCCGAAACCCGTAACCCCATCTCCCCGACGATATTCAGCACTATCTACATCAAGGAACCTTAAGCAGCTTCAAGAGATGGTGGGCTAATATTCAAAACTGTCGCCAGCGAAGAGCTGCTTTTGCAGCACCTTCACCAGAGACAGTCAAATACTGTGTGCCGCTGTCTAGAAAAACTCGACTGGTTGTAGAAATCTTGACTGGGCACTGCACTCTAAACAAGCACATGCACATGATAGGGCTGGTAGACAGCTCCAACTGTCGAGGATGTAACTTGGAAGACGAGACAGCAGAACACGTGCTATGCCGCTGTCCTGCCCTCGCAACAATTAGAGGATCAGTGCTGGAGGACTTCTGGCCTGACATGATCATCGTCAGCAACACCCCAACGCGGACGTCCACAAGTTCATTTAAAGAATTGGGTGGCTTGGGTGATTTCCGTGTTGAGGAGCTGCTGTGAAGGTAGCACAATGGGTCCGCCTTTTGTAGTCATGGATTTTTCTGTATTACACCAGATTACGTTGAGTATGTAAAACTCTTTTTGAAGTTTGTTAAATAAATAATTTTTTATAAACTTATTATTTAAACTCTGGACATTTTGAAATATAGCCGATGAGGCAATTTTTAGAATCTCGTTCTTTATCTTTATCTACGATAATTTCAATTCTCTGGGTTGACCGGTTGACGCTGTAAATACGAGAGTTGAGAACTCAAACGGAAATGAAATCACAACGAGAAAACTGTTTTTCATTGGAAAATATACTACTTCCTGCAAGAGGCCCGATTTTCACTGTAAAGCAATAAGCATAGAATATGAGCAGTAGATGTCTGCAATAGAGAAAACGAACGACCGCTACCGAACGATGTGAGGCGCACATCTCTACCCACACTCACACACCAGCAGCAGACCCCTTTCTCTATTGCACACATGCACTGCTCATCTTCTTCCTAGCAGCAGTCACACATATTCCTTTACAGCAAAGTCGGGATTTTATGCAGGAAGCGGTATAATTGTTCAATCTTACATTTGGGAATTTTAAATTTTATTTTAATTTTTTTATCTTTATTTTAAATATACTGGAGCACGTGGCCGGGACTCCCTTTTGGGGAGGCCCCATTTAGCTCCCGATGTGCATAAGTCCGCCCCTGAACATATCAATCAAATTGTCGAACGAGTGATTTTAAGAACGAGTAGAAAAAGTAAGCAACCAGAGGATCCTACCGCACCTAAAAAAAGTGGTAGAAGACCTGTGACAAGTCTCAAGAAAGCTATACAAAAGCTGTAATTACAGGTAAAAGCACTTGTCATGAAATTCCTTCTTGTATAGCTACACTTCCTACAGCGCTAGGAAGGTAAAAAAGATTCATAATAAAAAAAGAAAACCTTTGAGTTCTTATAAGATCTTACTTTATACCTAGATGTATATTTCGCTGAAGATATGAGAACAACCAATAGAAAACACGAAGTGGACAATAACGTTGGTAACATGTTAACCTGGCAGGTGAATGAGGAATCGCAAATTAGGACAGTAAATATAACGAACTGTAGCTGTACTGTTATTTGATTATGACAAGGTTTATACACTGTATCTATAAAGTAACCCCCCCCCCCCAACTAACTTTTAAACGACTTGATATTTAATCACAAAATTTCGTGTGCTGTAATCGGAAATTAAATACAATTTTTAAGCCCATAATTAAATTTTGTATCATTTAAAATGGCGGCTGGGCGCCATTTTGAATTTCTTTTTAAATAAAAAGGGGGGTCGAGTGACACTTCATTTGAAAGGTCTTTTAGTTTTGCGCTTGACCCTAGAGTTTCAAAGAAACGTTCAGCCATAACACAATGACAAATGTTTGAAGATAAAGAAGTCTATTAATAAAAACTGAGAATTAAAGAAAAAAGAAATTAAATTAAGTGTGCGAAATGTTCACTATTCACTTCTTGGCACATAAAAAGTCTGTTATGAAATTCCTGCCTTACATTTTCATAAGTTTCTGGAGTGATATGTCTGCAAACTTCTGTAATGCGTTGCTCCAGTTCTTCAATTGTTTCTGGACGGGTTCTGTACACTTTCGATTTCAGATATCCCCATCGAAAAAAATTTAAGCGGGTTAAATCTGTAGAGCGAGCTGGCTATTCTACAGGCCCCCGCCTACCAATTCATCTTCCAGGAAAATGTCCGTTGAGAAAGTCAGAAACAGGCCTATAATAATGAGGCGGCAGAACTAAAAGACCTTTAAAATGAGGTGTCAGTCGACCCCTATTTCCATTAAAAAGAAATTTAAATGGCGTCCAGCCGCCATTTTGAATTACACAAAGTTTAATTATGGGCTACAAAATAGTATTTAATTTCCAAATACAGCACACCAAATTATGTGGGAAAATATCAAGTCGTTCAAAAGTTAGTTGGAGGGTGGGGGGTTACTTTATAGACAGGTCATTTTCATAAGACGATTAGGTATTAAAGCAGAATCTAAATTTAAAATAAGGTATACATGTTTCTGAAAAACTTCAAACAAAAACGTTTGCATTAAATGCAATACCTATTTCTAAAATGCTATTCTACAGTCACGTGTGGCAGCCTATACAGGATAATGTGCTTATGTGGTTTATTTTACACTAATGCACCCCCGGCCTACCCCCTGAAATATATAAAACTTCGAAAAACATCGAGAGTTTTTCCTTTTTTAAAAAACACCTTCAAACCATCCTTAAGTGCATCTCCATCATTATAAATAAAATAGTTCTGAACAAGTGAAAATACAATCCGTTATTTAAATACCCCATACCTCCCCGAGAATGCATCCCCATTCCCCATCCCCTACAAAATAAAATTGTTTGTTTTGATACCTAGAATAGTAGAATCCTACCATTTTGAAACATGCTCTTGCATGCTTGGACGAGTTTGACTTTCAGCCTGAAACTTACCTTCTCCTTCAAACTCCCATTTATCACAGTTCACTTGTTTTGCACCAGGATAGTATTGTATCGTACTAAGATTGTGAAATACAGAATAATTAGCAATAGAAGCAACGTCTATTACAGAACACAACCCTGACGGTTGCGTATGGTTTTTCCACATTTGTGGATCTACATCGTCAAAATCACTTGGTCGAGCACACCACATATCTCGTTCTGCAGCTTGGAATGTGGGTGCAAAAATGTGCCACGTGCAAGGTATATTGAACAGTGATAACAGGAATGTCAACTGTAGCTGCCATCGTCCATATTCGCCAATGGCTTCTGAAATTACGTCGTCGTTGTTTTCTTCGGGGTGTTTATTTTTTTCGTTAGACATTCTGGAAAATAAAATTTAAGAATATTATTTTTGTATAAAGCAGGAAATTGCAAAGTTTTAACACAATGCAGCTGAAATTCCAATAACAAATGAGCGCAGCAAATTATTTAAAAAAAAATATGTGTATGGCAACCAAATATGAGTAACCAAAAAAATACAAATTAGTCTGTTTTTATTATATTTGTTTGCGTATTCAAATTTATAACACTTTTGATTAAGTTTTTTGTGGGAAAGTAATCAACTTTTTTTAAACTTTTGGGTAAGAAGATTCCTTGGCATTAAAGAAAACCAGAGACCAAGTCAAAGTTCGTCCGTCAAAATTGGGTTGGAGGGGAAACAAACCCCCCTTAAATATTGCACCACCTAAAAATTGCGTAGTAAACCTTAATCTACTATCTATAACTGATGAGAAAACCATAGAAAACGCCATTTTGAAGCTAAAAGTTAGGAAAAAGAACATTGTAATTACCCTAAGGTTTTCTAGCAGACTTTCCATATAAATTCGTTTTTGAAACAAGAAAGCTGAAAAAAGTCGTGTTTAACTTCCGCTTCCGATTTTGGATTTTTTCAGGTTTATTTTTTCGATAAATTTTTGATATACCCCCAGATTACAAAGCTCATCAAAACAGCCCATGCGGATCCGTTCGGGAGATATGATGCTTAGACTTACACATCCACACACCCACTGACAGACAGACCTTTTTTAAAAGTATTGTTAGTTGAGTTTCTGGAGATCCAAAATATATATTGCCGTCATATTACAAAATTAAAAATTTGCATGATATTACTGAAAATAAAGGAAAGTAAAAAGGAAGCATAAATATGGAGTAATGCTAGAAACATCAGTATGCGATACGAAACAACAAATGGAGCGGGCTTCTGCCGTCCTTGAAATTAGTGATTATAAACCTACTACGTACAACGTTGCTTTCGTATCATGTTTAGGTGCATTATTTGCCCTTGTAACTCAAAATTGGAACATTTTAGTTTTTCATTTCGCAAGGTTTTATGGTACTAAATGAAGAAAGTAGATAAGTTAAAATAGCATATCCATAAAATTGTTTAGTGTAGTACTTTTGAGACCCGTGACCATTCATATTCTACGCCTATGAACTTTGTTATCAATGCAGTCTAAACAATAAAGCAGCTGACCAAAAAAATAATCAGTAACTCAACGAGCTCGCATAAGGTCAGATATATAGTCGTGTTGCTGTTATAAACACGTAAATAATTGGTTTTAATTTATTGCCTCATACTTTTAATACTGACTAAATACTAGATTAAATAGCCGGACACAGAATGAGTATTACAAGTGATACTTTCATTTATATCGAATTTATTACGATTTGAAAAAGTGTTTTGGAATACTGACTTAATGTTCAAAATTTACAAAGTATCAATAAAATCTGAAATACAAGCACAGAAATTGTTATTATTTATAGAAGAGAAAAGTGTTTACAAAACATAATTGGAGCAAGCGTGTCATTGATGTCTTTTAAAACATTTGCATATAATTACATATCGACAAGGTAAGTTAACCGCAAAGGTTATTTTTTATGTAACAGTTCACCTATCTATTTGTTGCATATTAAAAGCATGTATAAGCTGTAACCCAAATTTTCATTTGACCCTAAATTTGAAACATGCATTACTTTTATAGTGAAAGTAATCTTTTACGTGACAATTATGTACTATTATCTTATCTTATTGTTTATATTTGTTACGATAATAGTTATTTTTGCACTTCCGGGAGTAAAAGTACTAATTTAATTCCTTTTTTCGATGACTAAAGTGTCACTTTTAACGCTGCGCGCCGGAGGGAATAAATATTTTCAAAAGTCCCAAAGGATTAAATGTATACAAATTGCTAAGATGTGTATAAATTGATAAGTTACCGAGTATATTTTGTCACAATCAGAAACTACGATTTTAATTTTGACGTTTTAAAAAGCTGGATTGTCACGTTGACAGCATATTTTAAAATTTCGACTATTTTGATTTCGAATTATTTGGAAGTGCAAAAAATACCGTGTATACCACAGGACTGAGGTGCTTCAGTCAATCCCTCGTGATTAAATGAAGTACTTCAGTCGCTTGGTATATAATATACTATTATGTTACTAGTGGGATAAAAGCGTTATTATAACACGAGCTTGGAAGTTGCACGACGAGATCGTAGACTGAGTCGTATAATCGAACGAGTGCTATAATTAATGCCTCATCATACGTGTGACATACAAAATTTTATTTACGACTGCTTAAAATTTGTTAAAAATCGAATTTGTTTGCTTAAAATAATATTTGACATTACGCATTAAATTATTTGCAAATGACAAGTCACTTTTAAAATACTTTTGTTTTAAAGTCAAAGGAACGAGATGAATTCGATTTGTTCAATATGATGGCAACCAGCCAGTTTTCGTATAAGCAAAGTTTCCGTTTTGTTTGTGTAAATCAAATGGGTTAGGTAATAAATCCATTATCTCACTAGTGAGATAATGAACTTTATTACCTAACGTAAATGAATGAGATAATAAATCCTTATCCAAGCAGTAGTAGATAAAGTGCATTACGTATATAATCAATGGCATTACCTATTCAAGAATTTCTCGTTTCTATGTGACTTAAGAAAACGATTAGATACTTTTCAGTTCATGCAATAGGTCAAAAAAGGAAACTACATGACCAAATATCGAAAAATTGTAATACTTTTGTAGATTAAGGTGTCCTTATTTATAAAGTCATTTGGCAGTCTGGATTTGAAAAACGTTCTCTTCTCGTTCTGTTATGGCGTACATCAAAGACAACCAGTGGCGTAACTTCAGATTTTGGGCCCGGGGGCAAGATACCTGAAGGGCCTTGGCCCCATGCTCAAAAAAACTTCACTAATAAATTAATTGATAATAAGAACAATTTCTTCAATAGGAAAAAAATATTTGCAGTCTAGTAAATGAAAATAAATATATTAAAGCCGTGTCTAATTAAGATAAGCAAATTTTAAATTTTCTGAAGTTAATGCGTCTGGGACGGTACCAAAAAGTGTGGGTGTTATTACCAAATATAATCTCACTTCAGTATTTTTCATTGTATAAGTACATACTTACTTACATGGAATTTAAAATGTTTTTTGATGAATATAAAAATAAACTCTGTCGAAAATTAAAAATTTTTATTGAAAAAACTTCGTAATAGAGAAATAAAAAAAATAAAAACTCGTGGCTCGTGTCAGGGCCCCCTAAGGCCTCGGGACAGGGGGCCTTAGCCTCCTCTGCTCCATGGTAGTTACGCCACTAAAGAGAACGTGTCTTTAGGCGCACATTGGTATCATTACTTCACAAGTTAGCTAATGAGAAGCAAGCAGTGGCGATTTATGGGGTGAAGTAAGTGAAGTGTCGCTTCACCTTTAATAATATAATTTGTAAAATTAAGTGTTTTATGATTAAAAAGAAATATATCTATCTATAAAACAACATAATTACTAATAAAATTTTTCACCAACTACGATCTTAAAATTATAAGGCCCGTGAAAACGAGACTAATACCTCCGTTATCGACGAACCAAACTACGTGGTTGCCATGACAACGCCAGCCAGATATTTGACTCGATATTCACACCGATTCTCTTGCAGGTATATTCTTTTGCGGTTATTTTTCAGATATCAAAGTGTCGGTGTTTCATTGCAGCAACTCTTTTAAAGTACAGAATGTTAACTTTAAATGACATCGTGTGTTTTACTCTAAACGGTTTTATTAGGTTTTCATAAATGTTGACTGCCGTGAGACATATAGATGGCATTTCCAGTTATTGTGTGTAACAGTCGCGTGTCGCAGCGTTGTTGTCTCAGACATGTTTGCATGTTGGTGGTGCGGCGTAAACCAACTCTGGAGTTTAGACGCTATATTATATACATGAGGTCAAAAGAGTACGGCTGTAAGAGTCAGTAACTGTATTTGGATTGTGAAATCAAGCACCACTAGTGATTTCTCATGCAGACCCGGTCTAACTTCTAATAAAAAAATCAAATTCTAACTTTCAATAAAAAAAGTTGCTTTTACACAGTTTTTACTTTTTAACACTAACGCGTAACATTAAAAACTAAGCGCCAAATAAATAAACCGTTGCTTTTGAACACAGTTTCGCATATGCGAAGGCCGAGCTTATC
Source organism: Ctenicera cuprea (assembly GCA_958336395.1). NCBI lineage: Eukaryota > Metazoa > Arthropoda > Insecta > Coleoptera > Elateridae > Ctenicera > Ctenicera cuprea. The sequence goes on along the minus strand of OY284494.1, from coordinate 10,139,263 downwards.
GGGACAAATGATTCCAGCTACGACACAATCAACCAATCTATTATTGTTGAGACGTTTGCATGAACATTGATGCAAATGATGCAATGATCAGATGGACAGATGCAAGGAAATAGTAGGGATTGTAAAACGCAATAACCACAGCAAAGGCACGGCCTCTATAGTACTTTACTTGCGCCGGTCGGCGGCAGTTAGTTGCAGCGTGCAGCTATTGTGTGTTTATTTATTTCATACGTAGTTTGCAAATTTGCAGTAAATATGGAAATTCTTATGAATCAGCTTTTAAAAGAAAAAATAAATCGATACTCTTACGAAAAACAAATAGAAATAAAACATCATGAGCAATGTACTTCAAAATGACTAGGGAAGTTACAGACAGACAGTAGGAAGAAATCTAGATCGTTTAATACTGAATGGCATAAAAGAATGGACTAACTGGCTAACTGGTAGCGATATTAAAAATAAACTATTTTGCTGGAATTGCTTACTATTTCATCTATATCTAACCCTTCAAAAGTATAGTCTGAAACAGGATACTCTGTTTTAAACAATCTTTCAGCTGCAATAAATTATTAAACGTTCGTCGACCGAAGAGCATTTATCTGCAACTGTTAGAATAAAATTATTTAGCAAATCACTCATTAACTTGGCGTTGGACGAAGGTTTACGTTACCAAATTAAAGTGCATAATGACAAGTGTAATTTAATAGGAATTTTCTGCGTAGATTAATTTATTTAATAACAGGTCTTGGTAAATTTGAGTTTCCGTAATTTTTTCACTTTTTAATCTTATGTTAAATAATTTTTGCCTTTGCCTACCCAAATTTTGAACCCCAAACGTGTACAATTATACATCCATAAATACTTTGTGAAATAAAAAAAACGATCAAGACAACGAAATTGATACTACCGTTGAAAATTGCTCCAATCGAGCGAAGAAAATTACGAAAAAGTTCATTTTGGGGAGAAAAGCGATATAGAACCAAGTACTGTTGATACAGACATAATAAGAAACATGCCGTTTACACTACCTCGTGGTGATGTGGAAATGAGTTTTTCAGTTGGAGGGTGAAATAATCTTGGCTTTGCAATGCGCAGAAAGTTAAACTTGAAGTATACAATTGAAATGTTACATTCATCAAAGTTCTAGGTGTTAAAGAACAAGTTTTATCTTATGACAATGACGTTTGATTGAAGCTGACAATGAAAGAATTACTAACGAAAAACAAGAGCTTTCGGAAGTGAGAAATGTATGCGCTACATCTAAATTATTGATTTTACGAAACAAATGGTAACTTGTAGAGAAAATATTCATTTTTATAACACTGTTTTTGTTTTAGTAGGTGCTGGAAATCAGATATTGCAGAAAAGCTGTTTATCGGTGCCATTTAACGACAATAGCGGCGCAAACGGCAACGCTACAAGGTTGCAAAACGACGTGTTAACAAGAACACCAAAATCTACGAAACTTCCAATTCTTCGATATTTTTCTGTAATAATGAGGGAGAAGTCTCTTTAGTTCTCACAAGAACAATTATTTGTACGTTCAGACGTTGATCTCTGCTGCTGAGTAGCCATCTTCAGTTAACCTAAAAAGGAAAGAAACAAAACCTACACCGAAGTGGAATAATGCAACGAAGCAGACAAGGACCTTGGGGCTGGTGATATCAGAGTCATTTTTTTGGGTAGAGACTTTCCTGGACCATTTTTTACACTAAAAAAACGTTGTTGCTTTTGTAAAATTATTATCACAAGAGGTTATTAACTCCGTTACGTTGCTAATAAATTTTATTTTGCTTTTATTTAATTAAGGCTTTATTTAGCAATGTTGTTATTAATTTTTCCATCCAAGTAATATAAGTGCTCCAAAATTGTTTCATCAAGTAGAAATAAAAGTCGTGCAGACGCACACAGTGTCAAGTATCGTTCATGATAGTCAATATGCAAAGTAAAATAGAATATGATTTGCAGTTCTATATAATCAGTTGTTTCTAGATAAACTCTTCGCTTTTTATTTTAAAATCTATTAATTAAATCCCTAACTGTCTCACCATAACAAGAAGACGAATTCTCCAGACAGGATGTTGACCAAATGTTTATGTAGCAGTCACGTGTCCTACATCTCGACGTTATCAAAACAGCGTAAGGCGAAGGTAATGGGTTCAGCTATTTTATATGTATTTCTTATAAATCTAGTAACCACATTATCTAAAATAGTTATCTATATTAGGTATAAACGAAACACGTCTCCTGACATTTTGAGTGGATAAATTAGACGTACATTTTTATTATTTGCTGTATTTTTTAATATTTTGCACCTCAGGGTTCACCGGAAATAATCTAGATTTCTTATTTTAAATGGAACACCTTGCATATGTTGACATTTTTTGAATTAAAATATGGTTCTGGGTATGATAGTACTTTTTACATAAATTTTTAAATTTTTTTTGGAAAGGGACGAGAATCTCCTGACACACAAAATTATTTTTATGAAGTAAATACTAATTTAAAATGATAATGTTAATTTGCGATATGCGCGTGTGTGAGAGGTTAAAGTAACTGAAAACAATGTTTTTGCACCAGGTCGTTTTTCCAAATGAAACCATTAAACCAAAAAAAGTTGCTAACATTTACAAATAGGCGCAACCTAAGGCGCGTTTCGTCCTTATTAGAACGCTTCAGTCAGGCATAGTTTTTATTTGTAAATGCAAGCATCGGAAGCACTTAAGGAGCGTCAACAAAAACATAAACGGTGATAGATGTCCCTAGAGACATCTATACAAAGTACGGCGAGGGAATTAATGTAGCATGAGAAGAACAAATGTATACGTAGGTGGATAAAAAAATAAAATTAGTTACTAATTACCTCATTCTAAATGTATGGGGTACAGTGGTGTTCCGTGAGTTCAAAATTTGCGTAGGCATAGGAAAAAATTATATATAATTAGAATAAAAAGTAAAAAAATTACGGAAACTTCAATTATCAAGACCTGTTGTTAAATGAATTAATCTACGCATAAAATCCATAATAAAATTCACTTTGTCATTATGCACTTCAATTTGATAACGTAAACCTTCGTCCAAAGCCAAGTTAATGCGTGATTTGCCAAATAATTTTAATCTAAGAGACGCATGTCTTTTAATTGCAGCTGAAGGATCTTTTTAAGTCAGTGTATCCTGTTTCAGAATATACTTTTGAGGGGTTAGATATAGATGAAAATAGTAAGCAATTCCACCAAAATAACTTATTTTTAACGTTGCTAGCAGTCAGCCAGTCCATTTTTAGTACCATTCAGTATTAAACGATCTAGATTTCTTCCTACCGTCTCAGCCCTAGTATTTTGGAAGTACATCGCCCATGTTTTTTAATTTCTATTTGTTTTTCGTAAGACTATCCATTTAATTTTTCTTTTAAAAGGTGGTCAATGAGATTTTCCATATTTGCTGCAAATTTAAAGAACCGAGCGAGGTCGTGCTTTTTCGATGCTAAAAACGTTCTGGTCATTGCATTATTTTATAAACGTATAAGGAATAATAGATTGTGCCCGACCTGAAATAATTCGGCCCGATAAGCTGGGCCTCGCGTAAGCAAAACGGTGTTTTAATTTGCATTGGCTTTGTTTTGCTATTGTTGATTGAACTGTAAGTAAAATTTGATTACATGCTGGTTAGTACATTTACTCCCACTTCTTGTTTGGCGTCCAATGTTTAATATTACGCGCTGGTGTTGAAAAGTAAAACTAAAAACTGTATGAAAAGTAGCTATTATTTGATAAATGGGTAACCTGACATTATTTTTTGGTTCTAAATATACATAAAAATCGAGTACGTTCAATATCATTGTTGATGATAATTGTGAATTAAACGAGCAACTCTTCTAGGTAACTGTTTAACTCATTGTTATTTCCTTAATATTGCTTTAATTGTATTGTAAAAACTAGGTCAAGTTTATAGTTTAAGTTTCAAGAATACTTTCCATTACGGATATTTAATCATTGATATGCCTTATTTTATTTTGCGCTTTAAAAACTCATTATTAACCATTCAAGGTAGCACTTCCTCGATACATGTTATTTATTAGTTCCATATTTAAATATCGTATAAAAACTTCGAATATTAATAAAGACAATATAAAAATCCGACTCCGGGATGGACTTCCTGAGATCTCTGCATATGCTTTATGTAACTAGACTATGCTAAGCGATTTTTTTACAGTCAACTTTTACACTTAAAGTGCAAAAATTGACTTGTCAATTTTATGTTTTGTGGCTTTGTTTAAAGATTTAAAACAATATTATTGTCATACTATTTCAGCTTTATTAACACTCATTTTCTTAACTAAGCTGCTACTTCTGTTATGACCATGAAAACACAAATCTACCTGTTTAAATTACATCTAAAATAAACAATATGTTTGTTTCAAAAAATTACTTGTATCTCACTCTGTATAAACGCAAAAGTTTTAATGAACTGTTACAATAAATGATTAATATAATATGAATTTTTCATAAACTTTGTTTTAGTATTTTTTGCTTAACTTTCACTATTGTGTATGTTTCTACTACTAATATGAAACTGCCCTTTTGGTGAAAACTTACTTCCTGTTTAAGACCGTTAATACATAATGTGAAACTAGCATAGTTGTACTTGAGACCTATGATCGTGTTACAACCACACCAGCGTCATTAATATGATTTACTGCAGTTTTTTCGCATCAAAATTAAGATATATGATATTTTCCGCGCCTTAAATGCATTCTTGTTTAGTATTGCGTGTCAGAAAAGAGCAAAGGCAAAGTGACCTACTTAAGTAAAAAAATAAATTAGTACACGTATGACAAAAACCGCGATTGCAACTTTATGCAGAGCACATTTCGTCTTTTTTACAGTTTTGAGAAAAATATGCACATTACTAAAATGTTACATACTAATTCAATTCTTTTAAAAAAACACGAGAGCGCACACACCCTGTATAAGGTGCGTTTTAAAATTGATTGCAAATTTTTCAAGGTATGTAATTATATTTATGTAAATATAAAAATTAATATGGTAAAATTTTGGATTTCAACCTTATGAAACTGAAACTGGCTTCGATTCTTAATGTAAATACACTCCGGTAACAACTGCTAATTAATTTATGGTAATTACAGCACGAAATATTTCTCTTGAACTTGAAACTGTTAAACGGCATTGACATTCCAGTTAAATTTTTTTTCGTCTTTCCTCTAGGTCAGTGCTCTTTAATTACAGCGCGAAATTGTTCAAATGTAGGCCACATAATTATTCAATGTATTAGAACTTGTTGTTACCTTTAACTAAGTCAGTGCTAAGCGACACAGGAAAGGTTATGTGTTAATGAACACTTTTATTGTCTTTATAAAATTACAGCCTATAAGGTTTTCCTCAAATATATGCAGGTACTTTCAGACTAATGATTTATCACTGTTATATATTTGCAGTTGTAGGCAACATAATTAAATTTTTAAGTGAAATATAAGGAAGAAATAATACATTTATATGCAATTAAATAAAACCGGGATTTAATAGCACTAATCAGTGAAATTGTAAGAAAGAATTGAGTAAGGCCAATAAATGCTAGGTGAAAGTATTCCTATTAATGTATGTTTCTCAATTCCTTCTCTCATGGTTTTTAGATCCACCTTTCTGCAACAGAAACTTATTTCAAGGAGATTTATAATAGATAAGGGTGCGATACTTTATACCGTCTACCGTGTTCTAATTGTGCCCTTGAATTAATTTTCTGTTCGCCTAATTTGTGAATATCATTTTTAAAATAATACACTTTGTGTTTTATCGATAAAGGCTACATACACAACACAAATAAAATACAAATGCATGGAATTAAATTTCAATAAATTGTTTCTTTTGCATAAACTTTGTTTTATAACCCAATAATTGATTTGATAAACATTTTCGATCCATTGGGAGCCGCCGTTTGGGCTCTGGACGTTTGGGCGCCGTTCTTTGGGAGCCAGCAACTGCTAAATTAATTTAAACATATTTTAACAATAAAATACCGATTAGTAATCTTCTCACAATAGGTAAACCGATTTTTACGCCGATGTATAGAGTAATAAAAGTCTTAAAACAGTACTACCGCCCAAACATCGGGAGCCTAAACCGAGGCGCCCAAAAGTCCTGCTCCTTCCACAGTGCTTGCTGACGCTTTTATTTTCTGGTCACTTATTCAATCCTAAGTGATCTTTCTGAGCGAAAATTAAAAAATGGAACAAATTTAAAAATATTCGAGCAAAAAATTAGTTACTACGCATGAAGTTTGAGTAATTTTCTCTGAATATTTTCCGCCGCATTTGCCGTTTCAGCAGCGAATAGAAAAGTTTAACCCGAATATTTTTGACGTAGAAAATTTCATTGCCAATAAATTTATAAAATACTCAGAAATCCATATAATACAAGTCGTGTATTTTAACCGGGACACTATAGGGATCTTGGAAACTAGAGGAGATACAAAGTTGGTTAAATTAGGTAAAAGTTGGGAGAACAATGTAATAATGGTGATTTTGTTATTTTCAAAATACCCATAGCTTACTACATAAAAGCGGAAAACTGAAAATGTAGAATATTTTTAACTAAAATATCTCTGTTCTTAGTGAAAATAAAAAAAATCAGGAAAAAAATTTTTTAGATATATCGAAGCTGTATTAAAGATTCCCGATTTGTGTTTTGTTTCATTATTTAAAAAATTTCATGTTTGTGTAACATCGCGAAAATAAAACACAACAATCCTTTTCGTAATACAATTGCAACAACTACAACTTCTTCCTTTACGATTTTTTTTCTACTTTTACAGAACAAAGATATCTAACTTTAAAGAAATTATTTTCGTAGGTTTCTTGCTCGTATCTAGTAAGCAATGAGTATTGTACGAAAAACATAATTACCATTACATTGTTTTCCTAATTAGTCAACTTTTATATAAGTTAGCCGACTTAGTATCTCTTATAGTTTTGATTTTATTTTATAGCAAATGCGGTTTCTTACTAGTGGTGTCGACTGGTTACGCTTCACCGGTTAACCGGTTAATTATTTTACGGAAACCGTCTCTTACGAATTTTCTAAACACTGATTGAAAATCGGCCTGAAAGAAGAGTATGAAAAAACCGTTCTGAAAAAAACGGTCTGAAAACCCGGCCTGAAAACCAAGTCTGAAAAAAACGGCCTGAAAAAACAGTCTCAATGCGTTCGGTTTCTTACTAGTGCTGTTGACTAGTTACGCTTTACCGGTTAATTTTTTTACGGAAACCGTCGCCTACGCATTTTCTAAACACTGATTGAAAACCGGCCTGAAATACGTGTATGAAACAACCGGTCTAAAAAAACCGTCTGAAAACCCGGCCTGAAAACCCGGTCTGAAAAAACCGGCCTGAAAAAACAGTCTCAATGCGTTCGGTTTCTTACTAGTGCTGTCGACTGGTTACGCTTCACCGGTTAATTTTTTTACGGAAACCGTCGCTTTCGAATTTTCTAAACACTGATTGAAAACCGGCCTGAAATGCGTGTATGAAATAAAACCGGTCTAAAAAAAACCGTCTGAAAACCCGGCCTGAAAACCCGGCCTGAAAACCCGGTCTGAAAACACCGGCCTGAAGAAACAGTCTCAATGCGTTCGGTTTCTTACTAGTGCTGTTGACTGGTTACGCTTCACCGGTTAACCTGTTAATTATTTTACGGAAACCGTCGCTTACGCATTTTCTAAACACTGATTGAAAACCGGCCTGAAAGAAGAGTATGAAAAACCGTTCTGAAAAAGACGATCTGAAAACCAAGTATGAAAAAACGGCCTGAAAAAACAGTCTCAATGCGCTCGGTTTCTTACTAGTGCTGTCGACTGGTTACGCTTCACCGGTTATTTTTTTTTACGGAAACCGTCGCTTACGAATTTTCTAAACACTGATTGAAAACCGGCCTGAAATACGTGTATGAAACAACCGGTCTTTAAAAAACCGTCTGAAACCCCGGCCTGAAAACCCGGTCTGAAAACACCGGCCTGAAAAAACAGTCTCAATGCGTTCGGTTTCTTACTAGTGCTGTTGACTGGTTACGCTTCACCGGTTAACCTGTTAATTATTTTACGGAAACCGTCGCTTACGCATTTTCTAAACACTGATTGAAAACCGGCCTGAAAGAAGAGTATGAAAAACCGTTCTGAAAAAAACGGTCTGAAAACCAAGTCTGAAAAAAACGGCCTGAAAAAACAGTCTCAATGCGTTCGGTTTCTTACTAGTGCTGTCGACTGGTTACGCTTCACCGGTTAACCGGTTAACTATTTTACGGAAACCGTCGCTTACGAATTTTCTAAACACTGATTGAAAACCGGCCTGAAATACGTGTATGAAACAACCGGTCTAAAAAAACCGTCTGAAAACCCGGCCTGAAAACCCGGTCTGAAAACACCGGCCTGAAAAAACAGTCTCAATGCGTTCGGTTTCTTACTAGTGCTGTTGACTGGTTACGCTTCACCGGTTAACCTGTTAATTATTTTACGGAAACCGTCGCTTACGCATTTTCTAAACACTGATTGAAAACCGGCCTGAAAGAAGAGTATGAAAAACCGTTCTGAAAAAAACGGTCTGAAAACCAAGTCTGAAAAAAACGGCCTGAAAAAACAGTCTCAATGCGTTCGGTTTCTTACTAGTGCTGTCGACTGGTTACGCTTCACCGGTTATTTTTTTTACGGAAACCGTCGCTTACGAATTTTCTAAACACTGATTGAAAACCGGCCTGAAATACGGGTATGAAACAACCGGTCTGAAAAAACCGTCTGAAAACCCGGCCTGAAAACACGGTCTGAAAAAACCGGCCTGAAGAAACAGTCTCAATGAGTTTGGTTTCTTACTAGTGCTGTCGACTGGTTACGCTTCACCGGTTATTTTTTTTACGGAAACCGTCGCTTACGAATTTTCTAAACACTGATTGAAAACCGGCCTGAAAGAAGAGTATGAAAAACCGTTCTGAAAAAAACGGTCTGAAAACCAAGTCTGAAAAGAACGGCCTGAAAAAACAGTCTCAATGCGTTCGGTTTCTTACTAGTGCTGTCGACTGGTTACGCTTCACCGGTTATTTTTTTTACGGAAACCGTCGCTTACGAATTTTCTAAACACTGATTGAAAACCGGCCTGAAAGAAGAGTATGAAAAACCGTTCTGAAAAAAACGGTCTGAAAACCAAGTCTGAAAAAAACGGCCTGAAAAAACATTCTCAATGCGTTCGGTTTCTTACTAGTGCTGTCGACTGGTTACGCTTCACCGGTTAACCGGTTAATTATTTTACGGAAACCGTCGCTTACGAATTTTCTAAACACTGATTGAAAACCGGCCTGAAATACGTGTATGAAACAACCGGTCTAAAAAAACCGTCTGAAAACCCGGCCTGAAAACCCGGTCTGAAAACACCGGCCTGAAAAAACAGTCTCAATGCGTTCGGTTTCTTACTAGTGCTGTTGACTGGTTACGCTTCGCCGGTTAACCTGTTAATTATTTTACGGAAACCGTCGCTTACGCATTTTCTAAACACTGATTGAAAACCGGCCTGAAAGAAGAGTATGAAAAACCGTTTTGAAAAAAACGGTCTGAAAACCAAGTCTGAAAAAAACGGCCTGAAAAAACAGTCTCAATGCGTTCGGTTTCTTACTAGTGCTGTCGACTGGTTACGCTTCACCGGTTATTTTTTTTACGGAAACCGTCGCTTACGAATTTTCTAAACACTGATTGAAAACCGGCCTGAAATACGGGTATGAAACAACCGGTCTGAAAAAACCGTCTGAAAACCCGGCCTGAAAACACGGTCTGAAAAAACCGGCCTGAAGAAACAGCCTCAATGAGTTTGGTTTCTTACTAGTGCTGTCGACTGGTTACGCTTCACCGGTTATTTTTTTTACGGAAACCGTCGCTTACGAATTTTCTAAACACTGATTGAAAACCGGCCTGAAAGAAGAGTATGAAAAACCGTTCTGAAAAAAACGGTCTGAAAACCAAGTCTGAAAAAAACGGCCTGAAAAACAGTCTCAATGCGTTCGGTTTCTTACTAGTTCTGTCGACTGGTTACGCTTCACCGGTTAATTTTTTACGGAAACCGTCGCTTACGAATTTTCTAAACACTGATTGAAAACCGGCCTGAAATACGTGTATGAAAAAACCGTCTGAAAACCCGGCCTGAAAACCCGGTCTGAAAACACCGGCCTGAAAAAACAGTCTCAATGCGTTCGGTTTCTTACTAGTGCTGTTGATTGGTTACGCTTCGCCGGTTAACCTGTTAATTATTTTACGGAAACCGTCGCTTACGCATTTTCTAAACACTGATTGAAAACCGGCCTGAAAGAAGAGTATGAAAAACCGTTTTGAAAAAAAACGGTCTGAAAACCAAGTCTGAAAAAAACGGCCTGAAAAAACAGTCTCAATGCGTTCGGTTTCTTACTAGTGCTGTCGACTGGTTACGCTTCACCGGTTATTTTTTTTACGGAAACCGTCGCTTACGAATTTTCTAAACACTGATTGAAAACCGGCCTGAAATACGGGTATGAAACAACCGGTCTGAAAAAACTGTCTGAAAACCCGGCCTGAAAACACGGTCTGAAAAAACCGGCCTGAAGAAACAGTCTCAATGAGTTTGGTTTCTTACTAGTGCTGTCGACTGGTTACGCTTCACCGGTTATTTTTTTTACGGAAACCGTCGCTTACGAATTTTCTAAACACTGATTGAAAACCGGCCTGAAAGAAGAGTATGAAAAACCGTTCTGAAAAAAACGGTCTGAAAACCAAGTCTGAAAAAAACGGCCTGAAAAAACAGTCTCAATGCGTTCGGTTTCTTACTAGTGCTGTCGACTGGTTACGCTTCACCGGTTAATTTTTTTACGGAAACCGTCGCTTACGAATTTTCTAAACACTGATTGAAAACCGGTCTGAAATACGTGTATGAAACAACCGGTCTTAAAAAAACCGTCTGAAAACCCGGCCTGAAAACCCGGTCTGAAAACACAGGCCTGAAAAAGCAGTCTCAATGCGTTCGGTTTCTTACTAGTGCTGTTGACTGGTTACGCTTCACCGGTTAACCTGTTAATTATTTTACGGAAACCGTCGCTTACGAATTTTCTAAACACTGATTGAAAACCGGCCTGAAAGAAGAGTATGAAAAATCGTTCTGAAAAAAACGGTCTGAAAACCAAGTCTGAAAAAAACGGCATGAAAAAACAGTCTCAATGCGTTCGGTTTCTTACTAGTGCTGTCGACTGGTTACGCTTCACCGGTTATTTTTTTTTACGGAAACCGTCGCTTACGAATTTTCTAAACACTGATTGAAAACCGGCCTGAAATACGTGTATGAAACAACCGGTCTAAAAAAACCGTCTGAAAACCCGGCCTGAAAACCCGGTCTGAAACCACCGGCCTGAAAAAACAGTCTCAATGCGTTCGGTTTCTTACTAGTGCTGTTGACTGGTTACGCTTCACCGGTTAACCTGTTAATTATTTTACGGAAACCGTCGCTTACGCATTTTCTAAACACTGATTGAAAACCGGCCTGAAAGAAGAGTATGAAAAACCGTTCTGAAAAAAACGGTCTGAAAACCAAGTCTGAAAAAAACGGCCTGAAAAAACAGTCTCAATGCGTTCGGTTTCTTACTAGTGCTGTCGACTGGTTACGCTTCACCGGTTATTTTTTTTACGGAAACCGTCGCTTACGAATTTTCTAAACACTGATTGAAAACCGGCCTGAAATACGTGTATGAAACAACCGGTCTAAAAAAACCGTCTAAAAACCCGGCCTGAAAACCCGGTCTGAAAACACCGGCCTGAAAAAACAGTCTCAATGCGTTCGGTTTCTTACTAGTGCTGTTGACTGGTTACGCTTCACCGGTTAACCTGTTAATTATTTTACGGAAACCGTCGCTTACGCATTTTCTAAACACTGATTGAAAACCGGCCTGAAAGAAGAGTATGAAAAACCGTTCTAAAAAAAAAGGTCTGAAAACCAAGTCTGAAAAAAACGGCCTGAAAAAACAGTCTCAATGCGTTCGGTTTCTTACTAGTGCTGTCGACTGGTTACGCTTCACCGGTTATTTTTTTTACGGAAACCGTCGCTTACGAATTTTCTAAACACTGATTGAAAACCGGCCTGAAATACGGGTGTGAAACAACCGGTCTGAAAAAACCGTCTGAAAACCCGGCCTGAAAACACGGTCTGAAAAAACCGGCCTGAAGAAACAGTCTCAATGAGTTCGGTTTCTTATTAGTGCTTTTGACTGGTTACGCTTCACCGGTTAACTGGTTAATTAATTTACGGAAACCGTTGCCTACGAATTTTCTTAACCTAGCGCTAAGAAAGTTCGAAACAAACAAATTTGAAACCGGCCTTAAAGACGGGTATGAAAAAACCGGTCTGAAAAGAACAGTCTGAAAAACCGGCCTGAAAAAACAGTCCCAATGCGTTCATTAAACTACTTTTGACTTAATCACGTATTTATTATTTATTTGTTATAAGTAGAATTACATAGATTTTACGTTAGAAGTTTTAGTTTACGTATATTGACATGTCATGTCACGACCGGTTGTAAGGAAGGTTTTTCAAATACTTTTTTCGGACAGGAATTTTCAGACCTGTTTTTAAACTACTTTTCTTAGACCTGTTTTTAGGACCGGTTTTTCAGACCGATTTTTTTGAGCGTTTTTTATAACCGTTTTTAGACCTCTTTTTCAGCCCCGTTTATCAGACCGGTTTGAAAAGGTTCGAAAACCGCTTTACACTTAAAATTGCGAAACCGATTAGTCGGTTTAAATTTTTTTTGTCGGCAGTATTTAGTAGATAATAATTTTTAAATAAAATACCTCGACCTACGGTTAGGGATTTTTGTTAAATTATTATGTCTTCAAGCAAAATTTTGTAAATAACCTGTCGAGCACAAATCAACCAACTAAATTTGTAGTTCTCGTGGTATAACTATTGACTATTTCACGCATATATCCGATATATTATATCGAATTGCCAAATTACTTGTATGTTTAAAAACAGTGAAACCAGTGAGTACTACATTTATTAGCGACAATTCCACTCATGTATAATAATTCCCATTTGTGAGTACAAAAATCGTAGTTTGCTATCGGCTAAATAGGAAGGAACAGAAATGCAAGTGGATAAAAAAATCGGATAAATTACGTTACCGTAGCAACAATTGTTCTTTCTAAACATTATTCTTCTACTTATTGCTCTTTTAGTTTGTTAAATAAAATTTAATTGAATTGAGTTTTCTATTCATGGAATTGTCTTACCAAATACCACGCGAGCTCAGATTTAGCTGGATATTTTTTACGGTGGTTTTCTCATACTTACTTTCATATAGGTAATTTAACTCGATCTGTTCTGACAAAATCACTCGAGCTACGCTCTCGTGATTTTGTCAGAACTCGTTAAATTGCCAATGAAAGTAAGTATTCGAAAACAACCACAAAAAATATCCGGCTAAATCTGAGCTATTGTGGTATTACCCCCGATAAAATTTTGTACGTCAAAAATATTCGGGTTAAACTTTTCTATTGGCTGTTCAAACGTCAAATGCGACGTAGTAATTGGTCGGTTTATTATGAGTGAAGTAATGACAAAACAACCCTGCCCTTGTAACTTTTTCGAGGTAACACGAATCCAGCATTCTAGTGGAACGACTATTCAAAACCTAATAAAGCAGCTAAGAATCATACTAAAGTTTAATTAAAATAAGCATTGCAAAATCAGATGATTAATGTATCTGTTTCTTTAATTTTAAACAGAACGTGCATACTTTTTAATGTGTCTCTGGTCGGTTTCTAGAATAAAGCAATTGCATACAATCGAGTATTTCTATAGAAGTGCGACAATTTTGTAAAACAATTCATGAAATGGCAAATTACTCTACTTATATACATCTTTAAAAAAAAACAGGGAAATTAAAAAAGATTTAGCCTTACTGCGGTAGTCTGGCGAGTACTAATCGCATTTTTGAACTGAGCTATCTTGCTGCTTACAGCAAACGCTACAACGTAGACATGCGACTGTTGGAGCTTTAACAAAGCAAGATCCACGAAAATAAAAAAAAACAAATGAAGAATTAATCAGCGATAAAAGTAGCATTCTACTGAGATGAAAAGAACACTTCCAACAGTTGCTCAGCAGACCCAGCATAGGGATCAACCCGAACAAGGGTATATAAGAGCAGAATCGAACATCCAACCACCAATATACAAAAAAGAGACAGTGAGCACGGTTATGAAGCTCAATAATTTTAAGGCACTCGGCGAAGATAATATCACAGCAGAAATGATAAAAGCAGATGGTGAATTTTTATGGAAGGAAATACATTCGCTGATAAAATGAATATGGGAAGAAAAAACCATTCAGATAGCTAATCATCTCATTACAAAAGAAAGGAGACAATTATAGGAACTGTAGGTGTATTGCCTGTTAAGCATAATATATAAAATATTAGCACGAACACTAGACGAAAAACTAGTAGTAAACATTGAAAAATCACTAGGTGACTAACAATGTGGCTTCAGGTCAGGGACTGACCAGATCTCCTCCATCCGCCAACTTATGGAGAAAGCTTGGGAGTACAATACAAATATCCAACAACTTTTCATAGATTTGCAACAAGATGATTCAAACATAATACAGAATGCGGTTTCAGATCCCTTAGAAATAGAAACCGGACTAAGACAGGGAGATTGTTTGCCCACAATCCTGTTTAACCGGGCGCTTGAAAAAGTGGTCAGAACCCTCTCAGTCAACTGGAAACGCACCGTAATAAATACATCGAAACAAATTCTCGCATTTGCCAACGATGTACACCAAATAGGACGAAGGAGGCTGGAAGTGAAGGACAGTTTTGTCGAAATGAAAAGAGAAGCAAGTAAAATAGGATTAACGAAGAAAACTCAAAATTTTTAACTTTAGGAAGAGACCAAAGGGTAAGAGGCGGACAAAACATAACCATCCACGGATATAATTTCGAAACACTACAATCGTTTAAGTATCTAGGATCAATAGTTAACATAAACAATGATATAGAAGAAGAAAAAAAGATCGGAGCGGATCCTAGAAGGAAGCAAAAGTATGTTCGCGTTAAAACATCTACTAAAGTCAAACATAGTATCTAGAACAACAAAGATACGATTATACAAAACAATAATTTGACCAGTGGTTATGTATATGGAAGTGAAACCTGAAACCAGAAACACGAAAACAATCTAAACACTTTCGAAAAGAAAAACATAAAAACAATTGCAAGACCGGTAGAAGAAAAAAATAATTAAAGAATAAGAACTAACAGAGTAATAAAAGATATTCTAGAGCCACAAAACATAACAGCAACCATAAAGGCGGGAAGATTAAGGTGGGCGGGACATATAACAACAGAAAACAGGGCTGCAAAGAGAGTTTATTAAGGTCAAATAGAAAGATCAACGACAAGAGGAAGACCTCGAACAATAGGGAGGGATGGAGTAGAGGAAGACCTGAAAATGTTGCGAATCAACAACTGGAAGACAAGAGCAAGGGACAAGAAGGAATGGAAAGCAACGGTAGAGAAAGCCAAGACCCAACAAGGATCGTGAAAGCCATAAGTAAGTGAGTAAATAAGTAAAATGAAAAACCCACGGCTTTCTGGATTAATATCGATTGAAGTCTGCTTGCAGCATAAGGCGTTCTCCAAAAAATTTCGCGTGTTGCAGAGGCGTCATTAACTGACGTATCAAAAATGTCATGTCAGAGGTTAAGTAAGTAATTGGTAAGCGTAAATATTCCAATTGTTCTGAGCAAAAATTGACTTCCTGCGTGAACGGGTAAGTACGGATACTTGACTTAAATAATTAAATTTTTAATGTGTTGCGTTTGCCGCAAACCGTTAGACGACGCCACCTTCCGTGCAAAACACGGACACAAGTTTTTGTATAGAGATTTTAGTCGATATTTGTCCAAAAGTGCGTAGAAATACGTCATCGCAGTTGTAGGATAAGCTTCAAAGTAATTCAGTCTTCTAGGATACATACAAATCCAAAGTTTGATTATTTACACTAAATACTTTTCATTAAAGAAGTATACGCGTTTTATGTTTAATATGACCTACTGATGATAAACAGCAATTCTGAAAGCAGTCATAGATAATTTGATTGTTTTTACTGTGTAGGATGTGTTGATAAATTAATGATTCTGAGGTTACGTTTTGATTAACTTTAGGACCTAAAAGATCAAACTTACTCATGCATTAATAGTAAGTACGTTTTTCAAAAAAATATTAAATATTGTACATTATTTACGCAAAATGCTTTTTCTACGCGAATTTCAATTAACTGTTATGGTTACATAATATAGGATAGATAATTATTATGTTTGTACAATGAAAGAAGGCACGTTCGGAATTAATTCTGTCAGAACTGTTTGTTGTTTGTTGGCTTTGTAATTTCACAGGTGAAATGACTCAGTTTCTTTTATTGTTAATCGCATCATAAACATGAATGGCTTTTGATACAGTAGACCAAGTATTTTCAACTGTAAAGTAGAGAAAGAATTATATTGTCATTTGTTTGCCGCTTTGCCGATTTAAACCAGCAATCAGTAAACTTATTACTTTTAAAATACAAACATGACAAATTAAAACACTTTATGACATAAATTTCCAACTACTGCACTCGCTATAAAAACAAAATTGTTTTTTAAAGTTTGTAAATTCCACCATGGGCGTCGGATCCATTTTCTACAAGAGAAAGGGCATTATTTTCTAAATGTTTTATAGAAATACAAGAATTTACTTTAAAATAAATTTATTATCACAAATATTCAATAACGTATACAATTAGGTACCTATATACAATTTTGTAATTTATATTATATATTTACTTATTTTTATTTAGTTAAATTTATATTACACTGTTTTTCAGTTTTAATACAATGCAATAATACATTAAAAGGCACTGTCTTGTTCTGAAAATAGAAATTGCAGTCGTCTGCCCAAAACAACTTTTCGAATAAAATTGTTTTTATCGCCAGTTATAACTTATAATATCTCTGTGCGCGCTCATTAAGTAGAGACTACTCAACCTGTGGTCAGTCATTGTGGATCGCAACAACGTTTTAACCCTTCGCAACGTACTAAATGATCTTTCAATGGTGCCCGTCGTACAAGGCCGTTTTAATAGATTTAAAATACCTTCATATACAGCCGAATAAAACACTTTAGATTTCGCCAAAAGATACTGCACTGACAATCTCAAGTATCTTCCAAGGACATTTTACACTAATCAAACCACAATAATGCTGTTTTTTCAAATTGCCCGTTTTGCAAATATTTAACTGATTTTGTATATTCCTCTTTCGACATAATTTTAATATGCTTAGGATCTAAACTAGGTAAGTCAGAAACTTTTACTGCTTGAGAAGGGAATCTGCTTTTTACTGAAACTATTAAAGAATTAGCATAGGGTACAAATGTGCTTTGACGGTAATAACTTTTTGCTGATTCGCCACTATAATTTGCTCGTTTGGTTTAATTACAATATTGCCGCGGTATTTTAATTTCAATATCTAGTTTATTTGCAAATTGCTAATACCATTCCAAAGTTCATCAAAAAATTCATTAAAATAATTTTTTTCGTTTGAAAATATCCTTAATAGGGTATCGATATGTTCTTTAACTTATATTAATGTCAAGACCTTGTCGAGTATTTGTTACTTGAAAACCATGGGAAAAGGGAAACGCCCCCGCCCCTCTTGCCCAAAGTAACCGACGCCCATGAATTCCGCTGCGATTTCCTAAATTCTGCAACCTCTTCAGAAAAAAACATTTTCAATCTCTCTCGAGAGAATTATTACAGGAGATATTAAAGCATCATGTGAATTGTATCGTCTCCCGATTTCAATTCAAGTACTAGGTAAAATTTGCTGCGGTGGTCAAGTCGGGAGAGTAAGGTTAACAAGGAAACAACCGCAGTTGCTTGAAACAACAATGGCAGGCATTCTTGCAAAAGTAATTTTCGGGTTGGTTTCTTTCTTGTATCATGCAGATGCCATAGTGAATTACAATATTGTTGTCAGTTAATGGTTTGTTCAGTTTGCAAAAAATCTACCGAAAAACCTCGTTTGGAATTCCATAGACACTCGCCAGCACGCCAGCGCTGCCAACACATTGGAATTTGTTTGGAGATAGTGAGTTACGATTATTCTACTCATAATGTGCCGTTTCTACTCTGTTATAAAGCAATGTAACAATGTTTCGTCTAGCGCTAGCGTTACAATTCCACCAAAAAATTTCACCAAATCCTTTGGAAAACGAATGGTTGTGAATTCGTCATCACGCGGGTTTGCTGGTCGTTTGATGTCAGCATCCAGTAGAATTTTTTTCCCGCATGGATCGTTAACAACAGTAGGATAGATAGACGACTGTTATTAATAGCAAAACTGGCCATGTGTTTGACAGTTGTCGGTCATCAGCCAGTACAATTTTGTGTACTAACTTGACCATGACAATTTTCTTGTTGGTGACATCTTGTGGTTTTCTGGAACAGTGTTCATATTTAGCGTATCCCGACCGTGTTCGACTTTATTTAGCCAAGGTCTAAATAATTTTGTAAGCAGTAACATAACCAGGAGATGTTTCATAAACCTGCTTATCAGATAAGTTTTTTTAAAAAGAAATAAACTTGAAATTTATTATACCGTCTGTCTATAAAGTAACGCTTTCCCCCAGCTAACTTTTGAACGACTTGATATTTAACTACAACATTTGGTGTGCTTTAATGGGAAATTAAATACTGTTTTTTAGCCAATAATTAAATGTTGTTATCATTTAAAATGGCGACTGGGGGCTATTTTAAGATTTTTTTTAAACAGAAAGGGAGGTCGAGTGACACCTCATTTGAAAGGTTTTTTAGTTTTGCGTCTGATCCCAGAGTTTAAAAGAAAAATATTCAGCCATATCAAAATGGCGGACTTTAAACAAATGGACTCACTCAATTCAAAACTGTTTTGATTTTTTTATCCAGTAGTCCACTTTTTTATTTGTAGTACAAAATTTTCTCAGAAATATTTCAGGTGGCTGGAAATAATATTGAAAACGTTATGGTCCAACAAGACAGTGCGCCGCCTCATTATTATAGCCCTGACTTTCTCAACGTACATTTTCCTGGAAGATGTATTGGTAAACGGAAGCCTGTAGAATAGCCGGTTGTTAGCTCCCCAGATTTAACCCTTTTAGATTTTTTTTCTATGGGAGTATCTGAAATCGAAAGTGTGCAAAACCCGTCCAGAAACAATTGAAGAAAATGTAAGGCAAATTTTATAACCGACTTTTTATGTGCCAAGAAGTGAATGGTAAACATTTCAACACTTAATTTAATTTCTTTTTGCTTTAATTCTTAGTTTTTTTAAATAGACTTCTTTATCTTCAAACATTTGCCATTTTGTTATGGTTGAATAGTTTTCTTTGAATTTCTAGGATCAGGCGCAGAACTAAAAGACCTTTCGAATGAAGGGTCACTCAACCCCTTTTTCCGTTTAAGGAAAATTCAAAATTTAATTGTTGGCTAGAAAATAGTATTTAATTTCCGATTAAGGCACACTAAATTTTTTGGTAAAATATCAAGTCGTTCAAAAGTTAGTTAAGGGGGGGGGGGTACTTTATAGACACAGTGTATTTCGCTCTGTAGCGAAAAGCGAGGTTGATTTTTTTAAAATGCTGAAAGTCTGAAACGATTTACTTCTGGCTTATAACTTTGATTATATACCTTTAGTAAGAGTATAGTCAATGCTTATAACCATATTTAAGATTATATTCTGACATACACTGCAAGTAGTTACAATTTGCCGTTTGTTATACGTAACTCAGACATCATTCTGCAAGTAGTATCACTCACTATAGTTATCAAAAATTCGCCTAGAATTTTATCAAAGAAAACAAGAGTGTTTTGTTTAGATTTAAATTGCGTAAGTGTGCATCACAAGCGTAATTTCGAAGCAAGAGCCACGACTTACTGCTTTGGCAAAAATGTTCTGCATGAACTTTGATGTGTTTGTGTGCGTATTTTGCTAGACTATTCAACACACAAAAGAATATAATTGCGTGTATTACTTGTAAAGATTTCCTTCAAATCAAGCTGCAAGTTAGTTCGTTTCTACGATACAAGATGCATGGATAGCCTTAGCATCTTGAGATTTAATTTAAGAGTTTTTTTTTAATTAAAAGCAAAATAAGGTCTACAAAGAGATTTGAATATAATGTCGAACAAACTATTAACGAAGTTATCGCCACCAGTGCCGGTTCGCCCTATGAGACCCGTATTTTTGCAAATAAAAAAAAACAATTTTGAAGTTTCAATAAAAAACAGTTACTTGTACATGTAGTTTTTACTTTTGAACACCACCGTGTAACATTTAAAATTGTACGCCAAATAAATAGACCGTTGCGTTTAAACACTTTTTCCATACGCGAAGGCGAGCCTTGCCGCTCCAACTGATTCCCAGAGACGAAACAATCAACTAATCTGTTCTTGGCAATACCTCTGCATGCAAATTGGTAAAAAGTATAATGATCTGAAACAATGAAATAGTGATATCAGGGCGCAGTAAGCACTGAATAGGTGCGCCTGTTTCCGCAGTTTTTATTTGGATCAGTTAGCGCCGGCGCTGCCAGGTCTGGTAAAAAATCACCATATCTGGTGATTTTCAAGAATGTTTGTTGATTAGTGAAAGTTTTTGGAATTAAATGTATAAAACTTGAAAAAAGTTAAATTTCAAAATTCAATAATTTACTTATTTTAAAAATATTGCTATTTGTTAATCTACCGATTATTTCGACGATTGAGAACCCCTGATTATTTTTATACTCTTTGTATTTGGTAATTCCCGTATCAATGTTGCCAGGTGACATCATACTTTTTCCCTTGAATTTTTACCCAAAATTCCTAAAATTTTCCCAGAAACATGCCCTTTTTTTACAAATAAATACATTTCAGAAATAATTAGATTCAACGGCATTCAAGCAATAAATAGAAACATTATAGTCAACTACTACAACTTATCCCCATGGAAAGAAGTCTAAAAGCGGATGAACAGGGCAAACCGCATGAAGACAGGTGGTTTCAGCAAGACGGCGCACCTCCCCATTACGCTTTACCTGTCAGGCAATATTTAAACGAGATGTTTTCGAATAGGTGGATTGAAAAGGGTGAAGCAATCGACTGACCAGCTCGATCTTCCGATTTGACAACTTTAGATTTCTTTCTATAGGGATGCCTGAAGAACAAAGTCTACACTCGAAGGTCAAACAATGTAGAAGATCTAAAAAACGGAATTCAACAACAGGTGGCGCAAATAGAAGCAGAGTACTTAAGAAAAACTTAAAATAATTTTTTACAACGTTTAGGACACTTCCAAATTGTCAATGGTGAACATTTTGAGCATTTAATTTAATGTCAATTTTTAAAATTCAACAGGGTTCCCACTGACCCTGGATAACCTGGAAGTCATGGAAAAGGCAGGGAATTAAAATTTTAACCTGGAAGTCATGGATTTTATCCAAAATTTGGCAAAAGTCTTGATTTTTCTTTTAATTTGCAGTAAAAAACCTGATTTTCTTGCAGTAGTGTTAACATAATTTCAAAAAATTAAATATTTACAATTAAATTTTTTTTTAAAACTGCCGCTAATAAAACTTTTGCTGCTAAAGGTTTTTAAAATATCATTGAGGTACTTTTCTTATCCTTGTTAAATTCCAAGGAACGTAATATGGCTTATGATTAGGTGCAAGTGAGACCGCCATATACTGTCTTGTGAATTGAAAAAAAACGCATAAACGTGACTATTTTTGCGTCTCCAATTTTATTGATTTTTTTTGTCGAGAGTCATGGGTAAGTATGATTTTTGGTCATGGATATCCTGGAAAAGTCATGGATTCTAATTCTTGATAGTTAGTGGGAACCCTGTCAATAACTTTAAATATTTTTTTTCGATAATTTTCTAATACAACCCTGTCTAATTTTTAGATAGATGAAAAGAGAACAAAAGCTCTATTCAAAGATACCCATCACATCCTATGTTGCCATTTAAAAAAAAACGTCTCTGATATCACCTGTCAAAAACAACAACACATAAAATTCAAGAACATCATACAATGTCTCTTGACTTAAAGCGCTATAACCCTTGAAGGATTTTTTCTTGAAACCTATATTTAAAGCATTACAGCTATTATTCTATACTTTTTCCCCACTCTATATAGAAGAAGTTACAGAAATCGCTATCCTATAATTCATAAAACTGTGACAACGATCCGCGATCCGCTACACTACCTACTTAATTAGCTTACTTATTATTTTCAAAGAAACAAAACCATCATGGGGCATAGCCCACGGGTTTTGCTAGAATAACATAATGGAGCACTAATCCGATTAGTTCACTCCTTAATTACAAATACAACACTAATTTAAAACAATATTCAAGTGGCAAAAGTTGAATATCAAGTAATGCTATACCTACACCTGATGACCTTACAAATATTTAGTTGATTATTACATTATTAGTTTTATAGATGAGATTATATCACACATACATACATCATCCTAAAAGTTTAAAATTTTATATCAATATTAATGATGGGATTCTAATGACGTCTTAATACACGTGTTTCAGAAAACAAGTACGATTAATTTGGTAGCTAGTAAGTAACTTTATATTCTAATTACTATTGACAGCAAAATGTGGTACTGAAGGGTACATTGCGAATGGCGTGTTAATTAAACTACGCTTTACAATAATTGGACATCTCGTGGGAAAACAAAAGTATAATCATGCGTATAACCTTTACATTATGTTGATGCCGATTTGTGTTTTGTATCCATCTGTTATACATTTATCTAAATTTTTTAATAACAGTTATTTATAAATTATTCAAGACAGTCCCAAAGTTCAGCTCACGCTCTGCTAAAAATTTGGGTCCTCCGAATGGGACCGTAAAATTATAATGCGTATGCAATTTTGTTACATAAGGTTGTTTTCTTGCTGATTAGAAAGCGTACTTACTCTCAACTGTTTCGGAATCAAAAATTGTGTAAACCTAGTGCACTGCAATGTCATTTCACATTTTATACATTTACTAGAATTCACCAACGAACTTTATTGTCAGACTATAGATTAAACACTTCACACAAGTTTATCAGTTTGCACTGGACTATTTTACAATGCCAAATGTTATTTCTCGTGCTCATAACATCGGCGGTTATATCTGCTTGTTTTTTTTTAGTTTCCTACTGGTTTTTATGACGGTTTCAAGTTTTTAAGTTTGGAATGAGCATAAGAAATTAAATTTGACAGACTAATAAAATAACGAACCAGCGAATGATTGGCGTGTTTGTGTGTATGTGTATGTAGCGAAAAAAAGGGGAATTTTAGGTTCAACTGAATGTGCCATATACATACAGGGTGCGACAACTAAAGTATTACAGACTGATATCTCCAAAACTGTAAGAGATTGAGTAACAAAACTTTTTATTTTATTCTATGGAACTAATGGGGTCGAATATTATGCTAATAGTGTCTCTATTTTAAGGGGGGGGGGGGGAGTAAAGTTGAAAATTTTAAAGGCATATATAATTTTTCCTATATTTTTAATACTGCATCAAAATAGGTACAGCCTGTTTTTTTTTCAAATATTTTGAAAATCTTTTACTACCCCTAATAAATGAGTGAATGTAATTCTGTAAATATTAAAAATCGGTACGAGATTATTTTTTTAATGAGTACCTGTATATCTTCTTCTTCCTCTTGTAATAGGCCAATGGCCTGTTTAATACCCGCAACTAGTGCGGGTTCTGTGAGCCCTCTTCGCACGTATGCCGGGCAGGAGGCTGGCCTTACCCGTCGAAAGGGGAAGAAGTTCCACTAAATGGTTTACGATTGCCAAAGATGTTAGTATGACAACCGGGACCGACGGCTTAACGTGCCCATCCGAAGCACGGTTGGTTGCAGATATACCCCTATATTGGTCACCCATCCGAGTGGGGACCAGAGCGGACAGTGCTTAACTTTGAATACCGTATGACCGGCATCCGCAGTTTTCCGCCATGCAACCAACAGTTTTTAAATGTTTGTGAATTTCAAAAGCTTCTAGTATATCTGATTTACGTTTATCATCACAAAAGTGTAAACATTTTATGGTGTTATTAGATGTCATTGAATGATTTTGTTCTAGTAAGTGTTTAGCGTAATTGGATTTATGTGGGTGTTTGTATTTGTAACAACGTACCTGTTCTTTATACCTAATATCAAAATTTCTAATTGTCTGGCCTATATAAACCGAATTACAATGCAAACAATTTAATTTGTAAATGCCTGATTTTAGCAAATCGTCTGTTTTTGATTTTGCATTAAACAAAGTGTTTAAGACGTTTCTAGTTGTTTTAAAACTTACTTTATATTTATTTGTTTTGTTTATAATTTTAGCAATTTTTTATGATTTGTCACCAAAATATGGGATCGAAGCATATTTAATTGTATCGAACGATTTTAGGATATTCGGATAAATTTTTTGAATGGCTAATTTATAATCTTTTTCTTTAATTAATGTATCAATAAGTTTAGTATTATAACCATTACTGTATGCAATTTGTTTAATAATTGAAATTTCTCTATTATAATTAATTTCATCTAAAGGGACCGTCAAAGCGCTATGTATCAGGGACCTGTATGCTGCTAATTTATGTGTTTTATGGTGACAAGAATCGTGTGGTATTGTAATGTCTGTTTGTGTCGGTTTTCTATAAACTGAGTACTCAAATTTATTAGTTGAATTAATTTTTATGTTTAAATCTAAAAAGTTAATGGACTTATTTTGTTCAGTTTCTAGTGTAAATTTCATGTTTGGATGCAAGCTGTTAATAAAAATTAAAAATTCATTAATTAATTCAAATGAACTATTAAAACATGCTAAAATGTCATCAACATAACGAAACCAAAATATAACTTTCTCAGATTGATTTGATTCGAATATTTGATCTTCTAGATTTTCCATAAATATGTTAGCTAAAAGAGGTGAAATTGGACTTCCCATGGGTAAACCATCTTTTTGGAAATAAATTTTATTATTAAAAGTAAAATAATTTTGATTGGTGCAAAATTCAAATAATTGAATCAACTCAGTCCGTTTTATTAACTCAACATTTTTGTTAATAAGAATATTATTTAACAAAGGAATACACTCTTGAGGAGGTATTTGGGAAAACATATTAGTAACATCAAAACTAACTTGCTTGCTTTGTGGTGGTAAATGTAAGTTAGACAACTTTTTGATTAATTCGGAAGAATTTTTAACTGAATATTTTGGTTTATAATCAAAACTGGTAACTATATTATTTAGTATTTTTGCTAGCATATGGTTGGGTGCATTTATGTATGATACTACTGGTCTAATGGGCATGTTGGGTTTGTGTATTTTTAATAAACCGTATAGTTTTGGTGGTTGTGGATTTGGATTTATTATTTGTCTTTTTTGATAATCTGTTAAACAAACCAATTATAAACAAAACAAATAAATATAAAGTAAGCTTTAAAACAACTAGGAACATCTTAAACACTTTGTTTAATGCAAAATCAAAAACAGACGATTTGCTAAAATCAGGCATTTACAAATTAAATTGTTCGCATTGTAATTCGGTTTATATAGGCCAGACAATTAGAAATTTGATATTAGGTATAAAGAACACGTGCGTTGTTACAAATACAAACACCCACATAAATCCAATTACGCTAAACACTTACTAGAACAAAATCATTCAATGACATCTAATAACACCATAAAATGTTTACACTTTTGTGATGATAAACGTAAATTAGATATACTAGAAGCTTTTGAAATTCACAAACATTTAAAAACTGTACCGTTAATGGATGAGCAAATTGATCTCTTAAATTCTCCTCTACTGGACGTTTTGGAATGAGAAATCAAGTCATCTGCAGACGATTACCAAGATAAGTCACAAAGTTCTATTGCTATAACAACACTAACTGTTTACTTTCATATAACCTTTGACAATGGCATGTAAACATGCTGAAATACGTATAAGGTTAAAATAAATAGATATTGTTAAAGTAATTAAGTATTTTATATACAGATACTCATTAAATATGGACTTTAACGAAGTAAAGCTGGAAATTATAAATAAATATTATTGTTTTTAACTAAATGTGTCTACTCAAAATAACCAACCAGAATTAGACCTAGCAAAATTTAATAAAAAGAAAAAAATGTAAGTCTACAACCACTAATAAATGAATGTGGGGGTGCAATTCTGTAAAGTTTTCACTTTATTAAATTTTGTCTGAACTAATTATGTAGATTTTTAGTATGCACATTTAAATTTAAAAAAATAAGCTTGTTCTGTTTTTTAATGTTTATAGAGGTTCATCACTTATTAAAAATACTAAAAGCGTTTCAAAAAAAATCTGAAAAAAATAGGTTGTATCTAACTATTTTGATGCGAATATTATAACCAATATCAAAAATTATATATCATCCCATATTAAATTTAAGTTATGTCTAACTCCTTAAAATAGGGTAAACTTTAAGCAGTTTATAAGTTTTTCTGAAAGCCAATATACCCTGATAATACTTTATTCTGTTTCATGTCAGAAATAGGGTTGTCCCCCCGACTTTGCCAAACTGGCAAACTGATTTTTTTTTATCTTTAAATAAAGCAAAATTATTTTTTACATTAAGATTAACAAGCTGTATTACTAGTTTATTAAATTTATTTAAATTGTTGCAAACACATTAACTTGTGGTGTTTTGATATTAGCCATGCATGTACACATGCAATTATCGTGTAATTTTCTATATACCATTAAGGGCAGCTGTACAATGTTACTCGTAATTTATTGTAGATTTCATTGGGAATTACAAGCATATCATTATTGAAACCAGAGTGGTTGTTATTAAATCGATTCCTAAAGTAACTGTAGGAATTTCAATACGTTTCTGAAAAATGAAACGTACATGCATTTAATGGTGAAGATCCAACAAAAACACATGGCAAG
Organism: Ctenicera cuprea; assembly: GCA_958336395.1. NCBI lineage: Eukaryota > Metazoa > Arthropoda > Insecta > Coleoptera > Elateridae > Ctenicera > Ctenicera cuprea. The sequence continues at coordinate 10,112,190 of OY284494.1, read as the reverse complement.
TATTTTGTGGGTATTTTAGGTCAAATTGGAGCCGCTTTTGCGATAACGCAAATTATCCTAAAACCCATACTTTCTTCTAAAGTCTAAACCCGTAATCCTATCATTTTGCTGTAATAACAGATTATATAATTATTCTTTTGAATTTTGATTATGATTTATTAACATCAATGTTCGTTTTCTTTCAATCCACTCCTGCTGCTATCGGTAGGAGCAGGAGTCTACTGTAAGTATTGTAAATATTAAATTTGATTATCATTCTTTAGATTTTCAGCAGTAATATAAATAACAGTGGGTGGTACACTCTCAGAATAATGTGCAGAGTTGTATTTTACATGTACAATAATAGGTAATTATGTTACTAGTGGGATAAAGGCGTTATTATAATACGAGTTTGAAAGTTGCACGACGAGGTCGTAGACCGAATCGTGTAATCAAACTAGTGCCATAATAATGCATTATCCCAGATGTGACATACAAACTTTTATCTGCCACTGCTCAAAATTTCTGAAATTTTGATTTTTTTGCTTGAAATGATATTTGACATTTAGTATTAATTTATTTGCAAATGTCAAGTCACTTTTAAAATACTTTTGTTTTAAAATCAAAGGAACGAGATAGATTCGATTTGTTCAATACTATCCCTATGGCAATCAGCCAGTTTCCTTATAAACAAAGCTTTAGTTTTGTTTGTGTACATAAAATGAGTTAGGTAATGTTTCCATTATCTCACTAGTGAGATAATGAACTTCATTACCTAACGCAAATGAATGACATAATAAGGCCTTATCCATGCAGTCGTAGATTAAATAATATATAATTAAATAATTAAATAAATTAAATGTAAAAAAAAGGAAAGTGGCCAACAATTACAAACGAGTTTAAAAAAAAATAAAAAAATAAATTTTATTTTAAATACTAATTTAACAATTCTATTGTCGTAAATATCAAATTTATGGAGAAAGTTTTCTACATATGGGACACATTTGACATGATTAAATATGTTTTTCATTTATGAATTTTGAGTTATTGCCACGATTATGCTCTGGGGTGATAACCATATCAATTTTTTTAAATTGTTTTGTAGGATGTAACTTTAATTCTCTTCACCATTGTGATTTTGGAAAGGGTTTGAAAAGTTGCCTATTTAAAAGAACTATTTTTTGCCATTTGTTATATTCATAGCTTACTATATACAGACAAAAAACTAAAATTTTACATTTATGTATGTAATTATGTTGCTGGTAGATTTTTTATTTGCACAGTTTAACTATTTATTTTTGCCGTAGTCAGAGCTTTTTTTACGACCAACATATTTCAAGCGGGGGTAATCAACTTTTTTTATTTTATAGCCGATTTTCCAAATTTTTATATTTTAAGAAACCTTTTTTTATTGTCTTTACAGTGACGTATGGTGCAAAACGTAAAACTGATGTTTAAAATTTAAAAAATGACCTTGTAACTTATACCCTAGTGTGTTTTTTGTCACGAAAACAATAGAAGACGATCTAATTATCTATCATTACCCATTTTAGTCCCAGAACTGCAAAACAGTTTTTTTTTAAATTAAAATGTTGTCTTCTTGGTCCCCCATAGGCTACAACCTTTTATTTGTAACATTTTTCTGTATTGTAAGTAGTAAAAGAGATATCAATACGTAAACAAAAACCATGGGCGTACTCAAATCCATTCTGTTATACGTGAAACATGTTGCACGATTTTGAAAGGTTGAGAGGTTCACCGCTATCACTTGTTATTGCAAACATATACATAGAAGACTTTGAAACCAATGCTTTGGCAGCATCTAATCTTAAATCTAAACCCTGGTTCAGATATGTAGAAGTAGATGATACTTTCGTCGTTTGGTCTCACAAACTCCAAATACTAGAACACTTCCTAGAACACCTAAACTCAATTCACAATAATATCCAACTCATCATGAAAGAAGAAGAAGAAAATGGCAGTACCTATTCCGTTTATGTTACATGTAAACCAGGTGGTAACTTAAATGCAAACTCGCACCACAGCCCAACGCAGAAATCCACTGTGCTAAAAACGCCCAGAACAACCAGAGCAGTTCAAATCTCAGATGCACACACAACACCTACAACAAGCAAAAATACATCTTTTGATGTCGTTACATCAAAACGGTTATACAGCCACAGAGATTCACAGAACAATATGCAGTGCGGAACAGCCCAAGGTTAAGGAGGAACTGGCACCTCCGGAAGACTTAGCTTTTCTACCTTACAGTAAAGGCATTACTAATAAGATACAGCATGTTCTTAGAAGGTACAGCATAAAGATAGTGTTTCCAGATCTACAAAAGACTAAATATCAATCTTAAAATTAGCCAGGATCTACAAAATTTCTTGCTTTTGTAGTTGAAACTATATCGGACAAACTGATCGTTCCATTGAGTTAAAATTACAAGAGCACAAAGGTGATTGCAAAACACAGACGCATCACAAAATTTGCGGTGGTTAAACATACTGTTTTAACTGTGCATAAGGCGGAGAATTCTCGAGTACTAGCCACAGTAACTCATTCATTCCCTCGTGTCATATGTGAAGCAATTGAGGTTGAGAAACAACCTAACAACATAAACAGAGAGGGAAGTTTTAGACTCAGTAAAGCTTGGACTCCAGTAGTTCATCCTCTAAGGGCTCGTAAGCATCATCGATCTCACCATCACGCTCCACCGAATCCGTCCGCGCCCAACAGTGACAGCCAACCAGAACTCCGCTGTTCTGCACGACTGGCTCAAAGGGGTTTAAATACCTTCGCATCCCGTATTCAATTTCAATGCTCTAATTACTCTGAAGATGCAAGATGGGTTCACAAACAGCTAACAGGCATAAGCCGATTAAGGATTCTTGTCCTAATAAACAAGATACATTAAGATCAAACCCATGTCCGCCTAAATGTTTAAATATTCTGAGCACACGGCCCTGGTTAGTCAGGCAGGGCCCACGAACAACTAGTGCTCAAACTTTTAGAGCAATTGCTTGTAAAGGCAGACAGGCTACAGGTTGGTTCTAACCTGGGACCGTGGAAAGTTTAAAAAAAGTATTAGTAACGTTAGATGCCTAACCAGATCGTCGGTTGCTTTCGTGAAAAAAATACAATTGCGTAAAAGTTCCATGACTAAGTTTAAGTTTTTTAAAAATTATTAGTTAGTTAGTTTTACGCGATTGTCATATAGCGTCCATACGAAAAGTTAACAGTCTAAAGCTAAGAGCAAAAGAAGAAAACGCCACTTTTTAGTTTTTTGCCTGTATCAAGTAAGCTATGAATTTTTCAAAACTTTTCAACTTTAATGGACTTTTACCTCTTACCATTTCCGAGTTCCCAATACTGGGCCGAATTAAAGTTTACATCCAGATCGTTTCCATCATATTTCTAGACAGATTTGAATGTTGGTTTTACAAACATGTAAACTTTAATATTTAGAAAACGTTTGTAGTAAAAAGATTAGTTCGTAAAAGTAATAGACCTCAGAATTTTGAAAGTCTCCGTATACACTAACGTAATATTGAAAGTTATGTCTCAAGCTATAGAATAAGATTGTTACTTTGAAAGTATGAAAACAATCTAATATTTATTTCTTAACGCAAGGAAATACTTATTGGATGAAATTTGATTTGATGGGAGAAAAAGTTTTCTGGGAACAAAATAAAGCAATTTCAAATTTTAAATTTCCATAAAATGTTATGCTTTTGTTTAAAAAGGAACGCATACATTGCAGCTTTTATTTTTACAAACTTGACCTAGAAATGTGCAAACAATTAATTATGTACCAAAAATTAATTGTTTGCGTAATCAAATTTTGTTATTATGAATTACTTGTATTAGGTTAAAACCATAAAAAAATTTTAATTTCAGTGTTATTAATAATTAATTTCTGTAATCATTGCAAAGAAAGAGTAGAAATAGAAAAATAGTGTAGAAAAATATAATAAATAACCCCCAAAATTAATACGGAATCGGAAACTCGTCCCAATTCACAATTATGGATCAACTAGTACTGAAATTCCATTTCTTTTTGTATCTTAAGAAGAAATTAATAGATTTAGTACAACAGGTCTACACGAAACACTACAATACATATTTTATAGAAATCAGTAGAGACCGGACTTATAGTCGCAGAAGAGCAAAAAATTTCGAAAAAATTCAATAAGTAAACAAAAACCATGGGCGTGTTCAAATCCCAGTTATACGTGAAACATATTGGACGAGAGAACTAATTTTTCGGACGAGAATTTAGAAAAAGTTGTTGTTGTGTACTGCAATTCTTAAGTTTTTTATTCAACAAAGGTTTTCTATCCCTTATGAATGTTGATAGTCCAAAATTTTCTTTACTAGAACTTTCTCGTTGTATTAATGAATTTACACGTTCTATTTTCGTTATTTCGTTGTTGCTATTTTACATTTCATTTAAAAAGTTTTTTTGCAGTTTCATAAAATTGTTTCGTGTAGTACTTTTAAAACTCATAACGATTCTTATTCTACGTTTATGAACCCTGTTTTATTTTATTTTACTATTACATAATCTTTAATTCGAGTTGACAAAATAAATAATAAGTACCTGCACATGCTAAATTAAGGTCAAACATAGGGATGTGTTATCATTCTAAGCTTGTAGATGTTTTGTTTAAAAGCTTAGGTATGCGCCAACTATACATTTATAGGAATAATGCCAAAATTGCTTAATAATTGATTAATAGACTAGAACTAGACTAGAAATCCGGACTATAGAAATCAGTATTATTGACTTATTGGCCGCGAATGTGTTCCGCCAACCTTGTCGGGTAAAATCCTTTGATAGTAAACCTTATTAATTGAAAAGGTTATCATAAAAATTATGATTTATAATAAACTTCGCTATAACCTTACCTACGAAGGTTATACATAGTAGAATAAGTAGTGTTATCAGTATCACAATTAAGGTTGTTTACCGAATTACTGCAATGTTTTATGCAATGCCACATGTAGATGCATTTTTATTAAATATTGAGGGTTAAAATTACCTGTGGCTTATAAATTTTACAATTACACCTAATTTTTTTGTTTATTGTTTATGCCAATAGCTGAGAATTTTGAACGTCATTTCTATGATCTTCTATTAAAAATTAAAATATGCATTTATTAATAATAATAAATAAAAACTGTTTTGCATATTCTTGACGTCTGCATATTATTGAAAATTATTGTAACGACCTTGTATTATTTATCACTGCATGTTACTTAGTGTTTTCTCGTGTAATTGCTCATGACTACGCAAAGGCATTGTTATCGAAACAATAACATTGAAGTTGAGGTTCGTTAAAACGTATAAGTAAAATAAATTGTGCGCTACTCGTTTATGCATTTAGTAGTTTTATGTTTAATCTAAGTCATTATTTTGAAGTTATTATTTTTACTTTTTCATACTTCCACTCTGGGAATGTACTGCGATCGCAAACATTTTCTGAGTTTTTGACGGAAATACATGTTTTGGACTTCCAGGAACCCAAATAAGTGGGACATTCAAAAATGTCTGTCCGTATGTATGTGTGCGTAACGCTCGATATATTATCTCAGCTACTACTGGACCGATCGTAATGAAATTTGATATACCTACGTACAACGAAAATTCATGGAGTAAAAAAGTATTTTTTACGATTCGGAACCGGAAACGGAAGTTATGCATGTTTTCTGGTATCATTTGTTTAGCGAAATTTCATAAATTTAAAATCAAAGTATGAAAGAAGCTACTGAAGCAAATCGTAACTAGTGTTTCACAAGACAAGATTTCTTGTCTTGCACGACTACTTCTTGTCTTGTCAAACAAGACAAGAAACTTACATAACCCTTGTCTTGTTCCAGTCTTGCAACACCAAAATCTTGTCTTGCTAGCAAGACTCTTGCATGTTCTTGTCTTGCATGTTTTCTGTTAACATATGTCGGGACTTCCCCGTTTCTTACAAGACTCTTGCACGACTCTTGCAAGATTCTTGCACGACTCTTGCAAGATTCTTGCACTTTTGCAACTCCGAGATTCACCGGTTTGGTACTATTGTACTGTCACGGGAATCAGTGTGTACTTTGCAGCGCGTGATGAATAGCAGTAAAATCATTTCCAATGCACGAAATCAGTCATTTTTCCAAAAAAACCTAAACTATAATAATTAGGTATACTGCAACGACACTCGCTTACACAGGTTGATTATAAATTCAGAGCCAGTTGACTTGCTTATTTATTATTGGCCATAGAAAAAAAAAAGTATAAACAGATGTTATACAGTTTACGGCGACGAGTGTTTTGGAAATACAAAACAAAATGGCCGACTTCCGGTTTATGCGGAAGCGACCATATCTTTATTTTTTAAATAGAACACCTTGTATTTTTTAGGCTAATTTGATTGTACGATAAAATCTGTTTAAAAAACTACATTACAACTATGGACTTACAGCTAATAATACGCCTTATATTTTAATTTAAAGCAGCGTAACGTAACCAATGTTAATGATTACAAATCAAGTGATTTTAGAAGGCTCTTAGTAAGAAAGTGATAAAAGCAACAAACAAACGTGCAATTCATGTTAGTTAGCCATAAGTTGTTTATTATAGTTTAAGAATATCCAAACAAAAAATCCATAGGAGTTACGTCAGGTGACCTAGGTTGACAGCTAAAAGCGCCTTGATTAGCAAATTAAAAGAAAAGTGCCTTAGTTAATTCAAAAACTTTAATGTGATAGATGTTGTACGTTTCTTTATCGCTTTTATTACTTTGTTAACAACAGCTTCCTATGATCAATTGAAATCATTACCATTGGTTACATACGTTCCTTGAAATCAAAATATCTCTCTTGTTATTAACTTTAGGCCCACAGTTGTGTTATAGTTTTTTAAACAAAATTTATCATAAAATCTAATTACGGAATTATTTAAAAAAATATAGTATGTTACATTTAAGAAAATAAAGGTATAGTCGCTCACGGTTAAACCAGAAGTCGGCCATTTTGTTGTGTATGCCCAAAATACTCGTCGCTATGAACTGTGTAACTTTTATTTAAATAATTTTTTTCTATTGCCGATAATAAATGAGCAAATCAAGTGGCCCTGAATTTATAATCAACCTGTATATGCAAAAAGTACCTATTATAACAAGCTTAAAGGCGTTATTCTTTTTCCTTTAAATAGGTTAGTAAACCATATTATTTAGTTTATATCCACACCGAAAACGTCTATTAATCAATAGTATAAACGTCTGGCTCGCTTTTGGAATACCTGAATTATAACAACAGTGCAAGTATGCAAGAAAATGCAAGAAATCTTGTCATTCTTGCACTTTTGTTGCAAACAAATTTCTTGTCTTCTCTTGCAACTCTGATTATAAGTCTTGTCTTGCTCTTGTCTTGCATTTTGTGCAAAAGCAAGGCAAAAACAAGAAAAATGCAAGATTCTCATGAAACACTAATCGTAACATCGCCCGCTACGGTTTTTGAGAATTTTGACTTTAACGCTTCACTACTACTACTCAAAAACTAGTTTACAAATAGTAATTAAATTTATTGTAGGAGCTCGAGGACGACACAATGTTACTATGTACTAGTTTTTCTGAAAATATAAAAACAGTGAACTTACAATATTTTTATAGTTTCGGAAGTTTTCAAAAAAATATTGCTCCAAAATTTGCAACACGATTTTTTTTCAAATTTTATTGGTTTACAGAGCTGAGGATGAGCTACAATTTGGTTGTGTCTTAGCTTGGTAATAACGTCGTGCCGCCTTCTATGAATTTTTGAAAATGCTGTTTGTAGTGCTTATTTACGCAAAACGAGTTATCATATCGGGATGAAATTTGATATTGTAAATGCTCTAATAGTATTCACAATGTTACAAACTATAAAAAAATTTTTCATACTACTAAAAGTATGAAATAAAAAGAGATTAATTTTTTATTTAATTCATTATGTTCATAGAGCTAGCGATGTGCTGTTATTTGGTTGGTGCTAGTCCGATAATTTCTCTGTGGCGCCTTCTATAAAATTTTGAAAAAAATCAAAAATTGATACCGCTTTAAACACATCGAGGACGAGAATATATTTCTGATTACGTTAAATTCCTTATGAGCGATAGTAAAATAAGATTCACTACGTAATTTGTATAGTGCAGCAATATTTAAAAGAGGGGAGTTAATTTTCACCCTCGCACCCGATTTTTATCTGATTTTGGTGTATCGTATCTGGTTTTCTTTAATATTGAGGTATCATTTTCCAAAAAATAAAACTCGTCGTAGTCGACTTAAAGTTGTTTCTTATCACATAAATGTTTATAGATTCATTATTCAATGGCATTGATACTGGTTATTTTAAGTTGATCTGTTCATTTTTACTTTCCCATACTTCTAGTAAGGAAAGTTATGATTTCATGCAAATTCGAATTTCAGATTTTAACGGAAATATTCGTTTTGGGAGGGTCCCAGGAACCCAAAAAATAGTTTTTAAAAAAAATTCTGTCTATCTGTGTGGGTGCGTTCGTTCCCTTATATCTCCGGAACCCTTTGACATATTTTTATAAGATTTGGTATAACAGTTTTTTAGTTGCAGGTAGTTTTTTGTAGTGTTGTTAATCAGAACCGGAACAGGAAACGGAGATCAGACCAGTTTGTTTGGTATAGATTTTTTTCTGAGCACATTTTAGAAATTTTGAAGGGTGCACCTAAGGACAAATTGAATGCGTTTTCCCCAAATGCTGTATCTTTAAAATGAAGGCCGCTACGAATTATTGAACATTTTAACTTTAATGCCCGATTACTCAAAAATAAAATATCGAATCAATACAAATTATCATATTGTTTGATAGCCCTTAAAAAGTATAATCAAGTGATGTAAAAATATTATGAAAAAATGAAAATTGTAAATGTACTAGCGGTTCAAAATTTTGGACATTTTCAAACAACATTTCCTCAAAAACTGCCCACACCATTTTTTTTACTCTCTGAGCCAATACTCCACAATGAACTACAAAATTTGTTTATTCCTAAACGCAAACGCCGATCGTTGTAAACTTTTAACAGTTCGATAGATTATTTAAAGTACTTTATTAGAATCAACAAGAATGTTTAACTATGTTGAAAATTAAAGAAAAAAACAATACTTTTTAGTATCAACAACGTGTTTTCCGGCGGTTACGTAATTTTAACTACGCCTAACAATTAGCTCTAATAAATATAAATATTTTTCATTTTTTGCATATTTTTAATAATTGTATAAATAAAGCTGTTATAACAGTTTTTGTGAGCGCATTAAATATCTTTCACGCGCCTTTCACGACGCGTCATAGGAGCGCGCGCAGCCCGTAAGTAACCAACGCCTTGAATCTGCAGCGGGCTTTTACTGGCTGGATTAGATGTAAATTTCAATCACTTCTTGACGCGATAATATTTAAAATGTAAAAAGTATGGGAAAGTACCAGCGACCTGTTTCGCCCATTTTTATGGATGAGGATGAGACTAAAAGCATCTAAAAGCTGCAATATTAGTAAAAAGCACAAAAAACAAATAGCGCATTTGTAGTCGATTCTTGTTATTACGAAGAATCTGTTAGAAACATTTAATAACACTAACGCAAAAAACAACAGAGTTTAGTAATATTTATCATAAATTTTAAATATATTTTATCTTGAATTATGTGCGCAATTTTCATCTGCGTAAATGTGATAACATTGGATAACGAAGTCATATTGTTTATTTAAAGACTTAAGTTTCATTTTTATGCACATCTATTTTTTAATCCTATTTACTGTGAATACGCATTGCCGTATATAAATCATGGAATCGTTTTATTACGGTAATTATACCTTGTTAACCGTACCTGAAATAATGCATTTTAAATTCACATATTTAATAACGGCTTGCACTACCGCTATGTTAAATTAATAATCATTTTCGTTTGGATAAATATAGAACTATAATTAATTCATAGAAAATAATTGTAAATAAAATATACTGCACAATATAGCTTATGTAATCTTGATTGTAGATGTAGGTATTAATTAACAATAATAAATTACTCAGTATTGTAGAGTTAACATGAAAAATATAAAAGAGAAAAACGTATTCACTCAATCATGATGTGTTTTTTTAGAAAAATTTTCTCGTTATCATTACAGAATAATGTAATCTTAGTCACACAAGCGAATATAATTTTTTGTTATATCTTAGAACTAGTTAAGTTATGATTGTAAGTATTGTTATACGTAAATATAGCACGATTTATAGATTTCATGAAAATGCACGTTTTGAGCTTCCAAAAAAAGGTTTTAAGAACATTTATGTGGATGTGTTCGTTCCTGTAGACTTTAGTCCCACTATAGATTTCCTTACTGTTTGTGGAAACTGTAAAATCTTATAATGCAGTAATTTTAAGATTTTTCAAAATTAGTGGAAGTGTAAGCTGCGATAGTTCTATAAAGTTTCAAAAAAAAACAATTTATCACTATTTTACTTTAAGTGCTGTTTTTACTTTACCATACTTTTACTGAAATAAATAAAGTTATGATTTCATGCAAATTTTTGAATTTCAGATTTTAACGGAAATACGCGTTTTGGGGAACTCAAAAATGTGATTTTTAAAAAATATCTGTCTGTGGGTGGGTGGGTGCGTTCGTTTCTTTATATCTCGGGAACCCTTTTGCCGATTTATATAAAATTTTGTATGTAGAACTTTTTTAGTTGCAGGTAGTTTTATGTAAGGTCGTTAATCGGAACCGGAGCGGTTTTTCTGGGATAGATTATTTTCTAAACACTGTTTTGAAATTTTAAATACATAGATTTGTAGTGTACCTAAAGACACTTTAAATGCTTGTCATCATAAAACACTTAAATTAGCAGCATACAGGTCCCTGATACATAGGGCTGTGACGGTCCCTTTAGATGAAATTAATTATAATAGAGAAATTTCAATTATTAAACAAATTGCATACAGTAATGGTTATAATACTAAACTTATTGATACATTAATTAAAGAAAAAGATTATAAATTAGCCATTCAAAAAATTTATCCGAATACCCTAACTTCGTTCGATACAATTAAATATGCTTCGATCCCATATTTTGGTGACAAATCAGAAAAAATTGCTAAAATTATAAACAAAACAAATAAATATAAAGTAAGCTTTAAAACAACTAGAAACATCTTAAACACTTTGTTTAACGCAAAATCAAAAGCAGACGATTTGCTAAAATCAGGCATTTACAAATTAAATTGTTCGCATTGTAATTTGGTTTATATAGGCCGAACAATTAGAAATTTTGATATTAGGTATAAAGAATACGTACCTTGTTACAAATACAAACACCCACATAAATCCAATTACGCTAAACACTTACTAGAACACAATCATTCAATGACATCTAATAACACTATAAAATGTTTACACTTTTGTGATGATAAACGTAAATTAGATATACTAGAAGCTTTTGAAATTCACAAACATTTAAAAATTGTACCGTTAATAAATGACGATTAGCGAGATCAAGTCACCAAGTTCTATTGCTATAGCAACACTAACTGTTTACTTTTTCATATAACCTTTGACAATGGCATGTAAACATGCCGAAATTCGTATAAGGTTAAAATAAATAAATATTGTTAAAGTAATTAACTATTGTATATACAGATACTCATTCAATATGGACTTTAACAAAGTAAAGCTGGAATTTATAAATAAAATTTAAATGCTTTTTGTTTCAATTTTTACAATTTTTTGAAAATTTTAACCTTAATGCCCGATTGCTTAGAAACAAAATATCGAATCCACTACAAATTGTCATATTATTTAATAGCCCTAATAATTATAATCAAGTGATGAAAAATATTTTTAGAAATATGAAAATTGTAAATATGCTGGCGGCTCAAAACTGTGGATATTTTCAAAAAATTATTCCTTAAAAACACTATTTTTGTAAAACTTTCTGTGCCGATAGAGCTTGCAATAAACTACAAATATGTTTTTTACCGATTTCCCAAATTTTACTCTGACGCTCTCCAGGAATTTTTAAAAAACTTGATTTTGATTAATTTTTTATTTAAAAACGCAAACGCCGAGCGTTATAAATTTTTATCATTTTAATAGGCTATTTAAAAAACTATTAAGATTAGCAAGAATTTTCAAATGTTAAGAAAAAAAAACGATACTATTTAGTATCAACAATGCATTTTCCGAAAGTTGGATGATTTTAACAACGCCCACTAATTACCTTTAATAATTTTTTCATTCTTTGCATATTTTTGATAACTCTATAAATAAAGTTGTTATGACCATTTTTGATCCGAGGTCGTGAGCGCATTACTTATCTAGCGCCTTGAGTCTGAACCGCCCGCTTGTATCGGCCGGAGACGACTAGATGTAAATTTCCATCCCTTCTTGTCCCCTGATCATATAAAACTTAAAAAAGTATGGGACAGCACCAGCAACCTGTTTCGCCTATTTTTTATGTTTGCATAATAGGATATGCTCTGTGTTCAATACTTTCCATTTCAGTGTTTTCCTTTGAGAGATAATCATAGTTTTACTTAGAGTAAAATCACGAATATAGATTAATAATTATACTATTTTCTAAATAATTTTAAATGACATGTAATGTTTAATAAACAATTTTGGTTAAAATTTCTGTTATGTCTGAAAGCTAAAAATATATAATTTTATTTTTCCTGAGTTAATGAGCATTTCATAAGTGACTCCATTTACATTATTAAATATGCAAGTTTAGCTCTTCTGTATTAATTTTTTTTTGTAATTAACAACATTTCAATGCGGCATATTTTTCGAGTTAGGTACATTCAATTTATATCTTACTAAATATATGACAGAATTCAGGTTTGTGAATTAAAAGTTTATTATCTGGTTTTTACGCGAAGAGAAACCGAGATGATAACAACATAATAGAAGTCATTCATTTATAATGGTCGGGGTGTTACCTTTGAAGATTATCAGGATTTAGATTATTTGTTTCCTTTAGATTGTTTTTAGGAAGTACTAAATTTAATCCGGCACATATGAGTCTTATAACGAATGGCAATGTTTGGAAAATCCCAGAATGCAAAAACAAATCATTAAAATTTACTAAAGGCTTTCAAGCGCATCTTGAATAGTTATAAATTTATAATATACTAGCGGAACCCGTGGGCTATGCCACACGCTTTTTTGTTTTAAATAATCATCAACTAACTAAACAGGTAGTGTAGCGGATCGCGCATCGAACTCCTAGTTTTACTAATTATTTTGCGATTGCCCCAATTATCATTATTCGAGAGAAATGCGGCTGCAACTAAGAGTATATAACCTAAGCGTCGCTTAACTGGTCTTCTTTTAAACGTTTGACACGATCCATAAATTCTGTCCTCTGCCGTCTTTCACCACAGATTGAATCATAACCAAACAAAAATTAGTTGACACTAGCAGTGACAGGAATTATGGACTATCTGCACTTTTACATTGCTAAGCAACAGACTATTTCCGGCCCAAAGAGACATACGAGCTGCAAAACCGCTACGCAGTGTACGTGCGTTGATCCCTTATAGAACGAGTGCGTTGTTTGTGCGAATTAACATTGTGGTTTATTTACTGTACTTTTAAAATTGGCCGTCTTAAAAGTTCCGTTTGCTCAATATATTCTTTCAATGTTGTGTTATAAAACTTTGACCGTAAAATAAAACTCTCTCCATTACTCAAAAGGTGATACGTTTTCAAAAAGAAACTTAGGGCGTAGCCCGCTGGTGGAGTTATCTAGTATAGCCAGCGTCGCAGATTCTTTTGAACTCGAAGTCGAATAGCATTTATTGACGTCAAAAAATATATTTTGACGTAGAGATTGAAACAAAATTATGTGTGATGTCAGTAAATAGTATTTGACGTCAATAATTAGTGTTTTGGCTTTAAGATATCAGTTTTAAACGTCAAAAATCAATTTTTTTAACTTAAAATCATGATATTTTGATTGTTTTTAAGGTAAAATTTCTGAAGCATTAAATTAAATTTGTGACGTTTAAAACTCAATTTTTGCCGATAGAAATTATTTAAAAACTTGAGGAAAATGCAATTTTGTATTTCATTGATGTGCATACTAAGTATGATGTATTTTGATTTTGCTATATATCTCTATCAAAACAATAGCAAGTTTTCAAGTTTGCTGCTATGTAAAACTTTAGCAGACGCTTGGGATACTAGCTATAAAGCGCCGCTGCCTATCTCTTAACTAGCTTTGAGTTGGCCGTATATATTTTACTAATTTATGGGGAGATATCGCTTGTAATGTAACCGTTCAGTATCTGTTTGTACAATTACTGATTTTACTTGTACATATTTTAGGATTTAGAAGCCGATAAAGGATTACGTAGCCCAACGTAATAAAATTTAATGCAGATTATATTCCAATTATACAAACAAGTGGCCGACTTTTAAATTTGCTTGTCTTTCTCTATTATTGTAGCGGCATGCTGTGCAAAGGAAAATGGTTTTTATGTATTGGTCGCGCAAATATTTGAGTTTATTTAAGCGAGCCTCATATCACTAAAAGTTGACACAGGTGGAAGGGATCCGAATTTAGGATATAGGTACTAATTGAGTGGTGTTTGCTCATCGTAACCGTAAAATGTTACCACTAATGCGAAAACTGCGTATAATCCACGCACTATAAAAATAAAACACATATTGTTAGCTTTTAAATGTTAAATAAACTTAGCAGTTTTCGCTGCCGCTGAAAAAAAATTGTTGGTTTTCAACCTAATGTAAATTTAAATTTTAAAAATATTACAATAACATGCCAATACTCAAACAGTGCAAATGCAGAAACAAATCTTCATCATACTAATGTTTTCTTGAAGATAATTTAGATGAATTTAGATAAGTAAAACTTTAATTTATGGTTGGCCTGCTTTTGCAGTGGGGTTAATGACACTTAATCGTAATAAAATTACAATCTCATAATACCGGGTGTCCCAGAAGTTACTGACCCATTTTAACTGCAAATATCTCTGAACTCAGAGACGATAGAGAGATGCGGTTTTCACTGAACAATTTCTTTAAAAAATAATTTTTTTTCACTCACCAGATCTGACGATTCCAGACTTTTTTATATGGTCTTTTATGAAAGATAGATGTTATAATCCTATCCCAGAGACTCTGAAACAACTGCGATGTAACATTGTCCGAACATTTCAAGAAATTACCCCGGGAATGTTGCAAAAATCTTTTGAAAATTTCTTGTTCAGGTTGCAAAAATGTATAGACCAAAATGGACAACACTTGGAACATCTTAAAGATTTTTATTAATGTAGCTAATTTAGAATGTTAATTTTTATTAAAATTAGGTATTCATCTTTCAATTCTGTCTTGTTATTTTCTACAAATAGGTAGTTATCGGATTTCTAATGTCAAAACTTATTAAGGATCAACATGGATTGGAAATGTGTTGTACCTAATGAACGACTATCCTTAAAAACCAAATAACTCACCCATTTTTAAATTCAACTGCAACAAATTGTACATTGTCGGAAAGAGGAAGAGTTCACCTTTCAGATAGTATCAAAATATACAGGGCGTTCCATTAAAAAAATCGACGATATTTGCAATTGAAAACGACCTTTTTTTGAAAACGCCCTATATAAGACTTTACTGAATAAATATTTATACCGAAAAAACTTTTTTTAAAAAGAAATTGTTCAGTGAAAACCGCATCTCTCTATCGTCTCTGAGTTCGGAGATATTTGCAATTAAAATGAATCAGTAACTTCTGGGACACCCGGTATTAAAATCTTTTTTCATCACAATAAATTCAAACTCTTATTTTGCAGTTTCTTAGTATACACAAATAAATTTTTTATTGGTTAGAAATGTTAGGATAAACCCCCTAAAAAGTCTGTATGTGTGCATGAACACCACGGAACAATTAAAGATACAAAACCTGTCGACATTAACAGTTCTTTTACTTCTTCTTCTCTCCAGGGTAGGCGCTAGTTGCTTGCTTTAAACGATTTACGTTCTTAATTATATTAACAATTAAACACAAACTTTTAAAAGTGAAGTATATCAAAGTTTTACATCATTGAAAACAAAATGTTTATCAAATGAGTAGAATACAGGTAGCTTGTCATTAAAAAAAAACTGAAGTATTATTCGTCGCGCTTTTGTTTTTCTAAAAACAATAATTAAGTATTGCCCTGTGATGTAAAACTGAATACTGAACAACTTTAATTTAAAATATTTTTCCATAAAATGTATATTTACTCTGATATATAGCATATTCCGTACTTTTCTGCCAACTGTATATATTTATTTAGAAAATGTTGCTGTTTTTATGAATAACTTGTAAATTTGGGGTTGAATTTTTTTTTAATTGTAGCATCATAATCAACGTAAGAAACCGCAATACTTTAATAATTTAAGCCACTTCGACTCCAATAATAACGAAATTAGAAATGGTGCCCCGATAATTTCGAACACCCTCTATAGCCATTTAAAATAATAATTTATTTTGTTTATATGGGTAAAACAGTATGGAAAATGTATCTTACCAGATTTTACTTCTAAGAATTGTTGAAATGGTAATTTTACTCCCGACAAGTTAGAATTTATATAATAATAAGTTTACCTTTATATTTGTCGTTCCAATTAAAAACAGACAAAATGAAGTAAAAACAAATTGATAAAATATTTCTTATAATACTGCACTACGCGCTTACACTTTGGTGTAGCATTACTTTCCTCTTTTAAAATTAATATCGACTTGATTAATTAATCAGATAATTTATTGAATGAACATGGAGATAGTATTGTATTTTATGAATTGATGAAATAAGTTGCATTCAACAATTCGTAGTTTATGTTCAGATAAGAATTTCAACGCAAACGATCATCAGAACTGGCGTTAAATTTTAAGATAAATAACTTGAAATATTGATTAAGTTTGACAATTGTAAATTGCATTTAGAATAGAACTTTAGAATATTTGAATTTTACTTTAGTTATAAATACGAGTTGGTACAATATTTGCCAATTTTTGAAAACGACGTGAAAGTTATATTAACAAATATAATACAAACAAAATGAACTGACGTAAGGCACTCGTCTGTATTTCAATACAAAAAAAATGAGCGAAACACGTCGCCTGGACTTTCCTATACTTATAAATTAACATTGTTTTATATTTTCCAACACTTTCGATATACACCTGTCTAGACACGACTAGTTAAAGTAAATAGTTCTTATAAGTTGTAACACCTTGCAGCGGTTGAAGAAGGACCGACCGCTGCCCTGCAAGCATAAGGTTGGGTAAAATATTCGGCCGGAATCAACGGAAGCGCGGAAATTGATATTTGAAAATATATTAATAACTCGAGAAGTATTATTTTTAGCAAGAAATTACTCTTATTAATTTGTATTTAGAATTTCAAAACCTTTCTGATTTTAAAGCCAAAATGCCACGTTTCCATTAAAAAAAAAGTTATTTTTTACCGTGGCCGCCATATTAAAATTGGAAACTCGAGTTTTTTTCTTAAATACAATCGAGAAGAATTTGCCCTACAACTTTGCTCTTGGGTTTGCGAGTCTATCTATTAAAATAAAAAAGTAAGCATACACTGAACATTAAACGACTAGTACAAGAATACAACTGCTGTAGAAAGTATGTGAAATTCTTCTAAGGACAAAAAGATTATTAAGGGGCTAAAAATTCGATTTTTTGATTTTTTGTAAAAAGATTCTCCTAGAGCAAACAAAACAAGAAACCAAATTTTTAATTTTTTATCGAAAAAATTTGGGGGGAGGGGGAATAGTAGCCCCCCTAAATATTAAATTATCAAAAAAATATTATGATATTCGGATTTTGCTATTAATGGTGAGGTCTTTCACATTAACAGAAATATTTTATTGCCCCCTGTTAAATAAATAAAAGGGTATCAATTTTCAATTTTCAAAAATTCATAGAGGGCGTCACAGTGAAATTATAACAATGAGCAAAAAACAAAATTGTAGCAAATGCCTATCTCTATCAGCTTAAAAAATTTAAACAAAAACGTGTGGGCAGTTTTTGAGATTTTTTTTTGAAAATTTCAAAAATTTTGGTGTGGTGCCATTGAGATCGTTTTTCGATTTTCAAAATTAATACTATTTCATGGTATAGTACCCTTAAGGGGCTACCAAACAAGTTGTAGTTGATCCCAATCAAACAACTGGTTTTTGAGTAAATGGGCGTTAAAGTCGAAATTTTCAAAAATTCGTAGCGGCCGCCATGTTCAAGCTAGAGAGTTCGGTAAAAAAATGTTTGATTTGTTCTAAGGCTTTCTAAAATTTCCACTATTCCAATTTCCAAAATTCCGTTTCTGAAAAAAATGCCACCAAAAAAACATGTCTAACTTCCGCTTCCGGTTTCGGATTCTTTTTAAAAGCTTATTTTGTCGATGAATTTTTGATATACCTCCCAATTCCAAAGCACATCGAAATCGGTCCAGCCGTTCCGGAGATATGAGCGTTACCCACACACCCACCCACCCACAGACAGACATTTTTAAAAACAACTTTTTTAGGATCCTGGAAGCCCAAAACATGTATTTCCGTCAAAATCTCGATTTTGAAAATTTGCATGAAATCAATACTTCGCTATACTGAAAGTATAGGAAAGTAAAAAGAGTGACGCCTCAGCAGAGATTCGAACTTGAGATATCCTTTGCAATAGATGCCGCAACCGCGCAGATGCAAGTTATTATTAGAAATTAGGCTTCAGATTTCAGACCAAAAATTGCTATAAATCCGTTATTTGAAGAGTTGTCAAAAATCTGCAAAGAATGAAAAACATATTTTTTAACTAGAGCTTAATGATGAAAACAATCACGTAACTTTCAAAAATAGTGCTGATCGTTTTTTTTTTAATTTTTAAAATAATTGAAAATTTTTGTTAATTTTACTAAACTTTTTCAAACAGGCTGTTGAACTGTTCAAAGTTCATAATTTTTGGGCGTTTTTGAATAAACAATTATTAAAATTCAAATTTTTTAAAAATTACCGGAGGGCGTCAATTCAAAGTACGCGAGATTACTAGAAAACAAATTTGTAGTTCACTGCAAGATCTATGAGCTGGGAAAGTGCTTAAAATATGGTGTAGGCAGTTTTAGACATACAATTTTTTGAAAATGTCCAAATCTTTGAGCAGCTAGAATTTTTACGATTTTCATATTTGGAAAATATTTTTACATTACCTATTAAAGGCTATTAAATAATATCACAATTTGTATTAATTGGATATTTTGTTTTTGAGTAATTGGGTAAAAATTCGTAGCGGCCTTAGTTTTGAAATTATAGCATTTTTTTAGATTCACTACAATGCTATGTTCTCAAAAATCCAAAAGAGTGCTTATAAAAATCATAATCAATAAAACATGCTTAATTTTTGTTTCCGGTTCCGGTTGCATTCCGGTGCACTACCTGCAACTAGGAAACTTCACTATACCAATTTTTTTAAATCGGTCAAGAGATTCTTCGGGTTCTTTGGACCCCAAAACGCGTGTTTCCGTTAAAATCTAAAAATAGAAAATTTGCATAATATCATAACTTTCCTTACTTCAGTAGAAGTGTAGTATGGGAAAGTAAAAAAAAAGGAGAAGATCATAAGTAGTTGCAAAGAGGTGCACTAGTGCATTTGTACCCACAAAAAATCGGGTTTTTAATAAACTATGCTCCTCTCTCGATACCTTAGATTAAATACGATATACAACGGACTGCAATCATTTAGAACAGGCATAGAATAATAAAATTTTAGTCAATTTAAGACCGATATAAATTTGCTCTTAAAATATACAAGTAATCCTTGCAAGCTGTAACTACACCAGAAAATGAATTATTAGTTTTCAATGCATAACATACCTACAGAAGGTCGGAACGAATCTGTATATATGAAACAGTGTATTTAATAAATATAAATTATTGTAAATACTTCAATGTATATAAACGTTTAAATTGCTGGCATAAATAATACCACTTCCTAAACAAAACTCGAACTGTCACTGTCAATATATGCCTTTGATTTACAGAACTGCAGACGTATGCCGCGTATAGTATGAATTGCTGTATACAACTTACTTGTGACCGCAGATATTTAATTGCAGGTATAGAAATTTACCACCAAAATCCAAGAATGATTGTTTGCAACTGTGCAACAACATCGACATAATTCCCAAAATTTACGTACTGCTCAAAATTCTGGTAACGTTATCGGCGACTACCTTTACCGTAAAGAAATAAAAAACTATTGAAGAAATACCATCCATCAGGAGAGACAAATAGACTGACGTCATTATACATCTATAAAAACATCGTAGTGAATGTTTAAAAATATTATCAAAAGTTAGATAAAACTGAACTTACTTTTATAAATTTAATATTGTATTTAATTTTTGCAATATACATTTATTTACTAAAAAATCAAGAACTTTTATACCCTCCAATATAAATTTTTGGTTGTGTTCTTGGCTTATAATAAACTTTTCTAATTTATTTAGTTTTATCTTACAAATGTGGCTAAATGATACAGCAATAATAAAAAATTGTTGATGTACTTGAAATCTCAATCTTATCAGTCAATTGAATTAGGCAAAATTGGTTGCGATCGCAGCAGATACATATTATTTTATCTAGAATAATCGATGCTAATGTTTGTTACGACAAAGTGTAGTTACTTTGGTTTACCATTGGTAAAATAGCTCAAATCAAATATTAGGCGGATATTGTAAACAGTGTCTTGTTAATAAAATCAATGCATATTTTGAAAATGTTAAAGAATTAAGATTAAAGTAAGATACAACATTCATACAATGTAATTAAAAGAAAAGCCTAATCGTAATCTTAGTGTCCGGATTTCTAGTCTAGTATTTAGTCAGTATTTAAATTATGAGGCAATAATTAATTATAATAATTCCTGGCATAATTCCTTTAAATATATAGTTGGCGTATATATAAAATATTAAATGAAATATCTACCAGCTTAAAATGGCAACACATCCCCATATGTTTGACCTTGTGCTAGCTTATGTATCAAGAGATAAAAAAAAAACTGATCCTCAGCAAGCTCTGGAACGAAAAGTAACGTCTTCGCTAGACTAAGGGAATGTTTATAATGTCAATTTCAGGTTAGGCTTTAATTATTATCTGACATTATAAACATTTCCTTAGTCTAGCAAAGACGTGACTATTTATTCCACGGCCCGCTGAGGATAAGTTTTTTTTTATCTCTTGATAGATAGTTATTATTTATTTCGTCAAAAGGAATTGATGCTTGTATTATAGTAAAATAAAATTAAACGGGGTTCATAAGCGTAGAATAAAAATAGTCATGAGTTTTAAAAGTGCTTCACGAAACAATTTTACGAAACTGCAAAAATATTTTTTTATTGAAATGTTAAATAGCAACCACGAATTAATAAAAATAAAACGTGTAAATTCATTAACACAACGAGGAAATTCTACAAAAGAAAAGTTTGAACTATCAACATTCAGAGGGGACGGAAAACCACAGTTGAATAAAAAAAAACTTAAGAATTGCAGTACACAACAACAACTTTTTCTAAATTATCAGCCGAAGAGTTAGTTGGCCGGTGAACAACTGACTGGTTTATTTTTCGACAATAGTATATTTTCAATTTCTAATAATTGTGAGTAACCAGGATTGCGATGCAATACTTATTCAATATATTGCGACAACCTGATGCCAAATTATCCGCCGAATACCAAATTGCCAATAATGGAATGAAAGTGATCAAATGATTCTAATAGCGAAAAATGTTTGCCTTCCAATGATTTTATAACATTAGGAATATTACCAAGGCGATTTTTAATAAGTTCTATTTTCTACAAGCACATGCATGTTGAAGTTTATAGACCCCTGCCTGGCATTCATTTCTTTCTCGCAAAACCAGGTACTTTACAACATTAACTTTTAGTAAATACCGCAGTTGTAGAAACCTTGCAAAATCGTGCAATATGTTTCACGTAGGTATAACTTAATGGATTTGGGTACTCTCATGGTTATTGTTTACTTATTGAATTTTAACGAAATTTTTTGCTGTTCTGGGACTAAAAGTCCGGCCTGTGGGCCTAATGTCCAATGACATTAGTGACCATTTACGTATGTCAATATGAGTCAATGCTGTAATAAGAATTATATACTAACGACAAAATTAAAATTAAATTAAATATCAAAGAAAGAAAATACCATTTGAAAACATATCAAGCACTAACAGTTGCAAACATTTTACTTACAGCTCAAGTTAAGAAAAATCAATACATTTCCATTAACCATTACTGCATTTGGTATACTGTAGAAATCGCTTTTTAAATTAAATTGATATGCTTCTACCGTAAAATCTTATTAGATATCATTAGCATACAAAAAACGTTATCGGAATAATTTGCGTTCGTAATGTGTTGTTACTACACTTGAAAAGGTGATGTAGGCATACCTGTACTATATCTTAATACTGTATTATTCTTAACTAAAGAATGTTACATTTTTTATTGAATTGTGCAGAAAATAATTTTGATATTAATCTAAATTCATTTTAAAAGCGATATTTGGAAGGAATTTTGGAAGGTTGAGATTTACAATTTTTTATAAATTTGTAGTTCATACATTCTTTCAAATAAAATATTAAACATAAAGATAAATATTTTTTAAATGCCCTATTATGTCTAATTATTGATCACATTATTTATAGAGCGAATTTTAAGTAGCTAGCATGCATATTCATAAGTTTCTTCATATAAAATATAGAAACATTAAATTTAAGACTTTATTTCTTTTATTCGTGGGGTAATACGCCTTTTTTAAAGAAACGTCTAAAAAAATAATTATCTCCTGGTTGATTATATAAAAACAGATCTAATACCGCACGAATGAAAAAGTAAATTGAAAAGAAAAGTGTTATAAACCAGTTAAATGTTAATAAATTCTTTTAGTATAAAAATAATACTGACCTTAAGGAAAGTTTAAAGCTCTGGTAAAATTTTCAGTTTTTCAGGTAGCACAAGAGAAGTCCACTTTAGAGTTTAATACTTTGTTTACAGTTTTTATCACCACATCATGTAAACCGCGAGTGGTACTAGTTAATATCTATTTACTCAGATATAAATCAAGCACCGAGTTTTACTCGGAAGTTAGTTGTTGACTGTTGACAAGCCACTAACGTGCAATTCCATGTGTACGAGCTTACATAGATATCGCCGGCCTTTAACATTCTCCACCAGCCGCCTCTACCAACACTTGCACTCTTGTCAAAATCGCATTGTGCCGGAAGAAATTAGAAAGTCATCTTGTTATAGTAAACTTTAAATTGTATTTCCTTATCTCGTAAATTATATTAAGGTTTATCGTGTTGAGTTTAACTGGTGACATTTACGCACTCCTGAATTTTGATCTGCAGAAAACGATACGTTCCGCGTAACCTAATAACTTAGAAAAATGTCCTCCAAGTAAAGGAAGAGGTCGTTTTAAAACATTATTAAAATTATGTAAATTAGTGTGCGTAAATTATACTTTCCTGTTTATGTTTCTTTATTCTTTGAAAACGGTGCTGTATTTCAACAATAGCTTAAAATTAAATAAGTTAATGGAAATTATTCGAAACATGACTGTGTTTCTGTTGAACAATATTAAAGAAAGTACCCTAATACAAATTTAAAATTTTTCAAAATAATACCACTAGTTATCATAATTCGGCCGACCATTTTTGTCAAAGTAAATTAATAAACGTGCTTGGTTTTAGATTGCGCGAATGAGACGCGCGAGCGCAATTTCGAAACACAAGTTAATACTCTGGCAAAAAAATTTCGCCTGATTTTGATAACAAATGCACATTTTGTTAGATTATTTAAGGAACAAAAATGTAACTTCTTATAATTGTGAAAATTGCCTTCAAATTAAAGGTTCCAAGTTGGTTAGTTTTCATATCATTATTGTGTAAATAACTAAAAAAACACGGCAAAAACATTTATCTGTCTTGTCTCGTGATTAATTTCAAACGTTCCACAAAAGGTAACAAATATTCTACAATAACGTCAGTTTTTCACTTACCAATAACTTTATATAGTTACTTATAGATTAAATTGTTAAATTTGTATTTCCAAATACTTCTTTCTGCTCAATTAAGGAAAGTATAGATTTCATGCAAATTTTCGAATTTAAGATTTTAACGGAAAAACATGTTATGAGGTCTAAGGAACCCAAAAACGGGGTTTTTAAAAAATATCTTTCTGTGGGTGGGTGGATTCGTTCGCTTTATACACCTGCAGAATTCATATTGGCCGATTTTATCAAATTTGGTGAGTGGAAGTTCTTTAGTAGCAGGTAGTTCTTTGTAAGGTTTTTAACCGGAACTAAAACTGGAAACAGAAATTAGACATTTCTGGTAAAACTTTTTTCAAATTTTGAAACCACCGAGTTGTAGTGCATCTAAATACATATCACGTGCTTTTTTTTCGAATACTGTATCTTCAAAACAGCAAGCGGGTACACATTTTTGAAAATATTGACGTTAATGTCCGATTACTCAAAAACAAAATATCCAACATAAAAAATTATCAATCATTTAATAGCCCCTAATAAGTGTAATCATGTGAACTAAAAATATTTTTGGGAATATAAAAATTGTAAATATGTCAGGTTGAAATTTTTTTAATGATGATGGAGCTTGTAGTGAACTCATTGTTGCCAACCCATTAGTATAGTAACAGATCTACTACTTTATGCCTGTGTCGCTATTGCTCCTGAAAAAAATCTATTACGTTTGGCTGTTTCTATTACTTTCCTTGTACGTTTCAACAAAAATAAAATGGTTATTTTTTTCACAGTTATAACGATAAAAATATTTATATTGCGACCGAATCCAGAGTTAAGCAATTATTTCAACGTCTTCAGGTTTGACGGTTGGCTCTACTTCTGCAACCGTGAATCGACAACGTTTTCATGTCATGTCTAACCTAAAAAATTGATGTATTTAACGCATTTGAGCAAAATTTAGATTACTATTCTATTACCTAAATTGCCAAATTTATTACTATTTGTAAAATATTTATTAGTAAAAAAATTAAGAGTTGCTAACACTGAGTGAACTACAAATTGGTTTTTGTGCGATCTATCAAGAAAGTAGGCTTTATTGAACTTTTTCATTGATAGAAAGTGTACTTTTACTTGCTACGTTGTTTCAACTACGCTTATCAATTAGTTCTAGTGAGAAAATAATTTTTTTATTTTTTGCATATTTTTAATAACTTTTCAAATAAACTATTTACAGCGGTTTTTGGTCCGGAATTTTGTGCCCAATCTCTAGCGCCTTAACGTGAGTAGGTAGCGGGTGTTAAAACAGCTCTGAGCGACACAACTCGCGGAACTAATGACACTAGCGCTAGACAATGATGCAATTATTGCTGAAAACACCCTAGGTGCCATAAACCCTTAAACAGTAGCAGGTCACTATGTGCACCATAAAAAAATAAAGTATTCAACAAAACCAATTACAAATAATAACGTCGATAATCAGGGTTAAACCGAGTAACTTTATACCATGATAGGTGCGAATCCACGACTCTAGACTACTGAGATTCGTTGCACAAACTGTTTCGAAATACTAAGCAAATACTAAAATATTACTGCTGGATTTGAATAGTTTGACATCTGAGTGGAATAGTGGAAAACATACTTTAAGCTCGGGTGGCAATAATTTTTTAGATTCTAATTTTTTAAAAGATAAAAAAAATGCAAAAGAAAACGGGGTTCATGATCATAAATTTTTCAAATTTTCCACAAATCTGAAGGTATATTATAAAGAACTATTATGCAATTCTTGCAAATTGAAGAAAAATGTTATAATCGCGAAAGTCGAAACAGCTCAGCGTGCCGAATGAATAAGTTTAAAGTATAAATTTCCAAAACTTTGAAAATGATTTCACATTTTTTTTATTTATTATTTATATTTATTTAATTTGTTAAAATTCTTGAGCATAATAATATTGTATCTCTATACAGCTATTACTATATCAAGTTTTATCCAAATTTGTCACCTCTTTTTGAGCAATGGCTGCTAATTTCAAGTGAGAGAGTTTGAAACAAAAACGTTGGATTTTTCTTAAGGTCTTGTATCAGAGTCTGTTTTCAGATTAAAAAAGATGCCTAAGAAATGTTTCTGGTTTCGGACTTTGTTAAGCATATTTTATTGATAAATTTTTGATACACTTTCGCAATTTAAAACACATTAAAACCGGATCAACCATTGCGAAGAGGGAACGTATGTAGACACCCACTCCATTCTAACACTGTTTTGAATAATAAAGGTTGCGTCTCTCGTCTATCAACTGTTTTTATGTTTTGTTGACAGTTACAAACAAAGTGTATTTTAGATAGAAAACTTAAAATTTTCTTATTTTCTAAATTTAATAAAAAAAGTACAGTCTGTAACACGTTTGGAATGGCTATTCCGCACTCGTGGACCGTCCCCTTCGCTTTTCGGCTCGGGTGGCAAACTTTCCACTCGTGTAGAATATGCCATATTACAAACTTGTTACAGAATATACTATTACATGACTGTTGAAGTTACTAGAAAATCTACTGGTGTTAATTTTATAACACCCAACAAGCTCTCACAAAAATGATCATAACTCAGTTAATAATAAACCTAGGTGAATAAGCAACATACTAAATTAAAGACAATTAAATTCTGCACTTATATTTTATAGCATTTTTTCACATATGTCCTAAATATTTTAAAGATATTGATGAAAAAGAAAAAAAACTCTCCGAAGACTTGGCCGTCTTTAATTAATTGTAATGTTATTGAATGTTAGCTAATCAATCCGCTTGCATTCCAGTATCTTCTTTTTATAATTTATCCAGAAGAAAAAGAAAATTTCAAATCAGGCAATTAGTTAAAAAGTTATAATTACTTATTCGAGAAGAGCACGCCGCCATCTTTAAACGGTCGCCATATTGAAACGTTACTCTCAGCAGATGACCAGTAAATATTTTCATGTTCCCTGACCATTCAGAAAAACACTCTCAAAGCCGCGTGTAGTTTCTCTAATTCTTAATGAAAAGTTGCTTGGCACACGAACTATATTGACAAGTTATTATCATGAGAACGTTCTGTTAGCATATGCAGTAAGGCATCAGAAAAGGGCCCGCAGTGTACGCGTTAATCTATAAGCACTTGAAAATTTTAAACTGCAGTGTTTATTTCATTAACATTATTAATTGCTGTTAATAAATTTAATAATATTATTAAGATTTATTACCATTAGACTTTTTAAAACTAAAAAAAAAATACTTAAATTTTGCAGGACGCAAGTTAAAAAACAGTAATCTATATGGATAAGCCACACAGATACGTTGCTGATTATGTTACAGATACCACGGACGAAATACAAACAGAAAAACTATTGGACAAACCGCCACAATACCTTCCTGGCATACGTTTCTCGTATTTCCTACCTATTATTTGGTTTTACCAAAATAGTTTCCTAATTAGAAGATGAACTACATTTTGTGGAACATTTTAGTAATCGAATTTAACTAGACGTTTCGTAAGCGAATGAGAACTATATTTTACTAGAAGATGCGGAACCATTTGCAAAGCAAGTGCCTGAGCCCGTTACTGTAACTATGCGCAATATTAAATTGCCTTTTTACAGACACGAAAACTCGATAAAACAGCAAAACAAATAAAAACAAAACCTGATTTATTGTTAAAATTTAATCTTTCATACGCACAATCCCAATTTATCAATGCGCAATATTTACACAAACTATTACGCTCAAACTACATGGGCATAAACCAGTTTTTTTTTCGTTGAAGTAAAGTCACCACGCATAATTCAGCAGTTTTTAACATCTGAATTTGGATCCGAGTGATTTCAAGAATACTACCGCATGTGTTTCTCTAGTTTGCAGTTATGTTTTGGTAGCACTAATAAACACATATGTGAGAGCAGCCCCAGTAGAAAGAATACCGGTTATCGAATGATTTCGTGACCAACACATCTTGAACAAACTCGTAAATTTTGAAATAGAAAATCGCGCTTGTGCAGACCGGCTATTCGACATGCGTAGAATACGAATCTAAGCTTCCGTTTTTCTGCGCCTGGCATGAAGTAGAGTATTTCCTCCTCCTTTTTTAATAGATCAATCTTGTTTTCTTGCGGGTCTATACCAGCCTGATTACTAATCTAGTGAGAATAATTTGGGTTTCTTGTGTTTCTGGGTTGTACAGTGTATACAGCAAAACACGCACAGACACCAGTACAACGCCTGCTTTATCAGTGTTCTAAGACCCTCAAATGTGCTTGTTAGTCTATATGTTTCGGTGGAAAATGTTTGCCATAAATGTACCTTTCTTCTGAGCATAACTCGCATATTGGCGGAAAAAAACCAAAACCTGAATGAAAGCGAAGAGAATTTAGTTTGCGAATTTAAAAACCATCACATTACACTTCTTTAGGTGTACTCTGTACTGACAGGAAAGCAAAACTAAGCGGAGCACTTTGTCTAGATTTAGAGGTTAGTTAGTATAAGCTTTGATTATATACCTTCATAGATACGCAACCAATGTAATTCGTTTACGCTTAAGTTGAAGACGACTACACTAAGGGGCGCTGTCCGCCATGCGTCTAGTTTATACTAAGTTCTACGTCGCATACCTGCTACTGTTGGAAACATACGTCATTTAGCATTCTTTGGGTAGGTACTTTAAACTCGACCTAAGTTAACAAAGAATATACTGCTATGATATTTAGAGGTGTTTGATTTGACTGGGGTATTGTGGTTGCTGGAAAGCAATTTTTGGAATGCTTGCTGCAGTTCAATTTACATTTGGAGATTTATGAAGACTTGTAAGATTTTAATATTCTAACTTATAAACTCAGGGTTGCGTATTTTTGCTAGAATTTCTTGTTATAAACTCTAATAATTGTTATTTTTCATATGGTTTGTTTTTACTGAAAGAAAAGAAAAACACAACAGATTGATACGAAGTTTATTTATGTTAATTGTAATTAGAATTTAATTCAGAATTGTTAAAAAGGTTTAGTTTATAAGAAGTTTTAGAGTTACTTGATTTGTGCGTCGATTAATGTCAGCCAGGATGTCAGTGTCAAAATGACAAACATATAAAAAGTATACTCATGGACGTGAGATTTATTTGTTTGTTATAAAAATGGAAATCAAAGAAGGAAGACAAAAGATAGAGAATTTGTTTTAATTAGTAACGGCTCGTCTTTGAAAAAAAAGACAGAGTTTTTGATATCCTCTGGATGAAAACAGAAAGAACGAGTTCAAAACGTAATGTAAACTGATTTTTAATATAAAAGAAGAAAATATAAGTGATTATCTACGAATTGTGAAAAGTACAGAAGTATTACAAGTAAAAGGCGATCGAGAAAGTTTCTTCGTTTGTGATGGTGGTAAAAGCAAGTTGGAAATAATATAAAACAGATCAGAAGAAGATTCGGATTAAGGGCGAGTATTTGTTGTTGCTCGAGAGGCCAGCAGAGCGAAATAGAGGTTGGACACTCAGCGTTTTGCTAGAGCGAGGAATGTCCTGATAAGAAGACGTTAAGATAAGTGTTTTATTTTTAAGAAGGACGATAGTAATTAATAAAACTCATTTAATTTTTCGGAAACCACATTTTGAAATTCATTTAATAAATAAAACCTTATTTTGTAAAGTTGATATCGTTGTGTGTGTTTATTTCTATTTAAAATTAATTTAAATAACTTATTTACAAGCTAAATAACGACCCTGAGAAAGTTAGAAGAGTCTCATAGAAAATTTAATTTAATTGCGTGAATTGCAAACAGTTTGGGGAATTGTTTTCTAGTAGTCACAAGGCCACGCATATCATTGAAATACATGTGTTAACACTTAAAATCAGGGCGGCGACGACAATTCTATAAATCGGTAATTGTACATCTTTAGGTTTTTTTAGTTTTATTTGTAAAACTCCTGAAGATAACCGAGATTGTTGAAACTCGAGTCAAGTAAATAAAAATTAACAAATTGTGAAAAAATTACCAAGTGTTTTATTTTATTAATAAACTAGTAATTTTTAATAGTTAAATATATATCTTCAGTTCGTTTAGAGCAATCTTTCGTGCAATAGTAATTTTTAACGTGTTTGTGTATCAACTTTTTATTTTTTTAATTAACATGGGTATACGTGGGAATAAATGTTCTTATCGTGGATGCGTAAACTACCAGCGTATCCATCCGGGCATAAAAATGTTTTCGTTTCCAGTGAAAAATGAAGAAAGATGTTAGCAGTGGTTATTAAACGCAGGTATGTGTTACCATTTGATCAATGGTATAATTATATTTGACAAATAAAAAATTCTTAAAACTAAATTTACTTCCCAAAAACTAATTATTAAACGAATTTTCCTCAATTAATCCACTTTTTTGGGAATTTTAAAGTAAAACTTACGCCACCGTCCCGCAGTTAGAAAATTTACTAGATATAATTGTAAAAATGAATTACAATTGCAGGTAATTTATCGCTAGTGGGATTATCGCCGGAAAAGTTAAAAAATAGAACCATCTGTGTGCAACATTTTTCCGAAAAAAGTTTTATAAACGCAAATAAACACAGATTAGTTCATGACGCTGTTCCTTTGATATGTCCATCATCAACTGATATTTCAAGCCCAGCAGTCATCATTTGCCATGCGTCAACTTCATATTTACAGTTAGATTTAGAAACTACAGCCACCAATCAACCAACGATCTTAGATGACCAAAATTGGCTTCCGGTTGCAAAACAGGGAAGAACATATTCTCCTACAACTACGTGGATGCTCACTTCCAAACTCGAAAACACTAAACCTTCGGAGCTAATAAAAAACCAGGAACAAATCAATTTTGCAATAGGTTCGCCTACTAAAATTAAGCCGCCCCCTAACAAACAAAATCTAAAACAGAGACGTGTTATTAAAAAAAATGCCATAACATCTAGAGAATGCAAGTTAATGAAAATTATAAAAAAAACAGAGAAATAATCTAAAATCAAAAAATGTCATAATACATAGGTTACGTAAAAAGGGTCGCGCATTCGGGTAGGCAAATAAAATCGAAAACCATAGTGAATACGTCAAAATTTTGTAAAACATTAAACGATGTATTTGACAATTTAAACAGTAAATCACTGTTTGACAAAAATAGAAATAAGTGTGCGTTAAGCGAAAAAAATAAACATATCGAGGATAACTTGACAGCCGCTCTTAGTTGGATTCGTCAATGGGAAACAGTTGAGAAACGGAAAAATCCCCCTTGTTTTGAGGGGCTTTTGCTTTCAATTACGGCTATTTTAAGCCTTCACGCAGACCTAAGAAAGGAAGGTATCCCGTTTTTGCTTACGTCAAGATTAAATCAAGACATCCTTGAAAATATGTTTTCTGGGTGGGTACAATAAAAATCCTACGGTACGTACATTTCGGACAAATTGCGACACATAATTAATATGAATTTAAATATAATTATATCTGCCAGCCTAATTGTGAATCAGATAGTGACAAATCGCTCTTTTCAAATACAGTAATGCATCAAAAAAACGATAAGAAAGGCGATGAACCGGAATGTCCTTTTACTGTAAACGTAAACAATGATGACGTGCGTCACTTCCAACTGTGTGCTATTGCCTACACCGCAGGCTATGCAATTCAAAAATTAATAAAAATGTATAAGTGCAAAAAATGTATGTCGCTTTTGATCGCTTCGGACATTAATAATGTGCATACAGAAAGAAAATTACTATACCAAAGAGCGTACGCGTGCCGAAATAACGCGAGAACTGGAAATCTTTGCATACCTTCTAAGACCGCAGTTAAAATAACAAAATTGATACTCTGTACTTTTGTAGAATTTAAAAAAATTTAATTTAATTAATTTTAATTAAAAATTAAAAAAATTAAAATTATTTTTCTAGATTCCAGTATCCAGGTAAGAATTCTTTCGATTAAAAAAAACTGGTGCCAAAATTGTAAATTCATAATGAAAATCGATAAAAACACCTCTAAAAGTATTCATCTCTTAGGCCTTAACCTTAGCCTTAAGTAGGTAGTAAACATATTTAATTTTCATGTTGACCAGACAGACCTTTTAACAGAATAACCAATCGACCAGCATATTGTTATTTAAGAGTGTTGTGTAACTTGCTTGGTTGACTGCTTTCTAGATCTTTCAGCACAAACAGCGCCAACTGTCGCTATCGTCTACTACTATTTCAAGAAATGTAATAATTCGTAAACGTTGCGTATCTATAAGGGTATAGTCCATGGTATAAGTTATTTGAAACCTAAAATATTTATTTTAAATTAAAATTGCAAAACCTAGTTTTTCATTTTACGTGCGTTTAACACCTTCCTTGGATTTAACCAGGGATTACCAAACACCGATCTGAGAAGCAATTAGGAATTCTCTTGGCACGACTATTATACAACAAAATGGGCAAACCACTTTTCCTGTACTTTCCCATTTAAATACAAAATAATTACTTTTATCTATTTAATCACAACAATTACAGCACATCTAACTAAGAACTGATTTAAGTTGAATATGAAGCCCTGCTAATCTGCCATTGCAAGAAGGACAATTAACACAGTCATAACTCCCCTAAACTACCTGCGCGGAAAAATTAGTGTCGGGTCAACTTCGTCTATTATCTCTTACGCACTACGTGTTTCGTTATCTACTCTCTTTGTCATTGATGCTCATATGCATGTACTACCAACCTTTTTTTTGAGATTTAATCGGTTTTGTGATTTATTGTAAAACGATTTCTTAAGATTTAAAAAACGGACAAATTCGTTCGCGAAAATTAGGGTAAGAGGGGTAAAATTACCTTCCCCCCTATAAATATTGCGGCGCCTAAAAATTAAGTTGTATTCTATTATTACTCATGAGCAATTCAGCTTAAACAGAAATTTAAAATCGTTCCCCGTTTATTAAACAGTGGGGCATGTCTTTTTGACTGTCAAAATTTCATAGAAGGCGTCACAGAAAAATTATGGCCTATGGTTTTATATCAGATTCATAAAATTTGTTTTCCGTATAAAATGCTACCAAACAATCAGGTGCTCACTTCCGTTTCTGGTTTCGAGTTTTTTAAAAAGCTGAATTTGTCGATGAATTTTGGGCACATGCTAGACTTCTTATTTCGTGTTTCAAGACGGTTTTTGAAACTGCCCAAAGCTATAGCGTCGTCCAGGGACTTGATCTGGGTCTGTCTGACAGCGATGTCGCTAGCATCCCGACGGTCTCGAACTTGCGAAACTTAGCGAAACTGCGACACGGGCCGGATGCCTACTGGAAGCGGCCCCACGTGTCTGGCATACCGTTTAATCGGCCCCCAGCCAGCACACCGCGTAGGTCCGTACGGACCTCAGATTCGAAAGCTCATGGAAATCCGATTATCAGTTCGGTGGTTATGAAGCACCACACACATACCTCCCAGACAGACATTTTTACTTTCCTATACTTTCAGTATAGGGAAGTATTGATTTCATGCAAATTTTCAAAATCGAGATTTTGACGGAAATACATGTTTTGGGCTTCCAGGATCCTAAAAAAGTGGTTTTTAAAAAATGTCTGTCTGTGTGTGTGTGTGTCTGTGTGTCTGTGTGTCTGTGTGTCTGTGTGTCTGTGTGTGGGTAACGCTCATATCTCCGGAACGGCTGGACCGATTTCGATGTGCTTTGGATTGAGGAGGTATATCAAAAATTCATCGGCAAAATAAGCTTTTAAAAAGAATCCGAAACCGGAAGCGGAAGTTAGACATGTTTTTTTGGTAGCATTTTTTTCAGAAACGGTATTTTGGAAATTGGAATAGTGGAAATTATAGAAAGCCTTAGAACAAATCAAACATTTTTTTACCGAACTCTCTAGCTTCAACATGGCGGCCGCTACGAATTTTTGAAAATTTCGACTTTAACGCCCATTTACTCAAAAACCAGTTGTTTGATTGGGATCAACTACATCTTGTTTGGTAGCCCCTTAAGGTTACTATACCATGAAATATCATTAATTTTGAAAATCGAAAAACTATCTCAATGGCACCACTCCAAAATTTTTGAAATTTTCAAAAAAAAAGATCTCAAAAACTGCCCACACGTTTTTGTTTAAACTTTTTAAGCTGATAGAGCTGAGAATCTTCTACAATTTATTTTTTTGCGCATTGCTATAATTTCACTGTGACGCCCTCTGTGAATTTTTGAAGATTGAAAATTGGTACCCTTTTATTTATTTAACGGGGGGCAATAAAATATTTCTGTTAAAGCAATATAGCTCATCATTGATAGCAAAATCCGAATATCATAATATTTTTTTGATAATTTAATATTTAGGGGGCTACTGTTCCCCCTCCCCCCCAAAATTTTCGCTACAAAATTAAAAAATTGATTTCTTCTTTTGTTTGCTCTAGGAGAATCTTTTTACAAAAAATAAAAAAAATCGAATTTTTTGCCCCTTAATAATCTTTTTTCCTTAGAAGAATTTCACATACTTTCTACAGCAGTTGTATTCTTGTATGGAAGTGATTAGAGTTCTGAACGTTCTATGCATTTCTATTGCGTACGCATTCAATAGGCACTTATTTAACGACAACGGGCAGGTTCGGAATAGCATGGATGGATATGCGGGTGTGTTCGAGTGTACTGCCGTTTTACTGCATAAGTAGTTGTGGGGTCGAGCCTCGGTTGGGGCCAAAATTTTTTTTTTATTTTATAGTTTTTTTAAAACACTGCTGTTGCGTTTTGCTGTTTACGCGAGGTTATTTGTTAATAGCAGTTATATTTAAAAAAAAAATACGAAGACAAATTTGTATTCACTCACTGATTCACGTTCGGAACTGATGTATTTACTTCAAGGGATCCGAACGTTCGGAACTCTAGTTACTCCCTTCTTGTACTAGTCGTTTAATGTTCAGTGTAGGCTAACTTTTTTATTTTAATAGATAGACTCGCAAACGCAAGAGCAAAGTTGTAGGGCAAATTCTTCTCGATTGTATTTAAGAAAAAAACGTGAGTTTCCAATTTTAACATGGCGGCCACGGTAAAAAATAACTTTTTTTTAAACGGAAACGTGGCATTTTGGCTTTAAAATCAGAAAGGTTTTGAAATTCTAAATACAAATTAATAAGAGTAATTTCTTGCTAAAAATAATACTTCTCGAGTTATTAATACATTTTCAAACATCAACACGCTTCCTTACTCGTGCCTCCGGTTCATTTCAGTTCGGCTGTTTTACATGTACTCAGTTGCAGGCGGAGCCAGCGTGGTAATGGTACGTTTAAGTTACGCTCTTCACGCTTGAAGTTTTTATAAACGCTGTTTACTTTTACTAGCCGGGTCTAACCAGGTGTACATCAAAAGTGTTGGAATATATAAAACAATGTTAATTTATAAGTATAGGAAAGTCCAGGCGAAGTGTTTCGCTCATTTTTTAAAGCTAACTTTCGGTTCCTGTAGGTCAAAGAAATGTACTTCTGTCAAAAGCTCGATTTCGATCATTTTAACGAAATTAATACTTCCCTATACTGAAAGTAAAAAAGCACCAAGTGCATAAAATGTCAATGCTCCTACTTTTTCACCAACTTTACCAACCTGATAACCGCAATGATAGTCTTTTCAATATGATAAAGAATGAACGCAATTATCGTCACATTTTTACAATTTAGATAGTCCGTTCCTGTTGAATAATAGAGAAAAATAATAAAAACTAATCTAGTAATGCCTGAAACTTTCAAACTTCATTAGTATGATGTAATAGTTATTTAAGTAACAAGGAATGTAAAGACGTAATAACATTCGAGGTAGGTAAATACGAGCCGAGGCGAAGCCGAGGCTTGTGGCCTGCCGAGAATGTTAATAGTCGATATATTCCGTGTTACTTATTAAATTTTTCACGCTACAGGTAGAAATTTAATCATATTTTTAAAAGTTCGTTTTTGACCGCTGTCTTTGGAATTAGTTTTTTAAACCCCATTTTTCTAAGTTGCCTGTGCTTGTTTGAAATAAAATATTGGATACTGTAGCTGGTTGCTTTAATTATTATCCTAGGAATGTAAATGACACTATTAGGTTCCGTAGTCAAGGGCAAAAAGTAAACGAATGTTATTGGCCATTTTCATCTTTTGTAGCTATGGATGTATCGACTATTTACCTTGCCTGTAGCGTGAAAATAATTTTAATGACAACATTATATTTTAAGTAATACATTTTGCAAATTTATAATTTGTTCTAGTGTTTATCTCGCGATATATTACTAGAAGGTACCTTAGAGCCGTGGTTTATCTTACCAGGAAAATTATGTGCTTGTTAATATTATAATAATTAATGTTACACTAACAGTGGCGTAACTTCAGATTTTGGGCCCGGGGGCAAGATACCTGAAGGGCCCTGGCCCCATCCTCAAGATAACTTCAATAATAAAGTAATTAATAATAAGAACAATTTCTTCAATAGGAAAACATTTATTTGCAGTCTAGTAAATGAAAATAAATATATTAAAGCCGTGTCTAATTACAATAAGCAAAACTTAAATGTTCTGAAGTTAACATGTCTAGTTCGGTACCAAAAAGTGTGGGTGTTGTGTTATTACTAAATATAATCTTACTTTAGTATTTTTTATCGTAAAAGTACATACTTACTTACATGGAATTTAAAATGTTTATTGTTGAATATAAAAACAACAATTTCAAAAACAAACAAAGACAACAATTTTTATTGAAAAAACTTCGTAATAGCGAAATTAAAAAAATAAAAACTCGTGGCTCGTGGCAGTTGCCCTCTCTGCTCCATGGCAGTTACGCCACTGTACACTAACATAAAACAGGTAATTATAGAAGTGATGTGACTTACCTATGTGCAATTTATATTCATCCTTTACTACAGTTTTAAAATACTTGTCAATTTAAACTGAAAATTGTTTGCAAAGTACCTAGTAAGCACAAAGTATAAGTAGTGCACTGTTCCACGTCTAAAACAATATAACCAATATAATTGTTACCATACCCTAATTTTAACTAACTGAAAGCTATACAGAGTGATTCGTTATAATTACATACGCACATAAAAACCCGATAAGAAAAGGCGTTTGTCGAGGAGATGTCTAGTCGAGGAATGCATTACTTTAATATTAGTTAAAATTAATATTTAATAACTATCCCCCGTTTTACCAGAATTGTGTTCTCTACGATGCGCAAAATCATGAATCACTAGATATTTTGCATCATATCAAGATAGAAAAGACAGTTTCTTACTTCGTTGAGGGTTCGTAATTTAATGCAGACGCAGTACACGGGCTAAATAATTAATTGCGAGTATTCTATCTAACATTTTTAACTATTTTTTATGTGTATATCCTATCATCGTAATGATAACATTCATTGTTATAACCTTGAAGTCATTTAAATGAATCACATTGTAAATACTAACAATCTCTATTATTTCAGACAGTTAGGTACTCCATCGTAATCTTATTATCACTAATATTGTGTCAAGTCTTAGATAATTCATTTAAAGTACTGTGTGAAGCAAATACAACACCATTTCTACAAAACTTTTCAATAATTTACAATAATATTTATTATTGTCTGTACTTTGTGGAAATTCTTATTATTATTCAATAAATTTTATTTTATTTTTTGTTATTCTTAATCATACTTTATTGATGGTGTAGCGTCTGAGTTATTTCCATAGAATACCTAAAAAAGTTCAATTTTTTTTGGTTGGAAATATAACAATAATAATATTATAAGTATATTTAAAAAAAATGGCGTCCGTTCCGATTCATATAAGCGGGCATATGTCGGCGTCGGATTTCCTGATTTCAAAACAAAATTTTTGAAGAAAGATTATCAAATTAAAAATGAATTTTGTTCCTATTAATTTTATCGTATCTTTACTGTTTGTTAAAAAAAATAATAAAAAGGGCATATTAACGTCTAAAAATTCGTTACATAACGATTAACTGTGATATTTTAATATTTTATTGAAAACCCGCCTCCTATAGAAAAGAAAGAGTATTTAATAAGCTTTCATTCTATTTATTTATGAAAGCTCCAACTGTGATGCAAGCGGAGATATACGGTTTGGACTGTACCAAACCACGTTCGGCGAAGCGTAAAGTAGTAATTATTTATTAGAGTATGTATTATAATTTATAATTACTTAATATTGTAATCACATTAGTAATATGAGTATTAAGTAAGTAAGTAAGTTTATTGCACTTTAATACAGAGTTATTTGAAAAAATTACATAAGAAATAATATACACTGTGTCTAACCCCCAAACTAACTTTTGAACGACTTTATATTTTACCACAAAATTTGGTGTGCTGTAATGGTAAATTAAATACTATTCTTTAGTCCATAATTAAATTTTGTATCATTCAAAATGGCGGCTGGGCGCCAGTTTGAATTTTATTTTTAAATAGAAAGAGGGTTCGAGTGACACGTCATTTAAAAGATTTTTTTAGTTCTGCGCTTGATCTTAGAGTTTCAAAGAAACATATTCAGCCATAATACAATGACAAATGTTTTTAGATAAAAAAGTCTATTAATAAAAACTGAGAATTAAAAAAAAAGAAATTAAATTAAGTGTTCGAAATGTTCACCATTCACTTCTTGGTACATAAAAATTTGGTTATGAAATTCCTGCCTTACATTTTCATAAGTTTCTGATAATTCTGCAAACTTCTGTAATGCGTTGCTCCAGTTCTTCAATTGTTTCTGGACGGGTTCTGTACACTTTCGATTTCAGATATCTCCATAGAAAAAAATCTAAAGGGGTTAAATATGGGGAGCGAGCCGCCTACCAATGCATCTTCCAGGAAAATGTCCGTTGAGAAATTCAGAAACAGACCTATAATTATGAGGCGGCGGCGCACCGTCTTGTTGGAACATAACGTTTCCAATATTATTTCCAGCCACCTAAGATATTCCTGGGAAAATGTTGTCCACTGTTTGGACTACTGGATAAAAACATCAAAATAATTTAGAATTGAGTGAGTCCATTTGTTTAAAATCCGCCATTTTGTTATGGCTTAATGTTTCTCTTTGAAACTCTAAGATCAGACGCAGAACTTAAAGACCTTTCAAATGAGGTTCCACTCGACCCCCATTTCCATTTAAAAAAAAATTCAAAATGGCACCCAGTCGCCATTTTGAATGATACAAAATTTAACTAATGGCTAAAAATAGTTATTTATTGTACAAGATGATAAAATTGCACTTTATCTTCGAGAGCGGTTTTAGCGTCGAGGCGTTAGCCGAGACGCTAATAAGCATCGAGAAGATAATGAAATTTTATCGTCGTGTGGAATACAACATTTTTTTCTATAGCAATTGTTAAAGAAGACCAAAAAATGAAGAAAAATCAATGATAAATTTAATTTAAAAGTGTCAGGAAAAAAACAGTTTCACGAAAAAATGAGTAGGTGGCTTTAATAACTTTTTGGTTGCTATAGAGTTTGTAGTGCGTAGAAAAAAAAAATAAAATACTTTATCTATCCTTGCTGTTAAAGTACTACTTTATCTACTCTTGATGGTAAAGTGCTACTTTTCCCTCTAATTTTAGTTAATAATAGCACGTTTTAACAGTTGCTATAGAAAAAATAGTATTTAATTTCCCATGATAGCACACCAAATATTGTAGTGAAATATCAAGTCATTCAAAAGTTAGTTTGGGGGGGGGGGGGGTACTTTATAGACAGACGGTATATCTGAGGTTTAAAAGAAAACCCTTAAATTATAGTCACGTTTTCTGTAGCTCACTCTACTACTGAAAAATCGAATGTCCCTGCGGACACGCCTGCGTGATTGCTGCGTTATCTACACATTTTACAACTTAGACGTCTTACTGCCAAAAAATAAAACTGGGATCAAAAGGTTTGCATTATCACTGGCATCAAGACGCTCGTCCTTCAAACGGAAACGCAACATTATGTTTATGTAATCCATGTTTACCACACGAATTATATTAACGGATCAAAAATATTTTCAGTATTATGATCAAAGACTTTTCGTTGCAGATGAGCAAAAGTTTTTTTTTAATTAATAAGTAAACAAAAACCATGGGCGTACTCAAATCCATTAAGTTATACGTGAAACGCATTAGAAAAATAGATATTTATTATACAAGGGAAAAAAGTAATAGATTTTAGCTCGAGGTGTCTGTTTGTCTCCCGACGCGAAGCGGAGGGAGACACTCACACCGAGAGCTAAAATCTTACTTTTTTCCTGTGTATAATACACTATTTTTTTCTGTGACGGGAAAAAGTGTAATATATTGAAAAACATATATAATAAAGTCGGAAAATTGGTCAACGTGGAATTTGAATTTTTAAACTAGTAAGCTGTTGTAGCGGGAAAAAAGTAATTACTTTTTTCCCCGGGTAAAAGGAAAAAAGTAATTTCATAAAAAGTGATACTTTAGTACCTGTCAAGAGAGACAAAATGTTAAACTGTTTTCCCGTCACAGAAAAAAGAACTAATTTTTTGAATAAGAATTTAGAAAAAGTTGTTGTACTGTAACTTTTAAGTTTTTTACTCAACGGTTGTTTTCCGTCCTTTATAGTTCAATTTCTGCTTTCGTAAAACTTTATCGTTGTATTAATGAATTTACACGTTCTATTTGCATTAATTCGTGGTTGCTATTTTACATTTCAACTAAAAAAATATTTTTGCAGTTTCAGAAAATTGTTTCGCGAAGTACTGACTCATGACCATTCATATTCTACGCTTATTAACTTTGATTTGTTTTATTTTACTATTACACAAGCATCAATTCTAGCTGACCCAATAAATAATAACTATCTACACAAGCTACAAAAGATCAAACATATGGACGTGTTACCATTCTAAGCTCGTAGATAATTCGTTTACAATTTAAATTTAATATATGCGCCAACCATATATTTAAAGAAAATTTTCCAGAAATTATTATTAATTGATTGCCTCATAATTTAATAACTGACTAAATACTAGACTACATATCCGGACTATAATTATGATAAGTTTGAGTACTATCTTTATCAGCTACCTCCCTAGTGTACCTATAATTAAATTATAACTGCTTAAAATAGTTGCATTAACATACCTGCATATTTTAGGCATTTTTGGTAACAAACGCATATTTTAGCTATTTTAAGCATTGACGCATATTTTTGGACATACTTCAATTTAAGTTGAATAGACATACGATTTTGTTTTGCAAGATACACGTTAGGTAGCGCACAAATAGTTTGGAATTTCTGGCAGTATAAACTTTAAAGTTACCTTGTTATATCGCGAATTTTGCAATATTTAAAAGCTTTCGTCCTCTTGTTAACTAGCTCGAAATGACCCAAAAAGTTGGAGTTATTATGTAATTAAGGACTACTAGGAAAACCTTGACAAGTCTGTAGAAAGTTCAAAGTTTTACAATCACAATCAGCGTAAAGGTGGAATACATTACGGTATAGTGTCCTGTGATGTTCAGAGAATTTTTTATTAAGAAAAAAGGTCCTCGCTCAAAATATAACGCAAATTTACATTTAAATTTAATACACCATGTTGTTATCAGATGCAATCATGATACCGAATTAATTTAATAATAATTAAGAAACTTTTGATACCCAAAGCCTTGTTCAGCGTTATACGAAATAAAAGTTGATAAGTATTACAAAACTACTTCTTTTGCCTGCAATTGACAACAAAGGCACGTTTTTAGGGCATATATTTAATATATTTGAGGCATACTGGTACGCATTTATTGCAGTTTTTAGTGCATAATTATCCATTTTAAATTTTTGCTTTTTTTAAAGGGAGGGAAGTACTATTTTTAAATTCATGTAGTAGTTAAGTAGTTACTGATTGTTTTCCGTAAAAGCAAAATTTTCATATTTATTTCAGTAAAAAAGTTCAAACTAGTCACAAATATTCTTTGTTGCATTACGTATTTGATTACTACAGAGTCTTCGTTAATTATTGATACCCAGGTGACCTTTGGTCCTCAGTGACTTAGGGAGTTTTAGATTTAGATGTTGAAGTCAGTTCAGGATTAGTAGTACTCGTGGTAACTAAAAATTCCCTGTAAGTGTCACTACCAACAGTGTAAGTTGGGTTGCCTATATTTTGTAGTCACGTGGGTATCAGTAATTAATGAAGGCTCTGTATAAATAAAATAATGTTATATGTGTGTTAAGTGTGTAGATATCTAAAACAACTAGGCTTCCGGGTTGGAGCCGCGTCATCGGTGCTTGAACTGCCGACGTTTCGTCCTCGGTTGCACGGGACATCTTCAGGTCTGTGGTCCAGATCCCAAAGCGACCACAGCCCTGAAGATATCCCGCGCAACCGAGGACAAAACGTCGGCAGTTTAAGCACCGATGACGCGGCTCCAACCCTAGATGTTATTAACAACGGCCGCGGAAGCCTGCAACTTAGATTGTGTAGATATCTATTAATTTTAAACGACAATCGCAACGTCACTAAACTAAATTTTTCATAATACAATAGAACTAAAACTGTAACAAATTAAATTTCCCTTTATTTCTGTTATCAAAATTTCGATAAGACTTACTATTCGCGAGATATTAATTGATATCCTTGTTGGTGTGCGTTTTTGGTGTAACTACACAAAAACAATTTTGAATTTGTTGTATTCGAAATTCCCACTTCATGATCTTAATTTTTGCAATTTGGTGCTAATCCACTGTTAGCTTTCCTGGCGTTGGTTATTATCGTCAGTTAATATTGCACAGTTCAATTAAGTTTGAAACTTTAAAAATTGGCAGCATATAAAAAGGAGGACGTTTTTTATTCTTGATAATTGATTAATATTTTTTAGCTTCATATTTTCCGTGGTGATAATATTAACGATTATTGTGTGTGCTCTTTGTTTTACCAATTTTAACCACAGAACTGAGAACCGATTGATTTGTAATATTAAGATACGTGTTGACATGCATAAAAGGCAAAAAATTGTCGCACTGCGCGATGTGACCAGATTTCTTACGTTTACGTTTGCTTTGTTTACATTCTTTCTATCCATGTTGTCTATCAAGGTGTTAAGTGCTATAGTGCCAGTTAAAAAGAATAAGGAGCAGACAAAAGAGTGCTTGAATTGGAATTGATCGTTTTTAAATGAATTTTATTATAGTTTGATAGCGGGCCTCCTTGAATTTTTATGCGCATATACCTAAAGAACGTGCGTATGTAATTTTAGTGACCACAAAACTTCAGTAAAACGTTTATAATAAACCGAGTTATTGAAAGAGATTTCTAAAAATATCAACTATAAGTTGTATGAGATGCATTATATTGTGCGAATTTATGAAAGCACTTTTAAGTAATTATTTACAATTGTGTGCCAATTTTCTTAATAAATAACAGATTAACTTTTATTTACAAATTTTTATGTTTTAACCAAATATTTATTAATACCTATATCGACCAATCGTTACGTTGCATTTACCGTTTCAACGACCAATGGAAAAGTTTACAACCGATATTTTTGTCGGTAATAATACAATAAGTGATGACAATTATTATATCGTATAAAATTCGTGGATATTGTCGAGAAATGTTTTGACATGAAACGTTCTAACAAGATAAAAAAATGAGCGAAACACTTCACCTGGACTTTCCTATACTTATAAATTAACATTGTTTTATATTTTCCAACACTTTTGATATACACCTGTCTAGACACGACTAGTTAAAGTAAATAGTTCTTATAAGTTGTAACATCTTGAAGCGGTTGAAGAAAGACCGACCGCTGCGCTCTGCAAGCATAAGGTTGGGTAAAATATTCGGACTGAATCAACGGAAGGGCGGAAATTGATATTTGAAAATATATTAATAACTCGAGAAATATTATTTTTAGCAAGAAATTACTCTTATTAATTTGTATTTAGAATTTCAAAACCGTTCTGATTTTAAAGCCAAAATGCCAGGTTTCCATTTAAACAAAAGTTATTTTTTACCGCGGCCGCCATATTAAAATTGGAAACTCAAGTTTTTTTCTTAAAAACAATCGAGAAGAATTTTCCCTACAACTTTACTTTCGGGTTTGCGAGTCTATCTATTAAAATAAAAAAGTTAGCCTACACTGAACATTGAACGACTAGTACAAGAATACAACTGCTGTAGAAAGTATGTGAAATTCTTCTAAGGACAAAAAGATTATTAAGGGACAAAAAATTCGATTTTTTGATTTATGTAAAAAGATTCTCCTAGAGCAAACAAAACAAAAAACCAGATTTTTAATTTTTTATCGAAAAAATTTGGGGGTAGGGGAAACAGTAGCCTCCCTAAATATGAAATTATCGAAAAAATATTATTATATTCGGGTTTTGCCATCAATGGTGAGCTATTTTACATTAACAGAAATATGTTATTGCCCCCCGTTAAATAAATAAAAGGGTAGCAATTTTT
The DNA here is from genome assembly GCA_958336395.1 of Ctenicera cuprea. Lineage (NCBI taxonomy): Eukaryota > Metazoa > Arthropoda > Insecta > Coleoptera > Elateridae > Ctenicera > Ctenicera cuprea. The sequence continues at coordinate 10,067,704 of OY284494.1, read as the reverse complement.
AATTTTCAAAAATTCATAGAGGGCATCACAGTGAAATTATAACAATGAGCAAAAAACAAGATTGTAGCAGATGCCTATCTCTATCAGCTTAAAAAGTTTAAACAAAAACGTGTGGGCAGTTTTTGAGATTTTATTTTGAAAATTTCAAAAATTTTGGAGTGGTGCCATTGAGATCGTTTTTCGATTTTCAAAATTAATGATATTTCATGGTATAGTACCCTTAAGGGGCTACCAAACAAGATGTAGTTGATCCCAATCAAAAAACTGGTTTTTGAGTAAATGGGAGTTAAAGTCGAAATTTTCAAAAATTCGTAGCAGCGGCCATGTTAAAGCTAGAGAGTTCGGTAAAAAAACGTTTGATTTGTTCTACGGCCTTCTATAATTTCCACTATTCCAATTTCCAATTCAGTTTCTGAAAAAAATGCTACCAAAAAAACATGTCTAACTTCCGCTTCCGGTTTCGGATTCTTTTTAAAAGCTTATTTTGTCGATGAATTTTTGATATACCTCCTCATTCCAAAGCACATCGAAATCGGTCTAGCCGTTCCGGAGATATGAGCGTTACCCACACACCCACAGACAGACATTTTTTAAAAACCACCCTTTTAGGATCCTGGAAGCCCAAAACATGTATTTCCGTCAAAATCTCGATTTTGAAAATTTGCATGAAACCAATACTTCCCTATACTGAAAGTATAGAAAAGTAAAAAACAGAGAGCGCAAAACGTTCTAGAATTTTTTCCAAAACTGTAAAAACTCCAGTCACTAGGATATTACCCTTTCTCGGATGACAACACTAAGGTGCTGTTTCTTAAGTTGCTGTTTAACGGTCAAATATGAATGTGATTGGCAGAAATTTAACGAATTAAAGATTCTGATTGGCTTCTTACAGTAAGAGCAAAATTACCACAAATATATTTAAACAAACCACTTCTTTGTTTGATATGCTAGTTTTAAAAGTACAATTGTTTTAACAAATTCGGTATATTTATTTAGACTAGACATAATTAACTCATATACCACTCGTGAATTTAAAAACGAAATCGGGGTAAATTACTCAAACTTCCTGCATAGCAAATCATGTATAATCTGATAAAGAAATTGTTTTCGTTGTACCAAATATATCAAGAATAAATTTAAGGAAATTTCTCGTTTGTTTTATTTGTTAGTTTTCATCATCATCATCGTGATATGCCCACTTGTATATTGTCAGGCACAGCTGCAGCAACCCCGGGTGGTTAGAAAGCTACGCATCAGTAGTAGCTAAACTTATTTGCGGAGTTCCACTTCATTTTTCATATCTTCTCCTTTCAGATGGCTTAATGTGTCTTTTTTTATTCCCCTCCTCTCCTTCCTAGCCTCGCATTTCTTTTTTCCCTTCTTTCTTGTTCTTCTTTATTGTTTTCCCGCTTCCTCCTCTATATCTGCTTCTTTTTTTCTTCTGAAGTTTCTTGGTCAGATTCTTAGATCCATTCGTAGATTATTTTTGTTTGGGTACGCGTTGTTGTAAAGTTTTTATTTTAGTCTGCTATTGCCGAGAATAAACAATTTGCGTTCCCTGCGGCCTTCTCTCTCGTGTCTAAGCGTGAATGTTACTAGACAAAATATAATTAATTTGACAGTTCCATATGTTATTCGTAAAATAATCCAATTATATACCACTTGTGAATTAATATATGGCCTGGGAAAAGTACTTCTTGCGTAGCAACTAGTGTTTGTTTTGCTCGGTGCTGCCGCACCGAGAAGGATTTTCCGGCCACTAACATTCGTTGGTACGCAACAAGTTTTTGGAATGTTTTGCCGGTTTTTCCAATTGATTCGTGATGAAAATTTTAATCATTTCAATCAGAATAAATTGTATGCAAATAAATTTTACCTGTCAGAAGGAACAACAATTTAGAAATGTAGATAGATGAACTTAGTTCTTGCAAAACAGTAATAAATGGAGACCTTATTTTTGAGGTTGTCTGTGTTTATCAGGCCATAAAGTAAGTTTTATTTACTACACGTCATCATAAATATCAAATCCAGTTCACGCTACACTTTCTTGGTTAAGTTTAAAATGAGACCTGGGTCGATGTATCGAGAAGTTTCGATACACCCGATATGCAGAAAAGAAAAGTATTGAGGTATCGAAACGTATCGATAAGTATCGATGTGGCAATATCTATCGATACGGTAATACGTATCTATTAATACATTGATTTATCAATACCATTTACGTATCGAACATCGATTCCATACTTCCCGTATCGCCTAGATCTATTCACAATTATGGTTTGGTTTGTTCTGAAATAAAAGACACAATTGAACAAATATACCAGGTGACCAGCAATTTGTTTATTTTTATGCAACACCCTGTATATTTTTTAATTAGTTGTATAGACCTTTAAATTTTCTTTAAAGCTATACATAATACATACTTATTAACTTTTAATTTTAGCCGCCAGAAAGCGTTTTAAAAAATAAATTTGAATGCCTAGTAATGATATTCATAATTAATTTTTTTAAAGTTGGCTTTAAAAATAAAAGAATAATGAACTTTATGTGTTTTTTTTATTAATTTGTTTAAACATTTTAGAGTAGCAAGAAGATTTAAAAAAATAAAAAATGAAATTCTCAATTTTTAAACGGTCACAACTTTCTGTTTAAATTTTCCTACTTGAGTTTTATGGCCCTTTTTAAATTGCCATTTTATCTTGTTTAACTAAATATTATTAACATACCTTATTATTTTTAAAATAGCAAGAAAAAATGAAATTATTTTGTTAATAACGGATATTGAAAATAGCTGGACGCCCTCTGGCGGCAAAAATTAAAATTTATTGGCTAACTGTGATACATAGGTCTATCCAAATATGCAAAAATATACAGAGTGTTATAATAAAAATAAAAAAATTGATATCACTTCCGGTTAAACCGGAAGACAAAATGAACACAGTGTTACGTCGTAATATGCATTTCTATATGTATATTATCCAAAAAAATTTAATTAATAAACTAAAAATTGAGAAAATGGCCGGTTGTTACATGTTCACGTGGTCACCTGCATACGACATTTTTAAGTTCCCCAATAAAAATAGTTTCTTACTAGCAAGAAAACAATTTATACCTAAGTAGAAAATTTGCTGAAAACCAAAGACGTTCTGTAATTGGCCTGAAATACTTAACCATCTTTATCCTTCCTCGCTATATGAAGTGTAGCTATAGAGAAAGGTATTGTGATCACCATGTGGGATTTGGAGCAAATGCATTTATTCAGCGAAGTTCTTTTCCATTTGGGCTTAGTGGCCAATATTTTATTTTTATTTTGCAATTAATTTGGCAGTTAAACTAACAATTACTTAAAATTCGGTATATAGTATGATGTGGTATACAATAATTCCCACTACTCTAAATTCTTAAATCTGTAAATGACTAATATTGCATTGTCTCAGCTAATTATTTATTTTGTTGCCATTGTGTATACAAAGAGATCAAGAAATCAATAAGTTTGTTCAAAATTTAATGTATATAATAATGATAAACTATTCTTCTGTATATTAAATTCGTATCTCTTCCACCTGTCTCAGCTTTTACTGCAACTGGGCCCTCGCAGCAACAAGCCAGGATTGCACGCATTGATTGCATATGCTAGTGGCTGTTAGACCACTACAGTTACAGTTATTAATTAGCCAATGTATTACAGGGTATGCTTGACCGACTGTGCAGCGAGCTCAGAAAACAATTAATTGCGATGCGGGTTCACGACGAGCGGACGCATGTAGAACTTGTTTAGTAAACACGTCAGTTGCACAATAGTGAAATCTTTCTTTCAGAAAAGTAAAGGCAATATTTGGACAAACAGCAATTATTAAAATCAATAGGTTAAGAATCTCTATATATTGCATTTATTGCGAAAACGCTTTTATAAGAACAGCATTTATAACTTCTTATTATTCTAATAAAAATGATAGAAGTGCATTTTCAGTAAACAAATTAAATACGTTACTGATGTCGCTGTTTCAACTAAAAAGAGCCGAAATTTTATTTATACGTTCAGATTTATTAAATGTTCAAAGACTTAAAATACATGTTTCTGCATTTATTAACATCTATTATACACTATAGATAATAATGATTTATTTAATATTGAAATATTTAAACTATACGTTTTAAGAATTTACTTAAATCGATGTGAAGCATTAAAGTACATGTGTGTGTATATATGTATATTAAACATTGGAACATCTTCTATATATTAAATTCGGAACTGTTTCAACTTTACGCGACGACGGGCTTTTACATCTTGACACAATTTATTTTTTATTTAAGCGTATGTTTATGCAACTGTCACGTAGGGGAACGCGGCAGCTACAAGTTATCAAAGAAAGCGTGGGGCGAAGACCACGAGTTTAGCTAGTTTACATTATGTGCTAAATTTCAAGGTTTTTTCAGAAGACTTAATTTATCAATAACTTGCGCTCAAGCGTCAAATATTTACGTATTTGTTTTGCTGCTAGGAATTCGATTACGTTTTAGGGTTGACACAATTTTATTCTAGATTCCACGTGTAACTTCGGTCTAAAATTGTTTTGTATAAATTTGCAAATTTTTGTAAACCAAAATCAATTTAAAAAAATTAATTCTTTTAGAAACCACTTAGGTGTTTTTGTTACGATGAATTAAAGGACAATAACGATTGATAAATGATTTCAAAAACAGTATTATGTTGGAACAATTTTGTACCCATTTTATATCACAATCTTAAAAACTTCTTTACTTCTATGAAATTTGTGAAAATTAGAAGTTATTTCCTTGATCATTTATTAGAAGTAATTACTCTGAAAATAGTTAACATTGCATAATATTGTAACTAAGTTGAAGTTTACGTAATTAGAAATTATTCTGAAATACTTACTTCTAAATGTGGTTTAGGGTTTTAACAGAATATGCAAAAAACAACTTTTTCTTAAAGCCGCACTCCAATAAGGCAATAATGCTGCAAAACATTGAGTGGAATAAACAAAATAAATTATATAAGCGATGTTTTAATTTGTTTTGACATTGAAATGTTTCATGTCGTAATTTAATTATTTATCTCGTTTATAAACTGTAAATTACACGTGAAATATTGATTCGAAAAATTTAATTTTAATTCTTTGGTGTCAATAGAGATACCTATGCTCATATAATTACTATCTACGTTTTGCGGTTTGTAGCCCCAGTAAATTACAGCTTATATAAATGTTTTGATATTGATTGGTAACTTTAATTGGTATAAATATATCACCGGATATTATGTCAACTCTTTTTATACAGCAGCATGTACGTTTTGTACGTAATTTGTGAGCGGTAATTTTTGTGAGTACATCTGCCACATGTGATGGGTGTTTTAGGAAAAAAACTTACGTAGAAAAAGGTCAAAATGATGATCAACAAATTTCGTAGTATACTTTGGTAATTTATTATACGCACATACCAATTCTTATCCCAACATACATGGGCGCCCGCAAGTGGGAGCAAGCCCGGGTAGTTGCCCCCTGGATATTTACAACGTAACAATGGATTTTCTCTTTCTCTATTTTTACTTCTTCTTCATTTAACGAATGACGAAAACGTTTTTCTGAGGCAAAGTTTTTGACCCCCTCTGGCAGAAACCCGGGCGCCCATGCCAACATACCTATTCAAATTAGAATGATAATAACGCAGGAATGTAATGTTTGAAATTAACACCAATTACCTAATTAGTAACCGACAATACGGGAAAAGAATTCAATTTTTTTTAATTTTTAATTTTTACATTTGTCCAGATTGATCCATTTCTGATTTTCTTCCATAGTAAAACTTCCTTTAATTTTAAGTTGCAACTTAATAACAACGGATGAATTATTCTATGATAATATACAGGAGTTTTCAGCAAAGTTAAATCTTCTTCTTCTTCTTCTTCTTCTTCTTCTTCTTTTTATAGGATTGCTCCTGTTTATTCCACAGATGATGAAGCCCAGCTCTCCTTCCATCTTTTAGGCGGTCTCCCAGGTGGTCTCCTCCCAGGCGGAATTTTCGTTTTACATATTTTCGCTATTCTTCCTTCTTCCATTCTGTCCACATGATCATTCCACTGTCGTTTTCTTTCTTTGGACCACTTGATGACATCTTGTATCTGGCATTTATTTCGAATGCTTATGCTGGTTTGCCTATCGTGTAACGTAACTTCTGCTATGGCCCGTAATGTTTTCATTTCCGCTGCTCTTGTCTTCTGTTTTGTTTTCGTAGTTTCAGCACGTGTCTCTATTGCGTAAGTTAACACAGGGCGTACTGCTGCTTTGTATATCTTTGTTTTGCTCTCAATGCTCATGTATTTGTTTCGCCATATGCTTTCTCTCAGGTAGCCGGATATCTTCAGTGCTTTAGTGGCCTGTATTTGTGTTTCTTTAAGGATGTTTCTATCACTGGATATTTCCACTCCCAAATATTTAAAGCTTCTTACTTGCTCAATGATTTTGCCTTCTAATTCCAGTTTACATCTAGTAGGCTCCTTGGAGATCACTAAGGTTTTTGTTTTTTCGACGGATATTTCCATGTTGTACTTCTTTGCAGTTGTATTGAATTTATGTAGTAATCTTTGTAGATTGTCCTCGTCATCGGCTATTATCACAGCGTCATCTGCATAGCATACAATATTGATGTTTTCGTTGCCCATTCGGTATCCCTTCAATGGTCTTGTTTCTTGTATTATTGTGTTCATGATTAAATTGAACAAGAATGGGCTTAGTGAATCGCCCTGCCTCACCCCTTGCGCTATGGGGACTTCCTTTGAGAGTTGGTGATTGAGTTTTATTTTAGTTCTACTGTTCGTGTTGATATCTTTTATGAGATTTACGATACTGTTTGCAATGTTATGTTTGTATAGCTGTGCGAGAACGTCGTTGAGTTGCACCCTGTCGAAGGCTTTGGTAAGATCTATGAAGCACATACATGCCGGGCATGCAAATTCAATTGATTTTTCGACTATTTGACGCAGGATTAAAATCGCATCAGTTGTTCCTCTGTTTGGTCGAAAGCCCTGCTGTTCTTCTGCTATTTCTATTGTGTTCTGAAGTTTTTTAAGAATGGTATTAGTTAGAACTTTTAATGTCGAGTTAAGAAGTGTAATGCTTCGATAGTTTTGAGGTTGTTTTTTGTCTCCTTTTTTATATAAATATAGGTATAGTTGTGCTTAGCTTCCAGTCTTCTGGTATCTTTTCTTTCTTCATGATTTTGTTAAAGAGTTTATGTATTTGTCGCTTCAGTTCTTCGCTTCCATACTTCAATAATTCATTATGTATTTCGTCGGGGCCTGGAGACTTCCTGTTTTTCAGTTTGGCAAGTGTATCATTTACCTCCTCTTGTGTTATGTTAACATGTTCATGTTCATTTTTTGGGTGTGTGTTGTTCTCATTGTGCGTGTATTCTCCTTGTCGATTTGTTTTCTCGTACATTTGTTTAAAGTACAATGTCCATTCTTCTTCTGAAATTTTGTTGACTTGAAAATACTCATTTATATCTTTTTTCTGGCCTTGTATCATCTTCCACACTTTTTTCTGAGCTCCATATAAGTCTGACTCCATATTCTTGGTGAATTTTTCCCAATATCCCTCCTTGAGTTGTCTAATTTTGGAGTTTGTCATGTTCCTCACCTCAACATATTTTCTTCTTTCTTCAGGTATTGGATTACTTCTATATTTTAGGTAGCTCTTACGTTTTTCGTCTGCCAATAGCTTAATTTCTTCTGTAAACCAAGGAGTTTTTGCAAAGTTAAATAATATGCAAAATGCATAGGAAATTATATTTTCCAGATTTTATGTTTTCAGGATACTTGGGCTAAGAATTTAAACTGTATTATTGTTATTGGCTGTTATTAGTGCCGTCTAATCAAAAAATAATAATGTTCACGTTTAAAATTAGGTAAAAATCTAAATAAGTAGTTATAAGTTCAAGACGTGTCTTTATAATCCGAGAGTAACACTAATGCTTCCTAATGTCTCCGTAGCTACATGCTGTCTTTCATGCTGGAAACCCTGGGTGGAACAAACTTTTTTTTAATTTTGTTTTGATATTTATTTATTTATATTTCATACCAGTTCTACAACCAAATATTTAAAAAAACACGTTTTGTACACTAAATTGTGATTTTAATACGTCATATAAGGAAATAATTAAATTGATACCTATTTTATTATTATAACATAATTGATAATTATTACAAAATTTCAGTTATGGGAGGATGAAAACATTCAAATATTAAATAAGTAACAAAAAAAAATGTTAAGAAAAGTTTGTCCTGCCCAGGATTAGAACCTGTTACTCTCGGATTAGTAAGATTAGTAGTTTTTTAATAATTTAAATTTAAATTTTAGCTTAATTTTAAATAAAAAACAGGGCCAGCGCTATGGGCAGGCGCAGCAGGCCCCTGCCTAGGGCGCCACATTGAGGGGGGCGCCAATCGCCCCAAGCGCTGCTGAAATTTTTTTCTTTCGCTAGCTCCGAAAGTTGCAGGCACTAGGGTAGGCCTGGGTGAGCTATTTTTTTTAAGAACCATGGAGCCGTGCGTGAGCACGACCCCATGATTCCCATCCCACCCCCTTACCCGGGCTCAGCACACTAAGTGCTCTTCACCGGTCTAACATGCCCCACCCCTGAAGAACATGCAACCCAACATACACACCTACATACACCATCCATGGACCCGTCGAATTTAACTTGTTCAGAAAAATTTTACCGCCGAGCAGTGGACTCGAACCAACTGCCATTGGGAGTCTAGTTTCAAAGCCTGGTACTTTAACCACTAGACCACCCGCCGGCCCAAGGTGAGCTATGACTACCTAAAATGTTGCTGGCTCACCCGTTAAAAGGAAGGAATCAAATTAATATTGAATACATTTTTCTTATTAAAACTGAGAGTCAGTCTCTGCAGAACCAGTATTAAATTGAAAGTTGAATTTATAAAATATTAAAAAAAATTAAAATTTGCGGTAAACGTTAATAAAATATACTGCCAATTACTTGCCCGTCTCCGTCACTTGGCCCACCCAATATAGTAGGTCTAGTGCCTGGCCTGAGGCCTGATAAAGTTGCCGCCTCAATCTCGATGCAATGCCAAAATGCAATATAATGCTGGCTTTACCATTCATTATTGTGTCTAATGATTAATCATAACCCAATAACTAAACCCAAACTAATACTATATTATACATCATCAAGGTAGAAAAGTCTACTATTATAGCCTGAGGGCTAAGGTTAGATCCCGAGGCGCGTAGCGCCGAGAGATGTATGGCCCGAGGGCTATAAGACTTTTCTACCGAGGCGTATATACTTTTTGTTTTCACTACTAGTGATACAAACCCTTATAATTCTGGAAAAATGACTATTTTAATTTAAATCCCTGTTTATTTCAAATTATAACACAAATGGCAGTTTTTTGTTTTGTTGGCAGGACAGTTGTTTGAAAATTGTTAAATCATCATTTGTATTCAAAAACATTGTTTTTAAGAACTGGTTTCATCTAAAACACTGAAATTATTAACAATTTTCTCTTTTTTACTTTGTGCGGTTGTATTATAGGCGAAATTGATATTGACAGAGTTGTCATTTATTACGGCGCGAAAAACGTATATTCAAATACACCAAAGTTTTTAAAATTAAATTAATTTATTTAAACAACTATTTTATGCATAAAATACCATTAAATAGAATCTCTCCATTATATTACATCGTGCTATAAAAACGTTCTCTTTAAAACTGTCACAGGATTATCAAAAAATATAAATTTGTTCATTATTTACCAGTGGTTAATAATGAAAAATTAGTTACCTGTCAGTAAGCAAAGGTAGAGAAATTGAATTTCCAGCATTCTATTATGTGTCAAAATGCTACGCCATATTACTAGTAGTGAAAAAACAAATTTAATCTGTCAGTCTTTGTAAACAATAACATAAAACAAAGCAATCACACTTCGCGTCTGAATTTTTCCATGGCTACCGAGTATTCTATTAGTAAGAATAAAATACTGTGAATTTTAGGTTCGTGGTTTGTGTTATTTTATATTTTTATTTATATGTATAAACATTTTTTTAAATTTTATATATTTATCTATAAATATTTCCGGGAGCGGACACTTAGGATGGGAGTACTCCCTAGGTCACTAGCGTCTGGTGTCCCCGCTTAACAGCCTGACTTGCGCAACCTCATCTAATTCTTCTTCTTCTTCTCACTGCCTTCTCCTATCGGAGGTTAGCGACAACTATGTTGAAAGCCTCTCTGTCTTCTGCTGTTCTAAATAGCTCGTGTGTTTTCATCCCGGTCCAATTCTTGATGTTCCGTAACCACGATGTCCGTTTTCTTCCCACTCCACGCCTTCCTTCTATTTTTCCCTTCATGATTAATTGAAGCAGCCGATATTTATCGTTCCTTAGAATGTGCCCGACGTAAAAAGTCTTTCTCTTTTTTACTATATTAAGTAATTCTCATTGTTGTTGAATACGCCGTAACACCTCCACGTTTGTCACTCTGTCAGTCCACGGGATTTTGAGCATTCCCCTGAAGGTCCACATTTCGAAGGCCTCCAGCTTTTTTATTGAACTAGCTTCTGCGCCATGCAATAAAATTGAATAAACGTAACATTTTACCATGCGGTATCTCAGCTTCAAACTAAGGTTTCTATCCGTAAAGAATCTTCTCATTTTGATAAATATTTCTCTTGCATATTCTATTCTGGTTTTGATTTGGGTCTCCGGATCTAACTCTTCTGTGATCCAACATCCAAGGTATTTGAACTTCTGCACTTGTTCAATTTTGTGGCCTTCAATACGAATATCTGTCGTGATGTTATTATTTTGATTGCTGAATACCATTATTTTAGTATTTTGTTTATTAATTTTCATTCTTAATGCCTTTCCTTCGGCGTCTAATCTGTCTAATAAATTCTGTAAATCTTTTGCATTCTCCGCTATAACTGCGGTGTCGTCAGCATATCTCAGGTTATTAATAATTACTCCATTTATTCTTATGCCCTCGATAGCTTCTTCCAAGGCGTTCTGAAAGATAGTCTCTGAATCATCATCATCATCGCCTATGTCAATCCATTTTGGATGTAGGCCTCTCCTAGTAAATGCAATTTTTGTCTGTTCTGTGCTTTTTGTATCCAGTTGTAATTGGCCACTCTTTTAATGTCGTCGGTCCACCTCATGGGGGGTCTTCCTCTAGTCCTTTTTCCTTGCCTAGGCCTCCACTGCACCACCATCTTCGTCCATCTATTGTCCTCCAACCTCGCCACGTGACCCGCCCATCGCCATTTCTGTTTTAATATTTTTTCGACTACGTCCTCTACTTTGGTTATTGATCTTATCCACTCATTTGTTTTACGGTCTCTCAACGATATTCCCAAAGAGCTATGGAAAGGTCAATGATGGGAATATCGTTGATGGGAATATCGTTGAGTCTCGGAATAGAGGTTAAATAATAGTGGCGATAGTACGCAACCCTGTCTTACTCCTTGTTCTATTTCTACACTATTAGTGATTCCATTCACGATTCTGACAGAGGCTGTTTGGTTCCAGTAAAGTTGTTTAATGATCATTATTTCATTTCTATCGAGTCCTCTTTTTTGTAGCTGTTCTATTAGTTCTGCGTGTATTACTCGGTCAAACGCTTTTTCCTAATCAATGAAGCACACATATGCGTTTTTCCGTTGATCTTTACATTTCTGCATAAGTACTATGAAGCTATGCAGAGCCTCTCTTGTGCCAAATCCAGATCGAAAACCAAACTGTTGATCGCTTATGGCCTCTTCGCATTTCCTATACATTATGTTATGTACGATTTTTAGAAATATATTGAGGATGTGGTTCATTAAACTTATTAGGCGAAAATCATTGCATCTCTTTGTATTTGGCTTTTTTGGTATAGGGATGAAAATAGATTTTAGGCAGTCTTGTGGTATTTTCCCCGTTCCGTATATTTGGTTGAAAAGGTCGACCAGAAAATTAATATTATCTTCGTCAATTAACTTTACGATTTCCATGTAAACTTCGCCTGGGCCGACTGCTTTCCCTAATTTAGCTGCCTTTATTGCGTGTAACACTTTAGAATTTAGAATTTTTGGGCTGCTTTCATTTATTTGCATGCATTCACTTGGCTCTATTGTCCGAAAAGAGCTCTCTCAGATATCTTTCCCATTCCTTAGATACATTGTTTTCATTGGATATTAATTTATTTTCGTTATCAAGTAGGACACCGGATACCCTACTCTTAAAAATTCCAGCAACCTCTTTCACTTTTTTGTGGATGTTGAAGTAGTCAATATTGATGCGTATTGTGCAGTGTTAACTTGTCAATGCGCTTGTTTGTGGGATTGTGATATTTACATCGAAAGTAAAGCAAGTTAATAAAAGAGTAAATGTAAAGTGAAATTGCATTGTTAAAGCCGTTTTTTTCATTGCTGATAAATAGCATTCAATACAAAACAACAAATCCTTTTTTTTTAATTTATAACATGCACGGCAAAATACAAAGCGAAAGTAACTTTTGATTTTCATTTTTTACAAGAAGGAATGTTAAAAATATTTTTTTTAATTAATTTCGTAGAGCTCTTAAAAAAATTATTAAATAATAATTTTTATTTTATATTCTATTGTCTTTTTTATTATTTAACTTTTAAAGCAACATACACAACTGACGTTTTTAATTTTAAAACAGGTGCGTGTGATTAAGGAAGCTTACGATCGCTGCTGACGCCGCACACTGGGGCAAATAAGCTACAAAGCTGGCATTAAATAGAAAAATGAAATTCAGTTTAGAAGTAAGTAGAGGGGCTACAGGTGTTCTGGGTCAAAACTCCCATAAGAAATGTACAGGGTAAAAAGTTGCTACTTTACATCCGGTCTGGCTGTTATCTAGACCTTGAGTCAGGTGATAAGGAGTAACCGTCCACGTGTGGGCATCTAACCTAAGGTGTACATCCGGGTTGATGCTAGTCCCTGTGCTGATAAGGAGAACCGTTAAACCGCAACCCCTGAAAAAACCGTTGGTTCAAAAATGCGCGGCCTAAAAAATGTGATAAGGAGATTGACGGTGACGCGCGCCCCACCCCCCACCCCGAAGGGAGCGGCCCCCGAAGACGCCTTGGCCTTGTGTTTGAAAATGCATGCATTCTTATATGAAAAGGTGATTTTTAGCTGTAATTTCACTAATTTTACATGTGTTCTGATATAATTATATTGATAAAGAAGTCGAAGATATGAAGTTGAGATAAGAGAAAGAAGGGTAGATAATAATTTGGTGTGAATAAAATAAAATTTAAAAAAATTGTGCCACTGATTGTACTTTCCCAATGTAAATGAAATAAATTACAACAGGAAGGCAGATAAAATCCCGCTAGTACACACAGTACCAAAATCCATGTATTTTGAAATTGTTTTAAATGTAAACACTTGTGCTATTTATATTACAATATTTTATTATTCTTTAAGTGTACAATAATTATTTTTATGTAAAGTAATGTATTGTCTTATGCGTGATCTATGCTCATCATGCAGAACTCTAGAGATAACATCTTCAAGTGTTGAAATTCTTCTTTGAAATCGAAATCTGTCTATAGCGGCATTCATCCACGTACTTTTTCGGGCTTCTCGATAGGCATACTCCCACGCGATCAGGTGATGTACTGTATTTTTGGTTTCGTTAAACGTCACGATGTTTTTATTCCTCATCATATTCGTAGGGAACCGCCGACGTTAGAGACACATCCAGGGATATTAATTTAGACAATAGATCTTTCATCTGTTGTAAAATGCCTTTGTTGCTGCACGGAACATTGAACAATGATAGGTCCAGCTTCCCGGCTTTTTGTAGTGTATTGGTAAATTCGTCAAATTCGTAAAAGTTATCCTGATGTATAAAGTACAACAGCCCGTTTCTATATCGAAAGGCGGAGGTAAATTTTCCAGGTAGTCCGGGGAAATGTTCGGCAACTAGACCGCGAACTTTAGCTGTATTAGAACAGTCCAATTCTACAAAGTGAATGTTGTCGTGGAATATTAACGTCCTTCCCGTGTAAGTGACCAAAGCCGTTTGAACATCGGCTATTGCGGGAATGCCTAGGGTGCTGTATTGCTTCGGCCAACCCGGTAACAGTCTTAGACTTGGAAAATCTACTGCATAGACGTATCTATCTATGAAGAGCATGATTTCGCCCGTGGGCTTTTGATATAGGGCTGTTATTTTAGTAAAGCTGGGCGGTAAAAAGTTGAGCCAATCGAGGATGTACATAGGACCTTCTATTTTCTCGCTGTCTAACTTTGATATCCAAACCCACTTCTGGTAGAACAGGTAGAGCCGCTTGTTGAGTATTAGAAATGTGTTTACGGGAACCTCGCATAAATTCGGAGGATTCTCCCGGGGAGGCTGCGTTGGCGGCGGCTGAGTCGGAGGACGTGGCGGAGGGCTAGCCCGAGGCGTGAGAATTGTGGGTGATGGCCGTACCGAAGCCGGGATCCCATACAGGGCTTGAATGGCCCCTATATCATCAGCACTTAAATTAAGCTTGGAGGCATCGTAATAATCGTACATTATGGAACTTTTACGGGCGGAATGGTGTATTCCTAGTGCATGACCTATTTCATGAATTAAGGTTCCCAACAGACTGATTTGATCAGACGGGGCCGTATCCTCCCCGTAATACCATGATTCAGCCTCATCTAGGTGTATTTCAACAACGTAATCGTGTTGACCTGGCTGGGGTGGAAATTCGGAATGCCCAAGAACTCCACCGGGTCCATCAAATTCCCGAGGGCACAGGGATTTAGTTGTATCCCTGCTATGATTGGCCCGTTTAAATGATATCGATATGTTGGGATGGAAATAATCATAACTAAACTTCAAAGGCGCATACTGCTGCCATTCTGCGAACGCTTTAGTGGCAATGTTTATTATGCTCGTACGGCTGCTAACTATACGCCATTTTATCACGCTACTAGGCCATTTATTACTACTTATCCTAAACTCGGAATCCAGGACTCCGCACCGAGGTGTACCCAACAAAGTCAAAGTGGCTTCGTTGAACGACCCGTCGACAGGTAAATCATGGGATTGTTGAAATGTAGCCACGGCATCGGAAACCACAGTGTCATCCATAAGGTTATTGGACTTATCTTGTAAATAACCAGAGTCACGTAATATTTGAACTTCCTGAGCGTAATCTTTATACAGCAATGCATTTGCGTGGGCCAAACCGCATACAATGATAAGAGTTAGGAATTTAAAATGAGCCATTATAGCGCGTTCACGTAACGATGTGTACAGCGCGATGACTGTTAGTAAACTGAAAAAAAGTAATGGTACATCTTTGCTTTATTACAAGTAAAAAAAAACTACCAAACTTAATAATATATAACAGCATCTGTTTTATTATCTTTTTGTAATTCTCGATACAATAATTTGCAGTTATTAATAGCACAATGACATAAGCTTAAGCTATGATAAAAACATTCGGGTGCGCTGGGATGAAGCTTGAATTGGTAGTCTTCCACGGTTTGGACTTTGTCGCCCAAAAACTTCTTCAGGTACGCCTCCTTTTCCAATCCCTTACAGAATACCGTGTGAGCCCGCCTCGTGTCGTGTTGCAAAATTGTTGGAAGATCCTTGAGGTCTACGTAACCGTGATTCCAATTTAACCCGTGATGGTTGCTTTGTAACCAATACGCCTGCCTTCTCTGTTCCATATTAAGTACGGAGAACGGAAACGGAGGTTTAAACAGGTAATGTGACAAACAGGTGCCATCCCACACGGCAAGTTCCTTGGCAGTAAACTCGGGGGCGTTGAAAGCTTGAACGTCGGCTACCACGTACATTTTTCTTAAATTTTTCTAACTAGACCGGTGAATGGCTCGTACTGCAGCAATACGTCGTGAAGAATGAGGCAATAAGCGGCAGTCCCGTTATTAAACGCTTCAGAGGCTTCCAGTTCCAATTTTAGATCGATCACTATATTCTGAACGCTTTCGTTTTGTTTTGTACAGTCGATTACGAATACGGGTTTGTCCTTGAATTCTTTGTAATCGAACAAGGATGCCACTTCCGACTTG
Organism: Ctenicera cuprea; assembly: GCA_958336395.1. Lineage (NCBI taxonomy): Eukaryota > Metazoa > Arthropoda > Insecta > Coleoptera > Elateridae > Ctenicera > Ctenicera cuprea. The sequence goes on along the minus strand of OY284494.1, from coordinate 10,051,604 downwards.
TCATAGTATTGAGCTCTAAAATTCAGGTACTCCTCGTATGCGTCGGTGTACTTGTTCTTGGAGAAATCGTAATTTTGTTGCTCGTATGGATACCGCCTGTTATTGATGTTAGCCTTCAAGTTAGTAATATTGACGTGATCCAGATCTGAAGCAATCGATTCTTTATGATTCCTTTTTTTGATTTGAAATGCAACGAGAATCCATTGAGGTCTTTGGAAACCGCTGCTGCTTTTGACCGGCCACACTATGGATGTGGTTTGAGGTAGGTTAGGATAGACGTAAAGATCTCGAGCGTGGAACGAAACGGATATTGGAGTGTTTTTGTTTATTTTGTCATACAACTCCAACTTTCCGGCATCGCTGGGAACAATGTACGGCACTTTCCAGCTCATTTTAGTTATTTTAACCGTTACACCTGCTTCTCCCTGGTAACAATCTACGTCCGACTTTGCACGAGTCAAAATTAATTCTTGACGCATGTTAACGATGGGGCGCCTGTATCCCTCGGCGAAACCAAGCACATGGCGCAGGGGAATGGAGGTGCAAAATGTAGTCGCGTTGGGACATATTTGTAATTCTTTGTTTGATGGGCTCCATCCCGCATGAGAAAGCGCTTTACTTTCTTCCTGGGTGTACGAAACGTATCCCTTGATGGCGCTGCTGAGGCCCGGCGATCTGCAGTTCTCAATGGTCTGGTCGCCCAACACGAAACGTATTTCCTCGAAAAGGAACAGAGGGGCATTGTTGGTCAACACGTGACCTTTAGCCGGATCGTCGGAGGTCATTGTGCCTTCGATGTAGATGGAACTGTCGTAAGTAGCGGTGAGCACATCAGCCTTCTGGATGATGAGATTGATATCGTCAGAGTTATCATAGGCGTTGGTCGCGTAAGGATGATAGGTACGCTTATCAGCTTCAACGATCAGATCCTCGTAGCGAGCGTTCTCGAACACGTTTTTTAAAGCTTCTTCCATATTTACAGAGCACACGGTAACCCAACGACTTTAAGAAATTAACGTCTTGACTGGTAAGCTGTCCCGACGCGTGCGTATTAGCATCCACTTGTAAACTGCCGCCTACTACTGATGCATGTGACTTTTTATAGAAAATGTGTAGACCCATATCGTTTCAACTCTAGACGTATTGTGAATTGTTCCTGCCCAAAATTCACCTCTTCTCCGTTCTGGTCCAGCAATCTCAAGGTGATGTTGTCTATCTTACGAACGTTAAGGGGTAAATACAATATGGTGGCAGGCACGTTGACCAGTCTAAAACCCGGCTCCACCGAGATGTCGAACTCGAAAATTGAATGAGATAACGAGCTGTTGCGGTAGGCTCCCGAGGTAATGTTACACTCCACGTGAATGTTGGTAGCCTTGATTATTCTAACGTCCAAGTCAGACTCGTGAATTTTGCCGGGATGTAGTATTCTAGGTGAGAAACCTAGCATACGTCCGATAGAATCGGCCTTTGTAAAGTCAATGTCGTAATGGCTTTTAATTTCAGCCTTTAAAGTATTGTTGTTGGGTCTTAAAATGAAAGCCAATGCCCCGTGGGCGTTGATTTGAGACTGAAGGTAATTGTTTAACTCTTTTATTTCGTAGGCACCATCCGGTATGGTAACGACTTTATCCTTGCCGTAATATAACTTGTTGTTGCCCTCGTAAATATTTTTAATGGAATTGCATCCGTAGAATCCTGCTAGCCCGAGTCCGTATTCGTAATCGGGATGCAGATCGATGGGTGGGAAATAATCGACACTGATTTTGTTGCCCGTGCCCGTCAAGGTGAATGTCTGAGACATGATTAAAGACGAACTATACCGACACTGTTATTTATTACACTGAGTAAAACGAAATACACTCTAGGTCCTTTGAATTGGTGAGTAAACTGACTAGATGGCTCGAGTCCAACAAATTGCAATCGGTCTCCCAGTCCAGGAATATGTTCAAATCGGTCAGGAATAATGCGAAATTTAACGGTGTGGGATTCTTAAGGTGTACTGTTATTCGTTTATTTTTTATGTTGGTTTCTATAGCGGTAAATTTTATATCGTGAACATGTAAAAGGCTGATTAATATCTTGTTGTATGAGGAATCGATGATACTAGCCGTAGATCTGGTAAAATACGGTGATGCATGTAAAGTGCTTTATACCGACACCGACAGTCTTATTTATCACATAGGATGTCGAGACATCTATGAAGATATGAAAGCGGACATTGACCGCTTTGACACTAGTGGATATCAGCCTGGAAATTCCTATGGAATCCCCCTTGTGAATAAGAAAATACCGGGACTGATGAAAGATGAACACGATGGGGAAATCCTGACTGAATTTGTGGGTTTACGTGCTAAAATGTATAGTGAACGTGTGAACGGTATAGACGCAGGTAAAAAAGCGAAAGGTGTGAAGGGTTACGTAGTTAAACAGACATTAACTTTTGACGACTATGTCAAGTGTTTACAGGGTGGTGAAATATTAAGAGAACAAAATACTATTAGATCTATAGGACATACTGTATATAGTGTAAGGCAAACTAAAATAGCTTTAAGCCCTCGAGATAACAAGCGGCGATTGTTACCGCAAACTACTGATACGTTACCTTGGGGTCATTATACCCTTATGAATCACTGATAAGCTTTGTATAAATATATTTACATGTTTTATTATATAAATAAAAAAATCAATGTTATAATATTTGTCTTTTATTGTATAACTGCATACATTTTATTATTATTTGAAAACAGCATTTTTTCGAATCCATTGGTCATGAGACTTATCCATGCCCAACCAACGAACGTACAGTTGATCGCCTTTTCTACGCAACACCTTTTCAACCAGGTAAATATCGGGATTCGGAGTCTTCTGAAGTTCTTCAGCGTAAAATTGACCTGTTATGGGCTGTCCTTTGGAATCCTCGATAAGGTAGGTTACTGGGTTACCAACCTTTATTTTGAACACCTTGAATATTTCTGTAGACCAGTTGGGGGTGTAACCTTTAGCAAACAGGGTCTTGTACTTTGAAATGCGAACAAAGTCTCCCAAGGAGAATTTTCGTTTGCCCATTATTTTCAGGTTATCGAAGCAAGGCAACAAAGTGGAAGCTGTGACGTCAGCAGGCTTCATTCCTATAGTACTATGTTTTTTGTTATTGTAGTCCCGTGTGACGTCATTCAGTATATCGATCCATTTGAATTTCCCGCGCAAACTGAACGCCTTGTATAGCGATGTTTTGAGCGTACGTATAACTCGCTCTGCCATTGACGCTTTTTTGACACTATAAGTTGAATAGTGGTTTACTCCATGGCCCTTCATTAAAGAGGTAAACCCCCTATTGTAAAATTCTGTTCCCATGTCTGTACAAAGGTGTTTGGGGGTGCGACCCTCTTCGAAAATGGTGGCCATTGCCTTCGTTACCTCAACACCGCCTTTGGATTTGAGCGGACGAGTCCACAAATACTTGGAAAAACAATCGATCACGAATAAAATATACTTGTGACCTTGGTTCTCTTTAGCATACTGAGTAAATTCAGCCAAATCAGCCTGCCATAGGTCATCGAATCCCTTTATGATAGTACGACGTCTAGGGAAATTTTTTCTAGCCGGTTTGTGTAGCTCATTGACTACCTGTTCCATTTTGAGAAGGTGTATTTATATTGACACTGATTGCTTTGACTGCCTGTTCGAGATTGAGATTTTCCATCTTATGCTTGAAATTTTGTATGTCCTGGAGGACACTATCCATCGATCTTAAAGTACCCTCTATCCGGTTCTCTAGTGCATCCACATATCTTTTATTAACCGCATCTGTTATCTGTACAGGATCCTTGACTCGTATGATACGTCTATTTTTAGCATCATATTGCCTCTCTGTGCTAACTGTCTCATTCAAATGCATGCAATTTTCATTCGCATACGTGCTTATTTTAGATTCGATCGTTCCAGGAATGGCCTCTACGATTTTGGTTATTTTGTTATTGCATGCCGTAAATTTAGGTTCCACACTCTCATCCACATATTTTTTGGTAGCAGCATCCGTTTCATTAATGGGTACAGCAACGTTAACCAGTTTACGATTTTCAATGTTATAATCGCCGACAGCTGTTAGTTTAAAACCTATACCGGGATCTCCCTTCTTACCCCCGCGCAGGGTCCAATGATGCCGTCCAAACTTGTCCACACTCATGATGTTACTGGGCATCGAACCCAGAATTCCTAAGCTATTATACCTTCTTCGCGCAATTCTTCAATGATACTCAAAATTTCATTCACATGGCCGGTATGACCGGCCATCTTTGATGAATGTAGTAACATTAAGCGCTCCACCAGTTCATGCGGGGTGTTCCAATAAACGTATTCTTTAGCTTTACCTGTGACATGCTTCAAGCTGGTGCCACTCCAAGTTCCATATCTAGATCGTTTAGGACTCGTCAAAAGAGGCTTTATTATGTTCTGATATTTGTAACTTCGACTTCCCTGAATCTGCCCCCTAGAGCTGTAAAATCGCCTATAAGCGTTAGTTCTATGCAGTATATCAGAGTACTGCTCCAGATCTGCTTTTGTATAGGTATGAGGTTCTTTCATAATTAAAAGTTCATAAAGTCCTTCAGTCCCCAGGTATTCTTTTCCTTTGATATTCAGATTTGGTCCTGGATTCTTAGGATTAGTTGGATCGCCTATGCCCACTGTAGAATCCCCTATTTGCCATTTATCAGTATCCACATCATAATGCACACCGTATGTTGTATCGATTTGGTTCTCTGTGTCTCGAATTAATATATCAACATATTTTCTGGGTAACGGATCATACTGTTCGAGAAAATCATTTCCAGAGGGTTCTTCCAGCATCTGGGAAGCATTGGGAGTCGGTTCAAACACGTCATCCTCATTCTCAGGGTCTATTTCACCGATATCAATGGTATCTAGGAAATCAGGCTGTTTGACTGTTTTAATATGATGTTCAGTCTTAGACTCTGTTTTAGGTTCAGGCTTAGGCTCTGCTTTAGACTCGGTCTTAGGTTCTGTCTTAGGCTCTAGTTCAGGCTTGCTTTCGGATTTCTTTACCAATTTTTGCAAAGGCTCCACTATAGGTTTATAGGTCTTTTCGATAAACTTGAAAGTATCGAAATCTCCACGACGAATCGCCTCATATTTACGCTTGATAGATGTCCTAGCTCGTACAAGCTTTTGCTTCACGAGTTTCTCTTTGACATTCATATTAACTGGCCTGTTATATCTGTTCTAGACCTGTTGATACCTGTTGATACCTGTTCCAGACCTGTTGATACCTGTTCTGTACCTGTTCCAGACCTGTTTATACCTGTTCAGTACCTGTTCAGTACCTGTTCAGTACCTGTTCCAGACCTGTTTATACCTGTTCAGTACCTGTTCCAGACCTGTTTATACCTGTTCAGTACCTGTTCAGTACCTGTTCCAGACCTGTTTATACCTGTTCAGTACCTGTTCAGTACCTGTTCCAGACCTGTTTATACCTGTTCAGTACCTGTTCAGTACCTGTTCCAGACCTGTTTATACCTGTTCAGTACCTGTTCAGTACCTGTTCCAGACCTGTTTATACCTGTTCAGTACCTGTTGATACCTGTTCTGTACCTGTCTCTTAGCAGTTCTGTTGCGGTATGTATCAGATACCGTAGGTGTGCATCTTTATATAGCAATCAAAGCCTCGGCGGTATCTGCCTGTCGTGTCATCTTTAACTATCGTGAGGAATCCATATTTTTCTTTCCAACACTCGGAGCACATTTTTCGAAATTGATCGAAAGACATATCTGTACCCACGTGGTCTTTGTACACATGTTCTAAATTTAATACATCTTGTTTATAAAGAACAATCATGTTAGCGTTATCGCGTATCAGCTGTTTGGGTATTTTAGAGTACGTCTGACAGAGATAGAACGAGTCCACACCGCTATGTCTGCCCATGCTAAAATAATCACGCATAACGTCCTGTTTATCACATGCAATGTCATCGAATATCATTAACGAATGTTGAGGGACATCCTTGGGTGATATTATCTCTTCCTTATCGCTGTATGGGTAATACCCCATTCCTGCAATTGGTTTCAGTAAGCGTTCCAGGTACCGGTACTTGGGCTGGTTCAGCGACTTGCAGTAAATGAAAACATTTTGAAATTTTAACCCGTTTTCAGACTCGATTAAACTTAACAGACATTCTGTTTTTCCAGCACCTGAAGGCCCGCATATTATACATCGCACAGAATTCGGTAAAAGCGGTCCATGTTTATGAGGAGCTTGCGGTTCGATAAAGTCGTGATCCGCAACTCTTAACGTGTGAGGCTGTTTAATAAATTCCATTTTTTGATGGTCGAGCCGTGGCGCCACCTATATATATACCCCTCAACGTATGCGGCTCCCATTAAATGCCTATCGTTCGTCGACGTCGGGGTCGGGGTGTGGTCAACTCCTTGATAAACAACTTACCTGTGGAGCTTCATATTCCAGGTGGATACCAGTACTGTGGCCCTGGGACTCATCTACAGCTCAGACTTGCAAGAGGAGATACCGGGATAAATCCCTTGGATGCGGCGTGCAAGGAACACGACATAGCCTACAACAAGTACAAGGATCTGGATAGGAGACATCAAGCAGACAAAGTGCTGACCGAGAGGGCGTGGGAAAGATTCAAGTCTAGAGAGTCCGATATTGGAGAGAAGGCGGCTGCGTGGGGGGTAACTACAGCAATGAAGTTAAAAACCAAAATGGGATTCGGTTGTAAAAAATCAAAGCCCAAAACGGGTGCCAGTTGTAAAAAACCAAAGAAGAAAGTCACCTTTAAAACTGGCTTGCTGTCTAAAGTTCAGAAAGCCGTAAAAAAATCCGGAGCATCCTTGCTGAAAGATATGATAAAGGTTGGACTCTTGGCGGCTAAACAGGCAGTTAAAAGCGTGGGAGGCAAGAAAAACGTTATGGTTCCCCGGGTTATACCTTTACCCAAAGAAGGCGGGTTCCTACCCTTTCTCGTGCCACTTTTTGCGGGCTTATCGGCCGTTGGAGCGCTTGCTGGTGGTGCTTCGGGCATAGCAAAGGCGGTAAACGAGGCCAAGGACGCGAGAAAACAGCTGGGCGAAAACGAGCGTCATCATCAGGTCATGGAAGCGATAGCGCTCGGCAAAAAAGGAAACGCTCTTTATCTACGACCTCACAAATCCGGTCGTGCACTATATCTGAAACCGTATTCAAAAAACTGATAAAACTACCTCGAAGGTCATTGACCGATGTAGACTTGAGAAAATTTGCGAAAGATATCCCATATTTTAGAGGTGTGTTTATGCGCGACAGTCTGCCTCACAAACCGCACATTAACGAGAGTGGAATTATAAATTTGGATAATGCCAATGGCCCGGGATCTCATTGGGTCGCTTACAAGAAGCGAGGACCTTACGTCGTATATTTCGACAGCTTTGGTGACCTTGGGCCTCCGCTCGAAGTGCTCAAGTATTTTCGAGGTTGCAAGATCAGATATAATTATGAAAGGGAGCAACAATACAACACCGTAATTTGCGGACATCTCTGTTTAAATTTTTTAAATAAGATATATGAATAAATAATATTAGCCTCATTCTCAGTACAGAGGTCTGTCTGGAAACATGGCGTATTTTACCAGATCTACGGCTAGTATCATCGATTCCTCATACAACAAGATATTAATCAGCCTTTTACATGTTCACGATATAAAATTTACCGCTATAGAAACCAACATAAAAAATAAACGAATAACAGTACACCTTAAGAATCCCACACCGTTAAATTTCGCATTATTCCTGACCGATTTGAACATATTCCTGGACTGGGAGACCGATTGCAATTTGTTGGACTCGAGCCATCTAGTCAGTTTACTCACCAATTCAAAGGACCTAGAGTGTATTTCGTTTTACTCAGTGTAATAAATAACAGTGTCGGTATAGTTCGTCTTTAATCATGTCTCGGACATTCACCTTGACGGGCACGGGCAACAAAATCAGTGTCGATTATTTCCCACCCATCGATCTGCATCCCGATTACGAATACGGACTCGGGCTAGCAGGATTCTACGGATGCAATTCCATTAAAAATATTTACGAGGGCAACAACAAGTTATATTACGGCAGGGATAAAGTCGTTACCATACCGGATGGTGCCTACGAAATAAAAGAGTTAAACAATTACCTTCAGTCTCAAATCAACGCCCACGGGGCATTGGCTTTCATTTTAAGACCCAACAACAATACTTTAAAGGCTGAAATTAAAAGCCATTACGACATTGACTTTACAAAGGCCGATTCTATCGGACGTATGCTAGGTTTCTCACCTAGAATACTACATCCCGGCAAAATTCACGAGTCTGACTTGGACGTTAGAATAATCAAGGCTACCAACATTCACGTGGAGTGTAACATTACCTCGGGAGCCTACCGCAACAGCTCGTTATCTCATTCAATTTTCGAGTTCGACATCTCGGTGGAGCCGGGTTTTAGACTGGTCAACGTGCCTGCCACCATATTGTATTTACCCCTTAACGTTCGTAAGATAGACAACATCACCTTGAGATTGCTGGACCAGAACGGAGAAGAGGTGAATTTTGGCCAGGAACAATTCACAATACGTCTAGAGTTGAAACGATATGGGTCTAACCATTTTCTATAAAAAGTCACATGCATCAGTAGTAGGCGGCAGTTTACAAGTGGATGCTAATACGCACGCGTCGGGACAGCTTACCAGTCAAGACGTTAATTTCTTAAAGTCGTTGGGTTACCGTGTGCTCTGTAAATATGGAAGAAGCTTTAAAAAACGTGTTCGAGAACGCTCGCTACGAGGATCTGATCGTTGAAGCTGATAAGCGTACCTATCATCCTTACGCGACCAACGCCTATGATAACTCTGACGATATCAATCTCATCATCCAGAAGGCTGATGTGCTCACCGCTACTTACGACAGTTCCATCTACATCGAAGGCACAATGACCTCCGACGATCCGGCTAAAGGTCACGTGTTGACCAACAATGCCCCTCTGTTCCTTTTCGAGGAAATACGTTTCGTGTTGGGCGACCAGACCATTGAGAGCTGCAGAGCGCCGGGCCTCAGCAGCGCCATCAAGGGATACGTTTCGTACACCCAGGAAGAAAGTAAAGCGCTTTCTCATGCGGGATGGAGCCCATCAAACAAAGAATTACAAATATGCCCCAACGCGACTACATTTTGCACCTCCATTCCCCTGCGCCATGTGCTCGGTTTCGCCGAGGGATACAGGCGCCCCATCGTTAACATGCGTCAAGAATTAATTTTGACTCGTGCAAAGTCGGACGTAGATTGTTACCAGGGAGAAGCAGGTGTAACGGTTAAAATAACTAAAATGAGCTGGAAAGTGCCGTACATTGTTCCCAGCGATGCCGGAAAGTTGGAGTTGTATGACAAAATAAACAAAAACACTCCAATATCCGTTTCGTTCCACGCTCGAGATCTTTACGTCTATCCTAACCTACCTCAAACCACGTCCATAGTGTGGCCGGTCAAAAGCAGCAGCGGTTTCCAAAGACCTCAATGGATTCTCGTTGCATTTCAAAACAACAAAAGGAACCATAAAGAATCGATTGCTTCAGATCTGGATCACGTCAATATTACTAACTTGAAGGCTAACATCAATAACAGGCGGTATCCATACGAGCAACAAAATTACGATTTCTCCAAGAACAAGTACACCGACGCATACGAGGAGTACCTGAATTTTAGAGCTCAATACTATGACAAGTCGGAAGTGGCATCCTTGTTCGATTACAAAGAATTCAAGGGCAAACCCGTATTCGTAATCGACTGCACAAAACAAAACGAAAGCGTTCAGAATATAGTGATCGATCTAAAATTGGAACTGGAAGCCTCTGAAGCGTTTAATAACGGGACTGCCGCTTATTGCCTCATTCTTCACGACGTATTGCTGCAGTACGAGCCATTCACCGGTCTAGTTAGAAAAATTTAAGAAAAATGTATGTGGTAGCCGACGTTCAAGCTTTCAACGCCCCCGAGTTTACTGCCAAGGAACTTGCCGTGTGGGATGGCACCTGTTTGTCACATTACCTGTTTAAACCTCCGTTTCCGTTCTCCGTACTTAATATGGAACAGAGAAGGCAGGCGTATTGGTTACAAAGCAACCATCACGGGTTAAATTGGAATCACGGTTACGTAGACCTCAAGGATCTTCCAACAATTTTGCAACACGACACGAGGCGGGCTCACACGGTATTCTGTAAGGGATTGGAAAAGGAGGCGTACCTGAAGAAGTTTTTGGGCGACAAAGTCCAAACCGTGGAAGACTACCAATTCAAGCTTCATCCCAGCGCACCCGAATGTTTTTATCATAGCTTAAGCTTATGTCATTGTGCTATTAATAACTGCAAATTATTGTATCGAGAATTACAAAAAGATAATAAAACAGATGCTGTTATATATTATTAAGTTTGGTAGTTTTTTTTTTTTACTTGTAATAAAGCAAAGATGTACCATTACTTTTTTTCAGTTTACTAACAGTCATCGCGCTGTACACATCGTTACGTGAACGCGCTATAATGGCTCATTTTAAATTCCTAACTCTTATCATTATATGCGGTTTGGCCCACACAAATGCATTGCTGTATGAAGATTACGCTCAGGAAGTTCAAATATTACGTGACTCTGGTTATTTACAAGATAAGTCCAATAACCTTATGGATGACACTGTGGTTTCCGATGCCGTGGCTACATTTCAACAATCCCATGATTTACCTGTCGACGGGTCGTTCAACGAAGCCACTTTGACTTTGTTGGGTACACCTCGATGCGGAGTCCTGGATTCCGAGTTTAGGATAAGTAGTAATAAATGGCCTAGTAGCGTGATAAAATGGCGTATAGTTAGCAGCCGTACGAGCATAATAAACATTGCCACTAAAGCGTTCGCAGAATGGCAGCAGTATGCGCCTTTGAAGTTTAATTATGATTATTTCCATCCCAACATATCGATATCATTTAAACGGGCCAATCATAGCAGGGATACATCTAAATCCCTGTGCCCTCGGGAATTTGATGGACCCGGTAGAGTTCTTGGGCATTCCGAATTTCCACCCCAGCCAGGTCAACACGATTACGTTGTTGAAATACACCTAGATGAGGCTGAATCATGGTATTACGGGGAGGATACGGCCCCGTCTGATCAAATCAGTCTGTTGGGAACCTTAATTCATGAAATAGGTCATGCACTAGGAATACACCATTCCGCCCGTAAAAGTTCCATAATGTACGATTATTACGATGCCTCCAAGCTTAATTTAAGTGCTGATGATATAGGGGCCATTCAAGCCCTGTATGGGATCCCGGCTTCGGTACGGCCATCACCCACAATTCCCACGCCTCGGGCTAGCCCTCCGCCACGTCCTCCGACTCAGCCGCCGCCAACGCAGCCTCCCCGGGAGAATCCTCCGAATTTATGCGAGGTTCCCGTAAACACATTTCTAATACTCAACAAGCGGCTCTACCTGTTCTACCAGAAGTGGGTTTGGATATCAAAGTTAGACAGCGAGAAAATAGAAGGTCCTATGTACATCCTCGATTGGCTCAACTTTTTACCGCCCAGCTTTACTAAAATAACAGCCCTATATCAAAAGCCCACGGGCGAAATCATGCTCTTCATAGATAGATACGTCTATGCAGTAGATTTTCCAAGTCTAAGACTGTTACCGGGTTGGCCGAAGCAATACAGCACCCTAGGCATTCCCGCAATAGCCGATGTTCAAACGGCTTTGGTCACTTACACGGGAAGGACGTTAATATTCCACGACAACATTCACTTTGTAGAATTGGACTGTTCTAATACAGCTAAAGTTCGCGGTCTAGTTGCCGAACATTTCCCCGGACTACCTGGAAAATTTACCTCCGCCTTTCGATATAGAAACGGGCTGTTGTACTTTATACATCAGGATAACTTTTACGAATTTGACGAATTTACCAATACACTACAAAAAGCCGGGAAGCTGGACCTATCATTGTTCAATGTTCCGTGCAGCAACAAAGGCATTTTACAACAGATGAAAGATCTATTGTCTAAATTAATATCCCTGGATGTGTCTCTAACGTCGTCGGTTCCCTACGAAGATGATGAGGAATAAAAACATCGTGACGTTTAACGAAACCAAAAATACAGTACATCACCTGATCGCGTGGGAGTATGCCTATCGAGAAGCCCGAAAAAGTACGTGGATGAATGCCGCTATAGACAGATTTCGATTTCAAAGAAGAATTTCAACACTTGAAGATGTTATCTCTAGAGTTCTGCATGATGAGCATAGATCACGCATAAGACAATACATTACTTTACATAAAAATAATTATTGTACACTTAAAGAATAATAAAATATTGTAATATAAATAGCACAAGTGTTTACATTTAAAACAATTTCAAAATACATGGATTTTGGTACTGTGTGTACTAGCGGGATTTTATCTGCCTTCCTGTTGTAATTTATTTCATTTACATTGGGAAAGTACAATCAGTGGCACAATTTTTTTAAATTTTATTTTATTCACACCAAATTATTATCTACCCTTCTTTCTCTTATCTCAACTTCATATCTTCGACTTCTTTATCAATATAATTATATCAGAACACATGTAAAATTAGTGAAATTACAGCTAAAAATCACCTTTTCATATAAGAATGCATGCATTTTCAAACACAAGGCCAAGGCGTCTTCGGGGGCCGCTCCCTTCGGGGTGGGGGGTGGGGCGCGCGTCACCGTCAATCTCCTTATCACATTTTTTAGGCCGCGCATTTTTGAACCAACGGTTTTTTCAGGGGTTGCGGTTTAACGGTTCTCCTTATCAGCACAGGGACTAGCATCAACCCGGATGTACACCTTAGGTTAGATGCCCACACGTGGACGGTTACTCCTTATCACCTGACTCAAGGTCTAGATAACAGCCAGACCGGATGTAAAGTAGCAACTTTTTGCCCTGTACATTTCTTATGGGAGTTTTGACCCAGAACACCTGTAGCCCCTCTACTGAAGTACCCACTTAGAGGGTATTAGTAGACCACTTAATAACAAACACTTTGACAGTATTCAAATGTTTGGGAATGTATCCCGATCGTCACTAGCAGTTGTTATCGAAGTGGCTTTGTATCTACTGTTGTAACAAGTGACAGTTTGAGCATTTTTTAGTGTTATTTTCGTTTTGAGTTTCTGCTATAATTAATTAATAATAATAGTTTTTGGTTATGGAATCATCAACTTCAGGCATGTAGCTATATTTAAGTAACTTTTAACTTGCTTTTGACGTTGTTACTATATATTTAAATACGCTTAACAAAATTGTAGTTGCATATTTTTTGCATTATGATGAAATCTTTAAACACTTAACTTTTTAGTTATGTTCCAAGGTAGATCGAGTGCCGAAATTTTTTTTTCTATTAAGTTTGACTTACCAGGAATGTAGAAATCTTTCGCTTGTTTGCAACTTTTTGCACCTTTGATAGTTATTCACTTATGCTTTCTTAGCTACTGTTTCTTACTCTACCCACATATCTCCATTATTTATTGTTTTATTTTAGGAACGAGTTCGAACACATTATTTATCTCTAGAAAAGAACTCATAGACATCATGAAACGATCTGGAGCAAGTGGTTTAGACCAACAACACAATTTCATGGTAGAAGAACTCAAGAAGCGGAGAAAGTTTGCGTCTTCAATTTTATTTGTTTATTTCAGGATTTTAATTATGTTTTTCGGTTTTCGCCACCCTAAAAACCACCCTATTTTATCCAAGAGATTTTTTTCACTATTTTTTCGTTAATTCGGAGGTCGAATTCTATACGAATCCGAAGTTTCAGAATTTTACTCGGCTATTTCTATTTCCATCCCCTAAAAACCACCCCAATTTATCAACAGGATTTTTTAAATTATTTTTCCTGTAATCACGGGCTTAATTTGAACCAGTTTCATAAGTTTCAGAATTTTACTCTGCCATTTCTATTTCCATCCCCTAAAAACTACCCCAATTTATTAATGGGATTTTTTTTATTATTTTTCCTGTAATCACGAGCATAATTTGGACCAGTTTCATAAGTTTCAGAATTTTTGCCAGAAAAATGTTCATTCTGCCCTACTGTGCGCCGATAGCTTTACACACATTCCAGCTGTTAGAATGAGGTAGGATCGGCTGTTAATCGAAGACATCAGACGCTAGTCCCTAGGTCTCCCGGTTACGGCCCTACTTCATATCTACGGGGGCGCATTAAAATTTTTTGCCCAGGGCGGTAAAACGTCTGGCGCCGGCCCTGATGAAAAAAATCATGATTTTTTTCACTAAACGGCACTTAACAGCTAATAACAATAATACAGTTTAAACTCTTAGCCAAAGTATTCTGAAAACAAAATCTGCAAAAATATAGTTTGCTATGTATTTTTCATATAGTTCAACTTTCTTAGGAAACACTGTATTAATGTAAGCGTCGTCATTTCGATACGTAACGTATTATTTCTAAAACAAATTACTTGAGAGAAAATTCTCTTATTTTCTTTTTACTTTTTAGTCTTAGTATCAGTCGTTAGTCTTGTCTATTCTAGAATTATTTCGTTAAATTTCACATGTGATTTCAGGTTTTGATCATCCGAAACTTGATCTTTGCCGATTTATAAAAAAAAACTCTTAGATCAACTCTGTACAATCAAACATGATGTGACCTTCTGAAAATAAATACAAACCGTTAAATGAATCGATAAACACAATTAAGTGTTAATTTTCAAGTTACTTTACAATAAAAACAATTTATGCAAAAATCAAGTTTTTTAAGCATGTTTAAAACTAACTTGGCTTAAATTGTTATTTACATTTTTTCTAAGCTGCGTATAAAATATCTTTGGTTTAAAGGTGTCTGTTTTAAACAATTATGTTAGTCGACTCATTTAACATTTTAGGATTTCTACAAATAGAGCTTGAATTTTTAGTAATTTTACTACAAAAACAAATGTTGTTAAATAAAGACTATACCATGTGAAAGACATGCAATTTAAGGATGCATTTCGTTTTATTTTTAATCACACTATAAAAATAGGTTTGGTATCAAAACAAATACATAAACCTAGTTAATAAGAAACAACAGATATAGATAGCATTGACCAGTAATTTTCGAACCAAGTGTAGCATAATATTTGTTGACATTTGTTTTATGAAAACGATCTGCATTTACTATAGAAACGGGGCCATTTTTTTAATTATAATAAATACGTATTTAGTTACAAGTTACAGACGTATTGTGTTACATAAGCAAATTGTGTATAGCACTTAAAAGGTCAAAAGATTTAATGCATATGAAAGTATATGTTGAGGAAGTATAAAGTGTTGCAGACTTAGAAACACATTAAAAAAAATTATACCATAATGTATAATGTGTAAAGAACTAGATAAAACTAATTATTTCTAGATTGGTGAATGAAGGTCTCACAACGTTTTTTCAGCCGGAAACAGTTCCTACAGAAAAAATAATAGTAATGCTATCTGATGCTGCACTATATATGATAAAAGCAGGGCGAAATTTAAATATTTTTTATCTAAATTTAATCCATACAACTTGTTTGGCTCATGGTGCAAATAGAGTTGCTGAAAAAATTAGGAATTAATTTCCAATTGGGCCTAAAGACAGGAGTTCGTTAAAATTCAACAAGTAAACAAAAACCATGGGCGTACTTCCATGAAGTTATACGTAAACATATTAGACAAGAGAACTCATTTTTCGGCCGAAAATTTAGAAAAAGTTGTTGTTATGTACTGCAATTCTTAAATTTTTTATTCAACGGTGGTTTTCCGTCTTTTATGAATGTTGATAGTCCAAACTTTTTTTACGCATAACTTTCCCGTTGTTTTAACAAATTTACACGTTCTATTATCATCAATTCGTGGTTCCTATTTTATATTTCAATTAAAAAAAAATATTTATGAAGTTTCATAAAATTGTTTCGTGAAGTACTTTTGAATCTCATGACCATTCATATTCTAAGCTTATAAAGCCTGTTTTATTTTATTTTACTATTACAAAAGTTTCAATTTCAGTTGACCAAACAAATAATAACTAGCTGCACAAGCAAGATTAAGGGCAAACATATGAATGTGTTACGATTCTAAGCTCGTAGATAATTCGTTTAAAACTTTAGATATGCGCCAACTATACATTTGAAGTAATAATGCCGAAATTAATTGATTTCTTCCCAATTTAAATACCGGCCAAATACTAGACTAGAAATCCGGATTATACGGCCTTTGCAAATGATTTAATATTTAATGTAAAAAAGATATTAGTGAAAGCTCCCCTGAGGGTGCAATTATTTAAAGAAAAATTGCCTCCCAAATCAGTGCTTACTAGATAGGGTACGTAGTTGGATGCTGCTCTTTATTATTTAAATAATTTAAAAATATTTTAAAAATTAATTTAAATTTTGAAAACTCCTCAAGTTGTACCACAGATTCAAAAACTGTAATAAACAATTCTCAACTCGCAAAACAATTATCATTTATTAAAGTCAATTAGAGTTTTGCAAGTACTACACTCAATTAATTACAAAAGAAAGAAGTATTGCTATCCGATTTAGTAGAACTTATAAAAACGTTTGGAAAGTCAATTCATCAAGTTAAATGGAGTATTGAAAAAGTTGTATGGCAGAAACTAACAGACGTATTAAAAAAAAAAGGTTTTAGAACTCTTGTGTAGGTAAAATGAGGTTCTAAGTGGCAATTTTAATGCTAATGACATGCAACTAGACTTGGACTTTACTACTAATTTAAAAAATGCGCCAATTACTTCAGTTGACATTGAAAGGAGCTTTTTCGCCTATAAAAACATACTGTCTGATAAAAGGCAGTCGTTTCATGCTAAAAATCTTGAAACACATTTTGTAATTCATTGCTATAATACGATAAAATATAAAGATTAGATTTAATACAATAATTTAAAATAGTACATTATACACAAAGGGAGAGAAACGTTTTATTTTTCTTGGCAGTCTCTCCCGAGGTGTATATACTATTTTTTCCACGATCGGGAGTAGAAACGCTTAATTTGATAAATGAATAATTATAATAAATCGGAGCGAAATTACAATATTTAGAAGCCTTTGGGATGTTTCCATGCAACGTACCAGGACAACAGACATTTGTTTACAAAAATAATAAGAAATAAAATAAAAACTCCCCTAGGGAAATTGTTGTCTTATTTCGTCCCTAGGGAGTAAATGCTTTACTTCTGTCACAATTTTGATGCCATAGAAACCGACTTCTACTCCCGGTCGTGGAAAAAAAATTTGTTTACTGATTTCACTTGCAAGTTTTGTATATAATGCTAATAATGCTAATATAATATTATTTTGTGCATAATATGTTGCATACCTTTGCATATAATGGTATATATTGTATATATGTGGTGCATATGTATGCGCATATTTTGACGTTTTTTTGTGCATAAAATCCGCGCTTTGTTAATAACATATTAGACAATGCAAACGGGCTCTGCGTTTTAATAAATAGATGAATATAAGCAGTCATAATAGTTAAGCATATTTTAATGGTAATTTGCTTTACCGAAAACTATCTATCTGTTAGACCGCGGGGCACTATTAGCTAGCATAGATAATACGATTTTCCCGTCCAGTCAAGTCATCTATACGTGCTTACAACGTCAATTCGCATCAACGTCTGTCTGAGCCGGTCAGATACTGGCTCAAGCGGGGGAATATTACGGATACGTGCCGCACACAGTATAGGAAAGACGTAGAAATGTGGCCCAGAGGCTGATTCAGGTTCTAGAATTTGCTCATTTTTCCAGCATTTTACATTTATTTTGTTTTTAAGTTTATTATTACCGATAAAAGTATAAAAAATAGTAGTGTAACAATCACGAATAATAGGGCAACAACTGTTGTACAGAGATATTTTTTTCACTCAATGTCCAGATAATTGCAGATAAGAGCCTGACAAATGTACACTGCTTTGGACGCTCAAAATATTCAAACACCAGTGCAGGTTTACATAAGTTACTCAATAAAAGTTACTTAGAATGCAAAAAAAACCTGAGTAAGAGAGGTACAGGGTTTGTAAGTAACTGAGGCGTTACTTTTTTAAGTCAACTGTTTTTATAGCTGTTTATATTTATCCAATGACTACAATGCACAAGTTTAGAAGAATTTAAAAATTTTGGTCTGTTAATTTCATCCTTTTTTGATATAAGATTATTTTTTTAGGATATTGGTTTTTTGAAGTTATAACTGTCTTAAAACTGCAGGTATGTCCAGGTCATAATTGCAATATCATGCAATCTAAAAAAATCGCGTATGTTATACTGAGTACGCGACATCTTTTTGGTTTCATCCTTTTGGGACGCTTGGCAGTTTTCAATAAAAACTAGTCGTTTTCTCCATTGTTTGCCTTATTGTAATCTGGACCAGAAAGTGATTAACTAACGTCCTCGTTTTGTACGATGTAATTGTCTAATGGCATTTTCTTTTTTTTTTCTATATCGCACGGCCAGTTAAAGATTGACAATGGGTAATAAAAGTAAAATGTTAAACATTATTTTTGGAATTTGTCTATAATTGTAGTTTACGAGGTAGCATATATAACTGCTGCAAACTAATATAATCCAAGTAGCTATAAAAAATGAGTGCAGGAAAAACAAAAGTACATTGTATGTACTCGGACAGTTCTTGTTAGATTGCATTATTTTCTTCGCAGTGTTAAAGTTTGTGTGTCCTATGAAAATATATTTAACAAGAGAAAATTTCATAGCCATGATTTTCTATGTTTTTAAAAGTTTGCCATCACAAAAGAATGTATTGAAATAATTCGCTCTGCTTTTGATAATGAAACACCTAGTATTAGGTCAGTTTAGCACTGTACAAACGTTATAACAAAAGTTTCATTATAATATAAAATGCTTCTTCTTCTTCTTCGCTGATCCTTATGCCCTTTCAGGCGTCGAATGTGGGGTTCTTGTCCTGCATCCATTTCCTCCATTCTTTCCTGTCTCTTGCTAGGGTTCTCATTTCTGCTACTGTTTTTCCTCTTTCCATTCCTATTTCTCGGATTTGATCCATCCATTTTCTTCTTGGTCTTCCCCTTAGCTTTTTCCTTGGTTTTCCAGTCTCCATTATTTTTCTTGTGATTCTGGTCGGATCCAATCTCACTATATGTGCATACCAGTTCAATTGTTTCTTTTTTATTTTTTCCATTATTGGCTCCTGTTCTGTTATTTCTCTAATACTGTCATTTCTTACCCTGTCCCGTTTAGTTTTCCCTGCAATTTTTCTGAGGTGTTTCATTTCAATAGAATTTATTTTATTTTCATCTTTTTTTCTTAATGTCCAGTTTTCACAAGCGTATGATATTGTTGGTATTGTTATTATATTATGTATTTTCCTTTTCACCTCTATGTCTATGTCTTTATGCCCTAGTATTGTGTTGTTTATTGAGTAATATATTCTTGTTGATTTATTAGCTCTGTTTGTTAATTCAGCCTCTATTTTCCCATCTTCCGTTATTATACTTCCCAAAAATTCGTATGTTGTTACTCTTTCCAATGTATTATTCTTGCATTTGATTTCTTTGTCTATCTGGGTGTCTGTTTGTTTTTCATTTACTGTCATTGTTTTCGTTTTGTTTATATTTATTTCCATTTTTATGTTTTCAATTTTTTTAGTCCAGGCGTTTACTAGATTTTGCATTTTGTCCTTCTTATTTGCTATTAATATCACGTCATCTGCGTAAAGCAGGCTGCTCACTTTAACTACTTCTAGATTCTAATTTTATCCATAATAATGATAAATAGTAGAGGGCTTAGGCTGTCTCCTTGTTTTATTCCTTCACTCATTTTAAATTCATCCGATCTTTGTCCCGCCATTTGCAGTCTTGCTCTAACCGTTTCATATCTACTTCTTACTGCGTTTATTAACATGCTAGGTATTTCCAGTTCTCCCAGGGTTTTCCATATTTCCCTCCTATCTACCGTCAAGGATACTAAACCTCTACAGGATTGCTTATCGCCTATGCTTCTATATGCGGCAAGACGTAGTAGAAGTAGGAGGTAACTCTGACGTCACGCGCTTATACCGACTTGTTTGTTTGTTAGCTTATGCATTGTTTTCCATCCGTTTCTTGCATTTGATGATGTTTTACTATTATTTAGACCGATTTAATTCATGTTTATAGTTACCTTTATAAAACTTTTATTCATTTACTTTAGAATTTGTTTGTAGACTATTTTGTATGGTATTGTTTTAAGAGTTTTATGTTAATTTAGCGTTGATTGCTGTGTTTAGTGCTAAAGAACCTTTAGATATTTTGTTAAATTATTAATACTCTAGGCTGATGACAATTATTGATCAACAGTTTGTGGTTGAGTATTAATTAATAAGTAAATATATTGCGAAAAGTATAATTTTTTAAGAGGACACTACCTAAAAGTGCTTTTATAGAAATGAGTGATGCTAAAAAAGTAGCGGAGGCAAGGGGTGGGGGCAAAGGGATATAGAAATTGGTAAACTTTTTAAAAGGGCATATTGATTTCAATTTCGTCATTACAACTTCTATACACTGACATGAAAAATGAATACAATATTAGATATATATGCACTAATAAATTAAATCTAGACAGTCTTGAAAATTTTTTCTTCCAAGTGCGAAGTCGTGGTGGGGCTGATGAACATCCATCCCCTCTAAATGCCATCAAAAGAATGCGATTAATAATTTAGGAACAAATCCAGACATGCCGTAATATGCATTTTTATGTGTATATTACCCAGAAAAAATTGAAATTATAAATTTAAAAATCGAGACAGTGGCCAGTTATTTCCTGTTCTCGCGGCCACCCGGTATAGCCGGCTATTTAGCCAAGAAAATTAAAGATACTAACGCAGAGTTTAGAAATTACATAAACAATATTAAATCCGTGCGTGATTATGATTTACCACCATGGGTTAAACCCAACAAATAAAATTCTTTATTCGTTGGTTAGACCGCTTTCTTATGGAGGACTGATTAATGGTTCCGTCAAACGAGTGGTTGAAAAAAGTGGTGAAATTAAATAAATATTTTTTAAAATACCACGGTGTACGTTTTATAGAAGAAATACTGTAAAAATGTTAAACTAAAAAATAAAAAAACAAGAAAGGGATGTGCCAATTGCAATAATTACAGTGTTTGTAAAATTAGGAATAATTATTAGAATTAATTATTTAAATTTAAAAGCAAAAGAATACAAAGAAGATCGAGCGAGAAACCGCAAAATGCGGAAATTACCAATTAGGTGTTTATAATATTATACATTTGTAAATATCTATGTTTTTGTAATAAAAATTATAAAAAATGTTCTCTATTTATTGCTAAATCAAATATTTCGGGCTAAATATTTATTTAGTTGCCCTAAAAGATTAGAAATACCTAATAATTTATAATAATCCGTGAATAATCGTATGAAAAACGTATGAACATAGCACAGTCTACAGCACGAGTCTTACAGCAGTCTACACGAGTGACGTCACGCGAGTGGCGCGTGGTGTTTGGTTATTGGCGTATGAGCAATCCTGTAGAGGTTTAGTATCCTTGATCTACCGTATCGAAGGCTGCTTTTAGATTGATGAAAGTTAAGTATAGTTCCTCTCCTTCTCCTATTTTTCTTTCTATTATATTTCTTATTATATATATGTTGTCGTTTGTCTGTCTGCTTGGCCTAAATGCTGCCTGTTCCTCTCCCAATTTCGGTTCCACGTGTTATCCTAATCCTTTTTCCAAGATTTTTGTATATAGCTTGTAGCTGGTTTGGGCTAAGCAGATTGGTCTGTAATTTTCACACTGTGTTTGTGTTCCTTTCTTGTATATCGGTATTAAAAGGTTATTTTCCCAGTCCCTCAGGATTTTTTGTTTTTCCCATGCTTCTTTACAGATAGCCCATATCTAGTCTATTCCTTTTCCCCCCAGCCATTTAATCATCTCCGGTGCTATGCCGTCTTCTCCACTTGCTTTTCCAATTTTGATTTTTTGTAATGCCTCTGACTTCTTCCCTTTTGATTTTTTGTTGTTGTTCCGTTTGTTCTTCTCTTGTCATTTTATTATCTGGAAGGTTCGGTCCTGGCGGAACAAGTGAATACGCGAGTGAAAACCGCACCAATATATTGGCCGCAAACTGGTGATACAGAGTGTATTTTTTGTGGAAGTGACACTGTAACAGGTGAAAGAAAGAAAGGAGAATAACCCTACATTAATCAGCTATAAGGTAGGATTAGTATTAAGAAGATTTTTGAAGATTTCAAGACGAAAGCACTGATAAGTAGCTGACCTTCGACTGGGGCCAGCTACTTCGCGCGGTACGAGAGGTGCAAAGATAAACGTATCTAGCGCTGTCCAGCATAAACAACGAACAAGGCCGTACTTGAGGAATTTAAAACAACGAGAAAGTAACTAAAACACAGCGAGAATAGCAGGAAATGCTTGAAGATATAAATAAGAAATTAGATAGAATGGAAGCAAGAGACGAACGTATAGAAAGGAAAATGGATATAATTCAAAAGGAAGTGAATAAAATTAAGGACGAAAATAAACAGCTGAGAAGTGAAAATCAACAATTTAAACAAAGGGTAATACAACAGGAAAGAATGGAAGCGATAGAAAGAGAAATGAGAAGAAAGAAAATAATCATACACGGAATAGAAAGGCAAGAAGGAGAGAGCGACCTACAGCTAAAAGAGAAAGTAAGGATAGTCCTAAGGGATATGGAAGTAAAAATAGCAATTGAAAAAAAAACAGAAATTAGAAGAATTGGAAAGCAGCAAAACGGGAAATATAATCCAATCCTAGTTGAACTAAGGGAATGGGCAAAGAAAACGGAGATATTGAAAGCAACAAAAAAACTAAAAGGCACAAAAATATACATAGAGGAAGACTACTCAAAGGGGACCCAAGAAACAAGAAAAGAGCTGATAATATAAAATGCAGATATCTAAATTATTTTTAATAACATATTTATGTTTAATACAAACACTATTTATTTCAAGTACTATTCTAAATGAAATTTATAAATCTAATTGTATGAAAACAAAGTTTAAAAATTTATTATATAAAATTTATATTAACGCAGTGGCGGATTAGGCTATTTGGAGGCCCTAGGCGCAAGCGCATTTAAAGCTCCCCAATTATGCAGAAAGGGGAGCGGTGCTACTAAAAATTAAAAATAAAAGAATTTTTGAAGAGCGTTAAATTAATTGAAATACATAAATTTAGTGAGATGTACATTTGATTCTTATTAAATACACATCCACACATTGATAAACAGCCGTATATTTTCGTGATTATTAAGAGTGGAGATTTAAATTTTTGCACAGTTGTGCAACTTTATGAGGTGTATCTTTTGGCGTGTTCAACTCAAATGTTAGATGTAAACCCAGCCTACTGCGAATTCGCAAATAGGACCAATTCTTGATATTTTGCTTCGCGTTGGCGAATTTTAATTCCCAAAATTCGCATTTAAAATTTTTTAGTAATTTTCACGCCCAGTCGGAGTTTTGATTTTCAGTTTTAGGTAGAAGGCCATGGAATCAAAAGAACCTGTCAGGAACAAATGAAAAAACAATAATAAATTAGGTATTGTTTATTTTCTTCGATACACTGAACACTGCCGTTTAAATTAAAAAATGCATTAAATTTTTGTTGAATACATAATTCATTAGTGTTATTTATTTGTTTTTGGCAAGTTATTTTGTTTCCATGGTACTCTAGTCAAAACTCGAACTGTGCCAAAATTACTAAAATAATTCAAAATGCGAATTTTGCGATGAAACTCAGTAAATGGGGTGAAAATTGAATTTTGAATAACTTTTTTCAATAATTTTTTTTAGTAACGCCAACGTGAAGAAAAATATAGAGAATTGGCATTAATCGCGAGGTCGCAGTAGGCTGGCTTTAGAGACTAGACTCTAGACGTGGGAAAATAAAGAAATTTTCACCCGTCTCAGCGGCCAACCCGCGAAATTCAAAAGATGGGCTGACCCGGCCCGTCCGGTCCGTTTTATGATTACGTAAATTTGTCCTGGCAAATTTGGGCCGGCAAATTTGGTCCAACAAATTTGATCCGGCAAATTTGGCTCCGCAAATTTGGCCCAGCAAATTTGGCAGGTCAACTCAACTTGTGTAAGGTTGTATTTAACATTTTAGTTACGGCAGCTGTCTTTAGCTCTGCCAGGCCGGTTAAGCCCTGCTGGCCCGGTGAGGCCCTGTAAGGCACAGCTGGCTCGGCAAAGGCCCGGCTAGGAATTTAAATAGGCCCGGCCCGATCCATGGGCCGGGCCAGGGCCAAAATTTCGGGCCGGGATGCCCACCTCTAAAAAAGCTTTTTCAATTACAATTAGAACATTCTCTTCAATAACTGGTAATTGAAAAAGCATTCTGAATCACGATTATTTATGAAAAACGATTAATAATAACTTTTACACAAAAATGTGTTTTTAATAATGTGTTAATAGAAATTTTAAATAGGTTATTACGCCATCTACCTTTAAAAATTTAAGATCTAATAAAGGATTAGTTAAAAGTTTTTTAAATTACATTTTAGTGATGAAAATTGCACTAAAAAGCAACCCAGTAAGTTAACGTTTTGTCGCAATTAAATGTTTTGTAAATTAGAGATTACAGCAGTACAATCTAGTTGATCCTTTAAAAATGACTCAGAGAAACTCCAGGCATAATTAAGTACATAATAGCGGTTGTTACTACTATGCCACGCATCCTGTATGATATCAAGGTGAATATTGTTTACAAAACACCATTTATATCGATTAACCTATAAAACAAAATCAATGTCTATCACATAGCGCTTTATTACAAAAAAAACAGGATGCGGACATATACTTGTTATTTTAATAAGAAAATAAAAATCTTTTTAATAATTAACACCACTTGACATTATTTTCTTAAATATGTTATTAAATTCCATACCTGACAAAAATAAAAAGTTATAGAGAAAGCTTACCAATTATTGGATAAATATGTTTTTATGCCGAAGCGAGTTTTTTCGTTTCAATTTCAAAATATTATTACTATTTGTTTCACGTAAGTTTTTTTTTGTAATTAACCCAGATTTGCTTAACCGCTGAAATTTATATACCATTAATTAGGGAACTAATTCATTTAATGTGTTTATAATTGAGATTTTTTTTAGTATAACTTCGGAAATAGAAAACACAAGCGTACATTATTATTGTGTAATTTTAACATAGCTTTGCTATTATAACAAATGTTTATTTTAAAATAATGAGAATGGGAAAGGTTATAAATAATACAATATTGTAGGTATACAAATAATCTCCGAATCATTATTATTTTTTTTATTATGCATCACCAGCTCAGCAGTAGTATATGTTATACATGGTTTGGTTAATTTGAAATAACATGACAGATATATACAGTGAGTTTTTCTTTTTTATATACATACCAGCTATGTATACTTTTATAAAAAAACATGTCAATGTATTGTTTTACTGCAATCTGTAGGCAACCAACTATACACTAAATTTCAAAGCTTCAATTTTTGAAAAGAATAGTCTGCTGTGTAAACAGTAATCAAATTGTTTAATGTCAAATTAATAGCAACTAGTGTTACCCCAGCACACAATGCACTGACAGACAGCGTTGACAGAACCGGCGAAATGTCAAGTCACGTGATGCATTAGTTCCAATAATGACACGCGACGTTATTGTAGATGGCGCCCCAAGTGATGCGCGTCTAGCCGACCTTCATATATATATTATAAATTAAAATAATTATTATTAAAAACTCGACGTAGAATAAAAATATAAAAATGTTTCATGTTCCATCTTTCATTTAAAAAAAATGGTCCAAATTGGTGAAGCGGTAGCCGCTGGAGGAACGGGAGAAAAAAACCCTTTGAGCTTTTATATATGTATGGATTAGTTTTGATATTTTATATTTAGCATAAAATTTGTGTATTGTGTTTATTTTATGTTTTTAAAATAATAGATTTATTTAAAAAAATTTAATATTCAAATAATTTTGCGTTTTATTCACAAGCATACTCATTGAACATAACCTCACACTATGAGGAATAACCCCTTTCTCTCTCTATTATTTTCTGTTGGTTGCCTATAGATTACAGTAAAACAATGCATTGGCATGTATTTATAAAAGTATACATAGCTGATATGTATACAACAAAGAAAAATTTACTGTATATAATAACTATTACAGGAAATAATTTTAGGTTAACATAAATTAATTTCGATTTTAGAAATGATAAGATTCTGTTGGATAAGCATTATAAGTAAAGATCTTGGGGTAATTTCTGCTTGATTCCTGATTCGTTGATGTATGCGTCCAATTTACAAGTCCCCGCACTTGGACATTGTTGTATCATAATGAAAAACTTAGCACAAATTTTCTGTATAACATTTTTAATTGTTGTTAGTTTCAGTTCATTCTGTGTGTATGCCTATCTGACTGTTATGATATTCTTGAATTGGTTGTGGGTTTTTTCGGTTCGCCCCACAGTGGTTCTAATATTAAACTCCTAGAAGATGATGGTTCGCTCACTGCTTGCAAGAAATTATTTAATAACGTGTAATGTGTAGGGCAACTATTGTCAATAAAATATAAATTTGGCATTTAAATTTTCGTGACAGACGCGTAGCGCAGGCAATCGCGAGCAACTTGCTAGATACTTTTCTTCAGCTCTACAGCAAATCGCGAGCAACTTGCCAAATACCTCTACAGCGCTCCGGCCAATCGCAATGCTTATTATAGTGCTTTGTTTTGTATTTTCCTAACACTTCTTTACTGTCTCATTTATTAGTTTAATGTTATTTTTGTTATAATCAGGTAAGTAGTACCGGTTTTGTGATACTAACGAGGCGTTATCTGGAAGATACTTTTTGTTGCTGGTATCAGCTTCCGATGTTATTTGACGTTTGTTATTTGATTGGTCCCTACTGTTCCTGTGAAAGTTCATCGTGATTAATTACTATTAGCAGAACCCGTGAGCTACGGCTTTTGTTTTTCTTTTGTAACTCCAAGTGTTTCCTCCGCTGAGTCTGTCTCTAGTTTGAGAGCTGCTCCCAGAAAGAAAATCCCGTGAAAACACAGAAAAAAATACCGAAAAAACCCCGAGAAAAAAATTATAAAAAAATCCTAGAAAAACAGCCTCGTAAAACGATTTTAAGAAAGAAAAACTATCGGAAAATAATTAAGATAAACATCCCCCCAAAAAAGTTCTTTCAAAGCCCTAGATGTTAGTTAAATGTATCACGTTTTCTCATTTCCAACAGAGTGCCCTAATGGAAATTATCAAAATGTTTTTGCAACAACTAATAAATACGAGAAGAAATTTTCTTAGACATTTGCATTTCGTTTCAAAAGTGATCCACCAGCATGAAAATACACGTGCTTTTGTTTATAAGATGTTTTTGTAGTGGTTCTTTTCTTCAAGAAAAAATTAAACCGGGGTTGTTATTTGCAGTAGCCTTTTTTCAGACGATTTCGGCCGGTGTTTTCCCAGGGTTTTTGTTGTGGGACTTTTTTAGAGACATTTTCACCATAAACCGGAAATCACCCCCAAAATCAAAAGCTATGTTTTTTATCGGATGTTATTAGTGTAATGTTGTGGCTATTTCGTGCTGCTGCTGCTGCTGCCAAGGTTGGGATCTTGACAGACAGAGCAGACGTAGAGAGCATTTATCGGTATTTGGCAGTACGCAATATTGTGTAACACATAAAATCTTTGGTAATAAGGTAGATGTTCTTGTATAACGTCTGTTATGAGTGAAATATGACGTGCCGACTTGTGTTGCGTCTTCCGATGGCGTAGAAGATATCAAAGCGACACGAGACGAGTTATGGACTCAGTTAGTTAATTTTAATTCATTATAGCGTTTGTTATGGCTCCCAATAGTTAAGGCAGTAAAGTGTGGTTACCTGTAAACATGTCTTAACATTGTCAAACACGCGGTTACATTCTTGTATAATCTCTTTTAAATGAAATATGATTTTTATTTTGAACTCGCCTAGAGCGGTCTTTTATCTTTAGCAACAAAAAATGTATAACTAATATACTGTCGTAAAATTGGTAGTTTATACAATTTATTACCGATAAGCTTAGGGGACATGTAAAAAACCGTCGGCAAAAGATCAATTTTACAGTATAAACATTAGACACCCACCGCCTTTAATATATAAATAGATTACTGCGACATCGACGTGATTAACAAAATCAATTTCTATTTTATTTTTTCTTGAGTGACTGCCATTGTAGTATGTAATTTATTTTTCTCTTTACAACCATTAATGAGTTTGTTTGCGACATTTAGCTGAAATTCCTCTCAAAAGAGAAATGTTTATTGTTTAGGTTAAGATAAGGCACAGCGCCTGGGGCGCGTGATAATGTTAAACGTACCTCTGTTGCTGTTGATATGATTCTATATTACAGCTGTTAAATGTAATATAACAGTTATAGTAACACTGTCACCGTAATAGCACTAGAAACTACGACTATACTCGGCTGCGGTTGTTAAAAGACTCAATTATTTTTGAATTTATTTGTAAATATGAATTAATAAATCCTATATTTTTAATGATCTTCAGTTTAGAATATTCACAACCATATTTCAGTAAAAGTTGTAGCTTTATATAACTACTAGCAAAACCCGTGGGCTACGATCCATGATTTTGCTTTGATAAGTTAATACACGAAGCGATTGTTTCGTAAATGAGCGCCCGTGAAAAACGCCGAAAAAGTTCAAAAAAACTAGAAAAATAATATTAAGAACAAATAACTCCCTTAAAAATCTATAAAAAAATACTCCCTGCAAAAAATCCGTATAAAATAGTGAAAAAAAGGTTAGCCGAATTTATCACTTTTCCGCATTACCAGGGGACTGCTGTAACAAAAATTTTCAAATTTTTTTTTGTGAAGTAAATACGCAGTAAAATACCCTGTTAGACATTTGCATATATTTCGAAAATGAAATTCGCCTTTATTCAAATAAATCGTCTAAAAATCGATTAACAAAAAAAACACTTATCTTTTTCAGGGTAAGCTCTTTCTCTATATTACAGTATCGCACCAATCACCAGCAAAAACAGGGACGTGTTTTTGTTTATGGGATGTTTTTTCGGAAAATTTTTTTAGCGGATAGTTTTTTCCGGGGTATGGTTCGAATGCAGAATCTGTTTACCAGGTTTATTATTCGGACGAATTTTGTTGGCTTGTGTTTCTTCCGTCGACGTTTTGCCCATTAAAGTTGTTCTGGGTCTTCTTTCAGGGACGTTTTCTCTGTGAACCGACATTTGCTCTTCTAAGCAAAAGCAAATAAGGCGCCACTGATGTGATGGTATGAAATCTGGTCGCACATAAACAGTCTGCTGATTATATCATAACTGTGTATTGACCGTTGTGTCACGTTCATAAGTGACGAAGATGTAATATTAAGCAAGATCAGTTTCGTAGCCACCTAAATCCAATGCTGCTTGAATGTACAACTTTGATTGTATTTTATGAAATACTCGTATTATATTGGGTACGCGGTAGAGCAGCGGTTAAACCCGCTCGCTGGTTAATAACCACAACAGTTGATGCCCCCGTCATCCATGTTAAAAAAACAACTTGCAGCATATTAAATTGTTTCATTTTTTATATGTTTAGTTTATTTAACCATCTTTGTTATAGTTATCATATTTATGTATTAAGGCAGTATTGATGAATCACTCTACGCAGGCTTTTAAAATGACATGCTGCATGATTTGTCTGCGCGCCGGTTCTGTTTCCGCAGCCGTCTTGCGATGTGTTCTCGTTCGAGTTTGTTTTCGCAATGAGGTGTCAACAAGTTGTGCTACAGTTTAACAAACAAATATTGTAAATTAAGGGAGGGTATTTCTGTGGCATATTATAGCGGCCCACTGTACAAAGCAAAGTGGTCTTTATATAAGAGCCGCGTAAATACGTGAGTTAGAGTAGTAGGGGTCCCACACTACTAAAAGTTGCGACTGGTGGAAGGGATTTGGATTTAATATGTAGATTGATGCAGCACATGATATGTGCTTTGATTTAGAAGCTGAACTATTGTACTATTGTAATTTTAAATTACATTTTCATTAAACCTTCATTGATTGCTAGCAACAATAATTGAGTATTCAAACATCGCATTACTTGTGTTGTCTTATACAGGCTGTGTATAAATTGGTGAAAGAACTACACGTGGCAATGTTGGTCATAAAATTCTGAGTCGAAAATCTTAATACCAAAATGTTGGAGCATGCTTTCTCTGTCCTCAGGAACCACGTACATTTGACAACATTGGATCCACACACCACAGGTGTTTTGTTATAATGCACGGTAACTAAAGATCATTGAATGTAAAATCCATTGTTAATGAACTATTGTTTTACAATGTTGCCATATGTATTTTTTACAATAATAAGTTAACGAAGAAATGCTTAAAACACGCTTTTGGGGCTGAAAAACAACATGTATGAAAACATATTTATTACAATTCTTATTCCTTCTAATTTGCATCTCTTTCTGTCAACAGATAATGAATTAAAACACTTATTAAAAGACTTCATTTTCAAACTTTGAAGATCCCGTGCATACCCAGGAAGCATGGTACAATATTTTGGTATTAAGATGTTCGACTCGGAATTTTATGACCAACATCGCCACGTGTAGTTCTTTCGCCAATTTATACACACCCTGTATATTAATGAAATTGTTATTCTCTTTGTAAACGTTGCTGGTGTGGATTTGTAGCCTTGTAATTTTGTTAATAATAGGAATTGCATTGCTTGCTTTATTACTACCTATTATATTTTTATTGCAACAACCGTTACCCTTACTATTGCGTTCTTAATGATAGAAGTTTCCTAATGATTTTTTAGGACAAAATTGCATCAACCATCAAAAATTGCAGAGACAAACGAACATTAGTTACCCCTCTTACGTTAACGTCCTTATTATTTGTCATTCGTTCTGCATAAGAGTTAATAATTTCATTTTGACGTTAATTATTATAAAATCTTGATGCCGTCATCTTTTTTTAATTCAAAATCGCTAAAATTGCTAATTTAATGTCTAACATTTTACAAAATTTGATCATGAACAATAAAAAAAACCTAATCATTATTGGTTTATTGAAAAGTCTTTTAATTGCTTATCATTATCACTTTATAGCTTTTGATTTGTATCTCTAGTAGGTGAACTTGGCATACATTTCACCTTTTAAGATACAGCTTGGACAATTCAGGTAAATGCAGCTTTATAAAGTTTTACGACGGCCGCCCTTGGCCTATAGCACATACATTGCAAACATTGTCTTTACCTTCCTCTTTTTATTACTACAGTTTTAAAGCTCGTTAATTACATACCCATATTTGATCTATATCTTTGTTAATGCATTATGTATTTTAAATATTTTTGATAGGTGAACTTGGCATAGTTTGTGCAATTCATATGACATTGAGCCATTGACATAAAAATTTCGCTAATGTTTTGATTCAATTAGTAAATAGTAGGTGTTGAATTTCCGTTTAGTGGTTAATAAGGAAGAGGCTTGAAACTTAAGTTACATAAATTTATTAAAATTAAGTTTAATAGCCTGGTTTAGAATAATAACGGCGCTTATAGCAGTATAAATAAATAATTACTTTAAAATGTGTATTAACAGCATGTTGATCTTTGCGTTTTTCAAAGAATAAACTTGAGAAAACTTGGAAATCAGATATTCAAGATATTTTGTTCAAAAAGTCATGGATTATGTCGTTCATAATATATACACTATTCAGCAGACAATAGGTAGTTTAACCCGACTACTTTTAATTATTCGCGAATAAATTTAAGCAACCTACTTTTTTGTTTTATTTGCTAGTTGTTAAAATATAATTAATTTAATTATTCGATAAATTATTTATGCGAGAAATTATCCACTTATACAGGGTGTCCCAGAACTGGCGGAGGAGCTCTTAATTGTGAATTCTTTTCCTTAAATAGACTCTATTTGTCCATGCAAAATGTTCCCAACTAGAATACTTTTTGAGTTATTGCTAATTAAAGTCCACCAATCACAGAAGAATTAATAAACTAGTCGTGAAGGTAGAAAAAAATAAAAAAGGTTGTTTATATGGTAACTGAACTAAAAGCGTCATATAAAATAAGTCGAATTTTTATTTGGCCGACTATAAATTTTCAATGGCTTAGTGACAGACGTTCAACGTGACAGTTCATTCTGAATTAGCTTAATAGTTTATGCAATTTGTGGGGGGGAAATGTATTCTTCTCAAGATTAATGTGAAATGCTGATTCTTTAACTGGTTACTAATTGTCTCAAGACATCACAAACCTGCGGCGTTCAAATCAGGAATATTGCATGTGGGTAAGTGATTGTTAACAACTAAAGTTGACCAGATGTTTTATACTAACTTTTGCAAAATCTAACAATTATTCTTGTTTCCTAAGAAACGCATACATTTAATATTTCTGCATCTATCTTTAATTAATAAACCGTCCCTTATTGGTCAGCTTCATTTCATTGCGGTTTAAAAACCATTGAGGGTAGAAATTTTTTATTGGTAAAGAAGTGTCAGTTTAAAGAGTAGAATCTAGAGTTAAGAGCTCCTTCGCGAGTTCTGGGACACCCTATATACAACTCGTAAATCTGTACAAGCAATTGAGGTAAGTAACTCAAGCTTCCTGCATAGCAAATCGTGTTTATTTTATTAATAAGTTCGAACTTAATTTCGTTTAAGTTTATCTTAATATATCATTATCATCATCATCATCATCATCTATACCTCATACACCTGAAGGTGTTGAGGTTTTTCACTCCGGGTAGGCTCTTCGCTTGTGTAATAGGAGCTAGTGGGGCCTTTTGGTCTTTAACCCGCTACGCTCCTGAAGCTTATGCCACCCTTCATGCACATTTATTCAATATATTATAAATAAAATAATTCTTAACTACAAAGGACGTTTATTTTAACCTTATTCGTGTTTCCACGTGTTTTCAAGTCATTATCAAAGACAATACTAAAAGTAAATAGATGATGTTGCCATAGGAACAACAGAATTTGACGACTTAATCTTGGTTATTCATATCTGCAAATGACTTGATTTCTTTTTCCACAACTTGCCGAATTTAAGAGATCACTATGCTCATTAATTAAAGATACAGTTTCTAAATATTTGTGACTTTCAAATGCTGTCAGTGCCTGTATTGTGTTATTAGTTGTCATTAAATGATTGTGTTCTAATAACAACAAGTGTTCAGCGTAATTGTATTTATGTGCGTGTTTATATTTGTAACTTACGTATATGTTCTTTGTTTTGCTTAAAAATATGTTTCGATGTCCAAAATTCTATGGGCAGCAATACCATAAGTAATTTAAATTATGTCGGACAAATTTCGAATTACTCAGACAGATTATCTCACGATAGAAGAAAAGCTATAGTACTTGTTTCTTTATGAGTTTGGTGTCGTTGCTACGATCGAGAAAGTGCGTTTTATTTGCACAGTTTACACAAAGGTGCTTCTGTAGAATAAAATTTTAATTCCAAAAACTTTAAACTTCAAATACGTTTCGATAGATAAACTCGAATGAGTTTTAGCTCACGGATAAGCTACGGATCTCAAATAAATTAATAAAAATAAATTAAATAAAATACCTGAAATCATGAGCAATTTAGCGTTAATAGAAATGTTTTATCATTTCCATATTTATCAAACAGGTGCATGAATTTTAAATTTTCAAAAATTCATAGAAGGCGCCACAAAGTGGGACACAAACTAAATTACAGCTCATCCTTAGCTTTATTAGCTTATAACGGGATATTTATGACTTTAAGGTGTACAATTTACAGCAACGACTTTTGGTTGTCACACAACCTTTCACTTAATTGGCTTTCTGTCGGTATGCAAAACATGAAATTAATAAAAATTGATACTATTATAACTGCACTAAAGCGCTCATTGCAAATACATTTTACATTCTCTATTATCGTATATAAATTTAAAAACAAAAGTTGAAATTTCTTGAGATTACAGTTTCCGTAGAAATTTGTAGAAATAAATGTACAAAAAATACATTACACTACGGCATGAATCAGCATTCATATAAGCAGAATAACAAACCTCACCGAGTTCCACTTTGGTGCAATAAGTATAGATACGATGCATACGTCTGGCTGCAATCTGTACATTTTACAGCAACAACTTTGGTTGTCACATAACCATTCATTTAACTGACTTTATGTCGATCAGCTAAACTAAAATTAAAATTGGTTATAATACATTTTACATTTTATTAATAAGTTCTGGCTTTACTTCTTTGAAGTTTATTTTAATTTAATGTGAATAAAACATTCTTAACTTCAACAGGTATTTTATTTTAGCCTTACACGTATTTCGACATATTCACATGTCATTTTCAGAGGCAAGATTAAAAGTAAACAGTTGGTGCTGCTTTAGAAACAAAAAATCTTCATCACTTGATCTTGGTTTTCTATATCTATTTAAGAGATCAATTTGCTCATTTATTAAAGGTACAGATCTTATATGTTCGTACATTTTAAATGCTTCTAGTACTCGTATATCTAACTTACGTTTATCATCACAATCACAAAAATGTAAAGTGTTTAGCATAATTGGATTTATGTGGGTGTTTATATTTGTAACAACGTACGTGTATCTTGTACTTGATATCAAAATTACTAGTTGTTTGTCCTATATGAACCGAATTACAGTGCGAGCACTTTAATGTATAAATGCCTGATTTTAGTAAACTATCTTTTTTTTTGCATTCAACAAAGTTTTTAAAATGGTTTTTGTTGTTTTAAAAGTAATTTTACATTTAATTGTTTATCTCTTTTTTTTGAACGGTATAAAACTTGTATACTCTTACATAACAAAACTTTCGAATAAATGTCGAAAACTTTTCTCATATTAACAGGCCCCGAATTCAAACAAAAGCCTAGCACAGTCGCATTTTGTTCTTTGAACTGTTTTGGATTGTTAAGAGATAACAAATAAAACTCAAAGCACACTGCTTGGATTGTGCCTGCTAATATGAAGAAGTTTTTCGCGTTTTTCTCGAAGATTTTGTTATGTGAGGGTATATGAGTATTATATCGTTGAAAAGAGATAACATTCTCTATCGAATGAGCACAAAAATTGCTAGGTTACTTATTAAAAAACCTAATAGGTCTACTAGGTATTAGAGGTACGACTTTATATACCGAAACCCCAACAAGTTCTGATCTGAATCCGATTTGAAGTCGTATCAGATGTGCGAAAATTTAAAAATCTCGAATGTAACGCCCATTTACTCAAAAACTAGTTGTTTGATGGGGATCAGCTACAACTTGTTAAAGAGCCCTTTGTAGGTAGTATAGGATGAAGTAAAATTAGTTTCGAGAATCCGAAAACATACGCAATGGCGCTGTTTCGGAGTTTTAAAAATTTTCAAAAAAATATTTTTAAAAAACTGACCACACGTTTTTTTTTAAAACTTTCTGAGCCGATAGAGCTAGCAGTAAGTCACAAATTTATGTTCACTAATTTTCAAAATTTTAACTCTGACGCTTTCCAAGATTTATTGAAAAATTCGAAATTGATTAATTATTTATTCGAAAACGCAACCGTCGATCGTTATAAGCTTTTATCAGGCTATTTAAAGTACTTTATTAGGATTCGCAAGAATTTTCAACTATAAAAAAAATAAGAAAAAATACGATACTTTTTAATATGAACGCGTTTTCAGGAAATTACGTTATTTTAACTACGCCTATCAATTAACTCTAGTTTAAACATATTTTTTGCATATTTTTGATAACTGTTAAAATAAATCATTTATATCGATTTATAGTCCGATATCCGCCGTAGGGAAGAAGGTTCCGTTTTTACTTTCCTATACTTTCAGTATAGGGAAGTATTGATTTCATGCAAATTTTCAAAATCGAGATTTTGACGGAAATACATGTTTTGGGCTTCCAGGATCCTAAAAAAGTGGGTTTTAAAAAATGTCTGTCTGTGGGTGGGTGGGTGGGTGTGTGTGTCTGTCTGTCTGTCTGTGGGTAACGCTCATATCTCCGGAACGGCTGGACCGATTTCGATGTGCTTTGGAATGAGGAGGTATATCAAAAATTCATCGACAAAATAAGCTTTTAAAAAGAATCCGAAACCGGAAGCGGAAGTTAGACATGTTTTTTTGGTAGCATTTTTTTCAGAAACGGAAGTTTGGAAATTGGAATAGTGGAAATTATAGAAAGCCTTAGAACAAATCAAACGTATTTTTACCGAACTGTCTAGCTTCAACATGGCGGCCGCTACGAATTTTGTTTTTGGCTCATTGTTATAATTTCACTGTGACGCCCTCTATGAATTTTTGAAAATTGAAAATTGGTACCCTTGTATTTATTTAACGGGGGCAAAATCCGAATATCATAATATTTTTTCGATAATTTTATATTTAGGGGGGCTACTGTTCCCCCTCCCCCCAAATTTTTTCGATAAAAAATTAAAAATTTGGTTTTTTGTTTTGTTTGCTCTAGGAGAATCTTTTTACAAAAAATCAAAAAATCGAATTTTTTGCCCCTTAATAATCTTGTTGTCCTTAGAAGAATTCACATACTTTCTACAGCAGCTGTATTCTTGTACTAGTCGTTTAATGTTCAGTGTAAGCTAACTTTTTTATTTTAATAGATAGACTCGCAAACCCAAGAGCAAAGTTGTAGGGAAAATTCTTCTCGATTGTATTTAAGAAAAAAACTTGAGTTTCCAATTTTAATATGGCGGCCACGGTAAAAAATAACTTTTTTTTAATGGAAACGTGGCATTTTGGCTTTAAAATCAGAAAGGTTTTGAAATTCTAAATGCAAATTAATAAGAGTAATTTCTTGCTAAAAATAATACTTCTCGAGTTATTAATATATTTTCAAATATCAATTTCCGCCCTTCCGTTGATTCAGTCCGAATATTTTACCCAACCTTATGCTTGCATAGCGCAGCGGTCGGTCTTTCTTCAACCGCTTCAAGATGTTACAACTTATAAGAACTATTTACTTTAACTAGTCGTGTCTAGACAGGTGTATATCGAAAGTGTTGGAAAATATAAAACAATGTTATATTATAAGTATAGGAAAGTCCAGGCGAAGTGTTTAGCTTATTTTTACTATTCCTATACGGTATGCGACATCGTAGGGTTGCCTATATAAGTGGTTTTCTTAGAAATATATGGTGAAATGAGAAAACAGCTTAAAGCAATTTAAACATTTTTTACCGAACTTTCTAGCTTGGAAATGGCGACCGTTACAACTTTTTAAAATCTCGAATTTAACAACCACTTACTCAAAAAGTAGTCGTCTGATCGGCATGAGCTACAACTTGTTTGAGAGCCCTTTGTGGGTGGTATACGATGAAACAAAATTAATTTCGAAAATATGAAAACCTTGCTATGGCACTGCTTCCAATTTAGAAAATTTTCAAAAAAATATTTTTTAAAACCTGCCAACACGATTTTTTTAAACTTTGTAGGCTGTTACAACGGAAGATTGGCTACAATTTAATTTTTTTTCTGAAAGCTATAATTTTACTGTGTCGCTTTCTATGAATTTGAATAGATAGAAGGGAAGGTTGCGTATATAGCTTGCTTTTATAGAAATCTAACAGTCGGTACAACGGTATAATTATAAAAAATTTCCCACTGGCAAATACGGAAGTATTAATATCTAGTATGGGACAGTCCACTCAAAGTTCCCACTTCAGATTTTGTGTTTAAGACCCCATTTCCCCCTCCCCTAGTAATATATCATAATTAAAATCGTAGTTAAATCAGCACAATATGAAAATTAATTTCACATCTATGAAGCTTTTGCTCTTACTAAATAATGAAACAGTAAATATCGCAACCAGCAAAAAGTTTTGCATGTCTTTAATTACGACCATGTGAATTATGTCACATTTAATTTTAAGGCCAGCTTTAATGATGATTGTTAAATTTCATGCTCATCTTGGTTACCTGTCTATTAAAGCTTTCGTTGGAGTCGATATTTAGTAAGATTTATATAGCATGCAATTAAACAATGCTCATTTAACCGAAAGAAAGTTAACGTAGGTATAATAAATGATTGAAACAAGCTAATAACGTCTAAGTCAAGTTTTTTTTTGTAAATGGTTGATAGTTGATAGTATCACACAATAGTTATGGAAAATATCTGCCAGTGCTTTTATAAATTGTACACAATGAATTTTTACTAAAAACGACAACATTACAGGGGACGTTAACCACTTTCGTAAAAAAAAGAGTGCCGAACACGCAAGTTCTAAGTATAATTTCTTAGCGTGTTCTCACTGAAAGTGTATTTTGAATTAGATGATTTAACAGAAAACGAAAACGGTCATGTCATGTTCGAGTTAGTTGTAGGAAGCGCTATAAAAACGCCAATACGCATGGGTGAGTTTGAGAGAATTGTAATTAGCATTTGAAATGGAGATCCTGTCTCACAAGGAAATCAACAAGTATAAAAGTTAGTGCAAAGAAATATGAAGAAATTTTTAGTGTTTTCTAATTACGAACAGTATTTATTCGCTGAAATCTAAAATCGATTTCCTAATTTTGTAATGGCTGTTTTTCGAATGTTATCAAATTAAATATTTTTTGGTGATTTGGATCAAGCGTTGAACGCTGAAAATATTTTGTAATAACCTATAAAACCGTATTTTTTCACATTAAGAAGTTATAAGGTTGGGAAGTTTTAGCTGGGGCACCCAGTCATATTGCACAGAAATAAAAATACATTTAAACAGAAATGACAGTTTATTTAAAGCAATGTAAAGAAACGGCTTCAAAATTTATCTGATCTATATAAAAGTAATATAAATTTTACATAAATAAGAACTATAACTACCTACCATAATAATAAAAAGAACATTTCAAGCATAAGAAAATTGAAACAACAAATAACATCAAACTATTGTGAAAAAAATTAGTAATATCTATTTAAATCTATAAAAAACAAAAGCATTTCAGATTAAATTTCTTTAAGGCTTCATGGCAGATCCAGGGAGTTGTCATCGTGGAATATCTATTAAAGAAAAGCAATGCTTACGTTTAATAATAATTATTTAAAACATTGTAATATTATTAAAAAGAAAAAACTGGAAGTGATAGATAAACACATGAAAACAGAGGTATAAAATTTGTAAATTATAACAAAGAAAAATGAAATCTTTATATATTTATTTAATACATTGAACATACCTTTTTTTTTAAACTGTGTTCTATAAATCCATACTGAAGGTTTATAACAGCACTTTTCCATGTTCAGCAGTTCATCGAGTATGTGTCAAATGCTTATGTATTCCCACCCCTTTGTTTTGCACCTTTATCGAAATATCTAACTCCCTTAGTCAAATTTAAATATAGATAAACAGGAATGGTCCCACCTTTCGTAATAATCTAACAAATAAGTTCACAACCTCTCATGAAAGTAAAATGTATTTAATAATGTAAACGGTTTAACAAAACACATCTGAACTACTCAAAATAGTCTCACTTTATGTCATAAATAAATTAAAACGTTCTCACTTCTCATCCTGGTAAAAACTATTTATAAATTAAAATAATACCCTTCTTCATTGCAGTGAAACAAAACACTTTTAGTCCCTTTTTGCAGCAAAAATACTATCTATTCTTTAAATCAAACTAGTGACAGCAACTATCAAAATCTTAATTGTATAGTTCGTTTGGATATCAAAATTGCGAAATAAGTTTTGAGAATTAAATGAATTTTCTAAAGTTCGCACAAAAGGAAGGCATACTTACCAAAAGAACCTGAGTATTCAATGCGCGCTATTGAATACGCAGATTCTATTTGGTGTACACCTCCTTATTATGCTTGTTGAAAATGTCATTTTAATTAGCTGTAGGCTAAAAATTTAAAAATTAAATTACCTGTATGAAATTTCTTTTCTACTTAAATTATGAACTTACTTAGAATGTGATCCGCTGTACTTGATAGCAATATATCCAAAAAGTATACTGATAACGCTATTAAAAGTGCATATTATATTACTAGCAATAATAACTCTATTTGACCAACTGCAAAAGCTTAGCTACCTACTAGTAAAACACTACCTACTACTACACCCATTTTATATTTCCCAGCCCTTTGTTGTGAATAGTAAAACGATTTTTAATTAGAACCTGCAATAAAATTGAAACGCCATAAATCCTAACATTTAACGACTGCAATATTAATAAGCTGTACTAAAATACACAATTATCTTTCAACTGTTTAATCTGTAACATAATTTAACAGGCTATGAGCCCAGGACGACGAATTATAGTTGTGTAGTCAATTTGACTAAATTATTGACTGAAAGTTTGTATTTTGGGCTAAAATATTGTACATTCAAGTAAAAATAACAAAATCACAAAGTGTGGGCTTTTTCAGCTCTTAAAAAGCTTAAACGACGGGAAAACTATAATCATTGAAAGTTTGCAATGAAAATGGCACTAATTCGTGAAGATTTGGGGACAAGCGTTGAGGGTTTTGCAAAAGACGACAAAAATATTCAGGCTGTAAATGATCGAAAAAATCAAATGGCTCTGGGTAGTATTTGCTTGATGTTGAAATCTTGTGCACATAAACACGTGAGGTGGATGAATCTGCAAAAGCTTATGAGGACAAAAGATTGGATCATCGATGTTGATTACTGCGGAAGTTGTGCTATGTGGAACTTGAAAACCATAAATATTTTAAAAAATAAATTTGTCAAAGGAGTTCCGATATCAGACAGCTTCACAAAAGATTAAGCTGTTAAAAGTACTTTAGTGCTACGGAGGAATAGGATGTCAGTTGCTCAGAAGCTTAGTGCGGTGGATAAACTCGTAGATGATGAGTTTCTTGGTGGATGAACCTTTGGTATTTACGTTAGATAATTTAGGGAATGCAATTCCAGTGCTTTTGTAAAAACAAAATTGTTACAAGACCATAGGTTGGGAAATCGTAGAAAACATAGCATTGACAGTGAAGCGGTGTTGCTGACCAAAAGCAAGAAGAAGCAAAAGTTCAAACCGTGAAAAATCAAGTGGTGGAATTCTAGCGAGTATAATCCTACAAAAGCAGAAAAAAGGTTCTAGAACTGGGAGTAAGATGAGATCTGATAAAAAATTCAAGGGTTAAAGCACAATACTGCGTACAACCAAGATTGTTCTGCGCATTGATACATTGATTCTGGTGCTACAGCGCATATGACATAACGAAGAGATTATATGTCTAATTACCGACAAGATTGTGATGCAGAAGTGACTGTTGCAAATTATGAAAAACACATAACAAGTGGTATAGGAAACATTTTTCTAAAACTAAAAAATCAAAACTCCAAATAGTGTTATTCAAAGAGGTGGGACGTAGCGCGCCATTTGTAGCGCGCTGCTGTAGCTAAGCTATATTTTTTGTTGCTTTGTAGCTTAGCGTGCTACTTTTCATAAAAAATAGTTTGTAGCGTAGCGAGCTAGGTAGGCGGGAAAAAAACCCCAAGAAAAAATACTCCGGAAAAAATACCCCAGGAAAAATACGCCACAAAATAATCAAACTTTCTACTCATATATGTGAAAATAGCAATTTTTCCACGGCTTACTCTACATAAAAGTGATATTTTTTAACTCTAGAAATGAAAATATTTTCACATCTAGAGATGAAAATAAGAATGACAAATGCATTTATTGCTATGGAAACGACTTTACAAACAGTAATTTCAGTAATTTGCATTGTGACAGTTTGTTTTGAATTAAATTGAACTTGAAAGTTTTGAACTTGAAACTGCAATATAGTAGAAAAAATAGCATTGCCTACTCGAGATGAAATACGTTTTCTTCGTTCGCGAACTTGCCCCACTCGCCGCCCGCTAACGCGGCTCGTGAACAACTGTCCGCTTACGAAAAAAGCGGTATTTTCATCTTTTGTTGCAAAATATACTATTTTTGCAAAATCCAGTTAACCCATGCCATGTTTTTTTATAGACTTTACTGTCGTATATCGTTCGCTTGCTGGCCGCGAATCAGGCGATATATCACAGCATGTTTGATACAGATGAAGGGATCCATAAATAATGCTAGTGCATAATTACTTTGGTACACTTTAAAAGCAATGTGCTCCTTCTTAGCATAGAGTACTTAAAATCAATAAGTAATTATCACAAGTTTAACTTTTTGCGAAGCTTCAAAAACGTTTTACTTCAACTCATTAATCTAGAATACAAAGTTACTAACAGCTTTGTTACAAGAAGCAAATGCGCTGCGAGTTGATGAAGTTTCTAAATTAATAAGTAAATATGAATTGATTTTAAACATTCATTATAGTTTAAATTAGTGTTACTACTCAGGCATTTAAATTTTTAACGAATGAATACGCAAAATCTCGTAAATGAATAGACGTGTTACTAATATTTTCAATAAAATATTTTATTTTAAGTGTTTTCTTTAAAATTATGCAAAATTAAATTGCATTTCATTTGTTGTTTTTGCAAAATTACACATTAACAAATTAACTTGTTAATATTTTGAATTGATTGTGTGGTAGGCACATGGTGAAACATTATTAATAAATATTTAACTATTAAAAAATTAATAGATTATTAATAAAATAAAACTCTTGGCAAAACTTGTGAAACAATTACCAAGAGTTTTATTTTATTAATAATCTATTAATTTTTTAATAGTTAAATATTTACGTAACTTGTTTATTGCAAAAACCATATTTACATTTATTTGTCACTGCACAAACGAAAGATTAAAAAAACATTGATTTTTTTGTAAAATAGTATACTTAAGCTAAACTTTACAAAAAGTTCATCTTCTTCTTAGAATACCTGTCCTATCGGAGGTTGGAGATCAATAGCGCCATCTGTACTTTGTTTACTGCGGCTCGAAACAAGGAAACACAACTTTTTCTGCACCAGTCTCTCAGATTTTTCATCCATGAAGTCCTTC
This sequence comes from Ctenicera cuprea, assembly GCA_958336395.1. NCBI lineage: Eukaryota > Metazoa > Arthropoda > Insecta > Coleoptera > Elateridae > Ctenicera > Ctenicera cuprea. Next base: position 10,008,545 of record OY284494.1, on the reverse strand, counting down.
TTCGTCCCACACTGCTCTTTCCTCCTATTTTACCTTGCATAATTTCTTGTAAGATTTTGTATCGTTCATGTCGCATCAAGTTTCCCAGGTATCCTAACTTCCTTCTTTTGATGGTAAGTTCTATTTCCATGTCTTTGTTTAATCTTCGAAGGACTTCGTCATTTCGCACTCCGTCTCTCCATGGTATTTTTAATATTCTGCAATAAGTCCACATTTCAAAAGCATTTAGTTTTTTAATTTCGGCTTTATTAACTGTCCAGCACTCTGCGCCATACAAGAGGGTAGAAAATATGTAGCATCGTACGAAGCGAATTCTTAGATCTAGGCTCAAGTTCTTATTGCATAAAACTTTATTCATTTTAATAAATGCCTGCCTTGATTGTTCTATTCTACTTCTCACCTCTGTCATGTACGTACACTGATCATCTAGTATGTGGCCTAAATATTTAATTGATCTTGTATTTTGTAATACTTCGTTATTTATTGTTATGTTAGGATTATTCCCTTGTTGTTTTGTGATAACCATAGTTTTGGTTTTTTTGGTATTTATAGTTAAGCCATACTCCTCACTTTTTTGTATAACTAAGTTCAGTAATTCCTGCATATCATTTCTTTCTTCTGTCAGTAGTACCGTGTCGTCTGAGTATCTTAGATCATTAATTCTTCTTCCTCCGATCACGATTCCCTTATCACAGTGTTCGAACGGCGCCTCTTTAAATATTGTTTCAGAATATATGTATATTAAAAAGCAGTGGTGACAATATGCAACCTTGACGGACACCTTTGACTATGTCGAACTCTTCTGATGACTGGTCTTCTAGTTTAATCTTAGCCTTCTGATTCCAATACAGATTTCTAATTAGTCTAATATCTCTGTTATCTAAGTTTAAGTAATTTAATATAGATAATAGCTTTTCGTGTTTTACAGTATCAAACGCCTTATTATAATCCAGAAAGCATAAATAAACGTCCTTGTTTACGTCTTTACACCGTTGTAAAAGAACATTGATGCCGAACAACGCCTCTCGTGTACCCATGTTGTTCCTAAATCCGAACTGTGTATCCGTAATGTTTTGTTCACATTTACTATATATCCTCTGGTGTACAATGCGTAATAGTATTTTAAGAGCATGGCTCATCAGACTTATTGTTCTAAATTTGTTGCATTTTCTGGCATTTTTTGTTTTTGGCAAGGTAACAAAGGTAGAGACTAACCATTCTTTTGGTATTATTCCGGTTGAGTATATATAATTAATTAATTCTGTTAACCTTTTCAACCCATCGTCATCTAATAACTTCAACATTTGGAATTTGGAATTTCGTCAGGGCCCATCGCTTTCCCTGTTTTTGCTAGCTGTATAGCTTTTCTAACTTCATCTATCTGAATATCTGGCCCTTCGTCATTATTGCGTATTTCAAATTCGAATGGTCTGTTGTCATTGAATAGGTTTTGAAGGTAATTTTTCCAAGTCATCAATTTTTGTTCGGGATCTATGATTATCTTGTTGTTGTCGTCTACTAATATATTATTTACATATGTTTTCTGTCCTGTTCCTGCCATTTCTTTAACTTTTTTGTATAGGTTGAAGTTATCATGCTTTTCTTGTAAAGCTTCTATCTCTTTACATTTTCCCCTAAGCCATGTTTCCTTAACAACTTTGATCTTTCTTGTTATTTCTTTATGTATTTCTCGGTATCGTCGTTCATTTTTGTTTTTGAATAATCTGCGTTTCTCCATTAATTCGAGGATTTCGTCATTCATCCATTCATGCTTTCCTTGTGGTCTACTGGGTTTTAAGTTATCTGTTCCCACTTTATTAATTGTTTCTTTTAGTTGTAACCAATTCTGTTCAATGTTTTCATTTCCTGCTGGTATGTTTTGAATTTTTTGAGCAAGTTCTTGTTGTACTTTCTGTCTGATTTCTTCATTTTGTAATTTTCTAATATCCCATTTTTTATTACTTTTTCGTCTATTATTGTTTTGTAAGTGCAATCGAAATTTTGTTACTACAGGATTATGATCCGATCCCACATCAGCACCAGGATAAGTTGTAGCCCATAAGACACTATTTCTGTATCTCTTATTAACCATTACAAAATCAATTTGATTTCTAACCACATTCTCTGCCCTATCTCTCGGAGGTTTCCAAGTATAAAGTCGTCGAGGTGGTAATGCAAGAAAGGTATTTAATACAACTAGATTTCCTTCTTGACAAAATTGTACCAATCTGTCGCCTCGTTCATTTCGTGTATCAAGACCGTACTTTCCAACTATATCTAAGCATTCCCCTTGACCTATTTTCGAGTTAAAATCTCCCATTACTATATTAATGTCGTTTTTCTTTGTTGCTTGGAGTGCTTGTCTTATTTCTTCGTAGAATTGTTCCACTTCTACGTCGTCTGCTTTGGCGGTCGGTGCATAACATTGTACTATGTTTATATTTATTGGTGTTGTCGATAATTGTAGTATTGTTACTCTATCAGAGAGTGCAGTCAAGTTTTTAACTGATTTATCTATTTCTTTTGTTACTATTAAAGCGGTGCCGGTTTCATTTCGTTGATTGCTTCCAGAATGGTATACAATATAATTACCAGACTCACACTTCCCTGATTGTGGCCATCTCATTTCACTTATTCCCAAAATTTTAATGTTCAATCGTTTCATTTCTTTAATCGTATTGGCTAATTTCCCTGAAGCATACATGCTTCTGACGTTCCAAGTAGCTATGTTAATTTTCCTCCCGGTGATTCTTAGCACCCTTCCACCATCTAAGGTGGGCCGGGGACTCAGGGCCATATTTATATTGTTTCTGCGTATATTGATAAACTAGGGAACATTATTATTAAAATAATGCGGATAATGAGGTGGTTTCCCGTTGCCTTCCTCATCGCAGTATCAGAGCCGGTTTAATCAGTATGTGATTTTCGCCTCTAAGTATCTAGTATTAAGCTGTACCGAGGTTCCTCCTCTCCACCTTAATCTAGTACTGGCATTGCTGCTACCCAATGTCAGCTAGTTTTGGTCCGCCCTGGGTATTTTATTTCCCCGGTACCCACCATATCTGGTGAGCGTTCCCCGATCCGCCACCTGGGGAGGCGCCCGATGGGGGACTAGCAACCCCACACGAGTGCATGAACAGGTTAAAAATGTTTAGAAAAAATTTAGAAACGACTGATATAAAGTTCAACAAGTGCCTATTAGTCGAGGGTCATTTCTAAAGTATTTAATTATTCTGGGCCATCATTCTTGTTTAATATCAGCTAATTGCCTCTTAGATAATTACATTAATTACAATACTTACATGCACTTAAATAATTACAACTTATAATGCTTTAATGCAATTTTTTCTAGCGGTAAATCATTTCAGGTACGCTTTGTCCTTCCATCAGGATAAACTTATATTTTTCCAGACTCTATATGTCAATGCTACAATAAAGCAAATTTGTCTAAATATATTTTTAAGTCCTTTAATTTTTAAAATATGGATGACGTTGGTGCATACTACCTTTGAGTTATTAGACTTATACGAGCGTGTGGTGTTTGTACAATGCGTAGCTATAAAGATTTATATATAAGATATCAAATATAATATGCAACCTCTTGTACTTCAGAAGATATACGTTTGTTGATACAATTACTCTACTGTATTCATTGTTGCAGCGAATGGCGTTGGCTGTAATAACAATTTATTATTTTATGCTCAATTTCAGAAAGCTTCTTTCCGCAAAGCCCGATAGCTTTTCTGTATGGACTAGGTATTTATAAAATTATCTAAAAATTCATTATCTATAAACGAAAAGACATGCATCTTTCCTCATTGTTCAAAACTAAAAATTAAAATTCTAATTTGCATGTAATAAATTAATTAATTTATAGTAAAATTAAATGATATCAGTTATTCTGATTTTCTATGTCAATTACATTGAGTAAGTATACTTAGAATCCCAGATAAGCATAATTTGTTAAACCATATACGTATATCAAAAAAAATTGTATGTAATTAACAATGGTTAAAAACGTGGGTAAAATGTTATAAATGGTTATTTTCGGACATTGGAAACAATCAATAAACCGTTTTTGTTTCTTAAAAACTAAAAGATAACTGATAATTATAATAGCCAAAATTGAGAAAGCATTTAAATTATCGGTAGTTGAGTAAAACATTTGCGATTATTTGTCTAACTAAAGATTCTACATCTGTAAGGAATGATAATAGTTTTTTTTAATTCCTAATCCATAATTCAAATTTAAATCAAAACTTTCCATGTAGCGAGAGGCAAGTTATCACAACATATATGGTAGGTACCTACTTTACTGCTTTCCCTCACAACGCTTTCCCGCATCAACGTGATGCACATTTCTAACGCAAATAAAACTACCAATTGTTGGGCTAATTTGTACTTTCCCATACTTTCATTATAGAAAAGTATTAGTTTTATAAAAATTTCGGATTTCAAGATTTGTAAAAAAGAATACATTTTGGGGCCTAAAGAATGAACAAAAACTATTACGTGATCGTGTGATCGTTAATTTAAAAAAACGAAGCTAGTAGCGGAAGTTAGACCGAGTTTTATTGCTTGATCTCATCTTTCGCGGAATCTCAACTAGTAAATTTCATAAAAGATAGAAGACTTTAAGACAAATTTAACGATTTTTACAAACTTTTTAGCTTCAAAATGACAGTCTTTATTAATTAATTATAATTATTATTATATTAATAAACAATAAATTTAACAACTTTGTTCCCAAAATCAAGTTGGCGATAATTATAGTATCAGAATAGTCACAGAGTTTATGGGGACATAATATAGGAATTTTTTATATCATTTAAACTAAAAAAATTTGAAATTTTTAAAACAAATTTTGCTTCATTCTCTGCGACACCTTCTATAAATTTGTAAAGTTTAGGAAATACTGTCATTTTATATTTAACAAGAGATGATAAAACGTGCTACATTGTTCATCAATCGATAATAGTAAAAGGTTCTGAAATTAATTCTTAGATGCAGTAATATGTAGAGAGGGTGATCTTCCCGTATTCAGCCTTTTGGCATTTCAAAATTTCCAATCTTAAAACATTTTCACAATTCACACAAGTTTTTAAAACACCGTAGAAAACCTTAAATGATTTTTATCTTGATTTTCTACTGTGATTTTTTTAAGATTAATTGAATCGATATTAAACGTTCATTAAATTAGTCTACAAAATTATCTTCAGTTTTTCTTTGCATAAGTCTTGAACTTTGAAATAATCAATTATTAGACTTTAAAATAAGTATCTAATAGGTGGTTTATCTTTAGAATTCAGTTGTACTGAACTGTGGCGTCTCGGTTTTGCTCTCGTTTTGCTCTGGCGCAGTAAGTATCTGAGACGAAAAGTGAATCGTCATTAAATTTTCAGGATCTTAAATATTGTATTACAATCGTTACTGAAGAGGAAACTAAAAGAGATAGAAAGAATTATTAATAAGAATATAAACCCAAACAACTAAGGTTCTAGTTGACCAACCATATTGATTTAATCAAAACAATATTCTTTTTTTATGTAATCATTCTGAACATATTTGTAAATTTCTAAATTTCCGGTTTTTGTAATTGGCCATCTTACTTCTAGTACATAAAGAAAATATCTTTTAAGCAAATAGTTATATATATACTAATTGGCAATTACAAAAGCACTGATATCATTCAACATTGGGAAAGTACAGAACTGTATATTTGGCTGCCTGCTTATCTTCCGCAAGACCTGTATTACAAATTAGTAAATTTTTGTATCCTTTTCGTAGAGGAATTGGGAGAACTTTTCTTGAGTTTTGCTGGACATAAAGATGTATGGACTGTCTCAGATGGTAACATTTACCTCCGTTATGAACCCCATGCATTCGTCAAGTTGGAAAACGGTGCGTTCACCCCCTAAGAGAAGAAAACTAAATTTTCCAAATTTCTTACTATGTGCATTTGAGTAGAGAAAAATAACGACTTTTCGTACATCTTAAACATTAAAAAAATCCAATTAATTTAGGAGTTACAACACGTTTACTGACTTCAATTACATGGACGTATACGGAAAGAGTCATTCTTTTAATGCTTATATCTCGTAATATTTTTTTGTAGCAGTTTTATTTTTATATTCACCTCAATTAGGCGTAAACTGGTGACATAAGCCAAACATATGTAAGAACAAATGATTTTTGAAATTCTATTGTGATTAATTTCCTCAATTTGATTGAATCAAAATTAATGGAGATGGAGATAATGCGTTCCACTGCATTCGCCCTGCAACGGTCCATGTTTCATAAATGCAGTACAGGCATGCAATGGGGATGCAATAAAGTGCACGTTTTTGTTGTTAAATTAGACAACAATTTTAGTTTTTGAGTAGATGTTATACAGTGCTATGACATTCGGAGTTGTATGATTTGACTGGAGTATTGTAATTCCTAGAAGGCAGTTTTTGGGATGCTTGTTACAATTTAATTTACGATTGGAGGTTTGTGAAGACTGTAAGGTTTTGGTAGTCAAACTTATAAACTCAGGGTTGCGTATTATTGCAGTAATTTCTTGTTTTAAAATTCAAATAATGAGGTTATTTTTATATCATTTATATTTTCATATTTGTGAAGTTTTGTTTACTCTGAAAGAAAGAAGAACACAATCAAATTGATACGATTATTGTTTATGTTAATTTTAATTATTAAATTAGTTCAGAAATGTTTAAAAGGTTTAATGTATAAGAAGTTTTAGACTTACTTGTTTGTGCATCGTTAAATGTCATTTGTGGGGGTTATGGATGTGAATGTCAATTTGACAAATGTATAAAAAGAACACTCATTGTTTCATGAGATTTATTTGTTTTAAAAAAATGGGAGATCAAGAGAGAAGACAAAAGCAAGTGAAATCTTATTAGTTAGTTACGGCTAGTTCTGAAAACAAAGACACCGGATTTTTCATTCTCTGAAAGAAAAAGAGAAATAAAACGAGTTATATGAATTAAATACTGGTATTGAATCGAATAGAAGCTATAACAAAACGGATACAAGTGTTTCTCAACTAATTTTGGAAATATCCAAAAGAATTATAATATAAAAGCGGCCCAGTAACGAGTTTACAGTTATCATGGTAGAAAAAGCCAAGTATTAATAAACATAAAAGCAGTCCAGTACATATTGGTACAACAGCGGAGGAAGGTTCTTACTAAAGGCGAGTGCTGTGGTTTTTGTGGAAACTGCAAACCAGAGAAGAGGGAGTTTATCATTCAACGATTGTCGAGTTAAGGATATCTTTATAAAGAAGAAACAAAGATAAGTGTTCAGTTTTAAGAACAGTAGAATAAAAGAAACTTCTTGATTTTTCAAAAATTTAAACCCCAAATTGACTTTTAAATAAAAAGCTGTTGTAACGTTGATATTGGTTTGTGTATTTTTTTTGAATCTTATTTATTAATAACATTTCTTTCCAAGCTTAATAACGACCCTGAGAAATTTTATAAAAGAGTCTCATATAAAATATAATTAGTTATTGCGTAAATTGCAGGCATTTAAAGAATTGTTTTGCTGGTAAGTACATAGCCTCATATCATAGCAACAGAAAATATTGTAAATCAAGCAGTACAGAATGTGAATTATATGCTAATTTAATTAAGCTAAAACAACTTAAAAAAATTAAGGTGTATGTATCGTCGTACAAGTGCGTTATTTGTTAAAAAGGAGGAAAACTGTTTATAAGCACTGTTCTAGATTAGACTAAATTTAAAAAAAACTGTCAACAAGAGACTAAGTAATGATTACGATTCTTACAAGAAATTAAACTTTGGAAACTATTTCTGGTGAGTATGGAGGTGCGAAATGCAATATCATAGAAACTGCTATTCTTCTTTTACAAATGAAAAGAATATAATGTTACATGTATCAGTATTTAAAAGAAAATGTGATATGGAGAACAATTCAATAAATTTGTGAGAAGTCTTGCCAGTAAACAATGTTTTGATGTTTTGAAATGCGGTTTCTGTCAAGTACGGAAGAAAAACAGGATTCTAACACAAGCACTATTATTTAAGCAGTAAAAGTTCTTATAAGAATTATAATCATTTCTTGGTCTCACGTTTATGGCACGCCGAATGGGACATAAATAAATAGCGTGTTATGATATAAATATATCCTGTTAGGGTATAAAATAAGACAATATAGTGAATTTTTTCTTGTTAGGATATAAAGTTTCTTATTAGTACATAAAGTTTTCTTGTTAGGATATATAATTTCTTATTAGTACATAAAGTTTTCTTGTTAGGATATATAATTTCTTATTAGTACATAAAGTTTTCTTGTTAGGATATATAATTTCTTATTAGTACATAAAGTTTTCTTGTTAGGATATATAATTTCTCACGTTAATATATAAACTTTTCGCGTTAGGATATAAAGTTTTAGAGCGCACGTCGATGCGCAGCGAAGGCGTGTCATATGACTCGTCATGGTGCCGACGTTATGAGGAACACCGAATGGAGCCGAAGTGCGTGGCCAGATCAACTTATGCTCAGTCTATTTCAATACTCGTTAGTAGTTAAGGCTGCTCTAGGTACTTCCCCCTAGAAGCCTGCAATTCCAATTGATGTGTACATCAGCTGACCGAGTGTTTTTGATAAATTGTGAGTGTTGTTTCTGATAAATTCCTTTTGGTAAGTAGATAGATATACATATGATTTTATACTTAATAATGTGTTCAGTAATTTGAAGGTTGTTTCAATTATGACAGCTGAGTTTCAATTAATATTTACCTAGGAATGTACCAAGGGATAGCTGAACATTAAAACAAAACCATCAATAAACTTTTAACAAATCCTTTATTTCGAACATTGGAAGTAAAAAAGTTCGGTAGTTATAAATTATGTTTAAAAATTCGTAAAACAGATAATCACATTATTTATGTCTTTAAACGTCAGTAAACTTGGTGTAACTTACCAGCAGCAGGCAGGGCTAACTGGAACTATTAAATCGGTCCGGTTAATTTGAATTTTGATCGGCCCTACTATGCTAGAGTGATAGGAGATATAAACAATTAAAATATTTTATTACCCAAATTACACGTACATGCGCGTCCACTCTGGACTATATTTTATTTCATTTAATAATTACTTTAGGAATCGGCCCTCAGTCAGCCCAGCCCTTTGGCACCAGAAGGTTATAGGTCCTGTCAGCAAGTACTTTAAATATTACTGCGGCAAAATTTAGGCCGAATCGTTAAGCCACTCTTGTAACTTTTTCTCAGCAGAGAGAGCGACAACATTAGTGCCCAACCATGTTTAGTCTCCAGGTCCGTATTTAGCTACTTATATATGTATGGAAAGAGGAATTTATAATTTCCTTATGTTTAAAATTTTGTATTTTAGAATTTACCTTCTTTGTATATTATGATAATTTTCTTTGCAGGTTTCTGGTTTTTCTAATATGAGTAGACAAGGTGATGTTATTTATGATTATTTTTCTGAACTCATGCGGGACTTTGACGAAGCCCGTAGAAATATTTTTATTGATGATCCAAATGTTTTGGAACAATGTCATGCTAGATTGGAAGACCACTGCCGTACCATCAACGTTTTAATTCTAGCTGTAGATGTAGAGGAATTAAAAAGTCTTTTATTGACTGTGTACGATTGTGTATGGAGATTATATACCGATTGTGAGAGAACGTTAGAGTCAGTGATGCCCACAACATCGAACTTGCCCATCACTAATAGTTACATGTGCCCTGTGACAAGAACCGGAATTGTAGGCAGGCCAAAATTTAATATCATTGGAGATCAGATAAGCATTTTACGATCCACGGGACTGGATTGGATAAGTATTGCGGATGTTTTAAATGTTTCAAGAAGAACCCTCTATAGGCACCGACAGTCACAAGATTTTGATGAACCAGTATCGGTCATGTCAGATTGTGATTTAGATGAAGTAATACGTGGACTTTTAACAGAAATGCCAAATGCGGGAGAAGTTTATGTAATTGGAGGTATTCGAGCAAGAAATATAAAATTACCAAGGTGGAGAATACGTGAACGGTTAAATATACTAGACCCCATTGGTAGAGCGTTACGAAGACGAAATGTAATCCGTAGAAGGACCTAATTACTTATGGTACGTACAATTTTTTAAATTACAGTATTATCAGTTTAATTTAGTACTTATCAGATTACTACAGTAGTTCCCTGTGGCAGCGTGGTAAATTTTCTCTTTCGTAAAGTAAATACAGTGAGTGAGTGAGTTTTTCTTTTTTGTATACATATCAGCTATGTATACGTTTATAAAAACCTTGTCAATGCATACCAATCTATAGGCAACAGTAGGTTATTTTGGACAGTTCTGGATCCACCCCCCACTCCTGGCCTTGAGTTCAAGGTCAAGGACACCCCCACTCCTACCCCCACCCCTGGCCTTGAGTTCAAGGTCAATGTCAAAAAAATTTTTCGGCCTGCGGCCGGCTTGTCCTGCGGACGGCTGAGATTTGCGCCCCGTCTGGACTGGTGCATCCCCCCACTCCTGACCTTGAGTTCATGTTCAAGGTCACGGTCCAAAAAAATTTTTTCGCCTGCGGCGGGCTTGTCCTCCGGACGGCTTGTCCTGCGGACAACAACGCTTATAGTTGGAGTCCTATCTGAAGAAGTGCTCGCAGCATAACCTCACTAGCCCCTTCTAATCTCAAGACCATTCTCCTCCTTTACCCGACGGCCACGCCGTCCACCAGCTTAGTCGCTCCAAAAGAAAACACCAAATAGATTTCAAATATATTTATTAATTAAATATACATATTGTAATTAATTCACCAATATATAAAGAAAAGCTGTACTCTTGTACACAAAATTAAAAGAATAAATTTTATAGTTTTTACATTACATAATATTTGCACATATACAATATATAATTTTAATTTAAATCAAGCGGATCTTCTTGCAGTTGTTGACACCATGAAAGTCTGTAGTTTTAAAATCTCCAGTAACCTCCAGATATAAACTAGTCAAGTGATCCGTCGGAACACAAATGTTATATATGTTGTGTTCGTACCACTCACGCAAATTTGTATGATAATTTACTTCGGTAACGGGAATAATAACCTTTTCTACACTATTCCGAATAAATGTTGCATTACCACTAATTTTTATATAATGCTGATGTGAGAAATATTGCATCTCATCGATATTACTAATAACTAGCGGCTTGAGTTTCTCACTGACATACTTGAAACATTTGCCTTGGCTTGCTGTTTCATCTAATACGTACTCAAGAGTCAACGTTTCACGCACCATGTTGATACGAGTATGTCAAACTTGCGAATGGGGAAATAAATATGTGCGATGTGTATTTTAACTGCACGCGAGCTCTACAAAGAATGGAAAAATTGTAGTAGTAGCTTCTTTGCCGATAGACGATCATAAATGTCTTCGGATTCTACACCATTTCCAGCAACATCGACACCATCAAACTTAACTAGCCTTTCCAAACCATCGAAAGCCTTCTTCGTCTCTTCAAGTAGCCCCTTTGTAGTTTTCAAGGATTTTATAAGATTCGCAAATGAGCAATGCTTTGACCATCGAAGGTGTTCAGACAGGGGGTCGTCAGCGGGTTCCCATAAATATATTTTAATTCCACAACAGAAGCATTGCGTATCGTCAACACCAGTGGGGATGTGGTAGAAACCGGCAGCAGCAAGCGATTCTGGGGTTAGCTCACCAGGCCAATTGTCGAATGTTTTTAGTCGTTTAACATAAGACTGGTAATTCGGGTTAGACCACATCTTCACAGACTTGACACTGTGCAACTGAAGTTTGGATTTGCAAACAAGGTTATATAATCCCAGGTACAAGAGTGGGGGATGGGTGGAGTCAACTCAAGGCTAAATAGGTTCAAGGTTGTGAGGATTTAAACATTTAAAATAAAGAATTAAAATTAAAAAGTATAAATATTTATTGCCAATAATAATTAATATACAACAGTTCCCCGTTCCTATATCGTGAGGTAAAGCTCAGCACCTGCCGAACCACGTTGTTTCTGTACCACTCCTCCAAGGGTTTCGTCAAGGGTGCCTCCAACGTTTTTAGTCTTGCAAACTCGGCAAGCAGTTCCCCTTGCAGATCTAGATCGTACTCGATCGTGGCAACCGCATACACTTTCTTACCCTCGAAGGAGCTTCCCCCCTCTTCCACAAACTGCTGGAACCGTTGGTAGTGACTGGTCCTTGGGGGTTGGAAGAAGACATCTTCGTCGGAAAAGTTGTAAAGTGACATGATTTTCAGACTTAGACTCAGACGATAACTGATGCTGTAAAGCTTCTACACGAAATATAAAGTAAAATACGCAACCTTCGTGAAATATGGCCGTGAAAGTCAAGGTTATGGGTGCCCCTTTCCACCACCACCACTACAAAGTGCGACCTTGACTGATTGCAATATAAAGAGCATGCTTGTTTCGATATTTAGTTGAGTTTGTTTAGTTCGCGAAAGAAGATCGAGTTCGTAAAAGTGATGGATAATTTATTACAAAGTATCGAAAAGGTGAAAAACCAAGTGCGAATGAAATCGGGGGAGATTGTTAGTTGTGTAAATGCTAAACAAACTGCACCGTATCCAATATTGATACATTGCAGAAGTTATCCTCTAAATAAATCGCGAAGCAAGTTTGTAGCGGTTGGTCTGTCAAGTTATACACCGCATTGGCCTGTAGTGCAACTGTATGGTTGTAAAAATGACTGGATAAGTTTCAATGAAGAAGAATGGAAAGTGTTCCTGGCGAATCAAGGGGTGATAACAAACTATTTCTTTTCAAGAGATTTTGAAGTTCAACCAGTGAGCATAAGTCCTTCAAAAACCATTTCCTTCCAAACTGTTGCAAAAACAAAAGTGATAATCATACAGGACCAGGGTGCATCTGAAATTTATTTGGGATTGGAGTCTCTTGTGGAATTATGGGAACTCCTAGCATTAATTGATTGTCGATTGGGTCTGTTAAAAAGTTTGGAGTTTGAAAAGTTTTACACAAGCGTTATCAAAGGGGTTGCCTGTATGTCTGGCGACATAAAAAGCAACATTCATAGCGTATTGATGAATTTAAATATAAAGTCTGAAAATGTTGTGTGTATGTTGGAGATGTTAAAATTTGGTGAACAAATAATTACATGTGACGTTGAATTTGAAAACTTTGCAAATAAGATTAATTAACAAAAGGTGTCAGAATGTGGATGGTATACTCTGCAGCATCGCGTCCTGTGGCTACAGATTTACACACAGCAGTTATACTTCTTCAGAGTTTGCTTCAAGACTTGGCATTCGATGCTGGACACGAAAGCGTGTATGGGTTTGAACGATTCGGAACTATCAGCGAGCTTGAGGAGTTAGAAAAAAAATATCAGAAGGGGGTCAAGTTATGTCGGAAATTTTTGGAGAACCGAATATGTGGAAAGCTCCTTCTGGAAAGTCTAATCGATATTGATTTAGAGGAGTTTACTGCTGAAGTTGAAATATTTGTGGGTAAAGATTAAAACCTGATATATAACGATCAGTTGAAGAGCAGGCAATCATTACGTGAAAGTTCTATAAGGTGTTGAGATGCCGATCGATAAATTTGGAAGACACTTGCATAGTCATCATGACCCTCAAATTTTTCTTGCAGAAATGGGTGAGGCGGAATTAAGAAGCGAATCTAATTTATTATTACTGGCTCTTAGGACCGATGAGAACGCCAATTTTGTTTTTCTTGGAGATGAAGCTAAAGGCGACAGACGCGTGTATAAGTGTCCAATAAGGGGAACCATTACAAATGTAAGAATCTCGGTGAAGGAAGTTAAACTTTATATTAACGACAAAGAAATTAAGTACACTGATTTGGTTGGAGTAGACCTGAAGGTAGACGATGAGATTACAGCTATATATAATATAAAGAATAGCTACCAAGCGTTGATGTTGACGTTAACTTTGCAAAGCCCCCTTATAGTGCATGCATAAATGCCATAAAATGGTTCGCCAAGTGAAGTTTGATATGTCAAAAAATAAAATCCACAATATGATAGTATGGAGTTTCGCATATCGGCAAAGTAGAATTAAGTTTTGGGAATTTGTAGCTGTAGATCGATGTAGATTTCAAAGAAGAATTGAAGATACACATAAAACGCTTGTGAAAGTTTTAAGTTTGAACCATAGAAATAAGATATACTTAGAACGCTTTGCATAATTTTATAAAGAAATTAAAATGTATTACTATTAATAATGTTGATAGCTTGTAGTATGTTAGAAATGTTTTTGCATTACAATGTATTATTAACGAATATATCTATCGTTTTAACGAAACCTGTATTTTATTAAATAAAACTAGTAAGTACATAAAAAATTTATTTGAAAATTATTGCATTACATAGTGTTCGTATAAAATATAAACATTAGACAATGCACAATAACATAGTGGTTTCATATGATGCATGCAAGATGGTTTTGATACACTCAGTGCTGGTTGTTCTTCAATTTCAATTATATGTTTATCGATGAAACTTCTTAAAAATGTAGCTTTTTCATGTCCCTTTACGTAGACTACGTCAGCATCTTGAACAAGTCGCATCAAAATTTTTGGAAATAAGAAAACAGGCGTGAATCCTTCATCCCAATTAATACAGTGATGATTTTTCATCAACCAGTTAGCTTTTTGTTGTAAATTTTGGGGTAACGCAGAAAAATGAAACGGAGCTCTAAAAATGTAATGTGAAATGGTGTTTCCATCGTATGCAGCTAATTCTTTTGGTGAAAAATTTTTTTCGGAAATCATGAAACCTTGGAGATCTATTATAACAAACATGTTGTTGCTCCTAAGGCACTGATTAAACTAACCATTTGGTTTTAATCTTACAGCTGTTTAACTGCTTTTGTTAGCGCGTTGTATGTAAACACGCGATCGTGCAAAACCAGGCAATACGCTATTGTATCGGCCGCCATGTTGACTGCCGTTTCAAATTCGAGTCTAAACACAACAGCATTAGCTTGTAAGTAATCCTTTTGATTCGAACAATCCACAACAATCAGAGGAGCAATTTTTTTAAATTCTTCTAGGGATAATAGAGGTTCGTTATGTTTGTTATAGTATGTTGATTGAAAGTGTGAATACATTTCGTATAGAGTTGCATAATGATTATTTGCGAAATCGATATTCAAATTATCGTATGGATATCTATCGGTGTTTAAGTAAACTCGAAGATTTGTAATACTACAATTATCAAATTCGTTCATTTTTTTGTCGATTTTTCCAGAACGATCTGTCTGGAAACCCAGTATAACTTGTCGCGGAGTCTGTAATTTTGTACTGGTGGCAATCGCATGAGAATGTTGCGTAACTTGATTTAGTCCTGAGATTATATGAAGTTGCCAACTTCTAAACGGTACTTGAGTGTCGATATTTTTATCTATGTATTTTGTTAGAGCTAATTCTTGAGCAAGGCCTGCTGTAATATGGGGAACTTTCCAATAAAGTTTTTCAATTGTAACTTTGACATCTTCATCTATATTTGGACTATATATCGCATCGTTATCTGTATTACTTCGAATTAACACCAATTCTTGCCTGATATTTAGTACCACTTTTCCGTAATCCTCCGCAAAGCCCAACAGCATGCTGAGGGGTATGCAAACGTTAAAATTACCAGATGCATCAACTATTTTGCTTGTTGCGTTGGGAAGCCATCCAGCGTTTTGAAGCTTTTTAATATCGTTAGAACTGTAGGAAACATAACCTTTCATAGTAGATGTTATACCAGGTTTCGTTACCGAATCAACTACAACGCCATTCATTTCATAGCGAATTTCGCTAAATAGGTGGGCAACTCCATTGTTAACAAATGTTGCGTTTGTAGCTCCTCCAGCTGTTTTTAACAATTTTCCTTGTATATACAAGTAACTTAAACCGGGTAGTGTTGACATATCTTCTTGAATCGGAATCCGGATTTCGTCATTATTTTCAAAGCGATTCGTATAGGGTTGATGGGTATGTATTTGATTGCTAACAATTGAATTGTCAACAAGAACTTTTTCACTAATGTTTAAAATACTCATTGTAACACTTGAAAACCTAACGATTTAAGAAATGCTTTATTCTTCTTTGTCAACTGATCGGCTGACGACCTCTTACTGACTGCGGAACGTTTGGTATGTCTCATGTTATATCCTTTTGGAGCTGTAGATGATGTGTCTGAGCTAAAATTGCTGTAAGTGGTGTTGAATCTGAAACCCATTATAGCTTCTTCAAATGCAAACTGACCGTCACGGTTTCTGAACTGAAACTGACAGGAACATCCTCTTGGTCGAGTATTTTAATTGTTATGTTGGTAATTATTTTAGTGCTGATTGGAAGATAAATGACTGGATTTGGAGACGCAACTATTTTGTATCCAGACGGTACAGTAGGAAAAAATTGATGAATTATATGACCTGCTTCCCCATTCTTATAAGATCCTAACGATATATTGCAATGTATTAATATGGAATTTATTTTCATTATCTTAGTTATATTTTCAGACGAATGCCACACATTGGGTTTATATTTTTGAGGTAGAAATCCTAGTAAATCTCCTATCGAGTTATCCGCAGTGAAGTCTATTTCGTGCGACGACTTAATCATCGTTTTCAGCGTGCTGTTACTACCTTTTATTAAAACGTATTCTCGGTTAGCTGGATTCAGGCTAGTTTGTATGTAGTCGTTGATGTCGTTAATTTCATAAGCTCCTTGGGGTATCACAATATCTTCTCGCCCAGTAAGTTTGAAGACGTTCTTCGGTGGTGATATATTGGGAATAGAATTGTACGACTCAAAACTAAGTAAACCCATTACATATTCGCTGTCTTCTTCCAAAAAAAGTGGTGGATTAAAATCTGCACTTAATACTGATGAGTTACCGGTAAGAGTAAAAATGGTGGACATTCTGAAGTACTTTATTCAAGAACTCAAAGCGCACTGCAGGTACATGTCAGTTTACGTAGCTATATAAAAACTGCAAACACAGATGACCACAATTGTAGGAATTTAGGTTCTGATATCTATCAAAGTTGTACGCGATGTTATTCTTGCTACCGTCGCTGCGAAAGTATTTTATTAATTCAAGAGGAGGTTTCAAATGCCCTATGCTGTCGAAGTATGTTACGTTTTCACTACGCTTCACGTAGGCAGTCCAATGGGTGCCAGGACCTATATTATCGTCGAGATTTACGATACCGCATTCGTTTTCATGAATTCTAGATGGCAAAGCATTGCGCATGAATACTCCTCTAAAATACGGAATTTTTAATATTTTAGCAAACTTCGCTAAATCAACGTTTGTTAACGCTCGTCGCGGTAGCTTCACAGTTAGTTTTTTGGTTGGTAGGGTCTTAAATATAATCCAAATCCTCTTTTGTAGGGTCCCAAATGTAGACCTTTTCCAAGAGCAACCGACTCCATCGCTTTATTATGTCGCTCCTTTTCTTTAAGGTCCTTTGCAGCAGATTTAGCATCTCCCACTGCTTTGGCGATTGCTGCAGCTCCACCTCCTAAGGATCCTAGGGCGCTTAAAGCGGCAAATATTGGTATGAGTGGTAAAATACCACCAGTTTTAGGGATTTTGATTATTCTAGTTTTTGGCTGAGCAATTTTACTTTTTTTAATGGTTGCTAAAGCTAGCTTTGCAGCTTTCATTACATCGTATCCTTTATTACCTTTAATACGGTTTCGCGCACGCGTGACCGCACCGGTAAAGCTAATAACTCCACCAGAACGTATTTGCCTCACTTTTTTTGAACTTCTCTTTTTACGTAGAGCACCCATTCCTAGTTTGGTTTTTCCTTTCATAATACCTGTTATGGTTAGTGCTGCGGCTTTTTCTCCAAATTTAGCGTCTTTTGAACGAAAACGTTGCCACGCCTTTTCGGAAAGTATCTTGTCAGCTTCGTGTCGTTTCTGAAGATCTTGATGTTGAGAATATGCGATATCGTGCTCTTTGCACGCTTCGTCTAGCGGATTAATTCCCTGATCTCCCCTAGCAAGTCTTTTCTTTAAGCGAGTACCTGGACCACAATACTTATATCCAGGCACATGTAGTTCCACTGGCAAATTATTTATAAGCGTATTTAAAACACCACAACCTTTCCTTCTCACGGTTCGTCGACGAATACCTGGTTTGTGCGCGTAAACTCTCATATTAAACTATTGCGATCGATTGCAAAGTTTGAACTGCAAACATTTCTTTAAAACTTGTTCTTATATATAACTTGATCACTGGTTAGGTTTAGCTTAGTGTTTAGCGAGTGTACTGGAGAGAACGGTGTCGAAATGAAAAGGATTACAATTGAAAAACAAAATGTAACCCTACCGATCGTAAATCACGATGCTAAGTCATTGGTAAAACCATTTCAAAGGCATAGTGTTTTACTAGGGAAGAATTGTAAAAGAGGGCTTTTCGTGGGCAGCTCAGCCAGCGGTAAAACAAGCGTGATGGTTACTTTGATAGAACACCCTAACGGCCTACGATTTGAAAATGTTTATTTATATTGTAAGACGCTAGATCAGCCTAAGTATGCATATCTTAAGAACTTATTAACTCCGATAAAAGAAATTGGTTACGAGGAATACGAAGATGGGGCTGCAGTCCCACAACCTATGAACGCAAAACCCAATTCTGTAATTGTTTTTGACGATGTGGTCGGAGAAAATCAAAATATAATTGAAAATTACTATTGTTTCGGACGTCATAGAAATATCGACTGCTTTTACCTATGTCAAACGTATTCATCGATTCCCAAACAACTCATTAGAGACAATGCTAATCTGATAATAGTATTTCAACAAGATAAAACAAATCTCAAACACATTTACGACGACCACGTCATTGTGGACATGTCGTTCGATCAGTTAAAGGAATTGTGCTCTATTTGTTGGCAGGAGGACTACGGGTTTTTAGTTATAGATAAAGATAGTGCAATAAATTCCGGAAGATACCGGAAAGGCTTTGATTGCTATTTCCACATAAATAATTAAAACTTACTTCAAACTGTTAGTGGTTGGCGAACAACTGTAAACGCAAGATGGATAAACGTTTAGTTGCCGAACTGCTTAAAACGAGAAAAGCCGTAAAAAGGAAATATCAAAGTTTAAGGTCAGACATTGCTCAATCGCAGTTACAGTTGGCGGAACAATTAAAACCAATTTCCCAACCCCTTCAGGATCTAATATCAACTCTAAAAACTGAAAGAGTAGATACTCCTGATATAAAAAGTAAAGTTGAGCATGCGACCTCTCCACCCAAGCCTATTATTCCCCAACCAAATTTTCTAAAGTTAGAGGACATTGGAGAAATTTCACCAGAAACAGAATTACAGGATCATGTAGAATCAGAACAAACCGCAGAAGATGAAGTGCATGAAGAAAGCATCCGGGAAGCTAATAAAACCGTACAGCAAATGATGCAGTCTCAAGTTTTGGACCAGTTCTTAGAGCAGTATGACGGATTAGCTAGGCAATATATCGAAAACATGATACATGACACACAGGACGAATTTGATATGCACTACGGAGTACGATGGGATCTTGAGAGCAATAAATTTTCTATAGGCAATAAAGAATTAGACTTTGATGGGGAAGACATGGTCATAATGGATGGTGCAAATAGGGTGGTTTACAAAGGAACGCCTGGAATGTATGAGTTAATGTTTAAAAAGAAACCCATAGGTTACAGTAAAGCTGACGAAGACAATTATAAAGATATCGTTAATCGGTCTGCAGCCAACCGGCAAAATTACAATCCCAACGATCGAATAAGTGGTAATGCAGGACAAAAGTACAAAAACGTTGTTCGCCGTTTAGTTGAACCCAAGCGACGAGGTAAAGGACTCCTAAATTTAAATAACAAGCAGATTGAATTTGTTCCCTGGAAAAATCCGAACACGTTAGTAAACAGATTACAGATTTTAATAGCCTCGCAGTTGGCAGGTCATACCGGACATAATAACGAAATTCTTAGTATCATTGACGCTTTAAAAACAGAAAAAATTATTAAATAAACAAACCGATGGTTAAATAGAGACCCAAGCTTGACTTCTCATCACATAGTTACGAAATGCCGATCGATAAGTTTGGAAGACACTTACACGATTCTCGTTATAGAGCCTATCCCACTCATGTTTTGTTTAAAGTTAAAAATATATCGGAATTGTATTACGAAGTCCCTCTACACATCGTTGGATCGAAAACTGACAAAGCGGGATTCTTCAAACTCGGAAAGGGGCAAACAGAATACATATTTCCGTTAACGTCGGCTGTTGTTTTACAAACAAATAAATCTATAAAAAACGTGGAAGTGTATCTCAACAATGTTCATGTAACTAATCTGATCGGTCAAACATTGAAACGTGGAGATGCTTTCCGACTTAAGCTTCCCGATGGTGGAAAGGATGTTCTCATGTCGATGCAGTTAGTTCTTAAATGTTCACTGCAGCAGGAAAAGGTTCCAGTCTAACATGAACGTTAAACATGAAGTTGTCGAAGAATTGCACAAACCAGCTAGAAAAAATTTTAAGCGGCGACGCGTGATTGTCAAGGGAATAAACGATTTATTCCAAGCTGACTTGGTAGAAATGATACCCTACGCAAAACTTAACCAGGGATACCGATACATTTTAGTTGTGATCAACGCATTTTCCAAATACGTTTGGGCATACCCCGTCAAGCGAAAGACGGGTCAAGCAGTTACCGAAGCTATGAAGAAAGCGCTTAATGCTGCAACACAAAAGCCTAAAAATTTGCAAACAGATATGGGAAAAGAGTTTTATAATGCAGAATTTCAAAATTTGATGAAGAAATTCGGCATAAACCATTACAGTAGTTATTCAAATCTAAAAAGTAGCATAGTTGAGCGATGTAATAGAACTCTAAAAAATATGATGTGGAAGCAGTTCAGCTTTCAGGGAACCTACAAATGGTTAGATCTTTTACCAAAAATCGTAAAACCGTATAATTCAAAGAAACACAGCACAACTGGGTTTAAGCCAAAAGATGTTAGTAACAAAAACGCACCTCAAATTTTACAATCTGTATACAGTCATACCAAAACGGTAGATCCTAAGAAACAAAAATTTCACTTGGGCGATCATGTTCGGGTGAGCAAATATAGAGCTGCATTTGCCAAAGGATATACCCCCAGCTGGAGCAACGAAATATTTAAAATTGCAAAAGTTCGTCTTACTAACCCAACAACCTACATATTGGAAGATGAAACTAAGCAACAAATAAAAGGAGGATTTTACGAGTACGAATTGCAGAAAACTAAACACCCAGATATATTCCTAGTGGAAAAAGTGGTTCGGAGAAAAGGAAATCAACTGTTCGTTAAATGGTTAGGTTTAGATAAGAGGCATAATTCATGGATATCTAAAACAGATCTTGTATAATTTTCTGAACTGTAATTATGATGAAATAAAATAATTTTTAATATGTATTTAGTTTAATTATGTTGCTATACAAACGTGTTTGTTCTTTAGATTGTCATTTACAAATAATTGATATTAAATAGACTTCAACGAAGTCACGTAAAATATAAACATTTTTCTCACATTTTTTAGTTGTTTTACTTTATTATAATATATATACACATATAAATAATGCTAATACAATCTACTTAAAAACTACAAAGCGCAAAGCAAATATGAGTAATAACGTACAAGAAAGTTTCTGTAAACGATTATGGTAGGACTCCTGCAGTAAACTAACAACCAGTACTGCTCACTCGCGACAACTGTAAATTAATTTAAATTGGTTCTGAAACGGCTGCCTCTAATAAATCCACCAAATCGTTAAGTCTGCCAACGCTAGGAATATCCTTGTGTCCCCATGCTAAAGTATTGGTAGAACCGGGAATAATGAAACGTTTGTCATCGTAAGAAGACAGCGCAACTTTATTAACCAGTTTGGTGTACATAGTGTGCAAACTAGAGCGAAAAACGGTCATCATACAAAACACTCTAGACTGCATGTTTGTAGCTACTGCGCTATACGTTTCCGTCGTAAGAGATTTTTCGATAGCGCATTTCTTCACACCCTTAGCCTTTCTATCTGTTTTATCGCGCGCATTTACACAGTATGATTTTGCACCCGTTCCGTAATAATTTAAAACAGGGGTACCAGCATATTCGTCTTTCATCTTGCCAACAACAGACATGGTTCGCGGCATTCCGTGTTCCCGAGTTTTATAATTAGAAGTATCGAATTTATCTAAATGCTCTTTCATGTCATCATAAAAATTTTCAGTGTAAATTAGCAATATAAAGGAGTCAGTATCGGAATATAGAAGAACAACGTTATTACCATACTTTTGTTTCAAAAAATTATAGAAAAAATCATACATGACAGTTTTCGATATATCCAGAACAGAGAAACCAACGTAACTCGGTTTGTTGTAGAAAACAGAAGTTCTGTTCATCTCAACGGCTATTAAATTTTCACAAAATATAGATAAATTTTTGAAATTTGGTTTTGCAATTAAATTTTCGGCCCCAACTCTTTTACCAATTTTTTCCCAATGGCTAAGCAATTTAATGTTCACCCTTTTGTCCACGTTTTCCATTGTTTTTCCAAAAACGCTGTTATTAATACCCTTGAAAAAGTTTTTTTCAAAGTCGTTTTTACTATCGTTTCGAAATTTGGTGTTCAAATCAATATAAGATCTTAACCACGGAGACTGGGTAAATTTCAGTATTCTATGAATTCGCGTCAAGATTAAACCGGCATCTAAACATTGTTTTAAATTTCTGTAATGAATAACATACTTGCTTTTATCAAATAAATTTGGAATTAATTTTGCATCTTTAAATTTTCCTTCAGGCGGAACTAGCAACTCGGGACAATATGGGAATTCATTGTGGTATTCGTGCAAATTTTGTGGGTAGTGCAAGTCAACTTCCAAAACGTAGCCCGTATCCGATTCGTCCGAAATGTTGGAAACGTCAAAGTTTTCAATTTCCTCCGCGGTTAGCCAAATAAAATCGCGCTGCGGCAAATACTGTCGCATGGCATAGCCATACAGATTAGTTGCATCTAAATACATGATAAAAGAAGTGGGTTTTTTCGAATCATAATTTTCAACAAATTTGTTGTTAGCAATAGCTTTCCTCCCCACACAAGTACTGACTCCTCCGCGTATTCCCTTTCGAAAAAAATGTAGCATATCCAAATCGGTTAGCAACTCTAATTCCACAGCAGTGTATTTCAACATAGCATCCCAACTTAGACCCGGAGCCGTGTAATAATGGGCCGGATCTAGTAGGTAATGCTGTAGGCAAAGAGTTCTAAAATTTTCAAATACGTCAGCCAAAAGTAGTACGTCCGATTTTAGATAGATGTCAGAGTAGTCGCCCAAAGTTTTGCATTTAAACGTTTTCCACACATCAACAGCGCGATTATAATTTTCGACCGAGATTTCCTGCTCGTTCAAAGTATCATAAAATTGTTCTATTGTCGGCAGATCGCGCTGTTGTAGTTTGGAAAACGAATCGACGTAGGAGTATGGAAACACACCTTTTTGCCTCATAAGATTAAATTTAACGCCGTTGCCAAATTCTTTCTGTATTTGAAAACACAGATCGGAATTTAAATTTTCAGCCAAACTTGACAAAGAACTGTTCATGAACCGAAAACTGTCTAAAAATCGCAAATGGATGTATATTTTCTCGTTCTTGCCAGCATTATTTTGAATTTCATCAACTAAAAAGTGCTTGCTAAAAGATATATATTTTTCCTTGTTTTGTGGAATAACATCAATTTGTTCGTTTTTTAAGGCAATTTGTTTGACAAAAAGGTGGGAATCATAATTTAAATTATGAAAAAATATGGGAATAAAATTTGGAAGAATAAAATTTAGATTGCAATTGGAATGGGCGGCTCCTCGGTAATTTCCTGTGAGATAACAGTGATCTCTTACTTTATCTTGCCCATCGTCATCAAACGGTAAACTACAGATGTGGCATGAAAGAGCATCATTAAAATTTTGAATTTCGTTTGCGGTCAAAACTTTCATGGGCACAACATGTTTTAAATGGTTGGAGTATAAATTTTGAACGTCCCTTTCTAAACGCTCCATGAACACATCAACGGTATTTTCACCACGATAAATTTCGAATTTGGATAAAGTGTCATCATAAGAACATTTAATAAAGTACGCGAAAGAGTAAGGTTGGTGTTCACACACGGTTACCGTGAATGGTTTTGTAGGATTGGGATGCGACGTAGCAAGTGGTTTTAAAATGGTTTCAAAATCAGCATAAATTACGAAGGGAACTTTTAATTGTTTTTGATAATTTTCAAATTTAAGAATATTTTGAGGCGCAACTTTTCCCAGTTTGTTCGTTATCAAGTCAGTAGTTGGCAATTTTGTGTAAACGTGATTACAGTCAAAACGAAGGTGCATGTGTAACTGTTGTTCAGTACGAAAGTAATGGAGACAGCCGTCACAGAAGTGTTTTGCGCCATCTCTAGCCGTTATTTGTTGCGAAACTAATCTAGACAAATCTTTTATCCAACAGTAATGACTATTACCCACCGTATCAGTAATAAGCAGTAAATTGATATGAATAAATTTTTTATTGTGGGTGTAATGCAGGGGTCCTACAATTTCGTATTTCGTAACATTATTTCGAAAAACTTCTTCAACGCCGTACACGTTAATAGAAAGTTGTGGATTACATTTTTCAAATTTAGAAACATCGCTTAATCTCACCGGAAATTCGATGCCGTCGAAGCGCAATAACTGCCGGCAATCTGGATAGGAGCTGGTTCGGTTGGAAGGTCCTGTCGGTTGACAAATGGCGGAAGTCACCGCCCAGCCGAAACAGCATTCATCCTCATTTTGCACATTTACAACCGCTTTCTTGTTCTGAATCTGTTTTGGGAGCCGGATGTAGGACGAGGCTCGAAGCGGATTGTACTTGTTAATATTTACATCCAAATACATTAGGTGCTTCAAACGCCACCCTGTAAAAAGATATGGTCAATAAATATCGATACAAAAGACAAGAAAAGCAAATATATGTACCCGAATCTCGCTCCTGAAATTCTGACACCTTCGCGTCCAGCATCCCCGTAAAACGATCACATAAGTCATTCAAGTCGGTCGCAACTGTTGCAATTTCATTAACCGTCTGAAACTTTTTTACATCTTCTATTTCTTGACTTTCCAAAACAAACAATCCAAATAGCTCCAAATTGATCTTAACGCTTTTAAATGTCGCCATTTTATTTTCTATTAAAGTTACAATTTTATGTTTAATCTCGTCCATAAATTCCGCAACTTTTATATAATTGTTAACGGGAGTTACTCTGTAGGTAACAATGCGCTGCTTGAAGGCGGTCTGACGGATCACCACTCCTTCTCCAAAGGCTGCTACACCAGATCGGCTGTTGTGGCGATTGCTCCTGAGATGTCCTACATACCCGGAGCGGGCAACGTTTTCGTCACACACATCACAGTAGCGCATAGGAGAAGGTCGAGAATCTGAAACAAAGAAAAACACATTACTCTAAACATCTGAAACGCGGCAGTTCGACTTACCATTAGGAGGATTTGTTTTAACTCTTTTGCTTGTGGAGGGTCCTTCACCATCGGTTGCCGCCGAAGCCTCCAAACCGTTGCCTGAAAACCGCAAAATCGAATATTCTTTTTACGTTATTAATCAGAAGCAAATCAACTTACCGCTCGTAGATGGGTGACCCAACTCCTGACGGCAACTCTCTCGTCGGTGGCGGTACAATGCATCCGATCTGGTGAAGAACTTGCTGCATTTGTCGCACCTGAACATGCTAGTTGGCTAGTAGTTAAAGACTAAACACACCTACCAACACCAGAAGGATATAAACAAATGTTAGCAGCAGAACTTTGTTATTTGTTCTTGGCAACCTAGACCGAGAGCATTTAAATAAAAAAATTACTAGACTCGGTGTAGACCTCCAACTGGAACGAACGCGGACGTTGAACTCTCCAGTCTGGAAAGGATTTTCGGGAAGGTTTCAACAATGTTACTATGGAATTGGATTGTTAAAAATACATATTAAGCAATTAGCGTCTGCTGCACCCGAAGCACCTTCGATAACCTCAACTTTCTGGCCAGCTCATTCAAGCACAACCGTCGTGTCTTATTAAGTTGGCGGATAGTATGATTGTAGTTATACCTCCTAAGGTTATCTTGGTGCTTTGAAATAATTCTCTGGAAACGGTTCAGCTTGCGCCCGCTAGCGTCAAGCATCTCGATGGTTTTGAGAATCTCCGTTTTCAGAAATTCGCTGGCGCGTAATTGGACTCCATCTGCACACCAATCTTCAAAACCATCGTTTTGACTTTCTCGCGTGGAACGTTGTGATGGTGCAGCTGAATCATCACTCGTTGGCGGAGAAACTGAAGTACCTGCGGGGGTTGGGTCAGCTGCACTATCAGAAAGATCCATGGATGTTTTCTCATGGGTTGCGGCGGTAATTTGTGGAGTGTCAGCAGCCAAACTGATGTCTGCAGCCAAACTCAACCCATGTTCTAAAACACTACCCTGAGAATCGCAGTAATCAAATGTTTCTTCAAAAGAGTTATCAATGTTCAAACTTTTTTTCAGATTTCGAGAACGATTTCGGGACAAAATGCTGTTTTGTGTAAATTGTTGGTAAAAGGTTTGTGTCGACATTGCTTTAATAACATGGGAATTGAAAGTTGAATAAGGACTTACATTTTGTGACAAAGGAGACATTTCAATAGTGCTCCAATCGAGCTTTTGAGCCAAAGGAGACATTTCTGTGGTATTTGAATGCACTTCGGAATCAGAACTAAAATTTAAATTTTTTTTATTATTTGAATTTAATTTTGAATCGACACCATTTAACATTTGGTCCAAAGGGGTCATGATAATATCCGAGTCGACTTGTGAATTAGCGGTATTTTGAGACAAGGGGGGCTTTTCATAAATAACATTTGAATCTAATTTTGAATCCTTGCTAATTAAATTTTGGATGCTAGCTATAGATATATCCCCCTGATCAAAACTTCCATCCAAAAAGTTATTAACTGCTTGCGAACAATCACGAGAAGAAATTTCAATAATTGTTGCAGGTTTCGCAATATTGCAGCTAATGACAGAATTATTCTTCTGGTGATTGTTCTCAAATAGTAAGAATTCGGCAATACTCTTTTTTAGTGCATCCACATTTTTACTTTCTCTACTAATTTTAGAATTTGAGGTGCTAGCTGCAGAAATGTTCTCATATAAACTATTTGAATTATCCGTCCCGACGCCGTTCAGCATCTGGTCAACGCATTCTGCCAAATTAAATTTCGGTTGCAAAATACATTCATTTATTTCAACATTATTTGCAGAAATCTGCTCGAAATGGTCAGAGATTTCAGCATGATTTTCATTCGCAACATTTTGCACTGAAGCATTAAAATTCAATTTAGGTCGCGGAACACTTTTGATTTTGTTTAACAAGTAATTCCTCAAAATGCTTTCACACACTACGTCCTGAGTCAATCGTTGTTCTCCTTGGCGGTTATTTTCAGGTCTTAGCTGCTTTGCATTTTGAACAATTACATTTTGCAAAATTTTGATTTTATTGGTCGATTCTATAGGTAATGCTTTACTAACCTCAGAGCTGGTGGAAGCGCTCGGTTGCGAACAGGCACAGAGTTTAGCTTTGGACTGCTGGAACTTCCTCAAAGAGAGTCGCGACCACATGGACCGCACACCTCGAGGAAAATCACTACACCCCAACACAACACCGCCACAAACACCACAAGAACCGCAGTTAGCACTAGCACCCATTTCGCTCGAGAGTTCGACGTAAAATGGCTTCCCAGACATTGTGGAATGTTTATTACCCAGACAGGTTAACCTTAGCCTTGATCCCAAGGCAAAATGGTGGGGATGCAACATAAAAATTAGGGAAATTTTATAAAATCAGTTCAAGGTCAAAGTAGTAGTCCATGCTAACTCCGCTTGGATAAAGTTAAAATTCACCTCAAGGTGAAACTTGAAATAAAACAATATATTTCAATTAAGTTATTTATGTATAAATTTATATATCATACATTCACGCTGGTGGTTGAGGAGTGTAGAAAGAAAACATAAAAAAAATAAAATTAGTAGAGCATTAAGGAAGCTTAGAAATACTTACAGATAAATAGGAAGAGCTTTTGCTGGGCCGCATCCAAGTAAACTTCGCCAACTAACGAACCCTCTTGCAAATCGAATAACTTTTCAAATGAATTATTTGGGAGGTTGCGACACGTCGACAATTGATATAACATATATTCGGGCCTGATGATTATTACAGCCATTGCTGCGCGCCACATTAATTTTTGTTCGTCTTCTAAAACACTTCAAATTGTAAAATAAGTTCACAGACGCAAAAATATCAAAATTACCAGAATAAATCAAAGTATGGTCATTGGTGGGGAAAGGAGTCATGATCGTTGGTGTCGGATGGAGATTCACTGTTCGATAGTGGGCTGAAAATGGTATAAGTACCATCTTCAAAGACTCAAGGATAGTATAACTTAAAAAATAAAAAATAACCTAACCTTGGAAAACTTAATCAATTCGAGGACCAAGGCTATCTTGTCTATACAGATTCCAAGGCCAAGGTTAACCTGTCTGGGTTCTACAATTTCTTAAGCTCTAAAAACAAATTATCCGTTGAGCAAGACTGCGCAGAAGCGGTTCAGTCTCATATGCTTAAGGCCAACTATCCGCCACCATGTGTTAGAAGAATCTCAGTTTTCTTCGAGCTCTCGCACGAGCAACATGTTATTCCTGTACGTTCCTGACGACGGAGTGTATCACGTAGATGAAACTGCCGAAAGTCGTTATTATAATTTTGATGAAGAGCCAACTATAAATCCTGAACTGGTATTTAAATTCCCTAAGATATCTCATCCATTAAACACTACACTAGCAAACTTTTTCCGAAATGACTCGGGATTCTTTCATTACGATGCCTCCACTCTGTACACCAAGAATCCGTATCAGATGATCTGCTTGGATAGATATCCTGCACTACATAATTTGGAACTTCGCGTTAATGTCTTCGAGAGGTCAAACGAGTTAAAAGCCGCAGCTAAAGAGGTGGGGGAAGTGGATAAGTGTAATTAAAAAGTGTAGTGCCATTTATGTAATATACTCATTCAGTCTTTGTTTGTGTGCGGGTCAACATGATACCTATAAAATTATTAGCAGCCTTAGCAGCTGTCTACGATGGTCATCTGTATGTGCTGCAACCATCGAATTGCGCTTCGGCATCTATTGCATACGATCGTGATGGTAATAACAGCGTGATTTGGAACAAAATGGATATTGATACCTGGGCTGACATTCCAGTCTTCAAATCGTCTGTCAAGAACTTAACGGAAAATGGTTTCGTAACATTCAAGATTAAATTTAATTTTCCTAAATACACGATGAGTACAAATTGGCAAACTATCGTGACGAACAATAAAAAGCCTAGCATACAAAAAGTTGCTATTAATGGCAATCACTATTGTTGTATTTCTACAATAATTGTCGGAACTATTTTATTACTTAGTTTATCTATGTGTATTATATATTTCTTTATATATTGGTCAATTAATTACAATAACCTACCCTAGTGATCATTATGTATATTTAATTAATAAATATATTTGAAATCTATTTGGTGTTTGCTTTTGGAGCGACTAAGCTGGTGGACGGCGTGGCCGTCGGGTAAAGGAGGAGAATGGTCTTGAGATTAGAAGGGGCTAGTGAGGTTATGCTGCGAGCACTTCTTCAGATAGGACTCCAACTATAAGCGTTGTTGTCCGCAGGACAAGCCGTCCGCAGGACAAGCCCGCCGCAGGCGAAAAAATTTTTTTGGACCGTGACCTTGAACATGAACTCAAGGTCAGGAGTGGGGGGATGCACCAGTCCAGACGAGGCGCAAATCTCAGCCGTCCGCAGGACAAGCTGGCCGCAGGCCGAAAAATTTTTTTGACATTGACCTTGAACTCAAGGCCAGGGGTGGGGGTAGGAGTGGGGGTGTCTTTGACCTTGAACTCAAGGCCAGGAGTGGGGGGTGGATCCAGAACTGTCCAAAATAACCTACTGGCAACCAACTATACACTAAATTTAAAGCTTCAATTTTTGAAAAGAATAGTCTGCTGTGGAAACAGTAATCAAATTGTTTAATGTCAAATTAATAGCAATTAGTTTTGATTTTTTCAGTTTAGCATAAAATTGTGATTTTTTAATACATTTTAAATCGCAATTTTATGCTAAACTCAAAAAATCAAAACTAATTCCTATTAATTTGACATTAAACAATTTGATTACTGTTTCCACAGCAGACTATTCTTTTAAAAAATTAAAGCTTTTAAATTTAGTGTATAGTTGGTTGCCTATAGATTGCAGTAAAACAATGCATTGACAGGGTTTTTATAAAAGTATACATAGGTGGTATGTATACAAAAAAGAAAAACGCAGTGTATAGATGGAAACATATTTGTAATAAAGCAAGCTGAATTTTTTAATGCTATACTGTGCCTAACCGCCTTTCGATTTGCGACTGAGGCAACTGCGTTGTAATAGGTACCTACTTGTTTTATAGGCATATAGATTCCAATCACAAGCTGACATCTTTTCGATTTGTATTTCATGGATGTATAGATGGTTACAGCCGTTGCATTGTATATGTAGAGTGTCTCAGTAATAACAGAGCAGATAGCGCCTTACAATTATTTGAAGACGGTGTAAGAAGATTTGGTTTGCCAAGTAGAGTTAGAAGTGACAGAGGTACAGAAAATATCCTCATCGCAAGGTATATGTTGGAACGACGTGGACTAAATCGAGGATCTTTTATAGTTGGGCGTTCAGTGCATAATCAGCGTATAGAAAGATTATGGGCTGAAATAAATCGTATTGTATCGAAACAATTTAAAGAAATATTTATTGCTTTAGAAAATGAAGAGTTGTTAGATGAGAATGACGAATATGATTTATTCTGGCTACACTATGTTTATCTTCCAAGAATACGTAGACGTTTACAACTGTTTGTTAGGCAGTGGAATCTTCATAGCATGAGGACAACACAAGGAAGATCACCACTTCAACTTTGGCAGCTAGGAGTATTGCAGCAAAATATTATTAGTAACGAAGATCCTGCATACCCAAGTAATCAGGAGTTGTATGGAGTTGATGATAGCGGTCCGCTTCCACAAATACAAACAACAAATAATATAGTAGTAAGTACCAGATTTGGAAATAGATTTTACAGATATCCATATGCAATGGTTTTCTGAAGCTGTTCCCGACCCACTAGTAGACGATGGTTACAATGGAATTGCACATTATCTTAATCTTCGTCAAATTGTGAAGACCATCATTGCAAACACCTAAGAATACTTTGAAATAAAATTTTATATGCACGAACTAAATTCATACTTTGTAATGACGACAGATTGTTAATGTAATCAAATGTACACAGCATTAATATTACTGTAAAATTACCTACGTTCATCTGAGCCAAATAAATAAATAAGTAGAACACATAATTACGGCTTTATTTACAGCATCTACAAGTAAAGTAAACTTGCAAAAATACATTAGCCACTGACACTCCAAGAATCAACCCAAGGAGCAGGGTAACTTTAAACACGAATTTTATTTTTTTGTTAGGTATGAATGTAAATGTAAATAAACACTAAAATAACTGTCATAATCGCATTCCCCACTTTGATTTACATGATTATTTTATAAAATTTGTTTAAAAATGCCAAAAGTTATGGAATGAAATGTGACCAAATTATTGAAAGTTACCCGGTTTCATGGTAGCACTGTTTAACATATACAGGCTGAGTCACGCTATACACATTATGACATAATAGAATTATTTTACTATGTTATTAGGAATCATTGATTCGTTTTATGCTAAAACATCGAGACGTATTCTGCAAAACCCAGCCTACTAAACTAAAATAATAAATGCATATTTTAGGTCAATATATTGGAAAAACTACATTCCATATTAAAAACATCTTCCAGCTTAGTTAACCAAGCAAAGTTGTCCCGTTCCATTAAAAAAACAGTTGAAAGACGCTACTTTGACATTTGACGTCTGATGAAAAATCTGACTGCGCAGGGTTATAGAACACCCCTCGAAACATATGTATACCAAAAATAGTTGATAATATTCTACTAATAAACTCATTAAAAAGAAGGTGTATAGCTTGACTCGGCCTGTATATGATGCTAGTCGGCTTGCAACAGCAAAGGAAAACATATTTGAAGATAATCTCTAACTTTAGTAATACAATAATCAAAATCTCGTAACACGACGCAGTGTCTCTAAGGAACCGAAGCATAGCTAGCTTTATGCATAGCCAAATACCATACCATTTTTTATACCAAAGGTCATGTGGTTTTAAAATTTCTCATATTCTTGATGAACCACTGGCAACTGTAACTCAACAGAACATGTATTGCTTTTGGGATATGGGCACATATCTCCATGAAGAAATGTTATTGATGGTTGTTCTCTAAACCCTAATGGAGGTATTTTATCAGAACCTGTTGCGAAAGCCATAACCTCACAGAGGGTAGTTTCAGATTCATTGTCTGCAAAAAATAGTTATTCCTGTTAATGAAATAAACTGACGAGCAATAATATTGGATTAATATGTTCATGAGATTTAAATTTCAATTAGCACAACAATATCAGGTGCATCTAGTGATTTCGAATAAAACTTTACCTTTATCCTGCAGTATGTAAATCATACAGTTGTTCAAACTATTTGTTTCTTTCATGCTCAGAAACTCACTCAATTTGTACATATTTCATTCAGGCTTTGATAATTTGCAAATTGGAAAACATACAAACCCCATGAAAAAATTCACACCATAAATTTAAGTAACATGTGCTGCTCATAAATATTAACCAGCGATGATAAACAGAAAGAAAGTGGTCGAATTTTCACACATTAAATCAGGAATAGTCTCTGGGTAGCAATGGTAGTTATTTAGCTACTGTTTACCCACCTTCACAGTCTTGAAGAAAATCTCTCCAGAACCCAATAATTTGATTTTCAGAATTTTTGTTATTGCTGCCAGCTTCACTATGCATAATTAAAAATAGTTTATCAATTTGACTTGCTGTTAAGTTGCTATTTTCAAAGCACATAATAGGATGAAAAATTTCTGGAAATCTTCGTATATTCTCAAAAACGTGCAATACTGATAAGCCCTCTTTAAATTGATCTATGGACGGCCGCAGACGATGAATGGCATAGAATTCAATTGCTCCTAATAAAATGCACAGTATTATAATATAATCTTGGTAAAATGCAAACTTATCCTAGAAACTCAACCATTAGGTCTCCGTAGCATTATCGATAACATGATTTTCATTTTGTTTCTACAAATTATTGAAACTGAATTAAGCATAATAAAATTATACTAATATAACAATGTTATTTACAAATTACTTACCTTTTACAATTTGTTCCTTTTTGTGAAGATCACCAACGTATGTGCAACCCGCTAACTGCAGGAAAGGACTTTGTCCAACAGCTTCTTTTAAATCGTCTAAAGTGACTGCATTCTGTGCTGCTAATATTTGTGTATGAATATCATAATCTGTTATATCTGCCATTGTAGACTGAGCTGCTTCGTATCCTTTAGTAAGACAAATATACAAATTTTCTGAAAAGAATTCTGGACCGGGTCCTCCGTGAACGAGGGACATTGATATGATTCTACCACTTCAAAATAATATCGCTTCTGCAGATTATCGTTGTCTAAGGACAAGGTCTTTGCATTCTCTGGGCCTTCAAATATGTTACTATTTTTCATATAGTTTAACAACAACCTCCATAATTCTCTGGTTGGACCACCATTATCAATCGCTCCCTCCGATACATCATTTACATCTGTAAATTTTACGTAAGGCTTATTGACTGGAGAGAAAGATCTTCTGTGCATTGCACGCAGTGCACATTGAAAACTGTCTTCTCTATTAATGTTAAATGTTGTGGTAGCTTCAGAATTTACTTGTTCCTGTAGTTGTTGCATAATCTGGGTTAGTGTCTGATCATCGGTACTGTCACTTTGCAGGCTGTTGTGAATAGCAGTGGCAATATCATTATCGAAATTATCTTCTGCATCAATTAGAGTGGTGGTTAAGTTAGTTTCAGAACAGAGAGGTATAGGTAATTCCTCCACACTGCTTGTACTATCAATACTTGTTTCGTCACCTGGTATATTTTGCTTAGGTCTAACATAAATTATTTTCTGGGCAAAATTTTTGCATACATTAACACCGTCCCATTCTTCACCAGGTGCCATGGTCGGTTTTACTAATTTTCCAGACATAGGTAGCAGAAGTTCTATTTCAACATTGCTTGGTAATTTCCCTGCAAAAACCTCTCGTATGTGGTTTTCAACGCAGCTCTTGTCCCAGTTTTTTTGAAATCGCACTGAAAGGACTCCGAACCCCCTATCAAACGCTTTTGATTTTGTTGCCCCTTTAAAGGTATTTGTACATGCTGAATTAGTTAAAAGTATAACATCTTTGCTGAAACTGCAGTATGCTTCTTTATACTTCCTTTTCCTGGCGGATCTTGAGCTTGGCACAGTCGATAGTGATGTGCTGCGATGAGGCGTTGTGGTTGCCTAGTAACACACATACGTTGTAAAACATTTATCTTGAAACTTGCAATTCATTCATTCAGATTTTGAAATAAACATATGCTGCAGCAAGTAGATACAACAAATAGGACTGATCAGTAGACTGAATAAATTTATGAAGAATAATCCAATAATCTACAGGGCGTTTAAAAATTACACCGCCAAACTTCGGGAGGTGATTCCTTAGGTCATGTTAAGAAAAAACGTTTCTATAGACGTCGCGTCGCGTCGGTCCGGAAACGCTTCGTTACGGAGTTACAGCCCTCGGAAGTTACACCTTTCCAATCACTTTTTTGTTGATAATTTCAACAATAGTTACATTATCGTTTCGAACATTTTTATGCTGACGGTTCTCATCTAGTTGATTGTTTATGCTTAATTTTGTTTTCATACACGCACCAGAGGCGTATCATATGGGCGGTCGTGCGTTATTATTGTCGATATTTTCTACATCTTTACAATATTTTTATTTTTGTCTTAAAAATTCCAATCGCCATACAAAAATACACAAAAAAGGTACTCTGGTTGAAATTTAATAAACGCAACCGTTTTCGAGATAATTCAATTTTTATCAAAATCTACTGACCAAGAAAATTTGGATTATTCATATTATGTGGATGTAACTCTCAGAGTGGATTTAAGACATCAAAACAATAAAACAAGTTCATATGGATATGGATCATAAAATGCTTCATTACAGAGTTACAGCACCTTCGAGTTTTTTAACAGTTTGTTAAACAATACCTAGGGTTTTTCCAAATGGTAATGCAACTATTGTCGAAGTTATCAACAAAAAAGTGACCACATAGGTGTAACTTCGTAACGAAGCGTTTTCGGACCCACATCTAGAGGAAATTTGTTTATTAAAATGACCTAAGGAATCACCTGCCGAAGTTTGTCGGTGTAATTTTTAAACACCCTGTATATTAGGATAGGGGGAGGGCTACAAAGTACTATTTACCCCTAGCTCCGCATAAGTCAAATCAATTAAAATTTAAAAATGTAATTCAAACCAAAACAAATCAACAACAAAATTTCTTTCTTTTTCATCATTGAAGAAGCGTTTATCGTTTTTAAAGGTCTTTGCAATGATGTGCTTTTTGAGGATGAAAGAGTGACAATTGGTCGATTCTCCCTGTCTATTTAATAATTTCCCGAACTTTCAACTTGATAGCTCAATTGCTGTACGAGATATTTGAGGGTAACGTTTTCGCTGGAATACCATGTATAATATATCATCATAATCTATCCTCATGTACCCTAAGGTGTCGAGGTCTTTCATATAGTATTTCATATTTACTTACCGATGGTCGTACAGATGGAAAAAGTCGACGAATTTCATCAGCAACATTTTGTTGTTGAGGTTGAATAGGTGTAGGGCAAAGAGCACTTTGCTGTTGTTGAACAGCTGTTGTTAGCCCTGCTCTAAATAAGGGATTCCTCAAAATTTCGTTGATTGTATTATTTAGATCTTCAGCCATCCTGGGAACCTACCATCAGGTAAATATTGAAACTCAGCTGTTATAATAATTGAAACAACCCTCAAATTACTGAACCACATTTATTAAGTATATAAGCATATGTAGTATCTACCAAAACGGGTTGATAGTTAAAGCAGCAATTTATCAAAAACACTCGGTCAGCTGATGTACACATCAATTGGAATTGCAGGCTTCTAGGGGGAAGTACCTAGAGCAGCCTTAACTACTAACGAGTATTGAAATAGACTGAGCATAAGTTGATCTGGCCACGCACTTCGGCTCCATTCGGTGTTCCTCATAACGTCGTCACCATGACAAGTCATATGACACGCCTTCGCTGCGCATCGACGTGCGCTCTAAAACTTTATATCCTAACGCGAAAAGTTTATATATTAACGTGAGAAATTATATATCCTAACAAGAAAACTTTATGTACTAATAAGAAATTATATATCCTAACAAGAAAACTTTATGTACTAATAAGAAATTATATATCCTAACAAGAAAACTTTATGTACTAATAAGAAATTATATATCCTAACAAGAAAACTTTATGTACTAATAAGAAACTTTATATCCTAACAAGAAAAAATTCACTATATTGTCTTATTTTATACCCTAACAGGATATATTTATATCATAACACGCTATTTATTTATGTCCCATTCGGCGTGCCATACACGTTTGCCGTGTTTTTTTTTAATTTAGTTCAATTTACAACAGCACTTATAAAAAGTTTTAAAGTTACCATCCAATGCACACTCTGTACTGCTTGATTTTCTGTATAACATCTACCCAAAAACTAAAATTGTTGCCTAATTAAACAACAAAAGCGTGCCCTTTATTGCATCCTTATTGCGTGTCTGTGCCTGTACTGTATTTATGTAACATGAACCGTTGCGGGGCAAGTCTAGTGGAAGTATGTAGTGGGGGTAGAATTCATTATCGCCAGTAGTTTTGATCCAATCAAACTAAGCAGAACGGAATATTAATCACAATGAAATGTCGAAAGCATTTGTTCCTGCACGTTTTTGGATTATGTCGCTAGTTTATACCTAATTGAGGTATATGTGAAAATAAAACTGGCGCAAAATTTGTTTCCGAGATATAAGCATTGCAAGAATGACTCTACTGAAATGCGTATAGTCAAAAATTTGCAAAATTTTTGTTTTCCCTCTTAGGGGGGTGAACCACAAACCTTGAAATAGTAGACTAATTATGCATGCACTCTCAGAAAGTGTACATAAAAATCAGCCATCTTAGGAGTCTCGTTTAGTATTGTTTTTGTGCAATAAGCATCTAAAGATTGGCTTCTTGAGCAGGTTGGTAACAAAAATTAGCTGAGTCACAAATTTGCTAAACTTATTTTAATAAATATATTGTTGCAGAACGCAATATTTGAAAACAACTTTATTATCGTTGACTTTATTCTTCTGTAACTTGTTAAATGTTTATTAGTAGAATATTTTTAAATCTTCCGTACCGAAACATTTTTTGCAAAAGTATAAGTGCTTATTGCAAATTAAGTTTCTATTCTAAAAACAGTTTTGTTGTCGAAATAGTACTGGCATAACTTTTGAGCGACGTCACCGTTAAATATTTCTTACAAGGAGTAAGTTATGGCTTAATTTCACTTTATCTTGCATCGTTGATCTTTCTTAACATGAACCTACTTTAATATCTGCTGCTATTTCTTATCATTCTTCATAATATAAATAATATAGTGTTATTTACATTTGGGAAGCCTTTATAACTACACACTATTCTAAACATCCCAATTTAAGGTAATTGTTATAAAATAATTCACCATTTAACGAGAGGGTGCTAGCGTCTAGCCATTTACACCAAAGTGGCTAAACGTTTTACGTCTTGTTTGGTCTATCAGTTTTGGAGGCACAATCAAATTAACATTGGTCTTATGAGCAGGCAATCAATCCCCTGCTTCTCCTTCTTCTTCTTTCATATATTGTTTCCCATATAGGTAGACAATTGCCTGTGTTTTCCTTCTAAACCTCTTTGGATGTTGATGTCCAGCACTCTCCCTATCGTTTTGCTTGTCTACCTTGCGTTCTTCTTCCCACTGGTTTGTTGATTTGCGAGCTTCACTAGTCTGTTGTTTTCCATTCTTTCTACGTGTTTATTCCAGTACATCATTCTTTGTCGAATCAGTCTGACTATGTCCTGTATGTCGCTTGTTTTTCTTAGATCTTCGCTTCTTATTACTTCTTATTACTTTCGATTTGGCTGTTCTCATAACTTGTGTTGTCTTTGAAGTATCGGACCTTGTCTCCGCGACATATGTTAGAACGTGTCTAATTGCTGTCGTTATTAAGATATTTATTTTTCCATATTATGTCTTTCAAGCATCCTGAGATGCGTGTCGCATTCATTGTTTGCCTCCTTATTTCTTGTTGTCTATTTTATCTATGATCATATTGAATAGAAGTGGACTGAGTGAATCACCTTGTCTAATTCCGTCACTGATTTTTATTTCTTCGCTTATTGTGTCCTACCTTTTTTTTTTGTTTTTTTATGTTTTGTTTATTGTTGTTTTACAATTTTTATTATTTTCATATACTAATTATCCTTTGATTTGTTTGTTTTTCTTTCATAATTTTAATAATATCTGTGATGAGTACTCTCGTATGCTGTGGTCAGTCCACGAAGCACATTATGCTGGCTTGTTGAATTCAACCGATTTTTCAGCTATTTGTTTCAGGATAAATACAGCATCAATGGTTGACCTGTTTTTCCTAAACCCTTGTTGCTCTTCTCTTATTTTAATATTTTTTACCATTATTTCCGAGATAAGTTTCGAGAACGTTTTTAGGATACTGTTTAGAAGAATTATTCCGCTGTAGTTTTTCGGCGATGTTTTCTGGCCTTTCTTGAAGATGAGGATCGTTATGCTGGTTTTCCATTCATTGGGTGTTGTTTTTTGGTTCAGTATATTTCTGAACAGAGTGCTTATCTCTTTATGTAGTAGTTTTCCACCATATTTCAACATTTCGTTAGTTATTTTGTTTGGTCCAGGGCTCTTTCGGTTCTTGATTCGTTTCAAGGTTGCTGTGATCATTTTCTCTGTTGTTTCTATTATAGTTTCTTTTTTTTATTTTATTTATAAATTCTACCTCGTTGAAGTCCATGTTTATTGATTATAAGTATTTAAAATACCTAATTACTTCAACAATATTTACCTATTTCTGCATGTTTACATGTCATTGTCAAAGGTTATAGAAAGTAAACAGTTAGTGTTGTTATAGCAATAGAACTTGGTGACTTGATCTCGGTAATCGTCTGCAGATAACTTGATTTCTTATTCCAAAATGTCTAACAGAGGAAAATTTAAGAGATCAATTTGCTCATTCATTAACGGTACGGTTTTTAAATGTTTGTGAATTTCAAAAGCTTCTAGTATATCTAATTTACGTTTATCATCACAAAAGTGTAAACATTTTATAGTATTATTAGATGTCATTGAATGATTGTCTTCTAGTAAGTGTTTAACGTAATTGGATTTATGTGGGTGTTTGTATTTGTAACAACGTACGTGTTCTTTATACCTAATATCAAAATTTCTAATTGTCTGGTATTACAATGCGAATAATTTAATTTGTAAATGCCTGATTTTAGCAAATCACCTGTTTTTGATTTTGCATTAAACAAAGTGTTTAAGATGTTCCTAGTTGTTTTAAAACTTCCTTTATATTTATTTGTTTGGTTTATAATTTTAGCAAGTTTTTCTGATTTGTCACCAAAATATGGGATCGAGGCATATTTAATTGTATGGGATGAAGTTAGAGTACTGGGATAAATTTTTTGAATGGCTAATTTATAATCTTTTCCTTTAATTAATGTATCAATCAGTTTAGTATTATAACCATTACTATATGCAATTTGTTCAATCATTAAAATTTCTCTATTATAATTAATTTCATCTAAAGAGACCGTCAAGCTCTATGTATCAGGGACCTGGATGTTGCTAATTTATTATATTTATTATATATTAAACTATTGTTGAACTAATTAAGTATTTTATATACCTACCTATAATCAATAGTTTCTTTTTCTTTCCCTCTTTCTTCAAGTATTTGTACTCCCCTGTTTTCTTCTTCTTTGTATAGGCTTTCGAAGTACGTTTACCACTCAATTGTTTTCAGTAAACCATATGTAGCAACAATTTTTTCTATCCGAAAAAAATGTACATTTTCCATATCTAAAAAATATATGTTTTAAGTATTTCGTGAAAAAATGAAATATCTCAGGTTATCCGAACATTTTTTAAATGTGTGTTCAAAAAAGAT
Source organism: Ctenicera cuprea (assembly GCA_958336395.1). NCBI lineage: Eukaryota > Metazoa > Arthropoda > Insecta > Coleoptera > Elateridae > Ctenicera > Ctenicera cuprea. The sequence goes on along the minus strand of OY284494.1, from coordinate 9,968,057 downwards.
AGCCACATAAAAGTGAATATTGTTCAAGATTATTGCATAGTGTCCGGCAGCAGCATTTTTATATCAGACTTCCGTCATCTTAACATATTTTGTAAGAACCTTCCGAGCCGCACCTCTTAAAATAAATAAGTTATAAGGCTGGGGAGTTTTGGCTGGGACACCCGTATAGCGTATATACAGTATTTTAAGCAACCGAATTAATAATTTAGCACAACCTAGCGCTGTTGTGAACTTGTGATGTGTTAATAATGTACAGCTTTAGTAAAATACGGTAAAATGTAAACGTAAAACGCCAGTTAGATGCAAACTATTCCAACAAGAAAGTAAATATAACAGTTTAAAACTCAAACTTTAAAAATGGATTGTATTTTATGCATGATGAATTTTTTTACACATAACATACGACTTTATGAAAGAAAATATTCCGCATGTATTTGTTTAGACTGTCATACGATTATTAATAAAAATTGGCTGTTTACTTATGAAAATTATTCGGCAAATTAGTGTAAAATTTGGTATTATAATAGTACTAGTTCTAGCCGTGATTTGTTATAATATGAGAGTTTATTCTAATTCCCAGAAACTGTCAAAATTGAAAATTAACTAAATTTTTAAAAAATGTTTTTAGAACTGGAGACACAACGTTTTAAACGTTTTATTAGCTGATGGAGATAGGAACGGGGTTAAGTTTTTCCCAACGTCTTATATATTAGTTTTTCTATAACTTCCTCTGTTTGCGTTAAACGACTGAAATATGTATTCACATCTACGGCTTCCTTTGTTTTATTTATTAAAATTTTTTTGTCTTTAGAAATTCGAGGCTGGAAATGAAAAGGCAATATATTTTAAACCACCGTGTTTGTTGAGTTGCCCTAGTTTTAAATTATTTAATTATATATATATATTGGTTGAGGCTTTCACGGTTTCTCGAACTGTCAATATTACAATTTACTTTCGGCTTAGACAGCGTCGTCATTTGGAAACTACATCCAGCATAATCAGGTAAGGACCGACCTGTAGCTTGTCTGCCTTTACAAGCATTTTCTCTAGAAGTTTGAGAAATATTTGTTCGTAGGACCTCTGCCTAAACAGGGCCGTGTGCTTAAATTATTTAAACCTTGGATTTTGATGATGAATTTGAATTCAGTGTTCTATTCACTCTGAAGATGCAAGCTGCAATGTCTTGCGAAACGTTAGTTTGTATGGGTTCACAAACAGCTAACAGGCATAAGCCGATTAAGTGTTCTTGTCCTGGCAAACCAAATACATTAAGATCAAATCCTTGTATGCCCCAAGGTTTAAATAAACTAAGCACACGGCCCTGTTTAGGCAGGCAGGGACTACGAACAAATATTGCTCAAACTTCTAGAGCAAATTCTTGTAAAGGCAGACAAGCTACAGGTCGCTCCTTACCGTATTATGCTGGGTGTAGTTCCCAAATGACGACGCGATCTAAGTCGAAAGTAAATTGTAATATTAATTAATTAAGTTAGCTTATTTACAAATGTCTAATTTATTACTTGTTGAAAAGTTGTGATTCATAATAGAAACTGTTTACAACAGTAGAGCATACAATGCAACATTTTGAATCATATAAATGAATGCACACGTAGCAGAGTATTGCATTGACTTTGATATTAACCAAAAAAAAGTGTCAATGAAATGTAATTTTTGAAGATAGTTATAAATTGTATGAAACAATTCCAGACGCGACATTAAATTTTCATTGTAAACTAGATAAATTCTTTGTTTCAATTTTGTTGTAGAACTATACTTCTTACGGCGAAATATTTGTACGGTACAGTCCACATTTTTTAAGGTTATTTATTTAGCAATTCTGTAATCCGAATAGGAAGTTAGCAATGTACTTGAACTTTTTAAAATTGTAGTTGTTTAAAAAAGGTGGAGCTCTGTCACTTCTACTTAAAATACTTACTTAGCTTCGAATGGGTGTGGATTTATTACCGGCATTTTTATCATTCAATGTTTTCTCAATAAAACTATGTAACAAGAAGGCTGCATGTTTTAAGCAGTTTGATATTCACACATTGTCCTTATTTAAATTACAAATAAAAATAGACAGCATTCGTACAGACAATATTTGTGTCTCATGATCGCTTTTCTCAAGCGTGGTTTACATGACAATCAGTACTAACTACTTTCCCTTTTTTAGCAATCTGCACTGTCACCTTCTTGCTTTCATCAAAAATAACGAAATTGCGTTTTGTATTAGGTATTACGTATTAGCATGTATTCTCCGGATGGTACACATTTGTAGGTATAATATGTGTTATCTTACGTACACACGCATTGTAGGTAGGTTAAAAAATATTGTATCAAACACTCAGTTAATTTTTAAATGTATAGGTATTTTTTAGAAGCACGTGCTAAAAGCTGTACATTATAGAGGGTGTAAACTTTAGTTCTGCTCACCATTGAGATTTAGAGAACGACAAGATATAGAAGATCCGTTAATTAAGGAAAAAGTTGCCTAGTTACGAGATCAGTTTATTGCAATTTTAAAAAGTTTTGGAAAATGCATAGCTTATGTTCTTTGAAGCTTTCGCGGTTTCTCGAACTATCAATATAAAAACTTACTTTCAGCTTAGACCGCGTCGTTATTTGGGTATTACACCCTGCATAACCATGTAGCTTGTCGACGTTTACAAGTATTTGCTCTAAAAGTTTGAACCATAGTTGTTCGTGAGCCCTGTCTGCCTAAACAGGGCCGTGTGCTTACATTGCTTGAACCTTGAGAGGTTTACCGTCTTTAAATTCTTAAGTGGAAACGCATTCCAGTCCTACTTGTGAAGCGTCAGTTTGCTGCATAAACTTTTTAGTAAAATCGGAAAATCTTAAAATAAGTGCCGATATTAAGCACTGTTTTATATCTTGAAAGGCGTCTTCAACGGCTTCGTTCCAGCTAAACTTCCCATTTTTCCTTGTTAGTCGATTTAATGGTGTTATCCGAGCTGCAAAATTCTTAACAAACTGTCGATACCGTGATTTCTTTTAATGCCATACCCTATGCAGGGCGTTGGCGACCTTTCTCTTATGTCTGTGTTTACCTACAGTTTAACGTGGGCTTCGAACCACAGGAAGTGCATGCACTTGTTCTCCAGAGAGGTTGTCTTGGGGAAAAATCCACCTCGCTTGTTTCTCGTTGCCTTGCGACGGAGAACGACCGGGCCGGGAGCCGAACCCAGATCCGCTGCATTGCTGGCCCGCGCGCTTACTACTGAGCTACGGCCGCTCCAAAAAAACCGTGATATAAAGCCGATAAATCTTCTAACTTTTTACTAGTTTTTGGGTTAGGGTAGTTCACTATACTTTGAATTTTTTCCAGGTCTGCCATAAGACCATTTCTGTCAACCACGCACCCTAATTATTTTAACTATGACTTGATGATTTCGTCTCTCTCTGGATTTACTGTACCCGCCTCTATCAACTGATCTAATATTTTTTGAAGAACATTTCTAAGTGAACTGAAATTTTGGAGTAGCCACAATAATGTCGTCTAAGTACACATACATGTACGGCTTTAAGTATAGGCTTAAAACATTATCAACAAACCACTGGATAGTCGCGGGCGCGTTGTAGAATCCAAATGGCACTCTTACACAATGCAACAACCCCTTTCCAGGAACGACAAACGCAGTTTTCTCTTTGCTCTTCTCCTGCAACTTAATCTGTCACTAAGCCTGTTTTAGATCTATAGACAATAAAACACAAGCATCTCTTAGCCAATCTAGAGTATTAGATTTTTAAGGAAGAAGATATGCATCGCGTTTGTAGATATTATTTACTAATTTTAAGCCTACTGAAAACTAGAATTTAATTGGGGTATTGCGGCGGATACTAACTTAATTCTTTTAGAAACTCTTAGAAATTTTTTTTTTAAATTGCTTTTGCATGTACAAGTTCATTTAACTAATTGATTAATGATGGATAGTGGAACCACGGGTACTAGTACACGCTTTTGAGGAATTAAGTATATTGGAAAGTTAACCCTATTGTTAAATCACATACAACAATCTCTAACCCTGTCGAAAAGTGTTTTTTATGCCATAAATCAGGAAATTTTACGCAAGAAATAAAAACTACATGTACCACTTTGAGAAATACTTAAAAAATTTGGAAAAATATTACAACGCCTGCCTAGTAAGTCCACTTCGTAGTTTCCCTCAATGCTGCTATGGCCAGGTACCCACAACAGTTTAACCGATTTCTGTTCGCAGACTGTCTTCGGTGTTAATCGGCATTCCAGAATTAGTTCTGAAGTTACTATTTTGCGTTCCTAACCATTTCCCTCGCCGCTTTTATTGTACCTAACTATTTAAAAAAAAACTTATGCTGCTGTTATCACTACTTCGCACTTCCTCCATCAGCAACCTCTAAATCTTCTGTTACGAGTTTAGTACCTTGAGTTTCTAGCTTCCTTTTTATTGTTGTATGGTATTCTAATTGTAAGTTTACATCCCTTAGGTTATATATCTTTTCTACAACCTTAATTATCTTTCGTTTAGACATACCTCGTATTGGGCGACTAAACTTATAGTGAAGATGCAAGATCGCATTGGTTCTTGACTCTGAAGACGAATACATTCTTCTTCTTTTTCGGGTGCCGTCTTCTATTGAAGGTTGGCTCTCCTTATGGCTCATTTTACTTTGGATGTTGCTGCTCGAAAAAAGGAATTCACACTTTTTCCATACCATTGTCTTACTTTTTTTCACCAGAATGTACGTCTCCTGTTGCTGCTTCTATTTCTTTTTATTTTTCCTTGCATAATTAGTTGACGTATGTAATATTTTTCAGTGCGCATCACGTGTCCTAGGTAGTACAGTTTGCGAGGTTTGATTATGTTTAGTATCTCTAGCTCTTTTTCTAACTTTGCAAAACTGTTTCATTCCTGACTCTATCCATCAACGATATTCTGAACATTCTGCGATAAAGCCGCATTTCAAAGCTTTCTATTTTTTACTTGTTTCTTGCGTCCATGATTCAACACCATAGAGAAAGACAAGGAAAACGTAGCATCGTATAATGCAGAGCCTAAGATCGCGGTTTAAGTCGCGACAACATATCAACTTCCTCATCTTTTCAAAAGCACTCCGTGCTGCTTTTAATTTTTTTGTGTGATCTTAGACAAATCTACCGCTGTTGGTACCGTCCTTGATAGCTCAGCGGTGTAGCACTAAACCGGATACTTGGAGGTCTCAAGTTCAAATCCTGGTTGAGGAAGATATTTTTACTAAAGATTTACTGTTCAAATTGACCGATATGGCTACGAAATTTATACATTATGAAGGCAAAAAAAAGAGTGATGCTGTTGTTCCTAACCTTTTAATTAATTAACTGCTTTGTTAAATAAAACAGAGTAATACTGATTTTTGATGTAAAAAATCAGAAACCAAAGAACTACGTTCAGCTAACAGCCTTGTACAGAGCCTTTGTTAATTACTGGTACCCACGTCACCTTTGGTCCGCAGTGACTTAGGGAGTTTTAAATTTAGACGTTGAAGTCAGTTCAGGATTGGTACTCGTGGTAACTAAAAATTCCCTGTAAGTGTCACTGCCAACACTCAAAGTGATGTTATGTATGTAAACAAGCAAGCCTTAACCTTAGTGCGTCGTTCGGGTCCTTTTCGACTCAGTTGCTGCTTTATTTATCGCCTAAACTTTTATTTCTTGTTCTAGATATTTGAGCTATTAGGACTTTAGTTGTAATTAATATAGCTTCAAGATTTTGTAATTAGCGGAAAAATATTCGTTTGAGTTTTTTAGTAGTTTAAATTTACACATATAGGTTGTTTGGGTCACTTTTGTCCTCTCCTCTTTAGAAGCTGAAACAAGCTGAAACTCGCATAATTCCGTACAGCGCGGTGTGAGTAATGGCAACAGGTTGAGACCTGCATGTAAACCTTTAAAGTATTTCTTATCCCACAGTGCTTGTATATCGTTCAGTGAGTGTTTTTTTTTTATTATAACTTCAAAACAATAAAAATTTGTGCCTTCTTTGACACAAAAGCAACTAGAAGAAGCAATTGATAATTCAGACGAAGAAATATTTGATTTTAAAAATTCCTCTGATGGATGGGATCCATCTGACGAAGAGGAGTGCTCTGAAATTGAAGATCATATTTCTGTTTGTTCGGAAGGTGACTCAGAAGAGGAAGAACCAGAAATTTTAAATGTGACATCCGAAACTATGTTATCGAAAAACAAGCAAATCGAATGGTCTTCTAAGCCTCCTATACATCAAGGGAGACTTGCTGCACACAACGTTCTGACAATGACACCTGGACTTACTAGGTACACCACTTCGAGGGTGGAAGACGAGCTATCTGCTTTTATGCTTTTAAATGTTCACACTTAAAATCAGGGCGGCGACGAAAGAATTCTAGAAATGGGTAGTGTTGTACATCTTTAGGTTTTAGTTTTAGTTTTATTTGTAAACTCCTGAAGATAACCGAGATGTTTGAAACTCGAGTCGAGTAAATGAAAACCAACAAATTGTGAAACAATTAGCAAGTGTTTTATTTTATTAATAAACTATTAATTTTTAATAGTTAAATATTTATTAATAATGTTTCACCATGTGCCTACCACACAATCAATTCAAAATATTAACTATACTTATTTATCTGAGATCAAAGCCAAATTTCTAGGTCGGATTTCAATACTGTTTCATATTATTCATAATGTGTCACATTATTTAAATATGTAAAAGCTAATTATGTTTTTTTATTAATTACTTTAATTTCATGTTTATGATTTACGTGAAGGTTTTTGAATTTAGCAAGTTTGCGTGCATTTCATTTCATTGGCTTGAAAGCCGGAATCAAAAGTTGCATTATAAAGAAAGTCGATTATCTCGAGTTTTATTATTTATTAATTTTATAACAAGTTCAAAGTAACCATTTAAAATGTACATTATAAAATTTTGTTACACCTAAAAACTTCCAAAATGATCGGCACGTCTAAACGCAATGTAAAAACGACACTGCATGCCAGAAATAATGGAAATAAATACACGATTTGCTTGAATGATCTGATCCATTAAAAGTGTATTCTTTTACTTATAAGAAATCCAATAAGAACGGAAACGTACAATGTTTTTAAAATACAATAACGATTCACTGCATTCACTTTCAAATTCTTTTCATTTTTCTAAAATTCATTCAAACTAATTATTTCAATGCGCGTTTAGAGTTAATGTAGCATAACCGTATACATTTTAATGTGACTAAGCAGTTATTTTAATAAAATAGCAATTTTGTTAGGAAAAGTAACATAACTTTCTTGTTTTTGTCGAATAAATTTATTGATGTAGTAGTTAGTTATACTGCAAAATACTATTTTTAAAAATGTTTTTTTTTATTGATTTTATGTAGCCTTTTTTATTAAGATTACAAATATAAAGTTCAACAGTGTGAATGCAGTTTCTTAAATCACAGTTTTCCTTAGCTTGTTATTATTTTTAATTTTTAAGATGTTACAAGACAATATTTGCGATTAATTTAAAAATATTATTAAATTGTGTCAGTTAACAAATGTGTAAGCAACCAACGTGAATTGCGTATTTACCAGTTGTTCATGAATAGACCTTCGAAAGAATGTCCTAAACTAGTTTCACCAAGTTCCTATTTAAAAACAAACACTACCGAGCAAAGCAGGATAATTTATTGCATAAAGCATATTCATTTACAAGGTATCCAAGTTTCAGTTAATTGGCGCTCTTTAAGTTGGAAAAGTGAAAAGATTGGTCGCATGCAGTTGTACTTCCTACTAATTTAAATAATGATAATGATTTTCCTATGCGATATGGAATCAACTGCATAGAATTATGCCGTTTACTAAAAATATAAAAAATAGTTAAATTCGCCAAACTTTTTATATCTTGATTTGCGTAAGCCATAGGAATTATCTTTATACTGCAATATAAATATGTGCAATAAGACTGTTGCTACTGTAAGAACAATTGTTACTTATGAATTAAATTAATCTTTTTAACTGTAAACAATTGTTTTTTTGGTTTTTTATTAACCACTAACTTTAAATTTCTGTTTTCCCATCTAATTTTTTAATATTTGAATGTTCTGAAATCTCGTTTAATGGCATTTCAGGAGGTCCTAAACAAGATAGTGCAATCAGTGTTTCAGTTAAAAAAAACCTAATATGATTTTTCGATTTTTAACTAAGAAACTTAATGATCATGGGCAGACCAATACACCAAAAAAATTTTTTTTAATCTACAATTTACAATTCATAGCAGAATTGTATAGTAGGCGTCACAGACAAACTAGTGGACTTGGGACACGAACCAAATTGTAGCTCATTCTCAGCTCTATAAAGTTACAAAACTAATAAAAATCGTGCGTCTAGTTTTTGAGTAATATTTTTTTTATTTTCGAAATTTTTCACTTGATAGGTTTTAGCTTTTTAAGCATTTTTGTGCACAGTAACATTGCGCCTCTTAAGTGCTATAAGAATTTGAACTCGATCTATCAACTTGTTTTTAAATAAAAAGGCGCTAAAGCCAAATTTTCAAAAAATCGTAGCAGCCGCCATTTTGTAGCTAGAAGGTTCGGCAAAAAACATTCGCTTTGCCATAAGGTCTTCTATTGTATTCCATTTTCAGATTTATAGAATTCGTTTTCGGAAAAAAATTCTATACCAAAAAACATGTGTAACTTTCGCTGTCGGTTTCCGGTTTCCGGTGTCCGAGCGTTTTTACAAAACAATAATATTTAGAGAGATATCAAATTTGTTCCATACTTTATCGACACCACAATGTATACTATTGTGTTAAGATATAACTTTTGATCCTGCATACCATTAAAAAGCCCAGTTTTAATTGGACCAAAAATTAATTTTTTCTAGAGGATTTAAGAAAAACGGAGATATAACGTATCAAAGTTAGAAATGTTTGCACCGTTGCAACAAATTCACATTTAAATCATCTGGAGGTTAATACATGGTCGTAAGTAACATTTAACAAAATAAGTTTGTTAAATATGTGGAAGTACTGCTCCTACAGATTTTATTCGCTAAGAACAATGTGAAACTTTGATACCAAAGTTTATTAAGTTAAAATGCATAATCGCATAACGGTCTTGGTTGCGTACTCAAAAACCCCATTGATGCGTAGCCTACTAACTACCCGGTGTTGCAGCAGCGGTGTCTTGCGGTATGCATTGCAGACATGCTAACGCGGTTCAACACCCCACCCGATCCCACCTATCACATAAATTCCTACCCACCTTACTGGCATGGGGTGGGCCTGGCGTAATCCAGGATCGACCCTCGTGTCAGCTCCATGCCAGATGATGATGATGATGATGATGAAAGTCTGCAATTGTCAAATTTTTCGAAAAAACTGAATAATTTGGCAAAGCCGTAATGGTGTTTTTGTACTCACTGCTTAGGAAATGACATTCCGCGCACTCTAGTGGCAAAGCAAAACGTTATTTCCCGATCTACTTCCCCACGAAAAATAGCAAAAAGCATTGGACCTCTCAGGCATTTTACAAAATAATCGTCTTTACAATAATAAAATTTAATTTATGAAGTACCATTTCCGCGATTTTCATTTATTAAATGTTACAAATTGAAGACTAATCATTAATAATAAAATTCTTCAAAATTAAAAATATGAAATGTCAGTGGACAACTGTATAAAACAATTGCTATCAACCAACTTTGTTTTTTAGCTACCTCTATTGGCTTGAAAATACAAGCATTCGCTTGAATATCTAAATTACTAATTATTTTACTTTATTAATGTATTTCTGTTCGATACAAAACATATTGTACAAACCTTATGCGAGAAAGCTTAATCCGCGCATTCGCGCATATGAAGGCATTCGCTCGATAACGCTCGCTCATGCTTCAACACAGCTCTCATGCGCGAACATTGCTTTCCCGCATTTGGTTTGTATATAACTCTTTTGATCCTTTACAACTTTTATTTAAAACGTGATTGAATACAAATATCCTCTCCACAGCCTCCTGTGTTAATATCGACTAAAGTCGAGATACGGCCTGCCGCGTCACGAAATTTTTAATTTCGCGTAAACTTCGTACGGAATGTGGCGTCATCTAACGGGTTTCGGTAAAAGCAACATAATTAAAAATTTATTTCATGAAATCAGGTAGATATACGTATCAGTTTACGTAGGAAATCATTTATTTGCTCATAAAAACTAAAATTGGAAGTAAAACGTAACGCATTTTTGTGTTTTACGATCAATCAATCATTAACTTAACCTCAAATATGACATCTTTGATGCATGTGTTTGATACCGTAAGCAGCGCCTCTACGTGTTAAAAAATATATTAAATCTCTCTTTTCCAACAACTTGTACAATTTTTTGAACTTACATTATTATTTTTCGTAAGCAATTAAAAAAAATTTCTTTCCTTTTAAATATTTCAGGGGTTTCGAAAGATACAATAATGAGACGTAAAACTATTTATGATAATATGAAAACGAAAGCTCAGCAACGCAATTTTTATAGTATACATTTTGTAATATGACTAACTTTATGGTTAGCTATGGAACTGTTTCGTTCTGATTATTATACGTTGATCCTGAGAATTTATGTAAATATTCTAAAATTACCTTGATTGACGATTACAGTAGATACACAATCATTTATTTGTTATGTCAGAAAAGTGAAGTATGGAGTAAACTAAAAGAATATGTTTCGGAAATGAAAACGCAGTTTAACAAAAACCCAAAGAATTAGGTCTGACCGATGGGGTGAATACATGGAAACAGAATGCAAAAAATTCTTAATTCAGGAAGGAGTCAAAGCCAACATGACTGCTCCATTTTTACTGCAGCAGAATGATGTGGCTGAGAGGAAAAATCGTACGCTAGTAGAAATGGCGAGATGTTTACTCATGGATGCAAAGAAGGAAAACAAGTATTGGGGAGAAGCAGTTAACACAGCTACTTGTTTACAGAATCCTTTGCCAAGTAGGGCAATTGCTGGAACTCCCTACGAAAGATGGCATGGTAAGATACCAAATCTTTCGCATATTCATATATTTGGCAGTGTTGCGTATACACTGATACCAAAAGAACGAAGACAGAAGTTGGATGAGAAAGTACAACGTCTGATTCATGTAGGCTCAAAAGCATATAGGTTGCTGAATCTACAGACAAATAGAATTGACTTCAGCAATTGATTACCGCCAGCCAGACTTGTTGCAGAAGCAAGAATTGCAAAATCTACATGTGAAGAACCCAGATTACGAAGCGAACACTTGCACTACCAAGAAGTTCAAAATGGATCAGAGCAATATATGAAGAAATAACATCCATGGATGATGACAAGACCTGGGTATTAGTTCAGTTACCACAAGGACAGGAAAGGAAGAAAAGCCGTTGTAAGTAAGTGGATTTACAAAAGGACTCCAATAAATTGGTTTACGACGTTGAGAAGGGCTGTTGAAAGATACAATGTCGATAAAATATTGTAGTCCATGAAAACCATTAGTTGTTTTTTGTATTGTTAAATAACACAAGTACTGTGTAATAAAATATGCATGTGTCACAAAATCTTGTGAATAAAGTTTCTTTACTTCAACATCTTAAGTTTTCATCGCAGTTATTATAATCTACAACACGGAGTACGTGCCGTGCGTATTGCTCCTGTGGCTCGTAAACATAAGAGCTTTTAAGGTGAGTTAAGCGCAGTTTGATGCATGATCGTTGGACTGTGGGCCACCAAACCAACAACCCATAGACCATTGGTCCAACTGTAGCGGAGTAAATCCATCTAGTAACTTTAGGGTTTATTTTTTTCTAAAGTCCGTCTACATACCTTGCCTACAAGACATGTAGTAGCTCTTTGTATTTTGTTGTCGCCTAGCGTCTAACGTGACCCCTTCTTCTTCTTCTTACGGCGGTGCGGAACTCAGCAGCACGTAGGCCTAATTGGCCCACTGTACATCCACCGCTAGTTTAAGGATTCTCTTCATACAGACCGGTACTCAAGCCAAAGGCTAGTACCCCGCTGAGGGTAATATCTTGTAGTTCCTCTGGCTCCGGAATTGGGATGCCGAGGTGTCGGTGCCTCAATACCATTAGTCTGGGACAATGAGTGAGAATATGGAAGGTAGATTTTTCCTCTTCTCCACAGAACCTGCACATGGGGTCGTTTACTACTTCCATGGTGTTAAGGTGTTTGTTAAAAGGACCATGCCGGTCAGAAAACCTACCGCAATCTTGATGTGTTTCTTACTTAAGCGTAGGAGTTGCTTGGAACGCCAAGGCAACGGTTCTCGACTAAAAAGCTTTGACTGGCACAGCCCTGGATGCAAGGTCTAGTAGATTTTGAACTGGGAGCGAGCCCAGTTCTTAATCTCTTGCCTTGCAATAGTCGTAGGGAGTTCGAGGGCCGGCTCCGGGCCAAGGAAGGGCTTCGTTGAGCTCTTCCTGGCGAGAGCATCGGCTTCCCCGTTTTCACTAATGTTACTGTGGCCGAGCACCCAGAGTAGCTTGTCTCAATTGTCTGAGCCGAGTCTGCTTAGGGCCTCACGACAGTCTTTGACCAGCATTGATTTGGTTGTAACAGAATCAAGAGCCTCGAGGGCCGCTTGGCTGTCGCTGCATATATAGATAGCTTATTAGAGTACCCTCTGCTTAGGTTCTCTTGGGCACAGGTTAAGATAGCATAAATCTCTGCCTGGAACACCGTGGCAAACTTGCCTAGGGCAAAAGAAAATTTTGCCTTAAGCTTATCGCCATAGATCCCTGCACCGGAGCCTTCTGCAATCTTCGATCCGTCTGTGAACCAGACTAGGTCCGCTGACATTAGAAGGTCCTCAGTTCGAGTCCAGTTTTTTCTTTTAGGGACGACAATATTAAATGGTTTCGTGAAGGAGAATACAGGTAACATGCAGTTGCTCCTCGCTCCGAGGAGCGTGTGCGTCTGTATCGTGAGAGATAGGACAGGTGCATGCCCCAAGAACCCTCCCTCGTCTTTTCACTGGCCACTATACTTTAGCCTGTAAGCTGCCTTTCGGGCCTCCGCCTCAATCAAAATATGAAGGGGCACAAGGTAGCGTGACCCCTAGATCCTAGACTACTCCGGAGGGACGCAGCCTCCTAGTTCCAAAGAAGATTCAGTATGACCTTCTACTCTACTTTTTCTATTGAGGATATATAACTCGGCGTTGAAGGGGTTAACTCTAAGAGGGGCGAAAAATGGTTCTCAATTATTAGAACATACGTACATCTACAACATCTTATTCTATAACACACGAACAGTAGTCGATTAGATACGGGTTTAGTAGGAGGTGGTTTAGGGCTGATATCTTTAAAGTTGTATATTTTCTGGGATTAGAAAAGTGTGAGGGATGCTCACATCAAATAGTAGGTTACATATAAAAACTAACGAGTACTTCAAGTATAACAAACAATTATACATTTTTACTTGTTTTAAATGACTTTCCTTGACTTGAGCAGTTTCTTTTTCTAGGTAATTTAGTTATTTGTGTACTTCCAGTGTTTTCGAAAATTTTCACTATAACATGATGTTTAAAACTTATCGTATGAACAGGTTTTTATATACTAATTATGTTTGATAATTTATCTTTACAAGAAAAGTAATAATTTTTACAGGTTCCTCTTCTTTCCTTGTATTTTCTTGAGTGTCTTTAATCAAAATCGTAAAATAAAATACTGAACACTGAAGTCAGATTATTCACGTTATTTGGTTAAGAAACGTTTTTCAAAAAAGCAAAATCTTAAAATGAAGAAAGGATTGAATGTCATTAACATCATTCTTACTTGATTTCCTGACCTTTTACGTGTTACAATTAATAACAACTGTTGATGGGTTGTATGAAAGCTGGTCACCCTCAAATCTTCTCCGCGCTAGGTGACCTTCTTTTGCATCTTAATCCATCCTTAATCTTTAATGTAATTATATGAAATTGGAGCAAAACGTTCTACATATAATTATGTGGGACATTTTTAGATAATACAACAATATTTCCTAAAATTTGTATAATCGAAATCTATGTCAAGTACAGTAAGTAACACTGATACAGTTATACAGGACTGCAAACATAAAAGAGCACTCCATCGAGTGTGAAAGTGGATGCTGTTCACTTGGGTTGGGCGGAATGCAGTGGGGTGTGGCTTATATATAACACTTCAAAACATACCGATACGTTTTAGTTACTATGATATAAAAGTGTGATTTTGCAAAAATGAGAGGATATACGTTAGCCGGTATTGTGTTAGTGGTGAGTTTACATTTTCATAATTAATGGTGCTAATGCTTGGGGGTTGTTTAACTATGGTTATTGGCGATTAAAATAGTTTACTTGGTTTAGAAATTATTATTACTTTTTTTACGTATTATGTGAAGAATCGCTTATTTCGTTAAAATTTAAAATAGTTCTTAGACGAAGCCTAATTTATTTAACGCCTGTTAACTAAATTTCACGAAACATTAAAACAGCTTTCGTATTTCTTACATTAAAGCGCGAAAGCTCCTTATATGTCGTTAACTTTAAACGCAAGGAAGAAAATATAATTTATTATAAATATAGAAACTTCATTATTTTATCATAATTAATTTTACTACATACTGTATTTGCTTTTCAGAGTAAATTAAATCATATTTAAATAGGTTTCCACTTTCAAAACTGCAAGATAGTGCAATAGTGTCTATTGTTAATGTTCAATAACGCAGAATATTGATACAACTTATTGTTGTAAAATTTATTGAAACTTTGATTATATCCAATATCACCATTATTTCCCAGCATTTAATTGTTTTAAGTTTTATTACGGATCATGTTAATTGCATGCCTAATACCCACTAAGTTTTTATGCTTCTTAAATTTAAACTGAATTTTGAATTTAATACAATATTATTAAAAAAGAACTCGATTAATGATTTTTAAGAAAAAAAATGTCATGTTTCATTAAACTGCATTTTAGTGTCGTAAAAGACCTCACTTTTTAATTCTAAAGGTCATTCTAATCGAATTGTTTTCAAACATATTGTGCCCTTAATAGTTACCTATAAATTTCGTGTAAAATTATGATTCCTTCTTTATTATTTATATTCTTTACCGTATTTATAATGAAATAAAACCAGCTATAGTTTAATGGTTTCTGCAAAATCATTCTCATCCTTGACATTTACTCCGCGCTGCTCTTACTCTAAGTTCTTCAACCGAGAAGTGAAAAGCCATTAAACCAAACTGCATCAGAATATTAAACGTATTCACCCGTTTATGGACTGCGTGAAAAGCAGGAATTATAAAATCTACATAAATTTTCAATGTCAAGCATTGCGGAATAAATTTATATATTCATATTCAACAACTTTTTTGTATATTAAAGCCGGCTGTTAAACAATCTTATGCAATAATTTGAAATTAAAATCGAAAAGCAGTAACTTTCTCCGCCTAATTAAATTTATTCTCTTGCATACGATTTTTTGTTAAGAAATAATATTATGAAGGCGGCAATTTGTGCTTAAAATTGTGTCATACAGTTTGTCCAACAAATCCGATAAATTGTAGGCAGTTATGAAACTTAAAATATTACCAATATTTTATATTACATTACCAAAAGAAAACCATCGTTATTTGAAATTATATTTTCGTTTGTCAGACTTGAATCGTTAATTTTAAAAGAAAGCTTTTTTTATTTAAAACCAAATGCCCCAGAAAGACAAAAATTCATTATTTTAACTTCTTGGGGTTTCAATAATGAAACTTTAACATTTGTAATTTTTATTATACACATGGGCAATTTTGCACTATACTGTAGTTATCGAAATATCTAAATGTAAAAAGTATTTTGTATGACAAATTCATTCAATTTACGAACAATTTGCTCTCATAAATAAATATTCAAGATGGTTCAATATGGAAATGGGTGCTTTCTACTTGATTTATTTTATGTCCTTTATTTTACTGAGGAGAAATTGTAAATACAATTAAAACACGACAGATGTCCTTCCGCAAGCCATTATTATTAACTACAGTTTGAGTTACTGAACATGAACGTGACACTAATTAAATTGTTTCTAACGATATAAAGCTTTGTGTCACGTATTTTGACCGAGCACTTATGCTACTTTCTTTATCCATAGACCGGAGAATTTTTTATCTGTTAATAAAAGCTTTCCTTTCCTTGTATTGATAAAATCTATTTTATTGTACTAGCAAGATAAATTGGATTTGCTTCTGTAGTTAAGATGGTGCAAATAATTTTTTCAAATAAGTAGTATAATTTTAAAAGATTTATTGCTTTTAGAATATTTGTCAAGGTTTCCTAAAAATTTTTAGGTGTTGAATTAAACAAACTAATATTTTAAACTTCATCTTGAAAATTCCACTTTTTTGTAACATTTTTCAGAAATAATTCCCATTACATGTAAATTTTATTACAAACATAAAACTTTAATAGAACTTCACTTGCTTCTGAAAACATAAGGAAGCGACTTGTTAATGCGAACCTGTATGGAAGCTATCGAACAACTTCTTTGGTATTTAAGACCCTGTTTTGACACTACAGTTGTCAATCAACTACGATTAGTGGAAGAATTACTGTAATGGCAATACATTTTTGATAAACAAATCTATGTAAAGGGTATAAAGGTAAGGCAACATTAAGGTTTGTCTCGAAAGGGGCGGATAGAGCATCCAAAAATAGAAAAATTTCGGTTATAAACTAACCACGAAATCGACCGTTTTCGTTAAATATATATTTTTTATAAAATGTTTTGAATAATATAAAAAAAGAAATTTAATGGATAAGTTTTGTATATGAAGCCCTATTATTTTACCAATTTAGCGTAACTACAGAATTTTACCTCTTATTGCAAAAAAATGTTTCTACACCACTGGCTAAACCTTAAAAATAGCCCCTATATTTTATTCTGAATAATATTTTGAGAAATGTTTTCATCATAGCCTTCTAAATTGAAACATTTAGAACGTCATGGTTTTTATTTAATCGCCGTATTAAACCAGTTACCATGGACTAGAATTTAAATTACCATTTTGTTATTATTACTCGAATAGTTGCCTATTAATAAATAGTTCACTACAAATGAATTTTTTTAATCTTGCATCTCAAAAACGGCAGATTTTACAAGGTAGGTTTATAAACAAAACTTTCTTTTTTTATTTATAAGTTCCAGCTTTACTTCGTTAAAGTTCATTTTAATTTATTGTAAATAAAACAATTCTTAACTTCAACAGGTTTATATTTAGGTTTATAATCAAAACTGGTAATTATGTTATTTAATATTTTTGCCAACATGTGGTTGGGTGCATGTATGTATGAAGTTGAAGTTAAGAATTGTGTTATTTACAATAAATTAAAACTTTCTTAGTTTTGGTTGTTCTATCCGCCCCTTTCGGGATAGACCTTAGCTTCGCCTCGCCTTATATGAAATATTTGTAAAAAACAATGGGGAAGATTTAAATATTTAATGGTTAGCAATTGATTTAATGGATATAAGATTGCTTTTGTAGTTTAGACAAGTAAAAACATTGAATTCAACGTGGTAACTAAATTGGGGTATGAAAATGCTTATAAAAGAAACCATTTCAGATGCGCTTACAAAGGGTGTCTCAGAAATGGCACACAAACAAGCCTGTACTGTAATGAAAACTAAATTTAAAACCGCTGTAGAATTTCTTCCGAAGCTTGGTTTTCTGGCAAGTTGCTTGTACGTCTAAGAATTTTAAGAAGGATAATCTAAGACTATCTAGAAAGTGGAGCAACAATCTTAAATTATTAAAAAATGATTTATAATTAGCAACGAAAATTGTAATAATCCGTAAATTCAACGCAAGTTTTTGTTGCAAATAACAGTTTTATATGTAGCAACTAGGCAACATTTTATTCATATTATTCGTAAAAATACGCACCTACGCCCTACAAAAAATGTGTAAAACTGTTTAGATGCTAACAATGTTGCAAAATTTCAACTTATTTTCTTGTGTTTTGTGCGAAAGCCAAGCTTCGAAGAAAAATATATTAAACTGTTTTAAATTTTGCTGTCATCACGGCACATCGCCATAAGTAGCTTTTACGCCACTATTGAAACATCCTGTATATTACACCCAAACTGCAAAATCTCTCAAAGAGCGAAAAAACAACAACAACGCGTTGACGATGTATTTGAATAATCAAAAACCTATAACGAATATTTTTAATAATCATATTATCAGTTTTCCTTCATGTGTACACGACTGTGTGCTAATAGCTTGCTCCTCTACGGGCGCGGCCATTCTGTGTAAAACACCCCAGAAAACAATATCAGTAGTTTCCAACAGTTACACAATAAAGAATTTTAACAAGCCACGTCGCGTTGCGGCTCTCACTGATAAATTTCGATGTTATGTACAGGAAACTATACATAGGTTTAGTTTACTTAAACTACTTGTATGCATTTTAAATATCAAATCATTTCCAATAATTTTTTGAACATTTAATAATGAATAATATAAAATATATTAAAAACTAAATAAAATAACATCAAACTTCCTTGCAGAATGCAAGAAAGTTTTTTCTACTTAATACCTTCGAGTCATGTATAGTACATAGAAAATGATTAAAACTTTCAAATGAAATGTATGTACTATAGTTCGGCTAAACGCTATACATCCCAATATCTATATTTTTGCGATATGTTATTGGACAGAAAAATTATATATGTATAATGTATTTTTCTCTACGTTTTTCGAATGAAATTTGTTTATATCTTTTGGTGTTTATTACTATTTGGTATTTGAGCATTTTAATTAACATATCATGGTGTAATTAATTATGGAACATATGACCTTTAACTTCTAAAATTATTTCAAACCAAACGCTTGACATACCTATCGATCGATATGCCGTAAGAAATTAAATACTAGTAGGTAACTAAATTACCTCGCCCAGTTTTATGCTCCAAACCCTTGTTATTTCTCCTCGACATAGTTTTGTTGAACTGTAGTTAATATCGATTTTAATTAAAATTTAAGATATTTATTAATTACTGGCATGTAAGTTACAAGAAATGATATAGACTAATATTGTCGGAAACCATCTCATTTTACAACAAATTTTCATTTTTTTATAAATAACAACAATTTCAAATTTTGGTTACATCGCGATTGTGGATTAATTTTGAAAAGCGAACTGTATGCATTTTTATAGCCACATTTATAACTGTCCACAATGGAAATTTACTAATTGACTTTCCTCTTCACATTTTTATGTTTACGTTTATATTTGATTGTTCCATTTTTGTCCAATAATTTGCTGTTGATGTTAATCAGTAGAAACATTTCAATTTAATAATAATAAAATAAACTCAACAAAAAAATTTCTATTTTGTAAAAATACAGCTTAAAACTAAAATTTGATTTAAAATGAAATGCTAATTTTCAGCAATGCGGAAAAAACAATTTTTTTTCAGAAATTGAAAGTAATTTACTGCAACTGACTCTTATTACTTTATTAATATGTAAAAAGTAAATAAGTTCAGGGACATTGATCAAAAGACCTATGTTTAAATTTTCTCAGGTTCCAAGAAAGTAGAGGTTTCGCATTTTAAACTAAAGCAGTACAGTTCACTTTGGTAATTAAATTACCCTCGTATATTTACATTTCGTGCTATAGGAATACCAATTCATTGACAGTAAGAAACGCATTGGAAAAATTAAACATGGTTGGAATACTTATTTGGATTACTTTCCATTAAAGTAAAATAACAGTAAATAGAACAAAATAAATTTCTCTTTTTTTTTAAATTGAAAATAATAATTAATATTTTATCCCCGTTGTATCCCCTCTATAGTGTATTTATTAGTATGAATGAAATTAGTCTAAATGCATACGCATACTGTATTAATACATAATTTTTTTGCTTTTTTCCTAATAATCATTTTATTCAGAAAATTATTAATATTATCTTATTGGCGAATGTAATACATACATGCACGTTTAAGTACACGTTTAGAAAAAAAAATCAATAAAATTGTTAATTAAATATTTAAATGTTTTTCTGCGTCTCTAGAAAATCACTTAGTGGCGCTTTCTGCTTGAAGTAAAAACAATTTCAATATTGAATTTAAAATAAACATTTAAAACCTCATTAAGCTAATTGCAAAAACTTTACATATAATTTATAGTGTTCCATATACCTTTATTACGCATTAATTTATTCTTTAAATTATATATTCAAAAGTGAAATTTATATATACATATGAATTTTTATTATTTATTCTAATTTTTCGTACCCCGCTATATAATAAAAAAACTGAATATTTTCAAATTATTTAACAGGAAGTGCATATAAAAACTCCACCTAGTTTACCTTGAATTTCCCGTAATTTCGGCATCGTTTTCTTGCTTTATAATATTAATATATCTAGTACCTTGTGTAACCGTACCTACCTTCGCTTTGTTGTAACAAAAGTAACTGTACTTCGAAGGAAATTGATCAAGGTTGAAACACTGCATTATTGGAGTAAGTATGCAATTGATGCGAAGGTTTTCCTAGAACTGGAACTAGGAATTCCTGTATATTAAACTTGCTAGTATTGCGTCTCACCTTCGCATAATTTGTTATTTTTTATATCTACCGGTTTTTAAAAATGCTTATATATTTTTGCTAAATAAGACATTAGGTATAAACGTACATGAAAGGGTACGTTTTAATAAAAATGCTTAGTTTAATTTTCAAATATTCCTGAAAGCTTAACGTTTTTGGAAATCCTCTTAAAAAAGATTAAACCAAAATTAGCAGACAATGAAAAACTGCAATAAATAAATGAATTAGTTATGATTTGAGATTTAAATTTCTTTTTTTTTTCAAGATTTGGGGTCTTTGCCCACTGCACTGCCGCCATAATAGGCCTATTGTGCCCTCTGTAATAGTTAGTCTCCCTCAAGTAATCCTGTATCTTTCACAAAGTCCAGGACGTCCCTGAGGGGGATGGCTTGGAGTTCTCCTACGTCCACAAAGGGGACTCCGAATCTCCTAAGCCTTTTTGCTGCCAGTGCTTCGCATCGGTAGATTATATGTAATGGGGTTTCCTCCTCCATATCACACACTCTACACGTAGGGTCGTTTGTTAGCCCCATCGTGTTGAGGTGTTTCATCATCTTACAGTGTCCCGTGAGGAGACTTGTTAGTCTCTTTAGGTTGCTCCTGTCAAGCTTCAGGATTTGTTTGGTAGTCTTCCTGGACGGGTCTTGAATAAACAGTTTCGACTGTCTCAGTCCAGGCAACGCATTCCAATGTTTGCGATGTGCTTCTCTGAGGAGGTCCTTTATATAGCCCTTTGCCCTGCTGTAAGCAATACTGCAGGTGGGCTCAGGACCAATCAGGGTGTGTTGGGCTCCTCTCCTAGCTAGTGAGTCTGCCCTTTCGTTTCCTGCTATTCGCTGATGCCCTGGTACCCACTCCAGAGTAACTCTGTTACGGGCAGCCAGTTCAGTTAGGGCTACCAGGCAGCTTTTTATTCTATTGGAGTTGACCTCCTCTGATAGTAGGGCCTTTAAGGCGGCCTGACTGTCAGGCCTAATGAGAACTTGCTTGTTCTCATAGTTTCTTTCCACCATTGCCTGTGCGCAGCTGGTTATTGTTGTTAGTTCCGACTGGAATACGGTGGCATAACGGCCCAGGTTTATGATGATTTCATTCCACACGCTTGCAAAATTGTTTGTACGGTTTGTTGTGAATGCACTTCTTCCCCCCTTCGAGATTATAATCTTAAAGGATTTGTTGAAGTGATAACTTTTGAATATTTTGTCTGACTGCATTTGTAGTATGCAGTTTTCGGCTATTTTTTGAAAGATCTTTAGGTGAGAGTCTTTCCTCCAGGGAGTCCTTCCCCTGATGTTGTCTCTGAGCCTGTATGCCGCTGCTAGTGCCTGAAACTCCACTACCAGTCGGAGGGGAGGGAGGTCCAGCAGTGTCTCCATGGCTGCCGTTGGGGTAGTTGTCATTGCGCCAGTGATACCCAGGCATGCTAGCATTTGTAGCTTACCCAGTTTGGCGTTTATTGCCGCCTTATCTGCTTTTTGAGATTTCTTTAAAACGTTTATATTATATTTTCTTATCAATCTTTACTGTACTAAAATGTACCGAATTGTTCACAAACTAACTGATGTCACAGGTAAATTCAAATAAACGTTTTAAAAATTCTAAAGTTCTTTTACATTTGTGTCAACACATACAGAATACCATATATATGCCAAACAAAATGAATCATCTGAATAAGAAAATTGTTTATCGAAGTTATTTAAAAACATTAAGAATGTACTTTACCTACTTGCGAGTGTTCAAAAAGTCTTTCAGTCCTGGGCGGCTATGGATTGTAAAGCGCATGTCTTTACTATCTTGCTACAATCTAACCTCAAACTAAACGTCATTTAAGATGACGATTTCCGTTGTCTAATTGTTGACCATTTGCAAAAATAAGAATTATCAATAAATGTTTTTTGTTCGTGCGTAAACATTTCATAACAAATAAGGCTTTGTAAAATATACAGAATGTAAATAATTCTAAATACAATTTTTTTAATTTAAATTGACTTTGACAAAAGAATTCTTAGATATGACTGAACAAAATACGTTCGCTTTAGAATGTATAACCGACCAAGACTAAAAGATTTTTTGGACACTCATTATGTTTGTATAAACTGTATAAAACCAATTAATTATGTTAAATCCTTCAACTCATCTAAATTCAAGTACAATCTTAAATGATTCTCTATACGCTTTTACGCTTATTGGTCACAAAAAATTTCATATTAAAGTAAAAGTAATTTATTTCTGTTACAGTGGAAAACCGTTTCTTTCACCTTGATAATGGCAATTAGTTTCTTCGCTGTTTGTTTACAACGTTAAATTAACCATAACTTCTCTAATAACTGATACTACAAAAGAAACTTAGTGCTATTGAATATAGTCAGGTTTTTGCGTGTTCTTTTTCTTTAATTTAAAACGAATGATTGCTTCTGAATGTCATTTCATGCAACACTTTGGTATTACGCTGATGTGGTGTTGTTTAAACAATCAATTATAATGACTATATTCCCTTGACAGCTGAGTCTAAGCTAAGGGTTGATCTAAGGCGTCTGATCGCAGTAAATTGCACGCGACCGTTTGCACGCGGCCGTTCGGACGCGAGTACGTTTAAACACGGGGATGTTTGAACGCAGGGACGTTTGTAGGCTTGGATTTTTGAACGTAAAGATGTTTGAACGCAAGCAGGGATTCTGTTAATATATAAGGCTTAGTTTTAAAACAACTTACTGTATTATATATACAGCTGGTGTATTTTACTGTTACGTTGACAACATATTTTAAAATTTCGACTATTTCAACCCAGAATCATATTTTTTGTGGACGAAGGGGAGCTTCAATTGTAACGTGTGGATTCTCACTACTCCAAATCCGCATATTCTGTGAATTAATATACCCATTAAGGTGTAACCAGGCTTCGTTCGTAAAAAAGGTTAAATTTAACTGCTCGCCATTAAGATTATTCAAAACCAACGACAAAACTGAACTCTTTTTGGATAATCCTGTTCTAAAAGCTCCTGAACGGAAATAAATCGGTAAGGATGCACATGCAAATCTTGTCTCAATATTCTGTGGCATGTGCATTAACTTAAATCATCAACTTGCTGGCATAAATGTCTAAATGGTGTTTTTGGAGCCTCGTCAATTCGTTGTCTAATAGTTTCAATTAAAGCAGGTACTCTCTTCTTTGCCCTACCAGACCATTCTTTCCCTCCAACACTTTCAGTTTCTCAAAAATTGCTAACCAACTTTTTTACCAAGTTATAAAATTTTCGATATGTAATATTTTCATTGGGATACCCCTCTCGGAATTCCACAAAACAAGGGGGTCAAGAAGGGAATAGGTCCAGTCTTCGTCAACTTGAAAGCCGTTCCGAAATAAGATTCAGTAATGAATGCTCTTTGAAATGTATTAAAAATCATTTTAAAAATATGCCAGATTCGTATTAAGAAATGACAACTAATTATTATCTGACATTATAAACATTCCCTTAGTGAGTATCTGTATATAAAATACTTAATAACTTTAACAATATCTATTTATTTTAACCTTATACGTATTTCGGCATGTTTACATGCCATTGTCAAAGGTTAGTGACTTTTGATTCCACAGCCTGCTGAGGATCAGTTTTTTTTTAATCTCTTGATACTTTTTTTTTTTTTTTAAATTAACCGTTTGCGATCTGTATAAATACAATAAGCAAAATTTATGGTACAATATATAAAATGGCATGTTTAAGATATGAGAGCGGCATTCCTTTGAATGACACTCTTTTGTCACTGTTTTCGAACTACTATGAGTTTATTAACTGAATCTGTATGGCAATTCAAGTGGTTTAAAACGTTTTAGTCTATGCGTGTTTACACTGTTGTCAAGCAGATTAACTGCATAGGCGTTGGTGTGGTACGACAGTTTATTTAAGTATTTATCACTGCTTTCGCTGATTTCTTCTCTCACTGTGTTCACTTTTAAGTCCTTAATGGCTTGATACTTAAAGTAACTTCTGGTAAATAACAACAAAATAAATAGTAATTCATGTAAATTTTGTTACAAACGTACATTTTGTTTCCAGTTTAGGCAAGTACTATATATTAATGTATAGTACGAGTCAACAAAATTTTTCGATAAGGGTTGTCATGAAAGACAAAACTAATGTCAAAACTTAATCGAAAGGCAAACAGCAATTCCATTGGTACACAGCATATAAAACCGTGAAATGGTTGTCGTCTATGGCCAACTGTTTCTACATTTTTTTTGATTATACTTTATTTTTTATATCTTTGAAATTTTTCCGCCCCTAAACTTTTATCGCTCTAGGCAACTGCCTAGTCCACCTAATGACTAATCCGGCGTTCAAACGTCTCATGTTCAAATTTCTTCGCGTTTAAACGTTCCTGCTTCCAAACGTCTCTACGTTTAAACGTCCCCGCGTCCAAACGGTCGCGTTCAAACGGCAGAGTTCAACTGACCGCGGTCAAACCGTTCCGGTGAGCGGCAGTGACGTAACAAACCCTCGTACCACGAGGGAGCCCAAGCCTTTTAGAAGCCCAACGCAATCACGGGCTGTCAGAAACCAAAATGGAAAAATTGAAAATAAATATAAGCTCATTGTATTTCAAAAGTTTCGGTTTCAATCGCGAACGTGCATGTATATTACAAATTTAAAATATAATCAAATTGGTTAATTTTTAAGTTTATGCATATCAAATATGAATCTAGCTAAACCACTAAGTGGCCACATAAAGAGAAAATTGAACAAGGAAAAGAACAAGAAACTTAAAATATTTCTAAAAGTTTCTTTCGTGTTTCTGCGTATGGAAGTAGAAGTGAAGTAAGCATCGACGAAATCATAAATAAATTCGCCATAAAAAATACGCTAATGCAAGTCGTTTGCTATAAACTAACCTGTCAATAGGCAATATTGTGTTTTTATCGCACAACATTATCACCAACAAAAGTAATGTATACCGGCTGGGGTGTTATAGTTGTAGTAATGTTAAAAATTTAATTTTATTAATAATCATCCTGGTATGTTACTGGTAAACGTAGATATGTCGTTTTTATAATTTGCCAATAACAAAACTTGAGGTAGGGGTGGGGACCTATTATAAAAGTTTGCCGGGGGAGGGGGGCTTACGGTTTGCGTTACGCCACTGGTTAGCGGTGCAGCACCCCTGAGGAAAACGGCGATTAAGTTATACTTAAAAAATGTTGAAATGTATAGGAATACACAGAATTCTCTAATCTTTTTGTAAAATACCTAAATTAAAAAGGTTGCTTTGATTTATTTTTTATATATTTAATATCAATTGTAATAAAGTAGCGTACTTTTTTATAAGTCTCGCATCTATTCATTAAAACAAGTAAGATAGGTAGGAGGTTGTATTAAGTTATAGTTTTATATTTTATGTACATACCTTAAATATTATACCTCTATAGAGGACATATACTCATTTAGTAAACGGCCGGCTTAACCCATAAAACAATAGATAACATTAATTAATTTTATGAAAGATATTGGAATTTCTACGTTTAATATTTTATATGCAAATACAAGGAAAATTTGATTTATTTTTTAGTATTTTATTCATTGTTTTTTATGATTATTATTAACAAAATTGTTTTGGCGTTTTTACCGCATTGAAAAAAATGCACGTAAGTATTTCTCAGTAAAATACTTGAGAACCCCCGAAGGATGTTGAATCATATTGTTATTACAGGAGAAACAGTTGATATACGAGTATAATAACACAGCCCAACAAAAAAAAATATTTTTTCGTTGCCGAAGATGTTTATGAGATGTTAGGGTACGTTGGGGCATTGAATTTAAAAACAATTTTTGTTTTTACTGAATTGGCTTTAGTTTTTTAGATAATTTATAACCTTCAAATTTAGAATTTACCTCAGTAACACTGCACTTTCTTGACGTCTGCCTACTATCCGACCGTTGTAATTTTTATATTACGCCAAACAAACGCTTGTTATGACGCGTTGTAACAAGTTGCGACATGTCGCGACATGTCACAACAGTTTGCATGTACGTTACCGCACTCATTTACTTAGTTGTGTAGAACGAGTCGTGGAAGAAAGACGTGTTTTTATATTACTTAATTTCTGCAAGCATCATTAAAATAATACAATATTTTAAGCGTTCGCATAGTTATAAGTTCGTCACGAAGAGCTTGCCTTAACCATCCAGACGTATTCTGCTAGGTTTGTGGTGATTATACTGTGGAGAAACAAAGGCAAAATATTACTAATTTTGTAAAACAAGCATATCTTGCTTATTTTGGTTTCCCAATTGGGAAGCAAGACAAACCTTGAGTTGCCCATAACGTTTGTAAAACCTGTGTAGAGTCTCTACGGCAATGGACAAAAGGAGAGAGAAGTACCTTAAACTTTGATGTCCCTATGGTGTGGACAGAACCGAAAAACCATCACGACGATTGTTATTTTTGTGTCGTGATTGTGAAAGGTTTTAACCGCTACAAGAAACGTACGTGGAAATATTCTAATTTGGAGTCAGCAAGGCGACCTTTACCACACAGCGAAACAATTCCTATTCCAGTTTTTACCTCACAGTCCGAGCTTCCGTTGTCAGATGTCGAAGTACTGCCGGACTCACAGCCCACCACACAGTCTTCTACTGAAAGTGAATATGATAGGAGCTTATCAACACCACAACAGTTTTCTCAAGACGAGCTGAATGATTTGGTAGGGGATCTAAATCTGTCAAAACAAGCGTCTGAACTTCTAGCATCCAAATTAAAAGAAAAAAACTGTCTAAAGCCAGAAGCTACAATAACAACTTACAGAACAAGAGAGCAGGCAATTTTCCCGTACTTCAGCGAAAATAAACAGCTTGTTTATTGCACTGACATTCCAGGACTTCTTTTAGAAATGGGTTTGCCTAAATATCAACCAAAAGAATGGCGGCTTTTTATTGACAGTTCTAAAAGAAGCTTGAAATGTGTTCTACTTCACAACGGAAATCGCTATGCATTCATTCCAATTGGCCACTCAACGAAACTTAAAGAAGAATATGAAAACATATAAATGGTTTTGCAGAAGATCCGCTATCAAGACCACCAGTGGTCTGTTTGCGTTGATTTAAAGATGGTAAATTTCTTGCTTGGACAGCAAAGTGGATACACGAAATAATGTAATGTTTGGGTTCGTAGTTATTAAATAAAACACTATTTGGAGGAGAAAGTTTAATGGAGTTTTCACTTTACAAATAATTTTGATGAATTTGTTTTGATGAATGTAAATAGCAACCAAGTCGCTAAGTTATTAAAATACGATTGTTGCTACATTAGTACCCCCCCCTTTGCAGAAGAAAATACATATGGTATTAAAACCTGATGGCAGCTATCGTGTCTGTGGCGATTACAGGCAGCTGAATGCGATGACAATTCCGGATACCTATCCAATTCCCTTCAGAAAGCATACTTCCAAATTCCTTTGCATCCAGATAATATGGACAAGACTTAATTTTGGCTTAAGAAGCGCTCCTTCTTCCTGGTCCAGATTCGTCCAGAAGATTCTTACAGGGATGTATTACATTTATTTTTACCTCGACGATATATTAATTTTTAACCGCGTCAGAACATTTGCGTCATGTAAAAATGGTTTTTGAACGTTTGACTAGTAGATATAGACTTTTGTTGAACGTTGATAAATGTGTTTTTGGGGTTAGTCAATTAGATTATTTGGGGCACAAGGTTTCATCTAAAGGCATTCTGCCACAAGACTCAACTTTTTGTTTATGCACATTTTTTTCCTTTTTTGTTCTGCTTTTTTTTAGTGAACTGAACTTTTTCGACTCTGCTCTTAGAACCTCAAGAATTGGAAACGAACCTGAAAAGACTAGAAGCAACTTCAAACTAATTCTATTTTCTATGTTCAATTAGTTAGTTACTTGTATTGTTTTTTGAAAAGATCAGAAGTTTTTGTAGCTAAGATAGCATGCGCATCACGTCTGCTACGTAGTTTTTTTTCTTCTGCAAAGGGGGGGGTACTAATGTAGCAACAATCGTATTTTAATAACTTAGCGACTTGGTTGCTATTTACATTCATCAAAACAAATTCATCAAAATTATTTGTAAAGTGAAAACTCCATTAAACTTTCTCCTCCAAATAGTGTTTTATTTAATAACTACGAACCCAAACATTACAGTACCCTTGCTTCATCTGTCTATGGGATAGTAGAGCAAAAGCAGGATCATTGGACGAAGAAGACATGGCCACTAAGAGAAAATTTGACTATAGGTACAGCGAACATCGTGAACGAGCCATTGCTTGACAGAGATAATATCATTCTCCCACCACTCTATATAAAGCTAGGACTCATGAAACAATTTGTTAAAGCCTTAGATAAAAACGGGGAATGCTTTAAATACATTTGTACATCGTTCCCTAAACTAACTATGGAAAAATTAAAGGCAGGAATTTTTGAGGGTCCTCAAATTCGCAAACTCATTAACGATTCGCATTTCATAAAATTTATGACTGATGTTGAAACTTCTGCCTGGTGCTGCTTTGTCTCAGTTGTTAAGAACTTCTTGCGTAACCATAAAGCAGATAATTATGAAGAACTAGTGCAAAATATGCTCGTTAATTTTAAGAAATTAGGTGCTAATATGAGCATTAAAGTACACCTTCTCCATAGCCACTTAGACAGATTTCCGAAAAACCTAGGTGATTTTAGTGAGGAACAAGGGCAGCGGTTTCACCAGGACATAAAGACTATGGAGGAAAGGTATCAAGGCAGATGGGAAATTCACATGATGGCAGACTATTGCTGGAGCCTCCTACGTGATTGTCCTGAAGATCAACACAAAAGAAAGTCATACAAACGGCGTTTTACCGAGCATTAGGAGTGATTTATGACATCATTTTTAATTCTTAACATGTTCTTTGCAAACAATGTAATACTTTTTAATATTCCGTTCATTTTATTTTGTATAATTTGAGATTTATTTAATACACTTTTAATTTTGGGTTTGTCTTGTTTTTTTCTTTCACACTTTCTAATAGAGAGCATTATCTCGAAAACTAGAGCCAATCTAATAAAACTGATAACAAATTCGGAATCAGCTGCACAAAGTAACCCTAAAATTGACCTATAACCAATGACAATAAAATCATCGTTGACCAGTGTAATCTGCAAAGCACAGTTTGCACTAGTTACAATTCTTTTCTTATTTTTACATTATAGCACATACAATAAATAGCAAACAGCTTTACAAAAAAAATGTTTTCTTCTTATAAATTTTAGGTTTTTGGAAAATAGAAGGGAACACAACAAAGGGCTATTCTTTAATTATCATTTGGATTAAGACAAAATTTCTGTCGAATTTATGGTTGCATTAAGCAGGTTATTTCCTCTTAGGCTTTACCATTCTTTGTTAATTAATACAACTAATGTATCACTCGAAAAAATTTATTGCGTTAACGTTTGGTAAGTGTTGTTGCTTTAGTCAGAATAAATAATAGTGTGTTAAATATTGTGCTACTAGAACAGTGGCAGTAAAAACACGTAGTCGAGTCAAATAGGTGCAAAACAATTTACAATTATCTTTGTCTTCGCTTTTAAATGGTTTTAGGTAAGCGCAATATTGTTGTTTTATTCATTATGGTTAACGCAACAGCAACAGCACTTGCCAAATCGTTAATAAAATACGTTTTTTAACGATACTACATTAGTTTTATTACGTTTCACAAAGGACTCTAAATCTCAAAGAAAATAAGCTGTTTTAATAATAGGGGCCAACGAGCACAAAGTATACAGGCCCGTTAACATGTATGGAATCAACGCTCTTCTTCTAAAATTGTTTAAGGTATAAACTTGAAATTACGCAGGGGTACACAGGAAATGCATGAAAATATTGCGACATACTATTAAAATTTTTTATCAACGACTGCGTGGATATGGACTTATTATGTCATGTTCATTATCGCACTAATGAGATAATGGATTCATTACCTAACTCATTTTATTAACACAAACAAAACTGAAACTTTGTTTATAAGAAAACTGGCTGGTTGCCATAGTATTGAACAAATCGAATCTATCTCGTTCTTCACAATTTTAAAAATTGTCAGAAAAATATTTTCCAGAAACTGCCCACACGATTTTGTTAAAACTTTGTAGACTTCCAGAACCAAAAATTGACGACAATTTAGTTTTTTGCTAAAAGCTATAATTTCAGTGTGGCTTTTTCTATGAATTTTTGAAAATTTAAAATGGGTACTTTTTTAATTACCAAACGGAGTCCAAAAAAAGACTTACTCATCATGACTAGTAGAACTAAATTCTAATGTTAGTTTTTAAATAGCTTTACTTGATGATACTGTGGAAAATGTAAATTCCAAATATTTGAAATTTTTAAAATTATATTTCTCAGAAACTGCCCATACGTCTTTTTTAACTTTGTAATCTTATAGAGGCGAACGTGGACTACAATTTGTTTTTTTGCTGAATACCGTAATTTTACTGTGGCACCTTCTATGAATTTTTGAAAATAAGAAATCTGTACCTCTTTATTTATTCGACGGGAAACAATAAATAACTTTTGCTTAAAAAGAATTACTCATCTTGAATAGTAGAAGTAAAATTTAATGTTAGTTTCAGAAAGTTTTTGGTTCGGTGGGGTTACACGTTCCCCGTTTTCTAATTTTTTGGCTGACGAAGTTAGAATTTGATTGGCTACTGTAGAAAATGTAAATTCCATTTATTTGTAATTATAAAAAAAATTTCTCACGCACAAAGTTTTTTGGACTTGAACAAATTATAATCTGAGCAAGATTATTAAGCCCCACCATCATTATTGCTAGCGTAACGAACTGACACCTGCAATAAAGTAGCTGAAGTATCGACGGAATGGAGGGTTGCCTATTTAGCTTGTTTTGTTAGAAATAAGACGGTGAAATGTACAACGTTATAACTTAAAAAAATTACACTTCTGCAAATACGTTAAGTATTAATATCGAGTATGAGAAAGTCCACTCAAAGTTAACACTTTTTTAATTTTAATTTTTACGAGACCGCCGTCTAAAGAATATTAGATGTGTCTTTATGTACATTTTTAAATTTTACATTTTCGACGTTGACTACCTATTTTGTCGATTTAATTTATTAAATAGTTCTCAAATAACAACTTTAAAAAAATTGTATTTGAAATGGTATTGTATCAGAAATTGGGATATTATTTAAAAACATATTTTCACGGCCTACTTAAAGAACCTATAAACTGTAACATTTATAGAAATAGACACGAATTAAATTTACTTAAATATTCAATTGATATACACCTTTGTCTTATCAAAACTCGAAGGCTTGTTTCAAAATCAAAGTATGTTTCGAACTAGACTTGTTAGTTGCTCACATAGTATGCTTGCTGCAAATGATTATTCAACCACGTATCACATGTCTATTGTTAGGGTATTCTAATTTAAAAATTTTAAGTTTTTTTATGGCAACTTTATAACAAAATCAAGTAAACCTAATTTTAATTTTAATACTGAAGATATGGT
This sequence comes from Ctenicera cuprea, assembly GCA_958336395.1. NCBI lineage: Eukaryota > Metazoa > Arthropoda > Insecta > Coleoptera > Elateridae > Ctenicera > Ctenicera cuprea. Next base: position 9,935,938 of record OY284494.1, on the reverse strand, counting down.
TATATCTATATTTTTACATAAATGCATCTATGTATGTATCAATGAACGCTATATTATCAAACACTACTAATCTGCAACTGTAACTTTTACTAAGTAGACCGTAGAGAGTACTAAAACCCACAGCTACATATATTTAAAAACTGTATATCACTTATCCAACCAACAAAACGAACACTAGTTTTATCAGCATAAAGAAAGTGGGACATTTACAAGTTACATAATATTTTCTGAATTGGTAATAGGTAATAGGCAATAGCTTAAATATTCGATCAAAGATTGAATTTAAATAAATGAATAAATAAACGAAAATACTTTTGGCAAGCGCTTAATTACTTTAAAAAGTATAAACGTTTCAATCAACACTTTACTGTATATTTACTTCTTGCATTTCTTAGTTGTCTCATAGTATATTTAATGTTTTATATTTATTTATAGTTCTATATACAATTCTAATTAAATTGAACATACCTATAGCTACTTATGTATTCAATGGTAAACTACTAAAAGTAGACCAATTTATTACCAGATGATAATAATTAATTTTTTCTTGCTACAGTATATAATGTAAATAAGGCAAACTTTTCAAGTTTTAACACTGTTGCCTCTTCAAGATTTAATACATCTAGAACGTTTTATTTTTGTATATTTTTCTAAAATCCTGCAAAAATATCGTTATTATGGCAACCAAAGTCGCAAACCAAAATATTATGGCGCTAGTGCTATAATAGTTATTTATGTTACTAGTGGGATAAAAGCGTTATTATAACACGAGTTTGAAAGTTGCACGACGAGGTCGTAGACCGAGTCGTGTAACTAAACGAGTGCCATAATAATGCATTATCCCACGTGTGACCTACAAAATTTTAATTATGACTGCTCAAAATTAGTTAAAAGTCGAATTTTTTTGATTTAAATAGTATTTGACATTTCGAATTAATTTATTTGCAAATGTCACTTTTAAAATACTTTTGTTTTAAAATCAAAGAACGAGATAGATTCGATTTGTTCAATACCAGCTAATTTTCTTATAAACAAAGCTTCACTTTTATTTGTACCGGGTAATCGTAAAAAAATGATTCAGAGCAGGCCATGACCGAAGTGTTAAAATTGGCAATACTTAATATAAGCCAATTGTCAAATGTTGACAGCTGAAAAAATTTTGGTTAGATACATTTAACTTAGTGTATCTAACAAAAATTTTTTACAGCTGTCAATATTTGACAATTGGTTTATATTAAGCATTGCCAACTTTAACACTTCGGTCATGGCCTGCTCTGAATCATGTTTTGACGATCACCCGGTATAAATAAAATGAGTTAGGTAATGAATCCATTATCTTGCTAGTGAAATAACGAACTTCATTACCTAACGCAAATGAACGACATAATAAGTCCTTATCCAAGCAGTAGTAGATAAAGTAGTCTTTACAACACTAGTGTATAAAGTACACTTCTTGGTTGTCAACAACAAACATTATTAGTTATTGTTTTCTTTTTTCACGCTATTTTAGAAAAAATAGTGTATATACCTCGTTTTCAAAGTGCCTTTATGGCACTCGTGTGGTTGTAGACCTAGGTTTCTCTTTCGGTCTTCAAACTCCACACTCGTTGCCATAAAGTTCCACTTTGTAAACTTGATATATAAGTAACTAATCTATAACATTAACAAGCTAGAGTAGTATAAGACCTCATTTCATCATATTTTTAATATCATGCTGTTCACTGAATTTATATCAGCTTAAAGCCAAGCTATGTACTAAGTATCGGAATAAATAAAAAATTCCAATGCAAAAATTAGCCAAACGTTCACAAATATATTACTTAAAATGTTTTGTTAATGTTATATAATCGAGCCATTTGAAAAACTAATATATTCAAAATGCACCATATATGTTAATTTTCAAATGTCAACCACTAATAGTTTATAGTTGATACTTAACCTATCCCTGAGCATGGAAGCAATAAAATTTGCAATCATTACGAAATTAGTCATTTAAAGTTTAATTTCGTCAAATTAATTACCGATCAATTTTATATTACGTGAACTATCGTCACTGTATTTATACCTGCTATCAGTAATAAAATTGACTGTTATCAACTATTAAGTAATTACTTAATAGCTATATTAAAATAATTGTTACCTCAGGAAATATACTAATATATTTCTACAGAAAGAAAACAGCTTTTCTAATAGCTTGGCACTTTTTTCTAATTTTTGCAATATGTTTTCTATTAAGACATTGGAAAGAAGTCGAAGACACCACACTCCATTGCGGAGTATGGCCTGAAAGTCGGTGGGTCAGGGCCACCGATTTTCGTTTCCGATACCCAACCATCTCGCACTCTTTATCAAGTACAAGGTGGTGTGGTAATCACCACGCCTTAGACGACTGCCTTACATCCTCAACCCCTCAAAGCGTTTGGTTCCCAATTAAATTGTTAAAAAACGACTGCGTAGGCTGCTCTCCAGGCAAAGTTTAAAATCGCCGGGAACAAATTACCGCATCAAAAAAGTTAAAATACCCTATTTACCACCAAACTACCGTATTAAACCTTAAAACGTTTTTTTCTTATGCTAATAAAGGGGTTACTGACTTCCGTTTTTACAAAAATTTAATAATATAATTTAAAATATTTACTAATTAAATCGTTAGTATTAAAAAAGCTGCATTTTCTGAAGAATAAAACAGCATTGTATTACAAAAATAACATTCCTTAAAAAATAGTATTTGACAAAAAATTAAAAGCGAAAACAAACAAACGAAAATGATTTTATATAAAATCTAATTCGGGAATGCAGTATATAGATGTGATGGTGCCGTGTTTTTCGTGAAAACTAAATAAAAATTTTAAATTTGCTTTGTTTTAGATTTATTATCATTTAAGCCCTTAAAAATTCTCATTGAAAGTATGTATAAAAACATTATTCTCCATTAGACTCCTAAAATTATGTTTAAAAACATTCGATTTCGTTCTGAATAATCATTATAATCGAAATATTTACGAGTGCAACATCTACCAACTTTGTTGAAGCAAAAAATCATTTTAGCTTTAGAATATTTTTTAAAACCATTTTGCAAATGTTAAATTTTGAATATAATAGTTGTATTTCATAATATTTTACTTTTCCAAAGGCAACATTAGAACTTAGATTTTAAATATTTTTGAGTAACTAACTAAAACCTTAGAAAGCGTATTTCATAGTTCAGCCTATTATTTTTGTTAAATTTTAAATTAAAAATATTTTCATTAAAATCACCTGGGCGGTAAACCCAGTTGACGACTGATGATAATAGCTTTGCTGTCGAAATACGTATATCTGGTATTTAGTTACTTGTGTGGAAGGGGACTGTATTTTTCAAGTGTTTTTTTTTACATAAAATGTATACATGGTTAGTTAAAAGTAATGCATGATGTCTGTAACTTCCTAAATATTGATTATACGAAGAAAGAGCGCTAATAAAAGTTGTTTGTGTAATTTCAACGCATACTTTACCAATATTGATTTTTTTACCGTTTCGTTATTTGGTTGCTATAGCAACTAGAAAATGTTTGAACTTGAAGTAATGTCATTCCATTGTAAAATATTGTGCCAGAAAGAGAAACTATTGCAAATCCTAAAACGTGAAACAAGTATAGGGTGCTATTTAAAAACCAAAAGTTGGTTGCCATAGCAACTAAATAACGAAACATATAAGAAGAACATTATAACTTCAAAAATATTTATTTATTTTACTATTATACGTATTTCGACATGTTTACATGTCAATGTCGAAAGTAAGATTAAAGAATAAACAGTTTACTTGACCTTCATTATCTGTGTTTGCAGTATGTTTGGTTTCTTATTCCAAAACGTCCAATAATGGTGAATTTAGAAGATCAATCTGTCCATTCGTTAAAAGTACAGTTTTTAAATTTTGTGAATTTCAAATGCTTCTAATATATCTAATTTACGTTTATTATCACAGGCGGGTAGAAATTTTATAGTGTATTACTATTAGATTAAATTATTATATGTACATATATCATTAAATGATTATGTTCTAATAAGAGTTTTGCGTAAATGAGGGTGTTTATATCTCTAACAACGTACGTGTTTTATGAACTATGAATAAAATCAAAATTTCTAATTCTCTCGCTTATACAAGTTAATTATAACTTCAGGGCCGCTTAATTTGCACAGTTATTATTAACGATTAAAAAAAAGTTAAAAAAAAAACTCAAAACCGGAAGCGAAAGTAAGAACTAGTAAGAACTTCTAGTAGTATTTTTTTCCTAAACAAAATTTTTCATAAATAAAAACGGAGTGCAATAGAAGACTTTAAGACAAATCCACCGCTCTTCTCCGAACTTCTAACTTCAAAATGGCGGCCGCTGCGATATTTTAAAAATTTTGATTTTTGCGCCTTATTACTCAAAAAGAGGTTGACAGATCGAGTTTAATTATTTTGTCGTAATAACCCTATAGAGACACAATAAGACTGTGCACAAAACATTTTCAAACAGTGATGAAGCTAAAATTAATTCCAAAATTGCCGACATTTTCAAAAAACTATTACTAAAAAACTGTTATAGTATTTTTTTTAATTTAATGCTTATAGAGCTTGAAAAAAGCTACAATTTGGTTCGTGTTCTAGCCTTTTAAAATTCGGAGCCTAAAGTCACTGCCGACTATTATTTTAAAACAAACTATTTCTATAATTAGGATCAGGGCAATCATGTTTGCATTAACTTGACAGTTTACTAATCAAATTCGTTAAGCCACATTACTTGAACGGTGCAAAACAAAGATTATCGATCTCTAATCTTTGGTGCAAAATGTATTCCAACGCTGACAAAGTGGACATGCTTCTAATTCTGGGTGATTGTCGAAAAAATGCGAGTGCTGCCAGTACTTTGTATGCGCAACGCTTTCCAGGTAGACGAATTCCAACAGACAAAACATTTAGAATGCTTCTTCTGAATTTACAAGAGTATGGGCAATTCTCAAAACCAAAAGTAAGGGCACGGCAAGTTACGGTTGAACATGACGAAGTAGCTGTAATTGACATGGTTACGGATAATCCCCATACAAGTCAAACAGCGATTGCAAATGCCTTAAACATTAGCAAAGGTTCTGTTTTCAATATTCTTAAGGCGAACAAATTTCACCCCTACCATGTTTATACCATACACCATCTTGAAGATAGGGATTATGAGCATCGTGTTCAGTATTGTCAATTTCTTAGACGGCTTTTAAACGGCAATGAGGAATTTTTAAGTATGGTATTATTCTATGATGAAGCGAGGTTTTCAAACAACGGCATGGTTAATAGACATAACTGCCACTATTACGCCCAAGACAATCCCCGCTGGATCAGGATAACTCATTTTCAGAGAATTTTTTCTCTTACTGTGCGGTGCGGTATTATTGGCGATTTTGTAATAGGCCCACATTTCTTTAATGGAAATTTAGATGGTGAAATGAATTTAAATTTCTTAATTAATGAACTACCGGCTCTCCTCCAAACAGTTCCTCAAAACGTACGGAATAGCATGTGGATTTTAAATGATGGTGCACCTCCGCATTTTCATAGGGATGTGAGAAATTCTCTTAACCAACGTTTTGAGGGACGCGGAATTGGACGAGGTGCATTGCATCCTTGGCCTGCCCGTAGTCCCGATTTGACTCCGCTAGACTTCTTTTTGTGGGGCAAAGTAAAAAACGATATCTATGAAGTGCCCATTCGAAATGAAGAACATCTACGCAAAAGGATAATTCAATGTTGTAACTCTATCACACCGGAAATGTTAGCTCGTGTTAGAGGTGCGATGCGTAGAAGAATTATACTCTGCGAAAACGAAGGGAGAAGGCAATTTGAACACCTGCTTCGTTAGTTTTTGTACTATGTTCCTATTAAATTATTATAGTTATTGTTGTCAAATATTAAATTTGAGTTATTAAAGTAACCTTAAATTTGAACTTAATCATTAGAAGATACATGTACTGTAAAACAACTCTGATCTCAATTTAAAAAAAAATGGTAGAAATGCATAGTGATCTGGGGGTTGCATTGTGTGTTGCCTATTTAAACAAATTTAGGCTCGAAGTTTTAAAATGGGCACTCTGTATTTATGCCCCTCTCTTTAATAAATGGGAGACGATAGAAACTTCTGTTTAAGCTATACTGCTTATAAGTAATAGCAGAATAAGATTCAGAAATTTATTTTTAGGTACCTACGGGAAATTTTTTCCTCCTTTCTTAATTTTAGCGAAATAGTTTGTCCATGCGTTTTTGGTATTTTTTTAAGAAATTTTTCGCTAAAAAGCAAGAAATTGATTTTTTTTTTAATTTACATAATATACAGAAGCTGAGCTCTACGTCTCGCACCACCCTGAAATTGTCAATGATTTAGGTACATTTTTGTTAATGCTGCTATTTTAAAGAATCAAGCAAGTGGTCCTGCTACTACCACTGCCATTAGCAACCACAATTATTTATCACTAATTCCAAATATTCATAAATGCAGTTAGTTAGTTGGCAGAAGTGCTTGCAATGCTATCTAAATGGTTTGTGAGACCCTCACAATATAGCAAACAGTTTAGATATAAACTATTAAAACTGCTTCTTTTAGAATTAATTACAAATTTACAGTAAAATCTCAAACTAGAAACTTCTATTAACCTAATAAATTATTGTTATGGCTTGTCTAAATAAAATCTAATAATTTAATATTATTAACAATAACAATTGAGGTGTGTTTTGATTACACCTACTACAACATTAATCTTGAAACTTTTACTATTTATTATTATTTGTTATATAGACAGTATTTCAAACTCTTCTGGTGGAAGCTCAACATCCACCTAGGCTCAATATACCTGGAGCTGTTTTAGTACAAGGAGCTAGACCAGCACCTGCACACCGAAGATTACACCACCCTCAATCAGATGGAGTTCCAATAAGGCTTCGTAAACCAATTCCGAATGCACTTCCTATATCTATTCCAATTCGTGAAGATGCTGAGGAGGAAAATGAGAGACCCTCCATTTTAGATGATGAAGTTGCTAGATTAAGCATTTCCGCTCTACAAGCAAATAGGGCACCTGAAAATGAACCTGAACCACCTCGACCTCTACAATTTAGACCTGAACGTCCCCTACCTATACTGCGTCAAGATCTGCGTGAATCTGCAAGTCCACCACCACGTCCATTCAGACAAGACTTGGAAGAAGAAAACATCCCAGTTCAGCTAATCCGCCAACCACCACAACCTGTACGTCAAGCTCCTCCTCAGGTATAGTTATTCATATTTACAGTAATACAAAATGTTTGCCTCTACTCCCCATTTCTATTCTTCTTAACCGTTAATTGATTTCGTCCGATTATTAAGAGACTGGTAGGGGATACGTACAAATAGTAGCTTAAATTAAGGAACTTAAAATTTTAACATTTTAGGCAATAAAGATAACGTTAAAGAACGCCATTTACAGGTACGTCAACAGAATCCACCACCTCAACCAGCTAGGCAAAAAGCTAGAGTAGCTGCTAACCCAAGACCACAACCTGCTCAATATTCAGACGACGACGATGCTCCCCGAGGTGGTAGGAACCGTAAACCACAGGTGCAAATCATACGCAAATACCGTACAGATAATGAAGACGGCAGCATTACGTGGGGATTTGAAAATGACGATGGTACTTTCAAAGATGAAAATATAGGTGCAGACTGCGTTATCAGAGGTAAATACGGCTATGTAGATCCAGAAGGTACTAGAAGGGAATACAACTACGAAGCAGGCAACAAATGTGATCCCCTCGCAGAAGAAGAGTATTTACCAGAAGAATTGCCACTCCAGCAAAATATAGCTAGTAGACCTAAAGCAAAGCAATATAATATTCCCGGTAGAGCCTGAAAAGGATAGTTATTAAATAGCTGTTATATTTCAATACGGTTCATAAATATAATATTAACATTTTACTGTTGATTGTATTAACTTTTACTTAGTTCACATATGGATTAAGTAAATGACATACATAAATACTGAAACAGACTTGTACAAATTTTAGAGGATATAGTCAGTAATTAAAATTAATTTTATCACGTCTACGAATAAGCGGTAAACAGTTATCCATGAATCTACATCCGCCATTTGACAATTATTTGTAAATTAAGTGTACCTAAACTTCCAATTCCAATTTTTCACAGCAAATTATTATGTAAATTAAAAATTATCCCTCATCTTCTTTCCTCTTCTATGTTTTTTTTAACAACTGCATTCCTGGTTTATCTTTCTTCAATCTGCTATATTTCTCCTCTATTTTCACTACTGCTAAATTTTACATACTCATTTTATGGTTCACACTTTATAGACACTATTACATCTTTGTACTTTCTTCTAGTCATCATCACCTGCAGCAGGTAACTATACATAGGTGTACTTTATATACTTTTTAATTTCTTCAGCTTTTCTAGCTTCTTACTTTTTGCTTTATATTTTTCTACGTTAATAGCCTATTCACACATGCTTAGTGGTATCATCTTTTATAGACTGCATTGTTGCCTTTTGGGAAAAGATTTTACTTAGCTTTTTCCATATTATATATCTTAATAATTTTATTACATTTTTCCTCAAATCTGTTCTATTGCTTCAGTATGCACTGTGAATCTAAATAGGCGTTGGCTTTCCTGTCTTTAATATGAAAACCCTTTTGCTTTTTGTCAACGGTTTATATTTTAATGGTAGTAGTGAACTGCTTTAGTAAGTATTGTTCCATTACAGTGTGATGGTGAAAAATGATTTGCTTTTGATTAATAAATATGTACTTATACACATGCTTATTCTTGTTTCCCTCTTCTTATTGCTATTCATTGGGTACATTTTATTTAGATTCTCTTTAACGATCTATTTGCTGTAGATACATGCTTATATGGCAAGTAGAAGTCTGGCATATTGTATTAGAAAACGCTTATTTATTTCCTTTTATACTTTGCTGCTAGTTGTTCTAATATTTTCTCTTGTAACTATTTTCTCTTTTTTATGTTTTTTTCTTTTTGTAAACGGTTTATTGAAATATTTTAATGCTGGTAGTGAACTGCTTTATAGTGGGCATATTTTCTTTACAGTGTGATGGTGAAAAATGATTTCCTTTTGGTTAACATGTATCTATACACACACATTCTTGTTTGTCTCTTATTATTGTCATTCATTATGTAAAATTTTAGTAATTTTATTTAGATTCTCTTTCATAATCTATTTGCTGTAGATACATTCTTATATGGCAGGTAGAAGTCTTGCATATTGTATTAGAAAATTCTTATTTATTTCCTTATATTCTTTGCTGTTAGTTGTTCTAATACTTTCTCTTGTAACTATTTTCTCTTTTTTATGTTTTTTTCCTTTTTGTAAATGGTTTATTGAAATATTTTAATTCTAGTAGTGACCTGCTTCAGTCGGCATATTTTCTTTACGGTGCGATAGTGAAAAACGATTTCGTTTTGTTTAATATGTATCTACACACACATTCTTGTTTGTCTCTTACTATTGTCATTCATTATGTACATTTTTAGTAATTTTATTAAATGCTCTTTTCTGATCTATTATCTGTAGTTGCTTATATGGTAGGTAGAAGTCTTGCATACTGTATTAACAAATGCTTATTTATTTCCTTATATTCTTTGCTGTTAGTTGTTCTAATACTTTCTCTTGTAACTATTTTCTCTATTTTATGTTTTTTTCCTTTTTGTAAATGGTTTATTGAAATATTTTAATGCTAGTAGTGATCTGCTTCAGTAGGCATATTTTCTTTACGGTGCGATAGTGAAAAACGATTTCGTTTTGTTTAATATGTATCTACACACACATTCTTGTTTGTCTCTTACTATTGTCATTCATTAGGTACATTTTTAGTAATTTTATTAAATGCTCTTTTCTGATCTATTATCTGTAGTTGCTTATATGGTAGGTAGAAGTCTTGCATACTGTATTAGAAAATGCTTATTTCTTTCCTTATATTCTTTGCTGTAAGTTGTTCTAATATTTTCTCTTGTAACTATTTTCTCTCTTTTACATTTCTTTTATTTAAATATTTATTACTTTACTAATTTTCACTTTTTTCATAGCTACTTTAGTAAATAGTTTATAAAATTGTCTTAAGAATGTGACTGAAACTGCACATTTAAAACAAAAACTACCATTTTAGCTATATAACTATGTGCGGTATAGTGCTTTTTATATAGTTAGTTGAAACCTGGGTATTGTACATCATTTTCTTTCTTTTGTTATAACTCTGCTTTTTTCAGAATCTTTAATATTTAACTTGCATTTAACAAGATCCTTGATTTTTATAAACTTTTGTTCGACTGTTGCTTATGTTGTTAGCTATTTTTTCTTGTGTCGGATATAGCACTGCAAGGTGGTAGTAATCTTCTATTTTTATTATTTTATCTTTAATATTATCGTTTGGTATTGCAATGTAAATAGTACTGTTTTTCATCACATCTGCATGTTTCATCATATTATGTGTTAGCAGTCACAATATACCTATCACCAAATTTCCCTTTACCATAACAGTGTTGAATATAAACAAACAGAATCTTTCATACTCAATCTATCTGCTTTGCTTTATTCTTACTGTTCCAGCATTCACTTCATGTATGAGTGCAGTTGTTTTTTACCTGTCTAACTGTATTATATGTCCGTCTTAATTTAAAAAAAATAGCAATTGAAATGCTTAGTACTTAACTTATTATTTTTTGTATTTATTTCTCAAACAAGTTTTTGTCAAATGGCTTTAAATAAATCAAATGTGCATAGATGCAAAAATAAAAAGTTTTAAAGAAAATAAAACGTGTTTTGTTATTTGAAGATAGGTGTGTAAATGCAAATGTATATGGATATTCGATTACTAAAAATAAAACTTGTACCACTAAATATTGCTCATCTTTTTAAATCATTACGTGTATGGAAAACAAAAAAAATGTGTTGGTTTTGACTTAGTGTATGCAGATATACTAAAGTATGAGCAAAACACTTGCCTAGACTTTCCTGTACTATAGAATTTGCTACTTATCATTAGAGTTGGGCAAATGCATATTTGCATCTTTTTTCCTATTGATCATAAAATGTCAATTTTTCGTATATACACGTTTCGTGATGTTTAGAGTCATAAAAAGTAAATTTTATTTTGCATATTTGGCATATATTACAACTTTACGGCATACGGCATATATTAGTGCATATTTTAGCTTTTAATGGCATGAAAATGCATATTCTAGCAAAAAAATAAAATTTCAAATAAATTATCAAAGAAAATATTCGTAGTTCTTTGAAGAAATTGCACAATTTCTTCCAGTGAAATCACATGAACCCTAGACTTGCACTTTCTAAATTTCGAAGTAGGGGTAGAGGAAATAAAGGATTAACTGACAAAGGTTGTATTATTTGGGTAGGTCTTATTCCTTAGGTACAAATTTCTTTGAAAATAATATTTGGAAATTTTTTTTATACTTATTCTTAGAAATAGTTATTTATAATTTTAGTGCTTGACTAGTTCATTTGTTGCCTTGACAGAGAGCTGTAAAGTGTAATTGTCCAGTCTATACCCTGAAAATGCCTAAAGTTGCTAGTTCAAAAAACGATTCAATTAAGAAGTGGTTGAAGCCGTATACATGTTTTAAATACGATAGAAGTGTTGTGTTGTGCGTCATCTGTGAAAAAGAGGTATTTATCCGTTTATTTTAATTTTGAATTAAAAAAAAACTGTTTACTCTGTTTAAAGTTAAAAAACTTCAAACAAGCCAAAACAGCGAGTTACAAATTTAAAACTAATTTGTTATTTTATTTTGTAATTAAGCAAACAATTTAAGAATAAAATTAGAAAGTTTTTTTTTGTGATATTGCAAAGGATATGGCGCAGGCCACAGAGAACATTCAATTATTTTCCTTTGTGTAAGCTGTAGTAAATTGTACCTAAATATTGTTTTTACAGATAAACGTTAATAAAAAGTTTCAACTTGATCAGCACGTAGCCACCGGTCCGCATCAAAAAAGAATTATTGCTGAACTGCTTAAATAAGAATGTCAACAATTTCAACGATTTTATACATGGTGATTGATGGTGCCGCATACGTGGTAAAATCAGGTCAAAATTTAAAAATCTCTTTCCCAAATTTAATTCATGTAACTTGTTTGGCCCATGCGATGAATAGGGTGGCCGAAGTGGTTAGAACTGAGTTTCCTTTAGTCAATAAATTAATTAATAACGGAAAAAAGGTATTTTTAAAATCACCACTTCGCGTCGAAGTTTACAAAGACTTGCTTAAAGATGTGCCCTTACCTCCACAACCAATTCTCACCAGGTGGGGAACGTGGATAGAAGCCGCTCTATTTTATTGTGAAAATTACAGTGAATTTAAAAATGTTGTTAACACCTTTGATTCAACTTCTGCTCAGTCTATAGCAGATTGTCAAGATATTTTAAAGTCTCCGGAATTGCAACCTCACACGGAAAAAAATCATTTAAAAAAATTTACTACAACGTTGTTGTAAAATTATCTTAGGAAATTTTAATACAATTATCGTTATAGAAGCAACATTTTTGCTAATTATTAAAACTTGTTTTAGTACGGCTTGCTTTAAAATTGTGGTTAGCTTCTTGTTGTAATGTTGTACATTAGTGTGTAATTTGTTCACACAATGTTTGTATGAGTTCGCGGAATATAGCATTGTGGCAAATTTTCGCACAAGAGTTACATTTGTTTCAAGCATTATGTTAGCGTCCTTATTAAACTTTTGACTTTTGAAATTTGCATTCTTTTTTTAAATAGGTAAGTCGTATAGTTTATTCCAATAAAAGTAGAGCCTTCGCAAGTGCAAGTATAGGGTAATGGATTAAATGAGGCGCTAAATTCCGGCTCACTTAATTATGTTGCTATTTTTGCGAGATTTATTATATTTTGCGTTAGGAAATTATAATAATAAATATAGCCTCGATAAGTAAACTTTGAAATATTAAAATTATATAAAGAAAATTTTGTTTTTGATCTTAAACTTTCTGAAAATGTTAATACTTGTGAATGATTTTTTATTTATTTTAAGAAAACGAAATACATGAGGACTCGTTCAATAATCTAACAGAAGCTGACATTAAAAAACTTATTCCTGTACTAGGTGTCAGAAAAAAATTTCATAGAAAATTCAGAGTACCTAGTCATTCGGGTAAAATTTACTTAAAATAATAAAAATAGTAGTAAAGTAGAGGAAACTAGTTTTGTTTTAAATCTTTATAGATTTTTAGAACTTTTGTTGATAGATCTATTCTCAAATTCCTTGTACTTTGTAATGGACTAACTACAATTGTGTTGGAAAGTACTACAATTGTGTTAAAAAGTACTGCATTGCAGTACTTTTTTTCACAAGTGTAGTATTTTTTAACACAATTGTAGTTAGTCCGGCTACTTATTTGTTTTCTATACGTATAAGTATAACGTAGGTGTACAATATTTTTTATATTTTTTCTGCATAGGCCACTAACAACGAGCCTATTATTCTACAAGCCGTATCTGATACATCTGGATTATTATTATCAGCAACTGATGAAACAGACACAGTTTCAAATATCTCCACATCCTCACAATCTCTGGAAACGGATGCTGAAGAAGTCAACGAAGATGTTGAATTAGGGATGATGGTTAATTACCGTGTCTTCCAATCATTACTAAACTCATTTTGTATGTATGTTATGTTCTTTGTTTATTTAAGCAATTATGCAACAAAAATCTTGTCACAAAATATTGCTGTTAACTTTCTTGTTCTTGTATTGTTTCTAGGACTGTTGAAGTTTCTTATTTTTTGTGAAATAATATAATATACGATTAATACTTATAGAATGTATTAATAAAATTTTCTATCTCGGCATTCATATTTAATTTTAACATAATATACAATCCCATATAATTCTTCGTGTCATAAAAGACATAACAAATTCTAAAACAATAATGTTGAAGCCTCTCCTACAAAAGCGTAATAATTAGTAGCACAATTTTTAGTAAAAACTACTAGGGGGAAAAACGAAATTTTAAAACAATATTGTTTAAACCTCTCGTACAAAAGTGTAATAATTAGTTGCACAATTTTTAGTACAACCTACTTCGGGAAAAGCGAAATTTTAAAACAATATTGTTGAAACCTCTCGTACAAAAGTGTAATAAATAATAACACAATAGTTGCTGAAAGTACTCATGAAAAGGCGTTTTTTTAAACAATGTATGTTACTACAATTTATACATTATTGTGATAAATTTTACAATATGTATCATTCAATTTTTCACCATCATACTGTCTTTAAGGAATGTACAATATTTTAACAACAATTAAGTAGTAACGAAGCACGCACATTGTGCCTAGTCGTATATGTACTACAAATTGTAGTAAAAATAATAACATTTGTGTTGTTGTTCACAACATTTTTTTTTCCGTGCAGTTGTCCTACATAAAGGCTCATTTTTCGGAAATTCCTAGCATCATTAATAAATTAGAAACACAAAACCTGCTTCTCACTGAATCTTTAGAATTAATCGAAAAATTTCATTCAATTTTGAATAAAAATAAAAATAAAATATGCAAAAAAGTTTGCAGCAAAATGGACGATTTAATTCAGAAAAACAGCGGACTTTCAACTCTGAATTCCATAAAAAATATTTTAAATGGAGTTTTCTTAAGCAATGGCCACAATGACGAATGTTTTGCAGTTAAAAATTCACATTTATTTAAATATTGTCCAGTAACTTCTTGTGATGTAGAAAGAAGTTTTTCCAGCTACAAAAATATATATTGGAAGATAAGCGGCAAAATTTTCTCGTTGACACCATTGAAAAGCACATGATTATTTATTGTAATAAATAGGTTGTATTATTGATTGATTTTACTTCTACCTGTATTTTTGTATATGCAAATAAAAAATGCAGTTTTAACTGAAAATAATAATGCGTTTCTATGTATATTATGTAAGCCCTTTTGATTTTTTGAATGTTGAGTGTTTGTAACTAAAACTAATGAAAATCATTAATTGTATTTATCTTTTTCTTTCAACGAAAAATTACATTTGATGCAAAACGTGCTTTAACTCATATAATAATTACTAGTATTAAACTGCAGATTCAAATAAACATCAGATTTTCATATTAGGCACTAAATAAAGAAAAGGTTGCTGCATATTCTTGCATATATTGGAGGTTTTATGCGGCATATTTTAGTGCATATATTGACGGTTTTATGCGACATATGTTGGTGCATATATGCACTATCTTTACAGCATATTTGCCCAACTCTACTTATCATATTTGCAGAAGTATTTCTGCATCGACGTTGTCGGCTCAAGAAGTTTCTAGTAAAGGGTTTGGAACTGCTACGCAAGCAACACGAATCCAACCACCTGCTATGGGAGTGCTGTTTCAAGTATGTACTAAAAAGAGTAAGGGCCCCGTTAGTAATCAGAACCAATTTCTAAATCTTATGAGAAAAAAAACTGTATCGTTCTGGGAATTACGAAAACCTTCAAACCAGAAAAACATACATGTTCAATTTTAAAAAAATTTAAATATATATCTCTATGAGCCTACCAAATTTAACAGCAATCAGGTTGTCAGTTTTTGAGCAGTATTTTATTTGAACATTTAAATAATTATGAAAATATTATTACTTTACCGTTTTCACTGCGTTTTTCTAGAGCTATTATAATACCAAATATGATCTCAATCTGTCCAGTCGCGTTTGTGTAACAGAGTTAAAATTTTCATAAAGACGTATTCGTAGTTGGTAGATGAGCTTTTAGACGTCTTCAGTCACCCGGTGTAATAATACTAATACCAATTATTGAAGGTGGGCCAGAATGAGGCACAATAACCAAATTATTTCTTTAAATATTTATTTTCTGAGTTTGTGGTAAATGGTTTTTTGCATATATTTTGTTTGGACTATTAGCAAACTAATGATCCTTAAATAGCAGATAAAGATTTTTTTCAGTATCTGCTTTATCTAGTTTTTTTCAATAGCACTGTATTTGTCTCAGTGTGGGCCACTTAGTAGATCATTAAGAAACATGCACATACAAAACGTAATTAAATAACAAGCTATTGTTTTACTGAAAACATGGTTTCGAAGGTAACATTTGGGAAATCAAATTTAATTGATCATTCAAGTCATATGTCAAACTATTCAAATCCACCAAGAATATTATAGTATTTAATGAGTATCTGTATATAAAATACTTAATCACTTTAACAATATCTATTTATTTAAACCTTATACGTATTTCGGCATGTTTACATGCCATTGTCAAAGGTTATAACCTTTGACAATGGCATGTAAACATGCCGAAATACGTATAAGGTTTAAATAAATAGATATTGTTAAAGTGATTAAGTATTTTATATACAGATACTCATTAAATATGGACTTTAACGAAGTAAAGCTGGAATTGATAAATAAAATTATAGTATTTGCTCTTTTTCGCCAAGAATTCGCCGAGAATTGTACTGACAATTTTCGCTAGTGAAATTTCAGCAAATATTCCACTCGCATTGCAACAGCCAAAAGCAGTCGTATATTTTCAGGCTCTTAACCAATCATACCCAGACTAATCGCGTTAATAGTTTTTTTAGGAAGCTCCGGGGTTATCACTGTTGTAACCATAGCAATCACATCAACAGAACGAATTATTGAGCTATATTTATTAATGTTTGTCGTAGTTTAATTTTTTCTGAAAATAGCCAAACTAGTTATAAAACGTGTTAAAATTATCTAAAAACGTAGTATCTGTCACTTCACCGTTCAAATTTTAGATTTTACTCCTGAAAAAAATAAAACGATGCATATTTTAAAGAATAAGTACCCTAAAATCTCATGTGCTCTTAAAACACATTCAATAGAACACGCCCACTTTTGAAAAAATTGCCTGCGGCGCATTTTTTAGATATTTTCGTAAATTGCTCACGCCACGATCCGCCACTGCACTAATATAAACTGTTCTACAAGCAAAAACATCTTGACTGGATTATTTTTTTTATTTTAAACAAACACAATTACTCAATTCAAACAAAAAATGAAACTATATAGAGTGTTTGAAAAAGGGTCAGCGAATTTAGGGGGTGTGGTCCTCTCTGAAACAAGTAGAAAAATTTTAGTAAAAATATGTACGAGAATGCTTTCTGACGAAGTTACGGTTAACAGTTTAATCACTTTTTTCTGGGTAATAGACACATAAAAATGCATATTACAACATAAAACGGTGTTAACTTTGACTTCCGGTTTAACCGGAAGTAATAGCATTTTTTTTTATTTTTAATGGAACACCCACTATATTTTTGCATATTTGGATAGACCTTTCAATTTACTTTGCAGCTATGTATAATACTTACCCATTAATTTTTAATTTTGACCGCCAGAGAGCGTCTTTAAAAAAACCTTAAATGCCTAGTAATGATATTCATAATTAATTTTTTTTAAGTTGAAGAAAAAACATTTTGGGTACTCAAAAAAGCTTTTTGGAAAATTCGATCAATAGAATGTAGCCTGAGTGGGTTTACTGATGGTTCGATTTCGATGCAACGTGAAATGTGTATCAAAAATCCATCAAGAAATGGGAAGAGGAAGTTAAGACATACTTTTTTGGTTTAGTTTTTATAGCTAGCAAACTATGATAAGAGAATGTCAAAACAAATTGATTGCTGTTTTCAAAACTCCCTAGCCAGTTTCATCCCCAGTACGTTACTCATTTTAAATAAGTAAGTACGATGCTGTATTTCAAAAAACAACTGATCATCTCCTTTTTGAGTTATTCCATAAAGTAGTATTGCCTAAAATTGAACATCCTGTATATTTTTGCATATTCTGAAACAAAATTTAATTCTGAATAAAAAAGCTCAAATGCAATAGTAATCTAAAATTTGTAATAAAAATTTTCTGGTAAAATTATTTCAAATTGCTTCACAACTAGACATAATTTGATGTTAAACGCCATAACTAATCCTCAATAATTTTTTTATTATCCGCTTTCGGTTGTTACTGCATAGGAACTATTAAATACAGAATTTATTTTTTTTAGGATATTCAAAAATATACAGGGTGTTCCATTAAAAAAGAAGCTTGTTTTTATGAATCTCGTAAACACGACATTCACTTGTTTTTTGATTACACTGTCATAAAACTGTAATACATTGCTAATTTAACCGACTTCGTAGCTCCAATAATAACAAAGTTAGCAATAGTGTCCCGATAATTTCAAACACCCTGTATATTTTTCCCTTTGCAATAAAAATAAAATGTTGCATACATTAACATGTTTTGGCGTAAGAAATGAAAAATAGACTTTGTATCTGATTTTATACGGTACCTAACGCCTTTTTTGTGAAAACAGACAAAATTGGAGTGTTAATTTTTCGATGTAATACATAAATAAATTGAGTTTAATCACTCTCATTTGGCCCCAGGTATTCATAGTTTAATCTTTTGCCTACCTTTCAAGGTCATTCTGTGTCAATCTCACAAAAGATACAATTTCATTAAAAAATGTCTACAATATTAAAGTTACTTACTTTTGACGCATCAAATTAGTGTACAGTTGAATCCACTCTGCATCATGTTTTGCTACTTCATCGACAAGTGCAATAACATTAACATACAACAAAATACATTCAGCAGAATATGTATTAGGATTGCTAGCTCTACTATTAGGTGACTCATCACCCAGAAGTGGCACAAAGATTTTTGATAAAAGTTCGTTATTTAAAACTCCTAAAACTCTCTCTCGGGTACCTTGAGCTTTCACTAAAGCCCTTAAAATTTCCATAACAGCGCTTAATCGTTTATTCTTTTCAATATGTGTTGGTATTTCTTCTTTTCCATTTTCAATAGCTGATAAAAATATCGGCAAACCAGTTAAAAAAGGTTCGAGTATTGTGTTTAGATCCTCTGTTGTGTTGATAGCAACTGTTCTTAACACAGCTAGTGCTTCTGAACATACAAGATCTGTTTTAATCCATTTTAATGCAATATTTACCAATCGAGGATGCAGTACTGTCATTTTTGGTAATTGTAATTGTATCAAAAAATGAAGAAACTCAAATAACAACGCCATACACTCTGAATCATGGTCAGTCATGTCACCACAATGTGCAGCATTTTCTATTTCCTGCATAAAAATATATATATTTAAATACGATGCCAGCAAACAAGCAAAACTGAATTGACCTGAATAGAAGTACATTAATAATTAATAACTTCAATAGGTATTGATTTATTCTAGCTTTCTACCTATTTCAACATGTTTTTATGTCATGATCAAAGGCAAACTAAAAGCAAACAGTTTATGTTGCTATAGGAACAATAGAACTTGATGGCGTGATCTTGGTTATCTATATCTGCAGAAGGCTTGATTTCTATTTCAAAACTTTTAATAATTAATGACGAATTTAAGAGAACAAATTGGTCATTCGTTAAAGGTGTAGTTTTTGAATGTTTGTGAATTATCATCACAATAGCATCAAACTTATATAGTGTTATTAGATGTAGCTGCATGATTCTGTTCTAACAAGTATTTAACTTACTTGGATTATGTGGATGTTGATATTTGTAACAACGTGTGTTCTTTTTACCCAATTTCAAAACTTTCTTATTGTCTGATATATTACAGTGGAAGCAATTTAATTGGTAAATGCTTGATTTTAGTAAATGACATTTTTTCTTTTACATTAGACAAAACGTTTTAAATGTTTGTGGTTGTTTTAAAAACTACTTTACTTGGCTATTTGTTTTGTTTATATTTTTAGCAATTTTCGCAGATTTATCGCCAAAATATGTAACCGAAATGTATTTAATTGTATCGGATACTATTTGCATAAATTTTTTGTATAGCTAATTTCTATGCTTTCTCTTTAATTAATATACCAGTAAGTTGAGTATTATAACCATTACTGTATGCAATTTGTTTAATAATTGAAATTTCTCTATTATAGCTAATTTTATCTAAAATAACCGTTAAAGCTTGTGTGTCAAGATGTGTATCCTAATTATTAAACAAACTGCATACTGTAATGGTTATAATCGTAAACTTATTGATATATTAACTAAAAGGAAAAATTATACGTGAGCTATTAAGAAAAATTATCCAAATAGTTCATCTGATTAAAAACGCTTCTATTCCATATTTTGGTGATAAATCGAAGAATATTGCCGACAGTGACTATAAATCGCACTATTCCTGCCACTTTAACAGTGCATCGGAGACACCATGGGTGTGGCCACAGTCAGTTGCATGCCGCACTGTAGCTAACCGAATATTTGTAAGTTTTTTCCGAGAAAATAATAGTTATTTAAGTATCAAGGAATGTAAGGACGTAATAACATCCGAGGTAGGCGAATACGAGCTGAGGCGGAGCCGAAGCTTGTCGCCTGCCGAGGATGTTATTAGTCGATACATTCCGTGTTACTTATTAAATTTTTCACGCTACCGGCAATGTAAGTAGGCCTACAGGTAGAAATTTAATCATATTTTTAAAAGTTCGTTTTGACAGCTGTCATCGGAATTATTTTTTAAAAGCTCCATTATTGTAAGTTGTCTGTGCTTGTTACCATATCAACGAACAGTTAAAATCAACATTATTTTCCTAGGAACGTAAGTGACACTATTAAGTTCCGTCGTCAAGGGTAACTAGTACACGAATGTTATCAGCCATTTACGATCCCTGTAGCTATGGATGTAAGGCCTACTTACATTGCCGGTAGCGTGAAAAATTTTTAATTTTGCGGAAATGATTCCTTGGAATTAAAGAAAACCACAAACAAAAGGGAACAATGGGTGGAGGGGGAAAATTAACCCCTCTAAATATTATTATCCTAGCTACCGCCATTTTGAAATTTAAATTTTTTGGATTTGCCCTGAAGTCTTCTATCAAATTTGTTGTCAGATTTAAAAAAAAATACTACCAATAAAACATGTTGAACTTCCACTTTCGGATCTTTTAAAGAGCTTATTTTGTCGATGATTTTTTTATATACCGCTACATTCCAAAACTGATTGCAATCGGCTCATCTGTTCGAGAGATATACACATATCCACCAACAGAGAGACATTTTTAAAAACTACTTATTTGAGTACTTGGAGATCCAAAACATGTGTTTCTGTAAAAATCCCGAAACTGTCAATTTTCATTAAATTAATACTTCCCTATACTGAAAGTATAAGAAAAAAGTAGTACTGTCGATTTGCTTTGATTCGCTATTATACAGGGTGTTAGGGAAGTCGACCGAAAAATTTCTAGGGGTGAATCGGGGCGCAAAATGAAGTCGAATATTTCTTTGCCGTTTTTGGCCTAGATGGATGGTTTCCTCATAAATCACTGTTAAAATTGGTGTCAAAAATTTTTGAGACTGCTGAAATTAAACTTTGATAATGCACGGTTTTTAATCTAGCATGTGAGAAGGGAAAAATGGATCGATGTTTTTTTGTTGCTAGATTCGCTATCAATTCCCATTAACACCACGTGTAAAACTATCATCAATGTTTGAAAACTTTATTTTTTAAGAACAACATGTAAAAAAATAGACAGTAAATGAAAAATTAATTATACAAAAATGACCATTAAAGAAATTGCTCAAAGTGGGCGCCGTCTGCCCTAATACAAGCTCTGGCTCTGCGCGTTAAGGACTCTCTTACACTCGCAAGAATTTCGACGTCGGCGTCGTTGCGAATACTGTCAGCAACAGTCATAATGCGTTGCTGGAGATCTGCAGCATTTCTTACAGGTGTGCGATACACACCAGCTTTCATGTGTCCCCACAGGTAAAAATCGCAAATATTCAGGTCAGGTGTTCGGGCCGGCCAAGCAATAGGTCCATTTCTGCCAATCCATCTATTTGGGAATGTTATGTCCAAGTGGTCACGAACATCCCGACTAAAGTGAGCTGGGGCACCATCGTGCATGAACCACATATTATGGCGTGTGGCCAGTGGGATATTTTCTAGCAGATCGGGTAGATGGTCCCTTAAAAACTGCAAATAGTGTGAACCGTTTAGCCGAGCGGGTAACACGAATGGACCAATTAGAAAATCTCCAACAATACCTTCCCAAACGTTAATAGAAAAACGACGCTGAAAATTTTTCTGGCGGACTTCATGTGGATTTTCATCCGCCCAGACATGGGTGTTATGAAAATTGAGTATTCCATCCCTGGTAAAACAACACTCGTCTGTCATAAGCAGTTTGGAAAGAAATTCTGGATTTTGTGCAGTCTTCTGCAAAAGCCACCTGCATAAATTAATCCTAGGGGCATAGTCATATTCCTCTAAGCTTTGAACCCGTTGAACGTGGTATGGATAAAGAAGGTTCTCATGTAAAGTTCTCCAGACGGTCCAATGGCTTACACCTACTTCTCGCGCTATTTCGCGTGTGCTAACTGACGCATCATTTTCAACACAGTTGAGAATCTCTACTTCCGCATCCAAGACACGCACCTGTCTTTCTCTCCCTGCTTTGCGTGGTCTAGGAAAGACAGATCCTGTCTCTCTAACCCTTTGTGCCACCGCTGTGAATGTTTCTCGATGAGGTATTCGACGTTGTGGAAAGCGCTCTGTATAACGCCGAACTGCAGCAATTGCATTGCCACCACATTCCTCATACACAAAAAGCATATCGCCATATTCTGCAGATGTAAATTCTACCATTTCCGTTGAATAAATACATCGAAAAATGTTTGACAGGTTATTCTACTGATAACGTCAAATTTTTAACAAAAACTGACATATTAAAAAAGTATTGCAAGTAACATGCTAGATTTCAAAAAACAATGCATTATAGAGATTTATTCAACAGTTCCAAAAATATGCCAATTTTAACACGGATTTAGGGGAAAACTATGCATCTGGGCCAAAAATGGCAAAGGAATATTCGACTTCATTTTGCGCCCTGATTCACCCCTAGAAAGTTTTCGGTCGACTTCCCTAACACCCTGTATATGTGAGATTTATTACGGTGACGCCAAATGTCGCATCCTATTTGCCAGACTTCTCTATCTCTCCAGTCTTGTTCACTTAAACTTCCATTGTTTGGTCTAAATAGTTACTCCATGAGATTCTTAGTCTTTTTCTTTTGCCTAGCGGTTTCCAGGACCACACTTTCAGGGGCCACCTCTTTTCTCCCATCCTTCTGAGATGTCGATACCATAGAAGTTTCTTCTTCTCTATTTTGTCCATTATAATACTTTTTCTATTTCCTTAAGTTGCCTAATTCTTTGATTTCTTATTCTATGGGGTTTCAATACTCCGCAACTTCTTCTACGGAAGTCCATCGCTGCAGTATTAAATTTTGTTCGACACTTTTATTTATTGGCCACATTTCAGCTTTGGTAGTTATACTTTCTACTATGTTTTTGTTTCATTTGTTATTTTATCGCACCACAATATCGAGTTGAGCTGTTAAATCGAATTTTTAGTTTGTTCAATTCTAGTCCTGTATTCTCTTCCGTTCTTCATTTCGTGCGGTGTTTTGGTTACTCCGAGATACTTATACTCTGAACATTCTTTGATAACTTTTCCATCGATGGGCATAGTGCAGTTTCTTCATAATGTCCGACAATATAGTTGTTGTCTGCCATTTAAATCTCCCATCAGTACGACCTCTTTTCTTTGTCCTCCGTTACTCAACACTTCCATTAATCTCTCTTCGTACTGATCTCACTAGCTATATTTTTATTGTATATCTCTATGTTAACCATCGTGGTTCTCTCATCTACTAAGTTCTAAGTTTTTTGTGTATAACCATCAATACTCCACTCTTCGCTCTTCTTGCTTTATCAACGCCACTGTAGAGATGGATATACTTTCGTTTCTGTTCTCGTTCTCTGCCTTTTTTCATTGTGTCTGTTAAGAACTCTATGTCGATTTATGTATCTGGTTCTAAGAAGAGCGATTCTCTAGATGTTCTATTTCCCAAATTTCGATGTTCTTTTTCGTTTGCTTAGTCGTTTTTCCACTTTGACTGTCGGTTTATTCCGAGACTTCTATATAGGATTTTTATCGTTTTTCCTTTTTTTTGTTAGATATTAGTTAAAATATCTGTGTAACTTCCACAAACCCCACAAACATGTATGTTTTTATCACCAACACTTGGCAAACATGAAATTTAAATTTTTTTTTAAACAAGGACAATATGAAAACAAAGTGAAATAGGTCGAAGTGATTTGATGCACTAAAATAATATGTTCTTAGTGCCGATTTACTTCCGAAAATTAAAATAAAATAAATTAAAAAACTGATGTATTACTACATTGAAACTGCACTTAGGTAAATTATTTCTTTTTAATCCTAACTGTGACTAACAATTTTCTGACATTAACAAGCATTTAATACTGAAATATCCTACTTACTTGAAGTAATTTTTCCACTTCACTATCGTATTTATTAAGATTTAACAAAGAATCGCTATGATTGTTTTGTTTCCACATATCCAGGAAAAATTCAACTACCTGCCTTAGCAGTATAGAATCCCTTGCTTTAAAAGCTTCGTCCATGAACTTAAAAGTAACTTCTATCAGTTTTAAAAAGACTCCTTTTGGTACTTTTCCATTACAGTCCAATATTATAAGTAACTTCCAAACATGAAATTCTATTTTCCATCCCTATTGCAGAAAAATTATTATTAGTAGATTTGCCAAACTGTCTGCATATCACTGAACAAGTGATATCTTGTATATTTTGAAAGGCTTCTAGAAACGTTTGTGACTGAGACTGGACAATTAACATATCAATCACACAAATTTGGAATTAGGGGAGAAAATTTGGAACCATATTTTACCTTAACTCACCATTAATTAGTTTCCGCTCACACTGACGCTGCCATTTCTCCAATTCTATATTTTGTATTTTTCTATATTTACATATAACTTACAGAAACATACATTTTGCGTTTGTAAATATGGGGTTTTAATAGAAATACCACCTTTCAGTAAAAGGAAAAATTTCTTATGTATAAACTCTAACGTTAAATTGAATGTTTTTCTCATTAAGTAGGTTTAAACTGAACTATTGCTCAATCCCCACTCCTTCCTTTTTCCTAAGAGCCATGCACGATTCAAATAAGTCAATGTGTATGTTATACCACAGATAAGGTTAACACTACAGATATACGACCCTTTATACAAAATGTCCGCTCATATTTGGAGACGAAATTAGCGTTAATTTGGCTACAACGCACCAGACCAATCTTAGGGCGCTGTTATCGCTATTTGTTTATTACTGTTGAAATGTGTTGGAAACTGTTTTATCGGGGATTTGAGTGCATCTGTCACATCATGAATATAATTTAAGTAGAATTGGCTTCAATATTAATTATTTACGAAAAATTGCGATTTGACAATTAAACATGGCAGATAGCTGTCTAACTTTTGGTTTGAATATGTGCTAAGTAATCTGCTCAATTACAGTCATCTGTGACTTAATTATAAATTGTCATTGTAGCGCCATCTTTTTGCAGATTATTAATCATATAAAACAAGCTGCCGATAGCTCACATATTTACCGTATATCTGTAGTGTTAACCTAACCTTATCTGTGGTTATACCCAGCATGATCAAGAAAATTGTAGATCAAGGGTGGCTATGAAAAATAAAAGTCTGTCACAGACCTCACAACACCTTTGCTTCTTAAAATAGGGACTTGGTCTCTAAGTGACATCTTTAAAATAAGGACCATTTAGGTACCAATTTTTTACCTTTCTTGCTGCAGACAAGATATAAAATGTTCCGAAATTTGCCAAACGAACTGTGACATAGTATTTTACGAAAAAAAACTGAACAAAATGCTTCTCTACGATTTTTCAGTTCAACTAATATTTTTGAAGGTATTAAAAATTTGAAAAATCTGAAAATGATAGAATAAAAAACATTCAAACTCAAATGTAAGTGTTTAATCAAATACTGAAAATAGATCATGATAAATTACAAAAAAAACTCAAAAATTCAAACATAAGTTATTTTAAAACAAAAAATAGCCTAAAACAACTAAAACTTATTAATTTGATTATACACTGTGTCCATAAAGTAACTCCCCCCTTAACTAACTTTTGAACGACCTAATATTTTACTAACAAATTTGGTGTGCTTTTATGGGAAATTAAATACCATTTTTTAGCTCATAATTAAATAATGTATCATTCAAAATGGCGGCTGGGCGCCATTTTGAATTTTTTTTAAATAGAAAGGGGGGTTGAGTGGCACCTCATTTGAAAGGTCTCTTAGTTCTGCGTCTGATCCTAGAGTTTCAAAGAAAAATATTTAGCCATAACAAAATGACAAACGTTTGAAGTAAAAAAGTCTATTAAAAAAACTAAGAATTAAAGCAAAAACAAATGAAATTAAGTGTTCGAAATGTTCACCATTCACTTCTTGGCACATAAAAAGTCGGTTATGACATTCCTGCCTTACATTTTCATAAGATTCTGGAGTGATATTTCTGCAAACTTCTGTAATGCGTTTTTTACATAAATGTCACTCCAGAAACTTATGAAAATGTAAGGCAGGAATGTCATAACCGACTTTTTATGTGCCAAGAAGTGAATGGTAAAATTTCGAACACTTAATTTCATTTGTTTTTGCTTTAATTCTTAGTTTTTTTTAATAGACTTTTTTACTTCAAACGTTTATCATTTTGTTATGGCTAAAAACAATGAAAGTGTTCTAATAATGCGTTAACTAGAAATATGTAGCATAAATGATAAATGCGTTATAGTCAAAAATAAAAAATCCAAAATTTCAGTTTTTTTCAGATACCTGAAAAACCAGAGTGGCTACTTTAAATTTCTTTACAGATTATTGTTAGGCATAAAATTTGGCAACTTTGCCTCAATTTAACCAACTCTCTATCTCTTCAAATAAGCGAGATCCCCATGGTGAGGCTCGAATTTGAAACAGCCTGTATAAAAGCACAAAGGGTTTTTTTCTCCCCTTCCTCCAGCGGCTATAGCTTCACCAATTTGGACCATTTTTTTTTCAACGAAAGGTCTCTATCCTCAGATGGAACATGAAACATTTTTATATTTTTATTCTACGTCGATTTTTTAATAATAATTATTTTAATTTATAATATATATGACGGTCGGCTAGACGCGCGTCGCTTGGGGCGCCCTCTACAATAACGTCGCGTGTCATTATTGGAACTAACGCATCACGCGACTTGACATTTCGCCGGTTTTGTCAAAGCTGTCTGTCAGTGCACTGTGTGCTGGGGTAACACTAGTAGATATTTAATTCTGGCGACAGGTAATATGAAGCTAAGACATAACAGTGACACAACTTTTATTTTTCATAGCTACACTTTATCTAAAATTTTCTTAATCATACACATACTGCACAAAGCCAAAATGTTGATCTGCCTAATCATGTTTGAAGGCAGGTCTATCAAAAATTTTTAAATTTCTGTTTTTTTATTTTGATTTAAAAAGAACTGACATCAGCAAACTACGTTATTTTGAAAACATGTAAAAAAAGTTATTTAAAAAAGTTGTTAGAAATTGAATTTTTTTCGTCATTTGTAAATTTGGTAAAGATCAGCTGCACTACGG
Organism: Ctenicera cuprea; assembly: GCA_958336395.1. Classification (NCBI taxonomy): domain Eukaryota; kingdom Metazoa; phylum Arthropoda; class Insecta; order Coleoptera; family Elateridae; genus Ctenicera; species Ctenicera cuprea. The sequence continues at coordinate 9,908,345 of OY284494.1, read as the reverse complement.
TTGGGATTCTCGAGCTAATTGTAGGATTAAAGAGTTGCTATGCGCATGCCCATAAAATAAATAATCGCCGATTTAACCAAATTTACAATTTAAGAAACATGCAATTCTTTACAACTATTTTTTTATCTTTTCAAAATAAGGTACCTAGTTTGATGATTTGTTTTTTAAAACACTGTATGAAATGCCAAATTAAGGAAAAAGTATGGTCTTTTTTTTCAATTTAAGAAAACATTGTTCATTACAACTATGATGCAGTCGATATGGGAACGCCCTGTGTAGATTTTATGGAATGTGATCGTCAATTATTTACATTCAATTGACCAGTAAAATAATTTGTTTTTCAAATACAAATACACTTTTTCTAATAGTTTTAACAGTATTCAAACTACTAACCAATATAAACTTAATGCTTACTTTTAAAGGCATACAAGTTTGAACAAATTTTTCTATCTCCACACATCGTGAAAGTGTATCAACTGCAGGTATGTTTTTATAACACAAATTAACCAACACACCAAGAGATAGCGTTACTATTTTTTTCTTTCTACTTTCAACCCAACGTGTTAAAGTCGACATTAAATCAGGTAGGTGTGGTATTTGCCAAGAAATTTTTATGTCACATGTTAGTTCCTAAATTTAACTTGGATGAGTTTACAGATTATAAAATATGTCTTTCAGTTGTTACTTACCTGCATAAGACTCAACAATCTAATTTTTTGTTCGACTGTAAGTTGATCGCCTAATAATCTTGATAGTAATGGTAGAAACTGGTATGTATGTATTAGAGCATTACGTGCTGCAGGGTTTCGACAGACTACACTAAGAACATTAACACAGCACCATGCAAGAGCCGATCTTTGTTCTACAGTAGATAAAAGTCCATGCAAACTTATGAAGAACTCGGAAACTATGTCTGTACGCGGATCAAATACGCTTAAATCAATTGTAACACTCAACAGCTAAAATTTCATGTATTAGTTATTACTTATACATATATAGCAGTATAATGAAAACCTGTAAATGCGTGTTTATCAAATTTGCCATATCCTCTGCTCTAGTCTGTAAATAGTTTCTTACACCATTGATGAATTGTTTCATATTGTAATGCTTGCTTGCTATATATGCACTTGAACTCATTTTGAGTAATACAGGTCAAAACAAAGCTTTGAAATGTAATTTAATATGCTGTCAAACGTATTATATTTTTATCTATGGTGCTGTCGTTATTTATAAAAACAAAAGGACAAAGCACTACGGACAGTTGAGATATAAATTCGATTCGTTCAAAAAGTAAAATATAAACGAATATTAGCATACTTCGATGATTTGATAATTAACAGATCAAAGTAATTTACAAAACTCAATTTATTAGAAGCTCCAGCTTAGTAAGAAGAACCGACTACCAGCAGAAAATTAAAGACGATTAAGTAAGTACTGTTTTAATTTTACTAATTTTAATCAAATATGTATGTAGAATAACAATTAAATTAAATTAACAAATGCTAAAAATAAACCCATAAAACTGAAATTTGAAGACCAAATTATTACTGAACCGAAAACTATTGCAAATTATTTTAATAAATATTTTAATGATACATCACATATTACAGGTACCAGCAAACTACAGACAGTTAATGTAGATATTGAAAATAACCCGATTTCTTTCGTTTTCAAACCTTCTACACCTGAGAATGTTATTGATATTATCAATGACTTAAAACATTTAAACTCTGCTGGTTATGATAACATCAGCAGCAATCTCTTAAAACAATGTAAACACTTTGTTGCGGAGCCCCTATCATCAATAATAAATTGTTCAATAAGCGAAGGGTGCTTTCGAGAAATTAAAAATTGCGAAAATCAAACCATTGTATAAAAAGGATTCGGAAACGGCTGTGGAGAACTACAGACCGATTTCCTTACTAACTTCCTTTTCAAAAATCATAGATAAATTCGCTGCAACCAGTCTTACAAACTTTTTTGAAACCAATAAGTTATTCAACAAGTGTCAGTTTGGTTTCAGAAACGAATTATCAACCATAAATGGAATAACAAAATTTTTAAATAAACTGTATCATAACCTAGATAAGGGTTACAAAAGCTTAGGAATCTTTTTAGATCTAAACAAAGCTTTTGATGTAGTATGCCATGAAATTTTGCTCAGTAAACTAGAAAAATATGGCGTAAAAGGTCTCTCATTAGATTGGTTTAAATGCTACTTAAGCGGGAGACGTCATTTTGTTGAGCAAGATGGCCATAATTCTGAAATGCTTTTTTCAACTTTAGGTGTTCCACAAGGGTCCATTCTAGGACCCTTGCTTTTTATAATTTATATTAATGATTTTAGTTTTTCAAATTCCATAATCTTTTCAGATGATGTTTCTATATTAATTAGTGGCAAAGACACAAATTCTATAACTAGACGCGCAAATGAGCAGATGACTGAGATTTGTAATTGGATTACTAAAAATAAATTGATTCTAAATAATAAAAAATCAATATTCGTAAACTTTAACATATAAAATTTAACAAATGACAGTAATCTGCTGATAAGAGCAAATGGTGCCAGTATGGAACAAGTTGTTTCAACAAAATTTCTAGGATTGCACATCTCGTCAAATTGTTCATGGAATACACATATAAATACAATATGCACAAGAATAGCCCCTATGTGTTATTGCTTAAGGCAACTTAGATTTGAAGTAAATATGTCAACATTAAAGATATTGTATTTTGCAAAAGTTCACTCTTTACTTTCATATGACATAATTGTCTGGGGGTTTTCAAGTAAATCTGTACGTCTATTCAGATTACAGAAGCGTGCAATAAGAGCCATGATAGGAGTCAATACTCAAACTAGCTGTAAACAGTTCTTTAAAATCCTTCAGGTATTAACTTTACCATGAATGTTCATTCTGAATTTACTTTTATTTGCTAAATCAGAACTGAACGAGTTACCTGCGCTAAACAGACATCACTTTTATAATACCAGACACAGTGCGAGTTTGGAAATTCCATCCCATAAATTAACAATATATGAACGTAGCCCAAACTATTTAGCAATTAAGGCGTATAATAAGTTGCCTGAAAATTTTAAAACTTTAGCCATAAAAAAATTCAAAAACGAAGTTACAAATTTCTTGTTACAAAAGTCATATTATTCTTTAGATGAATACATGGTGGATACACTGTGATAGAATAATTAAATGTTGGTTTTACTGTTTTAGCTATTTTGCTGTTTGTATTGTATTATTATTAAACTTTTTATATTTATTATACTTGTTATTTGTGACCTGTCTTATATCACTTTGTGATCAACTGGACTAAATAAATATTATTATTATTATTATTATTAACTAGTAAAAACACAGTTAAGAAGCTGAGAAATACTTATATGAATTATTTTCAGGCAGTTAAAAGAATTCTACATCCGATCACTGTTAATAATCGCAACATATGAAAATTTACTTTTGATATAATTTAAACAATGAACATCGTTTGTATTTTAGCACGCAGCTACATGTTACAATGGAAAAAGATTTCAATTTAAAATCACACTAATGCTAAAACAACTACAATTTAGCACACTCTATATCACTATGTCTCTTATAATGATTGCAATATTTTTTAGGATTCATAACAACATGAATGAAGGATTAAAAGAGCCTCTTTACTTCTTTTGGATAAAGTCTGCACAATTTTCGTTTACCAAACCAATAGATATACAGTGTGATTCACAACGTATCGAACGAATTCTCAGGATAGATTCAGAATCTATATTAATCGAAAAAATTCCCATAAACGTGCCTGGAAACCCTTTATTATAGGGTTACAGCTTCTTGAAGATGAACCAGGCTAATCACTTTTGTAGATAACTTTTGCGTTGCACTAAAATTTTAAAATTTCATATGTGAGCATTATTCACGTAATTGTTCATGTATTTGTTATAATTTTAGTTTGAATAAGTACACTAGAGGTGTTTCATACGGGGGGGGGGGGGTCACGTAATCTTTTCTTCTGCATATTTTAGATTTTAGCATTTTTTTGAACTTTTGAATATAAAATCTTATTCTCCATACAAAAATCAAAAATGACCTAAAAAATGTACTCGTTTAAAATTTCTAAATCTAACAGTTTTCGAGATAATTCCATGCTTTTCGAAAATTAAGTTGCCATGAAGGTCAAATAAGTGTTTTCCTAATATGATAGAATAGAGTAGTTTTCACAAAACTTTGAGAGTAAGTTCTATAAACATGAGTCCATAAAAACTGCTTATGCAATTAAACCTCTGGAAGAGGTAATACCGTTCCCACTTCCGTAGACTGCAAATTGTCAGGTAACGAAGCGTTTTTGGACAAATATTTATAGGAACTTTTTATTATTTTCAGATTCTTAATCTGTAGGTACTGAAAATGCTTCCCAACATGTTATCAATCATCCTGTGTGCATTGCCACATATAACAGCAAAAATATGCGGTGATTCCTCAACTGCAACTTGTGTCACCATCCCAGTGGCAGAATTACTAGGTCGAGGACCACGTGTTATGATTTCCTCGTCGACGTACCATCATAGTATGACAACGAGAAATATAATAATGACTACTTGTTTAGTGAAGACTGCATTTACATTTATTGAAAGTGTACAGACATGCAGTAATGTAGTTTTTGCGAATATGTAATTTATAAAATTTTTGTTTAATGAGACTTTACGGTTTATGATTTTTTGTAGACTTGCAAAACGAATTAATTGTTTTATAATGTAATGGATTTTTTTAAAGAATTTATGTTTATATCAAGTATATTTTATTGGAATGCGTGTCTAATGCTTAAGTTACCGTGCTAAAACAGTACTAAATTAGTTAACATACATTTTAATGTTTTTGTGTTTTTTTACGTATTTCATGTGTTTTAGAGAAGGGAAGCAAAAGAACTAGTGAAAAAAGCCAAACAAAAAACATGGGAGGACTTTGGAAACGAACTAAATGAGGGATACAGAAATAACAATCGAAAATTCTGGAACACAATTAAAAGACTAAGAGGAAAGAGAAAGAAGACAGCTTCAGGCGTAAGAAATAAAAACAACATAATCAAAACAAGCATCCCGGAAAAAATGGAAGTATGGAGAAGACACTAGGTACAGCCAAAAATTCGACTTAGACGAACATGATACAGCCACTGAAAGTAAATACACTCATGCAACAAGAGGATGAAACACAGAACAATAATATCGATATAAAAGAAATAGAAGAAGCAATAGAAAACATCAAAATAGGTAAAGCAAGTGGAGAAGATGAAGTGGACCCAGAAATGATCAAATACATGGGAAGGAGCGGAATAACATGGCTACATACAATACTGGCTGAAGCGTGGGAAAGAAACACGATACCTAAGGAATGGAAAAACAATCTCATAATGCCTATACACAAAAAAGGCGACAAGACCCAATGCGGCAACTTTAGATCAATATGCTTATCACCCGCGACATACAAAATATATACAATATTGATTCAATAGGCACACGAAGAAACTAATACAAGTCATAAACTCGGTACAAGAAGATACACAAGCAAAAGTGCAAATAAACAGCAATAGATCAGAACCATTTAATATCAGAAAGGGTATAAAACAAGGTGACAGTTTAAGCCCATACTTGTTTATAATAGTAATGGACAGGCTACTGAAAAACACAAGACAAAGAACGGAGAAACTGCAGACTACAATGGGACATAGGAATATGATACCACTCAGAATGGATAGCCTGTTATACGCAGATGATTTAGTGCTTATAGCAGACAAAAATAGTAAAATGCAAAAGTTGATAAATATATGAACTGAAGAAATAGAAAAACTGAAGATGGAAGTTAATGTAGAAAAAACTAAAATAATGTCTATAAATAAGAAAAGAGAACAGGAACAAAACAAAATAATGTACAAAAATCAACCTATAGAAGAAGTGACCACAATGGAATAGGTACCTAGGAATTATTATAGAAAACGACGGGAAAATAGACCTTGAAATAGCAAACAAAATTGAGAAGGCAAACAACATATATTACACACCAAATAAGTCAATTTATGGGAAAAAAGAAATAAACGAAAAAACCAAGCTAATTATACATATATAATACAATAGTGGCCCCAACGATCCTATATGGAAGTGAAACCTGGGCATTACAACAAAAACACAAACCAAAACTGATAGCAGCAGAAATGAAGTACTTTAGAAAGATAGCGGGGAAAACCAAGCTAGATCACATTAGAAACGAGGAAATCATAGGAAAACTAAAACAACAAACGATAACACAAAAAAGTGAGAAGAAGCAATTAGAATGGTATGGACACTTACAGAGATTGGACAGAAACAGACTACCAAAAAAAGTAATGGAAGCTAAAGGAACGAGGAAACGAAGAAGAGGAAGACCGAGACTCACCTGGACGAAGTGCATAGAAGAGGATAGAGGACTGTCTACACCGATTTTGTCAATACAGTACAATTTTAATGTATTATTATGTACTGATTTTTGTTTCTATTCTATTTTAATGTTTTAAATTACGCTTATCATTTTGTGCCTATGGGGTTTGTATGTTACACAATTATAACATGTGCAGGTAGATGGTACCCTCGTAGTTAACCGAAACGACATTCGACTGTTTAAAAATTGAGATTTTTTTTATCTTTAATTTTTTTAATATCTTCTTGCCACATTAAAATGTATAAACAAGTTAATGAAAAAAAACACTTAAAGTTCTTGTTTTCAAAGCCAACTAAAAAAAATTTCATTAGGCATTTAAGGTTTTCTTAAAAACGCCTTCTGACGGCCAAAATTTAAAGTTAATGGGTAAGTATTATACACAGCTGTAAAGAAAATTTAAAGGTCTATCCAAATATGCAAAGATATATAAGGTGTTCCATTAAAAATAAAAAAAATGCTATCACTTCCGGTTAAACCGGAAGTCAAAATTAACACCGTTTTATGTCGTAATATGCATTTTTATGTGTATATGACCCAAATAATTTTGAAATTGATAATATAAAAATTGAGAAAATGGCCGATTGTTATCTGTTCTCGCGGCCACCCGGTATTTAACCTTCGGAATCCCGAAACTGGGTCTCGAGTGACCCGAAAAATACATTTTTTGCTATAATTCTCCGAAAAATTTTTCTTGTGCTACATCCTTTTGGATGTGCTCCTATGTATGTATTCTACGACTTATGGATTGGTTGGTTATAATTTTTATTTGTCGCCTTGCGATTTATAGCAGATTTATATATTTGGGTCATGACTGACCCGTTTCGGGCGTTGATGTTGCACTGATTTTTAATGGGATTTTCGGTTGCGTCTGCGCAATTGCGCAGATATACATTGCGTAATATCGTGTCATTTCATTCTTGATTACTTATTTAGTTAGTCACAATCTGTCAGCTGTTATTGTCGCCATGGATTCTAAACGGCCATTGACAGACCAAGAGCTTTGGCAGGCCCTAATGGAAGATTCAGATGATGAAGGTGATAGGGAATTGGAAATGAATGAAGTGTTTAGTGATGTGCCCTCAGACGAAGATGTTTTAGAAGAAAACGTGGGTAATATTCCTGAAAGTGTATATGAAGCAGAGCAACCTTTATCCTCGGACTCCTTGGAGAATGATGAAACAGAAGATCAACCTACAGATGGTCCGCAGGTTCGAGGGGCAGATGCTTTTGGTCGCCATTGGAGTTACGTTGCACCCAAAGCTAGGAAGGTTAGAGCAGCTGATTTACTTAAAAACAAAAAAGGTCTAACTTATAAAAGCAAAAGTGTTACTTCAATTTTGGACTGTTTCAAATTATTTATGTCTGATGAAATTATAGAACAAATTGTTTTGTACACAAATCAGAAGGCATCTGCATACAATAATGAACATGAGGCCAAAATGAACGCTTGGGAGAAGGTAGATGCTACAGAAGTTTATGCTTTTCTGGGGATTCTAATTTTGACCGGTCGCTTTAGGGAATCACGTGAAGATCCACACAATTTGTGGTCCACATTCAACCAATCTTTGAGTAGGCCTATTTATCAAGCCACAATGAGCAGAAATAGGTTTATGGACATAGTGAGATTCATACGCTTTGATGATCTAACAACAAGAGTTGAAAGAAAAAAGGATGATAAACTTGCACCTATTCGTGAAATTACAACCACTTTTGTATACAATTGTCGAAATTCTTATGTTCCTTCTAATAATGGGACGGTCGACGAACAACTTGTGTCATTCAGAGGTAGATGTCCATTTAGAGTTTACATTCCTAGCAAACCTGGAAAGTATGGAATAAAAGTGTGGGCTCTTTGTGACTCTGAAAATTTTTACTGTTGCAATTTCGAGGTTTATACTGGAAAAGAAGGGAATGAGGTAGAACGAAATCAAGGACCTAGGGTTGTAAAGACATTAGTGAATCATTGGTATGGCAGCGGACGTAATATTACATGCGACAATTTCTTCACAGATATATCTCTTGCAGAAGAATTGTTGGCAAAAAACTTGACTGTAGTAGGAACAGTACGGAAAAATCGCAAGGATTTACCAAAGAGCCTAATTGATATAAAATCTCGAGCATTGCATTCTTCTGAATTTCTTTTCACCGAAGATCTTACTTTAGTATCATATATTACGAAGCCACGAAAATTTGTAGTAGATACTTTTGTCAAGCGCACATCATGAGCACGAAATAGCAGGAGAAGAAGAAAAGTTCAAACCAGAAATTATCCTTTCATACAACCATACAAAAAGCGGTGTCGATGTACTCGACAAGCTGGTTAGAGAATATTCTTGCAAAAGAAGCACCAGGAGATGGCCATTTCGTATTTTTATGAACTATATAGATGTGGCATGCTATAATGCCTTTGTTATATGGATAACAAAAAGCTCCGACTGGAATAAACAAGTGGCGCTGAAAAAGCGACGAAAGAACTTTCAACAAGAGCTAGGAATGGCTTTGGTGGATGAACATATTTCAAGGCGTACGGCCCACATTTTGGAAGATGGAAGAGGATTTTCAAAAGCAGTGTGTTCTTCAATTGAAAGCACCGGTAGAACACTCACCGCCCACTAGGAAACGAGGTCGTTGTCATATGTGTCGAGGCAATGACAACAAACACTACACAAAGTGCAAAGAGTGTACAAGATACACTTGTCGGGATCATGGCAGCGTGCTCACAGAAAAAACAACCATTATTGTTTGCCTTAGATGCAAGAGGGATGACGGCGGGGAATAAAGGTAAAATATTAAATCCACCTACACTGTATTGTACTTAATATTTTGTTTCTTTTTGTTTTTAGGTTCCAAATTCCAGATTCCAGACGGCAGCAATTCAAAAATACATATATTAGAATTTACACATGTTTTAGTCATTGTTATTATTTTTATAATATAATATCCTCTTCTTTTTGCGTTAATAAAGTTCTATGCAATACGAAAAACATTATTCTAAAATTTTAAAATGCATAAAAAGACAAATAAATATAGGGTCATCAATGACCCATTTCGGGATCCCTCGTAATATGATTATTTTGGGATTCTGAAGGTTAACAGTTTTTGAGATAATTAAAGTTTACAAAGTACAAACTATGAAGAGTTCTACACATCGAAACAATAAAATAAGTTCCTATAAACATAGGTTCGGATATGCTTTTTTACGGAATTACAAGCTCTTGAAGAGGCAATAGTTTGAATTGCTGCAATTTTCCACTTCCTTCCGGAGACTGTATCGCTGTAACAAAGCGTTTCAGGACAAATGTTTATAGGAACTTTTTCATGTATAGAACTCACTTATTTGAGGAAACTATTTGAACATCCTGAGAAAACAGTTAAGACCTTAATGGTAATTCGATTTTACAAAAACATTGAATTATCTTGAAAACTGTATAGCGACTTTCAAGAAGAGTACCTTTTTTGTCTATTTTTGTATGGAGAATAGGATTTTCTAGACAAAACATCAAAAATTGTAAAGATCTAAAATACTTGGATGAAAACATTACGTGACCCCACCCCCTCCCATATGAGACACCGCTGGTGCATTTATTCAAGCAATAATTAGTAAAAATATTAAGCTAAATTAGTGGTGCTCTCATATAAAATTATAATCTAACTACTGCAAAAGTTATCGACAAGAAAGCTATTAGACTGTTCTGTTTTCGGAGGGCTGTAACTCTGTAAGGAAGCATTTTTGGACATATGTTTACTAAGACTTTTTTACTTGTTTCGCTGAGTACTACACGCCCTTCTCTTCCCTTGCCCTTTTTCAAACACCCTGTATATCACCTCCTCCTAACCAACTTAAAATAATTTAATTTCGTAGACCTCGACACCTTCGGGTATAAGAGGTGAAAGATTAAACAAACACACAAACAAAACAATTTTAGCTTACTTTAACATAGATGTTCTTCATAAACTGTGCAGCACAGTGATCATATAGTAGGGTTGTGAGCAACCACATGTACCAGTTAATTAGTGTTTCGGTTTTTCATCTTGAACTGTGGAATTTAGAAAGGATTGTTATAAAATTATTTTCTAAACAAAATTTCAAAATGCACCATCCAAAATATATCCACTAAGCCATTTTTTCCGCATTAGTAATTAAAGTTGTTTCAGTAGGTGATGGTCCAGTCTTATTTCTACTGTTAGTAAAAGAAGAAAAAATCAATTCAAAAATATTATCTAGGTTGTATATGTATGTATCTGTACTGACTTGAACTTCAATTTAACGTTGGAATTGCATCAAAGCAAAGTATAATTTACTTTTCTTGATAAAATATTTTCTTTTCAAACCGCAATCTGCAATTATGCAACAACTTTCAATTCATACGTTGATTGTATTTCACTTTTAAATGATTATTCTTTTAATGTTTTAAACTTTGTTTTATGTTGCCATGGAAATGAACTTAAGCGTGCATAATAAATTCCCTTTTAATCGACTATCTGAACAAGTTAATTAATAAAAATCCCCAACCAAAATGTTACACGGGTGTGTAGGTACCTATACGGAGCAATAAACCGCTTTCGAGATCTCAATGATAAACATTGTCTGAAACTGGGGAAAGGATGCCCTGCTTAAATATTAAAACTCTTAATACAGAAGCTCAGATTTGCATTTTAGGAATACCAAATAGCCAACTTGCATAAGTGCAATGATGCTAACACTCATCACTGTCTCCCACTGTTCCTGATTAAACAAACGTGGGGAAAATGACATGAGCAAGAGTTGTCACGTAGGTTCGACAGCTACGTCCTTCTATTTTTGCTTCGCTACATCAATTAATCTGCTTGTAAACACAGACAAGCTGCAGGCCGGTCCTTACTCCTTACCTGATTATGCTATGTGTAATACTCAAATGACGATGTGATCTCAGGCAAAAGTAAATTGTAATATTGATAGTTTGAGGAACGTGGAAGCCTCAAAGAATATATTATCAATGAATCAATTTAACTAAGTGCTGTATGATTTTTACAAAATGCTTTATTTAAGAAATACACTCATTTTGTTACCATGAACAAAATTCAAACAAACTTGCCATTAATAGTCACATAAGTTTAAGAAATTTCACAAATAAAACTGAACTGAGTCCTACTTACAATGAATAAATGTAAGAAGAAATTTTTTTATTAGTAAGGTCTCTGCCTGTGATTACCGTACGATTGTGAATAACCTTTACGAGAATTGGCTGTCCAAGAATCTGGAGGTGTAATAGCAATATCCAAATAATCACCAACCGATAATCGTGCTTGCGATAAAGTTTTTAAATCTTCTGGACCTTTTTGACCAGTTGTTGTACTTCCAATGTCCCTCATCCGATATATTGGGGCACGAACATCCGGATACACTAGTGCAAAAGCAAATTTGGTGCCTTTACGTCGTGCTTCTGGATTAACTTCTTTAACTAGAAGCGCTAATTCATTTAAAGTAGCATCTTTCCATGTGTATATTTGTAATTCGTTTTGGGGTACATTGCCCTTGTTATAATCCATCGGTTTATGATGATGGCCCGTTGTTGATACAAACACACGGAGCAGAAATGGACACACCTGAAAAATATTTCTAAAATTATATGTTAATAAACAGATATTACCTCTAGAATCACTGTTTAATATTGTCAGACCATCAACATTTTACACATAAAAACTATCACCTTTTGTCTATCAACAGCATCGTCTTTCTTTTCTTCTATTATAATATCTACTCCTGCCATACTTTTCACTGCAAACGAACGCAAAACAGAACAATTATTTCTTTCTAAAGTGACAACAAAATTATAGGGTTAGAAAGCTGTTGATATTAGAATGTACATGGAGAGGTTAATTATGCAACAGAGCTCTCTTGCTGACTAAGCTGAAGTTACATACGTATGTAAAATAAAAAAAAAGCTGAACTTGCATACGTATGTGATATTGCCAACCTTATAAAAATTAACCAACACATAGTTGTACACTAATGTCAAAAGTTTTGAAAAACTGGAAAACTTTGTTTTACCAGGTAAAATGGCAATTTCATTTACTTTTAATAATAGCAATGCAACAAATTATTGATGTTTTATGTGTTGCAACAAAATTAGATTATTATCTACAAGTCTAATACTAACAATTGAGTATTCCTTTCAGAAATATATTATATAAAATTAAAAATTTCAAAATTTTATTAAACAGTTTTAAGCATATGCACAAAAAAATCATTGCACGGGCGGTTTTCCGAAAAGTTGCTTTTTTCGGGAGAAAATAATTTTTTTCCTCGACTCTGCACCAGAAATAATCGAAAAATTGACAAACTTCAAAATCCGTTTACTCGGTTATAAAGCTTTGTCTCACAAAACCATTGAAAGGGCGTGGTAGAAGAGACTTTCGACTAGAACTCTACAAAAGCGGTTTTCCGAAAAGTTGCTTTTTTCGGGAAAGATAGCGTCCACACCAGTTTTTTCGGAATATCTCGTTTGTGGTAAATCCTACAACAAAAATAGCTATTATAAAAAGGAAAGACGATTAAATTTCCGACAACTTATTTCCTATAAATTTTATTGTAGAACACATAATTGCAACGTAGCAGCCAAGTAAAGTTAGGTACACAGAGTCTTACATTCACTGATTTTAAATCGTTTGTAAATTAGAATTAAAAATGAAATAAAACGTTCAATTGTGGTTTTTGCAGAAAATTTTTATTATATTATAAAAACTATTTAACATAACTTCCGGATTGGTGTCCAGTTTTGCCAGAAAAAAATTAGATTTTTTAAGGACGGGAAAAGTTGTAGAATATTTTAAAAATTTAAATTTTAAATTAAAATTTAAAATTTGTGCCACCAGCACAGTCCCCTAAAACTTTAAGATAACTTTTACCTCAGTTCTCAAAGAACGCAACCGAAAATCGCACATCAACGGGGATACGAAAAATGTCTCAATACCTCAATGATTTCGTCAAATACTAAAAAAGGAGGAATGTTGTATATTCAATCCTATGTTACTTTGATAATATGTTTAAAACGTTTTTTTTAAACATTTGATGTTTGTTGACTCCCTTTATGTCAAGTATATTTAATCCAATATGGCAGTGTCTAAATGTCTAATCTTCTTAATATTTATGGGTAATGTTTATTCTATTTCTTTGTGTATTATTAAATTATGTGTAGTGTGGTTTAATTTGTATTATACATCGCACTCCGTCAGCCTAGACAACATTTTGTAGTTTGCATAGAATGCAGACCGTACCACTTGTTTAAAGCCACTGAAAAAATCTCAGCCCTGGACACGTCCTCCGCTCGCCGACCTACATTACTCATTCTTGCATTTAGTGCGAACTGTATGGCGTCGCGATTGAACTGCTGGTCAATATATAAATTTTTTGAGAGTGTTCAGTGTTTTTATGGTGCAATGCCTAAACGTAAAAGATCCTCCACGTGAAAATCTTTGAGAATTAAGAAGAAAATGCGGAAACTGGAAAGAATGTTGGAAAAATACGCCTCTTCTTCGTCCACCAGTAAGTATTTAAATAAAGTTTGTACTAGTAGTGTTTTAGCATTCCCGCGGGTTTGGAGTTAGTTGTTGCCAAGGGTTAATCAGATGGCTTTTAGTTTCCTGATTCCCCTTGAAGAAGTGCTTAGAGGGTTGAGTTCTGTTGAATCCCCTCAGTGTTCAGTGGACGCTTTTTCCAAGGGTTGAGTTCTGTTGAATCCCCTCAGTAGCTGTGGACCCTTTTCCAAGGCGCATAACCGTATGTTTTGCTGCCTTGAAGTAATGCAACTACCACGCTTTTTTTATATTCTTTGAGGCTTTCGCGGTTTCTCGAACTGTCAATATTACAATTTAATTTCGGCTTAGACCGCGTCGTCATTTGGGAACTACACCCAGCATAATCAGGTAAGGACCGACCTGTAGCTTGTCTGCCTTTACAAGCATTTGCTCTAGAAGTCTGAGCAATATTTGTTCGTAGGCCCTGCCTGCCTAAACAGGGCCGTGTGCTTAGTTTATTTAAACCTTGGGGCGGACAAGGATTTGATGTTAATGTATTTTGTACTGGCTCAAAGAGGTTTAAATACCTCCGCTTCCCGGATTTGAATTTAGTGTTCTTTTCACTCTGAAGATGCAAGCTGCAATGTCTTGCGAAACGTTAGTTTGTATGGGTTCACAAACAGCTAACAGGTATAAGCCGATTAAGTATTATTGTCTTGGCAAACAAAATACATTAACATCAAATCCTTGTCCGCCCCAAGGTTTAAATAAACTAAGCACACGGCCCTGTTTAGGCAGGCAGGGCCTACGAACAAATATTGCTCAGACTTCTAGAGCAAATGCTTGTAAAGGCAGACAAGCTACAGGTCGGTCCTTACCTGATTATGCTGGGTGTAGTTCCCAAATGACGACGCGGTCTAAGCCGAAATTAAATTGTAATATTGACACCACGCTTTTTGTCCAAGGACAATGTGATTGGCGTTCCGATGACGATGACGTAGCGCAGCGGAATTTGTGTCGTACGTGCCTTCGTCCGTACTAACAACTCTTTATTTTGTCTAGGCTCCAGTGTGACAGATTCCGAGTATTCGGAAGCTGAATCTACCACTTCAATAAATGTTCCGAGTGTTCCTTTCCTGGGAAGCTCCGCGGTAGATTTAGAGCAACAAAAGGAAATTGCTGCTTTGCTGGGGGAGGAACCTTCGCTAACACAAAAAGACGGCCCTCCCCTTAATACGGATTTAGCTGCACGTTGGCAAAATTATTTGTCGAAGGGTTTAGAAAAGGATACAAAAACTAAACTGCTTGAACAATGGTCAATTCCACAAAACTGTGGTCTGTTAAATCCTCCGAAACTGAATGCAGGGTGCATTTTATTTTATCTCCCTCGGAGGAGAAACCAGATTCCTTTTTGGCCCACATCCAAACCAACATTGGAAAGGGCGTAAGTGCTTTAGGAGCCAGCCTCACTAAGATGCTAGAAAACGATTTTGATAACAATGATACCAAAACTTCGCTGATTCCGGCCTTAGTTGATGCTGCCAAATTGCTAACTCACAGTCACTACTTACTTTCGCAGCATAGACGCCATCGTTTATACCCGAAATTAAATCCAACTATGCAGCTGATTGCGAAATCGGGTTCCCTAGACGCGGAACTGTTTGGCTCCGACTTGGCGGCACGTAGCAGAGCAACCCAAGATTTACAACGGTCTAGCTTGGAAATGAAAGCAGCCCCATTCAAACATAAGTCTTCTAGTATTACACCATCTCAACATTTAAACTCAATACGCCCTCCTCCGAAAGGGAAGTTCTCGACTCACTACTCTGCAGGACGAAAATACCAGTCCCCCAAGGCAGAGAGAGGGGGGGGGCGTACAACGACAAACCCACACGAGCGTCAGACAGGTCACGGAAGTGGACCAACAAAGCACGAGCCAGATTTCCCCATCATCGTCAGTAGAGGTAAAATCTTTCGCTGGACGGCTAAAATATTTTTATTCACAATGGACCTCCATAACTGGGGATCCGTTCATTTTACAATGTATTAAGGGTTATAAAATACCATTTACCACGAGTCCGCGTCAGTACAGGGCTCCTCAAAAACATATTTCAAGTCCTTTAGAAATGGGAAAATACCAAAAAGCCATTGATAGACTGATTAATATCGGGGCCATAGTGAAGTGTACAAAAGAAAGCGATGAATTCTTATCGTCTTATTTTTTAATCGCCAAACCAAATGGGGAATTTCGTTTTGTCTTAAATCTAAAAAAATTAAACAAACATATTTCCTCATCACATTTAAAAATGGATGATTACAGAACAGTCAAAAATTTGATAACACATAACTGCTTCATGACTACAATTGATCTAAAAGACGCATACTTTGCGATCCCTATTAACAAAAACTATAGAAAATACTTAAAATTCAAATTCCGCGGCATTAGGTATCAATTCACTTGCATGCCTTTTGGTATCTTAACTGCTCCCTTTGTTTTTACGAAAATACTTAAACCAGTAGCGCAGGTTTTGAGATCACAAGGTATTGTTTGTATTTATTACATTGACGATTTTTTAGTTATGGGAGAAAACAGGGTAAGAATCGCAATAAATACGGAGTCTGTTTCCTCGGTACTACGGAATTTAGGTTTCGTCATTAACTTAACAAAAAGTGACCTGATACCCAAACCTAACATCAAATCTCTAGGTTTTATTTTTGACTCTGCTAATCTTACACTTTCCTTACCAAGTGATAAATACAGTAAGGTGAGGAACATGATCATCAACCTCATAAAGCTGAAGTCGTGCAAAATAAGGCAGTTAGCAAAAGTAATCGGGACTTTAGTCGCCATCTGCCCGGCAGTAAAATATGGGTTTCTTTACACCAAGACTTTGGAGAGACAAAAATACTTAGCCCTAATAAAGTCAGGGGGAAGCTATAATGGCCGTATTTTACTTGACAAAAACTTAATATCAGATTTACAATGGTGGTTGAAAACAACCCCAAGAACTACAACCTCCCTTGTACCCCACACATATCAGATGGAAATCTATTCAGACGCATCTCGTACCGGTTGGGGAATTTTTTGTAATGGGGAAAAACGCACGGGTTTTGTCAACAAAACGAATTACACCATCATATTAATTATTTAGAACTTCTGGCGGTATTCAAAGGACTAAAATGTTTTGCTAAAGGAAAACGAAATTGGGAAATTCTTCTAAGAATAGTTAACACAACTGCGGTCTGTTACATCAACCGTATGGGGGGAGTTAAATACCCAAAAATATCAAAATTAGCGAAAGAAATTTGGCAATGGTGTGAGCAGAGACACATCTGGATTTTTGCGTCATTCGTAAAATCATCTGACAACATCCACGCAGACAAAGAATCTAGAGTAACAAATGTTGAAACAGAATACTCTCTTAACGAAATAAATTTGGTCATCCTACAATAGACTTATTCGCGTCCCATATCAATAAAAAATGTAGAGTGTTTATTTCATGGAAAAGGGACCCCGAATCTATAGCCATAGATGCGTTTACTACTGATTGGGGAAAATGCTACTTTTACGCTTTCCCTCCTTTTGCTATTATTGCCAAAGTTTTGAATAAGATAATACACGATAAAGCGGAGGGCATTTTAATTGTATCTTACTGTAAAACAGAATCCTGGTATCCTTTATTTGTAAAGATGTTAACATGGTCTCCGCTAGTTTTTCCCCCAAAACAAGATCTCTTATTATCCCCGTTTGATTGCAGCCACCCACTGTGGCGCAGCCTTTCCCTGGTGGCCGGGAGTGTATCAGGCAAGCTTTTCTAACTCAAGGCTTTACAAACAACTGTGTGGAAGTGATGATTTCGTCGCTATCAAAAAGCACTATAAAACAATATAGCACCACATACGCAAAATGGTGGAAGTTCTGTAGATCAGAAAACGCTAAGACGGAAAACCCCACTACCCATAATATTTTGAGTTTCCTAGACGAACAGTTTAGAAAAGGAGCTAGTTATGCTACTCTAAATTCTCACCGCTCGGCCATTAATTTACTCTCTCAGACAAAAGAGAATGATAACTCCATCAACCGTTACCTGAAAGGAGTATTTAAGATCAAACCACTTTTTCCAAAACATGTATCCACCTGGGACCCAGCCCCAGTGTTACAGTATCTTTTGGGTTTACACCCATTAGAAAATCTTTCGTTAGAAATGCTATCTATTAAACTGATCACTTTATTGGCATTATCCACGGGAAACCGTTTACAAACCCTTTCAAAAATTCAAACCAATAATGTTGTCAATTTAGGGGATAGATTAGAAATTTTAATATCGGAAGTAATTAAGACATCCTCGGCCAAACGAGAACAACCAAAATTAATCCTCCCTTTTTTCACCGATAAACCTCACTTATGCGTAGCATCCACTCTTTTGTTTTACGCTAAGAAAACTTCCAAAGAAAGGGGAGCCAATACAAAACTATTTCTAACATTCAAACGACCATACCACACAGCAACGATGCAAACCCTTTCACGTTGGACAAAAGCAGCGCTAGTTAAGAGCGGAATTGATACAAAACTCTTTACACCACACAGTACACGACATGCATCTACGTCGGCAGCTTTTCGAACAGGCCTGCATGTAGATACTATTCGCCAAACAGCGGGGTGGACCCCAAATTCGACCACATTTTTTAGATTCTATAATAGGCCGCTTCACACGGCAAACGCTTTCGCAAAATCAGTAATTCACTAAATAGTAGATTTACTTTGTAACCTTTTATAGATATAAGGTTTGTTTTTTACTGTAATAAATATTCTCTTTGGTGTCAACAATTGTGTATCTTTACTTCAAGCAGTATCGCTCCGTGTTTCTGTGTTACAGATCACATACTCGCTTTAAACATCTACAAAATGTTGTCTAGGCTGACGGAGTGCGATGTATAATTGTAGATTAAACGACTTACCTGTAAGGAAGTTCAATCGAAATTATAGGAGCACTCCGTCAGCCTAGACAAACCACCCCTTTTTTCTTCTGTTCCCTCCCCTCCTGTGATCTATACTTACCTAAATGCAGAATGAGTAATGTGGGTCGGCGAGCGGAGGACGTGTCCAGGGCTGAGATTTTTTCAGTGGCTTTAAACAAGTGGTACGGTCTGCATTCTATGCAAACTACAAAATGTTGTCTAGGCTGACGGAGTGCTCGTATAATTTCGATTGAACTTCCTTACAGGTAAGTCGTTTAATCTACAATACTTTTTTTTAGTAAATATTTTATGTATGCTGCCTACTCTTTGGTATACTTATGAAAGTTTTGCATTGCAAGCAGTAAATAATCAATTAAAGGAAGAGTTATCCACACTAAAAGAAGAAATGCCACAAATTAAGGTATGTTTAATGCAATAGTTCATTTTTTATAAGATAAATTTGATAGCACTTTTATCGCAGATCATTGTTACAGCATAATGGTAAAGCAGGTACAAATTGGCAACTGCAAACAACAGGAAAAGATATCTGCCAAAAATTATACAAGGTTGGGCAAAGCTGCCCTCAAAGTGATTGTATGGATAGGGATTGTTGTTGTAGGCAGGGGCGGCGAATACATGGGTGCAACGTGTCACTTGAAGAAAAATATTGTATATTATATTTAATATATGCCCAATGCCCGGCCCTGTTTTGAAACAAAAATAATAAATTTTCTTAACCGTAAAGTTTGTTTATTTATAGCTTTTCTTAGTATGCAGATTACATTGTCGGCATTACCACCATTGCCTTGGCGTCTGTCCGTGTTTTATCAGTATCAACAAATTAAAATTAAAAAACTAGGTTCAACTGAGTCAACTGCAAATCATCAGTATCAAAACAAAGCAAATAATTGATAACTTTGATTTCCGTTGTTGTCTGTGAATCACTATCTACTCCAGACAGTGTTTTGTTACGTTTGCTGAGTTCACTATTACCTGATCTGATCTGAGCCATCCAGTCGAGTTGTAGGTGTTGTTTGCTCCTAGCTCTTCTAAAATTTAGTTGTCAGTGATTTTGTTATTAATTAAACATGGACAAGTTTGTAATAAGATTGCAAAAAAATTTTGCCAGTATTGAAATTATGAGGCAATCAATTATTAGGCAATTTTGGCATTATTCCTTTAAATGTATAGTTGCGCAAACCTGAACTTGTAAACGAATTATCTACCAGCTTAGAATGGTAACACATCCATATGTTTGACCTTAATCTAGCTTGTGCAGGTAGTTATAATTTATTTGGTCAACTGGAATTAAAGCTTATGTAATAGTTTAATAAAATAAAACAGGGTTCATAAGCGTTTTAAAAGTAGTTTATAAAACAATGTTATAAAACTGCAAAAACATTTTTTTTAATTGAAATGTAAAATAGGAACCACGAATTGATGAAAATGGAACGTGTAAATTCATTAATACAACAAGAAAGTTCTATAAAAGAAAACTTTGAACTATAAGGGACGGAAAACCAGCGTTGCATTAAAAAACTTAAGAATTGCAACACACAACAACAACTTTTTCTAAATTCTCATCCGAAAAATAAGTTCTCTTATCCAACATGTTTCACGTATAACTTAACGGATTTAAGTACGCCCATGATTTTTGTTTACTTATTGAATTTTCACTAAATTTTTTGCTCTTCTGTAACTAAAAGTTCTGTCTTTACGTCATGTTCCTTAACTATAGATTTGTACCCGTATGTAAATACAACCACAATATTGTTATATTTATGGTTTTTCCCATAGAGTTCGATTAATTTTGATGCCCATGCTCGTGATCGAAAGCGAAAGTATTTCCCAGTTTACACAACGTCAAATTTTTATAATTCTTAATTAACATTATTACTATTATTATTATTATTATTACTATTAAAACTCCCACATTGCACCCCACTGAAAAATCAAAACCCGCCGCCCCTGGTTGTAAGTAAATTTAATAATAACTAGCCAGGGTGATTAATTTTACAGAAGTTTGTCAATTTTTCTGTTATTTCTGGTGCAGAGTCGAGGAAAAAAATTATTTTCTCCCGAAACAAGCAATTTTTCGGAAAACCGCTTTTGTAGAGTTCTAGTCGAAGGTCTCTTCTACCACGCCCTTTCAATAGTTTTGTGAGACAAAGCTTTACAACCGAGTAAACGAATTTTGAAGTTTGTCAATTTTTCTGTTATTTCTGGTGCAGAATCGAGGAAAAAAATTATTTTCTCCCGAAAAAAGCAACTTTGCGTAAAACCGCCCATGCAATCATTTTTTTGTGCATATGCCTAAAACTGTTTAATAAAATTTTGAAATTTTTAATTTTATGTCCTATATTTCTGAAAGGAATACTCAATTGTTAGTATTGGACTTGTAAATAATTATCTAATTTTGTTGCAACACATAAAACATCAATAATTTGTTGCATTGCTGTTATTAAAAGTAAATGAAATTGCCATTTTACATGGAAACAGTTTTCCAGTTTTTCAAAACTTTTGACATTAGTGTACAACTATGTGTTGGTTAATTTTTATAAGGTTGGCAATATCGCATACGTATGCAAGTTCAGCTTTTATTTTATTTTACATTCGTATGTAACTTCTGCGTAGTATCTTGCTGCACATGCGCCAGATTTAATAAACATACATGATAACACTGCGCTTGCGCCCGATGTTCTGCTAGGCGCCGCGTCTAGCTCCACGTTAACGTGGAGCATTAAAATACTTTTAGATCCACATGATGACATCACAATCCTGCACACTAATTTATCAGTGAGTGAATGCAACTCTGTTTTCACATTTTTTCTTTAAAAATATAACTGCTCTTAACCATAAGCTCGGGCATACAGTAAAGACCAACAACATTGTTTTAAATAAAACAGTATAAAATAAAAAAAAAGTTAGGGCCCAACCAAGATTCGATCCATTAACTGTTTATGCAGTAAAACGCTATACAGCAGCATATTCACCTAAGCCACTACGAAGTTGCAGGCAGTCGCTAAAACACGCAATATAAACTTCAAAGGGTCAGACCGTGCAGATGACGTTTCGCGTGGATCTACAAATATTTTAATGCTCCACATTAACGTGGACATAGTGTTTTCTATGAATAGTACGTCTACCAATTCCAAACAGTGTTGCTAGGTTTACTGCTTTAATAGTAGATCTACTGTTTCGGTCGTTGCTTTACTGTTCTCAAAATGAAATCTAGTGTTAAATAAGAAAAGAATTGTTGCACAAAAATATTTATTCTTTTTAACTATTACTGCTGTGATATGAAAATTTATTTGTAGAATATTCTGTGTCTGTGGAATGTAAATTTATTTGTTTGTATTAGTTTTATGGTAGCTCAACCCAGCTGTTGTTTTATTCCCCGCATAGGGTGGGAGGGGTCCTCGGTTCGATCCTGACAACCGGTATTATTTTTTTAAATTACTTTTGTGAAATACTTTATTTTCTTTACTGTGTACATGGTGGTCTGTTACCATTGACTCCTCCTGCGATGTTTTAAGCGATAGGGCCAGCGCCGTTACACGCGACAAGATAAATCCGTCAAATCTGGCGCATGCGCATGTTACCTTAATAGTGCCTTAATAGACTCCAATAATGTACTAGCTAGAAAATGTGTACGCGTCCGATCAGCGGACGAATATGTTTCGGTTTCGTAAAGTAAAGTAAAACCGATTGAAGTTGGTGCAAACATCAGCTGAAGAAACCATTTTTTTCAAATCGAAGTTAAATGATATTTGATCACTTTTTACTTCATCATACCTGCATATTTCATACTTTAAATTCCAGTTGTATTATGTAGGTGCATAGAAATTTAAATATAAATTTTATTAATAAGTTCCACATTTTGGCGACGTATGGGAAAAAATTGGAACAGAACAAAAAATGTAAAGTAATTTTTAAAACTAATAAAAACGTTTTTACACTTTGTTTAATGCAAAAAAACAGATTATTTGCTAATATCGGGCTTTTAGAAATTAAATTGCTCTCGTCGTAATTTGGTTTATATAGGTCAGACAATTAAAAATTTTGATATTAGGTACAACAAAAACGTACTTTGTTACAAATACACCCACATAAATCCAATTATGGTAAACACTGATTAGAACACAATCATTTTATGACGTCATATAACACTATAAAATGTTTACATTTCTGTGCTGTTAAACGTAAATTAGATATAATGACGACATATGAAATTCACAAACATAAAAAATGTGTACCTTTAGTGAATGAGCAAATTGATCTCTTAAATTCAGCCTTATTGGACGTTTTGAAATGAGAAATCAAATCATCTGCAAACACTGATAACTAAGATCAAGTCTGAAAGTTAAAGGTTCCTGTAGCAATAACACCAACTGTTTACTTTTTAATATTACCTTTGATAATGACATGTAAACATGTTGAAATACGTATAAGGACATTATGTACTTTGTGATAAGGTTAAAATAAATAATTATTATTAAAGTTTATTAAAAGTATTTTATTTAGTAGGTATCTAAAATATAAATAACTGAAAATTTCATTGCTTGTGTTTAAGAGTCTTGTAATGATGTATTAAAACAACAACAAATTACTAGCACTAATAAATTTGTTTTGTTCCAATTATACTACTTTGATTTTAAGCTGAACTCCTAGGTGGAAATTTTATTTTTATTATTACATTTAAGGTAATATTCAGAAAAAAAAATACACTGACCACAAAATATACAAACAAAAATCTTGCTAATTTCCTTATTTTCCATTATTCATTGTAAAATGTTATTCAGTAACATTTTAAGAAGATGAAAATTAAAAAGATATTGTATTCTTATCTCTAATCAACAGTTGTGGCGTACCTGTAACTAGGAATTTTCTATGGAAAAAACTTAAATTTGAAAATTATACAAAAAATTTAGTAGAATACAGCCAGATTCACAGAAGCAGAACAGCAATGGCACAGCGTCATTCTTCACCAGCTGCTAGCTAGAACTATTGATTATATACATACAATCAATGCTAGAACTTTAAGAAGGAAAACAAACAGTTTGCGATAAGTTATGTATAGTGTGTTAATTTGTTGTTGATAAACAAAGGCCACCAGTTGAAGAAGGAGAAGCATTTTTTTATGGCAGCCCACTTTATAATATGTGGTTGACAAAATATAAGCGGACAATGAAATATAGTATTTAAACGTTGAACTACCATCCACGCACAGGAGATTTTGCAACTTTATAGTGAATGTTAGGAGTAGTAGGAAATAGTTTATTTAAATTTTATTGTGAGTATTCTTATTGAGCAATTCAAAAATTTGTATGAAATTTTTGGCTTATGTTTACAAACCTAGGTACTTTATTCACCTCCCCATGAAAATAATATCATTTTAAGTAACAAAACAGGAGCCAAGTGGGAGGGTTAACACTTTAGAGTGTATTTACAAAGCCGAAATTCAGCTCGCTGCAATGGTCCATGCTCTTTACAACTGTGGGGTTTTATGTGGAAATAAGTGTAATGAAATTTCTTTACGGCAATACGTGTTACAATGAGAGCCGAACAAACTCTTTTTGAGCTAGAAGTCATTTAAAATCTATTTATTTTTAAATTTTCACCTAAAACGAGTGTGTTACATCTAATGGCTAAACACTTTATTTTCCTTCTTATTGTAGTTCCAAATTTCACCGTCAGACGTCAGCCATTTTCTTGGCGATCATGGATAACAAACAACGAATAAAGAATACTAGTATTCTTTATTCGTTGATAACAAATTTCGTGATGCAGAAAAGTTTATGGTTGTGATTTTGATGTAGAACCCCTTCTTCTACTTTGAATAATTTTTAAATTTTGTTAAATAAAAGACCAAACGAGTAACCACAATAATTGACTCTGTCTGTAAACGATAGTAATTTATTCTTATTTCATTTGGGTTACCGACTGGTTAACGTAAAAATTTCTACCGACTTCATAAAAGAAATCGATATCTGTAGGAAAATATTATTATTATTATAAAAAACAATTGAACACTCCTCCTCCTAGAAGCCAATTAATTCAACGTGACTTTATGACGTACGGATGGATGACAAGCCATTATTATTTATATTTTTGACAATGACAACAAATGTAAAATTTTATTGAAGATGGTGAGGTTATGTTATAATTTATAAATTTAATGTGAAACAGACCTCAAAGTCATCGTGAAATCGGCAAGAATACTTACTAAATTTCGTATTCCATAAGTGAATAGTTTCAGTTTTTAATCAAACAACCATGGCAGATTATTTTGACGAAAGGGGTTTCGATGTAAATGCCGAAGAAGATAGAGAAGAAACCTTCAGAAACCATTTTATGCGATTGTTAGTAGATTTTAATATGTTTAATGAAATGGGCCTTCCAAATCAATTGGCACCACCTGCATCGCAAAGTGCTATCGATGAGTTGTCAGAGGAAAAAATTACAGAAAATGGTAAATAACCCATTAAAAAAAACTTAATTATAAAAAAAAATTGTGTTTTTATTAGGAGGACAGTGTCAAGTTTGTCTTAAGGAATACGAAAAGGATGAGGTTATTAAAAAAATGCCCTGTAAACATTCGTTCCATTCTGCTTGCATTTTAGCTTGGCTGGCGAAGGTAAGTAAACGAAAATGACAATATTTTTACTACTTAATGTATTTTTGTTTTGTATTGTGTAGACTAATTCTTGCCCACTGTGCCGCCATGAATTGCCCACTGATAATCAATATTATGAAGCATATCGTAAAGAAAAAATAAGAGCCAAGGAACGTGAAGCTGATCTAGACAATCTTCATAATTCCATGTTTACTTAAGTATCTCCTTATATAATTAGAGTGGGGTTTTGATATACATTTAGGGGTTAGGTTAGAGAAGGTAATTATTTGTTTGTTTTTAATAGCAATTGTTAATAACATATAATTGCATGTAATTATTGCACTATACCGTGCGATTCAATAAAAATGAATTAGGGCAAATGGCAACTGTAACATATGTCGTGTTATTGCTTTTTTGTAAATGTAAATTTCTCTCCATGGCCCAGCAGGTTTAGCATATCAAATTTCATCAAAGAAACCCTAGTGTAAATTCGGCAATTGCAAAATAGTCTGGGATTTAGAGTGATGATACAAAGTTAAATGAGCGACATACGATATTCGAGGGTTGTTAATGCCAAAACTGGAATTTACGCAATCAGCATGAATTTAGTGATTCGTGCAAATATTTGTTATGTACATTATACCGAACCTACTCTGCTCTAAACAGAAAACAATAGATAACCATTGTCATGGAAACCATTTACTTGTTATTCAACATGGCGATGTAAATGTGAATTGTTTCCTGAAACACCGTATTATACACAGATAAAATACAGATATCTGGAACTGTTACACAAAGATGAAGTAAATATTTCCACTAGCGACAACAGTATTTGATGTTGGAACTAAAATTTTATATATGCAAATTTAAATTTTAATGGCGACTTACTTCGAATATTTACGATTGATACTGAAGCAGCACTATAGTTACGTGAAGGTAGATGGTGTTAGAACTGAACATTTCTTAATTTTTGCATGCGAAGTTACACGCCTGGTATTATAATTCAAATTCACGTTAATGAAGGCATTAAACGGGCTAAAATTTTACTAAGACGGTTCACAGTTTAGAGAAACTACACCTAACAAATTGCAAACATTTTAATGAGCTGTTTTAAAAATGGTCGTGAGACTGTTGGTGACAGTCCAGGAAGAAGAGGCGCAACTGCAAGAAGAGTAATTTTTGCTGTCATTATTTATGTTAAAGCTTTCTTTAATGCAAATCGCCGAATAACTCTCTGAAATGATAAAAGAAAAACCAACAACACTTTTAAGGACAGCAAATATTACTCTTGTTGCAGTTAAACTTTTGTTGAACCTCGTCATGGATTGTCATGAACAGTCTCACAGTCGTTTTTAAAGCAGTTAGCCCAGTCAAATTTTTTGTGACTTCTTGACCGCACTTTTTTATCTTCTGTTGGTCGGGTGGCTTGGTAAACACACCTGCAAACCGGTGACGTATGTCAGGACCCTACTTTAAAGGCTTATAAATTTTGTTTTTTAAATGTACTTTTTTTCATGTTATTTATTTAAAGCAACACAAAAACCTAAGAGGAACAAAACCGGTACTTCTTTATTTTTGTGTAATATATATACTAATCTAGTTCAAAGGTAACACAACATAATTTAAAAGAAATTCTGCACACAAATTAGAGGGGGAGAATGAAATGTTGACTTTAATTTTTGTCTAGCATGATACAGTATGGTCTATACACAACCAACATCTGCACAATTTGCAAAAATATCACATTTAGCATCTTTTGCAGTATTTGCAATAGCCCCTTGTATTTTGGGGGGGGGGGGGGTATCAGTTGATCTTCAGGGGGTGGAAATCCAGATAGGCAACTAAATTAGTAAGTTGAAATTCACTTGTTCACCGAACTTTATGGTGTGCATGAACTAGCGCCAGATATTTCAACAAATCTTGCTAGAACTCGCCTGCGCAGCTGTCTGTAGAGGGCGCTACATTATGACCAGTTAGTATGGAAAATTTTGCTGAAATTGGAGAACGTTTAGCTGTCAGTGAATTGTAGTTGACTGTGTTTCAACTCGAAACTTTTGTTTAATTTTGTATGTTTGTGTCATATAGCAACATATTTACCTGCAAGGCACGCATAGGAAGAAGGAGAAGCGGTTTTTAAAGCGGGGCATGTGGTTTTATCTGGGAAAATTAAGGATAAAATCCACGCCTCTGTATTGCAGACTTCTCATCTGCATTCTGCACCATATTAAATTTTGAAATTCGGAGATTTTAAAAATATTTTGACAACCCGTACATTACAAATACATATATTTTGGGATTACAAGGGATAATCCAAGGGTAGCCCGGGGAAGTCCTTTACTAAGGGGAAGTCGGTGTACAAATTTTAGCTTGCGGATTACCCCTCGGTTGTTATTGACACTAGTAAATTTTTAGTTGCATATCCAAACAAATGAAATAAAACAATAATTTCTGATGTGTGTTGGAGGTTTTGGGCAGATAGCCATAGAGACTTGGTAATATCATCCGATACCAAGTTGATATGGGGTTTTGCCAAATGAAATTTCATTTAAATACAAATATAAGCTTAGCCTAGGTAGCCTACTGATGTCGGATGCGCCTTAGTGCACAGAGTGTTTAAAGCATATCTGTATTGTTAAGTCTGGAAAACATTCCGTACTTACAGTTAATCGAGTGTCAAAACAGAAACTTAACTATAGGACGTTCAGAAATTTTTCACTTTTGAGATTTTTTATTCTGATCCATCACTGCCCATTTAGCTTTATTTCTATTAAATTATGTCTATGATGTGAGACAACCAGGGGTAATGGATGAAGAAACAGGGTTTGTTTTCTTCTTTGGAAACCTTTACAATTTAAGAATGAAAATCGTTCAAGCTTAGCGACTTGATTGAACCAAGAATACCTTTTACTTTCCCATACTTCTACTAAAGTATGGAAAATTATAATTTAAAAATACACGTTTTGGGGCCTGAGGAACCCAAAAAAGTAGTTTTTAAAAATATCTGTTTGTGTGTGCGCGTGTTCTTTCCTTATATCTCCGGAACCCCTTAACCGAATTATATAAGATTTGTGTGTGTTTTTTCCAAGAAATTTCTGTTGTGCAGTGACACTAGACACTTTAACCATAGGTAACCGAAGACGTATGTTTAGACACAACTGTAGTAAAATGTCTTTCCTTTCTTGACTTTTGACATTTTAATTTATAAGGCAGGAAAATGTATGTATGACCCGTAATAGAAATACCTTGATAAAATAAACGGTTTTCCACAATAATTGTGTGCAGTGTGGTTTTTATAAGTGATAATTTATCACTACTGGGAGCTGTTGAGGATGGTCATTTTTTGAATGATAACATAACATTTTTAATACCAAAAAAGGTAATAGGATCTTATAACTTTTCATATTCAAAACATAGCTTCTGTCTTTTATAGTATTTATGCATAATAATGGCCGAAAGTAACGGTGAGTTAAGCGAAGAAAATATAATTATAAACGACCAAGACGGTCTACCAAATGTTCACCCTAATTTACTTGCCGAAGCTGAAGTAGATAGTCCAGATCGTGACACAGATGATGAATTTGAAGATTTACCAACATCACTGATTGTAACAAACATAAATGACGACGTTTTTGGCAGCCCTGGTAAGGATAAGCGTAAAGAAATAGAACGGTAGAGAATATAACTTATGAAAGCTTAGGTTTATAATTACATACAAGATGATTATAATCGGAAGGCAATTTTTACAATTGAATGCCTCATTTCAGAAATGAGACATTAGCCACCTGTAGTAGCAGTGTAACTGCGGGTAATCAATTAGTAATTAAATATTGTTTATGATTTAATAAACACCTAACCACTTGTTCACCAGGTATTTTTTGATAATTCAAATTTTAAAAAGTCTTGGCGGATATGTTTTGCTCCTCATTTTAATCAAAACGAACGCAACTATTATATATTAGATCATATGTACTACATAAGCAACACCTGCTTTCGAAACTGTGCCAACATAACAAGGATAACATTATCTTTACATTTTGGAGCATGCGCTCAGATCACCATTCTTGAAAATCGTCTGGTGTGATGGTGTGCATGTTTGGTGATGTAGTTGCGACGTATAATATTAAGTATAAATAAGATACTTTTTACTTTAACAATATTTATTTATTTTAACCTTATACGTATTTCGACGTGTTTACATGCCATTATCAAAGTTTATATTAAAAAGTAAAGTTAGTGTTATAGCAACAATAGAACTTAGTGACTTGATCTTGATCTCGATCTCGTCTGATGACTTGATTTCTTATGAAAAAATAAATTAAATTCACCTCTATTGGACATTTGGGAATAAGAAATCAAGTCATCTGCAGACCATTACCGAGATCAAGTCACCAAGTTCTATTGCTATAACAACACTAACTGTTTAATTTTAATATAACCTTTGATAATGGCATGTAAACATGTTAAAATATGTATAACGTTGAAATAAAATTAATAAATATCATTGAAGTAAAAAGTGGCATCTTTGCATAATCACATTCTTTGGTAAGTATAGGGAGAGCACTATCTATATGTTGGTATACAGGGCAAGTTATTTGTGTGAGATTGTTTTCTGTCTTTATTATAGCAGTTAGAAAAAAATTGTGCAGAGAAAAATTGTTTCTTGGTTTATTGTGCATAACCTAAAATTACACCAGTTATACTGAGTGTTTAGTTATGCCTGTACAGTACATTACTTCGTTATTTCAAATAAAACACCCTGTATATTATTGCATTCTTAGATTCTAGATTTAATTCTAGATAGAAGAGTATTAAGGATCTTAAAATTGGCAGTTTTCGAGTTATTTAATTTTTTTTTAAATTGTGGACTAATTTAAAAAAAATTATATTCAAGATACCAAAAACGTTCACACATTGCTACTTTGCACAGACTATTAACACATTATAAAGTATTCGGTGTTATGTGAAAAACAGCAGATTATTACATAGAGTATTCATAATTTAATGTCCTTTTTGCAAAACTTCAACTGTCAATAACTTATGTTTTTCAAGTGGACCACCCAGTATTTTTTAACACCATCAAATTCAGAATTAAATTGTCTTTCAACCTGATATAAGGTTTTTGTGTGTTTTTTGATTGATTTTTTATAAATTGCAAACCAAACCAGTGTGCTATAAAAACAAAACATAAAATCTATTTTATAAAAGTTTTCAAAAGTGCTACCCTTTCTTCTATTTCCTAAACTATTGAGAATATAAAATTTTGTTCTTAATAAAAGTTGTTTGTTGCTTAATGAATTAGCTACATTCCAAAATTTTCCGTACTGTAACGTGACACGAGTTGTTTAAATTTCAATTTAAATATATTCCTAGATATTTGGACAGAAAGTTTTCTCCCGTTTTCATGATATAAAGCGTCCATACTAATACATTGCAAAAGTTTCGGGAATAATGTAAAAGAAACATGCGAGTAATTGATGGCGTTAGAAAAACTGGGTGTTCAGTTTGAAAAATAAAGTTATTGACAGTTGAAGTTTTCCAACATGGGTATTAAATTATGAACACCCTATGAAATTATCTGCTAGTTTTAACATACCGTTCAATACTTTATGTTTATAATATGTTAATAGTCTGCAAAATAGCAATGGGTGAACGTTTTTGATATCTAAACTATTAATTTTGTAATATTAGTCCATAAATGTCAAAATTTTGGAAAAAAGTTTCTATCTAGAATTAAATTTAGATTCTAGAAATGCAATAATATACAGGGTGTTTTGTACAAAATAACAAAGTAATGTGCTGTACAGGAATAACTAAACACCCAGTATAATTGATAATATTTTAGGTTATGCACAGTAACCCAACAAACAGTTTCCCTCTTAACAATGTTTTTTTAACTGCTATAGTAACGGCGTTAGAAAACAATCTCACATTAATAACTCACCCTGTATAACGATCTAAGTGCTGTACTTCTTTAGCAATTAAGAAGTTCTTTCTTAAATTAACTTATATTAATGTAAGTTAGAGTTGCTACAAAAGAATCATTTTATAAAACTTTATTTTTCAATAATACATCCCATACAGTTGCACGGACATCTATTTAATTTTTATAATGTATTGTAAACCTGAGTGATTTCAGTCTGTTTTGAAAATTCTTCTTTATTAATATACCTCAAAGTGAATTAGTCAAAATTGGTTAGTAAATTCTTGACCTATTCCTTCACATGAATTAATCAGAATGATTTGAGTTGCAAATAATTCCGACTCTTGTTAATCTGTGGTGTAATCAAATTAACTCTATGTACTACAACACTATGAGTCATACTGTCTTATTTTTATTCTTGATACTCATCCAAATTCTAACCATATGTAAACAAAAAAATCATGTTGATATGCCAACTACTTCTCGAGAGATATTACGTTATATGTGGTAAAAGGATGCGACTTTACCGTTTACCAATTTACGTGGAAATGTTATCAATGTCTAATGTATTTTCATATGCAAATGTTATTAATGTTTCAATGTCAATATTGAAAGATACTAAAGGTATGAAACCATATTAAATTGAAATAACAAATTTAAAATAATCTCAATGGTTTTTTGTTTATTTTTATTGTTTAATAATTCTAAGAACTATTCTAGGTAAACTTAAAAAATGTGATCACACGGCTTTCTTCAGCCACTCACTTTTTCAAGGTGCATTCATTGATTTTCACTTAAAATTTTTTTTATTTGAATAAACGTTTTTAATTTAAATTGATTATGATTCTTTTAAAACTTATTTATGATCTAAGTCGTTTTGTAGGGCTTATGAGAACTCTGCTGATTTATGTTCCTATTATTAAATGTTAGTGCTATGTTTTAAACTTTAGAGGACCGAAACCAACAGTAAAGTAAGATTGGAAAATCAAAACAAGATAACAAGGGTTACTTTAATCCAGGTTTGCACGATTTAAATTATATTGCAATAAAATGTTCATTTTTAATTCAGGTTTATTGTTTAACAAAAATTTATATTTTGCGATGTGTTTTCAATACCACATGATGGTTTTTAATTTTTATTATAACAGTTATTTAATATAGTTTAATTTTAACGAAACTATACCTATTTTGTAGTTTAAACTAATTAGACATTTTTGATTTTTATGTTATTTTGTTCTTTTATACAAAACTTTATTACAAAGTAACCTATAAACCCATAAAAAACAAAAAAATTTAACTCTTGAGTAATGTGAAGTATTCCTTCTAGTAGAGTGCAAAGCGAACGCTATCTTGACTGTCGTGAGGCATGAGAGGAAAAAAGCTATGACCTTGCAAAAAATGTTCCTTATGCCCATTATATCCATATCCATATCCTTATGTGTGTTGTAACAGTAATTTATTCATGATAATCAGTTGTATTCTATTAGTAATAAGAAGGGCATCAGAAACTTTAACAATACAATGAAAACATAGAAAATAATGGGTTGATATCTGGGCTAAAATTCGAGTGTAGAAACCACATATCACGTCGAGTGGTTGAAGGCATATCTTTCTCGTTGGTAACGTGAATTGCAAAAGGGTTCGGTCTGCTCAAGTGTGAAAATTCTGTTATCTTAACAATTCCCCCTTAGGGGGACCAGGTACCCTTTTTTAAAGTTGGTCCCCCAAAGTCCCCCAAAAGCAACAATGGTCCTCTAAATTCCCCTAAAATCTACAATGGTCCTCGAAAGTCTCCCAAAATGAACAATGGTTCTCTAAAGTCCTCCAAAATCAATGGGCAAAACACAATTTATATTTTGCCCTTTTTTATGATTCAACTTCCGCTTCCATGTGTTTAAATATTAAATTATTAAATACTGGTAAGGAAAATTTGAAGAAAGCGTCGAAAAGAATTAATTTTCAAGAAAGTTGCATTAGCATAAGCCATTTTACAGTCTGGGAATGACAAAATAAAAAAAGTAGCAGAGCAACAAAAACATGTTTTAAAAATTAAAATTGAAAAACAAAAAGATTCAGTAAGACATTATTAAATGTAATTTTTAAAAAGAGCAAACTTGAATAATTTTGCATTTGTATATTCATTTTAGGAGCGGCCTAATATTTATAATTTACAGTTATATTTTTGTATATAAATATATATACAGCATGTGCCACCTAACCTTGCAAATTTTAGTAGGCTTTGATTCGGCTACTTACGCTTTGTTTCGTCGGTAGTCGTAACTTAAACTAGCTCTAATTGGCTGTTGGACAGTGTGGTACACTCTACTAAAAAGTGAAAGTTAATTTATTTATGGTTTACGAAAAATTGTGAATTTTTTGACAAATTAAAAGGCCGTGAAGTAATATCAAGAAGAATTTTCAAAAATCAATACTTTCCTATTTTGGCGTATGACAAAATAATAATGACATAAATAATTAACAGGAACTAGATATTATACTAGCTTTCAAACTACATGATTGCTTTTGCTTGAGAGTGTAACGGCTTCTCGCCTTTTAAACTTATCGTCATTTTTTTTGCAAGGTTAAATGGCACTTGCTGTATTTATTTGTTATGTTAATGCAGGGTTGGAAAATATTAAGAAATTTATAATAAAATAAAATATCTGATATATATGATATACAAAAAATTTGAATTTGGAAATGTTTTTGCAGACATTTGTTTGGACCACCTGTATATTTATTTCTTATTTATTCTTGACCACAATATTAAAATTAAATTCTGGTTTTTCATGTGGGTATCGGCTGTAGTAAATTAAAAATATATATATAAATTTTAAAATTTTGGTCCCTTTCGGTCCTCTTTTCAAGCATTTGGTCCCCTTAATTACCCCTAGATCCCTCTTTTGCAGTAGTCTTGGTACTGGCAGCCCTGTAACATTCATCTAAGAGAAAAATGTTATTTACATGTTTTGCAAATTTTGGTTGTATTTACTTGCACATAAAGTTTTTGACACTTTCAAAATACCTTGTATATCACATCTTATAAAAGAATTGAATTTAGCATAAAAAAAGTGTTTCAATAATGTGTTAGCAAGAAACATGTGAATTAAAAATATTTGTCAAATGTGTTTTATCCAAAAACAAAATATCGAACATTTCTATGTAACTTTTTCAGAAAAAAAACGAGATATAGCTAATCTCTTTTCAAACGCGCTTTTATCGCAAACTTCTTGTTTTTTTATCTTTTAAAACAAGCGAAAACCTAATAGTAAACCTCAAAAGTTCGGCGCTTGGTGTTTTGTCTTTAACCATTATGTTAAATTCTTTCCTCTCTGCAAAATGAGTGGCCTGCGTATTATTTTAGACTTCGTGTGTAAACTTAATCTAATCACTTTATCTTTCTATTTAGAGAAAAAAGAAGAACTAGAAGAATTGTTCCGTATATATGACCCAGAAGTTACATTTCACTGGTTACGTAGCTTTAAACGTGTACGAGTAAATTTTCAAACTCCATTAGCAGCGGCCAGTGCTCGTATTCAACTACATCAATATAAAATAAACGAATCAGTTATAACTTGCTATTTTGCTCAACCAGTGACACCTGTAAAAAATAGTAGCTTGCAGCCGCCTGCCCCTTTTAAACAGTTCCTCATTTCACCGCCTGCATCTCCCCCACTAGATTGGGAACCTCGCCCTGAAAGCGAACCTCTTATCAATCATGACCTCTTAGCTGCACTAGCTACTCTAACTCCTGGATCATCCCATGAACTGCATCCTCCTAGTCCTGGACAACCTGGCATTGTTGTCCACACTGCTCTTGCTGCAGCCGAGGCAGGTGCTAAACCAAAAATTCTTCATACTTCTTGTCCTCAACGGAGTTAACTTATTTATTGGTATTTATGTTCCTTTAATGATATGTTTGTGTAGGGTATCAAAACATATTTGACCATATAAACTAAATTTGAAACCACGAATAAATACAGAAATATTGTTGGTAGGTGTTTCGTGATAAATTATTGAAAATGATGATGATTTGCTTTCAGTAACTGCCTACTGTTTATCCTTTTATTACAACAGTTTTCATCAAACTTGATGCATTTAAGACAAAAACATACCTTTTGTTACGAGATTAATACTATATTGTACTAAATTTAGATATTTTAGTTTAATGCAAAATAAAATTATTTGGTTGCTCTAAGTTGATATTAAGTCTTTTTAATATGGTCATAAGAAGGATAAGTTTCCGTTAGATAATTTCAATAATTAGAGTTGCATGGTTATAAGTTGGCTCTTTCAGTTTTTGGGAAAATTAGATGTTTATTTAAAAAAAGTTTAAATGTAGAACGAACGAAGAAACGATCCTAGATTTCTTATTTAAAATGGACCACCTTACATATTTTAACATTTTTGGGATCAGAATAAAATTCTACGTATATGATGGTGATTTCGAAATAAATTTCCAAGATTAATATTTTTTTGGTCAAAACTATATTTTATATTATATTTTATTTAAGAATATTGATACTAACTGCATCTTTTTAATAAAATCGTATTGAAAATATAATACCGGACACTTATCAGAAGTGACAACATACATAATTTTATATACAGGGTGTGTATAAATTGGTGAAAGAACTACACATGGCGATGTTGGTCATAAAATACTGAGTCGAAAATCTTAATACCAAAATGTTGGACAATGCTTCCTCTGTCCTCAGGAACCATTTTAAAGGAACGTACATTTGACAACATTGGATCCACACACCACAGGTGTTTTGTTATAATGCACGGTAACTAAGGATCATTGAACGTAAAATCTATTGTTAGTGAACGAATATTGTTTTACAATGCTGCCATATGTATTTTTTACAATAGTAAGTTAACGAAGAAATGTTTAAAACACGCTTTTGGGGCTGAAAAACAACATCTATGAAAAACTATTTATTACAATTCTTATTTCTTCTAATTTGCAGCTCTTTCTGTCAACAGATAATGAATTAAAACACTTAATTAAAAGACTTCATTTTCAAACTTTGAAGATCCCGTGCATACCCAGGAAGCAATGTACAATATTTTGGTATTAAGATTTTCGACTCAGAATTTTATGACCAACATCGCCACGTGTAGTTCTTTCGCCAATTTATACACACCCTGTATTGGCGCATATGCGCGTTGAGAAATACTTTTGTGGATCCAGTCGCAATTAGCTGTCTTGAAACTCAATCTTCTTGATTCCAGCTTCTGCTTTCTTCGTTGCAAATCATATTCAAGTTTTCTTTATAATTATATTTGTCTTCCCATCCATCCAATGCTTCGAATGTTTACAATATTGAATTAATCTGAACACATTGCCTTGAAAGCATCCGCTATACACGACGTCTTCCACGTCGGTACAATCCACTTTGTTTGTTCAGAAAACTCATGAAAGTTTGGTCTGTTGTGCCATTTTAAAAAAGTATAATTAGCCAACAAACATTTTGAGCACTCAACGACGCAACGTTGCAGTACAATTAGCTGACTTAAAACTCAATATGGCCTTGATTCCAGCTTCTGCAAATTATATTCAGGTTTTCTGTATAATTATATTTGTCGTCTTCCCATCCACAGCTTGCAATGCTTCGAATGGTTACAGTATCGAATTCATCTGGACATGTTGCCTTGAAAGCATCTGCTATACGCAACATGTCTTCTAAGTCGCTACAATCCACTCTGCCTGCTTATTCAGGAAACTCGTGAAAGTTTGGTCTGTTGTGCCATATTAATAATAATAATAATAATAGCCAGCTCTTTCAATCCCACAGTTGGGCAAAGGCCTCTCCCCTTTGACTTCCTTTGGGTTTTCTTTGTTGTCGCCAGCCACCATCTCGGCCCTACTTGCTCTTCTAGTTTGGTGCACCATCTTGCTGTTGGCCTTCCTATTCTCCTTTCTTCATCTTGTGGTTTCTATTTTGTAACAGTATTTGTCTACCTACATTAGCTAAACGTCCAATGTGTCCAGCCCAATTCCACACCTTAACACCAAATTTTCCACACCAGTTCTTCTTCTAATTTCCATTAATTTCATTTTGCCCCTTATTCGAATGTTCAACATCACTCTCCCCATTGTTTACGGGCTTAAAATAGCAATACACCCACATGTTTGACCTTATGGAGCTTGTTTGGATAGGTATTATTGATCTGGGCAGCTGGTTTATTATCTCGCGCTATTTGATAACAGAGTTGATAAGCATAGAATATGCATGGTCAGGGGTTTTCAAAGTAATACACGAAACAATTTTATGAAACTTTGCGAACATATTTTTGAGTGCGGAACCTCTGGCTTAGCTCAACAATAAAGCAAACACCAAACGAAACGATGCATCTCAAATATTGCAGTTGTAGTTGTACAAACCTTGCAAAATCATGCAACATGTTTTACATATAACCGAATGGATTTTAGTACGCCCATGCTTTTTGTTTACTTATTGAATTTTAACGAAATTTTTTGCTGTTCTGGGACTAAAAGTTCGGTCTTTGCATATAAGAAACTAACTTACATGATAAAACAACTTTACTTGTTGGTATATAGGTACTAAATATTTAAATTATGTGGGCAATCTTAATTAAGGTAATTTATAGCATAAACATGTTTTGTATTAAATGCATTAAACTTAACTATTATAATAATACTGAATATTTTTAACGAGTGAATGCTCAATTTTAGTTAACAAATACTATGTAATTATGCTGTGACTACATAGTTACCAGCAATTTTCAATTGTTTAAATTGTGGTTAATTATGCGTTTAAGTGTAATTGTGCACAGTTAGAAAAACACATCTTCCACCTTTTAATATCTGTACTTACTATAGTTCTGTTTATAATATAATGTTCTGATACCCTGCAAAACTCTTGTAGAAGAGTGGTAAATTGTTGTGATATTAAGGGATAAGAAATCAAAGGAAAATGGTAATTTAATGTTTATTGTTTATTACAGGGTTTGGTTTAACACAAATTGGTATTTGTTGTGTAATATTTAAGCATTTAAAATTTATGCTGTGTTTAATATGGCACTATTAATTAATTCTAATGTAGACGTTAGAATTCATATTCACAGTGTGTTGCAGTATTTCACCCCCTGTTCGGTTTTTTCGCAAAAATTACATTTTTTGACGTGCTGACTTCTTTAAATCGGTTCTTGTAGACTAAATCTACACGTAAGCCCATGAAAATCCCAACAAATTCAGAATGAACCTGGAGCAATTGATAAGCAAGCACTTTATACTGCAGCATCTATGCCTATATGAAACAATATTATTACTATCTTGTGATTTTATAAATTTCATAAGAATTTTGGTTGCTTGCCACCAACTGTAACGAAGATCTAATTATGTTCCTACTAACATGACTAAAATAGTTTGCAAGCTTAAGTACTTAATTTTGTTACGTATTTGTATTGCCTATGATCAAAAAGTACGTCATTACTGGTGATATAATAAAACAACTCTTACTTACTCTTATTTACAAATAAATGAATTTTGTTACTTAATAGTGCCATAATAAAAAGTAATTTTATGTTGGAAAAATGTATTTAATTTAGTTAGTTGAGTAAAATTTCTAAGTAATTGGGTGGGTGTAACTAATTTGATTCGTGCTTTTGTAGTGTTTAATTTATGCCTCAAAAAATTTTCCTATCTTCTGTGATTGATTTGCATTACGGGGGCTTACTACTTTGAGATTTTTAATATTTATTGTTTTAAAATAATTTTAATGTTTGCATATAATATATTGTATATGTAATTCTATCACGAAAGTGGGTACACCCCTTTTGATTTAAATATGGTTATTAAATGAGGGAGAAAAATGCAATTATTTTCCTGCAGGAAAATGGCAGTAAAATTTAGCAATTTTTAACAAGTAGGCGTTGCTAATTATTAAAAAAATGTTATAGTAAGTTTGCAGTACAAAATCGAATTAGTTTAGAAAGTTTTTAGAATAATAATTATATTTTTTGAATTTTAATCAAAAATACTTTTAAACTGAATTTTCATACGAAATAACTGGCTATAACACCATTTTTTTAACTAGTACCATCCATTTTTTTATACTTTTCTAATCATAAAGATTGTAGTTGTCTTTGATGTTGCATTACTTTTTGTTGTTTTACTCAACTTACTATATTAAGTCACAGTAATTGTTTAATAATGCATGCAAATGTATATCCAACTGTCTGTCTTCTAAAATATCAAAGATGTAAATGTTGTTAAGGTTTTATGTATTTATTTATGTATTGTTATGTTTTGCTCGTTCTAAAATTTTTGTAAAGATGTTTACAGGTTTGTGCTTTGTTTTTATTGATAATTGTTAAAATAAATGTGGAATTACTATTTTATAAAAGGGGTCTAAATGCAAAATCCGCCACGTCCACTGTAACTCATTTTACAGTAAAGACCAAAAACGGCTGTAGAGTACTGCAGGCATATTTTATGGTAGAATTTCTGTGATTGCGTTAGAATTATTATTTTCTAGCAACAGAGGTCAGCCAAATAAATATTAGTGTAGGGGTTATTATAAAAAGACACCTTTAAGTTTGGACTTGGCGGGTTTTGCAAAAAATTATGTTGCTAATCCAAAAGAAAGAGACTGTTTCAAGTATTTTACTATTTTAACAGAAAATATCTAGGTATTATATTAAACAATTATTAATTAAGTATCAAAATTGAACCAAAGAACTTAAATGTTTAAATTCCACCTTCTTCGTTGTCTGCAGGCAATTCTGTGAACAATTCGTTTGTGAGTAACTCTAGAGCACTTTCATCGGTGTTCAAAGAGAAATTTACAGCGTTTTTATAAAATTTCAGCGTTGGATCACACTGCCACAGCTGTCCGTAATGCTCTTGTAACAATTTGGAGACACTTGCAGCTTTCTTTTTGTCGCCTATTTTACCAGATTCGATAATGTCAGGGTTAATTAAAGAAATTTTTTTACCCTTTTTTAAAATCCCTTTAGGAACCCCACTATTGTAAGAAACTTCTCCTTGTACTTTATTAATATTATTATTGTTTACCCTTTTTTTAATAATTTTAAAGCGCTTGCATGGTTGAAATTGGAAATGCCAAGCTCCTGGTGCTTTGATATTTTCTGACACTGCTTTCTTCCAGTCATAGGCCTCCCAGTCTTCTGCTAATTTAAGAATAGTTGCGTTTTCTGCTATTATGGTGTGGTATTGCTCTGGATCCGTTTTCTTTTCTGTAATACCAAAAACTCGATCTGGGGGCATAAAGCTGTGTCCTACGATGGGAAATCTGACTTGAATAAGCTGAATATTCTTTGGAGCTTTTCTTTGAAGATAGCTTGCTAGCATACCTACCTATCAAAGTAATATTTTTATTCTGCCCAAGGCATCCATCAGCAAAGATAAAAATTTCTTTTATGGTTTCAGAGAACTTATGCGTGGTTAATTTGTGAAATAACGCCGAAGCTATAACACTTGAATTTTTGGGTAAATCAAGGTCAGTCCATACATAAGCAGTTACTGTAGTTCTTTTAAGCTCTGTGTTGGAGATACCAGTTACAACAGTGAAGTTGTATAAATTATACTGCTGGCTAAAATAGGCCACCTGGTCTGGAAGTTTTGGAAGGGCTAAATTTTATTGGCAGTCCATTGAGAAAACTCTGTCAGTCTTGCTTTCTTTAAGAATCACGTAAAAGGCTTTTGCCTTAAGTTTGTGTGCTTTTTGTAAAGTCTTCATTTGTTGTTGTTTCTCTAGATCTTTTTCCTGATTGAGCTCTTGTTTGTGCCTTAAGCAAGTAGAACATACATCCGTCATAGGAGTTCCGAATCCAATGTTATAATTTCGTGTAAAATAAAAACGGAAGTAATGTTCTTTTACCTTGAGGGTATCAGTTACTGAGTTGTTATACAGCTTGTAGTTTTCTGATATTAAGATCACAAGGAAGGTAGGTTCTTTTGTTTACTTGGCTTCTGCAGTAGTGGGACTCCACACACTTAAAGCTTTCGATAAAGTTACTCATCGCCTGCTTCTTTGGATTATTCGTGTCCTTGATGCGATCTCCTCCCCTATTTTCTACAGGAGTTTTGCCATCAAACACAAATCGCTTCATTACTCCCTGAATTCTGTCCTTTTTTACGTTTAAAATTTGCATAAAGGCCTCTCTGCATACTTTCACCCAT
This sequence comes from Ctenicera cuprea, assembly GCA_958336395.1. Lineage (NCBI taxonomy): Eukaryota > Metazoa > Arthropoda > Insecta > Coleoptera > Elateridae > Ctenicera > Ctenicera cuprea. The sequence goes on along the minus strand of OY284494.1, from coordinate 9,866,706 downwards.
TCTCCTCCTTTTTTTGGTATCTTGTAGTTTATTGTTAATTGTTTCCTGGAAGTAGTATTAGCATTATCTCCTTCGACTCTCGATCTTCTTCTTTTTGGAGGCATGCCCTCACAATTTAAAATAAAAGCATCTTGCTTAATTTTCGACGGAATGTCGTAAAAGTTTTTGTGGATAAAGTGCAAATCTGCCATTGCCAACAAGTTGCACCTTAGTATGCCACATCTGTGAATGCACTTCGGTTTTTCAGGCAAGTCCTTAGCAGCATACCTGAAGAAATTAATGATTCGAATAATCTTGCTACTGTCTACTTACTGTCTTTACCGTTTTCTCATTGCAAGCTCCTTTTATGCTTATGATTTTGCACTATTCTTTTACGACTGCAATCTGGAGCCGTCTTTGTTATTGAAACACCAATATCATCCATTATTACTTTTAATAATGCAACAATTAATTAACACCTACGACTTACTAGCAGCCGGTTTACAACAGAACTGACAAGTGACGGCACTCAGAAGCACAGACAGCATGCTCGATCGTTATTGGTCACAAGGGACATGGCGGGTTTTGAATAAAAAATTTTCCACATAGCGGGTTTTGCACTTATAGCCATGTTTTGGGTACCTATTTCATACTGCTCTAAGCTGACTTTGCTCCCAAACTGTGTGCTACCTTATTCTGCTTACCATAAAGAACAGAATGCCGTGCATAACTCATTTGTTTTGTAAAGTGGACTTGGCAGATTTTGCATTTAGACCCCTCAAATATAAATACACTTGAAATCTTTTAATACATTGTTATCAATGAAATTACTAAGCAATGTAAGAAACATTTTGAAATAAAAATGTATTTTGCTTAAAATCTCTAAACAAAATACTTGCTTGACTAATTGGGATTTTTTTCAATAAGATCAGTAAAAATGTCTGCATAGGCAACATTTTTAGGAAAGTTTTTCTAATATTGGATAAGATTATGTAGATGTTATTGTCTTTCACCTACTTATTGCTTAACGTTATCCTTTTCTTACATCAACTAAACGAAAAATCTTTCTAAATCCTGAGGAACTGTAAAATAGCAATTAGTGATAAAAACAAAGTATTACTTTTGATCAGCTTTGCACTTTATATCTGCATCACGTTTAGTTTTTTGTAAACTTCTTTAAATGTTAAACTCTTTATCGTGTTATATTCATAGGGAAGTAATGGAAAGCGACTAATATTAGATGCTAATGCAACGAAATTGTTACATAATAAATTCGGTACATTTGTAATTTATAGACTATATGAATGCATGGGAATGATAGTTTATTGAAGCTTACATAAAAGGATTTAGAAGCAAACTAATATTTTTGCAGTGGCAGTGTATGAATAAAGAATTATTTTATCACTCGTAGCGTATCTAAATGAAATTTATTATTTAAGCTTTAATTAAGTAGTGTAATATCAAATATTGCAAATAGGTTGAATAAGAAAAAGATAATGTGAATAAATGTAAAAATGTGTTAAGTATATCTGTTATAAGACATTTAATATTACTAAAATTGCTCGTATCTAAAGTAAGTGACCATAATCTGTGAATGTAAATAAACTTGTTGGTAAATGAATATTAGCATCTATTTTCAACCTTTCTCATCATTTTGTATTTATGTGCTTTTTCTGACCAAGTAATTGCAACATCTTCAAGTAACCTACTACTTTGTTTAGCCCCTTTGCTACCAGGTCGTTGATCTGTCAAGAGATCCAAAAAAAATGTGATCCTCAGCAGGCTGTGGAATCAAAAGTCACGTCTTTGCTAGACTAATAGGGGAATGTTTATAATGTCAGATAATAATTAGTTGTCATTTTTTTTATACGAATCTGGCAGATTACGGAATGGTTTTTAAGTTGACGGAGACTGGACCTATTCGATTCCTCCTTGTTTTGTGGAGTTCCGAGAGGTATCCCAATGAAAATATTACATAAAAGATTTCTGCTCCCAAAAATGACGTTTCATTATTATTTAATTCCAGCTGGCACAACCTAACCTAAAATTGACATTATAAACATTCCCTTAATCTAGGAAAGACATGACTTTTCATTTCACAGCCCGCTGAGGATCAGTTTTTTTTGGATCTCTCGATACAATACCTTCAACCACATTTTACTGCATTTTCCAGTTGGCTATGTCTTCACTTGTGTTTGAAATAGCACATACTGTATTCATTTCCAGAAATTTATTAGGTTCTAGTAGAAATATATAAAAATATGGAAACATATAATTTCCAATGTTGACTGGCAGCCAGATATTGTATTTTGGTGATCCCTGTTTTTTCTAATGGAGAAACTATATCTTCGATAAATAAATGTCTATCTGTGGGTGGGTGGGTGCGTTAGTTTCCCTATTTCTCCTAAAATTGTAAACTTGCAGTGAACTACAAGTTTATTTTATATTAATTTCTCAATTGGCCAAATTTCTCTCTTACAGCCTTGGATTTTTTTAAAACTTAAAAATGATTATATATTTTCAAAAATGCAAACGCCAATCGATCTAAACTTTAACCAGTTCAATAGACTATGAAAAAGTTTATTAGGATAAAAAATAATTAGAAAACCTTCAAAAAATTTTGTTAATTTTTAATAACAACGCGTTTTCCGGCAGTTGGATTTGTTTGTATTCCAAACTATTTAGTGCATTTAGCAGCCACAGATTTTCTTTCTGGTTTAACTGATAAGAAATTTAAAAAAATTGCCTGAACATCTTTTGAGTTTGTGAGTTTCTGGTCGTATTTCTTGAATTCCGGTGTTACTATTTGATACTTGTATTTGCATACTTTATAAGTGTTTAATGAAGTGATTCCTAGTCCTCGTAACTTAAATCTAGGGTTAGAAATTATAGCTAGCAGATAGGGTTAACGCATGTCACTGTAGAAATTATCTTTACATATAAAATGTTCCAATGTAGGATTAAGCAAATATACGAAATTCAATAAATTGAAAGAGATGGTCAATATTTACAGCGCTTGTTTATTTAATACGTATGTAATTAAAATATGTCTTGACAGGCCTCACCCGTCGGTTAGTGAGATTTTGAAACACTCGTTTGGCGGAGGTTCAAGGGTTGAAAGCTGGAAACAAAGAAAAGAAGATTCAAACATGTGCACGTAATTTTTATTTCCGGTCAATTTTGGGAGTTTAACGCTGCTACTTGCTTTAAGCCGGTTTTAGGTTTTTCTCGTAAAACTAATCACTTCAATTTAAATGTTCAAAAATATTTAATGGAAAGAACTATTTCAAAGACATTTGAAAAGCAAAAGATAATAAATTTTAAATCTTAAATGTATCTTTGAATCTATTATTCTTTAATAAAAAAAGAAACACCGCTTAATGGATCTAGATACACATTTTTATAAAATAATGTAGGTACAGATACTAGATTCGAAACTACCCAACATTGATTACCTAGGCCCGGACTTATATGTACAAAAAAAGTCAGAATATGCGCGTAAATATGCACCAAATATAAACAAAATATGCACCATTTTATGCACAATATGCAAGCAGTATACACAAAACTGGCAAGTGAAACCAATAACAAAAGAAAAGCGCATGTGAAGAACCTGACAACACAGTATTACACTTAAAATTATTATTTGAAAAAGACAATTTTAAGAACTAGCATTAGTGTAGTATAAAAATTTAAACATGTCTAATCATTATATTTTATAACATTATAGCAATGAATTACAATGTGTTTTTCAAATTTTCATCATGAAACAACTGCCTTTTATCAGACAGTATGTTTTTATAAGCGAAAAGCTCTTTTCAACTTCAACTTAAGTGATTGGTGCATTTTTCAAATTAGTAATAATATCCAGCTCTAGTTACATGCCATTATCATTAAAGTTGCCAGTTAGAACCTTATTCACCTTTACAAGATTTTAAAACCTTCGTTTTTATTTAATACGTCTTCTGTTAGTTTCTGCGATACAATTTTTTCACTATTGCATTTAACTTGAATTGATAAATATAAATATAAAAAATAGCGTTCACTAATAATATTGCCAGGCAATAATGTCTCCGGCAAAAATAGTGGTGATTAAAAATGGACCAAATAGCGCCGTCATAAATGTCAGCAAAAATAACGCCGTCAGAAATGTCGGCGGCGAAAATAGCACCTCAAACTTGAAGCCATATAAATTAATTTAAGGTTTAAACAAATTAAATAAAACTCTGATCAAAATTAAAGTGTGTGTACAGCGACGTTTCTTAATGCATTAATTTTAAGGTGCTATTTTTGCTGACGACATATTTGACCGCCGCTATTTTTGACTGTTGCTATTTTTCCGACGATGTTTTTGATGGCATTATTTTCGCCAGAGATATTTTTGACCGTTACTGTTTTTTTCCGACCACATTTTTGAGACACTGTTTTTGTCGGGGATATTTTTAACGGCGCTATTTTTGCCGGCGAAATTTTTGGTGCCGCTATCTTTTCCGGGCCGTTTCCCACCGACGCAGCGCAATTTCTGTCTGCGACATTTATGATAGTCGCTATTTTTGCAGGCGAAATTATTGCCTCGCATGAAAAAATAGTGCCACTCAATAATGTTCATGCGAGGTACTATTTTTTGCGGCGCTATTATTAGCGTATGCCGTTAATACACATGAATTTTAAGCCTGATAATATAACTGTAACGTTACATTACGCCAGAATGCTCAAATGTGTAAACCTGCTGCCTACGCTCAAAACAAAGTTTCCTGAAATTTTCGCGTACCTAATGTATCTAAAGGCCAAAGTAAATAAAATGTGTTTTGTTGTACTTTCATCAGCCTATACGATCTTTATCAAAATAAATTAAATGACGTGGCCTTTTCATGGCACTCTTATGAGATTTTTATTTTCTGTAATAAAATGTTCAAAACTTAAACAAAATGCAAAGTATGACACATCGTTGAAATCAGAATTAAAAACTCAATTCGAATATGAAAAAATTAAAAATGCCGACCATAAGAAAAAAAAAGTTGACAGTCGAAAATGAGCAATGGTAGCAGTTATACCAAATCTCATTAAAAATTTAGATTCAGCATGAAAAACTGTTCTAATAATGCGTTAACTAGAAATATGTAACATAAATGATAAATGAGTTATAGCCGAAAATAAAAAATCCGAAATTTCAGTATTATCCAGTTCTTTCAGAAACTAAACAAAATAGGTCTAATATCTCTTCAGATTATTAGTGGGCATAAAATTCCACAACTTTTCTCTAATTTAATCATCCTCGTATCTCTTTAAATCATCACTGGACGGTTTCCTTTTGGTCGTTTACCTGAACAGTTTAATTCAGTAAACGCCAAAAAACTGTATAGAACATGAAAAGTAGGTTTTATGATTTCAACGAAAAACACAAAATATCAAAGTCGGGCAATTGCCTCAAAACATAGGGGGTGGGGTTTTGAAATTCAGTATAGGCTCGCTCGAAAAGAAACCTAAGATCGTATTCTATATATGTCGAATAGCATATTGGCGTAAGTGTGATCTTCCTACGCCTCCCTTTGCTCTCTTGGTGGTCGTTTACCTAAACGGTTTTATTAAATAATCGCAAAAAAAATGATTCATTACACACACTGTTAAAAAATCGATTTTAGAATTATTTGTACTTAAAAAATATTAAAAGTCAAAAAACTTCAAAACACTCAAACTTACCATAATATTTAAAATTTTAAGAACCACAAAATTTCTGAAATTTTACATTTTTCAAAAATTGATAGATCTAGTTTCCAGGTTAAAATGACATTTGATGAAACCTAAGCCATGTTGATAAGGAAACGTAAAAAATTCAACATTTATTAACGTCAAAATTTTCAGTATGTCTTACAATAATCGTTACTTGAATTTCCGCCGGGAATTTTCCAAGCTTTTTCCTGGCTGGCAAATGTTACCGGAGAGCTGTGGAAGGCGATGGACGAAAGGGGCAAGCGGCGATATGAAAATCGGGCATTAATGATGGCACACAACGGAATTACAAAAATTATTATACAATGTTTGTCCAAAATTTACAGTATATGGTTTTGGGTAAACAATTTTTTTGAAGGGGACGAAATATAAAATTTAACGTATACATTTGCCACAATAAATCGTTCATTCTTTTTGTAAAAACATGTAAGTACTTAAATAAATAATTTTATTTGCATAGAGTTTGCCTAATTTTTTTAGAAATATTGTATGCTTCTTAGATATTTAATTTGTGACATATTTAGTATTTCTGTCTGTTTTCTATAACAATGTTTTCAGCGTAATTGTAACTATACAATTCTGTTCTAGATCTCGCAATATTAGTCATTTTCCCAAACAAATAGGATCAGGTTTTAAACTTTTAGCTGACAGGATAAGTGACGATGCTATAATAATCGTCAGTTAATTATTCAGTATGATCCTGAGTGAATACTTTAAAACCTAGAAATGACAAAAAAAAGAAAAATGAATTAGAACCCAAGAAGTATTCTCCTTTAAAATTTAAACCGCTGTGTAGGCCAAAAGAAACATGTATTGATGCAAATAAACTATAAATAATTGTTTTTTTGTGTTTTGGTATCAAGTATTAAGTAGACCTGTCGAGTATCTAGTATCAAACTAAATGGTTTTTCATAAGGAATCCAATGATCCATCATTTTTGACGTGAAATTAATTTTACCGGTATTTTACCGGTAAAATAATGATTTTACTTACCGTTTTTTATTTTACCGGTAAAATCACATCACTGCTAATTTGTAACTAAGTAAATTGTTTTTTAATTTTTTTTAGCAATTTACCACAAATTTCAATCTATAATAAAGTGAATACTGAGAAGGCTTCCTATTTTCAATCAAAGTCATTCATCCTGCCCACCAGAAATATCATAGGCCAATTCAAGGTGGAAGGCATTTAATTACTAATACCTAAACAAAAACCAACAAAACATAAAAATGAATAATATATACATGCCAAAATTAATAAAAATGTGACCTACAGGAAATACAATACTGTACAATAAATTTGGTTGGTTTGTCTTGATTGCACCATTGATTGAATTTCTTAACCATTGGCTACAATAACCCCCAAAACCTAAAACTATAATATTTTAGCGCTAATTTTTGGAAACAACTGACTCACTTTAAATGATATTTGTAACGTTAATTGCAGGGCCGGATTAACTATTGGACCAAGGTGAATTTTTTGGAAACATCTCCGGAGAAACGTTTAAGATAAAATTCTGCAATTTGGTATGTGGTTGTTATTTAGGATATCCAAAAACTATCAAGTGCACAATGGCGTAGACAGAAGGGTATAGCACCAGGTTATTTTTAATCAAAAAATTATTGCATTAAAGGTGGGTTTATACAGCTTTCTTTGCCTTAGCTGTAAGACCTCACCAATAGCACACCAAATAACTTTTGCTTAGCCAGTGATAACCATTCTTTCTTAGGACCAGGACTAAGGCAAAGAATCTGTATAAACCCACCTTAACTTATTTTCAAAATCTGAATCAACTCTGTGAAGACTTCTTTAAATGACGCAAAAAAACGTACACTTGTTGAAAGTTGTTAAATCCTACAGTTTCCAAGACAAGTGTAATTTTTTGCACTTTGAAAACATCTTTTAGAGCAGCAATTTTGTGAACCAACAGAGTAGGGAACAATTTGAAACGCCAATATGAAGGTATACAAATTCATTGAGTATATTTAGTAATATTTTGTTATTTTTATTCGTCAATTATGTGCCCAAGTGTCAGAGTCCCTTGCATGAACCGCCGGTCACAAACGATTGCGTTGCATTGATTGTAATAATTACTTGTGGTGCAGAATACAGGGCGACAAGTCTGCAATACAGAGGCATGGATTTCATCCTTCATTTTTCCACATAAATCTCCTTCTCTAGCGGCTTGTGGGTGCCTCACAAGTATGTAAATATGTTGCTATACACAGACATATACAATTAAATCAACTTTTGTGTTGAAAGACAGTTGACTAGCCATTACAAACATTGACAACTAAATGTTTTCAAATTTCAACAACATTTTCCCTACTAAGCATAGCGCCCCCTATAGTCAGCTACGAAGGCGGATATCCTGTGTTACCCTTCTGTGCACTTGATATGAACTATGAACATCAGTTATTTCTGGATTAAATTAAATTACAATCACCGATTAAACAGTAGAATTGTATCCTAAACAGTTTTAGAGATTGCTCCCTTCGGGTGTCTATTTCAACACCCTGGTCTCTTTAACAAACCATCTTAGGACACATATGATCATATGCACTTTATTTTTCTTATTTTTGAATAAGGAATCCACAGTACCGATGTTGACATACCCCATGTAGACACCCTGAATATTATTATATTTTGGTATAGTTTAATAGTTATTTTCACGCTACCGGCAGTGTAAGTAGGCCTTACATCCATAGCTACAGGGATCGTAAGTGGCTGATAACATTCGTGCACTAGTTACCCTTGACGACGGAACTTAATAGTGTCACTTACATTCCTAGGAAAATAATGTTGATTTTAACTGTTCGTTGATATGGTAACAAACACAGACAACTTAGAATAATGGAGCTTTTGAAAAATAATTCCGATGACAGCTGTCAAAACGAACTTTTAAAAATATGATTAAATTTCTACCTGTAGGCCTACTTACATTGCCGGTAGCGTGAAAAATTTAATAAGTAACACGGAATGTACCGACTAATAACATCCTCGGCAGGCGACAAGCTTCGGCTTCGCCTCAGCTCGTATTCGCCTACCTCGGATGTTATTACGTCCTTTTACATTCCTTGATACTTAAATAACTATTAAGTAACAAGGAATGTAAAGACGTAATAACATTCGAGGTAGGTAAATATACGAGCCGAGGCTTGTGGCCTGCCGAGAATGTTAATAGTCGATACATTCCGTGTTACTTATTAAGTTTTTCACGCTACAGGTAGAAATTTAATATATTTTTAAAAGTTCGTTTTGACTGCTATCATCGGAATTATTTTTTAAAAGCCCCATTATTCTAAGTTGCCTGTGCTTGTCACCATATCAACGAACAGTTCAAATCAACATTATTATCCTATGAATGTAAATAACACTATGAAGTTGCGTAGTCAAGGGCAAAAAGTAAATGAATGTTATTGGCCATTTACATCTTTTGTAGCTATGGATGGATCGTCTATTTCTGTAGCGTGAAAATAATATTAACAATAATGCAACGTTTTTTTAAGTTGACTTGTTTAGAACATGAATGGTTATAGCTTAAGCTAATAACTGCATCGTTAAATTTTGTTTCAATTTGTTCGTTTTGTTTCAATGTACAGGATATCTGTTTTGGAGCGTTATTTTTCAGAAAATTCAATAAATGATACCTCATTTTTATTAAATACAACACCCAATATTTTATATGTGATGATTTCATGAAGCACCTCTCCTTGCTACAAAACCAACTTACTGTGTATAGTATCTATGGCAAATGGTAACAGACGAATGACGCGAAATAAAGTATGCAAATGGCAACCTGATATTAATGTCTGACACGTTTCGATACAACTTCTGTATGTTTTAGTGATTGTAGATGAAATTTTATTTGTTTTACCAGAGATTTTTTTAAATCTGCCGGAGACCTGAAAGAGCCGTTCAAAACCCAAGCCTTCGACACAATGTTGCAGACCCGGCAACCCTAGCCGGGTTCGCGGAGGCCTCTTTTGGTTGGAATTTTTTGCAACAAATGTTATACTATTCGTTATACGTCAATACGCTACGCTTTAATAGTATTTGATAATATACTATTTAATTACATAATGCGTGTAATACATAACTGCAGCAAATCGCTGCATTCCACCAGCAGCCAATAATAGTAGTCTTCTCAACCTTAGTGTATAATATACTATTTAATTACATAATACATGTAATACATAAGCACAGCAAATTCGTGCATTTCACCAACAGTCAATCAAAAACCGGCCCAGGAGAAACTTATATTATCCCCCTCACATTTTTGCAATATTCCAGATCACTAAAACTACTCTGCTTCTAAATTCAAACTCATTTATTAAACAAAAATTTTGTCGCCACATGTTGCACCACTGGACAGTGGGTGGCTAGTGGCTACTTAGCATGTTGCCGCCATTGCCGACCTGGACGTGAAGGGCTTAATTCAGCACTGATTAATTATAATTAGCTTCCAAAATTGAAAATACACAGCTTTTTAAAAAACTTTCAAAATTCTTAATTAAGTTTTCTGCCTTAACAAATTCACATTATATACAGTGTGTCCTGGAAATCAGCGAATATAAATAATAGTAGGTAGGTAATATCATTTTGGGAGGAAGAAACCATCAGACATTTAATATTATGATTTTTCTTCTTCGAGTCCTTTGCCCTTGAAAGAGCCTGGCGACTTTCTCTTTTATGCCTGTTGTAAGCAGACTTAATGAATCACACCCACATAGGGGAGCTCCTGTTTACCACGGGCTCCGAATCGCAGGAAGTGCAAGCACTTCTCCAGAGAAAGTTTTCTTGGCAGAATATAATGAGTACACAAAATATTTAATCGAAGCTCTTCTTTCATTCCTTAAACAACTAAATAGTAATCAACAGGATTTTCTCAAGATAATAATAAATAAAAATAAGATAGCATATAAAATGTGATAAATCTAAAAATAAAGCTAAAATACTTTTAACTTTTTTGTTGATATAACCCGTTGTAGAAGTTAGTTCTAACTTTATCAATTTATAAGACTTGGAAAGTAAAACATTTTATTTTAAGAATCAATAGATACTTTATTAAAATAAAAAAATACCTATCAATTAGGTAAGAAAATTTGCATTAGGTACTAAAACTTACTGCAGTTACCCTTTTACTTATAATACTTACTTACATGCTATTGAAATGAACATAATTCTTAATTGGCTATTTTGTTAATTATACAGGGTGTTCTGTTGTGTTATGACAATCTTTATGTAGAGAATACTACATCCTAAAAACATATCTTACAGTAACTAATTTTTAATTAGTCACTTGTTCATTCTTAAAAATCTTTGCCAATGCTTTTAAAAATACATGTTTAAAATTTCATTATCATAGGATCACCCTGTACAAAAATGTCCGATATTTTACTCAATCTTTTTTAATCAATAAATTGAACTATTCTTTCTTTTAAAAAAAGTTCTGTATCCGTTTTGATTCTAAAAGTAAAGCGTAAATAATAAATCTTTTTATAATATTTATAAGGCACATTTGTCAAAACCTTTTCCTTCTCAACAACACAAGTTTTGTATTTTAACAGTTTAAGCGCCACACACGGAATTTTCAAAATTTGCCATAAAAACGAATAACGGTGCAATTTTAACTACTTGCATACAGCAAACTTTTTATAGTGACGAGTGGTCATCATACATGCTAAAACAGACGATGATGTAGACACTCGACCAATAGCAAACTAGCAATGTTTGATACATACAGCGGACACTGGTGTCTACTATGGCATGAGCGGATATTCCCAAGTCCGACACCGGTGTCTGCCATGGCCCTTAACCTGTTAATCAAACACAAATTGAAATAGCAAAAGGTTTTTAAATTTTGATACTAAAAACAGTTACTACAAACTAATTAATTCATGTAAAAATTATACATATGTATAGGAATATAATATATGAAACAACTACTTAAATTTAGACACAAAATGGTAACATTGTTTATAAACTTAATAAGAACATTTTTGTACTTTTGCACCACGTACCATTAAATTATAATTTTTTATGGTATGCTACTAGTTACTGCAGAATGTGGACGTACTCTAATTTTCAACAAGCCTGGATTAACTTCCATATACCTATAAAACATATCATTAAAAAAATGTCGTATGTTGTTATTAATATTAGCCATCACCATATATCATGTTTTCTTAATCGTCCCATAACAGCAGGTTTAATGCGAGATTTTCCCTGGTCACTTCTTTTTCCTTTTCCAGTTATAACAAATAAATTTTCACATTTTTTATTTGATCCTTGCAACAGATACAACGATACACTTATGTTTGTATCAATAAACATATCTAGTGCTGCAATGGCTTCTTTTACGTAAAGATAATGCAAATCTAAAGTACTGAAATTTTACAGCCTTTGAGAATGTTCTTGCAAAAATTTAGATGCGGCTAAACCATTTGCTTGATCATATAATTGAGTATGAGTTTTTGCAAGATCCGAGTAAAACTGGGCAACTGCTTTGGAAAGCTCGTTGTGCTCTATGTATGAGTTCCTTGTGTTTCTGCAGGTGCTTGCTAGCTTCTTCTCGATATTCGTTTGCTGTTTTAGGTACATCAGGTGCATTTACACTCTAAAATATTTTAGAAAAATTATTCATAGTGTTATTCATTTAAAAGCGGACATTGGCGAACATTTTTATTTGAACAAATACATAGTTCTCAAGCAAAGTATAAGATCAAACAAACTTACCAAGTCAAGTTCGATCATAAATGTATGAAGCACCGTGCCCAAGATGAAAGAGAGTAGTAACACCTGCTGAACAAGGGGTACTACTCTCTATCATCAAAGGGCATGGCGCAAAATACAATTTAAACAGTACCTCTCAACTAAGAAAAATAACGAAAAAAATTCGAATTTCCATTTTCAAGTTGGCTGCCACTAGGGCATCCAATCTCAAAACAAAAATTGAAATCCGGGTATTCGAGACTCTGGAAGCGGTATTTAGGATTTTCAAATTATAAATATATTTCCAAACTTATGCGGAAAAATATATGATCAATATATGAGAAACCTGGGAATGTAGAATTCAAAAACCATTCGAGATCCCGAGATTGAATGCCCTAGCTGCCACCGAAAAAACAATATTTTTTAAAATATCAACGTGTTATTTTTTGCACAGAATCGGATAACCATTTTGATTCTAAATATAAAAGTATAGAGGCAATATTGCATGAAAACTAACCGTTTTCGAGTTATTCACGTTATTGTGGGATGTTTTTAAAAATTGTTTTGATGGTCACCTACAAAAACAATCAAAATACAAAAGACATTTAATTAAAACAGTCGGTGCTCAAACTAATGTTGCTGATTATTACAACAATGTAAATGATTAACAACACTTTGTTTCAAAGTCGCTAATATTTGGAGTGTTATGTTCCTGTTTTTTCATCTTATATTTTATTGCAAATCTACTAATGACGTAGCAGCAATGTTTTTGAAAATTTTTAAAATTTAGATAATTTTAAAATTTTTATAATACCTAATCAATTTTAAAATATTTTTAAAATTTTCAAAAATTATTTTTTATTTGAAAATTTTTAATAAACCCTTAAATATTTTCTAAATTGTCATAAAATGTAATTAATTTCTAAAAACTCAAAATTATCATAATTTTTAAAAATTTTGAATATCCAAAAGTGTACAAACTTTTCAAAATTTAAAGTTTGCAAAACTTTTGATAATTTTTTTAACTTATAATTTTTTAAATATTGCATTTTGATTTTTTCAAATAATTTAGAATTTTTCAAAAATTTTTAAAAGAAGCTAAATTTCTATTTTTTTCAAAAGACATCCGGTATAAATATGAAATTTGAAACTTTTTCAATAAAATTTCGAAAAATTTATTAAATATTTGAAACAATTTAAAAAAATTCAATAAATTGGAGGAATGTCCCATGGCGGTTGCTCTACAGCTTTTTCGTTAGTTGTTTGTTAATATTAATAAATTATTGCAATTAAATTTAATATTAAAATTGTTCAACCGCAACAAATTACTTGCTAATACGTATAACAAAGTGTACTTTGCGTATTGCATAATTGTTTAGTTTTATACAGTAAATGTTATGTAGTTAACGAGGACACTGGAGGGCTTTTAATAAATCCGCTTCAGGCTTCCAAATTTCTCAGTACGATTGTGTAAGCACCACGATCTTTTATATGATACCAAACACTTTCCGATTATACAGGCTGAGTCAAGCTATACGCCTTTTTTTTTAGTGAGTTTATTATTAGTAACTTAAAGATTTTTGGTATGCGTATGTTTCGAAGGGTGCTCTACAACCTGGCGCAGTCAGTTTTTGATTGGACGTCAAATGTCAAAATAGCGATTTTCAACTGTTAATTTTTAAATGGAACGGTACGATTTTTTTTGGCTTAGACGATGCTGTATGATGTTTACAATATGATCCTTACTAAATTTTTTCACAATTTTTATGATTCAGCCGTAAAATATGCATTCTTTATGTTAGTCTAGTAGGCCGGGACCTGCGAAACGTACTTTGATGTATTTGCACAAAACGATTTAATGATTGTCAGGATACATAGTGAAATCATTATTTTAATAAACATAAAGAAACAAAAGCTCAGGTATTTAGATTACATTGAGTAATAGTTACTTCAATATTAGGATAACATCGAATAAAAAATATAAGATTATAAACTAAAATAAATTTAAATAAAAAAAACTAGAAACCGCAGTGGTAACTAGAACAGAGCCAAGATAAAACGCATTGTAAGAATAATAATGGAATTAACAGTTTACAATTATTTATCGGAATAATAATTTTGTTTAACCCAACACCTAAACTGAAATGATAGAAAATAATAGACGAAATAATAGTGCAAAAAGAGCGTCACCAAAAATTTCTACATGTTATAAATGTTTCAGTGAATTATAAAAAATGCTCAAAATGTTTTCCTTCCCGTTCTTTGCACACAGTAAATTTTCAATCCCACGCAACGCAAAACCATATCAGCAGGTATCAGTCGAATACATGTTCAGATTCATTCTTTCATATCATCTATGTGCTGTTGTAGGCTCTTCAATGTAAACTTTGGATTTTATATAACCCCACAAGAAAAAATTTGGGGGTGTTAAGTCTGTCGATCTTGGTGGCCATGCAGTTGGACCTCCACGGCCAATCCATCGATTGCAGTAGTTTCATCAAAAGTTCACTTATTTTACGCAAAAACATGGTGACGCGTGCGTACTTACCGGCCTACTAGACTAACATAATGAATGCATATTTTACGACTGAATCGTAAAAAATTGTGAAAAAATTCAGTAAGGATCATATTGTAAACATCGTACAGTATCGTCTAAGCCAAAAAAAGTCGTACCGTTCCATTTAAAAATAAGCAGTTGAAAATCGCTATTTTGACATTTGACGTCCAATCAAAAAACTGACTGCGCCAGGTTGTAGAGCACCCTTCGAAACATATGCATACCAAAAAATTTTAATAAATTCCTAATAATAAATTCACTAAAAAAAGTAGTCTGTAACACGTTTGGAATGGCTATTCCGCACTCGTGGAGCGTTTCCTTTCCCGCCGCCTTTCGGCTCGGGTGACAAACTTTCCACTCGTGCGGAATATGTCATATTCCAAACTTGTTACAGAATACACTATTATTTTACTAGCGGGATAACGGCGTTATTATAACACGAGTTTGAAAGTTGCACGACGAGGTCGTAGACCGAGTCGTGTAATCAGACGACTGCCATAATAATGCATTATCCCACGTGTGACATACAAAATTTTATCTACGACTGCTGAATATTTGTTAAAGATCGAATTGTATTTGACATTTCGCATTAATTTATTTGCAAATGTAAAGTCGCTTTTAAAATACTTTTGTTTTAAAATCAAAGAAACGAGATAGATTCCATTTGTTCAATACTATGGCAACCAGCCAGTTTTCTTATAAACAAAGCTTCAGTTTTGTTTGTAGGTATATCAAATGAGTCAGGTATCTAGGAATCCATTATCTCACTAGTGAAATAATGAACTTCATTACCTAATGCAAATTAATGGCATAATAAATTCTTATCCAAGCAGCCGTAGATAAATAACTATTTTACAGGTCTCTGTATAAAATTATTTGTGTATTTACAAGAATGTTTAATCTAAATATAGATGACATTGTTGAAAAACAATTAAGATCGCAATATTCTAATTAAATACCTTGTTGTTGTTTTCAGTTTCACTTTATTTTATTATGTGTTTATAATTATTAATTACACATATATTTATCATTTAGTATTAGAAAGCATTTAACTACAATGTGTTTCCTTGTGATGTTATTGATTATTGAAAATTCAAATGTATATGTTTTGTTTATTATACGAATAAATTAAATTTATGTTAGCATTTTGTTTACTTTTCTGCATCCATTAAAAATTATGTGTGCAGCTCATCTTAGGGGAGAAGTTTGAAACTTTGTTCCCGTAATTAAGGAAGTACAGCACTGCTGTAAAATAAACATAAACAGGAATTTTCATTAAATTGCAGAAAATTTGTCGAATAAACCGTGTAAAATTATTATTTTTTGTAATTCATATTTTTCACCTTTTTTCGATTAAGTAAGTGTTTATTTACCTACGATGCGGTTCTTAAACGAAATAGTTATTTAAGCATCAAGGGCGGTAAGTGCAGTTTACCGGTCAAGGATAAAAAGTATCCGGAGACCGAAACGTAGTCGAGGTCTCCAATATTATCCGAGAATTTTTTTGTTCTTGGAATATTTAAAAAAATTCCACTTGTGAATAAAAAATTATCTATAAATCTGTCTTTCACTGACGAACTCAATTGTGTTGATGCACGGCAATATCACGAGTCCAAAGGACTAGCAACAACACAATTTCGTTGTCAGTGAACTGACAGAATTATCGATACATAATTTTTAGTAAAATAAAACAATTTTTAAATTCAACAGCCAACATTTTAGCCTTATACGTATTTAGAAATAAAATACGCGTCAATTCCATATTTTGGCAATAAATCAGAAAAAATTATCCAAAATTATAAAAAAACAAATATATCTAAAATAATTTTTAAAACTACAAAAAACATTTTAAACAGTTTGTTTAATTTAATTCTAAAGAAACAACAGA
The DNA here is from genome assembly GCA_958336395.1 of Ctenicera cuprea. Classification (NCBI taxonomy): domain Eukaryota; kingdom Metazoa; phylum Arthropoda; class Insecta; order Coleoptera; family Elateridae; genus Ctenicera; species Ctenicera cuprea. The sequence continues at coordinate 9,849,838 of OY284494.1, read as the reverse complement.
CAATTTACTAAAATCAGGCATCTCCAAATTAAATTGCTCGCACTGTAATTCGGTTTATATAAGACAAACAATTCAAAATTTTTATATTAGGTACAAGGAACATGTATGTTGTTACAGGTATAAACACCCCTATAAATCCAATTACGCTAAACACTTATTAGAACACAATAATTCAATGACACCTAATAACACTATAAAATTTTTACACTTTTGTGATTACAAACGTAAGTTGGATATACTAGAAGCATTTGAAATTCACAAACATTTAAAATATGTACCTTTAATGAATGGACAAATTGATCTCTTAAATTCACCGTTATTAAACGTTTTGGAATGAGAAATCAAGTCGGATATAGAAAACCAATATCAAGTGATGAAGATTTATTGTTCCTATAGCAACACCAACTGTTTACTTCTAATCTTGCTTTTGATAATGACGTGTAAACACGTTGAAGTACATATAAAGCTAAAATGGAAAACCTGTTGAAGTTAAGAATTGTTTTATTTACAATAAACTTAATTATTAGTTTTAAAGGTACCAATGAATTAATTTATTATATTCTGCAATTGTTTCTGAAATCGTACGCCTAAACCTACTAACAACATAATCTTCAGCAGCTGCATTATTCTAATGTTGTTTGAGGTGTATTTGTTTTTTAAGATTAATTTTATACAATAAAGGAAGTAAAGTGTTTTATTAGTTTCCAACTATATACAGTTCGGCGCAGCGGGGTAATTCATCCGATGGGCAATTTTAAAAGCTAGTTTTTTTTGTTCTACATTTTTTGAGCAATTGTTTGCGATTTTACATGTCATGGCCTGCTTTAAGAAAATATATTTTATTTATAAGTTCGAGCTTTACGTCGTTGAAGTTCATTTTAATTTATTGTAAATAAAACAATTCTTAACTTCACATGTTTTATATTTTGAGTCTTATACGTACTTCGACATGTTGGCATGTTATTTTCAGAGGCAGGATTTAAAGTAAACAGTTGGTGTTGCTATTGGAACAATAAATCTTTATGTAACGTGATTTTGGTTTTCTATATCTGCGTTCAGATGACTTGATTTTTCATTCCAAAACGTCCTATAATGGTGAATTTAAGAATCTAATTGTTTGTCTTATATAAACCGAATTACAATGCGAGCAATTTAATTTGTAAATGCCTGATTTTAGTAAATTGTCTGTTTTTTTAGCATTCAACAAAGTGTTTAAAATTTTTAATGGTGTTTTGAAAGTTATTTTACATTTATTTGTTTTGTTTATAATTTTGGCAATTTTTTCTTAAATTCATTTGTTTCCGCGTGCAGCACTCTACGATCGAACAGGTGCATAGATTAGTACATAAAATAAATAATGCGCTAGAAACAAAAAAATACTGCTCTGCGGTGTTTCTTGACGTTGGTCAGGCCTTTGATAAGGTCTGGCATAAAGGTTTATTGTACAAAACCAAGCATGTATTACCACCAGATCTCTACCAAGTAGTAAATCGTATTTAACTAACAGACACTTTTTAGTCAAAGTACAAGGAGAGTTTACTACTTTATCCCGAATCAATTCTGGAGTGCCTCAAGGGAGCGTTCTGGGTCCGCTGTTATACTTGCTCTACACGGCAGATTTACCCACAACCACACTAACAACCATTGCTACATACGCTGATGACACAGCTATTTTGTCATCCCATTAAGACCCCATCATAGCATCCCAACAAACACAAACTCATCTCAGCAAATTGCAAATTTGGTTAAGAAAATGGCGAGTTAAAACCAATGAAACAAAATCAGCACATATAACATTTACGCTGAGGCGAGAAACTTGCCCGCCGGTACTCCTCAATGGACAACAACTTCTTCAACAAGACACAGTTAAGTATTTAGGGATGCACTTAGACAGACGTCTCACTTGGAAACAGCATATTTGGGCCAAACGTAAGCAATTAGGAATTAAATATAGGAAAATGTATTGGTTACTAGGTAGAAGTTCACAGTTATCAACAGCCAATAAATTACTACTTTACAAAACAATCTTACAACCGGCTTTCAGTTATGGGCTGCAGCAGCAAACTCTTCCATAAATATAATCAGAAGATTCCAATCTAAAGTGCCACGTCAAATAGTGAATGCCCCTTGGTATGTCCCAAACGACATTATAAGTCGCGATCTTGAAACAAGTTCGGTCACGAAGTTGAGTGGTAGTTATCGTGAGCGCCTCAGTGTACATCCTAACAATTTAGCCAGTGACCTACTAAATGTTCGTGTAGTGCAAAGACTTAAAAGGTTCAAACCCTTGGACTTACCAAATAGATTTGCCTAATATCTCAAATCATTGAAAAATGTTAAATCAAGCCATTTAGTTTTAGCTTAGTTTTAGCTAGTTATAATTATATTCAATAGACATATAGATATAGAAGTCAAAAGCCTAACTATTTTAGGGTATTTAAGGGTAATTGCTAATTAGGCAATAACCCACAAGTCATTAGCAACATCATAAAATTTACTGAATGCCTGTATTGTTTGGCAGATTGTGAATAAAGAGAAACCAAAAAAAATTTTTGGCATTTTTTTCTGATTTATTGCCAAAATATGGAACTGACGCGTTTTCATTTTATCTGATGAAGGCTAAAATAAAAAAAATAAAAATTAAAATAAAGAAATCTGTTGAATTAATAATTGTTTTATTTACAATAAATTAAACGCATTTTGTTTTAATTTAAAACATTCTACGCCTTGGTGCAACCAAATATCTAAAATTTCAGTGTTTTCCAGTTTTCTCGTAATCTCGGATAGCTCACGATTTTCTTATTATTAATAAGCATACAATTTTGCAACAGTACCCCCACTTTAACCATCCTCGTATTTCTTCAAATAACTGACATCTCTATGGTGTGGAGCCAATTTGAATCAGCTCCCATACTGTACATACTATTTCTAACAACTTTATTTATTTTGTTATACAGATAAGAATTTTATTGATTGCGACAAGGCAAACAGTACGTTCATTGTTAGTCTTATATCTCTACAAACAGACGTCACATTCAAAAATAGGTAACACAAGTAGCTGGATCCAGAAAATTTAATGTTGAACTGACATTAATGCTAAAATTAGCAACAATGTTATGTGCTTCATTCAGGTGATTTTTATCTCTTTGCAATTCTTATCATATAGTACTTTGGATACTTAGCTTACAGTAATGGCACTTACCTGTTGAATATGATAGATGTATTTAAGTGAGAGGCAGATATCAAATATTAACATTTTCGGGACATTGTAGCTACAGTAACAATTTTATTTAACCGTTATACCACGGGTGAATTGGAAAATAGACAGGTAAAAATGGATTATCTCTTGCATAATATTATGAATTGTCAAATTAACTGTATTTTAAAAATTAGCAAATGAAACAAATGAGAGGTTCGATTGCTAAATTTTAATGCAATAAAATTTTGTAAATGTCCGAAATAAGTTTTTCTAAATGGACTGCCGAAACGCCATGATAGAGTCTATATCATGCTGAAACGTCAAATGTGACTTAGTCGATATATTATGGGTGGAATAATCATCTTAATAGTTATTTATGTATCTAGTGTGCGAAATTATACTTTGGTGCTTGAGAATGAAAGTTTTTTGTGGAGGCGGCAGCCGAGACAAAAATTCGAAAGCACCAAAGAAATTTCGCGGACGAGTTGCATACAAAATTTTTTCCCATACTTACTGAAATAATGAAAAACTTAAGTAAAATCATAATAAAATACAAAAATAAAGATTTATTCTATCGCAATCTAGTCTGTTTCTTCGTTACTACGGAAACAAAATTTAACAAATATTGGTGTTTGTCAGTTATTTTTCCCTAGACAAGTTTGGTCGGCGTCCTTTTTAAAAAACCTAGTTTTAAATGATGAAAATATTGGAAATGGAAGATTGTATTACGGAAGTGGCTAATAATGCAATTGCTTACCTATTACCCGAAAAATCAAAATGTTATCATTGGCGTCATGCACGAATTATTTTTCGCTCTAGTGCGCGAAATACTTCGTGCACGTTGTTAAGATAAACAACTTTAATGTGACATTTTGCATACTGAGATTAATGTAAAAATGTCATCATTTTTTGACGTCTGTAGAAAAAATACAATTTAAATTAACAATTGTAATCTTTAATACGTTTCAACCAAAATACGCGACCATTATTTTTGCTATGTTGTAAATTGTGATTTGTTGTTGTCTTCAAAATAAAATCTCCCTTGCTCACATCTTTGCGTTTGCAGTAGGTTTTTCTTGCTTCAGGTTTTAACACGTTTAACTTAAATTTAAAAAAAAATACGAATAACCTGTATTTTTAAATTTTTAATGCAGTATCACAGTTCACAGAACGTATCTATATTATGTATAATATATTGCTTTTACATTTGTTTGACAAAATAAATAGATATAAAAATTCAATAACAACCGGAATTAACAACTTTACAGTTGTTCCATATAAATTTCAAAATACAAGATCTTTAGTTTTTAATCTAAGAACTTTTAGCGGTATTTAAGGGCTGCATCTGTTCCTTTTCGTCTTCTGGTTCATTTACGACTGGTGTATGCCGTTTCTTTCCAAAACAGGTTGCAAAACAAGTATCACCAACTCCAAAGTTCTCCCCATCTTCTATAGACTGGGGCATAGGAGATCCTAATGTTTCTGGCAAAAATAGTATTAAAAAGCCTGAGATTACAGCAATCAAAGCAAATATAACTGACGGAAGGGTAGGATTAAAAGAATCTAATAGAGTGATTAGTGGCATTAAGGTTCCTGATAATCTGGCGCACATTGAGCCGATTCCTATAGCCGAGTTACGAATTACAGTGGGAAATAATTCAGCGGAATAATTGTAAACAATAGCAAAGGAACTTGCAATTAAGAATTTTCCTAACATTACCACCGATGTGGAAATTATGCTTCCTTGAGTTAATGTAGCGGCAACAATACAACAAATTCCCCCTGTTATCATGTAGAATGATACAAGGGATCTCCGACCAGTCTTATCCATCAAAAGTACTATAATTACATAGCCAGGAATCTCCACTACACCTACAATAAATAGAAGTAGGAACGGATTCCCATCAAGGTTGCCTGTGCTGAATGAAAGACCATAGTAAACTAATGAATTAGCAAACCAAGCTAAACAAATGTTAAGGGTTTTATTTCGAAGGTTGGGAGTTTTAAATAAATCTGCTATGCCAGCATTGTCTTCCTTTCTTCTTTCTTGAATTTTTGCTTTAGAGACATAATCAGCCGGATCTAACTGAATGGGGCTTCCATTCATTTTTAAGGCTTTTTGAACTATTTTTACCGATTCGCTAACTTTTCCATGCGACCAAAGCCACCGAGGAGATTCATCCATTAGCCACCAGTGTCCAACTAGCAAAAGTCCATGTAATCCATACACGACCTGCAGAAGCTGCCTGTCTGGAATGATGGCTGCCCATCCGGCTACGAGCATAATCCCAAAAGCAAAAGCTGCTTGGAAAGCAATACCGCAAACAGTACGTTTACTTGCTCCCACTAATTCCATGGTCAAAACAAATCCTGGAATGTAACTACCAGCAGATCCGAAGATGCCATATAAAAATCGCATTATAAGAAATGCGTAGTATTCAGGTACGAAAGCGTCGGCGACACCTAGAATTAACTGTAAAAGTGCTGACCAACAAAATACTACTTTTCTTCCGTATTTATCGGCAGCACTCCCAAGAGTGACTGCACCTGTGAACACACCAAACATGTATGCAGATTTTGCTACTGCACCCATCCATCTACGATGACATACAAAATCCCAATCCATTCCTCTGGAAGATACATGGTATGTGGTATCGTACACCCAAGAATCACATAGTGTAGTGGATGCGTTTGTTGAATTATACTCGAAAATGCTGCACGAATGAAAATCGCCATTCTCCAGTTTTGGAATAAATTTTTCCAAATCAGCCGCTGTATAATTACTAATTGTACTATTGAAATCCACTTCTGGTACAAAACACCTGTTAAAATTACAAGGGAGACGGTCAGAAATAAAGGTATTGTAGAACTTTAAACAATTACCTGTGATCCGGTACAGCAGCAACAGTAACCAAACTTAACATGTGCATACCAGCTGTTACCGCTGATAGGATGTGCAAAATAAACTGCCAGCATTGATATTTTCCAAAATCCCCTGAAAATAAAATAGTAATAATAATAATAGTTGTATATCAGATTTTACACTTGTATTAGTTAGTTTAAAGATAAAAATTTTAAGTGTTTATGTGCTACTACCAAGATAAAGGACTGAAACAATGTTAATATCACAATTTACAGGTACAAAGTTAAGATAGGTTTATTCTGAAGCAGGGAAGGACTGGCCCACTAGGGAATACGTGAAATTGTACTTTGATCTTGGTCGCAAAGTGGTGCAACCGTGCAGGTTAAAAACATTATACCCATTTTAATTTTTTAAGTAAATAGAGAATTTCTACTTTCTCACATTTTCATTGAAGGAAAACATAGATTTCGCGAAACAACGCTATAAACGCTTTTCAACGATATACAAACAAAATTTTCGAGAAAAACTTCTTCACATTAGCAGGTCCTGAATTTAAACAACACCGTACCACAATCACAGTAGTGTGCCTTGAAATTTAATTGATTTCTCTTTACAATCAGAAACAATTGAAAGAACAAAATGTTAGTGCTGTCAACAAAATATGAATAGTTATTAGCACGGCCGTCTGGATTAATACATATCGACTGACTTCTTTATACGACTTGAAGTCTTACGAAATAATTTGAAAAATGGAGCCGATCCTTTTATTACCGTTTGTTTTTAATTGTACTAGACTGTAGAAAATAGAAAGGAAAGTTCAACATGCAATACGGTCATTGTTTAAGACTGCTGTTTAAATCCATAGCTGCCAACATGAAGAAGGGTTTCTCAAAAATGTTATGTATGTAAGGATATAGAAATTTTATATTGTTGAATAGAGAAAAACTCTCTGTCAAATGAACGCAAACATTGTTTGCTCTATCTTGATTCGTTTCAGGGTTAAATAGGGGTTCATGAGTGTTGAATCAACATGTACTTATGGTCTACTAATTCCTATACTTCCTGTCACTGTTTGGCGAAAGCGCTTTTATTTTCTAGTTGCACAGCTACATGGCTGAGCGTGTTCGCGGTACTCTCACTTGTTGTAATTGTTGGCAGTGCCGCAATTCAACGGGGGGGGGGGGGGGGGGGAATCAGGGCTTTGGACCCTATAGCCCCTGGCGGTAAGCTCTTCTTCTTTTCGTGCCATACCCTATTTAGGGCTTTAGCGACCTCTCTCCTATGACTGTGTTTGGTGCGCGGAGATAGATATTTTGCACAGACGGACATAGGGGACCTACAGTTTAACGTGGGCTCCAAACCAAAGGAAGTGCATGCACTTCTTCTCCAGAGAGGTTTTCTTGGGTAAAAAATCCAAGTCGCTGGTTTCCCGTTGCCTTGCGAGGGTGATCGACCAGGCCTGGAGTCGAACCCGGTCTGCTGAATTGGTAGCCCGGGCGATTACCGCTGAGCTACAACCGCCCCGGTAAGCTCTGGCGACGGAAAAATATTTTTTTATCGCCGTTAACGGCGTCAATCACAAATTGCAAGCGGTGACAGTAGGCAGAGGCAGAAACCGATACCCAGCAACGACTTAATCTGTCTTTACTGTTTTATTTCACCATATGGACGCTATTCTAATTTTAGACAGGAAAACTACCAACGGTTATGGAAGTAAATCCGCCACTGACTGTTGGCAATATAATTATTTTTTCCAACATCGTTAAAAATGTTCACTTTTCAATTGTTATTCTAGAGAAGAAAGTAGGCACGGCGCAAATAGTTTGCACAGACGTAAAAAATCCTATAAACATGGGTACCGAAACGCTTCCTTATGGTTTCTGAAAAAGAAACCGTTTGTACTGGAGCTTGTAACTCTGTAAACATTTCCGGATCATTGGCTGAAACGACTTTCAACTAGAGTACCCTTTCGTGTGTTTTGTTCAAAGAATTAAATTTCTCATACAAAAGTTTAAACAAACAGTGCAAAACAACTTATTTAAAAAAGAGTACTAGTATGTGCGCCACTGAAAACACTTTTACTTCACAGTAAGTGAGTTACATTAAATCTTAATATATGTATTGAATTATTATTATCTCGTATCTATTCTTAGTTTAAGGTTTCTTGTAGTTTTAACTTTTAAGTTTGTGGTGGTTGATAAAATATTAAACAATATAGAGGGCTCTGCGTCTGAATAGATAGATAGGTAGATAAGCAGTGATGGTATTTAAGCATATTTTAATGTTACATTGCATTATTTCTCTCTCCGACTGCGGACACTGTTAGCTAGCATAGATAATACGATTTCCCCGTCCAGTCAAGTTCAACGTTAATACGTGCGCACAGTATAGGAGAGACGTACAGAAATAATCCAGAAGCTGACCGAGGCTCTGCAGCTTGATAATGTTTCCAACATTTTAAATTTATTTTGCTTTTAGGTTAATTATTAACGATAAAAATATAAAAATAGTAGTGTAGCGATCACAAATAAAAGTGCAACAACATTTGAAGAGAAACTTTTTTATTTAAGGCTTAGATGTCCAGTTGGTCGTTAATAAGAGCGTGACGCATTTTCTTCCGCCTCCTCTACAAAATATGTAGGTGTCGGCAAAAAAGTTTAATTTTAAAAACCTGTGATGGGCGGTAAGGATTTGCAAAATCCAACCAAAACATTTGAACCGCCTGTGATACATAACACGCAAGGAAGGCATGGAAACTGTTCTTATTTCGTCTTTATTGTTTACTGCAGTATATTACAGCAATACTAATATAATAAAAAATTGAAAAAACAAGAGCAATGTCTGTAATTTGTTATTATTTACTTTAAAATTCTTATGAATTTTATAGACAGTAAAAAGAAAAAATTTATTTAATTGCCGTGTAAATTTAGGCCACAAAACAACCCTAGAAATAACAATTTTGGAAAATTCTATGAAAAATACTCTAAACAAAACTAAAAATAATTTGAGCGAAAACCAGCAAAATAGTATTAAAAACTATCACTGACATAGAAAATTTTTAAAGAAACATCTACAATAAAGAAACTTTAATTTTTAAGGAAACTTTTGAAAATGTACCAGAAATAATTTTCTATTTAAATAAGTAAGATAAATAGCTACTGTAGGAATTTCTATATCCTTGCAGATAAGACTGCACTTACATACACAACATTAGCACAACAAAAGTTTTAAATCTTTTAAGATGTTTATCTTCGTCAAACATTGTTTTATGTCTACCACCTTATTAGGAATAATGTTGAAATTAAAATTTCCAACTAATTTACATTGAATAGACTACAACAATAAATCGGGAGTATGCAATTATTATTAGAATCTATTTACACATACAACTATAATAATAGGTAATAGTTTGAAGCACAATTCAGCATAAATTTTCTGCACCTTAATTTATACAAATGTGTGTATGTATACATACTAGAAATACAATATGGTCGTTGCGAAGTCAAAACCTACCTAGTACGAAAAATTATACCTTTCTCCGGAAATACAAACACATAAGCACTAATTAAAGAGAAAATTATAAATTAGCTTTTCAGAAAATTTACCCAACTACTTCATCAGATAAAATGAAATACGCGTCCATTCCATGTTTTGGCAATAAATCAGAAAAAATTGCCAAAGTTATAAACAAAACAAATAAATGCAAAATAACTTTTAAAACAACAAAAAACATTTTAAACGCTTCGTTTAATGCTAAAGAAAAAACAAGCAATTTACAATCTACAAATTAAATTGCTCGCACTGTAATTCGGTTTATATAGGACAAACAATTAGAAATTTTGATATTAGGTACAAGGAACTCGTACGTTGTTACAAGTATAAACACCCCCATAGATCCCATTACGCTAAACACTTATTAGAACACAATCATTTAATGACATCTAATAACCCTAAAAATGTTTACACTTTTGTGATGATAAACGTAAGTTGGATATACTAGAAGCATTTAAGATTCACTAACATTTAAAATCTGTACCTTTAATGAATGAACAAATCGATCGTTTAATTTCACCGTTATTGGACGTTTTGGAATGAGAAATCAAGTCATCTGGACGCAGATGTAGAATACCAAGATCAAGTTATGAACATTTATTGTTTCTATAGCAACACCAACTGTCTACTTTTAATCTTGCCTGTGATAATGACGTATTAACACGTTGAAATACGTATAAAGCTAAATTACAAAACCTGTTGAAGTTTAGAATTGTTTTATTTACAATAAATTAAATACAAACAACTCAATATTTTTTTTTATTTCAACAATTTTGTTTATCTGGCATGGCATTCAAATATAAAAGGTTTAGGACAGAGTATGATTAACTGATTTGTGGTATAAGATACGGAAACTACGTATTGTTGCTAATACGATTCGCACAAGCGCATTATACCTACTAGATATTACAATAAGAGCTTTTGCTATTAACGGAACATTAAAAATTACATTTGTAAATCCACTTAACTCAAACCTATAAAAATTGAGATACAAGGTCTTTACAGCGACGATGTGCACTTCAAACAGCAACAACGAAATTATTTCAATGAGAATTTGTTATACGTATTTCCAACTAGAAAAACATGTTTAGTTGTTTCTATGACATTTTAATACTTTAATTCTAATTTACTATCTGTTACATTAAAAAAAGTAAATGTACATAAAATTTCTGCTTTTCATGTTTATTAAAATTTAGAAGTTAAATCTAAAGCTAATTGTGGAAACTTAGATAAGAGTATGTAACAACTTGTAATGAAGTTTATGAATAGTGCATAAACCTGCTAGTGCGTTGTACTGCATTCTAACCATGTATTAATAGGTGCTGTTTTTGCAGAATACGTAAATTCGTTAGACGTTTACTTGAAAATACTATTTCTGTAGAGCTGTTTATATATTTCAAATATAAACTAATTTTAAATACATAAATATATTTCAACTGCTTTCACGGTACTTCAAGTACCATTAAAACATTTTCATACTGTGTGTCCAAATATCTACAGTAACAATGGCGAAAAATAACGTTGATTAACGTTTTCCACAAAATATGTTGCCTTTTTTACTTTCCCATACTTCTACCGAAGTAAGGAAAGTTATGATTTCATGCAAATTTTTGAATTTCAGATTTCATCGGAAATACGCGGCCAAGGAACCCGAAAAGGGATTTTAAAAAAATGTCTGTCTGTGCGTGGGTGCGTTCGTTCGTTTTCCTATATCTCCGGAACCCCTTAACCGATTTTTGTAAGGTTTGGTATGTGGATGTTTTTTAGTTGCAGGTAGTTGTTTTGCAAAATCGTTAATCGGAATCGGAACAGGAAACGGAAATTAGACCTGTTTTTTTCGTATAGATTTTTTTCTAAAAACTGTTTTGAAATTTTGAATACATAGCGTTGTAGTGCATCTAAAGAAAAATCAAACGATTTTTTCCAAATGCTTTATTTTGAAAATGAAGGCCGCTATGAATTTTTGAAAATTTTAACTGTATTGCCCAATTACTCAAAAATAAAATATCTAATTAATACATATTATCATATTATTTGATATAGTCCTTAATAAGTATAATCAAGTAATGTAAACATATTTTTGGAAAACTGAAAATTGAACGGTTCAAAATTTTTGACATTTAAAAAGAAATTTCCTCAAAAACCGCCCACACTATTTTTTTGTAACTTTTTTAAACCGATAGAGCTTGCAATGAACTACAAAATTTGTTTTCTACTAATTTCCAAAATTTCACTCTGACGCCCTCTAAGAATTTTTGAAAATTTTGAAATTGATTATTTTTTTTTATTTCTAAACGCAAACGCCGATCGTTATAAACTTTTATCAGTTCGATAGACTATTTAAAGTACTTTATTAGGACCAGCGAGAATTTTCAACTAATTTGAAAGTTAAGGAAAAAAAAACTTTACTTTTTAATATCAGCAACGTGTTTTCCGGCAGTTACGTAATTTTAACTAAGCCTATCAATTAGCTCTAATAAAAATAAATATTTTTTATTCCTTGATATTTTTGATAACTGTATAAATAAGGTTGTTATACCTATTTTTGTGAGCGCATTAGCTATCTTAGCGGCTTTTACGTAGTAGGAGGGCGCGTCCGTACTTACGTAACCAACGCCTTGAGTCTGCAGCGGGCTTGTACCGGCTGGATTAGATGTAAATTTCCATCACTTCTTAACGCAAGAATACTTAAAACGTAAAAAGTATGGGAAAATACCAGCGACTTGTTTCGCCCATTTTTTCAGTTTTGGTTATGTAGTCCTTTTTTACATAGTAACCAAATAAGTTCTAAAACCACACCAGGGACTTAAAAACTCCGACTGATTTCACGGTTCCTGGCGTTATTTTAAAATCGATGTAATTGTGGCATTATATCAAGGTCTATTGTCACTTCTTTAAACACTGTCTATCGCATGCAGCCAAGGTCGCAGAAGCTTTCGGGAGTCTGTGGCTCTATTTGGTCCGGTGTTCGAATCCGAGCCAGGGCAGTTGCAGCTCCTGGAACCTCTTAACATAGAATAGTTCTAAATAGTTTTTCAGGATTTGGTTAAAGTAGTACGTAAGGTAGTACGCACAATGGGCCCGACAAAGCGGCCTAAGTGCTGCAAGACCTTAAGTACAGAATACAGAAACACTGCCTATAAACAAGTGAATAGATAATTTCCTTGACAACGCGGTTTGAATATCAAGTACAAGTAAATATTGATACAGCCGCGTCGATTTCTCTAGAAAAGTTTGTTAAAGGCAATAATTATGTCGAACCGGAGTATCTGAGCTTGTTTCGTACAAGAAGAAACAATTTCTTACTTGTGGTGTTGTGATTCATAATGGAAACTAGATATAACGTTAAGGCAGAAATTGCAACATTTTGAATCATGTAAATGAATGCACAAGTAACAAGAATCATTGACTTTGATAACAACCAAAAAACCTACAATGAAATGTAACTTTTGAAGATAGTTCTAAACTGTAGAAGCAATCCCAGACGCGACATTCATTTTTAGTGCAAACTAGGTAGTTAATTATTTCCAGTATATTGTTGTAGAACTATACACGTTTTATTAATAAGTTCCAGCTTTACTTCCATGAAGTCCATATTTCTTGAGTATACATAAAATACTTTATTACTTCAACAATATTTATTTATTTTAATCTCTATAATAAATAAATATTGTTGAAGTAATAAAGTATTTTATGTGTAGTCAATATACACGTTTTATTTAAGATTGTATCCATAGTAACGAAATAACAAACATTTTGTTGTCTTTAATAAAATGTGTGCTTTTTGTATGATCTACAAAGCACACATGCGTAAGAAATTTTCATAGATTTGTCTTCTTTTGACAAACTTAGTCGTGTATCTTAAAGAGTCCCTCGTCTTCAACATGGCCTCTTTCTAAGAAGTTATGAAATTTATAGATTTCAAATTATAATTTAATTTAAATTTTGAAAATTCGTAACCAAATAAGATTCCTAAAAGCAACACGACTTCGTTTACCAAAATCGGTCAAGACTATTGTCGAAAAATTCTTAAACATTTGTATTATTGCTGCATTATTGCTGTATTATTGTTAACAAAGTAGGCCTTGCGGGTTCATATGGTATTTGATAAACAATTGTCGATGCATTATTAACAAATGGGTAATTCCCTTCTGACGTTTCAAAAAATATTTACTTACCATGTTTTCAAAAGTTTTAATAAAATTTCTATAAAATTAATATATTACTAACAACTACCGTTCCGTCAAACAGAAAACCAAATTCAACTGCCAAATATGACGAAAGGAAGGGTGGGGGCTAAAAGATTTACACGCACTTAGGTCAGCAACTCCTCTGCCTGTGCATCACTCAAGCCGTCCAATCTTTTGGATGAACTTAAGGATGTGTTCAAATTGTTTTCTTTTACAAATACGACAGTCAGCGCTTTTTACCAGTCCCAATCTGTTGATGTGTTTATTTAGTTGACAGTGTCTTGTCAAAATCGCAACAAATAGTCGTAGATTGGTGCGAGGTAGTCACGTGCAATATTTATAAATATTGCACGAGACTACCCCGCACCAATCTGCGACTAATTTTTGAGATTTTGACAAGACACTGTCGACTAAATAAACTATCACATTATATAAGATGGCTATAGCCTAGCCTAGTTATAGCATAATGTGATAGTTTCACTTGTTTGGCGACAGCTTTGCTTATTGACCCATTTGTTTATGTGACTATTAAAGGTTTTGTGATGTGTTTCTTCTTCTTCTTCTTACGGCGGTGCGGAACTCCGCAGCACGTATGCCTAATTGGCCCATTGTACATCAACTGCTAGTTCCGGGATTCTCCTCATACAGAGCGGTACTCAAGCCAAAGGCTAGTACCCCGCTGAGGGAGATATCCTGTAGTTGCTCTGGTTCCGGAATTGGGATGCCGAGGTGTCGGTGCTTCAGTACCATTTGTCTGGGGCAATGGGTGAGAAGATGGAGGGAAGATTCCTCCCCTTCTCCACAGAACCTCCACATGGGGTCGTTTACTACTCCCATGGTGTTAAGGTGTTTGTTAAAAAGACCATGGCCGACCAGGAAACCTACCGGCAATCCTGATGTGTTTCCTACTTAAGCGTGAGAGTTGTTTGGAACGCCCGCACCATGGCGGAGGTTCTCGGATAAGAAACTTTGACTGCCGCAGCCCTGGATGCAATGTCCAGTATATTTATGAACTGGGAGCGAGCTCAGTTCTCATTCTTTTGTCTTGCGATAGTCGCTCCTCGCTCCGTATCGTGAAAGATAGGACACGTGCATGCCCCAAGAACCCTCCCTCGTCTTTCCACTGGCCACTGTACTTTAGCCTGTAAGCTGCCTTTCGGACCTTCCTCCTCGATCAAAATATGAAGGGGCACAAGGTCTAGAAGTGCCTCGAGAGCCGCAGTAGGTGTCGTGCGCATTGCTCCTGTGGCTGCCTAACAAGCTAGTCTTTGAAGCTGAGTTTGTGATGTACTAGGGCATTGAGAATCGTAAAAAAGCGACAAGTTGCTTTGGGCCTCAAAAGGGCCGTTGAGAGGTTAGCTTAGCTAACTCATCCGCTTTCCCATTACCCTTAATCCCGCCATGTCCTTTTACGTGCTCAACGAAATGTTCTTTGGATATTTTGGATATTAGCTCAAGAACTTGGTGGTACTGAAGGACTGTTCCTGAGGGAATTTTGCAGTTGCTCAGAGCCAACAGGACCGCCCTATTATCGCTTGATATCCGAATGGTTTTGTTCTTGACCTCTTTCATAGAGAATTTGCCTAGTGGTATACTTAAGTGGAGGTTCAGGTCGTCGGAGAAAACTCAAGTCCCTGCTCAGTTTTTGATCCATCAGTGAAAATAAATATTTCTGGGAAAGAGGCTTTCCTAGCATTTGTATGCACAGAAAAGGGTTGAACATAGATAAATTGTAGTATTAACTATAGAAGCATAAAGGTAAAAAACATGCAACCATAAATTTTGCAAAACATGTAAGAGCTCAAAATCGAATGGGCCGGTTCTGCAATTTACTAGAACTATTAGCGACATTTAAGTGAGCATGCATTACTATGGGTAGTTATTACAAGTTATCGCCTACCGAAGTTGTTTTATAAGTGTTATTAACGATACTACATGGATTTAGGCGATTACCACTAGTACTATTAATCGAAACGTACTTTAGGAATGTGAATGTGCAAGTTATTATGCAATTTAATTTTTAAGGCGGCGTTAATTAACAATCGCTTTATCAACCTTGATGTTGAACGTGATAATCTGGTAATGATTAAGGTATAACATATGTTCTGAACATTTTTTATTTATTTAACCTTTATTTTTTTTATTCTGAAGCATTTAGCATCGTTAAATTGTCTCTGCTAACCTTACTGTCAACAGAATTAATTAAAACTAGCCAAACTCGTGGACTACGCCCCAAGTCGTTTTTGTAAACTTAAAAAAATAATAAATATGCTGTAAATAGATGTAAGACATGTACTTAATGCGTCAAGCAGGATTGTATACGTCAAATGCGCAAGAAGTCGGCGATTATAAAATAAGTACTAAACTTAATACGCGTCTTTAATAGCTAATCACATTAGTGATATTCTTTTGGAGTAATATGGCGACTCAGCAAAAGCGACGTCAAATAATCATTAAAATAAATGTACCCACCCTTCCTTTAAATTGGTCCCTCTCACTAGTGTTACCAATTTTGATTTTCACATTTGACACTATTGTAACTGTAGAATATGCTGTGTATAAATGTTCATGTGAGCGTTTTGGCTTTGCTAAATACATTTCTAGTTCATTAAATGTCTGTTCTTTATCACTATTATGGGTGATTGCGTTTGTTAGGTTCGAAAAAATTAGATTAGTTTTCTTTCAAATTGTTTTTTTTTAATCGTAAATGGTCATCCAGTTACCCGAGGATGATAAAACAATTGTAAGTAATAAAGCAACATTTCCAAATATCTGCCCTGTTAATATCTCAGCTGCAGTAACATTTGTAAAACTTCTAGCATGCGATAAAAAAAATAGCGGCAAGTGGGCTTTGGATGGCATTATTTTGTCAATCCTTACCAGTATAGCATATGCTATATTAGGTATGATCGGTAAAGCAGTGTTATTGTAGTACGTCTTAATTATTGTTTTTATTAGTCAAACATGATTATTATTTCAAACTCGCGGTGCGCGGCTTCGTATTTTTAACAAGAACTTTTTGCAAGCGGTTCAAATCAAGGGCTGGGCAGCCGTTTACGTAAACAGTCGGCGGCTCGGCCTACATGCTTAATCATGGGAGTTTGTGTTCGAAGTGACAGCAGCAAATTATATTCCAATAATACAAACAAAGCCTGCATTGAGAACTGTGGCGGACCGCTGTACACAGGAATGTTTGCCTTATATAATGGACGCGCAAAAATGTGACTTCTAGTAGCGGAAGCCCCTTATAACTAAAATTTGAAGCAGGTGGAAGGAATCCGTTTAATATATAGACAGATAAATAGACAGATGCGTACTGTTTTATCTCCATATGTATAACATGTACTATTGTTTGTCATATTAATTTTTATTCCCGTCTGGCATTCATTAACATGAAACCCAAAATTTGTTTAAAATTGGAAGGTTTTGTATGTACTTGTTATTGATGATAAATGCCAAGAGCGAATCCAGGGGGTGTAAAGGTGTTAATTATCCCCAAATGATTCAATGACACCAATTAGCGTTGTAAAAAAATAAAAAACGTTATTTAAATTATAGACAGTTTTATTGATAGTGTTTAGAGTATGGTATGAACGTTTTCTCCATCAAAGGCCAAACGTTTGCCGTGCAGGTCTAAACCATGTCTTAGAAGTGCATAACCGAATTGGTATTGTTAGCTATCCACCACGATATAGATATTAATATAAAACATATATTTGACAAATTTGCATATGCTAAAACTGAAGAATAAAAATTTGATTTCATAATTTACATACTACGTTATATTAAAAGTATATTATTCAAATTTATTGTTTCTTACAATTGTTTGAATTTATTACTATTAGTACTCTATGATTATAAAGTAGTACCTGGTTTTTCTATTTAGATATTTTTTATTAAGTATCCACAATATATAAAAATTTACATTATCTTTCATATAAATTCTTACCGAACAACGAAATCAAACTGAACTTTGAATACTACTTTCAAAAGAATAATTTATTGTGTAGGTTTACATCATAAACTTTAAAAGTAATTAATTTTCCAAAAACACAGATAATATCAACTAACAAGTTTGTTTGCCCTACTTTCTTTACTTCAAGAGTACAGCACTAAGCCGTTCAATTGAATTCAGAAGTATTCGAACAGATTGATTCAGATAAATAATAAAACAATGCTATTGCATTTAATAACATCACATATTTTTTTAAGCACATAGATTGGTATTTAAGGAGGCATTTACACCTTATTTTAATGTATAAACAGATTTCACTAACATTACTTGTATTATAATGTAATTTTAGAGATAAATTAACACGACATTAAATTATATTTAGTAGCATCATGCATAAACTGTTTGCTTGAATTTTCTTATTTATTTTAAAACCTTCTGTTGCATTCTTATATACATTAACCTAATTTCATGTCCTCTCAAATGTTATCTGGGCCAGCGGGTGGTCTAGTGGTTAAAGTCCAAGGCTTTGAAACTAGACTCTCAACGGCAGTAGGTTCGAGTCCTCTGCGCGCCGGAAATTTTTCTGAATAAGTTAAATCCGGCGTGTCCATGGATGTCGTGTGTGGTGCGTATGTTGAGTTGCATGTCTTTCAGGGGTGGGGCATGTTAGACCGGTGTATAGCACTTAGTGTGCTGAGCCCGGGTAAGGGGGTGGGATGGGAATCATGGAGTCGTGCTTACGCACGGCCTCATGATTCTTTTTTTAAAAAAAAATGTTATCTGTCACAGTTATCTCATTGATTGCTGTTACAAAAAATAAGGCTAGGTTTGTAGGCTTCTCTACAGTATTTAAACTAATTATATTAAAATGTTAAAAAATTTTATAATGTTTTCTGTCTATAAAATTTTAAACAGAACCATTCTTGTATACATTAAACACCCGAAGAAATTGTTGCAAAGTATCTTTGCACAACATAGTTTTTAGGTCATTATTTCAAGTTACGTAAGCCAAGAGAAATTTGAAGTTCCAAAGATGATGGGAACAACCGGTACAAAATTTAAAAAAACCGTATTATCCGAAAACCTTGCACTATAATGAAAAACAAATTTGACGTCAGCGTATCGATTTATGTTTGGCAATAACAAAATAGTAGTCTTATATTTAAAAAATCTTTTTAATATTGAACACCAAAACACGTTAGTATTGTAGTACGAGGACAGAGTGAGCAGTTTGGTAAAACTGCAACAGAGGGCGTCAGAATCGCAAATTCCAGATGATATTTGTCAATACCATCTGTCACTAGGCCACGTTAAGACTTTCAGACAGATCTGTCGTTTAGTTCAGTTTTGACAGCGATTAAACGCAGAAAACCTCTCGTATTTTTGCAAACATGGGAAAAAGTGAATTTCGTGTGTTAATTAAACATTATTTTTTGCGTCCATTACGCAAACCAAAACAAAGCTTGATAAATATTATGGGGACTCTACACCATCGATTAAAATTATTCACAAGTGGTTTACTAATTTTCGTTGTGGTCGTACAAGCACAACTGATGCCGCACGTTCAGGACGCCCAAATGAGGTCATCACACCAGAAATGATTGACAAAATCCATGATATTGTATTGCAAGAATGAAAGTGTGCAAGATAGTTGAGATAGTACGCATCTCAGATGAACGTGTGCGCAATATATTACACGAACATTTGGATATGAAAAAGCTTATCCGCGCGATAGGTGCCGCGTTTGCTCACAATCGGCCAAAACCGCACACGTCTGACAATTTCAGAGGCAGGTTTGACGATGTTCAAGCGCAATAGAAAGAAGTGTGCTTTGTTTCATAACTGTGGACGAAACATGGAACCATCGCTATACACCGGAGACCAAAGAACAGTCTAAACAGTGGATTTATACTGGCGACCCTGCGCCAAAGATGGCTAAGACGATTTTATCGGCCAACAAGATCATGGCTACAGTTTTATGGAATGCACAAGGCATAATCCACATTGCTTACCTTGAACAGAGAAAAACAATCAACGGCGAATATTATTGCAACTTATTGAATCGTTTCAAGGACGTTTTGAAACAAAGCGACCGCATTTGGCAAAGAAACCAGTTCTCTTCCATCAAAACCATGCACGGATACACATGTGTGTAGTTGCCATGGCAAAAATCTATGAATTACGCTTCGAATTGCTTCCATATCCACCATACTCTCCAGACTTAGACCCCTGCGACTATTTCCTGATTCCGAACTTGAAGAAACGGCTCGGCGGAAAGAGATTCGGCTCTAATGAGGAGATCATCGATGTAACAAACGCTTATTTTGAAGGGTTGGAAATATCGTATTATTCGGAAGGGATCGAAAAATTGAAAAAACGTTAGACTCGGTATATCGACCTAAAAGGCGACTACGTTAAAAAATAAGTTGTTTTTTAGCGA
The DNA here is from genome assembly GCA_958336395.1 of Ctenicera cuprea. Classification (NCBI taxonomy): domain Eukaryota; kingdom Metazoa; phylum Arthropoda; class Insecta; order Coleoptera; family Elateridae; genus Ctenicera; species Ctenicera cuprea. The sequence goes on along the minus strand of OY284494.1, from coordinate 9,829,639 downwards.
AAAAATTACTTTTTGTTTCTTTTTTTACTAGATTTCTCACTCCACCCTCGTATATGTTTTCCATTGACTTCACGACGTACACGTACTCAAACGGTTAGAGTAGGAGTGAAGAATTTCAATTAATATCGTTGCATATTTTATTTCTTTAAACACACCCCAATGTTCTGATGCAAGACTTCTCAGGAAAAACGTTCCGTAACATGTTTTAAAAATTATACGTTCTACTTTATTCTTTAACATTTATTTAAAATATTCTGCAGCGTTTAAGTTGGGCGAATGCCATGGCCATTAAATTCCACTAAAAATGTGTTCCGCAATCTCTTGCAATTTGCTGGGTAACATTCGCGTGATGGCATGAGATATTATCTTAAAGATAACAAACTTACATGGCCACAACATTTTGAGGAGGTCAGAAACGAGACATTTTCTTGCAAAACTATTTCATCATTTCTAACTATCTATTCTAACCTTGTTTTTATACCACAAACAAAATGTTATGCAAAGCCCTGTATATGGCGCAAAATAGAAAATAATTAAAAACATCGGAAACGGGTATTTCCTGTTTTAAAATCATACAGTTTTTTTTATCAGCAAAATTACGTATATATGATAAGAACATCGTGACGAAAATCCAATTGTTAGAGTATAGCCTTGGATTTTGTTAATGCGTGAAATTGTTTATTGAAAATTCAGGTTACACTGTAAAGTACTGCAATTTCATGTATTGCTAATTGCAGTAATAATACTGCAACACTACACCTTTTGAACAAAATTTGAACAAAAGACGGCGAACTAATGCCGTTTTACGTAGAAATACAAATCACCTTAATTTAAACTGCGAAACCCGTGGTCTACGCCTCACGATTGGTTGGCAACTTCTTTATAAAAATTAATTAAATAAGTTGTTTTGGAATGCAATACATGTACCGAATGTGCCCCGCAGTATTGTATATTCTGAAACAATCAAGCATAGTATACAAATAAATTTGATTACTGAAAAATGTACGTCATATTTACTGCTTGTAAATATACACGGAGGTAAAGTCAAAGGCCACGCATAACTCCTCTTTCCCCAAAGTCGTTTTGGATACTGAACTCAAGCTGTCCCGGTTCCTGCTGCAAGCAAAACCCTAGCATTATGTGAGCCCGAAGCATGTATGCGTTCTGTAGCCCGAAAGCATGTGTGCGCCCTACGGAGTACGGAGGCTGATGTGAAAATGCCAGCTATCGGCAGATTATGATCGAGTAATGCAGAGAAAGGGTTGAAATCAAAGCAAGTTATTTGTATCTAAACCTATAGCGATTCGTTGTGCAAAAGAATATAAGTTCTAAGTAATACACGTGTAAATATGGACGTTTCAGCAGCGGGGGTCACCTACCACTAAAAGCTGAGACACGCCAAGGGATCCGGATTTAATAAATATATAATCGCTTTGTTAAACATTCGGTTAATATTCTCATCAAGGTACCTTTGTTACTAATCAAATATTCGATAACCGTTTCCTTATTTTTCGCAAAATATTTGTAGCTATTTACATACCTAAATATATTTTTCACAAAATTTAATTTCTTTCGAAATGTTTGCAATTTAAATTCAGCACATTATATACTCGTGATAATTTTTTAATATTTAGTGGAGTAAATAACATACATATGTTAATTTAAGAAATACTGTATAATTTGTAAATTATTTTACCATAAAAGGTAAAGTTTTGCAACTTTTTAATCTAAGATAGAATTTAAAATTATTATGATAAGTAAGTAATGTCAATGCTCCCTAAGAACTTTGAACTTTCAGTATGAATTGTATATGTCGGTTAATAGTATAAATGCTTGTAGGTGCATCTTTTTCAAGTGAAAGTTATTTAAGCAAAGATAGGTTTTTAAGCTGCAATGCAGAATGTACCGGGTGGTGATAAAAATAGTTCTTTGTTTTCGGTTTTGCTTTTGATATCCAACCCTAACAAAAATTGTATTTATGCAAATAATTATCAAAGTCAACTTTTATTCGTTGTTCTCTGGCTTAAGTGTAATAACAATAAAGCTTGTAAGTGAATTTGTATTTAAACTACAGCAAATGCATGTTTAAATGTTTCGATATTTTATTTGCGCTTAACATAATTATATTGTAATAATTTTTCATTTTCTAATGTACATTCCATAAATTGTTAATTGCATAGAACATGTGACTGATACTGTGATCCCGTTTTTTTTAGCTTGATTGCCGACGAGTGCTAGTTCAGATGATAATAGTCCAAAATAAACTAGCACAAGTTTATCACAGAGGAAGACGACTACGTATTGTAATTGTAACGACTATACCCACTGAACTATACTTATACTGGAACGCGCGCTCGGCCCGCCAGCCCGATCCGAGAGAGAGGGCCGCAAGGATCATCTCTGTCCTACTCTCGAGAGTATGCGCATGCGTAGAGCAGTCGATTGTCATGTCGCAACGTTTGAAAAGGAACTCGCGGAGCGGTACAAAAAGGACAGGAATGATCCTTGCGCGCTATCTCTCTCGGCTCGCTTCTTTTCTATGGCAGAGACCGCCAGTGCGCGTTCCAGTATAGTATAGTTCAGTGACTATACCACTCACATTTCATTGAACTAATCACAAATTTCCCTTTTCATAAAACGAACGAATCGCGTTTGTTTTATACTGATTAAACTGCATGGTCCTGTTTAAATAAGTTATTAAACCCACAGTAGCTTCGAATAATCGCCCTTAACGCGTTTAAAACTGATGTGCACCGAGTTTTGGATATATTTATTATTCTTTTAATACGGTTTTTATTTGCTTCGCCAGAAGTAAGTGTCATATTTAATTATAACATAATTAAACAAATAATTGTCTCTGTCGTCCAGAAGCAAAAAGCAAAATACGAGAAATGTCGACGGTGGCCGATGATAACAATGTCAGTGTCAACCAACTTGAATCGCGAGTGTTCAAATCATAGTTCAAATCATGACCGACCTGAAATTGTATCTTGGTGACACGTTATATGAACTAAAATTTTAGACCAAAATAATGCACATGCCCTCAAAATTTTTATGAAATACTACTTAACGATTTTTTTTCCAAAACGATCTATTTTTACAACAAAACTTCACAGCAACCGTAAATAAGAATGCTAAAATAAAAATTATATTTACAAAATGACGCCACTACAAAACATTTGGAAACAAGCAAAAAAACTATGGTTAAGAGCGCCGATTCCGAAAACACTCGAGCATTTCCGACTAGTTTAGTGTTACCAAAAATGCGTCGAAAAATAATAGGACTCGTGAAAAATCGTAATCACTCGTATTATTTATGACTATATCACGCGTAATTAATTACGAAGTTGCGTTGTTTAACTTGCGGGATCGTGTCGGAAATGATAGTCCTTTTTCGCGTACTGTACCGCAATATTAACTTGTTGTGTTGAGTGGTTTTATCGTGGTTTTTTTACGTTTTGAATTTCTCTAGTGATTTTCTTCACCAACAAATTAATGTTATTAGTTTTTGTCACGAAAATCGAACACTCCGATTGACTAATTGAAATGTGTGTGATATAGTCACACTTAAACCTCTAAATACGATACCTCCGTATTCAGTATATATGTTTTCAGTACATACATAGTTTAACTTTTAACATATTTTCTGTTTGGATGAATAGCTACTTGATTATAATTTTCCGCGTCTGTTTGCATGGTGTCCACATAACAACGGATCTACTATTATATGAGCGGTTGATAAAAATTACACTAAGATCATAAATCTTGTAAATCTAGAAATGCGCAGGTTATAAATGTTAGGCTACTTTCCAAATATGTTGTTTACATCAAAATTTAAAAGCATGAGCCCGGAAACATTTCTCTACAAAGTTGCAGCCTCCGGAACTTTAGGTAGATTGCGCCAAGTTAACACGCCTATGTTTAAAGGTGTGCACTTATCATCCTATTTAATACTATGTTAAAATTGTGTCATGGAACATGTTCCGTGTTCCACATTCCACGTTCCATAGGTTTGCGACCTACTTTACGGAACAGTCTGAACGCTTAGGACTGTTCCCTCTTCTGGATCTGTAATATCGTAAGAAAGCTTTTCCTAACATATATTCACATAACCATTTTTATTCCTTTGATGTGTACTCTCAAAGTTTCTACGTACTATTAGCGCATCTTGAAGAAACATTTGAAAATTTTCATGGCAACTCGATTTTTCACAATTAGAAATTGAGTTATCTCCTTGGCCTTAGCGACTTTCAACAAGCGTATCTTTTTGTGTATGTTTTTTGTATGGACAAGCAGATTCTTAAAAATTAAAAAGGTTTACGATATTCAAATTAATATTATGTGACCCTCCCCACAGGAGAGACATATGGTGCACTTATTTAAACAAAAATAAGTAGAATAGGGTAGTATTCATACATAACATTTCAAAATTGTGCTGCAATTACTGACAAAGTTATCGACAAAAAAGCGACAAAACCATTCCTTTTTCCGGAGGCTGCAACAAACTTAAAGCAGCGTTTCCGGAGTCATTTTCACATGAACTATTTAACATCTAGGCTTCCGGGTTGGAGCCGCGTCATCGGTGCTTGAACTGCCGACGTTTCGTCCTCGGTTGCACGGGACATCTTCAGGGCTGTGGTCGCTTTGGGATCTGAAACACAACTGGCGAGACCGGTGCAGGCACCTGGTTTATAAGGGACGAGTGGGTAACAAGGTGTGACTGCTGGGTCTGTTCCTTCCTCCGACCAAAGACAAGTTACCTACCCTCCAATCCTGCGGTGTGTATAGTGTACCTTTTTTTCTTTGGGAAAGCTTACATCGGTGAGACGAAGAGGCCGATCAGCGTTCGAGTTTCTGAACACGAGCGCTGCACTCGACTGAAACGTCCCGCAACTCGATACAGACCATAACATTCAATTTGACAAGACCAAAATCCTAGCCCGTTCTTCCATCTACCTCAAACGTGTGATCCGTGAATCCATAGAAATACACAAAACTCCTAACAATGGTAACCGAAACCACAGCTATCCCCTCCACAATGCCTACAAACTACTATTTCCGACTAAACGAAAGCCCCGCCCTGCAACCGCTCAACCGCTACAGCCTGACAGCCAGTCACAGACCCAGCAGTCAGTCACACCTTGGTACCCACCCGTCCCTTATAAACCCGGTGCCTGCACCGGTCTCGCCAGTTGTATTCCAGATCCCAAAGCGACTACAGCCCTGAAGATGTCCCGTGCAACTGAGAACGAATCGTCGGCAGTTCAAGCACCGATGACGCGGCTCCAACCCGGAAGCCTAGATGTTTTAATATTAACAACAGCCGCGGAAGCTTGCAACTTAGATTATGAACTTTTTTACTTCTCTTGATGTTAACAAGCTATTCCATACACTTTGTATTTTTAAAATACCTAAAAATCCCAAAACAGATTATGTAAACTTTGTTAATTTGAAGCCAGCTGAAAGTGCAAAATTAATAAAAGCCGGATTTACATCAAAAGGAAGTTAATGGAGAAATAGATCGATAAATCGTCATCAGAAAATATCGATATATCAATCTATCGATGTATCGATAATTGTCTTTAAATTATCGCCATTCGCTATTATTGATAATATCTGTAATATTGAGAAAAATATTCAAAATACATCGTCAGTACAATACATTACACGTGCCTCGATGTTCTTGTGATAAATTTGGATTGATTTTTACCTTGTGCTCGTTAATTTAAGGCAATTATACGAGCTCGAAGCGTCATAACTAGGGGTAGGCGATATATCAATACACACCGAATATCAGGAAATATCAAATATCGATAATATCGCCCATCCCTATACGCCACTGTTTTTTAATTTTTGATTTGCTTTTTGAAATCCTTATTGAAAATGTCAATCTAAATTTAAAAAAGCAATTCTTCTTCTTCTTTATCTTTCACCTCTTATACCCGAAGGTGTCGAGGAAAAATTAAAAACAGTGCAGGCATGACCTTTTTATTGGAAAAAAATCACCCCATTACCCACACGTAGACCCCTGATGGCATTTGTTGGAATTTAATTATAGTCAGAAAAGTTATAAAGCATGAGAAATTTCAGTAGAATATTACAAACCGTTGAAATATTTTGAATAGCTTAAAAAATAAATCTTTTAACACCCTGTATCTTGAAAACTAAGCTGTAACGGACATATGCTATATAGTTCTACAAACACTCGAACGTTTTTTCGCAACCTTCAAAATAGTGGTCGTTGCGATTTATATCAGTGATGAATGGTTGGCTTGTTCGTAATTTTCAATCTTCTTGATCTTTTAAATAACCGGTAAATATCACCCCTTTAAAGAATAAAATGCAGCACTGGATGTCGATTTTCTTATTTAAAACACTCATGGGCGCCTGCAGGATTTTTGCCACAGGGAGTCAAATACTTTGCCGCAGAGAAAATTGTTTTGGTTATAACGATAATAAAAAATAACGGCCGTAATTGCAATTTATGTTACGCTGTTTTTCGTGATTTATTAAATGAAAAAGAAGTAAAAATAGAAAAAGAGAAAATCTATTGTTACGTTCTTTTTTATAAGTGCATTGTAAATCACAATATTTTTCAAAAAACCTAAATATCTAGGGGAGGGGGACAACTGCCCGGGCTTGCCCCCACTTGCGGGGGCCCATAAAAACACTATTGGGATCTCGCAAACTGTAAGAGACACAAAGTCGGTTAACTTAGATAAAAGTTACCTAATTAGGGGAACAATGCAGTGGTGATTTGTGTTTCCCAAAATACCCATAGCTAACTGGGCATGAGCAAGAAACTGTATCAGTAACTTATACACCTATTGCATCGTTATTTGTTATCCAACCTCTCCAAAGGTATTGAAAATGCACTAAAAATAAATTGCTAAATTTTCTGGAGAGGAATAATCATCTTTTTATAAACATTATGGTGTCTTTCTCTAGTCATAAGATACTGCTGCACAAAATGGTGAATATGGGCGTACGAGGCAAGCTATCCTGAAAATATAAAGTTTTTCAAAAATTATTCCCCAGGCCAATAGTTATTTTTAAAAATAACTGTAATAAAATGTATGTATTCGTACACGAGACGAAAATTTTTACAAATTGGTGATATAAGAGAAACAAAATCTCTATTTGCGTTAGAAAGACAGTATTCAACTCTTCTTTCCAAATAGCCTTATCAATATTTTTTCCAGAGTTTTTTTATTCCCATGCAATAATCATGTAATGAAATATTACCATTAAGTAACAAAATTTTCAAGATAAATGCAATCAAATATTCAATTATAGGTTGGCCATGAAAACAACTTATATCAACAATTTTATCAAGTAGGTGTTGAAAGCAATTTCAAATTCAATGTTACACTTCACAATTAATTCTAGTTTTAAATACCTAGCATGTAAACTGTAATTAATTTACCTAAATAACTCGATAAATAAGAATAAAAATTATTAATAAAATTGATAGCAGTACATATTTAAAATTGTCTTTGCATATTTTAATAAAAACCAAATGTAAATTTCTTGCATATTAAACCTGTTACAGCATATTACTCTTATCTGTATACTGTTTTAAATTGTATATACTATATTTTATGCACAATGCATACAATTGTAGCATATATGTGCCGCACATTACTCATAAAAACATTTCGATAAAAGAGTGCACTGTAGGGTGACCACGAGCACATGTAACAACCGGCCATGCTCTTATTTTTTTAATTATTAATTAAAATTTTTTTTGTTAATATACACATAAAGTGCATACTACGATGTAAAACGGTGTTCCGGTTAAACCGGAAGTGATAACAGTTTCTTTATTTTTAATAGAACACTCAGTATATTTTTGCATATTTGGATAAACCTCTAAATTTTCTTTACAGCCATGTATAATATTTACCCATTAATTTTTATTGTTAGCTACCAGAGGCCGTCTAGCTATTTCTAATATCCGTTATTAACACAATTTTATTTTATTTTTGTTTTTTAAAAATAATAAGGTATGTTATTGGTATTAAATTAAAGCAAATAAAATGGCAATTTAAAAAGTGCAAAAAAATTATCTTCTTCTTCCTCCTTTATTTAGGCTATGCCTGTATTTCTTAAAAAAAAATTATGAATACTATTATTAAGCACTTATTTTTTTTTAAACGCCCTCTAGCGGCCAAAATTAAAAGTTAATGTATAAGTATTATCTTTGATTATATACCTTTAAGTGTATAATAGTCAATGGTATTACACATAGCAGTAACGAAAATTTAAAGGTCTATCCTAATATGGAAAAATATACAGAGTGTTCCATTAAAAATAAATGTTATTTATCACTTCCGGTTAAATAAGAAATTTAAATTATAACTGTTTTACGTCGTAATATGCATTTTTATGTGTATATTACCTAAGAAATAATTGAAATTAATAATTTTCAAAATTGAGAAAACGACCGGTTGTTGCAAGTTCTCGTGGTCACCTGGTATACAATGTTTTTATAGGAACCAGCCCTCTTATTTAACCGATTATTGACCTATAAGCCCAACGTGATGAAGCAAACTGGTGACTAACTATATTATTAATCAATGAACAAACTAAAGTGACCTAGTGTAATGTTGCCCTTATAGCGTCTACGGTAACTTTCATACTTCGTTGAGTATGATTATATTATTGTATGATTATATTATTATGTATGTATTGTAGTTTTGCATTAATAACAATAAAATAAATGCGCTTGACCCATAGATGGCACAGGGGCCAGGACCACATGGTAATAAGTACGTGGGAACTGGGCCTCTACACTCAACATACAAAAAGTCGCCATTTTTGGAAATACCTATTAGATATGTTTTTTGTAATTGTGGTTGTTTAATTTTTATTAAACTAAATATTAATTAATAAATCATATGATATTAATTTGTTATATCAATATCATTCGAGTAATGACAATTTCTGTGTCAGAATTAGCAACACATTCGGAGAATTTTACCTAAACAAAATTTTTGATTTTTACTTTTTTATACATTCAATAATTACAGGTAAGCATGGATTTCATGAAAATTCTCGATTTAAGATTTTGACGGAATTACATGGTTTAGGACTACAGGAGCTAAAAAGGAGTAAAGTCGGAGGCACTACACTCCATTGCGGAGTTTGGCCTGCAATGCTCCCGATACCCAGCAGCTCAAAAAGATTTTTCATAAATTTAAAACCATGTCTGCCTGTGATTCCGTTGGTATAGTGTCATATTCATTTCCTCCAAAGAAGTAATAGAGGTTAGGAAGGAGGGTTTCGAGTTAGTTGCACTTAAAGCACTGTAACGGATGTGACGTCATCGCCGCCATATCCAGACACTTTTGGTGATTCATTTGTGTCGGTGATGGTTGTGTATGTTTACAAATTTTGTTATTAAATATGGTTAGTTGTATTTGCTGTGGTTGCTCGAGTACAAAAATTAACAAGCAGAAAGAAATAACTTTCCATAGGTAGGTATTTTACCAAATGTAAATAATAAATTCCAATTTGACGTTTGAGGTTAAGACAGTGGCGGAGAGGTCAATATTTCTCTAACCCCAAATTTAGGTTTCCAAAGAATGCAGAAAGGAGAGAAAATTGGGTAAGATTTAATGGGCAATAAAATACTTGTACTTTGTTTCCTTCTATAATAAATTGGCAACTAAAACGGCATACTCATGTTTTATAATTTGTTTGTTATGCCCTAAATATAATTTTCTGACGCCGCCACTGGTTACACTTCCGCTACGTCACAGTTTGGCAGCCATGTTCAGACACCTTTAAGGTTTACTGGCCAATGTGCATAAGCTCCTTCCTAACCTCTATTACTTCTTTGATTTCCTCAATACTCCCGATGCTGGGCCGATTTTGATGCAACTAAAATAATAAAGTTGGTATACGAAAATATCAGTGAAAAAGTTTCTTTGGTAACATATATTTCAGGACCTCAATTGTGTACATCGGAAATAGAAATCTGATAGAAGATTTTGAGGCAAATCAAATGCCTTTTCCCTAATTCTCTGGCTTCAAACTGCATGGCGGTCGCTACGATGTTTTGAAAATTATTGTTTTTATTGCCATGTTAGTATAAAAAACAAGCTGCTAGATTTGGTACAAATTTGAGTTATTGTAATAATCCTACTACAGAATAAACTCTTTCATCGCAAACAATTTGCCTATCAAAAAAGCAAATCTACGATTGGAGTTCTGCATTGCTTAACGAATATTATAGACAAGACTCTCGTAGCAAAGAAAATGTCTGCATTCATAGCTACAGAAAGGGCTTTTGATAGCACCTCCTATGAAAGCACGCAAGAAGCTGCAAATCAAAAAGCCTCAACTATAAACGAGATAAAATCCTTGCCAAGAAACATAAAGATCTTGATGGCCAAGGTGACAGCAGTAAAGGGCTGTAAGCAGGGCTGAGTATTATCGCTCTTGTTGTGGTAGCTGGTTGTCGAGGGTTTCTTGGAAAAGCTGAGTAACAGTGGCTTTGATGTACAAGGGTTTGCTAATGACCTTGTCCAAATCGCCCTAAATCTAGTCAAGAATTGGTATTGTATAAACAATTAAGCGTAAATCTCAGCAAAACAACTATTGTTCCATTTGCTCTAAGAAGGAAGCTGAATCTGACGGCTCCCGAGCTGAATGGTACCAGGTTAGAGTTCTCTAAAGACTTAAGGGCTAAAGCCTAAAATGATCTATTGGTCGTGAGACCCCTGGTTACCTATGCCGCATTGGTATAGTGGCCAAAAACTGAACAGACTACTGCAATAAGCAAGCTCCAAAAAATACAGAGACATGCTTGCCTGGGGGTAACAGGGGCCATGCGGTCCTGTCCGACAGCCGCTATGGAGGCGATGCCAGACCTCCTACCATTGCACTTGCATGTGAAAAAGGAAGCAAGAATGAGCGCCTCAAGGGTGGAACAGACAACATATTGTAAAACAGGAGATCTGGTTGGTCATCTCAGGATTGTAGATATAATCCACCTGGAATTCCCGACCAAACCCAAAGAGAATGCTGGCAAAACGTCACTTTGACTGTCTCTTCGAGGTGATCATCAAAAGCCGCGCGGAGAGTACAGCCATAACCGTCACAGAATGCAAATGGAGCTAGTATATGGTATATGAATGGTTCAAAGATAGACAGAGGGGTTGGAGTTGGTGTAATAGGGCCTAGATGCAGGCTATTTATACCACTGGGAAAAACTCCAACCATCTTCCAAGTTAAAATTCACGCTATCAGCCTATGCGCACAAGAGTGCATTAGCAAAGCATTGCATAAAAGCACAGATATACATACTATTCGACAGTCAAACAGTTCTAAAGCTCTAAGCTTTTTTACTTTTGAGTCAAAGATTGTGACTGGCAAAAAACAACATGGTTACCCTAATGTGGGTGCCGGGGCATGAGAGAATAACACGAAATGAAGCAGCTCTTGCAAAAGAAGGAGCAGCAGCTGCTTTTTATGGGCCGGAACCCTTTTGTGGACTTTCAAAAAAACACGTTATGGAAAAGGTCCGTAAATGTGAAAAGAGACAGAAAAAGTCCTACTGGAACAACACTCTAGCCATCATCAAGCGAAGAAGTTTATTACCACCTCGCCTAAGAATGCCAAACGGCTTCTTGAACTAAGCAAGAACGACTTAATTAAAGTAAATAACAGGCTTATTGATTGAACATTGCCCTCTGAGGTACCATCTCAAACAAATGAGCAAAGTTGACAATGACAATTGCAGATTCTGCGCGCTGGCAAAAGAAACTGCAGAACATATATTATACGACTGCGATGCACCGGCACACAAAAAGATAAAATTCCTAGAAGAGGCAACAGTGTTGCCTTAAGATATACCTAGAGAAAATAGCCTACAAAAAGATCCCAAAGTTCGGAAATCTAAGAGTCCTTGGAGAACAATTTTACGTACGAGAATTTTCAAAACTACAAAAACTGTGAATTTAAGATGTACTTTGTAGGCTTATAGAGCAGTGGGAAATGAGCTACAAGTTGGTTTTGGTCTCAATGCTATAAGTTCGCTGTGGTGTACCCCCTATGAATTTCTGAAAATAAAAAATTAATGAGCGTTGGTTAATAAATGGAAAACAATAAAAGATTTCGGTTTAAGCTTATGATATTGCTTATCATTAATATAAGCTAAAGATCTAATTTTAGTTTGTGAATTATTTAATGTTTAGGAAGGCTAGCGTCGTTTCTCTCTTCCCACTTTTTTGACTGACAAATTTAGTCTTCGATGAAATTTTTTTTTTCCAAAAAATGCCCTTTTTTCAGAATAATCGTTTTCTAACTACATTACGACATGCAAGAGTGGTGCGGTTGTACACTCATTGTTGGCACCAAATCGTTGATACATCAATTTCTAAATTATGGGAAAATCCAGGCAAAGTGGTAAACTATGTTTTTTTATGATACTCTGTTTTTTAATTGGTTCTCTGCGTCGTTCAAGACTAAAAATGAGAAGTGTTTCTTAACTGGATGTATTACTTCTGGGACATGTTGCATGTACCGTGTCTGAAAGAACCCGTGTGTAATAAATGCTAAAATATAGACTATAGCTTGACCTTGTTAATCGCAACATTGTAACAAACTGTGCAGGGCAACAGTGCTTGAATATGTAAGATCTACGTAAATTCCCGTTCATGTACATATCGAGCAATTGAACCAAAGAATCACGTATTTATCGCATTGTGTTTCATACAATTTAAAACCACATAGTTCCAGTTGAACTACAAACAATTTAATCTTACAGTCAATATAAAATAAATTAAAGCACCTTTACAAAAAAAGAATTTGGAGGAAGTTCGGCAATTGAAAAGGCGTGGTATAAGGATCGATAGATTTATTTAAAAATTTTATAAATCCTAAAACATTATGTTTAATCAAACATTTGATTCTTATGAACTTTTGCAATAACTTGACGAGTAGAATCAAATGCAGACATTATTACTCTGCATTTTTATACTTGTCAATTTCACGATGTTAACTGTGGAAGATCCCATGCAAGCTGTAATTTTAGGTTTCCGTTAGTATTTACACCGAAGAACCGGTGAGTTTAACTCAATTTTACTTAATTGCTATACGTTTCAAGTACCTCAATTATTCTATTAAATGTTTAAATTTGGAAGTAACTCGAAAATACAGCAAGGGAAAGTAAAATTATAAATTAACTATTCTTATTAGAGCGAAAAAATGAGAAGCTGCATATTTTTTGTGTTGCGTAGAAAATATTCAACTCTTTTTCATATTTTTGTATTTATGTTTTAAAACCATTTCGATGAACACGTCATATGAGGCATTTAGGTACTAAAATGGACGTGAAAAGACACAGTAACAATAATTTAAAAATTCGACCATTACAACACAGTAATAAAATAGGCCAAAAAGTTATCTTAACATTAAACTTATATTTAATGTTACGTAAAGTAAACAAATCGATTTGATTAAATTTTATTGTTTGTTGCTTATTCGTCCAACTGCCTCTGAAAAATTTTTTTGTAAATTTCCATTGGATATAAGTATTATAAATTACTTTTATCACCATGGAAAAATATTTGACCAACAAAGAGAATCTTAATGAAAATTGAAGGCTTGTTCTTTGTATATAAAAGTTTTTATAGAAAACTAATAACAGTTGTTTAAAAACGAAATAATTGCAATATGTACTTTCATTTTTATTGAACGCACAAAGAGAAAGCTGATTTGTAAGAATTTCGCAACAAAAAATTACCAGTTACAAGCAAGGAATTACAACTGAAAAGAGGGTAAAAAAGAACGAAACTTTATTTTAGTCGGAATTTGTGTTTTCGCTGAAAATAATTTGAATCTTGAATCTTAAAATTAAGACAAACAAAGATTGGATGTGTTTTAATCATACATTTATCTATTGTAGCATTGATTATATAATCAATGATTGTAGCTATATTTATAGCTTTACAATGTATAAACATTAAAGTTTTTTTAAATAGTACAGCTTCCTATTAGATATAGTTTTTAAAGCAGGATTCTATTATTTAAGTTTGGGTTTTGCAACGGAATTTATTTTTAACACTGTTCTTTTGCTAGATTTTAACACGCCGCCCGGTTCAAACTTGAAAATCAGCCGCTTTTACGCACAGAAATCTGGAAAAAGCAGGAAATAGCTTAAGATTGTGCAAGTAGAGAACCAAGTTCTTGGTAAAGATCATGGCATTCGTCGGAGAAAGGTTCAAGGGTGTTTGATCATACTTGGAGCATGAAATATTCATACTGCATGACCAAAGTCTAGCAATTTTATTTTCGTTTTTGCGTGTACATGTAGAAATAATTAATAGCCTGTAGTTTAATATTTATACGACCTACTCTTTTAGGTATCTTGTAATTTAAAATTCGTGTTACACTTGGTTTTTTTTAATTAACAATTTTATATAACAGAAAAGTTGTTTGGTAATTTATCAATTTTAAATGGATATTTAACATACTTTTATGCTTTTCATAAATTGTGAAAGTAGTTCATCTTATATTTTTGATATGTAGAAACCTACAATTCTACAGTTTCTATATTTAAACTAGTAATTATTTCTGCAATCAATAGTTGCTATTGATTTCTAACTTCGAGAGCTCCTGTCTACAAAAGTAGAAAAATGATTTGCAATTCAGTTATGCATATAATAAATATTTAAATATTTAAACCAAAACGCAGATTAGAAAAAAGTTAATCAATCAGATTAATAACAGTACATTAATTTACTTAGATTATTTTTAAATAATACATTGTTTAATCTCAAAACACTCAGCGTTAGAATCAAATCATGATAAATATTTTTACAAAGCGCTGATCCTAAAATAGCTATTTTCTGTAAATGTTAGTAATATTTTTTCCCACTCATACTGTATAAATGCAACGTTAAATTGTTCAGGTACTAAACATTCATCTGTTATGTAAAATCTTTTTACATCTTTGATTCCATGTAAATTTAAAATAAAGTCTTGGTGGTTGTAGATTTAAATAAATATATTTTTCAGTCATAATGTATTAGCGATAGCGAGGGAAAGAAATAAAAGAACCAAATAAAATAAAGTAGATATTCAATTGCAAAAAATTGTACAAAAGGCATTTAACATACATACTTGGTTATCTAGAAAATATTTGAATTGTTTTGAAAACGAAGAATTAAAAAATTATAATAACGCTACGAATAGCGTCTACAGAAAATAAACGTATGACAATTTAGTGTATTTCCACAAAACCGCCAAGGAAGTAATTTTTATATTTATATTAATTTCTGTACACGAGAAATTTAATCGTACTGATATTAAAATGTGCTTTCCTTTAGAGTTTTAAAGATTACGGTATTAAAATATAAGAAAAATTGTAAAAAAGGAAATCCATGCAAAAGGAAAGAAAATGATACTTTAGAACTCAATATGCTAAAATTACACACGGAAGTTTAAGAATTCATTATAGATTCTAAGAATAATTATTTCCGTTAACCTTTAATTTGGCACGTGGAGCTATAAAATTAAACACAAATGCTTTATTTTGGGTTTCAAACCAAAATAGTATCAAAATTAAGTTACGACGAATCATAGTAGTAGCACGTGTTTTTCATTCATTATTTAAATTTTTACAACATAAAATAAACGTTTTCATACCTAGATATCCCATGAGGGTATCTAAATCGTGAGCCCCATCCATTTCGACTACAAATTTGTTTCTTCTAGTAAATTAAAGTCATAAGGCGCAAAAAGGCACTTCTACGTACAATGAAGTAAGAGCACTTTTACTGCACTTTCAACAGTTTCAACTTTCAACAACATATATCTTTTTGAATAAATGAGGAGATTAAAAAATCGCGACTGCGCGCAAGTTTAACCACATCTAGAAATAAACAAACTACTATCGCTGCTGTAACTTGCTAAACTGACAACCCATTGTACGATTACGACAATTTTGTAGCAGCAAAATCCGATAGCAATCCCTTCACTGCGCAAATTAAACGGTTAAAAATTAAAATGTGAAATCTTACACACTTTTATGTTGTATACGACTAGTTTTGAAAACAAATAAAGTAACGTAACGAGGTTCCAGCTTTTTTGTGGTTATTGGTTGTCGGAAACAATAATTATGTAATATGCAAAACAGTTCTTAAGAAAAATGACTCAGTGAACCATTAAAATAATTCCAAGCATTTTCTTTTGCCTTTATGGTCTAACAGTCTTCAAATAATTATAGTAGTGAAAACCAGAAACACACTCTTATCTTTGCTTGTAACCGTCAAACATGAACTCTAACGTAGTAGAAAATGTTGCATTGTGCAGCGGCCCAGTTCGCCTCCGCAAAAGTTCAATATCGCTAAGTGAAGTTGCGGGGTGCCCGTAGAGTATGAATAATTAACTTTAAAAAAAAAAGAAAACCGACTTCAAATAAAAACACAAAAGTGACATAAGTTAACAAAAAAGCAAAAAATAATGTTCTTTATACTTCTTCTTCTTCTTTTCCTTTTATAATAGGCAAGATGCCTGTTTTTCTTCACACAACTTTATGGCGTGGACTCTGTTGATGTCCACCAGCTCTCTGCCCATCTTTTTAGTGGTCTTCCTGGGTTACGATGTCCTTGTGGTTTCCAGTCTCTGGTTATTTTAATTAATCTATCATTACTTGTTCTTTCAATGTGTTCGTCCCAGCATTTTCTTCGCTGCTTTATAAACTTTGTTATATCTGTTACTTGGCAATCTTCTCTTACTACCTGGTTCCTAACTCTGTCCAGCCATGTTTTCCTGACGATCGCTCTGAGAGTGTTCATTTCAGTTGTACGCAGTAATTGCTTTGTCCTTGCCGTGTCTGCTCTTGTCTCAGCTCCATAGGTAAGAATTGGTCTGAAAATTGTCTTATATATTTTAACTTTACTTTCTTTGTGTAAATATTTGTTTTTCCAAGTTATGTCTCTCAAATACCCAGTTATTCTAGCTCCTTTTTGTGCCTGTTTCCTTACTTCGCAATATAAGTTTCGTTGACTTGATATCTCCGCCCCTAAATAATTGAAATTCATCACTTGTTCAATTGGTTTGTCTTCAACTACTAGCTTACAACGGATTGGTTCCTTTGATAACACCATCGATTTTGTTTTGTCTGTTGATATGCTCATGTTATATTGTTTTGCAGTCAGGTGGAAATTATGTAATAGCCGCTGTAGGTCATTTTCGTTATTAGCAATAAGTATTGCGTCGTCTGCATAACAAACAATTTGAACTTGTTTTCGGCCCATATTATATCCTCTTAGTTTATTCGTGCTCTGGATAATTTGATCCATAATTAGATTAAATAGTATGGGGCTTAATGAGTCCCCTTGTCGAATGCCGGTGGCA
Organism: Ctenicera cuprea; assembly: GCA_958336395.1. NCBI lineage: Eukaryota > Metazoa > Arthropoda > Insecta > Coleoptera > Elateridae > Ctenicera > Ctenicera cuprea. The sequence goes on along the minus strand of OY284494.1, from coordinate 9,812,269 downwards.
TTAGGGATCTCTTCTGTCATACCTTCTCCTGTTGAAATTTTCGTTGTTGTTCCTATGTTCATTTCATGGATTAGCCTAATAAGGTTTGATGGCGTGTTTTTCTCTTGTAAAATGGTAATCACATCTTTCAATCTCACTCGATCGAAGGCCTTCTTCAGATCTACAAAGCATAAGAAGGCAGGCATGTTATACTCAATCGCTTTTTCTGAGATTTGTCGCATTATGAACATCGCATCTATCGTGGATCGGTTTTTGCGAAAGCCTTGTTGTTCTTCACTTATTTATGCGTATGGTTCTATTTTTTCTGCGATTATTTTCGATAGAAGCTTTTGAGAAGTGATCAGGAGAGATATGCCTCGATAGTTGTCCGAATTCGTTTTATCCCTTTTTTTATAGATTGGAATTGTCAAGCTGCTTTTCCACTCTTTTGGTATACTTGCTTCCTTCATAATTATGTTGTATAATTTTAATAACTCGTTTTCTAGATGTCCTCCCCCGTACTTTATCAATTCATTCTGTATATTATCTGCAGGGCCTGGTGCTTTCCTGCATTTAAGGGATCTTATCGCGTTTTGTACCCCTTCCTTTGTGATTTTTCTATTTCATCTTCATTTCCGTCATGTTGTATGTTCATGTCTGTATGGTCTTCCTGTTCGTTATATAGCTTTCGGAAATATTGGCTCCACCTTTTGTTATCGATTTTGTTTATTTTCACTGTTTCTGCTATTTCTGCCTTTCTGTTGCGTAGCATTTTCTATACCTTCTTTTGCGATCCGTACATATCGCTTTCCATTTCCTTGGTGAAGGCTTCCCAGTATGTCTCTTTTATCAGTCGTACTTTGGTGTTTGTTTCATTCCTTATACGTATGTAGGTTTGCCAATTTTCCGCGGTTCTGTTTGTCTTATATTGTAAGAAGGCTGTTTTCTTTTCTTGCGTTATTTCTTTTATTTCTGGTGTGTACCAGGGTGTTTTGTACTTGGTTTTTCTATTAGTGTCTATTTTTCTTTTCCCTAGGGCTTCCTCTGCTGCACTGAGTATATTGGTTTTTACTCTTGTCCATGGTTTTTCAACATTGTCTTCGTCCGTAATAGTGTTGTTTTTAATTTTTTCTTTGATGCGTTCTTTGTAAAGGTGTTTGATTGATTCATGTTGTAGTGATTCTATATTAATTTTTTCTATTATGTTAGATGTTGTTTTTCTTTGTGGAATGCAACGCATGCAGATCTTGCTTAGTACCAGCATACAACAATTTAATACTTATTTGTTGTTTCGTTTAATGTAATTAAGAAATTATTGTTTATTATATAATTATTAATTGTTTTATAATTTTGAAGTCGGTGCCAAGTAAAACATAAAAATTCGAATCTAATTTGTTATTGTAGCAAACATAATTTTTATGTTTTACTTGGCACCGACTTAAAAATTATAAAACAATTAATAATTATATAATAAACAATAATTTCTGAATTACATTAAACGAAACAACAAATAAGTATTAAATTGTTGTATAAAAAACATTTATTTTTGCTTTTTAGTTAACTTATGTCACTTTTGTGTTTTTATTTGAAGTCGGTTTTCTTTTTTTTGAAAGTTAATTATTTTACAATTTTAAGTGATGGGTAGACCTAGTAAGGATGCTTCTCGAATGAGGAAACGACGTCTAGTTGAAACGGAAGATGAAAGACGGAAACACTAAAAAGTCGGTTAAAAAAAAATTTTGAGGAGTTCCCCGGTATATCTTCGAAGTTCAAGGTCCAATACCAATGAAATTATAATGGGACCACCTTGAAACTATACCTTCCCTAATCACACATATGTTTTAGCGATATTCTGCAAGTTCGTCGTGGCACAGATGGAAATGCGGGTGTACAGCTTTTTACTGCATAAATGGTTGAGGAGTCAACTCTCGGTTGGGGCCAAATTATCTGAAAGTTTCAAAAATTAAAGCAGAAGTTAAGTATGTATTATTTTTTATTTTAAAAACGTAATTTTGCAAATTGGGTAAAAGATGGAAACATTCTTTTAAACTCCCTAGCTTCAAAACGGCGATTGCCTTATTTTTAAAAGTTTGATTGATGTGAAATGAGACCGTACTATACATATTTTTATAAGTATTTCGAGTCTAAGCCGTGGTCATAAGTCACAGTTGACCAATGTTGATAGCGGTTCGACCGTGTAGTAACCGTTGGAGCTAGAACGTTGATACAAAAAATTCATTGAAAGATAGGATACTCCAGACGACAGACATGCTTCTCTCATTTGTCTGTTTAATTGCGTTAACACAGCTTGAACTAAAAATATTCTTTGAATTCTTTTTGAATTAATAAATCAAAACTGACGTAAATAATGGTTTATTTATAAATATTTTTTGAATTTGAATCCGTCATCTCTTTTATTATTTTTGCACTTGTATGTATTCGTTGTAATTAAAATATGTTTTTTTTTGTTCAGGCAGATCTATAAAGATACCAATCAGGGCATTAGATATCTTCAAAAATGTGACTTTATTTTTTTTTGTAAAAACATGTTCAAAACATTCTAATTAAATACATTTATCTTTAATTATGCGATTAAAATAATTATTCCGCACAACGTTCTGCTTCCATAATTCACTTGAATACAGAACTTTTGAACTGTCCCTGATGTTCATTTGTCGATACATATCCAGATATTTCTAGTTTCGAACCACTTTAGCTAAGGTAATGGGTTATCTTTAATTCATACCGAATTAGCTTGCGGCGCTTGGATAAATATAGAGAAACATGTGCATGTGCGTTTATTCAGAAAACCGGCTGCAAGGCCGCGAACAAGCCGGTTATTTACAGATTCTTCCGTTTTATTTTTTTTATGTCTAAGTGTTTGTTGCAAGTATGTATCTACTTAATTCATGTCTAAAAATAGAGCATTTACATTGTAAATTTATAAAATCTAATAATTATATGAAATTTCTGTAAACTTAGTCTTCGAGATTTTAAGAAATCAATTGTGTAACTCCACACACAGGTTATGCGGGTATTTTTCTAAAGTAAAACTATAGGTACTATTTTTAACTTGGGTTTTTCCTGACTTATTCTTTGCGGTAAATAATAATCAATCAACAGTTTACTTATAAACTTAATTGTCCAAAGTAAATTCATACCTATAGTATTACTACGAAGTAATCACATAAATCTAATTAATATAATCTCTCTTTTTCTCTCTTCTCTTACGCCGTCTTCCTTTTCTTCTTTCCCTATTCCCGTTAAGAAATTACACAAATCAATTAAAGGTAACAATCGTTAACACCAATTATAAAAACATGCTAGCAATTAAAAGTATTCATTAAAAAACAATAAGCACAGTTTATACATTTAAATATTACTATAATTAGACAGCACCATAAGCAACAAGTCTAATATCTGCGTCAATTTAACAAAATGTAGCATAATTATCGGGTACTATTTTGCAGTTTCAACTGATTGGTTAAACATAGGGTTTAGTTAATGCAAACTTATAGTTATTTTGTAATTCTAATCTGTCTCTCTCTCTCTTCTCTATTACCACTTTTTCATTTTCCCTCCCGGCTCTCACTCCTATTTTTTGCATTTCTCCCTTCTCTCCTTTTATCTTTCCCTTACTATCCCCTTTTCCCCCACCCTCTCACCCACCATCTTATTCTACTATTACTAGGTCGCCCACGTGGGCCAAATATATCTAATTTATTGTAAATAAAACAATTCTTAATTTCAACAGGTTTTTTATTTTAGCCTTATACGTATTTTAACGTGTTTATACGTCATTATCAAAAGCATGATTAAAAGTAAACAGTTGGTGTTGCTATAGGAACAATAAATCTTTACAACTTGATCTTGGTTTTCCATATCTGCGTTCAGATGACTCATTCCACAACGTCTAATAACGGTGATTTAAAAGATCAATTTGTTCATTCATTAAAGGTACAGATTTTAAATTTTTATGAATTTCAAATGCTTCTGGTATATCCAACTTACGTTTGTCATCACAAAAGTGTAAAAATTTAATAGTGTAATTAGATGCCATTGCATGATTGTGTTCTAATAAGTGTTTAGCGTAATTGGATTTATGGGGGTGTTTATATTTGTAACAACGTGCGTGTTCCTTATTCCTAATATCAAAATTTCTAATTGTTTGTTCTGTACAAACCGAATTACAGTGGGAGCAATATAATTTGTAGATGCCTGATTTTAGTTCAATATATCTGACCTTTTATTGAACACCCTTCTTTAGGTACTAAGTTTATCATCATCATCATCTGCCAGGATTAAACCGTTGTGGTGTGTTCCGGTCTCATATAAATTGCTCACTCCAACGTTTCTTTGGTCGTCCCAGTCTTCTTTTCCCTCGTGGTCGGTAATGTAGTAGTTGTTTTGTGATACGACAGTCGTCCATTCTTAATATATGTTCCCTCCAGTATTGTCTGTATTGGTCAATTTTTGTTAATAAATTAAAAATTTTTAGCTCCTGGCGTATCTCTTCATTCCTCTTATGGTCTAGTAGCGTATATCCAGCTACCCATCTTAGAAACTTCATCTCAGTAGATTTAATTGCGTTTCTTTCTCTTAGCGTAAGGGTCCAATTTTCTGATCCGTATAATAACGCTGGGACAGCCATTACCTTACAAAATTTTAATTTTGTATCTTTGTTAACTAGCCGTAGATGTCTTCTGATGGTTCCGCACATTTGTCTGAATTTGTTTAGTTTATTGTATACATCTTTACTGTTTGTGTATGTAACATTAAAGCCCAAATAATTGAAACAGCTTACTTGTTCAATAGTTTCATCATCTATAGTAATTTTCGCTCGTATTGGTTCTTCACCTTTAAAAGCTAGGACTTTGGTTTTTTTGTTGATATTTCTAAATTGTATTTTTTTGACATTTTATTTAATGTGTGTAGCGCATATTGCAGATTATCTTCTGTGGTTGCAAAGATTGTTTGGTCATCAGCAAACAAAATAGTGTCGATTTCGATATTGTTTATTTTAAAGTGTGTTTTTATTTTGTTTTTCCAGTCTTCTACGACTTGGTCTATGTATATATTAAAAAGCGACGGCGATAGAGGGCATCCTTGTCGTACTCCGCAGTTTATTGTTTCGGTTTTTCTTTCCTTCCTTCCGGTTCTTGTGTTGATAGTAATTTTATTTTCCTCATATATGTTTTGAAATACTTTGATGAAATGTTGTGGTATGCCTTTATTTAACATAACTAAGTTTATAATTTGCCATAACAGAGTTTTCCTGTTTATTTTATCACACGCAAAATCAAAAGCGATGAATATTTGAATGTTCAATTTTCAGCTTTATTCTAGTGTTTGCTTTAAGTAAAATATGTTGCCTAACGTTGATCCGTCGGGTTTAACGTGTTCAAAAAATCAGATCATTGCGGTTCCTAAAATATAAGTTACTTTAATGTTATAATTACATAGCTAACGTTATACAGTATTTGAATTAAATTTGTTAGTTTTGCATGACATTATTACAAGGTGCGATTCAGCAAGATTGTGAGAACACATGTAAACCTGCTTAAACGTAGCATTTATTAAGTCAGTAAGCTGTAAAATGTGTTTAGGTTTATTTATATTAAAAATGTAAAATTGTACTTTAAACATGTTATGTTAATTGTGCAATTCGTAGAACAGTTCCGAACTTTTTCAGGGTATTCACACATACAAATGAAATTGCATGTAATTTATAAGTTCGCTAATAGGCTAAGATTCCTCTTACCTTAAACTGACAGTTCAGTTTGAACAGTAGGCTTAGTTAAACTTGTCAACAATTAGCGTCGATAAACGGTGCTCCAACTACATAATACAAGGCCCACTTAGTACGGCTCTTGCATGAATGTTGAAAGTCGACAAATATTTGAGATTCAGCAACAAATCTACAACAAAATTAACATTAAACAGCTCGTGAAGAGCTTACAACTTAACCCGTTGGAGCATGCAATTACGCAGTACTTCAAACAAGATACCTAAAACACTCGTGGGGCTTACAATTCGACCGGTGGAAAAACTGCTACAACTATGGGGTTTCTAGTAAGCAACCCAAAAGAGACCGTGGTGAGCTTATAACTCAACCAGTCCAGTGGGAATGCTACAACCACAAACACCAACCAACCCACCCAGTTACTACCCATTGAAGTGAAAAGAAAACTAATTCCAGTACTTCAAACAAGAAGGCCAACTACGCATCTACATTTAAAATAATCTACAAGAATTCCACAAACTACCGAGAACAAACAGTCTAATTTTCTTAGTAGATTTGTAACTTTGCTTTTATCTGGTAGTGAGGATTTATCTATTGGCGTTGCAGAAAAATTCCCCAATGCCCAATTTCGAGACATCTATATGCTACTCCATTTCGGCGTTTGGATCGTAAAAGGGCAAGAACTGACTTTTTTACCAACATTGTTTTTAAGCTGAAAAGCAGAGCAACGAGTCAACCTGGTGACAACAATTTTAAAAATTATAAAAATTGTTTTGTTGCTTTGGTTTCAAGAAGACGCGCTGGTGCGCTTTAAGTGGATTTTAACACGCAGTGAGATCGCGCTGGAACGCTGTTCTTTGAAGAAGTACGCATGGGACATCACCTTCCTCCAACTTTTATCAAATATAAAACCCGAATACGTACTCGATATTCAGAATTTTTTAAAAATTATTTTAGACTAACATTACGAACCAGAACAAACCTTTTTCTTTAGAGAACCAAATTTGAATTCAAACCGTTATAAGCCAGAAAGTTTCGTGCATTTGAATAAACTCGGAGAAGCAATGTTTCGGCTTTATTTAGTTAATTTGGGTAAAATTAGAGAAGTAATCCTTCGGTTTTACACAACCGTTATTAGCGAGAAAGTTTAGTTGATTTCAATGAACTCGGAGAAGCAAACCTGCGGCTTTATTTAAATCATTTAACTCCCAGAATTATTATTTATTTTTAGTAAACCTAAAAAAGGAATCCTTCAGATTTATTTTAATAGGTCATTTCTTTATTTTACCGAACAACAAGTTATTAGATTTTTTCCACGTAGTTAATTTTATTTCAGCCAACTTATGAAGTCCTCATTATCTGATAAAGTTTTGATATTCCCAAAGGTTTTTAAAAATACTTTACAACTTATTTTCTCCCTGTAAAATTTCATAAATCGTTGAAATTGGTTAAAATTTGTTTGCAATGAAACAACTTTCAATTTTACATTTAACGTAAAATCAACGCGCCCTATCTTGAGCGTTTGGCACCAACCTTCGTATTCACGAATTTTTACAAACCACTAAGACAATTAAAGCCAGTAAAAAGATACAATTTCCTTACTTACCTAATCAAAATCACTGAAGAACGCAACAAACTAACTTTTATTCTTAGATAACAACACACTTGTAATAAGAGCTTGACGAAGTGACCACAGCGTAGTCAGCAAACATCACTGTTTAATTACGTATTGTTTTATTACAGTCAAACAGCAGACTTCTTCCAGAGTGTATGCGTTACTTTTGTGTGTAAACATTTTTTATTTATAAACAATAAACCGTCAGCGATTTTACCAAGGAACGCATCAATCAATCTCTCGATTGGTCATCTGACCAGCTGTTTGGCCGACATTGGCAAAAATCAATGTCAATCAATTCAGTGACGTAGCCGTTTTAGAGGAGCGAATCAATCCAGTTACGTACCGCTTTTATGGGACCATTTTGTTTAACTGTTGTAATTTAGTGTTGTAAACAATCTATTAACTTTTATTATCTGAAATGCCCATAAATATTTTATAATTGTATAAATAAAGGCAAATTGTATATAATTTTTATTCACAGTATTCTGTTTATTTTCTACGAATTCTGGCTTCTGATTTATCCAGGGTAATTCAACTGATTTTTCAATTTAGAAAAATGTCACTGCTTCTAGGTGGCTTCGAAGCACCAACCTTTGATTTACGAGCTATCTAGCTAGCAACTCGTTCATCGCCAGTTCTCACAAAGAATTAAAACCTAAAATCGGTTTCTTGATATTGGTTATCTCAAAAACACGGACGACTTTTTGTAAGGACCTTTTTAAATTGTCACTTGACTTGACTGAAAAATCGTCTTCACACTCTCGAAGAACTACAAGCGGCTATTGAAAACGAGATACGTAACATTACTGTAGATGATTTACAGAGAGTTTTTATTAACATGAGGAGGAGAGTTCATTTGTGTTTTCAAAGTAATGACACTCAGTTTGAGCAGCTATTGTAATTTATAATCAAATATGTATTTCTGGTAATATATACAATAAATTAAGCTAACTACAGCTAAAACTTATTTTTTGTACAGGTATTTCTGTAATGTAAGTAGACTTGTAAGTTATATTCTTCAATAATATTGTCTTGTTGATAGAAATTATTTGTTTGATTAAATGCAGTAATACTGGAAATGGTTTGGTGTTATTTATTTGGGGTTGTGTCTAGACATTGATTATGATTTGATTTATTGGGAATAAATCGGATCGTGGAGAACTTGAACAATGACGATTCAGGTCGTGTTTACAAAGCAATGCCATTCATTTTAAGCAGCTATTGTAATTTATAAATGAAATATATTTTTCTACAATAATATTCTTAAGTAAATCCTATCATTTACTTTTGATTTATTAAATGTTTTTACAGAGTTGTTTTAAGACGTGCCAAATTCATTTTTTATGAAAATATGTTTTCTGTGCTCTAATTTGTACGTGCTACGCCAATGGTAATTGCTACAACTGTCAGATTTAGTTTCTTGAAGCAGGGCAGTCACTTCTGTACAATGAGTTGCCTATGTTACGTGGTCACGTGGTTTTTGACCTTTTATGCTCACTCTGTATATCTGAAAGATTTAATAAACGGCATCTACATAACTGTGAAAAACAAAAACTTCCACATTATATGTCACCACTTACAATAAACTAGGTACGTTATCGTGCAATGAAGTATTTTAGCACGAAACGTGTTACTATTGTTTCTGAAGACGAACCCTCTACTTCTGCAGGAACGTCGTTCAGTGTTTACGCTATACCAGAAGAATTACTAGATTCTGTTGTAGGATCTTGGAATCGGTGGCGAATATTAGTTATTGGGATATTTTGTGTGTTTATGATATTTAATGGTTTAAATTTGTTCGCTTCAGAACTATTCACTCCATTACAGCTTGGATTTAATTGTACGGAAGGTACCATAAGAAGTAATTCCTGTTTTACTGTAAATGGGAGTCGATGTCACACTTTTGAGTTTTCTCAACATTATGGATATACTTTAACGGAAAAAGTTAGTACTTAATTTGATTTTCCATATTTACGAGGATCGTTCGTAATGTACGTGGCCTAACAAAGTCAACGCAATTTTTTTGTGCAAAAAATCATTTTATTTTTTAATATAGTCTGCTGCTCGCTTAAGACACTTATTTCAACGATGCTCCAAAGCAGCAATGCTGTATTTGTAGGTCGATGAACCCAAGTCCTCAAAATAGCTATTTACAGCAGTGATTACCTCGGAATTGGATGAAAATTTTTTTACCGCCGAGCAATTTTTTCAGGTTTGAAAATAGATAAAAATCGCTGAGAGCCAAATCTGGCGAATAGGGCGAATGAGGCACTAATTCGAATCCCAATTCATGAAGTTTGGCGATGGCGATTGCAGACGTGTGTACAGGTGCGTTATCTTGATGGAAAAGCACTTCCTTTTTCTCCAAATGAGGCCGTTTCTCTTTGTGTCGCTCAATTGCTGCAACAAATTGGCATAATACTCGCCATTTATTGTTTTTCTCTTTTCCAAGTAACTAACAACTAACAAAACCGTTTTTGCCTTCTTCGGTGGCGAAGAACCTTTGTGTATCTATTGTTTGTACTGTTCTTTGGTTTCGGGAGTGTAATGGTAAACCCAGGTTTCATCGACGGTTATGAAACGTAGCAAAAAATCTTTGGATTGCGGCGAAAACGTGCCAAAAGGTCGCGAGAAACAATCAAACGATTCCGTTTTTGCTCCGGTGTGTGCAAACGCGGCACCCAACGCGCGGAGTAATTTTTTTATTTCCAATTCTTCTATTAAAATTCTGTGCACACTGTCATTTGAGATGCCCACTAGGTCTGCTATCTTGCGCACTTTTACTGAACGGTCATCTAATACGATACGAAGGACTTTGTCAATCATATCCGCGGTAGTAGGCGTTTTTGGGCGTTCACTGCATGACCACGCTTAAACTCGGCAACCCACTTAGTAACCATTGGAGACGAAAGAGCGGACTTCAAAAATGTCGAATCCAACTCTGCTTTGATTTCGGTTGGTGTTAAGCCTTAGACTGTCATATTTAACCTAAAAAAAGATGGTTCTAAAAAATGGTAATGCAAATTCCGCCGAATTAGCGTCATCTATGTGTTAGGCCACGTACAATGTACATTTCGAACGATCCTCGTACATTTCAGGTTTCGTGTTGGAGTTACAATGTAGAAATCATATTAGATATTTAATCAATTATTGATAAATGAGTTAATGTGTAAATTATACATATAACTTATAGATATTTATTTTATTATTAGTGGAATTTAGTGTGTGATAAAAGAATACCGGACGAATTGTCCAATGTTCTCTTTCAATTTGGAATTGCCCTTGGTTATGTAATTACGGGACGTTATGCGGACAGGTAAATTCAGTATGTTTTACCAATATACTATACTTTAACTTTTCTGTACGTGTAGGTGGGGCCGAAAGAAAGTATTGTTTATCTGTTTAGTCCTCCAACCTTGCACTGGAATACTTGAAACTGCAAGTAAAAGTTACATATTTTTTAGCATTTTAAGATTTTTCAATGGTTTTTCGCTATCTGGAACAGCTTTAGTAGCTATAGTTTTAAGTATGTATATTTTCAGTTATATACCATATACGTTGATTTAACTAAAATACGGTTTTAGCTTGCGAAATATCGTCCAATAAGTGGAGGACATTTGATTTGGGACTTCTTTGTTTATCTTTTGCAATGGGACATGTCTTATTACCTTACATATGGATGATATTTGCAGATAGCATGAAGAACATATTAGTTATGTCAATACCACAAATTTTATTGATGGCGTTTATTGGGTGAGTATTATACCTCTGCAATAAAAATGTATAGTGACGTTTGTACAGTAACTATATGGATCTTTTCAGAGTAATAAAGGAATCTCCTAATTTGTTACTGTTAAAAAATCAAACAAGTACAGCCGAATCGGTCTTATTAGCAGTAGCACGTTTTAATGGACAGAAACTGCCATCAAACTTCAGGCTCCGACCAGTACAAATCATTGTACGTCTGTAAGTCAGCTTAAGTGTTTCATAAACTAAATAAAATTAATTTAATTTTTACGTTTGTTATTGAAATAAGTTTGGTAACAAATTGTATATTTTAGAATGTAAGTAATAGGCGAAGTCTAGGCTTTTTTAATATGTTAAAGCCTTCAAGCATGCGATGGGTTAGTGTAGCCGTATGCCTTACATGGTTTTTAACAACATTTATAAATGGGATCATGGTAGCACAACTTTTTAAAGAAAATGATAATATTCTGAAAATGATATTATTGTGTGGTATAAGCAGTATTGTGGCTGCAGTTGTGTGTTTGATACTATGCCACATTATCAAACATAGACTAGTCATTGCTGTAAGCAGTATTTTAGGGGGTATTACTATATCTGTTTCACACTATGTCATCGGACCAGTAGAGGTAGGTAGTTTTTTATTTTCTCAATTATATTTGCATAAATGTACAAGATCATTCTTCAGAAATTACCTGACTATAGGTTTTTACGTTTTCAGCACAACAAAGACATATTTGTGCTAATCCATTTAGCTGCTTATGGGCTCCACACATTAGCACTGTTTACAATTTGGAATATGACTCCTCGCGTATTTCCCACAGAAATAAGAGGTGAAGGCACAGGAGTTGCCTTTGCTGTTGGTGAATTAAGTTTCACATTTGCCCGACTACTTTTGCCGTCCTTTTATAATAGATTACCAGTTTTCTTAGCTATACTTTGGTGTTCCATTGCCGTTGTTTTAATTTGCTGCATTGTATTATTCTCTGTTCATAACCGCGAATTGCCAGATATTATTGAAGATGCCGTGAATTTTAGAAAGTGAGTTTTCTCTACTTATTTGCAATAATTTTATTTTAAGGCTGTCAACCATAATTCTAGTACTTATAAACCCACAAGGTGGTCTACATTAAGAGGAACATCCCCTACTTTAGATGAAACTGAGGTTAAAATAGTAGATTTCGAAAGAGGAACGTCGCTAACTGTTGGACAATCAAATATACCTCGTTTTGGCAACTTCAGAAAAACTAGAGCACAAGACCCTGACATAGCGGCACATAGTTTGTAAACGATTGATAATTGTATTGTCTGAATTTTAATGTTGAGAAATAAAACGTGTTGGTTTTTATTTTATTGGACATAACCTGTTAGACCTTTAACGTGAAGTAGATTACAACAGACCTAAAAATGAGCGAAACACTTCGCCTGGACTTTCCTATAAATTAACATTGTTTTATATTTTCCAACACTTTTGATGTACACCTGTCTAGACCCGGCTAGTAAAAGTAAACAGCGTTTATAAAAACTTCAAGCCTGAAGAGCGTAACTTAAACCTACCATTACCACGCTGGCTCCGCCTGCAACTGAGTACATGTGAAACAACCGAACTGAAATGAACCGGAGGCACGAGTAAGGAAGCGTGTTGATGTTTGAAAATGTATTAATAACTCGAGAAGTATTATTTTTAGCAAGAAATTACTCTTATTAATATATGTTTTCCCAAATACCTCCTCAAGAGTGTATTCCTTTGTTAAATAATATTCTTATTAACAAAAATCGTTGAGTTAATAAAACGGACTGAGTTGATTCAATTATTTGAATTTTGCACCAATCAAAATTATTTTACTTTTAATAATAAAATTTATTTCCAAAAAGATGGTTTACCCATGGGAAGTCCAATTTCACCTCTTTTAGCTAACATATTTATGGAAAATCTAGAAGATCAAATATTCGAATCAAATCAATCTGAGAAAGTTATATTTTGGTTTCGTTATGTTGATGACATTTTAGCATGTTTTAATAGTTTATTTGATTTAATTAATGAATTTTTAATTTTTATTAACAGCTTGCACCCAAACATAAAATTTACACTAGAAACTGAACAAAATAAGTCCATTAACTTTTTAGATTTAAACATAAAAATTAATTCAACTAATAAATTTGAGTACTCAGTTTACAGAAAACCTACACAAACAGACATTACAATACCACACGATTCTTGTCACCATAAAACACATAAATTAGCAGCATACAGGTCCCTGATACATAGGGCTTTGACGGTCCCTTTAGATGAAATTAATTATAATAGAGAAATTTCAATTATTAAACAAATTGCATACAGTAATGGTTATAATACTAAACTTATTGATACATTAATTAAAGAAAAAGATTATAAATTAGCCATTCAAAAAATTTATCCGAATATCCTAACTTCGTTCGATACAATTAAATATGCTTCGATCCCATATTTTGGTGAGAAATCAGAACAAATTGCTAAAATTATAAACAAAACAAATAAATATAAAGTAAGCTTTAAAACAACTAGGAACATCTTAAATACTTTGTTTAATGCAAAATCAAAAACAGACGATTTGTTAAAATCAGGCATTTACAAATTAAATTGTTCGCATTGTAATTCGGTTTATATAGGCCAGACAATTAGAAATTTTGATATTAGGTATAAAGAACACGTACGCTGTTACAAATACAAACACCCACATAAATCCAATTACGCTAAACACTTACTAGAACAAAATCATTCAATGACATCTAATAACACCATAAAATGTTTACACTTTTGTGATGATAAATGTAAATTAGATATACTAGAAGCTTTTGAAATTCACAAACATTTAAAAACTGTACCGTTAATGAATGAGCAAATTGATCTGTTAAATTCTCCTCTACTGGACATTTTGGAATAAGAAATCAAGTCATCTGCAGACGATTACCAAGATAAGTAAAAAAGTTCTATTGCTATAACAACGCTAACTGTTTACCTTCATATAACCTTTGACAATGGCATGTTAACATGCTGAAATACGTATAAGGTTTAAATAAATAGAAATTGTTAAAGTGATTAAGTATTTTATATACAGATAGTCATTTAATTTCTTGTTCTTTTTTCTCTAATACTTACATAGGTATGTCCCACGGCGTTGGGTTTCTAGTCCATTTAAATCAGTGTTGCTCAAACTTTTGTCATAAGATACCTTTTATTTTTTAAAATGCCATAAGATTTTATAAACGTGCAAATAATTTTCCTAATTTTGTTTATTGCCTTTTTGCTGATGAAATTATTAATGCCAAATAATACACAGAACATCAACCTTGTTTATGTTTGTTTCTAACCTAAAAGGTCTTTTAGCGAATCTTACCTTTTTCCTACTTTTGAAGATTTTACATACAAATCTAGGTATCTGCGTTTATTCACAGGATGATATTTTTTTTATTAATAAGGTGTAAAAATCTTGCCTAAAATGACGAATAAAAATGTAAGAGAAAGAAGTTTAGAATTACATTAATAGAAATGTATTTTTTTTAATACATGGTTAAAAACTGACTGAGCTTTTACAGAAAAGTAACTAGCGATCTAAACGCATATGATATGAAAGTTTTGGTATAAACCAATAACATACTGTTAACGAAACGACAATTTATTCCATTTCCCCCCTTTTTTACGACTTTCTTTTAAGTTATTTGTAAAATGTGAAACTCTAACAGCTATAGGAGGATAAAATGTTATAGCTTAAAGGTATGTCTAAAATATTGCAAAAAAAAACTTAAATTCCAAAATTTTGAAAATTTTAAGAATTTTTCAAAAACCGCACACAAGATATGATGCACCATAGGAATTTTTAAGAATTGAAAATTAGTAGTGAATAATAAAATATACAATTAACAGTAATTGATTTTAAAATTCAATATGTGGTAAGTTTGGTAAGTGGGTTTTTACTGGCAACAATTCTTAAAATTTTTGCAAAAATATCTATCTAAGTTCTTGCCAATGGTTGAATTTTCTTTGTTTTAAAAATTTTTATTTGCAAAAACAAAAAGTTAGGTCATATTTAGAATTTTTTACAAATACTAATTTAAAAAACTTTTAACTAAATGTAATGGTTGTTATTTACGTTATTTTTTATTTTTATATATTTTATTTTCAAAAAACGGCAGTCGGTGGGTGAGTGGATGTGTGTGTGTGCTCTCCATAACTTCAAAATGGATGGTTCGATTTTGCTGAGCTTTAGAATGTGGGAGTATATCAAAAATTTAACGGAGAAATAAGCTTTTAAAAAATCTCAAATCGGAAGCGGAAGCTAGACATGTTTTTTTGGTAGCATTTTTTAAAGAAATGGAATTTTCGAAATCTAAAAACGGAATCTGATAGAAGACAGGGCAAAATCAACGCTCTTTCTTTCGAACGTTCTAGCTTCAAAATGGCGACCGCTACGATTTTTTGAAAATTTGGCTTTAACGCTTTAGTACTCAAAAACGAGTTAACAGATCAGGATCAACTTTTTTGTTGCAACAGCTTTAATACAGACACAATCTTACTGTGCACAACAATTTTCAAAAAGATAATAACTATGAATGGAAGATAATAAATAAAAAAATATTGCTCAAAAACTGGCACGAACAAACACGATAGGTATTTCTAAAACTTTGTAGATTAATAGAGCTATGGATGAACTACAATTTGGTTTGTTTCCCTGTCCGTTAATTTCTCTAGGACACCTTCTATGATTTTTTTAAATTCGAAAATTCCTATCTTTTTAGTTAACAAACAGAGAATGATCTAAATTTTTGTTTTGGTGTGCTCAAGTGCTCTTGAGTGATAGTAGAATAAAGCTTACAATTTAATTTTTAGATACAGCAATATTTGGGGAAGAGGGTGTAATTTTTTCTCTCCCACTCATTTTTTGGCTGACAAATTTTCTCTTTCTTTAATCTTAAGAAATCTTTTTTTTTAATTAAATCCATTTTTTTTTCTCACGAAAAAATTATTTACTTAAAATAATAATAAAAATAAAATTATGTGCGGTCGTTCTTGCTAGAGTTGTAGGTGTACTGCGATGACTGGGGTCATTGTTGGTGGTTAAAACATTGATACTTTTGTAAATATGAGTTATAACTTCAGTTCAGGCGAAGTGCTTTGCTCTTTTTTTGTGCCGTCATAGTTTGATAGAAATAAAATTATCAGTTAGAGATGCATTACCTATGTGTATATTTATTTCATTTATACTCTCTTTAAAATTTTATGTTTAATATATAATACAGAGGCGGCAAAATAGGCTGGCACTCAGGCGGCAACTACTCTCGGCGCGTCCCTGTCTTTTACTATTATCAAAATCAGATTAGCTATTGAAATTTTTGCAAAACGTAGTAATTGTTTCTTCCTTTTATTATAGTAATAAATTGTTTAAGTATAGAAAAGTTTAGGTGAAGCGCTTTGCTCATTTTTAATAATTACAAACTTACCAGGCTAAACAACTGTATACGCATAAAAACTACAGCACTGTTATTAAAGAGTATGAAACTCGAAATAAAAACTGTTTTTGCGATTCTTCTCTTTGTATGTATCCCCTATAAAATGATGTGTTTAAAAATAACCAAGCGCTGTAACAAACAAGTTCAAAGACTGGATATATGTCTGGGTTCTTCAAGTAAAAATCAAGTAGATATTATTTCCAAGAAATTGAATTGAAACACAACTCGTTAATGAAATGAAATACGCGTCAATTCCATATTTTGGCAATAAATCAGAAAAAATTGCCAATAACATACCGATTAGTTAGTAGGTATATATATTAGGTAGTTAGTTTAGTTCTTTAGTGTAAGTTTACCACTGATGATGATAGCTTTCTGTAGAAATACGTATCTGGTATTTAGTTACTTGTGTGGAAAGGTGCCGTATTTTTTAAATTTTCAGACATAACATAACATAAAATCTCTGTATTTCTATAAAGGTTGGTAAGTGTCAAGGACGGTAAGTGTGTACTTAGCTCACTAAACGAACCCCGAACCCGTTCAATAATTCGACGTCAAGTTTTTTTCGATGAAGCAACGTGTATTATATGTTAACTAAACGTCAAAATCATAATCGAAAATGTAATAATACCATTGCCATATGTTTCCAGTTCTAGTGTATGTTGCAGGACAGTTAAAACGTATACGCTTTCTTTAATTACTAATGTTAGTAGTTTCCTTAATTTTCGATTTATTAGTAAAATAAATAAACAGTAAGTTACAAACTGAAGTATAGATTATTGGATTACTCTTCAATTATATCGTTCAGAGGAAAATAAGTGATCCAATTTGTTCTACCTATTTGTGTATCGAAATAGCAAAATTGGAGAGCAATGGCAAGCTGGGAAGAAGTAAAAAGATTAGCTGTAGATTTTCAAAAAGTACAACTAAGTTCTACAACGCAAAGGTAAATGTTAACCTTAACGGTATGCATGTAATTGCAAATGTAATACCTTTTCAATTTCAGGTTGTCAGAAAGAAACTGCATCGAAATAGTATCGTGGTTAATAAATAGAAAATTAATTGATCTTATATTTACAAGTGATGGAAAAGAATACTTAACTCCGTCGCAATTAGTTCAAGATATCAGAGGAGAATTGTACGTAAATGGCGGTCGTGTTAACTTTGTTGAGTTAGCCAAATCGATTGGTGTTGATTTAAATCACATAACAACACACATCGGTGAAGTTGTTCGTGGTCAAAAAGATATTCATTCTGTTCTTGGTCAATTAATTGACAGTACATACATAATCAAAATTGCAGGAGAAATCAATGAAAAACTTCAACAGCAAGGTCAAATTAATGTGAGCGATTTAACTATCCAGTATGATTTACCTGCAGAATTTTTACAACAGAATGTTTTGGAAAAGCATTTAGGAAAATTGATTCATGGTGAACAGGATAAAAGTGATTCCAAGATATTTTTCACTGAATCATTCATTGCTAGAAGTAAAGCAAAAATTAAAGGTGCTCTTGTTGGTTTAACTAGGCCGACACCTATAGCTGCTGTTTTAAATCTAATTGGTATGTCTGATAAGCTGTTCTTTTTGCTGTTTGATCAAACATCAATGTATGGATTCCTTACTAGCCGAATTCCAGGGGCTTTGTATGTACCCAATATTTATTCTCGTTCACAGGTATGTCAGATAGATATAAAATTTAAAAAAGCTTCTGTTGAATGTAGTTATTTAATGCACTAAAATTTCATTGTGTAATATGCAAAATTAGGTAGTTTGACAGACCGGTGCCTGGTCAACGGCCACTGCGAGTCAAACAGGCAGAAGGAGCACCACAAGGGTGCCCGTGACACGATAAGCTCCAAGAAACTTGCTGTCATTTTTATAATAAGTTACGGAGTTACCGGCTGCTTTAATGCTATTTTTTTGTAGAGGAGCTGCTGAAGCTCTATTAATAATAAATTTAACACTGCCTTCATGGTAATTGTTACATAATGTACTACTGACACTCATTAAATTAATTAGTGAATTTAAAATAAATTCAAATATTAGTTCTTGCATAGTTTTATAACCACCATATTAGCCGAAGTAGTGGATATAATTAAAGCACGACTTGGCAACAGCGTGGGCGGGGACTCGGAACTTTCTCGCATCTAGACGAGCCTCTGCAGTCTGCGCTGGCTTTGTCTTTATTGTCATAAGAATGCTGCTTACCCTTTCAATCATTCTGGCGACTGGGAAAACATTCTGTGAACTAAAAACTGAAACATTTTTTACGATCCACCATGACCCAAGAAAGACTTTCAGATCTATGCCACATTAGTATAGAGAATGAAATTTGCCAAACCTTAGACCTTAGTGCATGTTGAACCAGTTTTCATCTGCTAAAGCAAGACAGGTGGTACTTTGAATACATAATCATATTTTTTTTTTGTTATACTAGTTTATATACCGCCCATTCTATAAAAAACGCCCCGTGCTATAGCGCTGTTAAAAATTTTAAATCCTTAAACTATTTATATAAGGGGGGGGGGCATTTATAATTTCACACGCAAGTGCCAGGTAGCCTAGGTACAGTAGTTTGATACACATTTAAATTTTGCAAATATATACATTTTAGTTTTTTCTTGAATTTTTTTTGTACACATTACTAATCCATATTTTTAATTACAGAATGAATGGGTTACTAACTTTTACAAACAAAATGGTTATATAGAATTTGACGCATTGGCAAGAATAGGAATTTCTGATTACAAAACATACTTAAAAAAGCAGTTTGTAAATGAAGACACTATGCTTCTTAAGTCATGCATTATATCTAAAGCAATTATTGAACGTATTGAAGCCGATATAGATGAATGCATATCTAGCAAGTCGTATATAGATTTACAAAACAATCTTCCATCTGTATTTAATGATACTGACATTAAGCTCGTTATGGATAAGGTGTTAACACCTCAGAAGCAGAAGCAGATTATTTTATTAGATAATTTTATCATAAGTACAGCTTTCATAGACTCCTTAGCCAAAGGTTGTGAAATGTTAGTTCAAGAAAGAGCAAAAGTTGCGGTTGAATCTGGTAAATATCAGCAGTACCATACAGATACGCAAATATCAACCAGTAGAGCACAGAAAGCTGAAGGTGATTTAGAAAATATTAAAGTTGACAAACGTGAGGAACGTAGAAAAAAAGCTGCAGGTGGAAAAAGCGGCGGTGGAACACAAGGTAGAGAGACAAAAACCAGATCTACAAAAAAACCGAGTCGGGCAACGAAAAATGTCGATGACGATGATGATTATGAGGTGCAACAAAAGAAAGCTGCTCTTGAAATCATTAATATAGAAGATATTAAACTTCTCATACAAAGCAAGTTAGAGGATGAAGGATTAGACGAGCTTTTAGATAATATTTCTGGTTATTTACTACCTTCTTTAAATGAAAGTGGGCTAGAAATTGCTGCTGGAATATATGCAACTACAATATCGGATCGTACAGCTACTCGCAGACATACACATAATGATGTCCAAAATAAGCTCAATATTTTGTTAGGAGATATTCGATTATTTGAAAAAGGAATAAAACTGTTGCCATTGGATATACAACCTCAACTATGCAAGTACTTGCTAAAGACTTTGTGTACAGATATTGTCAATGAAATTCTGAATTACATATCAGCAGAAGAAGGATTAAATACTGTAACTGATAATTTTACAAACGAGCAACGTCTGAAATTTGTGAACGATCTGTGTACTGAATACAAAGCTTCATTACAAATGCTTATTAAAACACTATCTGGACAAAGTATTGAAGAATTTATGACAGCTGCAGAAGAAGGTTTAACAACTTGTAGTATGATCTTAAAGAAAATTGATAAAAAGAAGGACAGATTGGTAATTTTAAATCATAAACATGGTCTCTTAGATCAGTTAGATAAATGTGATGATCCTGCGTTAGTTCTACATTTAAGCAGTTTAATTATTTTTATTGTCGCTACCCAAAATATTATCCATGCAAGTGGAAGACATGTTGCATCAATTTTACAATTTCTAAAACAGTACCTAACTTCTGAACAATCAGCCGAACTATCTGCGTGTCACGGTAAGAAAAGGTTTTAGATAGATTTTAAAAAAGTATTTTCATATAAATTGATATATCTTTATATTGCATTGCAAGTGTGCAATTGTAAGTTTTGCATTTATTAAAATAGATAATAAAATTTATATATTTAGATTTGGTAACACTGATGTTGAGTGGAGGTTCCGAGGCTGAAAATGCACAAGACCAGCTAAAAGAAAAAATTTCAGTTATTAAAACCATTGCCAACGAATACAAAAAGGCTTCCGCAGAAAAAAGCTAATTGTTAGGAGCCAATATTTACAATTAACTCAGGTGGAAGAAGTCATCATCAATATACAGCTATTTTTATTATGAAGCAACAATATAAAATAGATCTTTTATGTAATTTAAATTTACCGTTACGTTGTTGTTGTTATTTTGTTATATAGATGGTTAATTGTACAAATTATTTTGAGATGAACAAATTAGGTTGGTAATTTAAAAATATGTATATGTATAAAGTGTGTAAATTTACATATTGGGTATTAATTTTTATTTTGATTCAGATATCATCTGTATGTTGAAAGCTCACATCTTAAAACTTTAAATTTGGAATTTTTAACTATGTTTTAATTATAATAATAAGAAAAAGTTTACATTGCTATGTAGTGTGAAATTAAACTATAACATTTAATACACAAGTCAATTTGTTACAGTTTATATTATACAATTTAATAGTAAGTACATTATGCAGAGTTATTTGTGGTTGATATTTTACATAAAATTTAAAATGTGTTGTTTATAATTGAAATGTAAGCGGTCATTGACATAATAAATAATAGCTTCTATCGGTGGCATAATAACCAAGGCAAGCGCCTTTGTTCATTTTAAACTTTGTACCCCTGTAAGGTTGCCAGGCTCCCGATTTACTTCACTCCAATTTTTTTTGCTGTCCAAGAAAATAAACAGATGTTGAATCAAATGTCGCCCTGTTTTAACAGTAGCTTGTTCTTGTAATTCAGTGTGATTTGGTTAAAAAATTTCAGTGAAAAAAATTATATTTTAGTTTATTGAAAAAAAGATTAAGATTAGAGAAAACCAGCTACCGAAAAGGTAATTTGTTAGCCAAAAATCGGGTGGGAGAAGGAAACTTAATACTAAATCTTGCTGCACCAACAAATATGTTGTGAATGTTATTTTACTTTTACTCAAGCGACTTAGATTAAATACAAATAAAAGGGCATGAGTTTTCGATATTAAACAATTCATAAAAGGCATTGTAGAGAAATTAGCAGACTAGAACACCAACCAAATTGTAGTTCATCCCTAGCTCTATAAGCCTAAAAAGTTAAAAAAAAAATGTTTTTCGCCACTTTTTGAGCAATATTTTTCCAATATTTAAAAAATTTCACTATGTTATTTTTATTTAATTTCCTTGCTATATGGAGTATAGTTGTAGAGAAATTTATTGTGATTGTCATGTAGGATTTACAGCAAATCAGTATAAAGCGAAGTTTTTTACTTTCCCAGGCCTTCAGTATAGGGAAGTATCGATTTCATGAAAATGTTTGAAATTAAGATTTTAACTGAAATACACGTTTTGGGGCTTAAGCATCCTAAAAAAGTGTTTTGAAAAATATCTGTCTGTGGGTGGGTGTGGCCACCTATCAAGCCGAAAATACTGGACCGATTAGAATGAAATTTTAAACGAAGTATATCTAAAAAAACCCATAACTGGAAGCAAAAGTTAAATGTTTTTTGGTAGCAGTGTTTTCCAAAACTGAATTTTGTAAATTTGAACACAGGATTTGAGAAAAGAAGAACTTACGGCAAATTGAAAGCATTTTTACCGAACTCTAGCTTTAAAATGGCAACCACTAGGATTTTTTGAAAATCTCGACTTTAATGCCCATTTACTCAAAAAACACTTGAAACGGAATCAACTACAACTTATTTGAGAGTTTTTTGTGGGTTGTATACAATGAAATAACATTGGTTGTGAAAATCTGAAAACGGTTGCAATGACGGTTCGCCACAATTTAGAAAATTTTATCAATATTCTGCTGAGGAAGTTCAGAGATAGGGCTGATCTCTGAGTTGTCTAATCTTGCCTAATTATCTGTTTGCTTTACCCCGCTAGCCAAGGACTTCCAGTTTTAAGACGCTGGGAATTCGCCTTCGAAGTTTCTAATTTGGAGTAGGATTTGTTGGTCTTCTTTATTTGTTTCTTTATTTGGGGTTTTGTAGCATTTCCGAAAGGCACCTATTGCTATCGGCATGAATGTACTCTTCTTAGCACCTGAACCAATCATTTCACTCTCTTCCTTTTTCCACTGAGATCGGTTTTCTTTCTATTTATTTTTATCAGGTCTTTTTTTGCTGTTTTCAATTTTGCTTTATTTATTTGTTTCCATACTGAGTGTACGTCCTCTTGTTACTATATTTGTTCTAGATGCCTGTCTGGTCTTTTTCTGATTGACGGTTGATACAATAAGTGAGTTTTTAAAGTGGAACTTCTTTGCCGGCAGGAGTAGGGGAGAGGTGCCATGAAAGGGACAGGCCATGAAAGGGACAGCAGCTGTTACTTCCGTGTTATTTACTTTTATGCTTCGATAAGCTGAGGATAGATGGCACATATTATACAGAATCTCTGATTTGTCGACAGGTTGCGACATATTTGGAAATTTGCTAGTAATTTCATTTTGCGTTTTTGACAGCTGGAAACGTGTGTTTGTATATTATATTAAAATTAATGTGTTTTGTAAAGCTATACAAGGACCAAAGTTTTTGTGCATTTATAATAAGCAAATATATGTCTGCAACGCCCTTGCAAGTTTTTGTTATTGAAAATTAAGGTTGGTATAAAAATTTTGTTATTTTAATTAAAAGTGGACCCTAGCTTTGAAAGGGACAGTTGTAAAGACAATGAAAGGGACACATGTCCCTTTCATAACCTTGTATACTTTTAGTTTTTGTATAGCTAGTTGTGTACTTTTCAGGCTAAAATCTTAAAATATGGATACACCAAGTAGAAAGAGGGTAAGAAAAGATGCGGCAGAAATAGAAAACGCCGTAAAGGAGGTGTTGGAAACTAATAGTTCTGTTAGATCTGTAGCAAAATCGTATGGTATTGCAAAATCCTTCCTTGCTCGATTAGTCAACAAAGCAAAGACATATGAAGATCTAGATAGTTTTGTATATAAACCAAACATTGGCAACCGCAAAATATTTTCTGTAGAAGAGGAAATTGCGCTAGTTGGGTATTTGAAAACCACTTCAAAAATGTCATACGGTTTGACGTATACACAAACACGACAGCTAGCATATGATTATGCTATAAATTTAGAAAAGGTAATTCCAATAAGTTGGACACAAAACAAAACAGGGAGTTCTGATTGGATGAAAGGTTTCATGCAACGTCATAAAGATCTCTCTTTGAGGCGTCCAGAAAAAACAAGCTTAGCTCGAGCCACTGCATTTAATAAAAATACGGTTGCCTTCTTTTATGATAATTTGCGAAATGTACTGACAAAATATAAATTTGGGCCTGGTGATATTTATAATGGCGACGAAACTGGATTATGTACCGTGACAGAACTTCCAAATGTTATTGGAGAACGTGGGACCAAACAAATTGGTCAGGCAACATCAGCTGAACGGGGACAGCTAGTGACAATGCTGGCTTTTGTTTCGGCAGCGGGAAATACTGTTCCACCGGTCTTCATATTCCCCCGCGTGCAGTTTAAAGACTTCATGATACAAGATTCTCCCCCAGGAAGTTTAGGGCTAACACACATATCTGGGTGGATGACTTCCAAAAACTTTTTTAAAGCTTTTCAGCATTTTGTCAAACATGTGAAACCAACACAAGATCAGCCAGTGTTATTACTTATGGATAACCATGATAGCCACATCAGTTTAGATGTGGTAATTCATGCACGAGAGAATGGAGTTATCTTACTCACTTTCCCACCTCACTGCAGTCATAGACTGCAGCCGCTTGACGTAGCTGTATTTGGTCCATTTAAAAGCTTTTTCAAAGCGGCTCTAAATGATTGGATGGTTTCTAATGCTGGTAAGACAGCTACCATCTATCACTTGCCAAAATTTGCTACAGCTTCCTATGGAAAATCCTTCACCATAAAAAATATAACATCTGGATTTCAAAAAGCTGGCATCTTTCCATTCAATTCGGAAAACTTCAGTGAAGAAGATTTTTTATCTGCATACGTAACTGATAGACCATTGGAAACTGAAAATGCCACTGAGATAAATACACCAAATGAACCACTTCCAGGTTGTTCTATGACCCCTTCAACAAGTTCTTCCACTTTAGAAAATGCCGATGAAGCTCTGCCAGTCAGTCAAACTACTTTAATTGTTACTACTCCTGAAATGGTTAGACCTTTCCCGAAAGCAGCTGCTCGGAAAGCTAATAGTAACCGCGGAAGAAAACGAGGATCTTCTCGAATATTAACAGACACTCCCGAGAAAAACCAAATAGCAGTAGAACAGCAGCAGAAAGAAGAAAAACTGCGAAAAAAAGCCATAAAGAAACAAAAACAGTTAAAAAGACAATTACTTGCTTTGAGTAGCAGTGAAGAAAGCGATGTTGAAGTACAATATGACGAAAGTGATGCAAACGAAGAGTTGGAGTTCTATCAGGATGAGGAGGTTGAAGACGAAATTGAGGAACTAAAGGAAAATGATTTTATTTTGGTGAAGTTAACAAAAAAGGACATTGTTAAATACGCAGTAGCACAAATTTTAAAACTTGTGGAACATGATGAATTTTCAGTAAAATTTATGGAGAAATCAAAAAAAACTTGTAATTTTAAATTCCCTGAAAAGAAAGACTTGGCAGATGTTAATAAAAAACATATTGTTATGAAATTACCTATGCCATATCAGCATGTTGGTAGTGAACGAGTAAGAGGCTTTTATTCTTTTAGTATTGACCTTTCACAGTTTATTGGACTGATTTAGAATACATTTTCAGGTATATTTTACGATTTTGTTAAGTGTCCCTTTCAATACTTTTAGTGACCCTTTCAATACCCATATGGCGATGAAAGGGACAAATGCAACGTGAAACAAAATAATTTTTAATATTGTTGGTTTTTATGTTGTAGTAATTTTAATTACATTATTATGTACTTTAAGGTTTTCTTTATCATACCCCTAGATTATAATTGAATTGTATATTTAGTTTTAAATATATAAGGTTTGAAAGAAAAATGTCCCTTTCATGGCACCTCTCCCCTAACCACGAGAATGCGTCACGAAAGTGATCGAAAGGAAGTAACGGAACGGAAGCCCAAATAAAAAAAAAATATGTTACATTTTATTGAAGATTGAATTACTTTTGCATTACATTTCTAAAAAAAACAAAGAACATATTATTTTCAATTTAAATATTGACATCTGAAACATTAATAACATTTTCACCCTACAGGCAAGGTAAATAGACCATACATCCATAGCTACAAAAGATGTAAATGGCCAATAACATTCGTTTACTTTTTGCCCTTGACTATGAAACTTAATAGTGTTATTTACATTCTTAGGATAATAATGTTGATTTTAACTGTTCGTTGATATGGTAACAAGCACAGACAACTTAGAATAATGGGGCTTTTAAAAAATAATTCCGGTGACAGCAGTCAAAACGAACTTTTAAAAATATGATTAAATTTGTACCTGTAGCGTGAAAAATTTAATAAGTAACACGGAATGTATCGACTATTAACATTCTCAGCAGGCCACAAGCCTCGGCTCGTATTTACCTACCTCGAATGTTATTACGTCTCTACATTCCTTGTTACTTAAATAACTATTGTATATAAAAATAATTTATAAATTAATGAAATTTCCACGTGAATTTTACGCTAAAAGATGCTTGCTTCATAAATAAATTTTTCACGCTACCGGCAATGTAAGTAGGCCTTACATCCATAGCTACAGGGATCGTAAGTGGCTGATAACATTCGTGTACTAGTTACCCTTGACGACGGAACTTAATAGTGTTACTTACATTCCTAGGAAAATAATGTTGATTTTAACTGTTTGTTGATATGGTAAAAAACACAGACAACTTAGAATAATGGGGCTTTTAAAAAATAATTCCGATGACAGCTGTCA
Source organism: Ctenicera cuprea (assembly GCA_958336395.1). NCBI lineage: Eukaryota > Metazoa > Arthropoda > Insecta > Coleoptera > Elateridae > Ctenicera > Ctenicera cuprea. The sequence continues at coordinate 9,785,504 of OY284494.1, read as the reverse complement.
AAACGAACTTTTAAAAATATGATTAAATTTCTACCTGTAGGCCACTTACATTGCCGGTAGCGTGAAAAATTTAATAAGTAACACGCAATGTATCGACTAATAACATCCTCGGCAGGCGACAAGCTTCGGCTCCGCCTCAGCTCGTATTCGCCTACCTCGGATGTTATTACGTCTTTACATTCCTTGATACTTAAATAACTATTTTTGCGTAGAACCAGATTTTTATATTAATAGAAGAACGCCAAACTGCCAATTTTTAAATTAAGCGTTTTAAAACAAATATAACGCAACATCTCGGAAGTGCTTAGAATATCAACTTGATTTTTTTTTGTTTAAAAGCAGGTGCATTAGCGCTGTTTACGATCTTATTTTAATTTCCGAAAAAAAGTATTTTTTGCCCAAAGAAATTACGAATATTACTTTTTACTTTCGATATACTGAAATTTTTACTAAGCGAGAAACTTTTTTATTTGTAGATTTTAACATATACATGCAGCAAACATAATTAAGAATAAACCTTGAGAAATATTTTATTTAATATGGCTAAGATTTGGATGGTATGCATTTTTTATCAAAACGCTGCGCAGTTGTTTTCTGTGCCACATCGTAGGCGTAAACCTTGATAGTGTTTGAAGCTGTATATATATAAAAACAACTTTAGAGTTAGTTAGTTATTTTCTTTAATTAATAAAACACGGAAAGAAGTAATACATATTGCTATGTAATACCCCACACTTGTGGAATAAATAATTTACATAAACTTTATTACAAATTGATCTATTTTATTACCTCGGCTTAAGTACTCTTTTAAAATTCTCAGGGTTCTTTTACTTGTATTAACAAACAAAACGTGGCTTCCCTTTTAGATTGCAAAATTTGGTTCTTTCTTTTTAAATGACGTTAAGCTTTCATGCATAACCTTTTACAATAAAAATTAATATCAAACAATTTTGACATTTAAAATTAAATTAGATAACAAAGCTTTATTTATGTCTTTTAGATATTATTCTTTCTTTTTATCTTCACTCACTTTTTATAACACACAGTACCTTAATTTCTGTAGATCTTCCACTCTATGTAGGTTGTCCTTCTATTCTTGATCGCTATTATTATCTGCTTACGTAGTCTTTCTCTTTATCTTCTTTCTGGTTGTCAATTATGTTTGAAATTTATTACTAATTTACCCATGTCATTTCTTTTAATCGAAGAATCACATTATCCTGGCAACTTGTCATCTCAGCTTTCATTGTCAAAGCAATTGTTTTCTTTTTATAAAATTTTACTATTACCTTCTTCGTCGTTTATCTAGATTTTATTACAACTCACATTAAGTAAAACACTGTCTTACAAACAGGCAAAACTTTTAATTAATATTTTGTACTTCTTTATACAAATTTTACATTTTCTTTGGGAGCGTTACAAATTACGTCTCCCTTACTTCGATGTTCTTATTCAGCTCTCCTATTTCTATAGTAACCTAACTTAAAACTAAATTTCGAGTTCAAAACAACTTGATTACTTTTGTCTTTCCAAAACAACTTATTCTACTCTTAAAAAATATAAATTAACAATTAAATAAAACCAACTTATTCTACACTTTTTACATATTTAAACTCCCCCCCCCCCAAGATTATGCATGTTTTATTAGCATATCAAACTAACATAAATATTTCAATATCCCAAAGCGAAACCACGCCAATTTATTATATTTTTTTTCAATCCAATTGTTTAATTTATAATTAAAGAATTCCTGAACTAGAAACGGGTCGTCATGCCAAGGTAATGAAATCATAATTTTAAAATTGATATTTTTATGAATATTTCACCAGTGTGGTCATAATATCACAGCAATATATGTAACGTAATGTAAAAATAATGACAGTTAAATAAACGAGTAAATATTTCTTAATAATGTTTTTCTGTTTCTGAATCAGAATAATCAGGTGAATTTACTCCAAGTATTGTTACAATCTTTACAATTGCATTCACTGCAGCGTCGCAGTCTTTCTTTTATGCAAATGTCTGTCCATGTTTGTTTTGACATTCTAAATTAACAATTGGAAAACCGTTTTCGTATTCCGTTAAATCATAGAATTCAAAAAACACTTTCAGTGAGAACACGTTAAGAAGTTTCACTTAGAACTGGTGTGCTCGGCACACATTTCTTTTTTGTGTTGTTTCTTGCACTGTAAGTTTTTTTGTCTTTTACTAACATATTGCTATGATATTTAGAGGTGTTTGATTTGTCTGGAGTATTGTGGTTTCTGGAGAGCAGTTTTTGAAATGCTTGCTGCAATTCTATTTGTGATTGGAGTTTTATGAACACTGTAAGGTTTTGATACTCTAACTTTTAAACTCAGGGTTGCGTATTTTTGCTATAATTCTTGTTATAAATTCTAATAATTGTTATTTTTCATATGGTTTGTTTTTACTGAAAGAAAAGAGAAACACAACAGATTGATACGAATTTTATTTATGTTAATTGTAATTATAATTTAGTTCAGAATTGTTCAAAAGGTTTAATTTATAAGAAGTTTTAAACTTACTTGATTCTGCGTCGATAAATGTCAGCCAGGATGTCAGTGTCATTATGACAAACATATAAAAAGGATACTCAGGGGCATGAGATTTATGTGTATGTTAAAAAAATGGAAATCAAAGAAGGAGGACAAAAGAAGAGAGGTTTTGTTTGGATAGTTACGGCTGGTCTTTGTAAATAAATACAGAGAATTGAGATCCTCTGGAAGAAAAAAGAGGAAATACGAGTCTAAAAGCTATATAAAAGTAATTACGAGTATATAAAAAGAAAATACAACGAAGTAACAACGAATTGAAAAAAAATCCAGAAGTATTACAAGTAAAAGGTGATCGAAAAAGTTTCTTCGTTTGTGATGGTGGTAAGACCAAGTTGAAAATAATATAAAACAGAGCAGAAGAAGATTCAGATTAAAGGCGAGTATTTATGGTTACTTGAGAAACCAGCAAAGCGAAATAGAAGTTGGACACTTAGCGTTTTGCTCGAGCGAAGAATATCCTAATAAGGAGACGTTAAGATAAGTGTTCTATTTAAAAAAAAAGACGATAGTAATTAGTAAAACTCATTTGATTTTTCGGAAAACACATTTAGAAATTCATTTATTAAATAAAACCTTATTTTGTAAAGTTGATATCGTTGTGTGTGTTTATTTCTAGAAGAAATTAATTTAAATAACTTATTTTACAAGCTAAATAACGACCCTGAGAAAGTTAGAAGAGTCTCATAGAAAGTTTAATTTAATTGCGTGAATTGCAAACAGTTTAGGGAATTGTTTTCTAGTAGTCACAAGACCACGCATATCATTGCAATATATAGTTTTTAGTTTATTGTTGCTATTACTAGGCATGGTCAGAATGTTTACCCGTTCTGCTAAAAGTTCTTGTGTCTGATACAGAGATTATTCGTTTATTGTTCACCAATATGTAATTATGTCACATCTATTCTTAGTTCATTAAAACATTATAATAAAAATTAGCAACCCCCCCCCCCACGTTTCTTTTAATAACTTTTATTAAAAAAATAGTAAATACGTATCGAGATGTTACCCATGTTCTTAATGTATTCAGCAGAATTTTATATTCTGAATTATGCAAGGAGTTGCGATTATAAACATGCGTTCCGTAAAACCGTTGGTTTCCTGAAATAATAAGCGCGCATATATTGCGCCGATTGTCTTCTGTTATTTGTATGTATATATAGAAGCATAATGTATTTCATTAAAAAAAATAAGAGCATAATATATTTAACTGTAAAATGTGTTCGATTATTTATGCAAGAGCCTATTATACTCAATGAAGTGGGTTGGTTGTTTTAGTGGTGCACCCATGGGAAAGTTTTGGGGGATTAATTATGTTGTTACTAAATATCATAATAATGCGTATATTAGCGATACTACCTGTATCTACTTCAGAGAACTAACGATGTTTCTCCACATTACGTCAGTTGAAAAATTGCTTAGGCAGTTCTTCATCGGAGAGCAGTGGGTTAATGGTTTAACCCTCCTGCATTTTTACAGGATTTTTAACAGTGACGTTCATTTCAGAAAAAATAAACAACACACCAAGAACACCACTGATATCAACCTAAATTAGTTGAAATTAGCTGCTATAAATGTTATTTTTATTGAATCCTGTTACACTTTTTTATTTGTTATCGCTGAAAAATATTTTGAGTTTTCGTACTGTCTTTTATGTATTCGAAATATCCTGTTTGGTCGCGCTTCTAGGTTATTTTACCTCAGTTAAACATGCCAGCGCTTTATTTCCCATGTGCCTGTTAATATGACATCATCCTAACCGGAAAACTGGCAAATAAAGGAACTAGCTCGATTCGCAATTATTACAATAATTTTACACAACACGACTTATTAGTAGTCAACGTAAGTTTGCAGTGTATTAGGGCCCGATATTGAAAAAGCGGAAGGAAGAGATCCAAATTTAATATTTAGACACGAGATACTACACTGCTAAGGAAATGAAAGCTAGGGACGTAACGTTCAGACTAAGTGAATGTGTCTCTTTACCATGGTACCCGCCCCAAGTCAGCATTTATACTAGCATTTATAGTAGTATAAAATGACGTCTCCTTTTTTGCTTTTAAAAACAAACGATGCATCACAAAAAGCAATCAAAGCATTTTTTTAAACAGAAGAAACATTTAATTATACTGTTAATTAGTTCCAGTTTTACTTAATTAAAGTTCACATTAATATAAATAAAATACCAATAAACAACTTCAACAGATATTCATTTTACCTTATACGTATTTCAAGGTGTCTACACGTTCTACGGCAAAATTAAAAGTAAACAGTTGGAAGGTAAAAAGGTATGTATAAATTCCAGCTTTGTTGTATCAACTTCTTTTTTGGTGTAGTATTTCCATTGTTCATACCAAGCGGCAGCGTCTTCACAAAAATGATCTCAAACTATCTTGTAGGTTTCTTGTATTGTTTCTGCTGATTTAAATACTCCGTAGATGACTTTTTCCGGAAACTTTGTATTTCGCAATAAACTTTTGCAATTTGAATGGCATAAGCAATTTGTAGTGCGAGAAGCGAGGTCTCGCGCTAGTCGAGATATTTTTGAATGCAGCGTGCGAGACTAGGTGAGCATTGATCATTTCTCGTGCGAGTTTAGTCTCGAGGAAGCTCTACTTCTAGGAAGTTGTAGACTGTAGACTTATTTTGAAAATACGTCAATTATTAATTTGTTAAATTTCAAAAATCAGTACCAATTTTGGAGGGAGGAAATAGTTACTCCTCCTCTTGCCTTTCCCTCGCAGCGTCTATGACTGGAACTGTTCAATTTTGAAGATTTTAATTACTATCCTCAGACTAGCAAAAAACAAGCTTGTTTTATACAAGATATCAAATTAAAAGAAATTATCTTTTCGATCTTTATAAGTAAGTATCTATAAACAATAAAAAGCCTCTGCTATCTTCATTAGTAGGGGTCATTGCCTGTTACATCTGTAGTACATGAGATAATGATAAAGAAATTAATAAACAAATTCTATCAACCATATTTTCAAAGTAATAAATAAATAAGAAACTTCTAAGCATTTAACGTTTCTATGTATGCATAAAATTCAAAAGTGGTTTATTAGCGACGATAGGAAAAATGTTTTTAACAATCAACTTTTTTAAAAGAATAAACTGTATATATTCTATATTTAGAAAAATAACGTTAAAACCACATCGTGTGTTAAAGCTAATAAAAAGTCCCTGTTCATTACACTTCTAAATGTAAAAATACAAAATATAAGAACGTTTCAAAATTTTAGGCTGGTTGAAAAGCATAGATATATTAGAAAATAATTGAAAAACAAAAGATTTAATCCAAGAATTTTTGCAAATAATCCATATTTACGACTTCTTGGCCGATTTAAACTTTTTATTAATAAACTACGTGCCCAGATTGCCAATTTTCCAAGTAAGCGTTTTTTTAACACATACAACGTAATATCTCGATAAGTACTATCAACTTAATGCGTTTGTCTATGTTTTCATTTTAATTTCTAAAAATAATTTACTTTTTGTTCAAAGAAATTACAAATATGACTTTTTGCTTTCGATGTAGTGAACTTCTTACTAAGCGAAAAACTTTGTTATTTGTAGATTTTAGCATATACATGCAGCAAACAAAACTAAGAATAAACCTTGAGAAATGTTTTAAAGCAAAAAATATATATCGTTTGGCCAGGATTTTAATGGTATGAATTTTTAATCGAAACGCTGCGACGCACACACTACCCACCACTATTAAACGCAGACTGCTTGAATTTCTGTTTTCTTACATTTTTGGCGAGAGTATCGATTTTATCGAAAATTTCAAGTAAAAGAACGTACTGAATACTCAAGGCTTAAGTTTTGAAAAAACAAATGTTTGCTAAATTTTTTATATTTTTCAATTTGGGAATATATGAATGACGTTATTTTATTTTCTATTTGCTTACCTAAATTCTTAATTTTGTAGAAGTAGTGTTTTATTAATATGGCTTTCAACAGTTTTTGAACTATCCTATGCGTTTTCATGATATGCGAAAATACGCATTGTTTGTTAAACAGCTAATACGAGGATGGGCTGAAAAGTGCGTAGAATTAACATGAAAAACAAAACTTTGCGGTTTGAAATTACATGATCCAAAGCCTCTATGCCTTGATAAAATTCAGAACTATCAAGTTCTTCAAAATATGCAGTAGCTTTCAGCCTTTAACATCGTCGTTTGTTGAAAATTTCTGGACTGATAGGTATTTTTTCAGACGTGGAAACAGGTGGTAGTCCGACGGTGCTGAGTCTGGCGAACACGACGGATGTGGCAGCAAATCGCAGCATAATTTGTGGATTATTGCTATAGCAATAAGACTCGTGTGGGGCCGTGCATTGTCCTGGTGAAAAATGATTTTTTTTCTTGGCTAAACCAACACGCTTTTCATTAACTCTTTGCTTTAATTTGTCCAAACAACTGGCGTAGTATATACGTCTGTGATGGTTTGGCCTTTTGGAACGTAATCAATCAGAAGAATACTTTTTGTATCCCAAAAAATAAAAGTTATTTAAATTGTTTTGTTTCCGGCGTATAATGATGGACGCAAGTTTCAGCTGTGGTAATAAATCGACGAATAAAATCCACTTTGTGGTTTTGAAAAACGCTCCAAACACTCGAGAGAAATTTGCATACGCATTAAGTTTTGATCAACACTGAGCAGCCGCGGCACCCACCTCGTGGACATGCGGCCAACTCTTCATTTAAAATGTGTTGCGCGTTCTTTGGAGATGTCTACAGCCTCCGCTATCTCAAACGTCTTCAACCGACGGTCTTTTAACACCATAGCATGCACTTTTTCAACTATTTCTGGTATAGTGGCAGATTTTGGGCGTCCACTACGGAGTGCATCTTTAACACTTGTACGATCACATTTGAACTTACGAACCCATTTATCAACAGTGGAAAATGAAGGAACCGAGTCCTTCAGAGCATGCTTCATCTCATTATGAATGTCGGTTACTAATAAGCTTCTCAAGAAGTACTTAATATCAGCACGAATTTCAACACTATCTATTTTGTGAAAAACTACGACACGTTCTTAATTAAATAGCTGTCAAAACGAAACTAATAAACGCAGCGATTTGAAATTTGACAGTTGACGGTCTGAAGGAGTGGACTTGCCAGCGCGCCACAAAAACTGTCTGAAACAGCGCTATCTATCCGTCATCCCACGAACTCTTGAACCCATCCTCGTACAAAGAACCAAAAAGGGAAATCCATTTAACAAAAAAATTAAACTAAACTTAAACAATAGATCAAAAATGCATCTAATTTTGTTATTATCAATATTATTATTTGAATAGTGCTGCATAAAACGTACAGAAAATATTAACAAACTGATGAGTTTCTAAAAAACTATGCACACATTACTGTGTACTTTGCCCTGTAGATAGATACGGATGCAAAATTAATACAGTAAAATTTATCAGCAAATCACTGTAGTTGCAGATTAATGTTGTAATTTGAATTCTTTAAATATTCTACGTGGAATAATAGGTACTCAGATTTCGTGTTCATACACGGTTAATAATTCAATGTCGAGAGACGTGGGCGATGAATGTGTAATATATTGCACAAAATAATTGAAACACTAACTATGTCTAAAGTCTCATATCAGAAAAAATAATTGGAGTTTTGTTACGTAACTTTTTATTGACATGTTTTTCATCAGAAATTCAGATTTAATTAAAGTTTGCTTTACTATTTTTTTGATTTTAAAATTAAAAACAGTGCACCTATTATACGTGATTATTCATTTTCTGTAGATATTTTACAAAGAAATTTGTTTATTTTCTATTATTCTTGTATAAGTTGACAAATTGAACATTTTAAAATTTGTTTTTCTATTTTGGTTCTTTACTGACTACTTTATGAAACTCATTTGGATTTCATAAAGCAACTCCTAAAAGAATTCAAAATTTTATTTTGTTAGGTTGGTGACAACCATGTGACAACAAAACCTTCACTCGTTATAAACATAACCCTCAAATTGTAAGTTCTAAAGATTATTTAGCGTATTTTCCGCTACTTTGCGTAGCTCGGGTGGGGTGCAAGATAATTCTTCTTCCATCTTATCTTCAAATCTTAGGTATTTTAAAAATTAAATCACTTTCAAATTGTTTGTCTAAATTTTAATTTGACAGTAGTTTGAATTGTATGAAATTACTAAATGTCACCAACAGCCACATATCAAAAACAAAAAACAAAATTTTCCTAATCGATTAAATTTTTAAATTAAAAATAAAATAAGGTAATTTTTAACTTTTTTGGACCAAAATAGAAAAAATAGTATAAAATACACGTTTCATAAGACATTTAAGCGCACTTGTCCATTAGAAAACTCGCCGCAAGCGGCTCGTTTTCTAACTTGGACGCGTGCTCTAAAATCATGTCTTATGAAACTTGTTTTTTAATATACTATTTTCTATTTCGGTTTTTTAAGGTTATTCATAAAGCACTGTTTTAGCTACAAAACAGTGTTTTAAGAGAGTGTTTTAAAGCATTGTTTTTAGTAAAATTTCACCAACAAAGATTGGTATTCATGATATATTCATGATCAAATTTGGTAAATTTGGTATGTATGCCAACATATACATACTAAATTTACCAAATTTGATGGCAGCAATTTGAAACTTGCTGCCAACATATACATACTAAATTTACCAAATTTGATCGCAGCAATTTTTTATAACGTTTTTTCACTAATTCTCCTCAATAGAAAAAATAGTATAAACAACTCGTTTCATAAGGCGTCTTGACGCACTCGTCCACTGAAAAACTCGGTCGCTACGCTCCCTCGTTTTTCAATCTTGGACTCGTACGTTAAGACAATGCAACTTGTGTTTTAATATACTATTATAAAACCAAAAAACAAAGAATACTCAATCGAATGTGATTTTGGTTAATTATATTATTAAAAATCGTAGACAGTTACAGTTGATTTCTCATTATAATTACATGTTGCCGATGGAAAAGGAAACGCACGGATACGATCGTTGAACCGAATTTAAGAGTGGAAATTGAATCAAGATACTTGATTTATTTTTATCGTCTGTATATAAATCGAATGATATTTCAAGTAAAAAAATGTCTTGCCTTAACTTCGGTGCTTTTCCTATTATTAATACAATATAATCTCAAAATCAAATTGATTAGGATTAAGTCGCATCCATAGATATGCATTATTGGTTAAAAATATATGGGGGTTTGTAAAGCAACATAATTAATAAGTGTTATTTATCAGTTCCTGTTTAACAGTCCTTCAGACCATCCTTCATCTCATTATGAATCTCGGTTGCTGATAAGCCTTTCAAGAAGAAGTACTTAATGACAGCACGAATTTCAACACTATCCATCTTGTCAAAAACTCTGTCACGCTCTTACTTTAAAGAAAATAGTTGTCAAAACGAAATTAATGAACGCAGGGATCTGAAATTTGACAGTTGACGGTCTGAAGGAGTGAACTTGCCAGCGCGCCACAAAAACTGTCTGAAACAGCGCCATCGATTGGTCATTCCACGAACTTTTCAACCCATCCTCGTATAATGTACACTCTAAATTTAAAAAATTTATGTATTTGTAATCACATGTTTTGTCACAAGCTAAGTCATATGTTTTCTGATAATCGTTACCATGATAATGTAAAGCCACCTTAAAGTCGCAAGATAAACCTTTACATCGTACCATTTCTTTCAAAACGAATACTCACACTGGACTGTCAATATTTTGTTAAACAACAGACCGCGATAAGCAATTGCTTCATTTTAACCAAAGACTGCTACGGTGAACGAATAATATTTCAATTATATGAGCCAAATGAAACGAATCGTTTTATTTATCTTTCAGTTAGTGCTTCGTCATTATTTTTTGTTCTTTGTTATTGGTAAAACTTCTATATTATATTATCTATGAACTGTTTAAAATATTGCTAAAAACTACTACAATTCTTATGTTAGAATATTGACCAAAACTATTTCTTTCTGTGTGCATAAAATAAAGTTCTGTACAAAGTTATCTGTAAAATCTTAACTGACCCAAATGATATGATTCTGGACTCTTAGTAATTTATGACATTTTTAAAACTTTTTAATGCAAATGGTTTATTTGCTACTGTTTGAAATGTGTTACTGTATAATATTAGCTGGGCCTGGCCCTTGTAGAACTTTGCATCATAGTTTAATATTAATTTAGTTTGTATACAGGGCATAAACTTTAATTCTGCTCACTAATGTTATTTCGGAAGCGGTACACAATAGAAGGTCGGTTAAGTACGGAAAAAGTTGCCTAATTACGAAACCAGTTTATTGCCATTATGAAAAATTTTGAAAATTTCATAAATTACTAAGAACCCCGAATCATATCATTTGGCCCAGTTAAGATTTACAGATAATTTTGTACAGAACTTTATTTTATGCTCACAAAAAGAAATGGCACAAACGGTTGTAAACGGTGGTGAAAGGTAAGACTGTCTGATCAAGCAAGATTAAGACGTTCTTCTGGAAAACGAAAAGCGATAGAGAACAGTCAAATACAATTGCAAGAAACACCTTTACGGTCGGGTAATTAAACGGGATAGGTGCAAGCTTCGGAGTTTATGTAGGAACAGCCAACAGCTCGTGATCATTTCCGCGCTATGGGGAAAGGCTCTGAAAAACTACGCATAGCCAACTTCGTATAGCTGTTCGAAAGCTCGGGTTAGGATAAACAAACGACACGTAACCGGTCCTATATCCATGATATGGGTATAGGATCAGAACTTCGTGTAGCTGTTGTTCTATAGGTGCGGGTCGGATGGAAAACAGAATTAGGAAAATTCGCGTGTCCACACATGAACAACTTGAAAAAATATAAAAGACTATTAAGTCGCTTTGGTTCACAATTTGCACTAGTTGACTGAACCTAATGGCACAATTTGGTAACTGGATTGTGAATAAATCAGTATGAAATCTTTTATTTCATTACTGCCAAAACCATTTTTTATTTGAATATTTTCTTTTTATAAAAACGTCATTTTTAAAATTTATATTCTGTCAAATTATACATTCGCTGTTGGTATTTCATTTTAAATCACTCGTTGCTTAGCTACAAATAGATGTGTTTGATGAATTTTTCTCCAAGCAGTCCGGGAAGGGCTGCTAAGCAACACTTCCCGACCTTGGCCTGTAATGTGCCATTTCCCGGACTCAAATCAATGACGTAAAGTGGTATATAGCGTACAGTATGAAATAAAAGATATTTGCATTGCTCCGTACTTTTACCCAACCCTGTATAGTAGTTCTGTACCTTTTAAAGCGTCGAATGGGAATTGCGCGCTGCACTGTGGAACAGTGGCGTTTCAACGACGGCAGAGTCCAAATGATCAAAAATTAATATCGTTAAATACATACGTTTCAATAAATACAACTACTCCTAAAATAAATATACGTTGTTACAGTTTTTGTTTAAATTCTTCAACCAGCGACGTACATGCTAGGGGTGGTCCAATGTATCTCTTAAGATATCTTTAAACTTTTTTAACGATTTACGTGAATTTAATTTGTGTGAAAAATGAAGTTGCCAGAAAGGTCTGAATGTTTTCTCAAAATGCGGAATGAGTTTGAACAAACTTTAAGGATTACTTCTATACATATGTCAAAGCAATAATAAAAAGTTCCAATGAACAAAGACAACGCTTTCTTACAAAATTGTGGTTTCCGAAAGAGGGAACAGTTTGGACTCTTGAAAATGTTTTCTCTTTCGGAGGCTGCAAGTTCGTAAGGAAGCATTTCCAGGTCCATGCTTATTAAAACTTTTCTGTGATGTGTAGAAGTTACTTTCAAAGTTTATACCATCTATTTCCGCATCATAAGGAGACACTCAGACTTTTATGACAACTCGATTTTTCACAAACATGTAATTATCTCGAAAACCATTAGATTTAGCGACTTGTAATAGCAGTGCTTCTTTTAGTGTATTTTGTATGAAGAATAAGAGTTTGAAGGTAGAAGTTAAGAAACTCTTAAGTGTAAAATATACGTTAAGATATATATAATGGTTATCTGTATATAAAATACTTAATTACTTTAACAATATTTATTTATTTTAACCTTATACGTATTTCGGCATGTTTACATGCCATTGTCAAAGGTTATATCAAAAAGTAAACAGTTAGTGTTGTTATAGCAATAAAACTGGGTGACTTGATCTCGGCAATCGTCTGCAGATGACTTGATTTCTCATTCCAAAATGTCCAATAGAGGAGAATTTAAGAGATCAATTTGCTCATTCATTAAAGGTGCAGTTTTTGAATGTTTGTGAATTTCAAAAGCTTCTAGTATATCTAATTTACGATTATCATCACAAAAGTGTAAACATTTTATGTTGTTATTAGATGCCATTGAATGATTGTGTTTTAGTAAGTGTTTAGCGTAATCGGATTTATGTGGGTGTTTGTATTTGTAACAACGTACGTGTTCTTTACACCAAATATCAAAATTTCTAATTGTCTGGCCTATATAAACCGAATTACAATGCGAACAATTTAATGTGTAAATGCCTGATTTTAGCAAATCGTCTGTTTTTGATTTTGCATTAAACAAAGTATTTAAGATGTTTCTAGTTGTTTTAAAACTAACTTTACATTTATTTGTTTTGTTTATAATTTTAGCAATTTTTTCTGATTTATCACTAAAATATGGGATCGAGGCATATTTAATTGTATCGAATGAAGTTAGGGTATTCAAATAAATGTTTTGCAGGGACCTGTATGCTCCTAATTTATGTGTTTCATGACGACAAGAATAGTGTGGTATTGTAATGTCTGTTTGTGTAGGTTTTCCATAAACTGAATACTCAAATTTATTAGTTGAGTTAATTTTTATGTTTAAATCTAAAAAGTTAATGAACTTATTTTGTTCAGTTTCTAGAGTAAATTTTATGTTTGGATGCAAGCTGTTAATAAAAATTAAAAATTTATTAATTAAATCAAATGAACTATTAAACCATGCTAAAATGTCAACAACATAACGAAACTTTTTAATATAACCTCTGACAATGGCATGTAAACATGCCGAAATACGTATAAGCTTAAAATAAATAAATATTGTTAAAGTAATTAAGTATTTTATATACAGATAATCATTAAATATGGACTTTAACGAAGTAAAGCTAGAATTGATAAATAACGTAAGATATATGCCGAAAACAATGTTAAATACAATAACTAAAATAAAATAAATTTAGAAGACAGTTGTAAATTAACATTAAACATTTTTTTATTTAATACAACTAAAATAATTTTGTCTACAATTGTTTTCATTGAAATAAAGTTATAAAGTAATGTATAATCAAGTTTTATTCTGCTTAGCTTTCTTTGGGGGAAGACAGGGGGGAGAATGCAGTTAGAATACATGGATTTAAAAACAGTATATTACATGTATTCTATTAAAAAGTTGTTATTACTAATCACAAAAAGACATTAGTGTTTTGTATTTTCCACTGCTTCACTTATGGCCTCGTGGAATGATGATAGGCAAACACTTCTGTAAAAAAATCTTTTCTCATTCAGACGTATCAGAAGTTTATCTTTGCATGATAAGAACCTCATGCCATGTGCAACACTTTATAAGAGATTCCGGAATTAATTTTTTTGGTGGAACTCATTGTGCTGTTAATTTATTTGCGTGTGATAAATTTCTAAGTTTTCTTTTTGTATTTTTAGATATCGATTTGTTTTTGTTTCAGATAAAGTGTTAACATTCTGTGTATAAATACTTATAGAAAAGAAGGGGTGCAGCATTAGGTACACGGTGGACTACGTATTTATACAACGTAATTAAACACTACGAAAGTTTACAGTTACTATTAATAACTAAACATTCAAATACTGGTATCACAAGACCAGCTAGTTACAAAGTGTAATAACTTTATAAGATAATAAATTCAATGGAAACTCAGAGGTTAGCGTTGTATTCTACACAAATTGATGTTGATTTATCTTTTTTTGAAACAGATGTGGAGCAAATGAAAACCGCAATCAGTCAGTGTACTGGTGGCTGATAACTCGTGAAATATTCTTGGTAAACAGACCACCAAGGGACGTTTACATTTCTGTTAATGATACATTGTTACATTCGTATCACTAAGCAGATATGTATAGTATAAAACGTCGTTTATTTACATACACATCTGTAGCTGTAGCTCGCCCTGTTATTATTTATGTATTTTTTTGATTTTGGCACCAAGTTATCATTGTTATGATGTGTTTTATCACCTATTGTTATTAATTACATTATTAAATATATTAAAATAGTTTTAAACCCGTAATCTCTGTTGGATTGGTAGTCCTTATTTTTGCTTCTTTTTAGTAAAACGGTACACTTAATAGTTACATACCATTCGTGAAGGATTAAGTTTAAAAGATTTTTACTTTTTCTTTACTTTTTACTTTCTCATACTTCTGGTATGTAATGTATACATCCCATACTGTGATCGCGAATATTTTCTATTCTGAGGTTTTGTTGGTATTACGTGTTTTAGACTTCCTCAAACTAGAAAATCGCCTGTCTGATTATGTGTGTGTATGTGCGCGCGCTCTTCCGTGCTTACGCGCTTGAGTACACGCGTGCACGTGTGCATTAGTGAGTTGATGTGATACGTTTTTATTGTACCATATTTAAGATGCTGAGATTAATAATCTAATAAATGACACTAAATTTCTTGATAAATGAGAATCTGGATAACCGTGTATGTGAGCTGCGCATGCGCTGAAGCAGTTCCCCCCTAGTGGCTACATATTTTTTAAACAGAATTTTAAAAATTGATTACCGAGTCCGATGGAGAGCACTACGACAAATTGAAAGTTTATTCCTGGGTCCTGCTGTAAAATGGCTGTCGCATTAAGCTTTTAATGCTTATTTACTCAAAAATGAGATGTCAGATCGGTATAATCGGTTGATTATTTCAACAGTTCTAGGGAAATAAAATGTTGGTATGTAGTAGAAGTTTTAAAACAATGAAAACTGTGAAATAATGCACTTACATTTTTAAAATTTTGACAATCTTAAAACACTGGCGCAAACCATAAATCTAACTTTAGGTCAACGAAAAGCGCCGCCACGGTTCTGTGAAACCGGCTTAAATGGCGTACGGTAAAGCATTCTTCTTTACAGTGATGAAGCGTGTGATGCGCCGCTTCATGTAATTTTGTTTTAGTTTGTTTTCATACTAATAGTATATTAAAATGGTTTGGCTATCCATAACAGCCCAAAATGAAGATAATAATTCAATAATAAATAAAAATTAAATTTTCGTAGCACATATCATACATACATAATATCAGAAGACGGTTGCCATGTCAACATATATCCCCCTCCTTCCCGCTGTGCTGCCAAGATGCGGCATTTAGATGCTTTGCAGCCTGAAGGTTTTCAGCAGTGTTGTTCTAGTTAGTACTATTGTATTACATCCAGCACAATTGGCCTCTGTTTGGTACGCTACTACTTCTTTCGTTAAATCAAGTACTATTCTTAATTTTAAACACAAAAAAATAAATTATTGGAAGCAGTCGCCTGGTTGTAATATGATATTAAATGTGGTGTTTTCTAGTTGCAACCAATGTTTACCCGTCGAAATCTCACAATCAACTTTGCGCTTTGTGTATTAATAATAATAATAATTGTCTTTATTTAAAGAAATTAGTATACACCGTTGGGTGATTCTTTTAGCGTTTATTCAATTAAACTGTTCAGGTAAGCGACCAAAAACAAACCTCCCTGACGTGTTTTCTCAATGGATAGGTGTTTCTATTGTCATTTGATATGTTCATACCCATTTTATAGCCAAAGTTCAGAAATTGTTTTAAATAACGAAAAATTGTTGGTAGGGAGCACTGGGGTTCGTAAGAAGGGCACGCTTGTGCAGATTGGCTATTTCATATGTGTAGAATACAAATCGAAGGTTCTTTTTTTAGCACGTCTGTATTAAAGTAGAGCACCCTTCCCTTGCCACCCTGTTGTTTCTTGTTTATAGCACTAAATATTGGTTCTACGACAAAATAGTGCAGTATAAAAATGTTCCATGTAAAATTCCTTTGTGCGAGTGAGAGTTGCGTCGGTACAGCCGCGTAAAGTAAGAGCATATTGTTCCGTTACAGCTTCGCGCTGGTTTACGTTCAATGATCACGCGAGAATTTTTTACTTAGTTTACAAACCCTCCTCCATTTCACGTTCAGATTTGTTGATTTCTGGTGCTACTGGAATAATCGCAGATGAAAGAACAACCTATCATAATGCTGATACTATAAGTGTAGAAGAGGTTATAGTAAACAAAAGTTTAGCGGAGTGAAACTGATAAAAAGGTCCAATGCAGTTGTTATCACTCAGTGCAATGTTCACTGCTATTAAAGTACGAGATACAGCAGTTCCTGCTCTTTGTTTTTCAGGAACTGCAGAACGTACAGTGGACTTTTATTGATGACCCAAATCTTTGCGCAAACTAAAAGTTCGACTTATTTCCAGAAAAGTTTGTGAATATTTTTACTACGTGTTTTCCAGAAAAATCTTCAAATGCACAAAAAAATAAAAATTCAAATGGCAGCTTGTGGTTCGACAATAGTTTGCGAAGGATGCAAGATCACCTGGCTTCTTTAAATGAAGCTTGGCGATTACATAAATTACCTGAGTTATTGACTTCACTTCACTCTTTTAAAACTGCATACAAAGCAGCCCTGAAACAATCTAAAAGTTGATGATAACATTATCATGAACTTTGGAAATAAGCCCAAAGCTGTGTGGCAAACTGTAAATTCGAAACGAAACAAATTAGAAAGTAAAGTTGTAAATGAGGAACTAAATACTACTGAATTTAACAGTTTTTTTTATAAACGCCGTACAAGACATAGTAAATAACCTATCTGCAAATACTGGTATTTTAGTTATTTCGTCTGCTGCTTTCCAATTTTAGGCCCTGGTTTCTCTTTTAAAGAGGTTACCTTCATCCAGGTTAGAAACTATCAAAAACAGCCAAACTAAAAATGCGTATGGCATCACCATTGAAATTGTTAAAGGAGTAGTAGACATTGTCGTCTCCCACTTTGTAAATTGCTGAATGCATGTATTAGGGAGCGGATTTTCCCAGACTCACTGAAGTTGGTCAAGGTTATTTGTAACACGAAGAAGCACTCCACTGAAGGTACTGAAAATTTCAAGCTTATATCAATTCTACCAATTTTCTCCAACATTTTGGAGAAGACCTTAAAAGACCACATCGTAACATATTTTGAAGAAAATAAACTGTTTAATGAACAGCAGTTTGGTTTTCGAATAAATCGCTCAACAGCAGCTGCTATACACAATGTTGTCATCAAAATCCTAGAAAGCTACAAAAACAATGAGTTCCACATTTCCATTTTTTGTAAGCTTAGTAAAGCGTTCGACAGTGTTTCATATGCTATTCTTACGGCAAAGCTACGCAGATACAATATGGATGCTGGTTGTGTACGAATTATTAAATCGTACCTCTCCCACATACAACAAGGTAAAGAGGAATGTAGCAACGAAAGAGGTGCCCAGATGACAAAAGTCAATTAAATCGTGTTACCAGAGAACTTGAAGAACTGATACGGGCTCTTAAAAACGACAACTTTACCACATATGTAGAAGGGTTATCAGCTTCAGCCGATACAGACTACTTTCTTTGGAAGGCAACAAAGTCCCTTCAGCAGCCAAACCAACAAGTGCCATCTATAAGCAAAGCGGATGGCTCCTGAGCGCTCAATAATAAAGAAAATACCCAACTCGATTATCATAACTGGGTTCTTTCCCGCACAATGGAAAGTCGCCCAAATAATATTAATACAAAAAGCAAACCCCCAATCAACGTCGAGTCCTACAGACCCATCAGCCTCCCACCAGTATTATCAAAGTTACTGGAAAAACTATTGCTTAAAAGAATTTTGACGACACATCTAGAAGCTAGAAGAAGACCTATTTTCTGACCACCAGTTTGGATTTAGAAGAAACCACTCTACCATAGCACAAGTCCACAGAATTGTTGAAGTCATAAATAACACATTTGAAAATAAAAACTACTGCACTGCGGTCTCCTTAGACGTGAACCAGGTTTTTGATAAGGTCTGGCACGAGGGACTTTTATTTAAACTCAAACAGAAACTCCAACATCCATATTATATCATACTAAAGTCGTAGTTAGAGGAAAGGTACTTCCAGATCAAGCTCGATGAAGAACAAACTGAGCTATACCAAGTAAACGCTGGCGTATCACACGGAAGTGTCCTGGGGCCCGCATTATACCTTATTTACATCTTTGATTTACCCACCAACAATAGCATAGTCACAGCCACTTATGCAGATGACACAGCCATTGTCTCAACACACTCAGACCCAGTTGCTGCAGTACAACAACTCCAGCCAAATCTAGATATAATACAACAATGGCTGCAAAGGTGGCGCATTAAAGTAAACGAGAACAAATCCGCCCATACAACATTTACTAAATGCCGAGGACAATCTCCACAAGTAACCTTGAACACCCACTCTCACAGGTAGATGATGTTAAATATCTAGGCGTACTCCTGGATAAAGGTCTTACATGGCGCAGATACATTTGGAAGAAGAGGACTCAGCTTGGTCTAAAACTAAGGAAGTACTATTGGCTAACAGGAAGAAATTCACAATTATCGGTACAAAACCAACTTTTCATATATAAAATGGTACTGAAACTCATATGGACGTATGGAATACAGCTATGGGGAACTGCCGCTAAATCCAATATCGATATCCTGGAGAGGTGCCAATCAAAAGTTTTACTCTAATAACCAACGCCCCATACTACGTCCCAAATGCTGAAATTCGTAACGACCTGAAAGTGCCCACCGTCAAGGAAGAAATTGTTAAGTTTAGTAAAAAACAATGATATAAACTAGAAGTGCAGCCTAATCCGTTCGCAGTAAATCTATTGGACAATAGTGAACAAATAAATCGATTTAAAAGAATAAATCCGCTCGAATTACCCTTTAGATTCTAGTAATATATTGATGCTACTTTATATATTATATACTATAACAGTATTTAAGTAAACACGAGAGGGACGGTAATGAACAATCCCTTCTCAAACACTGTTCGCTCAACACAAATTACTTAATGTCATTGTAACCGACAGATTGTAATAAATAAATAAATAAATAAAAAAAAAACATTTTAATTTTTTTGGATCTTAGTAAAGCGTTCGAAAGTGTTTCATATGCTACTCTTACAGCAAACGACACAACATGGATGCTGGTTCTGTACGAATTATTAAATCGTACCTCTCCCACAGACAACAATTCGTTAGCTACAATGGGCATGAATCCAGTAGGGAAAATGTCTAGCATGGAGTACCCCAGGGGTACTTACCAAATGCGCGATTTGCTCTTTTCACAACATGGTCCAAATATCATACATTTAGAAGCTCAACGTGAAGATGCACTATCATACGTTAAAGAATGGTTCAATAACAACCGATTATTTTTAAATCATATTAAAACCAACAAAATGATTTTTTCGTTGAAGCAACAAGACATGAGACATACTACATTAGTAAAATTAATTGTGATCATAAACCCTACCTTGAATTGGGAAGCACGTTGTGATTTCTTATGTAAAAAGTTATGTAGTAGAATATAGTTAATTAAATGTCTTCATAGCCGTGTGTCTCGCAAAGTCCTAAGAACAGAGTATTTTGCTTTATTCCATTCGCAACTAAGTTATGCTGTCCTGGCTTTGAGTAGTTGTTCGTCTAAAGAGAAAGTTTTTGGCCTACAGAAGAAGGTGATAAGGATTCTAAGGGTGTTGGATACCGTGAGGAGTGTAAAGAGCTTTTTATACGACTTGGAATTTTAACGTTTTTTATTCTGGAAACTTTAATATATATTAAAACTAATATTGAACATTTTATTTCCCATGAACGTGTCCACACTCACAATACCCGTAGGAACGGTAATTTGATATCTGACGCTGTACGCCTCAACAAAACAAAAAACTCATCAATGCATATTGGTGTAAAATTCTATTACTACTCACTAGTCACTATCTTTGGCAATTCATCATTTACCATTAAAAAATTTTAAAAATAAAACGAAAAGCCTATTTAACTCTGAAAGGATTTTATTTCATCAATAAATTTTTATGCAATCATTTTGTGTAATGTCTATTTGTGCAATGTTGTATGCAATTATTGTATTGTATTGCTAGCAGGGGTCGAGAGGCGATTCAGGGCCCAGGACATTAAAGTTTTGAGCCCCTCTTGTATTGCTAGTAAACGTGAATTTAGGTGCGGGAATATCAATCACAAAATTGTCTTTAAATACGTATTTATTAAAAACAGATAATTATTTACATGCTTAATATAATTAAGATATTTTGTTGTAATTATTGAAAAAATTTATTTCTAGCTTTTTGAGTTGCAAAAGTAGCTGGATTCTGGATTTGGAATTTGGGAGTGTGAGTTACCTCACGCGCATTTAGGCCACAATAGGTGGGCCCATTGTACTACCTCCCCAGCAGCTCTCCACATTGGACGTCACCCAAGCCATCCAACCTTTTGGATGTACTTGAGGACATCCGCAATTGGAGTGTTGCTGATTTCGGCCATGTTAGGCCAGAAGTCTCCCAGCATGGATCCTCTGGTTGTTGCGAGAGCTGGGCAGTGACATAGGACATGTTCTGCCGACTCGTCTTCCTCGTTGCATGCACGACAGTTTGGGCTGTCCGCCAGTCCCATCCTGTGCATGTGTTGCTTTAGGGTGCAGTGTCCAGATAAGATACCCACAACTAGTCGTAAGTTCTTTCGGGACAATTGCACACAGTATTTGGCTGTTTTTTTGCAAAAGTAGCAAAAATACAATCAAAATCTAAGTTTCTAGCAAGAAAAGGTTCAGGAACTAATGATCCTAGGCTTGTTAAACGTTCTTGGCACATTGTAGAACGAAGAACTTTTTTTATTCGCGCTAAAACACTAAACGACCGTTCACCTTCAGCAACACTAACAGGAATAGTACAAAATATTCGTAACGCGATGCAGATATTATGCAACAGGACTTCCATCTTCATTTTAGAAATTTGTTTCAGCAGTTTTAGCAGCGATAAAGAGACAGATCCCAAATTCGCTTGATGATTATCCTGTATGTGCAGTATTTTCACTAATAGATCATTAGATACATGTTTTTTGTAATATTGGCACAATACTAACGCTTGTAGACGTAGGTCTTCGGAACAAAGTGAAGTATAAGTCCAAAGAAAACCAAACCTGTTTTCTAATTCACGTAAGACTTCAAAGCGTTTTGTCATATTTCCTAGAAGACAGTCAAGAAAAACGTAGAAAACTGTGTGCTTGAACTGAGTTTCAAGATCTGAGTCAACTGTAATACATTAATATAGGCGATTATACTATAATCGCCTATTTCCTCAAAAAATTATTTTCTCATTTTACGTGTATTTGTCAGGAAAGATCTCTGTAATCCCAATACTTTTAGCAACGGTTCTACACTCTTGTAAGATGGATTTCCAATTATCGCGAATATCTTGAATTTAGTCGATCAAGCCTTGTATGCTTTTAACTTCTACATCTAATGTTGTCTCTCTAGTTTACAAGACAGTGCTTTTGTAATTAATTGCAGTTGCAACTTTTAACCAAGTAGATGCCATAATAATGCATTCAAAAGATTCCATATAAGTTCGAATACCCTTTAGATCAGATTTGGTTTCAGCAGAAAGATTCAACATCTGAATATTGTCAATAGCTTTTCGTAAACCCGGAATGTGAGCAGCAAAAGGCTTAACACAATCTATGCGTGCGCGTTTCAGACATACCATGTAAAAAACAACCGATGTGCTCCTTTAAAATTTTCCATCGTTGGGGACTACAGCTAAATATATTATAAATGTTTTGAATCACTCCAAAAAAAGTTTCAACTTGTGGAGAATACTCAGCCGCCTGAACACCACAAAGATTTAAACTATGACATGCACAAGGCGAAAATGTACCCAATGGATTATCTTTCAAAGTTTGACTTTGAACCACTTTGTAACTACTACTCATGTTACACCGTTGCCATACCTCTGTCTACGACAGTCTTCAAGATGTATGTTATGTTTTTTTAAAGTAACACGAATCAGCTCAGCTATTGCTTCACCAATTGTTTTGTTGCAATCTACAAACTTTAAAAACTGCCCTTGAATTTTATATTTATGACATTTTTCATTTATTGAGACATAACGCAAAATAAAAACAATTTGCTCTATATGCGCCCAATCTGGCGTGACACCTACAATGATGCTATAATACTTAGCTGCTTCCCTTTTTTCGAATGGCACGAACAACATGAGTTGCACAACATTTCCTTCATTTTCTCCAAATGTTCTTCTAATAAGGGACCGTAATGCCTCATTAGTTCCAATATGCCAAGAAAACTACCGTTTTCTGAATCTCCGATTCTGATAGTACTGTCCCTAAAAGCCAGTACCTCTTTCTCCAAGATATAAAGTAACATCCAAAATCCTTCGTAGTATTTGTTTCCAACGGGTTTCCTCGTTTGTGATGTTTACTAGTGGTAAGTGATGCACTGAAGATTTATGTTTTCGACCCTTATTTCTAAAGTACGCCTTTCTACGTAACACGCCTTGTGGTTATTTGCAATTTCATGTTCAGGAACTCGATCATGTAATTTTTTCAAGCTTCTCTCAGTCGAATATCCATAAGGCAAAGCTAGAGAAGGCCGTTTGTTTTCCGTTAGTTAGCAAAAAAGCCGGCATGGAAAACAGTACAATGCTTTCTTTCTTCTGCTCCAAGCAAGCCAGTTGCGTTCTAATTTTTCATCATTTTCGAGTGAGATATAAAAGATTCTCATAGGAAAACGATAGTTAAACGCGTTACCAGGAAATTTTTTGGGATGGGTTTCTGGACCTCGACGAATAGCCTCTTTTACTTGGGCGGGTGACATAGTCAAAGTATCTATGACACCCATACGGAAGTCTGATGGATTCTTCGCAGTTTACAGTCTCTGTCGTACCTTTTGGCTTATCTTCTGTGAAAAAATCCTTTGAAGTCGATGGAAGGTTTTCAGTTCTTGAAAAGAGTTGCGATTCCACGGCATCAATGACGTAAACAGAATTTTTTTCTTGTGTATCTGCTGTGAAAAAATCTTTTGACGTCGACGGAACGTTTTCAGCACTTAAGGGAAGTTGTGGTTCCACTGCAACCAAGTGAGAGGCATTTTTTTCTGTAGGTGAACTGGTTAGAATCTATTTTTCTTCGTTTAATTGTGTTTCGAGAAAACCCAAAAAATTCAAAGTTTGTTGACCTTTTTTTTTGTTTTTTTTCTTTTATTAATTTTTCTTTTCTCTTCTGAGCTCCTGACTTATGTTGATTTTCCATTGTTTCCAATAGTAACACTACAACACTTCACTGTATTACAATCGAACATCTACGAATACCATTACCAATGGAATGAAGTTTCAGTTGCCTTCGCAGTTCTTTTATATAATTTATATGACTTCCAGAAAAAACTATATACAGGATGTATCAAATTGAGTGTTAACTATAGGTATCTCGCTTATTTGAAGAGATACGACGATGGTTGAATTAGAGAAAAGTTGTGGAATTTTATGCCCACTAATAATAATCTAAAAAGAAATTGGAGCTATCTTGCTTAGTTTCTGAATAAACTAAAAAAAACTTAAATTCTAGATTTTTTGTTTTCGGCTATAACTCATTTGTCATTTATATTAAATATTTCTAGTTAACGCAATATTAGGACACTTTTTCATGCTGAATCTAAGTTTTTAATCAGATTTGGTTTATCTGTTACAATTGCTACTTTTCGATTGTCAACTTTCTTTTTCTTATGGTCGGCATTTTAAATTTTTTGATATTTGAATAGAGTTTTTAATGCTGATTTCAACGATGTGTCACATTTTGCATTTTGCTTAAGTTTTGAGCATTTTATTACAGTAAATAAAAATTTCATAAGTGTGCCATGGAAATATCACGTCATTTTATTTATTTTGATAAAATTCTAGTAGGCCATGAACTGATGCAAGTAAAACAAAACACTACTTTCATTTACTTTGGCCTTTAGATACATTAAGTACGCGAACATTGCAGGAAACTTTGTTTTGAGCGTAGGCAGCAGCTTAAGTTATTTTTCACAAACATAAATGAATGACACAGTTACTAACACACAGATTAGAGAGTTTATTTTAGACGAGCTTCTGAGCAAGTTTTATAAAGGTGTCAAATGTTTTAAACATTTTTTTAATAATTGCTTTATTGTTTGCCATAAAAGTAAGCGAGTAAGCCTAAGCCAAAAAAAACTTCGATGAATGATCGCATTTTGCAAATATTCAAAGGTAGTATTTCAACGGATATGTGTTCCAGATTGTAAATATTATTTTTGGGGCGTATGCAACTTGATTAGAACCGTTGTGAGTGGGTCAAGTATCACAAAAATTTTTTTGAGATGTTCGAACTTTACTGAATCGGCATAGACAGACTCAGAATGTCCTCCTAATTCCGAATACGTAAAGATGTACTGGGTATTCCATTAAAAATAAGGAAGTCGGAATCGTTTCAGGTGAAACCGGAAGCGCAAATAGTTGAATCTTCAGTCTATATAATGAGTTCTTGCGGTCTATATAAAACATACTGCGCCATGTTTAGTAACACCCGGTATTGCCTTGGAATTGGTGCGATGCTGCGATCGGCAGAAATGCGTCAGTCATTGGTTTTCGTTGTTTGCACAAAATTATTCATTGTAGAATGAATTCATACGCTGTGTCCGATTAGCAAAACAAAACCTTTATTATCACGTGGACGTTCACTTGTACTTCATAATGAACTTGAATGATTGCAAGACCATTCAATCTATTTTCGGATATGGTACCTACTTCTTAACCATGCTTTTGATCGCCTTAAACGTTTTTATGTTATATATTGTAAAAAAAACAAGAGGCGGTACGTGCTCCCCCTTTGGTTACGCCACTGTAGTCTGTAACATAAATGAAGTTTTTCAAAAATACTTAGTTTTTTAATAATCAACTTTAAACGGCGATAGGTGACCTTATTTGGTTGATTACGTTAAAAATTGTTTCGATGTTCACACCAGAGATGTTCAACCCAATTCTCTCTGGTTCACACCTTGCAGCTGGGGTGTGTTGGATGATATTGACAGAAAAAATCTGTCAATGTCATCTAAGGGACCTTACTTGCAGCAATATTATTTATCCTTGCCTTTGTGAAATTTTAGACGGGCAATTTATAGGATTAGGATGTCCCATGTCGGTCGACGCCGCCAACACTCGGTCTTTTCGGATAATGTTTCAAAGCGTTGTAGCGGGAGTAGCGCGGGTCGTTAGCATTTGTAAATGCCGGGCGAGCCGCTCAGTTTAGTTTAGGTTAGAAGACACGTGAATAGTAACAAGCCCCTTTGTAGATAGTGCCTTAAAATTAACAATGGACGACGCGCAAAATAATTTAGTAAACACGCATAGTGTCGATATAAAAAATATGCAAAATGGCACTAAACCTAAAAAAATATCGGTTACGGAGAACGAAGACTGTTTCGTGCCCCCGGACGGTGGCGCGAAAGCATGGATTGTGATGGTTTGCTCATTTTTTTGCAACGGAATTTTATTTGGAATTATAAACTCTAGTGGAGTGTTTCATAGAGAATTCTCCAAACATCTAGAAGCAATAAATGACACGGAGGCTTCGGGCAAAGCGGGTAAGTTGTTCCTACTATTGGAAATCAATTTTGCTCCATGTCATCTTGATTTTGGAAATACTGCATTAAAATTACTAGTAAATACAAGGTTGGTGTTAGCTATCGGTTGGTATTGTGATTTGCAAAATAAATAATTGACCAATTTATTTTTATAAGCACGCACGTGCCTTTGTCGGTATTATTTCATCATTCAAGCGGCGTGGTTTCGGTGTAGGTAGTATTGTAGTACGATTAGGTAAGTACGTTTTATTCAGTGTTATCTAAAAACATACATTCGAATCATTCATTAATAATGTGCAAGTGTCTTAGCTAATTATTAGGAATACTTTTATACCAACGTGTGAGATCGTAAGCAATAAATTGAAACGCAATGATAAAGTAGCTACTACCTGCTGTAGAAAAGTGATTGTGCCCCCCTGGAACTATAAAATAACCAAAGTTTATGCCCATCTGATAAGTAGTAACTTATTTTTGAGTAAATAGGCGTTAAAGTAAAAATTTTCAAAAAAATCGCCATTGTAAACATAGAGTTTGAAAGAAATACCTTTCGATTACAACCTTTCACGGAAAAACGAATCTGTTATAGCCAAAAGTTTTCTAGTCCTAGTGGACACCTGCCTGTATAATTTTGTTGGAAAATTCCCAATAATAAAAAAAATTGCTGGAATTAAGTTGTTGAAATTTAATTCGTTCCACCGCCCCCGGGTCACGGAAAAACGAATCTGTTATAGCCAAAAGTTTTCTAGTCCTAGTAGACACCTGCTTGTGTAATTTTGTTGGAAAATTCCCAATAATAAAAAAAATTGCTGGATTAAATTTGTGGAAATATAATTCGCTCTACCGCCCCCGGGTCACGGAAAAACGAATCTGTTATAGCCAAAAGTTTTCTAGTCCTAGTAGACACCTGCTTGTGTAATTTTGTTGGAAAATTCCCAATAATAAAAAAAATTGCTGGAATAAAATTGTTGAAATTTAATTCGCTCTACCGCCCCCGGGTCACGGAAAAACGAATCTGTTATAGCCAAAAGTTTTCTAGTCCTAGTGGACACCTGCCTGTATAATTTTGTTGGAAAATTCCCAATAATAAAAAAAATTGCTGGAATTAAGTTGTTCAAATTTAATTCGCTCTACCGCCCCCGGGTCACGGAAAAACGAATCTGTTATAGCCAAAAGTTTTCTAGTCCTAGTGGACACCTGCCTATATAATTTTGTTGGAAAATTCCCAATAATAAAAAAAATTGCTGGATTAAGTTGTTGAAATTTAATTCATTCCACCGCCCCCGGGTCACGGAAAGAACGAATCTGTTATAGCCAAAAGTTTTCTAGTCCTAGTAGACATCTGCCTGTGTAATATTGTTGGAAAATTCCCAATAATAAAAAAAATTGCTGGAATTAAGTTGTTGAAATTTAATTCGTTCCACCGCCCCCGGGTCACGGAAAAACGAATCTGTTATAGCCAAAAGTTTTCTTGTCCTAGTAGACATCTGCCTGTGTAATATTGTTGTAATATTCCCAATAATAAAAAAAATTGCTGGGACCATGTTATTAAAATGACAGTTTTAATTCGCTCCACCGCCCCCGGCTCACGTAAAGTCGAAGTTCTTGCTGCCAAACGTTTTCTTGTCTTCTTACCTACCCGCATGTCTAATATTGCCCGGATATTCTAAATAATAAACAGAATATGTATATAATAGTAATTTTATGCCCACGACTTTATTGAAGTGGATTTATTGCCGAAAAATTGCTAGCGTAACAGGACTATTGTAAACATAGAGTTTGAAAGAAATACCTTTCGATTACAACCTTTTATCAAATTAGGTAATTTCCTATTTTGAAAGAAATAATATCTAACTTCCGTTTTCGGTTCCAAACAGATATTCAAAATTTTACCCAGATTGGTCCAGCACTTCCTTCGATTTCGAGCTTTACACACATGCACACATAGACAGACATTTAAAACAACTTTTTTGTGTTTTTACTAGCACAACAAATTCTCTACTAAAAATACAGGAAAGTAAACATTTAAAATGAAAACAATGAGTATAAGGAGGTTTATTTACAAATTCTAGCTTTACTTCGTTGAAGTTCATTTTAAGTTATTGGAAATAAAACAATTCTAACTTCAATAGGTTTTTAATTTTAGCCTTATACGTATTTCAACGTGTTTACACGTCACTATCAAAGGCAAGATTAAAACATGTCGAATTACAATAGTTTCTGTATTATTTTGATTGTTGCAAATTTGCAAAGCCATCCGAATTTTTAAAATTACTTCCCTATATACTTTCAGTAAGGGGATGTAGGCTTTAATGGCTATTTACTTTCATTCTAAACACATTTTTCAGATGCAGTTATATTAAGAGAGACCTCGCTCCTAGTTTTTGACTATTTTTTTGCCTGCGGTATTCGGTGAGCGTTCAGAAAATAGTTAACGTTTAAAGTTATAGGTTTTTTTTTGAAAGGCCCGATAACGGATATTCGGTTAAATGTATTTTCGGAATAATAACGAATTATTCGGCGACGAATAGTGTTATGACGCCGGATCCGGAAAATTGTGAAAGTTCAGGAAAAATACTTCACTCATTTTTATATTTTTATTAAGCATACGTTTTTCGGTAGAAAGAAAAGCTTTCCGGCTGGGATTTTTTAAAAACCATCTTATATCTATAAATAAGTCGTAATTTTTACTAGAATTATGGAAAGTTATGGTTTTATGCAAATTTTCGAATCTCGAATTTTAAAGGAAATATACTTTTTAATAAGAAAGTAGTTTTTAAAAAGTGAGTGGGAGGGTGCGTTCGTTTCCCTGTATCCCCGGAACCCCTTGACCGATTTTTATAAAATTTGATACGTGGACGTTTTTAGTTACATGTGGTTCTTTGTAAGGTTTTTTTTACCGGAAACGGAAATTAGACATGTTTTTTAGGTCTCAATTTTTGTTTGAAATTTTGAAATCAAACTGAGTTGTAGTGCATCAAAAGTCAAATCAAATGCTTTTCTCTTCAAAACGAAGGCCGCTACGAATTTTTGAAAAATTTTTCTTCAAAACGAAAGCCGCTACGAATTTTTGAAAATGTTGGCTTTAATGCCTGGTTCGTCAAAAGCAAAATATCTAATCAATATCCATATACATACATATATAAAAGCACTAAGGGTTTTCTTCTCCGGTTCCTCCAGCGGCTACCACTTCACCAATTTGGACCATTTTTTTTTCAATGAAAGGTCTATATCCTTAGATGGAACATGAAACATTTTTATATTTTTATTCTACGTCGATTGTTCTATAATAATTATTTTAATTTATAATATATATGAAGGTCGGCTAGACGCGCGTCACTTGGGGCGCCATCTACAAAACCGCAGCGTCTCATTATTGGAACTAATGCATCGCGTGACGCATTTAAACGGGTCGGCCACCGCGAGTCTGTCAGTGCATTGTGCGCTGGGGTCTCACTAGTAAATTATTATAGTACTACAAAAAATTGCATGTTCTCAAAGTACACACCATACCGTACAAACCATTCTTTTAAAACTTTGTGAGCCGATGGAGGCCACAGTGAACTACAAACTTATTTGTTTACTATTGTCCCAAATATTACTCTGACGCCTTCCAGGAATTATTGAAAAATTAAAAGTTGATTAAGATTTATTCAAAAACTCAAACGCCAATAGTTATAAATTTTAAACAGTTTAATAGATTTGAAGTATTTTATTAAAAGTTAAAAGAATTTTAAACAATTTTAGAAATTAAGAAAAAAAATCGAAACAGCAACGGGTTTTCCGACACTTACATGATTTTAACTACGCGTATTAATTAGCTCTTGTTAAAAAAGATATTTTTTATTCTTTACATATTTTTGATAACTCTTCAGATAAACTGCTTATAACGATTTTTGGTCCGAAATCCCAAGCTCAAAATCAAGAGCCTTACCTGAGAAGGAAATCCCCAGTGCCGTGCTTTGTTGGACAAGCATGTTCCGTTCATATCGTAGATGTAAATTTGAGTCACTTATTAGCGCGAGAATATTTAAAATGGAAAAATTATGAAAAAGTACCAGCGATGGGCTTTGTCAATTTTTTCATAAATCTTGTTATAGTAGAGTTTGCCAGCCGCCAAAAGCCTTCTAGAAAAGATTTTCGTTTGCACTTTGTTGCTAAAATGTAAGACCCACTTTAAATCATTCCCCACCCCTTAAGAATGCAAAATAGCCTGGTCGTCCAAAAATCGTCCTGTGCAGGGGGTGGCGGGGGGTGATTTTTGAAAAATTTGCAAAAATTTTTTTTGCGTTTTTTACATCCACGTCACCTGGGCATGTATCTGCTAAAATCTTAAATCAATATTTTAATCAGAAATATATTTTTTTAAATTTTAAAATTACCATATCCAATGCTTTCATATGGAGCGCCTTAATGAATAAACGCTCGCCCTGAAACGCCATAACTGTGATATACTTTAACTTGTCTTAAGTCGAGAACCTTTCAATTAATCAAAAAAGTCGTTTCTACAAACGTTGTAGATCGAAGATCGAGGATTACATTGATTTTTTCAAATTCTCAATCCGATGGCTAGTTTCGTTAAAAAATTGAAAATTGTAACTCCATGTCGTGCCGATCGCGGTCGGGCGTGGAGACGCGAGGAACGTTCAGATTACCGTGGCTAGTGCAGCCGAAAAACGACTCTATGTTTCAGGGCGCATATAAGGTTGATACTCGCCTATTAACGTGGTCTTTCGGCGTCTTGGACGCTTTACCGCGACTTTCTTAATAAATCTTTTGTTCAATGAATTGAATTTATTACTTTTAATGGTAATTAGATTAAGTAACGTACGAAAGTCTCATGCGAATATTAATTTCCCTCTTTAACAAATGGCTTATCGAGTGCAAAAGCTTCTCTGTACACACTTTCAATCTAATAGGTACATCTTTGTTCTTCGGAAATCCGCGATCGTATAAAAAGGAAAGAGGACGCATTGCCAAGTTTTTATAAAACATCAACTCTGACAAAAGAATTATTTAAAGAATTTCCCCAATTTATTGAGACACAAACAGCTACATTTAAGTACTGGTATACTTACCTAGAGTTAGTTGAAATTTTACTAGAAGTTCAATTTGCTGAAAGAAATGGAAAGTGGGAGCTGCATTTGAATAGCTTTAGAAAAATGCTTCCATGGTTATTTGCTTTAGATCACACTAACTATTCTAGATGGGGAACAATATATTTATTAGATATGTACAAACTTCCCCAAGCAGCGCCAGAAGTTTTTGAGGAATTTATGAATGAAAATTTTGTTATTAAACGACGTAATGGAAATTTTAATCAACTTTCGGTAGATCAAGCCCTGGAACATATCAACAAGAACTCAAAAGACGCAGGAGGCATAGTAGGATTAACTAAAAATAGTACAAAACTGGATGAGTGGTTCTTGAGCTATAATGTTGTAGGCATGGTGTTGGACGAATTTCGATCATCTTTGAATATTGTTAATAACTCATCCAGTCAAAACGTGGAATGTGGTACAAAACGAATGAAAGTTGATGAAGATTCTGTGCAGAGATTACAAAGTGAATTTTCAAGATTCAATATTTTTTCTAAAAACGAAGATCGACTTCTTATTATTTCAACTAATGAAATTGCCTCTGAGATTGTTCAAACTTCTTTACTTACCGCGCAAAAAATTGGAGAAGAGGCTCTGAGGAAATTTCTTGACGTTGTTGGTACTCCTGATTTTTACAAGCCGTTAAAAAAAATCAATTTGCAAACATTTCAACACTCTGCAGTTAAAGTAGCTCCTGCAGAGAATAAAAAAACTTTTCAAAAAGGCCAAGAATTTTTGCAGAAAATATTAGCAGCCAAAGAAATGGGAAGAAATATTAAATATGAAGATATCTTTAGACATGAACTGACAGCTTACCCAATGTCTCTTGCACCTAACGGAGTTATATCCACCCCTTCAAATAAATCTGCTTTGGGAAATATTTTAGAAACATTTACTGTTTGTTGTAAAGACTTGCCATTGGGAAATTATAAAACATGCCACATATTTGATGGGATGGCATTGGTACAGGGCCTTGGCAAACCTGCCAACATCAAATCGTTCGGAGATTATGGAAATATTTTTAAATCAATTGTATTTAAAAATGCCTACAATGCGGAAAGAATAGATTTAGTGATAGATCATTATAATGATCTTTCAATAAAGAATTTTGCACGACAGAAAAGAGGGCTAAAGGAAACTATAGAGCGAGCGATTGCCAGTCCATATACATTATTACCGCAACAATGGCATTTATTTATACATTCAATCTTTAATAAAAAACAACTCACCAACTTTTTGAGTAATCAGCTGTACGAACATTCTTTAAATTTGGGAGTTAAGTTTGTTACTAGTGGAGGATTCCTTGAAGTATTGCAGTATAAAGCAAATTATAATTTAGATAATGACTTATTAGTAGTATCGCACGAGGAGGCTGATACAAGGATTATATTACACATTTTGCCGGCAAAAATGGAAGGGTATACGAGATGTATAGTGGATTGCAAAGATACGGATGTTTTGGTATTATTGGCTTACTTTAAAGATATATTGACTCCGGAAATTTGGATGAAAGTTGGAACTAAAGAAAACGAACGATTTATTTCAGGGTGTACAGGATCGCTGTGTTCCTGTAAAAAAAGACGAATTAGTTGTATTGGCTCCTGCAAATGTATGGCCCAATTAACATGTGCTAATAAGGGCGATAGAAATACTCGCCGTATAGTTCCCCCTGATGATATGTTATCTGACAAAGAGACAAGTTCGGACTCTGACTAATAGCTGTAGGTAAATAAAATTTCTTATTGTAATAATTAACTATTATTAATTAATTGGGTATTCGTCTCTAACAGGAGGAAGTTTCTACCCAAGTATTTTTGATTTTAAATCTACTGGACTGTAACCCATAAATATTATTATTTTTGTTATTGATAACTTCATATTTATTCAATAAAACTTTTACACTGCTTACTGATGTAGGTACTTACCTATATATATTTTCCGTATTTACAATTATAATTATTGGAAAAATCAAAAGAAAATCTAATTACCATTAAAAGTAATAAATTTAATTCATTGAACAAAAGATTTATTAAGAAAGTCGCGGTAAAGCGTCCAAGACGCCGAAAGACCACGTTAATAGGCGAGTATCAACCTTATATGCGCCCTGAAACATAGAGTCGTTTTTCGGCTGCACTAGCCACGGTAATCTGAACGTTCCTCGCGTCTCCACGCCCGACCGCGATCGGCACGACATGGAGTTACAATTTTCAATTTTTTAACGAAACTAGCCATCGGATTGAGAATTTGAAAAAATCAATGTAATCCTCGATCTTCGATCTACAACGTTTGTAGAAACGACTTTTTTGATTAACTGAAAGGTTCTCGACTTAAGACAAGTTAAAGTATATCACAGTTATGGCGTTTCAGGGCGAGCGTTTATTCATTAAGGCGCTCCATATGAAAGCATTGGATATGGTAATTTTAAAATTTAAAAAAATATATTTCTGATTAAAATATTGATTTAGGATTTTAGCAGATACATGCCCAGGTGACGCGACGTAGATGTAAAAAACGCAAAAAAAAATTTTTGCAAATTTTTCAAAAATCACCCCCCGCCACCCCCTGCACAGGATGATTTTTGGACGACCAGGCTATTTTGCATTCTTAAGGGGTGGGGAATGATTTGAAGTGGGTCTTACATTTTAGCAACAAAGTGCAAACGGGATGACACGATAGAAGAAGCTTTTTACTGTACTATTAGATACGATAATATAATTAATTTTCTCGAAAACTTCCGGAACATTTCTAAGAACATTAGATTGTAGATAAACTATTGTTTTTGATATTTGGTGCATTTGAAAACATGCCAAGAAATAAACATATTACTCAGTTAAAATAAAAAAAATGTAATTGTTTAAACGTACACACCACGTGAGATAGCGAATTTCCTGTTATTAATCTGACGAAACAAACAGGAAGTTCCGATTTGTTATATTTATTTATTTTTATTTACGGTTTAACGTTTCGCTAAGTTTTTATTTAACAATGGCTTGGAATTCTGTTTTTTTATATTAATCGTATTTTTTAAATAATTATATGATATGTAATGTAACCAAAGTTGTGTAAGGTTTAGTTCAACTTCAAACGAGTAACGAGATCTAGTTATCTAAATAATGGAAGTGGATTTCTGATAGTTTAAGTACTACCCTGATAAAATAAGTAAATATTTGCAAATTTGTATGGTAGTATTCTCGGAATTTCCAAGCAGCAATTTTCTAACTATAGGAAAATAAATTACCTAACTCATTAAACAGTTACCACTAAAGGCCGGATATGCAGGCACTAATAATTATTAAATTAGGCAGGCATTTAAGTACAATAAAAACAAAAAAAGATTGGTTACTAAAAAGAAAATTTATGCATTTTATTTTTATAAACAATTGAAAGAAAAATGTTTGACAAAAACGTAATAGTTATATTAAAATTAATCATAAATACACAGGGTGTTTCGCGGATTACACGCCATGGTGTTTTAACTGTATCGTAATTTTGTTAGAATCAAAGTAGGTTGTCTACAGAATTTTAATCGCTTTACAGGTTTCTATTAAAATCAACGCAATAAGAGCAAATTAGGTGTTTGGTGTGAATGGTCTTGAGGTAGAGTATTCGCTTAGCCATGCGAGGTTCAAGTCCCAAAAAGTCTTTTTTTAGTCTTTTTTAATTTTTTTTATTTATCTTAGGTATGACGGCATTTTTATTAATTGCAAACTGATTGAAGTATTTTTTTTTAAATTATTTTAAACTATTTGTAAAAATTTTCACATTTTTATTACGTATTAGGGGTGTCATTTTTAATGCGCAATAAAGAATTTTTACGAACATTTTCCATAATTAAAAAACTACGTCATATTTAATAAAAAAAATTGTAGGACGCTACAGTTTTATTAAATACTAAGTGATCGAATTATTATTGTAAATAATTCATAAAGAAAAAAAAGTATTTATTAGGTATTGTAAATAACAGGCAGTACGTAATAAAGACGTTATATTTTTTACGAAGTTTTAAATAAATAAAAACAATACTTCGATCACTTTATATTTAGTAGAAATGTCGTAAGAACAAATAAAAAATAGTTTTTAAAAATATTATAAATATATTAAAACAAGCATGTGATGTCACGATGTGATAAAATTCCGTAGACAACCTACTTTCATCCTAACCAAATTACATCATAGCAAGGACTATATCATAGTTTGAAATGCGCGAAGTGCACTTAGCTTGGAGTTTCCTATATTTTTGAAATTATTACTTGTCATATTTTCAACAGTAATTTTATGAACGTTTTACGCGTCAATAGTGAAGATTATCCGCTTTAAAAATGTAATTGCAGAACATATTCTTACAACTTGCGTAAGTCGGCTTCAAAGTAGGGACTGGGTCTATCTAGAGCTATACTCAATGCAAATGATAAGAAAAAATGTATCTCTTAAAGGTTAGCTTGCGTGAGTGTATTTTAAATCTAAAATGCTTGTTCGGAATAAAATTTGCAAAACCTGCTTGGTTATTTTACGTGCGTTAAAGGCCTTCCTTGGTTCTAATGAAGGATTTTACCAGACACCCCTCTAAGAACGAACTAAATTAAAGCTCATCTCTAGCTCTATGAGCCTACAAAATTAAAACGTAATCGTGTGGCTAGTTTTTGATTAATAGTTTTAAGACAATGTCAAAATTTAGAAATTTTTTACTTCACTTAGTAGTTCCGAAACTTCTCCTAGTTCATAACATTGTGTACCATGAGGGTATTTACAATACCGAATTTCATCTCGATTTGATGACGCGTTTTTGATTAAATAGGAATGAATAGTGACTGTAGATTATTCGCTTTAAAAGTTTAATTGCAGAACATATTCTTACAACTTGCGTAAGTCGGCTTCAAAGTACGTACTGGATCTATTTAGACTCAATGCAAATGGTTGATAAGAAGAAATGTATCTCTTAAAGGTTAGCTTGCGTGAGTTTATTTTTAATCTAAAATGCTTGTTCTAAATAAAATTTGCAAAACCTGGTTTGGCATTTTACCTGTGTTTAAGACCTTCCTTGGCTTTAACGAGGGATTTTACCAGACACCCTTTTAAGACCGAACCAAATTAGAGCTCATCTCTAGCTTTATGAGCCTAATTCAAAAGTAATCGTGTGGCTAGTTTTTGATTAATAGTTTTGTGAAAATGGCAAAATGCTACCATAAAAGATGTCTAACTTCCGCTTCCGGTTTCGGAATTGTTTGAAAGCACATTTTCTCGACACCGCAATATTAAAACAATCCTTTTCAATAACCTGGATGGGAAACATTTAACTTCTTTCGACGATAGGATGCGCGATCGGCAAAAGAGACATTTTCAGGTATTTGCATGAACTTCCGCACTTAAGTTATTACTTTCTGCATAATTTACGGGTTTAGTTGTTTGTTAATAATAATTCCATTTTCCGTGGTAAATTAAAATTAAAAGAGGTTCTATTTTGAATCGCCTTGAAATACGTTTATAAAAGTAAGTACTTCAAAGCAAAGGAAGTAGCAGTATTTTTTTCTCAGAGGATAAGAAGAATTTATCGAAAAAGATTACGTTAAACAATTTGCTCTGATGATAGAAAGATAAATAATTCATTATTCTTATTGCTATTAATCAAAAGTTATGAGTAAGGGCTTTTTATCGTAAACTTTAGGCGTCATTATGATAAGGTGATGTCGGCCACTTTTTTTACTACTAATTTAATTATGTCAGAGGCACTTACTTGCCTTTAGAATGTTATCAGACACCTGAATCGTACTGTGCGATATTTATCTCAATTCCGGTTAAAATCTGAATAAAAATCTATCTCACTTAAGGCCGGGACACACATGACCGCACCGAGCCCGCACCGTATGACGCCCGTGTGTTGGACGTCGCACGGCTAGAGAATTGCACAATGTATAAGTACGGCGTAGTCCCCACCTTTCCGCACCGACACCGCACCGACACCACCGCACCGAGGGCGCACCGTGCCCGACTAGTTTTGTTTACTTTTTGACGGGCACGGTGCGGTGTCATGTCGGTGTACGAAGTTTTTATATTTTATATTATTATAATAATAATAAATATTATTAATATTAAAATGGATGTAGAAAAATTAACCGAAGAGATAAGAAAGTTTCCAGTGCTATATGACCAGTCGAACGAAAAATATAGGAATGCTGAGTATAAAAATTCTCCAATTAGCATCTTCTTCTTCTAAAGCAAGTGCTACCATCCCTAATTCACTATTTGTAAAATTTTTCAACATTTTGTCTCCACGAGACAGACCAGCACGGCCGACGCATGGATCACGTGCGGACAAGTGTGGTCTCCCCATCATCGTCACCGACAGTCGGCCGACTTGCGGTGCGGGCACGGTGCGGGCTCGGTGCGGTCATGTGTGTCCCGGCCTTTAGTCGTTTTAAACGGCACCTAAAAGCATTTGAAATGTAATATTATATAAATCTAATTATATTAATAATATATACCAGATGCAATACTAGCTAACATCAATAATTTTGCATTATTAGGATAGTCGCATTTTAATGTTTTTCCTTTTGTTACAGCCCTGGTAGAATCTCTAATTATGGGCACCGTTTTCATGGTGTCTCCAGTAGCCGGTGTATTAACAGATTCCATTGGACTTCGAACAACAACATTTATCGGGGGAGCAATAGCGTCAGGGGGACTGTTCCTTTCATCGTTTTGTGATTATAACATTGAGGCCTTATACTTTACTTTCGGAATAATGTTTGGTTTAGGGGGTGCACTGGCGTATACCCCTTCATTGGCGATTTTGGGACACTATTTTAAGAGAAATCTCGGAATCGTGAATGGAATTGTAACTGCCGGAAGCTCAACTTTTACAGTCATTATGTCTTACTTCATTGACTGGTTACTTAAAAATGCTAAACTAGCGTGGACATTCAGGGTACTGGCGATTTTAGTCGCAGGAATTATGGGCTGTGCTTTGTTATTTAAACCTCTTAACATCAAACCTCGTTCAAAAAAAGGTGTTTCGTGCAGTGGTGCATTTAATGTTTCTATTTGGAAGAATAAAAAGTATGTTATATGG
Organism: Ctenicera cuprea; assembly: GCA_958336395.1. Classification (NCBI taxonomy): domain Eukaryota; kingdom Metazoa; phylum Arthropoda; class Insecta; order Coleoptera; family Elateridae; genus Ctenicera; species Ctenicera cuprea. Next base: position 9,747,003 of record OY284494.1, on the reverse strand, counting down.
GCACTACTGGTTCCTTTCTCCCTCTTTGGATATTTTGTGCCTTATGTTCATATGCCCAAGTTTGTCGAAGTTGGATTTTCCAAAGATGCTGATGGAAAACTGCCCGTTACTTGCATCGGTATAACGTCACTTTTAGGACGTTTGTTATTTGGATACATTGCAGATTTACCCAGAGTTAATCGAATATTTTTACAACAAATATCATTTATAAGCATGGGAGTACTAACCATGTTGATGCCAGCCAGCGAAGGTTCATTTTTGTGGCTAATTATAATTTCACTGTGCATGGGACTATTTGACGGCTGTTTTATTTCCCTGTTGGGACCGATCGCGTTTGAACTGTGTGGTCAAGATGGTGCAACTCAAGCCATAGGTTTCCTATTAGGACTATGTTCGCTACCACTGACTCTAGGACCGTTCCTAGCAGGAATGCTATACGACAAGACGGCGTCGTATGAAAGAGCTTTTATATATGCAGGCATTCCACCAATATTAGGTTCAATAGCACTATTCTTGGTGAAATGCGTTAAAACTCCTAGAGTTGTCTCGAATGATCCTAGTGAACAGCCATTGCAGTACCACAAGAATCTCAACAACGAACAACTTAAAGGAACTCATGCTCTTGATATCAAGACTAATGGAAAACTTTGCAGTTCAGGTAGGCTAATGTCTAAAAGTGTTAAGCCTTCGTGTATTTTGTGCGATGATAATGGCAACTGTACAAATAAACGATGCTATAGTTACTCTATACTTTAAGTTTTAAAAATTGCGACGTTGATTAATCACAAGTTTTATTCCTGACTAGGAATGTAAAAATTTCGTAAGAATTTAATATTTCTGTGACAGTACCTGATTTCATTGTCAGCGTAATATTGTTGTTTTGTAGAATGAAATATTAGTAATTTCATTGTTTATGCATTTAGTGCAGCTATTGCACCATATGTGATAAAACTAAAACTGTGATATGTATTCATTTTATACATACATATATCATTTTTTTTTATTTTTTGACTCTTCTACACTGTCTTAACTTTTACTGAGTATAAGAATTATAATATTGTAGAGTAGCAGTTTTAATTTTCATAATGTAAGAGTATATAGAGTACAAAGACTTAGAAAATGCCAAATAATCTTACTTTAATAGTAGTTATTATTAATGCTGTTATAAATGATTTTGGGGTATAATCAATCACAGTGAGTTGCGGTCACTGTCAAGCATATGACAGCGGTATTCATATAGAAGGATAAAGCAGCTTTTAGCAGGATTTTCTGGTCTAATTCAGATAAAGTACGAGGATGGGCTGAAAAGTGCGTGGAATGAAAATGAAAAAGAGAACTTTGCGGTTTGAACGTTTATTTTTCAACATAATTCTCTGCCACCTCGATACATTTGGACCAGCGATGATCCAAAGCCTCTATCTAGGCTTGATAAAATTCCGAACTGTCAAGTTCTTCAAAATAGGCGTCCACGGTAGCTTTAACATCGTCGTCTGTTGAAAATTTCTGTCCTGCTAGGTATTTTGTCAGACATGGAAACAGGTGGCAGTCAGACGGTGCTATGTCTGGCAAATAAGGCGGGTGTGGCAGCAAATCAAAGCCTAATTCGTGAATTTTTGCCATAGCAATAACACTCGTGTGGGGCCGTGCATTGTTCTGGTGAAAAATGATTTTTTTCTTGGCTAAACCAGAACTTTTTGCTTTAATTTGTCCAAAAGACTCGCGTAGTATACGCCTGTGATCGTTTGGCCTTTTGGAAGGTAATCAATCAGAACACCTTTTGCATCCCAAAAAATGGACACCATTACCTTTCCTGCAGATGCAACAGCTTTTGCCTTCTTTGGAGGAGGAGAACCATTGTGCCGTCACTGTTTAGATTGTTGTTTTGTTTCCGGTGTATAATGATGGACCCAAGTTTCATCTGTGGTGATTACTCGGCGAATAAAATCCACTTTGTTGTTTTGAAAACGCTCCAAACACGAGAAATTTGCACCCGCATCAATTTTTGATAAACACTGAGCAGTCTTTTAACACATGGCATAGCGTGCACTTTTTCAAGAATTTGTGGTTTAGTGGCAGATTTTGGGCGTCCACTACGAGGTGCATTTTTAACACTTGTACGACCCCATTTGAACTCACGAACCCATTTATCAACAGTAGAAAATGAAGGAAGCCGAGTCCTTCAGACCATCCTTTATCTCATTATGAATGTCGATTACTGATAAGCTTTTCAAGAAGTACTTAATGACAGCACGAATTTCAGCACTATCCATTTTGTGAAAAACGCTCTTAATTAAATAGCTGTCAAAACGAAACTAATGAACGCAGCGATCTGAAATTTGACAGTTGACGGTCTGAAGGAGTGAACTTGCTAGCGCGCCACAAAAGCTGTCTGAAACAGCGCTATCTATCCGTCATCCCACGAACTTTTGAACCCATCCTCGCACAAAGAACCAAAAAAGGAAATTCATTTAACAAAAAACTTAAACAATAGATCAAAAATGCATCTAATTTTGTTATTATCAATATTATTATTTGAATAGTGCTGCATAAAACGTACAGAAAATATTAACAAACTGATGAGTTTCTAAAAAACTATGCACACATTACTGTGTACTTTGCCCTGTAGATACGAATGCAAAATTAATACAGTAAAACTTATCAGCAAATCACTGTAGTTGCAGATTAATGTTGTAATTTGCATTCTTTAAATATTCTACGTGGAATAATGGGTACTCAGATTTCGTGTTCATACAGTTAATAATTCAATGCCAAGAGACGTGGGCGATGAATGTGTAATATATTGCACAAAATAATTGAAATACTGACTATGTCTAAAGTCCCATATCAGAGAAAGTAATTGGAGTTTTGTTACGCAACTTTTTATTGTCATTTTTTCATCAGAAATTCAGATTTAATTAAAGTTTCCATTCCTATTGTTTTGAATGCAAAATTAAATAAACAGTGCAGCTATAAGTGATAATTTATATTGTGTAGATATTTTTACAAAGAAATTTGTTTATTTTTTATTATTCTTGTATAAGTTGACAATTTCAACATTTTAAAATTTGTTTGTAAAGCCAAAAAAAGGAATACTCAGTTGAATGTGATTTTTGTTAATTATATTATTAAGAATCACAATATAAATCACAGACAGTTACAGTAGATTTCTCATTATAGTCATTATCGTTACGTATGAAAAAGGAAATGTACGGATTAAATCTAGATAATGACGCTGTATTGCTGTAGTTAATTTATTTTTATCTTGTATGTATAAATGGAACGATTTTTCAAGTAAAAAAGTCTTACCTTAAGTTCGGTGTATTTCCTATTATTAATACAATATAATCTCAAAATCAAATTGATTAGGATTAAGTCGCATCCATAGATATGCATTATTGGTTAAAAATATATGGGGGTTTGCAAAGTAACATAATTAATTAGTTTTATTTATCAGTTCCTGTTTAACGCCTATCAAGACATCGATATATTGTTATCTACATATGTTTTTGATGGGAGGATCTGCACATGCTTTATTGACAATTGCGTAGTACAATGATCAAATAAAAGGTCAAACTGCACATTATAGTTGAATTCTTATTGTACTATGCAGTTAGCTAGAGCTAACGTACTTAGGCTGTGGAACAACCTTTGTTCAAAAAAACTACTCAAATATAATTAACTAGACGAAGTAGAAGTAGACGTCTAGTCTATGCGCCAGTCAATTGAATTGAAGTTAATTGATTTAATGAAGTAGGGAATAGACATCATCTGTTATGTGTTCAAAAATAAGCAATAATTTATCTTGCATGATCGAGTGCTGCCGCGAATTTATTCAATTATTTAATTTTGAGTGCCTGGTTTGGGTGCGTAATTTTATATGACGCATTTTTAAACGAAGATTTATTTTTTCAATTTTTTTTAAAATATAGTATTAACAGTAGAGCCCTAATTGAAAAAAAATCTAAAAAGTAACAGGACAACACTTTCTGTTCTTAAGTAATTCACCTATCTTACAGCGTTTTTAGTAATTAAATTTCTCTTGCGACGACATTCGCGTGTAATATCTTAATGTGTTCTACGACATAAATGAATCACTACTTTCTGAAATTGGTTGGTTAGGTAGGTAAACTGTTCAGGTTCCTCTGATAACAATGCTTCCTAGAAACCGAGATAAAAATAGGAAACCTATTTTAATCGAAAAAATGTGCGTTATTAGGAAATGGTTCACGTAAACTATTTCAAGACTACACTCGTTCCCATTTAAAATTTTAAATTATAAATGCATATTTATATATAACACAAAATTTATTTTATTATTAATATTATAAATTAATTTATTAATTATTATTATTATGCGACCTACTTCATAAAATAAATTTTTATTTTGCAAATTTGATTATCATAAATAAATATTTTATTTTGAAACGCGGAAACATTCATTAATAATATATAAATAACACGTGGCGCTATAAGATTCAAAAATAATTGCCTTGCAGCCTATCTTTGTTAGTTTGGCTTATGAACTTTTGGCACGTTGTAGACTATAATTTCTTTGTTGGTTTTGTAGTAGTGATTCAGTTGTAGTATTTATAGTACGGCATGCAACAACAAAACGTTCCTTTTACGCACTTTTCTGTACATAAAGAAACCTATTTTAAAGACATTCAAAGCAAAATGCAATTGGCACAGAATTCTCGTTCTGGAGCAACAACTCTTGGCTTCTTTGTATGTTGCACATATAAATAGATGTGTAGGAACAGTGGGCTCCACAGGGCATTCACTTTTAAAGAAATTAGAACGCGAAGAAAGACTACTTAAGTTTCAGCAGTTTCAGCCTGACAAATTTGGACATTTTTACATTTTACATTTTCGGCAATTTAAAGGAATAGTTAGTTCATCGGCAATATGAAATTAAACATGTTTATATATAATACTATTGGTTGAAGTTATTAATTATTATTTTATTTATAGTAATATGAACTTCAACGCAGTAAAGCTTGAACTTATTAATAAACATGTTTTGCTAAAAAAATATTGGTTAACGACATTAGGGTAGTCTGAAACAGGCCGCAATTTTGGTCAGTAGTGTAAAAATAAATGTTTGTAATTTAAATAAAAGAGCATATCATAAATAACAAATTCTAATTAGATCATTCAATACGACTGTTTTTATTTTTTTATTCCAATGAAATTAGAAGCTTCACGAAATTTAATTTAATTTATAAAAAGTGGGAGCTGGTTCTGTGAAATTAAGAAAAATCCTTAGTTGTTAAATTAGTACATAAATATTTAAAATTTCTTGAATTGTGAATTTGCCAACGTCTTTCTGGTAAACGCATTGAAATATCAATGATAATTCGAGACTTCTAAAACCTTGAGGTATACTTAGGAAATCCTTCAAAATGTTTTACCTCTGAGGTTCCCAAACTTTCCATTATATTATAAGCCAAAAGTAATAACTTAACAAGTAATACGTTGGTGCAAACGTTTATTGATATTGCAGTTAGTTATTTCAAATAGAGTTTAGAACTGTCCGATAGTAAATTATACACCATATGTCTACATAATATGTATTGCTTAATGTTATACAGGGTGTCTGCGTGGTGTATGTGAAGATTGATACTGTGAAGTCTTTACTCAAAAATAAGAAAAAATGTGCTTATGAAGTTTGTTAAGTAGATCCGGAGGGATATGTTGGACTTGAATATTTCTGGGACGGTTGTAGATAAGTTTCTGAAAATTTGACATGGGGTTGTTATGTAGTATATTCAAAAACAGCTGATATTCATCGTCCATATTAAGTGCACAGGGTAAACACGCTAGTTTGAACCAAAAAATTTGTATTTTTACTTTTTTTTTAAATCTGTATAATACCAAATTGCAGAATTTTATTTTAAATAGTTTCAGAGATATTTTTGGAAACATTAATCTCTCCCGGTCTTCTTCAACACCTTGTATCTTGTTAACAAAGCATCTTAGGACATATGTTCATCGGGACTTTTCCCCCCTTATTTTGGAGTATAGAATCCACAGTATCAATCTGGTCATACCCTATGCAGACACCCTGTATAATATTATCAAAACCACTTTAATCATACTACATTTCAATCCACTAAATTAAACTTCGTGGTCGAATGTGTTTTTTTTTCGTAATTCTCGCTCGAGTATGCTGCTGAATATCTTTTGAAATTTATAAAGTATAATTATTTAATAATTCCGAGATGAATTCATTACAGCTCCCGTAGAACACTCAAAAATAGGTTGTCATTAAACTGTTATTTTTACATTGAAAATTAATGACATGTAATTGTAGTCTTCATAAGTAAATGCAATGATTGCTCATGTACTAACATGAAACATAAGAAGGAAAAAATATTTCGGATGAATCGATTAAAAGTTTGAAATATGTATGTGCAATGATGGTCAGAACACACTATAAAGATATAAATAACACAACATGCAGAGGAGGAACAAAAGCTAATCATGACTAGAGCCCGGATTTCAAGCATTTTGCTTATGCACTATTATTGTAAGCAAATCAAACTCCTTTTGTATCTCCACGATTCATGAAAAATGTAATCATATGATACCACTTTTGTTTTGCCTATTTTGCTTTTCTCGTTTTGCTTTTAAACTGCTTATATGCGCTTATTTTAGCTTTTATATACCTAGTTGGTGCTTTTTTATAAAGAATTTTAATTTACTATTTTTTGGTTTGAACAAACTTGGCAAATAATTTACCGAATAGAATTCCTCTACTAGACCAAACAAACATTCCTTAGAGAAACAAATAGTGCGCTTGGGGAATCCCCAAGTTCTGTGTTCTATCGAAAGCCACACACAATAGAGTATAGCGTTTATTTATGAAAAGCCTAAAAACATTGCTATGTTTTTTGTTAACTTTAGTCATTCCGAGCATTTCATTGTGTTGTGATGTTTTGTGATTAATTTCAATTTAAAATTATAAAATACCTAAAGTGAAGGATATAAATCCATACCGGCAACATGGCTTAAGATTTTCATGAATTGGTTATTGAAAATAAAATATTTTATAGAAGCTGCATGGAAACCGTAAGTTACCCCTATGTAATATGTCAGACTTTTAAAAGCTGATTAAAAAATTACTTTCGTTTTCCCGTAATATACTTCAGGTAAATTTTTAATAATAACATGGTTTTAACGCCAAGGAAATGTATATAAAAGTATATTTTTATTTGTCGTTAATTACATTTTCAAGCTTTTATTTTGTATTGAAATATTTGTAACAATACCTTGTTGTCATTTTTTTATTTTGCTTATTTTGTGATTTTTCATGCTTTTTTTTCTGATTTATCAAGCTTATTGTAAGCCCCTATTTTCAAAAAATAAATGCATATAAATCCGCGCTCTGATCATGACTATGCATCAAAATTTATATAGTTATGGTACACTTTCACAACTTTCTGTAATAATTCTGTTTGTATTTGAGTATTTGGAATTACAAAAAATGTAACAATAAAATTACAGCTAATATTCCCTTGTGTAAGCTGTTTGATTGTTTTGTCTAATCAAAATTTGCTTCGGCAAATTCTACAACAATTTTGGTGTAAAAATAAGTGTCAGAAAACTATAAGAAAAAAGTTTAAAAAACGATAAGCTTACTTTTTATAACATCATCAATAAATATTAAAAACATTGAACGCATGTATGAGATATTGCAAACATATTTCACGTCCAAAAAAAGTTATCTATCTCTGTGTAAATTTAATTTACTTATATACAAGTTATCATTCTCGTGAGAGATACGGAAAAAAGCAAGTTTTTTATAAAGTATATGTCGCAAAATATTACCAGTGATTATTTATGATATACTGCTAGTTCTGATAAAATTGTGAGTTTTCTAATTAACAAACGTATCGGAAGATTTCATGCAAATGAGTTAGGTTTACTACTTAAAATCTCGAAATTTAAACAGAAATAGATTAAGAACTTTATCGAATCGTACAACTGGCAAACCCCACGCGAGCCGCGATTACTTTTATTACATAATACTAGCGCCGGCCAGAACGTCAAGGATAGCGTGCAGTCGCGGTCAGTTGTAGGGCCAAGGAAAAAATGCTTTGAAACAAAAATAAATGAATTTGTTGAGAATGAAAGACACGTAACACATCACTGCCTAAACTGTAATGTATAATAAAATTGTAATCTATGCATAAGTTGAAATAAGACTAGTTTAAAAACGTTCATTATTGCTTATTTTTGTACAAAAGAAAATAATGTGTTCAAAATCGATATCAATTAACGATGTGGCAAGCAGAATATACGAAAACTTCAGTTTAAGCATTTGCATTTGAGATAGCTAATATTGAATTCCTATTTTTCCAGAAACTGTCGATGACCGGCCTGAGGAAGAGCCAAATTTTCGACAATAACTTCAATTAATTTTAGAAATTAATTTTAATTTAATTTATAAAGTTTGCTTTTATTCTGCTAGTTATATCGTTGACATTTGATTTTTGAGCAAATATGTTGCATTTATTTATTTTTCTTTTGTAATTTTATATTATATGCGGTAATTGTCTTGTATTGTATATACTTTTTGTAATTGACATAGGTTATAGTTTTTAAGTACTATCAATTATAAGAGGCATTTGGCTTATAAAATATTTTTGTATGTTAAAATTTGTTGTTAATATACTGTTATTGTTTTATATCTAGACAATAATTTAACAAATCGCATAAATATATAAAATATTATTAGTAAAATGTAGTGGCATATGTACGTTACATTGAACTAGACATATCAATGCAAAGATATTTTATTGAATGACCTGTTAGAAGTTGATATAAATATACATTTGTTGAAGATGCAATCGTATTATTTTTGTGTTATAAATTGTATTTACAGTTAAGAATTTGAAATTTGAAAAATATGTTGTTTACTGCCTAAAAATATCAACTCAAATGTATCTGAAGAGCATTAAAAACAATTGGGAAAATAATTACTGAACTGATCTTTAGGAAAAAAATGTAACCAATATACACCTACTTTGTAAATGTAGTACTTTATGCCAGATACGTACGTTTTTCGGTAGTAAAGCTATCATCATCAGTGGTAAACTTACACTAAAGAATCTCATATAAATACTATGACCGTTACGCATCATTAAGTATGATAACCCTACCGTGAAAGTTTAAAAAGTGCAGAAGCCAAAAGGTCGTGATCTGCATTCATGGTTAAATTTCTGTATTTTTGATGCTCGTTACTGAAAAGGTGTTATACAGATGAATTTAAACTACGCGGATGATTAATCTGCTTTGAAAGTAAAGCTTAAAATGTAAAAATCCTACAAATACACACTCTTTAGTGTGTGGTAGAACAAGTACAGTTTGTTTCTAAATTTTTTTACATTGATAGTAATTAAATCAATCAATCCAAATGTTTCTATTTATAATAGCTTTTAACGAGTATGACTTTTATACAAAGAAATAATTCAATTAGCAGGACTAACTTATATTCACCACAGAATCTAGAACCATAGTTCTGTAATACTCCGGAAAATGAAACGGAAGGGACATAATAATAAAATTAACAACGTGAGAAAGTCTACCAAAGATTATTTTTAAAGTGGTATTAAAAGTAGCTAAAGCAATTTGTCTTTATGTGATATGGCTTTCATATTATTTGTGTGAGTTATATAACTGTCATCATCAAAGGTAAAGGTAAGTAAGTACATATTATTAAGGTGTGTATGCAACATTGTACGGCTGCAATTCATATCACATCATACGTACATATTTTATTAGATTTTTGTGTCAATACTGATTTTGATGCTCGTGGCATGATAAAACACGCAAACATATGATAATAATATTAACAGTATAAACACATTTAAGATAATAAACTGAATAAACTCAGTTTTATAGACCTATTATTTAACAAACAAAAAATATAATGCTAATTCGATACAAGTTCCTTTATCACTAATTCACTACATTTAATAGCAGCCGTTTTTCACAGAAATTGCACTGACCAGCTGTTGTTGATCCAGTTTGTTACAGATACGAGGGAAAATAAATATATAAGAACAGTGCTTTTATCTCCAGAGGTTAAGCAAGATCATCGTCCATAATAATTATTTATTATAGTTATTAGTTTATTGCATATGGATTTGATAAACAACTATTACAGTAAATTTTTTCTACTGCAAATATGGCAACTGCAGCAATGGTAGTAAGTTTTTTTTAAACACATGATAAATCCTCTTTTACTAATACGCAGGGTTAGAATAATTATGCATTTGTATTTTTGCATATGCAAATTCATATTTTGACCGTTTTATACAATAAATGCATATTTATAAGTTTTGGAAATGATTCTGCATATTGCCCTTGTAATTTTTGCATAAAATATAAATATTTTAATTCGCAGGAAAATTGACAACATCTTCAATTTGTAAATTACTAGGAAAAGTAATATCTATAAAAGAAAACATTGAAACCGTAGAACAAGTCTGTAAGACCTTGATTACACTCAAAAAAGTTATAATTAGTGCTTTTAAAAAACGGTGCTTATCGCCAGCTTAAACATGTAAATGAGATTTCTCGGAGTAAAAAGGAAAAATTACCTGTGAAAATTTATTACACCGTATTATTAAGTACAAAAACTGTTTTCGGTAAGGTCAGAAACTAATAATTAATGAAAACGAATTTGAAAGTGTTGTGGAAGTTTCAGTTACACACGCAAACACAAGTATAACGTTTAACATGTTCTGTAAATTATTAAACATTCTGAAAATAATTTTTAATTGGGTTGTAGAATTCCAAAACCGCAATTTTTCTATTCGTTTGATCAAAAAGACAATTTGGCGGTTCATAAAAAAATTAATTTTTAACTCATCTGAACTACTTGCAAAGGTTAAGCTTTTGTTGTAAGGTATAACTCATACGTTAGGAAATGGGTAAACAAAAATCTGATATCCAGACGATGCGATGTCGTTGTAATCATTTAAAAAAAATTAAGAAGAAATTCCATATTTTTTAATACCAAGCAATTTTCCGGAAGTTACGTGATTTTTAGCTCTAGTCAGAAAACATGTTTTGCATTTTTGGCATTTTTGAATGACTCTTCAAATCAACAATTTATAACGATTTTTGGTTCGAAGGCAAATATCTAGCGCCTTACGTGAGTAGGTAATCCCACAAGCGTCTAGCGTCTGAACCATCACTCATCATTTCTCAGTTGCTGTGTATGCGGCGTTGCCATTGTCGAACGAGAGGGTCCCGTTTTAGATATCTTTAGAAGCGGATGTAGATGTATATTTTAATCACTTGTTTGAACGAGAATATTTAAAACATAACAGTATTTTTTTCCATATAAAAGAAGCGATATATTTTAAAAACACTATACTTTATGCTGTAAATAATGAATCACGCTGGCACCAAAAGAAGCAAGAACCATACAGACTAGAGAGTCTACAGGAATTACTAATTACTAGAGCAACTAAAAATATGCTACGGCATATTATATTTATGCGACTTATGAAGGAATTGACTACGTAGATATAAATCCGTTTCAGGAGAAGTTGTGCATTTTCAGCAGTAGCGTAGCTATAATAGCGCCAATGGTCGCAAGGCGATGGGGCCCCGAAGATTTAGAGGTCTTTTCGGGCTGTCGGTAACTAAGAAAAAGTTTAGTTCATTCTTATAGTCAGTGGCGTTCTGCAGCTTCAATTTAAGGTGTCACAAATATTACTTGACAACTCCTTTAACGTCCCTTTCTCAATAAATAATTGTCTGAAAGGGGCCTCTCACTTGTTTTGCGACTATAAAATCCTAGGTACGCCACTGATTTTTATCGCAATTTGTAACGGTATTTTGTGCATGTTTCCCACTTTTCGGAATAAAATTATATTTGTGTTGCATATTTCGCCACAACATTATTTTAAGTTTTGCAAATTTTTGAGAAAAAATTATGTTTTTAAGAGCATTCTTTCATTTTTCAGAGCATATTCTATTTTTATAGAACATCTTTTAGACGCGAAACCATTTTTGGCTGTTCTACCAATTACTGTTACTCCTACTATTATCAGCATTATTTGTTATGAGCTTGACGTAGTCGAATTTGCAGGAAATTTATCTCTCAAAATTTCTCGCATGTTTACGCTGTCCTTGTATTAATATGGGAATAGAGATATGTTGTTGCTCGTTTAAATATTTGATGGATGCGATTGTAAGAGATGTCAAGTGCCGTTTTTCATGGGGGGTGGGGCTACAGCCCTTTTCTCTCATCATTCCTGGCGTCATAGCTCATCTTCACAAAACGGTAATAAAATTAATTGCGGTTAAGCGGTACCAAGCAACTTTCACTAATAAAAAAAAATGAAATTGTAGAACCACTAACAGATGCCCCGCCTTGTATATGTTATGGCAAGAGAAATCCTACCTATATATCAGCAAATTAAGTGAAGGCAAAATATGTATTAAGTAGCGCTTAAGACCAAACAAAATAAAAAGATAAAAAAATTATAAAAGCCTTTTAAACTCATAATATTAAAGCATTTTGTACTGTCATGTCAAAGTAAATAAGTTGTAAATTACAGTTTTTGTGAATATTTTTGTGAAAAGTGTTTTAACATGAAAGAGAGAAAAATAAACATGTTATTTATTTTACAATAAAACGGTATATACCAAATCCCGATCCCTTCCCCCTTTCTCAACCTGTAGTGACCGCGCATTTAGTAACATGTCTTACATCTCGACACAGGTTATTTATATTCTATATATTAAATCCGAACTCCTTCCTTCTTTCTCAACCTGTAGCGACGGCGCATTCAGTAACATTTCGACATAGGTTATATCATTTATATCTCTTTCAATAAATTTACTATCATTGTTTGTACGATAAAAGCGTGGTTCAGCCGAGTTTTATAAATTAATTAGCGATTGATTTAATTCTTGTAATCGTAAATGTCAGCGTTTGTTCTGAGTCAATAAATTGTGGAATGTCAGGAACCGCTTAGTGTTAGTATTACAGGGCCTTCATTAAATACTGATACCTACGTGACCACAAAATATAGGCAACCCAACTTACACTGTTGGTAAACCCTTTATCCAAAAATTCCCAAGCCGTTTGTTAACTTATCGAGGCTTGTTTGTTTACATACCCCACTTTCAACAAATCTGTTATAGTTTTGTAAAAAACTGATTTATAATATGTACATAAAATAGGACAGAATTATTATAAACAAACGAACGACTTCACTGACAACAGAACTGACAGCAATAAAATAGACAGTCACACCTACAGGGAATTTAAAGTTACCACAAGTACCAATCCTAAACTGATTTCTACATCTAAATCTAAAACTCCCTAGGCCCCTGCGGATCAAAGGTCACGTAGGTATCAGTATTTAATGAAAGGCCCTGTAGCAACAAATATACAAACATTGTTTTATAGGAAAAATTTATATTTTGTTCCCGTTGTATGTGTTAAAATTTGTTGGTTTAATTGTTATTTTTTTGCTTATTTATTTACCTATTTTCCGCATGAGTAATTATTTGTCCAATTATTGTTTTTACTTGTATCATTTCAATCGTGCTCATATTTCTATTAACACATCTCGCGATAAACAAATGCTGTTTCTAATAAAATTGTAATAATGCTCTGCGTGCAATGCTTTTATTATAATAATTTTCTGTTATTGAAAGAAATTATACAAAAAGCCCTTCGACTACGTCCCGCGCTCCCAACCCAACGATACCGACATCACCAGACGTAGTTCATGCTTTCTGCATGGTGCAGCTGACTCGCTTGGTTTGTATTAGCGAAATCAGCGGTTTACATGCGGGCTCCTCACCACTAAAAGTTGAAAGTGGAAGCGTGGAGCGTGTTTAATATACAGATAGATAGAGTGGGCTTTTTTGGAGCATAATGTAAATAATATGAAGTTCTGTGTTAATATTTTGGTCAAGTGATTTTCTGATACTGTTAGTTAATAACATCAACACCCGCCTTTAAGTTTAACGTCTCAATATTATACATTGCGTGTCACTCCTCCTCCTCTCTTCTCGCATATTAACTTTATATAACGTTGGTTCACAGAAATAAAACTAAGGTTACATAACCAACACCTAAAGTTCTACATTTGAAGCCAACAAAAAATTGAATTGCATGATGGCGGCGCGCGGCGTTGCGACGCCGACCGCCGCAAACATTTTAAATGGCTAAGGGAGTCAAATAACACATCATTTATAAGCTCTCTTTATTCTGCGTCTAATAGGATATTTTAATTTAAATTTGATCGATTCAAATTCAAATGATAGATGGTTAAATGTTATTGACTAGAAAACAAAATTATTTTTTTAAAACCGTTTTGTATTAATTTTGATATTACAAATCTTAATTTGTAGTAAAGCAATCAAATTTGAATGTACCAATAAATTAAACAGTTTTTAATATCTTCTTAAAGGAGGAGTAGCTCCCCAACGAAGCATTTTTATACAATTATTCTGTGACCATTGTTGACTTATTTTTTATGCCAAGATCTTCCTAAATAAATTGCGGTACTCATTTCAGGGAAATTTGAAATAACGGTTATTCAGAAAGTATTACGAACATCCGGTATGTAATGGGACAGCGTTTAGGTATAGCTTCCTGAGGTCAAAGTAGACCGATTAAACCTAACATGATTTAGTAAAAAGTGATTCCTCAAAAAGTTGTAGGGCCTTTATGACAAACATCTTATTTCTATTTTTGACTGAAACTCTAAAACTACTAATCAGGTTTAGTTGAAATTCGGTATGGGTATGTTTTATAGGTCTATAAACACGATGGTGTTACTTATTTTTTGCTGTTTGTAGATTACGTTAGTTACGTTATTTCGGCACATAACTTTTTCGCGGTTTACTTTTCGGAACTTTTGACAACAAATTCGGATGTAGAATTTAATTTTACTAAAAAAGGTAAACCTGTTAAAAGTCGGTAAAATGAACCGTTTTCGAGAAATACTATGTAAAAGTTTAAGTGCACATCAAATTCAATCTTTAAATCCATTTAAACAAGTAGGTATGTGTCATTTTAAGTAAACAAAAGAACATCGAATTTATACTAAAATTCTAGTTTTATGGTGTTGGTGGTTTCTTAGCACAAAGCTAGAAAAACAATAGGCAAGTATACCTATCTAAATACGTGTACCGAGAATTCGGCCATCTTACGAGTCTCGTACTACTCAAGGAACGTATTTCCCCTTAATACAAACAAAATGGTTTGTTTCTTTACTACATGTCAAATCCTTATTCCTTAACCCAACTTTTCCGGCGCTCATATAAGATGTGTGAGAAAAACATTGCATAATAAGGGTTAACTGAGCAATATGTGGCTGCAAAATGGACACTGATGCTGATTACTTAAGCGAGTTTGACAATTTGATATATCGACTGCGGTTTGTGTCTCCGCTAATTTTTGTTACCAACCTGCTCAGGATCGCAATCTTTAGAAACTTGTTGCACCAAAATATAATAATAAACGAGACTCGTAACATGGCTACGTTTTAGGTACACGTTTTAGGAGTGGGAACTATGCATATACTTAGTCTATTATTTTTCAAGGTTTGTGTTTCTTAGCTTTTTATTTCTTTTGTTTTCTTAAAATGCGACATACCTACTTGATAAAATGCATTGAGTTATAGAATTTTCTGATGTGCACTGAAAATTTTATCGACTTTTAACAAGTATCCTTTTTTTCGTAAAATTAAACTCTACATCTGTATTTATAGTCAAAAGCTCCTAAAAGTAAACAGCAAGAAAGTTATGCTCCTAAATATCAAGCGGAAGTGGCGTAACTAGCGCCCTATAGGTACACAAACAGCAAAGTAACACCGTCGTGTTTATAGACTATAAAACAACCACACCTAATTTTTACTAAAACTGATTAGTAGTTATTGAGTTTTAGTCAAAAATAGAAATACAAGTTTTGTGTTTAAGGTCCTAGGACTGGCCAGGGACGCTGGGCGCTGTGGCGTCCTGGGCTCTCAGCCACTGTTGGGCCCTGCTGGGCCCTTAAATGGTTAACCCCGGTTTTAAACATAATTAAACAATAAGCCAGCTGTATTATATAAGGAATAATCCGACGGACAATAACAAACAATTATTTAATTTAATTTTTATCTGCAAGTAAAGGAGTATAAAGTATGTTCTATAAAAGGAGCTCTAGACTGTAGTTACTTTATTTTTAATTTAACCCTCCCGCAAACCATCTGTCTATAAAGTAACCCCCTCCCCCCAACTAACTTTTGAACGACTTGATATTTTTCAACAGCATTTGGTGTGCTTTAGTGGGAAATTAAATACTATTATTTAGCCAGTAGTGACACCTCATTTGAAAGGTCTTTTAGTTCTGCGTCAGATCCTAGAGTTTTAATGAAAAATAATCAGCCATAACAAAATGGCGGATTTTAAACAAATGGACTAACTTAATTCGAATTTGTTTGAGTTTTTTATCCAGTAGTCCACTGTTTTATTTGCAGGACAAAATTTTCTCAGAAGTAACTTAGGTGGCTGGAAATAATATTGAAAACGTTATGTTCCAACAAGACGGTGCGCCGCCTCATTATTGTACGCCTTTTTCTGACTTTCTCAACGGACATTTTCCTGGAAGATGGATTAAAAGGCAGGGGCCAGTAGAATAGCCGGCTCGCTACAAGAATTTCATAACCGACTTTTCATGTGCTAAGAAGTGAATGGTGAACATTTCAATTACTTAATTTAATTTCTTTTTGCTTTAATTCTTAGTTGTTTTAAATAGACTTCTTTATCTTCAAACATTTGTCATTTTGTTATAGCTGAATATTTTTCTTTGAAACTCTAGAATCAGACGCAGAACCAAAAGCCCTTTCAAATGTGGTGTCACTTGACTCCCCTTCCTATTTAAAAAAAATTTTAATGGCGCCCAACCGCCATTTTAAATGATACAAAATTTAGTTATAGACTAAAAAATAGTATTTAATTTCCCATTACAGCACACCAAATTTGGTGGTAAAATATCAAGTCGTTCAAAAGTTAGTTGGGGGTGGGGTGTTACTTTATAGACACAGTGTATATATTATTAAATGAAGCAATGTTTTTCTACAATTTGACGAAAACGAAAATTTTTTAGTGTCACTACTTGTTCGTGATGAAGTCATCGACATATTTTTTATATTGCAGGGTACACCTTGTCTAAGCACATTATTAATGCTGTTGCATAATAATTAAATTTTTGAAAAAAATGCAAAAACAAAGGTGGTGTGTAATGGAATCTTAACTTATCTAGAATAAAACAACTGCTGACAATCAAGTATATTTCAAAAGGAAATGTTTAAAGAATTGTAAAATAACGTGCAACAGGATGAATAACAATATTCCTTGCTATGAAACGTGTGACTGAACCAAATAATAACAGCTTGTGTCTTTTGTTTTACGCGCGTTGGATTCACAAACGTAGAAAAACAATAGACTGGACATGCTTGCTTAAATATGTGTACCCAAGTCGGCCATCTTATGAGTCTCGTACTTCCCTCATAGCACATTGCTTCCCCTTGAGACAAGTAAAATGGTTTCTATCTTTACTACATGTCAAATCTTAATTCGTTAACCCAACTTTTCGTACGCACTTACAAGAAGTGTAAGAAATACATTGCGTAATAATAGTTAACTAGACAATATGTGGCTGCAAAATGGGCATTTACTTACTTACTGATTGATTACATAACCATGTTTGACAATTTGACCTATCGACTATAGTTTGTGTCTCAGCTGATTTTTGTCATCAACCTGCTCAAGAAGGCAATCTTTAGAAACTTATTGCACCAAATAAATAATAAACGAGACTCATAAGATGGCTGATTCTTAGGTACACTTTTTAGGAGTGGGGACTGGATGCATAACCAGTCTATTATTTTTCCAGGTTTGTGGTTGGATTGCTTGGAAATAAACATGTTTTACGTTTTTTTTTTACAAAAATTGATTTCAATTAACAAATACTCATAACAATAAATTTTAAAACTATCAAAAATTTTTCAAAAATATGAAATTTTTTAAATTATCTAAATATTAAAAAGAAATTTACAACTGTCAAAAGCAGTTGGTAGAAGTTCCAAAGAATTGGAAACAAAATATTTTAGGTGGTAAGTAGGTACAAACAACTATAATAAAGGTCGTTTGTTTTTGTATTATCGCGCGCCAAAAGTAGCCAGTTCGCGCCTGTCGACAACTTCTTATAATAAGGCATGTTTGGTTCAATCGATTTACTTTGACCTCAGAAATAGAAAGCCTATACCTAAATGTTGTTCCGTTACTTACGGAACAAATTGTGCATGTAATATTGATTTGAAGTATTTAATAAATGGTAGATATTACTTTCGGAGATACTAAATTTCCTTTTGGTAAACAACGTTAATGATTCGTGGCAATTTAAAATGTTCTAAATATTTTTACTTTCTTCGATGGTATTGGGTATACCTAAGGGGAGGTATTGCATTTCCTAAAAAAATTGCGTCAAGATTTTTACGAATAAACATCGGTGAACACTTAAAACTTGTTTGCGACAGTGTGTATGTGTGGATGAGAGCGCATATGTGTACGTACACTAGGCAGTCCAGGTGATTAAAAGTGCGATAATAAGGTAACAACACTCGCATGAAACAGCAAGATAATGACTTGATGAGATTGGTCTGCCATCAAATACGGTACGAGGAGCGAGTGCAACGTAGAAATAAATATATAAGAAATAAATTGGAATCCCTAGAGTCGATCGACCTAATCGTGCAGCCGTTATCACCTTGCGTTTACGCCCACAAATGGTTTTCAATTTCCAAAACTTTTGTAATTTTGAGTTCGTTGAAATTTGGTGTGGTATGAAATGTCTGACATTGAATTTTGTACTACAGTTCCGCTTAATTCCCTGAAAATGTCTGTTCTTTTGCGCTAATTTTTATAAATCTTTACGTCGACGGCTCTTAAAAACATTAAAACCTCAGTTTCGAAAATCCACCATCTGTAGATTACATTACTAAAGATAAAGGTATTAAGTCGAGCCTTCGCATCATGTAATAGAAGACAGAACTCTCCTCTTTACACGAATAATTTATTTTAATAAATTACATAATAAATACGTGCATTTACACAGATTGTTACAACAAATGCTTATAAGGAACATTTAGAAATTATAGTTATTACAAAATAATCAACGTGAAAGAGGCATGATTACATGAACGTGTTCATTTGAGGCATCGAACATCTATCACTAAGGACGACTCTAGTAAATAATTATGATAAATACGATTACCAAATGGTTCTGATGGGTATGAGTATGAATTTGGGCGGGAAGTAGATATGGTATCACGCAAATAAACAAAAACTTTACGTAATTCAAACATTAAAAATTAACAGCCATATTTGGGCAAAAGGTTATCATTATTGCGATACGCAATATTATCAGGTTTTCTGTAAGTTAAATTATTTCTCTTCAAAGTCATTGTCATATTTGCTCCCTTATGAGGGTAAAGATTCAGCGGTGGTAAGTTTGGATGTTCTATGCGAGTTGGAGAAGATACACGAGGCCTCAACGGTAAGTTGAGAGGAATACCCCTTCTGAATGAACTTCCCAAACTGGCACATCGCATGTCAGTATTTCCTAAAGTAGCGTAGTACGTGGAATCGTCTCTGTTTTCGATATCGTTCAGCTGATAGCTCTCAATTAGAGGGGTTGGGTCTTCATAGTCATAATCTACGAACCCAGAATTATCAATACCTTTATTTTCTCTAGTTAATTTCAATTCCAAACCTTTTTGGCACGTGTTGTACGTAACTGTAGGAACAGGCTGTATGTTCAAGTTATCGATAGTTTCGTAATGGTCTTCGTTTTCTGCGTAATCTATTAAATTGCGGGGGTAGTTTTCTGATATGAAGTGCTGAGTACCTCTTGGTGTTAAGGCCGCCCATACCATTCGATTATCCTGCATGTTAGAGGGCCCTGTATATAGAACCGCTTCTGAAGGATGGACTAGTTTGTTGGTATTATTCATGCTGTTGATAGCAGTACATTCTCGTGGTTCATGATTTTTTATCTGACGATGGTCTCTGCTGTGTACCATTGAACATTCATTGCTTCCAAAGATATTCATTCTAGAAATAAACAATAGTTATTAAACTTTTACAAATTTTGCTACGATAAAATGAAGGCGTGAGTAAATAAATAAGAACTTTTGATAGGACATAGTTATCTCGAGAATAAGTATTAAACAAAAGGGTTGAGTGGGCTACATGCGTTTTGCCGATCCTACCCAGTATAGCATATGCACCCACAGATTTCAATAATATGGAAATCTGTGTCCGTACTCCATATGCTCTACTGGGTAAGCTCCATATCCAAAACCCACTTGACAATTTTTTTTCAACGCATGTTACAATGTAAATAAGTGTTACCTCTTTACAAGTCTGCACTAGTTGAAAATGAGATGTCGTGGTTAAAAGTGAGAAGGATATACAGTTTTGAAGAAACTATCTTGACATTTTACCGGAAATAGATAGTTTAAGATTAAGAAAAATAAAAATTAAGTCAGTTCTCGATATCTTTGGACACTGGGTATCCCAGACATTACGCACTTTTTAGAAAGAACTTGCTGGCGTACGCGCAAATTGTCTATCATGTTTTTTAACGAAACTGCGTAACGGTTTATATTGTCAAAAATTCATAGACGTCCTAAGCGGCAGAGTCAAATTGTCTCCCAAAGTTGGCAGCTAAATTTGAAGAGGTCTGGATTGCCATTTTTCGGCAACAAGTAATTTTCTAATCTTGGGAGACAATTTGATCCTGTCCGTTCCAACAGAGGTAGACTGTTAGGAAAAACATTATTTTTAGTACTATTAACTCAAAAGAATATATAACATTCTATAACCAGCGTAGAAAGAATATTCTTGTAACCTGCAATAATATGCAGGGCCGCCGTCATTTTGATTGTTTTGTAATAATTTATAATAGCATTATGGCACCCAAATGCGACATTTTATGCCCTTCTTATAGTTATGTCAACGTGAAATAGGCGGGCGGTGCAGCAGCGGTTAAGCAGTTTTGACACTGCTCTTGCAAAAGTGACCTGGTACAAGTCCGGAGCAGAGTGACCCTGGGTGTATGAATGCTCATGTTGGAAGGGGGGGGGGGCATAACAGTCTGGCAGGTCGTGCACGCCATAGTTGTATAGGCAAATCGAAAAAAAAACAACGTTAAATAGAAACAGACTTAACCACCAATTACATAGAACCCTTTTAGAATCACGGAATGCAACTTTTGCATACTATATTACAAACCTCTCCAGAGAAAACCAGTCAATATGCAAGCCCACAAATAAATTAAAAAGACCGCAATAAAACGTACCACCGATTAGGAAATCAGATGGCAGTTGAATTAGAACAAGCAAAAAAAAAGCTTTTTGGTTCAACTCTCGCATGCTTTCGAACTATTTACATCTAATTCAGGCAGCAACGACTATGAAATAGAAGAGTTCCTGAACATTCCTTGCCAATTGTCCTTATCAACACAACCCTTCTCTCCGGCAGAATGCAAAAAGAAATTAAATCACTTGCAATTACAAAGCTCCTTGTGACTGGACAAACACTTAAACACCTACAAAGAACACCTAAAAACATTGGTACTTCTCACAACCATATACAATTAAATGCTGCCGCTGCCTTATTAACTTCTAACATGGAAATTCGACCAAGTAATGATGATTCTAAAACCATGCAAACCCTTTACTCAGGCGACACCATACCCACCGATCATCATTTTACCATCCAAAGTGTTCGGATAAAACTACTTAAAACTACTTATAAAGAGTATCAGAGACGATTAACCTTAATGACATTATACCAGATCATCAATTTCGTTTTTGAGAGGGACATTATACGATACAACAAACTCATAGAATTGTGAATATGATAGCAGGAAACCTTGAATAACATAAAATGTGCGTTGCAGTTTGCTTAAACGTTGCCAAAGCCTTTGACAAGGTATGACATACCGAAGCTCTATATAAAATAAAACTAAATTTACCAAGCCCAATCCTGTTCTACTACTATAGCGTTCTAAAACCTTAAGCACTCATTGTGCGTACGGCTCGTTAAAGATTGTCCTTGAATAAGCGGGTTGTTTAGAGGAAGGAACCGTGTTTCTTCTTGATCCCTAAATTCGGATATAAAATGTCTTAGGCGCAGAGTCATAAGTCTGACACACTAATACTATACGTGAAATTATAATTCTTCGTCTTCGCCAGGCAGCCTGTAGGGAGAATCGGTGACAATACCAATTCTAGGCAAGTGTTTGTTAAGGTGACAATGGCTTGTTAAGAGGCCTGCTACGATTTTAATTGGCTTCATGTTATACTGTAGAAGCAGTTTGGATGACGGTGAAGAAGTATCTCCGATAAAGAGCTTTGCCTGCCTTAGTCCTTGTTGCAAAGACCGGCTTTGTGACAATTAGACTGAGACCCATTGTTTCATTTTCAGCTTTGCATTGCAGTGGGATATTTCAAGAATTTGTTTTGGTTCAGGTGTGCGTTTGCTAGAACTTCCTCCGCCCATTAAGTCCGCTTTTGCATTCACTTCAATGTTGCTGTAGTCAGGTACCCACAGTAGTTTGACCGAGTTCTGCGCACAGAGTATCGTCAGTGCTGATCAGCATTCCAGGACTAGCTTTGATGTTATCCTAAAGAGATCAGAGCTTGAAGAGCCGCCTGGCTGTCCGGACAAATATGAATATGTTTGTTTATTAAACCCCTATCAAGGTCTTTGTATGCACAGGCCAGTATAGCCGTATACCTTCGCCTGGAAAACGGTGGCGTACTGCCAAAAATGGAAAGAATGTATTACTCTTGGTATGTCGCCATAAATACCCTCCCCTGTAACGTCCTAAGTCCTTGAGCCGCCAGTGAACTAGACAAGGCTGTTAGGAACTAGGAGGTTCTGGTTATTGATGTAAAGTACCTAGACCAAGTTCTTTGTGATTTAGCGTATTCTCGATCCCTAGAACGATGTTGTGAAGGGCTCTTTCAATTTAATTGCTCATTTGATACACATGTTGGCGAGGATGTAGTGACGCAATGACCGGTGTACCATCTTTTATGTACTTATGAACCAGCCTGTTCAATTTTGAAAAGACTAGAGGTCTAACGAATTTGGCCAGGTCGTACGTTATGCGCCCGCCCTTAGAATATGAACAATATCTTTACTAATCTCTATGGCAAATGGTATGAACTCGGAGGCAGAGCAAGTTTAAAAGATGTGGTACAGCGGCCGTATACGCATCTCCATTCCCCCTTGAAGAAGAACTGGAAAAATGCCATCGGACCCTCAACTCTTGTATAGGTTGAATCTGGATATATCCCATCTGATCTTTTCGTATGTTGCCACTTTCGAGACAATCTCCCAATCCATCGGAAATACACCAATGCGAGGAGTCCGCATAGGTGGGACGTCATCATGCACAGCCGTATAAGGAAAGTACACTTTTAAGAGATGTTTGGGTGCCTCCTGCTCGGTGGCCATGTGGTCACTGGAAGGGAGCTTCAGAGTCTCTAACCAAGTTGTAGAATTTTTGGAGAGTGCTTTGTGCAATCTAGTTGCCTCTGGCAAATTTTCAATGTCTTCACCGAAAGCTTTCCAGGCCTGTCTTTTTGATCTAGGAATAGAATGTTTATAGTGGGTCGGAACTGTTTTTGAAAAAATCTCGGAAACGACAAAAAGTATTTTTCCCCGCGGATGTTTTGGTGTACTTGAAAAAAATGTACCCTTCCCCTTTCGGAGTAGTGACGTCATCAAGGTTTTCTTAAATGACACTGTATATTCTTAAATTCACACGAACACGAAAAATGACGAAAAAATTATAATTTTTGTGGTATACCCTTAGAAGATATTTATAGTACCTTAAGGAAAATTCCATAAAGTACCCAAAACAAAAAATAAAATACAATATTATTAAAAAAAGAAAGCTTGATGAAATCTTTACTGTAAAAGGAGAAAGGGTAATTTTTTTCAAATACATCAAAATATCCGCAAGAGTAAATACTTTTTGATGTGTCTGCAGGTTTTTGCAAAAAACGTACAAGTTATTGAAATATAAGCTTTGTATCCATACTTTACCCTGTATACAGGATGTATCAAATTGCATGTTAACTATGGAGATCTCGCTTATTTGAAGAGATACGACGATGGTTAAATTAGAGAAAAGATGTGGAATTTTATGCCCACTAATAATCTGAAAAGAAATTGGAGCTATCTTGATTAGTTTCGTAATAAACTAAAAAAAAACTGAAATTTTGGATTTTTTGTTTTCGGCTATAACTCATTTGTCATTTATGTTACGTATTTTTAGTTAACCCATTATTAGGACACTTTTTCATGCTAAATCTAAATTTTTGATCAGATTTGGTATAACTGTTACATTGCTCATTTTTGACTGCCAACTTTTTTTTCTTATGGTCAGCATTTTAAATTTTTTTTATTTGAATAGAGTTTTTAATTCTGATTTCAACGATGTGCCACACTTTGCATTTTGTTTAAGTTTTGAGCATTTTATTACAGAAAATAAAAATTTCATTAGAGTGCCATGGAAAGACCACGTCATTTAATTTATTTAAACAAAATTCTAGTAGGCCATCCACTGATGGAAGTAAAACAAAACACCACTTTTATTTACTTTGGCCTTTAGATACATTAGGTACGCGAAGTTATTTTTTGCAAAAACAAATGAATGACACAGTTACTAACACATATTAGAGAGTTTATTTTATACGAGCTTCTAAACATGTTGTACAAAGATGTCAAATGTTTTGAACATTTATTTAATAATAGTTTGAATTAGTGCAGTTCTAGTGTTATCTGTTGTATTTATTTAAACTGTTATTCAAATTTGTTATGTCAGTTGCAAACATAAAAACTGCAAGTAAAATTTTCAGTAAATTGTGTATGTTAGAAAATTTGTCATTTATTTGTTTTTATAAAAAATAAGATAAAACCTGCTGCCCACGCTCAAAACAAAGTTTGCTAAAATTTTCGCGTACCTAATAATATTTAAAGGTAAATCTAAATAAAAGTGGTGTTTTATTTTACTTCCATCAGTTCATGGCCTACTAGAATTTTTTCAAAGTAAATTAAATGACGTGGTCTTTCCATGGCACCCTTATGAAATTTTTTATTTTCTGTAATAAAATGCTCAAAACTTAAACAAAATGCTAAGTGTGACACATCGCTGAAATCAGAATTAAAAACTCTATTCAAATAAAAACAAATTTAAAATAGAACCATAAGAAAAAAAAAGTTGACAGTCGAAAATGAGTAATGGTAACAGTTATACCAAATCTGATTAAAAATTTAGATTCAGAATTCAAGTGTCCTAATAATGCGTTAACTAGAAATATGTAACATAGATGATAAATGAGTTATAGCCGAAAACAAAAAATCCAAAATTTCAGTTTTTTTCCAGTTCTTTCAGGAACGAAATAAGAAATGTCTAATATCTTTTTAGATTATTAATGGGCATAAAATTCCACAACTTTTCTCTAATTTAAATAAGCGAGATCCCCATAGTTAATACGCAATTTGATACATCCTGTATATACAGACTTTAACTAAAGTTTATAAAATGTTAATACCCCTAAACAAGTATTAGTTTCATATTCTTAAACTACTATAACCAGTCTATAAATAATGTAAAGCTATATAATACATAGTCTCGACGTTTTATATGTTTGATGCTTTTATTTGCATATTGATAATTGTAAGTGTACTGATAAATTTTATATAAATTAGATTAATCCTCAAAAGTACGAACGCAATTTTATTTATATGAAAAATAACAGAAAAATATTCGTGCTTGTAATATCAGTTTCCAAACTCGCATATTAGCATCGTAGTTAGGAAGTTAAAACGTTTTGAAGTTAGTAAAATTGTAATTTAAATTACTTGAATCAATTTAAAATTTAAATTTAAATTAATATTCCCTGAAAGTTTTAGCATGAATTTTCATGGAGAGCTACAACTACCAAGAGATTTAATTTCTCATTTCATTGCATACGGTACTTGAGAGGTATTCCGGGGAGTTTTACTATGCTCTTGGTGTATTTAGTATTCGACATTGATTTCACCCTATATCAAAGATCAAGCTGGTGTTTGTGGCCTTACAATTAATTAGGTTTTTGCTATTCTTTCTCATTTTTGCGCTACGTATACAAGGCATTTCAAAAGTTTGTAGTTTCAGTTGTATTAGCTAAAATGTAAACTTTCATTACATACATTTCCCGAAGCTCCAAAAAAAAGTAGATCCTTATTAGCTATGTAGCTACAAGACACGTAAGTGTCTCATAACGTTTGTTTATTCGATTACACTTGACGACGAAATTCAATAGTATCAATAACGTTCGTAGGAGAATATATTTTATATGCCGGGTGACGCTATAAAAACCAAATCAGAATCATAAAAATGCCTAGTTACATTTTATCACAGCGGTAATAAAAGTCAAAACATCCTATTGCCTTATTTACGTATGTTGCGTTACGATTATAGCAATTACAATAAAATGACAGTAAAATAACTTTGGATAGCTACAATGCTTTATTCATTATCTTCTCTTACTAAGTATAACTCGAGTTATGATTAATTATAGATGATTTATTCTCTTTAAAACCGAGCAGCACACTCAACTCGTGCATTCGCACTCGTTGGATCTGCAGCTCGGTTTCAACTCGAAAAAATCATGGATATTAGTCATATCACTGGTTTGTAATTTAGATTTACAGCAACGAGCATAGCTAACTTGTGAAACAGAAAAAATTAAAATAAAATGACAGATGTCAAATTTTACAAACATGTTCTTATTATCTTAAGGTAATTGCTGTTGGTAGTAGAAAAACGAAATGTAAGAATATAGAATTCTCCTACGTCAATATAAACCTCGGCTACGCCTCGGTTTATGTTACGCTTCCTTGAATGTTATTACGTCCTTACATTTCTTGTCGCCTAAATAATTATTCTACAACACTTTTCAGTACTTTATAAAATCTCTGTTATTAGGGAATATTTGGTGTATTATTGTCAATAAAACAATTCTTAACTTCAACAGGTTTTTTATTACATTTAGGTGGGCCAGTATGTTTTCTCTAGTTTTCGTGCTAATCTGTGCTACCATAATTAAGTAAATTAGACACTTGTTATATAAGAATTATGTGGTTAAAACGTGGTTTCGAAAATGCATTTAATAACAATTTAAAAAAAACAGAATTTTATTTAAACGTGCCACTTATTATAAAACATATAATTTAAGGGCTTATTTTTACGTTGAAAGATGTTTGTTTAAATATTACTTAGTATCACCACAGATAAGGTTAACACTACAGATATACGGTAAATATGTGAGCTATCGGCAGCTTGTTTTATATGATTAATAATCTGCAAAAAGATGGCGCTACAATGACAATTTATAATTAAGTCACAGATGACTGTAATTGAGCAGATTACTTAGCACATATTCAAACCAACAGTTAGACAGCCATCTGCCATGTTTAATTGTCAAATCGCAATTTTTCGTAAATAATTAATATTGAAGCCAATTCTACTTAAATTATATTCATGATGTGACAGATGCACTCAAATCCCCGATAAAACAGTTTCCAACACATTTCAGTAATAAACAAATAGCGATAGCAGCGCCCTAAAATTGGTCTGGTGCGTTGTAGCCAAACTAACGCTAATTTCGTCTCCAAATATGAGCGGACATTTTGTATAAAGGGTCGTATATCTGTAGTGTTAACCTTATCTGTGGTATCACTATACTCTGTGCTTAGTATGCATTTTTCTTGCGTTTTCAGTTATAAAAATTAAGAAAGAGAGCCCTTTGGAATTATAGTGAAATTCAATGAATTTATTCTGATCTGATCTGATTGGGCGTATAAGTTTCATAATCAACTCCAAGTGGACGCCCAAAAACTACCCCGAATATCATTGAAAAAGTCCTCCGTATCGTGTTGGATGACCGTCGAGTAAAAGTGCCCGAGATAGCAGACATAGTGGGCATCACAAATGACAGTGTGCACAGAATTTTAACTGAAGAATTGGAAATGAAAAAATACTCGACGCGTTGGGTGCCGCATTTGCTCACACCGAAGTGAAAAATGAATCGTTTGATTGTTTCTCGCGACCTTTTGGCAAGTGTTTGCCGCAATCCGAAGGACTTTTTGCGCCGTTTCACAACCGTCGATGAAACCTGGGATCACCATTACACTCCCGAAACCAAGGAACAGTCCAAACAATGGACACACAAAGGTTCTTCGCCACCGAAGAAGGCAAAAACGGTTTTGTCAGCAGGAAAGGTTATGACAACTGTATTTTGGGATTCTCATGGAATTATCTTCGTCGACTACTGGGAAAAGGAAAAAACAATAAATGGCGAGTATTATGCCAATTTGTTACAGCAATTGAGCGACAAAATCAAAGAAAAACGGCCTTATTTGGCGAAATAGAAAGTGTTTTTCCATCAAGATAACGCACCTGTACACACGTCTGCAATCGCCATGGCCAAAATTCATGAATTGGGATTCGAATTAGTGCCTCATTTGCCCTATTCGCCAGATTTGGCTTCCAGCGATTTTTATCTATTTCCAAACCTAAAAAAATGGCTCGTCGGTAAAAGATTTTCATCCAATTCCTAGGTAATCCGTGCTGTAAATAGCTATTTTGAGGACTTGGGTTCATCGACCTACAAAGACGGCGTTGCTGCTTTGAAGCATTGTTGGAATAAGTGCGTTGAGCGAGCAGGAGACTGTATTGAAAAATAAAATCATTTTTTACCCAAAAAATTGCGTTTTCTTTGTTAGGCCACGTACATTTCGAACGATCTTCGTATGTTCTGCATTTACTTTTTTAACGCAGATAATCGTGACACCAACTATACAATATCATCTGCCGCCTGCGCTACACTGGTAGCGTAGTGCGATCTACAGTCACTATTGGCGCGTATAACATTAACAAACAAACACTTTTGAAAATAAGATAAGTGTAACAAATTTTAAAGAGTACGAAAGTCCAGGCAAAGTGCTTCGTTCATTTTTAGTACCTAGATATTAGTGTACGCGTTCACATGAAAGGTAGGAAAGGGCTACTGATGATAAATTATACACAACTTCACATCCGGAAACGTGTGTCCGTTGGGATCATCACACAACCTAAAACTTTCACGATTATAGAGATTTACTGCTTACCTGCAAAAAATATCTAGTTAAATAAATAATAGCTATATCGCTTATAACTTTGAATGACCACGAAAAATACATTTGCAGGAAAAATAAATAAATTTTTGAAATTCTTCTTACGTCTAAATTGTAAGGTAAAACAATAAATTCGGGCATTTCCAATAATCATATCTCTTTTTATCAGGCATTTTAAGCATACGCAAATTGGTCTATACAAAACAGCATCGTTGATGAATAAAGTGGTTTGAAATGCGAATTAACCTACTTCTATGTATATACCATAGTGCCTTTCATTATACTTCCAAATGGGACGGTTAATTTTACTTTCAGTACGGAAATGTATTAATTGGGATCACGAAAAAATTAGATTCTGATATTTTAACAAAAATGCACGTTTTGTAACTATAGGAACCCAAAAAATTGTACATATTTTCAAAAACCATCGTTAATCGTTAGAAAAAGGCGTTTAAGGTAGGTTTCTAGTACTACATATCAAACGTTCTTGAAAAAATAATTTTTGAGTTCAGGTGAATTGGGAGGCGAGGCTTGCATTCATGTTACTAATTGCATATTTTTAAAGTAAAAAATTACAACTTCGACTTTGTATGTTTACGGCTTATTTACGTGGAAAACATCGAATACACGTATAGAAAAATAATCAGAATACGTCGATTGTCATTTGGAGATTTGCATGACAGCAACTAAATATTAAAAAGATGAGAGAGGAGATGTTTTGTTAGAAATTATGGGAGAGGTTTTCTGGCAAAAATAAGAAGAAAATTGCTTATCCTAGTTTGCCTTCCGTTCGACAGCCTTTCCGGTACCAACATATCCAAACGTTTTGAAAAAAGTACAATTTGATACAGAAACAGAAGGAGCAACTGAAAAACTGTCCAACAATGATGAAGAATTTTTACCATGTTAAGAAGACAAACCTCATTTAATAACTCAATTAGAAGTAAATGACTCGGTTCGAGATTTGAATTTATCAAAAACTGAAGCAGAGATACTAAGATCAAGATTACAGCAATATTGACAATTTAATGCTTGCATTAGGCTATGAACACAATGCAGAAGAATTGCGTCTATTCATCGATGCTTCGAAATTGAGCTTAAAAGCTGTTCTTCTACACAATGGAAGTATTTACTCTTCAGTTCCTGTTAGACATGTTGTTTACACGTAGAAATCCCATAAATATATATTATGCCTTCTTGACAAAATTATTTACAGAAGGTATAAATGGTACATCAGTGCTGATTTAAAAGTTGTGGCAATTCCGCTTGGTTTACAACTTGGATACAAGAAGCATTGTTGTTTCATCTGTAAGTGGCCACCAAGAGAGCAGCATATTCCTGGGCAAAAGAATATAATCCATCTAGCACTAGTTGAGCGTGACAATATTTTCTTACCACCATTGCATATAAAATTGGGTTTAATGAAAACCTTTATCAAAGCCATGAACAAAGAAGGACATGGATTTCAATATTTTAAACAAAAATTTCCCAACATTACCGATCCAAAAAATAAAGAGGGTATTTTTGTAGGACTCCAAATTAATCTATTAATGCAAGATACAGAATTTAAAGAGACTGTAAGCGACTTAAAATGTTCTGCTTGGAATGCTTTTAAAGCGGTAAAAAAAACTTTTTGGGAAATACAAAAACTGAAAACTACAAAGAAATTGTCGGTGAACTTCTAGGAGTTATCAAGCAGTTGTAACATGAGCCTTAAAATATACTTCTTAGATTCCCACTTAGATTTTGTTCCTCCGAATCTTGGTGACGTTAGTGATGAGCACGAAGAACGGTTCCATCAAGACATTGCCACTATCGAAAAACGTTACCAAGGGAAGTGGAACAGCGAAATACTTGCTGATTACTGCTGGACACTGATATCAGAATGTTCCACAGCTTCATACAAAAGGTAAGTGAAGAGAAATATATTCTAATTGTAATGCATAGTGTCCCTATTAGTTATCATGCGTAATATCTTTTATTCATTTTTTAAGGTAATTTTTCCAAAACCTGACCTGCTAGAAGTAATTTCTATTTAAGACTGTAATTATAACTAGAAAACATAAATAAATTGTATATAGATAGTAAAGAAAAAACAATAAGTACAAATTTGTTGACTAGTGTTATTTTAAAAAAATATTAATTCGATGTCTGTGCCTTCTCGACATCAAAAATATGGTAAGAAGTTTAAAAAAAATTACGTAATCCAATGTAATACATTTAGTTTTCTTTTCAGTTTAAATTTTTTTATATGTTATGTTATGTGTGTGAAGCCACCTTTAATACGTAACAGAAAGCCTGCAGACTGCAACGTTTCTAAATGCCGCATCACGCAACCCTTGTTTGCGGGCGGGCGTGGGGGTATGTTGTCATGGCAACCCATTCTAGAGATGCGGTTTAGAAGCTGAATTTGTGTCGCACAATTTCAACATCATCTTGGTTGAACAGCGGTACCGCTACAAAAATTGAACTTTTGTTTATTATTGAATTATTATATTTATTTTTATACTTTTGTTGATAGCCATGTTGTTATACTATTAGTAGAACAATAAACTAAAATAAAATTGCATGAAGCGGCGCAATTAAGTGAAGCGCCGCATCACACGCTTCACCATACTAGCCACCACTGCTACTAGGGATCGCAATCAGCCTTTACGTCCCACTACTGGGCACCGGCACTCTTCTCTGCCACGTACTCTCCTTAGCGCTAAGGTGGAGTACGAGGGACCTACAGTTTAACGTCGAATCCGAACGACTAAATTCCAGAGAAGGTTTCAGGCATTCCCTACTAGGGAAGTCACAGTTAAATGATTCAGTCATGCATAGAATTTTAAGTATATTAGTTTAATAAATATTATGAAACTGAACCTTTGATATAAAAGATTCTGTTAAATTTGTACACAAATTCTACACTTCCAAACAATAAATACATCTTTGTATGAACATGGATCTCGAAATAATTCCTGGCAGAGGTAGGAACCTCCAAAGATATGACCGACTATTATTGTTTTATCAATAACTTTAAACGATTTTTGAATGGTTGACGTAGGGGTGGTCCATATGGAGAAGCCACCTCTTATGTTTAACGACTTTTTGTAAACTTTTACCACCTGTAAGTCTTATATGCGACATCAAACTACACAAAACAGCTACTCTTTTTCCACACCCTAGGTTGCTGAAACACCGAAAACCTTAATTTTGTAAAAGAAGTGGTGGATTATCCCTGGTTATTAATTTATATGACTGCATATTGAAGTCGATAAAATAATGAAGAACTTGCTTATTTATTAGGATCCTTTATAGACAGCATTTTTCTAATCCATGTTTATACCAACTTATTTTTATTGTTTTTACGTGCAGGATCTTTAAGGCATATAATTATGCAAATTTCTGGTAGCTACTCAACTGTGTTTATTCCTATTCACAAGTAAATGTTTTATGGTAAATATAATTTTTATTATTCTTCCTTACGTTTACAAGCAACGATAAAATTTATATATTCAAGACGTGCTTTACGCCACTACTGCGTGCTACATTAAATTTTATGAATTATCGTGAACTCCATGTCGATTCTAATGCCTATTTTCCGTTATTATTGCACACGTCGTTCATTATTATGTAGTTTTCTGCTAATACATGCACACCAACTTGAAGTTTTTATAATTCTAAAAACACATTAGAACAAATTACTGTATTCAGTTCTGTTTAAGAGATGTATCATCTCTTTGTAAGATAACAAGCAAACTGTAAAGTGCCTTAGTAACGAGACCTACTAAACTTTAAACAAGTCAACATTGTACTACTATTGTATTTATTTATTATCAATTTGTTTGTGTGTATTTTTAACTTGATGCCTATTTAATAACAAACGTATTTATTTAATACACAGTGTGTGCATTACCTTAAAATCAAACAAAAATAATCAAAAACATTTTTATTTTAACAAAGCATTGTTTTACTTAGTATTGCAATGATATGCTTGGTCTTGTGATTACTAGAATACAATCTCTAAACTCTCTGCAATTCACGCAATTAAATTTAAACTTGCTATGATGAGACTCTTTTAACTTTCTCAGGGTCGTTATTTTGCTTGCAAAATAAATTGTTTAAATTAATTTTTAAATAGAAATAAACACACAAAGATATCAACTTTACAAAATAATAATTTTATTAAATAACTCAATTTCTAAATGTGGTTTCCGAAATATCAATAAATTTTACTAACTAATATCGTCTTTTTTTTAACAAATAAACACTTATCTTAGCGTCTTCTTATTCCTCGCTCTAGCAAAACGCTCTGCTGGCCTCTCGAGCAACAACAAATAACCTCTCTTACTCTGAATCTTCTTCTTGTGCTTTTTATATTATTACCAATTTGGTTTTACTACCATCACCAACGTACAAACTTCCTCGATCACCTTTTATTTATAATTCTTCTGGTTTTATATATAATTCGTTATTACTTCTTGTATTTTCACTTTTATTCTTGCAATTGGCTTTTATATAACTTTTAGACCCGTTTTTCCTCTTTTTTCTTTCAGAGGATCTCAATTCTGTGTATTTATTTACACAGACGAGCCGTAACTAAACAAACAAATTTCTTTTTTTCTCTTCTCTTTTGTCTTCCTTCCTTGATCTTTATTTTTATAAAACAAACACATAAACCTCATGTCCAAGAGTATCCTTTTATATCTTTGTCACAATGACACTGACATCCTAACTGACATTAGTCGACGCACAAATCAAGTAACTCTAAAACTTTTTATAAACTAAACCTTTTTAACAATTCTGAATTAAATTATAGTTACAATTAACATAAATAAACTTCGTATCAATCAATTGTGTTTGTCTTTTCTTTTTGTAAAAAAACAACCATATGAAAAATAACAATTATTAAAATTTATAACAGGAATTCTAGCAAAAACACTCAACCCTGAGTTTAAAAGTCAGAACATTAAAATCTTACAAGTCTTCATAAATCTCCAAATGCAAATCGAACTGCAACAAACAATCCAAAAATTGCCTTCCAGCAACCACAATACCCCAGTCAAATCAAACACCTCTAAATATCATAGCATTTTTGCCCCCAGATTAAAATAAAATTTTAGAATATTAAACTAAACAAGTTTTATAAAGAAAAATTTTGTTTTCATCGATTTCAACATTAAACTTCTTTAATATTGTAAGGAAAAATCATTGAAATATGAAATCTTCCTCTTATTCTTCCACTCTCTAACTCAGCTAACTCAAAAGTATTCTCCCCAAAAATCCTATTTATTTTGAAAGGCCCTATGTAAGACAATTGTAGTTTTGCACAAATCTTTTCTGCCCTATTCGCAACTTTTAAGTTTTTAACTATCACTAAATCACCTATCTGATAAAACTTCTTTCTTTTTAAATTTTTATTCTTCCTTCTTTCATACTTGTTCAATGCTGCGCTGTTTTTGATTCTTGCTTGTTCTAAGATCTCACGTACATCTTCTACTACCTCTGCATGCTGTTGTACATGATTCATTCTTCTCAGTATCTGTCTTGCCCCCATAATTCTTGCCAATAAATTCTCAATCGTTTGCGGAGATTCATATTATGGTTTGGTAATGTTGTTTATTTTACGGACATCTAAACACAATCGAAGACTACCATTTTTTTTAAAACAACCACCAACGGTTTACATAACTAATTGTGGATGATTCTATAATATTATCTGCCAACATTTTATTTATTTCTTCTTTAACTTGTATTCTATACGCAAAAGGTTAAACTTTAACATTAAATGGAGCTTTGTCATCTACTTCAAGTTTATGTATGTGATTTCTTGCTACACACGGTTTTTCATTTATGAGGTCAATATTTTCACGTACCAGGTTATTTAATTGTACTTTATATTTCCAACAAGGGATTCCTATCTGCTCCTCCTTTATAAAGTCACTTGTGACATAATTATTTATTATTATATATTCCATCTTTTATCCATTCCATTTTATCATTATTTATTATAATACATTCATATTCGCCGTCAACTTCAACCCCTTCTTGTTCTCCAACAAGGAATTCCAATCTGCTCCTCCTTTATAAAGTCACTTATGACATAATTATTTATTTTAATATTATTATTATTATATAATCCATCTTTTGTCCATTCTATTTTATCATTATTTATTATAATACATTTATATTCGCCGTCAACTTTAACCCCTTCTTGTTCTATGAAATCTATTCCAATTATAAAATCTAACTGTAACTCTGGTACTACCAAAAATCTTGTCACATAACTCCTACTTCCTATTGTAACTTCTAAACTCACAGCTTTCGAAATAGTAGACACTTTTTTCTTCGTTGCCGACAACAACTCCAACTTCCCTATTTTAATTAAATGTTTTTCTGTTAAAGTTTTATTCTCCAAAATTATTTTTTCTCTGACTAAAGAAGCTTGCGCGCCTGAGTCAATTAATGCCAAATAAAATTTGTTACTAAAATTTAGACGATCTTAGATGACCATATGTGGTTGTTAAAAACAAACAGTTATAAATCATTAAAATAAACGAAATTTTTATCCAAAAAAAATTGTTCTGTATGACCTTACATCACCATCATCTTACTTTCCTCTCTCTCTATAATTTAACCGATTATTATGCCCATAATCTCTGATTCCCACAACAGTAACCGTATAACTTTGGTCCATTTTTAATATAAAAATTATGAAATATTTATTCATGTTTCCTTTCAATTTTTGTGCACCTTTTAACTGACGTGCCCCCATTATTGTCATGGTAGTATACCCTGATGAACCATTAACACTTACGTTCTCCAGCTTTTCTTCTATTATCTCAAATTCCTCATCATGGTTTCCATTTTCTTCCTGTATCACAGCCCCAACAATTGTTATTTTACTCTCATTTCGATTCACTCTACCTTCAACCTCCAAATGCTTTTCATCCAGTTCAGCCTGCTCATTCTGTACCTCCACTTGATCTTCCTCGATTTGCACATGTTCAACTTCCAATTTACTGTCGGTTTCTTCAGCAACTTCTTGTGTATTCTTAACAATTCGATCTACCAAATTTCCTTCGCTTATTTTTAAGCCTTCCACACTTTCTTCAGTTTCTCTTGCAAGATTGTCCATTTTCTTTATCATTCTGTCCATTCTCTTATCCATACTCTCTCTAAATTCTCTTGCAGTATCGTCGATTTTTTTCATTATCATTTGCATCATAGTCCTCAAATCTATTTCTTGTGGTACTTCTATTCCTTTTCCTGGTTCATTTTGCAATTCTCCTTGCACCTCTTCTTGACCCTGCTGTTCTATGACCGCTACCACCTCTTCTCTTATGTGGTCTTCACTTTCACCTTCTGAATT
Organism: Ctenicera cuprea; assembly: GCA_958336395.1. NCBI lineage: Eukaryota > Metazoa > Arthropoda > Insecta > Coleoptera > Elateridae > Ctenicera > Ctenicera cuprea. The sequence goes on along the minus strand of OY284494.1, from coordinate 9,710,375 downwards.
TGAATCTTCTGCATCAATCTTCCTTATCGAACTTCTTAACATCATTCTGCGATTTTCTTCTGTCATTTTTTTATCAAATTATCGCCCTTTTAAATCTATAAGAAAAACTAAATAGCTAGCTACTCCCAACTTTCTCTACTCCACTAAGCTTCTTTCTTTGAAATAAGAAAGTTCTTTATATTTTGGGTTCTTTATCAAATAAGCTTAATGTTGAAAACTGTTACCAAACATTTACCAAAATGCCACAGTATACATCAACGAGCCCCACGTTGGGCGCCAATTTTAATTGCAATGATATGCTTGGTCTTGTGATTACTAGAATACAATCTCTAAACTCTCTGCAATTCACGCAATTAAATTTAAACTTGCTATGATGAGACTCTTTTAACTTTCTCAGGGTCGTTATTTTGCTTGCAAAATAAATTGTTTAAATTAATTTTTAAATAGAAATAAACACACAAAGATATCAACTTTACAAAATAATAATTTTATTAAATAACTCAATTTCTAAATGTGGTTTCCGAAATATCAATAAATTTTACTAACTAATATCGTCTTTTTTTTAACAAATAAACACTTATCTTAGCGTCTTCTTATTCCTCGCTCTAGCAAAACGCTCTGCTGGCCTCTCGAGCAACAACAAATAACCTCTCTTACTCTGAATCTTCTTCTTGTGCTTTTTATATTATTACCAATTTGGTTTTACTACCATCACCAACGTACAAACTTCCTCGATCACCTTTTATTTATAATTCTTCTGGTTTTATATATAATTCGTTATTACTTCTTGTATTTTCACTTTTATTCTTGCAATTGGCTTTTATATAACTTTTAGACCCGTTTTTCCTCTTTTTTCTTTCAGAGGATCTCAATTCTGTGTATTTATTTACACAGACGAGCCGTAACTAAACAAACAAATTTCTTTTTTTCTCTTCTCTTTTGTCTTCCTTCCTTGATCTTTATTTTTATAAAACAAACACATAAACCTCATGTCCAAGAGTATCCTTTTATATCTTTGTCACAATGACACTGACATCCTAACTGACATTAGTCGACGCACAAATCAAGTAACTCTAAAACTTTTTATAAACTAAACCTTTTTAACAATTCTGAATTAAATTATAGTTACAATTAACATAAATAAACTTCGTATCAATCAATTGTGTTTGTCTTTTCTTTTTGTAAAAAAACAACCATATGAAAAATAACAATTATTAAAATTTATAACAGGAATTCTAGCAAAAACACTCAACCCTGAGTTTAAAAGTCAGAACATTAAAATTTTAAATGCTATGATATGCTTGGTCTTGCAACTACTAGAATTCAATCCCTAAACTGTCTGCAATTCACGCAATTAAATTTAAACTTGCTATGAGACTCTTTTAACTTTCTCAGGGTCGTTATTTTGCTTGCAAAATAAATTGTTTAAATTAATTTTTTAAATAGAAATAAAACACACAACGATATCAACTTTACAAATAATAATTTTTATTAAATAAATGAATTTCTAAATGTGGTTTCCGAAAATGAATAAATTTTACTAACTACTATCGTCTTTTTTTAAAAAAAACAGAACACTTATCTTAGTGTGACCTTCTTAGGATATTCTTCGCTCGGGTACAACGCTGAGCATCCAATCTCTATTACGCTCCGCTGGCTTCTCAAATAACCACAGGAATAACAGTACAAAAATCCAAGTGTTGGTCCACCTATATTTAGGCTAAGTTTTGATCGTGGTACATCATCTGCATTCACTCTGGTTTTTCAACAATTCGTTGCCAATCACTTGTATCCTCTTCTTTTATATTCAAATTTACTTTTATATAGCTTTTAAACTCGTTCTTTCTCTTTAGATTTCCAGAGGATCAAAATTCTCTGTATCTATTTACCAAGACGAGCCGTTACTAACTAAACAAATTCTCTTCTTTTTTATCTCCTTTTTTTGTCTTCCTTCTTTGATCTTTATTTTTATAAAAACAAACACATAAACATCATGCCCAAGATTATCCTTTTATATGTTTTTGACTTTGACACTGACATCCAAAACTGACATTTGTCACCGCACAAATCAAGTAACTCTAAAACTTCTTATAAACTAAACCTTTTTAACAATTCTAAATTAAATTATAAATACAATTAACATAAATAGTCTTTGTATCAATCTGTTGTGTTTGTCTTTTCTTTCAGTACCATACGAAAAATAACAATTATTAGAATTTATAACAGGAATTCTAGCAAAATACGCGACCCTGAGTTTTATAAGTCAGAACATTAAAATCTTACAAGTCTTCATAAATCTCCAAATGCAAATTGAACTGCAACAAACAATCCAAAAATTGCCTTCCAGCAACCACAATACCCCAGTCAAATCAAACACCTCTAAATATCATAGCAGTATAAAACATTTCTTTTGTATATTGTATGCGCAACTCAACTAATTACAAGATTATACAAATATTTAGCTACGAATGACAATTTTTGGTTGGGGTTTCAATTAAAAAATAGTTTTGCAAAGTCTTGTATTCGAAGAACAAAACCTGGTGTAACTACTATTTTTTCTGACACTTCCAAACAATGTTTTAGAACGTGTGGCCCGAAGATTGTTGTAGACTAGATTGTTGTCTTATTAAATATACATGCAACTTTAATAGGTATTAATAATTACAAATAACAAGGAGCATACTACAAATTATAAGTACATTACCCTTATTAAATGTCCGAATACAAACGAACCGGTTAAATTAATAAACTAGCTTCTTTAAATTGAAAAATGTATTTGCTTACTCATTATCCTATTAACTTACGCATTACATCCGCAAATTAAAAATTTTATGTACTTGCAGTTTTGTGCATTTCTCTAAGTTCAAGAGTTCATAAGCAACATTTTCAGAAAAATAAAAATTATAGCAGAAAAACGTAAATTTTTCAGTATTTTTTTAATTAAAATAATAAGCAGGTGCATTTCTTATTCTGAAATTATTTTCATATTATGTTTTGGCTGAGCTCACAACAGGTACCATCGGCAGCAGTTGCAAGTTAACAATTCTAATAACCGATTTAAACTATATTTTAATGTTGTGAAACGGTATTTTTAACATAGTTTGAATCTGTTATCATAGATATGTCAAAATTGAAGCAAAACCTAGTAGGTAAATAATACTATATTATATACCACGGGACTGAAACGCTTCATTTAATTTGAAGTGTGAAAGTTTATTGCCAGAACGTAGCGTAGCGGAGCGAGGGCAATATAATCACACGAGGGATTTAATGAAGCATTTCAGTCCTGTGGCATACGCTATTTATTGCACTTCCGAATAATTTTAAATCAAAATAGTCGAAATTTTAGAATATGCTGTCAACGTGAAAATCCAGCTTTTTAAAACGTCAAAATTAAAATGGTAGTATCTGATGGCGACACAACATACTCGGTAACTCTAGCAATTTATATACATTTAATCCCTTGGGACTTTTGAAAATATTTAATCCCCGCAGTGTTAAAAGTGACACTTTAGTCCTTGAAAAAAGGAATAAAATTAGTATTTATACTCCCGGAAGTGCAAAAATATTGTTTTAACTTTGTATCGAAATTGAAAATGGGAAATAGTAAGGGATTTTATCTGGCATTATTTGCACTAGTAGGTCTAACCCAACCGTAAACGCCTAGCACATACCAAGAAATACATTACACTTAGGTTTTGACCAGCGTCAAAGATGGTGTATTCAGCTGACTACAATTAAGATTGACATTGACATTTTTGAAATTGTTTTCTCATGATATAGTATAAAGCATGGTCTGCTACAACGCACACTTTAAGAGCCACTGTGTGACGTCATCAAGTGTAAAAACAAACGCAAATTAAAAAATTAATTGGCGTCAAGTCTGCACCCGGTGCATTTAATAGTTTTCTTAACATATAAATATAATAATTTAGTTACAATGATAAAATCTAAATAAACATCCTCTGGGAAAGTAAAATATTTCACTTTGGGTGTACCTATGCTCATAATATTATAATCAGGGCCAGCGGGTGGTCTAGTGGTTAGAGTCCCAACCTCTAAAACTAGACTCCCAACGGCAGTAGGTTCGAATCCTCTGCCCGTCGGAAAATTTTCTGAATAAGATAAATCCGGCGTGTTCATGGACGGTGTGTGTCGTGTGTATGTTGGGTTACATGTCTTTCAGGGGTGGGGCATGTTAGACCGATGTATAGCGCAAGTCCGCTGAGCTCGGGTAAGGGGGTGGGATGGGAATAATGGAGTCGTGCTCACGTACGGTCTCATGATTCTTAAAAAAATATTTATAATGTTCATTAAACAAAAAATTAATTCAAGTGGATCTATAATGTAATATTCACTTTTTGTCTTACTATTATAGTTGGGGCAATTTTTTACATAGCACTTCTTAATAAAGTAACATATGATCAAAAAGTCGCAGCGCAGAAGTTGACGAAAATTGGTCCTAGTAACAGCATACCATGTTCTATACGCTATCATGTGAATATTTCTAAGACGTGACGCACGCTGGTTAGAGCCTGCTTTAATGTATTTGTTGTAGGTCGTTCGATTTACTTTTAATGGCTAGAACACATACTCCATTATTTCCTATCATGTTCTTGATTGACTTGTTATTTGGCAAAATTAAATAACACTAACTCAGTAAATGCGCTAGAGTTGAATCAACAACGATTTGATGCAAAAGTATTAAATATGGTGCTGACGGCGTAAACGCATCTGAAGAGCTTGTAGTCTTGTAAAGGTGGTGTTGTCGAAAATCTAGCGCTGGAGGTTGTAAAGCATGGACCATAGTTTAATGATTCTGCTGATAGTAGAGGTGTGGTAATAGGAATGTGGCAACGTTTAAGGCGGTTAGTGTGAGCATAAAGGTAACAGTGGAGGCTGGGGAAGCTGTAATAGAGGTTAACATGGTAGAGATGGTAGGCACGAAGAAGGTATACTATTGGGAAGCAGTTGAGTTGACAGAAATTGCAGCAGTCGCAGCATAATTAGGAGTGTTGATAGCAGAAATTGTGAAAGTTATGTATATTCTACAGATCTAACATACATCTATGCATAGAAATAGTTTCAAATCTAATAGCAGGAAACATATATGTTATGAAGCAGTAATTGAATCTTGAATGTAAACTAGAAAGGAACAATGCAAATTACAAATATAAGATTATTAATTTAGTTTTCATTTCTATTCCAACACTAATAGCACTATTGCATGAATGTTTATGCCTTATACATATTTACGTTACCTACAGTTATTCTTTATTTACTAAGATGTTGCATATATATTTAGGATAATTCCTCAACTTTACAAAACATTACAGATGGCCAGAAATTCAGCTATTATACTACACGATGTTTCGAAAATAAAAACTAGTGTTGAAGTGTTAACTTCGGGTGGACTTTCCCATGCTAGATATTAGCATTTACCGTATTTGGAAAAGCGTAAATTTTATAATTATAACTTTGTACAGTACACTGACTGTTAGATTTCTAAGAAAACAATATACCTATAGCAACCCTCCATTCCATGTACACTTTAACTGCTTTATTACACCTGCTAGTTTGTGACGCCAGTAATAATGATAATGGGGATTACTAATCATACTCAGATCATAACTAGTCCAAGTCCAAAAACGTTTAAGCGAGAATTTTTTGGAATTTACATTTTCTACAGTCGCCAACCAAACCCTAATTCCTGAACCAAACAATTAGGGGGAGAGACGTAAAATTTTATTTTCCGAAGAATAACATTAAATTTAAGTTCTACTATCAAGATGAGTAATTCTTCTTAAGCAGAAGTTATTTATTGTTTTTCGTTTAATAAATAAAGCGGTATCAATTTTTTATTTTTAAAAATTCATAGAGGGTGCCACAGTCGAATTATGGTATGCAGCAAAATACCAAATGGTAGCCCATGTCCGGCTATATAAATTGACTAATTAAAAAAAACGTATAGTTAGTTTTTGAGAAATACTATTTTGAAAGTTTCAAATAATAAATTGAAATTTATATTTTCTACAGTACCAAGTATAAAAGTATCTAAAAACGAACATTAAATTTTGGTTCTAGTAGTCATGATGAACAATTTTAATTAAGAAAAAATTGTAATCGCACCCTTTTAATAAATAAAGAGGTACCAATTTTCGATATTCAAAAATTCATAGAAGGCGCCAGAGTAAAACTATAGCTTTCAGCAAAAAATTAAATTGCAATCAATTATCGGTTCTAGCAGCCTACGAAAATTAAAAAAATAGTGGATAGGAATTTTTGAAAAGTATTTGTTTAAAAATTTTGGTGAAGCTCTATTGCGATTGTTTTCAGATTTTCGAATTTAATTTTATTTCATCGTAAAATACTCCCAAAGGGCTCTTAAACAAGTTGTAGCTGATCCCGATCAGACAACTTCTTTTTAGTAAATGGGCGTTGAAATCGAGATTTTCAAAAACACGCAGCGGCCGCCATTTTAAAGCTAGGGAGTTCAGTAAAAAATTTTTGACTTGTCTTAAGTTCTTCTCTCAGATTCTGCGCTTAAATTTCCAAAATTTGGTTTTGCAAAGAAAACACTACAAAAAAAACATATTTAACGTTCGCTTCCGGTTTCGGATTTTTCTTATTTGAAATTTAATCAAAATCGGTTAACTACTTTCACTGTTAAAGGCGTCACGCACCTAAACACCCATCAATCCACCCACAAACAGATATTTGTTTAAAACTACTTTTATGGGTTCCTTGAGCCTCAAAACAAGTATTTCCGTTAAAACCTATAATTCGAACATTTTTATGACATCAATACTTCCCTATACCGAAGGTATAGGAAAGTAAAAATGTTAAGTTTAGCATAGTGGTAAAATAAGGGACAAAAGTGTGCATAAATGCTTTAAACGAATTCACTGAGCCTGAGCACTTTATCAACAGGAACAGACAGGAAACGCAGCCCACGTAATCCTAGTGATTTAGGAGACTACAACTAAAGTTTAAGGTAATGCGAAGTCATCCATCAGGTTGATTAACTATGTATAGGATGAAGGCCCAGAGTTTTATTTCGAGAATGAAAATAAAATGCAAGTGACTTTATAATAATTTTCCATTAAGTATTCAACTTTGTAATGACAGCGTCTGCAGCAAAATATTTTAGCAGACTTAAACATGAAATTACTGGATAATTTGATTTTGACTTCAACGACCTCTACCGGTTAACTGTTTAACTTTTTTTAGTAACTATTATACCGCGCGATCTCTAACGTTTTTGGTCAACTCTTGCTACGGAATATGATCTGCATGTCTTACCTTACACCATAAATAGCAGTGGGCAAAATGACAAACTAATTAATTGTAGGTTTGTGAACTAAACAAAGACACTACCTTGGTTTTTCATGGCAAGAGCGGATCAAAAATTTATAAATCCTCCGGTACATTACTGAATAGATAATTTAACGCTCTATCAGAATAAATCATAAAATTTAATAATCTTATTTAAGAAAAAAAGTTGGTGTCAGTTCCGGTGTTACTGGAAGTGGTTGAATAGTAAATAACATGTTTTAAATTCGCATCTTCGAATAATTAAACACGTCCGAGTTTTATTCCATTATCGTGAAAGTTACAGAACAATTGGATAGAAAACCTGGTTTCGTTATCACCCTGGGTATAATAAGAAAAAGAAGCATCAGTAGGAGCTGCAATATTAATCAATCACAGGGGATGCATAGCCGGACAGTTGTCCCATATAGGAAAGTCCCAAGTCCCTTTTGCCTGATGATGACGATGACGCAGACTGTGAATTTTTAGTATGTTGTACAAGGGGATCTCTACATCAATTTCCAGCTTTACATTAGTTTTTGCACAGTTTGTTAATTTTCCTTTCTTAAAATGCCCGAGCTTTAATATGCTTTCAATTCAAAATTAAAATTTTGAAAAAAGTTGCCGCAGTTGTAAGTTGTAGATATTTTGAAGATACAAAACAAAATATCTACTGAACGACTTTTGTTAATACAATGTTTTTCCATCGCCGCTAATAAATAGCCCAGCCAAGCAAGTATATGAATTTTTGCATTTTAAAGGCCTATAAATCTACAATTTTTGATTTAATTAATATTATTGATAGAAAGCTATTTTATCGCTTTCGAGGTTATCTTTTGACACATCTTAAAATATACAATGTTTTATTGAAACAAAGTACGGGCTTTATTTATAAATTCTAGCTTTACTTCGTTAAAGTCCATATTTAATGATTATCTGTATATAAAATACTTAATTACTTTAACAATATATATTTATTTTAACCTTATACGTATTTCGGTATGTTTACCTGCCATTGTCAGTGGTTATATTAGAAAGTAAACAGTTAGTGTTGTTATAGCAATAGAACTTGGTGACTTGATCTCGGTAATCGTCTGCAGATGACTTGATTTCTTATTCCAAAATGTCTAATAGAGGAGAATTTAAGAGATCAATTTGCTCGTTCATTAACGGTACAGGTTTTAAATGTTTGTGAATTTTTAAAGCTTACAGTATATCTAATTTACGTTTATCATCACAAAAGTGTAAACATTTTATAGTGTTATTAGATGTCATTGAATGATTGTGTTCTAGTAAGTGTTTAGCGTAATTGGATTTATGTGGGTGTTTGTATTTGTAACAACGTACGTGTTCTTTATACTAAATACCAAAATTTTTATTTGTCTGGCGTATGATATAGACCGAATTACAATGCGAACAATTTAATTTGTAAATGCCTGATTTTAGCAAACCGTCTGTTTTCGATTTTGCATTAAACAAAGTGTTTAGGTTGTTTCTAATTGTTTTAAAACTTACTTTATATTTATTTGTTTTGTTTATAATTCCCATGGGTAAACCATAGGAAGTCCAATTTCACCTCTTTTAGCTAATATATTTATGGAAAATCTAGAAGATCAAATATTTGAATCAAATTAATCTGAGAAAGTTATATTTTGGTTTCGTTATGTTGATGACATTTTAGCATGTTTTAATAGTTCATTTGATTTAATTAATAAATTTTTAAGTATTAATAACAGCTTGCATCCAAACATAAAATTTACACTAAAAACTGAACAAAATAAGTCCATTGACTTTTTAGACTTAAACATAAAAATTAATTCAACTAATAAATTTGAGTACTCAGTTTATAGAAAACCTACACAAACAGACATTACAATAACACACGATTCTTGTCATCATAAAACACGTACATTAGCTGCATACAGGTCCTTGATACATAGGGCTTTGACGGTCCCTTTAGATGAAATTAATTATAATAGAGAAATTTTAATTATGAAACAAATTGCATATAGTAATGGTTATAATACTAAACTTATTGATACATTAATTAAAGAACAAGATTTTAAATTATCCATTCAAGAAACTTACCCGAATACCCTAACTTCATTCGATACAAGTAAATATGCCTCGATCCCATATTTTGGTAACAAATCAAAAGAATTGCCAAAACAAATAAATATAAAGTAAATTTTTAAAACAACTAGAAACATTTTAAACACTTTGTTTAATGCAAAACCAAAAACAGACGATTTGCTAAAATCAGGCATTTACAAATTAAATTGTTCGCACTGTAATTCGGTTTATATAGGCCAGACAATTAGAAATTTTTATTTTAGGTATAAAGAACACGTACGTTGTTACAAATACAAACACCCACCTAAATCCAATTACGCTAAACACTTACTAGAACACAACCATTCAATGACATCTAATAACACTATAAAATGTTTACACTCTTGTGATGATAGACGTAAATTAGATATACCAAAAGCTTTTGAAATTCACAAAATTTAAAAACTGTACCGTGAATGAACGAGCAAATTGATCTCTTAAATTCTTCTCTATTGGACATTTTGGAATAAGAAATCAAGTCATCTGCAGACGATTACCGCGATCAAGTCACCAAGTTCTATTGCTATAACAACACTAACTGTTTACTTTCTAATATAACCTCTGACAATAGCATGTAAACATGCCGAAATACGTATAAGGTTAAATTAAATAGATATTGTTAAAGTAATTAAGTATTTTATATACAGATAATCAATTAAAGTACGGGCTGTTGATTATATTTGAAACTAGCTGTTCAATTGTGTTTATAAAAAGGTCATTTAAATGGACATAAAAATATATTTTCGGTGTTCATTTAAGCAACTTTGCAGCTCAAATATTAACAGAAGTGGCAAACATCTCCAGTTAAACACCCTTTATAGTTTTTTCAATAAAACTTATTTTTAATAATCAGTGGAAAACACTTTTTATTTTCAGAACTAAATAATCAATTTATTATTTATACTAGACGCTAAACGCGGTAAGTTCAAAAGAATGATGCTGATAAAGAAATATTTACTTTTTAGATGACTTATGACACAGTCATATTGGTATTCACTTTCCGTAACTTATTAAAAATAACTTATTATCATGTGGACTCCTGCACTGTATCAAACCTCTATTTTAATAAATATTATTACCGATATGCAGTTAACAACAACAAGCCACGCAACTATTTATAAATAACAGAAAATGGCAAAAAGTAGCATTCAGACTGATGCTAATTACGGTAGCACTTGTAATAGAGTAATTGAATACCTACATTTATCACTCACTGTCTGCCGACGCTAATGTCATTTCACTTTTAATGAGACTAATTATTATCTTCGGCATTATGCGTATTCCAAAAAGCTTTTCCTGTTTTCTCATAAATAAGCTCTTTCATCCGTGAAAAATTGCATTGAAACCAATTCACCTCAAAATATTTAATATAATATTGCAATACTAGTACAACCTGCTAGATAGGAGAAAAGAGTCAGGTCGTGACAGTACGTTTTGTTGACATATAAAAGCAATTTTGTTTTCAAAATCGATAACTATTTTGATTACGCTGTTCTGTTTTATATAAAAATTTAAATTAGACACACAAGCAAAGTATGCGCTTCGCGGCTAAACATTAATAACAATAGTAATATTTTTCCTTTGCATACATACGAGTGTTAATGCCAAAAAAGCATTTACTTGTATTTTTTTACCCTGTTTATAGTAAATTAAAACTGTAGCGAACTTTTAACGGTGTCTATCAATGGGCCCAGATTTTTTAAACTAAACTAATGTAGTCATTTTTCTTTGACACAAAAACAGGACACTTTCTACCATCAACCCCTGACCCTAGGAAATGGAAACTTTTCTGTAAATCAGATTAAAAGTATATTTACCCTTTGTCGATTCATTTTTGACACCTCATGTAATAGAAATATAAAAAATATTAGATCATTACAATTTAAACTAGCGGAACCTGTGGTCTACTATCCTCGCTGTTTTGATAACTTTCTTTTAATATAAGCTGTGTCCAGTTGCACAACATGTACCAAATGCGTTCTGCAGTATTGTATATTCTCAAACACAAAAAGTCGGCGACTAAACTGAATATACGTAACTACTAAGTAATCATGCTAATGTTTATTATTTTGTATTCATACCACTATCTAGCGTGATCGACATTAAATAATTTTTAAAATAAAAGTACTAACTTTTTTTTTAATTTAAATTTTCACATTATAAACTCTTCCCTTAGTCGTTCGAATTCGACGTTAAACTGTAGGTCCCCCGTACTCCACCTTAGCGCTAAGAAGAGTACGTGGCAGAGAAAAGTGCCGGTGCCCAGCAGTGGGACGTTAAGGCTGATTACGAAACTCTTCCCACTGTAAAAGATGAATGTCCGTTCTTGATTCCTATTAAAATGGTGATTTTGTATGTCAGGTTCGGTTAGGTAAAGTTAGTTTCATCTAAAATCGTGTTTTTGAACTGTAAATGGTACTTAAGTACCCGACGGTGATAAAATAATTGTAGGTAGTAAAACCACATTTCCAGATATCTGCTGATATCTCCTGAAATCTCAGCTGCAATGCAATTTGTAAATCTGATTTGAGTTATTCATTATTATGTTCGCGCACGGCATCGTTTGCATGATCCGACCTGCATTTCTCTACAGAGTTTTTGGTACTTATCTGTCCTTGATCCTGCCGCAAGTATATGTATTTCCCGAGCAGTCGAGTTTTTTATCGAAAATTGTAGCGCCCTGCCGTATCAATAAATATGCGCCTTATATAATGAACGCGTAAGTATGTGACTTCTAGTAGCGGGGGTCCCTTGCCACTAAACGTCGAACCAGGCGGAAGGGATCCCCATGAACATAAATACCCGTGGGCTATGCCCTACGTAGTTTATGGTAACACTAAATAAGCGAATAAACTACGTAGCGTAGCGGGTTTATAATAACTCCGGAACCCTTCCCCTTGTCTCAACGTTTAGTGACAACATACTCAGTAACATTCTCGACGCACCTTATTTATTATGTTTACGGATTTCAATGTTTATGTAACAGTCAAGCAGTGTAATCGTTGCTAAGACGCTGCGATACCGGCGGAATGTATAAATTACATCAGAACGTAGGGCGTAGTCTACAGATTCTGCTATTTGATTGTAAAGTTTAAAACTCGCTTAACAAAGAAATATCATATTAGCAATAAAATCAGCCGCTGTAGAAAATGTTTGTAAAGAAAACGTGTGGCCGTAGTCCACTGGCTCTGCTATTTTATTGTAAAGGTTAAGACGCGTTTAACAAAAAAATATATTAGCAATAAAATCAGCCGCAGTTACATGCAGCTTCTAAAGATCAATTTTTATAGTCCGAACATTACACACTCACTGTTTTTATATACACTGTGTCCATAAAGTAAACCCTCCCCCAACTAACTTTTGAACGACTTGATGTTTTTCTACAAAATTTGGTGTACTTTAATGGGAAATTAAATACTATTTTTCAGACCATATTAAAATTTTGTATCATCCAAAATGGCGACAGGGGTCCATTTTGAATTTTTTTTAAAAGGAAAGGGGGGTCGAGTGACACCTCATTGGAAAGGTCTTTTAGTTCTGCGTCTGATCATAAAGTTTCAAAGAAAAATATTCAGCCATAACAAAATGACAATGTTTGAAGATAAAGAAGTCTATTTAAAAAAACTAAGAATTAAAGTTTAAATTAATCAAATTAAGTGTTGGAAATGTTTACCATTCACTTCTTGGCACATAAAAAGTCGGTTATGAAATTCCTGCCTTACATTTTCATAAGTTTCTGGAGTGATAATTCTGCAAACTTCTGTAATGCGTTGCTCCAGTTCTTCAATTGTTTCTGAACGGGTTCTGTACACTTTCGATTTCAGATATTCCCATAGAAAAAAATCTAAGAAAGTTAAATTTAAGGAGTGAGCCGGTTATTCTACAGGCCCCCGCCTAACAATCGATCTGCCATAAAAATGTCCCTTGAAGTCAGAACCAGGCCTATAATAATGAGGCGGCGCACCGTCTTGTTGGAACATAACGTTTTCAATATTATTTCAAGCCACCTGAGATATTTCTGGGAAAATTTAGTCCTGCAAATGAAAAAGTGGACTACTGGATAAGAAAATCAAAACAATTTTGTACTGAGTGAGTCCATTGGTTTACAATCCGCCATTTTGTTATGGCTCAATATTTTTCTTTGAAATTCTAAGATCAAACGCAGAACTAAAAGACCTTTTAAATGAGGTGTCACTCGACCCTGGATAAAAAAATCAAAACAATTTTGAATTGAGTGAGTCCATTTGTTTAAAATCCGCCATTTTGTTATGGCTCATGATTTTTCTTTGAAACTTTAGCATCAGACGCAGAATTAAAAGACCTTTCAAATGAGGTGTCATTCGATCCCCCTTTCTATTTAAAAAAAAATTTCAAAATGGCGCCCAGTCGCCATTTTGGATGATACAAAATTTTAATATGGTCTGAAAATAGTATTTAATTTCCCATTACAGCACACCAAATTTTGTAGACAGATATCAAGTCGTTCAAAAGTTAGTTGGGGGGGGAGGGGGTTACTTTATGGACACAGTGTATTGTAACGAAGCGTTACTAATTTTGATTTAATTTCATTGAGTTTATAAGAATTGTTTAATTTTTACATTTAATTTATATGCCGTTTTCCGTTTACAATATTATGTTACCGTTAGGGGTTTATTTTTATATTTAAAATAAGTAGTATTCCGTTGGTTAATGCTTTATATTCATTGTGTGCAAGTTTCCGTAATTTAGCAACCGTTTCAGTATTTTAAAATTGTAATTTTAATGTATATTTGATTTCAAACATTTCATTTACGGCCGGAAATCAGATAACCGCGTGTCTGCGGATCGAGCCGCAGAGATGCTATGTCAACCCCGCTCTCGTAGAGTGGGGATGCGCTTCGATTTCGGGCGCATACCGACTGGCTATAAATTCAAAATTTTGAATTTTCGAGTTCAGTTCGCCGATGTTTCAGCCCAGTACCAGTCCAGCCACTTCTACAAGTCACCAGTGCTCCGACCGAGGTAACCGACCACCGCATCCAGGATATTGGGGTAAGCAGGCTGTGTTTTGACACCATTACTAGTAACGTCAAATATTGCTCTCTCTCTCTCTCTTGTATATTTGTAAACTGTGTTTTCCGGAGTGCACCTTATGCGCAACATTTCCTGAGGTTGCACTTCTCTAACTCGCCTACGCGAAACAATTCCTGGGCAAAGTTTCCTCTTCTCTCTCTGACTCTTTTATTTTCCGGAGTGCACCTTATGCGCAACATTTCCTGAGGTTGCACTTCTCTAACTCGCCTACGCGAAACAATTCCTGGGCAAAGTTTACTCTTCTCTTTTCTATTTGTTTGAGAGCTTTGTTGTGTGATTCATAGTGGCGAATTTGTCCGCCTGGTGTCAAGATAACAGTTTGTTTGCTTTAGTAACTGGTACCGTTTCCGACCGTATACTGGTGACTACTGTATATATATTGGCTACCGTATGTATGTATTGCTACCGTATGGCTACTGTATTGCTACCTTATTTGCTACTGTTTTGCTACCGTATTTGCTACTGTTTTGCTACCGTATTTGCTACCGTATTTGCTACCGTATTTGCTACCGTATTTGCTACCGTATTTGCTACCGTATTTGCTACTGTATTTGCTACCGTATTTTTGCTTAATATTATCCGCTTTGCTTGTATATTATTAATTTGGATTGGATATTATGTAATAGACGTATTTAAACCATTCTACGTTGTTTTACTTGACTTGTTGAATATATCCGAGTTAAATAGAGCTGCTTCAAGAACCTGCAGGCTGTCATTCCATCAAACAGACCCCTGGAGACCGACATCTTCAACTGCAGTTACCCAGGTCTTCGCTAAGCCGTTCTGTTACAGCGAAGCCGTTCTGGAGAGTAAACTCCATATAAAATCTGGCGCCCGAGAATTTCCCAGCGATTATACGCATAAGCAGCCGTATAATCCCGCCCACAACAAAATACAAGTTAACTACCGGACTACAGAGTTGCCAAATAGGCAACTGGGAAAAAGAGCGTCGCAGTATTAGATAACATACCAACCTTGACAAAGAGGAAAAATCCAAATAAACTAGGTTCCTAGCACAATGATTAATATACAAGATGTTGGAAAATTATATTGTAAAAATTTGAGAAATGATTTCTTGTCATATTAAGAGAAAACCTTTCCATGAATATAAGTCTTAAACTGCTTCCCTACAGAGTTACAGTCTTTCGAAGATGGAACAGTTTAATCACTTTTTAATTAATATCTCTGCTATAAATAGAGATATTACATTCAAAGTTTGTGGACGACGTTCATTAATGATAATTTATCATTTTACTGGTTTATTTTAAATTTATCGACCAGGTGCATAGATGTGGAGGGCGTTTGAAGTACCTCTTATCATATTTGAACTCTAAGATTTTCTAAGTTTTGACTTAAAAATCTTGTCTTTATACAAATGTTTACTCTTGTTGAAAATCACTGGATTAATTTTTTGTGAATTGTCAATTGTCATGAAGGTCTGAGTGTTTTCAAAAAGCGGAAATAATTTGGAGAAACTTTAAGAACAAGTTGTGCACATCAAAGCAATAAAAAATTACCAATAAACATAGGCCCAGAAAACTTTTCTTGCGAAGCCTATGGAAGAGGGAACCGTTTAGACTGTTGGATATATCTCAATACGGTAGCGCTATTTTTATGTATTAAACTTGCTCTGAAAGTTGAAATTATTTTCGATTTTTGATGATACACTCGGACCTTCATGATAACCGGATTTTTCACAAAAAGACGATTATCTCAAAAACTGATGGATTTAGCGACTTTCGGCAAGTGTAATTTTTGTGTATATACGCCACTGGTAAAAGAATTTGAACGTAGACAAGTAAAATTGTAAATCATCACTGTAAAATAACCGCACACAATTTGAATCAAATATCTTAATGTTATGTAGGGCGGATAAAACGTAAATTAAACTGTTCCATCTCGAGGAGGTTGTAACTCTGTAAGGAAGTAGTGTAGGATATACGTTCATGGAAACTATTTCCTATCACCTCCCAAAGTTTGTTGGTTTAATTTTGACACACCCTGTAATTACATAAGCATAATATGTGAGTAGTGTTTGGGGGGGAACAATTTTGTTTGTTTTTTAAATACTGATATAATTAATACCAATTATAAGCCCAAAAGCGGGACAACTTCTCGAAAGCGAAACATTTTGGCGTCCCGCCAGCTATTCCAGGGAGAGCGAGACACGAGCCTGAAAATCAAGATTGTCCCTCCAAAATCGGGACGTATGGTCACCTTATTCTAAACTTGCAATTTCAGAAAATTCTGCATGGCCAATATTGAACCGGAAACCTACGGCTTACTAGGTCAACAGCTTTACCGTTACAATTAGTAACCTAATAAAGTGTCAAAATTCTTTTCTTCACTTTAACCTATTAACAACGTCTCGTTTACAAACTCACGTCCTTCATGTTCTTAAATTAAATTACGGCATAGAAGATACTTACTCTCTGCATTTCAGCAAAAACATGGCCAAAAGGGCCCCCAGTAAAAGAACACCTATGGAAGATGCCACTAACACCAAGAGCCATGTATCGTCTATGCTGGACACCGACCATGTTGTTTCTAAATCTAGAAAATACAAATACATTTTAGTATTGCAATAAGACAATGTGATTTTAGTAGAGCGGTGTAAAGTAACAAACTGACAAAAATTTTGGTTTACTGAAATCTATTAGATTCCATGATATATGCGTACTAAAACTGGTTAGAAATATATGTATAAGCACCCTCAGGACCTGCACCCCCCTATAAGCCTATACCAAGTATTTAAACAGAAAAATATGCGGAAACACGTTCGGGTTCGAGTTCCGGTCTTGTCATGGCTGTTTGCGTTTGTGCATGATAGATGGGTCTATTAACCATGCCGCTGATGCCCTCGTATCCCGCCTTAAAAAATACTTATAGAACTGTATTCTTTACAATGTATGAAGTTTAAAAAAAGTATTAAACTGCTATTGAAGTCAATAACGCAAAATATAAAAGCAGTGGCGTAATTACAATGTTTGTAGTGGCTGAGCGGAATCAGGACTGATTTTGAAGGGAATGAGGCCTGGTAATTATTCTGTTTTTAATATAGATAAATAATAAACAAAAATTAAAAAAATATCACCAAAAATCGCAGGTTAACGAACACAGGTAATCGATATTTAAATTCATGTTAATTTGAAAATGCAGACGAAAGAAATGATATCTTGTTTTAAATTCGCTGTTCTTTGGGCGTTTGAAAAAATATTGTTTTCAGCTAGATATGATAGTAAGAAAGTTAAGATAATTTTATACCTAGTCATAGTTACTTAAAAAGCAATTTAACAACAGTAAACAATAATTTCAATAGTAGTAGTTTAGTAGTAGAAGGTTTGTTAAATTTTTTTTATCAAAACTTAAACAATGAAAGAATGTAAGATAAGTAGACCTACGTCGCTGGATCGACTAAACGGTCATGCAATACCCTTAAAAGAAAATAACATAACAAAACATTTCTTACAGAGTAAACTATTGATTATTTGCTTAACAAAGGAAAAGCACACAAAAGAAATAGTATATTTTGCTGTTATACTCTTACTCTAATGTAGAATTCTAGTATATTACTAAAAGGCGGCAAGTGTAAAGTGAAATTTTGCTGTGCATTTCACGGTATTTAAAGCAAATTGCCCTAATGTTTATTATACATACGCACATTTAGCTAAATGCTTTTTATTTTAATGAATTATTGTAGATTTAAATAAAGTCTTAAACATTTAATTTCATTAATCCACATTTAATAAAACATTAGAGATTTAAATAACTCTCAAAACCTTTATATGAAATTTTTAAATATTTAGTTAATCTTTATGTATTTAGATAAATCTGCACGGATTTAATTTACATTTTTAAATATTTAATAAACCTTCACAGATTTAAATAAGCCTTTACTGATTTAAATAAATCTTTACACATTTAATTAAATCTTTGCAGATTTAAATAAATCCTTAAACATTTAATTTAAACACTCCAACATTTAATAAAGCATTTTTTTCTCTCTTCCTGATTATTAAATAACAACAAATTATTGAATTTATGGTGCTTAGTTCAAGTCATTGTGAGATATTTCTAGAAATGAACAGCTTACAATCATTTCAACTTCGAATTTCAATCAGTTATTAAATTATACTTGGTTCGTTTCACCGTTTGATGGCGTTGGCACATTTAATCGAAATATTATCTTTAAATGAGTAAACACGGAGACTTCGAATTAGAGCATAAAAATTTTATTTTCGTTGTTAAATTTATTAGTTCCATTCTGAAGGTGAATTAATGGTCAGCGCTTCGGGGTTGCTGCTTTGCAAAAGTGAGGGGATTCGAATCCCGCTCACTGCACTTCAAGGGCTGTCTGTTAGCGTTATTATAAAGACGATGAATAACACCCCTGGAGTCGGGGTACTAATCAACTTTTTGTTAAAGCTGCGAAAATCGCGTGTTTTGTGTTCTATGATGTAGCGTTTGGTGTAAGCAGCCCGGTAGCTCAGTTGGAAAATGCATGTACGGCGTCGGTAGTGACGTTTCTAGATCTAACCCCGGCAGGAGTTACCACTTACTCAATATTCATTATTCTAAAAAGTCATAGATAATTCAAAAAGAAACAGCTTAATTTTGCGTAAATCAAATAATCTAGCAAATACAACTGGAAACACATACTTTTTGACACAGAATTTGAATATTTTACTCAAAATCGCAAAGAAAAAAATTAAAATAGATTATGTTATCTAGGAAAAAGCATTTCCGCAGGAATGAGCATTTCTTTAATATTAAAACACAAGACAATAAAATTTTAAGTCTCTGGCCAAATGCTTCTTTCTTGTTTTTAGTATTTGCCAGGAAGCCTAATAATCAGTTTGTAATAACTGCTGATAATGCCCAGTGGTAAATCGGCTCTGAATTTTTGGCAATTAGAAATGTACTAAATAAATTAAAAAAAAGTATGCAAAACATTAGAATACTTTCTCACCTTTTCGCGGTAATTCCACGTAGTCACCACTACCTGCTCCAGATCCTGGATTATTTCCTTGTATATGATTAACCCAAGCTTCGCAAACCTGTGCCGATGAGCAGGGTGTGGTATTCAGTAATAAATCTGGTAAAGATGGTTGAAGAAAAGCCGGAGCTGGTGGAGGTGGAATAAATAAAATGCTGTCAGGCGGCGGCCCCGCGTCCCAGCATTCTCCGAAACAACCCATTATACTGATGTGCCCTATAGGCAGTGTAATTTGACACACATTAAAAAAAGTCAAAAGTTAAATAGAAAACGTCTTGTGGAATTCACAAGATAAACGCGAATCATCTCGAGATAGTTTTTATCTTTTAGGACATTTAATTGGACGTTGGAAGCAATTTGATAAGTTACCTAATCTTTGTTTAGAAAGGCAGTTCTGTTTTATGTTTAAGCGTACCTCAGCTGTCTCAAAAAAGACGTCCAATTAAAAGTTTATCTTGTTTATTAAAATATCTAGATTAGCGTTTTTAGTTGGATTTCTTAGTTTTGGAACCAAAAGCTCGTAAATGTAAAATTATAGTTATTTTTGTTGCATTTATACTTTAAAATTGCTCGTCATAACATGCGATTGTAAGATTTATTTATGTTGTTTGAAAAATGAAAGAAATTATACTTTTTATTTTCATGTAGAGCTCTATTTTAGACTACTGTGCTATGTAATTTATAAATTTACATTCTAGCAGTTTCCTTTAATGAAAAATTTCGCACCATTGGCTATGCGCACCAATAACGATGAACTAAAAATATGCATAGCGAGTCAAAAGCATGCAGACATCGTTTTTCTGTCGTTTAGAAAATATGTGTTAAATACGAATTGTAGGAGACCAAAAGAAAACCACATTTAAAAATTATTTACAATTATACAGGTGGTTCCATATAAGACTGGCATATGTCAAACTTATATTTGTTTTGATAAAACACCCTGTATATTGTTGTGTATTCTTATTAGCCTTTTTAATTGCCTTTCAGATTTTTTTGTTTTTAAAATTCTTTTGCGATTATGCTATAGTTTTTGAATTTTTTCGATAAATTTGGCATTTTGTCACCTCACTAATAAAATCTGCACGAGCCGTATTTATTCCGATTAAACAAACTTTTTCTGCGAATGTTAGTAAAGACCGCGCCCAATTTTCTATATATTTTAAAGCTAAATTTAGTTGTTCGTTGCAACGGCCAAAAATGTTATTTAACCAATGGTTATACCTACCAATGGTATCCGAGAAAATTAAATTTTAAGGAAAAAATTAAGTAATTTCTAGAAATCCAGATATTAACGCATTGAGACCTGCCTTTTTAGTTAGCAAAATTCATTATGAATACCTACTTCAATAGAACCGGATGCAACAATAAAGTTTGCAAATTAAAAGTGTTTCGATTCTTTTTTTCAAATCAGTGTGAAACAAAATGCCAGTGAAACCACAGTTAGAATATGGAGTAAGAAATTAGACAACATTTCAAACTTTATAAAAAAAACTAATTTTTTACATTAACTAAAACAATGTTTGTAGTTTTTTAATGTAAAAACACCAGGTGGTAATGCCTCTTATGATATCAGATTTTTAGAAATTACCCGATTGTTCCTTGGAATCAATTTTTTATATAAATCCGTTGGTTTTATGTATAACCATCGTCTAATAAAATTTATAGAGCAGCCTTATCCAACTCTCTAATAATTGAAAAAATTAGTTATGACACATTCAGATGGTTAGATGTTCGAAATGTTTGCATTGTTGCAACAAACGCTCTGTATAACCAAATTTAAATTTAAAATAACTGGAGACTAGTAAATGGGCTTGACTAACATTTAATAGAAAAAGAATGTTTTATTTTTCGAAAAAAATGAAATAACTCAGCGGATATTCAAAAGAAAAAAACTAAAGTGTTAACATCGAGTTGACTTTCTCATACTAGAAATTAATACTTGCCGTATTTGCAAAAGTGTAATTCTTAAACTCTTCTTTCACTTTAACGTATGTCAGATTTGTACGAAAACAATTTATATAAGCAACCCTACGATGTTGCATACCGTGTATAAGAGCAGTAAGAACGAAACCGCCCGCCCTACAGCTGATTAGATGCGCTTCGGATTTCGGACTAAAAATCGATATAAATGGTTTATTTAGATGGTTTTCAAACATGCAAAGAATGAAAAATAGATATTTTTAACTAAAGCTAATTGATGGGCGTTGTTAAAATCACGTAATTGTAGGAAAACGCGTTGTTGATATTAAAAACTACCAATTTCTTAATTTTTAAAATAGTTGAAAACTCTTACCTAATAAAGTAATTCAAATAGTTTATCAAACTGATACAAGTTCATAACGATTGGCGTTTTTGAATAAATAATTAATCAATTCCAAATTTTTCAAAAATATATAGAAGACGTCAGTGTAAAATTTGGAAAATTAATAAAAATTAAATTTGTAGTTCACTGCAAGCTCTATCGGCTCAGAAAGTTTAAAATAAATAGTGTTGGTGGTTTTTAAAAAATATTTTTTTGAAAATGTTTAAAATGTTTGAAGCAGCGCCATTGCGATCGATAGAGAGTTTGATACAAAAATTTTCGGTTTGCCTTAAGTTGTTCTCTCAGGTTCCCTGCTTAAATTAAGAAAATTTAGTTTTGAAAAAAAAAACGTTACTAAGAAAATATGTCTAACTTCCGTTTCCGGTTTCAGATTTTTTTGAAAAGCTTAACCAGAACTACAATTATCAATATACACTTTATTTAAAATTTCATCAAAATCGGTCTAGTCCTTTTGCTTTTGGAGCCGTCATACGCCCACACACGCACACACCCACCCACACCACTACACACCTACCCACACATCCACCCACGACATTTTTAAAAAACATTTTTTTGGTTTCCTTGGGCTCCAAAACGTGCATTTCTGTTTAAATCTAGATTTCGAAAATTTTCATGAGATCAATACTTCCCTATAACGAAGGTATAAGAAAGTAAAAACACATTCAGAAAGGAAATTTAAAGGCGAATATGAAAAAATATACAAGGTGTTCTTATAAAACAACATAAGTTTGGTATGCCCCTCGTATACGGAACGTCTCGTATACTAAAAAAATAATATAAAAAATGTGAAAACACGTCTTCGCTCTAAGCAGGGTTACCATCTACCCCTCTTAGAGACAATAACGAATTATCTTAGCGACTACTTATATAATAAACTGGTTGTGAACCAACAGGTTTTATAGTATGTAAGATATGGGGACACGATCTTAGCGTAAAGTTAATTTGAGTTGACCGATGATTGTAAACCAACAACTGTGCATTATTTAAAATTTTTCAAAATTTAGAAGTATTAAATCTAAAAATTGTTTTTGTTTGTTTACTGACAGAAATGTGTAGCCAACGGTCGAGAATTTATTATTGTTATATTAATTTAATTATAAAAAAGGAAAACTAAAGCGTCAAATAGATTAATTTGCTTAAAATAATTTTAATGATGATTTCATATAAATATTTGCTGCAATTAAAGTTGTTATATTTCTAGCCAAAAACAAAGTTGTTTTCAAAATTATTTTTTGTTGATTTCAAATTCTTCAAATTCAATTTGGCGGCATTGATAAAACACCGACATTACGATAGCATAACGAAAACTTCGTACATTTCTGCAAAACATCACAACTGTTATTTATATAAATTATCAGGGCAATATCTAAACTGCTTCTCGGTACGTTTAAAAATTAGGAATCCGTATCTGCTACGGTTCAATTAATACACAAAGCGCACAAATCTAGTTTTATAGAATATTGCATAAATACAAATTATCGCATGTTGTTCTAGATTTAAATAAAAAAAAACATGTCAGTTTACGTCAAATTGGAAACTAATCAGGAATGTTAAGATTACTACTATAAGCAGAAAAAAAATTATTACGCTACGCAAATATGCAACTGGTACAGGAAGTGAGGTCAACCTACCTTGTTTTCTATGCAAAAACCTGTACTAATAACAATATTTGGACACAAATCACCCACTAACTTGAAGGGTGTATATCTAAGTACAAAAGTATCATTAGGATCGATTCGGAGCGAACGCATGCGTCGCGACGCCAGACCCTAATATTGATCTACCTACACGCACAGTTAGTGTCAATTCAATTGACATTTCCAATGGATGATTTGACACGTGAAGTGCATTGATGCTGTCCACTGTTCATACTGGATAACTAATTTCGTACGATGTCTTCATGATCTTGAATAAGAATGATTTGTAAACACATTTGTACCATGCAATAACTTATAAATTTATTATTGCCATTCCATTTAAACTGATTAAGAAACAATTATAGCTTGATGCATTTATTTAAGACTGCAAATTTACTGTGATGCACCGTTTTTCCTGTTGAAAAATAACAGAAATCCCTTATGTTAAGCGTTTTTCCAGAATTGTGGATATAAAAGTTTCGCTTTATGTGAAAATCATATCAAATGGTCAAAAGTTTAAACAGCGGTGCTTGTATTTAAATAATTAAAAAAAATAATACTACAGAGTGACTAGGAAAATCCCGGCCACTTTTCTTGCGGCGATCAAAAGATGGCGCTTTAGTAAAGAAAAATTATATTAAAATACTGGCAA
This sequence comes from Ctenicera cuprea, assembly GCA_958336395.1. NCBI lineage: Eukaryota > Metazoa > Arthropoda > Insecta > Coleoptera > Elateridae > Ctenicera > Ctenicera cuprea. The sequence goes on along the minus strand of OY284494.1, from coordinate 9,686,271 downwards.
CAACGCAGAATCCAAGACGTTTTAGTTATTAAATACGCCCCATATTAAATCAAAACAACCAAAACGTCTTGGATTCTGCGTTGTTGCCAGTATTTTAATTTAATTTTTCTTTACTAAAGCGCCATCTCTTGACCGCCCCAAGAAAAGTGGCTGGGATTTTTCTAGCCACTCTGTATATGACTATATGAAAAGTAGGGGGGGGGGGGAGTAATATTCTACATAATTATTGATCCATTTGAGAAAGAAGTTCAGATTCGTGTTCTACGATATGCAACGCCGTTTTCCCTTCCACTTCCCTATACTTTCAGTATATCAACAATTTACCAGGGAAAAAAGCTTTTAAATAAATCTGAAACTGGAAGAATGTTTGTTGATAGCATTTTTTCGGAAAATTAATTTTCTGAATCTGAAACGGGAATCTGATGGAAGACTTCAGGGCAAGTCCAACGCTTTTCCTCCCCAACGTTCTAGCTCCAAAATGGCAACTGCTACAATTTTTTGAAGATTTTGACTGTAGCGCCTTATTACTCAAAAACAAGCTGACGCACCAGGTTTAAGTTTTTTATTGTAATAGCCCTATAGAGATGTGCGTTACTGTGCACAAAATTGACGAAAAGCTACATGGTAAGATGTGAAATATATTTTCAAAATTTTGGAAATTTCCAAACAAATATTGCTTAAAAACTGGTCACACGCTGTTTTTCAAATTTTGTAAACTCATAGATCAGGAAACGAACTTCAATTTGGTTCGTGTTCCAGTCTGCTAATTTATATGTGATGCGTTCGATAATTTTTTATGTATTTGTGCTTCAACGCCTATTTATTCAAAATTGAGTAATCAGATCGAAGTGTCATGTGATATTGGGAGTGCCCTGCGGCTACATAGTGTACAAGTTACTTAGTTCAGAGCGAATTTTGGCTGTGGAACGCTCCAATTAAAAATTTGTTGTTCATCTGCTGCCATAATCCTTGGACACTACTACGTTACTTTCTTGAAGGCACATCTTTTTTAATAGTTGTCAAATTTTTTACCCCCCCCCCCCCTTTCAGCAATGTCGTTGTAGCCATTTTTTTAAATGGCAACCTTCTCTTTTTTAAATTCCGAATCAGCTGTGGAATTTTTATGGATTTATTTTAAACAAATAAATACTTACATACGGAATGGTGAAACAAATTGCGGTTGCTAGTTGACAGTTTTTAAAAATAGTCTGTTTGGTATTGTTTAAGTGTTATTTATTGTGACCGATCTAGTAGAAAAATGGCTTACTGTTTAACGGAAAAAGAAAAAAATGAAATTTTAATTACGCAGAGATGTGGAGACAGACGGCGTACACAACAAGAAGTCCGCGATTGATTTAATTTTACGTATCTCGATTGAGACCCATAACGCGCTCCACAGTAAGCAAAATTGAAAGAAAGTTTTCTGAAAAGGGGCATGTTAGAAACGCTCCACGACGCTACCTGAACGTGCCAGAAGAAGTACAATTAAATATTTTGTTGGAAATGCAAGAAAATCCGCATATCCGCATAGCACTACACGAGCAATGGCTACTAATACTGAAGTCAGTCAATCTTCTGTTGCGAAGTACTTAAAACAACACAAATGGCATCCGTACAATATGCCTTCACTTCAAAAGTTGAACGAGGACGATCCTGATCGAAGGATTGAATTCTGTGATAACATGATGAAGAAATGCAGTGCTGATCCTAACTTTTCCAATCGTATTACCTTTTTCAACAAATCAATTAGTACAAAAATGTAACAATATATTTTTGCAATTAAATTCATGCAGTTAATTCTAATTAGACAAAATGTTTTCCCATTTATTCAGTAATTTCCATCCAAGGAGGTTTATTTTATACAGGGCCGGCGCTAGACGTTTTGCCCTAGGCAAAACATTTTAATATGCCCCGGTAGGTATGAGGTAAGGCCGGCCGTGACCAGGAGACCTAGGAGGTACTCCGTACCCCTCAGCTTAGAAGAGGTCCTCCCACCCGGAAATTTTGAGGAAAAGCACTTACCAAATTTGCTATATTTTCCGAAAAAACAACAAATAAAAAGAAGTGGCAAAGCAATAAAGATAATAATAGTTGCTACAAATTTATTAATTACTTCAATATTAGGTGGGCCAAGAATGGAAACGGGCAAATATTGGCAGTATGTTTTATTTTATTTTATTATACTTCGTTTACCGCAAATTTTAATATATTTTTTTATATTTTATAAATTCAACTTTTAATTTATTATTGGTTCTGCAGAGACTACCTCTCAGTTTCTATTTATTTTAAGTTTGAGAAATTTTGCTTTAATAATTATTATCTGGATTTTTAATAAAGAGAATTTATTCAATATTAATTCATTTCAACGGGTGGGTCAGCAAAATTTTAGGTAGGCCATAGCTCACCCAGGCCCACTCCTAGTTACGTGCCTACAACTTTCAGAGCTAGCAAAAGACAATATTTTCAGCGCTTGGCGCCCCCTCAATGTGGCGCCCTAGGCAGGGGCGTGCTGCGCCTGCCCGTAGCGCCGGCCCTGATTGTATCTATATAAATTGCTGTATTTCGCAATTTGGATGTTGGATCGTAAATTACCCAGCGGGGGTACCCGTTACTACAAAGAAGTATTACTTTGTCGAAATAAATTAATATTAATGATTTAAAAGAAATGGTGTTGTTCTGATAATCCCAACAATTTTAGATACAAGTACAGTTAACAATCGCTTGTTAGAAAAATTTCTTTGTTTTATAGTTTTTCCTTTAACTGGTGAATTATCAGATATAATTGATTTTTATATATTGCAATGATATGCTTGACCTTGTTACTACTAGAAAACAATCCCTAAACTGTCTGCAATTCACGCAATTAAATTTAAACTTGCTATGAGACCCTTTTAACTTTCTCAGGGTCGTTATTTTGCTTGTAAAGTAAATTGTTTAAATTAATTTTTTAATAGAAATAAACACACAACGATATCAACTTTACAAAATAATAATTTTATTAAATAACTGAATTTCTAAATGTGGTTTCCGAAAAATCAATAAATTTTACTAACTACTATCGTCTTTTTTTAACGAATAAACACTTATCTTAGCGTCTTCTTATTCCTCGCTCTAGCAAAACGCTCTGCTGGCCTCTCGAGCAACAATAAATACTCTCTCTTAATCTGAATCTTCTTCTTGTGTGTTTTATATTATTACCAATTTGGTTTTACTACCATCACAAACGTACAAACTTCCTCGATCACCTTTTATTTATAATTCTTCTGGATTTTTCTTTAATTCGTTATTACTTCTTGTATTTTCCTCTTTTATACACGTAATTACTGTTATCTAGCTTTTAGACTCGTTTTTCCTCTTTTCTTCTTTCAGAGGATCTCAATTCTATGTTTTTATTTACACAGACGAGCCGTAACTAATTAAACAAATTTCTTTTTTTTTTATATCCTTTTTTCTTCCTCCTTTGATTTTCATTTTTATTACAAACAACTAAATCTCATGTCCATCAGTATCCTTTTGAATTCGTTTGTCATTTTGACACTGACATCCTAACTGACATTTATCGACGCACAAATCAAGTAACTCTAAAACTTCTTATAAACTAAACCTTTTTAACAATTCTAATTTAAATTATAATTACAAATAACATAAATAGTCTTCGTATCAATCTGTTGTGTTTTTCTTTTCTTTCAGTACCATACGAAAAATAACAATTATTAGAATTTATAACAGGAATTCTAGCAAAAATACGCGACCCTGAGTTTATAAGTCAGAACATTAAAATCTTACAAGTCTTCATAAATCTCCAAATGCAAATTGAACTGCAACAAACAATCCAAAAATTGTTCTCCATCAACCACAATACCCCAGTCAAATCAAACACCTCTAAATATCATAGCAATATGTTAAATATAAAAAATATTACAAAAATTCACTCTAATTAAAATTAAAAAATTGTAACAGTAAATATTTGTATATTGGTATTGTTTGTACGAACTAAAGTCATATTTAGTTTTCCTTTCACAACAAAAACCAAAATTTTCAAAAAGTATTTTATTGAGTTTAATATGTAATTGCTACAGTGATAACACACTGAAAACTTTAAAATGTAAAAGTTTTTTGCCATCTGTCCTATCAGAGCAGTTACAGTGTCAATACACTGACTGCTATGCAATAAGTTAATTTAAAAATAGTAATAGTAGTAAATAAGATTTAACCTCAAGACCAGAGTAAGCTGCATAACGGGGAGCTGCGAGTACTGGTCAAATGCTACTCAACGTTAAGCAACGGTCCGCTTGGTCAGTGGTCACATTTTGGATGGGTGATCCATGTAGTTGGTGAACGTGCAGTTTGACTGTGCTTCGGAGGGCACTTAAAGCCCGTCTCGATTGTCCATGCTAACATCCTAAGGCAATCGTTAAACTACGGCGTGTGACACTAAGAACTGTGAATGCAACGGGAAACTACACAGTTTACGCCGAATTTTTCTAGTAAAAAAGGTGTACAAAGTTTACCACACCAAGCCGGGCTTGATCCTCTAGCCTAGCCAACGCTCTCTAAGGGTAGCACACCCGAAGAAGAACCGTAAGAGCAACTTCAAAATTATGGGCGAAGCAGTTCGCCAAAGCTATCTCATTTTTTAGATTTTGTCACTTACCGTATATGCAAAAGTATGTATTTATAATATCATACCTTAACACCACATACCGTGTACTACTTGACGGCGGAGCCGTGGGCTTACCACTTACGTACGACTGCGCAGTCGCAGTGCAGAACTAGACAAGGCAATTGTCTGGGGCATTAGCAGCTTGCTCAGTATACCTGAATCGGTCACAATCAAATATGTTTCGAGAAAAAATCAGGAAAAGAATTCCTTGTATTAAAGAAAAGCAGTGACGCAATAGCAAATTCATCAACCGAAACTTGGGCGGGAGGGGGAAAATTAATCTACCTTAGTATTGTTACACCTTAAAATGAAGTTGAGAATCGTATTTTACTATCAATTGTAAGCAAATACGACTGCTACTAAGCATACACTACTTTTTATTTACGATTATGAAGGTAAACTTGACACTAAACATAGGTAGTCGTTAATTCTTTTATTCAACGATATTGTATTTTATTTTATTTCATTTATATGCGGATGCGATACGAATAATCGCATACGACAAATCGCATCGCAATCGCACCGTGTGAAAATACCCTTACTCTTTTGGAAATAGCAAAATGCTAAATGTTATTAATTAACCAAAATAAGAAATAGCAATAGAAGAAGCTTTGGATTATTTTTTATTCTAAAGAAAGAATTCCCGGCAGTTTTTTCAATAACTGTCTTTCCAGCGAATTTTTTCTGAAATTTTAAGGGACGTTGTCTCCATAAACCGAATGAGCCTCCATAAACAAAAGCAAAGTTAGACGCCACAGATAAATGGAATGTGTTAATAATTTTTGTGATGTTTATATAGTTCCTAATCTTTATGTAGTTCACCGCCCGTCGCTGTTATCAACAATACGCACTGTCAAAACTATGTACTGTTATTAATAATGAAAGTATCTGATTTTCGCGTGAAATTCATTTTTACTTAACGCCATTGTGCATGTTACTTATTTCAGTAGGGCGAATAAGTGTTACTTTAATGTTAATCAAATCTGGCGATCCGCGGCATAACCACAGAACATATATCTTTATATAACAGGACACCTCCGCAGTAACCAAACACCCATTCTCAATTATAAGATTATATTTATATCTCAATCTGCATTGGTTGGTTGTACAAAGAAATAAAAGCTTTATATAACGAGCTCGTACATACGGTGGATTGGAGTAGTAGGGGCCTCTTACCACTAAAGGTTGCGACAGGCTGAAGGACTGCAGATTTAATATATAAACAGATTTTACAGCAGCGTTTCAAAGGTATATGCAATACGTCAGTTTCAAATATCTGTATGGTAATTTCTGTTTAAAAAAGCCTACGTACATTACAAATATTATAATAGGTCGATTACACCAAAACAAGCTGCACTTCAGAAACAAATTTTGAGTTTTGGTACAGTTATAGGGGACATTCTGAGCATATATTTTTAAAGGAGCACCAACTCAAAAGGATGCCGTGTTCAAAATGGCGAGTTATTGGTACAAATCCTATATTAAGAGATTCTGAGCAACACACTGTCAGAAATAAAAATGGCTTTATAAAAGTTGTTAAATTTTTAAATATCTACAGGGTGTTTATGAATTGCTTTGCAGCTTGTAATTTCGCTATTAATAAAACTATCAAATTCAACATTGTATTGTTTTAAATAGGGGAATTCATAGTACAAAAACTGTATACCATGTTTGAACACCACCTATTTTTAAGTAACAGTATACAACTTTTACGTTTTAAATGGAAGGAATAAACAGGGTGTTAATGAATTGTAGGGACAAACTTGTAGGGCTTGCAAAACACCACAAAGCAAACAACTTTTGTTAATAAATGTGTGATCAAAAGTGTTTCCTTTAGAAAATAGAGCCTCTTAAAGATTCTTTAAGAAGTACCTGAAAATAGGCAACCCAAATTGCATTTTCAATTATTTTGCAAAGGTCATACGAAATTTTGGAAAAAAAACGATCTAGACATACATGCATTTAATAACGTCAATTTTGACACAATTCGATATTATTGTGATACCATTTTTTGACTTTTCTTGCATTCGGTTCTTTCTGTGCCTTTTTTAATTCGTTGTTTTTCGTTCTGTGATTTTTTACGGTGCGTATTCTTGCTGCATGTGAAGAAATTCAACAGACTCCTGGCATATTTGTAGCGGTGCGCAGGAATTTACTTCGTAGATGTGCTTCGTGTGTAGAAACTGGGGGGCGACATTTTGAACATTTACTAAAATTTTGTATATTTTTGAATTAGTTATTGTAAATTTTTTTAATAGTTGATTTTTGCTTTGTAATTTTGGTTTTTTCTATTGCTTAGTTTTGAAACATTTTGTTAATTAATTTATTTTAAATTTAATTTGAATTTGAAAAGTGGAAAAGAGGGCTTTATTTATTCTGTAATAATTTCCGTCGGTATGGAAACAAATAGTAGGTAGTAAATTGAGTTGCCTACATTTAGGCGCTTTTTAAAACATTTTTGAGAAGCTCTATCTCTGAAAGGAAACACCTTTGAATACACATTTATTAACAAAAGTTCTTTGCTTTGTTGTGTTTTGCAAGTCCTAGAAGTTTGTCTCTACAATTCATTAACACCCTGTATATTTAGATATATGCAATCGGCGCTACACTAAAATCGAATTTTCCTAAAGTACGCCATGATATGTAAATCACTAACTGCTTAAGAAATGCAAAACAAATTCCACGTATTGTCAAATTTTCTGAAGTTGAGATTTTGTTTGCCTGTTACCTGCTTGCCTGCCCGCTTGACGTTCTACCATCTTGCCGTCCTGTCGGCCTGCCGCCCTGCCGTCTTGCCGGATTGCCGCCCTGCCGCCCAGTCGTCTTGCCGCCCTGCTGCCTTGCCGTCCTGCCGTTCTGCCGTTTTGTCGTCTTGCCGTCTTGCCGTCTTGCCCTCTTGTCGGCCCGCCGTCCTGCCATCTTGTGGGTCGGCCTGTCGTTCAGCCGGCCTGCCGGCCTACACGCTTACCCGCCTACTCGTCTACCCGCCTGTCCCCTCCCTGCCCCTCTTTTTCGTTTTGTTTCATACCCCCTGTTATTAAATAAAATTCCACAGTTTATTGTAATTTACAGTGAAATGCGGTAAAGGGTCTTTAAAAAAACATAACATTTTTAATATTTCTAGCTTTAAAATATGAATTATCTTAGGTCATCAGGACATGTTTTAAATACGTGTTAACTAAATGTGGTACCATAAAATTGTTCAAAGTCGTGATAAGTTGTCGGTAATAGCATTGTTATATTTGAGTTCCGTCGCCTGAAGTTTTTTAATCGCTCTGTATAACGTATAGGTTAAAATGTTATCTAGCACTTCCGATTTTACCAAAAATGACGTAAACTTGATATTTATAAACAACAACCTGTATATTTTTAATTTGATTTTTGTAGAGCATAAACTTTTCTTATCAACTGTTTTTTTTTCTAAATTGAAATTGGTAAGTAATTTAGGGAGAAAAACTGTTTTCTGCAATATTTTTATATTAGCAATTTTTACCAAATAGGCGTTGCAAATTATTGAAAACCCGTTATGGTTAAGTTATAAACTTATAATACAAAATCAAAATCGGTTTAGACCCATCGTAATGATCTGTTTTATATTTTAATCAGAAATACTTAAAACTGAATCTATATAATTTTTAATGCGATTTTTATAAATAATAACTTTAAAAATGTGCGAAAAAAGGGGAGCGTAAATAGTTTCTAGCAAATTATGATAAGATCACGTGGATTTGAAAAAGACAACACTATTTCGCAAGTCTATAGCATTCGAATTCTTTTTATTAAATCTATTAGTTATTTCTAGAAACTCATAGTTCAAGCATTCCTATGTCCTTCAGTTGAACATTAATCCAATGCCACAAGTAAAGGTTCAAAGTGCAATGTATGCCAATCGATATTTTTATTAGGTACTTATTTTACAGTCAACATTCTACGGAAGCGTAGAAGGGCAACCAATCATTAACTAATCTCTCAGAATTTCGACTTTTAATTTGTACATTAGGCCTTACAATGCTTCCAGAACATTCTCACATTGTATTTTATGTTTCCGTTAAAACGGTGGAACCCTGCCTTTAATTTTGTATTTCAATGTGCGACGTTTCAGAGGATTATTAACTTAAGAAAGAATTGAATCATTTCTAAGTGAATTCTCTTCATCCACAAATTCTTGAGGAAAACGGACAAATTACATTGCTGTGTTGGGTGTAACTTAATAAGGGAGTTAAGGAAACTCAAATATTTGAGCGTTAATTGAATTTACTTATTGCTAAACATCTTATATAGAAATGTAAACTTTCGACACTAACAATGGAACCTGTGCTGAAAATATTAACAACAGAAGCTTACAAGTTATATTCCCAGTTTCACGTTTGTATTTGTATTTTCTTAGGCAATGTGTTAATTGTTAACAATAATCAATAATTACTGTTGTTCATCATGATATGCGATGGTATTTGAGTGAGTACGGAAATGAAACTTTCATCATTTGTCAGTTTTTTAATTAGCATTAGGATCACACTTGTAAATTACAAAATTGTTGTTGAGCAACAGCGTATAGAAATAGTGTTGCCGCGAGACGAAACAAGACAAGACTGAAGACTTGTCTCGTCTGGTTTCGATTTCGAGATTAAATTGTCTATGTCGTCTCGTCGAGACGCTCGAAACAAGACAATGAGAATTTTATCTCGTCTCGTCTCGTTTTGTTTATAATATAATTATATGGTTATCAAAGAGGAATTACAAGAATAATGCTTCCTAATGTACGGCGAAGAAAGTTGCAAAGCAACAAACCGGTATTTTATTATGAAACGAATTCGCTAAGCGAGTATCAACAGTCACGACCGGCCTCTATGCACAACACACGAAAGTGCAAGTGCAATGTAAATAAGAAAAAGAAATTTGGTTTCACTATAGCTAGAATAGACCACCATATGTTTAGTTCTCTTTGGAACTCGTCGTGATGGAATATAAGAGATGTTATGCTACAACGCACGGTTTAAGAGCTACCGTGTGGCTCCATCAAGTGTAAAGACAGCGAAAAATATTAATTATTAAATTAAGGCGCGAAAATCGTTTTTACAATATATAAATGTAATAATTTAGTTACGATGCTAAAATTTAAATGTAAATAACTTGGTATTTGTGCAACACAATCTAGAGTTAACGGAACGTTATCATCCTAACGCTCTGTAACAAACTGTTAAATACGTAACGAAAGAGTCATTACTGCATTGTTTTTTTAAGTTTGACAGATCGTCAAGTGTTTGACGGATTGTCAAGTACTGGACGAAAGGTTTGTGCAACCCACCGTAGATATTTCACATTGGGTATACCCACGGTGTAACACCGATACTCGTAATTATAATGTTCAATAAACAAAAAATTAATTTAGGTAAATGTGTAATTTAATACTTACTTCTTCGACTTACTATTTATGATGGGAACAATTCTTTACACATCACTTTATAATAAAGTATTTAAAGTCAACGAAACTCACTTTAAACACTAAATTGTTGACAAATTACAAGCACCTAACCTTTATATCATTACATATGACATTTGGAATTGACAGAACTATACATACTGCGCGTGCGCACTGAAGTAAAACAAAGTTTCTCAACAGGTTTTTACACTTGCGCAGAACTTGCGAACTTTGTTTGAAGGAGCAGCAGCAGAAATATACCCAGAAGACAAATACATCGAAGAGGAATTACAAAAGCAAAGCCCTCTAAGGTGCGGAGAAAGGTTAAAACCAACAAACCGGTATTCCATTCTGAAAGATTTTTTATTTACTTTGCAACACGGCCTTTTGTATGTTGTGGATACAGACCGGTAGTAATTGATGATACTTGTACGGACACATTCCAAAATGAAAGAAACATTTTTCTAACAATCATCGACTCATTTTCTAACTATTGCCAAGCATCTCCGGTAAAGACACACAACTAAAATTGCACCACTACCCCAAAACACGCAAAATCAAACGATATTATAGAAAGAGTCCATTTAACTTTAATTCAAAATCATTCTGAAAATTGAAATAAAAACGAACCGCCAAAAAATGTAGTATAACACGCAATAATGGGCTACAATAACACAATTCATTTAGCAATATAATTTAATAATTTACAAACACTGCAGTAGTCTCCCAAAAGAAAATTTTTAAAAACATGGATTTACTAATAACTAAATAAATAACTGTGCCCCTACAAGTTATTTGAATTTTTACACGTTTCCACATAAGGAAATATTAAGTTACTCATTAACCGTCCATCCAACGGGTTGGGTTTGAGAGACCCAGCAGAGTTTTATTTATTTAATAATTATTTTACCGTTATTTGTAAATTATTGGGCTTTTCAGTACCTTCCTAACCCTAATGCAGAAATGTTTTCAGCAAGCTTTTATATTTTTAGCTTTTATCATTTCCAAAAAATGAGGATTTTGGGCGTATGAAACCCGTGTATTCGCGTTACTTTTTTGTACCAACTTAAATTTTTTCAATGTTAATTATAATGCTGTTTTTTTTATGTATTTGAAACCTTTCTAGGGTATTCCCCGGCACATATTTCAAGTTGTAGCTGTTTTAGGGGAACCACCCGACTTCCTAGTGTCATCTATTTTGCAGATTTGTTGTTTGGTGAAGCTAGCTATACTCTGACTTTCATAGTTAACTTGACAACTACTCTATATTTAGTGCATCGAAATTATACTCAATATGTTTTCGTGTTTTTCTTTTTAGTTCATTATTGTATTTTACACGTTAGTATATTTTTCTAATATTTACCTTACCAATGTTTTTTTAATTTTTCTTAGTGAAAACTGTAAATATAAAATGTTTTCGATAATAAATTACAAATTCGATGTCTGTTTTTTTTTCTGAGGAGATTTTTTTCTTAATCAGTGGGAAAAAGCAATGCAGGTAGCAAATTATAAAAATTCGAAATAAATAGAATTTATCACCAAAAAAAATTTCAAAATTTGGGGTCTCACAGACCCAACTCGTTGGATCGTGTGATTTTCAACCTACCCGTTGGATGCAAGGTTAATAAGACACATAAGAAATTCTAACAAAGTTATTTCCGGTGAAAACCCTTATACTTTAAAGTTGTAACATAATAAGTAAATCTGTCTCACTTCAGTTATGATAAAATACACATTGGCAACTTCTTAACAAACAACTTTTTATGGGAAATGCAGTCTATGCCTTTTTAAGTTCAAGTATCTCAAACAGCCGAGGATAAGTGTAGAATTAGGTAATAAAAGATAGATTTAATTAAGACAAAATGGAAGCTTTACTGCCCCCGGAAGGAAACATTTTCGAAAAAAACGCTGCCGTTTTTGAATCAGTTTGGTGTAAAAACTCAAAGACGAAAAATCTCTTCACTTAACGCAAAAATTAAGTTTTCTTTGGTGTATTAACTATAAATCCAATGTTATTTTAGAAAATTTTTAATTAAATTACAACAACGTGGAAGCTTATGAAATCACGTCGAATTCAAGTAAATTAAACATAATTTCTTAATTTGTTTATTAAACTAATTGTGTCAGAAATAAGCCAGGGGCGTACCCACACAGTATGCATCCGGGCGGCAATTAAGGCTTTCTACAGGTCAGGAACGTTTTAAAAACTATTGTGAATAACATTTATAATTTAGGCAATTGGTATCTTGAGAAAATTGACGTAGAAGTTATTAATTTAAGGTCCGTTAAATAATTGGTAGAATTTCGCTAGGTAAAATCACTTTGATAGCGTAAAATTTGTTATTCAAAATAGCTTTAAGAGTTTCTGGGAGCTCAGAGGCTTTCCTCTGCTTTGTACTATATAAAGCACTTTCCGGAGTCAATTCACTCACCTGCAATAAACCACAGTGAATTTTTCTATCTTTCTATTGTTTTATTTACAAACACAATTCTTATATTTCCAGACTCTATTCAGGGAAAAACTATTGCCTAATGGCTGTAGACTATATTTGTTTTTAGGAGAGAAATCTCGAATAATACAAAGTTAAAAATAATAACCATAATTTTGAACCAAACATTACTCTTAAAACTAAGTGCCCATTCTTAGGAATATATTCGCCCTTTTAAAATATGTTAGAGTTCCAGACTCCAGGATCATCCAGAATTCACTGGAGAACCGGCTACGCTAAAAAATGCATACTTATATTTTAGAATAAACTTTGTTATTACACAGCCTGCGCATTTTAAAACTACGAGCCTCAATTTTTTTAAATAGGCAACACACAATACAAGTCACTGCTAACTATTAGGTATTTTAAAACAAAATATTTCTATAATTAAGATCAGGGCAATCACGTTTGAATCAACTTGACAGTTTACTAATGAAATTCGTTAAGCCACATTACTTGAACGGTACAAAACAAAGATTATCGATCACTAATCTTTGGTGCAAAATGTATTCCAACGCTGAAAAAGTGGACATGCTTCTAATACTGGGTGAATGTCGAAAAAATGCGAGTGCTGCCAGTACTTTGTATGCGCAACGCTTTTCAGGTAGACGAATTCCAACAGACAAAACATTTAGAATGCTTCTTCTGAATTTACAAGAGTATAAGCAATTTTCAAAACCAAAAGTAAGGGCACGGCAAGTTACGGTTGAACATAACGAAGTAGCTGTAATTGAAATAAGTACGGACGATCCCCATACAAGTCAAAGAGCGATTGCAAATGCCTTAAACATTAGCAAAGGTTCTGTTTTCAATATTCTTAAGGCGAACAAATTTCACCCCTACCATGTTTATACTATACACCATCTTGAAGATAGGGATTATGAGCATCGTGTTCAGTATTGTCAATTTCTTAGACGGCAATTAAACGGCAATGCGGAATTTTTAAGTATGGTATTATTCTGTGATGAAGCGAGGTTTTCAAACAACGGCATGGTTGGTTAATCGACATAACTGCCACTATTACGCCCAGGACAATCCCCGCTGGATCAGGATAACTCATTTTCAGAGAATTTTTTCTCTTAATGTGTGGTGCGGTATTATTGGCGACTTTGTAATAGGTCCACATTTCTTTAATGGAAATGTATATGGTGAAATGTATTTTAATTTCTTAATTAATGAACTACCGGCTCTCCTCCAAACAATTCCTCAAAACGTACGGAATAGCATGTGGTGTTTAAATGATGGTGCACCTCCGCATTTTCATAGGGATGTGAGAAATGATCTTAACCAACGTTTTGAGGGACGCGTAATTGGACGAGGTGCATTGCATCCTTGGCCTGCCCGTAGTCCCGATTTGACTCCGCTAGACTTCTTTTTGTGGGGCAAAGTAAAAAATGATGTCTATGAAGTGCCTATTCGAAATGAAGAACATCTACGCGAAAGGATAATTCAATGTTGTCGCCCTATCACACCGGAAATATTAGCTCGTGTTAGAGGTTCGATGCGTAGAAGAATTATACTCTGCGAAAACGAAGGGGGAAGGCAATTTGAACACCTGCTTTGTTAGTTTTTGTACTATGTTCCTATTAAATTATTGTAGTTATTGTTGTCAAATATTAAATTTGAATTATTAAAGTAACCTTAAATTTGTACTTAATCATTAGTAGATACACGTACTGTAAAACAACTCTGATCTCAATTTAAAAAAAAATGGTAGAAATGCATAGTGATCTGGGGGTTGCATTGTGTGTTGCCTATTTAAAAAAAATTTGGCTCGGAGTTTTAAAATGGGCAGGCTGTATGCGTATTATTCTTTTGGAGGGTTATATTCATAATACTGCAAATAGTAACCGGCAGTTACTACAACACACATCAATAAGAGACCTTTTTGACGTCTTACAACACTCAAGATTTTGTGAAGTTTACATCAATGCCTGCAGGTAAAATCTAATATTAATGTATGAAGAAACCAGGAATAAAATGCACTCAAACAAGGAAAAATAAAAACAAAACAAAGGCAGAATCGCAAAATCAAAACACAAAATCGGTGAGAAAGTTATGATAAAAACACCCCAACAAAATAAAGCTAATATTAAATATGTATTTAGGACCCTTCACCATCAAAGGAATAAAAGACTTGCACCAAAATTTAAAATTTGTTCATTCAAAAGTGAATATTGCCCTTCGAACCAATAAAAGACAATATTCTTTTCTACGAAAAAATAGTGATAGTGAAAGCTTAATAAATTAATAGTGTTTATCAAAAAAGTTTAAATTAACGAAATAAAATTACATTGCTGTTTTCATGTAATGCAAGCCATAATAAAACATGCGTAATTGTTATTATTCGTTTCACACAATGATTTATATACTCTGATATTTATCATCCCTGAACAATATTCTTCCATTTTTAGAAAACTTGACGAAGCGAAATACATTGTCCTGCTGCTTTTTTCTTTTCTTTGAAATTTTAATGAATGGATCTTTTGAATGAGGACTAAGCTCAAACAAAAGAGTCGCTAATTAAACGGAATTTTTAAAAGTTGCTTTATAAAGAAATTTACGAATAATAAACAAAATTACAATTTCTGCTTGTTTTTTGTATCTATTGTAATTACCTTTAAAGGATGCCAGAGATTGTTATGAATAAATTGGTTTGTTTTAAAATAACTCGCGAAACGTATTTTATATAAAACGTATAATATAATTTAGTATGTGAACACAATAACAAAAACCAGAATAATTTGCGGATTGGCATATGAGTGGTAGTATAATAATAATAGTAATTTATGTTACTAGTGGGTTAAAAACGTTATTATCACACGAGTTTTAAAAATTGCACGACGAGGTCGTATACCTAATGACTTAATAATGCATTATCCCACGTGGGACATACAAAATTTTAACCACGACTGCTCAAAATTTGTTAAAAATCGAGTTTGTTTGCTTCACATGAAATTTGACATTTTGCATTAATTTATTTGCAAATGTCAAGTTAATTTTAAAATACTTTTGTTCGATTTGTTCAATACTATGGCAACCAGCCACTTTTCTTATAAACAAAGCTTTAGTTTTGTTTGTGTAAATAAAACGAGTTAGGTAATGAATCCATTATCTCACTAGTGAGATAATGAACTTCATTACCTAACGCAAAAGAATGACATAATAAGTCCTTATCCATGGTGTAAATGCAATTATTGAACGACAAATCAAAACCAACGTATACTACTATACTATACTATAGTGATAGCAAAGCCGCTTTACTGGCCCTGGGCAGTTGCAAAATTACTTCAAGAGTGGTACTGCAGTGTCGTGAAGCTCTCGACGATATCTCAAAAGATAATGTCGTTTCTCTTGTTTGGGTGAAAGGACATGACGCCAACTACGGTAATGAGGAGGCTGACGAGATTGCGAAACTAGCCCCTGAACAACTTCTCTGGGGGCCAGAACCCGTAATCCCCATATCCCTAAAGACATTCAGTTTTATGCCGTACCAAGAAACCTTAAAAAGCTTCACACGAAGATGGGTTAACACTCAAAGCTGTCGTCAAGCAAGGGCTGCTATTACGGCACCTTCGCCAAAGACAGCCAAATACTACGTGCAACAGTGTCGAAAGAACTTGCCACTAGTTGTGGGAATCTTATCTGGACACTGCACCCTAAAGCAAGACATGCACAGGATGGGACTGGCGGACAGCCCAAACTGTCGTGCATGCAACGAGGACGACGAGTCGGCAGAACATATCCTATGTCACTGTCCAGCTCTCGCAACAATCAGAGGATCCATGTTGAGGGACTTCTGGGCTGACATGGCCGAAATCAGCAACACTCCAATTGCGGATATCCTCAAATACATCCAAAAGGTTGGATGGCTTGGGGGATGTCCAACTTGGAGAGCTGCTGGGGAGGTAGTACATTGGGCCCACGTATTGTGGCCTAAGTGCGCGTCATAATAATAATAATATTTTATTTAATACGTAAGTCACTATTACATGTAAGTGAATGTATTCGTCAAAAAATAACGTGAAACATAAAAATGTACATAACTTATAAAAATACATAGCTACAACCTAAGACATAATAATTATTTTTAAAAGTTTGCCACAATTATACAAATTCTTGTAAAGAATAGCAACATTTTTCTATTAGAAATAGTTTAACAGTTTTTTTGAATAAGATAACATTTTTGATGTTTTTTATGTATGTCGGCAAACTATTGTACACTTTCAGACCTAGATAGTTTGGTGAATTCTTAATTAATGTGAGCTTGGTTAAGGGTATATGAAAATCAAGTTTTTGTCTTGTATTTATCTGATGTACTGCTTCGTTTGCGGAAAATTTAGATTTGTTGTTGTGTACGTACACGCAAAGTTCCATTATGAATATACTAGTTAAAGTTAGAATCTTATACGATTTAAATATCTCTCTACAAGAGTAAGTGTTTGCAACACCGGCAATGCATCTGATAATTTTCTTTTGACATATAAAAACTTTTGAAGACAAACTTGAATCTCCCCAAAAACAAACACCGTATCTCAGTCTACTATCAACCTGAGCATGATATAAGTTTAGGAGTTGCTGCTTTGTTAATACCGTCCTAAGATTTCTAAATTGATAAACCACTGAACTTAATTTAGAGCAAAGATAAGTGCAGTGGTTCCTCCAAGTCAAAAAATTGTCAAATTCAAGACCTAAAAATTTTACGTGATCCTCGTTAACCAATAGTGAGTTATTTAAAAATAATTTTAAATTTTCTTTACATTTTTGGCGATTCTGAAAGACCACCATATGAGTTTTAGTTGAATTCAGATAAAGATTATTTTTAGAAAACCATTCATGCACTGTTTGCAGTGACTCATTGCACTTTTCAGTCAATTGTTGACGCGATTTGTCAGAAATGATAAGTGAAGTATCATCC
Source organism: Ctenicera cuprea (assembly GCA_958336395.1). Classification (NCBI taxonomy): domain Eukaryota; kingdom Metazoa; phylum Arthropoda; class Insecta; order Coleoptera; family Elateridae; genus Ctenicera; species Ctenicera cuprea. Next base: position 9,668,782 of record OY284494.1, on the reverse strand, counting down.
GCATATATTGTGAAATGAACATCTGAACTAATTTTATCAAGATCATTAACGTACATGATAAACAAAACGGGGCCCAAGACTGATCCCTGAGGCACGCCGATGTTAATATCAATGGATTCTGAGTTTACATTTTGGGTGTTGGACCCGTTTTTATGACACACATTCACATATTGTTTGCGATTTCTCAAAAATGATTTTATCCAATTGAGAGGTACTCCCCTTATTCCGCTGTCAAACAGCTTGCGGTAAAGGATATCATGACTAATACAATCGAATGCCCTACTGAGATCACAAAAGATCCCAACAGGGCACTCACCGTTGTCAACATAATCCATAATTTTTTCATAAAAAGAGTTCATTGCAGTAATTGTAGATTTGTTGCTCACGAAACCATGCTGATTGGCAGTTATAATACTGTTTTTGTTTAAAAATTCCGATAATTTTTTGAGAAACGCATATTCAAAAATTTTTGAAAAAACAGATGATATAGCAACTGGACGATAATTTTCTAGTAGCTGAGGGTTTCCTTTCTTGTAAATCGGAATAACTTTGCTAGTTTTTATACTTGAGGGGAAATGGCCCGAGACAAATGATAAGTTAATTAAAAAAACTAAAGGTTGTAGAATTAAATGTCCACTTTTTTTCAGTAATATAAGAGGTATCTCGTCCGGGCCAGCAGACCATTTACTTTTAATTTTATGCATAAGTATATTTAAAATTTCGTCTTCACTAGTGGGTGTTAGGAACATACATTTGTTTTGCTTTGTAATTTTTTGAGTATTGTCTTGCTTACATGCAGATTGAATACTAGTAGTATTAGGGATTTGTTTGATCACTTCCAATGGTGCGTTTATAAAAAAATCGTTAAAAAGTGAGACGACTTTATGTGGATCACTTATTATGTGTTCTCCGCTATCTTTTATAGATATATTATTCTGTTTCTTGGTATTATTGAACAGTTCTGAAATAACACCCCATGCAGACTTGCTTGGATTGTCGGAAGAAAAGATTTTATTCTGATAGTAAGTTTTCTTGGCCCTACTAACTAAAAGATTATGCTTTTTTTTTGCACGGTTGTAGACTTCAGCAAGTACAGGATACTCCCGTTTTAGTCTAAATAAATCATTCAATTTTGAACATGAAGTCCTAACGTGGTTATTATATTAATCCAATCCTTCTTCTGGGACTCTTTTTTACTACTATATCTTTTCTTAAGTGGAAAATATTTGTTAAAATGAGTCATAAAAATTTCATGAAAATAGGTAAACGCAGTATCCATTTTGCTGAGCTTGTATAATGTATCCCAATTTTGTTTTTCTAATTCTTTCCTAAAATTTTTAATTGCCAATTCCGTAAAAGATCGCTTGAAATTAGAGGTATGTTCAGATTTACATTTCGTATTAATAACATTTGACTGAAATAAAACAGTGCGATGATCTGATATAGTATTATCAACAACGCAGCAACTTCCAAAGTCATGAATATTTGTAAAAATATTATCAATTAAACTTATTTTACTATCGCTCACTCTAGTAGGCCAACGAACGATAGACTTAAGATTGAAACTAGATAAAGCATCACATAAATTAACAAAGTCTTTCGATATCGCATAACCTTCGATATTAAAATCTCCGCACAAAATAAATCTAGTCTTAGGCTTAAAAAGAAAGTTTAAAACATTTACAATTCCATCAAAAAATATTTTGATATCACCACATGGTGATCTATAACAATTTAAAATGATGGTAGGTGAACTTACATTCCTGTTTATTAAACTGGCGCATATCTCAAAATGCTTTTCTTGACAAAAACGATTTAAATCTATAGCAGTCACATCCAGATTATCCCTGGTCCAGATGCCAACACCACCTGCTTTAGAAATAGATCGGCAATAATAACTACTTATTTGAAAATTATTAATTTGCATGTACTGTACTGAATCTGTTTTTGCGCCAATTTCAGTGAGACATAAAAATTTTAAATTATTATTATTTGCAATGTATTCAGCCTCAATGGTATTGATTTTGTCTACATTTAAAAATTGTTGCACATTTAACAGCAGAAGATCTGGAGCAAATGTTAGTCCATCGTCTGCTTTTTCGGGCGGGGAGAAAAAAACTTGCCCACACAGGCACCGTGTGGCCACATTGATGGATCCATGGCTTTGTTGAAATTGAGTTCGTGAACACTAATTTTAAATGATGAATACTGGCCCATATGTTTGGCTGTCAACTGTTCACACTGCACCTCTGGAAAACTAGGTTTTAAAAAGTTTTTCATTTCCATTGGGGTGGTGTCTGGATGAAGCCTGTACACATGTATAGCTACGAATCGTGGCACAGTTCTTATAACACTGTCTTTGTCGTCTTTATTTCCCACTACGACTGCACGGCGTTTGTTGTTAAAACGCTTTCTATGAATTTGCGTTTTCCATTCGTTGTTCCCTTCGCTATTTTCTTGATCAGCTGTTTTAGATATTATGGGTTTCTCCAGATTGATGATGTCCTCGCATTTGAGAGTAGCTTCGGTTTGATGTATTGCTGCAGCTACTTGTTGATGGGTTATCATGGCTGTGCTAGACTTATCGCCAAATATTCGCGGTTGATTGTTCTTCATCATACTTCCACGTGACGCTTTTGAGACGTCTACCTGGTTATGCTTATCATTGACCCCAACAAGCGCAGATGTTTGTACAGCTGCTGGGATCACTTTTGAATGATTTACAGGTCCCTTCACATTTTCTTGATTTTTGACATTAATCTCGTTTACCTTGTGTTGGAGCCCTTGCTGTCGATTCACTTTCCCACTATGTGGCGTTACATTTAAGTTACTTAATTTATTCAACAAGAATATTTGTTCTTTTAGTGATACACAATTATCTTCTAGATGTTTTATCACCTTGTCTTTTTCTCTTAACATCCTTTTTAAGTAAATTATTTCAGTTTTTAACGGGTTGGTTAAAACAACGCCGTCATTCGTACTACTAAAAGAATTATCAAGGTCGTCAACTTCGTCGTGTTTATCACTAGATTTAACAGTTTCACAGCAAATAATTTGCTTATCGTCAATGAAACTTACGTTTTTTAATAATTGGACACAGCTAGGGTGGTTTAAGCAACCGCACCTTACACATAAGAGTCCACTTTCAGGGGTTTTCTTGCACCTTTTGCACGGTTTATTAGGAGCACTATTTACTACATCTTGTACTACCGGCGCCATCTTGATCGACGGAGGTAACTCACTCTCCCAATTCCTAATTCAGATCCAGATCCATGTTCTTATCCAAGCTGTCGTAAATATAATTTTTTAATCTAGTAGAAATTAGGAACCCAAGATGGCGTACGGCATTGTTTACAGATCTGTCAACATTATCTAGGGTATCTAATGAAAGCAATGCAATTATATTAGAACTTTTACTTAGAATATTCAAATAATAATTTAATTCACACAAACTACAAGTTTCTCATTTGAAAAGTGCCTAGCAAACCCCGTGGGCTATGCACCACGATGTTTTTGTTTTAATTTTTATAATAAATAAGCTAATTAAATAGATAGTGTAGTGGACTGGGGATCGAAGTCCTAGCTTTATGAATTATATAGCGAGTTCTCTAATTCTTTCTATATATTAAATCCGAATCCATTTGACCTGTCTCAAATCGAGAGGAATACCGCTGCAGCTGAGATTATGCAACCTAAGTGGCGCGCGATGCGTATATTTTTTTTTAAGTTACCTTAAACCGAGCGATGAACTTTTCCAGTACTTTAAAATTTAGTGATGGGATATTTAGAATCAAAATAATTGAACCATTCAATTATTGAAATATCTTCAAAGTTACAGAAAACCATTAGAATGATTTTACGATTTTAAATTTTTCGTGTCTGTCTATATCAGAAGCGGGCGTTGAAGCAATACCCCTTACAGTAGGCAACTGCAAATGCTCAATGCAGATACATGATATGATGATTACCACCAGTGTTGGTATTATGATGCGAATACACAAACGCGGAATCACAACGAGATGAGAATGTTTTGTCTTGGACATTTTACATTACTATGTATTAGGAATAGCAAACACAGCAGTTTTTACTACACCGTTTTGTGTCACGTAGTAATTCAAAGCAGGGTCGTATTTCAAAATGTTAAAATTGTTCTAAAAAGTATAAATAAAAAACATGAAAATAGAAAAATTCTTATTATTATTTATAATAATACGCAATTTCGCGGTGTATAGAAATATTACTCAAAAATAGGCCAGAATTAGCGATGAAGTATGATAAAGTAATAAAACACTATTCAAAGGTGAAGGTTTACGCTGTTTTGCAGAGCGGCACGAGAAAAGAGGATGAATTCTTTTATAGGAGCATCTAGAAACCAGTGTCTATTAAGGAAATCTATTGATTATGCCCATCACTACTTTAAATGTTGTTACTTATCATCAAGGTGCGGATTTATATGCAGAAAAAAACGTCAAAATATGCGCATATATAAACACCAAATTTTGTAAAAAATATGCACCATTATATGCAAAGTAAGCACCATTTTATGCACAATATGCAAGCATTATATACAATACAAAACTTGCAAGTGAAATCAGTAAACAAAATTAAAAAATTTTTTTATTAAAAAATCACATGTGGAGAACTTTACAACATGATATTACACTTTAAATTATTATTTAAAAACTGGCAATTTGTAAAAACTAGCATTAGTACAATTTAAACTTATATCTAATCTTCATATTTTATAGCATTACAGCAACGAATAACAATATATTTTTCAAGATTTTCAAAATAAAACGACTCCCTTTTATAAGACAGTATGATTTTATAAGCGGAAAGAACCTCATTCATCTTCGCAACAGTTTTAAAACTTTCGTTTTTATTTAATACGTCTGTTAGTTTCTGCGATATAGTTCTACTAAATCGGATAGCAAGACTTCTTTCTTTTGTAATTGATGGTGTGTTGTATTTACAAAACTGTAGTTTGCTTTAATAAAAGGTAATTGTTTTGCAAGTTGAGATTTGTTTATTAAGTCTTAAAATGTCAAATAAATGTTTTAATATTTTTGAAATTATTTGAATAATAAGAAGTAGCATGCAACCACGTACCCCATCTGGTATAAGCACTGGTTTAGGAAGCAGTGGAATATTTGGTAATTTTTCTTTAAATAATTGCACCCTTAGAGCCGTTTTTACAAATATCTTTTTACATTATATATTAAATCGTTTACAATGGAAACTAATTTCTATTTTTTTCTGCAACTCTGTTTACACCATAAGCCAAACAAGTATAGAGCAAATTTGAATAAAATATATTTAAAATTTGCCCCGATTTTATCATATATGGTGCAGCATCAGATATCACTAATATTATTTTTGTATGGAAACTGTTTCCAGGTGAAAGAACTTTGTGAGACCTTTATTTACGAATCTAGTTCACTGTTAGTTTTATCTTGTTCTTACGTGCTAGTAAGATAAAATGTACTAGGTATGTTAACATTTAAAACCCCTACAATTAAATAGATTGTGGAGTTCAGCTAGTTCATCATAAATTCCTATAGACGCAGTAGTTTGTTAGTTTGTTATTGTTATTATTTATTATCTAATTTTAAAACATCAATATACGATTAACAAAATCATACATTTCATCTCATGGCAGCATCGTAAAGTTATTATGTAATGTATACGATCCCTTATAATGTAAATTTGTAACGCAGTTGCATTAGAGCAATATTATTACTTATCTTTAATAAACAAACAGAAGTGTATCAATTTAAATATGCCTATTTTTTTAAATTTCATGAGAATAAATTAAGTATAAATTACTGTTTATTTGTTCCCACGTCGACTTTTATTGTTATTTGAAACATCCAGTCTAAACAGCTACAACGCATTTCTGTCTTGTATAAAGAAAATTTTTTTTCAACTTACAGTTTATCGCTAGTAAACCATAAATAACCAAGTTATAGCAGCAGCGGTGGCAGCAATTATAAATACTTGTCGAAAACAATCAATAAACTAATTGGAGTTTTAAGAGGCTTCCGTGGTATTATGGTGATACATTTTGTCGAGAAACAAGGTGTTATTAAGGTAAGACAGTTAGGGATTTAATATATAGATAATTGATAGTTTGAATGAAATTTATTAAAAGTAATTTCTGGACGTGTAAATATTATTGAATGAAACTTTTTTTAGTTTTTCAGTATAAACCTGTCTTCCTATTCCTTTCTGAAAGTAAAATATTCGCTCTCGGTATTTTTGCAAGTGAAATAAAAATGCAACCGTTTCCATGGAAACGCCAGATTATTTTTTAAATATTCACTTTATGTAATGCGACTACTCATTATTACTCTTGATTTCGTATAAAAATCAAAAAACAATTTGTGGACTTGTTCTTTAATATAAAGGACGGTTGGAAACCCTAGATGCGGGAATTTGGGCGTTGTGCCCTCAGATTTCTCAATAACAAGACGAATATTATACGAGCGCAAGTGAGCATTGTGGGTATCTGTTTGGACGTTATGGGTGTTCTTATAAAATAATTAGGCGTTGTGTGCACGTTGGGCTGTATGGATCTCTAGCAGTTTAGGCGTTATGGTCATAGTGGGCATTATAGGCCTCTTGAAAAATTATGCGTTATGGGCACATTGAGCATTGTACCTGTAACTATTTTTGGGCTTTATAGGCGTCGTGTCGTGGGCAATGTGTTCCTTTCCAGCCATTGGGCGCTGTGGATTTTTTTGGGAATTGTGGATATTTTATAGCGGCGGCCGATGTAGGCCTTGGGCGAAGTGTCATGTCCCACCTTGCCGGATTAAATGCCTACCGAAGGAGTTGAAGAAGACAACTTTTTAAAGTTTCCTCTAATACAAGCAACTTCGTGAGAAAAACGTACAAGCGCCGAAAAATGCACGTACTATTTTTTTAAATCAGGCAGGTTCTTAAATTTATTTTATGAAACAGATTTTAAAGATATGAAAGGGCTGGTTCTTAAATACAACATTACACTCCCATCAAATGCTTCTGTTGAAAGATTTTTTAGTGTGGCTAACAAGGTTTTAAGCAGTAAAAGGCATGGACTAACCGATGAGAACTTCGAAATGTATCCTTTATATTAAATTTTTAACTGTCTCACCACAACAAAATGACTAAATCGTGCATCTCCGAAAGACTTACCACTATAACACACTGGCAGACCTTTGCATGTCGCGTCAGTTTGTTGATTGTTTTACTGTTACTGCCATTTATGTTATTCGTATAATTTGGTTATTTATAGCTTGTTTTAATTCTAGGGCTTGGGAAATGTGTATTTATCGCACTGACAACAAACAAATACATACCACACGAATTCCACAGTTCATTGTCTTACAAAGTGCGGGCTCAAAACCGTTTACTACAAACTTAAAAAAGTTTTTCTACGAACTCCACTTTTAGTGACGCATTGTGTAACACGTCTTCATCATCCGGACAGCTTAGATATTTACAGGTTACGTTGGCGGGTTTTGATATATGCGTTTAAGTTACGTATGTATTAATTATATTATTATCTCGTACAGCATATGTATCTTCTTTTTTCTTCTATATATTACATCGGACTCTAACATTTCGAGGCAGTGTCTTTGTTGTGAGCGAATGTTTATGAACTCATACTCACAAAACTCAGCTAGACATAAATCGTTTCCTGTGTTATGATCATCAATTTCAGAAACATTTACAAAAACAAAAATGCACATGCAGGTAAGTTCAATACAACGCAACGGGTTGTAACACATTCAACAGGAACAAAAAAATCCCCTAAACAGAAACAGGTGTACTTTCATGCAAGTGAAAAGCTTGCCCTGAAAAAAATACGTGTTTTTCCTTGCTGATCGATCTTAATGAATACGGGCGAATTACCTTTTGGAATTATGTCTAAAACAAACTTTTTTTGGTCTTTTTTTTAGATCCAAAAACATTTTAAAAGTCTCTGTAAGGCACTCTCCACTAATAAGTTTAACTAACATCTTTCCCGTTGGTTTTTTAAGGAATTTTTTATGGGGCTAAGAAAATACTTTCTTTTAGAAATGTTTATCCCGACCATTTTACGGGGGGTTTTCTTTCTTAAAACTTGTTTATGGGATTGTTTTTTACAAACTGTTTAGAGTTTTTTCCGGGTCTGTTTTTTGGGGGTTTCTTTCAGGTTTTTTTACGGAATTCTTTTTTAGGGAGCACCACTCAATCTCGATCCGACTCGGCGGAGAAAACATTTAGAGTTACATCCCAGTTTCATTTGTGCATTACGCCTGTTCCGATCCATCGTATTTCCTGTAGGGCTACTAGGTGTACTTTATACTTTTCCAGTTCGTCAATGAGCAATGAGCATTCTTAGTGCTCTTGTAGAGAGACAGTACATTCCATGTGTACATACCTAAATCGTTGTCCTTTCTTCGTGCGTTTGGTCGTCGTCGTTTGTTCCGTCCGACTGTATCATCTTGAGCTTTCGTAACATTTGGTAGCAAGTAGCCACTATAAATTCGCTTTTCTGCCAAACAGCTTGAAATATACACGTTTACATATAAATTAATGTTAAATTATAGAATTGTAGTTCCCGCTCCTTAATATTATTTAAATCGGATTCCGACTGGTATAAAGTTGTCAACAAATAACCTAAGTACATGGTATTGATTTAAGGTTTCTGCATAGCTACCTTTTATAATATTAGAATAGTCAATACAACATAAAAGACGCTTATTTAAGAAACTTCAATATAGCTAAGTTGTTTTGTTAATTCTCGTCAGGTAGAATGAATAAAGTGAAAATTCTAAAGACGCTCATTAGGGGTTTCTGTAACTATATGCATATTCAAATAATTCTAAGAACTTAAAATACTTATTCAGTTTGCTTTTCTAGAATTTAAATGTTTGAGTAAAAAGGTCGCAAAAATATCGTAGATTTTTCGATAGTCGATAATTAAAAAAAAGCTAACGCGATAAGTATATTCGATACTTTTCTAGAAATGTATCGCGAGACCAATACTCGATACTCCAAAAGTATTGCGATACTCCCCACCACTGCCACCAATACAGTTCATACTTCATTATGTGTTTACCAGTGTTTATACCAACATAATATTCTAAATATTATCACCAACTTTACAGTCTTACAAATATGAGTCGATTTAAATACTTGTTAAACATTTTACGGTATTTTCTTATATAAAAAGGTTACTAAGAGTGGACTGTTAATTTGGATTACGTATCTATGTTGATACTAATGTTTTTTTTTTAACTCTTGTACAGTAATGATTCAGCAAAGGCATTAAATGGTATACGTATTTATATGTAAATATAAAATTACAAAAAAAAACTTAGATATGTTATCATAACCAGGTTAAAATTATTAGCAAGATTAAGACAAATTCATCACTAAACATAATTTTACACAGTACCTCAAGTTTTAGAATGATATTCAAAAATATCTCATGTTTTTAAAATACAGGAAAGAGAACGAGCAAATTTAACAACAAATTGTCTTACGCAACTTCTTTTTCTGCCATGAAATAGCCCCTACTTGTGGCTCCGACAATAGCTTATTAATGCGAACTCTACACTTGCACTTCTTCCAAAAGTTTATCAATTCCTATTTAATGTATGCACAACATGCAGCGCTGTATTTTGTACAGACAAGGACATGCGCGTGGAGAGTGCACAGAGCTGCCTCGCGGTGGAATATTGGTGCAGACATTTCCATTGAACATTGGTGGAATATTTTTCAAAACAATGAATGACGTTAACCTTATAATTATATAAGCTAGGAAATTACCGAGAACTATAAATTAAAATTAACACCGTGGACCACCTACGGCATGGAAATCCCTGCTGGTAAGGGAGAGTGGGGGAATGGTGCGCACTTAAGCCAAAATAGCTCTTGTAGTAAGTAGATTACATCTAGCGTCAGTTTAAAAACGTTAAAGTTAGCGCTAGTCATTCCACTTTAAATATGTAGAACAATATTTAAAGAAAATGCAAGTGTAAAACCACAATGTTGCAAAATGCACAAAAGTGCATTTGCGCACGATTCCCCAACCTAGCGGGTAATCATGAGCATGCGGTTGGGGAATGGTGCGCGTTAAAACTAATGTAAAGAAATCAATTCTTAATTTCAAACAAATATTTATTGCAAACGCCAAAATACAAAATAACCATTATTGATAATATTTAAACTAAACAGAAGTCACACTTATAATGTTTTGGCGTATCTACACCTGTGCATTCCGCATTGTTGTTTATTATATAATTATTAATTGTTTTATAATTTTTATGTCGGTGCCAAGTAAAACATAAAAATTCGAATCTAATTTGTTATTGCAGCAAGGTATATAATTTTTATGTTTTACTTGGCACCGACTTAAAAATTATAAAACAATTAATAATTATATAATAAACAACAATTTCTTAATTACATTAAACGGAACAACAAATAAGTATTGAACTGTTGTATAAAAAACATATATTTTTTGCCTTTTAGTTAACTTATGTCACTTTTGTGTTTTTATTTGAAGTCGGTTTTCTTTTTTTTTTTAGTTAATTATCTTAAAGTAGATTCGGGAACATTAAAACTTCTCGCTGCTTTCCTTTGCTTTCTACCTTCATTTCTAACTGCGTTTATTGCATTTTCAAGATCTTCACGCGTGTAGGCAAGGATAGCAGTTTCACGTGTGTAATTTCTCGGCATCTAAAAAAAAGAACACAAAACATTACTACTTAGCATTTAATTGTATGTGGGGTAATCATGCGCACAAATGCGCACCATTCCCCCTTTACGGTTGACATATTAACCTTCACTATAGAAAAAAAACCTAATCAGTTAACTAGAAGAATATTTGCACCAAAATATGCAAAAAACAATACGTTTTCAGAAAATAATTAATTCAAAGCAATTAGATAAGAATTGTGGACTCACCGTCTTATCTTCTGTTGGTGAAAAATTACAAAAATTACCACAAATTTCTATAAACACCGGCCAACACTTTCACATGTAAACAATTTATATGAACACTGGCAGGGGCGGACTGGGGGCTTATTTGCGACCGGGAAATTGGTGAACCGGCCGGCCCAGCCGAAAATTTTTTTGAAGAAAGTAGCGTGGCTACGAAGAATGCATTTAAAGCAAATCTCACTTACAAATAATTTAACTTGATATGGATCATGGCACAAGTATAAAAAAATACGAAAAATTATGAAGGGCACATGCTTGAACATAAAATTATAATTTTAAGTTCTAAGGTACTTACATAAATAAAGTACAGAAATTGTGAACACGGCAAATCAAACCAAAAGTTCCTTTCGTAATAAATCACTCTTTTCGGCAACTTTGTCTATAATGGAATCACAGTCAATATTGTTTAAAACATCTTTTTCACATGCCATTAACATAAATGATTCCAAATTGTCATTTGATAATGTACTTCTCAGTCGATTTTTAATAAATTTTAATTTAGAGAAGGGCCGTTCGCAAGACACTTGGGTAATTGGAATTGTCAATAAATATTTATATGCCAATGATAGCATGCTGTACGATTCACTAAATAAATTAAATTTGTACAGTAATTGGTAGCAGCAAATTGCACAATTGTTACAGTTTTTGCAAGTTGTCAGTTTATCCGCACTTTTTTCTTTTTGTTCTTTCTCTTCTTCGAATTCATCAAAATCCAAGTTCCGTTCAAGTAAAGAATATTCTTCAGTTATCGAATTTTTTAATCTGGCCCATTTACTCGCAAAATCAATTAACTCTTGAGATAAATTACTTTTAGTGACTCGGTCATCAAATTTAATCAATTTTTCGCTTAAACATTGAAGAGCGTTTTCAGGAATTCCATTTTCAGCGATTTCTTTAAAATTACTAGGCGACAGGAAACTAAAAATTTGACGTTTCTTTTTGACTTGGTCTTTTCTGATGGTCTTTTGTTTTGAAAATAACATGGTATTAATATCTTGCTGGTGCAAGTATAGAAAATAAGCTTCAGTACAGTGGGCATGCATTTTACTACCTTCATGTTCCTTGATTCTTTGATGCACATGTTTCCAATCACTCATTCCCTCAATAAATGAATTACTTTCGTTTGTTTTTGCAAACGCAAACGCTAGGCAAACAGAGCAATATAATTTATAATTTAATTCATTATAACTGAGCCAACATCGGTCTTAACCTTTTTCTTTATGGAATATTTTTTTTCTAAAAGGAAGATTAGTGAATGAAGACGGTTGCTTGGGATGCAATTTGAAAAATAGGGCTATATCTGTAATAGCAAGCCTAACAAAAATGTTTAACGATTCCTTCACTTCTTCTTCCTCATCAATCGGTTCTTTTTCTGGCACTATAATTGTTGACGAAATTGAGGTTGGAGCTGTTACTGTGTCTACAATTTCTTCTATGTCCTCTTCAACAAATTGAAAGGAGGTAGATGGTTGTGGTGATTGTGAGATAGTCAGAGTCTCTGTTTCTGTAGTAGTTGTCTGTTCATCAGTTTGCTGAAAATATTTGTGTTGGATACTATTTTTATAATAATAATTCAATACGTAAACTATTTAAAAACTCTTTATTTAACTTTATAACTATCAGGCTAACAACCACAAAAACCACAACTTCACACTTTCGCTTCTCAATTCTTAATATCCATGTCTCACCCTAATCTTTTAAAACTAAACCCCAATGCTATATTAAGAAATTTCCCGTTTACTCCGCTGCCCCACATTTCAATCAGTTTTTGGCACATAAACACCATTAGTCTTTAAGGACCGGAACGGCGACCGAATCCAGACGTGGGCGATTCGATATGCCCATATGGAACCCCTCACACTCGGCCATTCCTGACTTGTAGGTCGTCCCCGAACTACTTCCAGAAGGTCCGATATCCTGATTCACATTTTACTTATTCGGTCTGTGAAACATAACAATAAAGGAATTAGAAAGTAAAACCAAAATAGCAATTAACTACTGTAACAGTAGCAGCACAGTACTAATGAGAAAGAATCCCCAATAATGTACTAATTTCCATCTCTTAGGTATGTGGTACACCAACCAAATACCTATCACATACCAAAAGAGGCCAGACTGCTAACAAACAGCATCTGCACACCTAGTCCACTGCTTAGGGTTCTAAACCAACTGCCTTAGGTTATAAGCACTTGTACTTTTGTTTTATAAGACCCTTAGTAATTTGCTTTGCCACAATAAAATCTGTTAACAACTAATTCAACCACATCTAGCAACAACACATGCTAGGCTACCAATAATCATTCGATTTGCATCGAGAACACTTCAACCACATCTAGCAACAACACATGCTAGGCTTCCAATAATCATTCGATTTGCATCGAGAACACTTCAACCACATCTAGCAACAACACATGCTAGGCTTCCAATAATCATTCGATTTGCATCGAGAACACTTCAACCACATCTAGCAACAACACATGCTAGGCTTCCAATAATAAAAATTATTAGGCATCCGATTTGCATCGGGAACACTTCATACTGTAACATTTTTCTGGCGATCACCCCTTTTCAATACTGATCTCGATTACCTTTCCTAATAAGCGGTATCTAATAATGTAGTTTTAACGTACTATATATTGACTTATGAAAACCAACCTTTCTACATTATTATTATCGTTTAGTCAATGGAAAACACAAATAGCTAAACCTTATTGATTAAGGATCCCTCTTTGTAGGAGAGCATCCGATCTTACTTTCTCATACTCGGGCCTATAACTTCAAGATTAGGCATACTGTGGCCAAGGAAACCAAAACAAACAAAAACAAAACTTACTCAATTGGTTGAGATTCCGGATCATTCATTACAATCCACGGCTTTAAGTTATCCACCGCAATAACAGCTTTTGACTTACGATGACCCCGTAAGTCTTCAACAACAAATCTGTCGTTGGGAAGAACATGGGTAACTCGAAATGGTCCTTTGAATTTCGGTAACAATTTCTTACTAGTGCCCGTGGCAGGATAGTTTGTTTTCCGCAGCATAACTAAATCATTAACATTGTACTTTTTCGCCGGTTTTCGGGAAGCATCAAACCTTTGTTTAGACTTTTGCTGACTCTTTGCAGTTTTTGAGGAAACTTCAGCACGCAAATCTGTCAAATTAGCTTGCATTAAATTTTCACCCACTTCATTTAAAATAAATGAGTCCGCCAATGGTTTAGGATTAACTCCCATTAATACCATATAAGGTGATTTGCCGGTAGCTTTATTAACACTAGAATTCATACTAAACTGTACTGATTTAACATGAGTGTCCCACAAAGTTTCATCATCATCATTTACACTGAAACAGCGTAAGGAGTCTAAAACTGTTCTGTTGTATCTTTCGCACTGTCCATTTGCTCTAGGCGTTGCTACGGCATTCAGTACGTGTTTAATGCCATACTTTTTACAGAAGTTTGACATTGTAGCTGATTTGAAACATGAGCCTCGATCGGAAATTATTCTAGTAGGACTGCCAAACAACAACAAAAGACTTTCAAGAGCCTTAACTACATGTTTTACTTTGGTGCTTTTTACAGGTTCTAGAAAAATAAATTTTGTAAATCCATCCACCACGACAAACAGGTGGGTATTCTTTTTCTTTGATTTCACAAATGGGCCAAGATGATCAATATGAATTGTTTCAAACGGCACCATGCCTTTTTCAATCGGATGTAACATCCCTTCACGCGCTCCAGATGTAGATTTCATATACAAACAATTCAAACAAGAACTTACGTACTTTTTCACAAACCGTGCCATTTTAGCAAACCAGTAATTCCGCCTAATTCGCTCTAAAGTTTTTTCATAACCAAAGTGACCTGCATCATCGTGGTTTAAACGACAGATCAGCCACCTTGCAGATTTAGGTACTACCCATTTAAGCGAATTACCGAGTTTACGATATAAAATACCTCGAGTGATCTTATAATTATTAAAGAAATTTTTATTTTCAGACGATTTTTTTGTGCCTAAAATTTCTATTATTTTCAATAGTTCATCATCTTGCGATTGTACAGCAGTCACCCACTCGGACTCAGTAAGATTGATAATATTTAAAATATTTATGTCACTGTTTGGATTTCTACTTAAGCAATCAACATGGGCCATTTTACAACCCGGACGAAATTTAACTTCAAAATTGTAATCTTGAATTTCTAACCACCAACGTGCTATTCTCGGTATTAAATCTTTCTTCAAAGCTGTGGCTCTAACAGCTGCACAATCAGTATAAATGACGAATTTTGCACCTAATAAATACACCCGAAAATGCCGTAAAGACAAAACAATTGCCATTGTTTCCAACTCATACGAATGATATTTACTTTGCTCATAAGTACATTGTTTGCTAAAATAACTGACCGGATGATAATTAGTACCATGTTGTTGCATTAATACTCCGCCAACCCCTATTGAACTAGCATCACAGTGCAGTTCTATTGGTAAATGTGGATCAAATATTTTCAAAATGGGTTTATCAGTTAACATTGACTTAAGTAATTCAACTGCATCGGTTTGGTCACTACCCCAAGCCCAAATACTATTTTTCTTTAAAAGCTTTGTAAGGGGCTGTGCGAGAAAACAGTAATTCATTATAAACTTCCGAAAATAACCAGTGAGACCCAGAAATTGTCTTAATTCTTTTTTATTTGTTGGCAGTTTTAAATTTTTAATTGCCGAAACTTTATGTCTATCTGGGCGAACACCCTCCTGTGTAATTTCTCTACCTAAATATTTTAGTTCGTTCACAAAAAAGGAGCATTTTTTTAATTGTAACGTTAGATGATATTTTTCGAATAATTTTAAAACAGTTTCCAACTTTTTATATCCATCCTGTATTGAAGTAGCTGGTATCAAAACATCATCTAAGTATGCAAAGGCGCATTTATCTTCTAATTCGCTTAAAATTGTGTTCATCATACGTTGAAAAACTGAGGGGGCATTAGTTAATCCAAAACACATTCGCAAATATTCATATTTTCCGTCAGGGGTGATAAAAGCCGTATATTTTATTGAATCGGTAGCCATAGGAACTTGATAATACCCTGAATATAGATCCAAAGAAATAAAATATTTAAAATTGCGCAATTTATCAATTTGATCGTCTATAAGGGGTAAGGGATATTTTTCTTTTACTGTGATACTGTTTAGTTTTCGGAAATCTACACACAGCCTTAAATCGCCACTAGCCTTCGGTACTAATATTACTGGGCTAGCGTAAGGGCTAACAGATTCACGAATAATGCCATTTGCAAGTAACTCTTGAACCATTTCCTGTAATTTTATTTTATGAAATTCGGACAATCTGTATGGGTTGTAAACTACTGGATTTGAAGAAGTTAATTCTATATTCATTTGAACACAATTGGTTTTACCCATTTCAGATAGTTTAGTAGCAATACATTTTCTATATTTTATTAACAAATTACGTAAAGGTTGTTTTTCTTTTTCAATTCCACAATTAATTGTTTCATTTGAAATTTCTTCAAACGATTCCAACCCAATGGGCATTACTAATTCTGGGAAAATTAAAAATCTAAATTCACTTCCATTTTTAATAAAATTAATATGTGGTTGATTCATAAAATCAGTGCCAATAAGTACTTCTGCCGGACAAAGGTTATCCGACACTATTATTGCCTTTACTTTAGCGCTAACACTATCAATGAATATTTCACATTCGGCGGAACGTGTGGTTTGAAAAATATCACCTGAAAAAGACTTTAGTAAGTGTATTTTTCCGTCTTCCTCTACCAAATTTAAAGTTTTACTCGCTGAGGATCTTAATAAAGTACACTCACTACCAGTATCTATTAAACCTAACAATTGTTTTCCGCTAATAAAAACCTCCTTATAATATAAGTTTAATGAATGTCTACATACTAGACTTACACGTTTTGTATTTTGTTTAGCTTGTCTGCAATTCATTGCTACATGATTAGGTTTGTTACAGTTGTAGCAAACCTTATTGTAATTTTTAGCGCTACTACTGCTAGGGTACCCCGCAGACTTAAATCTATTTTTAGGACAATTAATTTTCTTGTGCCCAAAGTCATTGCACAGAAAACAACGAACTCTTATAGGGCCAGCTGCTTGAACTACAGAGCCGGCTTGGAACTTTTGTTGCTGATCACACGTTCGTAAATAAGTCGTGAGATCCTCCAAGCTACTGTAATTACAAGCTAAAGCTGCTTGTCGCACTTCCTTAACCGTAATACCAGATATAATAATGTTTATCTGATCTTTAACTGGAATTTGCCACTTCAGTTTTTGAATGCAATTTAGTTTATTTTTATAATAAGAGAGAAAATTCGCGTCTTTAGCCGACGAATATAATGCGGCATCTTTAAATAAATCGCCAATCGCGCTAACATCCACATCGAAAGTACTTCTTAGAGCTTCTTTAAGCTCTACCCAGTTCCTGCAAATACTGTCTCTGGCTAAATACCACTCGCGTGCTTGACCGATTAATTTGTCAATTGCGTAACGCGTTGTCTGCACATCATCCCAACGGGAAAAATATGCTTTTTCATCGATAAGTCTTAACCACTTATTTACAGATAGTCCAGACACTACTCCAGGATCAAACGCGGGAATGTTTTGCCAATTATAGTCTATGTCAGTACATACCGATTGTTCCTGAAGTAACCTTACTTGTTCCTGTAACTGATTTAAACGCTGCTCTACTGTCAACGGTGGCGTCATAGACCGTTCTATCTCCATGGTTACAGGCGGTGTTAACTTCGAAAGCGACGTGAATACACAAAACCGTAAACACACTGCTTTAACTTATTTTTAAAATTAATTTATTTTTAACACTATTGTAGTTAATAAATAGTGCTAATTAATCCCACTTCTGACAAACTGTTGGATACTATTTTTATAATAATAATTCAATACGTAAACTATTTAAAAACTCTTTATTTAACTTTATAACTATCAGGCTAACAACCACAAAAACCACAACTTCACACTTTCGCTTCTCAATTCTTAATATCCATGTCTCACCCTAATCTTTTAAAACTAAACCCCAATGCTATATTAAGAAATTTCCCGTTTACTCCGCTGCCCCACATTTCAATCAGTTTTTGGCACATAAACACCATTAGTCTTTAAGGACCGGAACGGCGACCGAATCCAGACGTGGGCGATTCGATATGCCCATATGGAACCCCTCACATTTGGAAATTTTCACAGATTTTTTAGCATCTTTTGCTAATAATTTTATTTTCTTTTCGCGAAGTTTTTCTGCGCCCCCTTTAGCCTTTTTCATCTTATTATTAATTATTTAATTATATAAACTAACGACACTAAAAACTATTGTTTAATAAACGCACTTTAAATGCACAAAACTAGCACTAAATTAAAAACTAACAACTTTGTCTTTTTAGCCTAATAATTTTAAGTAAATATTATACGAGTATTTATTTGTTGGGGCCGGCCGATGTGATTCAAACGCATTCGTAAAAGGGACTGAAACTGAAGTAAAACAATTTTAAAATACCTAAAACGTTAGGCAAAACAGTGGTATGTTTGTGCTTGTAGTATAATCAAACCAAACACTGCGATCGGCCGGCCTCATAAATTAAGCTCCGAATTACATGAAATTCGTAGAATACGTAACATTATATTATGTCCAAGGCACAGTGTCACAATAGTAGGTATTATTGTATTGTAAACAACGGTCCCAACTTAAGGAGGTAGAATGGTTGTGGATATTATTTACGAGTGTTCTTTATTTTATTAAGCCGCAGGCAGAGCTGTTGGGCCAGAACTGTTATTTTAACGTTTTACTATTATTCTTTTGCAACGGCAAAAAATTAAACGTAATGGCCGGCCCAGTGTGTGTCCGGCCCGACTTAGTATAAAAATAATTTCTATAATGGTTACATTATTATATTCAATTTATTTCTTTCTTTCTTTAATAAACCGGCCCAAAATGCATCGGCCCACCGGGATTTTTCCCGGTATCCCGGTAGGCCAGTCCGCCTCTGAACACTGGCGTAAGCAGTTTAGAATTCACGTAAGTGATAGCAGCACTAGTTGCACTAGCAGAATCAACCGCGAAATATGAAATACGTTGATGCGCACGATTACCTGCTGCGCACCATTCCCCCACTCTCCCTTACCTTTTTTTTTTTTTTTTTTTTTTTTTAAAGAATCATGAAGCCGTGCGTGAGCACGACCCCATGATTCCTATCCCACCCCCTTACCCGGGCTCAGCGGACTTGCGCTCTTTCACCGGTCTATCATGCACCCCACCCCTGAAGACATGCAACCCAACATACACACCTACATACACCATCCATGGACCCGTCGGATTTAACTTGTTCAGAAAAATTACCGCCGAGCAGTGGATTCGAACCAGCTGCCATTGAGAGTCTAGTTTCAAAGCCTGGGACTTTAACCACTAGACCACCCGCCGGCCCTGCTGGTACCTTAATTTCATATTTAAGAAATGGACAATTTTAAAAAATGGGGGTTTTAAAACAGATAATTTTTATGAATTCGGTGCTATACAAGATGTATCAAATTGCGTGTTAGCTATGGGGATCTCGCTTATTTGAAGAGATACGACGATGGTTACATTAGAGAAAAGTTGTGAAATGTTATGCCCATTAATAATCTAGAAAGATATTAGACCCATCTTGCTTAGTTTCTAAAAAAACTGAAAAAAACTGAAATTTTGAATGTTTTGTTTTCGGCTATAACTCATTTGTCATTTATGTTAAATACTTCTAGTTAACGCATTATTAAGACACTTTTTTATGCTAAATCTAATTTTTTTATCAGATTTAATATAACTGCTACCATTGTTCATTTTCGACTGTCAACTTTTTTTTTTCTTATGGTCGGCATTTTAATTTTTGTTTTCATATTTGAATAGACTTTTTAATTCTGATTTCAACGATGTGTCACACTTTGCATTTCGCTTAAGTTTTGAGCATTTTATTGCAGAAAATAAAAATTTTATAAGAGTGCCATGGGTAGACCACGTCATTTAATTTATTTTGAAAGAATTCTAGTAGGCCATGAACTGATGAAAGTAAAACAAAACACTACTTTTACTAACTTTGGCTTTTAGCAGGTTAAGTTATTTTTTACAAAAACAAATGAATGACACAGTTACTAACACACAGATTAGAGAGTTTATTTTAGACGAGCTTCTGAGCATGTTTTACAAAGATGTCAAATGTTTTGAACATGTATTTAATAATGGTTTGAATTAGTGTAGTTCTAGTGTTACTTATCTGTTGTGTTTATTTAACCTGTTATTCAAATTTGTTATGTCAGTTGCAAACACAAAAACTGTGGAATTTTCAATGAATTGTGTATGTTAAAAAATTTACCATTCATTTGTTTTTATCAAAAATAACATAACCTGCTGCCTACGCCCAAAACAAAGTTTGCTGAAATTTTCGCGTATCTAATGTATCTAAGAGTAAAAGTAAATAAATGTCGTGTTTTGTTTTACTTCCATCAGTTCATGACCTACTAGAATTTTTTCAAAATAAATTAAATGACATGGTGTTTCCATGGCACTCTTATGAAATTTCTATTTTCTGTAATAAACAGCTCAAAACTTAAACAAAATACAAAGTGTGACACATCGTTGAAATCAGAATTAAAAACTCTCTTCATATATGAAAAAATTAAAATGCCGACCATAAGAAAAAAAAAGTTGACAGTCGAAAATGAGCATTGGTAACAGTTATACCAAATTTAATCAAAAATTTAGATTCAGCATAAAAAAGTGTCCTAATAATGCGTGAACTAGAAATATGTAATATAAATGACAAATGAGTTATAGCCGAAAACAAAAAAATCCAAAATTTCAGTTTTTTCTTTGTTCTTCAGAAACTAAGCAAGATAGCTTGAATTTCGTTTCAAATTATTAGTGGGTCTGAAATTCCACAACTTTTATCTAATTTAACCATCGTCGTATCTCTTCAAATAAGCGAGATCCCCATAGTTAACACGCAATTTAATACATCCTGTATATTATTGAATAGAAAAAAATCTATCTACATAAACGTTGGGTGTTTTTGACAAGGAGTAGTACAAGTTTGGTTGGATTCTCTGCACGATAAACATGGGTGCAGGAAAAAAGCCCGGAAAAAAATCCCGGAAAAAAAACCGGAAAGAAAACCCCAGGAAAAGCAACCCCCCGGAAATTAAAAATATCTCGGAAAAAAAAACCCGCAATGAAAGCTATGGGGAAAAAAATAATAATATCAAATTAATTATGAAGATCAGTTAAAATTACTAGATTCAAATGAATACAAAGATTTTCTATGTTATTATTTATTTATTTCGTATTTATTACAAAATTTAAACAGAAAGCGACAGAAACAACAAGAGCTTAAAATCATCTTCTACTCTTTAAGTGATTTGCAGAAAGCATGATTACAGTTAATGGTAATTTGAAATTAACAGTTTTTGGTTCACATGAACTCGAGCAATTAGTCCTACTTATTGCTTAATAAACATGTTATGTATTTTTAGTACATGCTCTGTATCTTAATCGTGTTTTGCTTGCCATAAATAACTATTTGAAACCTTCCTCCTTATCTTTGTCTACGAAAAGGTATTTAAGGAGCTCGAAATATGAAACATTTTTTAAATGCTATTAGTCCTAATATTAAATTTTAAGAATTTTGCAAACGGTTGTAGTGTTAAGTAATACCTATGTAACATGATAAATTTGAAATAAAACTATTTTTGCTGAGATTTGGAGTTTGTGCCCATTAACAGGAAAACTGAAAAATTGCGGTTTTTCCGTTTTTTTCTCCGGAGGTTTCTTTTCCGGGAATTTTCTTCCCGGTTTTTATTTCCAAGATTTTATTATCTAAGTTTTTTTCCTAGATTCGATAAACATACACGGCATAACTTCTTTTAAGAAAGTTTACTTTATCTACTAAAAAAATTACAGTATAAAGCAAAAAAATCGTAACATCTATAATCGATCTTAATAAAAATCCTTCTTTCAGTGAGGGACAAAACCTTTTAAAAACCACAAACGTTAAATATAATAGAAGATTAGAATACTTTCTGTAGTAGTCTTTTTTACAATACTCCGTAAGTACTACTGCAGTTTGACTAATTTTGAAATATATTAAACTATTGGGGGGGGGGGGTTATTTAAGGCTTCAAACGCAAATATAGACTGAAGAGGGACAACAGAACAGATAGCCTTTACCCCGGTGCAAAAATCATATAGCAAATAGAGTCTTTTGGTCATGAAATTTTTTAAGGAACATCCTGTATAATGAAAAGGATATTACCCCATTTTACATTTTAGGTCAGTGAACGTGATTATCATAATGCTCCGCAAACACAGTATAAAAATAAAATGTAAGTACCGTGTAAAATGTAAATTTATTCGATAGGTTGATTCAAAGTTACTACCGCTCCTTGGTTTCAAGTTGAAATCTCATCAAATAAAAAAGCGCTCAAGAAGAACCTAAAGAAATTTAGAGATAATTCGGAAGTTAATTTTATTGCTCCCAAGTGGCTGTCTAGTCCCACAAAACTTAGACGAATTTGTGGTTAAAAACTTAGACTCTCGTCCAAGTTTTGTTTGCGCAGCTGCGGGGCAGGCGCGAATAGAACGCATGGCATTGATGTGCGACTGGTTGCATGTCAGGCGCGGTCGAATAGCCACAGGTTACACATCTATTATGTTCCGTTAGACCTCCAGCATCGGCGAACTCGTCAGCGGATTGGAAACCTTTCAAAAATGGCATTGGAAAATTTCATTACGGGCCCCAATACGTCAGAAAATATTGCATTTACAATGTAGATCAGGTATGTTTAAATATTATTTTATGACAATCAGACAGTCACGTTTTTGATGTTTTAAATAATGTATTCATGTGCGCAGGAAAGCTCATAAATATTAGAATAGCAGTTTTTGTTTTAATGTAATGAAACTTTGTGAAGCTTATTTTGTTGTTTTGAGTTTGTGGTTTTTCGGATAAAGCTTTTCTTTAATATACGTGTATAAAAAAATCGTTACGGTGCTTTTTTTGACGATTTTAACAATGCAACCCCTAAACAGTATGATGTTGTAATTAATAATAATGGAATATGGAATTATGGGAACAAAATTATAGAAAAGTCTGAAAATTATTTACACGATTTACACAAAAGTGAGGTAAAACTAATTTGGACCGAAGGTATTTATCAAAATTCTTAATTCCAAGGTCCAAGGACAAAAGTGATTTGGATAATGAATAAATATATGTAATAATACATTAGTACACGGTGTTAAACTCAAGTGTATTTTGTTAATAATCCACATACAGGCTAACAATCATTGATTGTATATTAAACAGATGTGCAAAGCCTGTACACTGTATAGGGTGTTCCCAAACTCGCGGACACGGACTGCGGGGCTGTATTCTACCATAAAAAAACGGAACAAAAAATTCCCCTACGATTTTTCGATTCGACCAATATTTTAAAAGTTCTTATGTTTTGAAAAATCCGAAAATAATCAAAAAATAAACATTCAAACTCAAACTCAAGTGTTTGATCAAGTACTGAAAATAAATCCATGATACATTACAAACACAAGAAATAATTTAAAAAGATAATTGACAAGCAAAATTATACGAGTTGTTTAAAATGTCTGAAAAACTTTAATTTACTTGTTCAATTCAGCAGTGGCACGCTATTAGCTGTTGAAAACAGCACGTCATTATTAATTTGTTTCATAGTTTGTTATTTGTTTGAATTAAGTTCTGATGTGCGACAGAATGGCCGCGAATTATTGGAATCAAGAGTATTCTGATATGCTGATGACACTGAGAGCTTCTAATAAACAAGCGGAACGAGCGGTATGTTTATACGCGACCATTTTTTCGCGCTTTGAACCGGTTTGAAAATTAGATCTAAATTCAAACAAATGACGAATTATAAAAACCAATAAATAATGACGTGCTATTTTCAACACAGCCAATAGCGTGTACCACTGCTTATTTAAACACGTAATTTTGAGCCTAACTTTTAATTATTAATTCTATAAATGAAATGCATAAATCTTCCTTTCTGATTGAAAAATCGTCTATCACTAAGTAATTAAAGTTGCTTGTGTTTTGATTGATATTTTTTACCGTTCTGCTTACTTAAATGTTTTAAATTTTTAACACCGGTCGACAGACACACCATACTCCATTATTTGACAGATAAAACAAAATAAAGCGCTTTTCTCTTTGCACTCTCACAAATCGAACAGACAGATGTGTATGTGTACATACTTTGTGTTAAACTTTGGCCGTATTATTTATTTTTTCCAGTGTTATATTATTAATTTGTAAGTTAGAATGGGAGTGAATCATAATTTTTATTTAATTTTTCACTTTTTAAGTCAAGAATTGTTAACAATTTTATTTTTATAGCAGATTTTTAAGCATGCCTATTTAAAGCAGACTAATACAATTTGCGTTTCGGCCCTATAATATGTGATCTTGATTCTTTCCGTGAACGTTTGTTTATGCCGTAACCTAAACATTGTTATAAGCACTAGACAAAACTAAACCTGAAATGAAACGGATCGACGTTAAATAAATATTAAAATGTGATAACTTTCTTTGTTTTTCAGCACACTGGTTAGGCAAACGCCCACATGGCAGGGGTTTTGTAGGTTTTGTCTCGTTTGTTTACATAGCCGCAGTTTCGTTTCAATTTCAAGATCTAATTTTACAAAATTCTGTTACAAAAGCATAGATTCTACAGCTTTATACTTTATAGTCCAAACCAGAGCTGAGTTGAATACAGAAAAAATGTCGTTGAATACAAATACAGAAAATAAAGCTAGTCGAATACTTATACCAAATTGGTATTCGAGTACAAAATATTCGAACAGATTGATTCATTTGATATGAATACCGAAACGAATATTTAATTTAACAATACAATACTCTACAAGTCCGTGAGCGAAGCGCTTTACCTGAACTTTCTTATACTTGGGAAACTTTCACTTTTCTTATGTTCAAAAGTATTTATGCGCAACGTTTTAGCCCAAAAGCAGTGGCGGTACAAATAAAACCCACATTGACATTACTTCGCAAAGGGCAAATGCAACCCGTCGTGCCGGTTCCGATCGTGCAACGAAAAAGACAATATGACGTCACAACGAGCTAAACCATAACTCCCCACCTCACTGATAACCACGGCTGGCGGCTGCTTCAACGAAATGTTGTTGGTCCGGTTCGCATTAACTAAAGTCACCCGCTCGGTTAGGGTGATCTGCCTATAGACATGTCTTATTGTATTTAGAAACCGAAAATGAGGAAAAAAACAATTTTTGATTTATCGGAAAAGTTTTCTTGGCATTAAAGAAAAACTAAAAACGAAAGACTAAAATCGTCTGCCAAACTATGGGCCGGAGCAGGAAAATTTACTCCATTAATTTTTGCTGCACCCAAAAATTAAGTTTAGAACTTTATTCTACTATCACACATGACCAATTAAGCTCAAACAAATTTTTTTTAACGTCCCTCGTTTATTAAACAAAGAGTCATGAATGATGAAAAAATCGTGTCTTAAGAAGTCGCCAATTTGCCACAGGTAATACCACAAGTCTCGAGATTTGTTTGAGAATGATTTGTCGTTTCCATGGAAATTGTTGCGTTAAAATGACACGAAGCAAATTCAGAATGATTTTATTGAATGAAATTTTCAATAATTTGTATGGAAATAACACATCATTCTCTAATAAAATTTTTGTCACGAGTGGTATTTGGAAAGATTATTCAACAATATAACTTTAATTATCAACTTTAATTATCTAGATTTATTGACATTTTACGAAAACCTGTCAGTAGCTGACAATCGCTTGCTTATTTATTGAATAGTGAAAATGCTACACGTTGAATTATAGATTAGTTTTTTTGAATTGGCCAACAGTAGAAAATGAAAGCATTTTATTGGCTCCTGTAATATAGCGTTGAATAATCATATGAATACAAATGTTTGTTTTGTGTAAAATATAAAGAATAGTTTTCTGCGTGTTTATTATTTTAAATATTTCGATTCGTTGCATTTAATAAAGTATAAAAGATTTTTGTATTTATCTATCGTAGTCTGAATAAATTGGTTGTAGTGAAACCAGAATACAGGCAAAAAAAGAAAAATATTCGAATACGAATACCGTCAAAATAAAAATATTCAGAAATAGTCGTGTTGTTTTACATTCAAGCACCATTGATTACCATTTCAAAATGTCGATACAGCAAAAAACTGCAATATACTTTGGTTAGAATTAATTATAATAATTATTTAACGTGGAAAGGGATTGCTGATTACTTTTCATTATTTTAGTTCATTTTTGTTTTAAAAGCATTTTCTGTTATTGGGAACTTGAATTTTTCTTTACCAATTACTTATTATTTATCAAAACATGAATAAAATCGTTAAAATGTCTTTTAAATATTTATCGCTAAATTACTTTTTCTGGTCGATTGGAGTTTGCAGTCAATTCATGTGTAAAAACGCCAAAACGGATATCATGTTTCTGACGATACTGAAAGTTGCTCAACAATAAATGAGTTTTTGCAGAGGTACCTTTCCGTGTGTGTTATTTACGAATTTTTCCATCATCATTAAAATTTACAAAAACTTTATAATTCTCAATTTAATGCAAGTAATGTTTTATTCTCCGAAATAAAACCAATTTTTAGTATTTGTGAGGAAACTCTTTAAAACCCACGCATTGTAGGATGTAAAGAGTAGCAACACAGCTATTGCCAGTCGACGTGAGTTTGTAAATAATAACAAACTAGCGAAATCAGTGGGTTACGCCCCACCCTGTTTTAAATAGTAAATGCGTAAATGCTTAAGTTGGTAGTGTAGCGGACTGTGGATCAAAATCCTAGTTTTATGAATTTTATTTGGAAATTGCAATAATTATTTAATAGAAATCGATTTTGACATATTTGTTCGTCAAAATGCGGGAGCTGCACCTGAAAATTAGCTTTTGAATCGTATTCTACTCTTGAGCAATTTAGCTTAAACAGAAGTTTTTTTTAGTGTCCGGACACATAAACACGCGACACATAATCATAGGACGTTTAATCACAGTTAAACACGCCGACAATTAATCACACAGACATTTAAACACAACGACATTTAAACACTGACGCACATAATCACATGGACATATAAACACACATTCTGCATAAATATGATCTTTAACGTTAAGAATTTTAACTTAATTTATAAATTCCAGCTTTACTTCTTTAAAGTCCATATTACTTCAACAATATTTATTTATTTTAACCTTATACGTATTTCGGCATGTTTATATTCCATTGCCAAAGGTTATATTAGGAAGTAAACAGTTAGTGCTGTTATAGCAATAGAACTTAGTGACTTGATCTCGGTAATCGTCTGCAGGTGACTTGATTTCTTATTCCAAAATGTCCAATAGAGGAGAATTTAAGAGATCAATTTGCTCATTCATTAACGGTACAGTTTTTAAATGCTTGTAAATTTCAAAAGCTTCTCGTATATCTAATTTACGTTTATCATCACAAAAGTGTAAACATTTTATGGTGTTATTAGATGTCATTGAATGATTTTGTTCTAGTAAGTGTTTAGCGTAATTGGATTTATGTGGGTGTTTGTATTTGTAACAACGTACGAGTTCTTTATACCTAATATCAAAATTTCTAATAGTCTTACCTATATAAACCAAATTACAATGCGAACAATTTAATTTGTAAATGCCTGATTTTAGCAAATCGTCTGTTTTTGATTTTGCATTAAACAAAGTGTTTAAGATGTTTCTAGAAACTAGATAGCAATAAAGCTTCATTTGCCATATTATTTTTTATATTTTAGCGTTGATTGAGGGATCCCTCAATCAACGATTTTAGTTTTACTGCAGTCATATAAGAATTCAAACACAATGTGTTTATACGCCAGTGTGTTTATATGTCCATGTGATTATGTGCCTCAGTATTTAAATGTCCGTGTGATTAATTGTCGGCGTGTTTAACTGTCCGTGATTAAATGTCCTATGATTATATGTCGCGTGTTTATGTGTCCTATAACCGTTTTTTTATCGTTGTCCGTTTTTAAAGAAAAGGGCTTGAATTTACGTTTTTCAAAAATTCATAAAAGGCGAGGCAGAGAAATTAGTGAAGTGGGACACGGAACAAACTGTAAAATTATGAAACTAAGTTTGTGAAAAAAAGCGGTACCAAAAAACATGTCCAATTTATCAATATAATAAAAATTAATAAATAAAATGGGAGGGAGAGGCTTCCAAATTGCGTCCCTCTAAACTACGCTGACCATATTATCTTGAATAAAACAAAGGACAAATTGAAAAAAGTTTCATAAGAATAAAAAAACCAGTTTGTGCATATTATTTAACTTCACAAACGAAAATTGAAGAATAAAACAAAGGTAACTTTGAAATATTCAATATTAAAAACTAAACTAAAATATAACTTATGAAATACTTAATGTTCATAATTTTTTGAATGAACTTATTTTAAATTACCATGCATACCCTTTAGAAACGTCACGAAATTGCATCCAGTTCTTTAAAATTGTAGTTGCGTTTGTTGGCGGCTCAAATATTGCTTATCATTGAAAATATTAGCTCATCGAGCCCAAAAGACATAAACAAATTATACACCAATTTTAACAGATATTTATTCAGTAAATATTGTTAAATTTCAACTCATTTATTAAAGCAGAGCAACTACACCGAATGCTGCTACTTTACTAACTAAACTGTTTTCGTACAGTTTATCAAGGGCAATACCACGATAATTGCAAATTTTTTGAGAATGTGTGTTTACGCGAATTATACTGCCAAATTTCGCGAAACAAAAACACATTAAAAATGCCGCGAGACCTACGGTCGAGTGGCTTTTGGTTTTTTTTATTAAGCAAAATTTGCTATAATTTGCAGCTAAATACAAAACAGTCTTTTAATAAATTTTGATCGCAGGTGGTATTTGGAAATATTATTTTTAACAATATGCTTTACCGTACTTTCTAGAACACTTTTATTTATTGTTTCAATGGAGAAACTGCCGAAAACTGTATTATCAGCCATATGAAACTATAAACTTCACGTTGTTGTTTGCGTCAAAACAAAGCAATTATTCAAATCAAGGCATCCCGTCGCTTGAAAACACAATGACATTAATGAGGTTTTTCACTACAACGTAGTTTTGTTTGGTGTGATTTGAAAAAGAACGTTATCGTGTTGGCTCATTTACTACAGCGTTGAATAAGCAATAGCAATACCACAAGTAAATTAAAAACTATCGATAATTCCGTCGCTTCATTGACAACGAAATTGTGTTATTGCTAGGAAACATCGCGAGTCCTAAGGAGGAGCGATGTTGCCGTGCATCAACACAATTGAGTTGGTCAATTAAAGACAGGAGTATAAAAAATGTTGAATTCGCGAGTGGAATTTTTTCGACTTTTGTCATTTTTCAAAAACTTACCAATGAAAACGCAGAATTTAGCGTTTTTAAACCAATCAAAATGAATTGTTATGCTTATTCTACTAGTAATGAATTACAGCGATTATTCCACTAGTGGTACAATACGGGTAACTAAACAAATAAAGATCTTTATTATAAATATTTACATACATACAGAAAAAAAAATAATTTGGAACCACAATAATGGTACAATTTGAAAAATTGACGTTGCTGTAATTCTGTAAACTCCTTGCTTCTTTTGAAAGAGTACCAACCGCAGAAGTTTTGCTCTTAATTAAATTAACAAAATTTAGTACTTGCAGTAGTGATATTGATTCTCATATTTTTAACTGTTCTTTAATGGTGCTCACCATCTTGTTGCAACTATGATTTTATTGAATTAATGTTGGTGTGATCTGTGATTTTCATAAGCTGCTATTCTTCAACCCCAGCTTTCGCCAATGTCGATATGATTACGTATTTTTCTCTTTTAAGTGACTAATCCTGCTTCTTCCATAGATTATTCCACTAGTGGTACAATACGGGTAACTAAACAAATAAAGATCTTTATTATAAATATTTACATACATACAGAAAAAAAATATTTTGGAACCACAATAATGGTATATTTAAACCTGTTTTCTGATTTTGTTATTTCCAACGGGTAAATTTTTGTACCACTTACTGGATTCGGTCAATCCACAATCGGTTAGGCGTAAGAAACATTCCATCGATCTTCACATTGTCATGTCTCTTCAAAATAAACTTATAATGCAGATTAAATGTAATAAAATTAATACCAATAAATCATTTGAAAATGTAGGTACATACCTTACGTAAATAAGATTGTATTCAACAAGACCTGTAGGAAATCCTTGGTTGTCATTTCTTCATTAAAGAAATAAATTATGCATTGGGCTCCTTCGCCGCCTCAAAAAAGGAACATTCGTAATACCACCTCAAAAATAATCGACGTAAGTTTGACTACTTATGGCATTATAAATGAATATTCCACACACTAAATATTAAAACACTTAGTTGGCAATAACTCACTGACATACAAACGCGTTATTTAATTATTAAATGCAAAAATAAAAAATTGTTGTCGATATTGCTATGGTTACAACAGCGATAACACCGGAGCTTCTGGGTGCGATTGGTTAAGAGCCTGAAAATAAAATGCTGCCATTTGGCTGTTACAATATGTGAGTGAAATATTCAAGGGTAATACAACGAGAGGTGAAATTTTTTAAAGGAAGTTTTGTAATTACGCAAACTATTGAATTAAAATTTTGGGAAACAAAAACACGTTAAACGCATTTGAGAGTTTTTGTTGAGCGAAATTTGCAATAACTTACACAAAACATTTTCTTAATAAATTTTGATCGCAAGTGGTATATGGAAAAATTATTCAACCATACATAGTAACACAATATACTTTACCGTACTTTCTAGAACACTTTTATGTATTGCTTTAATAGCGAAACTCCCCAAACGTGTATTATCACCTATTTTACTTTATGAAACTAGAAACTTATCGTTGACGTTTACGTTAAAGCGAAACAATTATTAAATTAAGGTATCTCGCCCCTTGAAAACACGATGACATTAAGATTTTTCACTACAACACAGTTTTATTTGATGTGATTTGAAAAATAAACCATTGTTTAATATTCAAAATAGCTAAGTATTTAGTGCGGGCGTTTATTGCATTGAAGTCACCTTCATTTTAATTTTAAACGTTCAGCCTAAAAAGCTACAAAACCTTTCTATTTTGTCTGGGCTACAAAAGCAAATTTTATTACAACTTGAAGTTTACCGTTCTTCTTCTTCTGCGTTCCTTACCTTCTTTCTCTTTTATGCCTGTGGTGAGCGTGCTTAATGATTCACACAGACATATGGGACCTACTGTTTCACGCAGGCTCCGAACCGCAGGAAGTGCAGACATTTATTCTGCAGTAAAAGCTTTCATGACAGAAGTTTATCGATAGTAAACCATAAATAACCAAATTATAACAACAGTGGTGACAGCAACATAAATAATTTCCGAAAACAATCAATAAACATGGTTGAGTTGCAACTTAATAGTGATAAATTTTGTTGATAAGTAAGAGCCTGTCGCACAGTGGGAGGAATCGCAATTCTAGCTGGACAAAATTATTTTATTTAATTAATCGTTTAAAATGAGCATGGAGAAAATGATTTAATAAATTCTTTATTCTTGTAAGTTTTTTAAAAGCAAAAAGTTAATAAATTTACTCAAATAAACCCATTTAAAAGATTTTGTTGTTCATTTAATAAAACCAAAAAAAATAAAAATTTAGAAATACAAAAAACAAAATTTTAGACCACTAATGAAACTACAATCATCTTCTTTTTGTTCTGATTTCTTTTTTCCCTTGCTTTCTTTATTTTTACTCCCCGAAACTTCAGGTTAAACATTCTTTGAATTCTGGATCGCTTTATTATTTAAACCTTATACGTGTTTCAACGCCTTTTCGTATCATTATCAAAGTCAAGATTAAATGTAAACATGTTAGGGTATAGAGGACGGTATTCTACAGCTCACACTTTAAGAGCCACTGTGTAACGTCATCAAGTTTAAAAACTACGGCAAATTTAAAAATTAATTTGCAGCAAATCTTTCACATTGGGTGTACCTATATGCTCATAATAATATAATGTTTAATAAACCAACAATTCATTTAGGTAGATTTGTAATTTGATACTTACTTTTTGTCATACTATTATAGTTAGGGCAATTGTTTATATAGCACTTCATAATAAAGTATATAAAATAAATGAAATTCACTTTAAACACTAAATTATTGAGAAATTACAAGCACCTAACCCCTATATCGTTGCACATGACGTTTGAAATTGACAGAAACACACATACTGCGCGTGCGCACTAATGTAAAACAGAGTTTCTCAACAAGTTTTTACACTTCCCCAGAGCTTGACGAAATTTGGTTCAAGAAACAGCATTCCATCTTTTATACTCTCTGAAATCATGTAGAGTAAACAGTTGGTGTTGCTATAGGAACGATAGAACTTAATTTTGATCTTGATTATCTAGATTTGGAGATGACTTGAATTCTATTGTAAAACATCCAGTAAAAGCGAATTTAAGATATAAATTTGCTCGTTCATTAAAGGTACAGTTTGTAAATGTTCGTTAATTTCAAATGCTTCTAGTATATCAAATTTACGTTTATTATCGCAAAATTGTGAAATTATATAATGTTAAAATTATATATCACCTGTAATAATCTGTAATTTAATAAGGAAAATGCGTTTAATATTACATTAGATGGAAAAACCTTCATTCATTAATTTTTTTGTTCGGTAAAAATTAATTAATTTATATAAGGTCGTGAAAATTACATATTTTGCAAATTTTTGCAGAAGGCACTTCTTATATGAATAGAAAACACTTAAAGAAATAAACGTTGTTCACCATAAATATGGCAAATAGTTAAAGAACATTGTATTCCTTAGGAAATACTTTAAAAACTGCAAATACCTGGTAGAACGTATAAAGCTTCCTAGTTCTTGTCTAGTAAACAAAATTAGTATAATTTTTAACCGAATTTTTATGTGAGAATTATTTAGTAGTATTAACTGATTAAATTTTTATGCATGGTTGCTGGGGTAGCGTGTGTATGTCGACGAGTGTAATTGTGTGTGCGTGGTAGCGCGCTTGTGTGTGTGGGTGCGTGCGTGCGTGCGTGAGTGCGGCGGGCGGGCGTGCGTGCATGTTAAAGAAGTGGAATAAGAATATGCGAAAGAAGTACGGAATGGATAATTATCTATATATCTTTTAAATAGTCGTTAAAATAAATTGCATATAATAGAGTTTTATATCATGTTTCATGCAAAATCCCTCAAGAGTAAAGCTGTTTAAAATTAAATTGCTGAGTTCGAACATTATTTTATATTAAGTATGTGTTTGAAAGCTTCTTTAACGAGGTTAAATGTGCTTTATGTCTACAGTGTTAAAACATCTTTTACCTTACAAATTTTCTCATTAAAGTAAAATACCGCGTGATTTTCCATATTTGTAAAAAAAAACGCAGCTCCGTAAACAATTTTTTTAATGTCGTTTCTATTTTTAAAGGTTATAATATAATAATATAAACCCCTCCTACATTAGTCGGAACAACATATTTCACATTCATGAAAAGGAAATTCATTTAGACTGTCTGTCTATGGTCAAGCTCAATTGTGGAAACACATATACCGGCTGATTATTTTCAATCCGGGACATAGGACAAAAGCATTGAATTTTTCCTATTTCCAAATTACTCGTCCCCAGTTCAACCTACAAGATTGGTAATGATACAAATCCAAAGAGGATACTATTTTACATTATTTAAACTGAAAGTGTATTAAATAATTAGTTTGTAATAAAAAAATATTTAAATAATATTATGTTTTGATCTTCACATTTGATAACTGTATTTTAAATTTGAGTGTTGTTTTTTATAAGTCGTCACAATTCATATTATAAAAATGTAATTATTACATTTTTCATTTTAAAGAACTCAACTCAAATTTAAAATATCATTACCATGGCTAGTCATATTTTTGAAGAAAAAGAAAATAATATTTTTTTAAGAGTTTTTATTAAAAAGTAATTATTTAATACATTTTTTTTATTTTAAATCACGTTAAACATTATCCTCTTTCAATTGGTATCATTTACAATCTTGCAGATCGAACTGGGGACGAGTAGTTTGGAAATAGCTAAAATCCAATGCTTTTGATCACCCGATATAAGAATAATAATAATCTGTTTTTAAAGTTATTATTACCATTATTAAAAGTTCTGATATAGAAATTAAGTCATCTGCAGATATAGATAACAAAGATCGACGTATCTACTTCTATTGTTCATATAACAACACCAACCGCTTAGTTTTATTTTGCCTTTGACAATGACGTGTAAATACGTTGAAAATAAATATTTAAAATTCTTGGTCGAGAGAGTTTAACGAAAATAATCGTTTTGTAACTCAACTCAAAAAACCGAAAAAAAATGAAAAGGCGCCTTTGGCTGCGTTACATTATCGTTCATTCGTTCTCTTATTTCACTCAAACTGGGAATGAAAGGTGAATATAAAACAATTTATCGGGAAAATGAAATTTAAAAAAAAATCTAAAACCGCCAGTTAGACACGCTTTGTATCGTTGTGTTCAAAAGCGGAACTTTATAAATTTGAAGGCTGATCGAATCGAGGATATAAAAAGGTTTTCTTTGAAACAATGTCACTTTAGTTACTTAAAGCATAATCGAAGTAATTTAATGTAAAAATTTAATGAAAATCCTGATATAGCGTTTAATACTATTAGTAAATAATTTAATAAATACATAATACTTAGTGCAGCAACCGTCAAAACACCCGCCAACACTTTTCCAACGCCCGTTGCATTGCATGTTTGGGTTATCGTATGGTTGTTTCTGTTTACAAATTTTCCATGCACTAAGGGATGTGAGACGTGAGCCAAACGGTTTAAATCGTAGAAAATTTCTAATAATTGATAAAACAATTATAGCCAATAATTTTAATTAGTCTCAAAGCAATTAAATATTCCATTTCTAACTTAATCTGACTAATGTATTGTTTTGAGTAGTTAAAATGCGACATCTACACATCGAATCGCGTGTTAGATAAAATTTCTATTTCACCTTGACGCCAATTCGACCGCGCCGTCCCGTGTGAACGAACATTATTAATGTTTATAATTATTATTTTTTTAATAAACTAAAATAATATTTACGATTCTAAAAAGTTACACTTGTAAACTAAAAAAATTTTTTTTTCGTTAATAAAAAAAATAATTTTAATTTATTGTAAATAAAACAATTCTTAACTTCAACAGGTTTTTATTTTAGCTTTATACGTATTTCAACGTGTTTACACGTCATTATCAAAGGCAAGATTAAAAGCAAACACTTGGTGTTGCTATAGGAACAATAAATCTTCATAACTTGATCTTGGTTTTCTATATCTCCGTGCAGATGACTTGATTTCTCATTCCAAAACTTACGTTTGTCATCCTAAAAGTGTAAAAATTTTATAGTGTTATTAAATTTCATTGAATAATTATGTTCTAATAAGTGTTAAGCTTAAATGGATTTATGGCGGTGTTTATACTTGTAACAACGTACGTGTTCCTTGTACCTAAAATCTGGCATGTACAAATTAAATTGCTCGCACTGTAATTCGGTTTATATAGGACAAACAATTAGAAATTTTGATATTAGGTACAAGGAACACGTACGTTGTTACATGTATAAACACCCCCATAAATTCAATTACGCTAAACACTTATTAGAACACAATCATTCAATGAAATCTAATAACACTATAAAATATTTACACTTTTGTGATGACAAACGTAAGTTGGAAGCAATTGAAATTTATAAACATTTAAAATTATTTGAACTTTCCACTAATCACAATTATTTTACTTTTAATAAGAAAATTTATTTCCAAAAAGATGGTTTACCCATGGGAAGTTCAATTTCACCTCTTTTAGCTAACATATTGATAGAAAATCTAGAAGATCAAATATTCGAATCAAATCAATCTGAGAAAGTTATATTTTGGTTTCGTTATGTTGATGACATTTTAGCATGTTTTAATAGTTCATTTGATTTAATTAATGAATTTTTAATTTTTATTAACAGCTTGCACCCAAACATAAAATTTACACTAGAAACTGAACAAAATAAGTCCATTAACATTTTAGATTTAAACATAAAAATTAATTGTTAATTAAAAAAACTAATAAATTTCAGTACTCAGTTTATAGAAAACCTACGCAAACAGACATTACAATACCACACGATTCTTGTCATAAAACACATAAATTAGCAACATACAGGTCCCTGATACATAGAGCTTTAACGACCCCTTTAGATGAAATTAATTATAATAGAGAAATTTCAATTATTAAACAAATTGCATACAGTAATGGTTATAATACTAAACTTATTAATACATTAATTAAAGAAAAAGATTATAAATTAGCCATTTAAAAAATTTATCCGAATATCCTAACTTCGTTCGATACAATTAAATATGCTTCGATCCCATATTTTGGCGACAAATCAGAAAAAATTGCTAAAATTATAAACAAAACAAATACATATAAAATAAGCTTTAAAACAACTAGAAACATCTTAAACACTTTGATTAATGCAAAATCAAAAACAGACGATTTGATAAAATCAGGCATTTACAAATTAAATTGTTGACATTGTAATTCAGTTTATATAGGCTAGACAATTAGAAATTTTGATATTGGGTATAAAGAACACGTACGTTGTTACAAAGACAAACACCCACATAAATCTAATTACGCTAAACACTTACTAGAACACAATCATTCAATGACATCCAATAACACCATAAAATGTTTACACTTTTGTGATGATAAACGTAAATTAGATATACTAGAAGCTTTTGAAATTCACAAACATTTAAAAACTGTACCGCTAATGAATGAGCAAATTGATCTCTTTAATTCTCCTCTATTGGACATTTTGGAATAAGAAATCAAGTCATCTGCAGACGATTACCGAGATCAAGTCACCAAGTTCTATTGCTATAACAACACTAACTGTTTACTTTTTAATATAACCTTCGAAAATGACATGCAAACATGCCGAAATACGTATAAGGTTAATTTAAATAAATATTGTTAAAGTAATTAAGTATTTTATATACAGATACTCATTATTTAAAATCTGTACTTTTAATAAATAAACAAATTGATCTCTTAAATTCACCGTTGCTAGACATTTTGGAATGAGAAATCAAGTCATCTGTAAGCAGAAATAGAAAACCAAGATCAAGTTATGAAGATTGATTGTTCCTATAGCAACATCAACTGTTTACTTTTAATATTGCTTTTGATAATGACGTATAAACACGTTCAAATACGTATGAAGCTAAAATAAAAAGCCTGTTAAAGTTAAGAATTGTTTTATTTACAATAAATTAAAATGAACTTCAACGAAGTAAAGCTCGAACTTATAAATAAAATAATTTTAATTCAATCTACAAAATTATTTGTCGTACATTAAAAATTAATATTTTGCGCGTCAGAAAAAAAAACATTTTTCAAAAGTTATATTTTATAAACAAAAGGAATTGT
Source organism: Ctenicera cuprea (assembly GCA_958336395.1). Classification (NCBI taxonomy): domain Eukaryota; kingdom Metazoa; phylum Arthropoda; class Insecta; order Coleoptera; family Elateridae; genus Ctenicera; species Ctenicera cuprea. The sequence goes on along the minus strand of OY284494.1, from coordinate 9,631,136 downwards.
CAAAAAATTAGAATAATTCTACAAAAATATTGTATTAATATACGCACATAAATAAAATATTTATTGGAAAAAAATTGAGTTAAAAATAATATAATTTTTAATACTTCAACTGGCCTAAACGGCGGCGCTTCATAGATATGGATAAGTTACAATTTGGATTTTTGCAATGCGTTAATTTCTCTCTCTTCGCTATACAGGTATGTTCGCATGTGCAATTAACTGGAGACTGCAGAACATTCCTGTTTAAGCTAAGCTGTCAATCAGTGACAGTAGAATACGATTCTAAACCTAAATTTTAACTGCAATAATATTTACGAGGGCTAATATAAAAATATTTTGTTAATTTCGTCTGAGGTAATTCGAAAATATTATCACATAATCAGTTTCTAGCTACAGTAATATTAAATAATGAGTTAATAGTTAACTCAGTCAAACGTGTCAGGAGTAATCCGATCTTATGAAGCAACTGTTAGAAGGAGAACTTTATAGCAAATATATTTGAAAACGTAAAAGCTAATGATTTGTTTTATTATGTATGGGAAAGCCCAGGTGAAATGCTTTGCCCATCTTTTCCTTTATTGCGTGAGAGTGGGAACCTATTAGCAGGAAAGTGTCTGTGAAAAATTTACACATTATGTAAAAAGAATATTTTCAAGAAAGATGAACCGTTTCTATTGTGCGCAGACCTACCTCATCTCACTTCTGAATAGCAGCCTCAGTTTTATAGATTGTCAGAAATGGAGATTCTCACAGCAAGCGCTGCAATTAATTATACTTTCAGTGTTAGAAGTGGGCCGAATGAAATAATAAGAAAATTTTAAGAAAATTCCCAAGCCGACAGCCAAATATAATCACTGTCGTCTAGACGGATCCCGTCCAGAATCGCGAGACAAGATGAAGAATGACAAAATCAATTAACTGCTCTTGCCGTATAGCACTTCCTTCCGCATACTTTATCAATCTACTATTAAAGGAAGTTTGGTTATTTCTTAAAGTTTGCCAATAAGAGTTTGATTTGAAGTGTGCATTGATCCAAGTTAGTTCCCTTCTGCATTGATAACAAGATTAATTTTTTATTAGTTAAGCTGTATTGCTGAATATGTTTTTGATCTTTTCGGTCATGTTATCAAACTATAAGTTAACAAGTCACAACAAAAGTTTATTGATAGTCTTGTACACAAACGTAGAAAAGCAATAGACGGGGTATGCTTGCTTAAATATGTGTACCCAAGTCGGCCATCTTATGAGTCTCATACTTCCTTCACAGCATATTGCTTCCGCTTGAGACAAATAAAATGGTTTGTATCTTTACTGCATACCAAATCTTAATTCTTTAACCCAACTTTTCGTACGCGTTTACAACTAGACAATATGTGGCTGCAAAATGAGCATTTACTTGATTGATTATATAACCATGTTTGAAAATTTTACATATCGACGATAGTTTGTGTCTCCGCTGATTTTTGTCACCAACCTGCTCAGGAAGGCAATCTTTAGAAACTTATTGCACCAAAAAAAAAACTAAACGAGACTTATAAGATGGCTGATTTTTAGGTACACTTTTTGGGAGTGGGAACTGTATGCATAATTAGTTTACTAGTTCGAAGTTTGTGGTCTTGTATCAAAAATAAGTAATTGTTATAAACAAAAAGCTATTAAGCCCGTAAAATCCATAAGCAGTTGACTAAAGTTGAAATTAATTACAATAGAGAAATTTCAAACTGTACCGTTAATGAATGAACAAATTGATCTCTTAAATTTACCTCTATTGGACATTTTGGAATAAGAAATCAAGTCATCTGCAGACGATTACCGAGATCAAGTCACCAAATTCTATTGCTATAACAACACTAAGTGTTTACTTTCTATAACCTTTGACAATGGCATGTAAACATGCCGAAATACGTATACGATTAGAATAAATAAATATTGTTAAAGTAATTAAATATTTCTAAGATTTTTAACTTACCAATAGTGTTAAAACCTCAAAATATTATAAACACGTTTAAAAATGGCCCTGATATGGGCAAGATCAATTTGGGGCTTTCATATAATAGCAATAACAATAATGGTCGCCTACCATCATCACCATATTAGCCAATGTTTGTGCACTAGGGTGGAGCGGTCGTATATGGAAAAATTTTTTCAGTCGAATATCAAAGTGGGCATGTGCGGGATTGGTGCTCTGTCATGTAGTTATTCCAAATATAAAATATCTTACAAAAATATTAATGTTTAGTACTGCCACAACCTCTTTGAATTTTGAAAAGAATAATTAAAAAACAAATTTCTCCCGGTGCTCGTTAGATCACTAAAAATGCCGATTATTACTAAGAAAAATGCAAAAAAATTATGTTTTCACGCTACCGGCAGTGTAAGTAGGCCTTACATCCATAGCTACAGGGATCGTAAGTGGCTGATAACATTCGTGTACTAGTTACCCTTGACGACGGAACTTAATAGTGTCACTTACGTTCCTAGGAAAATAATGTTGATTTTAACTGTTAGTTGATATGGTAACAAACACAGACAACTTAGAATAATGGAGCTTTTAAAAAATAATTCCGATGACAGCTGTCAAAACGAACTTTTAAAAATATGATTAAATTTCTACCCGTAGGCCTACTTACATTGCCGGTAGCGTGAAAAATTTAATAAGTAACACGGAATGTATCGACTAATAACATCCTCGGCAGGCGACAAGCTTCGGCTCCGCCTCAGCTCGTATTCGCCTACCTCGGATGTTATTACGTCCTTACATTCCTTGATACTTAAATAACTATTATTCGTTCACCTATAATATAACGTGGAGTGTAGCAACACTTACTCACCCCCTCCCCCCGCTCCCTTCCTTCGAGCGTGCTTCAACCAGTGCGAGCCGAACTCTTGATGAGTGCAGGCGCGTGACATTAATTAGAGAAGAATTATTATGTTAACACTATGGCGTTGTTAAGAAGTGAAGTGACTTGCCCTGTATTCGGCTCTGGATGTGATTTACCATCTAATGTTTTGCCTACTTGTGAAGAAGTGTTCAAATGCTTTTTGTGGGTGCACCATTCTAAACAAAAACAATATAAGGACATAGTTACCATAACCTGTGAAGAAGTTGCTGTGAAGTTGGAGGAAGTCTGGAAAAGAGCGTCAATTCCCATTATGGACCGCAGGAGTATTTCGAGGCGATCATGCTACGATAAGTATCGCAGTTTATTAAAACCATATAAAAGTAGAAAATATGTCGAAAGCTATCGCCAACAACTTCAACAATTCAAAGAGAAAGCACAGATGCTTTTTGATGTAGCGACATGCAGATGCACATCTTTTGACTCTTGTACGTGTGAAAAAGAGCGAAAAATTCCTATCAAGGAGCGAACCTTTCTACTCGATCAACGTACTGACCGAAAAATGGCAATAGGAGGACTGGATCGAGAAACTACTACAAAAAATACGAAGTCATTGGCAAGAAAGCGTCTTCGTGTTGAGTTTGAGGAGAAAAACAAATCAACGGAAGCTGTTCCTTCGTGTAGTTCAAGTTTCGGATTCTCTCAAAAATGTTCCTCATCTGCAACCACTCAAGATAGTGTACCAAGTGAAGCACAGCCACAAAACATTCAGCCTGAAGCTGCTGTGAAGCACTTCCCCGTTGTCGCCAGAATATTGGACAGATATGGTGTTTCGGATCGAGCAGGAGCTGCCATAGCTTCTGCTGCACTTCAAGATGTTGGCTTCATTTCACAGGATGAAGTATCTAACGTTGTGGACAGGAGTAAAATTCGCCGCGCTCGAACAAAGGAAAGAGCTATCCTTACTAATAAGCCGTTTGTAATCGATTCTAATCAGTTTGGTTTATATTTCGATGAACGTAAAGACAGAACTCTAACCATGGAGGATAATCGGCGAAAATTAATAAGTGAAGAACACATAAGCTTAGTAAAAGAACCAGGTTCCGAGTACATGGGACACATTTCATTAAAGGTCGGAAAAGCTGAAGCAATAAGCAAGAGTATTGATACTTTTCTGTCCTCTAAAGATATTGATATTGAAAAGCTGGTTGTAATTGGATGCGATGGAACTGCAGTCAATACGGGGGTCAAAGGAGGTGTGATTCGGCATCTCGAATCACGCCTCAAACATCCGTTACAGTGGCTTGTCTGTCAGCTACATGCGAACGAGCTTACTTTGCGACATCTTTTCGAGCACATCGACGGAAGGACGACTGGACCCCAAAGTTTCACAGGGATTATTGGAAAATCTTTAAATGAGTGTGAACAACTTCCTGTCGTTGAATATAAAGTAATTAATTGTACGTTGCCACAGATAACAAATAAACAGGATTTAAGTACAGATCAGCTGTATCTACTGGAAATGTGTGAAGCCATTGACTCCGGGTTCTGCAATGAAAACCTATCTAAGAGAAATCCTGGTAAAATTGTACATTCCAGGTGGCTCACTACAGCAAACCGCATTCTCAGGCTTTACATTGCTTCAGAAGAACCATCTGAGAATTTGTTAACTGTGACGACATTTGTGTTAAAAGTTTATGCACCTATGTGGTTCAACATTAAGACCAAACCATTATGCATTTTCGGAACTAGGCATTTGCATCAGACAATAATGCTATTTGTCGAGCGATTTAAAGGATATTATTGATCCCGTAATCCAACGTAACGGCTTTTTTGGGCACCCTGAAAATATATTGTTAGCCATGTTAGCCGATAACCGAAAACACATAAGAGAGTTGGCGCTGAGAAAGATATTGAAAGCCCGGAAGACAAATATGCACTCAAACGGTATTCGTACTTTTAAGGTACCTGTTTTTGATTTTTCTGTAAATGATTATGTTAATATAATAACTTGGGAAAATGTAACCGAGCCACCGCTCACCAAATTTGTAAATGACGAGACAATTTTGCAAGCTATTACCGATCAAACCATAATTGACGACGTTATATTACCAACTATAAAGAAATTTCCTTGCCACACTCAATCCACAGAAAGATGTGTAAAAATTGTCACAGAAGCCTCGGCTGCTGTCTGTGGCCCCTTGAGACGAGATGGCTTAATTAAAACAAGGTTGGAATCGCGAAAAATTATGCCCGTTTTCAACACCAAAAAACAATACCGTCCACAGTAACTTGTGCAATTTTTTGGATTCTTATTATTGTTAGTATGTTTAAGTTTCTTTCTTTTTCATTATTTGTTTTATTGTAAACATTTATTAATGTGTAGTGTGTGAAAAATAAAAGGTTAAACATGATTTTAATATGTGTTTTAATAAGAATTTATGAACCATGAATACTTAGCTAAAAACAAAAAAAAATAATTTTCATAGCTTTTGTGGCAGTACAAGAATTATGAATATCAAAATGAGAATTATACAGTTTAGATTGTGTATTAATAGAGCAACTTTCACAACACTGCCCATTTCGAAATTCCGAAAAAAAAATTTTCGCTCCACCCTATTGTGCACTGCAGGATAATCTCTTCCTCTGCTTTGCTACCTCGATCCAATTGTTTCCGATATAACGTTTTAGGTTGTCGGTCCATCTCGTTGGTGGACGTTCTTGTAGCCTTTTGTTGGCCTTTGTTTGTATATCTATCTTTTTCTATTTGTGCAACGTGTCCCGTCAAGTTCCACTTTATCGCTGTAATTGTTGCATAATGTCTTGTAAGTCTGTTTCCTAATCCATTCGTTTTTCTTACAATCTCTTAAAGTTATGTCCAGCATTATATGTTCTATTTTTCGTTGTGCAACTATTAACTTTGTAACTGATTTTTGTGTGTCATTGTTTCGTTTCATAAGTAAAGGACGGGAGGAACACACTGATCGAAAACTTTTCTCTTTCAGGTACTGTCTGTAGCTTGCCAAAGGCAACCCATATCGAAGTAATTCTTCTTTATATTTTAGATGTTTGGTTTTCTTTTCCTAGGAGTATCTTATGGCCTAGATATACAGTGAATTTTTCTTTTTTATATACATACCAGCTATGTACATTTTTATAAAAAAACATGTCAATGCATTGTTTTACTGCAATCTATAGGCAAGCAACTGTACAGAAAATAATAGAGAGAGAAAAAGGTCATTCCTCATAGTGTGAGGTTATGTCAAAGAATATCAAAATACCCAGAAGCGTCACTTGTGTCGGTTCCTTTGATGTTTTGAGCATAATTTGGGTGACCTTCGCCATATTGAAAATGGTTAACGTCAAAATTAAATGGCGCCAATTTTAAATATAACTTGTAGACATACAACTCAAAGAACTAAATAATATTGCTAAAGGTAATTCGCAGGAAACCGAAGCACGCATTAAATAAAGTAATAAGTAAAAATAATTCTGTAGATCGAGTAGGATTTTTATTAGGTACGTGAAATGCAAATAAAATAAAATTACATTGTTCAATATTTTGTAGTAGGTATACCTACCGCGTATTGTTATGTCCAAATGGTATGAGTATTTACCAAAGTTTGACAAAACTGATTACTTTAAGTAAAATTCACAGAACACAATTTACTGCTAAGTCAACCAAACGAACTGCTCCGTCTGTGATGCTGTTGTGGTATTGTGCTACATTTGACACGCTAAATAACTGAAATACCCTTAAAAACGATATCTGAATAAAATCGATGAAAGAAGAACCTTACATGGAGTGAAAAATAATGTTATTGTATCTACTGTTAATTATTATGGGTGTTTAAATACAATAATAAACAGTAAGTTGAACATAACCTCCAAGGTACATCTGTCAGATTGACAGTTAAACCATTTACAATATGGCCGACTAAAGTACAAAAAAATATCGAAGTGACGCTTCTGGGCGTTTTGATGTTCTTTGGTTATGTTCAATGAGTATCATGAGTATGTTTGTGAATAAAACACAAAATTATTTAAATATCAAAAATTTTTTAATGAAACTATTATTATAAAAACAAAATATCAACAATTTTATGTTAAACTGAAAATATCAAAACTAATTGCTTTAATTTGACATTAAACAATTTGATTACTGTTTCCACAGCATTCTTTTCAAAAATTGAAGCTTTGAAATTTAGTCTATAGTTGGTTGCCTATAGATTGCAGTAAAACAATGCATTGACATGTTTTTTTATAAAAGTATACATAGCTGGTATGTACACAAAAAAGAAAAACTCACTGTATAAGTTTGTAACTTTTTCCACTGTACATTTTCTGTGAGAAGGTTGGTCATTATTGTCGTTTTGTTTATGTTTATTTTCAAGCTAACTTCTAATGATTTATTTTGTAGTTGTTTTAACATTTCCAGCATTTCGTCTGAATTATCGGATATTAAAGCTATGCCATCGGCGAATCTCAGATTGTTCAGTTTTGGTCCATCGACACTTATTCCTTTGTCCTCCCACCTCAATTCTCGAAAGATGTTTTCTAGAATTAGTGTAAATAGTTTTGGGGAAATAGGGTAATCCCTGCCTTACTTCTATTTCGTTCTTGAACTTTTCAGTATTATTGTGCAAACGGATGCAAAAGGTCGCTTTCTTCTGTTTGTTCTTGAGAAGTTAGATATATCTCTCGTCTATTCTACAGTCTTTGAGAGCATTGATGATTGCCCATGTTTCGATTGAGTCGATGACTTTTTCGTAGTCCACAAATGTCATTAAACTATATGTTTGTTGTACTCGTTGCACTTTTCTATAAGTGTTTTGAGGGTTTGAAAGTGGTCGTTTGTATCCTGTTCTAAACGACTTGCTCTGGTGGTTGATAGCAGTCTAGTTTCTTTGTCATTCTATTTCTGAAGAGTTTGTACAGATGCGAGAGAAAACTGATAAGTCTGTAATTTTCCAGTTTTTCAATATTTCTTTTTTTTTCGTGTAAGCTTTAGGAATTTTTGAAAATTTTGATTTTAACATTTATTTATTCAAATATGAGTTGGTAAATCCCTATAAAATTTATTGGTACCGTATTGGTTATAAAATGTAAAATGCTATGATATCATAGTTATTTGTGTAATAAGGGAAGAAAGGGATATTTTTTCCCGCGGGTGCAGGCTATTTAAATAACGCACACAAGAGAAAAACATACTTTCTTTCCTAGTTTCACATATGATTCTTTCGTCGATCTTGAGAAATTTATTAAAATCGTTCATTTTAATATTAATCTAAATTAAGATATTTATTTTGATAGTTGTGTGAAAATTGACTTTTGTAGGTAAGATGTCTTTGTTATCCACGGTAACCATAGTATATAAGACGTATTTAAGAAAAATAAACAAAGCGTAACCAGGATTCGCATTTAAGACCGGGAGCAAAGTTACTTTTTCCTCTGCGCGGTGGGAGGAAAAGTGACGTTTCTTCCCACTAAACGGCAATTGTCAACTCTCGACCACCACAGAATGACAAGGTCGACGAAAAAAGTATTTTCGAAGTTTTTATAGCTGTCCAAATTAAAGATTTCCAAAAAATATGAAAGTTTTAAAATAATATTTTTTAACACCCCTTTTGTTTAAATTAATGAGCTAATAGAGTTAGTGAGGGAATCAGTAGAACGAAAATTGTCGTATCCACAAAATTAAAGTAATACGCCGGAAGGTGTCCTTAATTTTATATTAACGAGACCGAAACATATGTTGCATATTTGTAATTAAATAAAGAATAAATTTTATTTTGTGGATACGACAATTTTGGTTCTGTTGATTTGATAAACAAAAATCTACTTTGGGAATGGACCCACTAAATTCAATTAGGGAGGGAATTTCTATATTATTGCCTTATAAATTTTTCTCCATCATTAAGGTATTCGCTTTTAAGTACACTTGTATTTCATAGAGAACCCAATAAAAATTAAAAGTTACAATTTTTTGTATAGGAAAGGTAAGGCTTTAGTGTTTAGCACATTTTTTACTTCATAAAAATTTCAATTCTCCCTAATTTATTACATTCCGTGTTTAAGCTGCAGTAACCACCACCCTTAATTTCTTTTTGTATCTTAAGAAACATTTTCTTTATTTTTATATTATTATAATAAATGAATCGGCAAATCGGACTTTTAGTCCCAAAACAGCAAAAAATTCCGTTCAAATTCAATAAGTAAACAAAAAGATAGGCGTATTCAAATCTATTCACTTATACGTGAAACATGTTGCACGATTTTGCACGGTTTTGCTACAATTACAACTGCAATACATCGTTTCGTTTAGCTCCGTTGTCACATAACTCGAGATAATAAACCAACTGGCCAAATGAGTAATACGTATCTAAACAAGCTCTCTAAGGCTAAACATGTGCGTGTGTTGCTATTGTAAGCCCGTAAATAATTCGTTTAAAATATACACGCGCCAACTATATACTTAAAGGAATTATACCAGGATTTATTGTTAATTGATTGCCCCATAATGTAAATACTGACTAAATACTAGACTAGAACTCCGGACTATGTAAATAAAAGACAAAATACATACACGAATCATCTAAGATTAATTGTGGTCGGTACAGTCTAATCACTGAAAGATTTATTAGAACTTAATATTATACAGTTTGGTAAACTGATTTTGAGGTTTTTTAAAGATAAGTGGCAGTATTATAATTAAAATCCCGACTTTTAGTCCGAGAACAGCAACAAATTTCGTTAAAAATCAATTTGTAAACAAAAACCATGGGCGTACTCAAATCCATTTTGCAACGTTGATACAACTACAACTGCAATATTTGAGATACATCGTTTCGTTCAGTGTTACTTTATTTTTGAGCTAAGCCAGAGGTTCTGCACTCTGTATCTTGGAGATGGAGGAAGAAATGAAGCTCGTGAAATGTAGGTGAAATGGTATTACTTGAACAAAGTAGACAGATTAAAACGACATATTCATAAAATCGTTCGTATAGTACTTTGAAAACCCGTTAGCATTCATATTCTATGCTACTGAACGGAGTGGTGAGATCAATTGAAATAATAAAGCAACTGACCAAATAAATAACATGTAACTAAACGAGCTCGCACAAAGCCAAACATATAGGCATGATGCTGTTATGAACACTATTGACGATCCGTCCTTTTAGACCCATAACGTTTCAAAAAAAATCAAATTCTATCTTTCAGTAAAAAAAAAGTTTTTTTATACAGTTTTACTTTCTAACACCACCGCGTAACACTTAAAATTAGGGGCCAAATAAATAGACCTTTGCCTTTAAGGCAGTTTTGCATACGCGAAGGCCGAGCTTATCGGGCCAAATGATTCCGGCTACGACACAATTAATCAATCTATTATTCTTAATAGGTGTGCGTGCACATTGATATAAATAATGTAATGATCAGATGAACAGATGCAAAGAAATACTAGAGATTTAGGAACGCAATAAGCACGGCCAAGGCACAGCCTCTGATGTTTTTACTTTACTTGCATCGGTCAGCGGCAGTTAGTTGCAGCGTGCAGCTATTGCGTGTTTATTTATTTCATACGTAGTTTGAAAATTTGCAGTAAATATGGAAATTCACGTAGATCAGCCTTTGAAAGAAAAACTTAATGGACACTCCTACGAAATAAAAATAAAAAATAAAATAAAATAAAAAATCCTAGTCAATGTACTTCAAAACGACTAGCACCGTTACAGACAGACGGTAGGAAGAAATCTAAATCGTTTAATACTGAATGGTATAAAAGCATAGACTGGCTAAGCGGTAGCGATATTAAAAACAAACTATTTTGCTGGAATTGCTTATTATTTTCATCTATATCTAACCCCTCAAAAGTATAATCTGAAACAGAATACTCTGCCTTAAACAATCTTTTCGCTGCAATTAAAAAACGTGCGTCGACCACAGAACATTTATCTGCAACTGTTAGATTAAAATTATTTGGCAAATCACGCATTAATTTGGCTTTGTACGAAGGTTTACGTTATCAAATTAAAGTGCATAATGACAAAGTGAAATTTAATAGGGATTTTATGCGTAGATTTATTTAACAACAGGTCTTCGTAAATTGGAATTACCGTAATTTTTTTACATATTAATCTTAATGTTAAATAATTTTTGCCATTGCCTACCCAAATTTTGAACCCACGGAATGCCACTGATAAACACGTAGATAATTCGTTTAAAATTGTATAGAAGCGACAACTATATATTTACAGGAATTACGCGGGCATTTATTATTAATTTATTGCCTCATACTTTCAATATTGACTAAATATTGTACGGACACTGATTATAAGCGTTATGCAAAACAATGAAATCATTCATAAAATATGTATTGGCTTAATTTCTTCAATTTTCTTAAACTTGCAATATGGAATAATGGATTATTTTGATAAAACACGCAATTTTATTATTTTTGCAAGATATTCTTTAAACAAAATTATAAAATTTACACATTTTGCGAAACTAAACAACATTATCTATTCAAAAAGACGTAAATATTAATAAGCGTATTTTGCAAATCGATTAAAATTTTTTTCCCTATGCGATTTTATATTTTAAACAGCAATACCTGAAAATATATATACCTAAAGTAGCTACCTTTGACCTTCAACACAATTTCACGGAAATGAAGTTACGCGAGCATAACTATTGATTTTCACATTGCATACATAACAAGTGAGTAGTAGAAGCCGTCATGAAAGTATAGTGTAGGTTTTATGAAAAACAGGCAAACAGCCAAACTAAAGGGATATGGAAACATACGAAAACTAGATTTAAAAGAACGTCATTATCCATAACTTTACAAGGAATCTGCATTATCTGAACCATTAATCCGTATATGTTAAGTAACTTGCCAAGAATTAAACGGTGTCATCAGTCATGGCAAAAGCGCATCTGCATTTTTAGAGTAAATGAGGTAAATTACACGAACTATACCAATATAAATCCGTTATTTTCAAGGAAATTTACCACACTTCTGACGCGCGATTTTGCCATTGCACCGACTATACGTACCTATTAATTTTATTAACAAAAGCAGGCAAATAATATTTAGTAAAAAGTAAAGAATATGATACAGGGATCCCATTTACCATAAAAATCTAAAATTTGTTAAAAAATGCAAATTGTCCTAAATTTATCCTTAAATTTATTTTCAAGTCCTAAAAATCTTAAATATTTGCCTACTACTGTTAGATGCAGTTTTTTTGTCGTTGATTACTTATCCTACATTTTAACAACGTTAAGTAAAATTTTGGCCAAATTCAGTAATTGACTTAGCGATCAAAAATTTTGTAAAAGGAACATGTGCGCCATATGTGGTCTAGTAGCTAATGATGAGCAGCAGATTTTTTGAGAGAAAATGTTTTGTTCCTCATACTGTTTTCGCTAGATGGCACTTTTAAAACTAGGGGTTTTCCCCATTTCTCTCTTTCAAAGCGGATTAAAATTTAACAAAGGAAAACGAGGCAAAGTACAGACAAACATAACAGATTAAGAACTGAGGCTTACAGAATTTTGAGAATAAAAAAAAACGAAGATTCCTAAACAAGGAAATACGAAAACTAGAAAGAATAGAAAGGGAAATGTCAGGGAGTTCTACAAATCATTGAAAACACGAGAAAATGACCGTGCAAAAACAAATAAGATGAAAAACAAAACTGGAGAACTGCTGAGTGATAAAACAATCAACCTACAAAGATGGAAGAAATATTTTCTGGAGCTGCTGAATAAACAATGAAAAGGTAACAAGTGCGATTAAATCCCTTAACAGCTGGAAAGCACGGGGAAAAGACAATGTGACAACAGAGATGATTAAAGCGGGAGAAGATGACCTGTGGACAAAAATATTTAATATATATAATAAAGGAAGTTTGGGAACAAGAAATGTTACCGAATAGCTGGAAGACCGAGTTTATAATCCTACTGCACAAAAAAGGAGAAAAAAACAGACTGCAGCAACTATAGGGGAATTTGTCTTTTGAATGTTATCTATAAAATACTAACCAAAATTATAAACAAAAGACTAGAAGTCTACGCAGAAGAAATAGTGGGAGAGTACCAGAGTGGTTTTAGGAACAATGGATCGACCACAGACCAGATCTTCATTATAATACAAGTACCTGAGAAAGCCTGGGAATTCGACGTATGGTGGAAATAACCATGAAAGGCTCAAGAAGCAAAGTACTAATCTAAAACTACACATCGGAAGCGTTTGATATAAAAACTGAACAAAGACATGGAGACTGCTCATCGACAACATTGTTCAACCTCGTACTAGAAAAAGTCATAAAAAGCTTAACAGTCAACTGGAATGGCACAATATTGAACACAAGTAAACAGCTACTAGCATTTGCAAATGACGTAGACTTAATAGTTAGAGGGACACTGGCAATAAAAGAAAATTTCGTAGCAATAGAACCAGAAGCAGAAAGAATAGGGCTTAGAATAAAGGAAGAAAAATCAAAATACGTTACGGTGGGAAGACAAAGAAGTACAAGAGTAGGCCTAAACGTAACGATAGATGAATATAATTTTGAAGTGGTACAATCGTTCACATATTTAGGCTCAGTAACAAACACGAACAATAAAATAGAAGAAGAAATCAGAATGAGGATACTGCAGGGTACCAAAAGTTGGTATGCACTTTAACACCTGATAACATTCAACTTGCTATAGAGAGAAACGAAAGTACAAACCAATAAAACAATAATACGTCCGGTAGTGTTGCATGGAAGGGAGACCTGGTCACTAACGCAAAAACCAAAAAACATGCTAAAGACATTCGTAAAAAAAATTATAAGATCTATTATTATAAGAGAAGGAGATGCGTGGAGAAGATAAAACAACAGGGAAATAGATGAAATACTGAGAGCCAACCAAAATAGTGGCAATACTCAAGGCAGGAAGAATTAAGGTTGATTCCCACTATACGTTCCGTTTCCGTTCCATAACCATTACATATATGTTCCGTTAAATTCTTGTCTATTCACACTTCCCGATCTTGATCAGTCTCCTTATGTAATAAGTAGTGTGCGCGTTGACAAAATGTGATCTGACGAAAACTTATTCCTAACTGCTATTATATTAGACGAAGAAGCTAGGTTATTAAAAAGAAACAAACGACGTTTTTGGGTGCACAATATGTTAGAGAAAAGAAATATTGAGGGAGAATATACGACACTATTTAGAGAACTAGCGGATGACGAAACCAAATTTTTCCCTCACCAGTTCAATTAACTTCTCGTCATTCATACTTAAATATAAACGCGAAACACAATCTTCAATTTAATGCAACTTTGTACGAACTGAAACGTAACGATGTGCCCACTATCACTACCGGTTCCGACACGTTTCAGCCTGTCCGTCAAAAATACGTTTGCAACAATAAGGAACGGAACTGATTGGAAACGGTATGTAAACGGAACGGAAGGTGTGCATACGTCCGTTCATTTACAGCTAATAATATTTTACGTAAACGGAACGGAACTGGTATGGAACGGAGACGGAACGTATAGTGGGAATCAACCTTTAGATGGAAAGGACACGTGGCAAAGATGGCGGATGATAGGAGTGCGAAGAAAGCAATGGAAGGCAACATACAAAAATCAAGAACTTAAGGTAAACTCCGCAAAAAGTGGAGAGATGGAGTGGAAGACGACTTTAGGAGATTGAGAATTGGTAACTGGAGGGCAGTGGCACAGGAAAGAACGCAGTGGCGAGCTGTTATTGATTTGGCTAAGATTTAACTAGGGTCGTGAAGGCCATATATATGTATGTAGTGTTTAGTTGCCTAGACGACAAACTACCAGTTGGGAAGCGGTGTACCCATGGTTGAAGTTAAATGAGAAAGATATCTATTCTGCTAAATACACGAAACGCGCTTTTACTTTTCAAATTGATTGTGCAGAACTAGCTCCAGTAAAAAGTTTATTTTGCATCAAAGCTTGCAGATATAAATAAAGGGAAAACATACCAAACGAAATTTTAATTGTGTGCCAACTGCTGGTGGTGCATCACCACTTCATTTGCAAAAGGGAACTTTCACTCGAAGCGCTGAAGACAAAGTCTTAAAAGCAGAAATACTCTGGGATTTGAAATGTGTAAAATCTAATTTTGCATTTGCTAGTAATGAGCTGTTTTGTACAATGGTTAGAGATTCAGGTAATGCTGCATAGTACAAAATGTCTGAAACCAAATGCAAATATTTACTCCAATTCGGAGTAGCTCCTTACGTGCGTGAAGTTCTGTTAGAAAATATGAAAAATACTCCATTTTTGTTCTTGTTTGATGAAACAACTACTTGACGAATTAAGAAGCAATATGATGGGTATATAGGATTTTATTCTAAAACAAAATGAAAAATAAGTACAGCTTATTGTGGTTCATTGTTTGCGGGTCACTGTAAAGCTGAGCAATTAAGCGAACATTTCTTTGAATTTCATTTGGCAAGTAAGTAAACTGGAATCCAAAATACTTATTGCGCTTGGGAATAGATAGTCTCAATGTAAATCAAAATCATTCGTTTCACAAAGATTTACAGTGGGAACTAAAGAACATGTACGGTACAAAAATAGTAGAAAATCACCTGCCGCTTGCATCCAGTACACAAAGAAGAACGTAGAATTCAACTTTGATAAATTTACACATGATCTACACTTTTTCTTCAAATACAGTAGCGTTCGTCTAGAAGATTTCCAACTGTCAACTCTTATAATTGAAGTAGATGCTGAGAACATAATGAGACATGTTCCAAGTAGATGGTTAAGTATAAAAAAGCGCTTTCGCGAATCTTACAGCAATTAGAGATCTTAAAGGAACATTTTTAAAAACAACTACCTAAGGAGAAGAGTTTTAGGCAGGATGTCAAGTAGTCTGAACGATATCAGCAAATATGTGCTTAACTAAAAAAATTTTTAACAGTCGTATATTTAGAATTTGTTGTGCATTTCGCAACTGATACCAATTTTTTTAAATTAAGTTCTAGTCAGATGAACCGCAAATACACAACGTATCTTAAATTTGGGGAACTTTTATAAGTAATTTTATTGAAATTTATTAGAAAGAAGTATTTATTTAAAGGTGAGTTAATTACCAGGAAAAGGGAAGCTATGGAAAACGGAGATAATAGGATAAAAGGATAATACAGGTGTTTATGCTGTATCTCGCTTAGTTATTAATTTGGGTAACGTATTGAAAGGCACATTGGAGGTTGTTTTTTTTTGTAATAAAAGAAAAGACACTTGAATTACTGTCTGACAACATCCGTGGACAGTGACTGTTATACCAAAATGCCACGGAAATCGTTCATGAGTGGTATACAGCAGATGATTCTTCTTACGTTATGAAAAGGAAAACTTAATGTTGGTTCATTCTCCGTGAAGGGGCGGCCTGCTATATAGGTCTTTCGGACTCCGCACCGGAGTCCTAAGCTCCTCTTCAGCTGTGAAAGGATGGGTTAGAATAAGGAATTTGAATAAAGGAGGTTTTTCCGCGGAATATACTGTCCCAGTATTCACAATTTGGCTTAGGAAAACCGCGTAAAAATCTCAAGCCAGGACAGTCGGCCGGGTCGGGAAACAAACCCAGGGCTTCCCGAATGAAAAGCGGACGCGTTAACCGCAGAACCACCTCTCTCGGTAACGTTAGTATAGATTTGTATTGGAATAACGTTGCTAAGTTGCATGATTTACAAGGACATCCAAAATATGCCATTTTATTTGCTCTAGTGAGCACTTGATTGAACGTTAGTCATGGAAATGCGGCTCCAGAAAGGGGCTTCAGTATTAATAAATGATGTTAGAGGATAAACCATTACTAAATGAAGACACTATTCGAGCAATGATCTTCCTAACGACTTGACTAACGTTCTGGTCTGATTTCCTTTGCCTGGGGTGTTGGATCTCGCGGCGTAGTAATAACGCACTAAAACCACTTTTACCGCACTGCGTAGAGCTAATGCCCACAAATCTTCCTTCACTAACAACGACGCTTTATTAATCTTAATTTTCACAGTAAACACCACAAACTGTGGTGGTTCTTTTGGTTTGCACCCTTTGGCAGTTTGCGGTCATCTCCTCTGTGTCATCTCGTTCTTTACCACTTTCTCACGTCTCCCTCGGCGTCCTGGGGGTACCGTTACATCACCTCGCCGTTCTGGCGTCTATCTACGTGACCGGAACAAAGAGTCGACCCCGGCGGTCGGGTACCAAACACCAGCCGTCCGACCAACACGTTTAACAAAATTCTTTTATACAACGCCTTAAGTGCATTTAGCGGTTATAAAAAAAAGTTTTTCTAAGAAAGCCTTAGCCTAAAAAGTTGACCCATTACAATATGAGAGTTATTTAGAAGAAAAACGAGAAGAGGAAGCAAACAAAGAAAGGAAGAAAGAAGGGTGTGAAAAATTTCGTGATGCACCCTTAAAAAATAAGTAAAAAAAAAACTTACAGACGAAATAGCTGTTGTCAGTACAGAAATCGAAAATCAGCAACAAAAGTTGATAAAGAAGGGCACAGTAAAATTAGAAAAAGAAATAAGCGGTAAAGTTATTGACGCAAAAGAAACCAACTCCGCAAATAGGTATAGGAATAGAGAGAGCAAATGCATTAAGGGCAAACTTTAAAAAAAAGGAAGAATGCAAGCCAGAACTAGAAGAAAAATGTAAGAAGTTGAGATAGTCATAATATTCCAGTGTTATAATTTGTAATCCCTTAATAATAATAAACAAGATTTTGCTTTATTTAAAAGAAAGAAAAAATGTTCTAAAACTGTTCTAAAATCAAGTAAAATTTTGTTTTAAAAGCCTAAAAACAAATAGGAAAGTACTTGCCGAGGTCCCGGATAGTATTGTTTACGTCTATAGTACGTATTATTGACTTACACTTTTTCGTTCTGGTCTGCGCTGTTTCTTCGAAACCTAAACAAAGAATCAAAAGTGATTCACACCAATTTTGACGTAAACAACCAACCCATCGTTATTGTTTCAAAAATGATACCCTTACATATCTTAACAAAATGTATTTCTAGCAAATATAATAAAAAATTAATATTACAGATGTTTCCTAAAAAACCTATTTTTTCTATCTGAATTAATCCTATAATTTTAAAGGTACATGAATTATTTTGTCATTATCAAGAACGCGCGTTTAGAGTATATTTCGTTTACGTAAACTTGTATTAACGTGTTTTTTTAATCGATTTACTAATTCATTCTATTAAGTAAATTATAAACAGACATAGAGACTGAATTTCTTCCCAGCAGTGCTTTGTTGTGAAATAAAAATATTTCTAAGCGATGATCGAATCACTTGGTCTGGACTTTCCCTACTCAAAAGATAACTAGATCTTAATGATTATCTGTATATAAAATACTTAATTACTTTAACAATATTTATTTATTTTAACCTCATACGTATTTTGGCATGTTTACATGCCATTGTCAAAGGTTATATGAAAAACTAAACAGTAAGTGTTGTTATATCAATAGAACTTGGTGACTTGATCTCGGTAATCGTCTGCAGATGACTTGATTTCTTGTTCCAAAATGTTCAGTAGAGGATAATTTAAGAGATCAATTTGCTCATTCATTAACGGTACAGTTTTTAAATGTTTGTGAATTTCAAAAGCTTCTAGTATATCTAATTTACGTTTATCATCACAAAAGTATAAACATTTTATGGTGTTATTAGATGTCATTGAATGATTGTGTTCTAGTAAGTGTTTAGCGTAATTGGATTTATGTGGGTGTTTGTATTTGTAACAACGTACGGTTCTTTATACCTAATATCAAAAATTCTAATTGTCTGGCCTATATAAACCGAATTACAATGCGAACAATTTAATTTGTAAATGCCTGATTTTAGCAAATCGTCTGTTTTTGATTTTGCATCAAACAAAGTGTTTAAAATGTTTCTAGTTGTTTTAAAACTTATTTTATATTTATTTGTTTTGTTTATAATTTTAGCAATTTTTCCTGATTGGTCACCAAAATATGGGATTGAAGCACATTTAATTGTATCGAACGAAGTTAGGGTTCTTGGCTAAATTCCTTGAATGGCCAATTTATAATCTTTTTCTTTAATTAATGTATCAATAAGTTGAGTATTATAACCATTACTGTCTGCAATTTGTTTAATAATTGAAATTTTTCTATTATAATTAATTTCATCTAAAGGGACCTTCAAAGCCCTATGTATCAGGGACCTGAATGCTGGTAATTTATGTGTTTTATGATGACAAGAATCGTGTGGTATTGTAATGTCTGTTTGTGTAGGTTTTCTATAAACTGAGTACTCAAATTTATTAGTTGAATTAATTTTTGTTTAAATCTAAAAAGTTAATGGACTTATTTTGTTCAGTTTCTAGTGTAAATTTTATGTTTGGGTGCAAGCTGTTAATAAAAATTAAAAATTCATTAATTAAATCAAATGAACTACTAAAACATGCTAAAATGTCATCAACATAACGAAACCAAAATATAACTTTCTCAGCTTGATTTGATTCGAATATTTGATCTTCTAGATTTTCCATAAATATGTTAGCTAAAAGGGGTGAAATTGGACTTCCCATGGGTAAACCATCTTTTCGGAAATAAATTTTATTATTAAAAGTAAAATAATTTTGATTGGTGCAAAGTTCAAATAATTGAATCAACTCAGTCCGTTTTATTAATTGAACATTTTTGTTAATAAGAATATTATTGTTTTTCCAAATACCTCCTCAAGAATGTATTCCTTTGTTAAATATATCTATGCTCAATTACGGTTTTGACTTACTACAGCACTCGTGTAAACTCTAAAGTGATATGAAAATACAGATATATTTTGAAGTCGAAAAATAGGTAATTGAGGGCTTCTAGCACACTCAATCATTTCAACGAAATTTTGTAACTTTTTACTGAAAAAGAATTCATTTTATGCATTATATTTCGAAATTGGTATAAAATTATTTTACCTAAGGAAATACATCTACACATTTGATACTTGGCCAACCATTTCAGAAATAACCAGGGCACAACAAACAAACGAAAGCACACACTCACTCATGTTTAAACCTTAATTTTCTTATAAAATATGTAATATAAGTTGTCTTTCAGAAAGAAAAGTTTGAATGTAGGAAAATGATAATCCAAAGATGAAAATGGCACAGAAAGACATTTCTGGAGATTGCAGCAAATAGAGCACAAAAAAAGTCATTTGCTCGTAACAGCAGTTATTCATCAGTGAAGTATGTTTATTGCTGCGGTGTCAGCAGTTACATGCTCCTAAATATGATTGATGCAATAACATTATCGTTAGATCAAGACAAGGTAAAAATAAAACCAGTTACGAGTTACGTCGTAACACACCTAGACACTTTATGGTAAAAATGTTCTAATTTCATTTATTGATCCACGATATCCTACAGAATATGCGAAGGGGAGAACTAAGCAAGTTATTAGATAGTCAGCCTAATAAATATTAATCAGCACGTAATGCACACAAGAATAGATTTAGCCTCGATTTTAGCATAGCAATCTGGTGGCAAATAAGATTCCCGCAAGGAATTGATTGAAAGTCCTCCGTCGACGATTTGTCAACATAGTTCCCTTACAAAAACCCCCTCACTTTAGCCGCTTTCATCAAGGAGAATGATATAGCAAAGATTTATCTGCTTCCTCCGAGTAAAACCTTTATATAAGAATAAATCAGATTTATAGTCATTTTATAGAATTACCTGGATGTTTATACAATGCAAGTGGAAAAAAGTAAAACTTGTTGTTAAAAAGATTTCTTAACTATACAGGGTGATTTATGTAAAATGGCGTAAAATTTAAAAAATTGCTATTTAAATTACAACTTTTATCAATAGGTGCTTAGCTTTTTATATTATTAACAATAAAACTGGGCCGGCGGGTGGTTTAGTGGTTAAAGTCCCAGGCTTTGAAACTAGACTCCCAATGGCAGTTGGTTCGAGTCCACTGCTCGTCGGTAATTTTTCTGAATAAGTTAAATCCGACAGGTCCATGGATGATGTATGTAGGTGTGTATGTTGGGTTGCATGTCTTTCAGGAGTGGGGCATGTTAGACCGGTGAAGAGCACTTAGTGTGCTGAGCCCGGGTAAGGGGGTGGGATGGGAATCATGGGGTCGTGCTCACGCACGGCTTCATGATTCTTTTTAAAATAAAAAAAATATATAAAAAAAACAATAAAACTGCGATCACAGATACTGTCTAAAAAATTACGTTTTTGTAATGTATTGACGGTTTATTTTTATTTACAATTGTGAATATTCTTACAACATTCAAATGTGAAATGTATCACAAATATGTTTACCGTTTACGTGTTTAGGCATCACTTGAATTGATTTTAGGCTCCTGCAAAGTACCCACCAACGATACTTTGCCAATAGTTGAAACAAGTAGTCCTTTATACATTATACACTATACAAGTTGTGGTGATTTACCTCTGGGTCACAACTAATAAATGAATACGGTCTTTGTGGGTTACAAACTCGTTGATCTTATCTATCCTATTGCAATGAGATTGCTACTGAATTGCAAAATGTATACTAAACTGATATTGCAATGCAATAAGTACGTATTAAGAATGAATTTCTATACTAAATACAAAAAACAACATTGGTTATTTTAACTTTAACTCTGTTTCAGGCAACAATCTGTATTTTAACAATATACAATTTCGCATTTAGAAACCCCAAAAATATAGAGCCCAGAAAATGTTGATGGACATAATAATCAGTGGCGGTCCGTCCTATTAGGCGGTTTAGGTAGTGCCTACCCATAATTTTCTAAAAAAAAAATAAATAACAATTCCAAGTAACAGTAAAATACAGTATTTAGTTTTTACATTGAAAATTAGGCGTTAAATTAATAGAGCGTTGCCATTAAACACCGTTTTTCATACGCGAAGGCGCGAGCTTATCGAGCCAAATAATTCCAACTACGACACAATCAACCAATCTATTATTCTTAATACGTTTTCCATGCACATTGATAAAATAATGCAATGATCAGATGCAAAGAAATAGTAGGGATTTCATAACGCAATAAGCACCGAAAAGGCACGGCCTCTGTAGGTTTTACTCGCATCGGTCAGCGGCAAACAGGTGCTGCGTGCAGCTATTGTGTGCTTCTTTACTTTATACGTAGTTTGCAACTTATTAATATTAGTTAGTATTGTGTACATTTGAATAACATAATTAACAAGGATAATGGGAAAATTCGATAGCAAAATACTTTAAACGCCGTACTACAAAGCATTGTTCAAAGAGAAAAATACAAGGTTAGACAAAAGTACGGAGCAATGCAAATATCTTTAGAACAGCAACAGCGATTTTGACAAAATTTTCTACATGAAGGTTTCGATATACGATGGATACAATGAAAGTATCGGTGGTTTAAAAAAACTTCAGGTTTAGCCGGAAATGATATCAACTTTTATATTTTAAATAGAACACCCTTTATATTTTTTGATATATCGATAGACCTTTTTTTTGCGAGTTCAGTGATATAAAGTTTCATCCTTTTATTTTCAATAATTTTAGAGATATTGAACATTAATGTTTTGTAATTGTTATCTAGCAGCGCATGAAAACAAAAGAATGTGAGAATGTGATAGTTATGTAATGTTGTCAAATATGCTTGGTTCGTGTTGTGTTGTTTTGATGTTGGATACATTGAGCAGTGTGGTTGCAGTAATCAATTAATTAACCAAATTAATTAAAATTGCCGAATTTAACATCAGAAATGGTTTAATTCCTTCCTTCTGTTATCGCCTCGTATGTTTATTTCGGTACTCTGTCATTTCGCATACGTCAAGCCATCTCAGTTAGTTGTTCACTACTTTTTGCGGATTTTTGAAGTGAAACTTTTTTGCCGGCATATTTCGTAGATTTAAAACTCGTTTGTGGAGAAGGGAGACGAAATGCGTTACGCTCTTATCAACGATTATCTGAATATCTAAGCCTTAAATGAAAAAAAGTATCTGTTATAGAGTTGTGGCATTATTATTTGTGACTGCTGCACTACCATTTTATTTAAATGTTAACAATAAACTTAAAAACAAATTAAATGTAAAACGCTGAAAAAATGTCCAAACTCCAGATCTTCGATCAGCTTTTGGGTCCCTTTCCTATACTGTGCGCGGCACTATATTACCCCACTTTGCCTGAGCCATGCTTGGTCCAGTTTCTGCCCAAATCGGACAGACGTTGGTGCGCATTGACGTTGTAAGCACGCATCGACGTTATACTTGACTGGACGGAGAGTTCTTATTATCTATGCTAGCTAACAGTGACCGGTCGTCAAAGAGGGAAATAGTAGTTTGGTAATTCTATTAACACTAAAATATGCTTAAATACTATCATTGCTTAGCTATCTATTTACCTATTAAAACGCAGACCTCCTTGACATTGTCCGATTGTCTATATAGCATATCCTACACCCTAACTGAAACATGACAAAATCGTTTTCGTTCTCCTTTAAATCATACAATTCAAAATACACTTTCAATGAGAACATGCTTGCTCGGCACACATTTCTTTTTTGCACCTGCTGTTCTATTACGACCTGATTTATTATTCTGTCTCTTCTTGTCTTTTACTGTATTTCTGGTGGGTATTTCATTTCAGAAGCTGAAGATCTATGCTTCTATCCCATCATACAGCGCCTGACCCGAACATTACTGTTAGTATGAAGACTGTTTTGTATAGGTGTAGTTTCGCTTCTTTACTTATTTCCTGTTTGCCGAATACTGTGTTATTTATTTGATAGTAGAGTTTGGTTGTTTCGCTTACGCTGTTTAATATGTTTTTGCTTATTTTCCCTTAAAACTGTCATACCTTGGTATTCATAACTTCCGACTTCTAGTATTATACCGTTTATTTCGTTCGCTTTTTCCTTCGACTCCTTAACTCGTTATACACATGTTTTTACTTTTGTTTGAATTTATTGTAAGTCAGTTATTCTCTGGTTCAGCGTTTCCCAAACTGTGGGGCGCGCCCTTCTGGGGGTGCAAAAGTCCCCAAAGGCGGCGCAGCAGAAAAAATAGTAAAACGGAAATAAGTATATTGAAACTAATACAAAACATCTTAACTTAATGCTTAATCATTAATGTTGTGCATATTTTTTTGACAAAAGATTGCATATACAGTGCGTTTTCTTCAAGACTGGCCATAGGATTTTACATGCTAATATTTCGACCCCCTGTTAACTTTCGTACTCATGAAAATATCCAAGTTATTTTTGCACTACAAGTTGTAGAATTTTTTACTTTATTGAAATGATTTCAATTTAACATTGGAAGCTACCAAAAACATTTTTTAAATTTTATTTTATACGACTTTTTAATATCTAGTAGCCTGGAATTTTCGCTGACATTTGTAATTTTTGGTTTTCATGAGAACGAAAGTTAACAGGGGGTCGAAATATTAGTATGTAAAATCCTATGGCCAGTCTTGAAAAAAACGCACTGTATAATGTAGTTACGAGTACAATCTAAAACTGCATAAAACTTACTAACAATGTAGCTTTATTTAAACAAACTAGTGACTTAAATGCGACAGTTTTTAACTGCATAACTTGTCCAAGTTTGGTTCTAAATGAGTAACCGCTATCCTTAGTTCACGTTCGATGTTGAGCCGGTTTCTGTATTTCGATTTTATACAAGCTACTGCAGAGAAACCAACTTTACAAAGATAAGATGTAGGAAATGGCAATGTAATCTGCACAGCTCTCTTGAATAACGCTGTAAATTCCTCTTCCACGCCTAAAATTACGTTTAGACTCGATTAAATATTTTTCCTTACTTGACAAATATTTGTACAGACTTTAAAACACTCAAGTGCAACAGAGCACAAACGAAATATTACGCGTCTACTCGCTGCTACCCCTACTATTAAACTACCCTAACTGAATATGCATCATGGTTTTATACGTTCTGTCCCCACTGTCACAATTTCTGGACCATTCTACAGCGCTCGGGAAAGTTCGAGATTCCGTTTTGTTAGAAAGGGGGGCGTGTATCATAACACATTTCAAAAGGGAGCCGCGAAACCTAAAAGTTTGGAAAACGCTGCTCTAGTTGTTCTTTCCACAAGGTAAGGCAGTAGTTGTAGGTTTCTATTGATATTTGGGAACAGTATCTAGTACATTGTCAGCATAGGAACGCTTTTGTAGCTGGACTGATTTCAATTCCAATTTCTTACTTTGATCTTCCTCCCACTTTTTAATATGTTGTCCATCACTATAATGAGTAGGCTTAGGATGTACCGTTGTTTTTTATTTTGTTGGTTTAAGAAGGTTTCGAGTAGTTCCAGTTTAGCCTTAGAGTGCCTTCGACGTTTAATAGATGCTTTCAATTTTTTCTTTAGCTTTTGGCGAGGTTTAGTTCTTCTAGTATGTGCCATATTTATGTAATGTCTAGGTACTGCCTCGAATTCTGCTTTCAAATGCAGAAATGCCAAGTATAAGTTTTCCCCTTCCCTATGTATTTCTCCATTATGACACGCGACATTTGGGCGCCAGTCGTTTTGACGCCAGTTACTCATAACTCAAAAACGAGTTCCGCTAAGTCAAAGTCCTTTTTGGATTATCGAAAATAACCAAATATAACAACTTTTCTTGATGTAAACCTACTTTCTATTTCTTACAGCTTGTGAAATCTCTATAGTATGTCTCGAAAACGAATCACTCTATATGTTAAAATATCACTACAATAGTTGCCAAATTATTTTAAACATATTCTGAAAAGTAAAATTATTAATCATGCTTTATCGTGGCTTTTTGACATTCTGACTGTGAAGATGTAATTATGCGTTTGTCGTCTTGTAGTTCACCCTCTATATCGTCTCTAAGTTTTATTTCCAGTATGTTTGAGTATACTTTTATTGGCTAGCGGTGAGGTATCAGGCTTATTTTATTGCTCTGAAGTTTTCACGTTCCGTACTGCTTCCCTTTTTATGTACTTGTATAGTTACAATCGTTTCCCATTTTGTGGCTATTAGCTCTGTCTTCGTTCTCATCCTATCTTGTCACATATTCGTCTCTATGTTTCAATAGTTTTGGTGCTATTTCGTCCTCTCCTGCTAATTTGCCACTTCTTAAGCAGTTTGCCGCTGACTGTACTTCTGTTTGTGTTACCCCCCTTTCTCTTTCTTTCTCTTCTTGTTGTGATTTTAATTTGAATTTAAAATTAAATTTCAAATGTCTTAAACGTACGTAGCGCAAATCCAGAGCATTTGGGAAACAATAAGTTGGTGGTTCGTATATAACTCTTTCAGCCTACAATATTATTTTGTTTTTATCCGAAATCTTTCTTGGTTATAGGCGTTGGTAAAATTAAGTAAAATATGTATAATCATTTGAAACGATATTTCGGTAGTTTGTTGCAACCTTTGTCAAGTTTTATTGAAAATATTTGATGAAATACAATAACATTTCAAACTGTGGGACAAACTACCGCACCGTAACGTCGCTTTAAACAATTATAAAGTTTCATTTAACGTCACTTAGACCCACGAAAGACATAAAAATCAATGATTAATATTACGGCCCCGGACAAATATCATTTAGAATAATAATTATGTTGATTTTGTCATTTTAACAAAAATATAATTTTTGAATACATAGGGTGGTCCGAATTTTACCTTTCAAACCCGTGAAAATGATAGTAGTTTGTTATATAAACTAATATTGATAACTTAATCGCTTCCGAGATACAGGGTGCTGAAGAAACAAATTTCATTTCCCTACTTCACCAACCAGACTCGTAACTAGTACATGAATTTTTGCGTTTTTAAAATCTATTACTCCTTTGTAAGAAAAATCAGGTGGCTGTGGTTAGCAGCAAACCTTAAGTCTTCAGTTTACTGCGTTTTAAATAGTTTTTAAGCAATATTTGAAATGCATAGTTTTAAACGCTAATTATTACACAAAAAAAAACGATTTACAACAATGGAATCAATATCTGCATGCTATGAGGGATCAGGAGCAGGTGTGTATGGAGAACAACCCCGAGTCAAAATGAAATTTGCTCTGGGGAAATATCCAACCGTTTTCCAGGCCGAAATCTTTGCTATTTTGGCATGTGCAAATGAAAACCTCAGAAGAGGGTACACTAGTAGTCACATCTACATTTGCACCGACAGTCAAGCGGCCATCAAAACCCTGACCTCCCCTAAGATCGGGTCACGTTTGGTCCAAGAGTGTCGGCAAACTCTCACAAAGCTCTCTGCAAAGAACTATGTGAAACTCATATGGGTCCCCGGCCATAGTGAAATTGAGGGAAACGAAGAGGCTGATGCCCTGGCTGTTGCGGGGGCCAGGGAACCCCTAATGGGTCCAGAACCGGCCTTCGGAATTTCCCCCAAATGCGTGAGGCACGAGATATGCAGCTGGACGTTGTCACAGCTCCAATCATCCTGGACCTCTCGTCACACACCAAGACAGGCTAGACTCTTTATTAAGGGTCCTACGCCTAAAATGACAAAAATTTTTCTGGGCCTAAACAGAAGACAAATCAGAATTGTGATAGGCCTACTAACAGGCCACGGTCACCTGCAAAAACATCTCCACACCATCGGGGTTGTCAATAACCCGCAGTGTAGAAGATGCCAAGCGAGGGAGGAAACTTCCGAGCACATACTCTGCGAGTGTGCCGCTTTTGCGGCCCTCAGGTACAAACACTTTGGCTCCCCCTCCCTAGAGCCAAGGGAAATACAGGATATATCATTGAACAGGATCTGGTCCTTTGCTGAAGCGACCAACCTGTTCAATGAATACTAGATCATTTAAGGGGCACAATAGGCACTAGTAGCCTAAGTGCGGGAGGACGTAAGTCCTCCGACCCACCATAAATCATCATCAATCATCACCTGCATGCTGTAAAGCCTTGATCATAACAAGCAATTGTCAGTTATCGCCATTACAGTTACCAGTTAGTTGCAACAGGTACCGGGTGTAAACCGAGTGAAATGGTCCACCCCGCTTTTTTTCTTTATTTATTAAGAAAAACGAATGAATTTTGGTATGGATAATACATCTATAAACTTCAATTATTTGATGGTATTAGCAATTTTTAACACTTCCGGTTTCGCCGAAGTGACCATAACATTCTTATTTTAAATGCAACACTCGGTATATTTTTACATATTTGGAATCTGAAGAAAATTCTGCATACGATTGCGCACTTTAATTGTTTTTTTTGACAATTTTAAAATTTTTATTTAATTTTTTTGCATCTAGAGTGACATGACAGATATAAAACTGTTCCTATGCAGCCAGGCGTTACCATAAAACTATTTATTATCGTTTGCTGTTGGTATACGTCTATCCCGGGCGCTTTAAAAATTCAGCTAGCAGTCAGAAATTTCAAATGGAACAATAGTGGTTCATATTTTTTTTTTCAAAAAGAGCATTTCCTAACGGTTGCAACGATACTCATGCTTTATTACATTTTCAACCTGTAAAATCAAATTTTATTTAGTAGTTAAACAAAGACGGTCAACTACAGTCGTTTAACTTTGAAGTAAAAGAACATCACAGCATTCAAAACAAAAGAGGGAAGCAGTTTAATAACAAAAACAAATACAAATCAAGTAGAGAGTAAATAAACAGCAACTGAAAACGTTTTATTTATAGTAATGTAGAATTCAATTTTAAATTTAGAGTGCGAATCAATTTAAAACATTTGAAAGAACAAAAGACGAAAAATAGTTCATGTGCACAGAATATTATAGAATGACGAAACCAGAAACTTTTGTTCCAAAATGTTCTCCATTGTGATTGCTGCATAATACGACTCTTTCTACTCTTTCATGCATCATTTCATTTAATTGTTCTAGAGATATTGTTTATAGCATTAATAACTCTATTTTCTAGATCTTGACGGGTTGTTGGTGCAGTTCGGTGCACCTGATTTTTAATATAGCCCCACACGAAAAAATTTAGAGGTGTTAGATCAGGCAAACGGGGAGGCCATCTAATGGGACTATTCGTTCCTATCTACATTTGGATGAAATTGTTGTTCAAGAATTCAATGATATTTCTTGCACTATGTGTCTTGTTAAAAGAATACGCCTTGCAGCGGTACTCCATCATTTTCAATTTCATTTTGCAGAAAATGCAAGAAGCGATCTCGTGTCAAATCCCCATCAAAAATTATTGGCCATATTATTTGATTTCTCGGGATGCCCATCCACGCATTAAATCCAAATCTGTTCTGAAAGTTTCATTCTCTAACCAGTCAGAATATTAAGCATGATTCTTATTAAACATTCCATTATTGGTTAAACAGCTTTCATCTGAAACTAAAGTACTATAATAAAACTGCCTATTTTGTTGAATACTGTTTAGAAACCAATTACAATAATTGAGGCGCTTTTCATAGTCGTTTTCATAAAGATGTTGGTACAATTGGTATTTATAAGAACGAAAATGATGGTTCTTTAAAATTTTCCAAACAGATTGATGACTTACATCGCACACATGTCCAATTTCTCTAGTAAAAGAAGTTAGGTTTAACTCTGTATAAGCCAGCTCCTTAATCTCCGTATATTTATCTACTGTGAAATTTTCCTGCTCGTCAGGCTCCTCTTTGAATTTGTTTTTCTAGATTTGTAAAGATTTATCTAGTGGGCTGCGTCTATTTGGATAACGCTGTGAATACAGTAAAGCTGCTTGGACAGAATTTCTCCTACATTCACCGTAGATTAAAATCATATTCACTTCTTCATCTCCTGTGTTTTCCATTTTGCAAAGATTATAATAACACTAACTACGAAATTAAGTATTTTCTTAAAGTACAATACAAATACAATACAATACAAAAGTAAGTAGAAATACATAAATAGGTCAAACTGTAAAAAAGTTCCGTTGTTTTAATAGGATTCGATTGTTTGTGATAGTCTTAGCACACAACACATAAACTATTTTTTCCACTACTAGCATTAAACGATATTATTTACTTTGTTTTAGAGCCAAGAAGATGAATGGCTTTCCTAGTGGTTAATAATATTTCATTTTTAACTACTGGTTAATAATGAAAACAATTGCTACCAATCTTTAAATTCACCATAAACTTTCATGTAAAAATATTTTGATTTTACTGGTAATAACTGTTCACCAACACTTTCCGCACCTTCCCTAATTTCAGGAGGAGTGCAGTTTTCACTCAAATCATCAAAATTGGACATCTTCTAACCACTATTATAAAATATATATTTTACATAAATGTCAATTGAAATTAACTATTCTCTTGTTTTCAAGCAAGGCTACTTTATTTTTGTGCATATTTACATTTGTAATTTTATTTTTTATTAATGTAAAATCAATTAATTATAAAAGGAATAAAGGTGCTAGTAGTGGAAAAAATAATATATAAACCACGGTAGAGAAGACTTATCAGCCTCGCAACTTATTTAATAATTCTGCTCGGCTGAGAAAAATGTCTTCTCTACCTTGGTCTATAATATACTATTTATCACTACTAGTAATATGGTATAGAATGCTGTGAAATTCAATTTCTCTACCTTTGCTCGCTGACAGGTAACTAATTTTTCATTATTAACCACTGGTAAATAATGAACAAATTTATATTTTTTGATAATCCTGTGACAGTTTTAAAAAGAATGTTTTTATAGCACGATTTAATATAATGGAGAGATTCTATTTAATGATATTTTATGCATAAAATAGTTGATTAAATAAATTAATTTAATTTTAAAAACTTTGGTGTATTTGAATAAACGTTTTTCGCGCCGTAATAAATGACAACTCTGTCAATATCATTTTCGCCTATAATACAACCACACAAAGTAAAAAAGAGAAAATTGTTAATAATTTCAGTATTTTAGATGAAACCAGTTCTTCAAAACAATTTTTTTGAATACCAATGATGATTTAACAATTTTCAAACAACTGTCATGCCAACAAAACAAAAAACTGTCATTTGTTTTATAATTTGAAATAAACAGGGATTTAAGTTAAAATAGTCATTTTTCGGCAATTCTAGGGGTTTATATCACTAGTAGTGAAAAAAACAAGTATATACGCCTCGGTAGAAAAGTCTTATAGTTCTCGGGCCTTACATCCCTCGGCGCTACGCGCCTCGGGCGCTAACCTTAGCCCTATACTATTTTCTACTCCCATGTTTTAATTGACTTATTAAGTGTGCGCTGCCTATACTATAACGATACCCATTTCGATACAAATTATATGCCTAACATTAATCTGTAAAGAAATTGAAAGTAACCACTCTGGTTTTTCAGATATCTGAAAAAAAACTGAAATTTTGGATTTTTTATTTTCGGCTATAACTTATTTATCATTTATGTTACATATTTCTAGTTGACGCATTATTAAGACACTTTTTCGTGCTGAATCTAAATTTTTGATCAGATTTGGTATAACTTACTATTGCTCATTTTCGGCTGTTAACTTTTTTTTCTTATGCATGTTAAATTTTTACATATTTGAATAGAGTTTTTAATTCCAATTTCAACGATGTGTCACACTTTGCGTTTTGTTTACGTTTTGAGCATTTTATTACAGAAAATAAAAATTTCATAAGAGTGCCATGGAAAGATCACGTCATTTAATTTATTTTGAAAACATTATAGTAGACCACAAACTGATAGAAGTAAAACAAAACACTTCTCTTATTTAGTTTTACTTTCATATACATTAAGTATGCGAAAATTTCAGAAACTTTATTTTGAGCATGTGCAGTAGGTAAAATTATTTTTTATAAAAACAAATGAATGACAAACTTTCTAACATGCACAATTTACTAAAAATTCCACTTGGGGTCTTTATGTTGGCAACTGACATAACAAATTTGAATAACAGGTTAAATAAACACAACAGATAACACTAGAACTACACTAATACCAACAATTATTAAATAAATGTTCAAAACATTTGACACCTTTGTAAAATATGCTCAGAAGCTCCTCTAAAATGAACTCTCTAATATGCGTGTTAGTAACTGTGTCATTTATTTGTTTTTCTAAAAAATAACTTAACCTGCTGTCTACGCTCAAAACAAAGTTTGCTGAAATTTTCGCGTACTTAATGTATCTAAAACTAAAAGTAAATAAGAGAAGTGCTTTGTTTTACTTCCATCAGTTCATGGCCTACTAGAATTGTTTCAAAATAAACGAAATGACGTGGTTTTTCCATGGCACTCCTACGAAATTTTTATTTCTGTAATAAAATGCTTAAAACTTAAACAAAATGCAAAATGTGACACCTCGTTGAAATCAGAATCAAAAACTCTATCCAAATATGAAAGAATTTAAAATGTTGACATAAGAAAAAAAAGTTGATAGTCGAAAATGAACAATGGTAACAGTTACACCAAATCTAATACAAAATTTAGATTCAGCATAAAAAAAGTGTTTTAATAATGCGTTAACTAGAAATATGTAGCATAAATGATAAATGCGTTATAGCCGAAAATTAAAAATCCAACATTTCAGTTGTTTTCAGATATCTGAAAAACCAGAATGGCTACTTAAATTTTCTTTAATTTCTTAAATTTACAGATTATTGTTAGGCATAAAATTGCGCAACTTTGTCTCAATTTAACCAACTCTCTATCTCTTCTAATAAGCGGGATCACCATGGTGGGGCTCACATTTGAAACAGCCTGTACAATGACTATTAATGCACTCGTTTGAATTACGACACTTGCTGCCGCTCGTGTCATAATCTCACTCGTGTATTAATAGCTACATTATAGATTTGTTGCATAACATACTATTTTGTCTTTTCCTCGTTCAATTGTTTTAAACTAATGTTTAAAATTTAATTCTACATTATTATAAATAAAGCGTTCTCAATTGTTGTCTATTTACTGTCTACTTGATTTGTATTTGTTTTTGTTAATAAACTGCCTTCCTCTTTCGTTTTAAATGTTGTGATTTTTTTGTTTGAAAGTATAACGACTATAGTTGACCGTAGTTACGTCCTTATTTAACAACTAACTAAAATCTAATTTTACGGGTTAAAAATGTAATAAAGTATCGAGTTATGGATATCGTTGCAACCCTTAGGAAGTGCTGTTTCCGAAAAACAATATGAACTAATGTAGTTTCATTTGAAATTTTTACTTTTTCTCAAAAAACTGTTACCTGAATTTTTAAAGCGCCCGAGATCGACGGATATGGTCAGCAAACTATAATAAACAGTTTTATGACCGGATGTATTATAAATTGAGAATTATACGCAAATTTCGTTGTCATAAACGTCTGTTTATAGCCCATGGACCTCTTTATTGCCCATGGGCTATAATGAAACGTCAAACAACGGTATCATACCTAATAGAAACAGTTTAAACTTTAACTTTAAAGATTTTAGGCAATATGGCTACCGTTGTTTACCCGCTATAGTTACGCTTCAAATATCCAATTTAATCAAAGCAACGCTAGATGTGGGTGGAAAATTCAATTTATTTTATAAATATTGTCAATTTATTTTAGAAAATGTTTTAAATTAAAAAATCTTCATCCGTGCATAAAGTTGTGTATGTACCACGGGCGTAACTTGCTTTTATGGCCTTCGACGTATACTTAGCCTTCGGCTGCCGCCTCGGGCTCAAAATTACGTCTTACGCCATAAAAGCCTCTTTACGCCCTTAATACATACATAACTAATATGGTAACGCCTGGCTGCATAGGAACAGTTTTATACAAAACAAACATACATTCGTGAAAATTTTAAAGTTTTAAAAAACAATTGAAGTACAAAATTCGTATGCAGAATTTTCTCCAGATTACAAATATGTAAAAACACAAAGCGTTGCGTTTAAAATAAGAATGTTATGGTCACTTCCGGCAAAACCAGAAGCCTTAAAAAATTGCCAATACGATTAACTAATTGAATTTTATGAATATATTACCCATGACAAATTTTATTCGTTTATTTTATCAAATAAGAAAAAAGCGGGTTAACCATGTTTCGTTTCCACCCACTATATTGCAATTTTTTTAAATTACAAAGTAGACTGTAACTCGGAAACGAAGCGTTTCTGAACTCAGGTTTAATTACCTTTTTATTCAAAATTAACGCTGTTATTAGTGCTTAAAGTATTTCCTTTTCCTCCTGAAATAGTTGCATTTGTCTAATTTTAGTAGTATAATTTATAAATGTAGCGCGCCTTACTTTTAAATATTTTTTTTGACCTTATAGTGTTTTTGGCAATATACGATAGTCGATTTTTTTTAACGATTACAATACCGTCTCGTATTAAACTCTAGAAACAAGCATTATGTTATATTTAATTGTACCAAATCGTTTATACACCTTGACATATTGAGTTACATTGTATTTAAATTAGAAAGTATTTTTTCTTCTTTAAGATTAAGACAGAAAAGTATTTTCTTTTAAAGAATTAGGAAGAAGTGAGGCCCTTATTTGCAGAACTTGCCCAATGCCAGGGACATTTGAGTTAAATGGTAACACGAGTGTCTGTGTCGTTTTTCAGTAAGGAAACAGCTAGTTATTTCACTTTAAAACTTGTTTTTTGTTTAGCACGTAAATATGTGTTTTTTAACAGACTTTTTAGTGAAAAACGAACCAGATACCTACGTAGTTATATCATAACTTAATTTGCGTTGGTAAACAATGGCCTCAAGTTGTAAAATACATAATAAATTAGATTCTTGAATTTTTAATCTATTTGCAAACAAACAAGTTAACTTTATTTAAACATCCAACTGAAAATTTTAGCACATTGTTTTTATAATAGTACAAAAATAACTAAAGAAAGCAATTTTCTCAAATAATATTTGTTTACCAAGTTACCGCCGCCACTTGTTCCATTTCTGTTTGCTGACAGGCAATTTTGTCTTCGCATTTCACCCTGACATCTCATTGTTTTGGTCTAACTGTTAGAAAAATTACCTTCAATTTCCCATTCAAAATTTTACGATATTCGTACATTTATATTTTTGTAGGCGGTTTCTATTCTTGGAAATATGATTTATAATAAAAAGTATGAGAAAAATAAGAAGAAGAAGAATAATATTTAAAGCTTTTACCAAAGTTTGTTGTCCCATTAAAAAAACTCCTTAAGAATTAAATTTCTCATAATCCAGAGAACCTTTTTATTGACTATATTCAGTATGTTAAACAAAAGTTCCGGTAATAAAGTTTATTTAAAGTAAAATTCCCATTCGCTTGTTGAAAGTGCTGGCGCAACTCAATTATTGTGCTTTCAATTCTTTAGAGAAAAACAGGCTGCTTTTGTTCGAAAAATGTTTGAATTGGGTCTGTTTTTAAAATCCTTTGCTTCACCTAGCGTTTACGGCTAGCAAATAAATCTGTGAACAAAATAAGGAAGTAAAATAGTAAAATATTTCAACGCACTTGTACTATATTTATTTAAAAAAAAATAACGTTAATAAGACATTTTTGTGCATTTCAATAGGTGCCAGATAAAATCAACATGGCTTTCGCTAGTCGCGGGGTGGTAAGACTGGCCCTCTATCTCCTAGGATACATGTTTTTCTTGATCCTGGGAGCAGCTGTGTTTTCCGCCATCGAAGAACCAGAAGAATACCAAAAAGTTCAAGACCTACGAGCCATGCGATCTAAATTTTTGGAACAGCATTCATGTATATCTGGTAAGTAACAGCATAGACATTTATTTACTTGTTAACAACAATAATTTATTGCTTTATTGGCATAAACAAAATTTTCAATTTTATCTTGTTATTTCATACAGTTCGTTTCAATTACCTAAACAATATAACATTTGTTAATGTTTCAAAATGCTTTTGTTACGTCATTTCGGAAATGTGGATATTAACGTAACAATAGATGAAATGTTATTGTAACGTAATGATGAAGAGCTTAACTGACAACTAATGGACACCTAATATCGTGAAATTGAGAAATTTCCTAAAGGGAGATATTGGTTTTCTGTCAGTTATGCTTACAGTGGTATTCGAGTAGGTAGTCAGTGATCATGCCAGACAAGGTTAGGGATCACTGAAATAGTGTTGTGTTCCTGTGCTTTCAAGAATGAAATTACGCCGCAAAATGTATTATAGACGTTGATCCTAATGTAGCCGGGACTATCAAGTAATATTTTTTTCTTTATTTTAACAAAAAAGTTATTCGGTTGGTAAAAAAACTATCTGTTATTATTTAGTTTGCGGTTTTACAGTAATCATAACATTATTTTCTCCGAGTTTTAAATAGGTCTACGAGAGCAAATGTTATGGTATTAAAGTACCTATTCTACTATACAGACAGACTTTTTGATAATCCCGCCAATTATTTAATTTTGTTTGATTAGAAAAAATTGCAACAAAAATTCCTGTTTGAACAAAATTGCTCATTAGCACAACGGAATAAGGAATATACAGTGTGTGGTTAAAATATGGAACAAATAAAATATTTCCCGAAATATTAAACTTCAGTAAAAACGCACGGACACTTAAACTTTTTTATCCCAGCCACATTTTAGGCAAATTAGTGTTGCTAAAAGAACAGTATGCCGTGTGACGGCGCATTTAAAAGCTTTTTTCAAGAGGAATTTAGAGCACTGTTTTTTTGCCAAATATTGACCGATACTGTATGGATAACCATTGAATATCTTATGAAAAAACACCCTTTTTTGGGACAAATCTAGTGTGCAATTTTTAGTTTTGTTTTAATTTTGACGTTTACTCATATTAATTAATGAATTAAATTTGCATGTGCACGGACCTATCTACAAATTTATTTAACTTGGTTAAGTCATCGCAAATTCTAACATTATCCTCTTTTTCGAAAAAACCACATAGCGGCACAAAACTCGGTTGCAACACACACTGGTTAGATTCCACCTAGTTTTTGCATTTTACCTAGCTCAGTTTTAACGTTAGACAACATTGGAATGGGCACAATTCTATAAGTTTGTGGAGAAAATGGTTTTGCACCACTTTTTTCTAATTTTAATTTCCATTTCTTCTTACATTCTACCCAATTCCTGGAACACCTTGCAACATGTACATTTCCCAATATCCGCAAAACCTTAATTGCGTCGCAACCCAAAATTGGATTTAACAACTTATTTATAAAATAGACATTAATAAACTCGACTATTCCATTGTACGTTTGAGTGCCTATCACCTCTAGTTCATGTCCATCTGGACCACAAATTTTACAATACGGTTTACTTAACCTAATTCTGTAATTACTTGCTGAGATCCTTGACAAGTTATCTCAGATCCTGTATCTACTAGAAAATTTCCAGTTTTTCCTAATTCTACTAATGCTACTTTTAACTCGATACTTACAATTACTTTCTACTGCAATTCCATTAACAATAAGCTCGTTATCATTATCACCACCATCATCATCATCATTATCACTATTATCATCATCACCATCTATTGCATTAATAATTTTGTATCTTCCACACATTTTCTTAAAACATTCTACTTGTTTACAAAAATAGCACGTAACTAATCTTGATCTACTTTGCACTCGCGTATGACTCCACAAAATCTGTTTTTTTACAATCCATTATTTTCTCATCCACGAAACTTTGTGCCTTGGTACACCGTTGAGTTGTAATACTGATTTTCTGCTGTTTTCTTGTTCTACTCTTATCACTTCTTTCTGCTTAAGTTTATTTTTTAATTCTCTTGTCCTGCGCGCTTGCCTTCTTTCCGAATGGTATTAACTTTATCTTTTATGCTTCGCTACTCTCTACCGACTCTCTGTTTTGTAGTTCACCTTGCCTGCAAGTACATGCTGCTTCTTGCAATGTTATCTAATTCAGCTGCATTCGCTCAGTTATTTTGACACCTGTCATACCTACTACCATTCTGTTTCTTATCAACTTCTTCTTTAGATGACCGTATTCACAACAATCTGCCAATTTATGTTATATTATAATGAAACTTTCAGCACCTTCTGCTGCTTGTTGTACTCTAGATTTAAAAGTATACTTATAAAATATAATGTTTACTCGGGACTTGAAATATCAAATGCTGATTCTACTGTTGAATATATCCACTTCACGACTTCATTGGTTACATTCATCAGACTCAACTGTTGACTAAAATTCTGCTGAATGCATATGATACCAAATGATTTTTTAACTGTTCCCTGTGATCGCTTTCTCTTTTTGGAATCGTTAAAAAACTAAGCTACCACCGATCACTTTAATACTCTCAGAAATAAAATGCAGAATTATCAATAATCAAAGGCAACAATGCGTTTGTGTGGTAATACCAACAATTAACGTTAATGTATCTAATTAATAGAAAGGATAATTCAAAGACTTTTAATGTTGATCTTGACAGGATGCAACCAGCAGACAAGTAAAGCTCGCTGGTAGCGGTGATACCGCTACCTGGTATCGCTCACACCTGCTGAATGAAGCCATTATTATCTTCCCTTGGTTTTTCAAATGTAAAAAATATTTTATCTGCATTTTCCCCCATTAGTTGACCTGTCGACGTTTAAACCTTTTTTTCACTTCAACCAGGCAGTTGGGTCTTGGAAGTCAACCCTCCGCGTACTTTTAAGTTATTGACAATAAAGGCATTAGCAGGGGTTCTCGTTTTACCCACTGTTTCTTCAATGACGAACTATTGCACTATTTTTTGCGATTTGACGGTTTTGATATTTACTGCAATACGTACTTTTCAATGCCATTACTCACTTTTAGCACCTTTTGCCGCTGCTACCATGTTTAGGAAGGCACTTTAATAATAAACCTTATATTCACAAGTTAGAACAATATTGTGTCAGGACCATAGATAATAATAATAATAAAAATAATATCAGGACTTGTACTTGGTGGCCTTCTTTGTTACAACT
Source organism: Ctenicera cuprea (assembly GCA_958336395.1). Lineage (NCBI taxonomy): Eukaryota > Metazoa > Arthropoda > Insecta > Coleoptera > Elateridae > Ctenicera > Ctenicera cuprea. The sequence continues at coordinate 9,592,432 of OY284494.1, read as the reverse complement.
TATTTTTATGAGCTACTTTCCGGCCGCAACAGAAAGTTTCTAAATCATCAGAAAAATCAAAACTTAAAATTAAGATTATAGGCATATAAAATACTTAATTACTTCAACAATATTTATTTATTTTAACCTTATACGTATTTCGGCATGTTTACATGCCATTGTCAAAGGTTATATTAGAAAGTAAACAGTTAGTGTTGATATAACAATAGAACTTGGTGACTTGATCTCGGTAATCGTCTGCAGCTGATTTGATTTCTTATTCCAAAATGTCTAATGGAGGAGAATTTAAGAGATCAATTTGCTCATTCAATAACGGTAGAGTTTTTAAATGTTTGTGAATTTCAAAAGCTTTTTGTATATCTAATTTACGTTTATCATCACAAAAGTGTAAACATTTTATAGTGTTATTAGATGTCATTGAATGATTGTGTTTTAATAAGTGTTTAGCGTAATTGAATTTATCTGGGTATTTGTAAGAACGTACGTGTTCTTTATACCTAATATCAAAATTGGGAACAATTTAATTTCTAAATGCCTGATTTTAGCAAATCATCCGTGTTTGATTTTGCATTAAACAACGTGTTTAAGATGCTTAAAACTTACTTGATATTTATTTGTTTGGTTTATAATTGTAGCAATTTTTTCTGATTTGTCACCAAAATATGGGATAGAGGCATATTTGCCTGTATGCTGCTAATTTATGTGTTTTATGATGACAACAATCGTGTGGTATTGTAATGTCTGTTTGTGTAGGTTTTCTATAAACTGAGTACTCAAATTTATTAGTTGAATTAATTTTTATGTTTAAATCTAAAAAGTTAATAGACTTATTTTGATCAGTTTCTAGTATAAGTTTTATGTTTAGATGCAAGTTGTTATTAAAAATTAAAAATTCATTAATTAATTCAAATGAACTATCAAAACATGCTAAACTGTCATCAACATAACGAAATCACAATATAACTCTCTCAGAATGATTTGATTCAAATATTTGATCCTCTAGATTTTCCATATTATATTAGCTAAGGTTAAGGCTTGGGATTGTTAAATTGTTGATAAAAAACTACAAAGCGACTTTTTTTCAGCATTCTTGGAATTTTTGTTTACTTACTTGCTTATTTAATCTTTGTAGCTCCATGCGGAGCGTAGGGTGTCGTTAGGACGTTTCTGTAGCAACAGTAAAAGTACAAGGTTGCTAGCCTAGCACTATCTTTTCACGTCTGCAGAATCCTTTCATACAATTTGATTTTAGTTGAGTATGGCTTCGCAACTTGTTTTCACAATTTCCTACCACTTATTTTTATTGTACGCTACCTTTTTTAGTTCACTTCACTTTTTATTCACCACTCCGCAATTAAACTTCTTCTCCACGTTGTTGTTGGTCTTCCTTTCCTTCTTTTCTCTTTGATCGTTTAATCTAGTGCTTGTTTTGTTATATCCGTGTTAGGTTTTCTCAGCGTGTGGCGTATCCATTCCCACCCCATTTACGTCATGTAATAGTGTTTTTGATAGGTTCCTGGTTTGTGCGTTGCCATAATTCTTTATTTGTCATTGTGTTAAGCCGATATACACTTATAATTCTTCTCAAACATTTGTTTATTAGTACTTGAGGTAATCAATGAAATTTTGATTTTTATTAACAGCTTGCAGCCAAAAATAACATTTACACTAGAAACTTAACAAAATAGGTCCATTAACTTTTTAGATTTAAACATAAAAATTAATTCAAATAATAAACTTGAATATTCTGTTTATAGAAAACCTACACAAACAGACATTATAATACTACAAAATTATTGTCATCATAAAACACATAAATTAGCAGCATACAGGTCCATGATACATAGGGCTTTAACGGTTCCTTTAGGTGAAATTAGTTATTATAGAAAAATTTCGATTATAAACAAATTGCATACAATAATGGTTATAATATTCAACTTATTGATACACTAATTAAAGAGAAAAATTATAAATAAGCTATTCAGAAAATGTATCCAACTACTTCATCAGATAAATTGAAATACGCATCAATTCCATATTTTGACAATAAATCAGAAAAAATTGCCAAAATCATAAACAAAACAAATAAATGTAAAATAACTTTTAAAACAACAAAAAACATTTTAAACGCCTTGTTTAATGCTAAAGAAAAAACAGATAATTTACTAAAATCAGGCATCTACAAATTAAATTGGTCGCACTGTTATTCGGTTTATATAGGACAAACAATTAGAAATTTTAATATTAGGCACAAGGAACACGTACGTTGTTACAAGTGTAAACACCCCCATCAATCCAATTACTCTAAACACTTATTAGAACACAATCATTCAATGATATCTAATAACACTATAAAATTTTTACACTTTTGTGATAATAAACGTAGGTTGGATATACTAGAAGCATTTGAAATTCACAAACACTTAAAATCTGTACCTGTAATGAATGAACAAATTGATCTCTTAAATTCACCGTTATTAGACGTTTTGGGATGAGAAATAAAGTCATCTGGACGCAGATATAGAAAACCAAGATCAAGTTATGAAGATTTATTGTTCCTACAGCAACACCAACTGTTTACTTTTAATCTTGCTTTTGATAATGACATGTAAATACGCTAAAATACATATAAAGCTAAAATAAAAAAAAAACGTTGAAGTTAAGAATTGTTTTATTTGCAATAAATTAAAATGAACTTCAACGAAGTAAAGCTCGAACTTATAAATTTACATATATTGCTTACATAACGGTTATTTTTCTTTCCTAAACCGTCAACTAATCTGTCGCATAGTAAAGTCAAGCTATATTGCAATAACTTTTTACTTATGAAACATCAATCCATCAAAAAACTTAAATAAAAAACATTCTTCAAGAAAATTTGACATTTAAAAATAGGCAATTTGTACGATAAGCGGGTAAAACTTTTATTATATTAAACTGCAGACGTTCAAAGAAAAAATTTTAAGATAATTTATTGCTTATTGAAACGGTGTTGTTTCAAATTTTTTTCAAACGTTTGCAAAATATGCAAGAAAATCCGTTCGAGTTTGAAATACACACAGTTGATTAATTACGTTTAATGCCAAAGGCATAGTACTATTTTAGCTTACATTTTGCTCCACTGTTTTAAATGTTATGGCAAACAATGTATTAACTTTCAGCAAAACATCCATTAAATGAAAGTTAATATTATTGTATTTTCATAATATGTATACCTACACCAAAAAATATTTGAAGTGTGTATTCCATTATCGTGATGTTCAAAAACCAAAATTTTAAGCTAAAATCCAGCGGCGTTGTGTTTAGCTACATGGGATCAGTTTAAATTAAACCTGACGTTTGCATTCATAGCATGAAAGTTTATTATCAAAGGGTAGGAAAGGGTTTAAAGTTCAGCACACCCAAATCCTTTCAGTTTGTCCAAGGCGTGAAACTTTTCGATAAAGAAGTTTGTTTATCAAAGGCCATACATTGTAACTGAAAACAACAAAAGTTTTAATATGTAACTGCATTCCACATGTTACTGTTAAATAATTTAAATAATATAATTTCTAATACAGTTTTTAATTTGATTTGCATCGTAGGTACTTTTTCTTTGACGGTAGGTTTAATGATAAATAAATGTACAAATATGTGCCAAATATTTCAATTCAAGTTTATAAGTGGTTAGAAAACGACAATCTTAACACATTTTCTTAATAATTTTTTTCCTAAAACGATGAATAAGGTTTACCTAAAAGATCTCAGTTCTACACCATATGGTAGAAAAGAAAAAGAATAAAATCTTCATCATAGTGTGCAATATACTAAATGGTTTCAATTTAATTTTATTTTAAATAAAAACCTTCAAGTTATTTAAGCCCCATTTAATTCCTTATTTTATTTGAACAATATCAGTAGACTTTTTTCTTCGTCATTGTCAAAGCTTAGTATGAGAAAATAAATTAATCAGAAACAAAAACAATTCTATGATGATAAACGATTAAAAAACGTAAATACATCTGAAATTTAAAATGTAAGAAAAATGTTGAAAACTTAACTTTAAAAAGTAAGATGTATCATCTTTATTCTAAATCAACTTAAATACTGTAACAAAGTACTTTTAGTAAAATCAACTACTCTGTGAAATATTTATCTTGAAACGTCTTTATTTATTTTTACTTTGACCATTATGCTTCAAACACTGTTCAGGTGTTTAAATAGTCCGTGATAGGTAGGATAGAAAGTCGGTTAGATAATTCGCACAAACGAAACCCACGTAACTCGCCGAGTAGCAGCGGTTTTCTAGGTCGTAAGTCTAGCGGACGTGTTGGGCAGGTTTTGCGGCTGCTATCTGTATCTGGCGCTGCAGTGCTCTGAAAGAGCTGATGGGGCTGAAGGGTTTGGAGAAAGAGCGAGATTATATATTTCGAAGCTCTGGAAGGAGCTAGGTGCAGCAGGATTTCGTCTGTGTAGAACCGTTAGCTTGCGCTCGATTCAGCAACAGTTATTTTTAATAGTTTTAGTGTTTGGGCCATTTTAGAAGTAATCTGGTCAATTGTAAAAACCAAATAGGAACATTAGCTTGCCTTCGATGTAGCAGCGCTTAATAGTTTTAGTTCAATTTTGGATCTTATGCAGAATTTATGGATCATGTCACACCATTTACATGATTATTATAGTAGTGTAGTATAATATTTTTTTGATTTTATTATGTTAAAAAGCCTTCGAATAACGACTTTAGTTGATTTTTCTCACTACCGACAATCTAAGTACGCCATGCTTCTTCATAGCAACACTTTTCTTCATAGTAACGATCTAGATACACTTTTCTTCATAGCAACGCCCTAGCAACACATTTCTACGTAGCAACGACTATGTCAACAACACATAGATCTTAGATAGCTTCTTTCACTAAATATGCCAAATTTTAAATTTATTCTTTAATAGTTGTAGTTTATTTAATTTTTTTCCATTAAGTACACGAAAAAATAGCATGTTCTACTCGTAAGAAGAGTGCGTTGCCAGCTCGGTAAAAATTAATCCACTCGCTCACTGGTGAATTAAACATTTACACTCGCTGGAAAACTACCAGTTTTCTTTACTTGTAAAACAATCTATTATTCTTAATAGAAAACAGTAAAGAAAAGTACTTTTCTTCATAGCAACACTTTTCTTCATAGCAACGACCTAGAAACACATTTCTACGTAGCAACGACCATGTCAACAACACATAGATCTTAGATAGCTTCTTTCATTAAATATGCCAAATTTTAAATTTATTATTTATTAGTTGTATTTTATTTAATTTTTTTCTATTAAGCATACAAAAAAATAGCATGTTCTACTCGTAAGAAAAGTGCGTTTTCCAGCTCGGTAAAAATTAATCCACTCACGTATCAATATTCTTTATTACCAACAAACAACAAAACATAACCTATCAGTTACATTTTTGACACTAGTTTCCTACAGCTTGAGCTGAAAATATAGTAAAATAATACAAACCGTTTTAATTTTTTCTTCTACAATAATCATATTTAACCATACAGAGCACCCTGTAAGATAAATGTAAATATTATGCCAACCACGAACATCGTACGCATTCCTTTTTACTTTCCTATACTTTCAGTATAGGGAAGTATTGATTTCATGCAAAATTTCAAAGTTGAGATTTTACCGGAAATAGTCGGGGGGGGGGGGGGGGGTCCATGGACCCCAAAAAAGTGATTTTTAAAAAATGTCTGTCTGTGGGTGGGTCGGTGTGTGGGTGGGTGTGTTACGCTCCATATCTCCGGAACGGCTAGACCAATTTTGATGTGCTTTGGAATGAGGGGGTATATCAAAAATTCACCGACAAAATAAGCTTTTAAATAAAAAAACGAAACCGGAAGCGGAAGTTAGACATGTGTTTTTGGTAGCATTTTTTTCAGAAACTGAATTTTGGAAATTTTAATAGTGGAGATTAAAGAAGGTCTTAGGATAAATTAAACGATTTTTTACCGAACTCTCTAGCTTTAAAATGGCGGCCGCTACGAATTTTTGAACATTTAGACTTTAACGCCCATTTACTCAAAAACCAGTTATCTGCTTGGAATCAACTACATCTTGTTTGGTAGCCCTTCAAGGGTACTATACCATGAAATATAATTAATTTTGAAAATATAAAAACGATCGTAATGGCATCACTCCAAAATTTTGGAATTTTTCAAAAAAATATTTTTCAAAAACTGCCCACACGTTTTTGTTTAAACTTTTTAAGCTGATAGAGCTTAGAATCTTCTACAATTTAGTTTTTTGCGCATTGCTATAATTTCACTGTGAATGTTTGAAAATTGAAAATTGGTACCCTTTTATTTATTTAACGGGGGGCAATAAAATATTTCTGTTAAAGCAATAAAGCTCATCATTGATAGCAAAATCCGAATATCATAATATTTTTTTGATACTTTAATATTTAGGGGGGCTACTGTTCCCCCTCGCCCACAAAATTTCCGCTACAAAATTAAAAAATTGATTTCTTCTTTTGTTTGCTCTAGGAGAATCTTTTTACAAAAAATCAAAAAATCGAATTTTTTGCCCCTTAATAATCTTTCTGTCAGCAGTTGTATTCTTGTACTAGTCGTTTAATGTTCAGTGTAGGCTAACTTTTTTATTTTAATAGATAGACTCGCAAACCCAGGAGCAAAGTTGTAGGGCAAATTCTTCTCAATTGTATTTAAGAAAAAAAACTTGAGTTTCCAATTTTAATATGGCGGCCACGGTAATAAATAACTTTTTTTTAAATGGAAACGTGGCGTTTTGGCTTTAAAATCAGAAAGGTTTTGAAATTCTAAATACAAATTAATAAGAGTAATTTCTTGCTAAAAATAATACTTCTCGAGTTATTAATATATTTTCAAATATCAATTTCCGCCCTTCCGTTGATTCAGTCCGAATATTTTACCCAACCTTATGCTTGCAGCGCAGCGGTCGGTCTTTCTTCAACCGCTTCAAGATGTTACAACTTATAAGAACTATTTACTTTAACTAGTCGTGTCTAGACAGGTGTATATCGAAAGTGTTGGAAAATATAAAACAATGTATTTAAATGTATAGGAAAGTCCAGGCGAAGTGTTTCGCTCATTTTTTTCCTTGTTTGTGTGTGAGAACGTGTATGTGCTTGTGTCTGTATCTACATTGCAGCTCACTCGGTTGAAACTGCAAAGAATTGCACTACCCAAGGTCCGTCAAAAAATGGAAATGGTGTTTTACTTAAATATAGGAGTGCTCGAAAAAGAAGCTGACAGTCATATTCGACGGATAACTCATAACCCATATATGCAAGCGCAATATTCTTACTACGCACAACACTCACACTCTATGTGAATATGTTAAATAACCGTTGAAACAACCTTTCATTGCCAGAAAACCATTAGGAAGTTTCTGTTTGATTGGCTACCTGAGTAATTTAACCAAGTATTTGCCAAAAAACGATTAAGTTTCTCAGGTGTATGAAAATCAAGAAATCGATTTTAAGATATTTTAACAGATACACATTGTCTGCGATTGGAAATTACCAGACATGGACATCATAAGAGCAGGCGGGGGAGAGTTACACTAATTAAATATTGGTATTGAAAAAAGATGGTTCAATTTGTATTCTAGGGATTCAAAAGCCGACATACACAAGTGCCATGTTTCCACCACCTTCCGTACATCCCCACCATCAATTTTAATTTTTTTTTAACTTAGAGGTTTAAGTTTAAAATTAGTATGAAGGTATTATAAATAACCATAGCAACATTGCAAAACATCTGAGATATATTCTTCTGGTAGACTGAACTAAGTATTTGCCAAAAAAGTTCTCATTATGTATCGAAAAGAGACCCCGGAAATTATAGAGGCATAACACTGCTTGGTTCCGTATCAAAAATATTTACGAGTTATATAAGAACAGTAATATCCAAAAACATCTCCATACAAGAAGAACAGCAAGGATTTCGGCAAAATAGATCGACCACAGATGCAATATTTATAGTACGCCAAATCAAAGAGAAAGCAATAGAGTTTGGAAAACCTGCGTACATAGGTTTTATTGATATGGTCAAAGCATTTGACAGAGTCAGATTAGAGGACGTATTGGATATACTGAAACACGAGCACATCCCAGAGAAGATAAGACGAATCATAAAACAACTAAACACAAAAAAGAGAACAAAGATACGAGTCAACAAACAGCTAACGCCGGAAATACAAATAAATGCTGGAATCAGGCAAGGAGATAGCCTAAGCCCCCTTTTGTTTAACCTTATAATGAACAAGATAATAGAAGAAGTGAAAAATACAAGTTCGGGCTATAGAATGGGTAATAAAGAGATCAAAATAATATGTTATGCTGATGATGCGGCAATAATATCAGAAAACGAGGATAACCTACAGCGCCTATTGCATCAATTACAATCTACGGCGAAGAAGTACAATATGGAGATAAACACAGACAAAACTAAAACTCTCGTGGCATCTAAAGAACCCATTAGATGCAAACTCGTAGCTAACGACAGGCCAATAGAACAAGTCAGAAAATTCAATTACTTGGGTGTTGAGATCACTAGCGAAGGAAATTTGAGAACAGAAGTATTTAAGCAGGTCAGTAAGGCAGCATCTATCTTCGGCTCCATGAAACAAGTCGTTTGGAAAAACAAATATATGGATATCGAGAGCAAGGTCAGAGTATACAAAACGTGCATAAGACCAATAATGACGTATGGTATCGAAACGCGTGCTGACACGAAAAGAACAAAGACACTGCTACGAACGAATGAAATGAAAATTTTAAGAACGATTGCAGGTAAAACACTATGGGATAGGGAAAGGAATCAAACAATAAGAAATACATGCGCAAAGCAGGATGTAGTCAGATGGAGTAGACAAAGGCGCAGAATATAGAGAGAGCATGTCCAAAGAATGGAAAATGATCGAATTGCGAAAATATGCATGAATGGCAAACCGTGTGGTTCCAGACCACCAGGACGACCACCGAAAAGGTGGAAAGACAGCTGGACATCTGAATCGCAAGAGAATATAAACAGAATCCTCAAATGAACAGGTCTGTGACCTACATGAAAGAAGAAGAAGAAGAAGTATAGAAAACGAAAAATCGATTTTGAAATTTTGACGGATAAACATCGTCAGAGAATAGCATATGCCATACATCATAAAATTAGATGACTCGGTTAAATAGCAGAAGGGGTATGCTATTTAAATATTTAGTGCCCTCATAAAACAGCTAAGTAGATTCGTCTTATACGAATACCAAATAGCCTGAATGCGTTATCATTATCATCCCCACCATCGACGGAATTTCAATTTTGCACTCAGTATGTATTCTCATAATGATGAAACGAAAACGTGTTATAATTAATGTACGGATTACTAGTTTGGTAGAAAAATCACAGTTCTTGAAATTTGTAGTCGATCAACAGAGAAATTGATATTAAATTAAATAATTTATAATTTCAACAATAATTTATTTTATCCCCATAAATGTTTCGACATGTTTAAATGCCATTATCAAAGGTTATATTAAAAAGAAAATCTTTAAGGTTAAAATAAGCAATTATTGCTGAAGTTATAAAGTATTTTATTTAATATCAACGTGAACTTCAACGGAGTACAGCTGAAGCTTATTAATAAAGGGAGGTTGATGCTACAAAAGGAATTCTATTGATTTTAATGCCCGTCTCATTCTCCAACTATGCGAAAAGCACCTTCCTCTTTACGCTATATAAATGAAAAGACAAAAAAGGTTGAGTAATTGTGCCAAATTGTCTGCGCCTTCCCGCGTGTTTCATTTGTTGACGTTTGCATAAAACAAAAACCAAATTATTCATTTCGCGGGCCACTCTGTAGGGAGCAGGTATTTACAAAATACTAAAACAAGTTGGCGGTTACAGAAGGATCCTTACATTAATTGAAAATTGGAAAAATTTAAAATATTTCGTAAATGTTAAAAATTTTTACTATTTTGACAAATCTATAAAAGTGAAGAAAATATTATTAATTTTTTGCAAATTTCGATAATTTATGAAATTAATTCAATTTTATTGAAAATTTTGACATATTTTAATTATGAACATTTTTGCAATTATTTAAATATTTTGATTGCTAGTATTTTCTAAATGCAAACAATATTTATTCGTTGAAATCTCAAATCGATTTTATAATTTAGTGGTCTTTTTTTAGCGATTATCCAATTAAACTGTTCAAGAAATCTCTCTCCCAGAGGTGTTTTCTCAATGGACGGTTGTTCTTATTGTCATATAACGTGTAAATACCGATTTAAAATTCGAAATTCGCTTATATAAAATATCGAAAAGAATTTAGGGGTGACCCTGATGATGGTAGCAAGATCCCGCTTGCGTACAGCGGAAATTTGACATGTGTAGAATACTAATCTAATGTTCTTTTTCGAGCGCGTCTATAGTAAACTAGAGCACTCCTTTCGCTATTTTTTAAAGCAGTCACCTGGTTTCTGATATTTTGCGTTTTCTAGTTGCAACCAGTGTTTATTCGTTGAAATCTCAAAATCGATTTTTCACGTACTGTACATCTTTGGATGATGACTGTTGTTTTTATGGATTACTCAAATAAATTGTACAGGTAACCAACCAAAATGAAACCTCCCAGTGGTGTTTTCTTAATGGCAAGTTGTTCCTATTGTTATGAACATGCTCATACTGATTTTGAAACCGAAAATCGTAAATTTTTGAAACAACCGGGGGTGAGGGAAACCGAGGGGGGTGGTAGGAAAACCGCGCTTGTGCAGATCGGATATTCGACATGCGTATAAGACGAATCTGAGCTTCTTTTTCGAGCACGTCTATATTGAAGTCTCTCTCCACCCTCCTTATTTTTTTAAGTTGTTATCCGGTTTTATAATATCTGAAATTTTGTAATTGCAAACAATGTTTATCAGATGAAATCTAAAAATCAATTTGAACGGTTTAAGTAAACGAACAATGGACTGTTGTTTTTATTGCCATTTAACTTGTTCAAACCGATCTTAAAGTAGAAATTCCAAAACTAGAAAGAAGACACAAAATCGTAGACCAGGGTGGCCGGGGGTGGTATGAGTATTGCGCTTGCGCGTTTCGGCTATTCAAGATGCATAGAATACGAGTCTTAGCTTACTTTTCGAGCGCCTCTACTATTGTGTAGCACCCCTCTCCTTGCTCCCTTTTTTTCGCAGACCGATCTCGCTACGTTGCGGTTTCATTCCCATTGTTTGAAACCTAAATTTAGTTTTCTAGGTAAGGACTCTGGGCTGGAAAGTGTATACGGACGGACCCACAGACACACACAGGCATTCAGCCATCATGGCGAACCTGGTTTTTCGGTATTCTCAGACCCTAAAACGTGCGTAACCGTCAAAATCTCAACTCACAAAATTTCGACGATAACAATAATATCTTTCTATAGCTATACTCTGTTTAACGAGGAAGATAAAAATAGCGTTTAGAATGCAGTATTTTTAAACTATTAATAATATTTTAGCTAAATGTCATAAATATCCAAATTTATATATTTTAGGCTTTCAAAAGAGTAACCCCAATTGAACATTGAGGTATAATAGTAATCTAATCATTCTTGTTCAGTTTACGATACTACATAAACAAATTATTGTATTGCTGTTATTAAATTGCATCTATTAATTTTTGTTTATTTATTTATTATTAAACGATTGTTATGCTTGTGTTTAACAAAGAATTAGAGCAGCGCTAGCTAAATTTTGTAAGTTTAAATAATTGATCAATGTTTGCTCGCCAGTGACTTGAATTGCTGATTTAGCTGTACGCATCATGAATTCAAATTCTCCAGAGAATAATATTTTGGTGGTTTTATTTATCAACTTATGTTAAAAATGGTTTTTGTTATTGTTCTTTGCATTATAAAATATTTGAAAGTTTTAGCATAAAAATGTGAATAATATGAATGTCTTTTAAGCAATACTTAGTAATTGACATAATATACATAAAAAATATATTTTTGACTTCAATTGAAAAGATCTAATAAATTAGCATAAATAACATTATTGCACTATGGCGAGTTTAATGTTAAACAGTATTGCCTTTTAAGGCTGGAAAAATTAATTGGTTTGTTGCTTGGCATATTGGGAAAACTAATTAACCCCGCATGTGGCATCCCCGCATTCCTACCTACAACAGTCTGAAACATGATAATTTAAACGTCTCCATTTAAAGTTTACTAATAAAAAGACAACTGCCTAAAACTAATTATAGTTTCAGATATAGACAGTGGCGTAGATTTTGGGCCCGGGGGCAAGATACCTGAAGGGCCCTGGCCCCATCCTCAAAAAAACTTCAATAATAAATTAATTGATAATAAGAACAATTTCTTCAATAGGAAAAAAATTATTTGCAGTCTAGTAAATGAAAATAAATATATTAAAGCCGTGTCTAATTACAATAAGCAAATCTCTAATTTTCTGAAGTTAATATGTCTGGGTCGGTACCATAATGTGTGGGTGTTGTGTTATTACGAAATATATTCTCACTTCAGTATTTTTCATTGTATAAGTACATACTTACTTACATGGAATTTAAAATGTTTTTTGTTTAATATAAAAATAAAGACTGTCGAAAATCAAAAATTTTTATTGAAAAAACTTTGTAATAGGGAAATAAAAACTCGTGGCAGGGCCCCATGGCCTCGGGCCCGAGAGCCATTGCCCCCTCTGCCCATGGTAGTTACGCCACTGTATATAGATAGATATTTAGGTAAAGATTTTTTGAGGCATTAATTTTAGACAAACGCAAAAAAGAGGTTATTGTTCGAGTTACGTCAAGGTATTACCCGAGTATTGCATTGACAAAGTACACAACAACCAAACCATTAAAAAAATACATACTAAGTGTATATCGAAATTGTTCCTGTCTGGCCAGGTATAAGTGCCACATAAATTACACGATAAATAATTCCTAGTATTGTCATGAAAACAATACGTTCTGTGCTATTTCGGGAACATATATTGGCCTATCGAACTGAAACAAGTACATTCTTATCCATTTTCGATATTTTTTATACATTTCGTGTCTGTTGTGGTAACCTTACGTAATTATTAATAAGCCTATAATTCTCTTTCAATAGAAAAAATAACAACGGCGTAGTCATTTTTCTCAAAGGAAGAATTTTTCACACTATTTTTTTAAATGTTCCCAGAAAAGTCAAAATTTGTAATAGCACATAGCTGCTGTAAATTTTTCTTAGTTGTAGCGCTAATTGTTTAATAATTTGAGAAATAATTGTAAAAGGTAATTGTCTGTCTGGAAATACATTTGCGTAAAATACAAGAACAGCAAAATATTCCTTATAAATAGGCGTACTTCTTCGCCCGGATTTTCTCATCATTAAAAAAAAATTTTTTCGTTTTTCTCAGTATTTATGTATTTTGAGCCTCAACAGTTACTATAAGATCACATCACTGCTAACCTACAGGCAAGCAGTCGTCTTCAGCCACCCCATCACATACGGCAAGGTTTTCAAGCCTCTAATAATTGCAGTGAAAACTGAAATGTTCTTGTAGACACCAGTATTTTCTATTTTTACCGAAAAGAATGTTTAGAGTTAAAAAACTTCAGAAACAAAAAAAGTGTCAACAAAGAGTGTAAGCAAAGGAGAGAAGTTCATTGGCCCTCCTAAAGATTACTTACTGCACATGCAAATAAATGTTTAGATTCTTATTCTACTATCACTGACGATACATGTAGCATGTAACAGGAATGTTTTGTCCTCTCACGTTTATAAAATATTTACTTACTTTTTAACCATATCTAATTTTCGGCGTAAGTTGTACTGGGTTAAGTTTGTTGTCCATTTTTCTCTTATTTTTCTTTTGTCTGTTGTGTATGCTTTTATGTTGTTCCTGTCCAGTCCTCTACTTTCTGCTGCTATTCTTAATTCATCTTCCCATGAGTTCTTGGGTCTTCGTATTTTTCTCTTCCTTATGTTCCTTGCTTAATACACGCTTCTGGATATTATCTCCCACTCTGTTTACATGGTTTTACCATCTTAGTTGTCCTTTTTGTATTTTCTATTCTAAGGGTTGTATTTTCAGTGGCTCTTTGTATGTTTCTTTCTTATTCCGCGTATATTTCTACTTTTATTTGTTTGGATTTCTTTTTTCCTAGGAATGTTTTCTTCATTGCATTGAAGTGTATGCTTGATGCACCGATTATACGATTAATTTTTCCATTTATTTTGCTCACTTGCACCCCTAAGTGTTTAAATTATTTTGTTTTTCGTTTTGTTGTGGATTCCCGATTCCGAACTTATTATTATTGTTGTATTTTTTTTTCACAGCTGATTACCAAGTTCGTTTTCTTCAGTTCTGTATCTTATATTCGTGCTTTGTCCCGCTCAGTTGCTTCTGGTATCACTCTATATCGTCTGTGAATATGTTGTTTGTATTCTTTTCATTATCTAGTTTTCCTGTTGTATGCGGTCCTACTTCCTTTTTGCATTCTGTTACCACAATGTTGAATACTACTGTGAGTAGCGAAGGGCTCAGTACGCAGCCTCTTCTAAGCCTCACTTTTGCTTCGAATGTGTTCGATGTTTTATTTCTATTCCTAAATAGGCTGTGCACTATTGTTACCTCGTCTTGAAACTTTCTATATACTTCTTCTGTTGTAACTCTTTCGAAGGCTTTTTCTATCAATAAAATGTACATGAACTTGCTTATCAGTTCTTCTTTTTGTTTTTTTTTTGCTTGTTTGTCTTAGGGAGATAATTAGGTCCTGTGTACTTTTATTTGTAATGAAACCACACTAGGTATCTTTTAGGGTTGTTTCTATTTTTGCTCTAAGTCGATTCTCTATTCTTGCACACATTTTGCTAAGTCTGCCGAGTAGTGGTATTCCTCGGTAGTTGTTGCATTTCCGTAAGTCTCCTTTTTTCTAATCAGTGTTATAATTCCTATTTGCTAGTATTTCGAGAATTTTCCTTCGTCTATTGTACTTTTAAACACTTCTACTCTTCATTTTTCAACTGTAATCATTTCTGCGGTAATGCCGTGTCCTTAAGGTTTGCCTACTACTTTAGTATCAATATTGCTTCCTCTAGTTCTTTACTTTTTGTTGTTATTTCCATATTGCATCTCTTCCCTCTTTCTACTAAACGTAGGGCATAAATTTCCAAGTTTTAAATATTCATAGAAGGCGTGACGAAGAACAACAACATTAATATGATGTACGCCCTATGCTTTTTTCTGTAGCTTTTTTAATGCTTCCCGCAGTATTATATATTCGCTACTAAACTGAAAATGCTTAACTGCTTATTAATTTGTAGTAACTACCCGCGCGATGGACATCAAATAATCAATAAAAACAAATTAACCCGTTTTTCTTCAAATTGGCCCCAAACATTAGCGTTTAAAATTTTAATTTTCACTTTTGAAACGTTTCTAACTGTATCAATCAATGTCTGTCTTTGATTTCTATAATTGATGATGGTGTATGATAGGTTCGGTTAGGTAAGGTTAATCTTATCTGAAATTTTGTTTTATTAAACTGTAAATGGTAATTTACTACCCGAGGACGATGAAATAGTTGTAAATCAACATTTGTAGATACCTACCCTCCTGAAATGACAGCTGCAATGCAGTTTGCTAGCCTGATTTGAGTTAAATATATTTTCTAAAACTGTTTCACCATTGCAGAATAAAAGAGTTCTTGCAGCTCTTGTGCATTTTTTGGTTGCAGTGGTCTGTATTAATCCGAAACTGTCTTGCTTTGCCGTTCTCGCGAATTTCTTTTTCGCAGCGGTCTGTACTGAACAGCACGATTAACAAGATCAAATCGGCTCATTCTGTCTCTTAGCAGCCAGTAACCTGATCTAAATGTATTTATTTACAAAATTTATGAGCAAACGTCGTTTTTATTGTAATTGGTTAATAGCTGTGTGTTTTTTGATTTTACTTGTACATATATTAAAGTTTTATTTTATTTTTCACTGATATTGATGACAGTTCTCAACACATTTTTCTAAATGCATATTACTTTGTTTGTCGAACAAAAGATCAGCGCCTTGCGACCCAACCGGTCAAGCAAATGATGTTTGCCCAAAGTGGCTTATTTGCATTAAAAAGTGTAGCGGTCTGATGTGTAAGAAAATATGCGCTTTATATAATGGACGCATAAATATGTGAGTTATAATACTATACAGGGTGTTTAGAAACTTGCGGACACGGACTACGGGTCGATATTCTACCATAAAAGCTAAATGAAAGTTCCTGTGTGATTTTTCGATTCGTCCAATATTTTTGGAGTTGTAAAAGTTTTGAAAAATCTGAAAATAATCAAAAAATAAACATTTAAACTCAAATTTAAGTGTTTGATTAGGTACTGAAAATAGATCCATGATAAATCACAACAACAGGAGATAGTTTAAAACGATAATTGACAGGAAAAATTACAAATGTAGTTTAAAGTGCCTAAAAAACTCAACATAGTTAGTCATTTGTTTAAATTCAGTTTTAAATTGCGACAGAATGGCTGAGAATTATTGGAACCAAGAGTATTATGATATGCTGTTGGCACTGGGGGCTTCTAATAAACAAGCAGGACGAGCGGTATGTTTCTACTTTATACGCTACCATTTTTTGGCACTTTAGATTGATTTCAAAATTAGGAACTAAATTCAAACAAATGATGAACTATGAAACAAGTTAATAATGACGTGTTGTTTTCAACAGCTAATATCGTGCCACTGCTTAATTAAACACGTAATTTTGTGCTTTTTCAGACACTGTAAACGACATTTGTAATTTTCTTGTCAGTTATCGTTTTGAACTATTTTTATTGTACTGTATCAAGAATTTAATTTCAGTACTTGATCAAACATTTGAGTTTGAATGTTTTTTTTTGATTATTTACAGATTTTTCAAAACTTTTTTAACTCCAAAATATTGGTTAAATCGAAAAATCGTAGAGGAATTGTTTGTTCATTTTTTATAGTAAAATTCCGTCCCGCAGTCCGTGTTTGCGAGTTTCTGAACACCCTGAAAACAGGATTTAATCAGTTTTTGAGCAATTTTTAACAATTTTGTTTACTCCACATTTTGCAGGTTAAACCATTTTATTATCGTACATACTGCATATAGTACATTGTATTTGTTTGGAACTATTACGATAACCAAAGTTACGAAAACCTTTCTTCACGATCGATTTCTTTTTCGATCATCCATTCTCAAACTGGCACAGGTCGGAGACGTCGACAGTGGAAGCAGCATGTCAATACGATAATAAAATTTGCAAAAATAGCAATGCTAGAGAAACCCATACTAAAAGTCCCAAAGAACGACTGCCAAAAATATGGTACGAAAGTTGGACGTCAGCATCTCTAAAACGTTAGGAAATGGCGAAACCAATTGGTAAAGAAGCGTGTTTATTTGGAAATGACAGGACCCAGTCCTAGGAGGCAGTCCTAGAAGGAAGAAGAAGAATTAATAAGTTTTCTTTATAATTTTGCTTCAAACCATTTTCTCATTATTCAATATGCTTTACTAACCTGAATTAGATTAAGAAAAGTTAATTTCCTATTTCGCTTCCGTTTTTCTGTGTGCATTAGATTGAAACCTGGAAACTTCTTCGCATTTATTTTATTATATTATACCACAGCACAGTATCTGTAACGTGATCGAAAACAGTACTAAACTTCCGTTTGCGTAAATTTGAATATCAAATTTTGCCGTTCGGCTTTTTTCCCACTCAACGGAGGTTTTAGAAAATTTAAGAACGGTAATATTTCTCCGTTTAAATATGTATAAGCAAGCGTTTGCCGTTAGTATGAACCAGGCGTTCTAACTGCATACACGATAAAGCTTTCTCAACTTGGATGGTGAAAAACAGATACAAAATTGCGATATCTTTTCCCAAAACACGTAAAATAACTGCGTAAATCGCCAGAGTAACGATTAAAATTTACTGTAAAATGCATAGCAAACAAGCATAGAATTAATTATTGTTTCGACGAAAAGCAAACATTTGTTTTAGCTTATGAAAGTTTCTTTTACACCAATCTCAGCTTAATTTTAATTTCATCTTATAGAGTTTGCAAACTTTCTCGGTAAACACTGAAACTAATAGGCCTGACAAAACTGTCATTTCCTACTTTCTTTGAATTATTATTTAAACGAATTAGGTCATGAAATGTAATTAGAATTATTAATTAATTTACTAGTGTACATAAAAACTAGTTTCACTTGCTCAAAAATTCACCACAAATGACGTAATGACAAATAGTAAATTGAAACCCAAATGGTGTTGCATTAATTGAGATAGCTGATTAATTGGCCGCATCAATGCGGTATCCGAGCCAGCAAGGGGGAGATAGCATGAGGATTGAGGATGTTTAATGAACTTCATCTCAGGCGGAAATTGTCCAGGGGTTATCATCACGTTTACGTCACATGTGTGCACGACAGTATTTCGGTTTGTTTAATTATGTGCCCGCGATATTATCTTACATTGAGTAGCTACTTCTAAACAATTAATTCTTTGGGAAAACTACGTCGCGTCGTACTCCCTTAGTAACAAAAATTTCTTGTGTGATTGCCCCCATGAACTCGGTCGGTCTTACATAACATCGATGTTATTGTAATATTTTTAAACAGAATAAAAAAACTCTTTAACACAATCGATAAGACAAAATTAGAATGGCAATAATAGATTTTTAATGCTTATCTTATTTTATATTTAACTCATATATTATTTATGTTACACAATATTAATTCTTGATTCCACTTTCAAAGAAATAAAAATAAATTTGTTCGTAAGTGGATCGAGCAAAAATATATTCGCAGTGTCCTAGTGTGGTCAATTTGAAAGTTTGTTGCTGATTGCTACAACTATTATTTTACACGAATTATCCATACATATACAAAAGCACAAAGGGTTTTTTTCTCCCGTTCCTCCAGCGGCTACCGCTTCACCAATTTGGACCATTTTTTTTTAAATGAAAGGTCTTTATCCACAGATGGAACATGAAACATTTTTATATTTTTATTCTACGTCGATTTTTTATTAATAATTATTTTAATTTATAATAAATATGAAGGTCGACTAGACGCGCGTCACTTGGGGCGCCATCTACAATAATGTCGCGTGTCATTATTGGAACTAATGCATCACGTGACTTGACATTTCGCCGGTTCTGTCAACGCTGTCTGTCAGTGCATTGTGTGCTGGGGTAACACTAGTTAAATTTTAATTCTAATCACAGTTTTTGAAAACAACGAAAAACGTGTGTGTGTGTGTGTGTGTGTGTGTGTGTGTGTGTGGGTGTGTGTGTGAGTGTGTGTGTGTGGGTGTGTGTGTGTGTGTGTGTTTGCGTGTAATACCGTTTGCACTATCTCCGTTTGTTTTAACATAATGTTGCTACAAGGGGATTTGATCATGTACATACACTTGGTTTCCATAAGACAATAATGATCAAATTTTCTTCTTGTTCGTACCACTACCGTTTTATTCGGCAAATACGACAACTGCAATAACATCAATTTATTAATTTATTAATTCAAGAGAGGTTTATTTATAAATTCTAGCTTTATTTTGTTGAAGTCCATATTTATTGATTATTTTATTATTATATATCTAATTGTCTAGCCTATATAAATCGAATTACAATGCGAACAATTTAATTTGTAAATGCCTGATTTTAGCAAATCATCTGTTTTTGATTTTGCATTAAACAAAGTGTTTAAAATGTTTCTAGTTGTTTTAAAACTTACTAGTGAGACCCTAGCGCACAATGCACTGACAGACTCGCGTTGGTCGACCCGTCTAAATGCGTCACGTGATGCATTAGTTCCAATAATGAGACGCGGCGGTTTTGTAGATGGCGCCCCAAGTGACGCGCGTCTAGCCGACCTTCATATATATTATAAATTAAAATAATTATTAATGAAAAATCGACTTAGAATAAAAATATAAAAATGTTTCATGTTCCATCTGTGGATAGAGACCTTTCATTTTAAAAAACATGGTCCAAATTGGTGAAGCGGTAGCCGCTGGAGGAACCGGAGAAAAAACCCCTTTGAGCTTTTATATATGTATGGATTTTATATTATATGATATTATATTTTATACAGGGTGTGTATAAATTGGTGAAAGAACTACAAGTGGCGATGTTGGTCATAAAATTCTGAGTCGAAAATCTTAATACCAAAATGTTGGACAATGCTTCCTCTGTCCTCAGGAACGTACATTTGACAACATTGGATCCACACACCACAGGTGTTTTGTTATAATGCACGGTAACTAAGGATCTCATCTCATCTCATCTGCCTGTATCGATCCATATTGGATGTAGGCCTCTCCAAGTAATTTCCATCTGTGTCTGATTCTGGCTTTTTGCATCCAGTCATAGTCCGCCACTCTCTTTACGTCATCTGTCCATCTCTAAGGACTAAGGATCATTGAACGTAAAATCCATGTGAGCGAAAAAAGAAAACAAAAAAAATAATAATTAATACTAATAACTACGAGAAAAGCAACGATGATAGAAAAAGCAAGTCCAATTACAAATTGTGACACTTGTCAAATTTTGACGTTATAAAGACAGAAGTAATTTAGAGTCGCATCACTCTTTAATAATTATTGTTTTACAATGCTGACATATGTATTTTTCACAATAATAAGTTAACGAAGAAATGTTTAAAACACGCTTTTGGGGCTGAAAAACAACATCTATGAAAAAATATTTATTACAATTCTTGTTTCTTCTAATTTGCAGCTCTTTCTGACAACAGATAACGAATTAAAACACTTATTAAAATACTTCATTTTTAAACTTTGAAGATCCCGTGCATACCCAGTGTTTGCGGTTAGAAGAAACACAAGTTGCACTAAACACTACTGTGCCACCTACCTGAGAATGTCAGTTCTATGCCAATTCAACTACTTCTCCAATTTACGGGGGGGTCTTTAACTCTGGTGTCTTCTGATATCAGGTTCGCAGGTTGAAAAAGTCTGCCTTTTCTAACACTCACAAGATCACGGGGAAAAAGCACCTTTGTTCACTGATGGTTATTTATAACAACAACTTTTTTGTTTTTTATCGAAAAAATTGCACACTTCCTTAGGTAAAACACATGTGCCAGTGCAACTATATAAATTCATTAAATAAAACGTTGAATACGGAACACCCAGGAAGCATGGTACAATATTTTGGTATTATGATTTTCGACTCAGAATTTTATGAACAACGTGTAGTTCTTTCGCCAATTTATACACACCCTGTAAAACCAAACAAATACATATAAAAAAAGTTTTGAAACAACCGAAACATTTTAAATAAAAACAGATGATTTGCTAAAATCAGGCATTTACAAATTAAATTGTTCACATTGTAATTCGATTTATATAGGCCAGACAATTAGAAATTTTGATATTAGTAATGAAGAATACTTACGTTGTTACAAATACAAACACCCACATTAATTCAATTACGCTAAACACTTCCTAGAACACAATCATTCCATGACATCTGATAACACCATAAAATGTTTACACTTTTGTGATGATAAACGTAAATTAGATATACTAGAAGGTTTTGAAATTTACAAACATTTAAAAACTGTACCGTTAATGAGCAAGCAAATTGATCTCTTAAATTCTCCTCTATTGGATATTTTGAAATAAGAAATCAAGTCATCTGCAGACGTCACCAAGTACTATTGCTATAACAACACTAACTGTTTACTTTTTCATATAACCTCTGACAATGGCATGTAAACATGCCGAAATAGGTATAAGGTTAAAATAAATAAATGTTGTTGAAGTAATTAAGTATTTTATATACCCATAATCAATAAAAAGAGGTTGATAATGGAGCTAGAAAAATTTAATTAGCGGTATTAAAACGGTTTAAAAGTTATCTAACTTCTCGATCGCAAACTATTCCATTTGATGGTGAAGAATTCACGGATATTTTGAAGGTGTTCCTCGGGGATCTGCCTTAGGGCCTCTGTTGTCTGTATTGGACAAGTGACGATTTAAATATTGTTGTGTCTGATGATAGTGTTATAATTACCCTTAATTTAGTAAACATGGATCTTGAAGTTATAGATAAATTGCTGCAAATAAATTAACTTTGAATATTTCGAAAACAACATTTAGAGTAGTTGTAACAATTCAAAACCGGGAAAATTAATCAGTAAAAATAAAGATGACTTGGAATTAGAACAGGATTTTTATATTAAATATTTAACAGATTCCACATAAGTAACTAAATACCAGATATATATTTCGACAGTAAAGTTCGTATCATCAGATGTTTTTTTATAATATTATACTCGTTGTTATCCCACATTTCGAGTGTTTTCAGTACATTTGAAAGATTGCAAAATTATTTACTTTTTACTTCTTTCAGCCTACTTCTACACCAATCTATGGGATTTGGCTTGTCCAATCACTATTTTCGACTTTTTTCTGTCTTCTAGATTTCTCTAGTTTTTTCTTCCTTATTTGTTAAGATCCGCAACCACGTCCTCTGTTCATCCGTTCTCTGATCTGCCTACCTTCTGGCCTTCAATTTGTTAATATCTTAGACTCCCTATTGTTTCCCATGCGTTCTCTATGTCCAAACCAGCTTATTCTTTTTGCTTCGTTACACATTTTAAGCGCCATCTCCTACCTTCTCTTCTGGTTGGTCCAAATAGTTTCCTAATGGTCTTTCTTTCAAATGCTTTAAAACGATTGCAGTTTTTCCGTTAGGTGCTACTAGCATAAGGATTAGGCTACGGTAAATTTTTAACTGCACTTCTATTTCGAACTTTTGAATTTAATCTACATACTAATTCCGGATCGTTTCTATCTGTGTCAGCTTTAAATGACAAGGGGCTGAGGGCCGTCTTTACAAAAAGCCACATATTTACGCGTTTATTGTCTAGGGCACACATTGTATGTACAGCGGACCACTACAGTTTTCAATGCAGATAAGCTAATTCAGGTTTACACTAGATTTTTGGGTTATTGGAACATAATCTGCTAATAGCGTTATCATTACGAAAACAAACTCCGAGCAGGAAACATGTCTCGAATTTAAACTACTCTTGGCGGAGCAGAAATAGTGCTGTAGATGAGGTTATGTACTCTTTCACTATTTTAAACAGAACACGAAAGGAAGAGATCGCAGATGCAAGTCAGTCGTAAAGTGTTTTTGTGTTTTGTTCATGAAATATAAATTTTTCTAGGCTCCTTGCGTATCTGAGAATATATACAATATTATTGTGCGCATAGTAGCGTAACTTCAAAAAAAAGGCCACAGGTTTTTTTATAACAGAAAATTCACATAATAGTAAAAAAGCGTTGCACAGAGAAAATTATATAATTACATTAAGAATAGAATTTATAAATTACTTATTATAAGAATAAGAACAATCTAACTGGAATTTTAGTAAACATATAACAGCTCTTTTTACTTAAAGCTTTACGAATAGAAATGTATGTCCAGCAGATAAGAAATTTCTTACTGTTCGTGTAGATGTTAGTGCGAGCATTAGAAGAGTGCGCACGTGCTTTCGTATTTATTGGCGTAATTTCGTAATAGACTTACAATGAGTCACAATGTAGCTTAATGCGTTATTTAGTTTGTTGTTATTTTTAAAAGTTTAAAATATCTTTTAATATATTACCTAATATATATTTACTCTTAGATTACAATACTGTTCTTAACTGTTAAATATGTTCAATGCACTCTTTTATTGAATACTTATTATTCTAACTGTACCTTTTTTTATTACTACAAAAACTAATACTTAAAATCGTGGCATCTTTTAAATTTCGAGCCCCAGTGCAATTGCATTGGCTGCAGTGGCGCAATTACGCCACTGCAACCAACACCACCTATATAACAAAGCCTAACAACTGACCGAGTGCGGCCCGCTGACGTCACGCATAAGAGGCCATCCGCCTGCATATAGCCACCATTTTTGTCAGTGTTGAACGTTGATGCGTACGCTACAAGTACTTGTTGATTTGTTTGTGTTAGTTGTTGTGTGTTTATTTATAAAAATGGTGAATAAATGTTGTGTACCGGGATGTACCGGTAATTATAAGGGTAGCTGTGATAAAGTACATACTTTCAAGTTTCCCAAAGACGATGATATAAGAAATAAATGGTTACTTGCTGTTCACAGGGAAGGTTTCAACGTGTCCAATCATTCTGTGGTGAGTAATGCTTAAAATTTAGTGTATGAACGTGTTTCAATTGTAATTTTTTATCGGTTTTTAAAGTAGTACTGACCTGTAATGCAATCAAAATTTGCGTGCAATAAGCCTTAATAACCAAGTTATAAGTTATAGCTTTTTTTCTTGTATTACAGGTTTGTCACAAACATTTTTTGGAAACTGATATTTGCTACAGTGCAAGTGCAGTAGACTGGAAGACCGGGAAAACATTAACGGTGTCTCTAGATAAACCAAAATTAAAAGACGGGGCAGTGCCCTGTATACTTCCAAATTGTCCTTCTTATTTGAGTAAATCGAATCAACATCAAAGGGAAGCACCATCTGCAAAAAAAACTAGATTGGAAGCGGAAGCTCTGCAGCTTGCAATAGAAGAAAGTACAAAAACTGCATTGGATCACACAGAAAAATTCAGCTTTACAAGTTTCGAGGAGTTACAGAGTAAATTAAAACACGTTACTGTTACCGAAAACTGGAATATTATGTCGAAATCACATTGTGTAATTTTTTGTTATTTGAATGTACAAAAAACTCCGCACGATATTTTGTATATTATTGTTAATAATCGTTTAGGAGTTAATATTTTTCTGAAAGGTGTAGAAATCAAAATCAAATGTGTTCCTGAGTTGGTTCAAAATGTGGTTGAATTAGACGAAATTATTAAAGTGTCTGAAAGATTCTTGAAAGGTGAAGAACTTACTAAGCTCGTATCCGATACGATTTTAAGTTTACTTGATTTGTTGGGAAACAAAGATAATAAAGATAAAACCATTCAATTCTTAAAGACACAAATTCAATTGTGTGTTGAATCTAAGGAACGCCACCGATTTGATTCTGAAATTATGGTTATTTCTTCCATGTTGCTTTTCATTTCTCCACATGCGTATAAGTTTTTGAGAAAGTCTGGTATTATTGTTTTACCACATCCTAACACAGTTAAAAATCTATGTTCTAATATAAATGTTAATCCAAATAGTTCAAATTTTTTGAGCTATATCAAAGAAAAGAAAAGTTCTTTACAACCCCACGAATGCTACGTAATCTTAATGCTTGATGAAATTCATATTAAACCATATGTCGATTACAAAGGAGGTAATATAGTAGGTATGGCATATGATAGTCTAAACGTTGCCACAACGGCGCATGTATTTATGATCCAAAGCATACTGTCTGGATTTAAAGATGTAGTTCACATTTTGCCAGTCAATAAAATGAACGCAAATAACTTATTTGGAATAATAAATACAGTATTATTAGGTTTAGAAGATATTGGTTTTAAAGTAGTTGCAATTGTTACTGATAACAACAAGATTAATAAAAAAGCAGTTTCGAATTTTGCAAACCCTCCCCAAAATAGCATTGTATACCCAAATCCGACAGATAGTAGTAGACCTTTATTTTATTTAAATGACTCTGTACATATATTCAAGTGTATTCGTAATAATTGGTTAAATTTAAAAACTTATCGTTTAACATTCTGTTTTCCAGATTTTGATAACTTTGAAACAATACGCTATGGTTCTTTTGTAGCAATTAGGGAGGTCTATAACAATGAAAGACATAAATTGTCAAAATTTGGCTATGGACTAAGTCTTAAAGCACTGTGGCCTTCAACTTTTGAAAGGCAAAATGTTAAACTGGTAACTCAAATTTTTAATGATAATATTGAAAACAGCTTACTTGAGCTAGGCCCTAAAAATAACATCCACAGTTATGAAGATACTGCAAAATTTATTAATATAATTAAGACATGGTGGAATATTGTAAATGTTAAAACTCCTTTAAAAGGTTTGAGACTAAAAAATGATATGCAAAAACCATTAACAAATGACCCACTAGATGCGGGATATAATTTTTTAAATAAATTTTTGCACTGGCTAGACAAATGGGAATCCTTAGATATAGAGGGAAAACTCACAACAGAAACACAAGGTGCATTAAAACTAACAACCTATAGCTTATTGCAAATGACAGACTACTGCATTAATGAATTGAAAATGACGTATTTCTTGCCAGGAAAAATCCAGACTGATGCTCTGGAAGATAGATTTGGTCGTTACAGGCAACTATCGGGATCTCAGTATCATGTGTCCTTAAGACAGATATTTGAGTCTGAGAAAAAATTAAGATTATTGAGCATGTTAGATTTATCTTTAAAATCAGGTTCTAATCACAGAATAATAATAAAAAAATTGGACGACGATCATGAATCTGTTGATGTAAGTTCTGAAGATAACAATATTGTTACTAGCGATTTTGAAAATATTGGCGTTTCTGATAGTGATTTAAAAGACATTGAATCTGATCTTCCAGTATTAACTTACATAGCCGGTTACTGTTGTTATTCTGTTATAAAAGCCTTTAAGTGTAACAACTGCAAAGAATTTTTAACTGTGGACAAAGAAATGGCAAACGAAATATCAGATAGGTTAATATTTAAAAGAGATAGAGGTGGTTTGCGGTTTCCCCGAAAACTTCCGTTGATAGTTGTAATGAACAGTTTTGTAATTTTACAAAAACTTTTAACAAATGAGTGTTTTTTAAAATTAAAAAATCAAAGATCTACGGCTTGTGTAGTTATTATAGAGAAAATTTTTAGTTACGATGATATTATAGAAAGTGACTGTACTGAACATTCTTGTACCGATTTATGGAAGAAAATTGTATTTATTACGGTGAATATTGTATTAAATAAGTTTTGTAAAGTTGCAAATAATAACACTGCAGAAAGTGTTAAAACAAAAACTGCCAATAAAAGAAACAGAAAACTTGATACAGTTAGTAACAAACCCAGTGAAAACCTATCGAAAAAACCCAAGAAAATATCTAAACCCAAGACAAAAACTCAACAAAAATCACCCTTTACTAAAATATAGGTAAACATTTTTTTTTAATTTATGTTACAATATTTAATTACCTATTAAAATAAATAATTCATATACCTACATGTCAAATGTATTTTATTTGTGTTTATAAGGGGTTCCTAATATTTAATTTTTTTAATAAAAAAAACAATCCAAAATCGCATTACAAGTGAGCATGTTTTGGAACATCGCGTGTTTCTATAAGCACTTGCTGCTTGGCCTCTTAGCAGTGACGTCACAGCAGAGCTGTCTGGCTTTGTTATATAGGTGGTGTTGGTTTCTATAAGCACTTGCTGCTTGGCCTCTTAGCAGTGACGTCACAGCAGAGCTGTCTGGCTTTGTTATATAGGTGGTGTTGCTGCAACTGCTTATTCATTGCTTTTTTAAATTTAAAAAGAGCCTGGGGCGAATCTCACTAGCTGTGCTCTTTTTTTTTATTTGCGTACACTGCCCGTTCTCCCGTTTGTATCCTTTCTGTTATTTATTCGCCTATTTTCTTGCATTGGTTAAGTTACGAGGGTAGGTAGTTAAAGCTTCTACAATTTTATGTTTTTCGCTGTTTATTTGCAGGCTCCGTTGCTTTGCTTCTGCTTTCAGGAGTTTCATTGCTTCAG
Organism: Ctenicera cuprea; assembly: GCA_958336395.1. Classification (NCBI taxonomy): domain Eukaryota; kingdom Metazoa; phylum Arthropoda; class Insecta; order Coleoptera; family Elateridae; genus Ctenicera; species Ctenicera cuprea. The sequence goes on along the minus strand of OY284494.1, from coordinate 9,564,730 downwards.
TGTGATTTCTTATTCCTTCTATAGCTAAATCATCGGCATATATACATGTTTGCACTAATTTTATGTTAATCTAAACCATTTTATTTATTTTTCACATGGTGGCTTCCATTCCTAATTTAAATTATGTTGCTGATAATGTCTCATGTTAAGGGGTGCAGTTTGCTGCTGTTGGAGTGCTACTTTGGCTAGGCTATCGTATATGTTGGTGCCATTTGTACTAATTCTATTAGTTTCTGCGGTATTCCGAGAACCTGTAGGTCGCTGTACGTCACGGATTAAACTGTCAATGGCTTGTTTGAAGTCTCCGAAAAGGTATGAAATTGGGATAAGATATTCTTGACATTTCTCGAGCGTTTGTCTGATTATGTGTATGCTATCTGTCGTTCCTTTCCCTGGTCTGAAGCAATTTTGTTTTTCGTTTAATATTTCTTCGGCATATGCGGCTAATCTTCTATTTACCAAACTCGGGATAACAAACTTAATTTTCAAAGCAATGTAAATTTCATTATTGAGAAAGTTTCTAAAAAGATAAGCTTTTTAGGCAGAATATCCAATAAACTCGGTACTCAGGCCAGGATTTTAGTGCATAAAACCATTATTGTCCCCCATTTTGATTACTGTGTGAGCATATTGTTTCTATGTCATGTCGGAGATTTACAAAGATTGGAGGAGCAGCACAACAGAGCCATGAAAATCATCGTACAATGTTCAAAATATGCGAATACAAATTTGATGTTTCACGCCTTACAATAGCTAAATATTAAACAGCGTATTTATTTTGTAGCCATTTACTGATTTTTAAATTCATTAAATTTACTAATAGAAATGTGTGTCTTAAAACTGAATTTAAATGCTAATATTCATAATATAACACTAGAAATCTTCTAGATTTTGAATTACGTAAATTAACAAAAATGATGTACACAAAATTCTTCAAAGATAAGGCTCTAAAGATAACTCGGCCGTTTGGACGCGGCCGTTTGGAGGTGGAAGCCGTTTGAACGCAGGGACGTTTGGACGCAGGGACGTTTGAACGCGAGGAAGTGTGAACGCGAGACGTTTGAATGCAAAAACGTTCGACACTAGGTTTGAACTTTTCTAGTTATTCCAAAACATCAAGAAATACGAATGTTGCATGGCATAACACGATAGAGGCGCATTGCTGATGGAGCTACCCCTAAGAACAATAAATTGTTTGTCTTTCTGTACCAACTAATGTAGAAAATGCCATCTTTCTAATTACAACGCTAAACGTAGACATAATTTGTTCAGGACGATAATACAGGACATTTTCGCGTTTACTATCTTGATCTGCTGTGTTCTAGTCGCCATGGACGTATTGTGTGTATACCAAAATCTTATCCGCTTCTGAAGTACTCCTTCGTTGGTACATAGCCGGAAAAAAAGTAAACTAAATATAAATTTTCCTAAAAAGAATTAACACTGATATAGTACAATTAATATTACATTTTTATAAATATAATCATAGATTTTCAAAAGGTATTATACAGCAATTGTGTTCTTTAAAAAAAGAGGAAAGCGAGGAGGAAGGCCAGGTTGAAAATGAAGAAATCGAAAACAGACAGAATGACCCAGAGGATACAGAAGTCCCAACTATAGAGAAAGAAGAATATGAAAAAGCAATAAAAAAGTTCAAGGCAGGCAAGGCGGCGGGAAAAAACAAAATAACGCCAGAAATGTGGGTGAATTTGGGAAAGAAAAGTTATTAGATCCAATGAACACTCGATAAAGGCAAAGGAAGTACCTAAGGACTGGCAAACGGGTATTATAATACCCCTGTACAAAAAGGGAGATATAAGGGAGTGCAAGAATTACAGACAAATAACATTATTAAGCGTTCCCGGAAAAGTGTTAGCTACGATACTAGAGGCGAGAATAAGAGAAACGATAGAAAGAACAATCACCGAAACACCATGCGGGTTCAGGAAAAACAGAGGTACACGAGACTTAATATTTCCACTGAGACAGATTAGTGAGAAAGCACTAAATAAAGAATAAGAAATACACATAATATGCTTTATAGATCTGGAAACGGCCTTTGATAAGATAAAAAGAGAAGACGTATGGAAGTGTTTTAAAAATAAGGGAATAAGACGGAATGAATCGATGCAGTAAAAGCTTTTAATAAAAGAAATACCAATGTTGTAAGGACAAGAAATGAAGAATCACCAGAACAATATTCAAGAAATAATTACAAACGTACCTTTGACATCAATCCCTAGGTTAACACAGCAACCAGACCTCTCTAATTGTTTGTGTGAATTAATCAAAGTCATGACTTAAATTTCCATAGATACCTAGAGCTGAAATTTAACTTAAGACTAGTGGTTAGTAGAAACGGAAAAGTAGGAAGTGAAATAGAGGAAAAGATATCTGCAACGGGCAGGCTGTTTAATGCAATAAAAACAAATTTCCTGGCTAAAGCTAAATTCCCAAAGGAAGTTAAAGTGACAGTATACAGATGGATAGGTCGAGGAGGGCATGTGGCGTGGCCTCCACGTTCTCCTGATTTGACCCCACTTGATTTCTTTTTGTGGGGTCATGTTAAAACGTTAGTGTATGCTACCCCAGTTGAAACTGTAGAAGAACTTACGGCGCGTATTCTTGCTGCATGTGAAGAAGTTCAACAGACTCCTGGTATATTTGGAGCGGTGCGCAGGAATTTACTTCGTAGATGTGCTTCGTGTGTAGAAGCTGGGGGGCGACATTTTGAACATTACACTATAATTTTGTTAGTTTTTGAATTAGTTATTGCAAATTTTTCAAATAGTTGATTTTTGTTTTATTATTTTGGTTTTTTCTATTGCTAGTTTTGAAACATTTTGTTAATTAATTTATTTTAAATTTAATTTGAATTTGAAAAGTGGGAAAGAGGACTTTATTTGTCCTGTATTAATTTCCGTCGTTATGGAAACAAATAGTAGGTAGTAAATTGAGTTGCCTACATTTAGGCGCTTCTTAAAGAATCTTTGAGAAGCTCTATCCCTGAAAGGAAACACTTTTGACCACACATTTATTAACAAATTTTGTTTGCTTTTTTGCGTTTTGCAAGCCCTAGAAGTTAGTCTCTCCAATTCATTAACACCCTGTATAAAAAAGTAGTGGTACAGCAGCGAATCGTGGACTATGACCGACAGACTCAAAACCAGAATGAATAGTGCGAAAATTTGATTTTTCCAAAAAATAGAAGGTAAATCGCGTATAAACAGAATAAGAATTGAAGTGTATAGAGAACAGTTAAACACATAAATAGTAGTGACAGTAAAGCAAGAAAGGCAGTTAGGCTGGCTAGGCCATGTACAAAGTATGCCAGATGAACGAATAGCCAAAAAAGATGTGCGAAACCAGAACACAAGAGAAAAACAAAGTCGGAAAACCAAGAAAAAAGTGGGCAGAAGACGTGAAGATTGCAGTATCGGAAAGAGCAGTAGAATGGAGTGAGGTCAGAGGATTAGCGCAAAATAGAAAACAGCAGAAGGCACTATGCAGTAGCGACAGAACCCAACAACAGTAGCAGTACGCAACAGCCACATCTCAACGCCGCCACAAGCCTTACACCTAACAGTAGAAAGGCTTATGATTAAGTAAGTAAAAAAACTTAATATCATCCGCAACAAGATATACGAGTATGCACAAACTCTAACTAGGAAAGTTAGTTCTAGGCTGGATGAGTATATATTAAACATTAAAGGTAAGAGGTTTGGTTATTTTATCGTACTGTTAAGCTTACTAGTAAGCTACTATACAATTAACAAAAAGGATCCTCGCATATTGACTTGTTTTTAGTAGCTTGTGTAAAACTTTGTTTCTGTCTTAAGAATTTTAATTATTTTGTGACAATAAACACACAAAAATATGTACGTATTTAATAGTTTTATTATCAGTACTTAAGATACGTTACATTATTCCACAGTTAATTGTTCTAAATTATTTTTTTAGTTCCATATCTATTCTTCTTTTAGCTCGAACAATTTTAGATAGAATGTAGAAGGAACCCCCGTTTGTTTTCTTATTTGCTTCAAATAGAAAATTATACCTTTGTTTTATTTTTTCTGAATCTAATTTCGTAACGTTCAGAATTTGCATTGCTTCTTCTAATTCTAAACCACAGGTGCGTTGGTTGCTTCCACTTGCCAAACGTTTACTTTTGTATCGAATTTCTGCTGCTTCTTTGCTAGTTGCTATTTCTTGTATGACTGCTTTGTAAACTGTTTTACACATTACCTTAGTTCCATTAGCGATAATTTTAGCTAATGGTATCAACACCTTGTGTAGCATATTTGATGATTAACATTTAATTTAATGTTGCAGTTACAATTAGAAGAAGAATTGTGTACCTTTTATAATGTGGTAGTCAAAAATGAAGTAACATCTTAATAGGCTCTATAGTTTTGTATTTTAAATTTTCCTAAATACGTATTATGACATAAAACTTCACAAAAATTTTGACACTAAATATATGTTTTAGCCAAGGTTGCTTGATAGGTTAAGTTAGGGTACTACAACTACCCTAATCTAACCTATCAAGCGACCTTGGTCTTAGCCAAAGTGTGTGGCCAATACAGACCAAAAATTGGAGAATTTGTAAACATCTGAGATACCAAATGGCGTACCGGACAGCTATTGGAAGCCGCCACGGTAGAGTATAGAACATGGTATGCTGTTGCTAGGACCAAATTTCGTCAACTTCTGCGCAAGTGTAAAAACTTGTTGAGAAACCCTGTTTTTATCAGTGCGCAGGCGCAGTACGTGTACTTCTGTCAGTTGATAATGTCAAGTGGAATGATAAAGAGGTAAGGTGCTTCTAATTTGTCAACAAATTAGTGTTTAAAGTAAGTTTTACTTACTTTATATAATGAGTATCTGTATATAAAATACTTAATCACTTTAACAGTATCTATTTATTTAAACCTTATACGTATTTCGGCATGTTTACTTTATATACTTTATTATGAAGCGCTATGTACGAAATATAATAGTAAGACAAAAGGTTAGCAATAAAAATTCCTGTTTAAAAACACACAAAAACGGAAATTTAATTAAGAATAACAAATTAACACCATCGCAGAATTTTTGCACTACAGCAATATGCTTTATGCTAATAACGGAACCAAATAATAAACTCGGCTCCAATAACAATCTCATTACCAGTTATTAATTCAAGATCGTTAATGTAATTAGCACATTCCTCCACTATAGCCTCAAATACGTACTAGACTGCTTTTATACTATCTTCTAATTCGCACTTTGTTAAATCATAACTACAAACACGTATTGAATAGCTCTTACTTTTGAGTATTTATATTGCTTTTATTTAATGAAAACCACTATTTTCTTCCTTATACCTGGTTTCCTTTCTCTTTTCCTTTCAGAGAAAGAAAACTCCTCTCTCTGTTTTTCAGAACCTGCTGTAACTAACCAAAGTTCCTTTCTTTCGTCTTCTTCCCCGATCTGCTATTTTTAGATAAATAACTCTCAAGATCAACGAATGTTCCATTTTACATTTGTCAAAGTATAAAAACGTCATTTACATTCACAACCCTCAAAAATGACATTTAACGATTCACAAAACAAGTAAGTCTTAAACTTGTTATATCTTAAACCTCTTAAACATTTCTAAACTAATTCATAACTAAAATTAACATAAACCATAATCGTACCAGTCTGATTGTGTTCCTCTATTTTTCAGTGAAGGCAAACTCCACAGAAGCTGAAAAATATAAATAATATAAATTAACACGTTTTTGAATTTTTAACAAGAAAATATACCAAAAACACGCATCCCTGGGTTATAAACTTTGAATACCAATAACATACTGTCTTCACAAATCTGTGATTGTAATGCAACAAGCATTCGAAAGACTTCCATTAAGGAATTACAATTCTTCAGTTTAAACATCTCAGCTTTAAGATATCGTAGCAATACTAACCAACAGAAGTGCACAGTTGGCATGCGCGATACTCCTACAAAAATTGTAGACATATCTTCTAGTACTCATGATATTATAAGCCAATATTCAACCAATATGAACTATCAAGTTACGCTTGAATATTTGCAGTTCCCAATACACCCAAATGCACTTGATTTAATATGTGCTGTTTACTGTTTTCATGGGTCACTCAAGTGTAGTATCTCACGAATTCCCGCACTCACTGGTTCATTTAGCATCGCCCTAAAGAGAATGCATAGAAAACAGAAAAACCTGGCGCGCGCGCCACGGAGTTTCTTTGAAGTAGTTTATTAAGATTAGCAGGGATTTCCACTATATTAAAAATTAGGGAAACATCGATACTTTTTAATTTCAACAACACATTTTTTGGAAGTTACGTGATTTTAACTACGCACATCAATTATCTCTAATAAAACAAGTATTTTTTATTTCTTGCATATCTTTGATAACTCTATAAATAAAGTTCTTATAACCATTTTTGATCCGAGGTCTTGCGCGCATTACCTACCGCCTATACGTAGTCGCAGAGCGCGCCATACGTAACCAACGCCTTAGTTCTGGAGCAGGTGGCTTGTACCGGCTGGAGATTACTAGAAGTAAATTTCAGTCACTTTTTAACGCGCGACTATTTAAAACGTAAAAAGTATGGTAAATTACCAGCGACCTGTTTCACCTATTTTTTTAGGATAGGTAACGTTGCCGGTCTATCAGCATCAATCGACTGGTAATGCACACTGCAGTGGGCAGCCCCGCTGGTAGGCTAAAATTGCAAAACACTTATGCAGTAATAATTAATTTGATAACGCAGAACTATAGAGTGCAGGGCTGTTCGCATGTTAAAATTGAGACACTGTTATATGATCTTACTTTATCCCGGTACGGTCCTGTACATTCTAGACGCGCATAACCTTGGACGCCGGAACGGCTTAACCGTCCCGCGTCCCCAAAAACTCACTCAGCTTCCAGCAATAGTAACGCTCAGACGTGTACATATACGCTTCCGCTTTCTTTCTTCGAAATATACGGTCGAGTTACCGTCATGTAAAACAGTTAGTTAACGCCAGGAACAACGTAAAGTTTTTGTGGGTGACGCTCGTTTGGTTAGTGTAACACATCAAATTACCGTTTCCTTGCTACGACAATTGTCGACCTCTGTGCAACATTGAGGGTTCGCTAACAAACAGAAGAGCAACATTTGAAATTTCAACTGCCGCTTCCTGCTTGAATTTCTATCGTCTAAAGACGGATCCAAAGTCACCACAAGTTCTAAGCTTGGTTTCCCGGGCTACATTTTTACCGCCTGTTACCGCTTCGCTACCGTCTGTCGTCCCGTTCTATCTGCATCCCAAATTCCCGTTGTAACAAGTTCTACCGGGAAGTACGTAATCCCCTAATCCCCTCATGGCCTAAACATCGATAAATAAAGGCCAATATTTCCACCAGGTGAACGACATTACTGTAAGTAACTTTGTACTTTATATCGCCTGTGTTTCGTTCCACGTTTAGAAGCCATCAGCCGTCTTGGACTCAGTATTATAACTTGTTGCATGCTTGATAAATTAATTTAGAGTTACCGTTTCCTTTTGTTCTCGAGGTCTAGGCCAATAAGTGAATACCTTTTTTTTGTTAAGGAAAAGCTTGTCAGCTTGGAACGTCGAAAAATTACGCAACGTTGCCACATTACTTGTGCATATATTTAATTACTTGTTCTACAATTTGCTTTTGATATAAGCTGTTTTAATATTTTATTCAACCTTTTTATACATATAACCTTATTATTCAATATATTTAACTGTGTAGCGTGATTTATTCATTATCTACGTAAGTAAGCCTTATTCCTATTTTGTAAGCATATATTGTGTTGCTTGATCTAGTGGAAAACGGCCTAAGGTAAGTCACGACCAGCTCAACGAGCCGCCCAGGGGGGATTTCCTGCTTCTCCGCCCCGGGACAAAGAACCGCTCACTTCCTTCCCTCTACCTCAACCATCAGAGCAGGTGGCGCCCTTAACATACCCTAAACTCGATTTCGACAACCCTTTTGCTAGTACGGAACCTCTTCCGACCCTAAGCTTCGAACCACGCCGTCTCCGCTCAGAGTCTTTAGCCGCCAGGCATACCTTGTTGCTACGGTGCCGAAAAATCACCTTTAGCCTGTAACAACACTTACTTGGTATACTAACCCAAAGGCATCTCGCATCTGCCGTCTAGCAACTCGCGCCTTATATTTTGTAAATTTAAACTTTTCCTGACTTCGTATAACAATTCGCTTTACCGAGGCTGTATGACCACTTCTGTAAGTTCACCCAGGCTTGAGATCGGCTATTACGGAGCTAAGGCGGATAATTGCTACAACACAAAACGGTCTCTAACTTGCAAATGACGCGATTTCGGGCGTACGATATGTTTATAAATTATATTCGAGTATTTAATTCATCTTGACGGTGCGTCTCGTATGTTACGAAGCACCCTGTGTACACCAGCAAACCGCCTACTTTTAAATTATTCAAAAACGTTACGGCTACCTTGCATCACTGCGTATTAGCAGCTGCTTTTTTAAATTTTCCGCTATTTCTTCGTCTGCTTTTAGAGTTTCGCTTCTTTCAACTTAACCTCCCTCTGTCAGCTTAAAAAATTGAATTTAACAAAGTTGTGCCAAAAAATGTGGGTATAATTATTAGGAACAGACGCTTACTATTAATTTGTGTTACTGGAAATGCTTTTACATGAACAATATTGACATTGGCGATTGCAAATAGTTATTTAAGTATCAAGGAATGTAAGGACGTAATAACACCCGAGGTAGGCGAATACGAGCTGAGGCGGAGCCGAAGCTTGTCGCCTGCCGAGGATGTTATTAGTCGATACATTCCGTGTTACTTATTAAATTTTTCACGCTACCGGCAATGTAAGTAGGCCTACAGGTAGAAATTTAATCATATTTTTAAAAGTTCGTTTTGACAGCTGTCATCGGAATTATTTTTTAAAAGCTCCATTATTCTAAGTTGTCTGTGTTTGTTACCATATCAACGAACAGTTAAAATCAACATTATTTTCCTAGGAACGTAAGCGACACTATTAAGTTCCGTCGTCAAGGGTAACTAGTACACGAATGTTATCAGCCACTTACGATCCCTGTAGCTATGGATGTAAGGCCTACTTACACTGCCGGTAGCGTGAAAAAGAAGTTATGTCATGTCATTACAGATTACGTATTCGAACCGACAAAGACAACATGTGAAATTTTGAAATAGGAGAGAGCAGAATCTACAAAAAGATGAACAGAAACCATCGTTTTAACGTCTTGGCCTTGAATTACAGCGTTCTAAAATAACGAGTTCTTATTGGTTGAATAAAAAAAGCTGCCGTTTTTCCGCTGAAGTGCAAGGCTGGCGGCTTAAGGGCATAAAACACCATTTATTACAATACAATCAACCTTTTCTATGTCCTAAAGTGTAATCACCTATAAAACGTTTTATTTACCTTGAAATACCTACAGCTTTTAAATGAGGTTTCTCGGGCTATCACCAGATTTCTTATTTTTTAAGTCATTGGTATTGGCACAATTCTCAATACAAGCCTTAAACAAACAATTAAATTTACATTTGCGTCAATCGATTTCCAAGATATGAAACTAAGCGCAACTAATAACTAAAAATAACCAGTCAAGCTTGTGTTGCGAAACCGTAAAGGTACTTGAAGTAATACTGAAAAAAACAAAAACAAACGCTGTTTGTTTTGACTTTTGTTATTCGGTCAAGTTACATTATCTCAACAAAATCACAGTAGTGAAAATTCTCAATTATTTTATTTCTGCATTTAATCTCACTTCTAAATTTCTTGATACCTCAAAGTATAACTTACATGACTCTATATGAAAACTTAACATTCACTTTTACTGTTCCAGCTCCCATCAGTTTTACTGTGTTACAGTTTATTTTCAAGCTCAGTAAGATTTGTATTGTTCTGGGTTATATCGCATGTCTTCTTTCGATGTGTTGGCCAATACCAAATCGCTTGAGAAGAAGGCCTGCTGCATTCTTTTCTTGCTCTTTTGTGATTTATTCGTTGCTATTTTGTATTTCTGAATGATACTGTCGATTAATATAATAAATACTAAGGAACTGAATTTGTTCACTTTTTCGACAGTAATTCTCCGAACATCTCGTACAATTTTTTTTTTTACATTTGTCGTTTATTTGCAATCTGCTACAGTAGCAATAAGCAAATCAGATGAATACAGAAATATAACATTGCACAAAGTAACGTGTGAGAGAACGTCCTATGACGTTCCCCGTTGTGGTTAACTTATATAAATAATTACAGTGAATATTGCCTAAGTTTATTAGTAACGTGTGGGTAGATCTAGCGGTTTAAAGCGTTTTAGTCTGCGCACATCAGCACTATTGTCGAGTAAGTTTAACGCTAACGGATTCGGATGTGATTCTAATCTCTGAAGATATTTTGCACTGCACTGAGCTATCTCTTCTTTCACTGATGGCACTTTCAAGTCGTTAAGTATTTCTTTATTAGGAACAAAGTATGGTGCATTGGTGATTATACGGAGCGTTTTAGATTGGAAACGTTCCAGGATTTCTATGTTTGAGTGAGATGCCGTACCCCATAATTGGATACCATAACTTCAGATTGGTTTCAGCACACATTTGTAAACAAGTAGTTTGTTGGCAAGCGAAAGTTTGGAGTTGCGGCCAAGTAACCAGTAGTATTTTCTTAGTTTTAGGTTGAGATGTTTCCTCTTTGTCCAAATCGTACAAATTTATACGTAAGTCTTGTTGTATTTGTGTAAACCTTGAAATTGTTTTTATTACATCACTTGCTATCCCTCACACCTCTCTCGCCCAATTCCTTGATATCCGATGAAATGACTTCGTCGGTAGGGCGTATACCTACGTATTTCTTTACGTTGCTCAATTATTTTTCTTATTACTTGTCTAATAATAACGAAAATGTGGAGCTACGTCTACATCTATACCCGCACAGAGCTTCATCAAAATTCAGTTATTTTCGAACAATTTTTAATTTACTTTATCAGTTGTATATAACAAAGATGTCGTTCTACATTTTACTTTCCCATACCTTCGGTATAGGAAAGGATTGTATTCATAAAAATTTTCGAAATTTAGATCTAACTGAAATACACGTTTAGGGGCTCAAGGAACCCAAAAAAAGTTTTTAAGAAATGTCTGTGTGTGGGTGGGAGACGCCTCTACAGGCAAAAGTACTGGACCGATTTTGATGAAATTATAAATCAAAAGGTATATCGAAATGTGTAGTTCTAGTTAAGCTTTTCGAAAAAATCTAAAACCGAAAACGGAAGTTAGACGTGTTTTTTTGTAGCGTTTTTTTCCAAAACAAAATTTCGAAAATTTGAGAGGAGAACTTAAGGCCAATCAAAAACTTTTTTATCGAACTCATTAGCTTCAAAATGGCGGCCGCTACAGCTTTTTGAAAAACTCGACTACAACGCCCATTTACTCAAAAACAAGTTGTCTAATCGGGATCAGCTACCATTTGTTTGAGAGCTTTTCCTAGGTAGTATAGGATAAAATACAATACGAATTTTAAAAATTTGAAAAATATCGTAATGAAGCTGTTTCAAAATTTTGAAAAATTTGAAAATTTTTAAAATAAATTTCTCAAAAACTGTTTACACGATTTTCTTTAACTTTCTGAGCCGATAGAGCTTACATTAAACTACAAATTTGTTTTTTACATATTTCCCAAATTTTACTTTAACGCCTTCCAGGAATTTTCGAAAAATTTTAAATTGATTAGTTATTGATTCCGAACGCAAACGCCGATCGTTATAAGCTTTTATCAGTTCGATAGACTATTCAAAGTAATTTGTTAGGATACCTATACTAACATTTTCTACTATTTTCAAAATTAAGAAAAAAACGATACTTTTAATATCAACAACACGTTTTCTGCCATTATGTGATTTTAACTCTAACCTATTAATTAGCTCTAGTTAAGAAATACATTTTTCATTTTTTGCATATTTTTGATAACTTCCCAAATAAAGGTAATATAGCCATTTTTGTCCGACATCCAATGCGGAATTTGTAATCCGCCGACAGGCGCGGCGGCGGGCGCTACTAGTGTCTAGCCCCTTCGGCCTTCATCTAATATTGGCTCGCATATGTGATAATAAATTGCATTCAATAGAAAACAAATCCTTTTTTAAAATTTATTACCAGACTTGTGTGTTAGTGTGAATCAGTGAGTGAATGCAAATTTGTCTTCGTATTTTTTCTTTAAAAATATAACTGCTCTTAACAAATAACCTCGCGTAAACAGCAAAACGCAACAGCAGTGTTTTAAGAAAACTATAAAATAAAAAAAAATTTGGTCCCAACCGAGATTCGACCCCGCAACTACTTATGCAGTAAAAAAGTAGTACACCCGAACACACCCTCATATCCATCTGTGCCACTACGAACTTGTGGTTTGCACACATTCCAGCTGCGTGCAGAGGAGGTGCACAAGTCATGTGAGGTAGGATCGGCTGTATGGCCAAGGGGCTTGACGCTAGTGCCGGCGCTTACCTTGCTTTGGTGCAAGTAGTCGCTGCTTCTATGGGTAGAGTTACGGTACGGGAACCAATTGAACAGGCTATCGCAAATTCAAATTCTCGCTGCTTGTTTTCTTAGAAATTTAATACTCGCTGAACTGTACAACGTTATAATTATTAAAAGTTACACTTTTGCAAATACGGCGACGGCGAGTATTAGTGTCTAGTATTGGTTACAATTTGTTTTTTTTTAATGCCTTAATTTCACTGTGGCGCTTTTTATGAATTTGGATGGATGAAATAGAAGGTAAAAATTATAAAATTTAGACTTTTGCAAATACGACAAGTTTTAGTATGGGAAAGTCCACTCGAAGTCCACACATCAGCTTTTTGATATCCTTTTCGTATATAGGGGGATGTTTACTGCCATTTTCGAGTGTTAAGGAATTATTTTCTATGACCACTATCTTGTCGTGTCTGAGAACGTTTGCACCGTACCTTTAGGTCTCGATGTATGCACCAAATTTTACTTATATTAATTAGGTCACTTGCGGAATATGATGTGTCGTCCGCTTAGGTAGGGTCACTTTTTTACGTGACCTGCCAAACTTGGTCCTAGTAAGCAAACCCTTGAAGTTAGTGTAAAGTTTGTTATGGCATACGTCAAGCTACAAAAAGCTAATAGTATATGGTTTGGTTTCAAACAAAAATGACAATAAAGTATCAGTAATAAGAAAGTTTTAATACCACCATGAAAATATTTCCGTATTTATTTCAAGGTAGTCTATCATAATTGTGTTCATATAGTTTTAAGGGCTCTATTGTAAAAAAATTATTACAAAAAATATTAATCACTTTCATACGGAAGTATTTTTGGCCATTGCAGTAACGTAAAAACTAAAACCTCGAAATTTTAACTTAAATCTCAGAATTTCGAGTTTAAAGTCGAAATTCCGAGATTCTAATGTTTGCATTATTTATGGCCATTCTACGCTTTCGTTCTTTGACATCCAGGTTCAGTTTTTTAATTACTTCTACCTATAATTTTTGCGGTACACCACCACATTTTAAATTTTAAACTCGTAACGAAGATTATCAAGCGCTGGATGATATCACTTAACACTACACATACAGTTCTGGTTGAATCCGGTATTTACGGAGATACAAAATTAGCTATAGAAAATACAATTATAAGGTGAGTGAATAAACGACAGATACAATGTTTTACATTCCATAGATTCTCTAAACTATTTTAGTAACAAAAGGCAAAGCACCTTCTTTGACACTGTAGTAAATGTTCAAAATGTTCGCCGTTATTTGTTACACAATGGTAAAGTTTATTTTCAAATTTAATTCTAACCTTTTGAAACGATTCTCGGCGGATGGCCCTACACCCTCTTGTTATTCTTTGTCTTAAATTTTGAATATTTACCGGTTGCGTCTTGTAAACTAAAGATTTTAAGTTTTTTCATAACAAAAATCTAGTGATGTAAGATCTGGAGACCTAATTGGCCACTCAATTATTTCTCTTCTTTTAATCCACTTGTTAAAAAATCTATCATTTAACCAATGCTAGACGGGTAATACGTAATGAGCAGGGCTTCATCTTGCTGATAGTGAAGAACGTTTTTATCTGGTTGTAAGTTTCCACGTTCGTCCTGTTGGTTTTCTAGAGCTTATGTGATTAGAGGATCGACCGCATATTAAAGTAAATTTCTCCAATTACATTTTTTCCTATGTATAAAGGTCCCCCAAGGTACCTGCCCACACATTTATTTTTTCTTGCCACTGAGTATGTCTCTCTAAAAATATGAGCCATTCAAGAAAAATGTGCACTCATTGGAAAAGTTAATATTTACTTAACAGCAAAACTACATTCTCCGATCAAAGTCATTTTCATGTAGTTCTTGGTCTATATGTTATACGGATGAAAATTGTTTAATTTCATTACTTTGTGGGCCTAGCCGAGTGAAATTCCAGTTAAAGCAGAAACGTGGCGTAATGAGCTGTAGGATTTGCTGCAAACTGTCCCAAAACTTCAATTTGCGCTTCTTCGTTCAATACTCTAGGTTCTGAACGTTTCTTATTTCCCACTGTCCAAAACATTTCTCACAAGTTTCAAAATGTATGTGTACAAGACGTTTCAATCGGCTTCTCCCAGCTTCGGAAACGAAAATTAATTCTTTATTTATAAGTTTGAGTTTTACTTCAACAGGATTTTTATTTTAGCCTTATACGTATTCCAACGTTATTGTCAAAGCAAGATTAAAAGTAAACAATTGGTGTTGCTATAGGAACAATAAATCTTCATAACTTGATCTTGGTTTTCTATATCTGCGCCCAGATGACTTGATTTCTCATTCCAAATCGTCCAATAACGGTGAATTTAAAAGATCAATTTGTTCATCCATTTAAAATACAGATTTTAAATGTTTATGAATTTCAAATGCTTCAAGTATATCTTTGTCTTATATAAACCGGATCAGAGTGCGAGCAATTTAATTTGTAAATATTTAATTTTAGTAAATTGTCTGTTTTTTCTTTAGCACTCTGTTTAATGTTAAAAAAACAGACAAATTACTATAATTAAATATTTAC
This sequence comes from Ctenicera cuprea, assembly GCA_958336395.1. Classification (NCBI taxonomy): domain Eukaryota; kingdom Metazoa; phylum Arthropoda; class Insecta; order Coleoptera; family Elateridae; genus Ctenicera; species Ctenicera cuprea. The sequence continues at coordinate 9,549,626 of OY284494.1, read as the reverse complement.
AAATTAAATTGCTCGCACTCTGATCCGGTTTATATAGAACAAACAATTAGAAATTATAATATTAGGTACAAGAAACACCTACGTTGTTCCAACTATAAACACCCCCATAAATTCAATTACGCTTAACACTAAAACACAGTAATTTAATGACATCTAATAGCACTATAAAATGATTACACTTTTGTTATGATGAACGTAAGTTGGATATACTAGAAACATTTGAAATTCACAAACATTTAAAATCTGTACCTTTAATGAATGAGCAAATTGATCTCTTCATCATTATTGGACGTTTTGGAATGAGAAATCAAGTCATCTGGACTCAGGTATAGAAAACCAAGATCAAGTTATGAAGATTTATTGTTCCTATAGCAAGGCTAACCATTTACTTTTAATTTTGACCCTGACAATATCATGTCAACATGTCGAAATACGTATAAGGCTAAAATCAAAAACCTGTTAAGAAGTGCTTTGTTTACAATAAAAAAAATGAAAATTAATTCGACGCTTTCTTTTTTTATCTAAGTAAATAATCTTCAAAGTAATGAATAGCTATTGTGCTATTATTTATAATAATTTCAAATGCTGTCTGTATCTTCAAAATGAAGGCCGCTACGAATTTTAAAAAAATTTAACGTTAATGCCCTACTACCCAAAAACAAAATATCCAATTAATACAAATTGTTATTGATAGCGCTTAATAGGTATAATCAAGTGATAGAAGAATATTTTTGGAAACTTAAAAATTGTAAATGTGCTAGCGGCTCAAAGTTTTGGACATTTCAAAAAATTATTCTTCAAAAACTGCCCACAACATTTTTTGGTTCAAACTTTCTGAGCCGATAGAGCTTGCAATAAATTACAAAATTTGTTTTTTACTAATTTTCCAAATTTCACTCATACGCCCTTCTAGGAATTTTTGAATATTATTAAATTGATTAATTATTTATTCATAAACGCCAACTCCGATCGCTTAAACTTTTATCAGTTCGATAGACTATTTGAAGTACTTTATTATGATCAGCAAGAATTTCAACTTTTTTTTAAAATTAGGGAAAAAATGATACTTTTAATATCAACAACGTGTTTTTCGGCAGTCACGTCATTTTAAAAATCAATTAGTCTAATAAAAAACATATTTTTTGTATATTTTTGATAACTATATAAATAAAGTTGTTATAACCATTTTCGTAAGTGCATTAACTATCTTAACGATTTTACCTAGTAGGAGCTTACGCCGCTGCGCTCGTACGTAACCAACGCAACGCCTTGAGTTTACAGCGGGCTTGTACCGGCTAGAGATGACTAGATGTAAATTTCCATCACTTCTTGACACGAGAATATTTAAAACGTAAGAAGCATGGCAAACTACCAGCGACCTGTTTCGCCCATTTTTTGGTCGTGATTTAAATCTTCGTGGTTTTGATGTATTTTTCGTTTATATTCAGTTCCTCCAATACTTGAAAGAGTTCTGATCGGGCAACGGTGTCATATGCCTCTTGTAAATCGACAAATACCACGTGAGTTTCTCTGTTTCGTACGTATCGTTCTTTTTTCTATTAGTTGACGAAGCGTGAATATACTGTCCATGCATGATCTTTCTGCGATGAAGCCGCTTTATTCTTCCCCTACCATAATATCATTTTCTATCTCTGCTAGAAATATTATATTCTGTATTTTTTCGCTTCTTGTAATTTGAGGTTCTTAAAAAAACTAAAAAATAAATAAGTTAGAAAACAATCAAAAGAGCTTCAATGGCTTGCGAGTGCTGATGAATTTTGATTTAACATTGTAGAACTACTTCCCTTGTATCGGCTATAAAAAATGTAAAAAAATTTACGTTAAAAACAGCATATCTAGAGAGAGGAAATATGTATTTCGGATAGAATTAAATACTAGAATACAATAAGGAAATGTGACGTATAAGTTCCAACGGAATTTTGATAATCTGAATACACTTTTTTAAAGAATGAAACGTTTTCTAAAAGAATTTAATACACTCTCGTAGAAAATAGATAACTTGCATTATTTATAATTGTTGCAATACTTTTGTTCAAAGCAATTACTTATAAACTTTTGTTATTTACTATTGTAAAATCGTTTTTGTTTCTAATTTGCCTATTTTAAATAATATGCGGTGACCTGATTGGGCTATTTTCTGAACGATGGGGTGGAAATCATATACTATTGAACGTCAAGAGTAAAGGAGAAAAGTAGCAAGTAAAGTGAAACGAAGCGTAGAACGGTTGTATAGAATTCTCTCTGAAAGTCTATTTTATGCAGTTTTTTAAACCTCCAGCATATTTACATAAACTGATTACACACGCTCTTCACTAGCACGACTTACAGAGTTACATTTCAGCATAAAATACTTTTTACATGCAACTTCAAGGAATATTATATAAAAGAATCTCATGTAACAATAGTCAGAAACACAGTTTTATGAAAATTCAGTGCAAAGAAAATTTAATTTTGAAAATCCTCTTTGTAATTAAAAACACCCTGAAATTGAGCTTTTTTATAATTTTCAGTAATGGCTAATGAGGATTATCTTAATCTTGCATCTTTATGTGGGTTTTATTTAAGCTGTGTGCTTTAAAAACAAAGAATTACAAGAGCGATCGATGCTTAGACAAAGAAACACAAGCAACACTTTCACTCGCACATTAAAGCTGTTTTTAATGAACTCAAATTACTTTCTATTAATTTATTTTTTTTTAATATACCAGTTTTTTTAATAATCAATTGTTGTTTGTAACCACACCATTGGTTAATGAAATCTAGTTCTTCATTCAATTTAGGTTTAATTTGATATCCTTGAATGTTAATATACTAGTCAGAGTTGTACTTGATTTATATCAAGGATTAATCATTCATTACTGATACCAGCGCAGTTTGCATAAACCAACAAAGGGCAACCCTAACGGCAGAGCATTTTTAAACTGCCGCAAAACATTCAAGTTTTTAATTAAAATTGATATTTTGCTCTTGGTACAGTAATAAAACACAACAATAACAATTTATTGGACAAAACCTAATACCAATAGCAACATGACTAACAATACACCCCCATCCCTTGTATAACCGAATTGTTTTCATGCACACATGTACATGTTGCTGCAAAGTAGCAAAATACACAAACACACAATTCTGTGTTCTGTTTTGTATTGATTTAATTTCGTCGTTTTGTACACTGTGGTTAAAGCTGCCATATGCAAACGTAAATTGCAGTCATGTACGTAAACACCATAACATAATTCAATTTGACCAGCATTAATATACTTCTGTCGTTCTGTGTGAATTAGTTTTAAATATGTTTCAGTGCAATGCAGTGTGGGCTACCGCTTGTTTATTTTTACCAGGTATTTATCAACACAATTCAAGCCACTACAATAATTAATAGCTAAAACATACAAAAACATGATAAGAATCGACAAGTAAGTCGCTGCAAGGCACGTATCATCAGTTCCATTGTTCAGTTCGAGGGTTCCACTTATACAAATACATAACATTATTTAAAAACTGATAATTCATATCGTATTTTATGGCATTCCGATTGAAGCTAAGTAGATATAAGTACTATATAATCAGACATAATGGTTTTATAATGAAATTATCTACCTATTATACGAAGCGTGGTAATTTCTATTGCCGTGGTGTTGTTTTCAAAAAGGGTATGACTTGATATTGTAAGCAACTTTATTTTTTGGAGAAGTAGTATAGGAATACTATTTTTAGAAGAGGGTACTCCTACTCAATGTAGAAAAAGAAATATGTGCCGGGCACGCACATTTTAAGTGAAACTTCTTAAAGTGCTCTCACTGAAAGTGTTTTTCGTATTCCATGATTTAACAGAAAACGGCTGTGGCATGCTTTAGTTGGCTGTAGAAATAGCTATAAAATCATGCCACTAGATGTGGACATATATAGTCTGCGAGTATAGCAGTAGGTAGTGTGCGCGTCTCAGTGCTTTGATTACAGATTCATATCATCAAATCATGGCCATATGATACTTGTTTTTTGCTTTAAAATATTTCTCAAGGTTTATTCTTAATTTTGTTTGCTGCGTGTATATGTTAAAATCTACACTTGCAAAAGTTTTTTGCTTACCTAGAAGTTCACTACATCGGAATCAAAAAGTCATATTCGTAATGTCTTTGGGAAAAAATAAGTTTTTTCGGAAATTTAAATGAAATCATAGACAGCGCTGGTGGATCTGCTTTTAAACCAAAAATTAAATTGATGTGTCTTCTTGAAATATTACGTTATATGTGTTACAAAACGCTTAATTTGAAAATTGGTAATTTCGGCATTTTTATTAATAAAAAAGTTCGGTACCGGTCAAAAAGGTCGTAAATGAGCATTCTGTGTAACAAATAACGCATTTAACTAGAATGTGCCGGTGTGATCTAATTGTACGCAGAAAACGTTTCTTTATGAAAGAAGCGACTTTTACCGTTTACCTATTTTACATGGATATTTCACCAGTTTCTAATATATTTTTATAATCAATTGTTATTATTGTTTCAAGTATCAATATTTAAATTTAAGTTGATATTTTTTTTTGTTTTTGTAGAAAGAATATATTAGTATCGACAGTAATTAAATCTTCAATCAAATATATTATAAATCATATCTCTCACCATAGCTACTGTTCGTAGGCTGGTTATATAAGCAAAGCAACATAATACACTCGTTTACAGTTGTGCCATTCACGTGCCACCCACTTCGTGACCAATTCCTTACTGAACTACTGACGCACCGATGCTACAATCGAGAAGCTTACTTTCGGGAAAGATCATCGCGCATCCGTTAAATGACTGCCGTTACAGTGCTCGCACGTTACATCCGACGCCAAAGAAGTTCACTTCAAAAATGCTGCGTTGTGACCGGAAGCTGAAAATTTAAGATCAAACATCGCGTTTTCAACCACAAAATAGTAGCGCTTTTTTTTCGTGCTTATAAACAGCCATAAACATTTTACATTTATCTATTGGCGTGTTTATAATTTTTTTATTATATTTCTTGTTTTTACGAGAACGAATCTGTGATACAGTAGGAATTATTATAGTATTGTAGTCTCTTAGAAGTTACTTTCTTTTGCTAATAGTTTTTGTTATTTAATACGTGTTAAAAATGAAATGCAAATATAAGATAATACAAAAGCCCAAACTAAAGCATAGTGTTACAAAAAAAAATTAATCAATTAAAATAAATACGGAAACAATCACAGCAGAAAATAATTCTTGCTGTAGTATTTTTGTTCTTGTAAAATGCATAATATAATGAATAAACGGGAAAAACCCCACACAAAAAGTTTTATACATACCAGTAGGTAAATGTAAGAAAGGTATTTGCCGCTGCCAATCATAAGCCTAGAAAATGTCTGTTTACCGTTTGCGCAAACGCGACCTTTGCACTTTTATACAGGCAACTTCCGGTTGCAAATGCAACAATTTTTTTTAGACGAAAACCCAAACTCTAATCAGTTTTTGACACTTGTGACTTTTGTCGCTGGTGATAGTGCGAGAGAGTTTTATCTCAAAAAAAGTATTAAATCTTAACTATTTTTTAAATTCCTAATTTTGTAGGCGCAGTTGCATTGGGGTAGACATTTATGAAAAAATTTTTAGAGAAGGTGGTTGCGGTAAGATACCGAAAGTTTCTTAAAATTAAAAATTTTAGGAAGTGCTGTGCACTTGGTAAATGTTTGAAGGTGTGATTCTTTTATTAAAGAGGATTGTTCTTAACAATTTCCTCAACTTGTACTTTTCAGGAGTAGGTGGGATATATTTAAAAAGAGACGAATTTTGACTTTATTTGAAATTTTAAAATTTTTACTTTCCTACGGAATAGAGATTTTATTAAATTTTCGATTTCGAGATTTCAACCGAAATACCTAATTTGGATTATTTAAAAAAATGTTAGTCTGTTAATGGGTGTGCAGGTGTGCGAGTATGTGCGCCTTATAACTCTTAAAGAAATAGGCCCATTTCTATAAATTTTAATATGTAGAGGTATATGGTTTTTTCCTAACTACCTAACTTTAGACGGGCGGCCGATTTTTTTCAAATTCTGACTTAACGCTTTATTGCTCAAAAACGAGTTGCGAGATAGGCATAAACTATAAGTACTATAATAGCACTAGAAAGACACAATGTTGCTATGTTTGACATTTTTAGAAAGATTGAAAACTGCAAAGTAAAAATATGACATTTTCTAAAAAATATTTCTTAAAAACGGGTATCCATTTTTTTCAACCTTTTTAGGCTCATAAAGCCTAGGGATGAGCTATAATTTGGTTGGTGTCCTAATCCGATGATTTCTTTGTTACGTCTTCTATGAATTGTTCAAATTCGAAAAATCCATTCTTTTTATTTAATAAACGGGGGATGATAAAACATCTTTGTTTGACTTAAATTGCTTATGAATGGCTTAAGTTTTAGGGTAACCAATATTTAGGGAAATAATTGAATCTTCGACAATTGATCGTGCACGTTTGATTTCACGACAATTGATTGCGGACAATAAATAGCACAACAATTGATCGTGTACGACAATTGATCACATAGGATAATTAGTCGCCGTGATGACTGATGCTGTTACCCCTCTTTTCGCGTTTGTATAAAGTGGGTTGATAAAAACAAAACGTAGAAAATGCAGGAAAAGATATAGTTTTATTTATTAAAATGCGAAAAAATATAACCTACCGTAATGTCACCTAACCTTCTTTCAGCTTAATGTTATCCCACCGCCCGCCGCCGTGAGCGTGCAATTTTATTTCCGTATTTTTCTTTAAGAATATAAGCAATGCCATTGATTTAAAAAAGAAGTAAAAATAAAAGGCAAGTTTGATTGGAAACACCTATGCAGCAAAGGGGCTGTACACTTGTAATCACCCACGATTAACTGTCGCACGCAATGATTTGTCGTACGGTATAAATTGTTGCGATATCAATCGTACGTGGCAATTGTACGCACACAGGGATAGTTTACATTAACCCTTCTTACCCAATTTTTGATTATAGTCCCAAGGAATCTTTTTCCCAAACATCAAAACATTTAAGTAATGCGGCAATATTTTTAAAAACTCCAATTTAAATTCGTTAGTGGCGCTGATTTCACATTACGATCAGAAATCTTACTTCTCAGCAGTACCAAATTACCAACCGCATATTCCTTGGGTTTGCAACGTTTACTATCAAACCTTTCGTTTTTAAGTCGTTGGTAAACTTTGATTTTTCTTTCGCCTTTCTACGCAGCTTAGTGACGTCTACCATCATAATATTCTTTTCGGTGAAATCGTTATACCATTAATAATTTAGTAGCCGTACGCTGAACTGCGTTCTAAGAAGTATTTAAGCCTAATTGTACATTTTCCGCATTTGGGGACATGTCAGATTGACCACGAATACCTGTAATGATGCTCCAACTGAAAGAGGTAGTTTTAAGCTCCCACTTCAGTTAAATCACATTCTCAAACCCGCTTAATTCCTCGTAATTATAGCTAATTATCTATCTTTATTTCATAAACATAAGTTATTGTAATTTCTAACTATCCACTATGTCTTTTCACTGAGATGTTCAAAATATCTCCAAGAAAACTTTTCTTGTATACTATTCAAGGCGGAAGTTGTGTTTAATCAATCAATAGAAGCGATATGGTTAATGAGGGTGCATAGTTGAAAAATAAAGAAATTATTCAGTTTTATTTCATTTTTACTAATTTTACCTTCAAATATATGCTTTATCAAATTGTTTATATTGAAAAGAACTGTTTATTATGCTTGTTTAACGATGTGGCCACATATGATAATTACAGGGTGCAGATTTCCTCTTTGTGTAGAATTGAAATAGAATTGAATAGAATAGAATTGAATTGAATAGAAATGTAGAATTTAAGTTTAGTTACACAAAATAAAAATAAAACCACACCCCTTGCTAATTTTTTAAACAATTTTTTGGTTGCGTTTTTTTCCTGCTGAAATATACTAGTTAACTAACTTTCAATCAGAAACTTGTGCTAAAATAAATGGCAGCAGTGACGTTATATCTAAATTTTATTTTGTAAAAATTGTCTTTTAATAGTTTACCAGCATGGGCCATAAATAAATGTTTTCCTTAAACTAAATGGTGTCTTTATAAAAGTAACTTGAGTGGTGGTCGAAATTACCGTCCCCACCGCACTTTTGTACCATTTGTTGTCATTATTAGCACCCTTGATGACTAATGAATCTAAAATAGTTCCGTGATATCGTTCCACTTGTCCATTTCCACACGGGAGGCCCACAACATTCAAGTGGGCACCATATTCAACGCATATTGCCCGGAGCGTTTGACTATGAAACACTTTCCATGGTCGGTAATGATTCTTTTCGGTAACTCAAAAATATTAGTTACACTTTTTAACTCCTTTATTAGGTAGCGAGTGCTAGTATACTTAATCAGCTAGACTAGGATAAATTTAGTAAAAGCGTCAATAATTGTTACAACACGGTTGTTGCCCGATTTTCTTCGCACATATGGCCCTAAGTGGTCTATATGAATTGTGCAGAATGACGACGCATATTTGGAGATAGGGTTTAGAATTCCTGGTTTCCTTCCTCTGGCCGACTAGTGGCACAAACAATTCAGACACGACCATAATTTTAAAAAACGACGATAATCAGGAAATTTGTACTAGTGTTCTATCGACAGCAAAATGCCCTACACCGTCGAAATTAATTATATAAATAGAATTACTCATCTTAACCCGTGCGATGTCAAACGGTACACTTAGTCTTAAATCATTCTTCTTCTTCTTCTTCTTCTTCTTCTTCTTCTTCTTCTTCTTCTTCTTCTTTTTCTTCTTCTTCTCCTTCTTCTTCTATAATCAGCCCCTGTCGTCCATCCTTGGACATAGGCCTCTCCTATCGTTTTTCATTGTTCTCTATCTTGTGCCAGCTGTATCCATTTTGGGCCTGTGAATTTTTTGACTTCGTCAATTCATCTCATGTTTGGTCGTCTCCTTTTCCTTTTCCCTTTCCATGGCCTCCATTGTATGATCTTTTTGGCCCACTTTTCTTCACCCATTTTAGCCACGTGTCCTGTCCAGTTCCACTTCTGTTTTGTTATTTTAATTACAACGTCTTCCACACCTGTTCGCTGCCTTATCCATGTGTTTCTTTTCTTGTCGCGCAAAGATATATAGCATTATCCGCTCCATACCTCTTTGAGCTATCTTCATTTTATTGACTACTGCTCTTGTTAATGACCACGTTTCTGTGCCATACGTCATTACTGGTATAATGCACTGATTGTAGACTTGGGCTTTTTGGTAATTTTCAAACTTTCCTCTAAACACATACCTTAACCTTCCGAAAGCACTCCATCCTTGTTTTATTCTTCTTTTTAGCTCCGATGTCTGATTTAGCTTTCCTTTGGTTGTTCTTTGTCCTAAGTATATGTAGTCTTCTACCTGTTCCATTTCTTCGTTATCTATTATTATCCGTCCTTGATTTTCTTCAATTATACTCGACATGTATTTTGTTTTATCTTTATTTATTCTCAATCCTATTCTTTTTGACTCTGTTTAGTTCTTCTAACATCTGTTGTAGCTCTTCAAATTTGTTGGTGATCAGCACTATATCGTCGGCAAATCTTAAATTATTTAGTGCTTCTCCATTTATATTTAGTCCCTTGTTCTCCCATTTTAGCCTTTTAAACACATCTTCCAGTGCAGCTGTAAATAATTTCGGAGATATATTGTCTCCTCGTCTTATTCCCTTCCCAATTTTTATTTGCCTCGAGTCTTTTTGTAGTTTAATGGTAAATGTAGCATTGTTGTATATGTCTTTAATTAGTGTAGAGTATCTGAAATCTATTCTTCCGTTTTGAAGAGCGTCCATTATAGCCCAGTCCTCTACACTATCGAATGATTTTTCGTAATCCACAAAAGCTAAATAGATAGGTAAGTTATATTCTCTCGTTTTTTCTATTAGGACTCTACGCGTTTGTAGGTGGTCTAACGTTCCGTAGTTTTTGCGAAATCCAGCCTGATCAGATGGCTGGTAGAAATCAAGCGTATTTGTTAATCTTCTTGTTATTATTTTTGACAGTAATTTATACATTTGTGATAATAAACTTATCGGTCTGTAATTTGTCAGTTTCGTTGCGTCCCCTTTTTTATATATAAGAACCATTATTGCGGTTCTCCATCCTTCAGATACTTTTCCCTCTTCTATACATTTGTTAAATAGTATACAAATTTGTTTATTTTCTAAGTTCTGCCCTTCTGAATATTCTGATTTCCATAGAACTTTTCAGCAATTTCCGTTATCTCGTCTATATTTGTGGTTGTTTTTCCATCTTGGTTTCTCAGCTTTATTACCTTTTTCTTTCATAAGAGAGATTTCTTCTTAGTACTTTGAGGTTTGCGTTATTTTTAATTGCTGTTTTAATTATTCCTTAAATCTTAAGGAATAATTAAAAAATCTTAAATCATAATCATTAATAATTTACTTATTGTGAGCAATGTTTGTACATTCTCAAACTTTCTTTATTTGGCAAATCTTTTTGTCTTGTTGTTGAGCAGCATGCATCCAATCATCGTATCAAAAAAGTTCCTCATTTACGTGTTCCTAACGTGATACAGAGTTTCTGCTACAACATCCCTTACAATAGCGCATTCTGAAGCAGACGGTGTTGTACCAAAATGTCAGATGTCTGTTTGATTTTCATTTTCCCTACGTCTGTTTTACTTATATTGATTGTATTTTCAGATATGCAATCCCGATATCGTTGCAATGATTTGCTCACTGCAGTATTTTTACCGCGATTTTCACGCACCATTAACGCTCGTCTATGTTCGTTGCCCGGTTGGAAAAACGTTAGTTCGTGTTCGCCCCGTATATACCGCACGTTCGGAGGCTAGTAAAGTTGTGTCCGCAAATCTTCTACCACATACAACATAATTTCTTCTTCTGTATAATCAGTCTTCACCAGAGGAAGAAGAGCTGACGGTTTCATAGAACCGGATCTCTTCGGAACTAGACTGCGTCTCTCCGAAGTAGTCAAGTATCTAGGGGTAACCCTAAACGCTTGGCTCTCCTGGACAGAACATGTTGATAGGCAAATACAAAGAGCCACTGCAAGCCTTTGGGTCTGTAGACGAACCTTTGGTAAAACCTGGGGATTAAAACCCAAAGTTACTAGGTGGATTTACTCCGCCATAGTTAGACTAATGGTGACATATGCGTCGTTGGTGTGGTGGGCGCAGTCCAACGGTCATGCATCAAACTGCGCTTGACTCAGTTTCAAAGACTGGCTTGTTTGGAAGCCACGGGAGCAATGCGCACGGCGTCTACTGCGGCTCTGGGGAAACTTTTAGACCTTGAGCTCCTTCATATTTTAATTGAGGCATAGGCCCGAAAAGCAGCTTACAGGCTAAAGTATAACGGCCAGCGAAAAGACGAGAGAAGGTTCTTGGGGTATGCAAGTTCAAAGTCTACTAGACCTTTTATCCAGGGCTGCGCCAGTCAAAGCTTCTTATTCAAAAACCTTCGCCTTGGCGTTCCAACAACTCTTACGCTCAAGTAGGAAAAAAATCAGGGTCGTGGTAGGTTATCTGACTGGCCATAATCCTTTTAACAAACACCTTAACACCATGGGAGTAGTAAACGACCATATGTGCAGATTCTGTGGAGAAGAGGAGGAATCTTCCTTCCATTTTTTCACCCATTGTGCCAGACTAATGGTACTGAGGCAAAGACACCTCTGCCTCCTGTTTCCGGAGCCACAGAAACTACAGGCTATCTCCATCAGCGGGGTACTAGCCTTTGGCTTAAACACCGGTCAGTATGAGGAGAATCCCTGAACAAGCGGTGCATGTACAATAGGCCAATTAGACCTGCGTGCTGTAGCGTTCCGCATCGCCGCCGTAAGAAGAAGAAGAAAAAGAAGAAGTCTTACGTTTTAATTTCCATTGTTGCAGTAGTCCTGCTTCAGAAAAACAATGAGCATTCACTTCCAAAATCCAGAAAACATTTTATACTCACGCCGAACATAAATACAGTTTTATAAAATTTGTCTTTTAGTGGGGTATTTAAATTGCGTTCTTATATTGCGGTTTTACCTTGGTTCAGTTGTCCCTCGTATGCCCTCTTGTATTGCAGCACCTACAACAAACCATACGCAAGTCTTTTTATGCACATTGTTCCTGTTTGTGATTTTCAACTCAGCAACGTATGTAACCACACTGCAAGGGGTCCGAACTGTTGCAGGATTTGGATAATATGAAGTTGACAATTCCGCATCACGTTTACTACTTAAAAGGTTTTCCAGCAAGATTCACATCCACACTTTTCAGATAAAATGCCTGTATCGAGGCATCAGTAATATGAGAGGTTTGGATTGAAAATTTTTAAGTGATGTAATCGATTTTCACAAGGATCAGCTTCACTTGATCGGAATTTTTTAAATAAATCTTCATTTTATTATTTAAAACTAATTTTTCGTAGCAATACTTATACAACGCCACCTTTGATTTATACTGAAGCATCTTTAGCATAGGTGCATTTAAGTCTTGACCCGGCTTAAATGTAACTAATATGAGATTTTTCCACTCCTGCCAAGTGTATGAAACTGGTGTCAAATTTCTATATCATGCTGTAGTGCCCAGTCATAAATTTGCGAAAATTCGTCCAATTTAGTAGCCAGTCTCTTACATCGTCATCATATAACGGTATTACATCGGTCTTAAATTTCGCTATATTATTTCCGTATAATAAAGATAACCACATACCGTTTTCTGGCGTAATTCAGTTGTAGCATAGAGCAACCAATGGTGCTAATAAAGCGTGTCTGGATTTAAAAAAAATAATATTAGTAAACTTGGATAATATAAATGTACTTGTGCCCGAGTGGTTAGACAGAAATGATAGTTGTTATTAACATAAACTATTAATGCTTAAGCAGTTGTTTATCTACAAACTATACAAACCTCTTAAGTGGTTGTCTCAAGATTTAAGAGCACCAATCAAACCTAAAGAATAACGAAACAAAAAAATTAAACATTTAAACCATGTGTAAAACCACGACTTTTTTTCTTCCTCTGGGTGTGTCTGCATGGTAATTGAGGCACTGCAGCGTAAAGGGCTTATTGTGCTCACCCTGATTTTTGTCACACTCACTGCGTGATTCTATTTCCCTGTAGCATAAGATATCATTCGGTTTCAGTTTTGGTTTTCCGAATATGCAATGTCTTTTACTCACCAACGCATTACAGTTGCATAAAATATGCATTGCTATTTCTGGTTTCTTGTGTCATAGTCTGCAAGCAGGGTCTCCATTAAATTTCTGGATCCTATGGAGGTGTTCCTTGACAGTCGCATGACCTGTTAGGAAACCTGTGACAATCCTGAGCTGCATCCTGTTAAGTAGTAACAGTTCTGCCGTTCTTTTCGTGCAAGGTCCGTTTATGAACGCCTTGCTGTGATTGTGTCTGTTATTCCAGTGTATTGTGTGTTCCTCTTGCATCTAGTTGCTGATATAGCGACGGATTGCTCTTCTTGGCACTCCCTGGGCAGGTTCTTGTCCGTAGTAAGCTTTTGTTGATCTCTGCCATGCGAGTTTATCAGCTTCTTCATTGTCAGCGATCCCTCGGTGACCTGGGACCCACAGCAGTCTCACCTTGTTCTGCTCCGCCAGGTCCTTGAGTTATTCGTAGCTTTCCCATACCATTCTGGAAGAGGTTTTAGGGCTCGAAAAAGCCTTTAAGCCCTGGCTATTGCACAAAATGTAGATGTGCTTATTGTTATAAATAAGCCTTTCTTGTGTTTTCCCGTGCACATTGTAGAATCGCGTAAGCCTCCGTTTGAAATACGATGACGTACTTGCCCAGAGGATAACTAGAACTCTTCTTTGGTTTTTCACCGTATATACCTGCTGCAGTACCCGTCTCTGATTTTGAACCGTCCGTGTAGCAGATTAGACTTTCGGGTGGTAAACCCTGTCTAGGTTCTGTCCATTCTTTGCGGTCCTAGAGTATTACCACAAAGAGTGTATCTAGAAGATGTTTTGGAGTCATATGGTCCGTCCTCATTTTAAGTAGAAAACCTCCTATGCTACCAATCAAGCTTGTATGCTCTGTCCACGTACTTAGTTGGTCCGTTGAATTTTGCAGCTTGTATAGTCCTAATCTGCCCTCTCTCCGCGACTTACCAGGTCATTTAAAACCCTACTTTTAGACTATATTTGTATTGTACATATCTTATTTTAATATATTCGCGTTGTTATTTTATATACGATTTTACTTCAATTTTAATTGGGCGCGCACTACAATTCAAATAAGAATGCAGTTTGTTACTTTGGAAATACTATTCTCCTCATTTTTTTTCATTCTGGTATTTAACTGCAGTTATTTGTTGTAACTTTCTTTAATATATTTGGTTACTACGCTGTGGCCTTAAAAAAGTGGACATTTTTTTAAATAACTAGAATGTATGTAACTTGATGCATACTTATAAAATTAAAATAACAATAACGTGTTGTTGTTTCGACCACAGATATGCACTAAGCAAGGCGCTAAAAAATTTTCTACGCAATTTTGATTAATTTTTTTTGCTATCGCTGTATTAAATTTACTTAATTATAATAGGTAAAAATAATGCAACATGAAAATAACAACTGAAATATAATTAGTTTTGTCCCGTAGAATTTTTATTTGAAACTGCGAATGTAATCTGTATTTGTACTGCTACCGTACTGTTTTGATTACAAGTGCGATGTGAGAAACTGGCAACAACGTTCAACCCTCAGATGAACAACGATCCACAATCGCTTAGATTTGGAAAGACATAATTGCGGTTTATTTTTGTACTTTGTGTGGCAAACGTGGTAAAGAGAAACAATTTCCGACCAAAATTTAATTGAAATCCAACTTACAGACATTCTTGGAATAACATGAGCGCTGGTCTCTTTAGAATTGGTTACTCTATAGTCGTAGCTTCTTTTGTTCGATCTGACGTACCGCTGCGTTCGCCAGTCACCGCTGCCGCCGGTGTCTCTAGATTCATTGGGGTAGGTGCGGCTGTGGCCGCATTCACGCCGTCCGCGTACTCGGAATTTACTTATTATTCTGCGAAATCTTGGCACTATCTACTCCCACTAATAAAACTAGTACACCTCACACAGATACACGACATGCACGTTCAGATCCCACTTCTGATGTTAACGATTAGATGAAATAAAACAACGTAGATGCAGAACAAAAGGTTTTTATTTGAGTATTCTATTCAGATTTAAAATCATACCAGCAGCAAATCTCAAAGCATATCCACAACTGCGTGCAATTCCTGCCCATAACAGAAATGCCTCTTTTATATTTATGTCTGCTGTTGTAAACACAAAGAATAACAGTTAACACATGGCTTACTAACGTTACCATTGGGGTGACCCGTCGGAAAGGCTCGCTAACACTACTGATATTTAGAAGGCGTTTAGAAGATAGTTGCTAGGAGAGAAATAAAGGGAGAGCTTTATAAAAAAAATTTTTCTTTGGGCTGGAAGTGTTTATCCGCAGGTTCGGAAAACCCGATCGAAATATATTTTTATCCTGGAACTATGAGTAGCTAAAGTATTCTATTATAATTCCCTAACTGTCTCACCATAACAACACGACGGGATTTTGCTTCTCGACAAAATTTATCACCATAATACTATGGCGGCCTCTTGCAGCTCCACTCAGTATATTAATTGTTTAAGGCAATTATTTACAATTGCTGCCACCCCTGTTTCTATAACTTGGTGATTTATGGTTTAGTAACGATAAACTCTTAAGTTGTAATAAAAAGTGCGTTTAGACAAGACAGAAATGCTTTGTAGTGTTTAGATTGGACTTTTCAAATATAAATGAAGATCGTCGTTTAAATTTATACTAATGAAATTAAAAAAATTATGCATGTTTAAATTGAGACATTGTCGTTTGTTTATTATAGGTAAAAAATAATATTATCAGAAGTATTGGTTCTAGTTATAGCCGTCTGACATTCTGTATATCTTAGACGCTTTTGTTAATTGGTTAAATGAATGTGTCAGCACTTTACCCTTTTTAAAAAAAATGTACTGGCAACGAAAAACGAAACCAAGGGGTATCGTTCATGTAAACACATTCAGGTTTATTACATATTAGGAGATTTGAAGTAATTGTTTGATTTAAATTAAACACTCAGAACCCGAGGACTGCGTTACACCTTTTGATTGTAATATACTTTAAAAAAAATATTAAATAAGCTATTTTGAGCTGTATCACATGCGCTTAATGCGTGCACAGTGGCGTAACTGCGCCAAAGCAGTTGCATTGGAGCAATATTACTTATGCAAGAGCCTCTTATGCTGAATGCAGTGTGTTGATTGTTAGGGGGTTTTGATTTTTGACCCCCCACCCCTCACCCGAAACTAAGCAATATTCATTACTGCTGCCACAATATATAATATAGCACAACAATACTGCATATTATATTAACAATACTTTTGAATATATTACATAATATATAAGGAGTAATAATACTAATGTTAAATGTTAAATTTGTTCAGTGTACACACTAATTTAGAAAAATTAATATTTTTCTTCTATTGAATACATTTGCTGTTATTATTACAACAAATATACTATAATGTTGGGCCCCTTCTAAACACGTGCCTCAATGCAATTGCATTGGCTGAATTGGCGCAGTTACGCTACTCTAAACGCATTAAGTACATGCCTTACAGCTCAAAACAAAATTTATTATTTAAAAAAAATTTACAAAAAAAAACGTGGAGCGTAGCCCACGGATTTTGTTACTAATAGATTATATTATTTATATTCTTACATAAGTTGCCATAAATTAATAATTAGAAACGTTCTAAAAACAAACATCAATATGTACTAATGGCATTGCAATAAATAAATAGCAATTTATAACCAATATACGTTTATTAATACTGGAATAGATTTAAATCATTTCATTTACTACAAGATTAACAGTCAAGCACCTGCTGCTAAGCGGTTTGATGAGGCATTTCATAGATATATTATGTATATATGTAAGGAAATGAGAGCATGTTTGCGATTATAATCTTAGTTGTGATTAAATAAGTACATACGCAAATTGTTGTTATAGGATTTACCGAGAGGCATGATCTTAATTAGATTGGGTGTCAATACTTGGGACGTAAGTACTCAGTAATGTAATAAGAAGGTAATTGAACTTCATTGTATCATTGATCATATTTGGATAAATCTTCTGTAGTCTAACTTTTACTATGTATTATCTAAGTTTATTTTATTATTAGTTTTATTATATTATGATTATTATTTTATATTACGTATTTTATTTGGTCTATTTGTTATGTTAGTCAAACAAAACATTTTTGTAGTAGGTGTGCTAATCGTAAATAATTCAAAATAACATTAGCTGAAAATAAGATTTATATTTATTTATATATTATCACAATAAAGTGGATATAGATAAACTGAAAATATTGCCCAATATTTTCAATAAACAATTGATAATTATTACTAACTTTTATTTACAAAACACGTTGAATGGATTTCCACAATTTGTCATATAAGACAATAATTTCCCAACAGTCATAAATTCGCAATAACTCTGGTGTAAACTTTTTACGAAAAATCATTAAAGTGTACGTTTTATAAATGGATATATTGACAGGCAACATCAAGTATGATGTCGTATGTTCCGTTTATTCTTAAATTCATGGTTTATCCCGATGGTAGTAATAATACAAACTAAAATGAACCATTCAGATCAAAATAGATGGTAATTGCCAAGCATTTACTGAAGGATAGCACTAAATTTAATAGTTATTTGTTATATCAGTGGGATAAAGGCATTATTAACACACGAGTGCGGTGAGTTGCCCGACGAGGGCGTCAGCCCAAGTCGGAGTAAGAGCATGAGTATGTTAATGGCCTTTATCACATGTATATAATACAATTTTTTATCTACTTCTGCTCAAAATTGAAAAAATTACATAATTTTCAAAATTGAAAAAATTATATAATTTTGACAGACCACCTTTTTTATTTAACATCAGAGTAGCATGGTACTTTATTTAAAAACAGAGTAGCATTGCATCTGCATAATTTATTATCGTCATAGCAACCAAACATTTTTTGTCAATAATGGATTGTTTTTAATTTTTCCTTGATTTGTGGTAAAAATTGTGTTTTTCCTTGATTTGTGTTGAAAATTGTGAGAAAACCGGTAAATATAGTTATGATTGATTGTGAGAGTATTCCGTCGGACATAGAAGAAGCTGCAACGACGGTAGTTTCTTCATTGTTACCAGAAATCATTAGTGATCCTTATCCCATTGGGTTGAATAATAAACATTATGCAACTCAAATGAACGAATAATAGATGTTTATCCTAGCAGACGTAGATAAAGTATATTATTCTACTCCCATGTTTTAGTTTACTTATTAAGTGTGCGCTACCTGTACTATAATGATACCCATTTCGATACAGACTTTTATCATGAAATGACCCAAACTGACCAACGAACATTTTTTTTATTAACTGGTTGTAGAAAAAATGGTGTATGCAATTTTTATAGTACAGGGTTATTCAAAAGGAGTAAGGAATAAAATTAGTATTGCTCTAGCGCGTTGATTTTTGAAAAAATGCTTGGACACTTAAATTTATTTAAATATAACTGCATCTTTATATGATATCTTTTGTTTTCCAATGTCAACCTTCTCATCACCAGCCACCTTTACTTAATTTTTTTAAATAGCGACTTGTACTTGTGCGATCTCGTTTGAAAGCTTGCAAAAAACCGCATTCAAATGTACCATCATAAATCAACTGAGATCGTTGGTTTTTAAGTTGTAGCAATTGAAAGAAAAGGTGCACATTTCATTTTTTTTAATTAAGACGTTAATATCAAGTAACTAAAGCCTTAATAGTAACTTATAAGGTGGCTCATGCCGTTTTGTTTATAAATTATTGTTTAATTGTTTTTAATGCCACTTTGCTTGCCAAATACAACGTGTTGTAACTTTTCAATTTAGCGAAGTTTAACAGAAGAAATTGCCTCAATTATCAGAAATACAGAGAATTGCAATTTTGATAATGCTAGAATGTGGTTAGAAGTTATGCTGAAAGAAAACACTTTTAACTTTGGTTATAAATTGTTATGTCTTTGGTTACTATGATATTAACGTCTTAAAATCCTCAAAATATGGAAAAAGTTTAATTTTTCATTCAATCGCTGTAACTTACAAACCAACGATCTCAGTTCATTTATGATGGTTTATTTGAATGCAGTTTTTTGCAAGCTTTCAACGAGCCCACACAAAGTATAGGTCGCTATTAAAAAAAATTACGGTAAGGTGGATGGGGGTGCGGAGGTTGACGTTGGAAAACAAAACATATCACATAAAGATGCAGTTATATGTAAATCAATTTAGGTGTCCGAGCAGTTTTTCAAAAACCAACTCGCTACAGAAATACGAATTTTATTCCTTACTTTTGAATAACCCTGTAGAACGGCTATTAATACACTCGTTTGAATTACGACACTCGCTGCCGCTGTCGTTGGTGTCGTAATCTCACTCGTATATTAATATGTAGCTATCAATACATTCGTTGCATAATATACTATTTCGAATGAGTAACTATTTCTTACCGACGATTTTTGCAACTATACTAAAACTCTCTCTAGTTGCGACTCTATAAATTGCGCCTTTCTTTCAACTAATGAGTGCGTTGGAACCTGATCGAGTTTGTTTCCAGGAAATTTCACAGCGCACGCTCATTAAATTTGCGGGAAGTTTTGCCGCATTTTTCGTTAACTACCAACACTGTAGTCTTGCTAAGAAAATCAGTTCAAATGAAGTTATACGAGTAAGAAAAGTTCTTTAACAAAATAAACTTCTAAACATTTAGGTTTCTGAGAAAAACAACTCTTTCACCACAAAATTCTGAAATAATAAACTCGCTCTCGGGAATTGTTTTTTTTTATTAGAAGTTTGCTCTCGCTGACTTTGTAGGACAAACAGCAGAAAGTTCATATCATGCAACCCGCAAAACATCACCTCTAGGGTCTGTCTATCAACTACAGTTTATTTCAGAACTAAAACATGAGCGAAGCACCTCGCCTGGACTTTCCTATACTTTAGATATTGTTACTTGTCATATATTCAAAAGTATCTTATAAAAAATGTGTTACGGCACATTGACTACAAAAAAAGAAAAATACAGCAAAGGTCGACAGGTAGCTAGCTGTGTGTGGGTGTGTGTGTGTACTTCACTCACGCACCGAAAACCTTCGGCCAATGCGCTGCCGTCAGATAGAGAGAGCGAGTAATATTGTAAAGCTGATACGCTGAATTTTTTAAAGTTTTTTGTAAAGAAAATTGATTTTTTGGAAAAAAAATTGCTTGGAATTAATGAAACCCACAAACGGAAGGACATATTCGTCCAGCAACAATTAGATGGGAAAGGAAAAATTACCCCCCCCCCCTCATATTTTCGTATTTAAAAATAAAGTTGACAAATTTATTTTACTATCACTCTTGAGCAATTTAGCCAAAATAAGCATTTTTCATCATAAGGGGGTGTCAATTTTCGATTTTCAAAAATTCATAGGTGTCACAAAGAAGTTAGCGGACTAGGGCACAAACTAAATTTTAACTGATCTATAGCTCTATGAACTTACAAAATTTTATATAAATCGTCTTGCCAGTTTTTGAGCAGTATGTTTTGAAAAAATCAAAATTTTGATATTTTTGTCACTTTACAGTTTTAGTAGTTCTAAAAGTTCTAGCAGCTTGTAACATTGTGTACCCTTAGGGGATTTCCACTATCAAATTTCATCCCGATCTGACAATTCATTTTTGAGTAAATAAGCATTATATCTCAAATTATAAAAAATTCATAGAAGACGTCAGAGAGCAATTTGTGAGCAGGGACACAAACAAAATTGTAATTCATTTTCAGCTCTACGAGCTTCAAGAATAGGAAATTATAGCTTTTAACTTTTCGAAAATTTTTGTCCACTGTAACGTTGTGGCTCTATAGGTCTATTACAATAAAATATTTGAACTTGATCTGTCCACCTGTTTTCGAGTAACAAGGCGCTAAAGTTAAAATTTTAAAAATTCGTAGCGTCCGCCATTTTAAAGCTGAAAAGTTCGGAAAAAAGCGTTTGATTTGCCCTAAAGTCTTCTATCAGATTCCGTTTTTAAGTTTATAAAAATTAGCTAAAGAAAGAAGTTCTACCAAAAAAACATGTCTAACTTTTGCTTCTAGTTTAGGATTTTTTTAGCTTATTTTGTCGGTGAGTTTTTGATATCATCTCAGATTCCAAAGCTCATCAAAATCCGACCATCCGTTCGATATGTATGATACACTCCACACATACCCACCTACATACCACCCACCCACAGACATCCCGTATAACCACACAATACAGAATCTATATCGAACCTGTATTTAAATCTTTAGTCGATACAGGCTTTCTGTACCCTATGGATAGCGCGACGATAGAGATTACATATCGATTGGGTATAGTTGTCTTTACTAACTCTGTATATAAGATGTAAAGCTCCTGTACAGACAACATATAGTTAAAGTACAGATGCAGTTAAGATTGCGTATAGAGCACATGAAGCTACTGTAAAGATACGATATAGGTTTTTAAAGATACTATTCCGATGCTGTATCGTCCAAATTAAGGTGCGGTATAGATAATTCAAGTAATTAATTTTAGATTAAAAAAAAATATTTTTTTACGCGGATATATTTTCTTTTATAATATTTTATACAACCCCTCTGTATTTTTTTAGCTAATTTCATTTACACTAATGTATTTATTGATAGATTTTTAATTTTAAAAATGCGCTGCATACTTTACCTTAGCGGGGAATCGAACTGGCCATCTTTGGTTTGTGAGTCGGTCTCCTTGCACCCTGAGCTAATCTCGCCTCTTATAAGATTCGACCGCTAAATGTTTTAAGAGTATTACAGAAGGTTATGATGGACAATATGATACAAATGTACTACCAAGAATTACAGTTAGGGTTAAACCGTTTTTTTTGCAGTAAAATTTATAGTGACGTTGCATAATATCTCGTTAAGGGCGTATAGTATGCTTGGATAAAACGTGATTAACAGGGACTACGTAGAAAACGCATTGGACGCTTAATAATAAAGTTAGACATTTTTGTGGGCTCTTGAAATTTTTAAAGTTAAATGTGTTTCATGTTTCTCATTTTCTAATTTTGTTTTTTACATTAATTTTAATGTAGAGTAAAATCATTTTATAAATAGTTGGTAAAGTGTATCGTTTGTAGCTTTGCTAAGTTTTTAATAAACTGATGCCGAAACGCTTACAAGCGAAGTGGAAAAAAGCAGATATAAACGACGTTAGATTATATATAGTATTAAAATTTCAAGAAACACGTGAAAACAGACTATTTTGATAGAGTAAAGTATTAAGAAAAATAAACAGTGAAGAATTATAGGGGATAAAATATAAAACAGTTTTAGTAGGTTCACACATTTCGAGAATCTTACTTCGAAATAATTGATGTCTTTGTATTATTTTACCACCAACTATTTTAAAGTACATTATTTCTGAATTTCCCGCCATTGCTGTCAGAATTGTAATTTCAAGAAAAAAATATCACGTAATTGTTCATGTTGATGTCGGTTCGTACTTTGTACTGCTGGCGCTGGGATAAGCTTTAAATATCTTTATCTTTTTGGTGAGTGGACTTTCCAAACAGGTCTGTTTATAAACCCCCATAAAGGTTTAGAGCTATTCTTCAGCCATGCATTGTTTAACGTCCGGCTTGGTTTTAGGTTTTACCGTTAAGAAAGTTTCTTTGCAATTGAGTCATTCTTATTGTGTTTCGCTGGAACTTTTAGCCGATGAAATATATTTATTTACAAAGTTTTTCCAATTACATGTTCAAAAACACTTTACTTCTAGTGCTTTAGGTGATTTTTTTGGCCTTCTGGGGGGGGGGTTAATTACCCCTATCGAAAATAACTCCACATTGGAGACAGCAGCCTTGGTTAATGATTATGTCATAAATTATTATTATAATTGTAGGAAGCACACAAATCTCCAAGATTCCATCAAATTCGTAAACTTTAAATTCTTGATCTTGTTGATGCGCCATTTTTAACGTTTTTACACACAAGGCCAACAAATAAAGATAGTGTTTAGATTGACGCTATACACAGCGGTTTTAGGCTTAAGATAAAACTGTAAAGACAGGCAGTATATATTTAGCACAGATTCGATAAAGACAAAATCGGTAATTGCGCTACAGGTGCGATATAGCCTGCATGAAGATATTGTAGAGATTTGTTAAAGGTACAACTGTAAAGACAATCAGTATATATTTTCTACAGATCCGATAAAGATAAAATCCCTGCTTGAAGTACCGGTGCGGTACAGCATAGAATAAGATGTGATACAGATGTGATAAAGATAAAACTGTACTGGAAACAAGTATAGGTATCATATAGATGCGGTAAATATTTAATCTATACAGTTACGGTATAGGCTAAAGTACAGCTCCGATACATATTACACCTGTATCACGTAATCTTTACCGCATCTTTAAATATCTCTATCGCCTAGGACATCTTTATAGATTTGGTTATACGGGATGCATTAAAAAATACACTTTTTTGGGTTCCTGGAGATCCAAAACATGTATTTCCGTCAAAATTTTGATTTCGAAAATTTTCATGAAATCAGTAAAAAGGTTTATTTCTAAAGTAGTCAGATTAGAGATGATTCTTTTTTCCAAAGAACAGCGGAAATTCATAGTCGAATCTTACTTTCGAAATGGGAAGCAAATTTAAGGCTAAGGATGGTCGAAGAACTTCTCTTCGCAGTTAATCTCAACACACCCAACTTTCATATGGAACTTGTCAAGTAATGTTGAAAATAGACCTACGTTTATTTCCATATCGGTTGACTTCTGTGCACGAACTTTTGTGAGACTGAAGTTTTGCGAGTGGTTTTTAAACACGCTCCACAAAGACGATATGATAGTGACGACCTTATTTTCCGATTAGGCATGATTTCACGTATCTGATAGTCTGAACTCTCACCCATGAGGGTGTGGAACACAGAAAATTCACATTTCTTTGCTGAAGTTCCTCTTCGTCCTCAAAATATTGGTGTTTGGGCTGCTGTTAGTCGAAGAAGGATAATTGGAGCTTTTTTTAAATTGAAAAAAAACTTGCATTTTGGTAGGAGTTTAGTTTGTTTATTTACGATAATCTTTGGAGGTTCAATAAACGCAAACAGATACTGGGAAGAAACGCTAACACCATTTTTAAGTGAACTCCACGATGATGAACTACAACTTGGTTACTTTCAACATGATATTGCAGCGTTTAACTTCACACGTGAAACATTATACGCATGCAGTCATCCGTTGGCCTCCAAGATCCTGCGACCGAACACCTTGCAGTTTCTTTCTGTGACCTTATCCCAGTAATTCAAAATTCAAAAGACAAGTCAATAATTTAGATGAACTTAAGCAGAGGATAACAGAAAAACTAAATAAAGTTAACAACACACCGCATATGTTCTTAAATGTATTTAACGCGGTTAGAAAGGTTATTTGGAACAAAATGGTGTCCATCGGAAAGTGCCAGCAAACTCTTTCGCCCATTTTCTTGTAAGTTAAAATCGTATTCTAGTATTTGCAAGTTAAAAATAATTCTAGGTAACAACACAACATTCACACACATCTGCCCTTTTAAAATCTCAGCTTCATTAAAATTTATTTGTAAAATATTTCTTCGGGAAAAATCTAACACCATTACACAATCCTATGTTATTATTTAAATTTTTTCGTCTTAAACTTTATTTTTCCTACAGAATGAATTATGAAATAGCATACGTTTTAAACTTCTCAGCCACCATTGAGCAAATTGTTTGCTGATAATTTTTGGTAATTTACCAGGGATTCATGTGATGAAATATGGTTGGTTTATCAACAAAAAAACAATGCGCAAATTCAACGCAATTTTTGCCTTATACTTTTCTTTAATTCGTTATATGTAAGAATGGTTTTAAATACCTCTACCGAACATAATTCAAAAGTATGAGGTCGGGAGAACGAGCTGGCCGTTGCAATGTGCCATATGTTTCGATCTACCGCGTAAAAAAATTGGAGTCTAAGTAATTCGTCACTCTGGCACCGACAGACGCACAGTATTGTAGGTAAAACATATTCATTCTCGTATGAACATTAGTTCTGGCAATTCCTTTTTCCAAAAATCCAGATAAAGATTGCCAGTTAAAGTTCCTTTATAAAAATACTGTCATATCAAATAAGCATCAATTTTTTCTACACAGTACATTAATTCCCCAAGCGTGCTGTTCAATTTGTCTCTCATCAAGTGTACAACAGAATGAAAAGAATTTTGCATCGAAACCAATCCGCCATTGTGAAATAGATTTCCATTAGAACATAATATTTTTCTAAGCTATAATAATGTGAGCGTTTTATCTGGATTGTGAGAGTAAAACTTGTGCAACCGAATACATTTGTATGACTTGTATCTGTTGTGTTTCAAAATACGCTTCACAGATGATTTAGAAATGTCACATTCTCAGGCTATTTTCCTGATGGAAGCAGTAAGATTCACTTCCATATAATCCAAGAACACTCACTGCATGTACCCACCAGCAGTTCTGTTCGCAGAAAGTGGTTGCCTTCTATTTACTGAAAACAGTTCGTGTTCACGAAGCTTTTTGTACAAACTTCTAAAAGTTTCAAGGCTGGGATGCTTTACATTCGGCCATCGCTCTGTAACTTCTAGCTGTCTCTCTAGAGTTATTCCCACCGTAAACGGTAAATTTGTATCTTATCAATTATCTCGGAATCGGCATAATTCATGTTTCTCATACGTATAATCATAATTATTATTGCTTAAAATAATGCTATTTTAAACAACTTGAAATAAAACGACAAGTATGAATTTACCGTCGTGTGTGTCAGCACACACAGATCAGCGCAGACGACGAAAATTTACAAACAAATAGCAAAATAATTAAATCTAACACAGTGGCGAATGGGCCTATTTGAAATATTGATAAAAAATAACTTTTGTAGAAGAAAAAAATTAAAAAAGTTGTGAAGACTCAAAGTGTGTAACTTCGTCTTTTGATTTTCCTATAGATTCTCGTAGAGGCTTTCTAACTATTTAAAATTATATGTACTATATCGTTTATTTTAGTTAGATTGAACAATAACGGCATGAGCGCCCGCAAGTAGGGACAAGCCCGGGCAGTTGCCTCCCTAGATATTTAGATTTTTTGAAAAATATTGTGATTTACAATGTACTTATAAAAAAACAAAGTAACAATAGATTTTCTCTCTCTCTCTATTTTTACTTCTTCTTCATTTAACAAATCACGAAAACAGTGTAGCATAAATTGCAATTACGGCCGTTGTTTTTCATTATCGTTATACCCAAAAAATTTTCTCTGCGGCAAAGTTTTTGACCCCCTCTGGCAAAAATCCTGCGGGCGCCCATGAATAAAGGATATATTTGCGTAGGAAGTATGTGTTGGACGCTTATTGATGTCAAAATGTGAAATAGATTTCATTCTAATAGCATGTACAGAAAATTAGAATTTCCTCTGCGTATTTAAATAGAATGTGATTATTGCCGTGTATTTATATCAGGTAATGAAAAAATCGATTTCTTTTAAATAATAAGTCGAATTTTATGTGTGTTTGTTTTTCGATTATAGTTCACGATTCACAATTTACTGTTATATTATTCACAAAACTTAAAATAACATATCATTAATAAAGGGGTGAAGTAAGATTCGTAATTCCAAACAAATAACCGAGGTGGTTTACTCTTCTTAATTCATAATCTTTTTTACTCCGGTTGAGTTAGGTTGGGCGCGGCTGTTTGGGCGCAGGGACGTTTGGCCGCAGAATTGTTTCTGCGCAGGCCGTTTTGGCGCAAAGACGTTTCGGCGCAATAAAAAAGTTATTTGATTTTGTCTTTTTCTTTAATTAATTAACATTTTAATAGCCAATAAAGAAAAATATTTTGGTTTAACTATAGCTCAACAAAACTCTTCACCAAGTAAACAAACAGGATATAGTAATATTAATGGGAGACTTTAACGCAAAAGTTGGAGTTGACAATGACGGTTTAGAGCATGTTATGGGGAAACAAGGAACTGGAACTAGAAACGAGAACGGGGAACTTTTTATAGAACTATGTGGGAACCATGAAATAGTAATAGGTGGTACATTATTTGCCCATAAACGGTGCCACAAGGAAACATGGATATCCCCCAACCAGAAAGTTAAAAATCAAATAGACCACATTGGAATCAGTAAAAAGTGGATTCATAATTTAAAGGACGTTCGTAATAAAAGGGGAGCAGACATTGGTAGTGACCATCATCTAGTAACAGCAAAGATCCAGTGAAAAGTTGTAAAACCAAAAAAATCAAGAAACCAGCAGCATAGGACGTGCTACGAAATGGAGAAATTAAATAATTCACAAATAAAACTTGAACTAATTAATGAAATGCAACGGAAAGCAATAGAAATAGATTATAACCTGAACGTGGAAGACGTATGGCAACAATGCAAAAAAACGTTCCAAGAACCATGTCTACAAATACTCCAACATAAAAAGAGACAACATGCAGAATGGATAAGCCAAGATACATGGGAGAAAGTTAAAATGAGGAAAGAATGGAAACAACGCGTATTACAGGCTCGAAACGAAAACGAGAAAGAAGAAAAGCAGAAAGGATACGCAAAAGCAAGCAAAGAAGTCAAGAAAAGCTTTAAAAACGATTAAAAAAAACAGTATTTAGAAGGATTAGCAAAGAAAGCGGAAGAAGCATCAAAAACTGGTAACAGCAAAGAATTATACAAAACAATAAAGGAATTATCAGGAAAAGAAAGGAAACCCAAAAACCATCAAATAAAAGATAAAGAAGGACAAATACTTACTACAATTGATCAACAACTACAACGATGGAAGGAACACTTTGAAGAGACAATGAACACACAACAAGAAGAAATGCAGTTACCTTAACCAAATCAAATCATGGAACAAGACATCAGCACAGAAATACCACAGGAAGCAGAGCTACGAAAAGCGATCCAACAAATGAGAAGTGGTAAAGCAGCAGGAGTTGATGGAATCACGATAGATATGCTGAAAATCGATGAAGACACAACAGTAGAAGTAATATATCCATTAATAAAGAAAATTTGGAAAGATGAAAAGTTGATAGCAATCCCAAAAAAAGGAAATTTACAAGTCTGCAGCAACTGGAGGGGGATCACACTGCTCTGTGTAATTAATAAAATATTTTATAGAATTATACTGAATAGAATAACAGATACACTAGACAAGACACTAAGAAAGGAACAAGCAGGATTTAGGGCCGGCTGTTCCTGCACAGATAACATAAATACTCTAAGAATTATAATTGAACAGTCCCTAGAATATCAGTCGCCATTACAGTTACTTTTCATAGACTACGAGCGCGCGTTTGATTCCATCAATAGAGAGTATATATGGATCGCCTTGAAGAACAAAGGAATACCAGATAAATTAATACGGCTAGTCAGAAAAGGATACACAGATACGAAATGCCAAATACTCTTAAATGGGAAAATGTCACAACCTTTTGCAGCAGAAAGTGGAGTTAAGCAGGGGTGTATTCTGTCACCACTGCTATTCATAATTATTTTAGACAATATAATGGAAGAGACTAACAGAGGAAACCGAAGAAGAATAAGCTGGGGCCTAACAAAAACTTTAGAAGATTTGGAATACGCGGACGACGTATGCCTGCTCTCACACACATTACCGAATATACAGACAAAACTAGATAAGTTGAAAATCGAATCCGAAAAAATAGGGCTAAAAATAAATAGAACAAAAACCAAACTCATGAAGGTTAACACAACTAACACAAATAATATATACATAGACGAAGAAAAAGTAGAAGAAACTCAAGAATTTCTGTACCTAGGTAGTGTGTTGAGTCACGAGGGCAGCTCAGAAAAAGACATAGAGCAACGGATCAACAAAGCAAGAGGAGTCTTCTCGAGGTTGAATTCAGTGTGGGGTGATAAAAATATAAGTGTGCAAACTAAAATAAAACTATTTAACAGCACAATGAAAGCAGTGTTACTCTACGGCTGTGAAACGTGGTGCATAAAAAGTTCAAACTTAAAGAAAATACAGACTTTTATAAACCGATGTCTACGACACATTCTAAAAATATGGTGGCCGGAAACAATTACAAACATTGAATTATGGAAAAGAACCAAACAGCAAGAAGTAAGCGTTGAAATAAAAAGGAGAAAGTATGGCTGGTTAGGACACACACTCAGGAAAACAAGAGAGCACCCATGTCGAAGTGTCTTAGAATGGAACCCCCAAGGAAAAAGAGCCAAGGGAAGGCCACGACTAACATGGATAAGAAATATAAGGGAGGAAACAGGAATGTCTTTTGCACAATTAAAAACAATAGCAGGAAACAAATAAGAGTGGAGAGGCTTCATAAAAACCCTATGTCCCACAAGGGAATAATGGGAACCATTATTATTATTATAGCTAGGATAGACCAAGACGTATTTCGTTCTATTGGAACTCATCAAGTGGACGTAAGCCTAGCTACAGTTGAAACCAAAACCGACAGGCAGAAATATACCCAGAAGACAAAATCATGACATCGTTTTCTTGATTTACTTTGCAACACGGCGTTTCGTGTACTGTGCCTAGAGGCCGGTGGTGATTGGTGATACTTGCTTAGCGAGTTCCTTCCACGCCCAAATATCGATTTGTTGCTTTGCAACTTTCTTCGCCGCACATTAGAAGGCATTACTGTTGTAATTCTCCTGTCATGGTTTTGTCTTCTGGATTTATTCCTGCTTGTCGGTTTTGGTTTCAACTGTAGCTAGGTTTGCGTCCACCTGAGGAGTTCCAATAGAACGAAACATGTCGTGGTCTATCCTAGCTATAGTTGAAACCAAAATCTTTTCGTTGATTGGCTATCAAAATGTTAATTAATTAAAGAAAAAGACATAATCAAATAACTTTCTTTATTGCGCCGAAACGTCCTTGCGCCAAAACGGCCCTAGCAGAATCGATTCTGCGACCAAACGTCCTTGCGGCCAAACGGTCTCGCGTCAAAACGTCCCTGCACCCAAACAGCCGCGCCCAAACTAACTAGACCGGAGTAAAAGGGATTATGAATTAAGACGAGTAAACCACCCCGGTTATTCGTTGGGAATTACGAATCTTACTTAACTCCTTTATTAACGTTTACAATGCAGCACCTCTGATATGTTATTCGGTTGTCGTGGTCTATCCTAGCTATAGGTAAAAGCAATATCTTTTTCTTGATTTGCGTTGGAACACGGCGTTTCGTGTACTGCGCCTAGAGGCCGGTAGTGATTGTAAATACTCGCTTAACAGGTTCTTTTCACACCCAAACATCAGTTTGTTGCTTTGCAACTTTCTTCGCCGCACATAAGAGGGCATTACTGTTGTAATTCCCCAGTCATGATTTTAACAGCCACTCAAATATTTATTAACGTTTAACACGATACCCAGAATTTTTACTAGTGGCGTTCCGTGGGTTCAAAATTTAAGTAGGCAATGGCAAAAAATATTTAACATTAAGATTATAATGTAGAAAATTACGGAAACTTCAATTCGCCAAGGCCTGTTGTTAAATGAATTATTCTACGAATAAAATTCCTATTAAATTTGACTCTGTCATTATGCCACAGCTAAGTTAAATAGTTGCAGATAAATGTTCTTTGGTCTACGCACGTATTTTAATTGCAGCTGAAAGATTTTTTAAAACGTAATATCCTGTTGCAGAGTATACTTTTAAGGGGTTAGATAAAGATGAAAATAGTAAGCAATTCCAGCATAATAGTTTATTTTTAATACCGCCAGCAATTAGCCAGTCCATTCTTTTATACCATTCAGTAATAAACGATCTACATTTCTTCCTACTGTCTGTCTGTAACGGCCGAGTCATTTTGAAGTAGATGGCCCGTGATTTTTTATTTCTATTTGTTTTTCGTAGGACTATCTTTTAAAATTTTTTAAAGTTGTTTAACGAGAATTTACATATTTACTGCAAATTTGCAAACTACGTATGCAATAAATAAACACACAATAGCTGCACGCTGCAACTAACTGCCGCTGACCGATGCAAGTAAAGTAAAAACATCAGAAGCCGTGCCTTTGCCGTGCTTACTGCTGTCTAAAATTCTTACTATTTTTTTGCACCTGATTATTACATCATTTGTATCAAAGTGCATGCAAACGTGTTAAGAATAATAAATTAGTTGATTGTGTCGTAGCTGGAATCATTTAACTCGATAAGCTCGGCCTTCGCGTATGGCCGTATGCGAAACTGTGTTTAAAGACAACGGTCTATTTGCGCCTAATTTTCTTGTTACGCGCTGGTGTTAAAAAGTAAAAACTGTGTAAAAGCAACTTTTTATAATCAAAGTTAGAATTTAATATTTTTTTTAAAGTAATGGGTAGGCACTGTCTCTACCCTACCTAATAAGACAGACCGCTACTGACTCTTATATAAATATAATTAGCAAATTAACAACTTTTCTGACACAAAATAATTTGTAATTCCAGAAAAATATAAAATGTCACCATGCATCCCCCACTTAACATTTGACAGCTTCTTTTTCAACGTGCAAAGTTCAACGATTTTAATGCAAATATTGAATTTTTTTAGAAAAGCCTACCATGGCTTGCGCCCAAACAACTCGCGCCAAAACGTCCCTGCGTTTCTGCGTCCAAACGTCTTTGCGCCGAATTGTCCCTGCGCCCAAACGACCAAACCCAATTCACTGCGCCCGGACGTTCGGTTCCGTCTTCACTCAAAACCAGGGAGTATCTGCAAAGTGTAAATTTCAATATTTTTCCAAAGCAATGTGCTTAGTTTCGGTGTCAAAATCTTGATTTAAAAAAATCACTTGATTTTAACCCCGCTTAAAAAAGATTAAGCGAAAGTAATAATGATTTTACGGTACTGCCACTGGTTTGAAATAGACATTAAATAAATGTTACACTTGTATTGAATAATAGCGTTGTTAACGTATTATTTACAACAAGCTTTTATTATTTTATCAGAATGGAGAATTACCTTGGCTATAAAAGAAGCAATAATCAGAACTTACGATATTGACCGACGTGCATAAAGCAGGTCAACCAAGCATTATTTCGTTCTTTAACCTCAGATAGCACTGCTAATAACAATAAGTCACTATTTGGTTGCATGCATTATTGTTATACAGGGCAAAAGTGGCAGTTTTAGTTGCCGTTATAGATTTGTACTTTCCTAGACTTTCAGTATTGAGTTCAAGGTTTTGAATTCGAGATTTTTACGGAAATGCAACTTTTAGACTTTTAGGAGTGATTTGTAAAATCTGCCTGTATGCGAATGGACGCGCTCGTCAGTGTACGCCTCATATCTTCGGAACGCATAAGCCGATTTTAATACGCTTTGGAATCTAGGGTATCTCAAAAATTCATCGCCAAAATAAGCTTTTAAAATAAATTCGAAATCGGAAAGGAAAGTTACACACGTTTGTGTTTAATAACATTATTCTCGAAAACGATTTTTTAAATCTTAAAATGAAATTTGATATCAGACGGCAAATTCATCGCTTTCTTTTCAAATTTAAAGCTTTAAAATCGCGGTCGCTAAGATTTAATGAAAATTTTGATTCTAACGCCATATTATTTAAAAACCAGGTGGCAGATCGAAATAAAATTGGGTATTCTAGTAGCAGCTATAGTAAAACACAATGTTCGTAAATATAATAGAATTTTTTTTTAAATGAAAACTGAAAATTTTTAACATTCAGAATATTTTTAAAAATCTATTGCTCATAAACGACCAACACGATTTTTTTAATAGGCTAATAGAGCTAAAGGTGAGCTTAAATTTTCTTCATGTCCTGTCCGTTATTTTTTTATTTATAGCTCTTTATTTAAATATTGGGGAAGACAAACTTTTTTGTTTAAGCTAAATTGCTCACGTGTGATAGTAGAATAAGATTAAGAACTTAATTTCTAGGTGTCGCAATATTTAGGGGGGTTTATTTTCCACCTCCTACCAAAACTTTGGAGGACGAGTTTGTTTTTGGTTTTCTTTAGTTCAAAGGAATCTTTGTCAAAAAATTAAGAAAACAAATTTTTATTTCTCATAAATTTCTGTCTTTAATAACATAGTTACAAGGCGGGCGGCACACCGAACCAACAAGATTAGGCTAAAGAGGGCCTGGTTTTATCAGGTGGTGGTTGTGATTTGTTCGTTGTTGTATAATAATCGACGTTAAGAAACTTATTGCTTCTCAAAAGGGTGTTTGGCAATCCGCAATTTAAGCCAAAGGAAGGTGTTAAACACTGGTAAAATGAAGGTTTTGCAAATTTTATTTAAATAAGCCTTTTACGTTTAAAACAACTTATAACTCATGCATGCTAACCTTTAAGGGATACATTTTTTGTATTAACCATTTATATTAATTCTACATGAATGCTGTCAGTACTTTTAAGTCAACTTACGGAGGTTGTGCGTCAGAATATGTTCCGCAACTACCTTTTTAAAGCAGATAATCGTGACACTATGGGGTAATATAACCCACAGTAACTGTTGGCGTGTGTAACGCTTATACCAACACACTTTTAATAATAAAATAAGTACCAATCTTCAAAGTTTAGGTCTAAGCAAAGTGGTTCGTTCACTTTTGCTTTCTAATGCTTCTACTAAAGTATGGCAAGTTATTCCATGTAAATTTTCGAATTTTAAATTTTGACGAAAACACACGTTTTGGTTTCCACAAAAACCCAAGAAAATGTTTTTAAAAAATGTCTGTTTGTAGGTGCGTAGGTAACCGCGTGCGTGGGTGGGTGCGTTTGTTTTTCAATATTTCAGGAACCCCTGTTTTTTTTTATCAAATTTGGTATGTGGAAGTTTTTAACGTCAGGTAGTAGTATTTTGTAGTCTTCAACCGGAACCGAAACCGGCAATTAGACGTTCTATTGGTATAAACTTTTTTTGGAAAAAATGTTTTAAATTTGAAAACCATAGAGTGCATTCAAAAACAAATCAAATGCTTCTTTCTCAATGCTGTATCTTCAAAACGGAAGTCGCTACGAATTTTTTAGAATTTTGACTTTAACACCCTCTTACTCAAAAACCAAATATCTAATCAATACAATGTAATGTAATGTATAAATATTTTTAAAAATATGAAAATGTAAAAATGCTAGCTTTTAAAATTTTGGAAATTTGCAAAAAAGTATTTCTCAAAAACTGTCTACGGTCATTTTTTTGTGAGCCGATAGAGCTTGCAGCGAACAATAACTTTTTTTTTCGCAAATCTCCTAAATTTTACTCTCGCGCCCTCTAGGAATTTTCGTAAAATTTGAATTGATTAATTATTTATTCGAAAACGCAAACGCCGATCGTTATAAACTTTAAACAGACTATTTGAAGCACTTTATTAGGACTGAAAATAGTTTTAAACCATTTTAAAAATTTAAAAAAAGAAAACGATTTTTCTTAATATCAACAACGCGTTTTCTGGAAGTTAATTGTATTTAACTACGCCCATCAATTAGCTCTAGTTAATAAATATATTTTTCATTTTTTGCATGTTATTGATAACGTTACAAATAGACTATTAACAGCGATTCTTTGGTCTGATCTCGGAAGCGCAAGGTGTAATTAACCATAGAGCTCTTACCTTGCTTCCGTGCGGTTTAGTCGCTGCTACTATAGTTACAGTTACGGTACGAAAGGCTATCGCAAGTTAAAATTCCCGCTGAAGCGTTACTTTTTTTAATTCTTATGTCTTACTTTAATTTTTTTTAAAACACTATTATTAAGCCATTTATTGTTGCGGCTGTTGCAAGAATATTTAAAACGTAAAAAGTATGGGAAAGTACTAGCGACGTGTCTCGCCCATTTTTATTGAGTTTTTTTTGTAAATATTGGTATTGCTGAACAAATTGATTTTTCCAAATTTTCAAATATAAACACAAATACTAACAACTGCCTGTTTAAGTTTTCGTCTAATTCAATACCTAAACTGAAGTCCTTTTACAACGAACGACCTTGCATGTTACAATATAGCGCAAAGTACGAAAATGTCATTTACTTGCTTTTTATCTAAATGACACAATTTTTATGCTGATATAACGAACATCTTTACAGCAAAGGTTGCCTTATAAGTTATAAATTATAATGTTTAAATTGTAGATAAGTCATAACAGCCTGATTACGTTAATAGTGAACCGCAAAGTTAAACATTTATTATTTATTGTTTTGTGTGGTTGGTCATGTTGTTACGATAAAAAAAGAGACGAGTTTTTTGGGTGCAAATGTGCATTCCAAATAGAATAACTAAAATAAAAGAAAAAATACTGATAAAAGGAAACAAACTTCTACAAAATTTATTAACAGTAAATGTTTGAAAGTATTTTTTGATTAGTGCTTTCATTATTAAGACTATTAGGTCATCTGCACCAACCTATTGTTTTCAAACGAGAAACGGAAATTTAATAAAAAATTTAATTCACGTATTTAAAAAAATTCTTATCATGTCTAGAGCCCGGATTTCAAGCATTTTGCGTATGCACTATTTTTGTAAGGTAATGAAAACCTTTCTGTATCTCTACGATTCATGAAAAATGTTATCATTTGACACCACTTTTATTTTGCTTTTTTTGCCTGATTTGCTTATTTTGCTCCTGAAACAGCTTATATGTGCTTATTTTAGCTTTTATACAGTTAGTTGTTTTTTTTAATAAAAAATTTAATAATTGCAATTTTTAGTTTGAAAAATCTAATGTTAAAACATTAAGTAATTTACTATTTTTTCGATTTAAACGACTCTGTTAGCGTCAGTAATTCGGAGCATTCCATTGTGTTGTGATGTTTTGTGAATAATTTTAATTTTAAATTATAAAATGACTAAAATTAAGGATAATTCTGTACCCGCAACTTGGCGTAAAGATTTTTCTGAATTGGTTATTGAAAACAACAAACTATTTTTCACAACCTGCATGAAAACCGTAAGTTACGCCTTTGTTATATTTTATATTTTTGAAAGCGGATTCAAAAAATTTCTTCCGTTTTCCCATCATATGCTTCAGTAAAAGTTTTAATAAAAGCATGGTTTGAACGGAAAAGAAATTCATATAAAAAATTTATTTTTATTTGTTGTTAATTAAATGTTCTAGTTTTTAATTTGTATTGAAATATTTGTAGTAATACCTTATTTTTATACAACACAAATCAAAATTTTGGGTTTTTTTTATTTTGTGATTTTCCATGCTTTTTTCCTGATTTATCAAGCTTATTATAAGCGCCTATTTTCAAAAAATAAATGCTTAAAATCAGCCTCTGATCATCACCTTTCACGTTGTGCTATAGAATATTATTATCTCAATTGCCAACTTTTAATTCTTACCAAAAGAATTATAATTCTTTTAGGTTTTAAACAAATTATTTGTAGTAAACAATAAATTATGCCCTCGTGTCCAATTTACAGAGATATCCTTGTATTTTATTATAAATTGACACATAAAAGAAAATTTTCTCTTTTTGAAAAGAACATAAATTTGATCTCGACGCGTATATTTATGTTGTACGTACCTGATACAAGGAAAAGGAAACGAAAATATTTACGCGTCTGAAAGCCTACGATAGGTATAAAAATATACCGATCGATGGTACACTGTTGTCCGTTCTCAAAAAATATTTAAACAACGATAGCAATTGACGTCAAACAAAATTTATAAGTACCTGGGTACTTAAGAAAATCTATAAGTACGAGTACATGGAACTTCACCGTTTGTCAATTAATTCTCACATAACTAATTTTATCAGAAAGGGCTTAATCTGTAGCTATATAAATAAATATGCTTAGATAAATTTATAGATACCTATTGTGTATCAACGCTAAACGCACAGTATGTCTGTTGGCACAAATCGAGGTTGCCGCGAAAATTAACATTTTAATTAATCCAGTGATTAAACGATTTTATAATTTAATTGTGATAATAGAAATCTCGAAGCCTATTTAATTACGAAGGAAACGTCCTGTGATAATGAAAAATCAACATTATGATTATAAAAATTACTTTGACTCTTCGCAGAGTTCATCTAACATTTAACAAGGATAGACTTAAATTATCACACATACTACTAAAATATAATAAAAAACTAAACAAAAGTGGTGTCATTTAAAAGTAATTAGTTTTAATTTTGTCTAAAATTATTAAAACAGAATGGTGTACAAATATTACCAAAGTGTTCAGCATAGTGTAAGAACATCATCGTTAAATGAAACTGCCAGTGAAAAAACTCCACTTCGCCCTAATTCCACCAAGAATTATGAACGACGGACTTGCTTCGGAGTTTGTAGATCTTCGCTATTATTTTGCCTGTACGTAATTTGCTATGCAATTTTCTTAATATCTGGAGCAGCAGTATTTAATGTCTTGGAAACCCCCGAGGAGCAAGATTTAATTCTGAGACTAAAAACTGTGAGACAAAACTTTTTAACAGCTAATCCCGGTGTTACAGGTGCGTAATACAGTCTTCTAAGACACAGTTTTAATTTTTAAATTTGTCATTTGCATAAAATTTAACTAAAGAAATATTAATGGAAGAAAAGACAGTGTTCATTTTTTAAATGTAAGTTCCTTACTACCATATTCATATTTATGCAAATTTAGATAATTTCAAATGTTTTAGAAATGTTGTTGCTTTTAATTTTAGTTCAATAATACGTTTAAAATATTTTCTAAAACCAAAGTAGAAAGTGCTGCCTAAATCACTCTTGAATTTATATTCAATGCAGTAAAACGTAAGAAAAGTAATTATTACATTTTTACTTTCCTATACTTTCAGTTTGTACAGAAAAGTTTTAATTGCATGCAAAACTTTCGAATTCGAATTGTTTACGGAAATACACTTCTAAACCTCCAAGAAACCAAAAAAGTGGTTATGAATGGGTACGTTCGTTCCTATCGGAATATGAGACTTTAAAAAAATCTGAAAGTTAAATACGCTTTTTTTTGTATCATTTATTTTATCCACTGAATTTTGTTAATCTGATAGAAGACGTTAAGAAACATCTAACGCTTTTTATCTGATCTCTCCAGCTTCCGTTTGTTTTTCTTGAAAATTTTGACTTAAACGCCATTTTACTCAAAAGCAAATTTGTAGATCGCATTTAAATTTGGTATAGAGCCACGATATGTAATATACTTAGGTATAAGCGCAAACAGCCAAATAGTGCCCCGCGGCCTGTCACGCTCGAGTTAGAAAGAGAGAGTACGTGCGGGCCGTCGCGTCGGCCAGCTTTGAATACTATGCATATCGCATTAGGGATTAACACATTTTAGTTAAACGTTAAATGTTTTAAATAATTTTAATTCGTTTTTTATTGTAATCATTATTAGTTTTTATGTAGGTTTTCCATAAATGGTTATATAGATAACAATTTAACTGTAATACACGAACAAATTCATATTAACGTGTAAAATAAAATTAATAATGGGTAGCCATTTGCATAACAAAATAACATAAATTTCAATTCTTCTTCTGCTTTAAATTTATTTGGAATTTTAATAAACAAAACAAAAAAAAACGCAAATTCAGGTGTACGTTTTGTGGAATATTTGCAGAAATAAGCGAAATTATTTACACAAAGCTACAAATCAAAAACCTCTAACTAGCGTCTAGCCCCTCCAGTGGATCCTGAATTACGCAATATCATCTAATATTGGCTCGCATATGTGCGAGTGTGATATTTACATCGAGATTTGCATTGTTAAAGCCGATTTTTTCATTGCTAATAAATTGCATTCAATAGAAAACAAAAACTTTTTTTTTAATTTATTACCAGACTTGCGTGTTAGTATGCCGTCAATCAGTGAGCTAATGCGAATTTGTCTTCGTATTTTTTCTTTAAAAATGTAACTGCTTTTAACAAATAACCTCGCGTAAACAGCAAAACGCAACAACAGTGTTTTAAAAAAACTATAAAATAAAAAAACTACTTATGCAGTAAAAAAGTAGTACACCCGAACACACCCGCATATCCATCTGTGCCACTACGAACTTGAGGTTTACACACATTTCAGCTGCATGCAGAGGAGGTGCGCAAGTCATGTGAGGTAGGATCGGCTGTATGCCCAAGGGGTTAGACGCTAATCTCTAAGTATCTTATATTTAAATTTAATCAGTCAATCTGAAGCTTAGCTTCTTTTCTCTCCCCTGCTGTTTCCTTCATTTTATGTTTTATCTTCTTTGTAATGTTGCTTTATTCTCATTGGTATATAGAAATAAGGCATCTAGAAATTATTTCACGTCGATACTCCACTCAAGGGAATGGACAAAATGTAATTTTTGATTCAAATATTTCTCCTATTGTTTCATCAAGTTTATCGACTTTATAAATATGTTTTTTTTTATTACAATTCCCACTTCTTTGAATGCAGACGTATTTAAATTTGGGTGAATTAGATCCGTTTCGATTTCGTACAGGTTAATAAAAATTTGACTTTAGCACCTTATTACTCAATGTTACTGTTCACAAAAATTCTCGAATAGTTAAAGGTTCTGAAGTGAAAAATATATATTTAAAATTTTGGAAATGATCAAAAAATGTACAAAACGCATTTACAATTGTTTTTAAATTTTGTAAACCCATACAGCTAGGGATGAGCTACAACTTTGTTTGTGCCGTCGCTAATTTCTATGTGACGCCTTCTAAGAATTTTTGAAAATATCGGTTTTAACGCATGTTTACACTCTAAAACGGGCTATCAAATCAGAATTAAATTATAAATATTTAAAAAACGCTGGGGGTACAGAATATTACACGCTACGATAACGTTAGGACATACTAAAACTGTGAAGTGAAAACAAATCAATATTTTGACTTTTTCAAAATCATTCTACAGATACTCATTCTACAAAATGTCTTTTTTTTAATTTTACATGCTAATATACAGGCTGTTCGACATTATCTAGGCACCATTGTTAACTTTGTTATTATTGAAGCTACAAAGTCGGCTAAATAACAAAATTATTGCAGTTTTTTGTGATGATTGCGATATTGTAAAAAAAACATTTACTTTTTAAGCTAAATAGTTCATGAGTGAATAAGTCACAACATAATATTTAGGTGCAGCAATATTTAGGGAAATAATTTTTCCCCATACACCAATTATTTGGTAGACATTTGCCCTTCCGGTTTTGGTTGTTTTTTAATTCCAAAAAATCTGTTTCCAAAAATTTTAAAAATTATTTTTTCTAACTTTTAAACAGTTATACATTTAGTTACTCATAGTACGAGGTACAGCTAATGGTGCTGTGAGCTATTCGAGCTGGAAGATATACAAAAAGTATAATTATTGTTGTTAGTTGTAATAATCTGCTACAAACAAGAAAATTCTTTATTACCTCTCAGAGGGGTGTCTGGTAATTTTTGGTTAAAAGTTTAAAGCCGCAGAAAGGTGTTAAACGTAGGCAAAATAAATAAACTATTTTTACATATTTGGAATCAAGATAAAATTCTGCATGCGATTGTGTACTTTAATTGTTTTTTTGATAACTTTAAAATTTGTATTTATTTATTTTTGCTTTGTGTCTATAGTGCTATGGCGGGCATAATACTCTTCTTCTGCAACCAGGCGTTACTATAGAACTGTTTATATTCGTTTGCTTTTCGTCTCCGTCGATCCCGCGCGCTTGTAAAGTTGGGAATACAGTTGTTTCAGAAAAAGTTTGAAACTTCAAATGGAACAATATTAGCTTAGTTTTCGGAAAGAGCACTTCCTGACGGTTGCAACGATACCCCACCAACTTGATTCTTTATTACATTTTTAACAAGTAAACTTAATTTTTAATTAGGTATTAAATTAGGACAAAACTATAATCAACCACAGTCCAGATACTTTCAGACAAAAAAACATCAAAACATTCAAAACAACAGAGGAAATCAGTTTAATAACAAAAACAAAAACAAATTAAGTAGACGGTAAATAAACAGCAATTGAGAGCGTTTTATTTATAATAATGTAGAATTAAATTTTAAATTTAGCGCGCGAATCCTATGCACATAAACCATTTTTCGTATTTTGTTGGTTCAAATGTTTTAAACTGATTCGCGCGCTAAATTTAAACTGTAATAC
Source organism: Ctenicera cuprea (assembly GCA_958336395.1). Taxonomy (NCBI): domain Eukaryota; kingdom Metazoa; phylum Arthropoda; class Insecta; order Coleoptera; family Elateridae; genus Ctenicera; species Ctenicera cuprea. The sequence goes on along the minus strand of OY284494.1, from coordinate 9,508,341 downwards.
TAAAATATTACAAAATAAACGTTCTCAATTACTGTTTATTTACTGTGTACTTAATTGTTTTTTTTTTGTTATGAAATTGCTTTCCTTTTTGGTTTTGATGGTTGTGATGTTCTTTTGTTTGAAAGTGTAACGTGTATAGTTGACCGTAGTTACGTCCTTATTTAACAAATAACTAAAACCTAATTTTGCTTGTTGAAAATGTAAAATATGGGTATCGTTACAACCGTTAGGACGTGCTCTTTCCGAAAAACAATATGAGTCAATATTGTTCCATTTGTAATTTCTGACTTTTTCTTAAGCAACTGTTAACTAAATTTTTAAAGCGTCTGGGATAGACGGATACAGACATGAAATCATAAGAAACAGTTTTATGGCAACGCCTGGCTGCAGAGGAACAGTTTTATGCTCGTCATGGCACTCTAATTGCATAACAAAAAATGGGCGAAACAGGCCGCTGATATTTTCCCATACTTTTCACGTATTAAACGTTCGCGCGCCAAGTAGTGATTGAAATTTACATCTAGTCATTTCCAGCCGGTATATGCCGCCCGCCCCAGACTCAAGGGGGTTGTTACGTAAGGTGCGCGCTCGTCTACTACGTAGCAAAACCGATAGGTAATGCGCGGATCCAAAATGGTTATAACAACTTTATTTATAGAGTTATCAAAAATATGCAAAAATTACATTTTTTTTATTAGAGCTAATTCATAGGCGTAGTTAAAATCACGGGATTTTCGGGTCAATTAAAAAATTTACAAAATTCCTGGAAGGCGCGGAGTAAAATTTGAAGAATTAGTTGTTATAAAACAAATTTGTCTTATTAAGCGCTATCAAATAATATGATAATTTACATTGATTGGATATGTTTATTTTTGAGTAATCGGGCATTAAAGTTAAACATTTAAAAAATTCGTAGCGGCCTTCGTTTCGAAAATACAGCAAGATTTCGAAGATTTGGAAAAAAGCATTTGAGTTGTCTTTAGATGCACTACAACGCTATGTATCAAAATTTAAAAAAAGTGTTAAAAAATTTATACCAAAAAACAGGTCTCATTTCCGTTTCCGGGTCCGGTTCCGATGAATAACTTTACAAAGAACTACCTGCAACTAAAAAACATAGTTCAGTAGAAGTATGGGAAGGTAAAAAATGAATAAAATTTTTAAACTTGTCGAAAAAATAATCAAAGTACACAATCGTACGCAGAGTGACTCCAAATATGTAAAAAAATAAACGGTATTTCATTTATGCAATAAGAAAGTTATGGTCAATTCCGCCGAAACCGAAAGTGGTACAAAATTGCTAATATCATCAAATAACTTAATTTATGAATATATTACCCATACCAAATTCTACTCTTTTATCTTAACAAATAAAGAAAAAAAGTACCATGTTCCGTTTACACCCGGTATACTACTAAAACTAAACTAATACTAAAACTACTACTAAAAACGCGCGTAAAACGTTAATACAAAAATACTTTTGAAAATATGGGAAGTTACAATTTCTAAAGTATAAGAAAGTCCAGCCGAAGTGCTTCGCTCATTGTTGTCCTACACTTATGTGGGCATCAACTACCAGGGTCATATGCCTCCCACATCTAACGTGCACGAACATACACGCGTACATCCAGGGTGTCGGACTCGAACCAAAGCAGGTTTGCTAGAGCAGTTCTAAAGACAGTGGCCTTAACCCCTGCTCATCCACCTGCCCTTCATATACAATGCAAGTTTTTAAAATATGGGAAAATGCAGGCAAAGTGCTCTCCCCAACTTAAAATTATGTAACGACAGAGAACAACGGAAACCGGGACATATACTTCGTATAATCAATTTGATTATTGTAACAAAAGTATAAAAATAAATATATAAGAAATTTTAAGAAAATGACGTTAACCAAAAAATTTAAATATATAATTAAGAGATATGCTTTTTTGCTTTCTAGCGCTTCCTTATAATTAATAAATACGCAAATGAAATGAATCTTCTGAATAATTAAGTCTAAATTTCGCAGGCTATTTTAATTACTCGTTTTAATCGTATACAGCACAAGCTCTGTGGTTTATCTCGTGAAATAACTCAATTTATCTTCAACATGTAGGTATACTACATTTTTTTTCGTACAGCAAAGCAAAATGATTAATTGATTAATAAATAAAATACCTTTATTTCATTCCTCGTGCATAAACTAGTGTAAAAAGCAGTGGCGTTCCGTGGGTTCATAATTTGGGTAGGCAATGGTAAAAAATATTTAACATTAAGATTAAAATGTAAAAAAATTACGGCAACTTCAATTCACCAAGGCTTGTTGTTAAATGAGTTAATCTACGAATAACATCTCCAATAAATGTCACTTTGTGATTATGCACTTTAATTTGATAACGTAAACCTTCGTCTTAGCCAAGTTAACGCGTGATTTGCCAAACAGTTTTAATTTAACACTTGCAGATAAATGTTCTTTGGTTGACGCACGTTTTCTAATTGCAGCTGAAAGATTTTTTAAAACAGGGTACCTTGTTTCAGACTATAATAATAAAAATAATAAAATACTATTAAGGGGTTAGATATACATGAAAATAGTTAGCAATTCCAGCAAAATAGTTTATTTTTAATATTGCTACCAGTTAGCCAGTCCATTCTTTTATACCATTCAGTATTAAACGATCTACATTTCTTCCTACTGTCTGTCTGCAGCGGCCCTAGTCATGTTGAAGTACATCGCCCATGATTTTTTATTTCTATTTATTTTTCGTAAGAGTATTCATTTCATTTTTCTTTTAAAAGCTGGTCAACGAGAATTTCCATATTTACTGCAAATCTGCAAACCACGTAGTATAAAATAAATAAACACACAATAGCTGCACGCTGCAACTAACTGCCGCCGACCGGCGCACGTAAAGAAAAATTACAGAGACCGTGCCTTTGCCGTGCTTATTGCGTTCTGAATCCCCTACTATTTCTTTGCATCTATTCATCTCATCATTGCATTATTTGCATCAATGTGCATGCAAACGCATTAAGAATAATAGATTGATTGATTGTGTCGTAGCTGGAACCATTTGGCCCGATGAGCTCGGCCTTCGGGTGTGCGAAACTGTGTTCAAAGGCAACGGATTTATTTGGCGCCTAATTTGTAATGTTAACAAGGTAAAACTGGGTTAAATTAATTTTCTTTTATTGGAAGTTAGAATTTGATTATTTTTTAAGTTATGCCTACCCTGCCTAATAGGACGGACCGCCACTGTAACTGACATCATACTTACATCTTTACATCTATAATTATTTTAATTTATAAAGTGAATATAACATAACAAAATATTTTCAGTATTTCAGTAATTTAAATATTTTTAGTATTTTAGCATTTTAAATATTTTTACTATTTTTAAGTTATTCTTTGCTGCCAATAAATAAATAAAACAATTAAAAACTCGCATTACCCTGGGAAATTACAGCAGCAGTGAACTTTGAACTTTTAAAATTGAACAAAGTTTAAAATTGTGTAGAGGGGTAGATAAAATCTTCAATTGCGATACACGTGCAATGAAATTGTATAGAACAGGAATGATAAAAAAATCAATAAGTATACAATTAAAGGTGCACTGAGCGAATAAAAACCCGGTGAATCGTAGTATCCGATCTGATATATTAGTGTATTTATTCTACCTCTAATGTTAACGTGTATTTTTTTATTTTTGATGCCGATTATAGCATAATCAAATTTTAAATTTATGTTAATGATGATTGTAAGAACATTTTTATTTTGTACATAAACATTATCGTTAAATCCGTTAATACTTCGACCTATTCCCTTAAACAAACATATTTACATCAGCTTATCTACTGCAACCTGTATTAAATGAACGTTCTAATTGGCTAATCGACTACTAGAGTATGATGAAACGTACATTGAAACTCAGACTTGAGAAATTTAGGTTTGGTTGCGCACAGGTGCTCATACTCACGCGCATATTCTCAAGGGATTGAAAACCATAGTCCAGTTGGATTGCTCGGAAACGAAATGAATATTACAAATTCGCTAAATAAAACAAGTTTAAAAGGTACAAAATTGGCCTTTATCCCAAATATTTCTCTAATAAATATCAGTGTAACTCCAGGTGTAAAACTGCTTTACAAAACAAACTAATAAGTTTTATATTTCTATCACCAGGCCACACATTATTATTTATGATCGAGGAACTGATCCAGAAGCCGCTATATCTTATCTCTCAGACAGCAATATACGAGAATTACTTTTAGGATTTGCGATTTCTTTACAAAAAAAACTCTAACAATCAATAAGTATGTCAGGTATGTGCGCTCCCTAACTCCCAAACAGATGGTTCGAATTTTATGAGCTCCAGAAGGGGAGGGTATATCAAAAATACATCACGGAAATAAGTTTTTAAACGAAATCCGAAACCGGAAGCGGAAATTGGACATACTTTTTTGGTAGCTGTTTTTTTCGATTTTTTACTTTCCTATACTTTCAGTATAGGGAAGTATTGATTTCATGCAAATTTTCAAAATCGAGATTTTGACGGAAATACATGTTTTGGGCTTCCAGGATCCTAAAAAAGTGGTTTTTAAAAAATGTCTGTCTGCGGGTGTGTGGGTGGGTAACGCTCATATCTCCGGAACGGCTGGACCGATTTCGATGTGCTTCGGAATGAGGTGGTATATCAAAAATTCATCGACAAAATAAGCTTTTAAAAAATCCGAAACCGGAAGCGGAAGTTAGACATGTTTTTTTGGTAGCATTTTTTTCAGAAACTAAATTTTGGAAATTGAAATAGCGGAAATTATAGAAGGCCTTAGAACAAATCAAACGTTTTTTTACCGAACTCTCTAGCTTTAAAATGGCGGCCGCTACGAATTATTGAACATTTCGAATTTAACGCCCATTTACTCAAAAACCAGTTATCTGATTGGAATCAACTACATCTTGTTTGGTAGCCCTTTAAGGGTACTATACCATGAAATATAATTAATTTTGAAAATATAAAAACGATCGCAATGACCACTCCAAAATTTTGGAATTTTTCAAAAAAATATTTCTCAAAAACTGCCCACACGTTTTTGTTTAAACTTTTTAAGCTGATAGAGCTGGGAATTTTCTACAATTTGTTTTTTTGCGCATTGCTATAATTTCACTGTGACGCCCTCTATGAATTTTTGAAAATTGAAAATTGGTACCCTTTTATTTATAATATTTCTGTTAATGTGAAATAGATCACCATTCATAGCAAAATCCGAATATAATAATATTTTTTCGATAATTTCATATTTAGGGGGGCTACTGTTCCTCCTCCTCCCAAATTTTTTCGATAAAAAATTAAAAATTTGGTTCTTTGTTTTGTTTACTCTAGGAGAATCTTTTTACAAAAAATCAAAAAATCGAATTTTTTGCCCCTTAATAATCTTTTTGTCCTTTGAAGAATTTCACATACTTTCTACAGCAGTTGTATTCTTGTACTAGTTGTTTAATGTTCAGTGTAGGCTAACTTTTTTATTTTAATAGATGGACTCGCAAAACCAGGAGCAAAGTTGTAGGGCAAATTCTTCTCGATTGTATTTAAGAAAAAAACTTGAGTTTCCAATTTTAATATGGCGGCCACGGTAATAAATAACTTTTTTTTAAATGGAAACGTGCGTTTTGGCTTTAAAATCAGAAAGGTTTTGAAATTCTAAATACAAATTAATAAGAGTAATTTCTTGCTAAAAATAATACTTCTCGAGTTATTAATATATTTTCAAATATCAATTTCCGCGCTTCCGTTGATTCAGTCCGAATATTTTACCCAACCTTATGCTTGCAGCGCAGCGGTCGGTCTTTCTTCAACCGCTTCAAGATGTTACAACTTATAAGAACTATTTACTTTAACTAGTCGTGTCTAGACAGGTGTATATCGAAAGTGTTGGAAAATATAAAACAATGTATTTAAATGTATAGGAAAGTCCAGGCGAAGTGTTTCGCTCATTTTTAAATCTGAAACGGGAGTCTAATAGAAGACTTTAAAGCAGATGTAAAGCTTTTTTTCTGAACTTTTTAGCATCAAAATGGCGACCGCTGCGATTTTTTAAAAAGTTTGATTTTAGCGCCTTAGTACTAAAAAACAAATTGACACAGATCGGGTTCAAATTTTCTATCGTAATAGCTCTATAGACTCAATGTTACTGTTCCCAAAAAAGTTGAAAAATGTAAAAGCTTTGAAGTGAAAAATGCATTTAAAATTTTAGAAATTATAAAATAATATTTCACAAAAACTGGCCACCGTTTTTTCTTTATTTAAGCAAGCGCATAGAGCTTAAGATTAGCTAGAATTTGGTTTGTGTCCCCGCCCGCCAATTTCTGTCTTTTATGAATTTTTGAAAATTTGGGTTTTAACGTCTATTTACTCGAAAACGGAAATCCACTACGAGTACGCAATATTACAAGCTACAGGAACTTTTAAACCTATTAAAACTGTGAAGTGAAAATAGTATACAAATTTTGACTTTTTCAAAAACATATCGCTCAAAAACTGGCCATACGATTTTTTCTAATTTCTATAGGCTAGCAAGTTTATTTAATAAACGAGGAATGATAACAATTTTGTTTAAGCTAAATTGCTCAGAGTCCTTCCGGTTTTGGTTTTCTTTAATCCCAAGGAATGTTTCTCCAAAAAATTCAACAAATTTTTTCTTTTAAAAGATGTGGTAAATTGGGTTATTTATAGTACGACGTGCAGCTAGCTAATAGTGTCCCGTATGTGAGATATATATTGTTCGTTGTTTGTTGTGATTAATTTGGACAAGATAATTTTTTATTACCTTTCAAAGGGAGTGTTTAGTAATCCCTGCTTAAAGGTTAAAGCCTATGAAGGTGTTAAATGTAGGAAAAATAAAAACTAAGTTTTGTACATTAGGAATAGCCATGTTAGGTTGTAAATAACTTATAACTCACGCAAGCTAACCTTTAAGAAATATATATGTGTCTGTTTAAACAGACAATTTACTAAAGTTAGGCATTTACAAATTAAATTGCTTGCACTGTAATTCGGTTTATATAGGACAAACAATTAGAAATTTTGATATTAGGTACAAGGAACGCGTACGTTGTTACAAGTAAAGCCACCCCCATAAATCCAATTGCGCTAAACACTTATTAGAACACAATCATTCAAAGACATCTAATAACACTATAAAAATTTTACACTTTTGTGATTGTCATACACATTTAAAATCTAATTCTAAAATCCTTTAATGAATGAACAAATTGATCTCTTAAATTCACCGTTATTAGACGTTTTGCAATGAGAAATCAAGTCATCTGGACGCAGATATAGAAAACTGAATCAAGTTATGAAAATTTATTGTTCCTATACCAACACCAACTGTTTACTTTTAATCTTGCTTTTGATAATGACGTGTAAACACGTTGAAATATGTATAAAGCTAAAATAGAAAACCTGTTGAAGTTAAATATTGTTTTACTTACAATAAATTACAATCAACTTCAACGAAGTAAAGCTCGAACTTATAAACAAACATTTCTTCACGATTTGGAACCGGAAACAAAAGTTAGATTACGTTTTTTGTGATATAACTTTTTTCAAACGGAATATTTTTGTTTGAACATCCTACGATTTTTTTAAGATTCAATGCCTATTTACCCAAAAATGAATTGACAGATAGGGATGCAATTTGTGATTGTAATCGCCCTAGGGGCACAAAGTGCTACTGTTTGTACAGCGTTTTTGAAACCATGAAAACTCTGAAGTGAAAACAATTCCAAAATATTGCTCAAAAACTGGCCTTTTTTGTAGGTAGGACTTAGCTATAACCTGATTATTTTATTTATAAGTTCGAGCTTTACTTCGTTGAAGTTCATTTTAATTTATTGTAAATAAAAGAATTCTTAACTTCATCAGGTTTTTTAGTTTAGTTTTAGCCTTATACGTATTTCGATATGTTAACATCTTGCTTCTGAAAATGACATATTAACATGTCAAAAAACGTATAAAGGTAAAATAAGAAAACCTATTGAAGTTAAGGATTTGTTTTAGCTACAATAAATAATCTTCTTAGTTTCCCTATCCGCTAATTACTTTGTGACACCTTGTATGAATGATTGAAAATTAAAAATTAATGCCCTTTTCTGTAATTATCAGGAGACGATAAACCATTTCTATTTAGGCTAAACTGTTCATAAGTCATAATTACGTTAAATAATATCATAATTGTAATTTTAATTTTATTTAGTTTTTTGGCTGAATCAGTCTTTCATCTCGGGTATTCTTAAATCCCAAATAAATATTGTCATAAAAATCAAAAATTGATTTGTTTTTCACATTCATGCTATCCTTAGTTTGCTACCATATTAAATAAGCAAGCGTATAAGTGTAATGCTGACCTACCTACAAGATCCTGAAATCGCAGGTATTTTATGATTTGCACTTAGAATTTTTAATTTTAATACCCCAAACCATAAACCTATTCTTGCTCGGTGGTGCTAGAATTATTGGAATTATATATACCGGGTGTCTTTTTGAAAACGATCCACTTTAAATAACTTTAGAATAAAATAATATATTGAACTGCAGTAAAAACGAAATTGCAGGGTGCAATATGGAATTACAATTCTTGACTACTTAGTCACCGTTTAACCCTCAGCCGCTTCAACTTAACATATTAAATGGCACTGTCTCCACTGTGATACAACTAATTAAAGCGCTTAAGAAATACTGTCGTACAGTAAAAAGAAAATTAAAATCGGACAATCTGTTTCGTGAAAAGAAAAATTGATTATGCGTTTGTTTTTGCCTTTTGTGTTGACAGAAATGTAATTTTAACCAAATCAACGTTTTATTTTTAATCTCTAGCCACCCCAACTAAAAAATATTTAATGGAACGTACTCCTTGTAAACATCCAATTAAAACTTTTAAAAATAATAACAGCAAAACGAAAATAAAAAACGGACAATCCCACTTATGGCTAAAACAACTAAGATTAGACGTGGTAGTCTATCTTTACATTTAATGTCTTCTGCGAAGATTATGTGGCAAAGAAAGATCTGATGGATTCTAGAAGAAGGTGTGACGTAGTGGGGAGGATACAAACATTAAAACATGGAGTTGATTTAACAAAGTGAGCTTTAAATGAGGTATTCCAGTAGAAAAGAAAGATTAAATAGTTATAAAGTTAAAATAAAACAAATAATTAAATAATTACTATCCCAAGCAGAAAAATGACGTTTCTGAAACAGCCTTAAATGTGTTCCACTAGAACATGGAACATTTTAAAGAACGTTTCACAGCCGTTTCAAAGAGAGTCTTAGGAACGTACAATATCCTGCCTCAGAAACGTTTCAGTAAAACGTTCCAAAAACATCTTAGAAACGTCTTAGTAAAACGTTCCAGCCGAAACGTTTTAGATACCTACATGAAACGTTCCAAACATGTTTTAAAAAGGTACTCAGAAACGTCCCGTTGAACGTTTCAGACGAGACGTTCCAAAGATATCTTTAGAACGTCTCAGAGGAACATTCCAACCGAAATGTTTCAAGAACATTCTTGGGACGTACTAAACATGTTCCAAAGAAGTACTCAGAAACGTTCCGGATGGAACACTTAACACAGTTATAAATTGCATCAGAAGCGTTTTCAAAACTACAATAAACCGTAAGATCATTTTAAAATTCCAGTGGAACGTTCCAAAAACATCTTTGAAACGACTTAATGGAACGTTCCAGCCGAAACGTTTTAGATACTTACATGAAACGTTCCAAACATGTTTTAAAAAGGTACTCAGAAACGTCCCGTTGGCGTTTCAGACGAGACGTTCCAAAGACATCTTTAGAACGTCTCAGTGGAACATTCCAACCGAAATGTTTCAAGAACATTCTTGGGACGTACTAAACATGTTCCAAAGAAGTCCTCAGAAACGCTCTGGATGGAACACTTAACACTTATAAATATTATCAGAGGCGTTTTCAGAACTACAATAAACCGTGGGATCATTTCAAATTTTAAAACATTTTGGAAACGAGCAATTCTGGCAAGTACCGGCAGTTACGTTTATCACCGGAGCCGTTTAAAAAACGTACATTTATCGCCTTAGCAAATGTTTCTTATAAGATAGGCGTTATTGATATCACTTCGGACATAATTTCGCAAAATTCAGTTCTTGTATCAATCTTCATTTAATACTTTACGGCATCGAATCTTATGCGGATGAAGTTTGTGTATTTTCAACAATTTGTAAGTGGAACTTTTTGCATCGTCAGTAGCAGCGGATAGTTAGATTCGAAGCTATTGCACCCAAAACTACAATTTGTTCGTTTAGTACTCTAGGCTGTCGACGCTTTTTATTGGCAACCAATTTGATCACATACTTATGAAATACATGCGTGTCAACGTGCCTTTCATTAAAAACAGCACCTGTTTTTCAAACAGCTCCGTAAATGAGAATAATGTCAATTCTTTCGGCCTACGTGTGAAGAATTTTTTAAGAAACAAAACATTGAATTAATCTTAACTTGACTAAAGTAGCAATTCTGTAAAAACAAGAGGACAAAAGCAAACCGATAGTTAATTTTCTTTTCGAGGCTCACAAGTTTATAAAACAATTTTTTTTAAATTTGCTTATACCATAGCTGGAAAGCGGATTTTTTAATTTAGCTGTTATTTAGCATTTTTACAGCGCTTTAATTTGATGTATCACGACGCGTACGTTGCCATTCAATATTTTTGAATTGGGGATAGCGGGGGACGAAAATAAAAAGTCTAATTAAGCTTGATTTGGTTAAAGTTACACTACTGTCAATACAAAAGGCAAAAACAAGCGCATAGTTATTTTTCTTTTCGTGGAACATTGTCTAAAAGGTAATTTTTGAATTTGTTAAAGCATAACTGGGAAGCAGATTGGCCGATTTTAAGTTTTTTTTACTATTAGAAAGTATATTTTAAGCGCTTTAATATGATGTATCACAAGCGGTGTGCTGCCATTTAATATTTTTAAGTTGGAGTGGTTAGGGGTAATGGAGTGAGTAGGCACTAAACAACTCTAATGTCGTATTGTGCCCCTACTTGCACCCCGCAACTTAGTTTTTACCTCAGTTTAATATCTTATTTTGTTTTGAAGTTATTTAAGTTTGATCGTTTTAACAAGGACACGATAATATAATAGTAATGAATGATATAAGAATGTTCTTGATCCTTTGTTAAATGCAGATAGGTTTGTTTACTGGTCTTATGGAATCATGCTAAGTATCTATAAAACAACAATGGTTTTTTTGATGTTTCGAGGTATTATGATTGCTCTTTCTTCAGAAAGTTTTATTTAATATTACTAAGAAAAAAGTTAACTATTAACTTGAATTTTTAAAACTATAAAAGTATGAGAAAGTACAGCCGAAATGCTTCACCCATTTTTGTAATATTTTAATTATTTTAATTTTAATGTTAATTTAATTGTAACTTTTATTTACTTCTAAAGGATTAGTTTTATGCAGTTAGGCAACGAAAGTAAAACTATTTATTTAAATTATAATTATTTATAAGATTATGATTATGAAAATTATGGGGAAAAAGTTCATAACCTGAGTATCAGATATTCTTGGAGCATATAAGATATGCAATACAGTTTTTCCCAAACTAATATATTATGATTTTGGTGGTACTTATAAAGTTTTAAATTGTTAGTACAAATATTGGAAAAATCGAGCTGTAGATTGTCGTCAAATAAGAAAAACAATTTCATTTCGGATGGAACTATAGTTATTTATTGTACAAGATGATAAAATTGCACTTTATCTCCAGGAGCGATTTTAGCGTCGAGGCGTCAGCCGAGACGCTAATAAGCATCGAGAAGATAATGAAATTTTATCGTCGTGTGGAATACAACATTTTTTTCTATAGCAATTGTTAAAGAAGACCAAAAAATGAAGAAAAATCAATGATAAATTTAATTTAAAAATGTCAGGAAAAAAACTGTTTCACGAAAAAATGAGTAGGTGGCTTTAATAACTTTTTGGTTGCTATTTAGTGTATTTAATGTAGAAAAAAAATAAAATACTTTTTCTATCCTTGCTGTTAAAGTACTACTTTATCTACCCTTGATGGTAAAGTGCTACTTTTCCCTCTAATTTTAGTTAATAATAGCACGTTTTAACAGTTGCTATAGAAAAAAAATAACTATTATAAAATAAAATATTACTGTTACCATAACTATTTACAACTGCATTCGTAAAATGACCATTTTTGTGGATTACCAACAGATTTTTTACTGTTTCGCATTCATAAATAAAAATTAATTTTTATCTCTCTTTTAATAATATTTTTCATTACGAAACGCTAGGTGACATTAAGTTATCTCACTTTAATATATATGATATTTATAATTAGCTACATTTAAAATATTTATGAATTTCAATTAAAAGTTGAGATTAAGGTTAGTATGTGATACTATTATATCTTATGAAGGTCACGAATTCGAATCGTTCTGTCGATTTATCAAATATTTTTGACAATAAATTTTTAGATAAAATGATATAATGTTGTAAATGTTGTAATTTTGAAGGTCATGTATTTATTTCTACATATAATATAAATCATAACATCTCTAAGCCATGTAGGGCTTTCACTATTCGTAGAAAGCGTGTGTAGACAATAAATTATATTAATTCAATGTTTGGTATTAAGCACACATTAAATTTATTGAAGTAAGATAAGATACGTTTGATTTTTACCAAAATCAATTAAGCTAAGTGTAATCAGGCAGATTTATATCAATTTATTGTAAATAAAACAATTTTTAATAGGTTTTTTATTTTAGCTTTATACGTATTTCAACGTGTTTAAACGTCATTATCAAAGGCAAGATTAAAAGTAAACAGTTGGTGTTGCTATAGGAACAATAAATCTTCATAACTTGATCTTGGCTTTCTATATCTGCGTCCAGATTACTTGATTTCTCATTCCAAAACGTCCAATAATGGTGAATTTAAGAGATCAATTTGTTCATTCATTAAAAGTACATATTTTAAATGTTTATGAATTTCAAATGCTTCTAGTAAATTCAACTTACGTAACATGTAACAACGTACGTGTTCCTTGTACCACAAATAAGGTTAACACTACAGATATACGACCCTTTATACAAAATGTCCGCTCATATTTGGAGACGAAATTAGCGTTAGTTTGGCTACAACGCACCAGACCAATTTTAGGGCGCTGCTATCGCTATTTGTTTATTACTGTTGAAATGTGTTGGAAACTGTTTTTTCGGGGATTTGAGTGCATCTGTCACATCATGAATATAATTTAAGTAGAATTGGCTTCAATATTAATTATTTACGAAAAAATGCGATTTGACAATTAAACATAGCAGATGGCTGTCTAACTTTTGGTTTGAATATGTGCTAAGTAATCTGCTCAATTACAGTCATCTGTGACTTAATTATAAATTGTCATTGTAGCGCCATCTTTTTGCAGATTATTAATCATATAAAACAAGCTGCCGATAGCTCACATATTTACCGTATATCTGTAGTGTTAACCTTATCTGTGCTTGTACCTAATATCAAAATTTCGAATTGTTTGTCCTATATAAACCCAATTAAAGTGCGAGCAATTTAATTTGCAGATGCCTGATTTTGTCTGTCTTTTCTTTAGCATTAAACAAAGTGTTTAAAATGTTTTTTGTTGTTTTAAAAAATATTTTACATAATGTTCGAACTTATAAATAAAGATTTATATCACACAATATTTATTAATGAGGCTTTAGCAAATGTGATCTGAACACACTAGCAAGGCTCAACTCGTGTTAATCACGACAAAGTTCTCCAAAACTTGCCAAACTTCCTTGCGGTCACTAATTTACTTGAATGGCACATGTTTAGAGGAACATTAATGGTACGAAAACTTTCACTGCTTCTGTATGTCAGCGCTTCAAGGTTTTCAGAGTAAAACTTTGAATTGTTTTATGTCATTAAAGTATCTTAGTAGTTTAAACAGGTACAGGGTAGTACATTATATTTTGGAAGGCTTTTCTGATATTTTTGAGTTATGTTGCCATTAATAAAATAAAAATTCGTGTATGTTTTTTAAGATTTAAAGGCTTAATCAATTTATTCTTGATTCTTCTTTAATATCGCTAAGACGCTATTTTTGCCTGTATTTTTGTAAGATCCCAATATAAAGACACAAATCACCTTAAAATGAAATATCGGAAAATATTTCAAATAAACAAGAGCAAACTTCTTCTTCTGATATTTGACTACATTATATAGAATTAAATTCCAGTCACGTTTTTATCAAAGGTTCTTTAATTCCCACTGCAACTTCTGACAACTTTTCATACAAATTTTATATATAAGCTTACCTCTCGATCTTTTATTTCCTTTGAGTACAGTAAAACTAAAATACTGCTCTTGTATTGTTTGCCATGTAACCGAAATTAGATTGATAGATACAACAGAGTTACCTCGTTCTCTCGGGAACAAAAATATTTACTTACAATTTTCTTGTTGTAGACGCTTATTTTTGATATTTAATTTGGTATTTTTGTGCTTTGTTCACCGAATTGCAATTTGGTGAAATCGCGTATTATTACAGTAAGCTATGAAATACAAGATTACAAGACCTATCTAATTTTTGTGTGTATCATAATTATTAAAGAATTAAAATAGTATATAGTGTGATCGTGCAGTGTCGTAGATATTGTTATTTACAGATTTTAATGATATTATTTAAAATTTGTCAAATGTTTAATGCTTAACTGATTATTTCTTTGCGATGATCAGTGTCGGACCTACGTTGTGTTTTAATTATTACTCATGTCTGATTTACCCTGACTTAATCGAAGTTACAAAAGATAAGATGTTAAGCTGATTTAAACAACAATAAACCTTTTAAAGTATTATTAATTTTTGTGATGCAAATGTTAGTGTTATGAGTGCGGGAACCATTTATACAGTATTTGCACGTCATTTGTGTGAAGTAAAGTTGCCAATCTAAATTTGTACCCCAGTTCTACTTATACTAGTACTTCTTTTTGGGGCTGCTTATAAATGTCGAGTGTTGCACAGGTTACGCATGTAACTGGGTATTCTTTACAGGAACGCTGTGTGCTGTCACTCATTTGTACGCAATACTCTCAGACTGATTAGGTCTTATCCTAACAGCGCCTTGGCCGCTACGCCTAATACCCGAAGGACAATAGCGCCGCTTACCAATACGCCTGACAATTTAACCCAATAACAGCGATCAATTACGTACAAATGTATAAAAACAACACGCGAAAAGAGTGGCTTACCGCCTCCAAAGTGGAAATAGCGCCGTCACTCACTCTAGTCGGCTTCCCTGCAACAGCTCCTCTGTTACGCCTAATTCCCCCCGAGAGCGATAATAGCGCCACGCTTGATACGCCTAATCAGGCGCACTGACAAGAATATGCATCTACGCCTAAGCCCCATTTAATTTTGGCAAACTGCTCTTCGTAGCCCAAAACCCACTATGATGATATTTTTATTTTAAAGTTTCAATTCCTAGACTTGTAATACTTTGACAGAATTTTAGCAATAATGTTTCCAAACTGACGTTAAGATTTCAGCGAACTGAGTGATCTTTGAGAATGAGAAGATTGATCCCTTCCTTTAGGAAACATACTCTTTTATTCAAATTCATGTCCAACCTCCAATAGGTTGAACTTGTTTATTAGTCTAATAAAATTACAGCCCGACTTTTATTTAATTTTTGAATGGATAGAAGTATCAATAAAATTTTGTGTCACACTCTCAGGCTTTCTTGAACACTTGTGCTAATTAAAGCTGTCAAGTTTCCCCAATTTATGTTAATAATAATTACAATTCAATATTTACTATAATCCCCAAAATTTGAGAGCGTAAAATTTAAAATATTAGATTGGCTCCATTAATCCGCACAACAAGCAGCAAACTCATTGATACATGTCAACATGTGTTTTATACTCATGGTTTATTTACATTTATGTGGAAAAATGTGTGCTCTGAGACGACCACTTGTTTAAAATTTAAACTTAAACTAAATCACAGCAATTTAGCTAAGTCAAATGATCACTGTTAATTAATGTCTGTATTTGCTGAAAGAAATATAATATTCCTGTTAAGAAATCAAAGTTATTAGACAAGTGCAATATGTCTTTGGGAAGCTCGCACTTTAAAAATAATACAATTAAATCAAAATCAAATGCAAATTATTTATTTTCGGGCAGCGCACCTTTACAATAGATACTTCACTTTACTCAACACTTTTTTTACATTCTATTCAAAAAATAGTGTTTTTTGCAGGATCATATGTTCGGTACACTACTCTTCCAAAACAATGTAAACGACAACAAAAAGCATTTTGCAGATGCAATAACAAACGTTAGCTCCAGCCTTATATGTTAACCCAGTTAGAAAATTGTATTTTCCTTTTGAGTTTTCTGCTAAGTTTGCACGTTCTTTTTCAGACGATGCCCTGGAGACACTTATTAGCGAAGTTGTTCGTGCTAGTAACAGAGGAGTGTCTGCTGCTCGAAATGTTTCGGGTGAGCCAAACTGGAGCTTTGGACAATCGTTATTCTTTTCGACTACTGTTATCACCACAATAGGTAAGAGAAATTATTATGTTTTTAACAAACTCGTCCATGTTCAAAACTAACGATGAAAAAAGAACATTTTAAACCTCATTAAATCCAGCGAAAACCAACCGTTTTCTTTGTGAAATCCATTTACCCACGTGCTTACGTATTATCTCTGATAATACGTAAAAGTGAAATCTAGTTTTGTAGCGAGATTTTAGATTAGAGACTAACATGGGAGGCAGGAGATGTTTTATGTTTATTTTCAGATTGCTAAGATGTAACTATAAATTATTTTCATATCTTAAAGGTCTTGTTGTACAACTAAAGTTCTTAAAAATGCACGATATCTAGTTGAGCTGTACATAAATAGGTGTCCGTGAAATTTGGCAGGTTAATAAAAGTATAACGACTGCAATTTCACAAATCGTTACTGCTTCGTTAGTGCCCTTTATTTTCCTACCAAGAAAATTAGCAAACAATCACATTTCCGAATTACAAAAAACAATATCACCTGCCCAATCACATTGAGTAATTAAAAAATATATACGCTTAGCAAGCACACTGTAAGCACTAACAAAAAAAATGTTGTGTGTTTTTAGTGCCCTTTAGTGATTTAGGTAAAAAAACAACAAACACACATATGCTCGAGAAAATAAAAAACAATATTACCTGCCATTTTCACGCTCAGCAGGCACACATCAAGCACTAACGAAAACTTGGTTGCCAATCGTTAGTGCTTTGTTAGGGCTTTTTAGTGCTTCAATTAAAATATGAGCAAACAAACACATTCCTGAATAATTAAAAAACTAGTTGCCTGCCAAGTTCACGCTCAGCAGGCACTGTTAAGGCACTAACGACAAAATTATTTCCAATTATTAGTGCTTTGTTAGCTCTAAAAAACATAAATGGCTGTCACAATATATACAGTTTAAAAATGCAAAATTTCACATAACCACAATTCTGATCTAATTATTCTTCTCTGTTTGCATGAATTTTCACATTTCTCTACAAGAATGTAAGTACCTAAGCAAACAGTTTCAATAGGTGCTCGTCACGACGGCGGTAATTAAAAATACATTCGATTTCGAAGCGAGTTTTTCATTGTTTAAAGGATCGTCATTAGTTCGTTTGTCGTTAAAAGGGTAGCTAGTATAACGGACATCAATTAACCCTCGATTGATCCCTAATTCACTTCATTGTATTAGTAGAAGTTTTTTATTTGGGAAGGTTGTAGTTTATAAGTAAGTACGCAGCCAACATTGCTGTTACAATTTCCAATGTGAATTTAAAATTTTTTTATTGGATATTTCGGAAATGTAACTAGAACAGAAATTTAGATGTATAGTAGGTAATATCTAAGCAATCTTGAAATGTAATATTTCTCCTTGACATTTGTCTGTGAGAACACTCATATACGTGAAACAAGAAGTCTTATTCAATCAGGCAAGAATAACACTGAAACCTACTCACATTTGTATATTTGCACTGAATAAGCATGTGGAAGCGGCATTCGGTAAAAGTGAAAACAAGTTTGTTGTTGTTAACTTCAACCAATAAACTCTGCCGGATTTTCGAGGTTTGAAGAGATAGCAGGAGGGTTAGCTTGAAATACAGTTGCAAAATTGCATGCTCATTAATATTCTGAAAATATATTTGAGCTATCTAATCATGAGAAAATTTAAAAAGAAACTAAAATCTTTGTTTTTAGCCTAGGCGCTACTGTCATGTATGTTACATTTTTCTCGCTACCGCATCACAAGGATACTGGTTTATGCGCAATCAAATTTTTTTTGCCAGATCTGATGTAATACCATTGTTGATTTTCAACTGTAAACTTTTCTGCTTTCAGTATTGTTTTCATGAAACTTTTAGATTTTCAAATTCTGACGAAAATACGCGTTTTGTGCTTCTGGAAACATAAAAAAGTTGTTTTAAAAATATCCGTCTGTGGGTGGATGAGTGCGCTCGTTCCATCAAATCTCTCGAACAGAAGACCCGATATTCCTGAGCTTTAGCAAAATTAGCTTTTCAAACTCTAAAACCGGAATCGAAAGTTTGTGTGTGTATTTTTGGTATTATTATTTTCAGAAACTGAATATTGTAAATTTGATAATATATTCAACATTGCTGTTTTTATTTTCAAAACTTTGACTTGAATGGTTATTATGAAATTGAGTTGCTAGATCGGGATGAATTCATATCGTAATAGCCATACGAAGATACTGGGTGGTAAAAATTTAAAGTCATGAATATTAAATATTGTGAAATGAAAAAAAATTATAAATTTTTTTTTAATTTTCAAAACATAATGCTAATAAAATGCCACAAGATTTGTTTATTCTGCAGGCTCATAGAGCTATAAAGGAGCAACAATTTGTTTGGTGTCCCAAGCCGCAACTTCCATGAATTTTTGAAGTTTAAAAACTAATGCTTTTTTATTTATCTTCAGGCGACGATAAAACATTCCTGTTTAAGCTAAACTGCTCATCAGTGACAGTAGAATAAGATCTTTGCCCTTCCCACACATATTGACTGGCAAATATTTTGCTGTGGGTTTTGGTTTTTCTTTAATCGTAAATAACCTTTTCTAATAAATCAAAAATTTATTGGCAATAAAGAAGGACTCTTCAATCCACAAGGTTATAGAGAATTTGGTGAAACTAGAAAACAATGTTCACTCAACTGATGAATCAAAACCATATGATATTAAACTTGCTATCAAACTGTCCTCACTAAATTAAATCCTTAATGGCTAAACTAGTACGCATTTCCACTTGGAACGCCAACGAATTACAAAAATTAGTGATAGCAATTTTTAAATATACAGGGTGCTAATGAATTGTAGGGACAACTTCTAGGGCTTGCAAAACACAACAAAGCAAACAACTTTTGTTAATAAATGTGTGGTCAAAAGTGTTTCTTTTCAGGGATAGAGCTTCTCAAAGATTCTTTAAGAAGCGCCTAAATGTAGGCAACTCAATTTACTACCTACTATTTGTTTCCATAACGACGGAAATTAATACAGGATAAATAAGCCCTCTTTCCCACTTTTCAAATTCAAATTAAATTAAAAATAAATTAATTAACAAAATGTTTCAAAACCTCATTACACCGCCGCAGAAATTCCTGGCAAATTTCTCCCCTTTTGGGAAAATCTACTTGAACCATGTCTTGTACCTTCTGTGGCTGGTACGGATGTGGCTGCTGCTCATGTAGTACCTCCCATACTGAAACATGGGTCACTCCCATTTCATGAGCGATGACTCTTGAACTAGTAGAAGGATTTTCAACCACTCTCTCCAAAACTTCTTCCTCTTCCTCTTCCTCAAAATCCACCGTTCGCCTTGTTCTGGTAGCTCAATAGTTGTGTCTGTTGACAACGAATGTACCTTCCCCCCGCAGCCGAAACTACACTAAAGGCCTTGTGCGATGGATGATTCCTATTCGGAAAATGTTCTTGGTACAGGCGAGCAGCTACGCGTGCGTTACCCCAAGCAGCTCCATACATGAACATCATGTCATGCTGTTCGGCAAAAGTATAATTCGCCATAACACAAAAATACGAAACATAGAACGAAAATAACGAAGAAAATAATTATCAAAAAAATCACAGAACGAAAAAAAACAATTATAAAAGGCACGGAAAGAAACGAATGCAAGAAAAGTCAAAAAATATCACAAAAATATCGAACTGTGTCAAAATTGACGTTATTTGAATGGATGCATGTCTAGATCGTTTTTTTTTTCAAAATTCCGTGTGACCTGTGCAAAATAATTGAAAATGCAATTTGGTTTGCCTATTTTCAGGTGCTTCTTAAAGAATCTTTAAGAGGCTCTATTTTCTAAAGGAAACACTTTTGACCACACATTTATTAACAAAAGTTGTTTGCTTTGTTGTGTTTTGCAAGCCCTAGAAGTTTGTCACTACAATTCATTAACACCCTGTATACAAGATTGATATTACTCTAGTTTAGGAACACACTTCATTTGAAGAACTATGCTTCGTGTACTAAATTACACCGTATAAAAATACAGCTCGTTCCGATGGTACAGCTTATGGTGGGTCAACAGTTATTAAAAGAAATAATATTTGCCTTTATGAATTTCCCACATTTCAAACTGGCCAAGTACAGGCTGAAAATGTCCAAGTGAATGCTTTACTATGTGTTTTTACCGTATCAACTATTTACTGTCCACTGCAGCCCAAAATTTTCACTAATTAGTATACAACATTTTTCCAAACTTTAGGAACTAAATTTGTTGCAGGGGGTGGACTAGAACGCAAACATAACTATGGTATTTGAAAAATACAGCACCTTTCCACACAAGTAACTTAATATCAGACACGTATTTTGACAGCAAAGCTATCATTATCAGTTTTAAACTGACACTGACAGTGTCAGTTTACCACTGATGATGATAGCTTTGCTGTCAAAATACGTATCTGGTATTTAGTTACTTGTGTGGAAGAGTGCTGTATTTTTCAAGTGTTGTTATTCTACAGTTTGAGTGTTTCTTCTTCAAGTTATTGCATTGTAGATTAATACACTGCGTAGGTTCTAATTGTTTTATTTAACAGAAGAGATATAAAGTGTCTCTTAATAAAGAACAAAAAACGACGTGTCTGAAAGTCTTTTCAGCAAAAACACAAACTGTGCAAAACAATGTTTGTGTTTTAGCTCACCAAAACAGTACCATTATACTACAACGTCCAGGGGGCCTTGGTAGGCGAGTGCAGCCAAGGTCACAGAGGCTTTCGGGAGTCTGTGGCTCTATTTGGCCCGGTGTTCGAATCTGGGCCAGAACAATTTGTAAGCTCCTGGAAACCTCTTAACATAGAATAGTTATAAGTAGTTTTTAAGAATTTAGTATGCACAATGGGCCCGACAAAGTGGCCTAAGTGCTGTAAGACCTTAAAATACAATACAATAGTACAACGCCCATTTGGGCTTAAGACTTATCACGACTAAACGTCGGAATCTTCTGCATCCCATGACTAAAAACAACCACAATCACCTTTCTACGAGTGAACCTACATACGTATTGGCCAGCGAATCTGCCTAAAATTCTATATTTAATGAATTTCTTTGTAATCGGTGGCAACTACAAACTACACCAATGAGGAATCAAATTATGGTTTACCTTCCGATCATTATTCGGTAATCATAACTGCTAGTAATCACATAATTACAAAAGAAGCTAACCCTACATTAACCATCAAGAAACCACTTTCAAAAGTACATTGGAAAAAAATAAATCTTTAGCTACGTATTAAACATACCAAAAATTTGGATTTAGCGGTACAATAATTAACCAGCGTTATTCAAGAAACTACATGGGACTCTACACCCAATCACATGAAATAAGCTCATGAATCTAATAACATAGCATTTACATATCCAGAAACTGGTGGCTGAAAAACGAAGAACCACGGAAAGATGACAGAGATCGAGAAATGCAGAAGATAGACGTTTCTAATTGAACGCATCATAAAACTCTTTACGAGTTTTAGAACGCAACGATCCACGAATGATCTTCAACCTAAATAAAGATGATTACTGTGTTTGAAAAGCGACCAAAAAGTTTAAAAGACTCCAAGTTGCTATACCACCAATTAAAAATACGTATGGGGAATGGACTAAATCCAATAAAAAAAAAGCTGTTAGTTTTGCGTTATACTTGTCAAACTTATACTTGTCTTCAAACCCTTTCAATCGGCTCCAAACTATGACAATTGATAGCAACAAAGTTGAAACTTCTCTAAGTGTACTCTATCAAAAGTCGCTTCCTATAATATTTATCTCAACTGCAAAAATAAGATCTGAAATGTACAGACTAAGCCAACATAATGCAAGTTTCTCATACAACGCACCCTTTTTGGTAATATGTTGAGATTCTTATGATGCTCCAACCCAGGAAAGCACCTGAAGAGAAAATATTATACAGACTATTCCCTCATTTAAGTAAAGTATTCGAAACACGCCTACTACGGTGACTTCGTAAAGATATAGACTTTCTTTCATTATTACCCAACCAACAATTTGGATTTTGCAAAATCCATTCGACAATTTGAGTTTGAAGGAAAAGAAGTTCTGCACAGCAGTATTTCAATTCCAAAATGTAAAAGTTCCGACTTTAATTGCAATTTTGAGCTATTGAGAGCAAACATTTACAAAAATGAGTTTTACAAAATGTGTGAGGAATTTAGATACGCGTTTAAGCCCAAAACGAAGTTTTTCGCCGTTATGTTTTCAGGTTATTTCAGTTCTCTCAGAAACTAAGTGAGATAACATCAATTTCTTATCAGATTATTTGTAAGTATAACATTTATCAACTATATCCCTCTTGAATCGTCATCGTATTTCTTGAAATAAGAGAAGCTCCAATAAGCCTCGAAAATTCAGCACGTAGCGTATATGTATTTCCGAAACGTATGTTTCCAAACATTTCGTCAATATCGTTTAATTAAAACTAGCTAAACCCGTTGGCTACGCCCACGCTCTATTGCGTTGCATAATCTACAAAACGTTATCTTTAAACATGTAGGAGGTATTAAAAAGCTTTATAAACCGGATATATAAAAGCCTTTCGTCTCCTTAAGTTTTTTATTATTAAGATTTCTAGAAAAATTTATTTCTAAATCATTTATCAGTAGATAAACTATAGCGTCGCTGAGTCAATGTAATAACAAAAAGAACTGAAGGGGTTTTAGTACGGGAAACAGATCAAGATCGGACGATTAACTCGAGTATATTCCTAAAAATAAATCAAGTAATAAATAAATAAATCTGTAGGATAGTTGAATATATCAAAAATGTTTCCATTTCAGAATAACGAACCTACTTACATTTGTTATTTTAGTGTTGAAATAATCAGGATTGAGATTTGTTTTTTATATTAATAACACGCTTTTTACTTTACAAGTCACAATCATCGTGTAGCAATTTATATTTCATTATTGATGATCAAAATATATAGCATACTACTGTAAAGACTATTTCTATTTAAACTAAAATGCTGTTTTTGTTAAATCTATTGTATAAACTTTGCCGTGAATAGTACCATTGTTTTCAGTCGCTATTAAAACCAAATGCAAAGTGGCATGATATACAGGGTTGGGCAAAAGTACGGAACAATTCAAATATCTTTAATACAGCAACCGCGATTTTGACAAAATTTTCCACATGAAGGTTCCGATATACGGCGGATACAATGAAAGTATTGGCGGTTCAAAAGAACTTCCGGTTTAGCCGGAAATGATATCAACCATTTCTGATGTTAAATACGGCAGTTTTAATTATAATGTTGTTAACTAATTAATTACTGCAACCACACTGCTCAATCTATAAAACATCAAAACAACACAACACGAACCAATCGTATTTGACAGCATTACATAACAGTTTAAGCTTCTCACATTTTTTTGGTTTCATGAGCTGCTAGATAACAATTATGAAACATTATTGTTCAATATCTCTACAATTATCGAAAATACAGGCATGAAATTTTATATTACTGAACTCACAAAAAAGAGTTCTATCGATATATTAAAAAAAACAGGGTGTTCCATTTAAAATAAAAAAGTTGATATCATTTTCGGCTAAACCGGAAGTCCTTTTAAATTTCCAAGACTTTCATTGTATTCTCCATATATCAAAACCTTCATGTAGAAAATTTTATCAAAATCGCGGTTGCTGTATTAAAGATATTTGCCATGTTCCGTACTTTTGCCCAACCCTGTAGTATAGTCGTGGAAATACACTAAGTCACAATTACTTCTCTATCTATCTATATTAAATTGGATTAGTACTTCATTTGAAGAGTTATTAAAATATGCAAAGAACTTCCCCATGCAAAATTTGAAAAAAAATCGGACAAGGGGTTCCGAAGATATATGTATAGGAACGAATTGCCTAGGGAACCCCTAGCTTGAATAGCCCTGATTTATTGCTGCCAAAGCAAACGTATGTCATATCATTGTAAAGATTTTTTATTGGAGTTTTCTATCTAATGTAACTCATACGGTTTCATTAAAAAATTTTTGTTTTCACCTGTTTTAATGAAGTTTGGTGGGGTAATTTGGTTATAGTGCACTTTTAAAAGCAACTGGTGCTTGTTTTAGCAAAATATATTATTACCAATCTCAAAAAATATAATATAGGGTGTTTCATTTAAAAAGCGAAAGTAATATGCTGTTATGCAAAAAATAGTAGGCGGTGTTTCAAAGTGGTATACAGCATTTTAACCATACATACTGATATTTAAAACAAAAAAAAAGAATTTATCGATATTTTTATTAATAACGAAGTTACAAGCTGTAAAGCGATTTACAAACACCCGGTATAGAAAACGCGTAATTTTAAAGTGCGCATATGTATATGTTACAATGACATGTAATGTCGCTTTTGCTGACAGAGACGTATTACAAGCAGTAATGAAAGCTGTTGGTGTATGGGAATAGATGGATTCAGGCAAAATAAAACGAAAAAATAAAAAGTGCACATACATTTTAAGTTGGCAAACTAAAAGGTTTTGTTGTCTTCTTTCAACGTAAAGTTTAAATTTATAGTATTTAATTTTATATCCGGTCTTTTTTGCTAAACTCGGTAATCGCAACCAGCGGAAATCGCGACGCAATAGCAATAAAATTGATTGGACACGATATACAAAATGTTGACAAATAACATCAAAGGTGACTTTTAAAAACATAATTGCTTGTTTTTGATTGTTTTTTTTGCATTTACATTTGCCAATAAAATGTGTTGAAAATGTCCTAGTTCAGCAATAAGACCATTTTAAATATGAATTATTTTGACGACCGTTAGTTTAAGTCAATCAATCAATAGCAAGCGGCAAAGTCACTTTAAAATTTTATTTCTTGATAAAAACAGAGTAAGCAATAGGTCTTAAAATTGATTTGGGGCAGATTCAACAAAGAATTATTTCTATTAATAAAGCAACGTAACTTTTGCCCAATTTTGGTATGGAAAAATCCTCTAAAGAGTTGCACTATTACCTATGTCGTGAATTAAAACTTTGGTGTAGTATTGGATAAGTTTCTAAAGAAAAAGGAACCCACAGAAGTGTAGACGCCGAGCAGCATCCACTTAAGAAGTTCAAGATCGAGTAAAAGAGCAGTTTCAGCAAGTCTCAACCGATTACTTCGTCAGCATGCAGCACCTCTCAATTTATCCGAGAAACGTAAGATGTATCCTGTATAAGATAAGATTTCACATATATAAGATTGCATTAGTCAAAGAATTAAATGAGCGCGATAAACAAGCTCTCTTTGAATTTTGCAGAGGAAAACTGAATATCCAGATATTGATCACCGTCTCTTCGTGTCTAATGAAGTACATTTTTATTTAAATGGATTACTCAATATGAAAATAATTTCGTTACCGTGCTACTGATAACCCGGTACACGTTCATGAAGGGCACTTACACCCGGAAAAAGTTAGAGTTTGGAGCGCTGTTTCTTCTGCCGAAATAAACGGTCGTTATTTTTTCAAAAAATACAAACTCCCGGTAACAATTATATCTCAGCGATATACCAAGATGCTGCGGACGTTAGTTATTTGCTCCACAAAATGAGCCCAGGAAAAACGAATTTTGGTTTCAGCAGGACGGCGGCGGCGGCGCTGCGAGCGACATTGTAAGAAAAAGGCTATACGCAATTAATCATTTCCTAATAAACTCATATGCCGCTTTATAGTGGCATGCAAGATCTCGAAACTTTACTGTCTCTGATTTTTGTATGAAATGCCCACAAATTACAGATAGTAATAGACCAAAAACACGCAAAATTCTGATTGAGATTCTACGTGACGTTGTGTTAGATTTTTTCCGTCGTCGCTTGGAAGTGTATTTTTGACGAAAAAGGCCATTTACTGTACAGTATATTTTGTTAAAGAAATAACACATATTACACATTTAAGAAATAAATCCAAAAATGTAAGGTTGAAAATATTTACAAAAACTCTATTACATGACCGCTCCTCCCTCCATAGGGGACAACTCTGGTGCACTTATTTGTACAAAAATAAGTAAAAATGTTTAACCAAATGGGTAGCAGCGACATATAAAATTTTAAAAGTAGAATTTATAAATAAACTTACTATGTTAGTCATTTGCGTTAGGTAATGAAATTCATTATCTTACTAGTGAGATAATGGATTCATTACCTAACTCATTTTATTTACACAAAACTGAAGCTTTGTTTATAAAAAAAACTGGCTGGTTGTCATAGTATTAAACAATTCGCATCTATCTCGTTCCTTTAATTTTAAAACAAAAGTATTTTAAAAGTGACTTGACATTTGCAAATAAATTAATGAAAAATGTCAAATATCATTTCAAGCAAACAAATTCGGTTTTTACCAAATTTTGAGCAGTCTTAGATAAAATTTTGTATGTCACACGTAGGACAATGCATAATTATGGCACTCGTTTGATTACACGACTCGGTCTGCCAAACTCGCGTTGTAATAACGCTTTTATCCCACTAGTAACATAAATAACTATTATATACCTAAATATTATCAAAATGATGTCTTGCACTTTAGGCCTGCTTGGTGTAAGTAAAACTAACTTTGGTTCACATGTAGAGAGCAGATTGGTGATAGCAGAGCCAAAATTAAAATTGTTTCAAGTTTTTAAGCCTTTTTCGTTGGAGATAAAGAAAAGATTTATTAGAGACTGTTGATTACTGATTATAATTAAAAAATCATGGCCGCTTACCATGTTTTATGACAATCAAACATGTTCCTTCTTTGCACTAAATTTGAAACGAATGTTATTCTCATCGTTGCGCAATAAAAACATTTGATTATATAGAAATCTTTTTGGTAACTACTGCGCTAGTTAAAAGTATTTCCATAAACAGATAAAAAGGATATTTGCACATACATATGAGTTGTTTTGAACTGACTCTCACTTTTTTATTTTCTAATTGTAATTTCGTGATGCACTCCATGTAATTTTGGATATTGTAAATTTTCTGACTTGTATAAGACTGCGCTGTCGTGAGCACTAAATTAATTAATCAAATTGGTAGGTGGCCATGATTTTCAATTCGAATTAACTTTTCCTAATACAACTACTTTCTATCACTAACGGAAAAGATACTTTAGCTAAAACTGTAAAAGTTAAGGATATACCCAAAATTAGTTTTAGACTAAGCAGGCCTAAATTGCAAAATATCATTTTTATATTTAAAAAGTGGGCGAAGCACGTCGCAGGTACTTTCCCATGTTTATGTTTACGTACCTACAATTTTGATGTTTATGTGTAGCGGTTTTTGTTTTAAAGATACAACATTAGGAAACAAATAATCTGATTTGCCTTTGATGCACTACAACGCTGTTTACAAACTTTCAAAAAATATTTTACGAAGAAATTAAAATACCAAAAACTATGTCTAATTTCTGTTTCCGGCTCCGGTGCCGGCTCACGCACTCATCCATTGACACTGACATACATTTTTAAATACCACTTTTTTTGGTTTTTTGGGTCCCAAAACGTGTTTCCGTTAAAACTTAAAATTCAAAAATTTACATGAACTCATAACTTTCAGTGGAAGTATGCTAAAGTAAAAGTTATTGTTTATTTATCCGGTGACACACTGTATAGTAACATACAGAGTGATGAGAAGGTAATGAAAAAATAGTTTCACTGACGTGATTATGAAATTTATCAAAAAATACCCTAAATCAAAGTTCCAATCCATTGCAATTTTTTGTTTTAATAATACATAAGGCGCGTTGCTTGGTTCTGACCTACATCTCTTCGCGAAAGCGGTTTCCTTACTAAGAATCAGGCTGGCCATGCAGCCAGCAACGAACGGAAGGTCGACGCACGCGGCGCTGTTATAAATTTAAGCAAAGAGAAAGGGCGCCGCATTTAATATATAGATACAAGTATTAAAAATTAAATGCAAACATGTAATATTAATTCGGTAATGGTGTATAGAACACCCCATGTAAATCGACAGCGAATATTTTATTGTAAAATATTGAAAGCATTATCAATAAAAATAGTGTACAACTATGACCTACTTTTTGTTTTCTTATACTGAGACATGATTCATTAACAAAACGTTCTTTATTTTTTATCCATTGTTAAAAAATCTGCTGATTTCCAGATACTACAAGTTAGCTATCAAAGTTGATAAAATTGGCATGTTGATTGTTACATCTTGTGATAATATTCATACTGATATTGCACTGAAGTGTTCTTAGAAAGGAAACAAAGTATTAAAGTACCTACTAACCATTATTTCATTTTGTCAACATAAATAAACTACGCTACAGTAGTACATCTTTCTTTTTGCGACTAACTCTTATTATTATATTATATTATACTGGATCACATGACTTCGCTAAAGATCAAGTGTCGCAGGTGCGTTAAAGTTAATATCTAAAAGGAAATTAATATGTTCAGGTTATATTAAATTTTAATCCTAACGCTTCTACGTTCTGCGTTCGTCGAGAAACTTTGCAAAACATAAAACACAAGAAAATGGAAACTTTAGAGACTTTATGCTTAGGCTTACATACTTCCTTTATTACAGTTGTTACAGAAAATAAATTCGTCCAGGATATCATTAAAGTAATATCTTACATTACGTATTGTAAATTCGTCGTTTATGTTATGCAGTTTCTAAAAATAGTTTCTTTTTACATTTTAAGAAGAATATAAAATTTTTATCGGATCCCGTTTAATAAATTAACAAAGTACTCGTTTTAGATTTTCAAACATTCATAGAAAGTGCCACAGAGAAATTATAACTTTCAGAAATAAATAAAATTGTAGCCAATCTTCCGTTCTAACATCCTACAAAGGTTTGAAAAATCGTGTAGGGAGTTTTTAAACAATTTTATTTTTCAAAGTTTTAAAGTAGCGCCATTACGATCATTTTTAGATTTTCGAAATAATTTTGCTCCATCGTATACCACCCACAAAGGGCTCTCAAACAAGTTGTTTGTAGTTGATGCCGGTCAGACGACTACTTTTTGAGTAAGTGGGCGTTAAATTTGAGACTTTCAAAACGTTGCAGCGGCCGCCATTTCACCGTATGTTAGATTTCTAAGAAAACAATTTATATAGACAACCCTACGATGTCGCATACCGCATAAGAATAGTACAAACAAAACCGCCCGCCCTACAGCTAATTAGAGGCGCTTCGAATTTTGAACTAAAAGTCCATACAAATAGTTTATTTAAAGAGTTATCAAAAATATGCAAAAAATGAAAAGTATATTTTTTAAACAGAGTTAATTCATAGGCGTAGTTAAAATTACGTAAATGGCGGAAAACGCGTTGTTGATATTAAAAAGTATCGTTTTTTTCTTATTTTTTAAAATACAGAGTGGCTAGGAAAACCCCGCCCACTTTTCTTGCGACAGTCAAGAGATGGCGCTTTAGTAAAGAAAAATTAAATTAAAATACTGGCAACAACGCAGAATCCAAGACGTTTTAGTTATTAAATACCCCCCATTTTAAATCAAAACAACTAAAACATCTTGGATTCTGCGTTGTTTGCCAGTATTTTAATTTAATTTTTCTTTACTAAAGCGCCACAAAAGTGTCCGGGGTTTTCCTAGCCACTCTGTAGTTAAAAATTCTTGCGAATCATAATAAATAGTAAATAGTCTATCAAATTAATAAAAGTTTATAACGATCAGCGTTTGCGTTTTTGAATAAATAATTAATCAATTTCAAATTGTTCAAAAATTCCTGGAAGGAGTCGCAGTAAAATGTGGGGGATAAATAAAAAATAAATTTGTAGTTTATTGCAAGCTCTATCGGTTCAGAAGATTTAAGAAAATCGTGCGGGCAGTTTAAAAAAAAAATTTTGAAAATTTTTAAAATTTTGATGCAGCGCTATTGCGATCGTTTTCGGATTTTTGAAATTAATTTTATTTCATCGTATACTATCTCGAAAGGGCTCACAAACAAGTGGTAGCTGATTGCAACAATTTTTTGAGCAACTGGGCGTTAAAGTCGAGGTTTTCAAAAAGCTGTATCGGCTGCCATATTAAAGCTAGAGAATTCGGTAAAAAAGTTTTCGATTTGCCCTAAGTTCTTCTCTCAGATCCATGTTCAAATTTTAGAAATTTACTTTTGAAAAGAAACGCAGCCAAAGAAACATGTATAACTTTCGTTTCCGGTTTCGGATTTTTTTGAAAAGCTTAACTAGAACTGCAATTTTCCATATACCTCTTGATTTAAAACTTCATCAAAGTCGGTTTAGTACTTTCGCCTTTAGAGGCGTCACCTACCCACTCACCCACAGACAGACATTTTTTAAAAACCACTTTTTTGGTTTCCTTGGGCCCCAAAACGTGTATTTGCGTTAAAATCTAAATTTAAAAATTTTCATGAAATCAATACTTCCCTATACCGAAGGTATGGGGAAGTAAAAAGGTGAAGTTGGGCTTCCCTGCGTAAAGCATCTTTTTGGAAATAATTTTTATTATTAAAAGCAAAACAATTTGGATTTATGCAACATTCAAATAATTGAATCAACTCAGTTTGTTTTATTAATTAAACATTTTTGTTAAACAAAACTCTTGAGGAGGTATTTCTCTGGAAACATGTTATTAACATCGAAACTAAATAGCTTGCTTTATTAAAATAAATAAGCTAATTATGTAGGTATTATAGCGGACTGCCGATCGAAGACCTAATTTTATTAATCATGTTTTGTTTGTGTGTATTGTTTTAAATATTTTAATAGTATTCTTAAATGCAAGCTAGCAACCACGGATTGTTTGTTTGAAAACGTTTGTTATTCTAACTCCTAATATTTGGGCCAAGTTTTATTTCTTACAACTATGTAAGTCTTTTATTAATTTTTAGCTTATTTATTTTGTCTACATGATTGCTTCAGTTTGTAATGTAATTGTTTAAATTCTACTTGTCTAGTTTTGTCCAATGATTGTTTTTTCTTGTATGTATATATTTTAAGAAATGTCTTATTTTTCAGCAATATTGTAGATTTTGTAACACATTTTTAGAAGTGGGTATTGCAATTGCACGTATTCTCAATAAATCCGGTATCCGGCTCAATATGCCTCCTCTTTGGAGATCTGTTTGTTTGCTACTGAAGGCAGCCGAATCATTCAACCAAGCAGTGTAATAGCCTTATTTTTTTATTTACATCGAAAACTGTACTGGTCCAATACACACCAGTATTTAGGAATATTGGCCTTATATAATGGGTCCATAAAGGTCATCCTTCTAGTAAGCTGTCGTCACTAAAAATTGAGACGGGGAAGGAATTTGGATTTGCTGTATAGATAATGATAGATAGTATATATAGGAGATAGATAAAGATATGTACACGTTTGAAACCTACATTCAACAGTAGACAAACTTATAG
Source organism: Ctenicera cuprea (assembly GCA_958336395.1). Lineage (NCBI taxonomy): Eukaryota > Metazoa > Arthropoda > Insecta > Coleoptera > Elateridae > Ctenicera > Ctenicera cuprea. The sequence continues at coordinate 9,476,374 of OY284494.1, read as the reverse complement.
GTTGAAGAGGGTTAGGGGGAGGAAGACTAGCAGAAGTAAATCTATTAAAAACGTCACCTTCATATCAAGGTTTTAGTATTTATCTCAAAAACTCAAAAATTGGATTGATGATTTTTCTTAGAATTTTCTTTTCTTGTTTAGGCGGCTATTTTTTTTCATTCGCCAACCACGTTTCGCTTACATCTGCCACTATCCTTTTTGCCCTGCTTGTGTGAGCATTGTTATTTTTATTTCTTAGCTAAGTTTAATCTTGATTGAGTTTTGATCCTAAGTATTTAAAGTTCCGCACAAATTCGTATCTGTAGTTAATCTCAACAAATGATGGTTGGTCTGGCTTGTCTCTTTACGTCGAATTACATTGGTTTTATATTTTCAGTATTTATTCTTAAACCCTCTTTCGAGGCTTCGTTTCAGAGCACTTCCATTTTATCTCTCAGTCCTATCATATTTCTAGCTGCGATAATTATGTCATCTGCATATATACACATTTACACCAATTTTGTGTTTATCCATCCGGAGATATTTACTTTTCTTAAGCAGTTCTCCATTACTAAATTAAATAGGGTTTGTTGATAATGTATTCCCTCGGCTTTTATGCCTTTGTTTATTTTCAAAACATCCGTCTGCTACATTTGCGTCTGAACTTTTGCCACTGTTCCTGTCAAATTACGAGGAAAATTCCCGTCAGTTCTCACTTAAGGGGCTTCACCTCATAATTGTCTTATTTTCTTACAGTGGCTTATTTTTTTCTGAATTTGTTTCTGTTAATGGAATGTTTAGGGATCCTAGATGGCGTAAGACATTAATAGATTTGATATATGAGGGGAAAAAGCTGGCGGAAAACAAAGTGCCGAGAAAAAAAGACGCAAATAAAACCTACGGAATAAAGCAGAGGAAAATAGGTGAAGCCTTTAATTGATAGTGCTTATAATTAAACTTTTCTTTTCTTAAAATGATTTATTAACAACTTAACACATAAATTGAACAGGTTTACTAATGATGCACAAGTGGTGTCTTGGAGTTTTTATTCGTAACTGGCTTTCACTCTGCAAGCTTACTGCCTGGTTTTTATCCTCTGGAGGGGTTACCGAAAGAACACGACATTTGTCCAATATTCTACTCGAAGATTCAAATTTACAAATTGTGAAAAAATAACAAGGATACTAAACAGACTTTTAAAATGTAAATAACCGTTATGCAAACTTTTAAATAATACAAGCATTTTTTTTAATTTTATAGTTTAATTTCTCAATAAAAAACACAGTTAAGAAAACAATTACAATAAATACCTAACTATGGTCTATAGTTATTAGTACTTTTAATGTAAAATATAAATAAACATTAGGCGACTTTGAGCACAGTACTTACGACGGTTCTAATTTTTTGTAAGTCGCTTTCTGTGGATGGAAGGTTGGTCCCCTTCTAAGACACCAGGCTCCCCAAACACATAAGAATTAAATTTAATTTAAAAAAATTAATTACTATAATAAGAAAATCAATTTAAATTAAAAATCAATTTCTTTTATTTAAATTGTTTTTTTCACTAGATTTGTTTCAAAAATGTGTTTTTTGTGAGATATTCAATGGTTATCCATACATTATCGGTCAATATTTGGCAACAGAACAGTGTTCTGAATTCCTCTTGAAAAAAGTTTTCAAATGAGCCGTCACACGGCATACAGTTCTATTAAAAAAAAATAAGGATTAAGTCACTGCTCCGTGTTACGTGACCCTTTAGCAACACCAATATGCTTGAAATTTGGCTGGGATAATACTGAAGTTTAAATGTCTGAGCGTTTTTACTGAAATATAATGTTTTGGGAGATTTTGAATTTGTTCCAAACTTTATTATGTATATGCGCTATAAATTCTAGTCTTTCACATTCCACTCTATATGTTGTGGAGTCCCTAACTACAATTTTCAGTTTTATCATCATCATCATCATCATAATCTGACATGGAGCTGACTCGAGGGTCGATCCTGGATTACGCCAGGCCCACCCCATGCCAGTAGGTGGGTAGGAATTTATGTGATAGGTGGGATCGGGTGGGGTGTTGAACCGCGTTAGCATGTCTGCAATGCATACCGCAAGACACCGCTGCTGCAACACCGGGTAGTTAGTAGGCTACGCATCAATGGGGTGTTTGAGTACGCAACCAAGACCGTTATGCGATTATGCATTTTAACTTAATAAACTTTGGTATCAAAGTTTCACATTGTTCTTATTTCACAAATATCTATTGTTCTAAGATTACAAATTGAAAATATCTTAATTTCCTAATAGCTAATAAACTACTTAATACTATTCTTTGATCTAGCATGGTCATATTTGGCGTTCCATTCCTGCCTCCTATGGATTCCTTTTCTTCTTTGGCTTCTTATTGCCCTGGGTGGTTGATTGTTGTCTACCGGAGTGTGTGTGTGGAGGTTGGACCTGCTTTGTAGTGTATTTCTATTGACGCCTTTAGTATTTCTGCTGCTGCTGCTATTGATTCGGCTCCTCCCCAAAATTCTTCTTTCCCTAGGTCTTCTAAGTAGGCTTCTGCTTGTAGTGCTGGGCCGTAAGTATGTGCTAGATGGTCGTAGCGCGGAGCCAAGTTTCTTACATTTTCCTCCAGTTGCAATTGGAATTTTTGTGGGTTTTCTCTGATGTATGACACGATTTTTTGCTTAAGATGAAAGCTTCTTTTTTGAGCTGTTCTCGCGTTGCTGTGACATTTGTGTTTTGGTCTGCTATTGAGGCGAATAAATAGTTTCCATCTCTTGGGATTTTCCGCACTGTCAATTTGTGTCTGTCCGTATATACTGTTCCTGTTCCGTGATAGGTATTGTGTTTCCTGCTTCTGATGATTTCCGTTGGTTTGCTGGTGTGTACACTTCCGTGTATCTGTTAACGCACCTTCTAATACTACTAGTTCTGATTGACATCAGATGTTAATGTTAGATAGTAGCACCAATCTAATTTGACATACCCGGTTCTGAGCCTTAAATTTAACATTACGCTCCAAGCCTTACTTAAATTACATGAACATAAACGTACTCCCCAGATGCTCTGTTCTACAACTTAATATATAAAGTTTCTTAATGTTAGGTGTATATCACTACCTTAGAGTATATAATAAATAACCATCTATACAAACATAATACTAAAAAAAGTGTATTTTCAAAACAAATATCGGTAATTAAATCAATTAATCTAATGGAAAATTATTGTACTTTACTGTAGGTATCGCGGTGCACGTAAAAGAATTCGTTTGCTTGAATTTTCCCGCCTGTTGAGTGTGAATTTATTTTGATTCTAACTTTCCTAAATTGTAACCTATCTTTCAGCGGAAGAGACCCTTAGAAATCTACCTGCTTCAAGACCTTTAGCGTCGAGTTCCAGGAATTCGTCTGTTGGCGTTCTCTATTGTCGGGTTTGGACGAAAATAAGCTCTATTGCCTAACAGACTGCCGTAATAGAATAACAATATCTACTTTTTTAAATTATTTGTATTGTTTAATATCTACTTACAACCGCCCGTTCTTAATTTATCTTGGGGATTTTATCTATTTATTCTCTATTAGAAATTACTACTTATATTTATAACTTAGCTTTAACTGTTTGCTGATTATCCATTTTCCGGTTTCCTTTCATCTGTTGTGACATGGGCAGGTAATTCTCGCTTCTTTGTTTTTGAGAGCTGGCGCATGTCACTTATGCACCTGCTTTGCGCTGATGAAACAAACATTCTCCGGGTGCGCGAGCTACGTTGTTACCTGTTTTACCTGATATGCTAACCCAAAGGTACTAATTTACTAACTTTAATGATCACTCTACACTAAAATTGTCTTTTCAAACGGTCAAAACGCCGTTTTACATTTAAAAGCTGGAGTGGCGTCGTTAACACGTGTGGACTCGACCACTGCTCGAACTTGACTCCCCTAACTACAATTTTCAGTTTCATGAAAAATATTTATTTTAATTCTTCCAAATATAAATCTATGGACATTTTGAATGGGTTTTAATAGTATTCTTCTTTTGCTTCGTTTTTTTCTCGGTTTTTCCACAATTCTTTTCTCGCCTTTTTCCTCGGCTTTTTTCTCGCTTATTGCCGATGACGGTGTTTTGGAGTTTTGAAAGTACGACATATTTGGTTTACATTCTAGCTACCGCATCATCTATATGCCTTTTGTGAATTTTCTTGCGTTCAAAACACGTACTGCTTCTTACGTTAGTTCTTCTGCCAATGGGCTTAACCTCTCACTATTATTGCTTGTTACTTCATGTAGAGTAACTTTATCTGCTACTGAAACTTTAATCGTCTTCTTACGTTAAATCACTCTAAAATCATTGTCATGTAGTTTGGAATGTTTAGGCATGCTTTTATTATATCATCATACAACTGTTCTAGTTCACTTTCATTTGCTATGTCTCTAGGAGCGTAGACGCACGTTAAATTACACAATTCACCCTTAATTCTTATTTTACTTTATCTGTCGTTGTTGGTAACGTAATATGTTGTACTTTATTTTAATATTTACGAAAAAACTTTATGTAAAAATCCTAGAAAACCAAGCATTTCTGAAACACCTCGTTGTAACTTGGTGTATGTAAATAAGTAAAAACCAAAAGTGGACAGACGACTGTAGAAATGACTGTTACCGGTTACTGCTTATATTTCAACAATTCTAAAAAGAAGCTGTTAACTTCAAGTAGACTTTCCCATACTACATATTAATACTTGCCGTATTTGCAAAAGTGTAATTTTTAATCTTATGACGTTATACAGTTTACCGACTATTAAATGTATCTTCTCTCATTTTGTCGTATGTTAGATTTCTAAAAAAACAATTTATATAGGCAACCCTACGACGTCACATACCGTATTACAATAGTAAGAACGGAACTACCTGCCCTACAGCGGATATCGGGCTAAAAATCGATATAAATGGTTTATTTAAAGAGTTAAATATGCGAAGAATGGAAAATATATTATTTAACTAAAACTAATTGATAGGCGTAGTTAAAATCACGGAAAACGCGTTGATGATATTAAAAAGTATGTTTTTTTTCTTAATTTTTAAAATAGTTAAAAATTCTTGCTAATCCTAATAGTACTTCAAATATTTTATCGAACTGCATAAGTTTATGACGATCGGTGTTTGCGTTTTTAAATAAATAATTAATCAATTTCAAATTTTTCGAAAATTCCTGGAAGACGTCGTGGTAAAATTTTGGAGATTTAGTGCTTCGATCTCGCCGAGACTAAGATAGTCTCGGTCTCGACGAGACGATACCTATAGTAGTCTCGATCTCGTCTAAAATGTCAAGTCTCGGCCTCGGTCTCGGTCTGGAAAAATATGGTAAATCTTGGTATCTACGAGAGTCTTGGCCAATTTTAATGTGCAAAATTGCATAGTAGAATTTGATGTTATGTTTCTGTAGAGGATATTATTTACGTGATCAACATTCGACAGTCAGACTAAACATACTCCTTAATGACAAACTGCATTTCATTCCGTTTTAACTAAACAGATTTATTTCTAAAATACGTATAATGCTATATCAGTACCTATGGAACATAAAAATTGTATGAAAGATATCAGTGAAATAAAAAACTAAATAATATAGTGCTGCAAGTAAATACAATACTAACTATAATTTACACAATTTTATCTTTCAAATTCCATTTTATCTACGAATTAATACAATGCAAACTTCATGCTGATTCGTTAGTCGGTACTTTCCCTAATTCAATTTTTAAATCAAGTCAGCGCATCATATAACGTATTTATCGCGCCTGCAAGTACTTGAACTCGCGTATCCAAACACAACACTACATTACATTTTCTGTGTAACTTAAAATACATATTATTTTTATAAAGCCGAAATGTTCAAAAAAAAGACTCTCGACGATACTCTCGACGAGACCGATACCACCCAAGTCTCGGTCTGTCTAGATCATATAATGAGGTTTCGGTCTCGGTCTCGTCTAGGAAGACTAGTCTCGACGGGACCGAAGCACTAGGGAGATTACTAAAAAATAAATTTGTAGTTCACTGCAAGCTCTATCGGCCCAGAGAGTTTAAAGAAATCGTGTAGGCAGTATTTGCGATCGTTTTCGGATTTTCGAAAAAAATTTTACTTTATTGTATACTATCCACAAAGGACTCTCCAACAAGTTGTAGCTGATCCCGATCAGACAACTGCTTTTTGATTAAATGTGTGTTAAAGTCAAAATTTTTAAAAAGCTATAGCGGCCGCCATTTGAGTTTGGTAAAAAAGTTTTTAGATTTTTTAAGTTCTTCTCTCAGATCATGTGCTCAAAATTCCAAAATTTAGTTTTAGAAAAAAAAAACATTAACAAGAAAACGTCCGTTTCCAGTTTTGGATTTTTTTGAAAAGCTTAACTAAAACTACAATTTTCGATATACCTCTTGATTTAAGATTTCATCAAAATCGGTTCCGTACTTTTGCCTTTAGAAACGTGACATACTCACACACCCACCCTCTCGCAGACAGACTATAAAAAAAACACTTTTTTCAGTTCCTTGGGCCCCAAACGTGTATTTCGGTTATAATCTATATTTTGAAAATTTTCATTAAATCAATACCTCGCTATTAATACCGAAAATATGGGAAAGTAAAAATCTGAAAACCAACATGTTCAGAAATTACTAATAATTATTTAAGACTAATATTTCTGCAAAAATATTTTCGGAAAATCCCTTTGTTAAAAATTAAAAGTTTGGAAATAATCCATTTAATAAGCTACATGGAATGTTATTTTTAGAAAATTTTTTTACAGCGAATAATAGTGATCAAATATTTCGAACTTTCTTTCTATTACATTTTCCCTTTTCACGAACTTTTCGCGGATTTTGCTTTATCGGACTAATTAGGGAATTGTTCACAAAATGAACAGTATGCAGTATCGGAATGAAATTAATTAGCTTCTGCTATTCATTTTGACTCTTGCAGCGTCATAACGGAAGATTAGAACTGGTACAGCATTACAATTGAAATTTGCGCACCATTGTCTTTTGAATAAAAGGCAAGAGAAATCGGTTATCATTTATTACCAAACAAATTTATAGAACTTCGAATTCCTGTCAGAGGGTGGCAAATCACGTCTGAAATCAAGATAGGAAACTCACTTTGCACACAAATGATTTATCAGAGTTTAGATATGATTGCATGCTTTTCCGAATTATTATAACTATTATTACAACATTAAACAGAAAATTGTAATATAATCGTGGAACATTTATTTTGGCGGTAAACATTAAAACTTAAGGTGCCTTATTGGACTAACGGTTCAATACCATCAAAATGCTGAAATTTTTCTGAAATTACGAGTTTATAACTTGTATAGAACAAATTTCCCAATTTGTTAAACAGATGCAACGCAACTATAGCTGCTGATTTGAGTATAAACTAACTAAATATTGCAAATTGCACGCAGCATAATTTTTTTGTTTGGTAGCAGTAATGTAGACTCTTCAATAAAGAAATCACTGAGAAGATCACATAAAACCCCGAAAAGTTCACTCTTACTCTACTCAAAAAGCAGAGAATAGGCGCTTCCGAAACAAAATCGTTAAATAATTTCCTCGACACATAAAGCTCTACGAAAGTGTTCACGCTTAAAAAACTTTTGAAAGGTATTTTTTAATAAAATATAACTTGTTACATACCTTGATAAAAGTTCCTGTTGTGTTTTGACGGTAAAAAAATTAAAAATAGCAGAGCTTCGGTATAAACGTAAAATAAGCTTGAGGGCTTCACATTTAACATATTTAGTAATTAAATGAAATTTACACACCAAAAAATAAGTTTATCAACAATTGATTACGTTTTTTTTTTCTTGAGGGTGAATGATGAGGGTTGGTTTGAGTACCATACAGCACTACAGCCTCTAGGTTTACTGTGCCGCTCATCACTTCACTTATTTATTATTAAAAGGTTTCCCGTTTTTATTGATTACGTTGAAAACATTCTTAAGCAAAACCAATACGATTGTTTAAATATGATGTTTAAAAGAGTTTTAATATATTATGCAAGCCAAGAAAAAATTACTTAAAATTGTTTTCTTGGCATGCATTTTATATTAAAACTCTTTTAAACGTAAATCGTATTTGTTCTGCTTGAGAATATTTTAAATGTAAAACAAACAGTCTATGTAAGAATGTTTCCTAATTTAATAACCCGATTATTTTTCAATTCACTCGTGCTATACCTTTGATAATGTTTAATCTATTTGTTTCACTTGGTGCATGTTTGTTGTGCTGATAAAAAGTAAAACTAACATTCTTTGTTCCCCAACAATTTTTCATAATTGAATAACTCGATTATTTTTTAGTTCACTAGTGGTATAACTCGTTGATTTTTTTAATCCACTCCCTATATCTGTTGAGTTTATCTTATACTACTTTTGTTTATTGAGTAAGTTGCTTATTAAAAGTACCTGTGGAAGTTACTAAGTTAACTAATTATAAAAGTAACTGAATTGTTACTAAAGTTAGCACAAAATAAATAACTCCTTGTTTTTCAATTCAAGTTACGTTACGTAAGTTAATTTGTTTAAACCTTTTAGTATTTAGCCAATGACTACTAACTTAATAACCACAAAAAATCTACACAGTAAATCTTTAACTGTCTTACCATGACACGACGGCGGGTTCTTGCATCTCGACAAAATTTATCACTATAACAAAACGACGCGACGCCGACGGGCTGTTACATCTTCGCTCAGTTTACCGTATGTTTTCGGCAAATGTTTATGCGACTGTCACTACTGTTGCTATAATTTTGTAATTTTTACTTTCGTTCTGACGGGCCGGGAACCTTACACAGCAGATTTGATATAATTTCTTTCAATAACAGACAATTAATATAATAATAACATTGCACACAGAACATTATTACAATTTTATCAGTAATAGCATTTGTTTGCCGCGAGTTGTGTGGATACAAACATGAATATAATTAAAATTATATAACAAGCGTAAAAGCAATAATTGTACAAATAACTACTCATGCGGACGAATTGAATAGAGAAACATATAAGCAACACAATAACATTTAAACTAACGAATTTAAACTAGTATAAGCATAGCAAACAGGGATAATATTATGTTTATATTGCGCATGTTTGGTGATTTAGTTACTACATATAAATATGTTCATCTTTGTCCGCTATCTTGGCATAATGGCGTCGTGCAGTAAGTATACGGAAGCACTATCTACGTTAGTGTATTATGATACTAGCAGAACCCGTGGGCTATGCCCCACGCTTTGGTTTTGCAAGTTCTCTAAAGTAAATAAGGTATTTTTTAATAATTTGGGCTATTTCTGGGTTTTGATGGCTAAAATTTAGAATACCACGTCTTAATTTTCTGCTTTAAACTTATTTTGCTTCCATTTTTATTGTTTTTTTATTAAAATAAAAAATAGGTTTCGCCGCCATCTCTGAAACAAATGAAATAATTTTTGTTGTATAAATTCGTGCTCTTGAGGTCGGTAAAGTAGGTCTTAGTTTTATAAAAGAGGAACAGTTTTGTTAAAAACGTCGAATATAACATGTACTTTATTCAACATTACAGCTTCTGGACTACCAAATGTTAAATACATTCCAGTTGCTTCCTTTGACGTGGACAGATCTTTTTCACTTTTTACAATATATTAACTGACAATAGTCACAGTTTATCCTCAAAGAATTATATTGGGCAACTCGTTGTTTGCTATAGCAACGGCAAACATTATTAAATTATGAAAGAACTGTTGGCACTACAGCTATGTCTTTTTTATTATATTTTAGAGTTGCAATTCTTGCTTTGGTTGTTAAATAATTTTGTCATAACACTTAAATTTTACTTGAAGTTATAACTTTTTCTTTCGAAAATGTAATTTTTTCTACCTCTTGCCTCCTCACTTTTAAGACTTATAGTGCATTAAAATTCCAGCTCTAGTCAGTGGCGTATCTAAGAATTTTGACCTGGTCGCAAAATAAATAAGAGGCCCCTCCCAGACAATTTCTTTACTTGACTGATTTTAAGAAGTAACTCTACTTCTTAATAAAACACTAATAAAAAAATACAAAAACGTTAATTATTTTAATTCAAAAAAATAAACAAAACAGTTTTTAAAAACAAACACTAGAATGCAACCCTTATTCAATTTACTTCTGTGTACTATACTATGCATACCAGGTATTAAAAAAAACTTTTGTTCTTTATTTACTAAAATAAGCAAGTGCAATTTTACTATGTTATAATAACAACGAATTCTATGAGCTGAAAATTCACTTCTTTCATATACATACTTCGAATTAGGATGAAATTCTGAGTCTATTTATGCCAATTAAGTTTTAACATTAAAAAAATATTGTATTCTAATTTTTGTTTACAATTAAGAGTGCTTTGCCCCACTCTAATCAAGTTACATATGCTTTAAAAAATAAAATTAACAACCTAGAAAACACGCCAGTTGAAATATTACCTTTGAAAATTGCCAAAAAGGTATTTTTCAAAGTACCTTAATATTTTCAAGTAGAAAGGTGGTGGCTCATACGTCAAAGAACTCTTAATACTGTAAAAATTACAAAACAAATATTTTTGGGATGTCAAATCTTCACTGAACTGGCATAGACAGCCTTAGAATTTTATCCTAGTATAGAATTGAAAAAAATTTATAATCTATCCAAATACCGATATTTCGAATTTTGCTATATTTATTTCTTTTTTACCGATAGCCCCAAGCGGCCTCTAAAGGTTCGGGACCCCATCGCCTTGCGGCCATTGACGGTATGACGCTATAAATGCTCTTTCTAATAAAATAATGTTTTCTGTGCAGTGCTTTTTTTAGTATATTATATTAATTTTCTGTTCTTACAAAAAATAGCGAAACCCGTGGTCTACGTTCCACGCTTTTTGGGTAACTTCTTTTTTAGAAAAATACGAAATACACATTGTCGAGGTGCAATACATTTGCCGAACGCGTCCCATTGTATTGTATAATGTGAAATCCACAGTCGGCGACCAAACTGAACATGCGTAACTTCTAACATAAATTGAATAATTATTGTAGTAAGTAATAATAGAAATGTTTATTATTTTGTAATAACATTCCTACCCCGGACAGTCGACATTAAATAATGTTTAAATGAAATGGACCTACTTTTTCTAGCAATTGGTCCCGTTCATTAGTATTTTAAATTGTAATTGTCAGATTTGAAACTATTCTAACAGCAGAAATAAATGTCTGTCCTTGATCCCCGTTGTTTGTGATGCCGTTTGGAAGTTGGTACTGCAGTACCGAGGGTAATGAAATAATTGTCGGTAATACAACTACATTTCCAGATGTCTGCCGTCTTCTCAAAGTGAAATATTATAATCATTGATTGCGACTTAGTTAGCATGGTTTGACCTACGTTTCTCTCCTGCGCCGTTTTCAGTACTGCGCTGTGCTGAATCTAACAGTAGAGAAAACCAAGCCAATAAAGTGATTCGTCAGCTTAACATATGTTTTTCCCGCTGAGTATTATGGTGGACGTATGCCGTGGACGCGTAAATACGTGGCGTCTAGCAGTGGGGGCCCCCCTCCACTAAGAGCTGAGACAGAGGGAAGCGCTTCGGGTTTAAGATATAGACAGACAAGCAGTCTTCGAAGGGCCGTTTTGCTTGCTTGTGGTTTACTATTTGTTCGTGAATTCTATTCGACTGAAAACTGAGAAACCGTCCATACTAGCGCACGCTGTGACATTTAGTTGAGAAGCCAACAAGAGTGCGGGCCTAATACACAGAATTTTAGTTTTTGATTTATAACTATTGAGCAATATTTGTTGTGCAAGCACTTTGAATTTTTACGTTTCCGTAATTACTTTTTCAAAAACAAATGTAACCGCCATGTAAAAATACAAGTTAAGACAAAATGCTTTTGTATATAACCCCCAAAAAATAAAACATGCATCCTGTTTGAAAAATCACTCGATGCTACTTCTGGTTAAGCTGTAATTGCAACAAAAATATGCATATAGTACGTGAATACTAAACAACATTATAAAAAAACATTTCTTGCGAAAGAGAATTATAAATCCATTATTACGTGTGGCATGTTACCTGTAATACCCGGTAATCACGTAAAAGTGTTTTGACTGGCACAAATGCCATAAGTACCAGTTTCCCCTCATAAAATATTCGAGCATTAAGGGAAGCTTAAAAATCCTCACCAACTTTATAATAAAAGTGGATTTGTGAAGCGAGCTTTTCTCGGAAAAAAATTGTTAGGATCGTAGCGGCATAAATCCATTCACAATAGATCCGCAATAACGAAAGCTTAAGTGCGGAAAGTACAATGGTGGAAAAGCACAATTCTTTTTAAGAGAAAGAAAAGCATCCTCTCGTTCCTTGATCGTTAAAAGCCTTCATCAATCACATTTCTTCTGAAGAGTAGTAATTAAATACTCCTGAACTTACAAACTTTCCGCTTCAACTTTTTTTTAATCGCTCAAATACCCCGATCGTGTCTTTTGTTTTTTGACGCGTTATATTTTAAAGTATGTTTTGAAATACTCAAACTCAAGGAAATTATTACGAACACATTTCAAGGTTATCAGACATTTAGTTGAGGTAAATGTGTACTTTGTAATCGTTTTATTCTACAATATTTTGATGTCAAACTGGGCCAACGTCATTATTGCTAAACTTTATTTGTGATTGCTTTTCGTAGTACTAAAATATCGAATTGCGTGTTTTTGATCGTAAACTAAGTGGTTAGAAAATAAATTTGTGATATATTAAAATAGTTATTAAAGTTTTTAATTATCACCGTAATATAGAATTCCAGTGCACTGCATTTGTACCATAAAATGATAAGCGAAGTTGGTTTATTTTTCGTTCTTCTTTCTTTGCTCTCGAAAGGGAGCGTGGTGACTTTCCTGTGGTGAGCGGATATTTAGTGAATCACACAGACATAAGAGACCTGTGTCACGCGGGCTCCGAACCCCAGGAAGTGCAAGCACTTCTCCAGAGAAAGTTTCCTTGGTTGAACACCTCGCTGTTTTGCCCATGCCTTGCGAGGGAGAATGGCTAGTACGATTAAAAATCCGATGTTGTCCGATCTGGTACTGGGATTTGAAACCCAGACCCCAAGTATTATAGCAGTCTAATGCTCTAACCGCTGGCCCAAGGCAGCCTTCTATTTACCGTTAATTATATGAATAATTCACATCGATGCTTTAGGGGCATTAATTAACATTAAAACATATGGGTTTTAGCAGTGTACTAATGGGTATAATATGAAATATTAAATATTCAATGCTGTTTCAAAGAAATATACATCTGCTCTATTAACGCAAATCATATTTTCAAAGTGAAACTGCTGGAAAACTGACCAAACTCCAGAGCCTCGATCAATCTGTGAGCCCCTTCTCTACGTCTCTCTTATACTTTGCGACGTTCATATTCGTAATGTTCCCTAGCTTGGGCCATGCTTAGGTCAGTATCTGCTCGGCTCGTGCGGACGTTGTAAGCACGCATTGACGTTATACTTGACTCCACTGGGAAATCGTGTTATCTATGCCAGCTAACAGTGGTTCGCAGTCGAAGAGAGAAATAGTTGTTTAGTGATGCCAGCTTTTTTTGTTAAACCATGCAATTAAAAATACATTTTCAGTGAGAACACACTAAGAAGTTTCACTTAGAACTTGCGTGATCGTCACACATTTTTTTACCTAAAACTGAAATTAATAGTGTAACAAAAGGGTCGATAAACAGTTAACCCATAAAAATATTAATTTTGAGAAGAAAGAGTGTTATTATCTCCTGAAGTGTTCACAAGGTCAATATTTGCAAACATAAAAACAACACTTCGTCTGTTTACCACCTCAACTGTATTTGAAAATATTTGCACTAAAGTCTGCTCATTTCCAAGATAGAGTGCGCCCAAATAATAGTTAGTGCGTGTTCGGCACGTGGATTCTCCTATAGCTGCATGGGAGGTTCGCGTCCGTCTAGGTACGGATTAAGTGTAAGTTGTGACCGGGTTGATACGGGCATTTTGATAATATGTCAAGTAGCGACAATGAACTCATGTGAACATGTTTTCGTTGAACAAAATTTCCGTTTGGTGTTTGCCCGTTATTTTTTAATCCTGCTGCTCGTATCCGGTAGTCGCGTGTTGCACGATAATGCACTGTTCACTGCAGCGAGCTGCAGTGGTTCACCTGAACAGCGCGTGCATTTATTTACGCACGCTCAAACGTGGAAATAAATAATTATACTTTAATATCGAAACCAACCAACCTTCAATGATTTTGTACAAAAGAAAATATAGTTTAGGCAATTAATTAAGTTTTAGTCAAACATAACTAAAGGTGCTTGGAGTAAATTACGAGCTTTTGAGTGACATATAAAAATTTTGTATACATATCAGCTATGTATACTTTTATAAAAAACATGTCAATGCATTGTTTTACTGCAATCTATAGGCAACCAACTGTACAGAAAATAATAGAGAGAGAGAGAAAGGTTATTCCTCATAGTGTGAGGCTATGTTCAATGAGTATGTTTGTGAATACAACCCAAACTTATTCGAATATCAAAATTTTTTTAATAAAACTATTATTTTAAAAACATAAAATAACAACAATACACAAATTTTATGGCAAATTCAAGAAATCAAAACTAATTGCTATTAATTTGACATTAAGCAATTTGAATACTGTTTCCACAGCAGACTATTCTTTTCAGAAATTGAAGCTTTGGAATTTAGTGTATAGTTGGTTGCCTGCAGATTGCAGTAAGACAATGCATTGACATGTTTTTTTATAAAAGTATACATAGCTGGTATGTACACAAAAAAGAAAAACTCACTGTATAAGGTTAAAATAAATAAATATTGTTGAAGTAATAAGGTATTTTATTTACATATCAATCATGTCCATACCGAACCGTAATGAAATAAGCGCAAACGTTTAAAAGCTGAATTGGTTGCGTACGAGTTGCGCTGCGTTCAGGACAAGCCAATTGGGTCATTACCCAAGACAGTATGACAGCTGTAGAAGGGCTTATTTTAGAAAACAGACGAATTACAGTAAAATAAATTGTTAAATTAGTCATCTTAGTTTAGTCACTATTGATAAAATCATTCACAAGAAAATCATATTCCTAAAAGTTTAAAGTTTAGCACCACAACTCATAAGAAGAAGGGTCGAAGCCTGCCTACTGCACAGCACTCCTGTATCGGAACCAAACGTTTAGGCGCGGGGACGATTTGACGCAGGGGGGTTTGGGCGCTGGAACGTTACGGCGCGAGCCGTTTGGTCGCAAATGTAATCGGTTGTAGATTTTTTTAAATAGAAAATCCAATATTTCTATCAAAATCGTTGAACTATCCTATATGTAACAAATTGTTAAATATGAAGTAGGGGACAGTAAGACATTTTCAATTTTTTTGGAAATACAAAATTATTTTGTGTTACATAATTTGTTATTTTTGCTAATTATTATATTTATGTGATAATTCTGAGTCTCGTGTTAAATGTTTGTAAATAATTGAGTGGCTATTAAAATGTTAATTAATTAAAGAAAAAGACAAAACAAAATCATTTCCTTTCCTGTGCCTGAACGTCCCTGCGCCAAAACGGTCTGCACCGAAACGTCTCTGCGCGTAAACGTTTCTGCGGCCAAACGGTTCCGCGTTCAAACGTACCTGCGCCTAAACGGGCGCCCCAAAACGGCCGCGTGCAATAGGCCGCGCCCAAACGTCCTATAGACCGATGGCGAAGACGTAAAAAATGTTATGCATTTGTGGTTACGCAACAACCGAAAAACATTATTTGCGATAGAATCGCAGCGCTTGTAACTCGTTGGAACAAATGTATTGAACGACAGGGAGATTATCTCATGATTATGTCATATGTTTATAGAATTAGGATGTAATAGTTATTTATGTATTAAGGGCGTAAAGAGGCTTTTATGGCGTAAGACGTAATTTTGAACCCGAGGCGGCAGCCGAGGGCTAAGAATACGTCGAAGGCCGTAAAAGCAAGTTACGCCCGTGGTACATACACAACTTTATGCACGGATGAAGATTTTTTAATATAAAAATATTTCTAAAATAAATTGAAAATATTTATAAAATAAATTGAATTTTCCACCCACATCTAGCGTTGCTATGTTTAAATTTGAGATTTGAAGCGTAACTATGGTAGCGGGTAAACAACGGTAGCCATATTGCCTAAAACTTTTCATTTTGCAAGTGTTTAAAGTGTCTCTATTAGGTATGATATCGTTGTTTGACGTTTCATTATAGCCCATGGGCAATTAAGAGATCCATGGGCTATAAAAAGACGTTTATGAGAAAGAAATTCGTGTATAATTGTCAATTTATGATACATCCGTGCGTAAATACATTTTTGCTGCCTCAAAACCTTTTTCATTTGAACTAACCTCGTATCAAACAAAACTTAACTTTATACAAATTCTCGTTCAATTAAAGAACGATCGGAATTCAAATTACAGTCTGAAAACTGTTTCCAGACCCACTTTTCACCTCAGTTAATTTAAATAAAGGCCAAATTTATTACTTAAAACGTGAAGTAAAATAATCAAGTTTTTTGGTATAGTTTACAACAAAAACAAGTTATTTAGTTTTCTCTTCGGAGTAGTCTAGTTGAATTTAAAATGTTTTTCTGCAACGGGCACGTTTTCTTTACTTTGACCTTTCCAACAAGGGATTAGCGTGTACTGAGCAGCATTTATCAAGTTTTTAGTTTATTTTAAACACGTTGATTAGGTTTTTTTCTTGTAACCAATAACTTCTTTTGGCATAATATATTTTTTCTTTGCATTTTTGTTATAAAAAACGTAATTTTAATTTTGTTAATATACAATTTAAAAGGTGATACAGATGTATATACTAATATTAAAAAAGTAATGTATTAAATACGCAAGTTCCTTATTAGTTTCAGAAGTTTCTTGTATATAAGCAAAGTGATACATTTTTTTATAGTGAAAATTTCGAATGAAAACTTTAGCTGTAGTTTTCAGCTATAACTTAAAATATAATTGTTTGGTGAAAACTTCTAACGAATAATTTAGAAAAATCAAGAAACAATAATTTATGTTAGTTTCTTCTTCGGAATCTGGAAAAGCGAAAAAGAATAACGTCTCACACATTCGAGAATATATCGTTCATGTATATTTTTGTCAGACAAATCTCTGTTCAAACAAAACAAAAATATTACCTACTGAACAGATTTCCATTCCAGTAACTTTCTTTTCGCGAAATTTCTATTGCAGCAACTTCGTCTCCTTTATTTTAAGCACGTTACCTTAAAAGCAACATAAATAAACAACTAATCCTTGTTGTTACTAGCATGTTTTTTATGCCGGCAAATGCCTTTCTTTCTACGGTTATTAACTTCAAATTAATAAATTAGTAATCCTATATTAACTGGAATTATTACTTGCAAATACTGCTTATGTAAGAGGTTTCTGAATAGACACCATTGCATTATTTCACACTATGACATAAGTTTTAAATTTAATTTTTACTTTCCCGTATTTTCGGTATCTAGATTTTAACAGAAATACATGTTTTGGGGCTCAAGGAACCCAAAAAAGTGTTTTAATAAAATGTCTGTCTGTGATGGGTGTGTGACGCCTCTAAAGGCGAAAGTACTGGACCGATTTTAATTCAATTTTTAATCAAGAGGTATAAGGAAAATTGTAGTTCTAGTTAAGTTTTTCACAAAAATTCGGAACCGAAAGCGGAAGTTAGACATGTTGGTTTGGAAGCGTTTTTTTTTCCAAAGCTAAGTTCTGGAAACTTGAGAACGAAATCCGAAAATGATCGCTATAGCGCTGCTTTAAAATTTTGAAAATTTTCAATAAAATATTGCGATGATTTGCTTGGTCCTGTAACTACTAGAAAACAATCCCTAAACTGTCTCCAATTCACGCAATTAAATTTAAACTTGCTATGAGACTCTTTTAACTTTCTCAGGGTCGTTATTTTGCTTGTAAAATAAATTGTTTAAATTAATTTTTAAATAGAAATAAACACACAACGATATCAACTTTACAAAATAATAATTTTATTAAATAACTGAATTTCTAAATGTGGTTTCCGAAAAATCAATAAATTTTACTAACTACTATCGTCTTTTTTTAACAAATAAACACTTATCTTAGCGTCTTCTTATTCCTCGCTCTAGCAAAACGCTCTGCTGGCCTCTCGAGACACAACAAATACTCTCTCTTAATCTGAATCTTCTTCTTGTATGTTTTATATTATTACCAATTTGGTTTTACTACCATCACAAACGTACAAACTTCCTCGATCACCTTTTATTTATAATTCTTCTGGATTTTTCTTTAATTCGTTGTTATTTCTTGTATTTTCCTCTTTTATACACGTAATTACTTTTATCTAGCTTTTAGGCTCGTTTTTCCTCTTTTCTTCTTCCAGAGAATCTCAATTCCCTGTCTTTCTTTACAAAGACGAGCCGTAACTAATTAAACAAATTTCTTTATATCTTTTGTCTTCCTTCTTTGATTTTTATTTTTATAAAACAAACACATAAATCTCATGTCCATCAGTATCCTTTTGAATTCGTTTGTCATTTTGACACTGACATCCTAACTGACATTAGTCGACGCACAAATCAAGTAACTCTAAAACTTTTTATAAACTAAACCTTTTTAACAATTCTGAATTAATTATAATTACAATTAACATAAATAGTCTTTGTATCAATCTGTTGTGTTTTTCTTTTCTTTCAGTACCATACGAAAAATAACAATTATTAGAATTTATAACAGGAATTCTAGCAAAAATACGCGACCCTGAGTTTGTAAGTCAGAACATTAAAATCTTACAAGTCTTCATAAATCTCCAAATGTAAATTGAACTGCAACAAACAATCCAAAAATTGCTTTCCAGCAACCACAACACCCCAGTCAAATCAAACACCTCTAAATATCATAGCAATATATATCAAACTGCCCACATGATTTTCTTTAAACTTTCTGAGCCGATGGAGCTTGTAGTGAACTACAAATTTGTTTTTTACTAATCTCCCAAATTTTACGCAGACGCCTTCCAGGAATTTTTAAAGAATTTGAAATTGATTAATTATTTATTCAAAATCGCAGACGTCGATCGTTATATACTTTTATCAGTTCGATAACTATTTGAAGTACTTTATTAGGATCAGCAAGAATTTTCGACTATTTTAAAAATTAAGGAAAGAACGACACTTTTAATATCAACAACGCTTTTTCCGGCAGTTAAGTGATTTTAACTACTCTTGTCAATTAGCTCTAGTTAAAAAATATATTTTTTATTGTTTGCATATTTTTGATAATTCTTTAAGTAAACCATTTATATCCGTTTTTAGTCCAAAATCTGAAGCGCATCTAATCAGCTAAAGGGCGGGCGGTTCCGTTCTTACTATTCTTATACGGTATGCAACATCGTATGTTTGCCTATATAAATTGTTTTCTTAGAAATTTAACATACGAGATGAAATAAGAGAAGAAAAATCTAACAGTCGGTGAAATGTACAACGTTATAATTATAACATTTACACTTCTGCAAATACGGTATGTATTTTAATCTAGTATGGGAAAGTCCACACTTCAGGTTTTTTAAAGCTTAATTTTTTTTTTAATTCAAGTTAAACTTTTCATCCAATTCTTGGTATAAAAAAGAAATTTTGTTTCAAAACCTTAGAATGTAAATGATAAAGAAACTTATTAGACATGGCTTTTATGTTCTCGGCTGAGTAGATCCACTTCTTGCATCTCACCAACTAAAACATTCATTACTAAGTACTTGTAATGCGTCCCTGACAACTAAAGTTATAACGGCCTACCTCATTTTACCATTCACGTCGCTCACTTCACGGATGCTTGTTTTTGTTCACCTTTTTATTGCATAGAGAAACTTGAAACATGCATTGAATGTTTCGGTAGTTTCTCGCAAAAACATACACTGCACTTTTTTCTCGAGTTTCGTCATGATTTTGCCATAAAGCTGCTTATTCATATTAATGTTCCTCTTTATAATTCTGGAATGGAAAATTTTTGCTGAAACATTCAACTACCTCGCAGATTTATTTATTTATTCATTTATGAGAACCAACCGTGCGATTGCTTCTTACTTTTAAACTTTTTAGGAAACTTCTGTGCGCTCAAATTAAGTCAACTTTAGCCAAAAGATCTTTTAACTTTTATTTATTTTTTAAAAAAGCTCACATAATATAACATTATTACATTAATTTAATTTTATAGGTATGCAATAACTCCTTCCATAAAATAAAATGTTAAATTTAAATTATCCACTAAACAAACAGTTTACACGGTTTGATCATCATATAATTAAATAGAATTGACAACACAAAGTGATCAATAAGTATAATGTAGTTGTCAATTTATAATAATTTAGAATATTGAGTTTTACTTTGGAGGTTCAACAATAAACTCTAATAAAACATCAGTTTATAGGCATCGCTGTAATGGCTACAACATGTCATATCCAAAAAACTGTTGGGAAACTGCCACAGGACCTTCCTGGCCTATATTGAATTTTTGAATTTGGGATCAAACAAAACCAAAAACAAAAAAACATTCTCCACAACAATTGGGTGGGAGGTAAAAATTAACCCCCTTAAATAGTACTGCAGCTAAAAACTAAGTTGTGAACATTATTCTACTATTACCAATGAGCAGTTTAGCTTGAAGAAAAATTCTTTTATCGTCCCCCGTTTATTTAATAATACAGTTTTGACCTTCAAAAATTCATAAAAGACGTCCCAAAGAAATTAGCAGACTGGGAAACGAACCAAATTGGTCGTACAAAATTAAAAAAAAAAACGCAACGTTGTTTTTGAAATTTACGAAACTTTGAGAAAAATGTTCAGGCAGTTTTCATGTGTACAAAAATTCTCTTACATAGAGGCATTGTGTTTTCCTACAGCTATTATAATATCAAGTTTCACCCTGCTCTGTAAAATCAATTTTGGCTAACAAACCGTTAAAGTCAAAATTTTCAAAAATTTTTAGCTGCCGTCATTTTGAAACTAGAAAGTTCGGACAAATGCAGAATTAAGAAAGTCTATTTCTGTAGAAAACAATGCTACTAAAAAATCATATCTAACTTCCGCTTTCGGTTTCGCGGTTTTTGAAAGCTTATTGTGTCGATGAGCTTTTAATGTTTCCCCACCTAGCAAAGTTTATCGAAATCGAATCAACCCTTCAAGAGTTATGACGTAATACACAAGCGCGCTTGCACGAAGCACACACAGAAACATTGTTTAAAACCACTGGTTTCCTGGAGGTCCAAAATATGTATTTCATAATTTTCATAAAATCAATACTTCCTCATATTGAAAGCATAGGAAAGTCATATAATTTTAAAAATATAATTTTATGCACGGATATATCATAAAATAAATTCAAGGATTAAAAAAGAAACTTAAAATGAATGACTTAATTGTTTCCAAAGCTGACAAAGGTAATACAGTTACAATTATGCAAAAAGATGATTATGTACACAAAGTAGATACATTTATTAATAACAACAGATTTTAAAAATTAGACAAAGACCCCACTACTAAATACCATAACACAGTTAATGAAACTCTTAAATTTTGCAATAATTTCGTACCAAAAGGAAACGAATTTAAGTTCAGAATTATGAACCCACATCCACCACTTTTACATGGACTTTTAAAATTACATAAAAAAGAAAAACCAATTAGACCAGTCGTTTCATACATTAACGCACCCACTTATAAGCTGTGTAAAGAAATCAGTAGAATATTACCTATACACATAAACTGTTTCTCAAAGTATTCGGTAAAAAATTCTTTAGAATTAATAGGAAAACTCAAAAATATTCAGGTACCCACTAATGCAAAACTAATTTCATCAAGAAGCAAAAGAAATAACGTTCAATAAAATAAACAATAGTAATTTGACGAATATTGAAAAATTAAAACTCAGAACCATGCTCGCAACCTGCTCAGAACAAAATTATTTCCAATTTAATAATCAAATTTACAAGCAAGAGGAGGGACTACCGATGGGATCCCCACTTTCACCCCTACTAGCAGAAATTTTTATGGCTAATTTTGAAGAAAAAGTTTTTAATTCAAACAATAATTATAGTAAAAATGTCAAGAAGTGGATTAGATATGTAGATGATATTTTTTGCTTGTGGTTAGGTACAGATAGACAAATACAACAATTTTTAGATAACATTAATAAAATTCATAACAATATCAAGTTCACAATAGAAATCGAAAATAACAATACCCTAAACTTTTTAGATCTGAGCATAAAAAGAGTAGAGAACAATTTAGAGTACAATATTTTCAGAAAACCCACAACTACAGACATGGTCATACATTCGAATTCTAAACAACCACCTAAAATTAAAAAATCAGCTTTCAACAGTATGATTCACAGAGCCATTCATATCCCACTGTCTACCGAAAATTCGATAAAGAACTTAACACAATTAAATTTATAGCCCTAAAAAACGGATACACGGAGCAATTTGTAGACAACATTTTAAAGAAAAAACAAAAGGAACAGGTAAAACATCTTTTGTACAGCGGACAAGGGACAAAAATAATTGAAAAAACAATATGGTCAAAAATCAATTATATAGGTCAATCATAAATCAACAGGCATTTCCCAACATTGTATTACAAACAATCATTTTTTCAAACACACAGACACAAAAATTTTACACATAGAAAACAAGGGTAGCCGATTAAATAAATTAGAAAATTTAGAAATTAAAAAGGCAATGAGGAATAATAAAAATTTAGTTAACGACCACACCGATTTAGGTAATTCACCACTCCTTGACCTACAGACCCTTCAGTCAACAAAGCTTAGAAACACATGTGGTAACACTTAAAATCAGGGCGGTGACGACCGAATTCTAGAAATAAGCATTTTGTACATCTTTAGATTTTTAGTTAGTTAGTATTGTAAACTCCTGAAGATAACCGAGATGGTTGAAACTCGAGTCGAGTAAATAAATACCAACAAATTGTGAAACAATTTACCAAGTGTTTTATTTTATTAATATACTATTAATTTTAAATAGCTGAATATTTATTATTAATGTTTCACCAAGTGCCTACCACACAATCAATTCAAAATATAAATTGACAATTATACACGAATTTCTTTGTCATAAACGTCATTATATTAATGAAACGTCAAACAACGATATTATACCTAATAGTGTTTCTATTAGGTATTGCGTTTAAACTATAAACGTATTATATTTGTTATCTATGGTTTAAACACTTACAAACTGAGATTTTAGGCAATATGGCTACCGTTGTTTACCCGCTACCATAGTTACACTTCAAATCTCAAATTTAATCAAAGCAACGCTAGATGTGGGTGGAAAATTCAATTTATTTTATAAATATCTTCAATTTATTTTAGAAATATTTTTTAATTAACAAATCTTCATCCGTGCATAAAGTTGTGTATGTACCACGGGCGTAACTTGCTCTTTACGCTCTTAATACATAAATAACTATTATATGCCTAATAACTTATAATTTTATTTGATTATATTATTAATTACGTAAATAAAGGGAGTGAGACTACATTCGTTGTTTTGCACCGGCACTAATAATGCAAATCAGATCGACTAAATTAAGTATTCCAACCGGGCGACCCGCTTTTGCAGCGATGCAACTGGAGTAATAATTACAAAATTTGAATAAGATCAAAGGAATAAAATCAAAGAGGTTATCTTCTTCTGACATTTCGTATGAAACAACATACACAATTATTCGGCTTCAATTAGGAGTAGCGAGATCTAGCCTAAGAAAGTATGCAAGCATCGGAATCAGTAGCGGTTCGCCTTATTAGACAGGGTAGGCAGTACTTACCCATAATTTTTCATAAAAAAGAACTCGAAGGATCAATTATAAAAAAGTTATTTTTGCATACAGTGTTTACTTTCTAGCACCACCGTGTAATATTAAACATTGGGCGCCAAATAAATAGACTGCTACTTTTAAACACTGTTTTGCATACGCGAAGGCTATAAAACACTACTATAAACTACCAGCTATAAAACAATCAACCAATCTGTTATTCTAAATATCTCTGCATGCACATTGGTAAAGAGTACAATGAGTAGCTGCAAAAAAATAGTAGGGATAACAAGGCGCAGTAACCACTAAATAGGCGCGCCTGTTCTCAACTTCCAGTGACCGGCAGTGTTGTCAGGTCTAGTGTAAAATCACCAGATCTGGTGATTTTTCAATAATTACTAAGAAATTTTAACTTATTTTTACAGAATTAAATGTTAAAAATTTAAAAAAGTTAGCTTTTAAAATTCAATAATTTAATTATTTTAAAAGTATCGCTATTTTGATAATTTACGAATAATTTCGACGATTGCCAACCCCTGGTTACTTTTATACTCAAATAACCACGAATAGCTCAATCTTCTGAATAGGAATTCGTGAATTGTTATCTATTATGTTGCGGCTATACAATTATACATGGTGTTTTGAAAAACATGGGTCCCCGTTCAGAGACAGATTCTTTACCTAAAAATAAGACAAAAACTTCTTATAAACTATAAGATATTGCTTAATCAATCTCTCTCTCTCTCTTGTCGTTAATCTTCAGAAGTGAAGAGTCGTGATTTGTGCGTGAATATATGAGGATTTCTTCAATTAGTTGACATTTTTCGTAATGTCTTTCCATGCGTTACGATCTTTCGCTGATTTAATGTTGTTTTGGAGATTTGTACCGGTCAGGTCGCTTATTTGATCTAGCCATCCATCGTTTTGGTGAGCGTCCTCGTAACCTGTTTCCGTCCATCTTGCCTTGAACTACCAGCTTTCCCAAGTTGTTATCGCTGCTCCTAGTTATGTGTCCAAAATATTGGAGTATGCGTCGTTGGACAGTTGTTATCAGCCTTGTTGTTATACCGATTTCTTCCAAGATAGAGTGGTTGGTCCTGTGTGCTGTCCAGGGTATCCGCAGCATTCTCCTCCAGCACCACATTTCGAAGGCATTAACTTTCCGTTTATCTGTTTCCTTTAGTGTCCAGGCTTCTGCTCCGTAAAGAGCTATTGGAAAAACTAGTGTATGCATTATTCTTACTTTAGTCGCGATTCGTATGTTTCTGTCTTTCCAGATTTTCGTTAGCTTTATAACGGCTGTTTTGGCTATGGCCGTACGTCTTTTTATTTCTTCTGTGCAGCCGCCGACATTACTGATAAGAGTTCCTAAGTAGATTATATGGTCGACTACTTCTATGTCCCCAATGGTATTTTGATGCTTAATCAATAACGCTAACTAAATTGATGGTACATAGCGGTGATATGTAGAAACCAACAACATGTGTTTTACAATGACTAACCTAGGCTACTCCCCCACTGTACTTCACTAGCATCTTTCTTTCCAGTGCTCTCTATCCGACGATTCCTGACGAACAATCGCGTCGTCACTACAAAGGAGCTGCTTTTGCGCGTGCGCAGACCGTCTATGAGCTCGGTATCTTACAAAATACAGGGTCTTAAAATTTTTATTATGTTGGCTAATTCTAAAATTTGTATGGCGTGGAATGTACTCCTAAAATTTTTCATGCCTCATAACCTTTTTTTTATAATTTAATTTCAATAATGCCACTACGGCATACGGGCGTACGTGTGGGTAATGAAGAATTTTTTATTAAAAAGCAGTTCTTAACTTCAACAGGTTTTTTATTTTAGCCTTGTACGTATTTTGACATGTTCACATGTCATTTTCAGAGGCAAAATTAAAAATAAACAGTTCCCAAGTAGCACACTAAAGTTGGGCCAATATTGGCTCTGTTATATTGGCGATATCTCTGAAATGTAACGCTTGTTTATAGTGGATATATATTGGCTACCAAGGTTTAACCAATATGTGAAGTCTAGTAAGGTAAGATATCTGAAAAGTTTATTGGTTCCTTGTTGGTCACTCTTGTTGGTTACATATTGGCAGCCAAGGTTTAGCCAATATGTGAAATCTAGCAAGGTAAGATATCTGAAAAGTTTATTGGTTCCTTGTTGGTCACTCTTGTTGGTTACATATTGGCAGCCAAGGTTTAGCCAATATGTGAAATCTAGCAAGGTAAGATATCTGAAAAGTATCTTGGTTTCTTGTTGGTCACTCTTGTTGGTTATATATTGACAACCAACATATGTCCAACATCAAATACTGACATTGGCTACTTATTGTATAACAGACATGGTCCAATCTTGGGTGTAAATATTAATTAGTTATTGGTTGGCATTACGTGCCCAATATAAAATAATATTGTTGGATGCTTATTGGTCGTTAATATTGGTGCATTATTTTCTGCGTAGTTTTCCTATATGGCTGTGTCATGGGAGATGCACACCATTGGTATCTCGAAAACTAAAGAGCTACGCGAAGTCGGTTAAATTAGCAAAGATTTACAGTTTTTTTTCGCTGATTATGAAGCTGTAATTAAAAAACCAATTAAATGTCTAGTTTTAGAGATATTTTTATAAATATTTTTTTAATTTTGGAACATTCTGTATATTTTTGCATTTTTTAGGAACTAGCGTTTAGTTGTGTTTTTTTAATTGCAGCATCGTAATCAGCCCAAAAAACTGATATTTTTTGCTCATTTAACCGACTTCGTAGCTCTTCTCGAAGTACAAACGATGTGCATCTCCCATGCCACATCCTATAAGTGCGAGTAAGCTTCAACTTATAATGTTACAATGTAAGTATCAGCTATATTTAATTTTTTATACGTTTTTAAATAAGAGTAAGTATATTTTTCACGTCTTTGAATTCAGCATTTGCTGTTTCTCCTTCTGGTAGTTTCTTTGATGGGGTTAGATATAAGTTTTTGAATGAAATACATATATGGTTTCTAAAAGAATTATGTGAATGCGCCTCTAAAGTTTATTTAGAATTAAACAATTACATTACGCTTTAACTGTTGTATGTAAACTAGCAAAAATGCAAATAATAATTCAATAATTTATTTTAAATATATTAAATATAAAAAAAATTAATAATTTTATAAAATATTATCCACCTCTGCGTTTTCAGTTTTCCTCCTTTTACGTCCCCCATCGCGATCCTTTGCGGTGCACAAAAAGGTTCCCACCCTTCCCAAGAATTCCGTATCCGTAATACTCGGGAATCGTTTACGAATTGCTTCTGTAAATAGAAAAAAAAAAGTTATTTTTTAAATTAGTGCTGTTACTTAAATAGAAAAACACCTAAAACATTTGCAAATTTGCTGTAAGTAAATATATTCTGTAAACCATGTACTAGATCAACGTACACTACTACTATAAGATATTTTGCCGTAAACTACAAATATTGCGATAAATAATTGGGTTGTGAAAGAAGTATTATATAAGAATTTTTTTAAATGCGTTTTTTGTCTTGATAATATTAGTACATTGAAATTTATTTTCACAATTTTGAATTGTACAACTAATAATACAGCCAATTTTATTTTCTGGTCTTTGCCCTGAGCTGACCACTGAGCCAATAATCAAAGATAAACTTTTAAGAAATAACGGATCGATATAAATCTTACGTTTTAGAGCAGAGCAAATCTTTAAGTCGTTAAAAGATTCTTTTTTTTGGCCTCCTCGTATCTTGCCATGCCCCGAGTACTGTATGGCCACATCGGATATTAACAGCCTCTTCATGCAGTTGTATATTGTGGTGTTTTGATTTTCGCCCCCCACTAAATAAAGAATGTCGACCTAAAAATAATATTTTTTCATTAACACCAAATTGTTAATTGGCAGATGTTTAACTTACTAATAAATTAAACAATTCTTCTTTTTCTACCATAATTTCTATGGATTGAAATTCTTCCTTGCTTTTAGCGGGAAGAATAGAAACCATTTTCTCTTCGTCTTCGTTTGCAACTCTGGCCGGTAACCCGCCGCCCCCGACCTGCATTCGCTGGTTTAGTTAAATGTTTGTCTCCAGCCGGTTTAAACTTCTTTTTAATTCCGAAACTTCATATGTCAATCCTGATATTATTTTAACCAAATATTTTTCAGAATCTAAAAAAATATTTAAAAAATTATGTATTCATAAGTATATACGACCCATAGTTTTAAAAACTAGTAGTCTACTCCGCTTTTTAGATTTTTGCTCCCAGAAATATAACATACACCATAACACCATTTTTATTACTCACTTGTTAAAACCACCGGCTCCTCTATATTTTGGATTCCTGCATTAGTAAAAGTTTGGTTTTGCAAATCAGTATCTGAAAAATAAAATTGCTTATGTAAAAACAAGAGTATTAAAAATTAATTCGATACGCAATGGCGTAACCATGGCCACAAGTAAAACCAAAGTAATAGTTAGACTGTTTTGTTGATAGTTCTATAAACTGAATATAATCAGGATATGAAAGAAAACATGTGATTTATTAAAAAAAATTATTTAAATCGAGTATTTTGCTTTTTCATTAAATATAAAACCATTTAAATTAAAAAGATTCAGTGTATTTCCATAGAAATAGAAAAATATAAATTAATTTTTGATTAAATAAACAATAAAAAAAGTACGGATCTATTGAAATAATTTTTTTTTATTGTTCTATGTAAGTAAGAAAAAAGTTATTGGCAATTATATTGGCGATTTACGCTAAAATAAAACAGTAAGAGCAAAAACGTACCGCTTATATTTGAAACATCTAAATGGTCTGGAGTTGTTTCATTATTCAGCACCTCCGTGGCGTTTCGTAAAATTGATCCAAAGTTACCTATAACATAGTAATTTGATTATAGTAATAATACTTTGTTTTTTTTTTCGTATTAAATACCATTTAAAGGAGGTAACTTAGGGCGATTCCACGTATCTTCGTCGCTCGAAAGTCCTTGCTCCTCAAGGAAATTTGTTGAAGGTATGTTTGGGAAGCTGGACGATCTAGAAGATCCGGCGACCGAGGATGTGCAATCCGAAGCACTATCATCATCTGTACTTGCTAGGTCGCTATTACCCTTTTCAGCTTTTTTCGTGTATTTTTCAGCCAATATTAAACTTCCCACCTGTTTCTTAAAGGTGGCCGGGAAATAATCAAAATTGGTTT
The DNA here is from genome assembly GCA_958336395.1 of Ctenicera cuprea. Taxonomy (NCBI): domain Eukaryota; kingdom Metazoa; phylum Arthropoda; class Insecta; order Coleoptera; family Elateridae; genus Ctenicera; species Ctenicera cuprea. The sequence goes on along the minus strand of OY284494.1, from coordinate 9,447,254 downwards.
TTAAGTCCAAGCAATTTTTAATAAGTTCTGCGGCGGATGGTTGGCCGCGGGGCGCTGGACCTGTAGGCCATTTATAGGCAGTTTGATTTTCATTGGCCCAACATGACGGTACGTAGTTCACCGCTTTGCCATTCGTCCAGAAAACGATGTCCCAAGTTTTTTCCATGCTGGCAATACCAATACAGAATTTAAAATTAGTGAAGAAGTTCGAAACATAGAAAAACCTGTTCACAAGGAAAAACAAAACACTTTGATTTTATTTCGGTACTGTTTACAGTAACTGCTTCCGATACTTTTAAAAACTTGTAAATTCCAAAATTTCGTGAACCCGAGGGATATAAATAAAAATCTCTATATGAGCTAAACGTATGCCCATATAACGTTCCGTTTTTGTTTATTAATGTTAACTGAAATAAGTTACCGTTTTTTAACAAAGCAAATGAGTCTGCTTGATTTGTGGAATTAATTTTAAAATTTAAAGAAAAAATTGTAATGTTTTCTGTCGATAAGTTTTGATTGGACGTTCTATATTGTGGCTTAACGAAAGTATTGTTAGACTGCTCTGACAATCGACGAATTACTTGTTGCAATGGTTTCTTTCGAGATCGCACGGTTCTAACTAACTGCCCCAAATAATTTTCGAACGGAAAACTACTGAAATCGTTTACAGAGCGCTTGAAGTATTCTACATCGTCTGCAAGATGAATTAAATTATGTACGTTATAAACTGTTGAGTGGGTACCATAAAATTTTGAAAAATGTTTAACAAATGCGATTAACGCTCCTCTTGCAAAGTTTATCTTATCGATAGTTAAAAATTTAGAGCATAACATCCTCATTCCACAATGAAATAACAAAAAATGTTCGTACAAATGAGTTGGCAGCAAATTATTAAGAACAACAGGTCCCAAATAAAGCAGAAATAATCTTAACTCAATTGCTTTCCATTTATCTAAATTAGCTACTGGCCTACATTTTCGGTTAAAATCGCTAGGTATAAACGATGTAGATGCGGCCAACCTGTCATTTAATTGTAATCTGTTTTTAACAGATAAACGCACTACAAGTTTACTAACTGGACCTTTCATCCAGTAATTTAACAATTTTCTCATAACCCCTAAGCAACATAAATGCATATAATCCAAAGGAAACATTTTTATCATATCTAAATCCAAAATTTGTGTTAAACTGCTCTCGCTAACATGATGATTTGCATCAGACATATCACGAAAGCTTTGATTAGTTCTCTTAATGTTGCAATTGTTTTCAAAAATCAACCGATGATTTTTATATACTCCCTTTTCGATGCATCTTTCACAGCTACTATGGCCAGTGTGATTTTTTATACATTTAATAAATGCTCTAGCAGGAGCATCGCAAACAATGCCCATTATATTAACGGAATACCTAACATTTTCATAAGAAATTCCGTGCGATATAAGATAATTTAGTTCATTGATAAAGTCTTCAAAATAATCAGAAACTGATTTTGGTTTTGCGTCACCACAATATAGAGCTACAACAAAAGGGTGCATTTCTAAATCCGGTAAAAATAGTTTTGCAAGAATAGGCCAAAATTGAGCATTAGAATTTTTAAATATAGGTATACCATCGACATTAAATAACAGCGATAATTTAAAGTCACAATTTTGAACATGCCGTCTTATTGCATCTATTTTTAGGTAATCAGTTAATTTTTTTTTTATTCCAAAATATTTAAACTCTCCTATAGTATTAAGTTTGCTTAACATTGTTGATACAACAGCATTTCTCTTAGTTTTTAATAAAGTTCGGGGGTCACTTGGTAAATTTAAAGAGGGGACATGTTTATTTAATCCTTTTAATAAACTCCGGAAAGCAACATGGGTGACATTATATTCTACAGCCCAAATTTTTAGAAAATCTTTTAAACCGTTTTCGTTACTATTATTACTAAAAAAATCTTCTGTGTTCTGATTGGCATTGGTAGAAAATTCAGAGGAACTATTTTGTGAGGCGGAGGTTTCTTCAAAACTGTTTGTGGTGTAATCATCTGGCAGCGAATAATTTGGAAACTAACGATAATTTATGGGGTTTGGCAAAACAGATTTAACGGATTTTGAAACATGCGGTTCAATATTTTTTGTGGTTGGGCTACTGACAGTTTTGGCGAGAAAGTTTTTGTAAATGTTGTTCAATTTTCTATGTTTGCGCACTCGAAGGCCAGACATCTTTATCTATAAATTATGCATAAAGTAGCAATAACAAATACACTATATATAGTTTATACTTACTTGTAATAATAAGCTGTTAACACTTTACACAATTTCAGTCAAAACACTTAAGTAACTAACTAACTAAACTAATTAACTTGTACTAAAATATCAAAAGAACACTTAACTAACTAACTAACTAGCTTAAACTGAAACTAAACTAAGAAAATGATTTTAAACGTTGCTCAACGAAACTTTTTGTTTAAACTAACAGTGAAGCGATAGATAATTTAACTCTCATTTGTGTCGTTAACTGAAGGAAACTCACTACTCCCAACTCGATTTATCACTAGAGTAAAAGCGCAGGTAGCAAAATATGTACCCTTTCTTGCAAAAGGATTATGTAACAGTGGCGTCGGCAGTAGTACTGTTAGAGAGCCCAAGAAACATTTGCAATTTAAAAAAATACAAATTCAGTTATTTGCTAAAATTTTTTGGATTTTTTAAGTTGTTTTGTGCTAGTCATTTTTATAAAGTTCTGTTCCGGAAATGCTAAGCCACCCTTTTTTATGCAACCAATTTTTATGAGGATGCTATGAAGCTCATATTGTTTTTTCTGCAATACTAATTTAATAGTGCTGTTTATTTTTGTCGAGGCGTTTTTTATTCTTTAGAGGATGCGAAAAAAAGTGCTTCAGAATAAAAGTCTAGAAAAAAGTTCCACGAAAAAGTCCCCGAATAAAAAGTCTCCAGGAAAAAAAGTCTCAGGAAAAAAGTACTCAGAAAAAAGTCTTCGGAAATAAATCTCCAAAAAAATTGTTTGATGTGCAAGCCCCCTAAAACTTCTGAAATGTTCGAAATGATCATATGGGTTAGGTGGAATCGGTTATTTCGTTTTTTGTGTATAAAATACTCCTCAACGGAAATTGTATCTATTGCCTACAATATTTAGGTTTTATGACTAAATAAATGAGCACATCAACTGGTTTTGAATTTGCAATCAACTTGTATAATAAAATCAAAAAATACGCTAAAGCTCACAATCATTGCAATTTAAAAATACAAATTAATTTTGTATCTCGACAAAAGATAAACTTATTCTATGTTCAATAAATTTCTGTACATGTCATAGTTTTTTTCTGAAACTTTTATGGGAATTTTTTTCCGGGAACTGTTTTGCAGATTTTTGTTCAGAGAACTATTTTCCCGGGAACTTTCTGTGGTTTTTTTCGGATACTATTTCCTAGATTCTCTGAATCTCTTGATTCAAAAAATATCTTCTAGTAATGTCATGGTTCCTAATACCAGTACAAATTAATTACAAAATAATAAAACAAATATTACAATTTATTAGAGTATAATAAAGCAATTGAGATAATCGTTTTATTTTTATATTAACCGTACTGAATTAGTAAGTTGAACAATTCTAATAAGTAAAATAATAAATTGTAGAATATATGTTTAATTTTAACCTGTGGTAACGCCACTGGAAGCAATACAAACTCTAGTCCGTTGGTAAATTTTTCCAAGACAAATTTGTTTGCTTGCAGCCCTCGGTATTACTCATTTCTTAGAAATATCTATTCAAAAGGTGTTTTCGTTGTTTGCATCTTATGACGCACAGATATTTGTGTAACTGAGGGATTCCCGAATGACGTCATAAAACTTTCTAATTACCGTAGCCATCTCTAGAATATGCGAAATTGACCTTAATTTGTATATATGTTAGAATACTTGTTCGGTCGCTAATATTATTCTTACGTCAGAATAATAAGGATTTAAAGACTGGTGAACTTTTCAGTGGTTTGTAATTGAATTTATTTCAAAAGTTATAAACATTATTTGCTTGTTTTGGAATTTCTTACAAAAATTAAAATATAGAAAACAGTATGACTGGAAAATAAATTATAAAAAAATGTTTGCACAAAAAAAGCCAATAAACAACAAAACCCAGATAAAGGGCTATAAAATTCAAGGACTTCAAAAAATACAAAATAAAATTTGGATTAAATGTAAATATACTCTTAACGGGGTTTTAAATAGAGTATGCTTTAAATTTCCTATTTGTAAAAAAAACAATTTGCCTAACTAAGCAGGATCCTGTCTTTAGTAATAGTAAACAGAATAATATTTTTTTTAATAAATGCAGTGCTGACTGAAATTTAAATTTTAAAAGTGAACGGTTTTTATTTACATTTAACGTTAAGTTTATCAAAAAATATTGGTTTTAGGTTAATTTCAAATGTTGACAGTATCTCAACTAGTGTTTATTGGTTTCTTATTGTCTTTATATCGCCTTGCCATTATAATTTTAATTACAAACCTTGTTCAATGGTAAAATATATTGGCTTTATAATGGCAGGCAATATTGGCAACTGCTAGTATTACATTTACTTGTTCGTTATTGGCAGAGTATTGTAAGGTTATATTGCCAATAGTTTGTTGATTATATATCTGTTTTATATTGGTTAACCAATATAGTTTTATTGCGGGATTCCATACATTGGTTATATATAGATTTTACCTTTGCAAGTTTATATTGTAAATGGCTTGTTGGTTATGTAACTGTTTTATATTGGTTACCCAACATTGTTTTATTGCGGGATCCCATACATTGGTTACATATTGGTTTTACCCTGGGATACCAATGTTGCTTGTCCCAGGTAGTTTTAACAGTTTGCCAATATTTGGTTACCCAACATGGTTTTATTGCGGGATCCCATACATTGGTTACATATTGGTTTTACCCTGGGATACCAATGTTGCCTGTCCCAGGTAGTTTCAACAGTTTGCCAATATTTCAAAATATACCTTGTATTTCCAATAGTTATCCATTATATATTAGATATAAGATGCACGATAAAATGTTGAGCCAATGTACAACATAAAATAAACCTTGGATAGATATTGGATATATATTGTGTGCTACTTGGGTTGGTGTTGCTATACGAACAATGAATCTTCATAACTTGATCTTGGTTTTCTATATCTGCATCCAGATAAACATCAAAAATTGAAATGGATTTTTTTAGAAAATATTGCCCGCATTACCTACACGTACAACACCCCTAGTGACATATTTTGGAATTTCATTCAGAATACGGTATGCTACACCAAGCAAGCCTGCATTTATTTGAGACGTAGTTTGCAGCGAAGATTGAAAATCTCGTTAACCAACTTTTAAAAGACAAATTTAATGGATACGCTTGCGAATCTTGGAACGAATGTGACTGGCTCAATGATTCAAAGGAGTTGGGAGTTTGATTTGGAGATGGTCCAGTGAGTGCGGGAGCGTCTATGTTGCTTCTTATGGTATTTATTGTGCCAAGTTACATTAATAAAAGTTGATTTTGACTAGTCTAGGAGCTCTTTCGCCAGACTCAGCGAAAAATTACGACGATAGTAGTCTTAATGTCACTCTTAAACAAATGTTTTATTAAAAACATCACAACCTATTTATTTATTTCTAAACTACATATCTATATAGCAGTAAAATGAAAAGTCCATAAACAAAGTTCATTTGAAATATTGCAATTTTACTCTGAACCCATACAAACGTTTGTATGGGTTTACAAACAGCTAAAAGGCATAAGCCGATTAAGTATTCTTGTCCTGGCAAACAAGATACATTAAGATTAAATCCTGGTCCGCCCCAAGGTTTATATAATCTAAGTACAAGGCCCTGTTTAGGCAGACAGGGCCTACGAACAAATATTGCTCAAACTTTTAGAGCAAATGCTTGTAAAGGCAGACAAGCTACAGGTGGGCCCTTACCTGATTATGATGGGTGTAATCGGCAAATGACGACGCGGTCTAAGCCGAAACTAAATTGTAATATTGACAGTTCTAAAGTACATTTAAAAAAAATAATAATATCAAAATCTCTAATTATTTGTTCTATATACACAGAATTACAGTGCGATCATATTAATTTGCAGATGCCAAATAAATGTAAAATAACTTTTAAAACAACAGAATACGTTTTAAACACTTTGTTTAATGCTAAAGAAAAAACAGACAATTTACTAAAATCAGGCATCTACAAATTAAATTGCTCGCACTGTAATTCTGTTTATATAGGACAAAAAATTAGAAATTCTTATATTAGGTACAAGGAACACGTACGTTGTTACAATTATAAACACCCCCATAAATCCAATTACGCTAAACACTTATTAGAACACAATCATTCAATGACATCTAATAACACTATAAAAAGTTTACACTTTTGTAATGATAAACGTAAGTTGAATATACTAGAAGCATTTGAAATTTACAAACATTTAAAATCTGTACCTTTAATGAATGAACAAATTGATCTCTTAAATTCACCCTTATTGTACGTTTTGGAATGAGAAATCAAGTCATCTGGACGCAGATATAGAAAACCAAGATCACGTTATGAAGATTGATTGTTCCTATAGCAACACCAACTGTTTACTTTTAATCTTGCCTTTGATAATGACGCATAAACACGTTGAAACACGCGTAAGGCTAAAATATATAACCTGTTGAAGTTAAGAATTGTTTTATTTACAATAAATTAAATTAATTTTTGTGGTCAAAAATTTATTTCTGGCTTTTGAAATTTATTTTGCCGACGCGACGTCTGAAATTCAATTTCAAAAAAAAATCTGTTTAGTCCAAGAATGAAAAGCAAGTTATGCAGTTGGCAAAATAACGCAAAATTTGAAAAAGTTGGCGAAACCTGCATAACCGCAGAAAATTTGGAAAAAATGCCGTCAACGCAAAACATTTGTAGAAGCAATTTAAAATACAAGTTTTTGGCTTATAATCAAGTTGTGTGGGTAATATTTATCATTATATTGACTTATTCATTGCATATCCTATTACAGTCAACAAAAACTAAGCTGCTAAGCTGCATTCAGGCAAGATCCTAACAAGCCGCAGCCGATGGGAACCGGAACTTATTGTATTACGCATACGCCGCCGCCGTACCCGCACTTGATACAATTTATGGCACACTTGACACTGGCAGTCTAGATTAATAATCAGATTCTTGGAAAATAAGTATTGTTTTTATATGATTGAAATCAGTCTGCACCAGTTTTGTGCTAGTTAGTACTGTTGTACTAGACCTAGTACAATTGGCCTTTGTTTAGTACGCTGGTACTTCTTTCATTACATTTAGTACTATTCTTGATTTTCAACCAAAAATAGAAATAGAGAGAAACCGCTTACTTGTATTATAAAATTATTTGTTTGCGCTAAAATTTAAATTTTTAGACACTGTGTCTATAAAGTAACCCCCTCCCCCAACTAACTTTTGAACGACTTGATATTTTACCACAAAATTTTGTGTGCTGTAATGGGAAATTAAATACTATTTTTCAAACCATATTAAAATTTTGTATCATCCAAACTGGCGACTGGGCGCCATTTTGAAATTTTTCTTGAAATGGAAAGGGGGGTCGAGTGACACCTCATTGGAAAGGTCTTTTAGTTCTGCGTCTGATCCTAGAGTTTCAAAGAAAAATATTCAGCCATAACAAAATGACAATGTTTGAAGGCAAAGAAGTCTATTTAAAAAAACTAAGAATTAAAGCAAAAAGAAATTAAATTAAGTGTTCGAAATGTTTACCATTCACTTCTTGGCACATAAAAAGTCGGTTATAAAATTCCTGCCTTACATTTTCATAAGTTTCTGGAGTGATATTTCTGCAAACTTCTGTAATGCGTTGCTCCAGTTCTTCAATTGTTTCTGGACGGGTTCTGTACACTTCCGATTTCAGATATTCCCGTAGAAAAAAATCTAAGGAAGTTAAATCTGGGGAGCGAGCCGGCGACTCTACAGGCCCCCGCCTACCAATCCATCTTCCAAGAAAATATCCGTTAAGAAAGTCAGAAACAGGTCTATAATAATGAGGCGGCGCACCATCTTGTTGGAACATAACATTTTCAATATTATTTCCAGCCACCTAAGATATTTCTGGTAAAATTTTGTCCAGCAAACGAAAAAGTGGACAACTGAATAAAAAAAAATCACAACAATTTTGAATTGAGTGAGTCCATTTGTTTAAAATCCGCCATTTTGTTATGGCTGAATGTTTTTCTTTGAAACTCTAGGATCAGACGCAGAACTAAAAGACCTTTCAAATGAGGTGTCACTCGACCCCCCTTTCTATTTAAGAAACAATTTTAAAATGGCGCCCGGTTGTCATTTTGAATGATACAAAATATAATTTTTGGCTAAAAAATAGTATTAAATTAAAGTACATCAAATGTTGTGGTAAAATATCAAGTCATTCAAAAGTTAGTTGGGGGGGGGGGTTACTTTATAGACAGACGGTATATTATCATGCAATGAATTCACGGTAATGCTTCGTGTTTCGCCGTCAAAATTGTGATGTATGGCGGGATTTTACAAGAAGATCTCTTAGCATGTTCGTTTGTTAATTACCGCAAGAGGGAGTCGCGCATAGGTAACCTAAACCTAGCCTAAGAGGTTATATTACCTATGACATCGCGCACTGAACGCTAAATCGCAACTACATAAACAATAGTGTAATAATGAGTGCGTTCAGAGGATCTCAGCAGCTGAGTTGCTGACTCAACAATACCATCTAAACGTCATTGCTGATAGCCTGCTGCAACGGAGCAGAGATGTTTACTAAGCTGCTTTGTTGCAGCAGGCAATCAGCAGTGACGTTTAGATAGTATTGTTGCGTCAGCAACTCGCCGGTTGAGATCCTTTGAACGCACTCATTGTGAAATGTCAAAATCTCACAACCAAAGACACTTTAATTTTTTATCAGAACAAAGTATTACAATTACACTATTTAATTGCGCATTAAATATTTAAAAATGTAGTGGTTCAAATTTAGCGGGATTGTTTAAATTTAGTACTATTTGCGAATTTTCAGTACTTTTTTAACACACCATTTAGTACAAAAAACTTGACCACATGAACAACATTGTTCTGCACTCCGCCTCTGCAGTTTCTTTTCATATTTGGACCGGAAAGGTTCCTAAAAAGTACGAGTTTATTTTTTATGTGCCTGCTGTCTCAATTTACTTAAAATCTCTATAAAATATCTATTTTTGTTTGAAAAAAAAAGGTTTGCTAATTTTAACTAATGTCATTGGCCCCCGCCCGCGCCGAAAAAAAAGTTGGATAGGTCCGTCTTTGACGCCATTATATTATTTTGGTTTCTAATCTTGTTTATTTGGGAAGTGTTACAAACAAACGATATATTTCACTTTTATCGAGATCTTTATACCTACTTACTGTAAAATATTAGATTCCCTATCCATTTTGCAACGAAGATGTAGTGAAGTGTCTCTTTACACATCATACCATAAAACACGTTTCGAGACATCAAGGTTTGTATCGTGCGGCTCCCGTATAAAAGTATTAAGCTTTCGAAAACGTTGATAACTTTTTAATCCCATTTCTAAGTAGATAACCCCAATAAATTTTAGATCCAACAATGCGCATTTAAATTCTCTATCACGCTACCGTCAAGTTAAAATCGCAGTTTTCTCGTTTAACCCCTTAATTTAAGGATGACAGCGCAAGGTAACCTTAGATAGACGAAATATATGAAATATCAAAGAAATACTCACAACACTAGACATAATTTAAAAAGAGATAGGCACACGTTTGAAGAGGCGAGCATATTTAACGACCTGAGAGTACGAGTACACAATAACAACAAAAGACGCGAAGAAATAAAAGAGAAGATACAAGCAGCGAACAGAACTGACCATGATAATAAGAGTTTATTATAGAACAATCATGATAAAATTGCATAACCAAAATGAACCACGAAACCACTGAAAATATTGCTATGATATTCAGAGTTGTATGATTTGACTGGGGTATTGTAGTTCCTGGAAGGCAATTTTTGGGATGCTTGTTACAATTTAATTTACGTTTGGAGGTTTGTGAAGCCTGTAAGGTTTTGGTATTCGAACTTATAAACTCAGGGTTGCGTATTATTGCAGTAATTTCTTGTTATTAAAATTCAAATAATGTGATTATCATTATATCATTTATATTTCATATTTGTGAAGTTTTGTTTACACTGGAGGAAAGAAGAACACAATCAAATTGATACAATTATTGTTTATGTTAATTTTAATTATAATTTAGTTCAGAATTGTTTAAAAGGTTTAATTTATAAGAAGTTTTAGACTTACTTGTTTTGTGCATCGTAAAATGTCATTTATGGGGGTTATGGATTTGAATGTCAATTTGACAAATGTATAAAAGAATACTCATTGTCACGAGATTTATTTGTTTTTAGAAAATATGAAAGATCAAGAGAGAAGACAAAAAAAGGGGAAATTTGTTTAATTAGTTACGGCTCGTCCTGTAAACAAAGACACAGGATTTTTATTTCTCTGAAAGAAAAGAGAAGAAAAATGAGTTATAAGTAATAAATAGTGATTTTGAATTGAAAAGAAGCTATTATAAAACGAATACAAGTGTTTATCAACCAATTGTGGAAGAATCAAAAAGAATAATAATATAAGGTCCAGAACGAGTTTACAGTCATCATTGTAGAAAAGCAAAGAATTTATAAACATGAAAGCAGTCCAGTACATATTGGTACTACAGTGGACGAGGATTCTAACTAAAGGCGAGTGCCGTGGTTTTTGAGGAACCTGCAAACCAGAGAAGAGTGAGCTCAACATTCAACGATTGTCGAGTGAAGGATATCTTGATAAGAAGACACAAAGATAAGTGCTCAGTTTTAAGAACATTAGAATTAAAAGAAAATCTCTACATTTTTCTAAAAATCTAACCGCAAGTTGAATTTTGAATAAAAACCTTTTGTAACGTTGATATTGTTTTGTGTATTTTCTTTTTGAATCTTATTTGTTAATAACTTTTCTTCCAAGCTTAATAACGACCCTGAGAAAGTTAATAATTAATTTGGATTTGCGTGAATTGCAGGCATTTAGGGAATTGTTTTCTAGTAAATACAGGACCACGCATATCATAGCAATATACATAAAGGCCCAAAGAACCAGATGGCTAGAGCACATATAAGAAGCAAGCAAGGACACTTACAGAATATACACCAGATCAAGGAAGACCAAGAGGGGGGCTAAAATAAAGATGGTAGGGCAAAGTGACAAAAAAATTAAAATTATGGAAGCATCTAGTAAAAGAAATGAAGTAACACATCAAGTAGTAATAAAAACACCAGAACGGCAGAACATGGGGAGTAATCCACCTCGAGAAATGAATTATGAAAGCTTTTAGAGTAAAGGCTAAATTCCTTCGCGAATTAAATGCCACATGATAATGATGAACCTTGGATAAGCAGGTTATTAATTATTGCTTATACATCTCTAACATTAGATAATGGTAGTCGAAGGTTATCTTAAGGTGCACACAAACTGGTTATAGAAACATATTTTGGACTACGTGAACATGAGGAAATGAGAGGGCAGATTTCATCATTAACTTTAAGTCGCTAAAATAGAGCAAAAAAATTTTTATCAATGATTATAACCAATAATAAGACAAAGGTTAATTATTTTAAGGTGAATCAAAAAGTGCATTGGCCCAATAAAAATTGCTCTGCTAAAAACTTTCCATGTCAAAAAATTCAAAACCTTTTAATAAGTGTAGAAGACTGTTGACATGTAAAATAACATTATTTGTTATACTTTCATTAAGTAATGAATTCCGCTATTTAGTGGTACAACTTATCTATTGATTTTCCCTTGTATATTTAAATTTTGAGCTCAAATCTGTAAAAAAAGGTCTACAGTTTGCCAAACTTTCCTTCCATTAGTTTTTCCAAAGCTGATCAAAACTAAATAATTAAAGTTAATCAAATTTTAATTATTTTCTCGTGTGGGTTGCTGGGATCGGCCAATTTTTTTATGAACATCGTTTTCTCATGTTTCATGATGGCGCTTTGAAACCAGCAAATAATCTAATCGACGCAACATTACAATTTTCCTGTTTGGCCTAATTAGTCGATTTTAGAAGCAAATTGTTTAAATCACAAAACCTAGATTTAAATATTTTTGTGGTCTTCTGTCTGAAACGTTAACACATAGTTTGGTAAATCATGCTTTGGTTTCTGAAAGCATAGTTTTTGTAATATTTAAAATCTGAAGATATTATTAAATCGGTGAAAAAGATCGTCATTAACAGACGTCAAAGATCTACGTGCCAAAGTCAGCTATTGCTAGTTTCTGGTGGCTTCTCTGACCAGTAATTGTTAGAAAGATAAAATTTAAAATAATTTATGGAAGTATTTTGTGATTCCTTGCTCAACATAGAAATCATAAGTTATATCGATCATAGCCAAAATAGAAAACCTTTAGGTCTTTCAGAGAAATAGGTTGAACAAGGAAAATGATCTATACCGAATCACAATTATTTAACATTTTGTTATACGAGGATGGGTTGAAAAGTTCGTGGGATGACGGATAGATGGCGCTGTTTTAGACAGTTTTTGTGTCGCGCTGGCAAGTTCACTCCTTCAGACCGTCAAATGTCAAATTTCAGATCGCTGCGTTCATTAGTTTCGTTTTGACAGCTGTTTAATTAAGAGGGTGGCAGAGTTTTTGACAAGATGGATAGTGTTGAAATTCGTGCTGTCATTAAGTACTTCTTCTTGAAAGGCTTATCAGTAACCGACATTCATAATGAGATGAAGAATGGTCTGAATGACGCGGCTCTATTTCCACTGTTAATAAATGGGTTCTTGAGTTTAAATGTGGCCGTACAAGTGTTAAACATGCACCCCGTAGTGGACGCCCAAAATTTGCTACACACCAAAAGTTGTTGAAAGAGTGCATGAAACGGTGTTAAAAGACCGTCGGTTGAAGACGTCTGAGATAGCGGAGGCTGTAAACATCTCCAAAGAACGCGCAACGTACATTTTCGATGAAGAATTGGCCATGAAGAAACTGTCCGCAAGGTGGGTGTCGCGACTGCTCAGTGTTGATCAAGAATTGGTGCGGATGCAAATTTCTCGCAAGTGTTTGGAGCGTTTTCGATACAACAAAGTGGATTTTATCCGCCGATTTATCACCACAGATGAAACTTGTGTCTATCATTATACGCCGGAAACAAAACAACAATCTAAACAGTGGCGGCGCAGTGGTTCTCCCCCTCCAAAGAAGGCAAAGGCTGTTGCATCTGCAGGAAATGTAATGGCTTCGATTTTTTTGGATACAAAAGGTATTCTTCTGATTGATTACCTTCCAAAAGGCCAAATCAACACAGCCTTTTGGATAAATTAAAGCAAACAGTTAATAAAAAGCGCGCTGGTTTAGCCAAGAAAAAAATCATTTTTTACCAGGACAATGCACTGCCCCACACGAGCGTTATTGCTATGGCAAAAATTGACGAATTAGGCTTCGATTTGCTGCCACACCCGCCTTATTCGCCAGACTTAGCACCGTCGGACTACCACCTGTTGCCACGTCTGAAAAAGTACCTAGCAGGCCAGACATTTTCAACAGACGACGATGTTAAAGCTAGTGGGAATGTCTATTTTGAAGAACTTGACACGCATAGAAGCTTTGGATCATTGCTGATCCAAATGTATCGAGGTGGCAGGAAATTATGTTGAAAAATAAACTTAATTCAAACCGCAAAGTTCGGTTTTTCATTTTCATTCCACGGACTTTTCACACCATCCTCGTAATACGAGTAATATTTCATAACACATAGCTCCGCTGCAGTTTACATAGATAAAAGAAAGCAACAATAATATCGAAAATAATGGAAGGTTAAAGTTTACCTATCTTTGGTCGATATAAACTAAAGTTTTTGGAGATATTAATTTAAATTAAACAAGCACTATTAAACCAATTAAGATAATAAAGACTCAGATTAAGATAATTAATGCCCACTTTTCTAATGACCATTGAACCACCGATGACCTTTCCACTAAAATTAACGAAAACATTTCGTTCGGAATTTTCCACACATTAAAAATATTTATCTTTTATATTTCTAATAGTATTTTATATAATATACGTTTTGGCCCTAGCTGTTACTACAAGATCAGAATATCCCCAACATGTTCGGCCATATAATATACTGTGTAGGCAGTGACTCATCGCAGTCCTTTGTATTACGCTAGAACACCAGTTAGAAACCGAAAGGGTCCTCTCACTAAAATAAAGCACAAAGCAGGTTTTTGAGTTAAAAACTGGAAAGTCACACAAAAACCTTTAAAAAGGCAATTAATCGTTTTTTGATTTTTGAGAAAAGATAATTTGGTATTAAAGTATACCAAAAAGCAGTAAATTAATTTATTTATCAATTCCAGCTTTACTTCGTATGTTTCGCATGTTTACATGCCATTGTCGAAGGTTATATGAAAAAGTAAACAGTTAGTGTTGTTATAGCAATAGAACTTTTTTACTTATCTTGGTAATCGTCTGCAGATGACTTGATTTCTTATTCCAAAATGTCCAGTAGAGGAGAATTTAAAAGATCAATTTGCCCATTCATTAACGGTACAGTTTTTAAATGTTTGTGAATTTCAAAAGCTTCTAGTATATCTAATTTATAAATTAGCCATTCAAAAAATTTATCCGAATACCCTAACTTCGTTCGATACAATTAAATATGCTTCGATCCCATATTTTGGTGAAAATCAGAAAAAATTTCTAAAATTATAAACAAAACAAATAAATATAAAGTAAGCTTTAAAACAACTAGGAACATCTTAAACACTTTGTTTAATGCAAAATCAAAAACAGACGATTTGCTAAAATCGGGCATTTACAAATTAAATTGTTCGCATTGTAATTCGGTTTATATAGGCCAGACAATTAGAAATTTTGATATTAGGTATAAAGAACACGTACATTGTTACAAATACAAACACCCACATAAATCCAATTACGCTAAACACTTACTAGAACAAAATCATTCAATGACATCTAATAACACCATAAAATGTTTACACTTTTGTGATGATAAACGTAAATTAGATATACTAGAAGCTTTTGAAATTCACAAACATTTAAAAACTGTACCGTTAATGAATGAGCAAATTGATCTGTTAAATTCTCCTCTACTGGACATTTTGGAATAAGAAATCAAGTCATCTGCAGACGATTACCAAGATAAGTAAAAAAGTTCTATTGCTATAACAACACTAACTGTTTACTTTCACATAACCTTCAACAATGGCATGTAAACATGCCGAAATACGTATAAGGTTAAAATAAATAGATACTGTTAAAGTGATTAAGTATTTTATATACAGATACTCAGTAAATTAATTGTTCAACACAAAATGTGGGGGTATTTTATGAAACGTCTTGAAACCCACGTGTATTTCCGTGAACACCTATTATCAGTTTTTTCACAACTGTATAACATTCCTACACTGGAAGGATAGGAAAGAAAAAATCAGAGTTAGAGTAAAGAAAAATACTTTTTAGAAAATTTGTAATTTCAATCTTTCAAATTATTTTAGTTATTGTGGTACAATAAAAACGTCATTTTTAAACAATTTTCTATTATCCAATTTCCTCAATAATTCTCTGATTTGTACAAAATAATCCTTGTTTCCACAGCTAATGTATTAAAATTCAAAATCTCTTAAGAACAAACGGAAGATGTTCGTACCTACAGTAAAGAGAGAATTTGAAAGAAATATCTACATTGCAGTATCTGACGGTAATATTGATTTATAAAAGTATTTTTAGAATTGCCGCAATTTCGTTTCTCCTGGATATAATAAATTAAAACATACCTGCACAATCAGTTGTCTGATTATGCTTTTACTTTTTAGTTGGTTTTGCCACCAAACCGCAGTATTTATTTGAGCTACATGAAAATCAAACGACAAATTTATAAAGAAAAATGTTGGTTTGGAATTTTTTAATTGAACAATTTACGATAATTTTACAACTATTTTTTAAAAATCACGGTTTTCATTATTGCGATTTATATTTTTTTTAATTTCTATAGTAAAGCCAGAACAAGTTTAAAGTTAATTTGTAGAAGTTAAAATTAAAGCTTTCATTTTCAGTGGCTAATTAATTCATAAAACGTATTAAAATTGAAACATGACAACCTTTCAAATATAATCCCGTGCTAGATAAACGATTATCCAACATAATCTAAACATCATCTAATACGGGATATGACACAAAAGTTACAATTCTGCTATTATACAGCCTGAGTCAACAGATACGGGCTTAAAATATTTCTGCTCTTTGATATGATAGATTAAAAAAGTTACCAATAAAACTGAAATATGAAAATCTTATACGATAAAAACTATTCTTAAAATAATACTTTCCTGAATCGAAATGCCCTATTTTTTTTATCTTAATGAAAATAACATTTAATTCCAAATAAGGGAATTTTTGACGCGCCATGGAAAACAATGAAGTTGAAATTGCAGCTTTATTACGTAAATGTGATATTTGTACTTTATTCGTTCGGACATTGTGACTGTGCTTCGTG
This sequence comes from Ctenicera cuprea, assembly GCA_958336395.1. Taxonomy (NCBI): domain Eukaryota; kingdom Metazoa; phylum Arthropoda; class Insecta; order Coleoptera; family Elateridae; genus Ctenicera; species Ctenicera cuprea. The sequence goes on along the minus strand of OY284494.1, from coordinate 9,430,628 downwards.
AAATATTAATGGCAGTAGTTAGTTATTTAAAATGCCACAGTAACAATATGTGAAATATGAAATTAATATAATAAAACTGAATAACAGACGACGCGCCACGATCCCGTATTTGCTCGTGGACCTGAGTACGCCAATACTGGCATTTGCAAAAAAGTTATTAAAATATTTTGTAGGGAATTAATTGTTCTTTCCATTAAAATGAAAAAATATATAGAATTCCATTTAAAAAAATATTATTTTATTAATCGTTTTTTTATGGAACATCCTGTATACGATTTTTATATGTCAATTTATAGTACGGGTCGGTTCCCACAACTTTTATTAATAAATATTTTACCTATCTTCTTTGGAAACCCAGCATAATAGTGCTTCGGTTTCGTCGAGACTAGTCTCGGTCTCTTCTCGGTTTCGTCTTAAAATTATAGACGAGACCGAAACCGAGACCGAGACCGAAACCTCATTATATGTTCAAGACCGAAACCGAGACTTGGGTAGTCTCGGTCTCGGTCTCGTCGAGAGTCTCGAGTTTTTTGAACATTTTGTTGTTATAAAAACTACTTATTTTAAATTATACGGGAAAATGCAATGAAGTGTTTGGATACGCGAGTGCAAGTAGTTGCAGCGCGCGATAAGAACGTTAAATGATGCGCTGGCTCGATTTAAAAAATTGAAGTGGGGGAAGTACCGACTAACGAATCAGCACGAAGTTTGCTTTGTATTAATTCATGGATAAAATGGGATTTGAAAGATAAAATTGTATAAAATATAGTTAGTATTGTGTGGCGAAAGTACCGAACCGATTTTGATGAATTTTTAAATCAAGAGGTATATCGACAATTTTGGTTTTAGTTAAGTTTTTCAAAAAAAATATCCGAAGCCGAAAACGGAAGTTAGACATGTTTTTTCGAAGCGTTTTCTTTTCCAAAACTAAATTTTGGAAATTTGAACAGAGAAGTTGAGAGAAGAACTTAAGGCAAATCAAAAACTTTTTTACTGAACTCTCTAGCTTTAAAATTGTGCCCGCTACAACTTTTTGAGAATCTCAACCTTAACGCCCATTTACTCAAAAAGTAGTTGTCTGGCTGGTATCAGCTACAACTTGTTTGAAAACCCTGCTGGGCAGTATACGGTGAAGTACAATTAATTTCCAAAATCCAAAAACGATTGCAATGGCGCTGCTTCAAATTTTAGATCATTTTAAAAAAATGTTTTTTTAAAAACTGCCCACACGATTTTTTTAACTTACTAAACCGATAGAGCTTGCAGTAAACTACAAATTTGTGTTTACTCATCTTCCAAATTTTACTCTGACGGCTTCTAGAAATGTTCGAAAAATTTGAAATCGATTAATTATTTATTCAAAAAGCAAACGCCGATCGTTATAAACGTTTACGAGTTTGATAGACTATTTGAAGTACTTTATTAGGATTAGCAAGAATTTCAGCTATTTTAAAAACTAAAGAAAGGAAAGGATACTTTATAATATCAACAACTCGTTTTCCGGCAATTACGTGATTTTAACTACGCCTGTCAATTAGCTCTAGTTAAAAAATATATTTATCATTTTTTGCGATTTTTGATAACACTTTAATTAAACCATTTATATCGGCTTTTAGGCCGAAAATCGAAGCGCATTTAATTAGCTGCAGGGCGGGCGGTTCTGTTCTTACCATTCTTATACGGTATCTGACATCGTAAGGTTGCGGATATAAATTATTTTCTTAGAAATCTAACATACGGTCAAATGAGAGAAGAGCTTAAGGCAAATCGAAAACGTTTTTACCGAACTCTCTAGCGACCGCTACAACTTTTTGAAAAGTTCGAATATAAGGCCTATTTACTCAAAAAGTAGTCGTCTCATCCGGATCCGCTGCAACTTTTTTGAGAGCCCTTTGTGGATGATATACGATGAAACAAAATTAGTTTCATAAATCTGATAACGATCCGGAAGTGCGCTTCAAAATTTTGAAAATTTTCAAAAAAATATAATTTAAAACCTGCCCAAGCAATTTTTTAAACATTGCAGGCTGTTAGAATGGAAGATTGGCTACAATTTGATTTTTTTTCTTTCTAAAAGCTATAATGTCGCTGTGACGCTTCTATGAATTTGGATGGAAGGAATGGAGGGTTGCCTATATAGCTTGCTTTTTTATAAATCTAACAGTCAGTGAAATGTACAACGTTATAATTATAAAACTTACACTTGCAAATACGGTAAGTATTAATATCTAGTATGGGAAAGTCTACTCGAAGTCTACACTTTACCTTGTTTGTTACTGTTTTGATCAAAAGCGGAATGTTAAAAACATAAAACAGAGTACGATACAGGGCACAAAGGGCGCTAAGACAATTGCATTACCGTTTTACAAACACAATAGCTGTCTAACTCTACGACTTATTATCGAAGATTTTAATTTTAAAGTCGATTTATTTAAAGGAGTTGTCAAATCAGCATAAACTTTGCTTTTTATATTACTTCTAGTGATATACCGATATACAATGCTAAAATCTAAAAGCATTTTTGAAGCCATTAAAAAAGTGAAAAAGAATGTCAAAATTTTAGATATTTCCAACAAAATATTGCTCAGGCAATGGTTTTTAATTCTAAAAACTCATAGAGCTAAAAATCAGCGACACTGCAGGCATGGGCAACCTTTTGAGTAGCTGGGGCTAACTGAAGATCCATTTATGTATCGCGGGCCGTAAATAAGATAAAAAACTACATTCTTTTGCAAAAATATTTTTAAAATATATAAAAACAAAAAAGTATACAGAAATATATTGAACAAAAACAGAAATTTTTTAAAAGGCGAAAATTCAAAAAGGAAAAAGTATACATAATATTTCAGTTTCGCATAAAGCCGGCGAAGTCCGCATTTTTTTCTCAAACAAAAGAAATAATTCGTTGCTGTTGTTTATTTGTATCAGTTTAAAATAATAATCGGTCTCGCGGACCGGATTGGTGGTTAAATGAAACATGTCCGGCGCGCCGGAAAAAAAGCTGTACGTGGGCCGCATACGGCCCGTGGGCCGTAGGTTGCCCATGCCTGAGCTACAATATAGCTAAGTCCCCATCATTTAATTTTTTTTTACGCTTTCTATTGAATTTCGAAAAGCGAACATGTGGGCCTTTGTATTTAATGAAATAAATAACTTCCCTTGACACTAAATTATTCAAGTCACAGTACAATAAGATTATAATTTAATTTTTACGTAATTAGTTATTTAAGGGTGCTAGCGTTTTTTCTCCACCGTAATTTTTTTGAGCGACAAAGTATTTTATGTCTCTAATGTTCTTCAATTCAAAATAATCTTTTTCTAAAAATCAAAAAAGAAAAAAAAATTTTAAGTATACTAGTATAAGTATAACAAACGCCTTGTTGGAACATCACGCGAACGAGCAGCATGCTGCGTGCCTGAAGCATCTGCTGTTATGCAGTAGCCAACTCTTAGATTACATCTTATAGGTATACTTACATGATAATACTCACAAATATTATTGTAAACGTAAAAAGGTAATTACTTGTAAAGTATGAGTAAGTCCAGGCGAAGTGATCGCCAATATTTTCCTTAAAAATCAAGAAATGCCATGATTGTTAACTAAGATCATTTATTCCAAAAATTTGCAAAACATGTGCAAGTACACGCTATTAGAAAACTATAAACGTGCCGTTGTTTTGTACCATAATTGCTTTGTATAGTCTGGATGTGAGTTAATTTAAATCGTTATATTGTATCATACTTATCCTTACAGTCTATCCATTTCCAAGAAACAGCGTGTGGATACATTTCCTTTTAGTGTTTGGATGCAAATCTTGCCCGCTACTATTTACTCCTGGTGCACGTGCCCGGTCGTCGCGTGTTAAACGATACTGCCCTTGTTCACCTGCATCTTACTGCAGTGATTCACGTGAACAGCGCGTGCATTTGTCTACGTGCGCTCTATCTTGCACATGGATAGACTATACAGTGAGTTTTTCCTTTTTGTATACATAGCAGCTATGTATACTTTTATAAAAAAACATGTCAATGCATTGTTTTACTGCAATCTGTAGGCAACCAACTATACACTAAATTCCAAAGCTTCAATTTCTGAAAAGAATAGTCTGCTGTGGAAACAGTAATCAAATTGTTTAATGTTAAATTCATAGCAATTAGTTTTGATTTTTTGAATTTAGCATAAAATTTGTGTATTGTTGATATTTTATGTTTTTAAAAAAATAGTTTTATTAAAAAAAATTTGATATTCAAATAATTTTGCGTTTTATTCACAAACATACTCATTGAACATAACCTCACACTATGAGGAATAACCTTTCTCTCTCTATTATTTTCTGTACAGTTGGTTGCCTATAGATTACAGTAAAACAATGCATTGACATGTTTTTTTTATAAAAGTATACATAGCTGATATGTATACAAAATAGAAAAACTCACTGTATAATCAATTTATCGATTGTCCTTTCATTACATGCATACATTTTTTGGATCCAAACGTGTATGCATTAATTCTATAATTAACAGGTGGCAAATTTTACAATTAATTCTTTAACCACTACTACTTTGGAACCGTCTATAGCAATACATATTACAGAACTTAACTAATTTCTAATTTCACAAATTGTTCCTGTAAGAAAGTATCCAAACGTTTTTCAAATGTGCCTTAAAATAAGTTGTATTAATAAGTTCCAGCTTCACTTCGTTGAAGTTCATATTAATATTAAATAAAATACTTTATGTATCTTGTTGTTTCTATAAATGTGCGTACAATTTGTTACGCCTGACAAAATTAGACACGCACATGAGAATTCCGTCGTCATTATCATGTCCCTAATGTTTTAGAAAAAGGAAAAAGTGATATATCACACAGTAAAACCGACTGAAAACAAATTTACTAAAAAGTGAAGAGGGAAATGTGAATAATCTATATACATAAGGAAGGGATTTAAGTAATGGTAGCAGGTTTTTGAATTACATTTAGGACGATATTTTGCTCGAACTCGAATAAGAATGAACTTAAATTTAAACTTCTCCGTAGATAATCCTGAGAATATAATATCTTTAACGTAGGGCCTAAGGTATAACATTTTATGTTAAGCAATCAGTGTGAAATTTGCTGCACACATACGAAGTAGAAAATGTATTTGTAATTAAGATATTGCAAATTTAGATTAATCTTAAACATTTTTAACTGTGTTGAGTTTCTGAATCCGGTCTAGGACATAAGAGCGCGGGACACTAGCGCACGAGGACACTGGGGCGCGGCCCATTAAGACGCAAAGACGTTAGAACGCGAGGACACAAGGTGCGTGCCATAAGGGCGCGGGACACTAAACTTCCTCTACAGTTTTCTGATTCCACCGACATTTTTGGAGTCTTTAAAATTTTGAAAAATTTGGAAATAATCAAAAAATCAACATTCAAACTCAAATTTAAGTGTTTGATCATGTACTGAAAATGAATCCATGATATAGTACAACAACAAGTGATAGTTCAAAACGATCATTGACAGGAAAAATTAGAAATTTCGTTTAAAGGGTCTTAAAAAGGTCAAAATTACGTGTTTAATTAAGCAGTGGCACGCTATTGGCTATTGAAAACAACACGTCATAATTTATTTGTTTCATAGTTCGCCATTTGTTTGAATTTATTTCCTAATTTTTAAATCGATCGAAAGTGCAAAAAAATGGTTGTGTATAAACATACCGCTCGTCCTGCTTGTTTATTAGAAGCCCCCAGTGCCACCAGCATATCATCATACTCTTGGTTCCAATCATTCGCGGCCATTCGGTCGCACTTTAGCACTAAATTCAAATAAATGACGAATTGTGAAACAAATAAATAATGACATGCTGTTTTCAACAGCTAATAGCGTGCCACTGCTTAATTGAACACGTAATTTTAAGAATTTGAGACATTATAAACAACATTTGTAATTTTTCCTGTCGATCATCGTTTTAAACTATCTCTTGTTATTGTAATGCATCATGGATTTATTTTGCGTACTTGATCAAACACTTAAGTTTGAGTTTGAATGTTTATTTTTCGATTATTTTCAGATTTTTCAAAACTTTAATAACTTTAAAAATATTGGTCGAATCGAAAAATCGTAGAAAAACTTTTTGTGCAGATTTTATGGTAGAATACCGTCTCGCAGTTCGTGTCCCGAGCTTCGGAACACCCTGTATAAAACGCGAAGCGGTTTGTAAGTTTGTCACTATGTTTTTCACCCGAGGTAGCATACGTGTTAGAAATTATATTGCACTGTATGATTATATATACAGAGTAATTCAAATTCGAGGGTAACCATAGTCTCGCTTATTATAAGAAGGTTTAAAATTGGCAAAGTTGCTTTATTTTAATATTTATTATTAATCAAACTGGCTTTGAAAAAAATACAAACAAATGCTCTGAATGCTAACCTAACTTAACCTAACCTAACCTATCTGAGTGGAATAGATGTGCAACCAAAACGAGTTATTTCGTCAAAAAGATTTGCGTTAAAAATATAACACAGTTTTCGTGCCCTACCGTCTTTGCGCGCTAGTATCCTCGCGCCTATTGTTCTCGCGCTCTAGTGGCAGGATCCATTCTCAACCACATCCTACAAATGTTATTTTATTAACATATTGAACTTAGAACCTAGGTTACTATTTGGGTGTAATTTTAATCTTCGCATTATTTTTGTTTCAGGTTATGGGCATGTGACACCATTAAGTCGTAGTGGAAAAATATTTTGCGTGTTATATGCAATGACAGGCATACCTTTAACGCTGGTACTGCTCTCTGCCCTGGTAGAAAGACTGTTGGTTCCAACGATATGGTTTCTTCAATTTTTAAACTCTAGATTAGGACACCTTTATCAACCACTTAATATACGACTACTGCACCTTTTCGTTATGGGTAAAGAAACATTCTTCTTTGTTATCATTCTTGCGCTGTAGAATCATAAATTAATATGTAATTTTTATTTTCAGTTTCGTTCTTAATCGTCTTTTTCATGTTAATACCAGCGGCTATCTTTGCTGCAGTTGAACCCGACTGGGATTACTTAGATTCGTTCTATTACTGTTTCATTTCACTAACTACTATTGGACTTGGGGATTACATTCCAGGAGACTCTCCGGATCAACCTCATCGCCCAGTATATAAAATAGCAACAACAGGTATGTAATTACATAAATCTACAAATTTACTAAACCTACCAACCTTTTAAAACTAAAATAGCATGATTATAATTTACTTAGGATCGACCAAAATAAAATAAAAATTGTATTTGAATTATTACGTGTATAATAACTTCTATTACGTGAACAACCAAAACCTCAGCAAAATAAGATATTTTTACCAACCACTCAACTTATATTAGCGTATTTACAAAATGAAACTTTAATTCGTTCAAAGTGTCTAAGTAAACGCTTCACTATAATTATTCAGAATGTTTTTACTGCGGCGAATATTGATCCAGTTTTTAAACGCTGACAAATATAAATAACTCGGAGCATTCAATAAATAATTCTTTCATTTTAAGAAACGACAATATTTAAAAAATGCACCAATAACCCTTTTAAAATAATCTAATACGATGCCGAATGTTCCAACGATATTCAATGAAATACCAATAATTAACTGAAATTCGATAATGGATTGCTTTCCTGGTAACGAATTTTCAAACAGCTAATAAATTTCGTTTTTAACTTATAACCAATAAAATAATGTAATAATAATTTGTATATAAAAGAAGCATAAATATGTATAAAACTTAGGTACATCTAATTCGGAAACGCCTCGGCTAGGTTAAATTTAGTTTTTAATGTTAAAGGTGTTACATTGAAACATTTAATCAACTCCTCCCACAACCCCAAAAACCTCCCAAAACATAAATCAGTAATTTTGATATTTAACCGCTGTCGGGAGGTTTTTGGGTTGTGGGAGGGGTTGAATTGGAAAAAAAATGATGGCACTCATATATATTATTATTTGATCTCAAATTAACGTATTTGACACGGTGCCATTATGTTAACTTGTAATCGGTAAGTTTTAGCCACAAAATGGCGAAAATGTCCATTTTCTGTCCAAATAATGGCCAATTACTGTGAAATGGACCGGTAACTTTTGATGGCATATGGTATCTTAACAATTGGCAACACCAATAAACATTTTCCACCAGGTTTGGGAGGGTTAACTCGCAGTCCATTTTTGCTCCCATTTTAACTGGCGCAGCCCGATAAACGGACACGATAAAAAATGATGGCACATGATGGAAGTGTATAAGAATGGCATGCTTTTCAAGTAACCGCAACTTCAAAAATGTTAACCTGCAGTAAAAAAAATCAAAAATTTGCGGATGCTGTATCTCCGGAACTACATGAGAGCGAAGATTCGGTCTGTGAGATGAATTGATCATTGAACCGTCCTCTAACAATAAACCCTAGTGCCATCGGGTTAACTTTCAGTCACACCATATCGCTCCAGCTCCTAGACTATTATAATATGACTCCGAAATTACAAGTTCTCACATGCGTTACTTTAGCAAACAGACACCTTCCAAAAGTGCAGCAGTTCAAATCCCGCTCACCGCCAATTTTATTTTTACAATTTTTTAAATTTCTAATTATTGTGTTGTTTTATAAGAACTAAATATTATTTTTGTGCTATTTTTTTGTTAAAAAAAACTTATTAAATTACGCAAAATATTATATTTAACTAAATCTTAATTGAGTCATCTTTACATAATAAAGTATTTGACAATTAAGCAGCCTAAATAATAATTTAGCTATTTCACAACTGTTGAATCATAGTTTAAAAATTAAATGCTTAATGAAAACTAGAACACTATTTAGTATACATTACCCATTCTGTTACTTGTATCTGTAAAATCAAAACTTTTAATTAGATTTTTTTATTATAAAAATTGGCGCTGTGCGGCATTTGTGCCGTTGTTGTGTGGCGAGCTTGCAACGTCCGTCAACTAACTGCGCTATGAAAACACGCATGCGGGATAGCGTTATTTCGAAGTTATAAACCCAACTTATTTATTGCAATCTTGAATTAATTAATTTAAGCCGTAATTAAACCGTAGGTTTGCCAAGATCTTTACCGAGTAATTTAAAAATGTGCGTTCTTCATCGCTATAACGTCTAAAATTGACGGAAGCATTTCAGGGAGATATTATACGAGATTTGCAGTCTCCCTATGTTGTCTGCCTATGTTCAGCTAGTCTTGGGGCACATTGTATGTAGTTTTCGAGATTCTTGTTTCTTCTATTCTGTTCAAATGTGATGTCCACCTCCTTTATGTTAGAATAGCTTTTCTACATAGTCATATCTGTTATCTTGATTCGTATTCTGTTGCTTCTGCTCACTCCTTTCACTCATCTCCTTAAGAATTTCATTTCAGCCGGTCTTACTCTATTTAGTCTTTCATGTATTGTTATTACCTATGCTTATCGTTTCCGTATCGTACTGTTGAAACTGCTAATGATTTGTACAGGCGTATCTTGCTTTCGGGTCTTGCTTTGTTTTTGAGGGTTTGTGATGGTGCCGCGTACTGCTTGGAACTCAATAATTCTTTTTATGTAATCTTGGTCATTTTCATGCGTAATATCGCAGCCAAGACATTTAAAGTACGATATTTGATCAAGTTTTTTCTGTTCTAGCACTATTTTTATCGTATTGGGTCTTTAGCACGATGCATCATTATTATTTTTTTTTCTGTAGAGATCTTGTCAAAATCTTTAACTGTTCTATTTAGTATGTGTATTTGGTGTTGCAGGTCGCTTTCTGTTGCGGCTAAGCAGTTATAGAATAATAAATTAGAATTAAAACAAGGAACTAAAGGTCTTGGTTTATTATTTGATGATAAACTTACACATTTATAAGGAAGTATTTAGATAGCAAATGTAACCAACTTACGTGTTTGTTTTCTAAAATGAAAAAAATGTTTTTATATCTACCGCCAAATTACCAAACATTTATTTAACATACAAATTAGTACCAAACATGAATATGCCAAGAATTTATTGCCCTTATTACAAATACAACGTAAATACTGTTACAACAAAAATAATGGTAACTAGGCAATTCCAGGAAGCATTTTTCGCATATGTCTGCTTTTTTCCCTTGACGTGTCAATTTGTCAATACTCGTATTTCTCATTATCTGATCCAATCTGTTATATTTTTACTTTGCACGGTAGATGTGATGTTCATCAATCCTATTACTCCCCATATTCTTTAATAAATCAACCTCAGATTTGGTTTTTAGTGTTTATTTTATTGCTCAACGTGTAAAGGTAACGAATAAAATTAAACCGGGTATGGTGTTTTTCAACAAAAAAGTTATTTCTAAGATCATTACACATCTTCGTCCTAAGTTTGAATCGACAATTTCGAAATCTCTGAAAAAACGAAAAATCAGTGGTGGTGAATTGTGCTTGCGCAATACTATGTGTGTCTCAGGAGAATTCAAGGAGGCAGACCTTCCACTATCGTATTTTCAGTGCAATCCTCTAGTTTTGCAATCACTTATGTTATTTCAAATTAAACAATGTTATTTTGGTATATACAGTGTGTAACAAAAATGGTGGTCTAGCTATACATAGACGTAAATGATCACTTAAATGATCAAAAAAATGCATCTGAACATATGTCTTAAAATGCTTCTGAAGGGAGCTACGCCCCACTGAAGTTGGCAAATGAAATTTAAGTTTTAACTATTATCTTAGAAGGCTTAGTACTAGTAAAAGCTACTGTCTAACACTATCCAAGTAAAATTATTTAAACCAGAGGCGTCTCAAACTGGGGGAAGGGGGCTGGGTAATTTTTATTTATTGTTTTAGTAATATTACACTCTTTTACCAATTTGAGTCAGTAGCATGATTTTACGTTAAAAAATGCATAAAAATGTACTCTGGAATTTATTTTCCATAAAAACGATTTAAAAATTTTCTTCTTCAGAATGAGATAGAACATAACATAACAACATCTTTTTTATTTTGCACTTATATATTAATTTTGGATTCATAACACGTAAAAATACCGAAGAGCAACTAAATACTAACTAGTAACAAAACGCAGTTATTACAGTTCTTAATCAATAATGATTGTCACTTTTTTGTTAGAATATTGTAATTGTAATTCTTTATTGCACTTTGTCATATTTAATTTAGATTTTTATTTTAAGAACTGTAAGAATTATGTTTTTTAATGGTTAGTAGTTAGTTGTTATCTATTATCTTTAAGTTTTCTGTATCCAAAGTTGATAAATAGTTACCAAATAGTTCTGAAATATGTCTGAATTGGTTTTTTTAATAGCATTTACTAGTAGTAAACCGTATGTCAAATGTCATTACTTTATCTTGAAGGGACTCAGATATTAATTAAAACTTAAATTTCATTCGGCCCCATGAAGGGGCCCTAGCTCCCTTCAGAAGCACTTTAGGACACATATTTACATGAACTTTTTTGATCATTTCAGTGAGTAAAATACGTCTATGTATATGCAGTCCGCCATTTTTGTTACATGCTGTATTTCTTTATTGTCGATCCACATGTATTTCTGCTGTTATGCCTAAACACCGACGCCTATATTTATTTGTTGAACTCTCAGTGTCAGTTTTTTGTTTTTATTACACTAGTACGACTGTCTGTTTTAGCAACACTTGATTACAAATTTAAATGTTCGGGAAGTTTATTCGAATTTCAACAAGAAAAAGTTCCGAATTGCGAACCTGTTCAAAATTACTCGTACGTATTTCTAACATTTACCGGGATCTCAAAATTATAAGCTAATCGTCACCAATTGTTTATTAAGTCACCAATGGATCCATATGTTCTACTTTCTTTTAGGTTCAATATTAGCATAAAGTATTTATTTCGTGAAAATAAACTAATTTAACGGAAATACATGTTTTGGACATGCAGGAACTCTAAAAAGGTTTTTAAAAATGCCTACTTGTGGGTGATGGGTGTGTGCGCTCCATAACTCCCAAACGTATGGTCCGATTTTGATGAGCTTCGGAATGTGAGGATATATTAAAAATTCATCAAGAAAATAAGCTTTTAACAAATCCGAAACCGGAAGCGGAAGTTAGGCATGTTTTTTCATAGCATATTTTTTCAAAATTTCAATATTTTAAATCTGAAAACGGAATTTGATAGAAAACCCCAAGAAAAATCTACCGCTTTTTCCGAACTTTGCAGCTTCAAAATGGCGCAGGCTACGATTTTTTGAAGATTTTCTCTTTATAACGCTTTATTAAATTAAATTACTCAAAAACGGATTTACACATCAAGATCCAATTTTCTAATGTAATAGCACCAGATAGACACAAATTTACTATGCACAAAATTTTGCGAAAAGATAAAAACTATAAAGTGAACATATTTTCAAAATTTTGTTAATTTTCAAAAAATGTTACTCAAAAATGGTGCCCGATTTTTTTTAATTTTGTAGTTTTCTAAGCTATGGTTGAGCTACAATGTGACTCGTCTTCCAGTACTACGCTAATTTCTCTATGGCAGCTTTTTGAATTAAGAAAATCGAAAATTCTTAGCCTTTTAGTTAATAAACGGGGGACGATAAAAAATTTTGTTTGCGGTATACTGCTTATGAGTGATAGTAGAATCAGTTCACATTTTAATTTTTAGGTGCGGAATCAGGTAAGGACCGACCTGTAACTTGTTTGTCTTTACAAGCATTTACTCCAAAAGTTTGAACCAGAGTTGTTCGTGACCCCTACCTGCCTAAACAGGGCCGTGTGCTCTGATTATTTGAACCTTGGTGCGGACAAAGATTTGATCTGAATGTATCTTGTTTGTCAGAATAAGAATACTCAATCGTCTTATGCATGTTAGCTGTTTGTGAATCCATACAAACTACTAGTTTGTATTATGACAGCTAACAGGCATAAACCGATTAAGTACACGGCCCTGTTTAGGCAGGCAAGGCCCACAAGCAACTATGGCTCAAACTTTTAGAGCAAATGCTTGTAAAAGCAGGCGAGCTACAGGTCGGTCCTTCCCTGATTATGCCCCAAATGACGGCGCGGTCTAAGCCGAAAGTAAATTAAATATACTGACCAGGTTTCACTGCACCATTTTTCAAAACTTTTCTCAACTTTGTAAACAAACTACCACGTTAGTCCCGTGGCCAATGCGATGGTAATAGTACTGTGTATATTTTACTTATACGCCCATGTTAAGATAAAATACGAAAACCGGAGAAACCTCTGCGTGTGCGAAAATCTAATTTTTGACGGCAACAAACTCGTAGTCGCTTACCAACCCCCTGCATGCGCTCACTCCGTAGGCCAATGGAACAGGTTGTAGTTATCTTATTCTTATGATCATTTTACGCCTTCAGCTTTATTTAGGCACGGGAGGGCAGGGCGTTAGCGAAATCTGATAGTGGGGTATCATCCCTGTCAGTGGATCTAAGGAAAATTTTGAAATTATTATCTAAAATTACGCAACTTGGTGGTATGGCGCGCCATATTAGTGGAAACGGTGGATCAAAGCACAAAATAAACATAAGGACTATTTTTTGGCGGAATGACGAAACTTCTGACTATAATTTTTTAATGCATAGATTCTATTTGCGACAAAACAGAATATGAATTAAAGGGTTGCAAATGTGATGACCCTTTTTTTTAATAAGAACAGTAAAGTGATGTCCTTCACGAAAAATCAACAGATTTTATGCGGTTCTCCGATTGCAAAGGTTAAATTAATTATTATTGAAGAAGTTGTCTACCTGTAACTGTTTTAATAATAATATTTATTATTTACAATCATAATTAATCATGGCACTTTATTTTGTTTCAGGATACCTTTTCCTGGGCATAACTTTTATGATGCTAACCTTGGCCGTCTTTTATGATATTCCACAATTAAACATAGGCTTACTCTTCTCAGCGTCCGATGATGTCAATTCAGAAAAAGTCCATCTAGCAGGAGCAGGTTTAGGAACTCAATATGGGGTTGGAAATGTATATGACGCACAGTACGATGAAAATACCCACAGACATGTCGTGAGAGTGCGTTCACGACGAGATGACAGCCCCAGCCCCGATGAAACAGCCCCTAAAGAGTTTAGGCTTCCTTGAATGTGCACTTATAAAGTAGAGAACACGTACTTACAAGATGGAATATGGCAATAATAATGATGGCGCCTTTCCATAGAGTTTAGAAGCACATATCAATAAAGAGCATACATGTAATCGTGAAATAAACGATACGTGATGATATGGCAAATGCGTAATTTCGTTCGTAATGCAACAAGAAACTTATGAGGAATTACTGACAATACAAATATCTGGAATCAGATATGTAGTAATTTCTAGTATGGTAACGCATAAATAATAAGCTTGGATGCTGTAGTGGGACTATTACACAGAAGAAGTCAATATATTACCGATCCTATTCCAAAAAATCTACAAATAGAGGAATTAAAGAAAACTATTATTCCTGGGGAACAAGTATTTCGATCAATAAAAGAACAGTTGGACCAACTTGATAAAGAAAAATCAACAGGCGTCATTGTTATTATTGTCATCGCTTCTTACATACAATGTTATATGTCACCATTTCAAACACCAATACTCAATCATGCAAAATAGTAATCTTCCCTTCTTATAACGTATAGGAAGATGTCTTTGGGGAAATTGTATATCTCAACATTAAACTGCCCAATTGCTATTGAAATTGTATCTTGCCAATATTACAACTTAACTCATTGGCCCAGACGATTAGAATATTTTATTTATTTAATGAATAGTAACATTGAACAAATTCAAGCAAAAAATAATAGCACAGTTCTTCGCGAAGAGAAAAGTAATCAGGGCTCCTACTCTCGACTCGTGCGTCAAATTTTTCGTATACATATATTACGTCTTTGCATGTAATTTTATAGGGGATGACGTCGTAAACGTATACGAAAAATTTAACGCACGAGTCGAGAATAGGTCCTCTGTAACGCTGTCAAAATGCATAATTATAACTCCAATATTTCATTTGCATTGCGTTTCATTTTGTTGTTTTACCTAACATTAATCGAAAACATTATTTTGTTTTGTATATTTTATGTCAAAATTTATCATTTTTTGATAAAGGTAAGTGTACTCGAATATACATTCATTACCTTAAAAAATTCTAATTCCTTTCAATATTTTTTTAAACAAAAATAAAGATAAGTTTCTTTGGTAAGGTAAGAAGACATGACTTTACTCGAATAATGCTTTATATCATAAAATTTCATTTGTGTTTCGTTTAATAATAATGCTTATTTTCGTTTTGTTTTACACATTTCATATGCTTGTTGACAAAGCTTTTACAGTTTCGTTTTTCTTAATTATTGCCCCGTTTGAAAATAGTACATTGCCTTTTCTTAAGATACATAGCGATCAAATAAAAACTTAAGCGCAGTCGCCTATGAAACAAGCGCGGCATGCTGATTAGCTTGCAAATTCTGGAGCGATTATTATAGTTACGCCGTTACTATTTTATGGAATTGCTTATATTTAAGATTTTTAAACAATTGGCAAGTGAGCACTGTAAATTATTTTTAATATTTATTGTGTTTAGTTTACAAATGTGTATGATAAATGTCAGTTGGAAACCGCGACTTATTTAACTTACATAATGGAAAACATTTTAAGCAACGTGTTGTTTAGCGGTAAAAGCGTGAGTTTGTAATTTGGCGAAACCAGTTCAAATCTCGTGGCAGACTTGTTTTTTTTTTCTTAATCAGTTTATTTATATTTTGACGTCTTTTACTGCTCTCTTATCTCGCCCTATGCCTATAATTTATTTTCATTTTTATTTTTGTTTTATTTAAAAAAAAAGAGGTGTATTGAAATACGTCTTTATTTAATTTAAATTTAGAACAATAAATGAAAACGTAGCTCATTCGTTTCTAGCATAAACAAACCCGTTTTTGATTTTTTCAAGGCTTTTCAATCAAAATAGGTTAAGAAAAAAGAACCCGTCTGCTACGGAATTTAAAATGGGATCGCCAGATTGCAAGCCCAAATCTTTACCGCTAAACCAAAATTGTTTTCTATTATGTGAGTTAATTGTGTCAAGTTTGCCAGTGACTTTTATCGTTCACGTTTGTAAAATAAAAATTATCAGTATTTAAAAAAACGGATCGTTTACTTACTAATTGTTTAAAAATGTTAAATACAAGCAATTACGTTAAAATAATAAAGCGTGCAACTATGATAAGCTTCGCAATTTGCAAACTAATCATCGATATGCCGCACTTGTTTCATAGGCGTCTGCGATTAAATTTTTATTTGATTGCTCTGTATAATCTTTTTATGTATCTATTTGTCTATATCTATTTGGCAAACTTTGTTTATAAAATACATCTTTAAATTTAGTTAATTTTGCATACTTTTTCTTTCAATGAATTTTTTATGTTACTGTTTTTGTTAATTCGAATTGAGGTTCCTCTAATCCTTTATGTTCAAAGTAAATTAAGAAGAGCTTTAACCGTTTGTACAATATTTGTTTTGTTTTTCGTTTTTCATAGTAGAGCGTATGCGTACGCATTTTTAAGTTCAGTCATTTCATACAATTATTTTCAATAATCTTTGAGTAGAAAATTTAGAACATTAAATAGTAAACTGTCTCATCACAATATGAACAAATTTAAATCGAAAAGTCCTGGGAGTTTCCTACACTTTTAACTTAACTTATTTAATTTTCCATGCTAAAGTTTTCGAGTTTGTGAATATAAAATTAGTTTTATTTGAAACTTTCGAAAAACTTTAAAGACTACTCTTCTCCCAAAGACCCCTTACTCGTTACAACAGATTCCTTCCGAGTTTGATTCCTCAGTTCGTTCGAATTATTTTCGTAATGCAGTTTCAAAGAGTTCAAAGAGCTAAGAGATTTTAGACTTCTAAAACTCGCTAGCAGAAGTAATTAGGAGTAATGCAGAAATTATTCGGACGAATCGAGAATCTGCTTAGTATCCCCCAGTCTTTTAAAAATCAATGTTTTAAACTCACTTGTATGTTTTGAGGCCTAGGCACTATAAGAATATTTTTGCAAAAGAATATATGTATATTTTCGAAATATAAAATTGTATATAGTCTTTTTAGTATTCCCTGTGTGCAGTGTTATAGACATTACTTATTAATGACTGTAAAACACATACATCATTATCTTTCTACAGATAAATGCATTGAATATCAACTTGTGTGGACCAATAAAAAATAAATAGAAATATCAATAGTATATTTATTAATTAGTTTAGAGACTTCCTACTGTAAATCAATTATTGATAAGAGATGCCCAAATAAAATTAAAATTTTATAAATGTACAAGATAGAAATGACAATATTCCACAACTCATCCGTCCCAATCATTTTGCTATAAACTCAACACTAGGTATAGGATTTATATGCACTTAAATATTCCAAAATATGCATGCACATATGCACTATAAAATGCTGAAACGTGCACTTAAATATGCAAAAGCGCAAAATATGCATTTTTTAAAGTAAATACGCAATTTTGTTGTTCCAGAAAAACAAACAAATTCACATGTTCACTTATATTTCAATACAAAACACCTACAATATTAAAAATACATTTTTAAACAAACAAATTAGTATGTATAATTATGTACATTTTTAAATTATCAAACATAAACGTCTGCCTATTATCGACAAAATTTGGTTTATATTTGAAGAAGTTGCTTTCAACATCGTCTAATGTAAGTGGAGCATATTTAAAATTATTCAGTTCTACTAAAGTATAATGTTTAAGCTCATCAACAACATTACTTTGAGCAGTTAGTGTGTTATGTATGTTTTTTACGAATTTAAATTTCTTTTTTGACCCTTTAACATCATGGAATGCAATTCCTTTCTGATTTACTAGCTTAATACATTCTGAAATGAAATGTTTTTCTAATTTATTGATTGTTTTCGCCAAGCAAACAATGACAAAATCAATAGCAAGCCTTTCTTTATACATTTAGCATTAAAATTAGTCTTTGTTAAATGTGTTTACAATTTTTTAACATTAAAATAATTTGCATAATACTCTGCTGCACAAAGCCATGTGCACCACCTTGTTATTACAGAATTCGCAGGTTGCCTTCACTTTATCTTCATGCGCTGTATAATACAACACCTTATCGTCAGTAATATAAATACCGAATGCACGAACGTACCTAATTGTGAAGGATAACAGAAAAGGATTGTTTTTCCTTAACCATGTTTTCATGTACCTAGCTGAAATGAGCACACTGCAATTGCAGATTTTTCGAGTATGTTGTATTTTATCAGAAAGGTTTACTGGCTCTTTAGAATTATAAAGTATTGGAATTTCCAACACTAAAATTTACCGATAAAAGAGGCTTAACGCGTCCTCCTTTCATTCGGGAGGCCTGGTTCGATTCCCGGCCCGACCTACTCTCCTGGCTCAGGTTTTTTCCTGGGGCAGAAAATGATTACTGGGACAGTGCTTTTCACGGAAATCCTCCTTCAACTCACTTTATTGGTGCTAATAACTGGAAAACATACGTCAATTTGCTAAGAAATAAACACATTATACACATTATAAACAATTTAGACATGAAGATCAAAAAAATTATTATTTAGACATTCTTGCATAGAAAAAAAAGCTTTGCTTATCAAATAATTCTTGACAGTTTTTTTAAATGGGTTCATTGGCAGAATTCTAACATTAGGAGGCATTTGGTTAGGTATATAGTTTTATGCCAAAGTGATTTGGACCGTATTGACATTTTTTAATCGTAAATTGTTTAACACAATATTTGCTTTGCCTCTGGTATCATAATCATGGATTTGTTCATAAGAATCATATTTATCAATGTTTTTTTTACACATAGTAAACATTCCAATATATATATACAGGGAAAAGTAAGTATCCCTAAGTTTATAAAGGTGTGTTTGCAATTTTCTCTATAACCGATGCCTCCCAATATTCGTATCGCACGGCGTTGCAAACCAAAGACCCTTTCCTTTGACGAAGAGTGTCCCCATACCAAGACTGCATAACATAAATGCGAGTGAAATACAGAAAAATAGTTTTTAATATATGACTTGATACACTGGCCGTAAGCGACCTGAGTAAATATATACTACTACATAGTTTCTTACATAGCTCATCGCAGTGCAAATCCCAGTTTAAAGTGGGGTCCAGCTTAACACCAAGGAATTTAACAGATGTAATATTACTCATGTTGTGACGTTTTAGGGAGGAAATCATCCTAAAATTATGTTGATCCCTTAAGGAGAATATCATGGTCTCAGTTTTTGATTTGTTCAGCTTTAGTTTGTTAGCTGCAAACCAACGCTCGGCATTTGATCGTGCGGCCCGACTGTTATCGACTGCCTGCACTAGATCTTTATTTGAATTCGACACTGTCGTGTCGTCTGCAAAAAATATAAAATCTGTATTATTAACGTTCTTAGCAAGATCGTTAATATATACTAAGAAAAATATCGGGCCCAAAATCGACCCTTGGGGTACACCTGTAATTACAGATCTTTCGTTTGATAATTCATTATTGCACTTTACAATTTGGGTCCTATTCTGCAAATACGATCTTACGAGCTCGATACTGTCGCTACTAAAATTATATTTAGCAAGTTTGTTTAACAATAAGTCGTGCTGTACACAATCAAATGCCTTGCTCAAGTCGCAGAAGGTTGTGACCATGTGTTCTCCATTTTCAAACGCGTCCACGGTTTTATCCACTAAATTTAGAATTGCGTTTGTTGTGTTTCTGTTTTTTCGGAAACCGAATTGTTCGGAAGCAAATAGGTTATTATTTTCAAAATAAGATTTGATAGTATTATTTAAGGCTTTTTCATAAATTTTTGATAGGGTAGGCAAAATGGATATCGGCCTGTAGTTGCCAATTTCATTACGGTTGCCCTTTTTGTAGATGGGTATAATTAACCCCTTTTTTAAAGCATTCGGAAATAATTTTTCTGTGATTGTAAAATTTACTAATTTTGTTAAAGGTACAATAATTAAGTTTTTTATGTACTTTATTATGTCAACATTAAGACCATACACATCTTTACTCTTTTTATTTCTTAATGAGTTGATAATATCTCTTATTTCTATAAAGGTAACTTCCGTAAAAGAAAAGTGGTCGTTTGCCCCTTCAATACTGTCAACATAGTCCTTAATGGTAGCACTTCAACGTTAGAAACTCTGTGTGTCCATGAGATTATCAAAATTCTTCTGTAAATCCACATTTCGAAAGCGTCTATTTTATTCATGCAGCATTTGTTTACAGTCCACGCTTCCATTCCATATAGAAGTATAGAATAGATTCTGGATTTGGAATTTGGGAGTGTGAGTTACCTCCGAAAATTATAGTATCCGATTTTGAGAAGGGAATTCATAATACAGTAACAGCTGTTTGGTCGGAAGCAAAAATTATTGGCTGCAGGTTTCACTTGGCCCAGGCCTGGTTTAGAAAAGTTCAAGAACTTGGGCTTGTGGTACAATATAAATATAAAGAAAGCGACATGGGTAAATGGATTCGAGACTTATTTGGTATACCATTTTTAAATCCAGACGAAGTGGGCGATTGCTTTGTCTTTGATTTTGCAAGCATCCAACCAGATGATCCAAGAATAGTTAGTTGGCCGATTATTTAATTGATAATTATATAACCGAAGGCGCTACATTTCCACCAACTATCTGGGCTGAAGCAAGCGATAGCATGGAAAGAACAACGAACGCCTTTGAATCGTTTCATTCGAGATTTAACTCAAACTTCTATGCTACTCACCCCTCTGTTTATGTATTTGTTAACATTTTAAATAATTTTCAAACAGATACATACATTAAAATTCAAAGTGTGAAATTAGGTAAACCCTCATCATTGCAAAATAGAGATGTAAGAAACCGTAAAAGCTTATTGCATTCAAAAATTGCAGAGTATAAGAATGGCGATATAAGCAGAATGTACTTTGTCAAATGCATTTGTTTTTTGTACAAAGTATAGATTGTAATATTTTTTATTCTTAATTGTAATTAGAACTTACTTTTGAAATTAATTGTCTCAAAAAACATTTAATTATGTCAAATGCATGTACTTTGTGTACAACGTGTAATATTATAATATTTTATATTCTTAATTGTAATTATAACTTACTTTTCACTTTTTGTTTTTAATATACCGATATTTTATTTTCTGAATCTTTGTTTTATTTGAAATTATCAATATATTTATTATGTGGTGGTAAATAATCTATAAGCTAACAACAAACAACCCAGCGCATTTTACAGGTAGGATTTACGCATTCGAAAGTTACGTCGGCGCAAATTACGGGTATACTTAGGGCTCGCGAACTAATGAGAGGCTTACGCAGGTATAGTTTGGGCGCAAATTACGCCTGCCCAATGCAAATACAACAAACCAAAAAATCGTGTAATCCCTATCACTTAAAAAAAGACTTACCTTTAATGAGCTATACTTGCAACACCTCGAACTAATGGTGGTAGCACATTTTTTAAGCACTAGGTACATAAAACCCTTCAAACACAGTTTCTCATCACCTTTATTTGAACTTATCAGCTCCATGATTTCGAGAAAAATAATGCAGGTAAACCAACATTTTGGTTTATATGGCAATATTCCTAATTGCCTTCTTTAATTATTAGCTTAATTGCCCTTATCTCTAGACATAATCTGCTTTGCACATCTTTTAGTTTAAGTTTAGTTGCAAATGTATTATTATACCAATTTTCAACCAGTTTAATTCTTTACAACATTTTAAATAATAAGCAGTAAAGCAAAGGAAATAATTTTTAAATTAATTTAGTCTACATTCAACAATTGCAATTTTGACATCAAGTTTTTTGAAAATATTTTTTACGAGATATTTTAAAACAAATAATAACATTCTTAAACTAAAAATACCCCCGGAAGTAATACCCCCATCAAAAGTGGCAATTCCCAAAAGTACTAGAAGGGTTGCTAGGCTTAACTGTACTACATGGATTTATTTTTTTTAAGTAAGTATTTTTATACAATTTTCGTTGTCCTTTTTTCGACTAAAAAAGGTTTGACTGTGTTTTGAGCATGTTTGCCGTTTCACAATGTACAATAATAATATAAATTATAATATATAATAACAAAATTTTTGAAAGTCTTTTTTAATGTTGGTGCTGGTACAGGGTTATCATAGGACAATAAGATCAAAGTGAGTTTAAAAGTGGCACCCTGTTAGTAATTTTTTATTAAAAAAATACACTACTCAAAAGAATTGAGGGGTCACTTTTTTCAGAAGGTATGTCTTCCTTATGATATCAGCTATAGTGTTGAATGATGCGGTAGATGTTAAGATGATATTCAGTTTTTATAGCATTTCATTAACACTTTCACTGCGATGGGTTTAGGGCGTGGGGTACCGCAGAAATGGCAACTTATTTTGCTGAATTATTGTTTTTGGTGTTAGAAGATGATTATCATTTATAATAAGTGTGTATACAGGGTGTTCAATCATTTTTGGTGGGTGGCACCCATGGGTGCCATGCGCGTCCATGCAAGAATTTCTCGTACAGTGCTGACCGGCACCGATGGGTGCCATGCAAAAGATGCCGTAGTTTTAGGGATAGAACATATGCGGGAAAAGGAACACTTTAAAATAACATTTACGCAATAAAAATAATTATTGTTTTATAAAAAAAAAGCTGAACAGAAACGTAATATAATAATATATATGTATATATGTACTATAAGAATATACAGGCTGAGTCACGCTATACGCCTTTTTTTTTAGTGAGTTTATTATTAGGAATTTATTAAAAATTTTTGGTGTGCATATATTTCGAAGGGTGCTCTACAACCTGGCCAGTTTTTTGATTGGACGTCAAATGTCAAAATAGCGATTTTCAACTGTTTATTTTTAAATGGAATGGTACGACTTTTTTTGGCTTAAACGATGCTGTATGATGTTTACAATATGATCCTTACTGAATTTTTTCCCAATTTTCACGATTCAGCCGTAAAATATGCATTTATTATGTTAGTCTAGTAGGCCGAGACCTATGATGTATTTGCACAAAACGATTTAATGGTTGTCAGTATGCATAGTAAAATCATTATTTTAATAAACATAAAAAAACAGAAACTCAGGTATTTAGATTACATTAAATAATAGTTACTTCAATATTAGGATAACATCGAATGAAAACTATAAGATTATAAACTAAACAAAATTTAAATAAAAAACTAATTAGTTTTTATTCAACAAGAAACTCGAAGAAGTAGAAATGTTTACTTACAAGCAATTGTTTCATCAAAAGTTTACTTATTTTACGCAAAAACATGGTGACGCCTGCGTACGTACCGGCCTACTAGACTAACATAATGAATGCTTGTTTTACAGCCGAATCATAAGAATTATGAAAAATTCAGTAAGGATCATATTGTAAACATCATACAGCATCGTTTAAGCCAAAAAAAGTCGTACCGTTCCATTTAAAAATAAACAGTTGAAAATCGCTATTTTGACATTTGACGTCCCATCAAAAAACTGACTGCGCCAGGTTGTAGAGCACCCTTCGAAACATAGGCACACCAAAAATTTTTAATAAATTCTTAATAATAAACTCACTAAAAAAAAAGGCGTATAGCTTGACTCAGCCTGTATAAAGAAAAATATTTCACATATAGCTAAACTGAAAATAAACATAGAATATAAAAAATTTAGCAAAAGAATAATTATTTTCTAAAAAAAATTAAGGGAGGGACCCGGCTCGCTATCTGCCATCTCAAACACGTAAAAAATTAAAACAAATGGAAACTGCGAAAAAATTTTAAAGTGTAGAGTCGTTCTCTACACGCTGGCAAACACACGTCTTGTTGCACGCAAAGCTGACTTAATACTAAACCGTTGAACACAGAACTGGTCGCGGCACTCATGAGTGCCATGCGCGCCCTGCGAACAACAAGTAGCGTCACCTATGAGTGCCGGTAGCAGTGAAAGTGTTAAAGTAAATGTTTCGACAATGCGTATTTATACCAAGTTTCATTAAAATGCCATCGGCCCTACAGAAACTTCAAGCATTTGAAATTTTGACCCCTTAATTCTTTTGAGTAGTTTATATGCACTCTAACATTTCGAATAAGTGTACCATCATAAAGTATTTTTAGCGCAGATTCCGAATATCCAAAACTATATAGGGTGTTCCCTTTAAAAAACAAAAGTTATATGCCGTTATGTAAAAACAGTAGGCGTTGTTTAATATTGGCATACGGAATTTTGTGCTATACGTTCTCTCATTTAAAACAAAAAAAAGTTTATTTCTATACCCTTTATATTTTGGAGTAAGTATTATGTTTCTAAACGCATTTTAACTGAAATGTCTTCACAAATATACGGTATCAAGGTTCTTAGGAATTTAAACATCCAGTTTTTGTATTGTATATGAAAATGAGTACGAAAAATACACAGAAGGGGAGACTGTAGGTATATTTATTGATTATTATAGGTATGTAAAATACTTAAATACTTCAACAATATTTATTTATTTTAATTTTATACGTATTTCAGCATGAAAAAATAAACAGTTAGTGTTGTCATAGCAATAGAACTTGGTAACTTGATCTCGGTAATTGTCTTCAGATGACTTGATTTCTTATTCCAAAATATCCAAAAGAGGAAGCTGACCAAATAAATAATAAGTAAGTAACAAACTCGCATAAGGTCAAACATACAGGCTTGATACTGTTTAAAATTGCATAGAAGCAGCAACTATATATTTACAGGAATTATGCGGAAATTTATTATTAATGTATTGCCTCATACTTTAACTACTGATTAAATACTAGACTAAAAGCCCGGATACTGCTTATTATAACTTATTTACGTTTACTAATACAGGCGACATGTCTATGTTAAGACCTATTTATTAAGGATTCTTGGTTTTAAATTAGACCGACTTCAAACTATTTCTCGTAGTAGCTACGCCAAAAGATTGCCATAAATGGTCATTCGTTTACTACTACCACAGATAAGGTTAACACTACAGATATACGACCCTTTATACAAAATGTCCGCTCATACTTGGAGACGAAATTAGCGTTAGTTTGGCTACACGCATCAGACTAATTTTAGGGCGCTGCTATCGCTATTTGCTTATTACTGTTGAAATGTGCTGGAAACTGTTTTTTCGGGGATTTGAGTGCATCTGTCACATCATGAATATAATTTAAGTAGAATTGGCTTCAATATTAATTATTTACGAAAAATTGCGATTTGACAATTAAACATGGCAGATGGATGTCTAACTTTTGGTTTGAATATGTGCTAAGTAATCTGCCCAATTACAGTCATCTGTGACTTAATTATAAATTGTCATTGTAGCGCCATCTTTTTGCAGATTTTTAATCATATAAAACAAGCTGCCGATAGCTCACATATTTACCGTATATCTGTAGTGTTAACCTTATCTGTGCTACTACTGTTTATTCAGTTGCCTAACAGTATCAATGTTCGTTGCAGACTTCCTTTTAATTAAATTTACGAGTGGTATTGTTTTAGGTTTCGTTATTGATAAAAAATTGTTACGTAGGTATAAAACAATCGTATTAAAAGTTTCGGAACGGCTGAGCAAGCATTTGATAGGAATCTAGTCAAACAAACGAGGCTGTATCACAGTAACACTGAATTATTTACAAAGCACCGTACACGTTACTAAGTTACGGCAACATCAACACTTGCGACAAAGAGTTCATCATCCTGGCAAGTTACCAGTTGTTTCGATTATTATTGTTTTAATCGTTTTACGACTAATCGAAATCTGTTTAAGTATGCAAGTTTAGTAGTAGCCTTTTAATATTCCACGCAACCTGATCTGAAAAATTAATTAGAGGTAAACTGAGCTATTACGTATTTTAATCGCATAGGCAGGGTAAGGAATCGGCTGTTACAGTTATTACAACTCCAAAAGTTGTGCTTGATAACCCCGACACCACGACACAGTGGCAGTGGCGGCTCATAAGGGAAGCAACGTGGACGACGTCTTTCCTGCTAAACACGCGAAGCAAACAATATTACATATAACTTACCCCACTATTCTAAAACGTACAATACCGTCTACGTTTTACTGCAGAAGAGCGATGTTTCCATAAAAGTTGTAAGCTGGCTAAATATCAGATATGCGCGTCCTAGGCAAGCATCCTACAAACGTTTCTGTGGGCCAGAAAGTGAATTCCGGAAGCCAACTTCGCTTGGAATATATGACACGTCAATAAAAAACCGCCTGTCTATAAAGTAACCCCCCCCCCCCCCCAATTAACTTTTGAACGACTTGACTTGCCACAACATTTGGTGTGCTTTAATGGGAAATTAAATGCTATTTTTTAGACAATAATAAAATTTTGTATCATTCAAAATGGCAGCTAGGCGCCATTAGATTTTATTTTAAATAAAAAGGGGAGTCGAGTGACACCTTATTTGAAAGGTCTTTTAGTTCTGCGCCTGGTCCTAAAGTTTCAAAGGAAATATTCAGCCATAACAAAATGACGAATTTTAAACAAATGGACTCGCTCAATTCAAAACTGTTTTGATTTTTTTATTAGCACGACAAAAATTTTCCAGAAATATCTCAGGTGACTGGAAATAATATTGAAAACGTTGTGTTCCAACAAGACGGTGCGCCGCCTCATTATTATAGGCCTATTGCTGACTGTCTCAACAGACATTTTCTTGGAAGATGGATTGGTAGGCGAGGGTCTGTAAAATAGCCGGCTCGCTCCCCAGATTTAACTCCCTTAGATTTTTTTCTATAGGAATATCTGAAATGGAAAGTGTACAGAACCCGTCCAGAAACAATTGAAGAACTGGAGCAACGCTTTACAGAAGTTTGCAGAAATATCATTCCAGAAACTTATGCAAAAGTAGGGGAGGAATTTCATAACAGACTTTTCATGTCCCAAGAAGTCAATGGTAAACATTTCGAACACTTGATTTAATTTCTTTTAGCTTTAATTCTTAGCTTTTTTCATAAACTTCTTTATTTTCAAACATTTATCATTTTATTATGGCCGAATATTTTTCTTTGAAACTCTAGGATCAGGCGCAGAACTAAAAGACCTTTCAGATGCGGTGTCATTCGATCCCCCTTTCTATTAAAAAAAACTTCAAAATGGCACCCGCCTGTTATTGTCCAGGCATAACATGCACACACACACGCCAAACATAGTAGCTCTACGATGACCAAGCGATTCATTTATTTCCTTGCAATGTTTTTCTTAAATATACATGTATTAACATAAAAAATAGTATTAATCAAATGCTCTAAACTGCATCGCTGGCTTCTAAAATCTTTCCGGATTCATTTTATCTGTGCTGCTGCTCAATTGAAATCTATCACGATCTGAAACAAAGCATTATTTTGAATGTAGACAACAACAAAAAAACATGCAAATGTCACAAAATGACAAGATGTATTTTCAAAACTGTTTTATGCACTCTGAATGAAAAACTATATGTATACAATCAATCTTACATCTGCCCTCAAACTATGAATTTTCACACAACTTTTTCCCATGGTGCAGCAGTTGCTACGGCTCGTCGAGCAGTTTTAAACCAGTCATTTGATTTCAATCCATTTGGTGTCCATGACGACATCATTGTTTATAGAATTAGCATCACAACTATCTAGATGCAGAGGACAAACAGAGTTTAGTGACAAAGTGTAGCTGTTTATTGCCAGTTTACACAATAATAGAAAATAATTCAATGGATTATGCAAATCTAATTTAAGAACTTAAACACCTTACTGTTCGAAATATTTAAATCAAGAAAAAATTCTGTAGCTGCATAGTTAATCTATTTTGATAGTAGTTATTGAATGTGAGGAAAGAAATCTTGCAATCCTAGCTAAAAAGTACCATATTGCTTGCTCCCCCTCTCTCCACCCCCCTCTCTCTCACTGATCTACACAATACCAATTTATATGATTTCATACCTCTTCCAACATTGTGTTGGCTAGGTTGATTGTGAATTCTGTTTTTTGTGATGATAAACATAAAATAGATAATTATACTGGAAGCAGTTAAAATTCACAAACATTTAAAAACTGCACCTTTAATGAATGAGCAACACCAAAAAATATAAACAAACGATTTTATAAAATTTGAATGTTAACATGACAGGATTAAGTGTTATAAGTATTATCTTCCAATCTTTAAGTTGTATTTTTGGGGTCCTGGTTTGTTTGTTTTTAATTGTATATTTTAATATGTAAGGGAGTACTACATCTGCAAAACTGCAGATACCGTCTGTCTATAAAGTAACCCCCCCCCCTCAACTAACTTTTGACAGACTTGATATTTTACCACAACATTTGGTGTGCTTTAATGGCAAATTAAATACTATTTTTTAGCCAATAATTAAATTTTGTATCATTCAAAATGGCGGCTGGGCGCCATTTTTAATTTTAGTTTTAAATCGAAAGGGGGATCGAGTGACACCTCCTTTGAAAGATCTTTTAGTTCTGCGTCTGATCCTAGAGTTTCAAAGAAAAATATTCTGCCATAACAAAACGGCGGATTTTAAACAAATGGACTCACTCAACTTAAAATTGTTTTGATTTTTTTATCCAGTAGTCCACTTTTTCATTTGCAGGACAAAATTTTCCCAGAAATATCTCAGGTGGTTGGAAATAATATTGAAAACGTTATGTTCCAACAAGCCGGTGCGCCGCCTCATTATCGTGTTTCTGACTTTCTCAACGGACATTTTCCTGGAAGATGGATTGGTAGGCGGGGGGGGACCTGTAGAATAGCCGGCTCGCTCCCCAGATTTAACCGCCTTAGATTTTTTTCTATGGGGATATCAGAAATCGAAAGTGTACAGAACCCGCCCAGAAACAATTGAAGAACTGGAGCAACGCATTACAGAAGTAAGCAGAAATATCACTCCAGAAACTTATGAAAATGTAAGGCAGAAATTTCATAACCGACTTTTTATGTGCCAAGAAGTGAATGGTGAACCTTTTGAACACTTAATTTAATTACTGTTTGCTTTAATTCTTAGATTTTTAAATAGACTTCTTTATCTTCAAACATTTGTCATTTTGGTATGGCTGAATATTTTTTTTGAAACTCTAGGATCAGGCGCAAAACTAAAAGACCTTTCAAATGAGGTGCCACTCGACCCCCCTTTCCATTTAAAAGAAATATTGAAAATGGCGCCCAGCCGCCATTTTGAATGATACAAAATTTAATTATGTGCTAAAAAATAGTATTTTATTTCCCATTACAGCACACCAAATTTTGTGGTAGAACGACATAACACTCGAAAAATTGAAAGAGCGATAGACATAGTTGCTTTACGAAGCATGTCATGGTCGTTTTGGATACGCACTGTGATATCAAATAAGCGTTCCTTAGCTCTGCTACAATTTGCGAGGTCGTTACATACAATAGATTTTTCATATGGTCCATACGTAATAATTCAGTGGTGTCAAGTGAGGACACCTCGATGATTAAGCTTATGCCAGGGCCGGTGAAGTAACCTTCAAACTGCTGGTTTAAAAATTGTCTTACACATACCAAAAAGTGTACTTACGCGCAAACCTCGTACCTATCCTAAAAAATCAACCTTTTACAGGACAGCAATAGTAGATCGCTTGCTTCATATCCCACATTTTCTTTAAATTATTTATCCTTCCCTTTTATTTGGCTATTACAGCCTACAACTCCAAATATTCATAAGCCCGCCAATATTCAAAATTAGATAAAATGATCACTCGTTCGACATGCAATGTCCTCAGCTAAACTTTGGTGAAGTATAGACTTTACTATATCATGGGACTCTCTGTAAAAGCTATAGTAGGTATAGTGCGGTTTGCAGTTCAACAACAAAAGATACTTG
The DNA here is from genome assembly GCA_958336395.1 of Ctenicera cuprea. Taxonomy (NCBI): domain Eukaryota; kingdom Metazoa; phylum Arthropoda; class Insecta; order Coleoptera; family Elateridae; genus Ctenicera; species Ctenicera cuprea. The sequence continues at coordinate 9,400,733 of OY284494.1, read as the reverse complement.
CTCCTTTCTTGTTTTTGTTTACAATTTAATAATATGCACATGATACAGCGTGTTTTAAGGATAATGAGCCAACCTCTGGGAGAGAATGGTAGGTACCAAAAAAAAAGCCACAGAAAGGTCCTATAAACATGGTTTGAAAACTGCGTAGCAGTAGGTGCATAAAATTTTGAAATTTTATAGGTAAATGCTATTTATTTTGCTTAGCATTTCTACTTATTTTTTGTCAACTGAGTAAGTACAGGGTGGCCTACTTTCGATGCAGTATATGGATAACTCTGTTAATACTAGTTGAAGAAAATCATTTACGTCTCTCTCATTGGTCCAATTTTTTATGACGAATGTGGTGAAAATAAAAATCGAAAATCTTTTATTTTTGAACTACAATTGAAAAATGAATATTTTATTTTATGAATATTTTATTTATTTTTATATTTTTTCTACCAAGTGCTATAACTCGCTTATTTCCAAACATCTATGAAAAAGCTATAAAGGTTTTAACTAATTTTTTTTTGGCAAATTACAGTGGTCTGTTGGTTTTTTTTATACTTGCTGTTTCCCTAATACATTTTTTCGAGTTTTGGCAAAGAAAAAAAAATCGCAGTGGGTTGGGCTTTTACCTCTTGTAACATTTAATATTCTTTCAAGATACAACTTTTTATCCTCCACACTATAAAAAAAGATTCATATTGGGCTACAAATAACACTTTTATAAAGGTGTTTTCAAGCAAAGTAGAACACATTGTATACCAGACTAATAGCACAACTGATTTTTCATTAAAAAAAATTATCTCAAAAATCGTCCGATTTTACGACGAAAAAATTACTTTATCATGAATAATACGACTTCTAAGATATATATATATATATTTTGCGAGTTTACATTATATACACAATATACTATGGCATATATAATTCTACATCATACAGGACGTCTCTCGCATCTCCTTTTCCATGTGTTTCTATGTCTCCAATCTTCTTCTTCCATATTTCTTGCTGTCATGGCCTCTTGTACACCCTCAATCCAAGTTCGACGTGGTCTTCCTCTTTTCCTTCTTTGAGATGGTCTCCATTTCAGTATTTTTTGTGGCTAAGATAAAAATTAAAAAAGTGTAAAATACGCGAAATGATTTGGCATTTATGTATTCATATAAACATACGTACAATAATACTAAAGCACTGCTCACATATAAAACTTCAAAATTTTAAGCAACAACTGCCAGTTATTAACAAAAAGCGACTACCCTTCCTTTTTCCAGAGGCTTTCTTTAACCCCATAACAATGTGTTTTCCTTTTGGAACCCATATTAATATGATTTTTTTTAAATTGTGTTTAGGGGTACAATTCACTCTCACAGGTAGGCCTATTATTTTTGTACCAACTTGTAATGAAATATCATTTAAACAATTTTTTCTTTGTCAACTTATACCATATGTTCAAATAGAAAAATATATATGGGTTGGTCATGGAAAATAAAATTTGTGTTTGCATGCTTCAGAATTTTAAATGTAAGAAATAAAAACGCTTTACAACACTTACGCCTCATTCAGTCGTTCACGACTGCCTGTATTAACATCAACAGCAAGACACGCCAGACGATAATAACACAAGAGGCAATGGTCCAATTGCACAAACGATTGTTAAATTTTTTTAAATAAATGATTTGGATATCAACAAATAATTAGGAGTAAATTATAACACGATCATTATTATGCCTAAAATACTTACAATTAACACATTCTTCTTAAGTTCTTTCTATAAGGCCATTTTTTTTCTTATTTAAAAAAAACAAACTTTACAAAAGATTGTTCATGGTTGCTAAGGTAATTGAACTTTTTCTTGATGTCTAGATCAAAATTATCTACTTTTAAATTTACAACAAACATACATACCTTCAAAAAATAAATTTAGGGTAAATTATTTGTTGATTTACAATCTAATTTTATTACATGAAAAATCGCTTTGGTCACAAAAAATTGGAAAAAATCATATTGAAAACATTTACAAAAAAAAAAATAAAACTAACTGTCTCAATTACCAATGTTGAAAACTGTAAAGTAAGTGTAAAGTGAAAGTAAATTAACAACCACAAAAAACCTTGTCGAATAGTACCTAGTATACATTTAGGACTTTCATATACTGATTCTCTATGCAACAGTCATAACGTATACAAAAAAAACTTGAAACACTAGAATCGAGATATAGGGGTTCTGGTTACCTTTCGTAGTTGAAATCAAGTTAATGGGTGTCTCTGGAACACTGAATTTTGGCTTTTAAATATGGCTAATTTTTGATTAAATGTAAGAAATAAAAACGCTTTACAACACTTACACCTCATTCAGTCGTTCACGACTGCCTGTATTAATACGACAGAAAGACACGCCAATCGATATTAACACAAGAGGCCGTGGTCCAATTCAGCAGCGTAGCAAGGGTAGTGCCAACAGTGCCCAAGCACCAGGCGCCGTCGTGAGAGGGGACGCAGATACTGTACATTGCGAAAATACTGTAAATAGTTCTAAATCAATGGACATAGATCAGTTACCTGCAGCCAATCTGCCATCTAATGAAGACAATATTATTGATACAAATATTTTAAAAGAAGGTCTTAATAATATTCCTATTATTATACCTCCTACTACACATAAAGAACCAATAGGAATAGCTAATCTACTTTCGTTTGATGATCCAGCTAAATGGCCACCTATTAACAACAACGTCAGGTGTTGTTTGATCGAACATGGACCTGAACAACTTCGAGAGGTGACACAATTTCCTACATCCAGTGATGGCAGACATTTGAGTTCAGAATGGTTTGACAAAAAACTAGCGAATGGTGAAACAGTAAACAGGAAATGGCTTCTTTACAGCACATCAAAAGATGCAATCTATTGTTTTCCATGTACACTTTTTACTTTCCTATACTTTCAGTATAGGGAAGTATTGATTTCATGCAAATTTTCAAAATCGAGATTTTGACGGAAATACATGTTTTGGGCTTCCAGGATCCTAAAAAAGTGGTTTTTAAAAAATGTCTGTCTGTGGGTGTGTGTGTGTGTCTGTCTGTCTGTCTGTGGGTAACGCTCATATCTCCGGAACGGCTGGACCGATTTCGATGTGCTTTGGAATGAGGAGGTATATCAAAAATTCATCGACAAAATAAGCTTTTAAAAAGAATCCGAAACCGGAAGCGGAAGTTAGACATGTTTTTTTGGTAGCATTTTTTTCAGAAACGGAATTTTGGAAATTTTAATAATGGAGATTAAAGAAGGCCTTAGGACAAATTAAACGATTTTTTACCGAACTCTCTAGCTTTAACATGGCGGCCGCTACGAATTTTTGAAAATTTCGACTTTAACGCCCATTTACTCAAAAACCAGTTATCTGATTGGAATCAACTACATCTTGTTTGGTAGCCCTTCAAGGGTACTATACCATGAAATATCATTAATTTTGAAAATATAAAAACGATCGCAATGACATCACTCCAAAATTTTTGAATTTTTCAAAAAAAAATTTCTCAAAAACTGCCCACACGTTTTTGTTTAAACTTTTTAAGCTGATAGAGCTGAGAATCTTCTACAATTTATTTTTTTGCGCATTGCTAGAATTTCCCTGTGACGCCCTCTGTGAATTTTTGAAAATTGAAAATTGGTACCCTTTTATTTATTTAACGGGGGACAATAAAATATTTCTGTTAAAGCAAAATAGCTCATCATTGATAGCAAAATCCGAATATCATAATATTTTTTCGATAATTTAATATTTAGGGGAGGTACTGTTCCCCCTCCCCCCCAAAATTTTCGCTACAAAATTAAAAATGAGCGAAACACTTCGCCTGGACTTTCCTATACTTATAAATTAACATTGTTTAATATTTTCCAACACTTTTGATATACACCTGTCTAGAAACGCAAAAGCAGTGTTTTAAAAAAAACTATAAAATAAAAAAAAAATTTTGGCCCCAACCGAGGCTCGCCCAACAACTACTTATGCAGGAAAACGGCAGTACATTCGAACACACCCGCATAACCATCCATGCTATTCCAAACCTGCGCGTTATCGTTAAATAAGTGCCTATTGAATGCGTGCGCAATAGAAATGCATAGAACGTTCAGAACTCTTCACTTCCGTACAAGAATACAACTGCTGTAGAAAGTATGTGAAATTCTTCTAAGGACAAAAAGATTATTAAGGGGCAAAAAATTCGATTTTTTGATTTTTTGTAAAAAGATTCTCCTAGAGCAAAGAAAAGAAGAAATCAATTTTTTAAGTTTGTTGCGAAAATTTTGGGGGGGAGGGGGAACAGTAGCCCCCCTAAATATTAAATTATCAAAAAAATATTATCATATTCGGATTTTGCTATTAATGGTGAGGTCCTTCACATTAACAGAAATATTTTATTGCCCCCCGGTAAATAAATAAAAGGGTACCAATTTTCAATTTTCAAAAATTCACAGAAGGCGTCACAGTGAAATTATAGCAATGATCAAAAAACAAAATTGTAGCAGATGCCGATCTCTATCAGCTTAAAAAGTTTAAACAAAAACGTGTGGGCAGTTTTTGAGATTTTTTTTTTTGAAAATTTCAAAAATTTTGGAGTCTTGCCATTGAGACAGTTTTTCGGTTTTCAAAATTAATGATATTTCATGGTATAGTACCCTTAAGGGGCTACCAAACAAGTTGTAGTTGATCCCAATCAAACAACTGGTTTTTGAGAAAATGGGCGTTAAAGTCGAAATTTTCAAAAATTCGTAGCGGCCGCCATGTTGAAGCTAGAGAGTTCGGTAAAAAATCGTTTGATTTGTTCTAAGGCTTTCTATAATTTCCACTATTCCAATTTCCAAAATTCCGTTTCTGAAAAAAATGCTACCAAAAAAACATGTCTAACTTCCGCTTCCGGTTTCGGATTCTTTTTAAAAGCTTATTTTGTCGATGAATTTTTGATATACCTCCTCATTCCAAAGCACATCGAAATCGGTCCAGCCGTTCCGGAGATATGAGCGTTACCCACACACCCACACACCCACACACCCACCCACCCACCCACAGACAGACATTTTTTAAAAACCACTTTTTTAGGATCCTGGAAGCCCAAAACATGTATTTCCGTCAAAATCTCGATTTTGAAATTTTGCATGAAAACAATACTTCCCTATACTGAAAGTATAGGAAAGTAAATATACTGAAAGTATAGGAAAGTAAAAAATTGATTTCTTCTTTTGTTTGCTCTAGGAGAATCTTTTTACAAAAAATCAAAAAATCGAATTTTTTGCCCCTTAATAATCTTTTCGTCCTTAGAAGAATTTCACATACTTTCTACAGCAGTTGTATTCTTGTACGGAAGTGACTAGAGTTTTGAACGTTCTATGCATTTCTGCGCAATAATTCAATAGCCACTTATTTAACAATAACGGGTAGGTCCGGAATAGCATGGTTGGATATGCGGGTGTGTTCGAGTGTACTGCCGTTTTACTGCATAAGTAGTTGTGGGGTGAGCCTCGGTTGGGGCCAAAATTTTTTTTTTATTTTATAGTTTTTTTTTAAACACTGCCTTTGCGTTTCTAGACAGGTGTATATCAAAAGTGTTGGAAAATATTAAACAATGTTAATTTATAAGTATAGGAAAGTCCAGGCGAAGTGTTTCGCTCATTTTTTCTCAAAATATATCTGTGTTCTCCGATCCTAATAAAGGGTTTTGTGATTGGAGACATCTGAGCCCAAGGATACCGGATCACGAAAACAGTCCCAACCACAGAAAATGCTATTTGTTGTGGAAAGATATGGAGAAACGATTGTCACATGGAAAATGTATTGACGACCATCTTCAAAAGGCTATTTCAGAAGAGGCGGAAAAGTGGTATCAAATCCTAAAGATAGTCGTAGATGTTATCATGTTCTGCGCTAAAAATAATCTGGCATTAAGAGGACAATCGGACATTATTGGAAACCCAAACTGTGGTATATTTCTAAATACAATGGAGCTTATAAGTCATTATCAACCTGTTCTTGTCGAGCATATTAGATGCATCAAAACAAAAAAATCGTCTATATCGTATTTTTCGCCGCAGATACAGAATGAAATCATTTCAATCATAGGAGGACAAATACGACGTAAAATTATAAAAAGAATAAAATCTGCCAAATATTATTCTATAATGTTTGATTGTACACCAGATATATCGCATAAAGAGCAGATGTCGCAAGTAATTAGGTACGTAAGAATAGAAAATGGAAAATTGTCAATTGAAGAAACTTTTATTGACTTTATCGAATCTCATAAAAAAACAGGCGAAGGGCTTGGTTTGGAAATTGTAAACAAATTAGTTAAAGATGAGTTAAAATTATCAGATTGCCGTGGACAAGGTTACGACAATGGTGCAAATATGGCGGGCCAGTACCGAGGAGTGCAAGCATATATTAGCAGTATGAATTCACTAGCAGAATTTGTCCCTTGCGCCGCTCATACACTGAATCTTGTAGGTGTCCATGCCGCTGAAGTATCTCCACTAATGATAACATTCTTTGGAATTACTCAAAATATTTTTAAATACTTTTCGGGATCTACATCAAGATGGGAAAAATTGCTCTTATCTATTAAAATTACTTTAAAGGGGCATTGTGAAACTCGTTGGTCTTCCAAAAAGAGAGCAATAACTTCACTTCATTTACAAATTGTTCCAATCTTCAATATATTGAAAGAAATGTGTAAGAATACAACTTTAAATGCAGATACGTTATCAGGTGCCAAAAATTTGATAAAACAAATAGACTTTAAATTTATTTGCCTCCTACATTTGTGGTATAATATTTTAACACACATTGACAAAGTAAATTTGTGCGTACAAGCTCAAAACCTTTCACTAAATAATGCGGCAAAATTAATAAAAGGTCTTATTGCATCAATATCAGAAATGCGTGACAATGGTGTTGATAATATTATAGAAAATTCAAGAAAAACTGCAGAGTTACTGGAAATCGAGCCAACTTTCCCCGACAAAAGGAAAATGAAAGTTAAGTGAATGGTATCAGAACTAGCTGAAGATGAAGGTAATCTTCTAACAGCAGAAGAAGAATTTAGTAGGGAATGCAACTTAGTATTTGACAGCATACTAAGTCAACTTGAATGGCGTTTTTCAAAACTCTCGCGAGTGTCATCTGATTTCGAGTTCTTGACAGGCAATTCACTATCCACCATGTCGTCGGACCATTTGAAAAAATGTGCAGCGGATCTTTCTCTAAAGTATGCAATCGATTTGGATGCAATTGAATTTTGTTCTGAAATAGAAACTTTTAAATATCATGCAGATTCTTTGTGTCTAAATTTAGCTACCGCTTCTCCACTGGATTTACTTCAATTAATTCATACAAATTCCCTTCTGGACGCTTACCCAAATATTGAGATAGCCCTACGCATTTTTTTAACTTTGCCAGTGACTGTTGCGTCCTGTGAACGTAGTTTTAGCAAACTTAAAATTATAAAAAACTATCTAAGATCAACAATGGGACAAGAAAGGCTAACAAATCTTGGGATAATTTGTATTGAGATTGAAATTGCCAATTCATTAAACTACGACAATGTTATTCGCGAATTTTCAACACAAAAAGCTCGCAAAGTTACCTTACTTTAATTACTTTAATTTCAATATTTTCATATGTATATGTATATCCATTTAGGACACCTATTATTTTTTCTATTCTTTTTGTGTAATTATTAGTTTTCCGTAATCTATAATTATACAGTGCTGATTTTGAAAAACTTTTTTTATTGTATTCAACATAAAAACATAAAATCTATCAGATAAGGTATCAGAAGGGGTACTTAGATATTTTACTTTTTAAAATTGGGGTTGCTAGCGCTTAGGGGTTGAGAGGTGGGTGGGTTACATCTCTAAATGATAATTTAATAATAAAAAAGGTCATTCCTCGAGCATTTTTCTGGAATATTTTTCTCAACGCTTTTATAGAATATATCCGTTACTTTCGGGAAGCACTATAATAAAAATCAAAAACCAGGTGTTTAACGTAACATTTCATTAACAATGTACTTACAAAAAAAATTAACATAGCTCTGTTTAATTTGGGACAGGGGGCGCCAGAATTATGTATCGCCCCAGGCGCAATTTTAGCTTGCTACGGCACTGCTGCAAGCGACACCTCTAGGGCCCAGGTCCCTTTGCAGCAGCAGCCACTCCATCCTGGAAAGCACCATCACCTGCCGGACCGATCAGGGTGCGGGGTTTCCATTCCTGAGAGCGCTACCGCTCAGGTGTTAAGACCCATATTGGGGGCTAGCTTGTTTACACCCCTAGAGCTCAAGGCTCTCATAGCAACTGCGCTTCTCCATCCTGGGGTACACCTTCATCCGCCGGACCCCCATCCGCCTGTTGATGTGAGGCTACCCGGTCAGAGAGCGGGGACCCCCTTTTACCTGCCGGTCTGGGTACCCCGGTCAGGTAGCAGGGTTCCATTCCAGAGAGCGGGCTACTGCCGAGATGTTAGGACTCATCTCAAGGGCTACACTTCACCTGGTGAAATCACTCACCCAGTCTCCGTGGTCCCAATTAAGGAAACCTTGAACTTCTCCGAAGAGAGGTGGGCGTACCAAGTTGAAATCACCGAAGTGACCGCTACAACGCCGACCCCGCACAAGGTGTCTTTGTTCACGCCTCTCACCTAGGTGAGGGTCCTTGGCCACCCTGCACACTTTACAGGACAGAAAGCTTATCGCATAAAATCCAAATTAGGCACAAAAAAATTGGTAATTGCACTCGGATGATATCGCAAGAAAACGAAGAAAGTCCGCCAAAAAAAAGGGCGGGGGTGAGGGGAAGGATGCTGTATTTCAATAAAGACGCACTCAAAGAAAGCTTAAATTCGTATTACACGTGTGTCAAAAAGTCGATCTGCGCAAGCGCGGTTTTCTACCGCCCTTCACTGTCGCCATCATCGATTCTTCGTTATTTCAAAGATGTATGAGTTTCGGGTTAAAATTCACAGTTAATTTGAGTGGTCCGAGAACTACAAAATCAATTTTGAGATTTCAACGGATGAACATTGTTTTGCAACTTTGCTATAAAATAGTGGATATCATAAATTCAGGTGACTGCTTCCAAAACTGGATGACGGGGATGTGGTGCTTTACTTTAATACAGATGTTTTCGAAAAAGGACCTGAACAGTTTAATTGAATAATAGAATTGAATAGAATTGAAAATAGATAGTGTTTGCAATTAAGAAATCCGAAAAATGAAAACTTTTAAAATTATTAAAACATTTCTTAAAGTTTCAATAATTTTCTAATTTTTCAAAAATTTACACATAAAAATTACAAAACTTCTAAAAACATGTTTGTAAATTTTTTAAGTACCATTCCTTTTATAATTTAAATTTTTTTATAATTCTCAAAATTCTTAAAATGGTTTTTTATTTTCAGGAGCTCCAAAATGTTCACATAAATTTTTTATTAAATTAAAAATTTTCATTATTTTCAAAAAATGTTCTAGCTTAGGTAGCTAGTTTGGTTTACACTGACAAAATACAAATATGAGATTAAAGAACAGAACCTACCTGTCGATGTAGGGCTGCTTTTCCTCGTTATTCATGGCCCCCCATAGCGGAGCCGTCTGGTGTGCCATCGCCGCATACCCCACGCCACGGTTACGCTCGCACATATCTTTGGTGTATATAACATATGGGTTAACTAACGAACATGGCGCCGACTGAGGTTGGTATGTCGGACAGTACAGCAAAACCCTGCAAAAAGTGCAAAAATATACCCGTAAACGGACTTAAGTGCATTAAGTGTGGTTCCGTAATACATCCCGGTTGTGTAAAATATATCAAAAACATAATTTCGATTGACGATAAATTCGTAAACTGTTGCAATGGTGATAGTGCTAGTGGGTCGAGCAAGGAGGAGGAGGACCACAACGAATCGTTCAACAGCGATGAAATTGCAAATATAAACTTTAATAAAGCTGAGCAAGTAGAAATTGAATATTTAAAGAAACTATTGTGTCATAAAGATATCATAATAAACAACCAAAAGGACAATATACAAGCCCTAAAAGAACAAATAATTTTGATGAACAGATTGCTAGAGCAGTTTTCTACTACATCAAATACAACAGCGCCCTCGCGCCAGTGCAATGCGACGAGACAGAGAACAATACAGGTAGGAGATCAAAATAATCAAACCTTCAGGATTACAAAATCACCAGAGAAAATTCTTCCATGCCCAAATATTACTATAACGCCATCTCAAGTTGAGAGTCCAGCTCTAAATGCAAAGTTAAATAATGTAATCAAACGGAATATAACTGAAACAGATGAGCAACTATCAAAAACACAGATGGGCAAACACGCCAATATTTGCCCACAAAATGCTAATGTGCTTGTCGAACCGATAACGAATCAAATGGTGAGTAATTCAATTCTACAAACACAATCAGCAATGATATGTGAAGAAATTATCGGTTTGGCTAAGAATGAGAATAAACAAGAACTCCCATCTGTATCAACATCGCAAGCAAACAATGGATGGTCTACCGTGGTGAAGAAAAGAAATGAGAAAAAAAGGGACAACAAACCAATCTTGGGATGTCAAATATCAGAAGATAACACTTTATTAAAAGCTGCTCCAAAATTGGCATTTTTGCATGTTTTTAGGTTGGCACCTAACACAAAATCTAAGGACGTGTTTAATTATCTTAAACCACATTTTCCAGAAGTACAATGCGAATCTATGAACTCAAAATATCCAGAAGTGTACACATCTTTCAAGGTTACAGTTAGCGAAATGAACCGCGCGAAGGCAATGGATCCTACTCTTTGGCCAGCTGGTACTCGCGTGAACAGATTTTTTCTCATGCGCCGTAACCAAAGTGATAACAACACACCTGCATGCAATTCTTTTTTAGAGGCAGCAAATCCTCAGTTATCCATTCACGGATAACCTCTAGTAACCTTATGCACTTAAATATACAATCAGTTACAAATAAAGTTGACTTGTTAAACATATTTTTAAGCGAATATCCCAATATCGATATTATTTCTATAAACGAACACTGGCTCCAAGAATTACAAGTAAACTCAATTAATATTGAAAACTTTGAAAAAGTGAGTGTTTTTTGCAGGAAACATAAATCGTATGGTGGAACAATGTTACTTATTAAAAAAAACATCAAATATGTCAAGTATGAGGAAGTTAATAATCTAAGTGTAGAGATGGACCTCGAAACCAGTGCAATGTATTTAAGTGATTCCAATTTAATTGTAGTATCTGTGTATCACTCGCCTTCTGGAGATTTTAATAATTTCCTGCAAATATTTGACAATATATGCGAGGCAACAATTGGACGTGGAAAGAACTTGCTGGTCGCTGGGGACTATAATATTAATTTTGCGTTGGATAGCAAACCAGAAGAAGTGAAAAAAAGAAAGGAATTTGAAGAAATCCTAATCTCGTGGGGCCTATACAGTACAGTACATGACAAAACACGCATTACGTGTAACAGATCTACTACTATTGATAATATATTTACGAACCTATGTGTCGACCTACAAGTGACGGTCATGGACCCAAATTTATCTGACCACTGTGCTATCTTCGCAAACTTACCAAAGTTATCAAATATTACTTCCCAGCAAAAGGAATACTTTGTATGCAGGCCAATGACAAAAGCTGGCTTGGAGAAATTCAGTCTAAAGATAAAAAATACAGACTGGGCTGACATCATGATAGTTCAGGGAGGCGAGCACAAACTTGATATATTTCTAAACCTGTTTATTGAAGCGATGGACAACTGCTTTCCAGAAAAGCGCTTGCTAAAAAAGGTCTCTAAATTGAAATGGTATGACGAAGAGTTGGCAAGACAACGAAATTTTCTACGATGCGTTGATACGATCAGGAAAACTGTAAATGATCAAGATATCAATATTATCTACAAGAGGCTTCTGGCCAATTATAGAAACAATATAAAAAAAGCTAAAATAAAGGCTAATGACAACCGAGTACAAGATGCCATCAACAAACCACGTGAGATTTGGAACATTATAAACGAAATAAAAAGTAATGATAAGAAGAAATTGGAATCACATCTTACCCCCGATGATTTCAGTTCGTACTTTCGTGATATTGCACATCTTCTCGTGGCAAACCTACCGGATCTAAAGATTTCAGCAACCGACCATATTCGAAAACATGTAATGTCCAATTCTTTCTCGTTCTTTCTGAAACCTTGCACTGAAAAGGAGCTGCTGCTAATTATAAATAACCTGAGCAATTCTAAATCTAAAGATATGGACCAGATCACCAGCAAACTAGTTAAAGTTACAGCGCCCTGGATAGCCAAACCGCTAGAGAACATAATAAACACCTGTTATGAAGAAGGGGTGTTTCCGGAGAGGCTAAAATTATCTAAAATAATACCGGTGCATAAGAAAGGTGACACCGATATTACCTCAAATTTTAGGCCTATTGCCATTACGTCAATATTTTCTAAAATAATGGAAATATCAATAAAGCACCGAATTATGAACTTTCTAGAACGCCATGACATTTTGTCGGATAACCAATTTGGCTACAGAGATGGCCTATCAACGAAGCACGCCATTATAGCAATAATAAAAAATATTATTAATTCATTTGAGGACAACGGGTTTACTTCAGTAGCGCTCTTAGACCTATCCAAGGCTTTTGATTGTGTTAATCACAACATCTTAATAGATAAACTAGAGCACTATGGAATACGGGGAACCGCTCTAAATCTACTGCAATCGTTTTTAAAAAATAGAAAGCAAGTTGTTTACTTTAATAAAGCATTTTCTGAGACAAACATAACTAACATAGGAGTACCGCAAGGTTCCGTCTTAGGTCCGACCCTCTTTATAATCTACATGAACGATATAGTGACTTCGGTAACGAAAATGGTGCCATATCTTTATGCTGATGACACTACGCTGGTTGCATCATCGCAAAATTATAACGACCTACGGTGTGTAAAAGAGGCAAGTTTAATTGAAGTTGAAAAGTGGTTTACAATAAATCGGTTAGTGGTAAACAATGAAAAAACTGCGGACATGGTGTTTACACTAAAAAACTTTAACAATACCAGTGAACATTCACAATGTGAAAAATTTTTAGGTGTGCATTTGGACACCAAATTAACCTGGAGTGTACATATACACGAAACAGCAAAAAAATTGTCAAAATCAATATTTATGTTAAGAACTTTTAAACAATGTGTTTCGTTAAATATTTTAAAACATTTGTACTTTTCGTATTTTCATTCACATATAAATTACTGTATCTTACTGTGGGGAAGTTGTACCCATAGCGTGAAATTATTTAAATTACAGAAAAAGGCACTCAGAATTATGACCGGTGCTAAAAATAATGATACCTGTAGACCAATTTTTAAGAACTTACGTATTATGTCATTACCGTCGCTGTATGTATACAGTTGTCTACTCTACGCCAAAGAAACTATTGATAAGCGCAAAATGGTCAAGGATGTCCATGATCATGATACTAGAAAAAAAACAACATCTACTTACCTTTCGGTCATTTATCAATAACCCATAACAATTTTGATTGCCTGTGTCAAAAATTTTATAATAAACTACCCATTGATATGAAAAATTTGCCGCATACCACGTTTATAAGAAAAGTTTATGAGGTTTTAATTGCTAATCCATTATACTCATACTGTGAATATTTTGAATTAAATATTATTTAATAACAATTTTGCGTGTACTGTACGTGTACCTATTTTGTGTAAATGTACTATATACCTTATATGTATTTTTGACTTGTGTATATACCTTTTTTTTTGTGTATCAATCACCAATAAATTTATTATTATTATTATTATATAACCGACCGATCCATTATAGGTACAATTTTGTATAAAATATAAAATCGAAATTAGACAATAAATTTAGACGTTTAAAGCTTTAATATTACGTTTCTGTAGCAACCAGGCGCGTTTTGAAGCTATGCACACTGAGAGAAATTTATTTTAAACATTGCTAAAAAAATATGTTATAGTTATTTACGTCATTAGTCCGGTAAAATAGATATTACGTACGAATAAGTAGTTAATTCGGACGAGGCAAAGCCGAGTCCGAATTTTATTGCGCAATGAGTATGTAATATCTGATACCGGACGAATGACGTAACGCATTTTACTTCATACTGAAACTAAAATTTAAAAAAATTATAATAAACCGAGTCTGAGAGGTGGGTGGGTTACATCTCTAAATGATAATTTAATAATAAATAAGGTCATTCCTCGAGCATTTTTCTGGAATATTTTTCTCAACGCTTTTATAGAATATATCCGTTACTTTCGGGAAGCACTATAATAAAAATCAAAAACCAGGTGTTTAACGTAACATTTCATTAAAAATGTACTTACAAAAAAAAAACATTAAATAATTAACATAGCTCTGTTTAATTTGGGACAGGGGGCGCCAGAATTATGTATCGCCCCAGGCGCAATTTTAGCTTGCTACGGCACTGGTCCAATTGCACAAACGATTGTTAAACGTTTTTTAAATAAATGATTTGGAATATCAACAAATAATTAGGAGTTAATTGTAACAAGATCATTATTATGCCTAAAATACTTACAATTAACACATTCTGCTTAATTTCTTTCTATGAGGCCGTTTTTTCTTATTTTTTAAAAGAAAACAAACTTTACAAAAGATTGTTTATGGTTGCTAAGGTAATTGAACTTTTACTTGATGTCTAGATCAAAATTCTCCACTCTTAAATTTACAACAAACATACCTTCCAAAAATAAATTTAGAGTAAATTAGATGTTGATTTACAATCTAATTTTATTACATCATAAATCGTTTTGGTCACAAAAAATTGGAAAAATTAATTTTCACTAAAATAAATTAAACAAACTGTCATCAAAACAAACACAATCAAAATAGTAACAAGTAAAAGGTGAAACCTACACCTCCATTTTAAGCAACTAATTATTTCCCGCTATTTACATGTTCATGGAGGAAAACGACATCCTCAAGGTTATGCAGGCAGAGACGGTTACAGGAAACTTTTCTGGGTCAAAATGAAAGAAGGTTACCCATGTGGAATTGGTAAATACTCCCTTGAACAATAGAATATCCAAGTTGCGTCTTCGCCGCATTGTTTCACAAATAAAACTGATTAATATAATTGATAACAAACAGCAATAACTCACCTTCCTACAAAAATTTGTAGTTTAAGCGCAACGCTGCTACACCACCCAACCTTCCCTACACAAATGATTATGAAGCTAGTGATCAAACATGGCGTCGGATGTATACAACAGAAACTTTTTATCGGTGGTGGGGATCGATAATATGCCGTTTCCGTTGGCGCGAAGTTTGAATTCAAATTTTACTTTTAAAAGTTTAAATATTCACGAAAAAGTCTTTTGACATACACATACACATTCGCTCGCAACACAAGAAAAGAGAGACATCAGCATATACAGAGTGTACTTTGATTACGCACCAGGGAAAATCAATGCATTTTTATTGAATTTCCTGCTTTCGCATTCACGCAATTTTCGAGATGCCTAGATATTTCAATATCAATCGAAGTGCCTCGTTAGTAATTAACAAGTGATTTATTGCTTTCATTTAAGTAGTAGCTTTGTATAGTAAATTCCAAATTTTTATGTACCTGGCGAATTATATGCTTATTTACAATTTCCCGCTAAAATAATTTAAACTTCAATTCTTTATCGGCTATAGGTACCTACCATACAAGGCCGCAACTAAAATTATTTTCACATTTGCCGAGTTTATTTACACACGTGATGAGGTCCGCCCCGCCGAGTATAATTAAATAATTATCCTTGTGTAATGTGTATCTAACGCTGCGATAGCAGGTATAGGGAAACCTCATGGTGGTAAAATTTCTCGAATTTCAACTATTTCTGATAAATTAGATGTGTTTCATTCAGCAGTTTAAAATTTGTGCAAGCATTGACAGTTGACAGTATGGCGACCATGCTACCTCGCGCTCGATGGTAGTTTCATCCTGGCCCGGAGGCGGTGGAGCGAATTAAATTTGAACAACTTTATCCCAGCAATTTTTTTTATTATTGAGAATATTCCACAGGCAGATGTCTACTAGGACAAGAAAACTTTTGGCTATAACAGATTCGTTTTTCCGTGACCCGGGGGGCGGTGGAGCGAATTAAATTTGAACAACTTTATTCCAGCAATTTTTTTTTATTATTGGGAATATTCCAACAATATTACACACGCAGCAAACATGAGCAAACATTTTAATTTAGTATATTCACTAGTTATCTATCTGCTCCACACGTAAGAAAAATTTAAAAAAAATTGTATTTACCTATACTGCGATGCTCCTTTTACTTGCTGCACTTCGGAATCAGCTAGTTTCGGATGTGTACCAGCACTAATATCTATAGAAGGTTGGTAAAACTCAGCTAGCCTGGAAGGTTGCAAATGATTTTTCTGCATGTTCTTTTGGACAACACCTGACACCTTTTCTTCAGAAGAAATCTGTACTTGTTGTATAAGTGATGATACATGGTTGCCATAAATTTGGTTCTTTTGGATATTGACATCTGTTGTTGCTATTTGGGGTGGGTTATCTTCACTTAAGTTGCGAACTGGCTTTGCAATAGCCTTTCCAGAGTAAAATACTTTTCCTAACTAATATTTAAAATATATTAGTACCTACATCAGATACATAAAATAACAGGTAGCTATTGAAGGTGTGGTTTTGTAAAATGACTGCAATTGATTTTATCAAGATTCGTTCAATAAAGTTGGTAGTTCCTGCCAAAATTTTATTTTGTAAAATTGCAGTCGAACGTTACCAAAACACTTTTAGTGGAGAATTTCCAAATGCTTGAATAAATGCATGACATATCTTACACATGACAGCTGGTTGTTGATTTTTAATAATCACACCATTGTGCACTATAATTCTTGCCTATACAAAAAATATGTGTACTTACATTTTGAATAAAGTTACGGTTAAATTTGGTGGGTAAACGTAAAGTCATGATGAAATAAAAATGAGTAAAAAACACAAAACAAATGTCGGGATATAAATAAACAGAAATTTTTACTATGGTGACTGATGATCTATGATAGGTTGATTGCCAATATTGAATTTTTACAACAAAAAAAACCACTTCAAAATTTCATGTAAATTTGTTTCTCAAACTTATTAATAAGATGTATTAATAGCAGTTGCTAATACATATACCATGTAGGTAATTTACAAATCATAAAAAGAATTTCCATATTAAAGAAGCACATTTTGACTAACATATTATACACATTTATTTTTGAATGTTTGAACATATTTACAATTTTTTATAGTTGTCGGTAGTTCATTATACTGCTTAAGACCATTATGAAACAAACTTTTTTAACTAAATTGGGTTCTTACAGTTTTAAGATATAAATTATTTCTAGATCCGGTGTTGTGGTCATGTATGTCCCTCACAAATACACAGTATTATAAAAATTTCTGGAAGAATTGTGTGCAAGATTTTATACATAAATACCATTGTGCCTAGTAGGTACTATCCTCAATGTCCTATTTTGTTTCTTTTGCAAAGTATTTAATTCTGAGCTATTTAACAAGAACAATACAATTGAACAATAGTTGAAATGGGGTAATATTGTTTTGTAAATAGTCATTTTTGCAAAAAAAAGGTGTAAATTTCCACCTATTACCACCCATTAAATTTGTTTTCATAGCCATCTTATTAATTATATACACAGCATGCATTTAAATGAAATCATAGTCGGCTTTGATATCATTTGGGGAGAGTTTTTAAGATCTTTTCATAAATATACAGGGTGTGTTTAAATTGGCGAAAGAACTACACGTGGCGATGTTGGTCATAAAATTCTGAGTCGAAGATCTTTCCTTTTCTCCTGGCGTTATCTTTTATATTGTCCTCCCATCCTATTCGGTGTCGTTCCCTAGGTCTTCGTCCTTCACTTTTTTTGGGTATCTATCATGTCCATGTACCACTGAACTTTTCTTTCTAGGTCTTCTGGATTTGGAATTTGGGAGTGTGAGATACCTCACGCGCACTTAGGCCACAATAGGTGGGCCCATTGTACTACCTCCCCAGCAGCTCTCCACATTGGACGTCACCCAAGCCATCCAACCTTTTGGATGTACTTGAGGACATCTGCAATTGGAGTGTTGCTGATTTTGGCCATGTTACGCCAGAAGTCCCCCAGCATGGATCCTCTGGTTGTTGCAAGAGCTGGGCAGTGACATAGGACATGTTCTGCCGACTCGTCGTCCTCGTCGCATGCACGACAGTTTGGGCTGTCCGCCAGTCCCATCCTGTGCATGTGTTTCTTCAGGGTGCAGCTGTTTTTGGCGAGGGTGCCGTAATAGCAGCCCTTGCTTGACGACAGCTTTGAGTGTTAACCCATCTTCGTGTGAAGCTTTTTATGGTTTCTTGGTATAGCATAAAGCTTAATGTCTTCAGGGATATGGGAACTACGGGTTCTGGCCTCCAGAGAGGTTGTCCGGAGGCCAGTCTCGCAATCTCATCAGCCTTTTCGTTGCCGTAGGTTCTGTCATGTCCTTTCACCCATACAAGGGAGACGGCATTATCTTTTGAGATATTGTCGAGAGCTTCACGACACCGCAGTACCACTCCTGGGGTGATTTTCAACTGCCTAGGACTAGTAAAGCGGCTCTGCTATCGTTGTAGATACCAATACGTTGGTTCTTGATTTGTCGTTCAAGAATTGCCTTTGCACCATGCATTATTCCCACTACCTCCGCTTGGAAGACAGTGGCAATTTTGCCTAGTGGTATACTCTGGCGTAGGTTTAGGTCATCGGAGAAAATTCCGGCACCCGTTCCATGCTTTGTTTTAGATCCATCGGTGAAGATGAATATGTCCATATGCTGGGTTGGTCCAGCATTCGCATAGACACTAAAGTGTATTAAAGGCATATTGTAAAGGAAGGTAGTCCACCATAGCATCCAGAAGAGGAATCTTGACGATTGCCTCATCCAGGATGCGAGTGTGTCTGCCTTCCTTGCCTGCTGTTTGCCACAGCCCCTTGTGGCGCAGCCTTAAAGCAGTCCTCACAGCTACTTCCTCCACAAAGAGATCAAGTGGAGGAAGGCATAAGATCACCTCTAAGACGGCCGTGGGGGGTATAGAATAAATATAGCATTTAACTAATCGAGTTCTTAATTTCAATGACAGGTCCCTAGAGCAGAATACTTTTTCATGTTTACAAACGCGCTTCTCGCTTTTTCTATTCTTACGATTATTTATTTTCGTTTTAAATCTACAAATTGGCGTCCCCGATGTTTCGTTTGGTTACAACCATAAACTTCGTCTTTTTAGTGTTTAGTGTTAGTCCATATTCTGCACTTATCTGGGTAACTTTGTTCATTATTCTTTGCAAATCTTCTAGGGTTTCAGTTATAATAGCGGTATCGTCCGCATATCTTATATTATTAATCGGTATCCCATTGACTTTGATCCATGCACTACGCCGTGATTATTATTAAGTAAATTATTTGAAACATTATTTATATTAAATTTTAGACTAAATTGCCATAAAGTGGTGTAAAAAATATCAAATTTCTATTTAGAATGACTGCACGCATTGAAATTTTTCTAGGGACATAATATACAGTTAATTCAGTTTTTATATGTCAAACTGCCATGTTCCATCTTAATTGAAATTCACGTTTGATGATATATACGATTTATAATTCGTATTAATTAATGGCAAAAATATAGAAGTAGATAAAAATAAAAGTGATATTTCCGGAGCAGGAGTTTTGGGCGACGCGACACCGTTCAGGCGCTGGACTTTTGAGCGACCGTCGTTTATGAGCCAGACGTTTGGGCGCTGGTAATAAAAAATCACAGATGTATTGTGGAAAAATCACTTTAAAATACGATTACATACTATACTTTTTTAATTAAAACTAAGTTATTTTGGCAATTATTGTAATAATAGTGTAACGTGCAGGGCGATTCGTTTGCGAAGCATATTATGTAAATCCCGCTTGCTATGATATATAGAAAGTAGTTTTAAGTTAGGAATAATTGTTAAATTTGGTGCTAGTCGATATAAATAGGAATTCGAACAGATAGAAGATACCTAAAATGTATTTAGGTACTATCACACCTACTTTAATGAATATTAAATTAACGCAGCTGGCTCCCAAATGTCCGGTGGACAATAGACCGGCGACCAAACAGCGTCGCCCAAACGACGTCGGTCAAACGGCAGCGCCCAAACGGCGTCGCCCAAATGTTGCGTACTGTGCTATTTCTACACATTTACTCGTTCTTTCTCACGGAGTTCAAATGAATCTGCTTGTGTAAATGCAGCAGATATTTTAGTCTGCGTTGATATAATCTATTAGAATCTATATATGAACTGTTGCCGCGACTAAACGCAGCATCGCGAGTTGGCAGACTGTCGCTATCCATTATAGTGTCAAAACAGTAACCTACTATTACACTACCATTTGTAGTGCCTATGAGTATCAATTTTTGTTGCTGCTCTTAGACTATTAACAAACCATACGCGACACTTAGACGCCGCTTGGGGGACGCCATTTGGGCCACGCCATTTGGGCGACGCCGTTTGGGTGCCGGACTATTGTCCGCCGAACGTTTGGGCCCTAGTTTCGTAAATTTAGTATTCATTAAATTAGGTAGGATAGAATCTAAATACATTTTTCGTATAGTTTATCTGCTCGACTTCTTTTTTATATTAGCGAGAAGCATCAGGTTCAACAATATTTCCTAATATAAAACTACCTTCTATCTATTATAGCAAACAGGATCCACATAGTGTGTTTTGAAAACGAATCACCCTGCATATTACAATAATAATACAATAATTGACAAATTAACTTAATTTTATTCTAAAAACTATAGTTTGTAATCGTATTTTAAAGTGGCTCTTTCACAATGCATATGTGGTTTTGATTACCAGCGCCCAAACGTCCGGTGCCCAAACGGCGGTCACCCAAAAGTTCAACGGCCAAACGGCGTTTCTCAAAAGTCTTGCTCCAATCAATAAATGTAGCAAACTGTTCGCATCCTGTACATAATATTCATGCGGCTATGTATCCGCTCTTGCTCTGCCCTCTGGTCATTTCTTGCTTGGTTTTTACCAATCACATGCAGTTTTCTTATGCACATAAGTATTTGCAAATAATATGGTGCTTAATGTAAGAACGATTTTCGGAACAATAATAAAACACAAAACTTCTTTAATTTATTTGATATATTGCACAATTTTATATTTACAGAAACCTTGGCGTCAAACGGAGCTGTTGCTTTTGAGGCTAATCGTATTTTACGAATGCTCCTTGCTCTGCACTCTGCTTCTTCTTCTACTCAAAATTCTATCGCTTTGTGGCCCTCAAAAAGCACGTTCGTCACATTAAAATGATGTTACAGTCACATATTTATGTTTACTTTCGTTCCGAATTAAAATTAGTAATTCCCAGAATAAATGTAAACTAATGTCAAAACCCAGAATCTTAATTTTTGTAAAGACTCTGTGTCATGAGAGGCTTGGTCTTGGTCTTGATCTGTTACAAGTCTTGTCTTGGTCTTGATTTTGAAGGCAAAACCAAGACTAGTCTTGGTATTGTCGAAGAAGCTATTTAGCACACATGGTACTGTGTGGTAGCTTTATAAATTTATAAAAATTAAATTGAATGGTTTTATTTTTCATATTATTATTATTCTTATTATTGTGGTTCAGGACTTTGGCCTTGATTGCCGTCCGTAGCGTCACTTCGACCCTTAATGGTTCTTTTGTAACTTGGGAGCCCTTTCCTTGTTTAGAGAAGTTGCAGGCTATTGACAAACCTTAATGTGTCTCTGGACTTTGAATCCCTTATTTCGGTAGGTGTCATAATCTCCTTTCCCAAAATATTGTTTACGGCGACGGGCAGCATTGCCTACCAACGCATAGGATGTTTTCTGCCATTTCTACTGCCTCATTACGTAAACGGCAGACTTGATCCTCAGCCTTACCAACCTTGAAGAGATGGTATTTTAGTGATGTATAGCCTGTAAATAGGCCAGTGATGGTTTTTAGTTCCATCTTACTGAGAGACAAAGTGTTCTAATAAGTGTTTAGCGTAATTACGTTGTTACAAGAATAAACACCCCCATAAATCCAATTACGCTAAACACTTATTAGAACACAATCATTCAATGACATCTAATAACACCATAAAATGTTTACACTTTTGTGATGACAAACGTAAGTTGGATATACTAGAAGCATTTCAAATTCATAAACATTTAAAATCTATAGCTTTAATGAATGAACAAATTGATCACTTAAATTCACCGTTATTAGACGTTTTGGAATGAGAAATCAAGTTGTTACCTAGACGCAGATATAGAAAACCAAGATCAAGTTATGAAGATTTATTGTTCCTATAGCAACACCGTTTAATTTTAATCTTGCTTTTGATAATGACGTGTAAACACGTTGAAATACATATAAAACTAAAATACAAAAACCTGTTGAAGTTAAGAATTGTTTTATTTACAATAAATATTTGAGGTAGAAAAATTTAATTTTCTAGATTTTTTTTATTTAAATGATTATTTTGATTCTTTAGATTAGAATAAAAACGAATTTTAAACCATTAACAAAATTAAGCAAGAAAACGATACTTTTTAATATCAACGCATTTTCTGGAAGTTATGTAATTTTAACTACGCCTTTCAATTAGCTAAAATGTCTGGGTAGGTCTCCGAAACGGATGGTGCAATTTTAATGAGGTTTGGAATGTGGTGGTGTATCAAAAATGTACCAAAAGAGGTGACCCCTATAGCAGCCCGTCCCCTCATAAAGAATGAATCAACACCGATTTTCCTTCCAGAATTTAACGAGGAAATAAGTTTTTTAAATAAACCAGAAACGTAAGTTAAACATGGTATTTTGCTACAATTTTTTTTTGGAAAACGTATTTTCCAAATCTGGAACGGAAATTTTATAGAAGACTTTAGAGCAAATCCAACGGTTTGTTTTTAAAACGTCCTAGCTTCAAATTGACGGCCAAATCAATTTTTTTGAAAATTTTTAATTTTTACTTACCGCCTTATTACTCAGAAAAAGTTGACAGATCGAGTTCAAATTTCCTATTGTAATAGCCCTATAGACATGTGCACAAAAATTTTCAAAAAACTTGAAACTATAAAGTGAAAAAGATTTTCAAAATTTTAAAAACATTTTTGCTCAAAAGTGGTCATACGATTTTTTAAATTATGTAAGCTGATAAGAACTATGTACCTATGTACTCCAAAACGAGTTAGGTTGGGATTCAATTTGATACTGAAAATGCTCTTGGGGTACACAATGTTATGAACTAGAGGAATTTTTTGACTTAAAACTGTGAAACGAAAAAAAAATAAAATTGACATTTTCAAAAAAATATTGCTTAAACGAATTTTGTGTGCTCATGGAATGGAACCCACAAGGTAGACGAGCTAGAGGGCGACCTCATATAACTTGGAGGAAAACGGTCAAAGAGGAAACAGGTAAAACCATCGCTCAGCTACGTGTCCTAGCGCAAGATAAAGAACAATGGAAGCAATTTATAGACAACTGATAATAATTATAACATATACAGGGTGAGTCACGAGTAACGGGACGGTCTCTGACGTGTAAACGGCACCATATAATAAAATTCTATTGTAGCAGTCTTGTGAAGGGCTGTAGAGACTACATTGTAAAAATATTTTCTAGTATACAGGGTGCTCCACAAGAGTGTGGCGTATCAAAGTTGCATTTTTTCTTATGAAACACCCTATATTTTATTGCATTTTTAGATTCTACGTAATAAATAAGATCAACTTTTATCAAGCTTTCTTATACCTAACTCTTACTGTTTTTGAGATAATTCTATTTTTATCAAAATTGTAAGGTTTTGAAAATAATTAATATTGGCAAAGTCGATCAATTTAGAACAAACTTTTTTTAACAGGAAGTACCGGTTATTTTACCTAATTGATCAATGTATTTAGTATTATTAAATACCCTACAGGGTGTTTGCAATATTACATTTTACTATTACCACATTCAAATTGCTATATCTTGTTTATTTTAAATACAACACCCTGTATTTTACTTATTAATCATGTTCCTATTTTAATTCTCTTTCGAACTGTATTAGGTTTCCCTATACCTAGATATTACAGTTTACATGATATTTACAAATTTCTTCAAAATTTGTGTTTAGTTTAGTTTATTTTCTAACAGTTTGTAAATTTGAATTTACCGAGTAGACACTAGACAAATGTCGTGTTCTTTCGGGAACCCCTCCAGAGGGTAAAAGCAGGTATTAAGATTGCAGGGTAAAACACCAGATACAAGTAAGATCTCCAAGACACCACTTGTGCATTATTTGTAAACGCTACCAATTTATACGTTATGTTAATAAATTGTTTTAATAAAAGAAAAGTTTAAAGTAAAAACAATTTGTAATGTTTGTCATTAAAACAAATTTACAATAATTCCTCAATCACCAATGCCATAAGATCCTCTCTTGGAATGAATAACATTTCATTTTTGTAATTTCAAAATTTTCAAAGCCTCAATACTATTATGAAAAACTGCCATTTAGATGACAGCAGTATGCTAAATAAAACATACTAGTAATTCATGGTTAACGAAGTATGCTAGTCTTATTGCAATTGTTTAATTTAATCTAGTATGCAGCTGTCACCTTTATGACAATTTCTCTTGATTAAGTGTAACACGTTTGAAATTTTAAAATTGCCACAATGAAACAATAGTAGAACAAACTTTTTTTAACAGGAAGTACCGGTTATTTTACCTAATTGATCAATGTATTTAGTATTATTAAATACTCTACAGGGTGTTTGCAATATTACATTTTACTATTACCACATTCAAATTGATATATCTTGTTTATTTTAAATACAACACCCTGTATTTTACTTATTCATCATGTTCTTATTTTAATTCTCTTTCAAACTGTATTAAGTTTCCCTATACCTAGATATTACAGTTTACATGATATTTACAAACAATAAAACCAACAACATTTAATCAATTTAATAACAATAAACACACAGAAATTATAAAAACTTATCATACAATAAAAGTAATTAAGAAAATACATATTCTTTAATGAAGTAAATGTTCAAAGTGATTGCCATTTTGTTCAATACAGAATCTAATTCTGCATTCAAACCATTTCCTAACATTCCGCAGAATGTCTGGTGTAATCGAAACAAAAGCAAGCCAAGAGAGGATCTTATGGCATTGGTGATTGAGGAATTATTGTAAATTTGTTTTAATGACAAACATTACAAATTTTGAAGAAATTTTCTAAATATCATGTAAACTGTAATATCTAGGTATAGGGAAACCTAATACAGTTCGAAAGAGAATTAAAATAGGAACATGATTAATAAGTAAAATACAGGGTGTTGTATTTAAAATAAACAAGATATAGCAATTTGAATGTGGTAATAGTAAAATGTAATATTGCAAACACCCTGTAGGGTATTTAATAATACTAAATACATTGATCAATTAGGTAAAATAACCGGTACTTCCTGTTAAAAAAAGTTTGTTCTAAATTGATCGACTTTGCCGATATTAATTATTTTCAAAACCTTACAATTTTGATAAAAATAGAATTATCTCAAAAACAGTAAGAGTTAGGTATAGGAAAGCTTGATGAAAGATGATCTTATTTATTACGTAGAATCTAAAAATGCGATAAAATATAGGGTGTTTCATAAGAAAAAATGCAACTTTGATACGCCACACTCTTGTGGAGCACCCTGTGTACTAGAAAATATTTTTACAATGTAGTCTTTACAGCCCTTCACAAGACTGCTACAATAGAATTTTATTATATGGTGCCGTTTACACGTCAGAGACCGTCCCGTTACTCGTGACTCACCCTGTATACCTATTGCAGTTGTTTAACTCAATGTATACAGTTGTAGTTCCCGTTTATTTTCTTAATCCTTATGTTATTTGTTTTGTATAACCCTTATGTCCCCCTCGGGGAATAATGGGTACTAATAATAATAATAACAGAGCTAGCGATGAGCCAATTTGGTTTGCATCCCAATGCGTTAATTGTTTTCAGATATGTTCTATGATTTTTGAAAAATCAAATTTTTAATAAACAGGGGGTCGAAAAAATGTATATGTTTATGTATAAATTGCTCATAAGTGGTAGTAAGATAAAATTCTCAACACACATTAGAGGAGTTAATTGTTCCCCTCAAATTTAGGCGAACGAAATGGTCCCGTTTTTAGTTTCCTTTAATCTCAAGGACTTTTTTTAACAAAAATTCGATTTTCTTTCTCACAGAAAACTTAGAAAAATGTCTGGTTGCTAAATACAATAGGACATGCCCATAAGCAGCTCGCACTTACCGAGCAAGCGGTTTTAAATAAAGCAAACGGGACCAAGGACATTACGCTACAGCAGCCGCAAGCAGTGAGGTGGAAGCTCATTGTGACTGCACCTCATATTATGTCTTAGTTGTACAACCCGTATCTATACGTGTTGCATTTGTCCTTTGCTGAGTAATATCAATGTGGGTTTGTTTTGTACCGCTACTGCTGTGAGGCTACAACGTTGTGAACATAGGAAAAGCAAAGTTTCGCAAGTACAGGAAAGTTTAGGCAAAGTGCTTTGCTCATTTTTAGAATTACTTTTCTGATATCGGAACAGAAAATCATGACTTGATTACAGTTTAAAGTATTGCAAAGTTTGAGAACTCTTGATTTAGGTATATTCATTTAGCAACTTTGTTTTTGAATACACACACCTGAAACTAGATTTTTGATTTTAAGAATGCTCCCAATTGATTACAGTGCCAGACACATTCGCTGCTGTTTAGCATTTACTGACTTTGCCAAAAGTCATTAACTTTGTTGTCCATCTTGTCTGCACTACATACAAAAAATGCCCAAGTCTTAATTTTAATTCTAAAATTTTATACCGTTCAGTTCAGTGCCTCTTACACCTCCACTTACTGCCAGCGAGACGACAGCAACAGCACAATCATATTCTACATGAATACATAAACACGACACACACCAAGTCAAATTGAAAGCATTAAAGGCAAGCATCATATTAAATGCTCAAACTACGTCCCTAAATTTAAAGTCCAGTTACGAGTTAATCAAAGCTACTGCAAATTCACCCTGTTTCTGGATTCCTACTCTACAGAGTAATAATTTTAACAATAAAAGACGAATACAGTAACCAACCAACTGATCACAAAACACAAACGATTTCATAAATACATTTTATTCGAAAACCATTTATAATGTTATAAATTATAATTTTGGATAATTTCTAAATGAATCAGATCATTATTTCTTGACAGTTTCGAACAAGACTACAATCTTTCCACAATCTTAATTAGCTAACTGACAAGCACAAACGACTGAACATACATTGACTACATTCTAAATACGATACTTTGCAACGGTTTTGTGCTGTTTGTGGTTGGTATGTAAAGTTGGTCAATCTGTTTATTCTTGCCAATGTGAACTTCAAAAAAATTTAGTTAATAGATTAAATCTTATAAACGCCCACTTATATTTTAATCTACATATTTTAGAATAAAAATATACAATTACAAAATTAACTTAATAAAGTAATACTAGCACTATATGAAAAAATTCAAATTCACCTTATAAAATTAAGTCAGTATTTTAAAAACACTAGTATGTTGATTAAATAAATATAATTTTCAATTTTAAGCATCTTCTGCTTAAGAGAGTTTTAAAGCTATTTGTATAGTTCACACTTTATTTCTTTATTGACCAAGTGATTACAATCTGTATAACCAAATATGCCCTGAGAGCTTTCGATATTAGTGTTTTTAAAAAACTTTCAATACATAAACTAAATTGCAACATGATAGTTATCTTATCAGGTGCCATATTAAAATTTGCACATTTTTGAATTTTAGTTTGCATGTATTACATAATATACAATCAACCAAAAGACCGTACAAAAATACTGATAGTAAAAAATATCATTCTGTAAATGAACGTGAATAGCAAAAACTTATATGAACACCTTGAATCTCAACCAAAAATGCACTCCTGTCATTAGTTTTTTTCTCTTATCATGTGGATAAATTACTCACCAAAAACAAAGAATTGTTCTCCAGTTACGGTTTAGTTTTCTTATTTTTTTTTGTAAAATTATATATTATGACAACTTGATATTGATACCATAAAAGTTTTATTTTTTTCCTCTTTTTGATTTGCGTGTTACAATTATTGGCTTCTCTTTCTTCGCCACTACTGCAGGTTTCTTCGAAGAAGATGCAACAGCATGTTTTACAGTTTTCGTATCTGAAATACATTAAATGCTTTAATATAGTTGTAAAAATAATCAATTAGAAGTTCTTAAATAAATTAAGGGAACAAAGAAATACAACAACGATTTAAATTTTTAATTTAGGCTTAATGTAATAAACACATTTTTACATGAATTATTTGTTAAAACATCTTATATACTTACTTTGTTTGGGAAGTGGTTGTGGTTTAGGTGGAGGCCCAACGGGAGTTTTTCTAGCTACCTTTGCCAAAACTTTAGCTTTATTCTGATCAATTACGGGACTTGTTTTGATAGAATTTTTTGGTGGTTCCTGAATTCGTCTCTTTGCAGCTCTTTCAGCACGACCAACATCGATCTTTTTAACTTTTGCAGACAACGCTCTTTTGAGGACAGTGGATTTCTTTACAGGCAGAGATTTTGGTTTAGAAACAATCTTTCTAAGCTTAGATTGATCTGGTGATTTTTTTATGCCGCTAGATTGAGAAGCAGCCCTTAATGGAGTAGAAGCTTTACGTTTCACAGATTTTCGCTTTTTCAGCTGGCTTTCTTCTTTGTATAAGGATAAATCCACTAAAATAATAAATCAGTTTTGTTTCAAAAGAGAGTAAATATAAAAAATAACTTACAACCGTCAGGATGTTCTTCAGTTAAAGATGGAGGTGTAGCATCGCCTTTTTCAACTGCTAGTGCTCTTTTTAAAATGCTGTCTGTCCGCACTCTCTCATTAGCAGGCAATTTGTATTTTCCTTTATCCACACGTCCCAAGTTTAAATTCGTGAGGATACAATCAAAATCTATTGAAAAAGCAATACTTCAATGCAAGTCATATAAAAAATAGTTTTAATTCTTAGTTATATTGCACGGTTGAAACTTATTTTTTTCTACAGAGTGGCTAGGAAAACCCCGGCCACTTCTCTTGCGACGGTCAAGAAATGGTGCTTTACTAAAGAAAAATTAAATTAAAATACTGGCAACAACGCAGAATCCACGACGTTTTGGTTGTTTTGATTTAATATGGGGCGTATTTAATAACTAAAACGTCTTGGATTCTGCGTTGTTGCCAGTATTTTAATTTAATTTTTCTTTACTAAAGCGCCATCTCTTGACCGCCGCAAGAAAAGTGGCTGGGGTTTCCCTAGCCACTCTGTAGAAGTGTAAAGGTTAACGTAAAAAGCAAAAGAATAACTAATCACAAAAATGTATCCACATAAGGTAAAATTTCTACAGATGACGATGATTTACAATAATTCAGGGTACATAACTGAATCTCCACACTTAGGCCCATTGTGCTCATGCTTAGGTAAACTGGGTTTCATTGAACAGGTTGGTCGCTTCAGCAAAAGACCAGATCCTGTTCAATGATAATTCCTGAATTTCACTTGGCTCTGAAGGAGGGAAAGCCAAGCATACCTGAGTACAGTAAAGTGATCGCATATGATCTTTACTTTACATCTTCTACAACGTGAGCTGTTAAGAGCACCGATAGTGTGGTGTTTCTGCAGGTGATTGTTGTCAGTCAGTAGGACTGTCTCTATTCTTATTTTTCTTCTGTTTAGCCCCAGAAATTTAGTTGTTCTAGGTGTACAATTCTATACAGGGTCTCCAATATAAGGGACCCATGCACGGAGATTTCGTAAACCGTAAATAATAGAGATTTGGTTAAATGAAAAGATTTATTTAGCATCTCAAGTGCTACTATGATCCACATTCAAATCCTAGAATTTTTGCTTAATTTTCAGCACAGACTAAAACTAAAATTTTGAGTTTTTGCTTTTTGTGTATAATTTGGTTATTAATATTATCAAGCGCAAAGCGGTTTAGACATTATTAAGACTCTTTTTTCCACAGATTTCAAATCTGAAATTAAAATGTTTATAGGTCATTAAATGTTCAAGATATTGACATTAACTTCATATGTCATCATCGGAGAGAGCTCTTTTTCTCGTTTTTTCTGATATAAGGTTTACGGGTTTATTTTCACAACATAACAATTGTAAACGAAAAACTATTTTCTCATAGTAGGCTGTGAAAAACTGCTTCCTTCTAGTAGGCTGAAAATTAACCCTTTATGAAGCCTCTGTATGAATTATTAAAAAAAGGCTGTGCGTGGAATTGGTCTACCGACTGCCAACGTGCGTTTAATGAAGTAAAAAATATTTTAATGTCATCGTTAGTATTAGCTCATTACGATCCGGAACGTACTGTAAAACTGACAGTAGACGCCTCACAGTATGGTGTGGGAGCGGTGATTAGTCTTGTGTATAATAATAAAACGGAAAGACCAATTGCATTCGCATCTAGATTGCTAAACTTGGCAGAGACAAAATATTCTCAAATTGAAAAAGAGGCGGCTGCGATCATTTTCGGGGTCAAGAAATTTTTTCAGTATCTTTATGGTCGGAAATTTATATTAATCACCGATCACAAACCTCTGCTATCAATTTTTGGGAAGAAAAGGGGCATTCCCGTGTTAGCCGCAACGGTGGGCACACATTTTGTCTGCTTTTGATTTTGATTATGTTAGTTCGTCTAGGAACCAAGCGGACTGTTTGTCACGTTTGCCAGTGGATGATCCAGGCAGAAATGTTGCGGATGAAAACTCATATTATCTTAATTGTATAAGCAATTCGAATTTACCTATAAATTTTAAACAAGTTAAATTAGAGTCGAGAAGAGATCCGATTTTGTATGTAAGAAATGGTTGGCCCAAGGGTAAAGTGTTAGATAAGTTCCAACCATTTTATGTTAGGAGGAATGAGATTACGATCAAGCAAGATTGTCTCATGTGGGGGTATCGAATCATTTTACCTGAAAAATTTAGGACTCGAGTTTTACAAGAAATTCATTCATCACATATGGGGGTCGTAAAGATGAAAGGTCTTGGTCGATAGTATGTGTGGTGGCCATCCATGTATAAACAAATAGAAAACATTAGTAGTAGCTGTGGGGCATGTGCTGCATTTCAAAAAGCACCGCAGAAGGCGTCTTTAATCCCCTGGAGTTGGCCCCAAAAACCATGGTCACGCTTGCATATTGCTTTTTTAGGTCCGTTTTTTGGTAAATTTTTTTTCATAACTGAGGATGCCAAGTCGATATGGATTGAGTGTTTTGAAATGGCACACATTACTACAGCGGCTACTATAAATAAATTGTATGAAACATTTTCTCGATTTGGCCTACCCCAAGAAATTGTAAGCGATAATGGAACACAATTTATGTCGGAGAATTTTCAAAATTTTTGTTGCAATGTGGAATTATGCACATTACTGGAGCGACTGACCATCCAAACGGTTTGGCGGAAAGTGGCGTAAAAATTATTAAAAACGTGGTGTTAAAAGCAAGAAAGGAAAGTAATTCATCGGATTTTGCTTTTATAATCAATCGATTTTTATTCCGTTATCAAAATACTCCCCATTCGATAACTGGGGAAGCCCCTGCAAAATTATTAATTGGCAGAAAATTACGTTGTAATTTAGATTTATTGTTACCCTCGACAATTACAATAGTAGAAAGTAAACAAATGTTACAAAAGAAATATTTTAATGGTAAAAGAAATAGTTTTTGCAGTTGACGAGGATGTATGGGTGAAAGATAATAGAGGGAATAAGCCAGAATAGGTTAAAGCAAAGATAATTTGAGTTCTCGGTAGTAGAACGTATATTGTTAATGGGCAGAATGAGATGGAAAAGGCATTTAAATCAAATAGTTGCTCGAGCTAAGTCAGCCAATTCGCAGAAAAATGAAACTGCTGAGCCTCTAACAATTATTCCGCCATCCAATACAATTTCTGAAAATGTAGTTCCTGATATTACGAATTTGGAAGTTCATGAAAATGAAAATAGTCGAGTTTCAAGACGACGTAGTCAAGTTTCTTGTCCGGATAGATTGCAAGTAGGGTAGTAGTAGTAGTTAAAAGGATTTATGTAATTGTTTTGTAGATTTTAATGGGGGAGATAATGTAGCGTATTGCCCTAGCCTTGAAGGTGCATGTGAGGGTCCAGTGTTTTTCTTTTTGGAAATGTATGGCAATGTGTGTTAGTTTGTTGTAGGGTTATGGTTATATCTCGTGCCTCACTCATTTGGGAGATATTCTAAAGACTGGTTCTGGGCATATTAAGGAGTCCTTAGCCCCAGCAACAGCCAAGACATAGACTTCTTATTTCCCTCAATTCCACTATGGCCAGGAACCTACAGAATTTTCACATAGTTCTTAGCAGAACTTTTATAACCTCTTCCAAGGTTTTCGTTTGCACAGACCGTTATTGCAAACATATCAGCACGGAAGGGAGTTGAGTATTTTTCCAGAGCAAATTAAGTTTAATCATGGGTTTTTCTCCAGCTCCTGCTAGCTCCCTTGTGACCCACCCATAAACCATACACGGCCAGTGGACTGAAGGAAGGATAGTTCTCCCAATAAGAATAACCAATGAGGATATCGTATGATTTGTCAAACGGATAAGTAGGAAACTATACCAACACTTCCCATCTGAAAGATGGAATTAATCGCCCTTAATCAGGCAACTCTGATATGTCTTATGTTTTCCTGTTTGGGTTTCAATTACTCTATGTGGCTTTGCCTGTATGCCACTGTAAGGGTTTCGGCCTCTACCAAAAGGTAAAGCGGCACGAGCTCAAACAGCACCTCCATGGTCACTGCTAGGACTGTACACATTGTTGTCGTTATACAGAGACAGGCAATCGTTTGCAGGAGAGAGTGCTGTACTTGTAGTAGCTACTTCAATTGAAGACCACCATACAAGCTGGAAGTGACCTTTAAACTACCCTACAACTCCCCTTTTACAACAGTACGAAACTACAGAACTCAAAGTATTTGGCAGGTGTAGAAATTCTTTGAACTAAACATACCTGTGTAATCATAAAAATCTGGTGTATAAATTTCCTTATCATTCTTGTCCTGAGAAAGCCAACGAATTCTTATTCTCGGCGAGCTCTTATAAATGTTTTGTACGGCTTGGCAGACATAAAATCCACCCTCAGAATTACGAACTGCTAGGAATTCGTTTCTATAAAATTAAAATAATTACAAGCTTCAAACTAACACTCCATATCCATTTTATATTTTCATTATTCAATATTGTAGTACCAAAAGAATTTTACAATTGCCAATGACCATTTACTACCAATATCTGTTGTTAAACATGTACTAATGTCACGGGAGGCGTCATTTTCAATTTTACACAACTTTCTTTACAAACCGTGTGCCTTGAATACCTTACCATGCACTGAAAACTCAACTACATTAGACCCCACACAACCTAAGTTTAAAACAGGCTAAAAAAAAAATATAAAAAATAAAATAATGCAATAATTATGGTTACTTGTAAAAGATGATAAGTTTATCATCACTGTTCTTATTTCTTGGTGTGGTGGCGCTAATTTTTGATATCATTTCCACCTCAGGAAGGGGGCTCTGGTACGGCTGGGTTCTAGTGCGAGCTCTCTTAGTTTTTCCTCCAGAACTTGGCGACTTCTGAGTGGGCAACTTTGTTTCAGCTTTCGAAGATTTTGAAGAATCGAGTGTTTCAGGTTTAGGAGTTTTAGCTTTTCTTATTGGAGTTCTTGGAGTTGTTGCCAACTTTAACGTTGATTTTTGATTAATCTGTAACATTCAAACAAAATTTTAAACATCACTAAGTGTTACTTTTCTGTTAGTACTGTAACAATACAAACTGGAAAACAGTTTGATAACACAGTCTATTGAAAAATGTTTTGTTTGGTATTCATGACAAAAAAAAACTAACGGTAAATTACCATTTTAATTTTCTACAGTAAGATCAATAAAATTATAAGAAGGTTTGGCCAAGGAAAACAGATTCATGTTACTACAGAACTCGCTATAGCTCATTCTGTAATTTTTCACACTCCTGTTGGAAACACTAACTAGCTTCCCAAACTTGTTATAAAAATAACTATTTAATATTGTTTCTATATGACAGTTCGTATAATGAGTTCTGACATTAGCTTTGTTTTTCATGACCAAACCTCATCTACAATTTTATTGGTAATAGTATATAATACGTAGACTGCAACTTCAATATTGAAGTAATCAACTGTAGTATAGATTGAATATTATTGTGTGTGAACTGTGATAAACCAGTAATTAAAGCAATTTCTTGCAAAACAATAATAAATTTAAACAGACCTGTTCCTTAGGCTTATTGTTAATTGTTGCAGTTACATTAACTACAGAATCTTGAGATGCTTGTGCCTCGGGTAAGCTAGTGCTCATTGTTTGCTGAGTTGGTTGCACTGTAGCAGAGCTAGTAGCAACTGCACTTGTAGTTCCTAATGTAGGTGTTGCTGCTGCTGGTGCTGCTGCTACTTCTGCTGGTGCTGCTGTTGCTGGTACTGCTGCTGCACTTGATGGTGTGACAGTAGACAATGTTACATTTGAAGAGTTTGCGGGATTTGAAGAACTAGCAGTGTTTGAAGAACTGGTAGCATTTGCTGAACTTGCAAGTCCTGTTGATGTAGAATTTTTATCCGACAATGCAGATGTGCTAATTACCTCCGAAGATTTATTTACGTCTGCAATCTGCTTTTGTTCAGTTGATGAAACTGTTACATTACTTGTAGGTTTTTCAGGTATAGTCTTGGACTTTTCAGGCGTTATTGATGCTTGAATTTGCGGAGGTGCAGGAGGTGGGGGCGGTGGTGGTTTATCCTTAATACCCGGTGTAGAAATATGATTTTGTGGAGGTTCCGGTTTGCTTGTTGTTTTCACTTCTGGAGTTCCATTTGATTGTGGTTTTTCTGAAACTGATTCCTGTGGCGTGGCAGTAACTGCTTGTGGTTGTGAAACCGATGGATTCAGCGTAGTTGTCACATTCGTTGGTTTGTACGAGTGTCCGAGATTAGCTTGATAGTTGGGATTATAGGTAAGATTTTTTGGAGGGTTACTAAATGTTGTTGCAGGTGTGTGCGACTGACTTGGATTTGAAACAGGATGATTACTTACAGGAGCTGAATGTGAACTAACAGGTGTGTTTCCACTTACTGGATAGTGTTGAGAAGAAGCATTAGGTACGCTCAAAGAATAATGATTTGCTGAGTGGCTGGTGCCATGTGCATTTATATTAATATGGTGTGGAACACTGTGTGCATTTGAATGTGCGGGATTGTGTACGTTGGTGGAACTGGGTGCATTATGTGGAATATTAACAAGATTTTGGGGTATATGGCTCATGGGCTGACCGTATGTTGTTGGAGCACCTTGGGGATGCATAGGTTTATTTAACTGCGATGGCACTGGAGGATTTTGAGCTCCAGCAGGCGTCAGTACAGGTTTCAGTGCTGAACTCATTTCGTCAAAATTTGTTATCTGTAAGTTAAAAATATGCATAAAGTTCCATAGAATTGAATAACAAGATATTTTCCCTAGCAACCGCCCAAATACAGTTTATTATAATAGATTACAGGCAAGTCAATGCAATGACAGCAAATTGCTCAAGGGCAAACAATTTTGCATTGTTATTACATGCTGTTTACAACTAAGTACCAATACATTCTTGTACCTCGCGAAGATCAGTTTCTCATAAGTAACGCATATAATTACATAGCGTGCGCCAAAACCGTACAGCTTGCGTGTATTGTTTACGCTTACAGAAAACAGCTTGGGGGATCATAAAAATACCAGCGTTGAGGAACAGATGAAAGCGAATCTATCACCGAAAAATACTTACATGCACAGTTTACACACTTAGCCACTAATTATTTTTGCTATTAACTTACCTTTGTAGAGCATTTTAAAGGGTATATTTAATTTCACACAACAAATTCTATCGGGCAGTTATGGCGTCTAACACCTATCACACCGGTGTTGCCGGTCATTAGACCACAATTTTACCTCTCACTTGGTGTTATGATTGTTCGTATCTTCTATCTCAAATAACATCAACTTTGGCAACGCTGTTTTGAAATTGAACAACCATACTAAAGGCTGTTTTTGACTGTACGATTTTAACAAAACACTTTCACTGAAATTGTTTTGACTTTTGAAGCATTTCTTAACTATTGTCAGAAACGTAGAAAAACACACATAATAGAGGGCGTTACTAGTGTAATTCTCCTTTAGTAGTAATAGACTGATTATGCTTGCTTAAATAAGTGTACCCAAGTCGGCCATCTTACAAGTCTCGTACTCTCCTCATAGCGCATTGCTTCCCCATAAAACAAGTAAAATAGTTTGTATCTTTACTACATGTCAAATCTTAATTCGTTTTCGTACGCACTTACCGGAAGTGTAAGAAATACATTGCATTATAATAGTTGGCTAGACAATATGTGACTGCAAAATGGGCATTTACTTACTGACTAATTACATAACCATGTTTGACAATTTGACATGTGGACTATAGTTTGTGTCTCAGCTAATTTTTGTTAACAACCTGCTCAAGAAGGCAATCTTTAGAAACTTATTACAATACTAAGCGAGACTCGTAAGATGGCTGCTTTTTAG
This sequence comes from Ctenicera cuprea, assembly GCA_958336395.1. Lineage (NCBI taxonomy): Eukaryota > Metazoa > Arthropoda > Insecta > Coleoptera > Elateridae > Ctenicera > Ctenicera cuprea. The sequence goes on along the minus strand of OY284494.1, from coordinate 9,363,864 downwards.
GTACACTTTTTGAAAGTGAGGACTGTATGCATAGTTAGTCTACTATTTCAAGGTATGTGACTATCGTACAGTACGATTTTAAAAAACCTTAATCAAGGAGAGCGGTGAAAACAAAACCGAATGTTCAAATTGATACAGAATTTGCGTTATCTGTCATTAATTTCAGAATAATGGCATTTAGAAGTTAATCAATGACACGCAATGGTTTTTCCTCGGCTCCCATGATGAAGTTGTTTTTATTGTTCGTATAATATCAACAGTACTAAAGTTGTGGAAATACACTAAGTCACAAGATAAAATAATGTAACTTTTTTAATTACCTTTTGCATATGTATTATTTTTCATACAGTTTTCTGATGTAGTTATGTAAATATGGCAACGAATTTAAAATAATAAAATATCTTGTTACCACATTTAATTTTCTAGTAATTATCTTTCTCAAGCGGTTTACTATAGATAGATAGAGAAGGAATTGTGACTTAGTGTATTTCCAGGATTATATGTACTTAATATTTGTATATTTACTTTTGTTCACTTATATTTGAATACATACATACATACCATATGTTCAAACAAAAAATAAATAAGAGTTGGCCATGGAATATAAAATTACTGTATTTGCATGCTTTAGAATTTCAACAAACAAAACATAATGTCATTTAAAATGTTTAGGTTAAGTTTGTCATTTGTAGTGACACTGACAGAGTGATGACAATTAATAAATTAAAATAAAAGTTAATTTTTTTGTGAACACTTTCTAATGAAAAATATAAAACGTCAAGTTTTAATTTTATAATCGTATTCTCTATACAAAAATACAAAAAAGTGCTCTTGTTGAAAGTCGCTAAAGCCAACCGTTTTCGAAATAATTCACTGTTTCGGTAAAATCACGTTGCCGCAATGCAGTGGCGTGGCGTGACTTATTCGGAAGTGTAATCGCAAAGAAGGAAAGAAAACTAAATATTTTAAATGTTTTAAATATGAAGGGCGTACACTTTGCTTTTATGCAAAACTTCGGCTGGTAAATGGTACATGATTGTTTAGTCAATAAGTCTTCTAAAACACATTATTCTTTATTTTATTTATTTATACACAATACAATACCTATAGATAACGCGCGAAACAATTGAAATAATTAAAAGAACGGGATTGGTACAAGTACTACAAATTAATTCAAGTAACCGCTGGCAGTAGCGAATACATGGGTGCATCATTCCGTCTAGGCCGCATTGTCGGGGGAGGAGAGTACGTATCAGCGCTAATCACTGACTTTGCTCTTTTGGTGTAACCGCAGCGATTTGCGATTACACGACAGCATTATTATCTGCTTGGCGCTTTCTGTTCTGTGAACAGAACAGATAATTTACAAAGTTCTTAATTATTTAATATAGCTAATTATAATTTATTAATTTATATTATTTGTTTAAAAAATGTACTTTTAGTTTTTCAACTGTAATCGCCGATTAAATATTTAAAAATCAGAATATTTTACTGAAATTTTTGTAATGGTATTTCGGAAGGTCCTAAACAAGATTATGCAATCGGTTTTTCAATAAAAAAAATTTGGGGGGAGGGGGAACAGTAGCCCCCCTAAATATGAAATTATCGAAAAAATATTATGATATTCGGATTTTGCTGTCAATGATGAGCTATATTGCTTTAACAGAAATATTTTATTGCCCCCCGTTAAATAAATAAAAGGGTACCAATTTTCAATTTTCAAAAATTCATAGAGGGCGTCACAGTGAAATTATAACAATGAGCAAAAAACAAAATTGTAGCAGATGCCTATCTCTATCAGCTTAAAAAGTTTAAACAAAAACGTGTGGGCAGTTTTTGAGATTTTTTTTTTGAAAATTTCAAAAATTTTGGAGTGGTGCCATTGAGATCGTTTTTCGATTTTCAAAATTAATAATATTTCATGGTATAGTACCCTTAAGGGGCTACCAAACAAGATGTAGTTGATCCCAATCAAACAACTGGTTTTTGAGTAAATGGGCGTTAAAGTCGAAATTTTCAAAAATTCGTAGCGGCCGCCATGTTGAAGCTAGAGAGTTCGGTAAAAAATCGTTTGATTTGTCCTAAGGCCTTCTTTAATCTCCACTATTAATATTTCCAAAATTCCGTTTCTGAAAAAAATGCTACCAAAAAAACATGTCTAACTTCCGCTTCCGGTTTCGGATTCTTTTTAAAAGCTTATTTTGTCGATGAATTTTTGATATACCTCCTCATTCCAAAGCACATCGAAATCGGTCCAGCCGTTTCGGAGATATGAGCGTTACCCACAGACCCCCCCCCCCACACACACCACACCCACAGACAGACATTTTTTAAAACCACTTTTTTAGGATCCTGGAAGCCCAAAACATGTATTTCCGTCAAAATCTCGATTTTGAAAATTTGCATGAAATCAATACTTCCCTATACTGAAAGTATAGGAAAGTAAAAATCCCTAACATAATTTTCATATTATTGTCAAAAAAAAACGGCGCAGTAGACTAGACTTTTACATCGAACATGTAATGTTCTTCTAAGATAAATTTTTTATCTTCCAAGTACATTTTTTGCAGGAGTGTTTCAAACAAAGTGGGACACACTATATTTAGGGCAACCCTTAAATCAGAGTGTGTGTTTAGAAAAACTGTTTATGTGTTTACATGAAATTTACGTCAAAAAACTCCTCACATTATTACCTCTGTGCTCTGTCCTTGTATAATCTGAGAGTATAAATACTTTTCTACTCGTTTAAATATTTAAATATTTCATGGGTATAATTGCCGTATATTTTTTGTGCTTTTCCTTATTGGGGGGGGGGGGGGGCTACAGTCTTCTTAGAACCCCTAAAAGTTGCTTCTGCTATTATGAAATACTCCGCGAAGTCAAACTTTTTTTTTTAATACGCAAGTTGTACCACCGCACACAGTATATAGTTTACAGCTTCGTAAGCTATAAAACTGTGGTTGTACTTCAAATCCTCTTCTGAATTAATACTTGTACGCCTATGGCTTTCTATTCTAAGCTTTGACTTTTGGTGGTGTAGTTCGTTGGTTGCATGTTCAATGTTTAGTTGTTTCTATTGTCAGCATTTGACCCTCAAAAATGTTTCTTCAGGTGCTATTTAATTCCTAGAAATTGGTCACTGTAAATTAACCTTTAACCAATTTCTCTCCCTTGTGGTGGGCTTTACTAGTCATCAATTTTCTGCTTCGGAGTGGGAGTTTGTTGTTGTGTAAAACATTGTTGCCGCATTTAAAGTTGCTGGTCTTCTTTTCAGTTGATTTTCGTGACATTGTGTCGGCGGTCGATTGTTGGTTCATCATGGGAAGTATAAATGCTGATATGTAATGAACCATTAACCTAAATCAGGGAATTTGTTAAAGTGAACATGTAAATTTTAAAACTATTGGAATGAAGGACAGTGATCATATTATCGGAAATGTATGTCCCGTTTTTGTTGTATGGAAGCTTTTGATTAAATAAAAATTTTAATTTATTAGTCTATGGATATAGAAATGGTGAATTCAGAAACACATTCAAATATGAATAATTCGCAGAGTGATGCTGCACCAGAAAATAATAAGTTAGTTTGCAAATACAAGTAAAAAGATTCTCTTTAATCTGTCTTATTTTAATTATGTTCAGGTCTGCGAGCCCCAATACAAGTCCCCGCAGCAGCCCAAGACCATCACCAAGACCTCAAACCAAACGAGAGCATTCTAGAAGCGACACACATCTAACAGTCAACTACAAAGAACAATTGACACCCAATTTTCACAAACACGATTCTTCCCCCGTAAGTAAACATCAGTTAAATTTAATTTATTAAAGGTGACATTATCATTAAAAAATAACCCATTGTTTTAGTTTAACTGATTATTAAGCAATTGAAAAAAAAATTATGGAAAATGAAGGTATTCATCTAATATAGGTACCCCAATAAATTTTGTGACTTAACATAGCACTTGCATTGAGAGTGTTTAAAGTTGAGCAGGTATTTGTTGTTTGTGTTTAAACAATATCGAATGCTCTCGTTGAAGACAATGCACTGTAAAAAAGTAAATGAAGAATATCAAACTTTTATAAATTATTCATCATTTTCACGTTATCTTAAATACGTCGATGATAATTTATAAAGTTGAAAGAAGACAGAGGCTTTATAAAGGTTTGATATTACATTTTATATTATTCAATTCGTAACGTTTCCTATAATTGCCAAGTTGTATTATTATAATATTTATGGAATTGTGAAATGCAAAATTTTTAGAAAATTATTCAGTCACTTGCCCTAGTGTTATTACCTTATTACTATAGCCACTGAAGCATATGTCAAACCATTTCTTTTCTATTAATACCATTATGAAAAATACCTGTTAAGTGTGTAATATTGTGAACGTGATTTCACTTTGACTCATTAAAAATTCATATTTAATTGAATTAAGAATTGCAAACATGCAATTGCACTGACCTAACAATAGCCAAGTTATTCAGAAATGTTTACAAGTTTAATTAGATTATTAGATACTATCGAGAGCAATTGAATGTTAACGCTTAAATTATGGTTCTGTAAACCGGTTTTTTTTAATGTTTGTTTCTATGGCGTTTACTTTAATTTTGACAATTACTTATACTTTGTTGAAAATCCCGTTCCACAAAATTAAAATAGAGCCAAAATTGCATATAAGAGTCGTTAATTTTCAATTGCTCTTAATAGTACCTGTAATAATTTCAAGGATAATTTTCAGTTTTCAGCATACTCTGTAAGCATATTTTATTTGTTGCGTTGGCTTGTATTTTTTTGGACCCCTGATCACTGATATAAATCAAGTTTTATTAAATTTCGCCACTAAAAAACTAGAATTAACCTGTCAGACTTGGCACATGTGTCAATGAACTTGTAATGGTATTATCTAAAATTAATGTAAATATGTAACACGAAACAGTTGAGTACCTACTTATAAGTGGTAAAATATGTTGGATTTTTTATTTTTTATTATCTTTGTTCTATAATTTATTATATTAGGTTGGTACTATAAAAAAGTTCAAAAAATGAGTAGGACTGCTAATGATTGAAATTTTCATTTTAGTCTATAAAAGTTACGAAGGTACTTTATTATCACTATCAGTAAATCTATTCCTACAATTGAAATTTTAATAATTATTCACAATTCACAATAGAATGATAAGCATAATGTTGTATTATTAGCTTTTTATTCTTTTTTCTGTGTTATCTATTCACAGCAATTTATGAAAATAGCTTTGTATACCTACATTAAACAACATTAAACTTTGCATTTGTATTTACTTTTAGTAGATGGTTATATACAAGTTTAAAATTATGTAAATGTACTAGTGATAGTATATTAAAAAATTCTGATAAAAGAAATTACTTACAAAGGTGTATGTAAATAGTTTGAAACTCTCAATATCTAACTTTTTAGTGCTTTATAAACACTGTAATGATTATTATTGCAATGGCACATGTACAGATTGGGGCATTTTCAAGGCAAACGCGGGATATCTTGGTATCAGTTGGTGCTAGAGCAAAACTGATGCCACGTTCTCTGGTCATTTTTTTTGAGAAAAATTCTATGGTCACGGCAGACAATAAATACCTTCTTTTGTTTTGGAGTTATTGGCCAAAATTGAATTTTTCGTAATTTTGAACGGTTGCTGTAGCTCCGTTATTTGAAGAGATATAGGAAAGCCATAAATACATTTGAGATGAGCATTTTTGTATAGATTACAATAGTGCAACAAGATATTTTCTACATACAATTGTTTTCAAGATATGACCTGAACCTACATTTTCAAATGGAAACCATAGTTGGCTATGACTTTATTACAATGCTTATTTCTTTTGCATTAGAAAATACATTGATGTAAGCAAATAACTGAGCTACAACTGATTTTCTCTTTTTGTTAAAAATCGGGTATGCTTTGATAATAAACATCAAGTGACTTCCATATAAACTCTAATATAAACAAATGTGAACAATTAAATCAAATGACAGCAGAAGAAATTAATTTAAACGTAATAACAATAACCCACTACAAATAATTTTCAAACTGCTGGCCGTTACTATGTGAAATCGTGTATCTTTTCTATAAGCTGCCGCAATGTAATTATGCAATTTTTCAATGCAGTTTCTGCACTGTTTATACACTTAATTCTTAATGAAGCCCCGGAGAAAAGAAATCTAGTGGGTTAGGTTGGATGATCGAGCCGGCCACAAAAATGGCTCGTAAGTGTCTAGCCACCTATTAGGAAATTGTTGATTTAAAAAATTTCGTGTAGTGTTTGCATTATGCGACGAAGCTCCATCCTGGTGAAACCACATGTTAATGGTTTCACGTAGGGCCATGTCATCTAGGAAGTCCAGTTGTGTTCTATGAATATCCACATACCATTCTGCTTTAAATTGTGTAGATTTATGTAAGACCCAATAATTTGATCATTGAACACTCCACAGCATACATTAAAGCCGAATCTTTTCTGGGGCCTGTATGTGACTGTGCCATGCGAATTTTCTTGGCCGATAATAGCTGATGTGGCAATTGAAAATCCCATCGCTAGTTACACATGCTTTATCAGTGAAACATCCGTATTCCTGTAAATTATTTTCAAGACACTTGAAAATTGTTGAATGTGGTTGGCGCTTTTTTGGATAACTATTTAAATAAGACTCACTGGCTTCCATGGAATTTCTTCCAGATTGAATGAATGCTACCAGCAGATATTAATACAGAAGGCCGTGCTTTCTACATGCAAACAATGAATAAATGTGACAGTTCCGACAGTCAATTATTTTGTTGGTCATTTGTAATTTGTTATATTGTCAAGGCATACTTAATTTGTAATAAAAAGAGTAGATTAGTTGTAGCTTAGTTATTTACATAAATAAACATATCAAACTATACCGGGTGGGGCAATAGTGCGTGGGTTTCGATAGCTCGTACACCGTAACAGATAAAAATATCTTTCTAATGCAGACGTAAACTGTGGGTAAATGCGCATACATAGAAATTATTTTCAAATATACAGGGTGTTACAAAAAAGTGTGGCACGCTTAAGGTAATTTTTTTTAAATGGAATGCCCTGAATATTTTTGCATATTTAACACTTCTCTTGGGATGTTTATTCATATCTAAAATATTAGCGCCATCTATTGTCCGGTTTAGAAGTAATAAAAATTTTTCAAAAGAATTGATTTTTACATTACTCCACTTAACAATTCACCACTTCCGCTGCCGCAGCTTTGAAGACGAAATTAAGTAAAGACCTTATTGTAGGAGGTTGTAGAGTGCTCTTGTTTAAATATCGTAGAGCCACCATGTACAGGGTGTTCAAAATTAATTTTCAAATTTTGAGAACTTTTGAGAAGTTATTCTTCTCAACTTTTTCAAATGGAACACCCTGTATATTTTTTAACGATGTTATGTAGAATTAAATAGCAAACAGTTTTTGTATGTACATCCTTATGGCTATTTGTAACCACTTTTGATGTATTGAGCTAAAAGTACAAAATTCAACAATATTTATTAATTATTATTGGTTGTAAATTATTTTGGTTGTTTGTGGTTGACAAAACAATAAAGCATCTGTTCGCTAGCAATTGTTTTGCACAAACGTCAAATGAAATTTAATAAAGAAGAACTTGTAGACATGATTTTTGTTTTGGGCGAGTCGGAAAGAAATTGTTTGCTTGCCAATAGAATTTACCACCAGCGGTATCCTGAACGAAGGCTCCCTAAAGTTGATAGCTTCCAAAACCTGCTTGATAGATTTGTGGAAACCGGCAATGTACAAAATGAAAAAATTGAACGAATTAAAAATGCTGTGAACGAAGAAAATGAGTTACCTGTTGTGCTGGCAACGATTGAGCATCCCCATATTAGTCGGAGAGAAGTGAGCTCATTAGTAGGAATAAGTAGACGTTCTGTTGGTCGAATCTTAAAAAAAAAATAAGTTTCATGCATATCACATTCAAATGCACCAGGAATTAAGTGATGACGATTTTCTAAAGCGTTTACAGTTTTGTAATTGGGCCAGAGGTAAAATGTAAGAAGATGCTACTTTCTTCAACAGTGTTTTGTTCACTGATGAGGCAACTTTTCATAAAAATGGATTTGTTAACAGGCACAATTTCCATTATTATGCTTCGGAAATTCCTCACTTTTTCAGGCAACTTGATAACCAGCACAGATGGTCCATAAACGTTTGGGGAGGAATTATTGGAGAACATGTAATAGGGCCACATTTTTTTGATGGTACATTAACTGGAGCTATTTATCTTCATTTTTTAGAGAACTATCTGCTACAATTATTGGTGAATCTTCCTCAAAGTATGCGAAATAGGATGTGGCTTCAGCAAGATGGTGCTCCACCACAATATTTAAATGCAGTAAGAGACCACCTAAATAATATCTACCCACATCAATGGATTGGAAGGAATGGACCCACTAAATGGCCTGCTAGATCTCCCGATCTTACAAAAATGGATTTCTTTTTATGGGGATACGTGAAAGAAATTGTTTATACAGATACACCAACAACAAACCAAAATATGAAGGATAGGATAATACATGCTTTTAGAAGTATCACACCGGCAATTTTAAAAAATGAGCGAAACACTTTGCCTGGACTTTCCTATGCATTTAAATACATTGTTTTATATTTTCCAATCTTGAAGCGGTTGAAGAAAGACCGACCACTGCGCTGCAAGCATAAGGTGGTTGGGTAAAATATTCGGACTGAATCAACGGAAGCGCGGAAATTGATATTTGAAAATATATTAATAACTCGAGAAGTATTATTTTTAGCAAGAAATTACTCTTATTAATTTGTATTTAGAATTTCAAAACCTTTCTGATTTTAAAGCCAAAATGCCACGTTTCCATTTAAAAAAAAGTTATTTTTTACTGTGGCCGCCATATTAAAATTGGAAACTCAAGTTTTTTTCTTAAATACAATCGAGAAGAATTTGCCCTACAACTTTGCTCTTGGGTTTGCGAGTCTATCTATTAAAATAAAAAAGTTAGCCTACACTGAACATTAAACGACTAGTACAAGAATACAACTGCTGTAGAAAGTATGTGAAATTCTTCAAAGGACAAAAAGATTATCAAGGGGCAAAAAATTCGATTTTTTGATTTTTTGTAAAAAGATTCTCCTAGAGCAAACAAAACAAAAAACCAAATTTTTAATTTTTTATCGAAAAAATTTGGGGGGAGGGGGAACAGTAGCCCCCCTAAATATGAAATTATCGAAAAAATATTATTATATTCGGATTTTGCTATCAATGGTGAGCTATTTCACATTAACAGAAACATTTTTTTATTGCCCCCCCGTTAAATAAATAAAAGGGTACCAATTTTCAAAAATTCATAGAGGGCGTCACAGTGAAATTATAGCAATGCGCAAAAAAAACAAATTGTAGAAGATTCCCAGCTCTATCAGCTTAAAAAGTTTAAACAAAAACGTGTGGGCAGTTTTTGAGAAATATTTTTTTGAAAAATTCCAAAATTTTGGAGTGATGTCATTGCGATCGTTTTTATATTTTCAAAATTAATTATATTTCATGGTATAGTACCCTTGAAGGGCTACCAAACAAGATGTAGTTGATTCCAATCAGATAACTGGTTTTTGAGTAAATCGGCGTTTAAGTCGAAATGTTCAAAAATTCGTAGCGGCCGCCATTTTAAAGCTAGAGAGTTCGGTAAAAAATCTCCACTATTAAAATTTCAAAATGCTATTTCTGAAAAAAATGCTACCAAAAAAACATGTCTAACTTCCGCTTCCGGTTTCGGTTTTTTTTTAAAAGCTTATTTTGTCGGTGAATTTTTGATATACCTTCTCATTCCAAAGCACATCAAAATCGATCCAGCCGTTCCGGAGATGTGGAGCGTAATGGACCCACCCACCCACAGACAGACATTTTTTTAAAATTACTTTTTTGAGGTCCATGGACCCCCCTCCCCCATGACTATTTCCGTTAAAATCTCGACTTTGAAATTTTGCATGAAATCAATACTTCCCTATACTGAAAGTATAGGAAAGTAAAAAGTAGAAACCCCATTTCAAAGGCGCATAAAAATGTGTGTCAATCAAAATGGGCAACATTTGGAGCACTTAATATAATTTTTTCTTTTGTTTTATTTGAAAAAACCTTAATTTTTTTTTTATAAATATTGTTGAATTTTGTACTTTTTGCTCAATAAATCAAAAGTGGTTACAAATAGCCATAAGGAAGTGCATACAAAAAATGTTCGCTATTTAATTGTACATAACATCGTTACAAAATATACAGGGTGTTCCATTTGAAAAAGTTGAGAAGAATAACTTTGAAGTTCTCTAAATTTGATAATTAATTTTGAACACCCTGTACATGGTGGCTCTACGATATTTAAACAAGAGCACCCTACAACCTCCTACAATAAGGTCCTTACTTAATTTCGTCTTCAAAGCTGCGGCCGCGGAAGTGGTGAATTTTTAAGTGGAGTAATGTAAAAATCAATTTTTTTGAAAAAAATATTATTACTTCTAAACCGGACATTAGATGGCGCTAATATTTTAGATATGAATAAACATCCCAAGAGAAGTGTAAATATGCAAAAATATTCCGGGCATTCCATTTAAAAAAAAATTACTTTAAGCCACACTTTTTTGTAACACCCTGTATATTTGAAAATAATTTCTATGTATGCGCATTTACCCACAGTTTAGGTCTGCATTAGAAAGATTTTTTTATCTGTTACGGTGTACGAGTTATCGAAATCCCACGCACTATTGCCCCACCCGGTATAATAATTATTTTCTAAATGTATAAAAATCATTTTAATAGTGTCATAGCCAACTGTGGTTTCAATTTGACAAAATGTAGGTTTGGGTCATATCTTGAAAACAATTGAATGTGGAAAATATCTTGTTGCTCTATCGTAAACTACACAGAAATGTATTTATGGTTTTCATATATCTCTTCAAATAAAGAAGTTACAGCAACACTTCAAAATTCCGAAAAATTTAATTTTGATCAACAACTCCAAAACAAAAGGAGGTATTTAATTTCGACCTTGACCATCGAATTTGTATTGAAAAAACGCCCAGAGGATGTGTTATCTAGCACCGACAGCTACCGAAATACCCCCCGTTTGCATTGAAAGTGCTTCACCCTGTACTTATTTTGGGATTTACGTAAAAAGCTTGAGATTTGATAAGTTTAATGAAGTCGGAGTGCTAAAAACCTCAATTTATTTAGTTAACCTTTTTACCTGTACATTCATATAGTAAGTTGGTGAATATTGTTTCCTGTTGCATCTCTAGTGTTGTTAATGTAATTCTTTATTAAGGTTTTTAAAATGGAGAGGAGTTAGCATGCACAAATATTGTTTTTGAAATGGAATAGTTTTAATAATTAGTCAGCAGTCTGTCTGTGAACAGTAAAATGAAACAATAATAATAAGTAAGAAATAAGAGGCAGCATTTACAACAAAAGACTAATTTTACTTAGATTATCTTAGTTCATTTTTTAAGACATTAAAAAACAGCTGCTTTTAGTACTTTTACCCTTTTATTAATTTTTTTTGTAATTTTTTTTAAACAATTTATCCGAAGTCACAAAACTTTTAAAGTATTACGTGTTCATGGGATATATTGTTTTGTTTTATTTGAGAACTAATTTTACGCCATTATTTATATATTTTGCAACAAACTAAAGGAAATAGCTAATTTAGAAAAAAAAAGATTTTTCTATTAATTTGATAGACCATGAATGTGTTGGTTTTTCTATAATACAACAGCAAAGATAAAATAATATTGACCTTGATGAAATTACCACAATAGTAATGATCCTTGATAATAACATTTTTCTTTAGACAAAAAATGCTTGAATCATGCTGTTGTTAAACAGGTTGACTTACATAAGAAACTTGTTAATGTTGTATGATATCTCGTAATTTAGTATCTTAAAGAAGTCATTTATAGTCTATGAAAATTAGTAACGTTTCTTAATAAAATTAAAATAGTTAAACGTGTTTTGTCAATATCTCGCGTATTATTAGATGTGGTTATAATAGAGATGATTAATATAAATAAATATGTAACTATTCCTCAAACATATTAAAATATTATTATAATAGTTTTTACATTACAAGAGTTTCTCAATTAATTACATTTAATTGGTTTATAATTATTTAAGTTATTTATGTTATATCGTCTGTTCTATAGAAACTGCCTCACGCTGCAGCGTTGTTATTATAAAACTTAAGACGAATAAATTATATATCAGGTTAAATATTATACCCAAAACTCTTTTTTTTCGTAATACTAATTTTTTATAGGTTTGACTGTTTCGAGATTATCGCGCAGTCGTTAATATTTTTAAATTGCATAGTATAAAATATTTTTGCATTTCAGAGGAACCTAAACAAGATTATGCAATCAGTTTTTATTTTTAAATAAAAAAATTCCCAATATAATTTTTTATTATACCTGAATCATAATCTCTGTTTTTGAAACTAAAAAGCGTGCAAAATCGGGCCTTTAAAGCACTAGTGCTTTAAAGTTGCCTAGGTAACAACAAATTCACCTACAAATTTTGAACAAGGATAAATACACAGGTAATCAGAACTAATCCTTATTTACTTAAATGAATATGAAAGGTACAATTTCTGTTGTTTGAAATTTGTAAACCAGAAGCGCTCATTGTTAGTTATGTGTAAACTAGCAGACTGCTGATCCTGTGCATTTTCGAGGACGTTCAATTTTGAGGACGTTGATGTAGTATTATTACTTCCATTAACAGCCCCAAGAATGCGTCTCGAAACATTTAATTTGTTCTCAATGGACTCTTCAACATAAGCAGCAGCTACCATCGATGATTTCCATCCAACTTGCCGCTTAAGCTCATCCACGCTCATTCCACTATTTGCCATGATTGTCGCAGACGTCCGCCGAAACGCGTGGCCGGTGGATTTCTCAGCGTCTGGAAGGTTCAGATATTTTGCCACAAGAAACGGGCATCTGCCAAAAGTATTCACTACGACAACCTGCCTGATACATTTGCCTTTGCTGTATTTTAAGAATACTCTATTCGTAGGCATCTGATCTGGGCGTAATAAAAGGTATTTCTTAAAAATCTTTCACAGTCATCAGTTACGGCAATTTTCTACCTTTTTCGGTCTTACATGGTCGAATATTAATTATTAAAACAGACCCCTCTTTTTTAATATCCGACATGCGGAGGTCGCACATTTCATGCCTCCGGCAAACCCCAAATATTCCACAAACAGCGACAACCTGAAACTCAAAATATTACTGTCAACATTTTGTGACAACTGTCAACTCAGTACAAACCTTCAAAAATAAAAAGGTATCGTCAAGGCTTTAATGAAAAATTTGCACAGCTGCTCTTCTGTAAACACCAAAGACTTTTTAGGGTCATACCCTTTGTTTGTGCCCTTCATGAACGCATGTAGTTTATGAAAAGAAGCAATGTTCACTCCGTGCTTGATTCGCAGCATCATTTGCAATTTAGAATGGATGCACCACAGTGTTGACGACTTGTAGATAGTTGACTGTCATGAAACAATTTTACGTTAACTAATTGCTCTTTTTAATAATTAATTGTTACCTACCATTTTGTTCATATAGGCAAGCATTAGTGTTGCATCGACCACCTTGTAGTTTTTGCTGGCCATCCAGTTGGATAACTTTTCGTATTCCTTGCAATACGCTTGTTTAGATTTCTTGGGGATTAATCGCTGTTCAGCTTGTTCGGCTAACATTCTAATCTCGGATGAAATATCCATGTTTTCGTTCATTCTGTAATTCACGAACATAAAGTTGAAACAAACTTCACAAATCAACAAATCTATATAAATAAAAATCAATTGCCGCATGTTTGGTACATCATCACTTGAGAATGGCTCGACCGATTAGGCTCATTTTTTTTCGTTGTGTTCGTAATTGTCAGTACAAGGTTTGTATGAAAGAAAATTTTGGGAAAATGCACCGGAAAATTCGGAAAATCCAAAAGATGATTTTGTATGGTATTTTTGTATGAGATTTCGTATGCTTTCGTTTTTGAATGGCTTTTCTAAGAGAAAAATAGAAAAACAAATGCTTGCGTGGGGCGTGGCCCACGAGTTCAGCTAGTTTATAATAAATATACATAACAACGAAACAACAACAATTGCTAACCGTTTCTATATCAACGATTAATGAAACAGATTACTGCGAAAAAGGGATTTCAATTTCCTTTTTTTGTTATAATTTTCAGATTGTAGTGCAGGTATAATAAAAAATAGCATATAATACACGTGTATAAGAGCCTTTAAAGCACTGCTCCGTTAAAAGGCACTCGGCTTTGCCTCGTGCTTTTAAACCTGTCGCGCGTGCTTTAAAGGCTTGCTTATACTTGTATTATAATATACTATTTCGAGTTTTGGCAAAGAAAAACAATCGCAGTAGGTTTGGGCTTTTACATCTTGTAACATTTAATATTCTCCTAAGATACATATTTTTATCCTCCATTAAACATTTGAAATACACAAACATTTAAAAACTGTACCTTTAATGAACGACAAATTGATCTCTCAAATTCACAAATCTTGGAAGGTTTGGAATGAGATATCAAGTCATAGACATAGATTATCAACATCAAGCGACCAAGTTTTGTTGTTGCCATAGCCATAACAACCCTAACTGTTTACTTTTTAATATAACCTTTGATAATGGCATGTAAACATGTCGAAATACGTATAAGGTGTAAATAAAGCAATGTTGTTGAAGTAACGTAAAGTATTTTATTCATAAATCAATATGAACTTCAATGAAGTACAACTAGAACTTGACACTGAAAATTACTTTTCTATCTCTGTTACTGTTTTGTATTGTAATAAAATGGTGTGCTTCAAGATTTATTACTATTTTGTTAACGACTATAAATTATTACTATAAATCAGTTTTTTTATCTTTTAAATTATTTTACTGTCATTTGGACTACTAAAAAAATTAAATGTAAAAGTAAAAAACTTCGTGTGTCAAAATAATGTGTTTACTAAATATAAAATTTTTTTTAACAGTAAAGCTATTTATTGGAGGTTTTATAGAAATCATGATCAAATGTGATGGTAAGTTTTTTGCATTTTGTAATGGTATAAAATTTTAATATAATGTAATATACCAACCATCACAATAATTGAGTTCATATTTATACACGCAATGAAAGTAGGTACACTGCCAATTAGCGTGACGGCTATGATAATTTTTTGTTTCTATGTTTTAATTGTTTGTGTTGCCACCGTTTCCGTTTTATCACAATTCATGAGGAACCTGATGAAAAAATTTTCCGCATTTTTTGCTCAATGTAACGATATAAAATTTTGAATGGTTAAAAAAACTACCACCAAATGGAAAAAACGTATACCTTGCAAATTAAAAATATTGATGACTGTACCACAATCTAGAAACGGTTGAAGATACATAAAAAATTGCCATCGCCAAAAGATACAGCTTTTGATGATATGTATTCTGATATACGGTTTATTGGAACTAAAATTTATAATAACAGCACTGTAGTACAGAGCAGTTTTTTTATAGAACAGACAGTATACTATTTATATAGAAAATATGTGTTTAGGTACATTTGAGAACCGAAGATAATTGTTTTGTATTTTATGAAATCATTCTTAAAAAGTCAACTTTTTAGTGAAAAGAAGACGTATTTCAGCTGTATCGATGGACTGCATCACACTGATTTGGTAACACACTGGGAATTATAGTTTTAAAAGATGGCAAAGCGACGAAAGAAAAATTGTAAAATTAAAGAGCTGCATACCTACACTAAAAGCAACCTAACTGATTGTGATTTTGGATAATAGCCATAACTTTAAGTATTAAACCTGACTGTTTTAAGTTATAATCTTGCAATTTGTATTTGTTGTGTGTTTGTGTTTTCTTTCACATAAAAACATGCTTTTTTAAGGGGCAAGACAGCAATGCAAGTAGCCGCAGCAGCAATCTTGAAAGCATCCCTGGAGACATAAATATTTATAAAGAAAAAAAGGAAGTTCGGCCTACAGAGAAAATAAAAAAGAAATCTGCATGGTATAGTGCTTTGTATCCAACTTATAAGTCAAAATCAGAAGATTTCAAACGCATTTTCAAAGAAGTACCTGATGACGAACGGCTTGTAGTTGGTAAGTGTTTGTATTTTTAGATGTAACGTTATATGTTCTGTTAACGTTTCATAGTTCTCTAAAAATGTGTTTGAATAATTTTGTGTTGATTTGATAGTTTTATTAAATACCTTATCAGCTAGCTCGGTGTGCACATGATAGCTCTCTGGACGATTCAGGTAGCAGAATCTTTCCCTTTACCAGTTGGTGAAAACAACTCTCCTTAGTGTGACTTAACTCACTATATCATGAACACTGAATGTACTTAACATAAACTTTATTATAGAATTCAGAATGTTTTGACTACAATATAAAAAGAAAACCTATCATCCGTAATAATTGCATATGTACATATAACAATAAGTTAAGGTGCTAAGGGCTACTAGCAGCGTAGCTGAGGCGTTACCTGTTATATTTTCACCTGCTTACGGCATTGGACCACTGGTTTTGCCTGGGGATTACTTGATACTTCGCAGTTGTAACCATGAACAAAAGAATTATCACAAAATAACATCTTTTCTTCTGTCGCTCACTTATGATGTATCGTCGGAGAATCACTTAAATAAACTATTTAATTTATTAGAATCCACATGCTGTTTTAAACGCCTCAACCACCATGTGTTCTCTAGCACAGTCAATGGCTGATGTCATGAGTGGTTCGTGCCCTTTCTTATTTCTTGTGGAGTCCTGGATTTCCCATGAGCCACTTTGAACAAAGGATTTTTTGAGTGAAGTCTTTCTTTATGGGCGTCAAAGGAAGCTGGCCTAACAAAGCCACCAAAATTTCCACATATTCCAATGCTATTTCTGTATACCTTGTATTTAGTACATTAGGTAGTTAAACACAAACGAAAATGAAAACAGTGCCGCTCTGTGAGTTCAAAATTTGGGTATGCAAAAATAATTTAACATTAGGATTCAAAAATTAAAAAATTCTTCATTTCAAAAACTAAGGTCGTTAAACAGCAAAACATGTATTTGTCTTTTAAATGTTGGTCCATGAGATTTTACATCTTTATTGCAAATGTGCAAACTGTGTATAAAATAAATACAGTTTTGTATGGTGTAGTCGTTCGGATTCGACGTTAAACTGTAGGTCCCCTGTACTCCACCTTAGTGCTAAGGAGAGTATGTGGCAGAGAAGAGTGCCGTTAGTGCGACGTTAAGGTTGATTGCAATGGTGTAGTATAACCTATCCTGCACACTGCGCCTGATTGCAGCCGACTGATTACAATTAAAAACCACAGGAACAGGCATGCCTATTCGGTGGTTACTGCACGCTGACATCCCTACTATTTCTTTGCATCCAATCATTGTATTCTTTTAACAATGTGCATGCAGATGTTTTAAAAATAACAGATTGCTTGATTGTTTCGTGGCTGGCAATCACTTGCAGTGATAAGGCTCGCTTTCATGTAGCAAAACAGTGTTTAGAGGCACCAGTCTATTAATTTCGCGCCTAATTTTAAATGTTCAAAAGTAAAAACTGTATGTAAAAGTTATTTTTTTAAATTAAAATTTAGAATTTGAATTTTTTTTATTTGAAAAATTATGGGTAGGCACCATCTACCCTGCCTAATAGGGCGACTGCCACTGAATGAAAATAACCCAAGCTAAGAAGGTGATTCATTACATATACTGTCTTTTTATATACAGGGTGTTTGTAAATCGCTTTACAGCCTGTAACTTCGTTGATAATAAAGATATTGTAATATACTTTTTTTTGTTTTATATGGGGGATTTAAGGTACAAAAACTGTATACTAGTGTTGTAAATTTACCAGTAAATACGGATAATAAAAGAAAACAGTATAAAACTTGCATATTCGCGTTCTACACGTTCAGGGCGGCTATGGATTGTATAACGCATGTCTTTTATTCAGTCATATCTAGGTATTTTATTTGACATAAGTCAAAGTCAATTTAAATTAAAAGGTTTTTTCCGCTACCGGCAATGTAAGTAGGCCTTACATCCATAGCTACAGAGATTGTAAGTGGCTGATAACATTCGTGTACTAGTTACCCTTGACGACGGAACTTAATAGTGTCACTTACATTCCTAGGAAAATAATGGACAGTAATAACAGAAATGCAAGGTTATAATTTTTTATTCAAAACAAATTTTGCAAATTTAAAACAAATTACTTAAGAATTTTGACGAAAATTAAATTAAACACTGCAATTCGAAAACGGGCAATCTTTTATGAGAACGTGCTCATTTATCAATAAATTATTTTCTTTATTAGTGAAGGATAGTGAGTTTCCCTGCACAACTGTCGAAGATGACTCTGTTTCCGCTTGAGGAACACTAATCTCGTATGTACCAGCGTCCGCATTTTTATTAGAAAGGATTTTGTTAGCAACATCCAATTTATTTTGAAGAGACTCTGCCACATAGCCCTCTGCTACTGTGGTGGATTTCCACCCACCGTGCCTTTTCAGATCCAAAATATCGGCACCAGAATTGACAAGCAGAGTAGCAGACGAGCATCTGAAGCAGTGCCCGATATTTTCTTTCTAATTTCGATGTACTTTCTTAGCGTTCCTAGGTAGTCAATATCTTTCTCTGTATTTTCAACGATAGCGAAGCTACGCTGAACGTCATTCTTCGTCTCAATAACCTTTACAACGACAAATTTTCCATTATCGGTAACATCGCTGAACTGCATTTTGCAAAACTCGTCGGTTCTGCAAGCCCCCGCAATTCCCACAATCATTACTGTCTAGAAATATCAATAATATGAAATTTAATTGCAGATACAACAAACTCTTGTCTTACCTTCATTAATAAATAGGTATCGTTAGGTGACTCCTTAAAAAATTTGACAATGTCTTCTCTATTCAGAATTTTCGATTTTTTCGGTCGATAACCTTCATTTTTCCTTTTCAGAAAACCAATTAGTTTCGGAAATTTCGAGATGTCGACGTTTTCGTTGTAAAAAATTGTGGTTTTTAGCATAGAATATTCACACCATAAACTGGCCGGCGATTTTAATTTTTCCGATCGTTCCAACATGTAAGCCAGCATCACATTTTCGGATATAACCCCCGCACTTTTCTTACGAAACCATTGTTTAAACGAGTCATAGCAAAAGTCATACCTCTTTCTGGACTTGGATGGCAACAGATTTAAGCAGGCGACATTTGCAGCTTCATCAATCTCCATCTTTTTAATTTCTTGACACAAGATTTCGTATGAAATCAGAAAATTTGCTTGTCTGCCAAATTTTGTTTGCTTGTTTACCGTTGCCATTGCTACCAGCTTTGTGATTCGATAGGACCCACAGCTAACTATAAAAATTTTGATCAGAAATGACACATGACTCGTATTTTACAAATAATATTTTCTTGTTATTTTAAGCTACTTATTACCGGTAGCGGAAAAAATGTTATAAGTAACACGGAATGTATCGACTAATAACATCCTCGGCAGGCGACAAGCTTCGGCTCCGCCTCAGCTCGTATTCGCCTACCTCGGATGTTATTACGTCCTTACATTCCTTGTTACTTACTTAACTAACTATTTATTTTGAATTATTTACTTTCTGCATATTTCTTGTTATAAAATGTTTATGCAAAAACAAAAAACCTTTATTGTGAAATCTTATTTTCGCAATGGTCACCAATTAGAAAACGGAAATTGGAATTATTCCATCAATGCGTGTAAACAAGAATTTCGACAAAGATATCCAAAGACATACGTTATACAATCCATAGCCGCCCAGGACTGAAAGACTTTCTGGACACCCGTTGGTACAAAATAATGCTTTTAAATGCATTTTTAAATAAAAAAAACTTGATCGAAAATGCAAGCAAATATATATTAAAGATTATAACCAGAAATTAGAAAAATGCAAATTTTTTCGAATAATCAAAAATATGCATGCATTTATGAAAACCTTAAAAATATGCATTTATATGCACTTTCAAATTTACATATGTCGTTCACATGTTGATGAAACATGTAGAAGTTTAATTTAGCATATGTTTACTACATACAAAAAGAACATGCAAACGCATATAAATCCTAGCCCTAGTAATAACATAATCTATAACAGATTCGTGTCCTCGGGAATTTGACCGGGTATATTTGTATTGCATCTGATCATTAAAGCAGGTATTAATAATTTTCATTTTGGACGCAAAATGCAGTTAACATTTTGCCACTATCATTCTCCGGCTCTTCGTTGAACCTTTGCATTACGCCTTGGACAGTGTCATTTCTGATTCTTGCATTTGGGTCTTACATCACAAAGATCTTTTCATTTGCTGGTATTTGTTTCTAATACCTCTTGAAGGTTATCATAAAATAACTCTTTCTTCTCTACATTCACTAATGTCAGGTGTGTAAACACACATGTGCATTTTCTCTTTATCTAAATTAAATATTGTTGGTAATAGTTTGTTATTTTCATTTATATACTTTATCTCTTCTATATGTTGTACGAATCTCTCATGTATGAGTAAACCGACTCCTGCTTGGACTCTCTACTTTATTCTATCCGCTGTAAATCATGATGTAATTCTGACCTTTTTTGTTTCTTTTTCCTTTCCTTCTAGTTTCTGTGAGAACATATATCGATTTTGTCTGTTCATCTCCATGATAATCTCCTGGTTTTTACTGGTCTATAATGCTATATTCCAGCACCCTTGTCTTATGATTTTGGATTTCCATATTCGTTTCTGTGTTGTTGCCAGGTCGTTAAAGTGTACTGCATTAATTAAAATAGCAAAACAGATTTGTAAAACAATTTTATTTCTGGTTTACTTTAAAAATAGTTATAATTTGTAAAATATTAAGGGATATAATCTAATTGGACGTCTTCAGTTTTCCTTCTTTTATACATATAATGTTTAGATACTTTTGTAGTGTCTACTTTTCCTGTACATTGTTAAAAGTTTGAAATTCAATACCAACTGATTCAGATAACATTTAGATAGAATGACTAATATTATCATTGATAAAATGTGGTTGATTATTCAGTCATTTGTTTACTTTATTACATTGAACAATTTTGCCACTTTCCATACATGTTAACTGTTGATGAAAACGTTTATATGATCCAGTAACCATTATATCAATACATCTAAAATAGTATATATTCTAATCAAAAAGAATTTCATAATTATGAATCACATTTGGAATTAATCCTTATATCATAATTATTTTTAGCTTTGGTTATATTATTTTAATATTTTGTTACTCTGCTATCTACTAGTGAAATTTTTTTATATGTTGATTCCTGTACCTGAAATCACAGATAAGGTTAACACTACAGATATACGGTAAATATGTGGGCTATCGGCAGCTTGTTTTATATGATTAATAATCTGCAAAAAGATGGCGCCGCAATGACAATTTGTACTCTCACAAATAATTAAGTCACAGATGACTGTGATTGAGCAGATTACTTAGCACATATTCAAACCAAAAGTTAGACAGCCATCTGCCATGTTTAACGATTTCATTTGAGATGTTTAATTGTCACATCGCAATTTTTCGTAAATAATTAATATTGAAGCCAATTCTACTTAAATTATATTCGTGATGTGACAGACTCCAAGTAAATAAGACTACAAAGGCGTATGATACAGTTCTGGAATAGTGTATTAGTAATAAAATCAGTAGAATTGTAACCTCAAAATATATTTAAATTACAATTTATTTTATGTTATACCTCTGGAACCATTACATATTACAGTTTTAAAATATAATCAATATGATTTATAAGGTAAATATCTAGGTATAGCATCACTTTGAAGTCACCCTCATGTGGCAAAGGTTTAAAAACCTTTATCTATGGTCTTCAGCTCTGGCACTTAAACTGCAGTCTATAATAACTAATAAGGTAACCCTAACCTTGCAGAATGCAGTGTTAAAGATAAAAACATTAGAATGAGCTAGCTTTTGGTGAAATGTGAACGTAGGTTAACACATTACGTCTGCGAGAACCTTAGAAGAAAAAAACAAAAGTTCAACAATAATTTACTTTTTCTGAAATATCAAATTTCAGTAAACACAAGGAAAATATAAAATACCCTTTAACCAGATCCCAAATAAGGTTAGGTTTTTAACGTTATCTGTGACAGATGCACTCAAATCCCCGATAAAACAGTTTCCAACACATTTCAACAGTAATAAACGAATGGCGATAGCAGCGCCCTAAAATTGGTCTGGTGCGTTGCCGCCAAACTAACGCTAATTTCGCCTCCAAATATGAGCGGACATATTGTATAAGGGGTCGTATATCTGTAGTGTTAACCTTATCTGTGCTGAAATGTATCAATTTTTTTCTTTCGCTGTTTTTAAAGAATTTGCAGAATGATTGAAATAAATAATGAATTATTTTTATTTGGATGAAAAGAGAAGAAAGTGCTCTATCACAAAATAGAAAAAAATATGTACTATGGAATTTTTAAATATTGATGACTGATTTGGAAAAATTAACAACGCCAAAAAATAGAGCTGTAAACTGCTATAGCAGGTGGTGCTTATTATAGAACGGACGATATATTGGTAATAGTTTGAATTTTCCTGAGATTATTATACCAGGTGCCAAAACACCATTCATTATCACCTTAATGTAAATTTTGCACTGGCTGTATTTTATAAGCCTGGATTTTATTTATCTCTAAAACATGATGCACTAAACTTGGCAAAATATGGTGATGAATTGCCAATTCTCGAATAGAAGTATGCCAATTTTCTCTTACACTTGCTAGTGTCTTCTGTGTCTACGTTTCTTATTTGTGTCTTGATTCTATTTATGTTTTGAAATTATACAGTTTGGTTTGGATATAAATTTCACATGTCGTATAATTTTTAGTTCGGAAACATGTTTTTTGTACACAAAACGAAAAAATAATTGCTTGTCAGTGTGACATTAATTACTCTTACGTCATAAAAGCTGGATGTCATTATCTAGGTCGAAGTCAATATGTGATTTACGAAGTGAATTATGCTCTGTGTTTGTGGTATGTTTCAAATTATAACAGTATTTTGCAATTCAACGTTAACAAACATTAATTATATGCAATTTTTAATTGGGAGGTACTTGTGCAGTTGGTTGCAAAAATCGTTGGAGAAAAGAAGCCAGTTTAGTTAATTAAATTACATACTTTCACAGCAAATGGGTATCTTCTTAAAAATATTATCATTAAATTGCCATACATGTTTAAATTTTCAATAAAGGAAATAAAACAAATGTATTATGAAAAATAATTTGACAAGTCCACTTAATAGAACTTTTAATTCTGCTTTCAATGATATATAG
The DNA here is from genome assembly GCA_958336395.1 of Ctenicera cuprea. Taxonomy (NCBI): domain Eukaryota; kingdom Metazoa; phylum Arthropoda; class Insecta; order Coleoptera; family Elateridae; genus Ctenicera; species Ctenicera cuprea. Next base: position 9,340,415 of record OY284494.1, on the reverse strand, counting down.
TTTGTTTCCAAATAAATAATAAAGGTACTACGAGGCTCTGCAAAATTAAAAGAATTAATGTATACCTTATAATACTTTTACTTGCAAAAGCAGCAGCTCTACTCTCTTCGTAAAACAGTTTAACCAGCAATGCGGCTACTCAAAACCACCGTTTACGTTGATGTGGCAAGCATTATGTCTTAGACAACCGCCTTTATGTTTCCCTCACTCACAAGGAGATCGGTACTTTATTAAAGTAGACTGGGTTAACCTACCGCCAGGAATCTAGTTCGAACCAAGTCTTGTTAGTTCAATCTATCAATACAAAATTAAATACGAATTGGCTAATCTACAAGTCATATTTGTAGTAGGGTATAAAGTTAAATTAATTCATCTATATAAAATTAAAAATCAGATGAAATTATTAGATCTACTAATAATACAATTTCACAGATGTTTTTGGGTACCCAGAAAAGTTTCCTGATAAACATTGGTTTTCAAATTTAATTTATGAAAGAGTTATATTAAACAAAAAATTTTTATAGACAGAAAAGTTAACGGGCATTTCGTTTTTACTTAAAATTTTACATTAAGTAAGAGGAAGTGTTGCAGTACTGTGTAAATACATTGTTTAACACCAACAGTTTCATATTAATGTAAATCTTTCTTCTTCAGTGGTGTACGTCAAGGCTTATAACAATTATATAAATGAAAGCGCTTCTAAATCTATTTCGCTGACTTACAATTTTATACGGTAAGCGGGTTTTAAACAATATTTTAAAAAATATCTTGGTGTACATAAAATACAATTTTGTCATTGTTTTTAGAAAATAAAATATTTAATTTGTATTGTATCATTTACATCTTTGAAATGGTCAAAATTATATTGTTTATAATTATCTTCTGTAAAATTAAATAATCGAAAAAAAAAAGCCAAAACGTAGTCTTATTTCACTCAATTTATTTTATCTTTGCGACTTGTACAGGTTGTAAACGAAACATGACTCACCTCTTTTTTTTGTTTATTAATTTAATCAAATAAAATTTGAAGTGATTGACTGTAAGGCTGTGTATCATGTTGTATTTGTGTAATATGTTGTGACCATGAAGGAAGTGAGGTTAGAAGTGGGATCAAAAATGTGGTGATGGATACTGAAAAAGAGGCATTGCAACGGAAGAATTTCCTATTACGTAAGCTTGTTAGAGAAATGGATGAAAAAACTGTTTTGCTTATTGAAAAAGATAGATAACCTTGAGAGGGACCAAGCTTGAAAGGGTCAGGTGGGTCGAAAGGTGTTGAGCAAGCGCAAGTTAGTGGGGATGGTAGAAATAGAAGAAAAGGAGAGGGTTTTAATAATTGAACAGAAAGTGTGTATAGTAATGTAAAGTTACAAAATCAGCAGTGAGACGGAAGATTAACCTTTCTGACTCAAAGGTAGCGATATTAACAGTGAATGAAATTGATAATGGTGGTGTGTAGAGGAAATTTAATATTACACGCTGACGTTGACTTTACTCCTAATCTTAACTAAAGACACAGCTGTTACTATTTATACCCCTTTTAATAAAAAAAGGGATAACCTTCAGTTAGAAGTAGAGTAGCGATCTAAGTTGCGAATCAAAATGAGTTGATATGTTTCAGTTATTGCAATAATTGCGTCAATTACTTAAATTAATTTAATGTATGTCTAGTAACTACAATATTTCTTGGATTTAATTTTTTCTCACTATTATATTTTGATTTTCTATGTAGGTATTATTATAGATATTATCGACACTATTGACGTTGTCAATATTATCGATATTGTTGAAAATATCGATATTTCGAAATTATTGATAATATCGATATATCGATAAATATTCCCAACTCTAGTGGTGTGTTAATTAGATGCCCTAATGAAGGAGAAATAGCAAAAATTAGGGAAAAGGCTGGGCGTAAATATCATGTGAGCAACCAAAGCATAGTAAGCCCAAAATAAAAATAGTACCTATAGGTTTTGAAGACAGCAATATGTTTCACTTTACAAAAAAAACAAAATTTCTCAATTTTTAACTAAATCTGGAATACAGCTATGAACTAACATTTAAATCTGGCCGAGAAGAGGTTATCAATTTAAGGTATTAAGTAGATGTCACTAATCCATTCATACATTTATGTCCTGACAAAACAAATGAATGTGTATCTCATTCTTTTGTGCAAATTTCATTTTTTGTTTTTCTTCAATTATTTTGATTACATACATGCATGAATGTGTGATATCTAAAATAAAGTTTTGTTTGTCGAGCAAATACCTACTACACCTGGTCGAAGAAAAAGATTGAGTTAGCGGTATCATACGAATCGCTCCAAATTGCTCTTTTGCGAGCCAATATCATTCAACTTGAAAAATCGACTAAACATAAAATACGTAGGGTATTCTATTTAAAATAAAACTCTGGTATTTTTTCTGATGAAATTTTGAAATTCGGAATATATGTGTATAATAATCACTACAAATTGCATTTGTTTGTGGGCCACAACTTTTTGATTTACTGTCATATTAAGTAGAAACTGTATCATAAAGTGTTATTTGTGGTACAAATGAAGAAATTGGTAAAAATTTGAATTTTTTTCTATATAATTATTTTTGTTCGTCTTTATGTCATGGTAGTTATTACTAAAAGTAAGAATTCATAAAACAAAAAATATTGTTTGAAACGGAAATATAATTCTTAAAACAGTAATTAATAGCAGCAGCACTTACCAATATGTGTTTTTAAGTATTGATTACACAAAAAGTTATTCCATATCATTTAGATAATTGAATTTTTGATGACCTCAAATCTAATCTTATCTCCAATAACTGAATAAATTATCCATAAACTGATCTAATAACCTATGAATGCTTCAATATCTCTATCCATAGAAAATTCTACTTGCTGTTTTAAGGTATGTAATAGTATCATTATTTTTTACAGATTATTCTTGTGCTATGCAAAAGGAGATATTGGTACATGGACGACTTTATGCTTCACAAAATTTTCTATGTTTTTACGCAAATATATTTCGATGGGAGACAAATGTAACCATAAAATGGAAAGACGTCTCGGCAATTACAAAAGAAAAAACTGCCTTGGTTATTCCAAATGCTATATTAATAAGTACAAAAAATGAAAAATATTTTTTTACAAGCTTTGCCGCCAGAGATAAAACCTTTTTAATGCTATTTCGAGTTTGGCAAAATGCTTTGTTGGATCAACCTATGTCTAACCAGGAAATGTGGCAGTGGGTAGGTTTTTATTACAGCATCATTATAGCTCCACAGTTTTCTTTGTGAAATTTTCATAATATTATTTTCAAGAAAATGGTTAAATAAAGAGCATATGTAATAGCATGGACTACAATCCTTTGTACTCCAGATTTTATAGCAAGTTGAATATTGCAAAACATTTTTTTGTGTTGCTTATATAATGTATTTTAGTATTATTTTTTTAAATTTACTTTACGGGAACGTCAACTGTTAATGTTATTAAGTCCCCATGACAACAAATGCCCAGGGCGGAGTTTGCTGAGAATCGAACTCTGCACGTTTGGCAACCCAAAACCTTAGTATTATTATAGTCTTACAAAATTTATTATTTCTTAGATGAAGAATTTTTTAATAATTTAATTATATTATTAAATTTTACATAAGCCCTGTATTAACTGTTTATTAACTTTAATTGTTATTAGGTACACCAGTGCTATGGTGAAGAATTGGGCCTAACAAGTGATGATGATGATTATATTCAACCAGGTACAGAAGACGAAAAGTTCTCTGCTCCTTTATCCATAGATTCCTTCTCAGAAGTAAGTATACTTTGTATTTCCACACAATCTGGTAAAATTCATTTTCTTAGAAGTAATAACAACTCTGAGCAAATTATAATAGAAAGATGCTTGATAGGAAATGGTTTAACATATTCTGGTTGAAATGATGGATGTTTTAACAGGAAGTCCTTTTGACTAAAATAATTTTTAATTAAAAGAGACTTACAGTATTTATTGATTTATCAATTTTTGTGATGTAAGGATGCAAAATTTTTAATTGAAAGTTTTAGTATTTTTACATAATCTCTAAAACTCTTTGAATTCGCTCTTGTCAGAACTCGGAAGTAATTATAAAATCATTTATTATAATACACTACAAAATATATGAACTTGTACTTAATATTCGTAACATTAATTGTAATAAATATATAGGCTGTTCATTTGAAAAATTTCCACCCATAATATTAAGAGAATCAGAAGAGATATTGAGATATAGTTTGTGGGAGCTTTTGAGGTTTCAAGGGGGACACATTTTACAGGTATCGATGATGGATAGCAATTCAACCCTCCGAACCCACAACCTACTCCACTTTAAAATCTTAAATAGCGCCCTACCTATTATGCGACCTCAAATTAAAGTCCTGAAAAAGTGTAGTCTTTTGGTGCAAAGGAAATTAAAATCAGTTGATTGGTATTTAAACAAATGTAACTCGTTACCATAGATTTCAGCAAATTTTGTTTTATTACTAAACAAAACTGCCATGTAAATCCTCATATTTTTAGTAGAAAAAAGCAATGTGTGCGCAGGTATCTTAGGGGACACTGTTATCAATGCTTTATTTATAGAAGGAAATTTACTTGAATATGCTGCAAGATGCAGCCTTTAATCACAGAAGCTCTAGAAAACCAACATGATGAACATGGGAACTTACAACTCAATGGAAACCTTCACTATCAGCAAGATGGAGACCTGCTTATTACGTATTACCCATTCGGCATTGGTTAAATGATAGATTTCCTAATAAGTGAATTAGCAGAAGAGAAGCAATTCGAGAGGCCAGCTAGATCTAACACCTCTAGATTTTTTTTTGTGGGGACTCAAAAATCTATAGTTTACAAGACGCATCCAGTGGATATTCAAGATTTAAGAAATAGAATAACAAGGGACTGTAGGGCTATTTACCGAGAAACGCTTCAAAAGGTTAGAGTTAAATTTAAAAACAGACTTTACCAGAGTTTGACAAATATCGGCGAACATTTTGAACCTTTACTGTTGTGTTTGAGAAGATGCTTTGCATTTTGTTACTAAAATACTAATGTATGGTAACAGAATGCATTTGTTTGAAAACTTGGCTCCCATTTTTTTACACAAAAAAATACTTTTTAATTAATAACTCGAGAAGGAATCAACCGATTTTAATTTTGTTTGCGCCAAAAGACTACATTATTCTAGGACTTTAATTTGATGTTACATAAGGAGTAGAATGATATTTAAGAATTTAAAGTAGGCTGTGGGTGAAAGGGTGAATTGCTATACATCATCGATACCTGAAAAATGTGTTCCCCTTGACACCTACAACGCTCCCACAAACTGAATCTCAATATCTCTTGTGATTCACTTAATGTTACAAGTGGAAACTTTTCAAATAAACACCCTGTACATAAATAATACAGCTGATGCATATTTCTGTTTTTATTGTTAAATATATAGATGTTTAAATAAGTTGCACCTATGTTGCTTTCATGGAAATACTGTGTTGAGTGAGCAACTTTTTCTTTCATTTAATTGTGCACTTAAAAAATTTTTAATTACCATATGATCAATTCAATCTTAAAAATTGGATGTTTTTGATGTATGGTGGATGCACTAGAAAATAAATATGTATATTAAAAACAATCACCTCATTTTTAAATCCGTTTTGTTGCATACAGGACTATTAACAACCAATATCTAGAAAACTATGCTTTTCAGCTATCTAACAATTGAGACCTACCTCTTATAAAATTACTTGCTCTATAAATTCTTGTAATCAAAAAAAATTACATTCTAATATTTGTTTTTCAAATAGAATCGTATTCAGTTTTTGGTGCTGTTGGAAGGAACAAATTTTTTCTGAATTCGGTTATACATATATTCAAGTATAGGCTTATGTTTTAAAAAAAGATTCGAAAATAGCATTTCAAAGTTTTAATAACAAAAGAGAGTATCCTACAGTGAAACAAGTGAAAATTAGTAAAAGAACTGACAGGAAACATTAAATTACTTTATTTTTTTGTTTGAACACTTCAACTATTTATTTAGTTTTTTCGCTTTGAATTTGATGCAGAAATGGCTGATTTTCTAGTTAATTTTCAGGACACTTTCAAGTTGCAAGATATTCTTTTTATGATTTGCAACAAAAGTTTATTTCTTCCTCTTTCTCTTAATGCAAAACTGTGCTTTGGTTAAAAGGTATTTCTGAACGCGAGACCTAAGTAAACCCCTGAAAATGGCTTCAAATTACATTTTTTGACAAAATTCGCCATGAAACAATCTGAAAAGTATAAATAGAGACAATTTTTCATTAATTATTCCATTTTGTAATTACATTGACTTCTTCAAAAACATTTTAGCAGACAAATGCAAAATTCATAGCCAACTTGAATTTTTATTTAATGTTTTCTAGCAGCTAACTTTTATTTATAAAAACACATATGCAATGCCGGATGCATCATTTATTCACAAAAATTAATTTTGCTAACCTCAGTATATGAACATACTATGTAATAGATAATAGTGACCTTCATTAAAACGGTTACAAAACAGAACACCAAAACAAAACAAATTTTAGAAAAACTAATATAAGAGATATATATATCAAGCACAGTAACCGCAAGCAGTTATGGCTGCTTAATTAAGCTTTCTAAATCCTTATTCTTGGGATGGATTGGTTCCCATATTTCCTTGTTTTCATTATTCTACAGTTTTCTGTTGGTCCTGGCTTTTTCTGCTATTTTCATCCATTCTTTCCTATTCATGCATTTTTCCTTCCAATTCTTAACTCCAAGCTTGACTAGGTTCTCTTCTACATTCTCCAGCCATCTCGTTCTGGGTCTTCCTCTTTTTCTGTTCTCTGTTGGTTTCCAATCTGTTACCGTTCTTATCGCTCTTTTTTTTTTGTTAGCTCTCATCACATGACCTAGCCATTTTATCCTCTGCCCTTTAATATAAGTAACAATATCTTCTCCTTTCATTTGGTTCACTAGCTCAAATTTTATTCTCGGTCTGTACTCATTTTGATCATTCATTATTGGCCCCAGAATTCTTCGTAATATCTTCCTTTCAAAAATTCGCAGATCTTCTTCTTCTTTCTTCGTTAGCGTCCATGTTTCTGTTGCGTATACTACATCTAGTCTAATTACTGTTTTATATATCTGCACCTTTAGATTATTGCTTAAATGTTTAGTGTTTAACAATTTTTTATTTGCGTAATACGTTGTATCCCATTTGTATTTTATGTTTTGTTTTTTCACTACCACTGCTATTTTTATTGTAAATTGTTATACCTAAGTATTTAAATGTTTGGACAGTTTCAAAATTATAGTTTTTAATTTTTAATGGTTCTTTGTTTACATTAACACTGTTGCTATACTTTAAATATTTTGTTTTTTGTTCACTGATTTTTAACCCTATTTTGACCTTTCTAAAGCACCTTCTAGACCTTTTTTTGTTCTACTTATGATCGTCACATCATCTGCATAAGCAATAATTTGTACATTTTTGTTATTTATCATACCGTTTACATCTGCTTTTCTGACTGCGCTTTCCAGGACTAAGTTGAATAATGTTGCCGATAACATCCCCTTGCCTGACCCCTTCCTCTACCTTGAAACTGCCGGTTGTTTCATTTCTAAGTTTTACTGCTGCCGTTGTGTCTTTTAAAGTCATTTCTACTAAGTTTACCAATTTTTTCGGTACTCCTCTGCGTAACATTTCTCCTATAATACTCTCCCTTATCACCTTATCAAAGGCTTGCTTAAAGTCAATAAATAAGATATGAAGTGTTATGTTATATTCATTTGCTTTTTCTAATATTTGTTGCATTATGTGGATGGCATCTGTCGTTGATCTTCCAGGTCGAAATCCTTGTTGATAATCTCCAATTATTTTCTCAGAGTATTCTTGTAATCTGTTTTTAATTATTTTTGACAGAACTTTATACGTTACATTCAATAACATTATTCCTCTGTAATTTGCACATTCTTCGATATCTCCTTTCTTATAGATTGTAAAGATTATCCCTTTTCTCCATTCTTCTGGCATATTTTCCTCTCTCCATATCTTACATATTAGTCAGTGAATTTTTTTATGCGGTGTATCACCTCCATATTTAATGTGTTCTATTATAATATCGTCACATCCTGGTGCTTTATTATTTTTATTCTTCATTATCACTTCTTTTGTTTCTTCTAAATCTGGTTCAGGAATTGTTGATTGGTTTATCTTCTGGTACCCTTATATTTATTTGATTTTCCTTACTAAACAACTGTTTGTAGTAGTTTTTCCATATATTTTGAATTTCTTTAGCTTCATATCTTGTTTTTCGTTCTGGGTCTTTGAAACCTTTTGTTTTTATATTAAAGTTTTTCTTTTCTCGTTTTATTTGTTGGTAAAATTGTCTAGTGTTTTTATTTTTGTAATCTATTTGCATTCTTTGTAATTTATCTTCATACCATTTTCTTTTCTTTTCTTTTATAATATAAAATCTAAGAGATATCAATTATAAATATGAGAAAGATACCAGCCCGTTACTTAGACTCTGACGCAAAGAACGCTCGTAACACTTTCAAATTAAATTCAGTGATTAGATGTTTAAAATTTCCCATAACATTACAATCTAAAGGTTTACATGTAACACTGCAACTTCTCTCATTTAGCAGGAGTGCACAAATACTATGGAAGAATTTGGAACTACTGAAAATTTAAATATGGAGGATAAACATGATAATGATATCCCACAACAATTAAATCAATCCGATCATCGAAATATTACTGCTGATAGCCAATTGCCTACGGACATGTCTGATACTACAGAGTCGGATGTGGAAAGAAATAACAAGTATGTATTGCATTGTTTCGATACATCAAGAAAATCATTATTTTCAACATGGCTGGTTTTGTTTATTTTTTACTGCTGTTTCGTTTTCTTTTGGAAGTATTGGAACGTGAGAGTTATTGAATAATTTGTTATATAAAAATATCAATGCAACCGTTATAAGAAGATTAATAGTGATTAACATGCGCATATGTTTGAGTAAAACATTTAAAATGCAATATTATATTTCAGATTTGTAAAGTCTGCTTCATGTACATCAGCACATGAAGGGAAACAAGTAATGAATGAAGTTATACCAATGCATGTGGACCAACTGTTTACTTTGCTGTTCACAAGTTCTAAATTCTTCTTAGATTTCCATGCATCAAGAAAAACAACTGATCTCACACAAACCGCTTGGACACACAATTCTGCAAGTAATACTAAAACTAGAATTGTTAATCTAACAATTGCTTTAAACCAAGCTGTTGGACCTAAAACTAGTCAAGTTACTGAAACTCAGGTAAGATACATTTTTTGTTTTTTTTTGTCTATTTTGTTGAATGATTGCTACTCTAAATTAAGAATTGAACTAGGATAAGATCACAATCCAGCATATAAGAAAGCAAGTGCACATGTAAATTTACTGATTAGGAACATTAATTTTTAGTGTGAAAATTTTGGGCTTTTTTACTTTCCTATACTTTCAATGTAGGGAAGTATTAATTGCCACCAGAAGCTTTTTTATTTTTTTGTAGCACCTATATGGCTTAGATTTTACATACAAGAACACTTTAAAGGTATGAAACATTTAACTTATCTAGTAGAAGCCAATTTAAAAATGTTCTAGGCACTTTAAAAGTATGAAATAGATCTAAACATAAAACATAATAATACAGTGTCTCCTAGACATAACTGTTTAAACTCACTAATTTTGATAATAACTACTACACTGGAACACTGTTCAAGGACGTAGTAAATAATTATTGGGTGTAAAATGATTGCTGCGAATAACCTGTGTAGGTTCAAAATCTTATCTATTTACAGCTTTTATCCATTTGTTTAAACGTTCTTTGTTTGACAAGGGAAATCTGTGTTAACAAGTAACATAAAGAGATTTTAATTAATATCAACAGCAGTAACATATTTAAAAAAAAACTATACATACTATCATTCGTAGAAACTGAAAAAGATAGAGGTGTATACTGTATAACGTAAAATTTCTTTTTTTATATTTATTCAGAAATGATTTTAAATAATGAAGATAGATTTTTGTACCCACAGGGGTAACCCAGTTAGTGGTATTATTGCAAGGAGAAGTTTCAAAACTCCCACTCTCTAAAATTTAATTCAGAAAATTGCGTTGACAGCTAACAATTTATTGTTAGTCAAAGCCTACTATTGAAAACGAATTGCGAAATTTGTAGTCGGAGTCATTTTAAACCATTTTTTTTTACTATTTTTTGGTGACGGTAAGGTGATTTATTATACATCATTGAGCTCAGAAAAAAACGCTTATTTGGAAATAACTAAAATAAAAAGTTGACTATTGCTACTAAAATCAAGTAAACCCTAAAAATGTACCAACAATAACAAATCGTAGTGTTTAATGGACTGTCATATCGACCGTCTCAATGCAATCTCAATTAAAAGCTTTATAGCTTGGGGGGAATTTTGTCATCCAGTCTGTATACTAGTTTATGCTCTTTTGTCTCGTAAATGCTCGTTCATGCTCGAAGAACGTTCTCAAAAAATACATGCTCGAGAATTTTACATCACTAGAGCTTAATAATGCAGATATCGATGTCTGTATGTATAATATGACGAGCTAACAGTCAGGATCAATCCAATTGAGCATTTATGGGTCAACCTAAGAAGGGGTTAGAGCATTCTCGTTATCTCCAATACTGAATGCAGAAGTTGACCACTGTCCGGGTGCAAGAGGTGCAAGAATGTTAACAAATCCCCAAGAGGAATTCCAGAGTTTAATTTCAAGTATGCATTTTTAAAAGAGGCTTGCATTGCCACAGGTGGAAATACTTATTATTAGGTTTATTATTTAATTTAAAAAAAAAACTAGCTGAATCGTTAAAGCCCCATGCAACTTTTTGAAATAAATGTCGTGTCACCCTATGTGACTGTTACATAAGCATTTGCTCCAAATACTACTAACAAAATAATAAATAAGCTCTGTCGAGATGTAGAAGCATAGCCCGTCGTCACCAAAAGCTGAGACGGGCAGAAGAGATCTGGATTTATTATATAGGTGATTGCTGGCTGTTATAGTTAACATTTTGATCGGCTTTCAGTTTTTTTCAAGCTTTAAAATGATTAACAAAAATTGCAATTTAATATCTATGAATAATTGGTCAAAGCTATACTTTGACATGTTGTATGATATATGCATATAAACTTCAACATTAATTTAATATTGATTAAAGTTATAAGAAAATTTTAGATTGTTTTGCTAATTTTGTCGCATAGTGTAGTAATAGACAATCTACTATTGCCAATGCCAATTATTGGCATTCGTACTGCCTACTTACGACGGTACAATGGGATAAACTTAAAATTGCTTCGGTAGAGTATAAGGCGTCGAGCGGTATATTTGTGTTTGCATCTATTTTGTAAAAAGCTTCAATACTGTTGTGTATCCTTACGCAAAAATAGTACCAAAAACTCTTAACTTTCCATGCATTTTCAGCAAATAAAATTATAGCTAAACAATAGTGTATTGCCATTAAGTGCGACGATGGAAAATCTATAAAAATATCGCAAACAGCGCAACCCTGTTCTGCATATTTCTGTGAATCTTCTTACCATGTAGGTAAAAGAAACTGAAAAAAGATATTCCGCCGAATATTTTTAGTTTCAAGAAAACATCCAAACCTTGAAGGAATATAAAATACAAGAACAAAAATATGGCAAATAAATATTGTAAGAATTACTAAATTAATAAAAGTAGGTACCTAGGGGTTTTTCTATTTCTAGTGCTACTACGATCATAATTAACTTATTTTATACGTTCTATAATATACATAGTAGGAGATTAATAAAAGATAATTAAACATGTATTATCTAATATCCTTGTAATAAAAATTGTTTATTCAAACTTTTAGAAGCAGAGCTTAAAAGAGTATCAAAAATGTTATTTTATTCACACTCCTTTTAATAGTGAGTATACTTTATCATAAAATCGATATTTTATTACAAAATCAGTATAATAATATTTATTTAATTTGTTAAATTCTATACATTGCTTAAACAAAAATTTATTTTTATAAATTATGCATATAATACAGGACACTTCAACACTTGATGTTGCTCGGGCGCAAGTTGGAATATGGTATTCAAGGCGTCAGCAGCGCCATGGTTAAATACTCTCGTTTTCTGATTAAACGAATCTCTTTTATCATATTTAAGATATACTGTGTATAAATGTTTTACTGTAAATTAAAAAACCAATTTGTTTACATTTTTAACGAAATAGTGTTTTATATTAGATTGAAATTTTAATAGCTAGCTTAATTATTAACGAATTTATGAGAAGTTAAATAATAAGATTAGCGCTGGGAATTACTCAAACACTACCCAATCCCAAAGTTATATGTTGCACCTACTGTTACATTCTCTATTGATTTTCAAATGTTTTTTAAACATTTCTTCTATTAATAAAAACATGAAAAAACAAAAATTTTAAGAACTGTGGTTAAAACAAAATTATAATCTCACACTGTTTACGCTGACGGCGGTAATGTTACGCCTACTGTTACATTCTCTATTGATTTTCAAATGTTTTTTAAAAATTTTTTCTATTAATAAAAACATGAAAAAACAAAAATTTTGAGAACTGGCTAAACCAAAATTATAATCTTGCACTGTTTACGCTGACAACAGTAAAATTAATTTTACACTATCAAAAAACAAACTAGAAGCTATGATTTATAACACAAATGATGATGATTCGATTAGCAGAAGTAGTCAAATTGTTCCCAAGAACATGAATTTATGCATGTATTTGTTCCACGGTCCTCTTGATCGCGAAACAGAAGTGTCTCTTATCTGACGTGGGTATTTACAGTTAAATACAGTTACAGTTACAAAAATTATTTTTTTTTAAACATAGGACGGTCTTATATTTCAGTTAATTAAAAAGGTAGAGGGAAAGTGTAACCACACTTTTGACAGATATTTTTATAAACAATTTAAAGACGTAAAAAAATGTTAAAAAACATTCAATTGTTTTTGAGTTACGAGGGTTGCTATTTATGTATTGAGAATGAATAACAAAAACAATGATTGGGGTGTAAAAACTTCTTTATTGTTTTTCAAAATACTCTCCTTTAAGATCTATACATTTTTGCATTCGATGAAACCAATTGGCATAGCAGTTTTTCCACTCCGTAGTAGGTATCTCCAAAACATGGTTTTTGAATGCATTAGCAGCTTCTTGTGGCGTCGAAAAGCGTTGTCCACGTAGTTTGTTCTTCACTTGAGGGAACAAATAGAAATCATTGGGTGCCAAATCAGGTCTGTACGGCGGATGACCCATCAATTCGACGTTTTGGGTGCTCAAATAGCCGGTTGTTTGAGCCGATGTGTGGGAGCTCGCATTGTCATGGTGGAGAATGATCCTTCGTCGGCGGTTCGTTTTCCTTATTTCACTGATGACTTCAGGCAAACAAATGGTTGTGTACCATTCAGAATTGACAGTTTTACGTTGCTCGAAAGGCACGGTTGCCACATTACCATTTACACCGAAGAAACAGGCCACCATTTGCTTCAAAGTACTGCGAGCACGAACAACTTTTGTTGGATTTGGCTCATCTTGGAAGACCCATACAGTCGACTGCTGTTTAGTTTCGGGCTCATAACAATAAATCCAAGTTTCATCACCTGTGTAGATGTTATACGCTGCATTTGATGCACCGCGGTTGTATTTTTGAAGCATTTCCTTGCACCAATTCACACGATTGTTTTTTTGATCGATTGTTAAATTGTGCGGAATCCAACGAGAACAAATCCTTCTGACGGCTAAATGTTCATGCAATATCTTATGTATGCTTGTCATACTAATGCCCAGAGATGCCTCAATCTCACGATAGGTCACATGACGATCTTGCATTATCAGTTCGCGCACAGCATCAATGTTTTCTGACGCAACGACCGATTTTGGACGACCTTCTTTGAATTCGTTCGCCAGCGAAGTACGTCCACGATTGAATTCACTAAACCATCGATATATTGTGGCCTTAGATGGTGCTTCATCACCAAAAGTCGCAGTAAGTTGATCGGCACACTGTTGTTGAGATAATCCACGTCGAAAATCGTAAAAAATCATCGCACGAAAATGTTCACGATACAAATCAATTTTTGGCCGAGATAAAAGTTTCAAGTCACTGTAAACAATACAAATAGCGTCTGCATGACAAAACGTTCTGAGTACGTATACTGTCTAAAATGTCAATCTTTACGATGTCGAAGTCAGATCGCACCTAGCAACACCAGTGTTACCAATTCTCAATACATACATAGCAACCCTCGTATAACACAAGTTTATATTTTTTAAGTGGAAACTATAGTTGGCTGTGATTTCATTTAAAAGCCAATTTTTTTAAGGTTCAGAAAATATTCACTTTGTAGACTTATTTCCAATAGCAGTCAATCGTGTTTGTTATAAAACTACTGAATTTCTTTGTTAAATGTTTTTTATCTGTGGGTTAGTTTTTATTGCTTTGTATTGTTTACTTAAAACTAGATAAAATTTCTCACAATTGTTTAAAATTTACTAGTGCACAATGCACTGACAGACTGAGCGTTGACAGAACCGGCGAAATGCTAAGTCACATGATGCATTAGTTCCAATAATGAGACGCGGCGTTAGTATAGATGTCGCCTCAAGTGAAGCGCGTCTAGCAGTCTTTCATATATATTATAAATTAAAATAATTATTGTAGAACAATCGACGTAGAATAAAAATATAAAAATGTTTCATGTTCCATCTGTGGATAGGGACCTTTCATTTAAAAAAAATGGTCTAAATTGGTGAAGCGGTAGCCGCTGGAGGAATCTGAGAAAAAACCCTTTGAGCTTTTATATATGTATGGATTAACGGACTTCAGTTGTTTCTACCGATTCTGAAAAATGTTTTAGATCCGTAGCCTACATTTTTATGTTTTACTAATAAGTAGGCTGTGGATTTAAAATATTTTTAAGAAATCTAGCACAAAGCAACATAAACTAAACTACAGATGAAATACATTTAACAAAAAAATTCAACAGTTTAAGCCTCATCAACTGTCATAATAAACATCACCATTAATAACTAGATGACAACTAGCGCCGCAACTGTTGCAAAACTAAAATCAAATAATATAATTTAGAAGTTGTGCTTTATTTTTATTAAACTTTCAATAAACTTTCTTTTGTAAAATAACAGATTTTATTAATCTGTCTATGCTTAAAAGCTAAAGTTGTAAGTTTTAATTTTGTTATAAAATAATCTGCATTCGGTTAAATGTACATGCTGATGTGTAATTTAAAATTTCATGCTGAGGTGTTTACATTGATTTATACAGAGGAACAAGTTGCCACCATTAATTTGTTCCTACCTTCTGATGGTCATCTTGTAATTTTAACTTAGTGATAAGCCTCATTGTGGCAGGCTATTTGGAATTCCCAGCCTATTTAAAAGAAAAAGTATTTTGCGTTTTTCTCACATATTTTGAAAAGAGAAAAAGTTCTGTATTGAATGAGGCCTAAAAACATCTACCTTGCTATTTATTTAAAAAAAGTGGGGACACCACAGGGCTTATGTAATGAAAAAAAAATTAGATGGCCAATAATTTAACTAACAACTTTAATTTAAGATATTTTTGTTTTGAATGCTGTATAGTATTATACACTTAATATTCATTTTAGTCGACTTGTAATATATTTAACATTATATATAATTTTTTGAGAACATTTATTGTAAATAATTGTTAAATACATTGTTTTATTAATAGGGTATATCATTTTACTTATCTCATTAAATCATCAACTTTACAGAGTAAGTATGCTGAATTCTGGTAGACCACAAATAATTTCGTTATTTAAAAAATAATTATAGCTAAATTTTGTAGGGTGAATGTATTTTGTAAAGTATTTGTTAGAAAATGTCAAAGTAGTTATGTTTTGCCATCCGATTTAACGGGAAGTGACATCAACTTTTTATTTTAAATGGAACATTTTGTATATTGTAAAGGATAGTTATTTTAATTTTTTCGACAATGATGTAAAGTTATCAAGAGTTTGGTTTACCAGTTGTCAAGATAGTTGATATACCGCCAACTAATTGAGTTGGCGACGGAATCGCTTATAAGTATTTAGAATTTCTTTTCTATTTACACTATTTAAACACCGCCTTAAGAGTTGTATTTTTACAAACAATATTTAATGTACCAATAAAATTGCTAAAAATAAATTTGGGTAGGCATGCTATGTAAGAAAATGCAGTCATATATTTGTTCCAATTTCTACTTGCTTACTTAATCCTTCCTTGGTGGTACCGTTAATGCAGAAAAGTAAAAAAACTTAAAAACATTCAGAGTGTGCTGTTTAAAACAAACAAATTAACATCCAATTGAATTGGATTGAAAAGAACAAGTAACATGCAAAATTTTGTTAACATTGCTGTATAAGTGACCAGTTTATTTGGGGTCTACCAGAATTTAGTTGCACCTCGTATATATGATTTCGATATAACAAAATAAAACTGCATTCAGTTTAATCTTTTACTGTCTTACAAACATAAAAATGCATTTAAATTAACATAAAACATAGTGCCATGGCAATTAATGTGAAACCACTAAGCTTAAAGACTGTTGAATTAGAACTTACATTTAATTCAATAGTAAATTGTTTTTGCAGATTTGCAGAAATATCCTTAATAAATAGAAGTGTTTTATCATCACTATAATTAGTTGTTATTTGAAGGTTGTCGTCGAAGCGTTCACCTGTAAATGTAGCTCCTGCGATGTTGACTGGCGGATTTAAAATGATCACCTGGTTAATAGCTGCAGCACCATCATAAGTAGCCTCCTCCATTTTATTGTGAGAGACAATTGTATTGTTAGCAAATACGAATTGTATATATAAATATTGCTTATCTCTTTCATATTTGAAGCTTTCATAGTCGTCCACATAGAGAGTTCCTTCTGCTTGATTATCGTTGTCCGGACAGATGTATAAAGTAAATGGATCTTTATGTGTTTCTGTACTACTTTGTCTTGGTATATCTTTCCTTGAAATAATGCTTCCACCTCTATAGAAAACTGGAACAGAATTCAAATTAACATTTAATAGCTGATGTCCTGAACCATTCATCTTCTTGTAATTCTCATCAATGTTGTACCAAACTTCTGATTCTCCTCCAGGCAAATACACAGATATTGAAGAAACGCCTTGTTGTAAGACTGGAGCTGCCAAAATATTAGTTCCTATTAGAATTTCATTGTCAATGTTGAGTGCCGCTATTTCACTTGGATAATGATAAGTAATAGGACGAATAACAGGTTCGCCAGTTTGTTCATGTTCCCAAAACAGCGTATACCAAACAGGAAGATGGGCGTAACGCTGATATAAAGCAACTTTAACTCGGTCTTGAATTTCTTGTACATACAGATACGGTTCCCTTCTTGGTACATCAATTGCAGAGTGTCCCCGGTAGAAAGGCAGCCATGCTCCTGCTTGATACCATCTTTGATACAACTCATCATCAGGAATACCTGCAAAACCTCCAACATCTGCTCCACAAAAGCTTATACCCGATAAAGCTTCCGTAAGACACATTGGTATACTAATTTGTAGATATTCCCATGTAGCTTTATTATCTCCAGTCCAAATTGCAGCATAACGTTGACTACCAGCAAAATGGGAACGTGTCAGTATAAATGGACGAACATTGTGAGTGCGTGCTAGTAAACCTTTTCGAGTTCCAATGGTTTGAAAGAAACCATAAATGTTGTGCACATCACGATGTTTCCAATTACCATGATGTACTAGATCACCTGCCATTGTTTGTTCATGATCAGGATTCTGAAATACAGCAGGCTCATTCATGTCATTCCATAAATGAATATCTTTATGATTAAACTCTTCTTTCTCCGAAAACAAACCAGCATAATAGTTTAATGCTTCTGGATTAAGAAAATCCAGGTAACTACTCACTCCAGGCCAGCACAACCCCACATAGTCCTTCAAAATGTTGTTGTCAAGCTGCTTTACATAATAACCTTTAGCAGTAGCTTCAGCGTGAAGAAAGTAATTTGGATCAACCTTAAAATGCGGATCAATTATAGCCACCAATTTTCGATGAGTGTTTGACAGTTGATTGAGCAATTCCAAGGGCTCTGGAAATCTTTCTTGATCCCAAGTGAAATATTTCTTATCTTGTGTATAGTCAATATCAAGCCACATAACATCCACAGGCAGTTCATTTGCATCAAAGTTTTCAACCACGGATGTCACTTCTGTTTGTGTCATATAACTGTATCGACTCTGATGATACCCTAAAGTAAAATACTGTGGTAATGGAGCTACACCTGTTAACTTGACATACTGCTTAACTGTGTCTGCAAGGGTAGGTCCTGTGAATACAAACATTTCCAGAGCGCCACTTTCACTCATAAAGAAGGAATCTACTGTATTGGGGCCGATAGTAATGTCGATCCACGTTTGTGCGGAATTCAACCAGAAAACACCTGATGAGTATTTGATTCCATGAGCGTACAGTACAGCGATAGAACCATAAAGTGATTCTGTTGATATTATGTTGTAACCCCCATAGTCTAAATTAAAATGACGATATGGATCTAAACCAGTGGTGGTAGTTTGAAGTGATAAATGTTCTGCGTGTTCTGGTATACCATAAGCACGTTGTGCTTCTTGGAATGTTACATCTAAGGCAATTGCAACCCTGTCATTTGTTGCTGTTTCGAATACAAGACGATTTTTTGCATTTGCAATTGAAACTAACCGACCATTGTTATAGAACTCTACTTTAAATGGTGTACTATGAATTACCGCTCTGTCATTTTCATGGTCAACTGTTATTATTTTATTCGCATCATCTTTTTTATATGTTATTGGAAGGGGTGGAAATTGGCCATCTAATGCTTCCGGTACTCTATGGCGAGTTCCCTTACGTTCATCAATGAGTAAACGAAAAGTTGACTTGGCAGCTACCGATAATTGAAATCTTAGAGGCAGTGGAGATGATTCAGTGCTGATTTCTGCCTCTATAGTTGAATCGTGATATATCACTGTATTGTAGTCCAAGGTGTCGATACCGGTTTTTGGTGTTGTTGGTGTACGAATTTCTTTACAGAAAGTATCCCCACATTTAAGCCACGAATTTACGCACGCCAATATTGACAGAACTATTATTAACTTAAAACTCACAGAAAGTGCTGCCATGGCTGACTGCTCGTAGGTCTAGAACCTAACTAACACAGTTTATTTATTGCTGCTTTATTTATACCTGATAATCTCCTGAGTACAGCTGATATTATTGATTGTAATTAAACAGCAGTATCTCTTCAATCACACACAGCAATTCACAGTTACATAAAGTGATCAGAATTTTTGTATATAAAATACTCACTTTATCAGATATCTATTTTTCTGTTTATTGAAAAGAATTATATTTTTTAAATTAAAAGCATTATTGATAGGTTTGTTTTATGTAAGGTTATCAGAAAACCAATCCACGTTTCATAAAGTTAATTGCATAAGTAAGAAACTGAAATGAACATTCAAAAATCATAATCTTTAAGAACTGGTTGTTCAATCACGATTGAACTTGAACTTTGGTTTAAACTACATTGTTATATGTACGAACGTAGGTAGTTGCTAAGAATAACTTGGTGACTGAGTTGACCTTTACTAGAGGAATTATAGATAGAAAATCTATATTAAGTTTAAAGAATTGCAATTCTTTTGCATAAATATTACATATTCAAAAAACGTTTTTACGTTTATTAAACACATTTAACAAACATGCAACATTAAGATTAACAATAAAAACTAAATATTTTGCAGTTAGTAATATTATTAGCACCAGAAAATTTTCTATAATGGAGATTTACTAGAATCTTAAATGGCTTAAAATCAAGAGATAAATTTTTCAGAAAATGTAGCAAAACCTGTACCTAGTTAGAAATTTAAAAATATATTAATTAAATCAACTGCTTGCTATTTAAATAAGATAAAAGTTTTTATACCAGATGATTCAGCGTAAATGGCCCAAGTAATTATAAATAATAATTGTGTTTAAAAAATCCATTATTTTATTTTTGTGAAAAAGATTCCTTGGAGTTGAAGAAAACGAGAAACCAAAAAATGGGTGGGAGGGGGAATTTTCGATTTTCTAAATTGTAGCACATGCCAAACTCTCTAAGCTTACAAAATTTAAAAAAGAAATTGTGGCCAGTTTTCAAGCTATATTTTTTGAAAATGTCCAATTGTTTGAAAATATTTTTCACTTCACAGTTTTCGCTCTACTCAAAAATTGATTACGTAGTAGCATTGTGTTCCCCTAGGGCTATTAGAATAACTTAAAGTTTATGCCAGGTGTTGAAGTCGAAATTAGCGGCTTGTTTCATTAATAAATTTTTGATATACCCCTACATTCCGAAGCTCACCGAAATTGGGCCATCCGTTTGGTAGGTATGATGCACACATACAGACAGATATAAAAAAATAGTTATTTGTTTAACTAGTCAAAACAGTAGCACATTTACTGCCGTGGCTGGCGTTTCATAGCCGAGGCTATGAATCCAGCCAAGGCAGTAAATCTGCATTTTTGCCGAGTTGAACATATAATTTATTCGCCGATTTATTAGATATTAATTATAACATTCATTTTGTGATTATTTTTAATTTATCGCCGTCATCGTAGCCATCATGTTGCTGTGTTATGCAGTTGTTATGTAAAAACAAATTTTATGTTTATAGTTTCATAAATGTCATTTTTAATGTCGTTTTTAATGCCTAGGCAGTAAAAGTCACATTTTAATGAGTGTTAAATGTTAAAATCAAACTTTTAATTTTAATTGGCGAAAAACACTTTTTTATATTTGTGGAGGTCCAAAACGTGTACTTTCTTTAAAATCTCAAATTACAACTACTTTAAATATGAAGCAAAAAATCAAATTTTGACAATTTCAAAAAAAAATTGCTCTATAACTGACCTTACGATTATTTTTAAATTTCATAGGCTTACAGTTATAGAGCTGGAGATGAGCTACGTGGTAGAAATTTTTTGACGTCTGCCATTTATTAAACAAAGAGGCATACTTTTTTAATTTTCAAAAGTTCATGGAAGGGGTCACAGAGAAATTAGCGGAGTGGTACACGAACCACATTGTAGCTCATCTCCAGTTCTACAAGCCTACAAAATTTAAAAATAATTTGGTCAGTTCTAGAACACTATTTTTTTGAAAAGGTCCAAAGCTTAATTTTTTTCACTTCATATTTTTAGTACTTCCAAACGCTTTTGTAGCTCGTAACGTAGCATACCCTTAGAACATTTTCAATATCAAACTTCATGTAAATAGGCGTTAAATACAAAATTGTCGGAAATTTATGAAAGGCGTCGCAGAGAAATTAGCGAGCCGGTACACGAACCAAATTGTAGCTCATCTCCAGCTCTATGAGCCTATAAAATTTAATAAATTCTGTGCCCAGTTTTTGAGCAATATTTTTTTGAAAATTTCCAAAAAATTGATTGTTTTGATTTCTAGTTTTAAACCTTGTTTTACATAGTCTGTCCTAGAGCTATTATAATACCAAATTTCATTCCTATCTGCCAACACGTTTTTGAGTAATACGGCAGTAATATCAAAATTTTCAATAATCATAGCGGCCGCCTTTTAAAGCTGGAAGGTTCGCTAAATAATCGTTGAATTTGCCCTAAGGTCTATGGGGCGCCAAGTGTAAGGTGAAAATTTGCTGTGCATTTCACGGTATTTAACGCAATTTGTCGTAATATTTATTATATATACACACATTTAGCTAAATGCTTTTTATTTTAATAAATCGTTGTAGATTTAAATAAATCTTTAAACATTTGATTTAAATAAATCTTAAAACATTTACTTTAAGTTTTCAAGTATTTAGTAAATCTTTATGTATTTAGATAAATCTGCACATATTTGTTTTAAATCTTTCAATATTTAATAAATATTCGCAGATTTAAATAAATCTATACCGATATAAATAAATCCTTACAGATTTAAATAAATATTTCAACATTTAATTTTAAGCTGTCATATTTAATGTTAACATGCCATATTTATTTGACCTTGGTAGACCCAGCCTACATAGAAGACCAAGACCATTTACACTGGTGGTAACGTTCAACAACTATGAACACGTTTTCCGTATTTCAAAAATTTGTACAATTAATGTTAGTTCAACCATCAATAACAACATATTTAACAACTTGAACATTGCATAATTTATTATTCATACAATGAAAGTTTCCTTGACATTGTTTTGTTTAAGCGTCGAACGCTCTCACCATGACCCTGCCTTGCGGTATAAACGGTCTTGGTGTCCTAAGTCGGCTGGGTTTACCGAGGTCAAATAAATATGACAGGTTAACATTAAATGTGAGCTTAGAATTAAATATTAAAACATTTATTTAAATCTGTAAGGATTTATTTATATCGGTAAAAATTTATTTAAATCTGCGAATATTTATTAAATATTGAAAGATTTAAAACAAATATGTGCAGATTTGGCTAAATACATAAAGGTTTACTAAATATTTGAAAATTTAAAATAAATGTTTTAGGATTTATTTAAATCTCTAATGCTTTATTAAATATTGGAATATTTAAACCAAATGTTTAAGAATTTATTTAAATGTAGAATGATTTATAAAATAAAAAGCATTTAGCTAAATGTGTGTATACATAATAAATATTGGAACAAATTGTCTTAAATACCGTAAAATGCACAGCAAATTTTCACTTTACACTTGGCGCTCCATATAGGTCTTCTATTAGATTCCACATTAAGATTTAACGCATTCCGTTTTCAAGGAAAATGCTACCAAAAATATGTCCTAACTTCTGCTTCTGGTTTCAGATTTTTTAAAAGCTTATTGTGTTGGTCAATTTTTAATATACCAAAGCTTATCAAAAGCGGACCATCTGCTCGGGAATTATGATGCACCACACACATACCCACCCACCCTCAGACAGACATTTTTTTAAACCACTTTTTTGGGTTTCTTGCCGCACTTAAACATGCATTTCCGTCAAAATCTCTAATTTGAACATTTTCATGAAATCAATAACTCCTTGGACTGAACGTATAGGAAAGTAACAATGTTCTATGAAAATAGAGGATGTAGAAAAATGCAAGCATAAGCATTTTTATTCTCCATTGTTGCTTACTCCCATAGAAATTAACATAATAATTTCAAATATTATGTTCAACAAACTGCAAGAGTGTAGAGTTTAGGTAACATGTGAGGAGAATAAATGTAATGGTACCAAATCTTTTAATTATTTCTTACATGCCAAAGTATTGTCATTCAACATTTCTAAAGGAAATTGATATTATTGTTTCTATAGAGCATCTAAATTTTTTCTTACACGTTTGTGCTGAAAATGTCGATTCACTTGAGGAAAGTTGTAAACAACATTGCGCCATTTCTTATGATTTCAATTAATTTAAATTTTTAGGATGACAATCACAAAGAGGCTAAGTGACTAAAGATTAGATTAGCGGTGAGTGATGAATAATGCACTCTTCAGTTCATCAATTGATAGATCGTTTGGTTCTATGTTGTAATATTGATATTATTATTAAGAATTTCTTGGAACTGTTTGAAGTTGAAATTTAGATTTAAAAATTATTTTTTGCTGCAGTTTTAGGCACCTTTTTAGTTGAAAGGCTTCGTGGAAAAACCCAATTTGTGTTAAATATTCTTGGTTCGCAATATACTTTTGAATTTTGTTTTCTTTTTTAATATAATACCAAAAAACTTTCAAAATCTGCTTCTACTTTTGGATTTTTCTCTTTGAATGTTCTGAATTTAAAATATAGTAGGTATCCATCTAACAGGTGTCCAGAAAGTCTTTCAGTCCTGGGCAGCTATGGATTGTATAACGCATGTCTTTGGATATCTTTGTCGAAATTCTTGTTTACACGCATTGATGGAATAATTCCAATTTCCGTTTTCTAATTGTTGACCATTGCAAAAATAAGATTTCACAATAAAGGTTTTTTGTTCTTGCGTAAACATTTTATAACAAGAAATATGCAGAAAGTAAATAATTCAAAATAAAAACCTTTTAATTTAAATTGCCTTTGACTTATGTCAATAAATTACTTAGATATGACTGAATAAAAGACATGCGTTATACAATCCATAGCTGCCCTGACTGAAAGACTTTCTGGACACCCGATAGAATTTTAATTATTTTTTCAAAGCTAGTTAGTTAGTTTATGATTTTACTTTTATTTATAACTTAGTACTGTGTTAGAAGACTCTGCAATGTTTTTCCCCTAACTGAGAAAGACTTAAATGTGCAAATTATTTTCAATAGAGGCTCTTGTTATCAGTGTTCCATTTCCATTTTAATTGGTACACAAGCGTATATTTGCAGAGAACTATTTGTTCAACTATCAAGGAGACTTGATGCTAGGAAAATATTGGAAATAATAAAATGTAAACAAGAAACCAATAAAATTCTGTCTTGATATTAGAAGAACCAGACAGCATTAAGTCCTTTTATCTTTTTTTATTGCTCCTTAGCAAAACAAAGTCTTATTTCAGTAAATTATATTGGTAGTAGTAATATTTTTATGATGATAGTATTAAATTTGAGTGGTCTAATAATATTAGTAACTGTACTTTAATACCATCTTGAATGTGTAACAATAACAAAACAAAGATGCTTTTATGAGTACAAGATGTGAGCAACTTGTTCAGCCAGGATTAGTAAATTATCAATTTTTTACACAATTTTTGCTATCCTCTGCTTTCCTCTCACCCATGTTCGAGAGTAGAAAATTCTTTTCTAATAGAAAGGATAAAATTAACTAAAGATTAAAAAAATTGAGAAACAACTAAGTTATTTTTACATTAGGTATTATTTCCAATTATCGAAATATTAAGGATTCATGCAGAATTTCAAGTAGAGTCCTAATGGAATTTAGTACAAAAACTATTTTTTCTATAAAATTTTAATATTGTAGCTTAGTAGTATTATAACAACTATATGCGGTGCATCCACAAATGAATGCTTCAAAAATGTTTATATATAGTTATAGTTAGTTCAAACCTGTTGAAAAACTGTTTACGTAAATAAAAAAGATGTCATGCAACTGCCACAGGACCTTCCTTGCGTTTCCTTTGTATAGCGAGCAAGGTAAAAATTGTGTAAGTTTATAATGATTACAGTAGGTTGTCATTTGCTGTAAGAATTACTTTTTGCATTCCATAGTGTGAAAGCACATGTTTTTAAAGTGCTAAATACCTAGTAAAAAAGTTTTCTATCAAAGCCGTTCCTAGACACAAAGAATATGATAAAATCTGAGTTATTATGCATGCAAGTAAATATGAATCAAATCCACATGCTATACTGTAATTTTTGTCAAAGTTTAAAATTAACATTACGGAAAAAACTGTGCCCGTTACTACTTAAAATATATTTTCATACTGGAACTTTTGGGAGGGGGGGCAAGCACAATTTCTGTAAAAGAATAACATTTCCCGCAAAATTGAAAGTGAATGTTTTTACTTATCTGTACTTCAGTATCGGGAAATATTGATTTCTTGAAAATTAGATTGAGATTTTGATTTTAGACAATCTATAACTCAAAATAATGGTTTTTAAAAATGTCTGTCTGTGGGTGAGTATGTATGTATGTACGCCTCATTCATATTGAACGAACTGATGGGTCATATTTTTTTCTCACAAAACATTAGTTTTTAACTACAGTATTTCCTATGCCAGATCTCTTTTATATCATGAAGCATTAAACTAGTCAGCACAATCGGTTTATTTTAGATCTTTCTTTGCACCTTGTGAAAAATATTCCACAAAACGAAGCATAGAGTCTAAGGGCGTTTGCCTTGTTGATGTGCCAATCCAAACTGGTGTTGAAACGAGACTGCCTCTGTTTCAGCACTTTGTCTGTTTACGGCACTACTGCCATGTTATTATGAAAGTTCTTGTCAATATTACAATTTACTTTCGGCTTAGACCGCGTCGTCATTTGGGAACTGCACCCAGCATAATCAGGTAAGGACCGACCTGTAGCACTGAGTGTTCTATTCACTCTGAAGATGCAAGCTGCAATGTATTGCGAAACGTTAGTTTGCATGGGTTCACAAACAGCTAACAGGCCTAAGCCGATTAAGTATTATTGTCCTGGCAAACAAAATACATTAAGATCAAATCCTTGTCCGCCCCAAGGTTTAAATAAACTAAGCACACGGCCCTGTTTAGGCAGGCAGGGCCTACGAACAAATATTGCTCAGACTTCTAGAGCAAATGCTTGTAAAGGCAGACAAGCTACAGGTCGGTCCTTACCTGATTATGCTGGGTGCAGTTCCCAAATGACGACGCCTAAGCCGAAAGTAAATTGTAATATTGACAGTTCGAGAAATGTTATGCACTCGAGGATTTTGATAATTTTTCTAATATAACAGGGCTTGGGGGCCCAAACATAGTTATGCCTCTGAATATTTCTTTTGTGTTTAGAAAACGTATTATAGAAGTTTCAAAATCTCACTCTATTTTTCATTTAACCCTTAATTTCGAGATGTGCAATAGCACGAGGTAACCTTGGACCATTAGGTTATTAATTATTGCTTACATTCCCTAATATGAGATAGGTAGTTAGTCAACGTGTTTGATGCCCACTTTTTTTCCTAGACTGTTTATTTAAACTTTTATTATTTTTCAGGTGATGTTACCATGCAGTAAAGCCGGTTCTTTATATGCCATAGATTTGGAATCGGTGAATGCTGGTATTCCTTATGCAGAGAGCTTCTATTTATTAACACATTATTGTATTCAGAAGATATCGGAAACACAAAGTTCTTTAGTTGTTTATGCACAAATAAAGTACAGAAAGTCGGTATGGGGACTTGTTAAAGGTAAAATAATTTACTACATCAATGTGCATGCCTATAGTTTTTCAAAATAAGAAAAAGAGTAAATAAAAGTAACAGAAACAGCTGCAGACTCTTGGTGAAATTGTTCTATAAATAATGTAGGTACTTGAATAATTTTACAAACATTACATAAAATCTAGAAAATCTTTTTCCATATGTAGAAATACCAATTTTTGGGATTTTTTTGTTTCCACAACATTGTAACAGATCACGCTCACACTATCTTAGATGCGGTAGCGGGAACGATTTATCCGATAATAGGAAGTAAATTTTTATAAATTGAGCCGCCCTTTTGTAAGGGTGAGAGATATCGCAACACTTGAAATGCAAAAATTGTTCAGTTTAATGGGACTTTTAAAATGAGATATCACTTGACCCCTCGTCCTATTTAAGATTTTGTAAATAATATCTTCTGAATGTTTCCGCTCTTTTGATGAGGAGAGGGGGTACTAACATTTGTGTTTTGTCCTCATGTGGTACATCGTTGGAAAGCTAATTCAATGGACTTTAACGATCAGTACCAATTTTCTTGGTATAATAGTTCATGTGCGGTTGGGTAAAGGTTTATGTAATGGCCGCTTTTTTGATATAATTGGCCGCCATTTTGAAGTGGTTTAAGCTATCAATATTTTCTATTTTTAAGTTGTTCGGTTTAAAAATATCTTTTAAAAGAGGTACGACTTGACCCACCTTCGTATTTGAAAATCTCGATGACCCCCTCCAAACTACCCTTTCCAAAGACCCAAAGAATTTATAAATATTTTGAATGAATACCTCGCATACGATTTATATTACAAATTTGTTGTCATTGATGTAGGTTCAATAGTTTAGCTGTAAAATATAGTGTGTGGGTGGTCTGTTACACCCTTAATAATAATCGAAGAATGTTTCAGATATTAATTAGTTTTTGCGACGAAGTAAAACGTATGTTTACCGCAAACATCAAATACCTTGAAGTAGAGTAATTATTTTGCAATTTGTTTGTGTTTTTCTAATACTAATTGTGTAAATAGAATTATCTAAAATTAAATTGGCATTAGATTACTGAAAATTCTAGAACACAAATTAATTATAATGCAATGAGTACCTACAGTTTTAGTTTATTCCCTGTAAAATCCTTTTTCTTAATGTTTTGTAAATTTCTTGTTTGATCAAACCATTATCAAATGTTATACACAGCGAGTCAAAAGTATAGAGGATGTATCAAATTGCGTATTAACTATTAGGATCTCGCTGATTTCAAGAAATCCGACGACTGTTAAATGAGAGAAAAATAGTGAAATTTTATGCCAACTAATAATCTAAAAAAATTGGAGCGATCATGCTTAGTTTCTGAAAAAACAGAAATTTTAGATTTTTTTGTTTTCGGCTAGCTAATTATAACGCTCCTGAATTTGGACTAGAAATGCTTATAAATACTTTATTTACAGAGTTATCAAAAATATGCAAAGAATAAAAATATGTTTTTTAACTAGAGCTAATTAATAGGCATAGTTAAAAGTTACAGCACTCGACAAATATTTTATGGGACTAAGAGCCCATATAAAAATTTAGGGATCCAGACAAATTTCTGAAACTTAAGCCTTTAAGGGTATAACAGAGCATAAAAAGAAATTAAATATATTTTTCAGGCTGATAGCTTTTAATAATAAAGAAAAACATATTAAATGAATCACCGATTAAAGTCATAGAAGATCATTTAATTGAAATATTGACACCTAACATTAAAATTGTCTATTATTTCCATTTATTTGTTCCTTTTAATGTTTGCTTTTAATGTAAGGCATAAGTAATGAATTTTACTTCAACTAAGCACTTCTTTAAAATACACTTATTCATTGATAATTTCTTATTGTGATCATACTTATTCAGTATTTATTTTTAATTGCGTTGTAGATTATAAAAAATAATTTACAAGGTCAGTCATTGAATTAACAAGTAGTGAAAAATTAAAAGTTATCTTATCTCGTTGTCAGCTTAAAATAAAATAATAAGTGTGTACTGGAGAGATTAGGCATACTACACTTTGTGATCGATTTTATATATTACTAGAATTATTGTATTTATAAAATAAGGAATTTGTTGGGATGGTTTAACTTAGTTTAGAATAACAAGTCATAAATTTTGATGTTAAGTCTTTTATTACTAATGTTGAAATGTTTATTTAATATTGGTTCAAAACTTAAAAAAAATATCTTCTTCTGGTACAACTGATAATAAATACAAGAAAATGTGATAGGGCCCCAAAACAAATATCAAATGTAGCAAGTATGAGATTCTAAATAGAAAATATGGCTAATGGTTTATGAACATTTTATATTCACGGGAAAACATGTTTAGGGTCGCCAGCAACTCATAAAATTGTTTAAAAAAAATGTCTGTTATGGATGGGTGTGTATGTGCCCCATAACTTCTGAATAGATGCTCCCACTTGGGAACTCAGAGATATATCAAAAATGCATCAACAAACTGAGCTTTTAAAAAATTCGAAACTAGAAGTGGAAGTTAGATATGTTTTTTCAGTAGCATTTTCATCAGAATCCATGTTTTGTGATAGAAGACCTAGGGTGAATTCAACGCTTTCTAGCTTTACCATGGGGGCCACTACGATTTTTTGAAAATTGCGACTAACATATTACTCAAAAAACAAGTTGCCAGATCGGTAAAACCGTTAGTAATGGGAAACACAATGTTACTATGTAGGAGAATTTTTGATAGCATGAAAACTAAAGTACAAAATTTTTGAAAATTATCAAAGTAATGTTGCACAAAAACTGACTACACGTTTTTTTTGTAATTATGTAGGCTCATAGAACTTGGGATAAGCTACAATTTAGATGGCGGCCCGGTCTGCTAAATTGCTTTGTGGCTATTTCTATGATTATTTGATCTAATATTCATGCCCCTTTATTTAATAAATAATTTTTAGGTGCTGCAATAGTTATTATAGTTAATTTTTGCCTTCCTATGCAATTTTTGGCAATCGAATTTTTCCTTTGGTTTCTGGTTTTCTTTAATACCGTTTAATTTGTTTCCTCAAAAAATAAAAGTTAGCTACAGTTATCGCGTGCAGCTGACTGTTGCCGTGGTTATAATTTTTCCGATGTGCCAATCGCTCCCACTATAGTAGTAGGAGTGGTGCGATCTTATAGTGCTGTTTGCGCATAAACGATGATACAAAAATACTTTCTGAAAATATGATACCTAACAATTTCTAAAGTATAGAAAAGACCATACAAAGTGCTTCGTTCATTTGTTGTAGCGTTACCAGTATTCTAATTTTATAAAGCTTTCTTTCCTTGTTCAGTGGCCTTCAACAGTGAAATTGAATTTTGTTTGTCAAATTATTTGTTTATGTATTAATATAAATATCATGTTATCCAACTAAGGATAAAAGCATTGCTACCGAGCAAATTGCTTATCTACATAAAGTCGTTTAATTTAATGCGTTAATTATACACATAATTTTAGGTTTTATTGAAAAAAACTGTTGGCAAGGCTTCGAAGA
The DNA here is from genome assembly GCA_958336395.1 of Ctenicera cuprea. Classification (NCBI taxonomy): domain Eukaryota; kingdom Metazoa; phylum Arthropoda; class Insecta; order Coleoptera; family Elateridae; genus Ctenicera; species Ctenicera cuprea. The sequence goes on along the minus strand of OY284494.1, from coordinate 9,309,879 downwards.
CTATTTTAAGTCCCTTAGTAAGGCCCTTTATACAGAAAGTGAAGAAGCAATTCCAGCTGTCAAACGTAAATCAAGAAAACGTAGACGAGGTCATAGTGTACAGAGACCAGAAGCAGAAATAATACATTCAAGAATAGGTAACTGCCAGTTTTGACAATAATTTATACTAAAATTATGAACTGTTTTATATTTACAGGTGCTCTTTCTAATGTGAAAGTATCTGCTGGTGGTATATTTTCATCAGACTTAGCTACCTTGATAGTCTTCGGTGTACTTATTTTATTAGTAGTTCTAAATGTGATGTTGTATTATAAATTGTGGTTGCTAGAAGATACCCCACCTTATACATTGTTAGATTTACATATACTAAAGTGAGTAGTAATTGACCACCAAAAAAAAATAAAATATTGAATTGTAAAAATTATACCTATGCATTTCAGGGATCCACCAAAATCGCATGATGAATGGATTAAACTTCTACAGAAACAAGAAACTCTTCATACAATAGAAATGCAAAGGTGGCAAAAAGTACTAAAAACTTCCATAAGCTTATTGAAACAGGTAAAATATTTTAATAGTAGCGCTATGGGCCATGTAGGATCCAGTCTCTGATTTCCATGTTCCTAAAGTCTTCTTCTACACCACTAGTTCATCTTCTTTTTGGTCTTCGTCCTTGCCCTGTCGCTCCCTACTTTTCCCTCCAGTGCTCATTTGAGTACTCTGTTCTCCTCCATTCGTATTATGTGCCAATAGCATCTAATTGTTTGTGCCTTTGCTACTGCTGCTATGTCTGGTTCTGCATATAACTCTTATTTCTTGGTTTGTCCTTCTCTTCCATTCCCCGTATTCTGTTACACATTCTAGTTAGCCAATCAGAGTACTCAATTTCTATGCTAACAACGAGTCAAACAATTTTACGATAAATGTTCCACTCAATCGTAGTATAGCAACCAAATAGTATGTTATATTTCCCTTTTAGCAACCAATAGAGAAGTTTAACCCGATCATTTTTGAGGTAGAAAATTATATCTCGACTTGATTAAATACAAGCAAACTACTCATTTATTTTAATTGATATTTATAAAATAAAATTAATCTGACAATTCCAAATTTTATTCTTGAAATAATCCTTTTATATACCACTCGTGAATTGAAAAATAATAGGGATAAATTACTCAAACTTCCTGCACAGCAACTTATGTTTCTTTTACTTTACTTGCCAATCAGAGTACTCAATTTCTGTGCTAACGAGTCAAATCAATTGTACGATTGAATGTTTCACTCAATAGTGCATCAACCAAATAGTATGTTGCATTTGCCCTTTTAGCAGCCAGTAGAATAGTTTAACCCGATCATTTTTGACCTACAAAATTATATCTCGACTTGATAAAATTTAAGCAAACTACTCATTTATTTTATTTGATATTTATAAAATAAAATTAATCTGACAATTCCAAATTTTATTCTCGAAATAATTCTTTTATACACCACCCATGAATTGAAAAATAATAGGGATAAATTACTTAAATTTCCTGCACAGCAACTAATGTTTCTTTTACTTGAGAAAAAAGTAAGCTATTAAATTTTCAAACCAAACATACACTTGTTGCTGTGCAACAAGTTTTGTAATTTAATAACTAGATTACCTATTTTTCGATTCACCCCTGTATAACTGTTGAAGAAACCACTAATAGTGTGTAGTAGTAAGTGAAGAAACAAGGGCGGCAAGTTAAGATTGTAGCTGCGATACAACACGTGACAAATGACGATGTAATTGAAAATACTTAAAATACATCGTAATTAATTGTCTGTGATATAGATGTAGTCATTGCAATTTATGGCAAGTAACCACAACTTTCCTGTGATACATTTGAGTTGATAGTTAATACTTGTTAGCTATCGTTAGATATCGTCTTAACTAACACTCCGGAACAATCAAACCCAAGTTTATCAGAAAATTGAAGTCACTAATTATATTATTTGTGAAATAATTCTTACTTAACCTAATTGTTTATTTTAATTATTCTTTATTGTTGTAGATTGAAGAATCATTAAACGAATTGCAACATTCCATTCATCCTACCTATACGAACAAGATAATGTCGATCATACAAAACCATAAGGATACAGTCAGCAAAGCGCAAGAAGAACTATAAATTTAAGCAACTGTCAATTTTTATTGAGATGGTATTATGTATGTTGTTATTACGCACTGTGTTATTTTACATTTTTAGAATAGATTTTATCTGTTGTTCCTCTTTACACATTAGTAAAATTAAATTATATATAAATATAATGGAAGTATTTACTACATTCCTTTTAGAATGCTTATTAAATGATTTAATATTTCTGTGTTCAGTAGTCAGAAGGTAATTGAAATTTACTTATAAATACAGGATGTATCCAAAAGGTTCGGCATAAATTTACAGGTTACAAACCAAACAATAAAAAAATTCATATGAACACAGTTCCAGAAATGCTTTTTAACCAATGGTCTCTCAAATAGGGCACTTTTTTCACGGTTTTACTGATAACTTTAATGTTTGAAATCCAAAATTTATAATTCACGGCGTCATCCTAATTTAGTTTCTTAGGGATAGTATACTAGAACATAAGACATAATATCAAGAATGCTATAAAATGTGTGTGCAAAACTTCTGCGACAAACTTATGCATTGTTTAGCTATGAATGGTCAGCTGTTTGGACATCTCTTCATATTTTACTTTAACAATTTCTAATGATGTTTAATTTTTATTGAGTGAAACTGATATTCCTAGTTAATTAAGTATTGGTATTGTTAATGCATCCGATCCTGTAGTTTGAAATTTTTTTTTTATTCAGCTACAGCATTTTGCTAGGAACAGGTTTAATTTTGCATATACTAAATAAATCCGCCGTTCTTCCGAGACAATGTCCTCCGAGGAACCATGTAACAATTTGAATTATTTCTTCCAAAGTATTCGTTACATGAATTAACTTGAGGTATAAATTGAGGACTTGGATAAAAGAATCAATAAATTTAATTTGCTACTGAATAAAACGAAAAAAATTAACCAGATATTGTTTAGAAATTTAAGTGAAAATCACATGCAGATGGTTAAGATTAGCAGTGGCGGTCCGCCCTATTAGGCAGGGTAGGCAGTGCCTACCGATAATTCTTCAAATAAAAAATTCAAAATGTTTCGATTAAAAAAAGTTTTACATGCAGTGTTTACTTTTCAATGCCATCGTGTAACATTAAAAATTGGGCGCCAAATAAATGGAGCGCTGCCTTTAAACACTGTTTTGCATATGCAGCTTCCAAACAATCAACCAATCCGTTATTTGCAATACCTCTGCATGCACATTGGTAACGAGTACAATAATCACATGCAAAGAAATAGTAGGGATATCAAGGTGCAGTAACCACTGGATAGGTGCGCCTGTTCCAGACTTCCCGTAGTTTTTATTTGGATTACGATGAGAACAATCAGTCAGCAGAAATCGTATGCAACATGCAGGATATGTTATACTACACCAAGCAAGTTTCTATTTATTTTAGACTTTTAAAAGACAAATTTAATGGATACTCTTTTAAAAAACAAATAGAAATTGTTTTTAAATCAATCAAGGAAAGTAGAATCGAGCTCGTCTACAGAAAATTAATTTTTCTTGTATAGGGTACAGGTCAATTCGTCGAATATTATATTTGACATTTGTTTGAAATATTTATTTTTGTTTTGTTGATATTTGATAACGATGAGCTTAATTTTTGAAACAAAGATTTTTCTGTTTTTTAATGAGTGTTAAATTATTTAATATTTTTGCATTTGCCACTGCCTATCCAAATTTTGAATTTGCTTATATGCGAAAAATGGCAGGGCCTCCATACAAAATTTTGCAATTTGTTAGCAAATCTAAATAGCCCGGATTTTTTGCCAAAACAGATTCTAGCTGCAAAAACACCATCTATGCAGTTTTATCTGGAGCTTCTTTTAATTGTTTTTGTGATTTTTCTATTCTACAGATATTAGCACATAAAGGTTCTCCTAATGTTTTTAGTCCTTCATGGTCAGTAAAATAATTTTAAAATGAGAGACAATGTAGGTTAAATCGGCCTAAACAGTAGAATCTCTAAAAGCCTCGCGAGACTTCATTGAAAGATAAAGTACGCTCTCTACAATGCAGGAATTTAAATAGAATAAGCCCTTAAAATGATACCAATAGCAATTCAGCATGCTTGTAGCTACCTGCTGATCCCAGCATTAATATCTGTACAAATATTCTGCATTTAAAATTGCGATTTTGTGTAAAATATCTCGAGATATATTTTTTAAAATCCAAAGTTAATAAAAAAAGGCAAATTATAGGTGTAAAAAACACAAAATAAACCAACTAAGCACTGCAGTTGAAAACAGGCACTAAATGTGTAAAATAGGTAGTTTAATTAAAGTGCGACTTAAAAGCATCAGAAGCTTAAGAAACGGATTTTAATATAAAAATTATTTAGCTGGTTGTACAAAATCAAAATAGTAATCTAGGCCTTAGTTTTCGGTCATTAAATTCAGAATAACGGCATTTAAGTCAATTAAATTAAAAGACAAGCCATTGTTTTTTTATCACCGCCTTTTTTTTATCGCTCTGTATATGGTTTTTCGTGTAATTTAAGAAGTTGCAATTACTACCTATTCTTTATTTTTCAAAGTATTAAGTTTTGCTAAACTCAAATTTTAGTAAGGGCCACAACATAAACTGCTTTTAAAAAATCCTTACTTATCTTAATGTGCCCACCCATAAAGTTGGGTGGCCTTCCAAAATTGAAAGTGCTATGAGCCCCTTACCTGCCACAGAAGAAAGCTTTAATTTAGTAAACACTTAATATCTTCAGGTGACAAATTGTCTTCAAATTTACCAAAACTTTAGCATGTTAATAGGTCATAAATTAAATTTCCTTGAATAATTAATATTATTAAATACTATAAAAACAGTGGGATTTTACCCTTATAAGCGATTAAATAGATATTTAATAATATTTACTCCTCACACACAAAAAAAACGAGCGTTTCAACCTACACAAATTGGATGTTATTGTGTTTAGCCAATGGGAGGGTTGCATGTTGGAGGTGCTGGAATCAATGTAGGGTGTTTTATATGGATTTAATAGAGATGAACTATTAAATTTGGTTTTGAAAACATTTAATCTAAAATAGGTTTAAATGGGCAATTTAATGCAATTTAAAAAAACAAATTTAATACTTGACCTCGATTGCAAAAGCCATCTACTGGCGAACCTATGTAACTACATAAAATACCTAACATCGATTGCAGCATCCCTAACATGCAACCCCCATTTTTTTTTTAATTTTATTCCCTAAGATCACCATTTTATCCAACCTCACTTAATCAGAAATAAAACTAAAAAAAAAAATGTAAACCTCAAAACATTTATTAATGTTATAAAAGAAAAATATTTTGAGTTATGTTTTTATAACATAAACCTACAAATATCTACATTCACTTTGCTTCTTCAGGTTTTGAAAACACCAGGGTGTAACCGCATTTTCCACAATAGTGGCGATCTTCCATGGCAGCCATAAATACACCAGCACCACATTGCTCAGCTGGGCATTCACGTCTCAATCGGTGTATCTTACCGTTCTCGTCAACCTATATAAATAATACAAAAATTAGTCTCACAACTTTAAAATTTTTTATTCGCACAAACCTTATAAAATTTCAATACAGCTAGCTTAACCTTCTTCTTCTTATGCTTAATTTTCTTAGGAGTGGAGTAATTCTTCTTCTTGCGCTTTTTAGCACCACCTCTTAATCTGAGGACCAAGTGAAGAGTGGATTCCTTTTGAATGTTGTAGTCAGAGAGAGTACGGCCATCCTCCAACTGTTTACCGGCAAAAATCAGACGTTGCTGATCAGGTGGAATACCCTCCTTGTCTTGAATTTTAGCCTTGACATTTTCGATAGTATCTGATGGTTCGACCTCAAGGGTGATGGTCTTACCCGTCAATGTTTTCACGAAAATCTGCATTTTCTGGAGTTATCTGTAAATAACATAAAAAAATCAAATCTTGTTTTTTAAATTTTAACCAATGATTAATTCAGGTAATTTTTTTTTCAAATATTTGTTTTTATCAATCGTTCAATCTACAACACTATTATTTAAAAAATAACTCCATTTAAACTGACAATGTGGTGTTTTTATACAAAAAATTATTAAAAAGAAACGGAACATCGCAGAAATGAAAACATGTAAGTCGTAAGTAATGTATTATGGTGCTCATTTCTCATTATACAAGAAAAACTATTCTTTTTAAATCGTGACTTTTACCAAACCTATTTAGTGTTTTTATCCATAATCCTTGTATTTAGGATTGTGGGGTGTCTGCAAACTGAAATTATTGTGCACTTGTTTTGCCGATTCTAAAATCCTGACTTAAAAAAGAAAACCTGATTTAAAGCAAGCATAACCTGAAAAATAATTCAAACAAAAAGACAAAATTATTACAATAATGAGCACAAAATCCCTCTGAAATTTAGATCCTCGATCATGTATAATGCAACCGCAATTCTGCTTTTCTAACCTTATCTTCTACAATACACACTTGTTTATTTCTTCTGAATAATGTAGGTCTAAGGTTAAAAATAGCTTAAAATAATATTTTTTTTGTTTAAAATATTTAAAACAATAAAAAGCGGCGCTAAACATTTTTTTTTAAATGCAATATTAAAACAAATTTCACAACATTCTTAAAATAGTCCTTCCTAATAAAAAAAAATTATTAAAGAATAACAAAATTAGTTAATATTTAACTTTTATTTAAGTTATCAAAGTTACACATATTACACAATAAGAACAAAATAAACATACATCATACAAGAAGCACTGCATTAATACACCCATCATTTTCAGGATTATTTGTAACCTGAGCATATTTTCCCCAAACAACTTTACCAGCTTGCGTCACCAATCCAAGCTCAGAGATATTTACTTCAATAACTGTGCCTTTCGTGATAACCCCTAAACTAGTGTACATTGGTGAACTAGGATTCTTCTTTACTCCAATAATGGGCAAATAAAACGTAGCTTTAAGTTCGGGATGTGTAACATGTACTTTCTTAAATCTTAAAGCCATTGGTCTGATGAAACGTTCGAATTTAGGTGGCTTTCTTGTAAATCCTTCGCCAACATATGTAACTTTTGTCACCATTCGTTTCCAAGCTTTCCTTCTAGATTTGCCCGATTTGATGACTTTAAGAACTTCCGAGTCTGCTTGTGCACGAACTTTAGGTATTGGAACGTCCCACTTGCCAGCTTTCTCTTTACGTTTTTGTTTAATCATATTTGATAACACCTTTGCTCTTGACTGGACATCTCTGTCTAGTAGATAAACTGGTAAAGCACCCTCGGCAACTTTTTCAGTAGTTTTCTTTGTCTTCTTCTCTTCATGTGCCTTGATTTTCTTTTTCATTTGAATCTTCTCATTTCTACGTTCCTTATTGAAAATCTTCGCTTTAATGCCACGAAGACTTCTTGCTACTTGAGCACGTTTATGTGGCTCGCGGGCTTCCTTCTTTCTTTTACGTTCTTCATAATCAAGCCGCCTACCGTAGAGTTTGCGGTGACGCTCAATATATTCGTTCTGTGGCATGGTTTTGTTTTAGTGCTATAATAAAAAAATTACAATTAAAACGTGAATAGCCATATTCAAATTAGATGCAAAACCATCTCTTTGAATATGACCACCACAGACAACTAAAATTTCATGGAGTTTTATTACAATTTACTTACCTCCCCCAACTGACTCAACACGATCTTCATGTCATATTCATAGAGATCTTTTTGCACTAGCACTTTTAGCAAGACTAAAATATCTAAATGCTAACAATTTGTATCAGAAGTATTGTAATTCATTAACATAACAGACCATGCGGTTTTTAAGAAAACGTGTTGTCAATTATTGCTTCGTAAATTAATTCTACTTGCTTTAAATTTGAATTATTGTTTTAAAAATACTATATGTGCTTACTAATTTAACAAAACGATCCATTTTTACTTTAATATTCCCAAAAATATAAGTACTTAAACTGTAATTACCTTCTACTCCACCATGACACGCTGCGAAAAGAGCACGATAACTGACAGACAGGATATTATCGCAAAAGAGGAAGAACATGTTTTGACAGAGTGTTTCCGTTTCTACGTCCCGGTATTTTTGAAATTTGAAAAAGAATTACTATGTAACAATCAATATATAGAAAATAATCTTTTTCTTAAAATTTTATTAATAACAAATGTTAGAATAAATAATTTCTTTAAATAAATATAAATTCCATAAACAATTATCACCAAATAATATCTATTTAATATAATGGTTTTAAAAATCACAAAACATGTAATAACCTTTATTTTCGCTGTGACTAGAGTCCCGACAACAGGATCGTGATTACATCTCGCCTTGGTAAATGACGTCATGTTAATAATGAATAGGTGTTACTTCTTTGACATGGCTATTAAAAACATCCCAAAGAGTGCAATTTTACCATGTACAAGGTGATTGAGCTATCAGCCTTTTTTCTTTGCTTTGAAACTATAAGAATTACAAAAAGTTACAGTAGACTAACAAAGTTTTACGTTTTTTTATCTGCAAAGTGAAGTTAGAATTAAGCATATAGCCTATAGCGTGTTTTGTTATTGAGATATTTGTATCAACTTTCCAATTTTTATAGTTGTTACACTCTGTATATTGGTATTTAGAAGTTTACAAGTAAAAAAGTTTTTTAAATATATGTAATTATTTAATTTTAAATTTTTTTATTTTTTGCAAAAATTCCAATAAAGAAATCTAATGTTTTTAATACGTAATCGTTCTTTTAAATAAAAGAAAAGGTGAAATGTGTTTAATTGAGATTTAAACTGTCAAAGTTGATGTTTGTTGGTAGCAATGTGAAAGTGAAATTCATTCTTGTAATTTGTTAATTATTGTAGCAGAACTGTTAATAATTGTATTTTTTATTTCATATCTGTATATCCAAAGTAATATTTATCAATATAATTTATTACCAACAAATAAAATTTATTAAATGGATTTGCACTTAGTTACCTGGCAAACATACAGCTTTTAAAATTCAAGTGGCTGCTCCAGGTAACAAAATCTACGCAAACGATGAAACATGCGCTTTATCTAGTGCACAAAGTTCAAATTTGAAAATCCAATTTGACCACATTATGCCTGAAGCTCACTACACATTTAATCCACGTCAAGCATGTACACGTTTAGATGGCCACATGGAGACGATTGTTGGGACCATCCAGTGCTGCAGAGCATCAGTCTATTTCTTTAACTATTACTAATTTATCAAGTAAACTCGATTGTTTCTACGTTTCTAGAATCGTGCCTCAGTTTAAAATTTCCGCCGCAGTACGCAGCAGAGCTTAAATTACAGAAATTTGCAAACACTTTACTTGTGTTAATTGCGCGGTTTTTGTGTATCATGCAGCCTTATTGTTTAGCTTAAACAAAATCTGTTATTCCACGGCGAAGATAGATTGAAGCTTTAACCTTTTCGCTGCGCCCGGTTAAAACGCTTCCATGCCCAGGAGCGGACTGGTTTTTTGGCTTTTTTATTATTTTCATTTAGCTAGACAGAGAAAAAAAAATTGGAAACGACGGCGCTATTTTTAGATTTCCGAATGCTTTAGCAACGTGCTGACCTGCTGCGCACAGGATCGTTTACCACACTATGGCTTTGTATAGGCAATGTAAATGCGAAGCAGTGTCTGACACGGATACTTGCCGGGCGCACTGAGTAAATAACGCTTGTGGCACGGATCCGTGCCATACGCAGCGAAAGGGTTAAGCGACATGTTATGTAGCCCCATATTTTCATACTATCATAAAGAGAAAAAAACTCTATCAAAAAGTTGAAAAAAAATAATAAATTCGTATTTAAAACAACTTTTAGTCGAAACATTTTCTTCTAAAATGAATATTAACGACAGAAAATCAGTTTCTCCGAACTTTTTTTATTCTTTTCGTAGATGCTGAATAAAAAATAAATTAATACAATTTGATGTGAGCTACTAAAAATAGTAAAATTTAAAAAAATAAACCTTATGGTAGATTTAAGCCAGGGTCATGAGCAATAACGAATAAAATTGTTTCAGCTTATGCACGCCATTTTTGAAAACTCACGTCAACGGTATATTACCCGTGTATGTTCCGTGTGGTGTATTAGATACCATCTTATTACGACACGACTGCTTTCGGCGAACAAAAGTGAGGTTATTAATTTTATGGCAAGACGCCACAAGGTTTAATCACAAAACATTAACATGAACATGTTCTGAGGAAGCCACAGAGGTGTGTTGATTCGAACTTTGTGAATTTGTTTGTGGCTAGTTCGTGTAAAAGAAATAGCAATTGATAGAGTTTATCAGGAATTACAATGCCATGTTGGTATTACGATAAGAAAGAGCTGAGAAATACTCCTTCGGCTCTAGAGAACATCGATTATGAAACCGAAATGCGATATAGAAAGGAAGGTAAGTATCATCAATCATTATACCTTTTCCATTTAATTTAATAATCAACTTGCATGTAATATAAGGTGCAAGATTCATTATCGATACTGGTTCTAAGATGGATCTTGGTTATAACACCACTGCAACTGGAGTAGTTTACTTCCATAGATTTTATATGTTCCATTCCTTTAGACAATTTCCACGTTATGTTACTGCCTGTTGTTGTCTTTTCCTCGCGGGTAAAGTTGAAGAAACGCCAAAGAAATGCAAAGACATAATTAAGACTGCTCGTAGTTTACTAAGTGATGCCAAATTCGCTACGTTTGGTGAAGATCCAAAAGAAGAGGTAATAATATTTCTTTTCTTTTTATCAGCATCTAATTAAAATTATGTTGCAGGTAATGACATTAGAGCGCATATTACTACAAACTATTAAATTTGATCTTCAAGTAGAACATCCATACAGTTATTTATTACGTTATGCAAAATGTTTGAAAGGGGATAAAGCAAAATTGCAGAAAATGGTACAGATGGCATGGACATTTGTAAATGATAGTTTATGTACCACACTTGCACTGCAGTGGGAGCCAGAAATAATAGCGGTAGCGCTTATGTATTTAGCTGGTAAACTTAGCCAGTTTGAAGTAATCGATTGGGTTGGTCGTATTAATAAACATCTGCGTTGGTGGGACATGTTTGTTGAAGATGTGACTATGGATCTTTTAGAAGATATCTGTCATCAGGTTTGTAATAATCAATATGTAGAAAATAGGTAATTTGCTTTGCTGAAATTTGCGTAGTAGTTGAAATACAGACAGTACAGAATTATTTGCAATACTCGGAGTGCATGTTGTTATTGTCAATATTGTCAACGGTGGTTATTGTTTAGCGATGGGTCTAACCGTTCATTTGAAGTGAGCAGGCGCATATCGTTCAGCTCACTTTAAAAGAGTCGTTCAGAGCGAGTCGTTCATTTGAATAATTTGCTCTGCAATACTTTAATAATTTAACAGATTTCGTAGCTTCAATAATAATGAATGTTGTCCCGATAATTTCGAACAGTCTGTCTGTTTAATACTTCAAAAAAAACTTAAGTGGCAATTCCTCAGTGAAAATTAACGCAATTGACCTAAAATGTTATTAAATAATGCACCCCTGAAAACTTGCAGCCCTCCAAGTTACAAGAGAAAAACAGTAGTAATGGCTAGTACTACAAAATAGTTCGAGTTATAGCGGACAAATTTGGTAACAAATTTGGATGTACTCTATATATAATTTGGTGAAATATGAAAAAAACTGCGAAATAAGAAGGGTGGTTTAGTGGTGGTGCACCCCCTTACAACGTCCAAAATGTTTATGTTTTTATTAAAATTTAAATAATAGTTATGCCATTAAAAAGTATGTTCCAAAATAAGGTTTTGTGTATCTTTCTTTTTCTTCGTAAGACTAGCCATTTTAGAGAAACATGGAAAAATGCTGTTGGTGGCCATGCGACTGTACCGCCGTTTCCTATCCACAAACCAAAATCTTGGTTTAAATAATTTTTCATTATAACTGTTTTGTGAGGGGTTGCACCGTCATGCTGGAAATATTTGACTCCAAGTAAAGTTCCTTCAAAAAAATAGGGGCCAATATCGTAGTCTCCAACTATACCTCCCCATTTAATGACCACAAACGCTGGTTATGTACTTCTCGCATCCAGCAAGGGTTTTCAGTAGAGTAATAATGCATGTTATGCCTATATAATTTTCCGTTGATTACGAATGTAGCCTCGCCCGAAAAACATATTTTAGAAACGGTAGTTTCATCTCATTGCATTCAGTTTACTATCCAGTCACAAAACGTTATTTGCTTTTCAAAATCTTCTGTGTGTAATTCTTGATTGAGGTTGATGCATGGTATTTATTTTTTCTTAGCTTTACGTTGACTAATATGTAGCATCCTTGCTATTTGATATTGACTTACATGGAGGTTTTCTTTCAAGGCAGCCAAAACAAAAAGTTCGTCGTCGTCTTTAAGATGATATCTATGCTTTTCAGGGTAATTCACACTACCAGTTTTCAAAAATCTATTCAATAACTTTTCAAAAGATAGAGATTGGGGATGTCTACGATCAGGATAGCGATCTGTATATAATCGTGCTGCTGCGTGAATATTCCTTTGTTATTCGCCCAAAATAAACACCATGTCTATTAATTCCTCTTTAACCGTCCATTTTAAATATTTAAATTAATGAATTCAAAGCACAGTTGATGACGCTACCCTCTGTATATGGTCCCCTTTTGACGTCAGACTCGTATATTGAACAAGGTTCATATTTGATGCTGATTGTTATTGTCTACTTTAGCTGTGTTATTTTTAAAGAATACACTTTCTACATGAATGATTACTTTTCAGTGTTTTGTCACACAATAACTACTTTCAGTAGAGATTACATTTTTTACTAGAAATGTCACAAAAAGGAATAACTTGGGCATATCAGTAATTAGTTGTGTAGTGTAGTCAAAGAGAAACTGTTCCTAAGCTCAATGTACTTTAATTTTTGAATATTGAATTGCAGGTTCTTGATCTTTACTCCCAACCATCATCAGCGTCAACTCCTGATAGTCCGCCACTTGTTCCGAGACCACCTCAGATAACACAAGCAGGCTCTAGTAAGACGGCAAATGGACAAGAAAAAGAAAAAATTGAAATAGTTGAACCGAATCCTCCTATTGCAGTAACTGTAGCACTTCCCGAAGTTCCTCCTTATCCTTATCCTGCTACTTTCACAGCAACAACTCCACATGCCAGTGGTTATCCACCTGCATACACTAACCCTCCTGTAGCAGTGCCAACTGCTCATATAGCGGCTCCACCCCCTGGGCCTCCCCCACCACATATGGCTGCCCCACCTGGTTTGCCTTTTTCCCCATATGTGGCACCTCCACCACATTATCCCTCTGTTGTGGCCGCTGCTCCTTATTATGCTCCCACACCACCACCACCACAACCACATAGGCCTTACTATCCTCCACCTTCACAGTAATTTTAGTTTTTCTTTTTAGTTTTAGTAGGTGAGTAAAGATTGAAAGCAAATTAAAAAATCAGGTCAAGTATCAAAACCAAAATAAACTGAAACTACTTTATTATTCTTATGTATCTTTTTAAGGTAATGTTTTTATGTAATGTTTTTTTTTGTAAGTTAAACAGTAATGTAAAAGGATAATTGTGAGACATGTAACATACCAATAAAATTTTTGTATTATTTTTAGTTTTTTTTTTTTAATTATCTTGAAAATTAATACTAAAAAATATTACTTCATAAGTGTTGTACAATTAATATGGTCCTCATCTAGTATAGTAGTATTTGTTAAAACTTTAGGACCAAAGTCAGCAGGTTGTGTTGTATTTATAGGTAATGAAATAGGTTCAAAGTGCGAAAGAAGGACCGCGTATAAACGAATCGCTCGTCCTGCTTGATTATTACAAATCTCGAGTGCCATCAGCATAATATCTTGAGAGTCTTGCTTCAAGTAATTGGCGGCTTGTCTTTCGCACTTTGAACTGATATTAACAAAATAAATGGTATTGCACGATACTAAATTCAAATAACAAACTATAAACAAATAAATAATAGCGTGCTGTTTTCAGCAGCCAATAGTGTGAGACTTTTTCGTACACTTTTGAAAGCATTTGTAATTTTCTTCTCAATTATTATTTTGTTTTCTTGTATTTTGTAATTTTATTATAGATTTATTTTCAGTACTAGTGTAAACACTTAAATTTGAGTTGGAATGTTTTTTTCTACCATTTTCAGATTTTTTAAATCTCTTTAAAAATATTGGTGAACTCGAAAAATCGCAGAGAAACTTTTAGGTCACTTTTTTTCGTGAAATACCATCCCACAGTTTGTGTCCGCGAGTTTCGGAACGCCCTATATAATGTAAGACATAATGTTTTGTATGGTCCTCTAAATATATATATATAAGGTACATTCTTAAAACACACTTAATGAAGTTCAGTGATGTTTTTTTAATGATGAATACTTGTTCACTGCAACCAAAACAAAAAATGAGCGAAACACTTCGCCTGGACTTTCCTATACTTATAAAATAACATTGTTTTATATTTTTCAACACTTTCGATATGCACCTGTCTAGGACACGACTAGTTAAAGTAAATAGTTCTTATAAGTTGTAACATCTTGAAGCGGTTGAAGAAAGACCGACCGCTGCGCTCTGCATGCATAAGGTTGGGTAAAATATTCGGACTGAATCAACGGAAGGGCGGAAATTGATATTTGAAAGTATATTAATAACTCGAGAAGTATTATTTTTAGCAAGAAATTACTATTATTAATTTGCATTTAGAATTTCAAAACCTTTCTGATTTTAAAGCCAAAATGCCACGTTTCCATTTAAAAAATGTTATTTTTTACCGTGGCCGCCATATTAAAATTGGAAACTCAAGTTTTTTTCTTAAATACAATTGATAAGAATTTGCCCTACAACTTTGCTCTTGGGTTTGCGAGTCTATCTATTAAAATAAAAAAGTTAGCCTACACTGGACATTAAACAACTAGTACAAGAATACAACTGCTGTAGAAAGTATGTGAAATTCTTCTAAATACAAAAAGATTATTAAGGGGCAAAAAATTCGATTTTTTGTAAAAAGATTCTGCTAGAGCAAACAAAAGAATAAATCAATTTTTTAATTTTGTAGCGAAAATTTTGAGGGGGAGGGGGAACAGTAGCCCCCTAAATATTAAAGTATCTAAAAAATATTATGATATTCGGATTTTGCTGTCAATGATGAGCCATATTGCTTTAACAGAAATATTTTATTGCTGCCCGTTAAATAAATAGAAGGGTACCAATTTTCAAAAATTCATAGAGGGCGTCACAGTGAAATTATAACAATGAGCAAAAAACTAAATTGTAGCAGATGCCTATCTCTATCAGCTTAAAAAGTTTAAACAAAAACGTGTGGGCAGTTTTTGAGATTTTTTTTTTTGAAAATTTCAAAAATTTTGGAGTGGTGCCATTGAGATCGTTTTTCGATTTTCAAAATTAATGATATTTCATGGTATAGTACCCTTAAGGGGCTACCAAACAAGTTGTAGTTGATCCCAATCAAACAACTGGTTTTTGAGTAAATGGGCGTTAAAGTCGAAATTTTCAAAAATTCGTAGCGGCCGCCATGTTGAAGCTAGAGAGTTCGGTAAAAAAACGTTTGATTTGTTCTAAGGCTTTCTATAATTTCCACTATTTCAATTTCCAAAATTCCGTTTCTGAAAAAAATGCTACCAAAAAAACATGTCTAACTTCCGCTTCCGGTTTCGGATTCTTTTTAAAAACTTATTTTGTCGATGAATTTTTGATATACCCCCTCATTCCAAAGCACATCGAAATCGGTCCAGCCGTTCCGGAGATATGAGCGTTACCCACCCACAGACAGACATTTTTTAAAAACCACTTTTTAGGATCCTGGAAGCCCAAAACATGTATTTCCGTCAAAATCTCGATTTTGAAAATTTGCATGAAATCAATACTTCCCTATACTAAAAGTATAGGAAAGTAAAAAGGGGGATACCTCAAACCCAAAACTTGGCTTTCTCCAAAACCCACTCCTACATTGAGATCATAGGTCATTTTTTGTTTGTTAAAGTACCTGCTGCAGAAATCACTACATCTAAGTCAGCGGTTCCTAAACTTTTAAGGGTACGGAACACTCAACAAATCCCTTTTATTTTATGGAACCCTACATAACAAATGAAAGACACTGCAATTTTAAAATAAGAGCAAAAACCTCTATTAGGAATATTTTAAACAAAGTTAATGTGAAGAATGAACTGTTTCACTGTTTTATTAATGATGTTTTAACAGTTCGGTTTTATGTCCGACAGTTGTATACGCATATCTGGAGCAGCATCCAATCTTGACCTAAATTTGTTTTTTGTATAAGTATAAGCTGAAAAGGCTGTTTCACAACGATATGTTGTGACAAAAGGGAGCAAAGTTAAGATAGCCCTTTTGGCTACTTCAGGGTACTCACTTCTAACACCAACCCAAAACTCGTTCAGTGACGCAGACTCAAATATGTATTTTAATGCGGATGAACTCTGAAGATCTATGAGTGATTCATATTCCAGGACGGTTAGCGTTGCAGGTTGACTTCTAATGATAATTGGATTTTGTACCCATTCGATGTCAATATCAGTATCCCGAAAGTAATTTGACAAAGATTTCAGCAGACTTCCCAAATGTCCAGTGATGACATTCGAATTTGATTTAGTAATTCCAACACGTTTTCTTGCAGAAAATTATATAAAAGTGGAAACATTCAATATTGTTCTTTTCTACACAGGTAATCCAGAAATTAATTTGTTTCTTAAATGCCGATACTTTGTCTCTTGCGACAAATATAGTTGTTGATTTTCCCTGCAAAAGTGTAGTAGTTTCGTTGACCTTTCCAAAAAATTTCAGTAAGATAAGCTAATTTTATAAGCCATTGCTCATCATGCAATACATCGAAAAGGGTTACAGACACAGACATGTTTTGCCCCAATTTGGAAAACCTTCAGCTCGTCCCGAAGTTCATATAACCTGGCTAAAGCTTTGCCTCTGGAAAGCCATCGGATTTCAGTGTAAAGGAGGAGTGACTACCCATTTCTTCGAACACTTTTTTGAACAATCTTGACTGGAGGGGACGACTTTTCACGTAATTAATGATCTTCACAGCTTCATCAAGAACTTTCTTTAAATTGGATGGCATTTTCTTTACTACAAGGGCATAACAATGCAAAATGCAATGACTGCTGTTACATCCCGACGCAATATTTTTAATTTTTGATACGGCGCCTTTTATTTTTCCTACCATTGCTGTGCACCCCGCCGCACCCGCGCTATGTGTTGGGCCCGAATTCTGGACTACCTATTTAACAGCCAACAAAAATAATTTTATGACAAATACAACAACAAAGCTGAAAATTACCTAAATCACCTTTGTTTCCACTATTCTCTAAATGTATTTATATCATACTTTATGACAGTAAGATAACGTGAATTGTGGATTTATAAGCATTTATTTATTGAAAACAGCAACCTTGTGACGTCGACATATTCTGTGATCATTTTCTAAGATATGCAAAAACTGGCTAAAGAATAATTTGTTATTTTAGGCCAACTTTACTAAATGTTATTAATTATTGATACTACACTCTTGTCCCTTGAAAAAACCAATGTGGGAAAGTGTGCCGTATTTTTTCGAGGAAAGTGTGTAGCTACACTCTAGCCAGATCAGCAGATCTAGAACACTGTCCAAGTGTTGCAAAGGAAGAGATGTTTTAATGATACTCCCAAAGTCAACCATTGATGGCAGAGGACGACTCTCTACATCACTTTAATGTTGATTTTCAATGTTATAATATTCAATGGTTTATTATATGGTATATAATATATTTATTTAAATAATTATAGGTTTGTATTTTTGTTTTAAGAATGTGTAAGTTTAATAGTGAAATGTTCAGTTTATTAGCTCGTTTATATCCTTTAGTTGTATTAAATAGTTTGTAAAATTCCCAGTTTATATCATAATAAAATGATAAAGGTTGTATTCTGCTGGGAAACAAAAATATATATTTACAGACTTGCCCCAGATCAAAGTTAAATGCACTCATGTAAAATATTATGAGCATACACACTCGCCCCAAAAAGTGGGGTAGTATAGAAATGGTGGTATGAGACAGTGGTACGGACAATCCACAGTACAGCTTTTCAGAGCTGCAGTCGACAAAGTAAAAATCGTAAATATGATAGCCAACATGATCGCCAACAATCGATAACGGTCAAGGCACTTAGAAGAAGAAGATAGAAATTTTAAAAAAAGCAGTAAATTATTGTAACATATACAAGCAGAATATTAGTCTTCGTACCTAAATTATCTGAAGCCAATAACTATCAGTTAATGTTGCTTGAACACGAATGCTGGGATGTATGCAGTTTTTTTAAATATGGAATTTGTGTGAACTATTGAAATTTTACTGCATTCTTACACCAGGTTACGTTAACCCAATTAAATTATTTCCAACTTTATTAACAGGAGATTTTTACACAAAAATACTTCTACATTAACGCCATATAATACTTTATTGGACAAGTTAGCTTGAATTTACCTTTTTGTACAGGATATTCCAAAAATAAACCGCCATCCCATAATAGTGGTTAGGTCAATCTCGTTTTGACTCGAAAACGTTGAATGGACACATATCCGGTTTTCCCCGTTTTGGAGATAAAGTCTTTCAAATGGTTTGTTTTTACAATTTATCACCAATGGCTTAAGATACAAACTTAAAACTTGCGGTGGCTTTATTATTCGATAGTACATATCACATGATGCCACAAGTGATGAGAAATGATTGCTACTGTACACCAATCACAGTCTTGTTTATTTCTTTTTACTCTTGCTTTCCTTCACAAAACTCAGCAAAAATTCTATTCTAAAAGCCTGCCTAAAAATGTACAAAGAAGTAATGCCCATGAAGTTTAATTCCTTTTTTGGCCATATTCGAACAGGTTTTTAAAATTTTCCCTTAGTTTTGTAGAGAAATGTACAATTAATATGAAATTAACAGATTGTCAATAATGCACGGTAGCACCCTCTATATTCATTTCTAATCCTATGGTATCATTTATTATGTATTATCGAATAATGTTGAAACTCGCACCAAAATTCAAGTATGTATGTGCCCCCTTATACTATGCCGGTTTACTTTCGGTACACTTAGTATAAATAAAAGAATTTCTAACTTAAACCATAGCTTAAACTACTGTGTAAGTAATCTGTCAAATTTTTAGGCATGTCGAAGCTTAAATCGGCTATGATGTAAGCTACTGCAGCCCATAGAGCAGTTGCTTTGTCAAGTGCTTCAGGGTTTTCTACATCCATAGTATCAGCTGCTGAATGATGAAACCAGAAATAACGTTCGGCTTCATTTAACAAACTTGCTCCTGGAATGCCTTCTCCAAGCCATTTACTTAAGTCAGGAGCACCATCAGCTGGTTGTTGTAGTTGAGTTGCATTTATACGCGAAAACAAACTGAAAAATATTTCATTACAAATTTCTTACCAACAAATATTGGCAAAACTTACTTTAGAATTTCCTGTAGTATACAACCTACAGCAGGCAAACCACTAAATTTTAGGCCGTGAGGAGTAAAAGTTCCCTCGTCCGATTCCATAACAAAATCTAAGTTTTTTGTTTCGTTTTTATGTGCTTCTGCATAAGCATATGCTCCTACTAAACCTTCCTCTTCAGCTGTCCACAAAATTGCACTGAAATATTAAATATATAAAAATTTCCTTAAAATGGTTAAGTAAACTATATACAAAGTCAAAAGTGGTTAAGAACAAATAACAGTTATTCAAACGTTATTGCAAAAAAGCGTGAGTGAGCGTGAATTTGACTTCACAATAGCGCCTCTTTTAAAATTGGATCGGTTTATTTTTAATTGTTCCATACCAATTGACAATTTATATTTTTTATACTATTTTAATTTCAAGTAATAAATGATGTCATAATAATTTTAAATATTTCATTTATTCTTGTGTAATCTATGCTTTTCTCATTTTAATGTAATATTTGCTGCAAGTTCAATAAAGTGTTTAAAAATTAACATAACAAACTCACCGCAGTGTTCTTTTAGCCCTTAAACCTAATGATTTAAGAATAACTGCAGAATTCCATGACAAAAAAGCACCTCCACCATCATCCATAGCACCTTCTCCAACATCCCAGCTATCTAAATGTCCCGAAATAATAACTACCTTTGCAGGTTGGCTATGTCCTATGATTTCCGCCACAGTATTTCTTGACGTTGTAGGTGGCAAATTCTGTGCTTCCATCTTTATCTCTATAACAATTTTTTCCCCTCTCTCTTGCAATCTGTGTAGCATGTTTGCATCTTCCACGGTAATGCAAGCAGTTGGGATTTTAGTAATGTTATCCGAATAATCTTGCCAACCCGTGTGTGGTGTGTTTAGTGAAAATGGAGTTATGGAACGCACTAGAGTTGCTACAGCACCATAACTTGCTGCTGTACATGCGGCAAAATCTCTGTATTGTACTGATACTCCATAACTTACATATTCTTGATCAAAAACTACAATTTTTCCTTTTGCCTACAAAGGATACTGTAATTATTTTATCATCATTTTAGAATACAATTAATTATGTGCTTAAACTGTCAGTATTAAAAAAATATTACCATTTTCAATTTACTAACAATTACCAAATTGCAAATGGCAAACGTATACCTATATTGATTGTAATTGCACAGGGCAAGCTTTTTATTCGTGATTTCTATTGGAGTTGTGAAACTATTTATATAAGAAAAAGTTGGTTTAATAGATTTATAGAAGGTCAATTCAAACGTTTTTATTTTTGACAAAATTATCACTATACATATTAGTACCTATTCATATTCATAAATGTTGGATATTTGTCTATCATAGAATGGGGGGAAGTTGACCAATAGGGTGAACTTTACGAGAAAGTCAGAAACAGTTTTAAAAATCTACTATAATTTGCTTGTGGAATCATGTCCCAATCTGTTTTTAAAAAAAGTTGGTTATGGGTCCTGTGAAATGAATATAACACTGCTTCTTAGTTAACATTAGTATACCTACTGCAGTTTATCTTAAATATTTAAAAAAACCGCATAGGTACAAACTTTGTTAGAAACATTCTTCAGTTCACCAAAAGAAGTTACAACCAAAGCTTCTGCACGAATACCTTCAGGAGGGGTGCCTATGCTGCTTCCCAAACCCAACATTGCCAGTGGTTGGTACCTTGGTGCTAATAAAGTTGCTGATTCATTTCCCCTTAAAGTACAAAAAGTAATGTTTATTTCAATAATAGAATTTCTTTTTCATACGACTATTTTAGAGCGTAAAAAGCATTCTGATACAATCTTCAATTACGGAATTAACTACATTCTTACACTTCTTATAGACTATTTCATTCTAACACTGTTTATTTCATTCCAACACTGTTCTGAGTAATAAAGATTGCGTCTCTCGTCTATCAACTGTTTTTTGTTTTGTTGACAGTTACAAACATTTTAAAAACCTAAACATTTCTTATTTTCTAAATTTAATGATCTAAATAATTTATAGCCGTAGAAAAAGTATAGTCTGTAACACGTTTAGAATGGCTATTCCGCACTCGTGGAACGTCTATACTATTACATTTTTTGATTCTCCATTTAATTACAAATATAATAGTATTAACGTTTAATAATATTAAAATTAACGGTTTTCGAGTTATTTGAGTTTTTACAAAATTTTGACATTTGTTGACTAATATTAAAAAATTAATACTTTTGATACCAAAAATTATTGTTTCTCTAATTTGCACAAAATATTAAAACATTATAAAGTATTCGGTGGTATGTTAAAAACAGCAGATTATTACACAGGGTGCTCATAATTTATTGGCAGTTTTGTAAAACTTTAGATTTCAACGTTTGTTTTTCAAATGCAACACTATATTTTTTAACACAATTCAATGTAAAATTAAATTCTCTTTCGAATAATGTCAAACTATTTTTCCATCTTGCTGTGTACTGGGCACCTACATCCCCCGACCTCAAACCAGAGATTTTTTATGGGGCTACATTAAAAATGTAGTTTATCGTGAACTTTCGATCACCATAGAAGATATGCAAATTAGCCTTTAGAAGTGTTACACCTTAAATTTTAGAAAATGTTTAAGAGAATCAAGAATCTTTCAAAAATCGCATTCCGTGTTTAAAGGAAAATGGGCATAAATTCGATCGTTTACTGCATTAATAGTAGTTAAAATAACTAGGTAATAATAAATTTATTCGTTGTTGTTTATATAGTATTGTTTTTCTTATTGTGTTCATCTTAGAACATTTTTTAATTTCAGTTTGTTGCTTTGTTTATACCTCTTGTAAATAAATTAAAATGTATATATCACCCTTACCATTTTCATTTAATCAAAATATTTCAATAAATTTTCGACACCAATTTTAATTCGCGATTTATAAGAAACATTTTAAACAAACAAGAAAATATATAGAAATATTAGTTTTAGTACAGAAAACCTTTACATTTGACTGTGTTATAAAATACTGGGTGTTCCCTTTGAAAAACAACAGTTATTATACACTGTGTCCATAAAGTAACCCCCCCCCCTAACTAACTTTTGAACGACTTAATATTTTACTAAAAAATTTGGTGTGCTTTAATGGGAAATTAAATACCATTTTTTAGCTCATAATTAAATAATGTATCATTCAAAATGGCGGCTGGGCGCCATTTTGGATTTTTTTTTAAATAGAAAGGGGGGTCGAGTGGCACCTCATTTGAAAGGTTTTTAGTTCTGCGTCTGATCCTAGAGTTTCAAAGAAAAATATTTAGCCATAACAAAATGACAAACGTTTGAAGTAAAGAAGTCTATTAAAAAAAACTAAGAATTAAAGCAAAAACAAATGAAATTAAGTGTTCGAAATGCTTACCATACACTTCTTGGCACATAAAAAGTCGGTTATGAAATTGCTGCCTTACATTTTCATAAGATTCTGGAGTGATATTTCTGCAAACTTCTGTAATGCGTTTTTTACAGAAATGTCACTCCAGAAACTTATGAAAATGTAAGGCAGGAATGTCATAACCGACTTTTTAAGTGCCAACAAGTGAATGGTGAACATTTCGAACACTTAATTTCATTTGTTTTTGCTTTAATTCTTAGTTTTTTTTAATAGACTTCTTTACTTCAAACGTTTGTCATGGCTAAATATTTTTCTTTGAAACTCTAGAATCAGACGCAGAACTAAAAGACCTTTCAAATGAGGTGTCACTCGACCCCCCTTTCTATTTAAAAAAAAAGTTCAAAATGGCGCCCAGCCGCCATTTTGAATGATACATTATTTAATTATGAGCTAAAAAATAGTATTTAATTTCCCATTACAGCACACCAACTTTTGTAGTAAAATATCAAGTCGTTCAAAAGTTAGTTAGGGGGGGGGGGTTACTTTATGGACACAGTGTATAACACGCCGCTGAATACTGTAGAATGTGATAATAATCTGTGCAAAACAGCGAAACGTAAACGTTTTTGGTATCTTAAATATTAATTTTTTAATATTAGTCAAAAAATGTCAAAATTTTTGCAAAAATGCTAATTACTCAAAAACCGTTACTTTGAACATTATTGAACCTTAATACTTTTTTACCTGTAATTAAATGTAGAATATAAAAATTTATTAATATACAGGACGTTGTATTTAAAATAACAAACTAAAATGCGTATAATCGCGCAATTAAGGTAACTAAAAAACAGACACTAAATTTTATTTGAATTACCAATGCAAATATTCTAAAATCAGTTAAGTATCTATTTCAGTAGTGTATTCCTACAATTCATCTCAGATAATACTGAAAATGTCCTTGGTACATATTGAAAAATTAGAAACAAAATATATGTAAGAATTTCTTAGAAAACCTATACGAAGGCGTTCTGTATCTTCATAAATGCCGACTCAAGAATAGCCAAAAACATTTTTCTATCGCACCATTAACTTGGGAACTTTTCCGTAAATGACTCAACCTAAAGGCTGTTGGTTAAAGTAATAAAATCAATATAAATAACGACAGTGAATTTAATTTTATTTAGAACACAAAGAGAAATACTTTAAACACACTACTCAACATAATTGCAATAAATAAATATGCATTACATTATTTTTTAGCTTTTCTTTAACATAATTTTTAGCTATTAGGAAAGATTTGTTCAAAAATGTTTGATACTGTTTTATAATTTTTTTGTGTCGATAATTGTGGTAACACAGAATTAACCAAATTTGAGATAGAAATTCTAATGAACTCGAATACCTACTTGAGTGTATAGATTATTACTTAACCTAATATAAAAAAATCTAACGGTATAGCTGTTTAACTTACCTAACCCAGTGTGGCACTTGAACTGCTTCCCCATGAACATTTTCTAGCTTATACTCAATTGATTTATTTAGCATGTAATCGATTGCATTTTCAAGGTTCAATGAACCTGCTATTCGATTTCCGAATTTATCTATAAAATTAGCTAAATGTTTATATGTTGTCCCTTTGTAGTCACCATATACAGTTCTATTAATGATTTTTTCCACAACTGGTGCGTAGGATGCAATTTCATCTTTGACTTTTTTGGGCAAATTACACTGTTCAATTTCATTATTTGAAATGTCAGAAGAAACTACCTTTAGTAACAATAATAATAAACCCACTTTATTTTTCCACATGTTGCAATCTTTTTACTGTAAGGTTTACACACACACGATAAAAATATCAGTTAATTTTCTAAGTCATGTTGTGACCTTTGATATGCAAGGTTAAACTATACTCCACTGATTTATCATTTGTGGTCATCTAACTGGATAATATTGAGGTCACATAAATGTTTTTAATTTTATTATTATTATGCAGTATTTTGACATAAGTGGGGTTTTGAGGCTTACCTACTTAAATCATATTTGGATTACATAAATAATAGTCTACATAACATAAAGTAGGTACTACTTGTACCTACAATATTAGCAACTGTTTGTTTAAAATTGCAAGTAAACTAAAGTCTCTCCTTGCTTACTACATTACTAAGACTAAAAACTATTAGTATAAATTTGAAATTGTTATCACAGAGCCAGCCTTTGTTGTTCATGGTAGACTGAATTTTTAGGAAAAATATTATTTATTACTTATAATTTAAACTTTACAGTTTGTTGTTAATTTTATACATAACATGTAGGACACAGTTACAGGATAGAATCAGAATTTGAAAACAACGAAAAAAGTTCTGATGAACATACTTCCAAAAACGCTTCGTTACAGAGCTGCAGCCTCCTGAAAATTAAACAGCCGAATCCCCTTTTTAACCGACTTTAAAAAAAGGAGGAGGTTCTCAATTCGTCTGTATATATTTTTTTATGTTCGGGCATAACTTCTTTGTTTATGAAACGATTTTAATGATTCTTTTTGCGTTGGGTTCAGTATAGTTCCAAGGTGGTTCCATTGTAATTTCATTGGTATTGGACCTTGAACTTCGAAGATACACCAGGGTACTCCTCAAAAACTATTTTTTTCTAAGCGTTTCCGTCTTTCATCTTCCGTTGCAACTAGCCGTCGTTTCCTCATTCGAGAAGCATCCTTACTAGGTCTACCCATCACTTAAAATTGTAAAATAATTAACTTTAACAAAAAAAAACGACTGCAAATAAAAACACAAAAGTAACATAAGTTAACTAAAAAGCAAAAAATAACTGTTTTTTATACAACAGTTTAATACTTATTTGTTGTTCCGTTTAATGTAATTAAGAAATTGTTGTTTATTATATAATTATTAATGGTTTTATAATTTTTAAGTCGGTGCCAAGTAAAACATAAAAATTATATACCTTGCTACAATAACAAATTAGATTCGAATTTTCATGTTTTACTTGGCACCGACTTCAAAATTATAAAACAATTAATAATTATATAATAAACATTAATTTCTTAATTACATTAAACGGGACAACAAATAAGTATTAAATTGTTGTATAAAAAACATTTATTTTTTGCTTTTTAGTTAACTTATGTTACTTTTGTGTTTTTATTTGATGTCGCCTTTTTTAAATTAATTATTGTCAAAAAATTTCGCCATGGTTGGGGGAAGAGGGTATGTGTAATATTCTCTTCTGAACATTTTAGCCATTTTATAATTTTTAAAATTTAAATTTAACTTTTGGTTATAAAACCTGATTCTCCATGGAAAACTACACCCAAGTTGTTGAAAGTTGCTAAATCCAATAGTTTTTGTGATAATTCAGTGTTTTTGTAAAATCGAGCTTTCTCAAGATGCCCAAATGTGCTACAAATCAAAGCAATGAAAAAAGTTTGTATAAACGTGGGTCGGGAAACATTTCGTTACGACCTCTGAAAGTAAAACCATTACTGTTGCGTCTTTGGAGGCTTAACTCAGTAAGGAAGCGTTTCCAGACACATGTTTATAGGATCCCATTTTATCACTTTGCTATATATAACTTATCGACAAAGTTTGTACGAGCTATTTTCGCAACTTTAGGAAACACTTCCTGCAACTTGATTTTTCATAATAATTGAATTATCTCGAAAACGGTTCGACCGTGACCACCTAGGTCAAACTTAAAAATGACTTTAGATTCTCTTGGATATTATGCTCAACTTTGTTAATTTAACCGACCCTGTAACTCTCATAATAACAAAGATGTTACTCACTACACAAATGTACACTGCTGTTGAAAATTTCTTGTGCGGAGCCTCTATTTTCCGGAGTTCTATATTAAATGAGACACTTATCTGCAAGAATTTACATGAAAAAATTGCATCAAAAACAGATACAATGTAAGAGTTTGTAATAGTTCCACAACTCTTTCGACCTTTGTTTATTATTTATATTCCTTACCAGACATTGTAAAAAAAACGCACGTTAAAATCTACTCCATATAAAGTTCGGCAAAATTTTACGATGTATTGTTATACTCTCTGGCGTCGGTGCTGAGCCTTAACAATAAACATTGACCAAATAATAATAATACGAGCGAATCAATTCAAACAAACATTTATTGAACAAATGAACATATACAAATGAAAGACTCTTTCAAGACTAAGCAATTACTTTCTTTATAAGTACAGTCTTTAGTAGTTCATTTCATCAATGTTCTTTGAAGTTATAACTAGGTATTTAAAATAATACCTAAAACTTCATGAACAAACAATTGTAAATGCACAGTTTGAAAGATGTAATAATTCAAATTTCTGTGTAAAGTACATTTCATTATCAAAATAAAACGCAGTTTTACAAAACAAAGTGAACTTTTTACGACTAGGAAAGGAAAAAGCAACTTTTTATATTAGTCCTGATTTATAGATTAAAAATTTTTACCAGCCTACATAAAACACATAAAAATTGTATTACAATATTAAACAAACTGCATTACATAATTTAGAATCAAATAAATTAATCATTATTAAAATATAATTTTTATTGGGTATTTGCGTTTTATTTTAGCGATAAATAGAATCAAACAAAAAAAAGTAAGTTGTTACTAAAATCATTTAATACCTATTTAATCTTTATAATTTTAGGGGCGCATGGTAAAAAAATTTGATACCGATTGGCAGTATAGTTTGGGTTGAGAAATACCGATGTAGAACATACATCAACACAACAAACTAAAATATATTCATTTTTAGGTATCAAACTGGTATTTTGCAGTCTGTCCTGCCATGTTTAAAATTATTGAATATATTTAAACCCAATACATTTTTTGGAATTAAACCAAAGCATTATTTTAACTGCTTAAAATTCCAATTTTTTTTTCAAAAATATTTAAAAGTTTCTGGTAAAATTCCAGAAGATTGTTTTGTAACTTTTATGTACATCATACAGAAAAGACATTTTACCTAATACAGTTCAAGTTACACATATTCAACGATGATTTTAATACGGCAAGGCCACACTGCGAGGTTGGGATGTTTTACCGCTTCATCATTTCTTGTTGTGCACATATAAGTTGGTAAATCATAAAAAGGCATCATTAAATAGCATCTCAAGTATTTATTGAATTATTTTTATATACTACATTAATAGATATTGGTATGGAGTCTAGAACACAGAAATGTCAGAATATTTTAGCATCTTTGATTTTACTGGAAATGAAATAAACCAAAAAAAGTCGCTTCTGATGCATTTGGTAATTATTTTTATCAAAACAAAGAAAGAGCTTCAACTTGCTTTTATTTTGATTAATGGTGTACATTTGAAAGATTGTAATCAGTAGTAAACCACACTTCAACAATGTGATAGATCATATATGATGAGAGGTTAGTCTAGAATTTCAAAAAGATTGAATAAATGTTTTAGACACAATTTGATGAATGTATATGGATATTCTGTCTGAGAAATGTAATATAGTACATTAATGTATAATTTGATTCCGGTGTTTTACAGAAGTCAATAACTACGGTATAGAAAACGTATTTAAACATGATTAATACTAATTAAATTCTTAATTTTGTTTTGGATGTGTGCTTGATTGTAAAGCAGCAAGTCTTTGAAGAAGAGGTGGATGAGAGTGATGCCATGCTGAAAATAGTGTGTCATAAATTGGGAATCCTAAATTATCTTTATTTAGTTGAACAAGGGCCTTTTGAAGAGGTTCAGCTTTTTGTAATTTTGCAGCAAATGCATCTGCTTGAAATTCAAAGTGTCTTGAAAGGCAGGTCAGTAAAAATGATAACAACGCATTGTATGGCATCATAATGTACTGCATTACCACCAATAAACCTACCAATACTGGTTGTAGATTCGGGGGAAAGCCTACTGCTTGATAAATGGGTGGATAACGGAACATATATGCAAACACCACAAACATGAGTAGTAAATTTGTTTGCATAATAATTATATTTTTAACAATATGCCCATGCTTCCAGTGCCCAAGTTCATGTGATAGAACTGCTAGCACTTCGTCATTCTGACAACCTCCACTTTCTGGATTAGCTAATAAAGTATCAAATAAAACAATGCGTTTTGCTCCAAATAATCCATAAAAATATGCATTACTATGAGCTGATCGTTTTGAACCCTCTACTACATACAACTGTCCTAGGGGAAACTTTAAATCTGATGCCAATTTTTCAATATCAGTTCTTAATTCACCTTCTGGTAATGGTGTGTACTTGTCAAACATTGGTGCAATGTAGGATGGGTATATCGTTAACAAAAGCATGACAATAGTTCCAATTGCCATCCAAAGCCAGACAAAAAACCAATCACCACCATACTTAACAATCACTATAATTATTGAAGCGATTGGTAGGCTTAAGGCTTTGCTTAAAATAAAGCCCTTCAATTTATCTAATGCAAAAAATTTTGCAGTTTGTTTGTTAAAACCATATTTCTCTTCTAACACAAAAGTGTAATAAACGCTGAAGGGTATGTCTATAATCGTAGACATAGTAATCAATATAACCAACCAAATACAACTAGTGGCCACTTCCCCTTGCCAAGGACTTATAGATTCAGAATATGTCCACACTGTTGCTAATAATCCACTGTATATGACAACTGTTGATGTAAAGATGGAAAAAGCACTTTTAACAAAACCATATTTATCCTTATCAAGTGTATAAACACGAGCCTTGTCAAACGTTTCTTTGCTCATTACATTGCGAAGCTCCGTTGGTACATTTTCAGTCTTCTTACAAATTCGGTACTAGAAAATGCTACGTATATGAACAAATTAAGTTTTAATAAGCAGATCTTTACCTGACGAATATCCAAATATAATTCCCAAAGATATTCCAACCACAAAAAGAGCAATACTGAATATTGTACTTTTACTTCTGCAGATATAGCCATTTTTATAATTTGTATATAAACTTCACTGTAGTAATTGTTAACAACAGTTGGAAGATTTTAATGTCACTAATTTCTGGAATGTTGCTGGTAAATTTATTAATCGTCAATATTTATGGTAACTGTGGAACACTATGCATTTGTACCACATAACATTAAAATCTACTTGATAATACACGATTTTACTTTTTCCCAGAAACACTGCTGTTTTAAGTTTTTTAACCACGTTGTTCTACAAACGTGTACCTACAGCACTTTTAGCAGAACAATCACAGAACATTAAACAATACTCGGTACAGCTGAACCATAACGCTAACAATCAGAGTGTGATCAGAATCAGAATATTCGTAAGTATTAAAAGAGCTCTGAGCCACGCACTTCGGCTACATTCGGATGTTTCAAAAACCCTTCATTGAGACTTTTCCAACTGTGAGCGCCTGACAGCACTACAACTATCGCTGAAAACATTCCAAGGTAGCATAAACAGTAGCAGGCCACCATGTACACAAAAAATTTTAAAATAATCGACAAAAGTAATTTAAAAAATATGCGCGAGTTGCAGGCCGAATGCAACCGAAACGACTGTGTACGCGTGCCTTAGAGCTCTTTCAATACTTGCAGAATACTGTACTGCAGAACCTCGTTTCTGCCATTTAACTTTTTGAAGTGGATAGGTAGCCGCCTCCGGTGACGGTTTCGAAGCCGGCAGATTAGAAGTGGAGAACTACCGGCTACATAAAAGAATGCCGGTACCGATAACTAAGTTTGCTTGAAAGGTTAAGTTAGGGTAGTTATCTAGGTCATCTAATAGAACACCATTTTGATGCAAATTGAATTTCAACTTGTAAGATCTCAAACTTCAGTTTTGAAACTTAAGTAAATCTATTCATAACTGACAACAACAATGCAGCTTCTGTTAGTTTGACACATAGAGAACAAAAAATAGATCAAGCAGTTGTGTTGAGCAGGTAGTCGTCATTTTGATGCTTTTAGGCTCAATGACATTTATATTAGATGACCTAAACAACTACCCTAACCTACCAAGCAACCTTGCCGGTAACGATGTTCGGAGCCTTCTCATTACAAAATACTAATGTGTGGCGGCCTGCTACAGTAGCCATAGAGAGTAACTGTCTATGGCTTCTGAGATGTTTTTAGCTATAAAAGCAGCGCCGTGAAGCGAGCAAGTGTAGACGGTATTTTATTTGTACTATCGGCACCCTTTTATCTAACCCGTAGTTCCGCCCTTTAGGCTAACCGAAGGAGAATAACAGCTACGAACACCGTCACCGGTACCCGGCAACCTATCACTAGCTTTAATTTTTCGCTGTGACTAGCCAACTGGTACCGGCGTCACTCGCCCAAACATTAGTCTTGCGTTTGGCTAGTAGCAAAGTGCTCTATACTTAAATGAGTTTGCCTTTGCACAGTGATTTAAAGAAAACTGGTGTTTATACTATATTAAATAGTTTTCATCTTTAAACTTTAATAAGAAACTAAGGGCTCCATATAAATTTTATCAACAGATGGCACAACTATAAATGTCAATTTTATTTTAAAATACATTTGAAGAGTTAAAAAAGTAAAAACTAAATTAACTAATAAACTTAACCTTAGTAAATATGCGTTCTGCACAGAACAGGAAGTCAAAAAGAGTTAAATAGTGACCAAATAATTGTCAACCGCGCCAAAGGTGGATTTTAATAAGCGCCATTTATGTGTAAATCTCATAAAGATTCTTGAAATTGTCAAACTTTTTGATTGAGCTCCCCTTAGGTTGTACAACCATTAGTGCAAAAAAGTTCCTATCTGAAATCGGACATGTGTTGTTAGTTAGGTTAGAATAGGTTTCTTCCCTCCCTACTTTTTTAAAAAAAAGCACTTCCTACGCCACTGGAGGCACTATAGTCCGCAGAAATTTTCTCTTATTCAAATTCCTTCTCTAACCCATCCTTTCTGGGCTGAAGAAGGCTTAGGACTCCGGTGCGGTGTCTGAAAGACCTCTATAGCGGCCCGCCCCTTCACGGCAAAATAGCCAACACCGAACTCTCCTTCTTTTTTTTTTACATAAGCAAACATTTGGCAGACTCGAAAAACTATTCGGCTTATCCGAATATTCGGCAAGCTCAAAAAACTTGGCGAATATTCGGCCTACATGAACAGTTTTTGTACAATATTTTTTTTAATGAAGCAATCGATGTAAAGATACTCGGTGGCTCAGTTGCAAATTGCGTGTATAAAAATTTGAAGCTTAGGTGGAAACGCTACCGATCATGATTTCTCGAATGTTTTTTAACGGAATAGCCGTGCCTAGAACGAAGCAGAAGGCTCAAGCTATTTGCGCGTACACATGGTGGTAAAACCTTCAAAAAACCACGGTTCCTTTATTGATACGCTAGTCACATCGTTGCTTGATATGAAATTCGACGTTAAATGGTATTTTGTCATTCGATGTACTGTGAAAATTCGATAAAGTAAATAAATATAACCTAAAAATGAGATTTAACTGAAAAATTTGAATTTTGTTCAAAATTATTTATGTTACATGCTTATTAAAGTTAAACTTAAATAATGGATTTTCAATTTTGCGCTGAAATAACAGATTTTAAAATAGTGTATAATGTGTTGAAAGCCATTACTTTTAAGGAGGTGAGATAGAAAACGTTATAATTTTATTTTTTCTCAGTGCAAAAGTTTTAGTATGCCATAGTGCGACCTATGGAAGAAGGTTTAAAAATTACCGTAGAGGAAATGAAGTGTGTTGAAACCTCTGCCTATATTCCTAGTAATATGTTTACTTCATATTATGTAGATCCTAGTGAAGATGTAAAGTTCAAACTAAGTCTTAAAGTTTTAACGGAATGTCTTCATATCTATGGAGATGATGGAAATCCTAGTCTTAAACTGACATACAAGGAAACAGGGTCACCATTGTGTTTAGTGTAAGAATGTATTTATATTGTGAATGTGATTATTCCAATTTAAATTGATTATTACGACTTATATACAAAGTTTTAGTCATACTGATTATAAAACTAGGGTTACCACCCATTCGGTTTTCATCCGAACAGTTTGCCAATTCAAAAATTTGTTTGGTGTTCGTTACGTATGCTGACCCGGACGCAAAATGTTCAGTAATTTTAATCTGCTTTAAAATTTTCTAAAATTTTAATAAATTAAATTTTTGCAATTCTTCTTCCTCCTATTGTTGGCCACATCCTGCTCAATACCTGCAATTAATGTGGGGTTTGTAAGCCTTCTTTGCTTGTATGCCAGGCAGGAAGCTTACTCGTCGAAAGGGGAAGAAGTTCCACTATTGCGATTGTGAAAGATGTTAGTATGACAACTGCGACTGACGGTTAAACGTACCCTCTGAAGCATGGCTGGCTGCAGTTATACATACATACATACCACTATATTGGTCACCCTTCTGAGAGGAGACTAATATTTAAAATTTCGCGCCTTACTTAAGCTCTCATATTTTATTGATGTATGGTGTGTTGCCGTGTTGGTCATGCGGAGTTGCGTACGAATGTGATAGAAATAACTGTCTTAAAAACATAAATGGAAATTACGATTTTAATAAATACTAGCATAACCCATGGTCTTACTTACTTACTTAATCCTCTTCATTCCCATTGGAACATAGGGCATTCACGACATGTCTCCACCTCACTCGGTTTTGGGCCTCGACCTTGATCTGGTTCCATGTTTTATTGAGCGTGTTGAGTTCCTTGTGGACGCTTCTCCTCCATGTTTCCTTCGGTCTACCACGCTTTCTCTTGCCAGCTGGACTCCATTCTAGCGCTTGTTTGGTTATATCCCTCTGTGGTTTCCTTAGAGTGTGGCCTATCCAGCTCCACTTTCTTTTTCTAATTGTTTTGCTTATAGGTTCCTGGTGTGTGCGTTCCCATAGTTCAATGTTTGTTATTCTATCTGGCCATCTGATTCTTAGTATTTGTCTGAGGCATTTATTTATAAAAACCTGTATTTTGGATGTTGTCTTTTTTGTAACCTTCCAGGTTTCTGCGCCATATAAGAGTACACTTTTAACGTTCGTGTTGAATACTCTTATTTTGGTGTTTAGAGATAATTCGTTTGAGCTCCATGTTGTTTTTAATATATGAAAGGCATATTGTGCTTTACCTATCCGTGATTTGATGTCTTGTTCTGTGCCTCCATCTTTGTCCACTATACTTCCCAAGTAGCAAAACTTTTCTACTCTTTCTAAATGTTCCCCGTCTAGTCTGATGTCATTTGGCCTATTTACATTGATATTCATGACTATTGATATTCACCCATGGTCTATGCCTCCCTTTTTTTTGGTATATCCGACTCTTGCATCTGTTGAGTTGGTCTAAGGATTGAGAACTGCTCCCTGAAGAAAACCCTTCAAGAAAAATCTTCAAGAACAACATCTCTTAAAAAAATCCTATCGTAGACACACAAAAAATTTCCTAAAAGGAAAAGCAAGAAAAAAGTCGTTTAAACTTCTCACTTTCCCTCACTTCCCAAGGAGTGCCTTAACATAGATATTGTAAATGTTTTTGTAACTAATAAATACCCAGAAAAAAAATCTTGTTAGACATTTACATGTAATTCCAAAATGAAATTCGCTCTTGTTGTTAATGTGACATCCGGGACCACCTATTTGCGTGCCCTTCTGAGAGCACGAGGTACCACGTTGACTCGGCTTTCGGACAGCCATCCAAGTACTGACCAGGCAGAGCTATGCTTAACTTTGCTGATGGCACTCGAATGGTTATTCTAACCGCGCCAACTCGGGACCTTATGTTACAATAATACAAACAAACATTCTTTTATGAACGTGTCTGAAATAGCAACAAAGATTGTATTACCAAAACACGGCTGGTAAACACAATTTATAGCCAAAACACGGCCAATAAACTGTGTAGAGATGTAAGAGCCCGTTGTCGTGTTATAGTGAGACAGTTAGGGATTTAGTATAGATCGATATGTTTACACAGTTATTTTATTTTTATGTGTACAATAATTTAAAAAAAAGTTGCTGTTTTTCTATTGAATCACACACTGAAATCGATATTTACCTTAAAAAAATTCAAATTGTGGCCGACGTTAATTTTTTTAATTTGGGTATTATCGTTTGCTTCTACACTCATAAATAGCTTGGTTTGACAATGTTTATCTTTAAATTTTTTAAACTTTTTTTCTGGACCACTACCACTTACTGACCCCGCCCGACCCAATACTGAACAAAACTACTATTATAAATTCTAAAAATTCACAACCCTACTGTTCGGTAATTCGCTTATATAAAGGTGGCAACCCTACATAAAGCCTACCGTTATTATATATTTTTCTGTTTACTAGCATGAAACACAGTGATGAAAATATAACCGTTGACTGTGAAATTTACACTCTAAATGTAGATGAATCTGCAGAACTAAGTTTAGCTTATGAATGCAAATCTGATAAAGTTGTTGTAAATGCAGGACAATTTGTGGATGTATTATCAGACTTAGATAGTACATCTGATGATTTGGAATTATTGCTTATGCCTGACCCTCCATATTTTAGAATTACTACAACTAGTATTATGGTAACTAACACAGGAATATATTAATTTATTACATTATCTATTTTTGTAATTTATTGTAGGGAGAATCACAAATAGATATATCAAAAAGTTCAGAAATGGTTCTTGTATTTCAGTGGAGTAAAAAAGTTATATCTAAATACGCATTCAGTTATATTCGACAGATTTTAAAAGTAATGAGTTGCGCTAGTAAAGTTTCAATTTCAACTGGAGATTCTGGTTTATTGGGACTTCAGCTTGTGATTAATGCAGATGAGAAACTAATGTATGTTGAATATTATGTAACAGCAATGTTTGAAGATGACCAAGAGTAAGAGTTGAAAAATTTGTTTATTTATTTCTAAATAGCCTGTTTTTTAACTGTTTTATATTTAGTTCTTTAGGATATACAATAGTTAACTGTTTGTTTGCCACAAATGTCTAATAATATTTTTAAAAACTCAAAAAAGGTTTTTTTTTCTTACAAAAAATTTAAAAATTAATGTTGTGTAACTTAAGCAGCTGCACTGATTGCCGCAAGCTGCAGCCAGTTCACCACCTAGGACCTTGTTCGTCCTTATAGTGCAACAGCTGTTAAAATTTACAACTCCTAATATAATAAGCATTTTACGTTATATTTCAAGTTAACTCCATTTTTGTGCTTAAAATACTAAATAAAGATATTAGCCCTTTAACAAACAATGCAAATATCTCTTATATTAAGAAAATGCATAGAAGGTCGATGCAACTATCGATAAATAAATGGTTCTCAAAACTGTTAAACGCTATATTAATACATACACTACTTTTACGTAATTAACAATTTAGATGAGCAAATTGAAGGTCTGGCCGCAGTTAAAAAGATAACATTATTTACATATTCATAAATTGGAATATGTTGAAAATGAAGCAAAACATGGTTTTCTCAAGTCTTCAGTTATTAGAGACTCAAAATAGTTTTCATCAGAAACTGCATTAAATGAATTATCTTTCTTTCATCAAAAATGTAAGAAAATGGAAATACACAATTTTGGATAACAAAGCTGTGGAAAAAGACGCTGCGGAAAAAAAGGAAAAACGCTGGTAGAAAAAAAATCTTCGAAAAAAAAAGTTTTTTTAACTTTAACCTGCGCTCGTTTTGGAGTGCCGGTAAAATATTAAACAATAATACTATTGCAGATAGGGTAAGTAACAATATCTAAAATATGGAAAAAAAGGAAAAACGCTGGTAGAAAAAAAATCTTCGAAAAAAAAAGTTTTTTTAACTTTAACCTGCGCTCGTTTTGGAGTGCCGGTAAAATATTAAACAATAATACTATTGCAGATAGGGTAAGTAACAATATCTAAAATATGGGAAAGTCCAGGTGCTTCCCCAATTGTTTGTTTAATAAACGGAGGATTATAAAAATTTTCTGTTTGGGTCAAATTAAATTAAAAACAATTTAACCGTTCAGAATACTGAAATATTATTCAAAAGTTACTATGTAGCAGTTCGTAAGTCAAGCCACAGGAAGTTGAAATTTTAACAAAATAACAGGCGCATGCGCACGTTATTCCACTGCTCGCCATGATACACACGTCATTCTGCTGGATTAGGGCTGGTATATATATCTATATACAAGCTCTATGCTGAATTGCCGCATTGGGAAAGAGATACGCCGCGTCTAGCTCCACGTTAACGTGGAGCATTAAATTATTCTTAGATCCACGTGATGACGTCACAATGCAACTTTGCTAAAAATATAACTGCTCTTAACCATAACCTCGGGCATACAGTACAGACCAACAACATTGTTTTAAAAAAGGGAGTGTAAAATAAAAAAAAATATTTGGGCCCAACCGAGATTTGACCTATTTACTGTGCAGTAAAACGCTGTACAGCCGTATGTCCACCTGAGCCACTACGAAGTTGCAGGCAGTCGCTAAAACACGTAATATAAACTTCAAACAGTCGGACCGTGCAGTTGACGTTTCGCGTGGATCTAAAAATATTTTAATGCTCCACGTTAACGTGGAGCTAGACATGGTGTACAATCTATTACAGTTTGACAGATAAAATTTTTAGTATACTGTTGATTGGTGCATACATAGATTCTGTGGGTGCAAAGGTACACCCTGTGGGTACACCTGCACTTCCGAAAGCTAATTGAAAATTCCAGTCTGGACAATAAGCGATAAGATTCTTGAAGCAAAGTCTACAGTTCACTCTGTATTTACATCACCGTTTCAGGGCCACCAAAGCTGCCCTATTTCATAAATGCATCGAGATAGATGACGCAGTTAGGAATGTCATGTCGTAAATAAAAAGGTTGTTTTTTTACTAAAGCGGAAAATTAGAGATAAAATAGTTCGATAACAAAAGTATGTGCTAATTCCCTATTTAAGCTGTATACTGGAGAACTTTAGAATCTCGAACTCTGACAAGCCTCACCTTGGCCAGAAATAATAATTTATATGAGGTAGGCTGTATTCTAGTTTTTTAATAAGTATTTGTGCAGAAACCAAAATTTCTTATTTATTTTTGTTGCAGTGTTGATAAGTGATAACTATCGAATACTAGAATGGGTGATATGGACATGAAAATCATTAAACAGAAAGTAGGTTTTATAGGCGGTGGAAATATTGCAAAAGCTATATGCTTAGGAATGGTACGTACAGGTAAATAAATGTTCCTATGTGTTGTTTTCTCTGTGATGTGTATAGATATACTTACGAAAGCTTCTAAAATACCAATTGTTATAGTACTCTTGTTTTCCGCTTGCTAAACTATTAATCAGTTGATTTTGCCAGATTCAAACCTATTGACTTTTTTAATGATCTAAGCATAAATATGTTGCAGGTCGTATCCAGTATTCTCAGATATATGTGTCTGGTCGACGACCTGAAGCACTGGAGCCATGGAAGACCAGAGGAGCTCATATTTCTCTTAAGAATGGAACAATAGTAGATGAGGCTGATGTTATATTTTTGGCAGTGAAGCCACACGTTTTGCCAGAAGCTGCTGCTAGCATGTTTGAAACTTGTACACCATCAAAAGCAGCTAATAAGCTATTTATTTCTACCCTCGCAGGTGTAACGCTTGAAACACTTGAAAATGTTAGTGTTTACAATTATAAATTTTAAACATTTAAACTCTGTTCTATATCACATTGTTTATTTGCAGGTATTCTCTGGATTAGAAGGATCACGTGTTATAAGAGTCATGCCAAATACACCGTTAGTGGTAGGAGAAGGTTGTGTCGCGTATTGTCCTGGTCAGAAAGCGACTGAAAGTGATGCAGCTCTTGTACAATCTATATTTGAAGTCTCTGGTATGTGTCAGTTGGTACCTGAATCAATGATTAATGGAATTGGCGCTCTAGCTGGAAGTGGACCTGCTTTTGTAAGTAATACCATTAGCATTTGAATAATCGTTTATTACTACTTATGCAATACTATGTCTATAGGAAAATTAATAGGTTGATGCTAACTATGATACGAACAGTATAAAACATTCCGGTAATGCATTTCGTCTTCAGAATTACGTAGAGTAGTTGCAGACTGTAATAAACTATTTGTTTCATCAGAATAGTAAATATTTGAATGTGTCTAAATAATTTTTTTGACGGAAATTAAATTTTTCCAGATATATCTTGTGATTGAAGCTTTATCAGATGGTGGTGTTAAAGTAGGTCTTCCTCGTGAAATGGCCACTAAATTTGCAGCACAAACTGTCCTGGGATCTGCCAAAATGGTGTTAGAGAGTGGTAAACATACAGGAGTTCTCAAAGATGAAGTATGTTCACCAGGTGGAACAACAATTGCTGGAGTTCATGCATTAGAAAAAGGGGGTGTTAGGTAAGCCGTGTTTATAAAATTTTAGTTTGTCAAAGTATTGTTATTTATAAAACAAACTTTTCAGATCTGCATTTATGGATGCTATAGAAGTAGCTGTACGTAGATCTGCTGAACTAGGACCCAAAAAATAATATAATTTGACATTATTTTAATGCAACAATACTTAATTTTTTTAATGCAATAACTAGGTTTGTATTAAATAATGTGCAGCATTTTTTTTGCGGATTGAATATGTACTTTGGTGATGCACACATTTACTTAGCTAATCTCTTTCATTAATAACCGTTTTTCGTATAGGTCTACATCAAAAATGATATCTTAAAGGTCTGCAAATTAACAATAAGTATTATAAGTAAAGCAATAATGCAAAAGTGTATTTATTTTGGTGACTGAAGTAGAAATAAAAACTAAGACAAGCAAAACTTTGTAGTTTTACAAGCCAAATAACCAATTCAATAATTTTAAAACATCATCTTGAAACTAATGAAATTACTAACATTAAAGTACGAGACTTATAATAGAGTAGCTTTAGTTTTTAGTCGTAATATTTATCATTTTGGGGGAACTGCAATCTTAGTTAATCAAAACGGCTTAGTGAATGAATGTTCTTTAATTGATAGGATTAATTCTTTATCAATAGAAAAACACAATGAAGTAGCAACTGTAAAACGAAGCAAACAACATTTACATCTTATCGATGTATAGATCACCAATTGGTGACTTTAATATTTTCATAAACGTTCTTGAAAAAGCGTTGTACATTATTAATAATAAAAATAAAATAATTATGTGCGGCAATTTCAATGGTTGGCTTAGCACCAAGCGTAATGATGCTGCCTATTATGCGATTTCCTGTTAACTCGCAGCTGTACTAAGCTGGTTAACGATAAGGCAAGAACAGCATTGTTTGGATAATATTTTTATAAATTTTATTTTCGAAGATGCAATGGCAAATGTTAAACCATGCCTATCTGACCATCACGGACAAACCCTTGAAATTTGTTGTAAAGAATATCTTAAATCTACAGATATACAGGTTATGATACCTTTAACAAAGAAAGGTAAATTAAGCTTTTACCAGCTGGTATCTGTTATAAACTGGACTTTTATAAATAGCTTGGAGTGCAGAATCAATGAAAAATTAATATATTCTTAAACAATTCGTAAGAAGCCTACAAGTCATTAATTAAAAAAAATAATTCCGATGCCAGTAACCACCAAAGTTTAAACAATAATAAGAATAAGAAATGGTTTACTGATACTGTTGAATTTTTTAAATGAACTTGACTACTATTGGAACATATCAAATATCGTAATGCTTTCAGAAATAGCTATAAGCTAGAAACTAAAAAGGCTTAAGATATCTACCATTGATGTAAGTCAATATTGATATGAATAAGGCCAATGATTATTTTGTCAGTTTAGCTGATAACATAATCAAAACCTTACCCAATTTAAATAGCCACTAAATTGACTATAATAATAATAATAATAATAATAGCCTATAACATACCACTTTGGGCAAAGGCCTCCCCCTCCTTCTTTCAGTTTTCCAGGGAAATTGACTATACAGAGTGTCCAAGATAAGGAGTGCATGCATGGGGAGCTCGTAAACGGTAAGAGATAGAGATTGGTTAAATGAGAAGAATTATTCAGCATCTCAAGTACTACTATGAAACACATTCAAATCCTACAATTAATGTTTGCTTAATTTTCAGTACAGACTGAAATCGTTTTTTGTGTATAATTCGCTTATTATCAAAGAAATCGCAAAGCGGTTTTAACATTATTAAGACACTTTTTACACAGATTTAGAATCTAAAATTAAAATTTTTATAGGTCTTTAAATTTTCAAGATATTTACATTAACTTCGCTTTTTTAAATATGCGTCGAAGGCGGTCATGTCATACTCTTTTCTCTGATATATGGTTTAATGGATTTATTTTCACAAATAACGAAGTTATAAGCAAGAAACCTTTTTTTTATAGTAGGCTTTGAAAAACAGTTTTCTTGAGTAGGCTGAAAAGTAGCAAAAAAAACTAAAAAAAAAGGGCTGCAATTGTTTCCATTGAGGTTTGATCAGTTTATCTTTCCAAATAATAACATTATAAGCGAGAAAATGTTTGCTCATGGTAGGCTGTAAAAAACAAAATAAAAACGCCTCAATGTTTTAGGGAATAAAACTATTAAAAGCGTATGTTCGTATAACAATCAAAAGACGTTTAACTTTTAAATACTCCTGCTAAATAATAAAACACGAAAAGGTAGATAAATTTAGAATGACAATAAACTCATGTAAAGATGCAGATATTGCCAAAATAAATTAAATAGTACACACCTCTGATTATCATACGATCATACATTTTTAATAGTTTATTTTCCTGAAACATTGAGATGTTTTAATTTTGTTTTTTCACAGTCTACCATGAGCAAACATTTTCTCGCTTATAACTTTATTATTTGAGAAGATAAACTGATCAAACCTCAATGGAAACAAATGCAGCCTTTTGTTTTGGGTTATCTTGCCTTTTTTGTTAATTTTCAGCTTACTTAAGAAAATTGTTTTTCAAAGCCTACTATAAAAAAAAGGTTTCTTTCTTATATAACTCCGTTATTTGTGAAAATAAACCCATTAAACCAT
Source organism: Ctenicera cuprea (assembly GCA_958336395.1). NCBI lineage: Eukaryota > Metazoa > Arthropoda > Insecta > Coleoptera > Elateridae > Ctenicera > Ctenicera cuprea. Next base: position 9,267,885 of record OY284494.1, on the reverse strand, counting down.
ATATCAGAGAAAAGAGGAAAAAGAGTTTTATCCAATAATGACATGACCGCATTTGATGCATATTTAAAAAAGCAAAGTTAATGTCAATATCTTGAAAATTTAAAGACCTATAAAAATTTTAATTTTAGATTCTAAATCTGTGTAAAAAAGTGTCTTAACAATGTCAAAACCACTTTGCGCTATTTTTGATAATGACCATAGTAGTACTTGAGATGCTAAACAATTCTTCTCATTTAACTGAATCTCTATCTCTTACCGTTTACGAGATCCCCATGCATGCACTCCTTATTTTGGACACCCTGTATAAATAATTTATTCGTGAATGATGTTGATGATGTTGTTTATATTCCCTTTACAATATTAATAAATATGAGTCTCACCCTTGGAGTGTTTCTTGATATTTTAAGAAAAGCTTTAGTTATTTTTTTTAAATGTAATGATTTTGTACTTTTGTTTTACTATTAATTAGTATATACAGGCTGGCTTACTTTTTAACTTACTATTGAGATCATTTAAATGTCAGCTCTAGTTACTTATGGAAATTTAAGTCATGGCTTTGATTAATTCACAAAAACAAAAATATTTTTTTTTCTTTATTTAATTGAAATGTCAAATGTATGAACTATCAGTAGTAAACATTAATTATCTTAGTAGTTTTATTAAAAATGGTTTATAGTACAGCACAAAAAGCTTTTATTGCTGAGGCATACTTTTCTACTGATCTTGGGTATGATGTTTTCAGGTTTAACTTTTAAGTAGAATTCTGGCGCGCAAAGTTGTAATTGAAATCCAAACATTCAATTGTTTCTGTGAATTAATCAAAGTCATGACTTGAATTTCCAGAGATAACTAGAGCTGAAATTTAAATGATCACTCGGTACATGGTCAGTTTAATTAGATAAAGTTGTCTATTTAAGGGAGCAATTTAATGAGTTTTTTTTTCTTGAAATACGTGGCCTAATAGATATGATCCAAAAACTAAAACAGTGGAGTTTTTTAAATTATAATATCTCTGTAAACAGTAAAAATTGTATTTGCATGTTTTTAAATAAAAATTATATTTTAGTTTAACACCATTAATTTCCTTATTTTTTTCTCTTCAAAAATGTGTGATGCATTAATATACTTAATTTTAGTTCCCACGAAGACATTGAATAAGAACGCTTCTAGTATTAGTCAATTATGGAAATGGTATTCAAAACATTAAAAACAAATGCTTACACTGATTTTATGGTATTGGTAAACAATTGAAATCTAATAACCTACTTAATAATGTTCATCAATTGTTTTGCTCGCATACATAAACGATCAGTGAAAAAGCATTACTTGCCTAAATTTTGGTGTAAAATGATTTTAATCATTTATTAATAATTAATAATCACCTTGACTTTGTGCCAACCGTAGATTAAAACGAGTAAACACTCGTTTTGAATTTTCAAGCTAATTTTCCTATTGTAATCCGTTAGTATGCATCAGTCCTGTTGATGCTGATCGCTTAGTACTATGCAAAAATCACAAATATAACAAACATTGTTCTTATGAGTGCTTATTATTAAAAGGTTTAGTTTCAGAATGAATCTGTTTACTTGTTTGTATACACATATTTTATTTTTAAACTAACACCGATGTTTTCATACTATATATACATCAAAAAACATTAATTTTTTCGCTATAATATTTATATTTGAAGCTATTTGGTGACAATGACTAAGAACATCGCCACCCAACAACCTCACGATGGAACAGTACTCGCCCGTAGGTGTATGTAACCCTGTGGTAGAAACTATTTAAAATAAAAATGTAAATTGTTTTTAGAATTAACAATGTATGATGAACAACGAATAAAGAATACTATTATTCGTAGATGATGAAGCTGTAGTATAACTACTGTTCTGTATGATAAGTGTATGCCAGTGTATAAAAACACCCTTAGTGATAAACAATATTTTATCAGGAATTTGGTTTAAAAATTTAAAATTGGAATTAAACTAGAAGTGATCCTTACATTTTAACGTAATTGCTACTTTTACAACGCGAATTTTTTTGCCTATTTCCAAATAAAAAAATTAATTAAATTGAATAGTCACGTTTAGTAAGGTTATTGTGAAATATTTTTTTAAAGGTCAAGTTTTATTTAAAGCTGCAGATGAACAGAATTTAAACTAATTTAATTGAGTTACATTTCTAAATATTAAACTATAAATAGGTGAATTACGTAGATAAAAAATCTGACAAAAGTTAATTGATATATTTATAGGTATACTAAATACAATGATTAAGTATCCTTGTATTTTGCCAAACATTTTATTTCCTAGGAGTTTTTTAAGGTAGGTATGCTTGATTAATTGTTAAATATTATATAGACTTTCTATAAATATTTGTTATACAAATCCAGATATAAATAATTAGCTGATGAAGCTTTGGAACAGTTTAAGACACAATGTTCAAATTTGATATATTGTACTTAATGATCAAGAGAGTATTAATTATTTTTTCAAAACAATTGAAGAACGCCAAGAGGTTAATTCGAGGCTACTCAGATGCTTACAATGAATTATTTCTTAAAGTGTTTGATTGATAAAAACCTAAATTACCTTAAATTATTCAAAATTAAAAAATACAAGTGTTTTGTCGCTTACGTTTGATTAGAGCCACTGTTTTCATGCTACACAGACAAAACTACAAATATTTTAATAGAAATTAAAACTATTATGAAGTCATCTGGAAGCAATTGGTTCATGCTTGATGTTTGTTACAACAATTGCCAGTTACTTGCACTCTGATAAATTATTTTACATACATAACTGATTTGATGACAAAACCGAGTTCTTAAACTTGAATATTATGTCTGTAATCAACCAATATTCATGCAACTCAAAATACTAGAAAATCCTTTGTACATATTATTAATGCATATAATAATATGAATAGGTAATAAGGATAATTGGTACTTATTAGCCTAATACTTATTTTAAATCAATTGATGTTTATGAAAAGCATGTTCTTAATGCTTTGCTGAAATCAACCATAACAAAACAAATAATTCGTATAAAGTAATTCTAAATATTTACGAATATTTTATAAAACAGTAAATAACAAATATATTTATTTAAGGAAAAATATTTTTCAATGTGAAATATTTTAAATGAATTTTCCGAAAAACATTCATATATATCAATTGATATGTAGTTTGTAGATGTATTAAAAACGGAAATAAATATGATAAATTTAACGTATTCTTTTATTAAAATTAAGCAGAAATATGTTTCAGTAAAAATAAATGTAATTTCCAACTCTCTACAACAGCTTATTTGTATGATAATCAGCATACAGTAACAAACATAAAGAAAATAGAAAAGAATGTGGGATTTATTGGAGATGGTAATATGGCAAAAGCAATATGTCATAGTATAGTGGATAAAGGTAAGAAAAGTCTGATAAATAAAACAGTACCTACCTAGTTTATTATAATATAGTCCTTTTATAACGATCCACTGTAAATATCTAGGGAATAAAAGAAGAGCAACTGCAGTAAACTTGAAATTGCAGGGTGTAAAGGGAATCACAATATGGCACTAGAATTGTTGAGTGACCCCCCTTCAGCCTCCAGCCACCACAACCTAAAAATCTGAAACTGATACCAAAATGAAAATTAATATCAGACCATCCGTTTCCCAGTTATGGCTGGCACAGTAGATTTAAAGAAATTTTATTTATGAAGAGAAAATAACATATCGGTTTCTTTTTGTCATCTTGTGTTGCCCCCTTTCTTATTTTATTTTCTAGAGTATAGATATTTAGGAGTGATCGTTTTAAAAAAGACATTTGGTGAACGGTGTATCACTATAGTACAGCAGGAATTCCATATTAATAAATACTTTTTTATTTTTAATTATATAATTAAAAGACACTGTTTATAAAGAGTTTTGCATTTTCTGAATATCTCAAAAAAAGAGTTAGTTTTTAATTGTAATATACAATACAGAGTGGTTTTATTTGTACGTTTGTGAAAATCAATATCAGTACAGTACCTGTTTTTGTAAAACTATTTTAGTAGACAATGGGGCTGTTTACTACTTCTTAAATATACCAAAAGCCTTACATACAGTCTGAGTCAAAAGATGCAGGTTTTAATACATTTCTGCTATTTGAGAAGATAGTTAAAAAAGTTACTAATAAAAGTTGTGCTAACCGACACCTACTATAAACTGACATATAAAAATCTTATACAGGGTGTCACATAAAAATTTAATCATACAATAATATTTTTCTTAAATGGAATGCCCCTTATTTTTTTTATTCTAGTGGCAGTCCATTTAGTGCCCAACAAGAAATCTAAATAACTTTTTTTTTGTAAATGCCATAGTTTTCGAAAAAATAATAATTTCATAGGTATTGTCATACAGCTAGCGCGCTCACAGTCCACACGCAAATAAGGGAATCATTAGGCGCGATGGAAAACAAATGACGTTGACAGGTGTGTTATTCAGTTTTATTACGTAAATATCTGACTCATCTGTTTCGAAAAGCAGTAGTTTTTAGACTTTGGTTTGATGTTTTGACGTTCTGGCGCTAAATTTAAATTCGTAATATTCGGGGAATTTTCAATACGTTCCCTCCAGGAAAAAAAACGATATGGGAATTTTCCGGCCCCAACACTAAATATGTACAATAAAAATAAACTACATGTCGTTGAAAGTTCACCACACCGTTGACAGTAGGCAGCAATTCAAAAACACAAAAATAAACAGTACTACGCATGCGCATCTTTACCGTTAAATGACGCTGTATTTTGACGTATTTGTTACACGTCTTCTAAAATACAAATTTTCAATAATTAATTTTAGGGTTAATAAAATGTCTATTTAAAAAATAAAAATTACAGGGATAATACTGTAATTTTTATTTTTTAAATAGACATCGAACCAAAAATTACTGTAAATAGTTTATTTGAAGTTATCAAAAATATGCAAAGAATGAAAAATATTTTTTAACTACAACTTATTGATAGGTAGGCGATATTATAAAGTATCAAATTTTTTCTTAATTTTAAAAATGGTTTAACGTTATTTTTTATCCAAATAAACAACTTCAAATAAGCTATCAAAGTGTTTAAGTCAAAAGTCAGTCGTCAGAAGAAAATTTGGTAGATTAGTAAAAACAAATTTGTAGTACACTGCAACCTCTATCGGCTCATAAAGTTTAAAAACACAGGTGTAGGCAATTTTTAAGATGTGTCGCAGACAAATTAAAGCATCAGGGAATACATCAAATTATAGTTCTTACCTACATAGCCAACAAAATGTAAAAATTTGTGTAACCAATTTTTGAAAAAAATTTTATTTAATTTCGAAAATATCCATTAATGTTCATCATTAAGTGTGAAGTATTTCAGTTGTGTAAATGTATTTCTTCCCTAATAAAATATTAATTTTAGGTCTTATAAATTATTCACAAGTGTATGTTTCAAGTCCTTATCAAAAGAATCTGGATGTTTGGGCTAAGTGGAACGTAAATGTGACAACAGACAATAATGAAGTTTCAAACAAATCTGACGTTATATTTCTTGCCGTTAAGCCCTATATTCTACCTGAAGTAGTGGCTGCCATGTATAAAGAAGACAAGTCGCGACAGATTTCCAACAAATTATTTGTATCTATATTGGCTGGTATGACATTAAAAACACTTGAAAATGTTAGTAAAAATGGATTTTTAAACTTGTCTTTTTCTTTTAAAAGCACAACATGTGCTTCTGTCTTGCATGTAATTCAGGATAAATACATGAATATACAAGTTTGTAATGATATTTCTTAACGATAACAATAGTTTTCTTTTATGTATATAGATGCTCTCAAAATTTGAGGGGTCTCGAGTGATTCGAGTGATGCCAAACACACCTATGTTGGTTGGAGAAGGCTGTACAGCATATTGTCTTGGTCAAAATGTTACTAATGAAGATACAAGTCTTGTCAAATCCATTTTGGAGGTTACTGGGGTATGCCAAGAAATTCCTGAAAATATGATTAATGCTGTAGCAGCTGTTTCAGGCAGTGGACCGTCATTTGTAAGTATTCACTTTTATTTTATTATATTTAGCATATAAAAAGTCTGGGGACTGAGTTGGCTTTTCAATTACGTCTCCACTTCCAATCCATGTATTATTCTTTCTTTTTTACTAAGTAAGTACACCATATTTATGCAACCAATGAAAATTTTAAATTTATTAACAGAGGCCTATTATTTAAAAGTAGCGAAAAAATCGTTAACAACTAATGTAACAGAATAGCGTTTTTACAACTATCGTTTAAGTTCTCGCTTTGAAAATTGTAAACGATGATTTTTAATTAAAATTTGTGTTTAGATTTGTTAGATTGTCTTCTACAATAGTGCGTAGGGAATTAATCATTTGATTGTAGTTTATTACACCATGGACAAAAACGGGTAGTGGTTTAGGTGTTTTACTTTGCTGGGTTTGGTTTTAGGCGTCATTATCTTGATTATTATTAGGAACGGTAGTGAGAGGTGAGTATCTATTGGATTGTTCCGGAAGATTTTCTGTTGATTGAGTATCAACTATACGTCTGCGAATAATTTGGACGCTAAATCACTACAAAAATACCATAAGCTACTAAACCATTACCTACTTGCTTGCAGTTATACACGGTTGTTAGAGTGACCACCGACAAGTTATTCACAAGCACTACGTAGAAAATCTGTCAAACAAAGACTACTCTATTTGGAGAGCTACCAAGAGATTTAAGCAGCATCAAGACATCGTCACCTGACTTTGAAATCCTGATGCCTCCTGGGCAAAATCTGATAGTGAAAAGGGTGGGTTGTTTGTACAGCACCGAGCAGACGTCTTTTAACCACACTCGAACGGATTGAACGCAGAAATTGAGCAGTTCCTAGAAGCACTTCAATCATCTGCACCAATCGCTAGTTTCACTGCTAGAGAAATAGAGCAACAAATAAAATTCTTAAAAAAAAGAAAGGTCCAGGTTACGACCTGATAACGGGAAAGGGGTTACCCGAAATACCAAAGACAGGAATTTCATTCTAACGAAGCTATTTAACTCAATATTGCCACTAACATACTGGCCATTCCAATTTAAGTTCGCTTACATAGTACTAATCATGAAACCTGGTAGAGCACCTACAGAAGTTACATCTTATTGACCCATAAGCCTGTTGCTATTGTTATCTAAACTCCTGGACCTCAGAAAAATGAACAAAAACAGGTTGCTAGCTGAGTGGTTGCCAAATCACCAATTCGGACTCAGACATCAGCACTCGACCGTACAACAGTTCCATCGCATTGTAGATATTTTATATAAAGCCTTAGAAGCAAAACAATACTGCTCGGCAGTATTTCTTGACATAAGACAAGCATTCGATAATGTTTGGCATAACGTTCTCCTCTTCAAAATTAAGTAAGCACTGCCTCACCATTATTTCCAACTACTGAAATCATACCTAGGGGAAGGTCTTCCTTCCAAATTAAACAAGGAGAAGCAGTTTCTATGTTCATCCCATTACCTCTGGCGTCCGCCAGAGAAATGTGCTGGGACCATAGGCGCCGACTACGTGGGTGCTCCGGGGCTCAAGCACCCCTGAGCCAGATCTAAAAGAACTAAATAAATTAAACTAAAACTAAAATAATAATTTTTAAATAAAAATTAAATAGAAAAAATACTCCTAAAGGTGATAGAGTGCGAGTCAACAGCGACAAACATTGCGAAGTATTGTGACATATAGTAGCGTTGAAGAAGTATATCGCAATTAAGTGTTTGTGAGAAATCAGATTGCGCAGGGCAAAATACATGTGTGCGCGTCGCCGCAGCGGCATTCGTACAGTGACCGCGGACGGGAAAGAGCAACGAGTGTCCTTTGATTGTTGCTAACACATACATCTTTGGATTAGTTAAAATGAATAAATTTGTAATTCGTGTAGCAGAAAAAAAAGTTGACTCATTAGATTCATCTTCATCGAATGCAAACATTAACATATCATCGTCATCAGCTGGGGGATGCCCACAGGGGGCACTATGAGCAGCACTAACAATACAAGTGAAACGAAGAATAAAATGACATAAACAGGGAGGATGGTTTTAGACTCAGTAAAGCTTGGAATCCTATAAGGACTCCTAAGCATCATTGATCTCATGATCACGCTCCACCGGATCCGTCTTTGCCCAACGGTGATAGCCAACCAGAACTCCGCCGTGCTGCCCGACTGGTTCAAAGAGGTTTAAATACCTCCGCTTCCCGGATTTGAATTCAGTGTTTTATTCACTTTGAAGATGCAAGCTGCAATGTCTTGCGAAACGTTAGTCTGTATGGGTTCACAAACAGCTAATAGGCATAAGCCGATTAAGTATTCTTGTCCTGGTAAACAAAAAAAACTTTAAGATCAAATCCTTGTCCGCCCCAAGGTTTAAATAATTTAAGCACACGGCCCTGTTTAGGCAGGCAGGGCCTACAAACAAACATTGCTCAAACTTCTAGAGCAAATGCTTGTAAAGGCAGACAAGCTACAGGTCGGTCCTTACCTGATTATACTGGGTGTAGTTCCTAAATGACGACGCGGTCTAAGCCAAAAGTAAATTGTAATATTGGTTAAAATCGTCTTGACCATTCCTGTTTCAACATGTACACCAGAGCTTTCCTTTTCTGCTTTGCGGCGCTTAGAAACGTACCTCAGAAATAATATGATCCAAAGAAGATTGAACGACCATGCAATTGTAAGAGTAAATAGGGAACTGGCCGACGAGATAAATCTTGACACTGTGGCTGACATATTTATAAATAGAACTACAGCTCGCAGAAATACTTTTTTTATAATTAAATAATTACCATTAGCAATATTATCATATTTATGAGCCGAAAATGTTTCTCTTATTTAATTTTTTAATTTATTTTACTTAAATAAATCAGTTTTGTTCAGTTTTTTGTATGTTTTAAAAGCTCAACTTGTCAATTGTAATTTGAGTGAGCACCCCTGAGCATTTTCAAAACCCGGCGCCTATGGCTGGGACCCATATTATAACTGCTGTTTACAATCACAGCATACCTACCAACCTCCCCATATACCGAAATACAAACATTCACAGAGGACACAACAATTTTGGCAACCGATGAGGATCCAGTTGATGCTTCTCAACAAGTACAAACCCACCTATTTCTCGTACCAGACTGGCTACACAAATCGAGAACTCAAGTTAATGAAACAAATTCGGTTCATGTGACATTCACCCTAAGACGACTATCAATAGCGTAGCAATACTCCAAGCGCAAGAAGCAAGATATTTAGGGCTAAGTCTTATTTGCAAAATATGCTGTGTACTTGCTTGTATTCTAGCTTTTGTTTCCTCTTAACTTTGTTTTGAGTAACTTATTTCTGTCCCAAAGTAGTAGAAGTCATTTACGTCTTTAAATTGTATTTGCCCGTTTCTGGATTTTATCTTTCATTTCTGTGTTTCTCTCATATCTCATATATTTGTCTTATGTTTATTGACCTGTAGGCCTGTTGAAATTACTAATATTGTGTTTTAAGGTATACCTTGTGATAGAAGCACTTTCAGATGGTGGTGTAAAAATGGGTTTACCTCGAGAAATGGCAACAAAATTTGCTGCACAAACTGTTTTTGGATCAGCTAAAATGATTTTGGAAACTGGTAAACATACAGGAGTTCTCAAAGATGAAGTTTGTTCTGCTGGAGGAACTACCATAGCTGGCATGCATGCTTTGGAAAAAGGAGGAGTTCGGTTAGTAATTAACAATTAAAACTGATAAGGTAAACTTATATTTTTATTGATTTGAAAATAGATAGAATTTGCACATAATAAAAATTAACGCAATCTGGTTTATAAGGTAAATTACAATAGTTAATCATTTATTTTTTGTTCTTTGTTATAATTAAAACTGTCAAATACTGATTTCCATTTTTACAATCAACACGATTGAATTTAAATTGACAAAATAAAATATAACAGTAAACAAAGTCAGATTATAATGTATAGGGTGTCTCATTTTTAACATTTCTATTAGGGTATTATAGTTCATTTACTTTTACAAATATTAGAAAATGTTAGTAGATAAGGATTTTAATAAATTGTTTGGAGTAGATTACAGTGGCATACTCAGATTTTTTATATTTAGAATGTTTTTTGAGTTGCAACACTAACATGTGTTTTTCAAATAGGAATAGAAGAACCCCAGGAGAAAAATCCATATAAGTGTGTCGGTTACGATGACATTAAATACTCTCTATCATTGCTATATTCATAATGTTTTGTTAAAAGTAACAAATGTTAAATTTTTAAAGGTAGACGATACATTATCTGAAAGTGAAACTTGTCCCTTGTATCTTTGACCATCGTTTATTTATAACGTCCATTTTAAAGAAATGCATTTAGTAGTTCAATTAAATATGTTTTTCATGCTTCACATGTTTTTTTAATTGTTTATAATTAAATTTTTCCCATCGAGGGTACGTTTTTTAAACCTCTTCTTCTTATAGTGCCATACCCTATTCAGGGCGTTGGCTACCTCTCCTATGTCTGTGTTTGGTGCGCGGCGATAGATAATTTGCACAGACATACACAGGGGACCTACAGTTTAACGTGGGTTCCGAACCACAGAAAGTGCATGCACTTCTTCTCCAGAGAGGTTTTCCAGGGGAAAAATCCACCTCGCTTGTGTCCGGTTGCCTTGCGAGGGAGAACGACCGGGCTGGGGATCGAACCCGGATCCGCTGCATTGGTAGCCCGCGCTCTTACCACTGAGCTACGGCCGCTCTTTTTAAACCTATCTTCTATTTAATTCAGTATTATTGTGTTTTTCTTATAGTTTTACCTTTTTACATTAAAACTTTTTTGCATGGAAGACCTGAACTGTTTTTTTTCCTGTTTCTTATTAATTTGAATTTCCAATCCCCACTTGGAAGAAATGGACTATTATTCTAATATACTGTTGATTGTACCTAGTGTGTATTAATTAGTTTCAGTAGTTCTTAATTTTTTACAATGCAGGTATGTAATTAGGTATTATAATAAACAAATAAATTTTAATTTTTTTTGGGGAATAAATTGGAGGTCGAAAGGCGCGCTTTTACCAAAGTCTAGATTTTTAAATTTTTGCAGATGAATTTAATTTTCAAACTTGTGTGGTAAGTATAAGTTTAGAGACGAAGATAAACTTTCTATATTATTGTGGTCGACGGCATTGTAATCAAAGCTGGTCAATGTTATGATCACGGTGAACTAGTTGACATTATTATCAACACTGGTCAACGTTATGATCATGGTGGACCTTGTGATGACTGTAAACTAGTTGACATTATGATCACAGTCAATGTTGTGATCACTATAATCTAGTGGACGTTATGAACAGGGTCAACAATATGAACATGCTAAATATTGGGTCAACGTTGTGATATAGACCCAAATAAATGAGCTATAACACCCAATAGAAATGGTAAACGTTTCATTTTTTGTTAGAAGCTCAAAAATAAAAAAAAGATTTTAATTTCTGTTGCTACCATTGAATTCGTTTCAAAAAATTGACCCAATAAGATACAAACGGCTTTTCCACAACTGTAATATTAACGAAGTTCCCCATATAACTACATTGATAATGAGACGCCCTGTACTTAATAAACCAATAATACTGTCTGGGTTACTGGAAATTTGCATATGCTAGATTTGAGGTTAAAGAAACTACTGGACCGTACTTTTAATATACAGTATTCAAGACTATTTTTTTATAAAAATAATAATTAATAAAAAACAAATATTTTTTAGCTTTACAGTCTAAACTTATTTGCTAAGTTTTCAGGGGATCTATTATGAGTGCTGTTGAAGCTGCAGCTAAAAGGGCTAATGAATTGGGCCAAGGAATATAAAATCAGTGCATAAAATAAAGGAGTATGTTAGCCATATTTTTTACCTACTTGCCCACAACGGATGTGAAATACTTAGGAAGTAAATACAAGTTATCATTGCAGTGTGAAAATCTCTAATATTTACTGCTTAAGAAAAGAAAAAAGTAAAATGGCTGTACAACACAATTGTTTTTTTAATTTATAAGTACAATGTAGGGTTACTGCATCTACGGGATTGTCTTTTATTTGAGCGCCTTATCTGTTGTCCTGAGAAGGTATGTTAAAACACACAATTGTCCTGTATTTTGCACCTTGCAGTAGATCGTGTCTCGGTGTTAGTGGTTGCAATATTTTTGTCGTTAAGTGTTATATCTTTTCTTGCAAAGGAAAATATTTTGGATACTATGAGAAAAAAATCCCATTCAGAAACAAAAAAGTTCTACTGAACTGCTTTCAATTATTTGATAAAATAGGTAAACTCCATAGAACACCTTCAAATTTGGAACAAGTGGAAGCAAAAGTGGAAAAAAAAGATAAAATAGACGATAATAACTTGTTCCATCGGTAAATTCTTTTTAAAAGAATTATAACTGCTCCAGTTTAATAATGCAGAAGAATGGAATATAAATATGTGTCAGGAAAAGTGGTTATTAATTCTTCAGCACTTTGGGCAGTTGTTAAGTGCAATTATAAACTATGGAGAAATTACATGCATAATAATTTACAGATACTTGAATTTCCTGTTCTAATATTTATATATCATTCTGTGTCAACAGATTTTATAGCTTTCTTGTAAAAAAGAAACTTATTAATGAGAATGCAATTGTCTGAAAAACGTCCTAAAATTATTTAAGTATAATCTTTCATCCACTTACTTGAACTAAGAAAAATAATATATTTATCAATAATAGTAATATTTATATTAACTGTATTTATTCATTTATCAAATGTTTAAAATACGCACAGTCGGCTTTCCAAATAAGCAGGACAAGTCTATATGCCGATTTTGCTATTAATCTATAAACTGAAACTGACTTGATTTTGTTTGTTAAGTAACTGTCGTAATTTTTTGTCTTCTATTATTAACCTGACAAATATTTTATCAGAAATTACAAGTGGCAAGAAAAGTAAGATTTCTCTAAATTGTAATTTTGTCACCATATTTTGTATTTTAAATTGTACGCATTTTAAAATAAATGATATGAGTTGTAACATTTTATGTGGAATTTAATTTTTGAAGAAGAGGAGCCCCCAAATAAACGTGAACATGGGGCCGTGACGAAATTGTTATACGCCACTGAATGAAAGAGATTATGGATTAAAATGAGTAAATGACCCTAACTGGCTTGCTTCGAATTCCCAATCTTACTTAGGTATTTCAATCTGTCATTAAACGTCGCCCATTTAAAAACGCAACACTGGCGTGTTGATTTAGGTCTTTAATATGTAATAATTTAACCATTTAATTTAATTCAACAGAAAGTTTTCTTATACTATACAAAAATCACACTTGTAAATATTGATTTTTAATTTAAAAAGTCATAATCTGATTAAAATATAAAAAAATATTGTAATCAAAAAAATTAATTTTTGTGATTTTTTTAATATTTTTTTTTCATACTGTGTACCAGCATATCCTTTACTTTTTAATCATGATTTCATTCAAAATTTCAAAACTGGTAAACCAAGTACAAAAGAAATTCTGAAATGTACACTATACATCAGGCATGGGCAACCTTTTGAGTAGCTGGGGCCAACTGAAGATCCATTTATGTATCGCGGGCCGTAAATAAGATAAAAAACTACATTCTTTTGGAAAAATATTTTTAAAATATATAAATACAAAAAAGTATACAGAAATATATTCAACAAAAACAGAAATTTTTTAAAATGCGATTATTCAAAAAGTAAAACGTATACATAATATTTCACTTTCGCATAAAGCCGGCGTAGTCCGAATTTTTTTCTCAAACAAAAGAAATAATTCGTTACTGTCGTTTATTTGACCAGTGTCTAGCTCCTTGGATCACAATCGATCCTACCTCATTAAGGTCAGACTTGCATGTTAGTATGCTGTCAATCAGTGAGTGAATGCAAATTTGTCTTCGTATTTTTTCTTTAAAAATATAACTGCTCTTAACAAATAACCTCGCGTTAACAGCAAAACGCAACAACAGTGTTTTAAAAAAAACTATAATAAAAAAAAAATTTGGCCCCAACCGCGACTCGACCCCACAACTACTTATGCAGTAAAACGGCAGTACACCCGAACACACCCGCATATCCATCTGTGCCACTACGAACCTGCCGTTTATTGCTAAATAAGTGCCTATTGAATGCGTGCGCAATAGAAATGCGCAAATAAAAAGTCTGCCTTGGTGGGATCGATTGTATTCGAAGAGCCTAGACGCTATTGTTTATTTGTATCAGTTTAAATAAACAATCGGTCTCGCGGGCCGGATTGGTGGTTAAATGAAACATGTCCGGCGGGCCGGAAAACAGTTGTACGCGGGCCGCATACGGCCCGCGGGCCTTAGGTTGCCCATGCCTGCTATACATAATGCCATGATGTAAGCAAGGATATATGGATTCAAATGAGTAACTCACCCTGGTTACCTCTCTTAAAATTTCCAGTCTTACTTAAATTTTTAATACATCAGTAAACATCTTGAATGAAAGTTTACACTCCAGCTCTAGCATACAATTTTTGTTATTCATCACCGAATTGTGAAACGAAAATGTCTGGAGTGCATAGTGATGCAGGAAAAAAGATGAACTTTGACAGTAAAAAAAACTACCAAAGCAACTTGTAACAAGTGCAGAGCCGAAATTCAAGGGCGTGTTGATAGACTAAACAAACATGTATTCAAGTGTTAAATGTTAAAATTTTATATAATAACTTGCAGTAAATTTTTAATTATTTATAATTAAATAATTCAACATTTATGTATTTGTCAATATTACAATTTACTTTCGACTGAGACCGCATCGTCATTTGGGAACTACACCCAGCATAATCAGGTAAGGACCGACCTGTAGCTTGTCTGCCTTTACAAGCATGTGCTATAGAAGTTTGAGCAATATTTGTTCGTAGGCCCTGCCTGCCTAAACAGGCGGATACTCAAACGAGAACATTTGATCAATTAAGACAGAAGAAAGCCAAGTTACTGGCAGACTTGGCCTTTCTAAATCGTTGTCATGACAACAAGGTTTTACCAAACTGTGTGTTTATCAAACACCATTTGCGTAACCGGCACAACGATCGAATATTCCGGGAAGCAAGCCTCGGGCTTCTGAAATCGGAAATGACTAGAACTTGCATAGATCTTGATAAAATTGACTGTAAGCTATATGAGCTATATCTACAACTCTCTAGCATGCTAGAAGCATCTCTGTGGGAGAAAGTTGACACAATAACGTGTAAGCAGGCTCAAAGTACATTAGAACAAACAACCGTCAAACAAACTGGCATATACAAACGGTTAGTTCCAAAGTCGCCCCGGAACGAATTGACTAATGACAAGGTAATAGTAAACCTTAGCAATATGCTGCTAGACAATCAAACGACATCTGTACTAAAGAAAGGGTTCAACTATGCTGTAGCACCCAAGCCCATTCCTGTGGAAGACATAGTATCTGGCGTAGAAGCAGCAATTCACAAGCTACCTACAGAAATTTCTGAAAGCATAAGACAGGATGTATCAAGCATAATAAGAAGAGCGAAGCCGCCCTGCTCCAATATCAGTAAATTATAAAAAAATTAAACCTGAAGTAAGTCGTGGTAATATCGACATTTATATTATCGATATTATGGAGAATACATCAAATTATTGATAATAATGTATTGTAAATACAACAATTATTATCTTCAACAGGTTTTTTATTTTAGTCTTATATCAAGAGATCCAAAAAAAACTGATCCTCAGCGGGCTGTGGAATGAAAAGTTACGTCTTTGTTAGACTAAGGGAATGTTTATAATGTCAATTTCAGGTTAGGTTTTAATTATTATCTGACATTATAAACATTCCCTTAGTCTAGCAAAGACGTGACTTTTCATTCCACAGCCCGCTGAGGATCAGTTTTTTTGAATCTCTTGATATGACGTATTTCGATATGTTCACATGCGTGTCATTATCAGAGGCAAGATTCAAAGTAAACAGTTGGTGTTGCTATAGAAACAATAAAACTTGATGACTTGGTTTTGGTTATCTATGCCTGCATATGCCTTGATTTCTTATTCCAAAACGTGAATTTGAGAGATCAATTTGCTTATTCATTAAAGGTACAGTGAATTTCAAATGCCTTCAGTATACCTAATTTACGCTTATCATCACAAAAGTGTAAATTTTTGTTAGTGGTATTAGATGTCATTAAATGATTGTGTTCTAATAAGTGTTTAGCATAATTGGATTTACGTGTGTGTTTATATTTGTAACAACGCACAAGTTCTTTGTACCTAATATCAATTAATAATTGTCTGGCTTATATAAACCGAATTACAGTGTAAATGTCTAATAAATGTTTTATTTACAATACATTAATATGAACTTCAACGAAGTAACGCTAGAACTTATTAATAAATCAATAATAACAGTGATATTATCGTTAATATAGTAATTTTGTTGGTATTATCGATCGTTATTATCATACTGTAGATAATATCTATATAAATTCAATATTGATATTCCATATTAAATTTTCAGTATTGCAGAGCCCTAGTCGCGAATCTTTGAGACTTTCCTGTTTTGGGAAATTCCAGTCTTTATCTTTTCTACTCTTATATAGATAGGCATGCTTATAGTTTAGTTTGTAAATACTAAATAAGAGATAAATATTTAACTACTATTTAAAATTAATAGTATATTAATAAAATAAAACACTTGGTAATTGTTTCACAAGATTTTAGTGCATATAACTCCGCTTTCTACTCCTCAACAAAATTCTAAAATTACATTAGATGCAGCAGGTATTTTTAGGACTCCATCTATTTCTTGACTGATGTCTTTTTTGCCAGAAACTAATTATTTTTTTACATTTTATTAAGGTGGGTTTACATAATCTTGGTAATCCATTATGAGTAAAGAGTTAAAGACCAGACTTTTAGTCGCAGAAGAGCAAAAAATTTCATTAAAATTCAATAAGTAAACAAATTCATTAAGTTATATGTGAAACATATTGCACGATTTTGCAAGGTTCGTTCTATTGTCATTAACTCGTGGTTGCTATTTTACAATTCAATTGAAAAAACTATTTTTGCAGTTTCATAGAATTATTTCGTAAAGTACTTTTAAAACTCATAACCATTCATATTCTATGTTTATGAAACCTGTTTTATTTTATTTTACTGTTACACAAGCATCTGTTCCAGTTGATCAAATAAATAATAACTATCTGCACAAGCTAGATTAAGGTCAAACATATGGATGTGTTACCGTTCTAAGCTCATAGATAATTCGTTTAAAATTTTAGATATGCCCCAACTATACGTTTAAAAGCATAATGCCAAAATTGCTTAATAATTGATTGCCTCATAATTTAAATACTGACTAAATACTAGACTAGAAATCTGGACTATAATTATGAGAAAGCATATAGCTAGGCTTGTGATAAAACATGTGATTACAAACACATAAGATTTTAAAACTTGGAGTTTACATAATAAAATAAAAAATGTTAATGTTGCAATTGACTATAAATGTAGGGATGATTAAAATACTTAATTTTTTACTTATCCTACTAGAAAACCATGTAAACCCATTTCAACATGAGAAAGCAAATTTATGGCTCCTAGCTACTATATTGTACTCTTAGAGTCTGAGTCTAAATGATAGGTGAGCAGCTAAGTATGAGGAGTGTTCTGATTTTAACATAGAAACTGTTGTACAAATTTTTGAAGTATGGCAAGTGCTTTGTCGTTCTTTATTTATCTTCATAGTACTACGAAACTTATAATATGTTTGCAATACTTGTTGCAATGGCTTAGCTTGTGTTACTTACAAACTGTTAGGAAAACAAATTAGATATTATATAATATGTATTAAATATATTCCTGCCTACATATTTAAATTATATTTCTCAGCACTTAAATACATAATCATCAGCTTTCAATTTAGAAAATACACATGTTACAATATAACTAATTTTATACCAAATAGGTATCTGCTACCATTATTATGTTCTTAACAACCTATCATTTACAAATTTTACATACAATACTGAAAACACTAAGAAAATAAAATATACTATATTACATAATATGAAAAGAATATTATATACAGTGTGGCATGTGTTATGAGTTATAAAAAAAATATATATTAAAAGTTATTTTCAAAGCAACCATTCACTAACTTGTAGATGGGGAGTTTTCAGGTAACGTTCCAAAAGCTTGATATTCTACACATCGTGACGGATCAGTTGGAAAATACTCCTGACACTTTGTCATTAGTCGTTTTATGGCTTGAATATATTTTCGTTGTGTTTCGTCATTCATTACATGAGCTACATTTTTAGAGAAAATTTTTTCACGACCAGTACGAGCATGAATACCCACCATAGTTACACCAATGGGCCAAGGTGCATTACCAATTGCCATTTGAAGATATGCATCACTAGCCTGGAAATAATTTATCATTTACAAATTTTAATTCTGTTTCTCAATTATTTAAATTCACTTGTAATTTACACTTAATGTTATGTAAGGCACAAAAAATGTCAAAACAAGTACCTTCAAGTAATTGCGATTTAAAAGATGTTGAGTGATCTCAGTGAGACTTTCCAAAATATCTTCCGGCAACGTATGTGTTTTAAGTTTCCGTAATAAAGGTTTGAGATAAACCTGGGTCTGAGTGCAAGTAGCCCTCATCATTTTGCCTCGATTACCCATTTTAACATCGGAGGATCGATTTTGCAGTTGATCATTCCACATTTTCAACAATAACTAGAAAATATAAAAAGTTAGGCTCATAAAACGTTTACAACAAATGTGGCAGGAATTTGCTAAATTTAATAATTCAAAACTCATAGTTACTGTACTAGTACAGGAAAATTAGAATCTTTTTCCTCAAACAGCGTAAAAAAATTTAAACAAAGCTGATATTTGGCAGAGATGCTCAGTTTGAGTTTTTATTTAACATGCTGAAAGTTTGTCAATGATCTGATCATTTTTACAAAATGGCGCCCATAATAAGTTTTGCGCGAATATCACGCAAACAGAGGCACTTACATGAAAAATGGCCCTGAATAAAGGTATAGAGCGTGATATTTCCTACAAGAAAAATTCAATAACATTTTGCCGTCGGAGCAACCCTAAGCCGTTGCGAAAAAGAAAATTAATATTATAAAAAGCTGTGAAAAACATGACGCAAGCTTCATGAATATGTGTTGGGAAAGTCTCCATACCGCGCCATTTTATATTTTATACATTGTGAAGCAATACGGGTGTGTAATGAGGCATTTTTTCTGACCGGTTAATCACGATGGGGTGGGGGTGGGGGAGAAAGGCCTCCGAAATTCTCAGTCTTGAAAAAGTTACAGCTAAACTATACCTTTTATGTTTATATTTACAAAGTGTAATTATGCTATTTTCCACAATCTGATGAACGATTTACCCATTTTCAAAGCCGTAAAAAAAACTTGCATTTTATACATAAAGCCTGTTAACTAACCAACTAACTACTTATTTCCATATCACCTTGAAGGTAAAGTATACGGCGCGTTTTTTTTTAACGTGACTAATCTACAGGACATCGTATAGCTCGTTCTAGTATCTGAGACATTACCGCTGTCATTAATGGAGTCACTATTGGTGGCATTATGGTGTTCGCAGTTTACAATATGTCTTTCATTTAAACTGTTACTAGTGTTACCCCAGCGCACAATGCACTGACAGACTGAGCGTTGACAGAACCAGCGAAATGATGTCACGTGATGCATTAGTTCCATAAGGGAGACGCGACGTTGGTGTAGATGTCGCCTCAAGTAAAGCGCGTTTAGCAGACTTTCATATATATTATAAATTAAAATAATTATTATTGAAAAATCGACGTAGAATAAAAATATAAAAATGTTTCATGTTCCATCTGAGGATAGAAACCTTTTATTGAAGAAAAAAATGGTCCAAATTGGTGAAGCAGTAGCCGCTGGAGGAACCGGAGAAAAAACCCTTTGAGCTTTTATATATGTTTATGGATGGATTACAAAAATGTTCAAAATGTAAATCATCAGCCTGCGTACATGTTAGTATCTGCTGTGCTGTGTTGGGCAATAACACAGCTCTTCTTTTCTTTTCACTTTAATGGCACAAACAAGATTCTTTATCAGCCTCAAACACGAAAATCCAAGGTTGAGGATGGTTTAGATTTAAAATATTTCTGAACGTTATGGTACAATGACAAACCTCCTTCAATAATTCAGGTTAGGTTTCGGAAATAAAATTCAAGTATAAATTAAATACGAGAAGCTGCATATTTTCAATGAATTGTGAAACCATCTACAAATTTTTTTAATATGGAATTAATGCCTTTTATTCAATAAACGAGGGATGATGCAAATCTGCAATTAAAATCAGCAACCGATGTTGAAGGCCACCCAATTAAAACAAATTACAAACTGAAATACGCATAAGAAGAATAATTAACAGCAACAGTAGAGTAAGACTATAAGCTTGTTTTGTCAATGCACGTGAACCCACTTTGGAACTAAGCAAGGAAACTAAATGGATCACATATTTATAACAAAAAGAACAGCAATATCAATACGAGAAAACATTTGGGGGGGGGGGGACAAATTCAGACTCAAATAATTTTCTGGTAATAGCAAAAATTAAATAGACAATAGCAATAGAAGAAAAAAACAAAATGAATAGCAATAGAAGAAAAAAACAAAATGAAAGTAACAAAAAGTAGTATGTTGAAAAATTTAAATCGGGGAAGATCGCAAAAAGTTTGAGGAGCAAATAAGGCACAAATTACAGCCATTTCCTATTAACGCAGATATAACCAGGAACCGAGTAGTATCAAAAACACAATGCAAGAGGCAGCAGAACATGTAATAGGAAGTAAAATCACGAACAAAGTAAAGAAATGGTTTGATGAAGAATGTGAAAAACTGATTGAAACTAAAAACAAAGCAAGAATGAGAGGGGCTACAAACAGCAGGAGGAAAATGAATATAAAAAGGTGTAAACACAAAAACATGCAATGGCTAATCAAGTGCATGGAACACAAATAATACAATAAAAGAAGTAACAGGAAAGAGAAAACACAATAAGAGCAAGAGGTTTAAAAATGAAAACGGGAACAATGGAATATAGCAAAAATGTATGGAAAGAGCAGAGCACTTTCAGAAGTTTCTAAATGACGAAAAGGAGAGACAAGCAACAATAACTTGTTAAACCGACTTAAGAACGAACACATTATAAACTTACAAAGACAATCAATAAATAAAATAAATAAATCTTTATTTAACTAGAAAGCTAACAAACAACCTACTAGTAACAGGTTTGGTAAAATTTTACCAAACCTTAACAAAATAACCCGCAATATTCACAATAACTTACAACTAAACCCTCTTATTAACAATTCATTCTCTTACATTTACTTTAATCATATTTACACTTTTAACATGCTTAATGTCATCTCTCAGCCCATTAAACATAGCAAAACCTTTAACAAATAAAGAATTATAACTTCTATTGATACCTGCTCTTTGTATATCTAAATCATTTCTACTTCTCGTAAAATAACTGTGGACTTCTCTACATAACACTACATATTTATTAAAATACACAAGCATTAATCCATTGAGTACTTTATAAACAAAAACAAAAACTTGATATTTCAGTAACTCTCTCACACTCATCCATCCTAACCTTCTTAGCATTTCATTTGAGCGTAAAAAAACAATAAAGCCCAGAACGATATTACTGGGATATTAATACTGAAATATAGAAGTAATGGATTTAAAGATAGAGTATACAAACTAATGTTAAACATATGCAGTGGCGGCTTATGGTATGGCATACCATAGTGGGAGGAAAATTTATGAAAGTATGTGTGGCAAATGCACCGCAGGCAATTTTTTCAAAAGTGGGCGTGGCCTATTTCATGTGTTGTAAGAGCACATGAGATTTTAGGGTATCCTTAAAAAAATACAAACTTTTACATTTCTTCAGAAGTAAAATTTAAAATTTGAACTGTAAAGTGACAGGTAATAACTTTTTTGGTCATATTAACATTTTCTTAAGCTTTTAAGCAAGTTTGACTAATTACAGAATAAATTAAACTAGGACAAACTGCATAAATAGAGTCCAATAATTCGTTCTGTATAGTTTTCGATAGAGCTATAAGAAAAACCCTGCTGTTGGTATTCTGAACGTGCTCTTTTAAGATGCTGTGGATTTCGCCATTAAATTTATTAATCCTCGAAAAATGCGAGCCTATCATAAGTTTTGAAACACCTCGTAGAATTGAACAATTGTTAAACTAATGTATACTATATAAAGTTGTTTTGTTTAATGTTTGTATGCAAGCGTATTTTTTTATTTTGAAAATAAAACCTTTTTAATTACCTTCTTTATGTTATTATTAAATGTGAGTATAAACTAAAGCGACATCAGAGTTTGAAGTGAAATTATGTCTTTTATCACAATACGTATTAGAAATTATGCAATTAATTGCAGACTTGAATATATGTAAATTCCCTGCAAACCCTGATACGTTGTTAAGCGATATTAGAGTATTCGTTATTTATATTAATAGTACAAACAAACATACAATGATAAATTATTACGTAGAATAGTTATTATTACTTGTAAATTTAAGATGTTGCACCAATAGATTACAATATATTTATATTATTACATAGACAGCTTTTATTTGAACATTAAAAACGTGCTGTACTGTAAGCATTGTTTAAAAACTAGCATACCACCCGATGACGCTTTCCCGCCACGCCCCTGATTGGTCAAAAGTTACGAGGCAACCTTCACTTAACTAACCTTGCCATACACATACCCATACACCCACAGACAGACATTTTTTAAAAACCACCTTTTTAGGTTCCTGGTGGTCCAAAACTCAGAAGACAAACAGACCACCCACCGCAATATGTAAGGAAACAAGCATTAAAATATAAACAATATGATTATGGAACTTCCAGAAGGGACAGTCATAACCTAGGCAGGGTTGTCGAGCATCTTAACAAAAAAATAGTATGTGGAGGTGCTACTCCACCTCATTCACTCCCCTTTTTGATAAACGAATTTACTTTTTGGTCCCTGGGTTTCTTTAGTATCACTTTTTTTCTGCATTTGTATTCTTATAGGTTTTATAAATTCTAAGCAAACATGGGTGAATCATGAACTGCATAGCTACGCATGCTAAAAGTGTTCAAAGTTTACAGTAAGTATTGGGATTAGAATATAAAAAATTCTGATGCATGAGAAAGTTCAGGTGAAGTCCTTATCTCGTTTTCTATTCTTGAATTCTCACCTGATAACAAACACAAAGTTAATCATCATTATTGATTGCTCATAACAAGATAAAATATCTAGTTATACTGACTGATAAACCTGTACTAAATAAAATATGTTTAACTGTTTTAACAGAAATTGGAAGTATGACTGCTGTACCGTATATTTTACCTTTTGTTGTTATTATAGTATTTTTTCTTCTAACACTTGTAATTTTTGAAATGAAGAGAAGACAGACAAAGAAAATGTTGGCCGAAGGTAAGATTTGTAAATGAAAATAGCGTAAAATCTTAATGGATTCGATAATCAACGGTTGCTCCTTTTTCTTTAGATTTTATATAAAGTAACATAATTTTTTAGGTTACAGCTTTGGAGTAATGCGTACAGGTCAAACAAATATAGTAACAGTGATACCACCACAACAAGATATGAGTAATTTAAAACTGAAATTTCAGTGTCATCAGTTTTAACATTTTTTTGTTTGTTTTAGGAAATGCACTGTAACAACTATTAGAGATAAATGCAAGTATACTGAACAAATACCTAGATATTAACAACGTTGTGTATCTCCAGAGGCTAAACAACTGTACTATAGAAAATCCATTAATTTTTTACGACAAAGTAATGCAGTAAGTTTGATTCAAATAAGGATCAACTTTAGATGCTGTTACTGATGTTGGTAGCTGAATGTTGTGAAAATATTGTTCTTAAAAAGCTGCACATTTTATATTGTTGACAATAAAAACTAAAAATAAAATGTCTACATTTTTACTTTTCCACACTGCCGTTGTAGGTTTCCGTAAATATATTTGATTTCAAGATTTTAACAAAAAAAATGGGTGGTGGTCGAGGAAACCAAAAAACTTTTTGTACACTGCCTGTGGTTTTATTTGTTTAAAAATAACTACCAACAGCTCTTCAAAAAAATAAATTTTAAACAAATCCAGGGCATGTTTTTTGGTATCACTTTTTCAAAACTGAAATTTCACAAATATGAAAGTATGATCTGATAGATGAGGTACGTATGCATCTAATAGGTATTTTTTTATAATTCCACCTTCAAAATGTTAACTGATCCTGCAGATCAGCGTAATATGTGGTGTCATAGCAGTGCTAAAATGATACTACAATATTTTTAAATTTTAAACACTGTAAAATTAAAACTTTGAATAAATAAATAATTCAAAAAGTATTTTCAAAAACTGGCCACACGATTATTTTAAATTTTTACTTTCCCATACCTTCGGTATAAAGAAGTATTTATTCCACGAAAATTTTCGAAATCGAGATTTTAACGGAAATACACGTTTTGGGGCTGTCTGTGGGTGTGTGTAACGCCTCTAAAAGCGAAAGTACTGGACCGATTTTGATGAAATTTTAAATGAAGAGGTATATCGAAAATTGTAGTTCTAGTTAGGCTTTAAAAAAATACGAAACCAGACGCAGAAGTTAGTAATGTTTTTTGGCAGTTTTTTTCCAAAACAAAATTATTGAAAATTTGAAGACAGGATCATCTATTTCTTTTTTCCCATAAATTGACTTATTGTCAAAATATTGGGAAAAAAGAAAAAACCAAGCTAATTATATATAATACAATAGTGGCCCCAACGATCCTATATGGAAGTGAAACCTGGACACTACAACAGAAAGACAAACCAAAACTGATAGCAGCAGAAATGAAGCACTTTAGAAAGATAGCAGGGAAAACCAAGCTAGATCACATTAGAAACCAGAAAATCATAGGAAAACTAAAACAACAAACAATAACACAAAAAAGTGAGAAGAATCAATTAGAATGGTATGGACACCTACAGAGATTGGACGGAAACAGACTACCGAAAAAAGTAATGGCAGCTAAAGGAACGAGGAAACGAAAAAGAGGAAGAGCGAGACTCACCTGGACGAAGTGCATAGAAGAGATAGGGAAAGCAAGAGGGAAAACGACAGAAGAAATGAATAAGATGGCAAAGGACCATAAAGAATGGAAGAAATGGGTAAAGGACGCAGAACCCACAAATATCCAACACCCGTGAGGGAATAAAGGAAACCGGAGAAAGAAGAAGAAGACAGGATCTGAGAGAAGAACTTAAGGCAAATCGAAATTGTTTTACGAAGCGGCCGCCATTTTAAAACTGGAGATAGCTTCAAAATGGCGGTTGCTACAACTTTTTGAAAATCTCGACTTTAACGCCCATTTACTCAAAAAGTATTTATCTGATCGGGATCAACTACTTGTTTGAGAGCCCTTTGAGGGTAGTATATGACGAAATGAAATCAATTTCGAAAATCTGAAAACGATTGCAATTCTGCAAAACTTAAAATATATCTTTCAAAACTGCCCACACAATTTTTTTTAAGCTTTGTAGGCTGCTAGAACCGAATATTAGCTACAATTTAGTTTTTTAATAAAAGCTATAATTTTACTGTGACGCTTTCTATGAATTTTTGAAATTTTGAAAATTAGTACCCCTTTTTTTATTAAACGGGTTTGATAAAAAAAATTTTCGTACGCATCACCACTAGTAGAACCAAAATCTAAAGTAAGTTTTTAGATACTTTTATACTTGGTGTGACTACTGTAGAAAATGTAAATTCCAAATACTTGTAATTTTCAAAATAATATTTCTTAGAAACAAGCCATACGATTTTTTTTAATTTTGTAATCTTATAGTCTATAACTCTATAGTGTGAATACCATAATTCCACTGTGACACCTTCTGTGAATGTTTGAAAATTAAAAACTGGTACCCCTTTATTTATTAAACGAGAAACAATGAATAATTTCTGCTTTAAAAGAATTACTCATCTTAATTAGTAGAACTAAAATCTAATGTTAGTTTTCAGAAAATTTTATATTTGATGGGGCTGCACGTCTAGCTGACGAATTTAGGATTTAGTTGGCTACTGTAGAAAATGTAAATTCCAATTAACTGTAATTTTCAAAAAACTTTCTCACTCCTAAAAATTCTTGGACTACGACAAGTTATAATCCGAGCATGATTACTAAGCCTCAGCATCATTATTGCCGACGTCACGAGCTGCCAGCTGTAACGAAAGTTGAAATATGGATGGAATAAAGGGTTGCCTATATAATTTGTTTTCTTAGCAATCTACGAGACGGTGAAGTGTACAATGTTAATTATAAAATTTACAATTTTGCAGATACAGTAAGTATTAGTATCTAGTATGGGAAAATCCACTCAAAATTAACACTTGAGCTTTTTAGCTGGTAGGCATCAGGCATAATTTGGTTTATTCCATACTCTAAGTTTTCTATAATTTTTCCTGTTAAAGTCTGTTAAGAGTGAGAGAGTCAAAGCCTTAGACCACAAATGGTATCAGTACGGCGGCAAAAAATTATCGCCCACTTTGTTATATTTGAATATTTATGGACAATAAATAACAATAAAGTTTAACTTGTACAATAATCGTTTAAATAATGCTTCTCATAAATTTAAGAAAACTTGGACGATTAAACTACCATACATTTCCCAACGCAAATTTCTTTTTTGCCCTGCCAATATTATCGAACTTAACAATAGCAGAAATAAAAAATCTATGGGTTATGATCAAGGTTGCTTGATACGTTAAGTTAGGGTAAACACCTACCCGATCAAGCAGCCTTGGGTTACAATGGCTTGTCACTTAAAATTCTTCAGTAGTTACCTAATAATACATTGGAAATTCTAGTTTCTTTAATATATGAATCTTTTGCTTAGGGGCTTTTTCCATCGTCATTAAAGATAGCAATAATGGTTTCTATTCAAAAAGGAGGAGACATAAATAATCCCGCCAACTTAGCCCCACTGCAATTATCAAAATTGAGAAGTTAGTAAGAACGAGATTAGTATCGTACATTGATAACATAACATTCTATCACATTATCAATTTGACTCTGGAATACAAACGACGCCATGTTTAATCTTTTACTTGAAGCTTACTTTAACGTTAACGACAAGAAAACAACGTCAGCAATGGTTTGTGACCTATCTAAGGCATTTAATTGTGTAAACCATGAATTTTAGTAAAAAAATGAGTTTTATGGCCTTTAAGGGGCGAGTCCTACACTGGCTTAAAACATAGGTACCTTTTTAACAAAAAGATAGTTAAATTAAAAATTAAAGTGTACTTCATCACCTTCCAAAGTCACCTGTGGTGTACCGCAGAGCTCCGTCCTTGGGTCTATTCTTATTTTACATTAACAATATTATTAATGTTAATATTGCGGGTAAATTAACAATATTGCCGACGACATCATCAATCCAATAAACTAATTCAAATTCTGCCACCTTACACAGCATAGTACAAACTGACAACGCTAAAATTAAAAAATAGTGTGCCTGTATGTGTTAAAAACAAATATACTTATTCTTAATCGATCTTGAAATCACAAACACTTAATAATCTTATTATACTGCAATGTAATGTAGCAACATTTCTGGGGTTGTATAATCGTAAAAAAAATTCATTACCTAAGAGAAGTTAGAAATGCAATAAATCAAGTTAAAATTACATTAAAGTTGTTTTTGGTTTAAATTTATTAAATGGTTATTATTTTGTGCATATTTTTTGTTGTAAGACAATGAAATTTCAATAACATATATACTTTTTTTAATAGTGTTTGCTGCAGGTAGAATTTTGAACTTAACTGATAAGTGTCCTGATAATTAAATCACTATCAATATTACAAAGCTCTTATCATAGTATTTTCCCACCTATGATAAGATTGGCATGAGCAAAGTAAAACTACGCCACAAATAATGGGAAAATTTCACTAGATAATTAACATGTATGGTTAGTGTGACCCTTCTGTGTATACACTTTCCATGATAACAGTAAATGAAAATTATGAACATGGAAAGATCTGATGATAACTTGATTTATGTTTATGTGTTAGCACCAATAACAGCTTTGGTAGCTGTGGGAGTTATCACATACATTACAGTGCAAAGCAGACGTCTGAGAAAAGAGATGATAGAAAATGGTAAGCATTAAAAGACTTATACCAATTGCAATAAATAGTTGAATGAAAACTGAAAAAAACAGATCGAAAAAATGGTCTGTGATCAACAAGTTTACAAAGAATTTTGGTTATGTATTTAGTATTATTTTTTAATTCGTATCACGTCACAGCCGTAATTGTTCATACATGCTACTAAAAAAGTAACCAAATCTGCTTATAGGCTATGAAAGAGAAAAAAAGGTATAGCTTGAATTGATAGATGTACCGGGTGATCGTAAAAAAATGATTCAGAGCAGGCCATGACCAAAGTGTTAAAGTTGGCAATACCATAGATTAATAACTCCTTAGATCACTGATTTAAATGGTGTAGTAGTTCTGCTCGAAATAGTGACATTAAACTATCCTAGGTGGCAGTACCCGCAGGTACTGAAAACTTACTCAAGTGAATCGTGGTAGAATAAAACCAATGAACCACTTAACTGGTCAACTTTGTTGAGGATTAAATCTTGAAGCAGGTAAAAGCACTGAGCAGGGTTTCCTTTCTACCTGTTCAAGTATTATATTAATACATTTTTGAACTATTAAGCTTAAGTAATATTTTTATAAATACGAATATTAAAATTACAGCAAAAATAGTATACGTTATTATTTATATATACATTTATTATGTTTAACGTGATATAAATTTTGATGAGGCATTTCTCAAGAAATTCATATCTTGTTTATTAAAAAAAAACATCTCAATTTATGACAATAGTAGCTTTATTTAGGAATGTACTTTTTATATACTTTTAATTAAAAATAGAGAATACATTTCTGAACTAGCAGCCGATTGTTGTTTAACATTGCACAAAAGTCCAGTAATCTAAATTTTAGGATAGAAATATTAGAAATAATTGATTAATTAACTAATCTTATTGCTAGTATGATGTTGCTTAAATATAGCTGAAATATACTATTATAATTATATTATAAACTTCTCATTGAAATGTGGACGGAATCCTGAACAAACATAGGTAGAAGTAAGCTTTCGTAATCTTAAATATGTGACAATTTGCGAATTTTAGAATTCATTTTTACAACACTTTTAGGTTTTCGAATATATTTTGACTCCCAGGTAGTTTGTTTTTGCAAACGTACTAGTAAGCAATAGCGAATTATGAACTCTATGTTTTATGCAAGATTCAGTAGCAGTAAGAAAACCAGGAAGTATGATTGTTACTTGCATTAGCGATCTCTGGTACAAGATATTCATTATTTTTGTCTTGCCCTTTATAGCTGGATACAATGCAGCAAACACCTGTAAAGTAATTTTTACAACCGCATTAGTTAGATCGTTGGGCGCGCACAGTCTTCCGAAAACGGATACATTGCAGGGATAAGCCTTTTGTTTTATAAGTTCGGTGTCAGTTTTACTCTTTCTAATTTTAGGTTTTGATCGCAGAGAGCGAGGTTCTGACAGACCTTTGAGTTCTTTTTCGCATGTGCTGCATTTAAATTTCTGTAT
Organism: Ctenicera cuprea; assembly: GCA_958336395.1. Lineage (NCBI taxonomy): Eukaryota > Metazoa > Arthropoda > Insecta > Coleoptera > Elateridae > Ctenicera > Ctenicera cuprea. The sequence continues at coordinate 9,238,059 of OY284494.1, read as the reverse complement.
ACATTTTCGCAATACGAATCCTGCAGTGTACCATATAGAGCAGTCTTCTAACGTGATTTCGCGTGTTGCAACACTCTGTATACTTATCTTGCTGATCTCGGTGTCCTCTTTATCCTTATTATATGCATTCGCAGATATCAGGACATTTGAAGAAGATGGTGGGAGACGCATTGATAAATCCTTGATGTTAAATACAAATTCTACTTGATCCTCTTCACAGTTTGAATTTACCACCGGTTTTTTTAAATTTGCACAAAAAAAAATGTCGGAACAATAATCTAAAGCTTCTTGCAGTTGGATTATCATTAAATCCCCCTTTCTGGCGAAATACAGAAAACGTATTTTCTAACGCATCTTGTGTAAGTCGTCGTGTTAATAAATACTCAACATTGTATGCTTTTTTTAAATTTTAATGTTCGCAACAAACAAGCGGACTTTTTTTCTGAACCCCTTTTTAGGGTTCTCGGAGGTTCAAAACATGTATTTCCGTTAAAATCTCAAAAACGAAAATCTGCATGAAATCAATACTTCCCTATACTGAAAGTACAGAAAAGTAAAAATATACTACATAAGTACCTACTTTAAATTTATATAAAATAATTTTGCATAGAAATAACAAAATTTTCAGAGTTAGTAATACCACACATCGTTATTACTTGTAGTATTCGTAATTGCGCTTACTAAAATAGCAAAATCTATTGTTAATAGAGTAGTTCTTAAATACTCCAAGTCATAAGCCAAATAGGTGCCACAGTAAATAATTACGTATAAGTATGCTCAGGTAAACGAAATTTACCTTTTCTGAGATTAGGAATTGGTTAATTGTACGAAGTTGAAAACACGTGACTTGGCTATAGCCATTTCACTCAACTTAGCGTCGAACGGCAACATACCGCGCAGATAGTAGCGATAGTACATGTCTGTTCCAAACGATGATAGCGACGCGATGCGGGCTGTTCCGGTACTAACCAAATAAGCATAACCATTAGTCAGATATCTAAGGAGTTATTAATCTATGGCAATACTTAATATAAGCCAATTGTCAAATGTTGACAGCTGTAAAAGATTTTGGTTAGATATATTTAACTTAACGTATCTAACCAAATTTTTTTACAGCTGTCAACATTTGACAATTGGCTTATATTAAGTATTGCCAACTTTAACACTTCGGTCATGGCCTGCTCTGAATCCATTTTTTACGATCACCCGGTGTAACAATATAATAAATAATGATCTGTCAGATTTGATATGAAATTTATTACCTTATTAAACAGGAATGAAATTTACAGGAAGAAGAAATTGATGCTTATTATTTTCTAGGCAGAACCAAACTACCTTCTTCATATTTCCAATTACATTAACCAGGCAGTTGCACTAAATCAAGGCTGCCCAACCCCAGGCCCGCGGGCCACATTGTGGCCCGCGAACGAATTATAAGTGGCCCGCGTGAACCAGTTTCAAAATTCCCGCCAATTTGAAAAAGTGTCGCGCGCCGCGGTATAACAAACGATGCGCCTTGTGCGCGGTCACGTAATTAGCTATCCCGCTCGGAAACTGACAGACCTTTTGTTTTGTTTTTAATTAATTTAGCCAACGAAAATATTGACCTTTTTCCCATACTCAAAGATTTGAAAGAGAAGCTCAATATTGCCAACTGTACTAAGTACGAAGCTAAAATTAGATGCTTATTACACTCGTTTGAGAGCATATTCCAGGACTTTGAAAGTACAAAACAAATTTTACAAATTTTTGTTAATCCTTTCACACTCAGTTTGACTGAAATAATCAGTTATCCTGCCAATATTCAGTTGGAACTCACTGAACTGCAAAATCATTCTGCACTAAAAAACCTTTTTGCAGAAAAAATATCTTCAAAGTCACAAACTTTTTCAGAAGAATTTGGACATTGGTGCCAAAGGAAGACTTTCCTGCAATAACTGACCTGGCTTTTCAATTTTTAAGTAGTTTTGGATCAACATATGTTTGTGAAAAGTTTTTTTTCAAATCTTAATTTTGTAAAAAATAAATACCGCACATCTCTAACTGAGCAACATATATCTGATTTGTTGTTACTGTCAACATGTGACCTGACGCCTAACATAGAAAAATTATTAAAACAAAAACATTGTCAGAAATCACATTGATTGTACCAATTACTTGGATTTAGATTTTCGTTACATAAAATTTTGTTTCTTTATTTGGCAGTAGATGCTATTTATTTTATTATTTTAATAAACGACAATTAAATTTCAAAATGTTGATTTTTTGTTGCACAAAACAAGACTTTAAAAAGCTTAGGTAACAAAAATAGGAACCGTCAGTTATCAGTGGCCCGCCAGTGATTTTTAAATCGTCAATTTGGCCCAACTGTTAAAAAGGTTGGGCAGCCTTGCACTAAATAGTGCCATGCGTTTTCTCTTTCATAATCTAAGCATAAAGAGCGAGTAAAAAGTATGGAGACCGATTTTCTGTCGTTAATATTCATTTTAGAAAAACATGTTTCAAATTAAAAGTTGTTCGTGAAATTCTTAGCTATGAATTGACATACACCAAAATTTTTTGTTCAACTTTTTTTGAGTAGTGACGTCACGCAATTATTTTTTTTAATACGAATACGAATCTATTATTTTTTTCAACTGTTTGATAGAGTATTTGTTCTATGGCAGCATAGAAATATTATGGGGTTAAATAACAATTTTTTCTAAAAAATGTCACTTAAACTTTTAATCTAAAGTTAATCAACTTTGCCATGGAATAACAGATTTTAAAGTATGGTTGCATTTGTATATTCTCACATTTTAAGGTGATTGACGTATTATTTTTTAATTTTGCGTGAGTATTATTGGCATTACCAAGGCGGTTTTAAGTGAACGTGAAAGAATTGAAATTCTTATGACTCTGGGTTATGGAGATAAAGGAAGAAGTTTACAAGATGTTCGTAGCTTGTTTAATAACACCCATCCAAACAGAAATGCAATTTCCCAATCCGTTGTTAGAAATACTTTAAGGCGTTTTGAACGAACAGGTAGTGCAAAAAGTGCCAAAAACTGGTAGACCCAAATCAGCAAGAAATGATGATAAAACACTTTGTCTTCTTCTTTTCCTTTCCCTTTTGCCCTTAGAGCGTCGGGTCCTCTATCCATATCCGAAATCTGTCCCGGTCAGCAGCCATTCGCTTTACCTCTCTTAGATCTTTTCCTCTGAGTTCTACCCTTTGTGCCAAACTCTCTTCCCATGTCTGTCGTGGCCTTCCTCTGTATCGCCTTCCTTCAGGTCTTGCCTCCAGTACTCGCCTCAGTTCCCTGTTCCTTCCCATTCTCACTACATGTCCGTACCACCTTAACTGTCTCTTTTCGATGTCTGTTATTAGTGGCTCTACGTCCATTTCTTCTCTGGTTACTATGATAAAACACATGATGTTTCATTAGCTGTATCCGAAGATGGTTAATCGCGTGGCTTTTGTTTAATATGCAGCTTTATGGTTTACCCTAAACAAAATCTGTTATTCGATGGCAAAGTGCTCGATGTGCTTTGGAATACAGAATTACATCAAAAATTGGTCAACATTTTTTAGTAGCGTTTTATTCGATAAACAAATTTTCTAAATCTGATACAAGATATTAGAACAAAATCAACGCTTTTCCCGAACTTTCCAGGTTCAAAATGGCAACTGCTACTTTTTCGAAAATTCTAAACTTTTTGCCTTATTACTTAAAAACGAGTTGACAGATCGGGATCAAATTTAGTATAGTGATGACACTATACTGAAACATGTTACTTACTATGCACGAGAAGTCTCAAGTGAAAAATATTTTCAAATATTTTTCCCCTACCACCCAACCTTTGGCTGACAAATTTCGTATTTGGTTTCTGATTTTTTTTAATCACAAAAATCATTTTCCAAAAAATCAAAAATGAATATTATTCTCACAACAAAACTTGAAAAATAGGTTACAGTATTTCTGCTATTTGCTGCTGCTAGCACTAGAGTGCTGAGAGTAGCACGAGTACACTGCCGTCAACATGTAAAACGTTGACATAAAAATACACCTTTCCTAAGATAACGAATTATTTCTAGGACAATTGGTTGGTGTAGTACCTGCTGTGGTAACTGTAAATTCAATGCAAGGACCACCACAACGACAGGAGATCCGCTCTCCAGATGGTAAAACTTTACAAAATGAAAGGTAATCAATCAAGACAATTATAAATTTTTATTTTGTAGGTTTACCACCACCCCCTCCTTATACCAAATACTGAGCAGAACAATTATATAACAAAATGAATAAACGGAAAGCGACAACCTCATACATTTTCAGCAAATACTACAAATTAGCAAGTCTTTAAAAAGTATTATGTGAGATGTGCAATAGACACTTAGATATAATTACTATGACACTATAAAAAAGATTTTCAATAAAACATATCAGCTGATGATTTTTTTTTAATTTATGCAGTGGCAGCTCATGAGTGACGCAGAAGCAATACTTCCCCTGTCAAATGTTTCAATCCAAACTTATTGTAAACGTTTACTATATCATTTTTAATAGTAAGATAAACATATGGAAAAAAGTTATGGATATTGTAATATGTATCATAATGATGTAACTATGATATTTTACATAAATGTTCTCCCACATGTTCTCACTATCCAGAAATACCATTTTTTTAAATAATTTTTAACAAAGAACGTTGCTTAAGCTTGCATTATCTTTTGTGTTTCAGGTGATCAATATATGATTAATTTATTGTAAATAAAACAATTCTTAACTTCAACAGGTTTTGTATTTTAGCTTTATACGTATTTCAAAGTGTTTACACGTCATTATCAAAGGCAAGATTAAAAGTAAACAGTTGGTGTTGCTATAGCAACAATAAATCTTTATAACTTGATCTTGGTTTTCCATATCTGCGTCCAGATGACTTAATTTCTCATTCCAAAACGTCTAATAACGGTGAATTTAAGAGATCAATTTGTTCATTCATTAAAGGTACAGATTTTAAATGTTTATGAATTTCAAATGCTTCTAGTATATCCAACTTAACGTTTATTATCATAAAAGTGTAAAAATATTATAGTGTTATTAGATATCATTGAATGATTGTGTTCTAATAAGTGTTAAGCGTAATTGGATTTATGGGAGTGTATATACTTGTAGCAACGTATGTGTTCCTTGTACCTAATATCAAAATTTCTAATTGTTTGTCCTATATAAACCGAATTACAGTACGAGCAATTTAATTTGTAGATGTCTGATTTTAGTAAATTGTCTGTTTTTTCTTTAATATTAAAATAAGTGTTTAAAATGTTTTTTGTTGTTTTAAAAGTTATTTTGCATTTATTTGTTTTGTTTATAATCTTGGCAATTTTTTCTGATTGATTGCCAAAATATGGAATTGAGGCTTATTTCAATTTATTTAATGAAGTAGTTGGATAAATTTTCTGAAAGCTCGAACTTGCCGCCTCATTTAAACTATAAGAGAAATTTAATAACTTTTGTTGCACTAAGCACACCGAATAATTACTGGTGAACGCTCTAAAAAAAACTGTTAACACAACCATGGAATTTTTCCTGGTTGTGCATTATTTTAGAGGTATGATATTCAATTTGTCATATCTAGTCAGTGTTGAAGTCATTTTTGAAGGCAAGTACTTTGCTAAAAATTATGGTATGAAGCCTTTGTCTTTGTCAGATGGCAACAGAGCTATAGGCATGCTTTAAACTGGCTGCTTCAAACTGATGTTGCAGCCAAACTTGATGTAGGCCAAAGTATGATATGCAGATTGTGAAGAAGGTGTCAGGACACTGTATCCGTAGAAGAAAGACCTTGGTCATGTAGGCCACGTGTTACAATTCCTCAGCAAGATTGATACATACCTCTAAGAGCAAGATGAAATGTAACTTACCCTGCCCCACGCATACGAAATACCCTTCATCAAGCAAGCTATGAAAAAGTATGTTTTGGTACCATAACAATGAAGATTGTACGAATAAAAGGAAAAAATAAAAAACCCACAGTCTCACCACTAGATATATTTAAAAGATTGTTTGATGTTTAGCGGCTACATGTTTCGGCCTAAGGCCATCTTCAGGTTTCATTACAAACTTAAAGATTAAAAGTGAGATAAAAGAAGTTTTTGCTTTGAAATCCAATAATGTGAAGTACGAAACAATAATAACTGGAGAAACTCCAAAATAAGTCGACCGGTAAACCAAATTCGTATTAACGCTACATAAAGGTGATAATTTAAATTACATAAATGTATACTAAGCTATACTGCGATGGTACAGAATTAAAATGTACCAAACACTTAATAAATAAAATTTCTAAAAGAGTTTCATGAACTACATCTGCATACTAATTAGAAAAGACAGATCTGTCTTTTTTAATGATGCTCAGAAATACTTTACATACTGCAGAAGTATTTCGCATACTTCTTCAGAACTTTGCGCATTTTGTACTTCTGAAATACTTTACATATTTTATGTACTTCGAAATTACTTCAAAAACTTTAACAATAATCCATGAATTTCAAATAAAGTTCAGAAGCCTTATAATATACTTCAAGTGCCATTTACCCCTCATAATAATGCAATAAAATTCCACCATCCTAAATAAAAACACCAACTCATGAGATGGTATCTGAGACCAAATGCAACTGATAAATTCATGAAAAATGGTAGGGCAAAACATGCGATACATAAATACGAAAAAAATGAGGACAATCTAGTTAATGAGGAAGCCTTTCTTTCAACTCCCGCAGCTTTTTCAAAAACCATCTCGTCAGTCCCATACATTACATGTTTTTCATGAAACTTCAGATAAATTAGGTGTGCTTTGATCAACTGTTTATATTTTTTACAAACCTACAGTTTGGGACAGAGAATTTTATGTAATTGTGAATGACGGTTACATTCGTTAGGACTACAAATATTGAAGCATATAGAGCTATAAATTCAACTTTATTGCAAAGCATTCAACAGTAAGCAAACACTTACCTGAATAAATTTCATTATAACGTTCATGTCATATTCCCTGTTACCACGTCCTATTTTCTTTGTCATTTCTCTTATTTCTTCATATGATGTAACAGGTTCTTGTGGCTTATTATTTGTTTTAGCCTCTTCTTTAGATTCACCTCCAGCAGCAAGAATTTCATCCAAATAAGCTTGATCAACCTTTTCCATAGCTTCTTGGAAATCATTACGGAAGCCCTATACAAAAAATTATGATAACCAATTTGTCTTCATTTTCACCAACTCAAAGTTGTATTCATTATTTACTGTTAAGATCGATTTGTGCAGCGTTAAATTTTATGCACTTTAAAATTTCGTTAAACCAAGAGAAACAGATGATCACAGTATATAACTTACAAGAAGTAACCTCACTCGTCGTTGGTACTTTTGATGGTGGTAGCATGTTGTTAAGGTGCAGCTACATAGAAATTAAAAACAAAGCTCTGTTTTGTGGTCAAATTCTAGCACGATAATTACGCATGGTCCATTAGCGCCAAAAATTCTGAACATGAAATATTCTCCAAAATACTATAAACGATTGAATTTGATGTTCAATACGGTCGTAAAAAGTGCTGTATCTTTTCCTATTTAACCAACTTTCTATCATTAAAAATAAAAAATTAAGCAATGGAGAGCAAGTTAAAGTTGGGACCCTGTTATATTGTTGTATTTTTGTCTTTTAAAATAAGTAAAGCTGAATTTTAAATAGGTACTCACTCTATTCATTTCTGGTTCTAAGATCTCGCATCTTCGTAAACGTTTGAATGCATCCAACTCTGTTTCACCAAACAATGAAATAGGTTCACCACGATCTCTTAACCTCGATATAACTTCGCTGCGAGGAAGTACAGCATGTTCTGATCCGCTATCAGCTGCTAACGAACCTGCAATAGTTCTCTTTTAGAAGGTTGACTAATGATCACTACAAATGTTGCAATACCTTCCACAGTGCTTGTAGCATCTTTCGATTCTTCTTTTGCAATTTGCCCATACTTTGACCTATATTCCTCTTCTTCTTTTGCAACTAACTCTGCTCTTTTAAAGAATTTTTTATCGGAATTCTATAAAGGTAACTGTGAGAGTAGTAAAGCATATTATGATTTATTAACCTACCACTAACTGCTTTTCCTCCAACAGCTTTCGCTTTTTAGCAATTTCTGCCTTTAAAATATCCATAATTCAGATATCTATTAAATTTGAATAATACAATTTACAATAATAAGAAATCTCTTGTCTGTCAACAACACAATTCATAGGTTAGGTCACAGAACATTTAACCACAAACCAGTATACATGCATTTAACCTCTCAGAACAATACCAGAGGTCAGCTGTGAAGTGTGGCATCAAATAAAATTCCCGTGAAATCAAATTCCAATTAACTATAAACGAAATGTAAAGATTCATTTTTCTTTTTACTAATTTTTGTAATATCTGCATTTGGCTGCTGGTACTTACATAATTAATTACAATTCATGGAAAAAGTAATTTTCTATACGTTTAGGTTTACTTTGTAAAATCAGTGGGCGTTTTTCTTGGCAGTTCTTCTAAAGTGCACAATAATACAATAGATGGCCAGCAAGTTATTCAAACCCAGTTCAAGGGATTGTCCTTCCTAAACAATTTATTTATACGTTTATATAATTAGCTTTTCGAGTGAAATTAGTTAACTATTAGTTTTGGCAAGTACAAATTTTATGGTTGTAAACTAGCTCTCTATAACAATTTTTGGCCTGAAAATTCAGATATAAACTTGGTCCCATCGCAAGAGAGTTCTACATCATTATTCTTATCTTTTAGTTTTATTTTGTCCAGGGCCGGCGTTACATGCAGTAGGCGGTTGCCTGTAGCGCCAAACTAAGAGGACGCTGCGGGCGTCAACTATTAATATAAGTACACCTTATCCTATGATAGAGCTTCAAGTCATGCGCAGTTTGAAACAAATTAATTCTTAATATAGTTGTTGTTTCAAATATTAGCTAAGTGTGTTTAAGAGACCCCCTAATAATTATTAGAGTTCTACATCTGCATACCATTAAACATAAAAAGTGTTTTGTTTTACACAACAAAAAAAAAAGTTTACTACTGGGCTGTCTTAACAATATGTGCAGTAGTACAAGTAAACCCGCAGAATTTAGTAAAAGTCGTTGTGGTTCATTAGTAGCTACAAATATACCGATGAGCAAAATTAATCATCCTACCTTTCGACATATAAAGTGCAGCTTTTTGTCACTGAGGCTTCAAGTTCTTTATGAGAAAATGATCCATTCGACTTGCCAAGCACACGGAATGCACCGAGTAGCAGAAAAATTGCGGGAAATATATGCCAACGGCAATGATATAATTTCAAAAACTAAAAAATTTTTTTGCATGTCTCCGCATCGTGTGTGAATATTTAGGGAAATGACAATTTTTTTTGTTTGGTGGAAACAATTAATAAATTAGATAAACAATTCATTTCCATCGAAGACTGTTGTATTACACTAGTAAATCAGACAGCAATTTTACTCTATGATGTTTTGAGGCTAAAGGAATTAGGTTTTAATCTGATTAAAAACATACATAACGCATTAACCGAGTTAATTTTGCCCCTCTCGCCCAGTTTTTGCCTAATGAATTTGCTGTATCGGTTTGAGTTTCCTTCAATACTGTGAAACCTTTTTCCAAAACATCAAAAACACGAATTCTTCCCAAAAAAAAAAACAAAAATTGTTAGTTGTAACTGTTACCAATTTTTAATTCTTTTGCTACATATAAATAAATCAATAGAAGAACATTATGAAAAAATTAATCTACTAAAAAAAACGCCTCGTAATTCTATTGACAGTTTGATAAACGTTGTTAACACAAATTGTATTTCTTATCACATTTTAAATCTGCAGAACATACATATAAAAAACGTTATCTAACATCTCGCCCCACAGCTTCCTCAACTTTTCGGTAGCCATCGGCAATTAACAGCTCAGTTAATTCCTGCTTAACTTTGGCAACAATTGGTGGTCCTTCATATACCATACCAGTGTATAGTTGCACAGCACTAGCCCCTGCTTTGATTTTATCATATGCATCTTTACCACTAAAAACTCCACCCACACCTAGAAAAAAAAGAAAAATATGGTACATTTATTTGTTACTTATCATATATTCACAAGTATCTTATTATTAATATGTTACGGCCCAACATTGACTACAATAACACCCCTCTACTCTTACCACTGTACCGAGAGCATAGCTGCAAAATAGTCATATTATAAGAACATATTACACGATACTAAAGCTTTCATATAAAAATAATAGTATAAACTTAGTGAAGATATTTTCATTAATTCAACTACTGACTGCAAAGACAGAATAGTAAAGCAAAGATAGACCGGTAGCTCTGTGTGTGTGTTCTTCGGTCACAAGCTGAAGGACTTCGGTCAACGCATGGAAGTCAGATAAAGAGCGAGTGATATTGTAAAGTAAACTGATAGTACGCTGAATTTTTCCCAAGCTTATTGTGAAGGAAGTTGATTTTTGATTTTTTGGAAAAAGATTCCTTGGAATTAAAGAAACCCCAAAATGGAAAGACAAATTCGTCCACCAAAAACTGCGTGGGAGGGGTAAATTTTGTATTGGTCCCCGTTTATTAAATAAGGGGGTAGGAATTTTCGGTTTTCAAAAATTCATAGGTGTCACAAAGAAGTTAGCACACTGGGATACCAACTAAATCATAGCTGACCAGTAGCTCTATAAGACCACAAAATAAAAAAAAAACCTGTGGCCAGTTATTGAGCAGTACGATAAAATATTTGAACACGATCTGTCAACCTGTTTTTGGTGCTAAACTTAATATTTTCAAAAATTCATAGCGCCCAACATTTTAATGTTAAAGGGAAGCATTGGATTTGCCCTAAAGTCTTCTATTGCATTCCATTTACAAATTTCCAAAATTTTGCTTGGGAAAAAAATGCCAACAACAAAAACATGTCTAACTTCTGCTTCCAGTTTTGGATTTTTTTAAAGTATTTTGTCGGTGAATTTTTGATATACCCTGCATTCCAAAGCTCATCAAAATTGGACCATCTGTTTGGGAGTTATGATGAGTTATGCACCACACACATACATACCCACCCACCCAGACAGACTTTTTTAGAAACCACTTTTTTGGGTTCCTGGAGGTCCAAAACGTGTATTTCCGTCAAAATCTCGAATTTCGAAAATGTTCATGAAATCAATACTGAAAGTATAGAAATGTAATAATGCAAGTAATCCTAATAGCCCGGTTTTATGTTAATCAATTCTTACCAATTATTGTTATTCCATCTGTAAGTTTGTACATATCTGCAATCATTTTTGTTGACATGTCTTTTAAGGGGTGTCCACTTAAGCCACCAGTTTCGGCTTTACTAACTTCATTTTTCAGATGTGCAGGCCTCTCTATAGTAGTATTGCTGATAATTAGTCCATCCATGCGACATGATTTCAATTTTAGCACTTCTGCAATGTCTTTTTTTTCTTCATAAGTTAAATCTGGTGCTAGTTTTAATAAAAGATAAGGCTTTTGTATTTGAGGCAGGTCATTTCTCGCTTTAACTATGGATTTTAGAAGTTCAGTTAATGCTACTTTCGTTTGCATATCACGAAGTCCAGGAGTATTTGGACTAAAATATAATGAATATGTGCTGACAATAAAACAGGCAGTAGCTAAGAAATGCTTAGATGTTTTGGTATCAATTACCTAACTTACCTACTAATATTTATTACTAAGTAGTCTGAAACTGGCCCAAATTTGTTAATACCCTGTACATAATCATTTATAGGGTCATTTGAAATTTTATTTTTACCCAAATTTACTCCCACAGTATAGTTTAAATTATTTTTATTCCTCAGCTCATCTAATCGTTCATACACTTTGTCATGGCCAACACTATTGAAACCATATCTAAAAAGAATATAAAGTAAACTTGTGTTTATTACGCCAAATTTGTATAATTGCCGTGATCGCTAAAAACATTCCAGGGAGCGTAAACAGTAGCATTCCACTATGTACACAGCAAAAGTATTATAATTATCGAGCAGTAATTAAAAACTTACGTGCATTTTGTATTTCAGGAAATAAGCAAATTTTTGGCGATTATGTGAAATAGACAATTACACAAATTAGGCATAACATATAGGAAAATATCATTCAACGCATCATTACAAGTAAATGTATTAACTACGAATTTTTTAACACCTTTATATTTGGAGTCGTAAAACAATAAATAACAGTCATGGGTTCCAAGATTTAATAATTGTAATGGAAGCATACTAAGAAAAATGATTTTAACTTATTTCTTCCTATTCTAAGTTCATTAGATAATTCTTGTTTTTCTTCTGCAGTAACAACAAGTAATATGTGGGTACCGCGTGTTTATTCAGATAACGTTTCATGATTGTATTGTTATTAAAGTAAATGCCAGTTATTAATTAACATTAAAAATCATCATTTTATTTTTATGATCTACAACCGTAAGCATAGATTTTCGTCTGCCTTAGATGTTTTTGTATTGTATACATGACCACCACTTTTTTGTAGACTAAATTCTGAATTCCCAAAAATTAATTTCATTCTAAAACCAAACAGGGAAATTCCCTAGTTTTTCTTTGCTTTGTTTACACTTTTAAATTAGAGTATTTCGCTAACAGGCAACTTATATTAAACTGCAAATATGTGCGGTAAAGCGCTTCTAACGGCAGAAACTAGAGATGGGCAAATTCCGGGAATTTTTTTGTTGGAAACTTTCCCAAGGAAAATCCCCGGAAAGTTTCCACAAATTAAACGTTAGAAATAATGTATTTTGGCTAGAGCATTCTATCGATACCAAATACATCCATTGTAATAGCGTTATATGATTATATTCTAATTAAAATATAGGAAAAAACAACAAAACTTCATCAAATTATTCAAATTAATTAAGCAATTACGACAATTAATATTAAGTATTAGTAAAACAAAAACACTGGACACAAATAAACACTGAAGTAATTTAATACAGCTTTCGTCAGAAACAAAATAGTAGGAAAAATAAAACCTGTGACTCGGTTGTAACACAAAAAACAGTTGTCGCGAATTTTGAATTTATATCGTTTCTTTTTTATTTTTCATTTAACTTATCATTTTAGTATAATTAATTCTATTAATTATTAATATTTTTACAATAATATTTATTTAAAATTGAATAAAAGAAAAAGAAACTGCATTACAAAGTATCTAAGAAAGTTATCTGGAAACTTTTTCGAAATTTTCATAGAAACTTTCCCAGAGCTCAATGTTTCCTTCCCGAAAACTGTCCATTTGGAAAATTTAGTTTTGGAATCTTTCCCTGTTGGCCATCTCTAGCTGATAGCTGAAACCCATTCGTTGTAAGGTGCATCTTATGGCTTATTTCAAATGCGAGTGCTCGAGAATAGTTTTTAAAATAGTATACCTTAATTATGTCACAACTAGGGAATATAATTCCGAGACAAAATTTCAATCCCAAGATTTCAGGATCGAAAATAAATAATACTGAGATACCGGAATTGATCAACTTAAAGAAAAAACTCAGTTTTATGCATTAACATTAAGTTACGATCTGTTGACGTATGAATTCAAGAATTAAGCTCCAGGAACATAACACACGAACTGTTAGCGAATGATGAGGAAAGTGTTGTTATACAAATTTTAGATAACCTTCTATGCCATACAAACCATCTGCCAATAACTTGTGAATCACACCAAAACGGTTAGTTTTGCTGGTATATTTTTCTTAAACTTTTATGTACAGAATCAACAAAGCTATAATTGATGGCTGTGATTAATGTAAATGATTCTGTAAAAAAATACAGGTTGCTATTTAAAAAATATACAGGATGTATCAAATTGCGTGTTAACTATGGGGATCTCGCTTATTTGAAGAGATACGACGATGGTTAAATTAGAAAAAAGTATATTTATATGTTTTTATAAAAAATAAGATAACTTGCTGCCTACGCTCAAAACAAAGTTTGCTGAATTTTTCGCATACCTAGTGTATCTAAAGGTAAAAGTAAATAAAAGTAGTGTTTTATTTTACTTCCATCAGTTCATGGCCTACTAGAATTTTTTCAAAATAAATTGTATTTCGACGTTGGATTACAATTAACGGCGCTTGCCTTGATTACTACTGACTGACCAGGACAAGTAGAAAAGTCATAAACAACATAAAACATACAATTAAACACATGTGTGTGAATGACATTGAATGAATGTGCATGAAGGATGGCATAAGCTTCAGGAGCGTAGCGGTCTAAAGGCCAAAGGCCCCACTACCTCCTATTACACAAGCAAATAGCCTACCCGGAGTGAAAAACCTCGACACCTTCGGTATAAGGGGTGAGAGATTAAACAAACAAACAAACAAATTAAATGACGTGGTCTTTCCATGGCACTCTTATGAAATTTTTATTTTCTGTAATAAAATGTTCAAAACTTAAACAAAACGCAAAATGTGACACATCGTTGAAATCAGAATTAAAGATTTTATTTAAATATAAAAAAATTTTAAATGCCAACCATAAGAAAAAAAATAGTTGCAGTCGAAAATGAGCAATGGTAGCAGTTATACCAAATCTGATAAAAAATTTAGATTAAGCATAAAAAAGTGTGCTAATAATGCGTTAACTAGAAATATGTAACATAAATGATAAATGAGTTATAGCCGAAAACAAAAAACCCAAAATTTCAGTTTTTTCCAGTTCTTTCGGAAACTAAGCAAGATAGGTTTAATATCTTTTTAGATTATTAATGGGCATAAAATTCCACAACTTTTCTCTAATTTAACCATCGTCGTATCTCTTCAAATAAGCGAGATCCCCATAGTTAACACGCAATTTGGTACATCCTGTATAGTTTCTATTTTGTGGCAGTCGTTTTGACAACAAAAAACTTTTTTTCTTATTAAAGCTATGTCTATCCGTTGAAATAAAAAAGTTGGCCTATGGCCACTTGTATATGAATAACACTGTATAAAAAGCAATTATGCGGTATGGAAAATACATAACAAAATGCAACTTTTGAAAAATGAGAAACTTGAATTAAGATTGCATGTTTTAATACTAAATGATTTTAACACATTGATTAAAATAAAAAAAAAAGAGCCCGAGTGGTCTAGTGGTAAGAAGACCAGACTCACAATGTGTGAGTACTCGGTTCGAATTTCGGAAGAAGCAGAAAATATTTCTGTAATTCTGTGGATCGGTATTGAGCTCGATAACCATTCGACGTTGGGTTACAATTAACGGCGCTTGGCTTAATTACTGGCTGAACAAGACAAGTAACAAAGCTCCACACAACATTAACCACATACAAATAAACACGTGTGAATGGCATTGAATGAATGTGCATGAAGGGTGGCATAAGCTTCAGAAGCGTAGTGGTTTAAAGGCCATAAAGCCCCACTACCTCGTATTACACAAGCGAAGAGCCTACCCACTGTGAAAGACCACCATGCGTTGCCAGACATGCTTACTAGACCTTTTCGACTCAAACTGAACTCTAAAACACGTCCTTAATCGATCTATGGACAATGTTGCAGGGCTCTGGGTACAGTTTAAAAGGCTGATCATAGTCTGTTTGAATGATTTCCCTAAATTTATAAATTAAAAGAGATTATCCCAAAAATACTACAGATAATTTTTATTTGAAAGTGACTACTTGCTCTTCAAATAAGAAATATGGAGGCTTAAAAATGGATTTTTTTATTTCATGCAAAAACATCTATTTTGTTTTAATGACAAGAGAACACAATAACAAATAAATATTTAACTATTAAAAAATTAAGAGATTATTAATAATTGTGAAACAATTACCAAGAGTTTTATTTTAATAATAATCTATTAATTTTTTAATAGTTAAATATTTATTAATAATGTTTCACCATGTGCCTACCACACAATCAATTCAAAATATTAACAATAATAAATGTACTTTATTTTTAATTTAACAAAAAACAAATTCATACCAATACTTTTAGAAATTTGGGCATTACTTGCACCACCATAAAACAGATATAATAGATTTAAAATAGAATAGATTTAATAGGTTGTTATAATATTTGATAATTTTATGTTACACAGTTAGTGAATGCATAATATAGAATACTTTTAATATTTTTTCTATTTTGCGTCTTTAAGAAAGCTATTAAAGCACGCAAACGCGTGCGTTTATAGCTCGGTTGCCAACTACCGCAAAATCCCCATTTTGGAACTGGAAGTTTTTATTTAAAAGGGCATAAAAAGCGCAAAATAGAAAAAATAGTATAAAATACACGTTTTATAAGACATTTCAGCGCACTTGTCCTTTAGAAAACTCGCCGCAAGCGGCTCGTTTTCCAAACTTGGACGCGTGCTCCAAAATCAGTCTTATAAAACTTGTGTTTTAATGTACTATTATTAGTACTACCTTGATCAGCAATTCCCAAAGTTTTACTGTATGCAGTCCTGCTGTTCAAATATAATATCTTATGCATCCCCCTAGTTTCCAGCAGATAGCCGTTGTGGCTACCACGCTGTTGAACATTGTGGAAAACAGATACTGAATTACGAAAGTGGCTAAGTGCTTTGGAAGAACAAAGATTTGTTAATTTAACAGCAACTGCAGAAAGAAAGAGGCAATTTTCTTCAATAACCAGTTTTAGATCTTAGCTTAATTTCCAATAGCAATTTTCGAAAGTATTAACAAAAGATAAGTACATTATTTTGTCATTTCCTACATCTTTGCTGTTATAAAATGAAAATACAGTAATCGACTTAGCAGCGAACGTAAACTGAGAGTAGCTGTTTCTAATTTAGCCTTGCCAATTTAATCCACCAAAACTTATCAATTTATTTACCCAAAACAGGCTCATCCAAAGTCAATAGTTTCGGTACATTCTTGGTAGGTTTAATTGCATCATACAATTACGTATTAACATAATACAATATTTTAAAAGCAAGTTAAGTTTAGAGTTGATGTATTATTTTCAATACAGTATTTCATGTTTAATTTCATTTAAACCATCTAATTCGAGGGTGTCTCCCACAATTTCAGAAATACTAAACTAGATAGTGCAGTGGAAAAATAAAGAAATATATTCTTGTTATACATTTTAAACTACGAATTGAATCCATAGTCAGTGTGACGTAATTTAATATATATGAATGCTGTTATTTTGTATGCATATCACCGACGTTTTTTTTTGTATACTTGCTTTGACATTGCTTGCCTGTTTCATAATTGCCCAAAAATATTTTCTATATCCTGGTTGAATCTAGATGTTACAATATTATTTCTCATTTAGTAAACAAATTTGGAAGCCTAAAAGACTTTCTCGCACCCCAAGGAAATAAACGCAAAAATAGTAAGTGTAAAATTTATATACATACATGCCACTTGTGGGGTACATATTTTTGAAGTGTACATATTTGCCAAAATAAGTCACAAATTTGTAGTTTATTAACTTAAGAACTAATTTTATAATTTCGCACCTGTTTATAACTGCCTGATCTTCAGACAGTCGAAACACTCTAGGTTTATCATTCCCTGATTGAGGCAGAGGCGTTACAGATCCAACTTCCACAAAACCAAAACCAATATCTCGTAATCCAACTATTGCCTCTGCATGCTTATCAAAACCTGCTGCTAAACCAATTGGATTTGATAACTTTTTCCCAAAAATATTTATTTTCTAAAACGATTAACGATTAAGTGGACATTAAAAGGGGCTTATTCTCCTGTGTTGATTTAAACAACAAAACCGTTCCATGTTTCAAAAACATTTTAAAACACGTTACCTTGTAACTGTAATCACTTACCAACAAGTCAGGATCTTCATATCGACTCTTTGGAATAAGCCTATATTTACTAGCAAATATGGCAAGCTCATGTGCTTTCTCGGGGTCTAGTTGATGCACTAACGGCATCACAAAATCTTTGTAAAATTTAGCATTGCCTTTGTAAACATTTACAACTGCAAAAGCACCAATGCCACTTATCGTGACCACAACAAAAGACCTAATTTTTCTCTGAAATGTGTAAAATTGAATCAGAAGTTTAATTTGAAATTAATATTTGTGAGGATACCTGCAAAGAGAGCCTGTTCATGGTGAAAATGTTAGGTTAGAACTTATGGAGAGGATTGTAGTACCCAATGTTAGAGTTCTTCTCAGAAGGCATAGCAAGTGAACCATTTAAAAATTAAATTCTCGTTTTTTAAAAATATTATTTTTTACATTATATCTGTTCAACACTATCCAATATTTTTCTGCACACCATAACCTAACTTTAGAAACGACGTACACAACATGAAAACACCATACAGAGGATGTCTTACTTTGTGTTAAGGCGTCTACTGAAGTCATAGACAATAAAACTGAAGCACAGTATACTTATATATAAGTATACTGTGACTGAAGTACTGAATCGCCGCACCTTAAGCGAATTTCAAAAATAAGCAGACCAGATGGCGCAGTCGAGGAATGAGCATGTAGTTTGTTATAAAACAATAAAAACAAAGCAATAGAATTTGAAAAAGGATAAATGCCACCGCAAACTGCTGGAAGCACGGCGACAACTACTAATTGGAAGTCTCAGTGGTCAAATAACCATTAATACCCAAAACGCTGCCACAGAGGGTTAGACACTGGATCTTTTCTTCTAGGGTCTAGGCACATTATATATGCAGACTAACACACAGATAGAGGACCTATAGTTTTACGTGGGCTTCAAACCACGGCAGTTATATGCACTTCTACTCCAGAGAAGATTTGACCAGAGCTGAATTTCCCTGGTTGCCCACTGCCCACATTGCAAATAAAGCAAATATGAATAGCTTATGAAACTACAAAACTATTACGATACAAAAAATACAACTTTAGTTCAAGTTTATTTTAAAAATCACACTGTAGACTAAACTACATTTACACAACTTGGTCTTAATGAAATGCAATTTGCCTGTAAGTTACAAGAAACTAAACAAAATTAAAAAAATAAATAAATTTAAAAGGTGTATAATATAGTTTTAATATACCTTTCAAACGAGAGGATAACGGGCTTGTGTAGCAGTTCTACATTGATTATCCTTATTGCGAGACATTAAACTGTAGCCATTGTCTTCCCAAGATTCATCCTATGAGTTCTTTACCAACCAATAATCAACTTCATCTTCGGTAGTACCATATCCAACGGTAAGAACATCATGATCTAATTCTTCTGAAAGTGAACTGGATTGTGGCTCAGCATATACCCGTTTAGAATAAAACTGGAAACTTTCATGGCTGGCATCAATGGCTACTGAAACTGGTCCAACAGTGGTAACTGGCGATTGTAACTGCTCTTCACTACCCAACTGTATGTCACTGTAGCCACGATCTGTTGTATCAGAATTTTCGGTGTCGAGTCTATGATTATCTTTTATATATCTGAATGCATTATCCATAAGTCCTCCTTTACAACCGTTGTTACTATATTTGGTACAGCACTCAATTAAGTTCTGTTCACTCAAGCTTACCAATTTACCTGTTTTCCGGTAATGTTGACCTGCCAACAGTATAGAAAGAGAAGAAAAATTAGGTTTAACTTACCGTCTATATTAAAACATCGTAAACAGCATGTTAACTTTTTCTTGTAATGTTAGTGTTGTAAACAAAATTTTAACCAACTTACGGCACTGAAACTCCAGCATTTACCTGGTTCCTAACGGGTGTTACAGCTCCCTTCTTTCTCCAGTCTAATTTTAGTAATCTCACATTACTTAGAGGAATGAAAGTATAATACGTCGTATCCATATTTATTAGGAAAGTTGCTTTCACTCAAAAGACGTGTTGTTTTCTTGAATCCATTTAAATTGTGGATGAATTTGTGGTGAAGCATATCTCCATATTGGTTAATGTAAAGTTTGTATTTGACAAGACCCTGTGCGCACTTTTGATTGCGGATTTCAATTTTATGCATATTGTCCATGTAGATCTTCATACGGAATTTTTCTTCAGTTTCAGATTCATATTGCTTGTGGTATGTTAGCTGCAATGAATGACATTATTTATTATGATATAGGTTAATCAAATTAAATCTGAAGTATGTACACAAAATTGCAGCTGAATATTTACAGTTTCTATAGGCTAACCTAATATCCTTGTTCCTCCCGATGCCCGGGAAGCAAAGTGAGTGTATAAATAAATGTACCGTGCGATTAAACTAATTTTTTTTAACAAGAGTGCTATGACAGTGAAATAGTCGGTCAAAACCATGGCTTTTTTAAACTCGACTCGTGCGTCAAGTTTTTCGTATACGTAAATGACGTCATCCCATATAAAATTACATGCAATATACGAAAAATTTTACGCATGAGTCAAGAATAGGATTCGTGACCCTGAATAGGCATACTATGTTCGGGGAACCCCCGCGAGACCCAGATATCGAGGCCAGCTCATAATTTTTAAGCATTATTTTACTTACAGCTGTTACATGTTTTTGCGTAATGCGACTTGCTGATTTTATTAAACTTATTATTCGTGTGTGAGTGCGTTTTGTAATTTGTCAAACGTCTTACAATTGGCATGTTAGGACCAGCACGAGTACCTTAAGAAAATATTTGACAGTATTACTATAAAAATACAATTTTGTATTCTAGAAATTAGTATATTATACAAGGTTACATCTATTTATTTACTAGTGGCTACAGGGTACTTTCCCTAATAACTAAAACAGCTACAGTATTGGCAGTTTGTAAAAAAATTACCAAATCTGGTAATTTAAAGCATGGTCGCGATTGGTGAAAACTTTTGAAAAACGCAAACATTGTTTTTTTTTAAAAATTGCTAAAATTGAAAGATATTTACTGCTAAAATAAAAAACAAAAGTGTTCATATTTCATAGCTCAATACTAATTATTTTAAAGTAGTACCATTTGTTAATCTGCCAATCGTATTAACTACTGGGATCTCAGGATAATGTTCTGTTGGAATTCGGTAATTCCCCGAGTTTATAAAACCCGTGAATGCGTATAGGAATTTTCGACTGTATAGTCGTTACTCATTAGTCTTTTACCAATGTATTATTTGTATGTTACTTAATCAAAAGAAGTGCCCAGATTATAATACACATAATTCTAGTATAAGCTGTTTACGTTTTTAATAAATCAATTTTTTATATTTGTGTAAATATTTTAACTCGAGCAGGAATTGCTAAAAAAATTGATGCAATTTGGTGAAATTGGTCTAATTTTTGAAATGTTAATTTTTGACAGGACACCACGTGTGAAACAATAAATTGATATTTTTATATTAGTCATCTGATATGAATTTCAAAATAGCAAATCAATTTCTTATAAACTACGTTTCCTTTATTTAGAAGACTAGCTCTAAAGATCAAATATGATCATTTAAAATGTTTAATGTTTTTCTAATATTACCACCAACATAATGTGTTTAGTTTAAAGAAATATAAACAAGTTTTTTCATGTTAGCTAAACATATTTTAATGAAACATTTCCTTTAATTTCGAGTAAAATTTAAATATATATGAAGTGGTTAGTTAGTAGCCAATAATAAAATGTGTAACTACATCTCTAATTAAAAAGCATAGTTGGTAATAAATCGCTAATTATCAGGACATGTTTCAAGGGTTTTATAGGAATTCTCATTGATTTCATTAGTTTTTGTTTGTTTTCTATTTAATTTCCTCACATTTTCTAGTTTTGAAAATGAACTTGAATGTTACTCATATGGCATATTTAGGTACGTATTTGTTTATTTATGTGTATCTTGTCAATATCTGCACATATCAAAGTCTACTGTACCCTTCCATTTACTTATTGCAAAAGATAAAAACTATTGTTGAGTAATATTTATATTTGAAGATAATTAAATTCCAAATATTTAATAAACAGCGATTTCTTAACAATGCAGGAGTAAAGTTACTTAGGTAGTGGAAAAATAAATTTTATTCAAAACAAACAATATTTTTTAAACCTGACGTAATTTCAATGTACAACATACGGCGGCGTATAAGCAACTATATTGCACTTTTATATCATCTAGAAGTTGAAAGGCCATCATGCAACTGTTCATGTTCTATTTTCAAGCTGATAAGGGCAATATGTCGACACCTTTCTATTCTTTTTTGAAACTTTTACTTACAAATAAAAAATATCTTTGGTATCTTCTTTCCTGTAAATTTCTACGAAATTTACATCATTTTTGCATAATTAATTCTAATACGGATACAGATATTATTATGAAAATACAATGATTAATGGACTTTCCTGCACTTATCTGTCTCTTATTAGGTAATCTTATATTTATGTAAAAATGTAACGTAATAAATTGCAATAAATTTTGTTATCATTTTTTATGAAGTACCATGACAAAGGATTGTTTTAAAATACAATTAAAAAAAGTTGCATTATGGTATTTCCTGGTATTACCCAAGCAAACTGATTTATGTGAAATGTTTTTCTAAGTTGTAAGTATTGTAGGTATTTTGTGACGGTAATTTACCTATCATTACCGCCCTTTGAAAGTTAGTTTATCAAATCTCGAAATGGCCAGTTTTTAGAATTATGAAACCTATTTTAAAGCCTAATAGAGGACGACATCATTATATCAAAATAATTAATTTATGATTATACAGGGTTATTCAAATTTGACACACCACTGTGATCTCGCTTATTATAACAGATATAGAGTTTCGGTTAAATTGCGGCAAAATTTTTATGCTGATTAACTAGCTGCTTTTGTTTTCTATAGATATGGTCAAAACTAAAAAAATCGATCTTTGTTTTTTGCCGCTATCTTCTTTATTAACAAAAATTTGCATTCTTTAAATGGCGGCTTTCTTTCGTTTTAGCACAATTATGTAGCATTAATTAGTCTGATTTCGAAAATGTAATCACTTTAGCATTCAATTTTTCTTTTCATACAAAAAAATGCAATTTAGATTATTATTACGGTTCTCGACGTGGTAGCTTTAAAACAAAGATAACAACAGCAATTTTTCGGGCGACAAGAAATTTTTAAATCCAATAGAGTACATTATTAAAGTAGGTAATAAAATTTTTACTTGGTACGTACCTACCTACTAGTAGAAGCAAAAATTATTCATATTTTGCGTTTTGAAGTAAATTTACATCATCTTTTACTGCTACTGCTAGTTGAAACTCTTTGCACGGCATTTTACATTGAATTTTACCTTCATCACTTGTTACAATGTAGATACTGTTTTGAAGTGAAACTTCTTTGCCGACGGGTGCAACATGTGATCGTGGAACCACGCACCATAACAGAAATGCTTGTTACGTAATGTAACGAATACACAGTCCCGGCCACCTCTCTGGGAACCAACTGTTCACGCTTTTAGCATCCGTCAGTACGCGAATGATCGCGAAGTGGGTTGTACGCGTTTACGTAGACCGAAGAAAAGAATAAAGAATACTTTGTCGGTAGCACTCTCAATTTAACATACCGATATCAATTATGTTTTCTGTGACATACAAAACTTCGTTAGTCTAAGGAAGATTTCGTCTCATACAATGTATAGTCGCGTTTCAAAATTAACCTCGCTAGAGCTCTTACAATTGGGCTTGTCCATATTGCGAAAACTCAAAGCATAGGTGCGAGAAGGATGTACTAATACAGTTCGCTGCGCGTTAGAAGAATAAGGATATTGTACGTATAACGTTATTGTGCAGAACAGCAATTATTTAATATTGCAATAAACATTCAGATGTAAAAAATACTAAAAATGCTACAAAGAAATCAAAGTTCAAAACTTTTTTTTTCCAATATATAATTCCTCGCATTTTTACAACTAAATTCCATAAAACATTTTATACCTTCTTCAACACAAATGCAATTTTTGCTAGTGCAGGTGCCGTCTTTTGCAGTAAAGAGCTAATAAATGTCTTAAAGTTTAAAGGGAAAACGCTTTCAGTGAGAACACGTGAAGAAATTTTACTTAGAACTTTCAGCTTTCACCAGATTACTATAAACGGTTCTCCACCTAGCCATCAGGTTTTCTTTCTTATCCTTATCTTATGTGATTTTCAATACACCTTGAAAGGGCAGAATATTTATCAAATATGTCATTATCATTTACATCTTTGAAAACATTGTAGTGTTTTGCTTGGTTATAAAATACAGAAGAAGATTTGTTAAATTCTTCATATATGACATTTTTGATTTAAGAAGAGAATATTTTATTTTATTTGACGCTTCGAAAATGGTGTTGGATACAGAATAAGCGTATTCTTCTTTTATTGCACCCCCTTGAATCAGTTTGTTTGGTTGTAAATGGAAAGAAGCAAAGCAAAGTGTGAACTTTGAGTGGACTTTCTTATACTACAAATTAATATTTACCGTATGTGTAAGTTTTATAATTATAACGTTGCACATTTCACTGTCTGTAGATTTTTAAGAAAACAAATTATATAGGCAACCCTCCATTCCATCCATACTTCAATCTTTATTACATCTTACAGCAGTTCGTAACGTCAGCAATAATGATGCTAAGCGTAGTACACCTTCCATAATAACTTGTACAAGTCCAAACATTTTAGAGAGAATTCTTTTGAATTAAAAATAACTGGCATTTACATTTTTTACAGTAGCCAACCAAATCCTAAACTCGTCAGCCAAAAAATTAGAGGAGGGATGACGTGTAGCCCCACCACATATAAAACATTCTAAAAACTAACATAAGATTTTAGTTCTACTAATCAAAGTAATTCCTCTTAAGTAGAAGTTATTTATTGTTATTTATCAGCAAAAAAAACAAATTGTAGTCTAAGTTCGCCTCTATAAGACTATAAAATTAAAGAAAACGTATGAGCAGTATTGGTTCTATTACTCATGGTCATGATGAGCAATTCTAATAAGGGGTACCTACCCATTTTTGATTATCAAAGATTCATAGAAAGCGCCACAGTGAAATTAAAGCTTTCGGCAAAAAAACAAATTGTAGCCAATTTTCGGTTCTAGCAGCGCCAGAGGCGCCGACTTTTAAATATTCTCGGGGAGGCTAGATTTTTAACCAATTATTTTTATTAGAAGAATTAAAGGACTAAAATTAGGTAGTTATAAATGATGAAAGGGTTAAATTGTGTGAAGAAAACATTGTATTGATAAAACTATATAGCATGAATGTATTTTATAAATCAAGAAGTTTGTATAAATAACAAAAAATGCACAAAAGACAAAACATATATACAATATACATAATTACCTAAATATACTAGGTATATAGGGTGTTTATTTTTTGCGTGCCACCATTGCTATCTCAAGAACTTAAAAACAATTTACTTTATATAAGCAAAAATCAAAAAAATATCCTATTTAAAATAACAAAGTTGTTTTCGGTTATTAAAATTGACTCATATAACGAATAGTTCTCGAGATAGAAATGGGTGGCCGGTGGCACACTTAAAATTACGATCTTGTATTTCGTATATATTTTATTTTACTACTGAATTACATTACATTCAAATGTATTTCTACGCACTGTAGCCTTTAATATAAATTCGTCGGCCAAGTTTTCTAAATTCAATTTTTCAGCAATATCTTTGTTAACATTTAAAACTGCTGCACTATTATGCCTTGTCTGCCTCATTGTAGACCTAAGATAAGTTTTTAGTCGCCGCAGAGCTGAAAAAGATCTTTCAGCAGAACAAGACGAGACTGCAATAGTTTAGAAGTAGTATTTTTATAAGTTTTTCCAGTTCAGGCAATATATTAAATACAGTACTATCGTGTTTCAAAAAATCAACTACATCCGTTACACTATGTATTTCTGTGTTTTTATTCCGAGCGATATCAATAAACATATTTCTGTGCAAAACTAGTCGTTCTTTGTCAATATCGGTTTTATAAAATTCATCTAGGTAATTAGCATTATTTTCTTTGCCAGTTATAAATTTTTCGATTCGAGTCAAGTGATTTACTGTTTCACTTTCAAACCGATCTGATAGACCAGCTACTGCGTGGTCGATCACCTCGGAAAAACATTGGTTTATACATAGCCTCAGGAGATGAAAATCTATGTTGTTCGCCACCACCAGCGAAC
Source organism: Ctenicera cuprea (assembly GCA_958336395.1). Classification (NCBI taxonomy): domain Eukaryota; kingdom Metazoa; phylum Arthropoda; class Insecta; order Coleoptera; family Elateridae; genus Ctenicera; species Ctenicera cuprea. The sequence continues at coordinate 9,211,964 of OY284494.1, read as the reverse complement.
CTTTTTGGAAGTTTACAAACACGCGGTAATTCTGGTTCGTCAATACCATATTTTGTCGCAAAATCTAAACTTTCTTTCCAAATTTTCTCAAAATCGTTTCGAGATTATTCCAAAGTAGCCTTAACGAAATGTATGGCCGAAAGTGCCTCTTGGAAATGAACTTCAACCATGTGTCTCAGACACCCTGTTTTTTTATACATAAGTTTTATTCGTATGATTAGCAGATATTAAACTGACAATCTCGGGGGGGCTAAGCCCCCCCGACATTTAGATCGAGGGGGCTCCAGCCCCGCAGCTCCCCGTAGTCGGCGCCTATGTAGCAGCCTATAAATAGTTAAAAAAAATTGTGTAGGCAGTATATAAAATGGAAATTTTCGAAAAATTGTAGCGGCCGCCATTTTGAAGCTAAAGAGTTCGGTAAAAGTTTTGAATTTGCCTAAAGTTCTTCTCTACCAAAAAAACGTGTCTAACTTCCGCTTCCAGTTTCGGATTTTTTTTTTGAAAAGCTTAATTAGAACATTTTCGATATATCCCTTTGTTTAAAGTTTCATCAAAATCGGTACAGTACTTTCGCCTTTAGAGGCATCACCCAACCACAGACACTGTCTTAGGTTCCTTGAGCCCCAAGACGTGTATTTCCGTTAAAATTCAATTCTGAAAATTTTCATGAAATCAAAACTTCCCTATATCAAAGGTATGAGAAAGTAAAAAATTTTGCTCTAGCATGTTATCATCTTTTTATAATGATTCAAAATATTGTGAGGATACATCTATTGCTGTTACTGCCTCACTCTTAATTTCTCTGATGACATCGTTGAAGACTTGTCATTGCTCTTGTAAAAAAATAATCACATTTAGCTCGTTTCTTCTTTCCAAAAATTTACAATAGCTAGGGGTGCTTTATCTTCGCTCAAAAAATATGATTTGAATGTGCTTCATAAATTTAATATTTTTTTTCTATGCATGGTAGATGCGATAAAAAAACGTGTTTCGGAGCGATACGAAAGACCCTCATACTGACAGTTTCTAAATTCACAGAAACTTTTAATTTTCTGTTCTTACTCTAAAAATGCTAAATGGTAGTGTAATTTCAAAACTAAATTTTCAACGTCAATAGGAAATATTACATTCACAAGATCTTTCCAAGCACAGACCGTAAAAATGAGAACATTTGGTATATTTATGGTAAAAGTAAGAGTACAGATTACATTAACATGCAAAAAAGAACATTACTCTTAAAAAGAGTAAGTCTGATCACCCTACATTGAACCTGTGACCATTTGTCACAAACTGCTGGAAGCACAGCAACAACTACTAATTGCAAGTCTTGCTGGTCCATTAATAACCAAACCACTGGCATGGGCGGGTAGGGAGCGAGATCTTTTCTCCCAAGGCCTAGGCCCATTATATGCAAAGTAACACACAGATAGACGACCTACTGCTTCAGCTGGGCTTCAAACCACAGAAGTTATAGGCACTTCTACTCCAGAGAAGATTTAATTACAGCTGAACTTCACATTGCAAATATGAATCGATTATGAAACTAAAACTATTCTAATAAAAAACACAACTTCAGTACAAAAGTTTATTTTAAAAATCACACTGCAGTCATTCACAAATATCTTTACACTTAACAATTATCCAAGAAAACTCTTACATAAAGAGTCATCACATAATGGTATTTAATGGAACATCATTGCCTATTAAATAATTAACTTTATAAACTGAACGCCATTTACACAAGTTGGCTTTAATTGAAATTAAATTTACCTTTAGTTACAACAAATTAACCAAAATTTTAAATAAAAACAAATCTAAAAGGTATAATCTAGTTTTAATACACTTTTTAAACGAGAGGATAACTGGCTTGTGTAGCAATTCCACATTGATTATCCTTATTGCGAGACATTAAAATGTAGCCTTTGTCTCCCCAAGATTCACCCCATGAGTTCTTTACCAACCAATAATCAACTCCGTCTTCGGTAGTACCATATCCGACAGCAAGGACGCCATGATCTAATTCTTCTGCACTGCATTGTGGCTCATCATATACCCCTTGAGAATAAAACTGGAAACTTTCATGGCTGGCATCAATGGCTACTGAAACTGGTCCAACAGTAGCAACTGCCGATTGTAACTGCTCTTCGCTACCAGACTGGATGTCGCTGTAGCCACGATCTGTTGCACCAGAATTTTTAGGGTTGTAACGGCATTTGTCATCTTCTGCTTCATAAGGATATGATTTTTCGGTGTCAAGTCCATGATTATCTTTTATATATCTGAATGCATTATCCATAAGTCCTCCTTCACAACCATTGTTACCATATTTGGTAGAGCAATCAACTAAGTTCTGTTCACTCAAGCTTACCAATTTGCCCGTTTTCCGGAAATGTTGACCTTCCAGTGCACCAGTCTAGAAAGAAAAGAAAAATTAGGTTTAATTTGCTATCTATATTAAAGAATCGTAATTAATGTGTTAGCTTCTTGTAATATTAGTGTTGTAAACAAAATTTTAACCACTTACGGCACTGAAACTCCAGCAGGAACCACAATGTCCTTGGTTCTTAACGGGTGTTACAGCTCCCTTCTTTCTCCAGTCAACTAATTTTGGTAATTCTACATTACTTGGAGGAATGAAAGTAATACCATCGTATCCATATTTATCGGGAAACATATTTTCACCCAGGAGACGTCTTGTTCTGTTGAATCCATTTAAAGTGTGGATGAATTCGTGGTGAAGCATATCTCCATATTGGTTAATGTTAAGCTTGTATTTGACAAGACCCTGTGCATATTTTTGATTGTGAATTTCAATTTTATGCATATTGTCCATGTAAATCTTCATACGGAATTTTTCTTCAGTTTCAGATTCATATTGCTTGCGGTGTGTTAACTGCAATGAATGACATAAATTATGATAGGTTAATCTAATTAAATCTGAAATACATAAAATTGCAGCTGAACATTTACAGTTTCTGTAAGTTAACCTAATGTCCTTGTTCTTCCTGTTCCCGGAAAGGAGAATGAGGGTATATGTAGGAGGGGTAAATGTACCATGCAATCAAATTATTTTTGTAATCAATAGTGTTATGACGTTCAAATACTGACCTATATACTACGTTCAAATAGTCGGTCAAAACTACAGGTTTTTTAACTGGGAGCATATTGGAAGCGATAGTTCAGCCTGCGTACGGAACTGTATGGGAAATGAATTTCAAATTTGAACAGTAAATCAACAAAACATATTTAAGCAACAATATTCGGAACGTTGATTTTCTAATGATGATATACTCTATTTATACCTTAAGGCAATATTTGACAGTATTGCTATAAAAATACAATTTTGTATTTTACCCATTAGTATGGTAACTAATACAAAGTTAATGTCTATTTATATACTGCTGTCAACACGGTACTTCCCCTAATAACTGAAACATGTGCGGAGTCGCCAATTTGGTGAAAAATCACAAGATCTGGTGGTAATGGTGATGAAAACTTTTGAAAAAACGCCAACATCGGTGAATTTTATAATAATTGCTAAGATAAAATATATTTCCTTCTACAATTAAAATGAAAATAAAGCTATTTGAAGTAAATACTTTAATTAGGTATTTTAAAAGTAGCACTATTTGTTAATATGCCAATCATATTGACTACTAGGCACCTAGAATAATGTTCATTGTTCACACTGTTTGAATTCGGTAATTCCCCGAGTTTATGAAAACCGTGAATGAATATAGGAATTCTCGAGTCGTTCGTCTGCGTATTATTTGCTACTTAATCAGAAGAAGTAAGATTATAATATAATAATGAGTATCTGTATATAAAATACTTAATCACTTTAACAGTATCTATTTATTTTAACCTTATACGTATTTCGGCATGTTTACATGCCATTGTCGAAGGTTATATGTAGGTAAACATCCCGAAATACGTATAAGGTTAAAATAAATAGATACTGTTAAAGTGATTAAGTATTTTATATACAGATACTCATTTAATATGGTCTTTAACGAAGTAAAGCTGGAATTGATAAATATAATATAATACACATAATTCTAATAAAACTTTACGTTATTAATACAGCATATGTACCTAAATGTTTTAACTTAAACGGAGAATTCTGAAAAAATTAGTGCAATTTGGTGAAAATATTCTTATCGAAATGTATTCCAATTAAATATTACCAACTACATACTTTGGTCAGCGTAAAAGATAAATAAGTTTTTCCTTAGGTAAAAATATTTGCATTCAACATTTCTTTTAATTTCGAAAAATATTTTACTATGGTTTGTTAGTAGTGAATAATAAATTTCTATAAAAGTGTAACCACATCACCATTAAATAGCACAGTCTGTTTAATATCTTGGACCTTGGTAATAATTCACTTATTAATCTATCAGAGCAAGGTCGTTCGTTTTTGTTTGTTTTCTATATAATTTCCTCACATTTTCTAGTTTTTAATATTACCCTTATAGTTTAATATTTACGTATTTGTTTACTTATATATTTGTTGTGGATATCTGCATAATTATATCAAAGTCTAGCAAAACCTTACTGTACCCTTCTATTTACTGAGTGCGAAAGATAAAATTATTGTTGGTATTTCACTATAATTCAATTCAAAATATTTAATAGACATCGGTTTCTTAACAATGTACCGATATTCTTATCTTTAGTTTTACTAGCACGAGTAAATCAAAACAATCGGTATTTTTCAAAAATTAGTGTAAATTCAATGTACAACATACTGCGTATGAGGAAGTATATCACACTTTTATATCGTGTAGAAGTCGAAAGGCCATCATAAAAGTGTTCATGTTCCATTTTCAAACTGATAAGGGCAATATGTCAAGACCTTTCAATATTTCGAAAACGTTTACTTACAAACAAAAAATATCTTTGGAATTTTCTTTCTTTGCGAGGCTGTATGACCACAAACAGTTTGACTATGAAATTTGGAATAAAAATAATTTTTGTATCGTTAATTCCATTAAAAGTGTACAAAAATTATTTCGAGAAAACAATGATTTCATGTACTTATCTGTGTCTTTAAGGCAATCTTATATTTATATAGAATTAAAAAAAAATTATGTGGAAATGTAACCAATTGCGATAAAAAGTTTTATCTTTTTTTTCTTTAATACCACGAAAAACGATTCTTTTAAAAACACAATTTTGTAAAAATTGCATTGTAAATATCTGGCATTATTATCACAAACTGTTTACGCGATTTACCTGTTATTACCGCCCTTTAAATGTTAGTTTATCTGGTTTATCAACATCTCGAAATAGCCAATTTTGAAAGAATTAAGAAATCTATTTCACAGACCAATAAAGAATGACGTCATTCTATCAAAATAATTATTTTATTATTATATACAGGAAATTCTAGATTTAACTGTATAAAAAACAAACCTTGAACGCTGTCCATTGTTCCTGTACCAGGTCGAAAAAGGACACGGCCTGGGCCACAACTAAAATAGCTGCTATTACAATTAGAGCTCTCATTGTTAACGGAAATCTAGAAAATAAATCAATATACATATAGGTAGTATTAATAATGGTTGGGCGTCTTCCTACTTATGATGTTAAAACTTTTTGAAGTTTCATCAGAAATTATTGTTACGAGAATTTCACATGACGCAATGAAATAAAAAATGTAAAATCTGGTATAACTTCAGCGACACTATAATTATTATATGAACTTTTTAATAAACTAAATCTTCGCCTTACCTAAGCTGTCTTTAAATTTCTAATAAATATGAAAATAAAATAATCACAGACTTTCGCAGGACGCAATTATTCAGACACCTTCTACTCGCCACAACCCCCAAACGACTGTAAATTCTTTGTCTGCTGTTCCACTATACATAAACTCCCATTACTAGATATGCGCGGTCAGCTGATTTACTTCGCAGAATTCTGTATACAAACTGGTCACATGTTTGTACTGTTGAGGGGTCGGTGAATCATGTCTTTGATCATGTCCATTCCACCACACTCCACCGCAGCTAATCTCAGTCGTGTATGTTTTATGATTTCAGTAGTGGAACAACTGATAACATTAGGAAAGATATTTCCGTTCTTTCGTACAAACGTAGCTACTGACGTCTATATATTTAATAAATATATATTTCTAATTTGGTTTCCGTTTTTCATTTTGTTAAACTAGGTACATAGCATAAAAATGTGATAAAACTTACAAAAATTGAGAATGCATATAGGGTGGTTCAAAAGATTAGATCATATGTAGGAAGTTGCGGAGGAAGTTTTAATCTCTACGTTAAAAATGTGATCACATGCTTGATTAATATCGCCCCGAAGTTACAGAATTATCTTTGTTTAACATTTGCTATCTACAAACTTTGTTTTATATGTTGAAAAGGTTGAGGGTTACAGCGTCATACTGTTTCGAGTCAAAACAATACATTGGATTTGCAAATGTTAGGAAATAATAATAATAATAGAAATTTTCCAAATTGTTTTAATACAGTAAATTCTAGTTGCTTGGTATATTAATTTTTTTTTTAAATCTAATATAAAAACAGTTGAAAATTTTGATTAGCTATGCAGGCAGTCACAGATTTTCGGGAAAGAGGCAGCTACTGGCAATGGAAAAGATATTTCCAGAAACACTAAAACTTCTTAAAAAAAGTCTTTTGTAATAATGTTCGTACTGGAAATAGCCTTGAGCAATATTATTTCAATGTGAGGTACCTGCCTACTTTAAATTTTTATATTTTCACGTTTACCTAATTGGCAATTCATTTTAAGGTTTCAATGACAAAACCGCCGAAACTAGAGAATTTCAAAAAGAAGTGTGAGAAACACTTCTCTAGTTCTTTTTGAAAAAAAAATTTGAAAAAACAAATACAGACACCTTACAACCCAGATTTAAAAGGAATATAAAAATTTATATTAATCATTGATTTTAGTAACATACCATGTTAATCATGGCTTTGTTTGATTTTTATCAACAATGAAAAATGACAGCTTTAAATTACTTGAGAGACTTTTTTGTCATTTTTATAATGTTCCCTTCTTTTGCAATATTGTAATGCATTTTTGGAAAAAAAAAACTTGAAACGTAATTTAAATATAGTATTTCTAAATACTTACACAAAAAAAGTTGGCATAAGTTAGTTTTAATCGAGTTGTATTTAAATAATAAGGGTTTGAATTGTTCTTTATAAACCATTATGGGGATTTGAACAAACACTACAAAATGCAGTGGCGTATCGCAGGCCCCCACCGCCACTTCCAGTTTTGTTATAAGCAAAATTAAAAATAAGACATATCTACGTGTACCAGTCATATACCAGGATTATTATTAAAACTTTTAAATATTAAACATTACTACAACTATAACATCCCAGTAGGTATACCTTATTTTCGTTGGTGATAATAACTTTGTGCGGTAAAAACACAATATTGTCTATTGACAACCTTGAAAACGACTTGCATTAGCGTATTTTTATGGCGTATTTGTTTATAATTTCGTCCATGCTTAACTTTTTAGTATTTCCGACTTCACTTCCACTTCCATATGCAGAAACACCAAGGAAACTCTTTTACAAGTTTTTTGTCCTTTTTGTGGCTCAATTTTTTCTTCTGTGCTCCACCGAGTGGTTTAGCTAGATTCATATCTTTTAAAATTAACCACAATTTTATTATATTTTTAATATAATATACATGTACTTTCGCGATTAAAACCGAAACTGAAGTAATTATTTCTAAATTCAAGTATCCAGTTATTTTGCTGACATGAGGTTTTATGCTTTTATTTACGCTACAGATTTTCGAGCTGAATGACTTTTTATATTTGTATGTTTTGAACTACAATGGCGGTATATACACTGTGTCTATAAAGTAACCCCCTCCCCAACTAACTTTTGAACGGCTTGATATTTTTCCACAAAATTTGGTGTGCTGAAATGGGAAATTAAATACTTTTTTTCAGACCATATTAAAATTTTGTATCATCCAAAATGGCGACTGGGCTCCACTTTTTTTAATGGAAAGGGGGTCGAGTGACACCTCATTGGAAAGGTCTTTTAGTTCTGCGTCTGATCCTAAAGTTTCAAAGAAAAATATTTAGCCATAACAAAATCACAATGTTTGAAGGTAAAGAAGTTTATTTAATAAAACTAAGAATTAAAGCAAAAATTAATTAAATTAAGTGTTCGAAATGTTTACCATTCACTTCTTGGCACATAAAAGGGCGGTTATGAAATTCCTGACTTACATTTTCATAAGTTTCTGGAGTGATATTTCTGCAAACTTCTGTAATGCGTTGCTCCAGTTCTTCAATTGTTTCTGGACGGGTTCTGTACACTTTCGATTTCAGATATTCCCATAGAAAAAAATCTAAGGAAGTTAAAACTGGGGAGCGAGCCGGCTATTCTACAGTCCCCCGCCTACCAATCCATCTTCCAAGAAAATGTCCGTTGAGAAAGTCAGAAACAGGCCTATAATAATGAGGCGGCGCACCGTCTTGTTGGAACATAACGTTTTCAATATTATTTCCAGCCACCTGAGTTATTTCTGGTAAAATTTTGTACTGCAAATGAACAATTGGACTACTGGATAAAGAAATTAAAACAATTTTGAATTGACTTAGTCCATTGGTTTAAAATCCGCCATTTTGTTATGGCTGAATATTTTTCTTTGGAACTCTAGGATCAGACGCAGAACCAAAAGACCTTTCAAATGAGGTGTTACTCGACCCTGAATAAAAAAATCAAAACAATTTTAAATTGAGTTTGTTTAAAATCCGTCATTTTGTCATGACTGAATATTTTTCTTTGAAACTCTAGGATCGGACGCAGAATTAAAAGACCTTTCGAATGAGGTGTCATTCGACCCCCCTTTCTATTCTAAAAAACATTTAAAAATGGCGCCCAGTCGCCATTTTGAATGATACAAAATTTACTTTTTGGCTAAAAAATAGTATTTAATTTCCCATTAAAGCACACCAAATATTGTAGTAAAATATCAAATCGTTCAAAAGTTAGTTAGAGGGGGGTTTACTTTATAGACAGACGCTATTTTTTGTTTTTAATTTTCCCTTTTTAGTTTCTGACAGTGCGTGATCACTTTGGGACCCTAAAAGGCTTCCCCCCCCCCCCCCCCCCCCCGTGGTGCGGGGATGTTTGTTACGCCACTGGCAAAATGTAAGTCTTCGAAAAGTTATCTTTGCTATCGTAAAATCGTAACCCATGAGTGGGACACTGGACATCAGCCCTATCAAGTTTAAACGTAGCACTGACAATTTGAAAATTAATAACTAAATGGTTTAAATTAACAAAAAGTTTTCCAAAGTTTTCCTATGTTATGAAAATCAATTAAAATAAACAATAATTGATTGAAAAAAAAAACGATTTAAATAAAAAGAAGTTTTTTTTTAATTTTTTGAAATCCAAATTTTGTATGCTCCGATTTATATCAGTCTATAGGATTTTTACTTTCCTATACTTTTACTGAAGTATGGAAAGTTGTGATTTCATGCAAATTTTTGAATTTCACACTTTACGGAAATACATGTTATGGGGTCCAAGGAAGCCAAACAAATGGTTTTGAAAATATGCCTGCTTGTGTGGGTGGGGCCCCCAATTGAGCAAAACTTTTGCTGCAGAATACCTCTTTCGTAAAATAAAAACTAAAAAAAGTAACCCATTTGATAGAAATTTGTTTGACAAACGCTTTATTTGAACTATAATAAGAATACTGAATAACCTACCTGAATTTGCACTGTTATTTCTGCAGACCTCATCCCACATTATGTCACACACATTAAAATGCGTCCACATTTAATATTAATTTTTGTAGTGTAAAAAACTTCGAAAGGATTTTTACTTTCCTTCAGCATGTGCGTGTTGGTTTCATGGAAATGTTCGAATGCGAGATTTTGACGAAAATGCATGTTTTAAACATCTAGGAACTAAACAGAGTTTAAAAAAATGCTTGTCTGTGGGTATGTGCGTGGGGGTGCGTAACAATTTCTAAAGTATTGAAAAATCCAGGAGAAGGGGTTCTCTCGTTTTTATTACTTTTTGCTTTATAGGGTCTTGAAGATGGATTCTTGATAAATGATGATCATGATGATGATAAATTTCGGTTATTTTGACAAATGTATGCAGATAAGAATTCCCGATGTTTGGAACAAAACAAACTTGAAAAAAAAGATCCGAAGAAAAAACCGAAAATGAATCTCCGCGTAAAAGAGTTCCCGATAAATCCCCGGGAAAAAAGATCAGATAAAAACATCCCCGAAAAAAAAATTTCGAATAAAAAATGGACCTATTCAAAATACCTTTGATAACAGGTAAAAAGCACCCCCAGATGTCTTATTTTAATCTTTCACCGCCCCTAAACTGAAACCGAGAGTTTTCAGGATGAAAAGTTGTCTCTAATGAGAATACTTACAACGTAATTCTAAAAATCGCAGTGGGAAATCTTTTATTGAAAAACTGATTGCGAAGTAAACGAGGGCTGTTCTTTATATTGTAAAAAGAAAATTTCTAAGGAACCGCAGTTTAACAAAACTAATCGGTTGAAACATAAATCGTTAACTATAAACTGTTTACAGCTGAAACAGAAAAAAGGTACATTAACTGCAGCCCATAAATGCACTGCTGTTTTACAAAATAACTAAAAATAAACATTCAAAGAAAGACATTTCCTATATGCAAAATTTCAAATTGCTAATTTATTAAAAGAGATGTCAATCAATACCAATAAATCAAAAAATAAAATAAATAATCAAAATAATTTATTACTTAAATCGATTAAAGAAAAAATTTCAGTAAATAATCTGATTTCTGTCAAGGCAGATAAAGGAAACACGTTATAGTTATATTACCTAATGACATTTACTTACAAAAAATTAATGATTTCATAACCAATTGAAACTTAAAAACTTTAACTAGTAATCCTACCAAAAATTATCAAAAAGAATTAAAACAAACATTAGAAAATTGCCAGATTTGTTTAACAGATTATCAAAAAAGACAAATAATAAATCCAAATCCACAACCACCAAAACTATACGGTTTATTAAAAATACACAAACCCAACATGCCCATTAGACCAGTAGTATCATACATAAATGCACCCAACCATATGCTAGCAAAAATACTAAATAATATAGTTACCAGTTTTGATTATAAACCAAAATATTCAGTTAAAAATTCTTCCGAATTAATCAAAAAGTTGTCTAACTTACATTTACCACCACAAAGCAAGCTAGTTAGTTTTGATGTTACTAATATGTTTTCCCAAATACCTCCTCAAGAGTGTATTCCTTTGTTAAATGATATTCTTATTAACAAAAATGTTGAGTTAATAAAACGGACTGAGCTGATTCAATTATTTGAACTTTGCACCAATCAAAATTATTTTACTTTTAATAATAAAATTTATTTCCAAAAAGATGGTTTATCCATGGGAAGTCCAATTTCACCTCTTTTAGCTAACATATTTATGGAAAATCTAGAAGATCAAATATTCGAATCAAATCAATCTGAGAAAGTTATATTTTGGTTTCGTTATGTTGATGACATTTTAGCATGTTTTAATAGTTCATTTGATTTAATTAATGAATTTTTAATTTTTATTAACAGCTTGCACCCAAACATAAAATTTACACTAGAAACTGAACAAAATAAGTCCATTTACTTTTTAGATTTAAACATAAAAATTAATTCAACTAATAAATTTGAGTACTCAGTTTATAGAAAACCTACACAAACAGACATTACAATACCACACGATTCTTGTCACCACAAAACACATAAATTAGCAGCATACAGGTCCCTGATACATAGGGCTTTGACGGTCTCTTTAGATGAAATTAATTATAATAGAGAAATTTCAATTATTAAACAAATTGCATACAGTAATGGTTATAATACTAAACTTATTGATACATTAATTAAAGAAAAAGATTATAAATTAGCCATTCAAAAAATTTATCCGAATATCCTAACTTCGTTCGATACAATTAAATATGCTTCGATCCCATATTTTGGGAGAAATCAGAAAAAATTGCTAAAATTATAAACAAAACAAATAAATATAAAGTAAGCTTTAAAACAACTAGGAACATCTTAAACACTTTGTTTAATGCAAAATCAAAAACAAACAATTTGTTAAAATCAGGCATTTACAAATTAAATTGTTCGCATTGTAATTCGGTTTATATAGGCCAGACAATTAGAAATTTTGATATTAGGTATAAAGAACACGTACGTTGTTACAAATACAAACACCCACATAATACACATAAATCCAATTACGCTAAACACTTACTAGAACAAAATCATTCAATGACATCTAACAACACCATAAAATGTTTACACTTTTGTGATGATAAACGTAAATTAGATATACTAGAAGCTTTTGAAATTCACAAACATTTAAAAACTGTACCGTTAATGAATGAGCAAATTGATCTGTTAAATTCTCCTCTACTGGACATTTTGGAATAAGAAATCAAGTCATCTGCAGACGATTACCAAGATAAGTAAAAAAGTTCTATTGCTATAACAACACTAACTGTTTACTTTCATATAACCTTTGGCAATGGCATGTAAACATGCCGAAATACGTATAAGGTTAAAATAAATAGATATTGTTAAAGTGATTAAGTATTTTATATACAGATATTCAATTTAAGTCTAACTCCAAATTGATTTAAATTTTACTTAATATTAAAAACAATGTTCCACCAAGAACATTTTTTTTAAACTGCGGTTTTTCAGAAACTGGAAGTATGTAGCATTAAATAATACGAATTATTTATTTTAAATAAAATAATATAAACTTGACTTTTACTATAATAAAAAAGAAAGGTTTATACCCATAATCTCTGGTGTGTAAAGCAAAATCTCGAACTGTGCGCCACCAAGACAACTAAGGGTTTGTTTCGCAACCGATTATATCAATGCACTACGGGCCTGATTATTATTAGATAATTAATTTAAAGCATTATTTGCATTAAATTTTTAACTAAATTGTCATCAGGTGATGTAAAAAAATGCTCAGAGATAGCAACATTTTGTACCTCTAAAAACCAAAGTTTATATCGATCTGATAATTCATTTTGGAGTGTATAGGCGTTAAAGCCAAAATTTACAAATATTTTAGCTCATTCTTAGCTTAGAGAATTTAAAACACCATTTCTGCATTTTTAGAGCTCCAAACATGCATTTTCGTCAAAATCTCACAACCGAAAATGTCGTTGTAACTGATCTTCCATCTAGATTATACATAAAGGTAACAGATAATCATTTAGACAATGTTGTACACTTTTCACCCTGAATCTTGGAAAAAAGTTCCTTAAAAAAAGGTTAAAAAAGCTAAGAGAAAGAAAGCCGATGGAAAAACCAGGAGTCACGGAAAAAAGTTCACGGAAATAAAGTCCCCGAAAAAAAGCCCCAAGAAGAAGTCTCTGGAAAAAAGTCTCCGGGAAAAAGGTTCCCGGAAAAAAAGTATCCAGGGAAAAAATCCCTTTGAAAAAAAACACTGCGAAAAAAAGTCTTCAAAAAAAGTGTTAGATATTCAAGCCCCGTATAAGAACCGATTAAAATAAACGAATTCACCTGATGTTTATATACGGTTAGGTTGGGTTCTGATAATCTAGCAATTCAAGTAGCCCTGAATTTATCGGTTTAATCAAAATATAAGCTTTTTAATAAACTCACCAACGATGAACACTATTAAAAAAATGCAAGTTTATCTTATATTTGGATAAACTTATTTTATATTTAAAACATTTCTGTTTTTATGAGTTTCGCTTTTCTTTTTATTTTCAGTTTTTTTCCATAGAGACTTTTATTCCGGAGAATTTTTTTCCTCAATATCTTTCCGAGGATTTTTTTCCAAGAAACTTTTTCCCGGAGACTTTTTTTAGGAGACGTTTTTCCCAGAAGACTATTTTTCCGAGGACTTTTTTCCAGAGACTTTCTTTCCAGGTTTTTTTTTGTAGGTTTTTTTTTTAAATCTACTCTAATTATTTCTTTCATCCGTAGCCGTACAGAACTCACGTATAACCGCAGTGACTTGAGTCTACTTCTGCTGTGAAGCTTTACCCTTTTAGAAGCAATCTTTTTAAATTGTCGTTGTTTGTCGTTACACAATTAAGGTACTAATGTGGTCATCAAATACAAACGATTTTAAGAGGGCCATTAGTGTTATTAGCAGTAAAGAAGCTTAAGGTTTATTTCTAAGAGAAAACATGGGTGATTGACAAACTTTCTGCTAGCTTATTATTAGCGGATTATAGCTATCTAAAAGCCATCAGTCACAACTGAAAATACCTGCAAACAGTGTTCAGTGAAAATTTCTAAACCTAGAATCTTAAAAACCTTCACAATAACAACAATCATAAGTATAATTGTTGATTGAGGTATGTACAATCATTAACTAATCAGTGGAACAATGTACTTTTTGGCCATGCGCAATATGTCGTATTTGGGGTTTTCCATGAATCTAACCATTTTAATTTTCAGATTAAAAGTTCAAAAATGTTGCTGATGTTTAATGGTAAAATATTTCAATGAAATTCGAAGAAAAAAAATAGATTACAAATGTGCATCCCAATGTACCTTTAGATCTTTCGTTTATTAATTATAACTAAACCAATTATTAAAAGATACTAAATAGTTCTAAGTTTTCATTGGTATGTGACGTGTCATTATGGCTCACTAAACGTGAGCGCCTTCTGCGCCTCTATTTTATAATCTGCCCAAGGTAAATGCGTTTAAGGCTTTGTCAGAATTGGCTGCTTATAACTTATTAATAGCTATTCGAAAAAAATTATAATCTATTTGCATCAAAATTAAAGCACTTGACATTCATTTCCGGTGACATTTTGTCAGACTTAAAAATGTTAGGTTCCTTGTGGGTGAAAGAAAACTATAGTAGATGTTTAAGAAGCTGGTAGCCATAGCATTACATAGTATAGGTAATTTCGTAAATTTTGAAAATAAAAATTTATTGATTACTGAAGGAAACTGCAGATAAGGTTTTTCCCCGGGTTTGTTTGCTATGGCTTCTTTACGGTGGTCCTTTTGCCAGGGTATTTTATTTCTAGGTTTAGTTTCATTAAAACAAGAATTCGCGTCTTGATGAGTAGTTCTTGTCTTGTTTTGATTGTCAAGGCAAGAATTCGAACGATTCTTGTCTTGATTAAAATATTTCTTGATCATAAACCGCTATTTAGGAGTAGGTATCTATGCTCTTCAACTTTTAATTTAACATAAACATAAGGAAAGCAAGATGTGAATTAAAGTGAGGTGAGGATAATAAACAGATGCCAACATATTATAGAAATAGGAACAACCTAAGACGTGTTTCGTCCTTATTAGGACTCCTCAGTCAGGTATACTTCCTATTGGTAAATGCAAGCATCAACAGCACTTAAGTCGTGCTAATAATAACAATAACTGTAAACTCTCCATACAAAAATAGGTACTACTAGGATACCGAATAGTGATTTAGAACCTGGCCGAATACCGAATATACGAATATTACCTAGCTCGAGCCAATTATTCGGCCATGTGCCGAATACTTATTAGCGTTACTAAATATGTGTGTTACCTAATTGATTTGCATAAGCGGACAACGTCAACTTTAGCTCCCGAAATTATAATTTTGTTTAAATGTATTCCAATTTTAATTATACCGGTAAAATTTTCAAAAAATTGCAATTTAGTATTGCTTTCATGCAGTACCCAAAGCGCCAAATATTCGGCAGACTCGAAAAACTATTCGGCTTATCCGAATAGACGCCAAGCTCCAAAAATTGGCCGAATATTCGGCCCACCGAATACTCGGTGCATCCCTAGTACTATTTATATCATCTACAACAGTTTTGTTTTTATCAGCTTTTTTCTACTCCGCAATTCTTTACCAGCTTTTTTTACCCAGACTTTTTCAAGTTTTTTTTTTTTCGAGGCTTTTTTTCAGAGACTCTTTTTCCTAGAATCAGGGTAAAACCTTGTCTAAAAGGTTATCTGTATAATATACCTAGTTCCAAAATCTTAAAAACTCGTGCGTAATGCCACGACTATTAATTTCTGAATACTTATTACAGAAATTTGCAGTAAATCGCCCAGATTTTCAAAATACTAATTAAAAGGCGTAAATATGCAATATATGCACTGGCAATGGTTACATTTATGTATAATATAGATGGCAGATCAGTTACAACGACATTTTCGGTTTAGAAATTTTGACGAAAACACATGTTTTTTAAATTTTGAAAGCTAAGAATGGGCTAAATTTTTTGGCTTTAACGCTCGTATACTCCAAAATTAGTTGTCAGATCGACATAAACTTTGGATTTATAATAGTTCTAGAAGTGCAAAATGTAGCCATCTATGACTATAGCTAAGAAGCGAAAAAAAGTCTAAGAAAATATTCAAAAAGGTATTGCTTAACAGCCACTTGCACAATTTTTTTTAGATTCTGTAGTTTTATAGTGCTAGGCATAATTTACGGTGTATTTTCAGTTTAAGCTAAATTGATCACGAGTGATAGTAACATAAGATTCACCACTTAATTTGTAGGTGCAACAATATTTGAGGGGAATCAATTTTTCCGTTCCCATCCCATTTTGGCTGACGAATCTTTTCTTTGGTTACTGGTTTTCTTGAATCCCAAAAAATAATTTTTAATGCACTTATTTGCAATATTTGCTCTTGCAAAAATTACTGTGAAGATGGAAGTACACACATTTGCAAGGATCAAGGTAATTTAAGGGAGAAAACAAAGGTACAATACTGATTTTATAAGTATATAATCTTCCTTAGCGTGAGACGCTTTGATCAACCCACGAATATTTTTTTCTAAACTATCTTATTTACACGACTTCTGTAAATCAGCACAGTTTCGAACAAACCTTTTTGGAAGAGCAGTACTTCTCTGGGGTCAGTTATTTAGTATAGCAGAGTTGCCAATCTGTTAACACAAAATCAATGTCCAATAGAAATGTATGCAGCCACACAAGGCTTATATATTTTGCTTATTAGTAATATAAAAATTGTATTAAAATTGTTTTTATTATTTTAAACATTCATTATATTTTATATTATATAAAAGAAACATGTTAGATCACAGAAAAAAGGTAACACTTTTTTACAGCTACAAGAACATTACAAAATATATTGATTATTTACATTTTACACAAACATTTGGTTTTGGATATTTTAAATGCATTTAAGTTTAAGCAAGTCAATAAGGATCACAAAAACATAAAACAATTAATAAAACAGCTTGATAACTAGAAACGTGGAAATAAAAAAAAACTAGGAATTTATAAAATAGGATGAAGTATGGCACTATACATATTGCATGGAAGTCTTAAATTATCAACAAAAAAGCTCAATAAACACCGACTTCCCTGTCAATTCTTGTTTTAAATTCTCCACCGTCAACATATACCAATTAATTATTTTTTTGTGCTGTTTAAATATTAATCGTTTGATAAAATGATAATGACAAATCGTCACTTTTACTTCTTTTCGCATCGTTTCTTTCCGTGACAACAAATTTCCTCCTGGAGCTTGTCAGCAAAATCATTAATTCCCATAGAAAACGTTACCTTTCCTTGTTCATAAAGCTTGTTATGTTCTTCAACGTCTGCAAAGTCTTTACAAAAATCGACTTGCGGCGCTGTTCCTCTTCCGGAGTTTCATAATTTCTTTCAAATTTTGCCTGTAATCATATAAAAAGCTCAAGAACAAATATAATCCAAAATGCAGGCGTTCCTGTGCATGCTCTCTCCGCAAAGTAATATAGAAACGTATTATGGCTCTGCGGCGTTTTCTTAGGACCAAAAACAGATGGTTCGTATTTGATAAAAAACTTGAAAAGGTACGGTAGCTATATTTAAATACCGCCAGGGTTTTAAAAGCTTTCAAAAAAATTGTTTTTATTATTTTACTTTTATTTTGAATAATATAAATGTTAGTATACATACATTATATTTTATATTACATAAAAAACATGTTAGATCACAGAAAAGGGGTAACACTTTTTGTTATTTGACGACCCAATTCAAAAGTTAGAAGAACATTACAAAATATATTGATTATTTACATTTTACACAAACATTTGGTTTTGGGTATTTTAGAGAGTACTGCCTATACATTTAAGTTTAAGCAAGGCATTAAGGATTACAAATACATAAAACAATTAATTAAACAGCTTGATAACTAAAATCGAGGAAATAAAAAAAAACTAGGAATTTATGAAATAGTATGGCACTATACATATTACATATAAGTCTTAAATTATGAACAAAGAAGCTCAATAAACACCGACTTCCCTGCCAGTTCTTGTTTTAAATTCTCCACCGTCAACATACACCAATTAATTATTTTTTTGTGCTGTTTAAATATTAACCGTTTGATAAAATGATAATGACAAATCGTCACTTTTACTTCTTTTCGCATCGTTTCTTTCCGTGACAACAAATTTCTTCCTGGAGTTTGTCAGCAAAATCATTAATTCCCATAGAAAACGTTACCTTTCCTTGTTCATAGCGCTTGTTATGTTCTTCAACCGTCTGCAAAGTCTTTACAAAAATTGTCTTGCGGCGCTGTTCCTCTTCCGGAGTTTCATAATTTCTTTCAAATTTTGCCTGTAATGATATTAAAAGCTTAAGAACAAATATAATGCAAAATGCAGGCGTTCCTATACGCTCTCTCCGCGAAGTAATATAAACGTATTATGGTTCTGCGGCTTTTTCTTAGGAACGAAAACAGATGGTTCGATTTTGATAAAACTTGAAAAGGTACGGTAGCTATATTTAAATACCGTCAGGCTTTTAGAATGAGTATCTGTATATAAAATACTTAATCACTTTAACAATTTCTATTTATTTAAACCTTATACGTATTTCAGCATGTTAACATGCCATTGTCAAAGGTTATATGAAGGTAAACAGTTAGCGTTGTTATAGCAATAGAACTTTTTTACTTATCTTGGTAATCGTCTGCAGATGACTTGATTTCTTATTCCAAAATGTCTAGTAGAGGAGAATTTAACAGATCAATTTGCTCATTCATTAACGGTACGGTTTTTAAATGTTTGTGAATTTCAAAAGCTTCTAGTATATCTAATTTACGTTTATCATCACAAAAGTGTAAACATTTTATGGTGTTATTAGATGTCATTGAATGATTTTGTTCTAGTAAGTGTTTAGCGTAGTTGGATTTATGTGGGTGTTTGTATTTGTAACAACGTACGTGTTCTTTATACCTAACATCAAAATTTCTAATAGTCTGGCCTATATAAACCGAATTACAATGCGAACAATTTAATTTGTAAATGCCTGATTTTAACAAATCGTCTGTTTTTGATTTTGCATTAAACAAAGTATTTAAGATGTTCCTAGTTGTTTTAAAGCTTACTTTATATTTATTTGTTTTGTTTATAATTTTAGCAATTTGTTCTGATTTCTCACCAAAATATGGGATCGAAGCATATTTAATTGCATCGAACGAAGTTAGGATATTCGGATAAATTTTTTGAATGGCTAATTTATAATCTTTTTCTTTAATTAATGTATCAATAAGTTTAGTATTATAACCATTACTGTATGCAATTTGTTTAATAATTGAAATTTCTCTATTATAATTAATTTCATCTAAAGGGACCGTCAAAGCCCTATGTATCAGGGACCTGTATGCTGAGAAAGTTATATTTTGGTTTCGTTATGTTGATGACATTTTAGCATGTTTTAATAGTTCATTTGATTTAATTAATAAATTTTTAATTTTTATTAACAGCTTGCACCCAAACATAAAATTTACACTAGAAACTGAACAAAATAAGTCCATTAACTTTTTAGATTTAAACATAAAAATTAATTCAAGTAATAAATTTGAGTACTCAGTTTATAGAAAACCTACACAAACAGACATTACAATACCACACGAATCTTGTCACCATAAAACACATAAATTAGCAGCATACAGGTCCCTGATACATAGGGCTTTGACGGTCCCTTTAGATGAAATTAATTATAATAGAGAAATTTCAATTATTAAACAAATTGCATACAGTAATGGTTATAATACTAAACTTATTGATACATTAATTAAAGAAAAAGATTATAAATTAGCCATTCAAAAAATTTATCCGAATATCCTAACTTCGTTCGATGCAATTAAATATGCTTCGATCCCATATTTTGGTGAGAAATCAGAACAAATTGCTAAAATTATAAACAAAACAAATAAATATAAAGTAAGCTTTAAAACAACTAGGAACATCTTAAATACTTTGTTTAATGCAAAATCAAAAACAGACGATTTGTTAAAATCAGGCATTTACAAATTAAATTGTTCGCATTGTAATTCGGTTTATATAGGCCAGACTATTAGAAATTTTGATGTTAGGTATAAAGAACACGTACGTTGTTACAAATACAAACACCCACATAAATCCAACTACGCTAAACACTTACTAGAACAAAATCATTCAATGACATCTAATAACACCATAAAATGTTTACACTTTTGTGATGATAAACGTAAATTAGATATACTAGAAGCTTTTGAAATTCACAAACATTTAAAAACCGTACCGTTAATGAATGAGCAAATTGATCTGTTAAATTCTCCTCTACTAGACATTTTGGAATAAGAAATCAAGTCATCTGCAGACGATTACCAAGATAAGTAAAAAAGTTCTGTTGCTATAACAACGCTAACTGTTTACCTTCATATAACCTTTGACAATGGCATGTTAACATGCTGAAATACGTATAAGGTTTAAATAAATAGAAATTGTTAAAGTGATTAAGTATTTTATATACAGATACTCATTAAATATGGACTTTAACGAAGTAAAGCTGGAATTGATAAATAAGGCTTTTAGAAGCTTTCAAAAAAAATTCGAAACTTGTTTTATGCATTATTTGTTTTAAAGCTAAAGTTCATAAATCTAAAAAGGAATTCAGATGTAACTTGAAAATGGCAGCTGCTACAATTCTACTGTACTTAAAAATAAGTAGGCATATTTGTATGAAATTTTGTTTCATACCAATATACGTAGTCGTAGTGCTATAGATACCAGCATTTGTTTTTCCCAAATTCGGTAATATATTTGTGACGTCATCTAAAAAGTTTTGAATTTGAATAATGAATGCCTTTTTATATTTAATAAAACAATATGATAAAATACGCGTGTTTAATAGTATATTACGCAACAAGTTTAGAAAAGTGATGTCTTACAAAACGAGTATGGCTGGTTTGAGTACGAGCGAGCGAAGCGAGCGAGTAACTGAAAAAGCCATACAAGTTTAGTGAAAACACCTTTCTAACGAGATTGCGTATACTATTTTTTCGCATTTCATGTTAAAATTTAATTTTGTTAGTTTTTAATAAAAGTGACATTAATAACTGTCACAATTACTGGCATTGAAAATAAAAAAATAATAGTAGGTAGGTTGTTTCAATAACATAGTAACCTAAACAATCGATAGAGACAAGTAAACAAACAAAAATATTTGCAAACAAAATTTACAAAGAGCGATGGAATTTCAAGAATTTGAACAAGAATGTGAAATAGGAAGTGAATTTTCGGCTAAAGAAGTTATTCTAAAAGCAGCGAAAGAAGCGTCTTCTAGTTTGTTGCCACAAAAATCAAAAGACCGTTACGAAAAAACTTACAGCCAATTTTGCGATTGGAGGAAGAAGAAAGAAGTGGAAGGAGCCGATGAAAACAATGTTGGCTTACTTTTTTTGGAAAGGTAAACGACTAAAACTAATAAATAATTGTACTTTTAATATTTATACAGATAAAAAATAAATAATTTCCTTTTGTCAAGACTGTTTTTAAGCAAAATCCGTTGCTATGCTGTAGTGGTTGCTATGCTGTAAAGTACCACTTTACAGAACGATTTTGAGTATAGAAATATAGTCAGTTAAAGTTACAATATGAAATGCGAAAAACAAAATTACTCAACAGTGAGAGTTGCAGTAATATTTAGGAACGCTAGATCAGCCCCCTAGCCCCGTACTTTTTAGTTAACGCATTGCTTTTCTGGTTTCTCGTTTTGCTTAAACTTAAAACAATCTTTATTTATCAATTCCAGCTTTACTTCGTTAAAGTCCATATTTAATGAGTATCTGTATATAAAATACTTAATCACTTTAACAATATCTATTTATTTAAACCTTATACGTATTTCGTATTTCGATTTGTTAAAATCAGGCATTTACAAATTAAATTGTTCGCATTGTAATTCGGTTTATATAGGCCAGACAATTAGAAATTTTGATATTAGATATAAAGAACACGTACGTTGTTACAAATACAAACACCCACATAAATCCAATTACGCTAAACACTTACTAGAACAAAATCATTCAATGACATCTAATAACACCATAAAATGTTTACACTTTTGTGATGATAAACGTAAATTAGATATACTAGAAGCTTTTGAAATTCACAAACATTTAAAAACCGTACCGTTAATGAATGAGCAAATTGATCTGTTAAATTCTCCTCTACTGGACATTTTGGAATAAGAAATCAAGTCATCTGCAGACGATTACCAAGATAAGTAAAAAAGTTCTATTGCTATAACAACCCTACTGTTTACTTTCATATAACCTTTGACAATGGCATGTAACATGCCGAAATACGTATAAGGTTTAAATAAATAGATATTGTTAAAGTGATTAAGTATTTTATATACAGATACTCATTAAAACAATCTTCTCCCCTAGAAATAAAATCGATAGGGGCTAGAACTTTTCAGCGAAATATTTTGAATATAAAACGTAATATTTATTGAAGCATGGAAAGCCCAGGCGCCCCAGGCGTTTGTCAATTATTTTTGGTTTTCCTATTGAGCTGTTCTCGTCTCCGTTTTTTAAATGAGGAGTTTTCTTATTCTACTATAAATTTAGGTAATGTATTTAAAGCTTCCCGAATGAAATAATTATTATAATATGTAACTAAAAGCTAACCTTAAACTTATTCCATTCTTCTTCCTCGTGAGCGGTAAGTTCTGTAGTATCTGCCATCGTTACTTGCAAGTAACTGTAAGAAAAGCTTATATGATTATTTATGACTAGACATAATTTTTCGTTGAGGCCAGGGAAGCCAACGAATGTTTTCATTTACGGCGTATAGATGTCAATGTTTTAAATCGTGTAAAATAAAAATTACTAATGTTTATACCCTTTTAGAAAGATGGCGCTAATAAAAAAGCGGCTAAAAGCGTATAACTTACAAATTTATTTTGACTATTATAGCAAATATAACATACAACACATGATAATTAATTCTTAATTCGCGAAAATGAATCACGTAGCTATAAGACAAAGACAGAATGGACTCACCATGAAATGTAAGAGAAATAGGTATGCTGTATTACTTAAAATAGACCTAAAGCACATTTCGATGCAGATAGGGTAATTTAAGATAGATTTTTAAATTATATCTACAACTAACGTAAACGTATGTAGTTTAAAAAAATAATCCTTTGATGAAAATCGGTATCGTATCGCATGGAATGATGCTCTTTTTAAAAAAAATTTGTTATGTTTTGTGTAACCATGGATCAAGATTATTCATTTCTTTTAATTTGTAGACTAACATTTTCCAATTCCCATATTATGTGCAACTAAGTTACAGTCGATATTACAATTTAATTTCGGCTTAGACCGCGTCGTCATTTGGGAACTACACCCAGCATAATCAGGTAAGGACCGACCTGTAGCTTGTCTGCCTTTACAAGCATTTGCTCTAGAAGTCTGAGCAATATTTGTTCGTAGGCCCTGCCTGCCTAAACAGGGCCGTGTGCTTAGTTTATTTAAACCTTGGGGCGGACAAGTATTTGATATTAATGTATTTTGTTTGCCAAGACAATAATACTTAATCGGCTTATGCCTGTTAGCTGTTTGTGAACCCATACAAACTAAAGTTTCGCAAGACATTGCAGCTTGCATCTTCAGAGTGAATAGAACACTAAATTCAAATCCGGGAAGCGGAGGTATATCAGGCGCGTTTTTAAGCTATGCGGCGGTTCGGTGCAAGTTACGTAGGGGCCCGCTATCTATAGAACTCGCACTCCTCTGCAAAGTGACCTACAGCCCTAGCCACTAGCCCATCCCATAAAGCCATTAAAAAATACAGCAAACAATACCACATTTATCAAAAATTTATTGTTCTCTCAAAGTAAACAAAATCAAACACAAATTAAACACAGAGAAAAAAATAAAAATTTAAAAAAATGTTTATAAGTGAACGCCCCGCCTAACTTTAGCCGATATAAATTTTTTCACAATGTCTTCTAAATTCAAATGGTTAAGAGTATCTCTTTCGATTGAAAGTATTGCCAAATCTGAGGTTCTTACTTGAGTCATTGTGCTTCTTAAGTGAGTTTTCAATCTACGCAATACACTAAAGGATCTCTCAGCACTTGATATTCCTATGGGTAGCGTTATAAACAATCTAAAAAGTAATTCAAGATTGGGAAAAATATCAAAAATTTTTTGTTCGATTAAATATTCTAGATAGCCCAATACACCTCTATCACAACAAGGGCTATCACGTGAAAAATATATATCCTGAAATTGTATCATTTCATCAATCAAAATAGGAGAAATAAATTTAAATTTTCCACTTAATAATAAACAATTTTTTTCCAGATCTGCTCTTTCACTATTTTTCAAATAGATTGAGTTCAGAAAACCGAATAATTCTGTAATTTCTTCCAGACCCGTAATTCTGTCCGACATTTCGTTTACCATTGCATCTAGGGTTACATTTATAACATTAGTTTTGAAATCAATTACAGGATCTGTAACAGGATCGTCTTTGGCGCCTTCATCGTGAAATGTTTTGGTTCTTCTTATTCTCTTTCTTTTTAGATGCATGTCTTCTTCGTTCATATCACATTGGAGCCATTTCGACTTGGAACATTCAAACATTTGGTCGAAATAAGTGTCAATTCTTAGTGACGCAAGTTTTTCTTTAGACCTCTTCATAAACGAAACGACTTGAAATAAATCAATGTCTTTTTTCTGTAATAATTTTGATGTGACATCGACAATTTGCAGAACATCATTCCAAAAAATTAAAGTCATTAAGAAATCAAAAGTGAGAGTGTTCAAAAGACCTGAAGCTGTAGCGACTTCATCATGATCGTGTTTTATCTCTACAATTTTTTCTAAACATGCAATCACTGACTTAAAATGTTGCAATAAAGCACTTGTAGCTTT
The DNA here is from genome assembly GCA_958336395.1 of Ctenicera cuprea. Classification (NCBI taxonomy): domain Eukaryota; kingdom Metazoa; phylum Arthropoda; class Insecta; order Coleoptera; family Elateridae; genus Ctenicera; species Ctenicera cuprea. The sequence continues at coordinate 9,186,711 of OY284494.1, read as the reverse complement.
TGCTCTTGCTGACCACCTTGTGCTGGACAAACCTTTAAGAGTGTATATTCTTTCCTTTTTTGGTAATACTTCATCTTCATCATTTTCATTATGTTTCTAGCATCTTTACAAGATTCTTTAAGCATAACCCATCGGCGTTGCAGTGAATCAGCAAAAAATTTGTAACATTTTTGAACGTTTCCAAAAAAATTCAGTGTTTGTGTTGAGGCACTTTTTTCTGCCGCATGACTTAATACTAAGTTCAATTGATGTGGTGGACAATGAACGTAGGGTGCGAAAACTTGATGATTTTGTTGGCTAACAGCTTTGCGTAGTAGGATATGGACACCTTTTTCACCACCACTCATCACACTAGCTCCATCATACGCTTGACCAACCATATTGTCCGTATTCAAATTGTGACGTTTAAATGCATCTAACAACAACGAAACATATCCAGGAGCATCGTGGTTTTCCAAATTTAAATATTCCAAATTTACTTCTTTTACTGACACATTATTATTTAATGTATCTAAATTTACATAACGAATCAATAAAGCCACTTGGTCTGTTTTTGAAATGTCAGTAGTACTATCAACAATAACCGTCCAAAATACAGCTTTTTGTATTTCTTCTAACAAAGTAGTTCTGGTAGCAGCTGCAAGAAGTTGAATTTGTTCTTCGATTATTGTAGTACTTAAATATCTTATTTTCGTCTCAGCTTGTAGGTGCTGCTGCAATTGGGGATAGTATCTTGAAAAAAATTTAATAAATGTTAGGTATACACCACAGTCGGCACTATGTATGTCACTAGAATGACCTCTTAAAGGTAAAGTGAGTGATGTAATTGTCCGCAGAAGATCAAACTGCAACGTAAGAATTTCTTCCCATCTTTTCTGCTCTGCGTCATACTGTCTTTTAAGGGATGCATCAATTGACTTTTCCTCAAAATATGCCCGTATTCCAGTTGTAGCCATAAGATGTGATTTACTGCGGGAATGTTCATGAATTCTGTTGGATAAATGTCCCCAATCGTTCCACAGAACCACATCTTCCTTTCCAAATAACCAACATGTGTGGCAGTATGCTACATCCATTTGGGGTGAATATGAAAGCCACCATCGGTTACGTTTTTCACCTAAGGCATTCCTAAAGTCGAAGTATTTCTCCGAAAAACTGCGATTTTTGGTTTTAGGATAGGCAATCCCTCGTGGTTGGCAAGCACCTACACGTACTAAGTCTAGTTTTTTACTTTCGCTAAATTTTTCATCTTTAAATAAAGCGTAGTCCGAGGGAAATGTTTCATTAAAAATTTCTTTTTTGGTATCTTCAATATTCTTGGTTTCACTAGTTTTGTTTGTTTCCGCCGTTAACTCATTTAAAGGCTCATACTCGGCACTAGGTGTAGAACTCAACGGTGTAGGAGACAGGGGAACTTTTTCCAATGACGAACCTACTTTTTCCGACTCTGAGCCTATTGAGTCTGACCCACCGTCAGAAGAAATAGACTCATTTGAAACACTAGTAGAAGTAGTCGAAGCCGAGTGTGAAACTACAAAAAAATCTGACATCTTCTTACATTTTTTTGCAGCATGTTCTTTCTGTTTTTTATCAGATATCGCACGCTTTTCTGCTCCCGATTTGTGTTTGTACTTTGATTTATTCTTAAAAGCAAAACAAATATTGCAATTAGATAAACAAAACGATAAATGAAAATATTATTACCATTGAAAAATATCCGAAAACAGAAAACTTTGAGCTCAAACTTTAATTTTAGTTAAATACTGCACTGGAACTCATAAAATATTATAGGTATAATACACTAATACAGAGATGTAACTTCTTTGAGGAAAGAAATTGAAATGATTTCAGTGAAAAAATAAAAATAATAAAATTCTTCTTACTACCACTTTAATAATTCTCATATTTCGTTTTGTTTATTGAATACTGTGACTTTGTGGCGGATCGGCAGATAAGATCAAAAGTGCACGTGGGTGGGCCCGTTCCAGTTCCAGGAACCGTGTTTGTTAATAAAGTCTAAATAATAAAACGATTGCTTTGCACTTTGCTAATCATGTCGGCGGTATTACATTCCCATGTAAGTATATAATTTTACATTATTTGAGGATAAATATTTAAACTTAAAATACTACTTTTTACTATTTTGGTCTTGCTTAGAAATAAATATTTTTTTTGGATAAAAAGATTTTGTTTCCTAATAGACGGTCACAGGGGCCCGCCAGCCCTCAGGCCCGTCGGTGCACCGCACCGATTGCACCGACGTTAAATGCGCCCCTGAGGTATATGTATAACTATGCTATAGCACCTAAGCGCATTCCTGTGGAAGATATAGTATCTGGTGTAGAAGCAGCAATTCACAAGCTACCTACAGTAATTTCTGAAAGCATAAGACAAGATGTATCAAGCATAATAAGGAGAGCGAAAACGCCCCGCTCCAATATCAGTAAAAATGAGAGAGAAGCAGTGAAGTTACTAAGAGAGAACAAAGATGTTCTCATACTTAAAGCAGATAAAGGCAATGCCACTGTTGTGATGAACACCTCAGATTATAACTTAAAAATGGAAACACTATTGTCCGATTCCACTTACAGAAGGCTTAATCGCAATCCGCTGAACTCTCTCATCTCAAAAGTTGCTGCTGCTATCAAATGCTCTGATACTATTGACACTACGGAAAAACAGCGCATCATACCCAAAAACTCTATCACCCCTCGTATTTATGGTTTACCCAAAATACTCAAGGTGGGAGTTCCACTAAGACCTATTGTGAGTGCTATAAATTCTCCTACACATGCTTTAGCAAGATACTTAGCCACTAAGCTTCGCCCACTTAGTGGCAATACAGCATCGTACATAAAGGATTCCTGCGACTTTGTCAACAAGATCAAAAGTTTACGGCTGTGTGAAGAAGACATTTTAGTCAGCTTCGACGTTGTCTCTCTTTTCACAAAAGTACCGGTAGATGGTGTGCTAGAGATCCTAAGAGATAAAAACCAATTCGTGGAAATATGTTTGAAAAACACCTTTTTCAGTTGGAATGGCAACTTGTATGAACAGGTTGAAGGAGCTGCTATGGGTTCACCGCTATCACCTGTTATTGCAAACATATACATGGAAGACTTTGAAACCAAAGCTTTGGCAGCAGCTGATCTTAAACCTAAATCCTGGTTTAGATATGTAGACGATACTTTCGTTGTTTGGTCTCACGGACGCCAAACACTAGAACAATTTCTAGTACACCTAAACTCAATTCATAATAATATCCAATTCACAATGGAAGTAGAGGAAAATGGCAGTATTCCATTCTTAGACGTACATGTCACACGTAAACCAGATGGTAGCTTGGGGCACGCAGTTTACAGAAAGAAAACACATACAGACAGGTATTTAAATGCAAATTCGCATCATCACCGGATGCAGAAAGCAACTGTGCTAAAAACTCTAACAACCAGAGCAGTCCGAATATCAGATGCAGAACACCTACAAGAGAAAACTCACCTCTTGATGTCGTTACAACAAAACGGTTATACAGCCACAGAAATTCACAGAGCAATCCGCAATGCGGAACAGCCCAAGGCTAAGGAGGAACTGGCACCTCCGGAAGGCTTAGCTTTTCTACCTTACAGTAAAGGCATTACTGATAAAATTGGGCATGTTCTTAGAAGGTACAGCATAAAGACAGTCTTTAGGACTAATGAAACTTTGGGAAACGGTTTTAGATCCGCAAAGGATCAAATATCCAATTTAAAATCAGCCGGGATCTACAACATCCCTTGCTCTTGTGGCTCAAACTACATCGGACAAACTGGTCGTTCCATTGAGTTAAGATTGCGAGAGCACAAAGGTGATTGCAAACACAAACGCATCACAAAATCTGCGGTGGCTGAACATACTGATTTAACTGGGCATACGATGGACTTTGACAATGCTCGGGTACTCGCCAGAGTACCTCATTACTTCCCTCGTATTATACGTGAAGCAATTGATATTGAGAAACAACCTGACAACATAAACAGGGAGGATGGTTTTAGACTCAGTAAAGCTTGGACTCCAGTAGTTTATCCTCTGAGGACTCCTAAGCATCATCGATCTCACGATCACGCTCCACCGGATCCGTCTTCGCCCAACGGTGACAGCCAACCAGAACTCCGCCGTTCTGCCAGACTGGCTCAACGAGGTTGAAATACCTCCGCTTCCCGGATTTGAATTCAGTGTTTTATTCACTCTGAAGATGCAAGCTGCAATGTCTTGCGAAACGTTAGTTTGTATGGGTTCACAAACAGCTAACAGGCATAAGCCGATTAAGTATTATTGTCTTGGCAAACAAAATACATTAACATCAAATCCTTGTCCGCCCCAAGGTTTAAATAAACTAAGCACACGGCCCTGTTTAGGCAGGCAGGGCCTACGAACAAATATTGCTCACACTTCTAGAGCAAATGCTTGTAAAGGCAGACAAGCTACAGGTCGGTCCTTACCTGATTATGCTGGGTGTAGTTCCCGAATGACGACGCGGTCTAAGCCGAAATTAAATTGTAATATTGACAGTCTGAGAAACCGCGAAAGCCTCAAAGAATATAAGTTACAGTCGTTCCTTTGTTATTAACTTATTTTTGAGTAAACACGCGTATTAACTCATAATTCTCATTTTCCAATTCACACATTATGTGCAATTAAGTTACAGTAAGAGCCCTAGCAGGACGCGATATTATTATGGAAATGTATTTACACAACCATAAAAACTTTAAAAAAGTATTTCCCCAAGTTAGGATACGCTATTTTTTAATTTTGCCAGCTTATAGAGCTAAAGATGTGTTATTATTTAGTTTCTTTCTCAATCCACCTCGACAATCTAAAACTTATTTTTGAGTAAACACGCGTATAACTCATAATTTTCAAAAATAAAATCGTAGTGTCTACTGTTTTGTAGAGTCGAATATTTTTAAATGTTCTGTACCGAAATATTCGTGAAAATCTTGTAAAAATATAACTGCCCATATAAAACCGAGTTTCCATTCTAAAACCAATTTTGTTGTTAAAATAGTATTGGCAAAACTTCTCAGCGACGGTCAAATATTTCTTACAATATACTAATATCAATGCTAAATTTCGCTTAATCTTACATCTTTGACCCTTCTTAATATAAAATAACGTTTAGTTAGAAACACGCGTTTACATTTCGTGCGCTTTTATATTTGCAGGCTATTCTTAACAATCTAGTTCAACGGAACTTGTTGACAAAAGAATTCACAATTTGGCGAGATTGCTAATAAGCAACGGTTACAACCAAAAGTGCGTTTTATGGGAAGATACAATTATACAACAATTTACTTATAATATTCAATTGTTTTCAGTAAACCATGTAGTAATAATTGCTTCATTTTTGATAGAATGTCCCTAGTATAGATACATTTCCACAGTTTAATTTAATTTACAGTGAAATGCGGCAAAAAGTGTCAAGAAATACACATTCTATATTTAAAAAAAAATATTTTTAAGTATTTCTTCAAAACATAAAACATCCCAGGTCATCGGAAGATGTCTTTAATACGTGCTAATTGAATATTGCTCAAGATTATTGCATAGTAGTGGGGAACAGCATTTTTATATTAGACTTCCCTCACTGTAAACGAAATAAAATGATAAGAACACCATTCCTATTTCATTTTAGGATACTACCTAATTAAATCATTTGAAGATGACCCACTTATATAACCACTAGTTAATTTTATATGCGTTAATATTACAACGGGCGGATTATAGCTCGCCGTTTAGTTTTTATTATACACGGTAAGTCATGTAAACGCGATTATGTTAAGAGTAAACGGCGAACGCAAAATTAATTTTTATGATTCATAGGCACCCGTAAAAATGGTGTATCGTGTAAAAAATCACCGGTTGCCTATCAATAGGCGTTGTTTATGTTCAGCCTCTAGCTGGCATGCAAAAAATCACAGGTTGTCTACACAACAGAAGTTAATTAATTATTCAAAATTTTTTGTACTATGAACTACTTTAAATTTAACACATTTTTTTAAATGGCGTAAAATGTTATTAGTTTCGAATATCAATGAGAAATAACATACTCCCGTCTTCTCTGCAAATTAAAATACAGTATGGTTTAACTTTATTCGGTGCTTTAGTTTTACCAGAGATTTAACAAAAAATTTTGTATTTCATCGGTAATATACGGCTTGCGTACACTTGTCTCATAGCTGCTAAGATTTGATGTGAATTTTTAAATGGTTTCAATTTTTCAGAATTTAATTTAACAAAAATGCTGCAATGTCTTGCAAAACGTCAGTTGTCCTGGCAAACAAAATACATTAAGATCAAATCCGTGTCCGCCCCAAGGTTTAAATAATCTAAGCACGCACGGCCCTGTTTATTATGCTGGGTGTTATCCCCAAATGACGACGCGGTCTAAGCCGAAAGTAAATTTTGTAAAGTAATGTTGTATGTAGTAGTTAATTAAAGAGTTATAAAGATTTTTTGGAAATTTTAAAATTTTTAATTATTTCAATCAACCACGGATACAAACGCGTTTGGGAATTTGGTCAGTACCACTGTTGTAGTGTTTATTTTTACAGGTATCTGCTACCAAAATGTATTCGGTAAACAATATTTTGAGTTTAAAAAAGAATCTGCAGCAGATTACTTGCGAGGTAAAACTTTAAATAATAAATATCGGCCCGCTCCGTTCTACTATATAATTTATCAATCCGAAAAAGGAAAAAAATGAAAATAAAGTTATAATTTTACTTTATAGAAACAATTTTAAGCGAGTCGTGGCACTTTCAACAAAGGAATTATTTCTGCCGCAAAAGAATTTAGTTTTAACAATTTATTTACTGAAAACTATTATACGTAGAATTTTATTCTGGTTTTAAAAGCGTCAAAATATACAGGTCGATATATTAAAATAAGCAATCTGAGACCACTTCCGGTGAAAAAATCGATTTTTTGATTTTCGGGAAAATGATTCCGAGAGATTATAAAAAACCAGAGAACAACAAAAAATTTTTCAACCAAAAGTTGGGAGGGGGATTAGCCTCCCTAAATATTACTCCATCGAAAACTTAGGTTAAAAATCCTATTTCTGCGATGAGGAAATTAACAAAAAAATCTAACGTAGCTTTCTAAAACTCGTTATGGTTATCATTTTGAAGATACTTGGTTTTTGAAAAAAACAGATGCTGCTAAAAACGTGTATAACATCCGGTTTCGGATTTTTAACAAGCTTATTTTCCTAATGAATTTTTGACATTTCAAGTTGGCTTTTCCTTTCGGGAGATGTGAGGAAGGGAAACATGTTATGGGTATTATAATAAAGCTACAAAAATATCTTTTTGAAAAACATTTATAACGAGCCGATATCATTCCACTTGAAAAACGGTACCTTTTCAGCGAAAGTTTTTAGACTTTCGAAATTCGCTTTTAAATTATAATGTTATGCCAGTCACGAAAGGCTTGACAAATAAAATATGAATAAAACATATAAAATTTATTGAAAATTAGTCATACGCATACTTATTGTAGAATGTAATTTCGACTCCAAAAATGTAAATTATGCAAGCTGTGCCAGTAAAAATAAGAAATCTGGGTATATTTCGAGGAAACCGGATATGCAAAAAATTGTAATCTACATTACATATTAGAAATGGTTGTGTATGTACATCTATTGATTAGTTCAAACTTCATTTAACATACATAATAAACAAAGAAACGCCCTCGTTAACGAAACCCGTAAACAAAGTCCGTCTAGTCCCCAGCCATAGCCTGTTGTAGGGAAGTGAATCATGCACATGTGATTTTCGAGTCATAGATTTTGTATCTTTATGTTTATAAGTATATGCATAAGGGGTTTGAGTTCAAGTAAACACTGATAAGACAATGAAAATGTAAAATAAGTATTTACACACTTTCATCATTCAAAATGTTAACCGAAAAACGTAAATAGTATTAGAAATCGTCGAAAGTGGAATAGTTAGACGATATTCTCGGGTCTTCTAAATCTAGACAATTTTTAACTCGTTTGCAGTTTGTTTGTGGGATAGTGGATGGGTCTACATCTACATCAACATCGCTTAAAACCCCTTAAGTAAGCCACTGCTAAGTGCATAGGCGGCGACTTTTATAAATCCTTAGGGGTGGTCAAGCATTTTCTTGGGAAATTCTGAAGCGCATACTTAAAAAAAAAACGACAAATAAAAAAAAAACAATTTTATTAATATTGGCATAAAAACACCTAATGGAATACTGGACAATAAATCAAATTTTGGTTGTATTTGTATATCGATTGCTAAATGCAGAAACTCAACTTTTTCACAAGTAATACAAGTAGTGACTCCGTTTTTTCTATAAACTGAATTGATTGTTAATGCCTGCTAGTTAAGACGATGTCTAAAATGAACTAGCACGAGCTAAAACTTAACCTAACTATACCACACACACTTAATTACGACGTATTTTAAATTAACAGATTATATCGGACGTGATCCTCGTTTTTCGCCTGCTGGCGATCGTAACTTGTCGCCCTTGTCGCTAACAACCGCAGCTATAGCACAAAGTGGTTTTATCCTAATATCATCGAGGATTTTTCACTTATTAAAATTCATTAAGTCACTTTTTCGTTTTCATTTTAATTTTATTGGTTGTTGACACAGAAATTGGGCACTTTAATTGGTTAAATAACATGTGTTATATAATAAATCCCAAAAATTAATTGCTGCAATTTTGTTGTCTTGTAGGCCCAAACCCATCGTTTACTAAAAAGTTATTGCTCGTCTGTGTAGGTAGTAAGCTAGGTATACAAAATATAAAACTGCAACTTAATTCAACCTCCTAGTCATCATCTTACGCTCAACATGAATTATTAAACAGATCGGGACTTATAAAAATGTATGCCACTTCATTGAAATTAATATTTTTGTTATTAGCGATCTACCGAGTACCTAGTGATTTTGGTGACTGGCCGAATACCGAGCATTCGGCCCACTATTCGGCCAAATATTCGACTCAATATACTAGCCCGAGTACCTAATATTTGGCAACTACCGAACATTAGGTCAATTATTCAGTCAAATACCAGATATTAGCCCAACTATTCGACTAAGTTCCAAACATTTCCAATTTAGTAATGTGTTTATTTAATGCACAAAATCCCGAGTATTCGCTAAATTGGCCGACTCAAAAAAATCGGCTCATCCAAACATCCGGCGAACATTCAGCCCGCCGAACAGCATCCCAATTAATTATATAAGAAATAAATCTTTTTAATTTTACCAAAACAATAAATTGAAGGAATTCTAAATAATTCTATACTTTTCAACAGTTTTAAGTATAATTTAATCCCGTTTTTTCTCAAGGTTGCATCCCCGCAGTCGGCGCCTATGGCTAAGTGACTAACGTCGTCCTATTTTGCTGTAATTATAATATAATTTCTGAACTGGATTTCGAATTAATACGCAACTTAACCTAAACTTTTACTTACTTTACTACGTTGAAACACCAAGAATATTAATACTGTCTGATTATTTATATTAAGCAGATTATTATTAAAATTTGCAAAAGTAATGAAACTATTAATACGACGTTTCCCAGCAGATTCACCTTATATATATGCTCGCTTTTTGCGATCAACCTAGCCTTCGTAGCGTACCAACAAGTTAGCCTTGGGTAATCAACTAATCATAGTCAATACTCTAACCAGGGACGGACTGAAACTGTGGCAGTCGGGATGACCTAATAATTTTACTTTTTATGAATCGGGATAGATACAAATATTAGCCTCACACTATATACCTAATTCAGACAACTCATAAGTAGTGAATAAAAGAGCTCAATCCGTGTATATTCTTGTTTTAAATTCTGAATCGTTAACAAACCATTTGCTTTATTTCTTTAAATTTTGATTGTTTAATATTAAACGATTAGCCAGTTGCACTTCTTTCCGCATTTTGTCTTCCATCGCAACAAGTTTCTTCGTGGAGATTATCTGCGAACTGGTTATTTTCTTCGAGTAGGTACGTTGCTAGTAATATTTCAAATAAAAATAATAGAACCGATCGATTATCGAAGTATCTCGAGATATCTCGAAAGGTTACAGAAAACCATTTGAATAATTTTACGATTTTAAAATTTTCGAGTTTGACTATTTCGGAAGCGGGCGTTGAAGCAATACCACCTTACAGTAGGCAACTGCAAATGCCCAATGCAAAGACATCCAAAAAGGAATATAGCTTTTGGAAGCACCAAAGCTAAATTTAGGTACAAATGTTACAGTTCTGGGAAGTTGGGCCACAAAAAACCCGAATGTAAGATATGAAAACCTATTTTTCCAACAGAATAAGGATTTTATAACTATAATATTAACGAAGTTAGTATAACCCCATGAAAATGAGACACTTTGTACAGGCCCTCCTACTAAAAGCAAGATCTGTGCTAGCAGCTATCACACATAATCTTTCATTACTATACCAAACTCCGCGGGCTATAGCCCACTGGTCCAGTTGCAGAAATTTATTTTTCCACACGGTACAATCGGAGTGTGTACAAAAAATATTCAAATACCCATCTGTTGTAACAGTTTAATTAATCATTAATCATCATACCTGCTTCATACGATACAAAACAAAAGAATGTAATAATATGAGCAAAAACGTCTTTACTGTCAAAGCAGGCAAGAAAATATACTATGAAGTGATTTATTTAAATCTAACATTTATACATTTTTAAGGTAAGAAGTACTATTTTGATAAGAATAACTAATTATACAGTACTTAAACTTCATTATTAGAGTCAGCAACATTTTAAAATATTCGTAATTTTGGACTGTACTTTTAACAGTGCGTTGACTATTATTTTTGGTAGTTTTTACTATGAACGAATTAAACTTTTACCCTTTTGAGGTGACGTTAGAATTTTCTGTCTCTATATGGCTATTCAACCGAAAGAACTGCGCAGTTTTAAATAACAGGCATTTCTTCTTTTACCTCTAAAAAAAGGAAGAATAGTGTAACATCCAAGATATTTTTACTATCCTATACTACATTTCTTCCCGAGCGCTTGGACAGATTTAGATACGCTTTAGAAATCGAAGGTATAATATCAATAATTCATCAACAAAATAAGCTTTAAAAAACATCCAAAACCGAAAGCGGAAGTTAGGCATGTTTTTTTTCGGAAATCGTATTTTTTAAATATTAAAACGAAATCTGATAGGCGGTCTTACTGCAAAACGAACATTTTTACTTATTGGTAAAAACCGAGTTGACAAATCGCAATCAAATTTGGTGTTCTAGCACCTCTAGGGGGATATAATAGTACCAAGGGTATTAGTATGAACGGGAATTTTTAAATGCATAAAAACTAGAAAATAAAAGTTCTAAATGGCATGGATATGGTCAAGAACTATATACATTATTAGTAGTATAGTGTTTGCTATGGCCCAAACATTTAAAATAAATTGTAAATATTGACATTTAATGCATGGCTAATCCTAATCTTTATCAGTCACCTATTGTTGCAAATACAGAGTGAGCATAAAAGGCCAAGAACCACGTAACATAGGCAACCCATTGTACAGAAGTAGCTACCCTGCTCCAGGAAACTAAAACTGACAGTTGTAGCAATTACCATTGGCGTAGCACGTACAAATTAGGGCATAGAAAACATAGATTTTCAAGCCCGAGTTTTTGGAGGGCGCAGAAGAAAGGCACAGCACGTCTGTTTCTACGGTTCTTTCTAATAATTGCACATTTTGTACGATGTTCAGCCGTATACAGGGTCGCTATTAAAGATGGAACCAAAGCTCTCCTGCTAAAACGGTGAGATATAGATATGAAAATTGAAAGGCTTCCATTTGAAATTATTTCACATATTTTGAGCTTAAAAAAAATTTTTTTTGACACATGATTTTTGAGCGCGGCCGTCATCTTGAATTTTTTTAAATGGCAACATGGGGTTTGTGATACATCATTAGAAAGCTTATTTTTTCTTTTTCTTATTACCTTAATCATGTATGGTGTTAAAGTAGAAAATAATGCAGAAAAATTAGAAAAAACAGAATAGAATTCACAACATATGTTTTAGATGGGACAGTATTTAGAGAAGTTAATTTTTTTTCTCTTACCAAATTTTTGGTATCATTTTCCAAAAAATCATAATATCGGTTTTTTCCCATGTTAAAGTAGAAAATAATGCAGAAAAATTAGAAAAAACAGAATAGAATTCACAACATATGTTTTAGATGGGACAGTATTTAGAGAAGTTAATTTTTTTTCTCTTACCAAATTTTTGGTATCATTTTCCAAAAAATCATAATATCGGTTTCTTCCCATAAAAACACTGTAAGACGGCAATAGGTGATCAGTAACTTGGTAGTTATAGTTTAATTTGTTTTGACTGTATGTTACGTCTTTTTCGTTGCACGACCGGTATCTGTAGGTACGACGCGACTTGTTGCATTTGCGCTTTGCGAAGTATTTTTTACTGCCACTGTGGATGAAGGACAAATTTGATTTTCGTGTTTAAAAAAAGTTTCTAGGGAAACTACTCTACTCTTTCTATTTATTTTGTTTTTTATGGGGGCTTAAGGGGGGCTATATAAGTTTTGCTATTTCAACAAAAACTAGTAAGACCCCAGCGCACAATGCACTGACAGACCCGCGTTGGCCGACCCGTCTAAATGCGTCACGTGATGCATTCGTTCCAATAATGAGACGCGGCGGTTTTGTAGATGGCGCCCCAAGTGACACGCGCGTCTAGCCGACCTTCATATATATTATAAATTAAAATAATTATTATAGAACAATCGACGTAGAATAAAAATATAAAAATGTTTCATGTTCCCTCTGAGGATAGAGACCTTTCATTGAAAAAAAAAAAGGTCCATATTGGTGAAGCGGTAGCCGCTGGAGGAACCGGAAAAGAAAACCCTTTGAGCTTTTATATATTTATGGATGTATAAGTGGATACAACACATATGCCGGTAGCTGACAGCAATTGTATGAATAATAAACTCCTACCAAAAACATGAGGGTACATGAGCACCTGCTCGAGCACCTCTGAGAGCTTAGTTAGAAGTGCTACGCACCCCTGAAGAAAACCGCATTTAAATTATACTTAATAATTGTTGAAATGTATAGAAATTCAGAATTCTTCTAATTGGTAAAGTTAAATAGTCTACTTATATTTATTTGTCACATAATTGATTACGCCGAATATTGTTTTGAGTCAACATTTACGAATATTCGGCGTTTTGTGCACTAAATGAAAATATTACTAAATAGCAAATATTTCGTAAAATTTGATGGTATAATTAAAGTTAAAATACATTGTGTCAATGTTATAATTTTGGTTAGCTTACGCAGTGATTGCCAGATCTAATGTGAAGCGGCCATTACGGCCCATCTCTTTAGTTTAACGTAGCGGCACCTAGCGTGAGTCTTATCCGCCACGTCCCTCTTCGGGCCGGATGGAGATACGCTCAATCAACGCGCCTGCTCAAATTAACAACGGTTCAACGAAAACAAGCTACCAGTCTTGACATCAAGCTGTGAGCCCTAAGTCCCCACTGGTCGGGAGAGATTACCCAAATCTCTACTGATTTTGCAGATCAGTGCCCGAGCTGAAAACGCAGCTCACCCGTCGAACCGCACCAAGACTGCCCCACCACGAGTCCTACATCGTGCCCAAGACTAGGGCTGCTATTCCCCCGCGGTCTCGGACTTGGTTGTCGTGGTACCAGTCAAAAAAGTTACTGGTTGGATTTTTCGGAGTAAGCACGTGCCGAAAGCAGAGCTACCACTGCCAGTTTAGGCGACTCGCAATTCCAATACTGGTAGACAACGCACCGGTCTGATTATGACGGGTACCTTAACAGCGTCCGGTGTACCTAAGCACGAACCCTCTGAATCGACACTTTGATAGTGGATGTGAACAGACAAAGTGCACCTCACCTCTAGAGCTTAAGTTCCTAATGCCAGCCGCCGCTCCACTCCTTCCTAGAGCTCACTTCGCCTGTCTAAATCGTTGGCCTCTAACCACCCAGTATATCGTCTAAGCAAATTTATAACTTGTAGGGTTTACCTCGACGACGTAGTGAGTGGAACGCAAGCAAATTTATAGCCACAGCCAGGGAGCGGAGATTCCGTTACACAGGACGCGCTGGGTACCCATAGTAAGGGTGAGGGTCCTTGGCCGTCCCGCCCAAGCAGCAGTTATTACCAGTAAGTATTCGACACTTGGCCCGGCAGGCGCGTAACTACGGATGGACCAGGGTGGGCCCGGGCTTACCCACAATAATATTGGCTTACTCACTGGTCCACTCTGCTTACAAACTGGCTACATGATCTTTTTAATTTTGTGGGTTATAATGACAGGGCTACGATTTGGTTAGAGTCCTAGTATGCTAATTTCTTTGTGACGTCTCCTATGAATTCTTGAAAATTGAAAATGTATCCTCTTTTACGAAATACACGATGAAACATTCCTGTTTAAGCTAACTTGCCATGTCTTACATAAAAGTTGACTTTAATCACACGCTGCACCATTCGGTTTGGGCGAGAAACGCATTATCAGTTATCATAATTGCTAAAGTCGATATCAAAATTCTGGTAGAAAATATGATAGGTGACAATTTTTGTAGTATGCTTTTATTCATAAAACTGTTAATAAAAAATTAAACACACAATATTACAATTTATTTTCGGCTTAGACCGCGTCGTTATTTGGGAACTACACCCAGCATAATCAGCTAAGGACCGACCTGTAGCTTGTCTGACTTTACAAGCATTTGCTCTAGAAGTTTGAGCAATATTTGTTCGTAGGCTCTGCTTGCCTAAACAGGGCCGAGTGCTTAGCTTATTTAAACCTTGGGGCGGACAAGGATTTGATCTTAATGTATTTTGTTTGCCTGTTAGCTGTTTGTGAACCCATACAAACTAACGTTTCGCAAGACATTGCAGCTTGCATCTTCAGAGTGAATAAAACACTGAATTCAAATCCGGGAAGCGGAGGTATTTCAACCTCGTTGAGCCAGTCTGGCAGAACGGCGGAGTTCTGGTTGGCTGTCACCGTTGGGCAAAGACGGATCCGGTGGAGCGTGATCGTGAGATCGATGATGCTTGGAGTCCTCAGAGGATAAACTACCAGAGTCCAAGCTCTACTGAGTCTAAAACCATTCTCCCTGTTTATGTTGTTAGGTTGTTTCTCAATTTCAATTGCTTCACGTATGATACGAGGGAAGGAATGAGGTACTCTGGCGAGTACCCGAGCATTGTCAAAGTCCATCTTATGCCCAGTTAAACCAGTATGTTCAGCCACCGCCGATTTTGTGATTCGTTTGTGTTTGCAATCACCTTTGTGCTCTCGCAATCTTAACTCAATGGAACGACCAGTTTGTCCGATGTAGTTTGAACCACAAGAGCAAGGGATGTTGTAGATCCCGGCTGATTTTAAATTTGATATTTGATCCTTTGCGGATCTGAAACCGTTTCCTAAAGTTTCATTAGTCCTAAAGACTGCCTTATGCTGTACCTTCTAAGAACATGCCCAATCTTATCAGTAATGCCTTTACTGTAAGGTAGAAAAGCTAAGTCTTCTGGAGGTGCCAGTTCCGCCGTAGCCTTGGGCTGTTCCGCATTGCGGATTGCTCTTTGAATTTCTGTGGCTGTATAACCGTATTGTTGTAACGACATCAAGAGGTGAGTTTTCTCTTGTTGTAGGTGTTCTGCATCCGATATTCGGACTGCTCTGGTTGTTAGAGTTTTTAGCACAGTTGCTTTCTGCATCGGGTGCATTTAAATACCTGTCTGTATGTTTTCTTTCTGTAAACTGCGTGCCCCAAGCTATCATATGGTTTACGTGTGACATGTACGTCTAAGAATGGAATACTGCCATTTTCCTCTACTTCCATTGTGAATTGGATATTATTATGAATTGAGTGTAGGGGTACTAGAAATTGTTCTAGTGTTTGGAGTTCGTGAGACCAAACGACGAAAGTATCGCCTACATATCTTAACCAGGATTTAGGTTTAAAATCAGTTGCTGCCAAAGCTTTGGTTTCAAAGTCCTCCATGTATATGTTTGCAATAACAGGTGATAGCGGTGAACCCATAGCCGCTCCTTCAACCTGTTCATACAAGTTGCCATTCCAACTAAAAAAGGTGTTTTTCAAATATATTTCGGCTAATTGGTTTATATCTGTGGGTAGTTTATCTCTTAGGATTTCCAGCACACCATCTACCGGTACTTTTGTGAAAAGAGAGACAACGTCGAAACTGCCTAAATTGTCTCTTTCACACAGCCGTAAACTTTTGATCTTGTTGACAAAGTCACAGGAATCCCTTATGTACGATTCTGTATTGCCACTAAGTGGACGAAGCTTAGTGGCTAAGCATCTTGCTAAAGCATGTGTAGTAGAATTGATAGCACTCACAATAGGTCTTAGTGGAACTCCCACCTTGTGTATTGAAAGTCTCAAAGAATATAAATTAAACATGACATACGTTATCAATTTTTCATAACGCTGTATAGTAGCTATTCAAAATCTCATGGAGTTTTTGTACATACTGCGCGGTTATAAAATATTTTTTCAGAAACATTAAAAATGGAAAAATTGTTTCGCATCAGCCAAGTAAATGATGAATTTAACGCGACACACGAAAATCGTCGGATAACGATAGAAAAATAATACATTGGAGCGTATTAGGGATAACTTTGTACTAACGTAAATTACGTTGGTTCCTTTAAAGAGACGGCCCACCTACTTTTTCGTTGGCCCAGCAGTGGCCAACCCTACCAAAAGATTCTAGTTAAGTGCCTGCTTGGCCGAATAATTGGCTCGAGTTGAATAATATTTGGTATTTAGCCGAAGTTGACCTAATATCTTGGATTTGACTAAATAATGAATTTGGCCGAGTATTCGGTTATTCGGAATATTGACTAAATAATTTTGCCCAAATCACGATTCGGTAGATCGTTAATAATAAATAACAGTTTCAATGAAGTGGCATACATTTTTATAAGTCGCGCACTTATTTACTAAAATAAGTCCAGCGTAAGAATTAGGCACTTCAGCATTTCTCAAGAAAATACCTGAGTACTCCTGAGAATTTATAAAAGTCGGCGCCTATGTATGAGTACGTCTCTGCTTTTGAGTATTCATCTTTTCTACTAAGTGTTTCTATTTTTTTTTAAATTAACTTATCAATCCGTAATATCTCACCTTCCGCGAATATACGTAATTTACATAGATAGTTTGATCCTAAGGCCTAAATCGAAAAGTACGGCGGGTCAAAACCTTTTAAATGGTCTTATTAACAACTGTGCCAAAAGGCTTGCTTCTATCATCAAAAGCGGTTTTCTATGGGATTTTAGGTAAAGTGCTTCCACTATTTTAAATTTCGACAATTTAGATATAATTGGAACATAATGCTTTTATAAAATAAAAAGCAATTTTGTTGTTGGGCAATTTTAAATCTGAAAACTTATATGTATAATACTGGAAGTGTGCGTTATACTAGAAATATGTATTCCGTAATGAACCATACGAAATGCACTCACTTAATGTGTAATTGTTGTAAATAATAAATATATGATAATGATTTACAGAAACTTGAATGTAAATTTAATGATTTTATGTTTTAGTAGCACCATTAAAGATATTAAGTTTCTTTCAAATTTTGAATATTACGACAACTATTGGCAACGTCGGTGGATGTTTCTGGCTGGTTTGGTATACTCATTAAAAGTTTCTACACGTCACTCTAAACAACATCGCCGATGGAAGAATGCCATGTAGGCTGCGATACAGGAAGTAAGACGTGCGACAACGCAACCTCGTGCATATACGTTAGCGAAAATGGCTGACCAATATGATGTTCCAATTGCAGAACGAAAAAAGTTGGAAGCCAGGGCAAGAAGAAGGGCAGTGTTACGAGAAGAATTTTTTAAACAAGCGACTGATCCACATCGACATGCAACTGGCGAAGGGGGTGCTGTGGTATGTCTAAAATTTATTTTGTAGAATATTCAAGTTAGCCGTGTTAGGTAATGCGGTGTTGTCAAGTGTAACCGTGTGATAGTGTTTTGCAAAAATGTTTTTAAATGTTCTTTCCCAAAAAAGAACGCGAATGTAAAATTTAAGAAAGAATGATATTTTCTCTGAAATTAGATTTGTTTTGGTCCTGATGAATTATTTACAAAATTCATTAATTATCAACTAGAGTAAAATGAAACCACAATCCTCATCTCGGTCGTATTATCGATTAGGCACTATAGGCACAGTGCCTAGGGCCTTCGAGCTGTTCAAGGGCCTACAAAAATGCTTGAGACATAAAAATAAGGACACCAAAATATAAAAATATGAGAACTGCAAAATCGAAATTATAGATAATAAATGTTTAATTAAATGTCAACAAAATGTAGCATTATGTAAACTAGTTAACTGCAATTCAACTAGACTCCAGTATAAATTAAAAAAAATTAAATCACAGGAATAAAATGAATAATTGTGTGAATAATATTATGATTGTTAATAATAATTTGTGGAAATTGTAACATTTGTACCGTTCTTTTTAGAACCTAGTTTAAATTAATATAGTTTGTTCTTAATTGTTAAATTTAGTATTTATAAAAATATCACTACATTTGAAAATAGTTTGTAGGTAATATTTTAGAGACAAATAAATGCGTTGCTTGTGCAGCAAGTTGCATTTTCTCACTTCCCGAGTTTGCTTATATTTTCCAGAACCCACAGAGTGCTTAGATGAGTTACTTCTATCCAAATAATTTCAAAATCAAAATTATAAAATTCCTTTCAATTTGTTTTTAAAGCCAAAATTATATTGAATGCGGCAAGTGTATAGCGAGCCGTTTTACTTTTTATTCAGAAATTGTAAATATGTGCCAGAATTCCACATATTTGAAATTCAATTTCATATATCTAAAATGATTTTCATCAAGTGAAATAAATTTCAAACTAAGCCTGTCATATTTTTAATCATATTAAAAATATGCCTGTCATATTTTTAATTGAATTAAAAAATATAAGTGGCATATTTTTGTTTGGATTAAAAATATGACAGGAATATTTGTAATCAAATAAAAATAGGGCTGTCATATGTAAAATTGATTTGAAAATATGCCAGTTATATGTAAAATTGAATTAAAAATATACCTGACATAATTTTAACTGAATCAAAAATGTCACATATTTTTAATTCAATTTTACGTAGCATTAATTACCGTCATCTGGTGGTAGCTTCAGTGGTACCACATAAGTTACCATTACAGGTATTTGAGTAGCTTAGTTAGTGTCTAAGCACTTTCGTCGGTTCGATAACGAGTTAGCACATGATCTATCTAATAAATCTTGAACAAATCGAAGTTATTGGCCGAAATAGACCGCCATTTACAAGTTAGTTCAATTCTGGTTTTGAGTTTTCTTGTGTATGATTGTTTCCCCAGGTCAGGTAAGTACCTACCAGTAGGGAAGTTAATACTATACCTTTAAAAAATGATTTAAATGTCCTCTCTAGCCACTTTCAGTTTGTAAAAGGAATTGGCGCGCGAGTCAAGAGTGCGAAACGAGACGTTTCCGCCATTCCCACAGACCTGAAATGTTTTAATTACTTAAGCTACGTAACACCAGATGGCGGCAATTAGTGATATGTAAAATTAAATTAAAAGTATGCCTAACTTTTTAAATTCTATTAAAACTATGTCGGGCATCATTTTAATTCAATTCCACATATGACATGCATATTTCTAAATTAATTAAAAATTTGTTAAGCATATTTTAAATTGAATTAAGAATGTCAGTCATATCTTTAATCCAATTAAAAACATGCCAGTCATATTTTTAGTCGAATTCAAAATATTTCAGTCATATTTATAATTGAACTAAAAATATGACTCATATTTTTAATTCACTTTAATATATGTGTAACTTTATTTTATTATTTACACGAGTGTATCAACATTATGACACGTTATTTAAAATTCGCGAATAAAAAGTAAAACGGCTTACCATACCAGTGAGTGTATTTTAATATGTTTGAACTTAGGTGTGTATTTCAGTAACAACAGTGTAAAAAAGTCGGCCATCTTTATGCAACTTTATTTTAATGTGTACAAATTAACCTTGAAGTTTGTGGAAACTATTTGAGCATTTAAAAAAACGCTTAAACCTTCATGGCAACTCGTTTTTTCAAAAATATTAAGTTATATCGAAAACTGTCATACTTCCGACAAGAGTACCTTTTTTGTGTATTTTGGCATTGAGAAGAAAGTTGTATAAACAAAACTTCAGAAGAAAATATTACGTGACTCCCATATGACACACCTCTCTGGTGCACTTATTCAAACAAAAACTAGTAGAAGTACTAAGCTAGTAAATGAGTATTGCTCAGATATAAATCTTCAAAGTTTTGCAGTTAATAGATACTTTCCGAAAAATTGTAACAATCATACTTGAAAAGATTGTTGAATTCAACGCCTTTTATAGCGTCGCGCTGATTATCTAGATTTTTGACCTAACACTGCCATCGCTCTATTTTTCGGTTAGGGGTACACGGTGTAAGTTAATACACTTATTTTAGATACATCCTGTATAACGTGAGTTGGTTTAAATGTGATGCTGTACTGCTATTATATCCACCCAATAAATCAAATAAAAGTATCTAGATTTACTTCTAATTTGATTTGGAAATTATTCTTTCATAGACTTTCATGGGGGAGACGTTTCAGTTGCATTTATATCAGCTGATTTGTAACATTTCACGTTTTTTCACAGTTTCTCAATATTTATTAAAAAATTTAATTTTGCAGAGTAATGTTTATTATTTTGAAATTTCTATTTGTCAAATTCTTTATTATGTAAACATGACTCAATGAAGATTTAGTTATTTATGTAAATATAATATTTTGTGTATTTTAAAACTTTTTTTGACAAAACATAGTACAAACACAATATTTAGCTCCCATAAAATAAAACAGATAATTAGGGCGGATTTATACTTTAACAATCAACTAACCACTAATAATTAACAACTAACAAACGGAGAAAATAAGCATACATAATTAAATTTCAGCATTTATACAGATTTACTAACAACTAATAATTAACAACTAACAACTAAAATATGGTTAATTTTTATATTTTGCATAATTGTTATTGTCAATTGTTAGTGAATGTTGGAGATTTCGATTGTAAATATTTACTTCTTCTACTTTTTTCTTACAGTAAAGCTTTGTATTTTGTCAGGTTAGTTGTTAATTGCAAGTTCTTAGTTGTTAGTTAAAGTATAAATCCGCTCTTAGAAATTAAAATAAAATAGTAAAAAAAAGACGGTGTGCGGGATTTGAACTGCTGCACTTTCGGTACCGTTGTTGTGTCGTGCAACGCCCGTTAGTTAACTGCGCTATGAAGAGACGCATGCGGGGAAACGCAATTTCGGGGTTATAAGCCGAACTTGTTTATTGCAATCGTAAATTAATTCTTTTAAGCCGTAACTAAACGGCAAGCTTACTAAAATTTCTAACGAGTAATACAAAGTATGCGTTCTTTGTCGTTATAACGTCCAAAATTTACGGGAGCATTTCAGGAAGATATACGAGATTTTCAGTTGTCCCATGTTATCTATGTTCGGATAGTCCTGGGACACATTCTATAATCTTTTTGCATGTTCACATTGGAATATTTCTCATATGAGCTGAAGCTTAGTGTAAAAACACATGAGTTTTGGTAAAATAGAACAGCACCTATTTTGTCATAAGTTTTGTCACGTTTTTCAACATGGCGTCTTATTTAATGTCAATTTAAATGACTGGAACTGTTGTACCGACAATTATTTCCATAATTTACGATAAATACGAATACAGCATTGCAGTTGCTGTATAGTTGTTATTTTAACACTGTGCCCACTGGGCACTTTATAGACATCATTTTTTACTTTGCCCCACAAAAAGAAGTCTAGCGAAGTCAAATCGGGACTACGGGCAGGCCAAGGATGCAATGCACCTCGTCCAATTACGCGTCGCTCAAAACGTTGGTTAAGATAATTTCTCACATCCCTATGAAAATTCGGAGGTGCACCATCATTTAAAAACCACATGCTATTCCGTACGTTTTGAGGAACTGTTTGGAGGAGAGCCGGTAGTTCATTAATTAAGAAATTTAAACACATTTCACCATCTAAATTTCCATTAAAGAAATGTGGACCTATTACAAAATCGCCAATAATACCGCATCACACATTAAGAGAAAAAATTCTCTGAAAATGAGTTATCCTGATCCAGCGGGGATTGTCCTGGGCGTAATAGTGGCAGTTATGTCAATTAACCATGCCGTTGTTTGAAAACCTCACTTCATCGCAGAATAATACCATACTTAAAAATTCCGTATTGCCGTTTAATTGCCGTCTAAGAAATTGTTAATACTGAACACGATGCTCATGTTCCCTATCTTCAAGATGGTGTATGGTATAAACATGGTAGGGGTGAAATTTGTTCGCCTTAAGAATATTGAAAACAGAACCTTTGCTAATGTTTAAGGCATTTGCAATCGCTCTTTGACTTGTATGGGGATTATCCGTAACCATTTCAATTATAGCTACTTCGTTATGTTCAACCGTAACTTGCCGTGCCCTTACTTTTGGTTTTGAAAATTGCCCATACTCTTGTAAATTCAGAAGAAGCATTCTAAATGTTTTGTCTGTTGGAATTCGTCTACCTGGAAAGCGTTGCGCATAGAAAGTACTGGCAGCACTCGCATTTTTTCGACATCCACCCAGAATTAGAAGCATGTCCACTTTGTTAGCGTTGGAATACATTTTGCACCAAAGATTAGTGATCGATAATCTTTGTTTTGCACCGTTCAAGTAATGTGGCTTAACGAATTTGATAAGTAAACTGTCAAGTTAATGCAAACATGATTGCCCTGATCTTAATTATAGAAATATTTTGTTTTAAATTAATAGTCGGCAGTGACTTGTATTCTGTGTTGCCTATTTAAAAAAACTTAGGCTCGGAAGTTTAAAATGGGCACTCTGTATCATCAATAAACACACTGTGTATTGCATTTACCAGCGGCCGCGGGCCAGCGGGTGGTCTAGTGGTTAAAGTCCCAGGCTTTGAAACTAGATTCTCAACGGCAGTAGGTTCGTGTCCTCTGCTCATCGGAAATTTTTCTGAATAAGTTAAATCCGGCGTGACCATAGATGGTGTGTATGTTGGGTTGCATGTCTTCCAGGGGTGGCGTGCATGTTAGACCGGTGAAAGAGCGCTGAGCCCGGGCAAGGGGGTGGGATGGGAATCATGGAGTCGTGCTCACGCACGGCCTCATCCCTTAAAAAAAACGCAGAGTGACAAATGTTTAGCATGAGTAAATGGTTTTGATATTACTTAATAAAAATAATCAATTAATGATCAAAGTTATTGCAAAATGGGCAATAAACAAGTATATAATTTTATTTACATAGTTGAACGTTTCTACAATACAGTAACTTTTGTCAAGTATAACGTTTTCGAAAATATTGAAAATATAAGGTTTTATTTTTAAATTAGTGACGTAGTGTAAACTCCTAGTTTTTTATTCCAAATAAAAAATCTTAGGCGCGTTTAGTCTAAAAATACAAGTTCAAAAATTGTTAAAATAGATAAAATATTTGGACACAGATACAGATAAGTTCTATTATCTAAAGCAGTCCTCAGCTCTTTTACCACTGCTTTGGTTTAGAATTTGAAAGCAATTAGCTATTCAGTTTTTTTGCTTTAGCAAAAGTGGGAAAAATGCAACTTACATAGTTACATACATTTTTTGAGGTTTGATTTCAACAGTAACAACGCAATCCAATGTTCTAAGTATCAAATTTTATTATTTATAAAGTACAAAAAAAATTATATAAACTAGTGAGATGTAGTGATTAAAAAAAAATGTTTTTAAACTTCGGGGTAGAGAGCATAAGTGGATATACCACAATGGTTTGTGACGTTTCTTGCAATTTTGCCAAAACCATTTTCGCCCCAAGTCGGACCATAGGAGTTTTTGATTAACCAATATTTTTGGCCCTTGTCATCAGTACCAAAACCAATTACAAGTACTGCGTGATTTAATTTGTCAATTGAAGAGCTGCATGTTGGTTCGTAATAGACTCCACCGCCGTACAATTGGAAGGACCGAGCATGGGCATCGATTCCGACACAAACAGGTCCTTTTGTTGACACAGCTTCTTCTAAACCTTTGTCATCGCCTTCATCAAGAAGTACGTAGCCTATAATAAACGAGTATGAATAATTATGTACCATCTATATTTATTAATGTCTTTGTTAAGTAATTTATTATATAGTTTAAGTAAATTAAATAGTACCAACTTTTAACAGTTCCTAAAGAAGCATCACGATTAAATTTGCATTCGCCTCCTTGCTTTTCCTGATAAGGGTATGTACTTTCGGTGTTAATTCCGTTGTCTTTTACGAAATCGAATGATGGGTCAACGGCTCCACTAGTACAACCGTAATTTTCGTAAGGCTTCGCTGCGGAACAGTCCATAATATTTTGGGGACTGAGTGGTTCAAGTTTGCCAGTTTTTCTGAAGAGGTGTCCTTCAAGTGCTGCCGCCTGTAAAATTAGAATTTCTTGACGTATGTTGTACATATACATACATCTAATTAATTACAAAAATGGGAATCGAAACTAAAAACGTTACTGACTATGAGATTGATAAAATGAAGGAAGACAAACTTACAGCAGTAAATGCGTAGCAGGAAGCGCATTGTCCCTGGGACCTTACGGGTGTAACTGCACCTTTTTCACGCCAGTCGACGTTCTTTGGAACCGCAGCAGCTGCGTCATGTGTAAATTTCTCTCCGTGACTTTTTGATCTATCGAGTAGTAACCCGTTGAAGAGCTTATTGAATTCAGAAGGCACTAAATCCGCCAACTCATTGATCTTTAGTGTATATGGGAGATCGGTGATTTTGTTAAAATCAAGAATACTTTTTTGATTATCTGAGAATATTCCTAGACGTTTCTTCTCTTCTTCTGGGCTGCCGTAATCTTTTTTAAATGTGTTCTGTGAATAAAAATGTTGTTTTCTGTATAATACAAAATAGAAGAGTATATGCTAAATAAACTTAATGTATAACACATATGATTATATTAAAACACAGTACCTTAAAATCTCCAAATTGTTGCGTGAAAAGACCTGCAGCCTTTGATAAAGGATCCGTTAATGTGGACAATGGTCCACCTCCTCCACCTTTACCACCTCCCAAGGGATTAGGAACACCGAATCCAAACTGTCCTGCAGCGACAGCTAATAGTGCTGCAAAAGTTAGCAGTCCAATGGTTTTCTAAAAACAAAGAAAAGTCTCTCATTAAATTTCAAAATGTGAATATTGCAATATAGACTAAATGTTTGTTAAAAACACACGTTATGTAATACTCGTTAATGGTATAACATTTGTTCCACATCAACAACAACCATGTGTTGGTCATGGTCATTAATTGACACCGTTTCCTAAATTTATTGTTGGCATAAAATTAAGAGGAACTAGTTTTTAGAATTGAAATCATGTGTTGCCAATATCTGATAGAGAAAAAGAAACTTCTTCTATAATATTGTTGTTTCAAATTATTATTATTATTATTATAAATTGTGTTTTTGTTTGTATAACGAACATAGAAAATTATAAAGTGTTTCCACTACATTCCAGATTAATTCTAAAGCCTCGGGCAGCAATTATCGTCAATTTTGTAATAATTTGCATATTAATTTAAATTGTCAGATGCAAAAACCGTTCTTTACGAAATAATAAACAATTTTAATGCTAATACAATTAAGGCTTGTAAGAAATTATCGAATTGTAAACAGTTTTGTACCTTGTGAGTAATAACAAAAATGAGTTATTGTTTGTTTCTTAAATTTTCTGCTAAAGTTATCGTTTAAGGAAATGTATAATAGAAATTATATATTATTGAATTGGAATCACTTGTATTAACCTACTAAGGCGTTTGTTCACTTATGGTTTTAAGGGTTCTTAAAGTAAAACCTCTTCTGTTTCTTAGATAACTCAAAATATTCTAACTTTTCGGCGAAACTCTCATTAATAAACAATAAGAAGTCAAAAATGGGTATTGACACATTTTATTTTAAATAGCTTAGGAACTAAGTATAGATAAATAGATATGTTTCTTACCATCATCTTGCCGGTAGAGGTTCTGAAGGTGAAATCCAAGTGTACTTAATTTGTTTCTTTTATATGCTCGCTTGTCCATGGTGTTTTCTTGTAAATCAAGTTATAGTAGTTCCCCCCTTCAGCTCAGCATGTATGACATAATTCTTATACAGCGTCTGTTTTTCTTATTAAATGGAAAACCTCGCAATTAAAATTATTATCGTAAACATATTCATAAAACACTTATTCATATCTAGTTTATTAGTGTAAAAAAATTAGTTAAAACTTGGTTTACAACTCTCGTAAAACGTCGTTAAATCTTTCAAAACAAAAACCAATAATCCTTGAGAAACTTTCCAAAAAAGATGTTTTTAAAACTGCAAAAGAAGTGTAAAATACATCTTTATGTGTACCTATATTTTTGCAAATGATTTAAACGAAATCGTATTGCATAAATTGCAATGAACTTCCTTTATTACTTTTTAATTTCGTTAAAGTTTGCATGGCGAAGGACAAAAGCTAACAACAACATATAATTAGCTATAGGTATTTTACCTTTTGCGGTGTAAGAGATAAACATTTTCATCGGATAAATACGTGTACCGTTTCTCTTCTAGACCGAGACGTCACGTGAAAAAAACCCTTGTGATAGAGTACCAAAGGTTTGATTTTGAGAATAGGCAGTACTTACAATAGCAGAAACAGATCTGCCCGTCTGCCGTTCGGAACCGGTCGCTTTAATTAGCAACAAATAATTTCGAAAAAAAAAATGCCTTAAAAGTACAAAAAAACACCAATAATTTTAAGAACTGCTGCGGTAGGGGGTAGCGTTTTTAAAGGAGACGCCGCCGCTGCGCGCCGGCCAAAATTTCAGAAAATCAGTGGGAACCGCGTGGTAAGGTATACCAGCGCCAAATTTGGCGAAAATGTAACTCCTTTTATGTACATTTTTCTTCTTCCTCTTGTTATAGGCCAATGGCCTGTTTAATACCCGCAACTAGTGCGGGTTCTGTGAGCCCTCTTCGCCCTATGCCGGGTAGGAGGCTAGCCTTACCCGTCGAAAGGGGAAGAAGTTCCACTAAATGGTTTAAGATTGTGAAAGATGTACATTCGATTTATGAAAACAATTTTAGCAGACGGTCAGAATGCAGAGGCAGACGCTATTGAAATTATTATAATTACCGGGATGATATTTTTGATTAAATACGCGTGTAAAATTTAAACTGTTGTAGAGATCACGGGTAATATTGTATATCGACTTTCGACAGCGCCTAACAGGTAGACCACCCTCTTAATATGTTATAAACAAAATAATTATTAACTTCACCAGCTTTTTATTTTAGCCTTATACGTATTTCGACATGTTGACATGACATTTTCCGGCTGCAAGAATAAACGCAAACAGTTGTTGTTGCTACAGGAACAAAAGAACTTGACACTTGATCTTGGTTATCTGTGTCCGCAGATTACTTGATTTCTTATTATAAAACGTCGAATAATGTGAACTTTAAGAAATTGATTCGTTCATTGATTAAAGGCACAGTTTTGAAATGTTTGTAAATTTCAAATACTTCCAGTTGTAATTTACGTTTATCATCACAAAAGTGTAAACATTTTATAGTGTTATTAGACGTCTATAAATAATTGTGTTCAAATAAATGTTCACGGGATTGGATTTATGTGGGTGTTTATATTTGTAAAAACGTATAATGTGTTTCTTGTACCTTATATCAAAATTTCTAATTGTTTGTCCTATATAAACCGAATTACAGTGTAAGCAAGTTAATTTGTAAATGCCTGATTTTAGCAAATTATCTTTTTCTGTTTTCATTAGACAGAACGTTTAAATTTTTTATGATTGTTGTAATATTACTCGACATTTATTCATTTTGTTTATAATTTTAGCAATTTTCTCTGCTTTATTTCCAAAATATGGAATCAAACCGTTTGTAATATAACATCGAATGATTTATTTCGAAAAAAATTATGAGATGCTAATTTATAATCATTCTCTTTAATTAACATATCAATAAGTTGAGTATTGTAGCCATTACCATATGCATTGTTTTAATCTCTGAATTTTTTTATTCTAAGGTTATAGATCTTCACTCTGCCAATTTTGTTGTTTCATGATGACAATCCTGTGGTATTGTATATAATGTCGGTTTATGTAGGTTTTATATAAAGTCAATGTAGGTTTTGTAAATATAGTAGCAATTCAAGTTTATTATTTGAATTAATTTTTATGTTTAAATCTAAAAAGTTAATAGACTTATTTTGTTCAGTTTCTAGTGTAAATTTAATGTTTGGGTACAAGCTGTTAATAAAAATTCATTAATTAATTCAAATTAACTCTCAAAACATGCTAAAATGTCATCAACGGCACGAAACCAAACTATAACTGGTTTGGTTCAAGTATGTGATCTAGATTTTGCATAAATGTGGTGCCTAGCTAATAGAGGTGAAATTGAATTTTCCATGGGTAAACCATCCTTTTCGAGATAAATTTTATTATTAAAAGCAAACTAATTTTAATTGATGGAAGGTTTAAATAATTGAATCAACTCAGTTGGATTGCAAAATTATTATAATAGTACTATTAAAATATCAAATTTTTGACCGATTTGACAACTCTTTTTTGAATAAGCAGGCGTTTTAAATTATCAGAATATTGTAGCGTCTACATTTTCTCACGCACGCACACATACGCATACGCACACATCCACGCACGCACGTACAGGGGTGCCTATTTTTTTCTCTTCTTTAACGCGTTGCGTTGTTAGGTTTCACTTATGAATACTTTAATTAGCAGTAGATGATTTCCTTCAAACTACCTAAATACAGGGTGTGTATAAATTGACGAAAGAACTACACGTGGCGATGTTGGTCATAAAATTCTGAGTCGAAAATTTTAATACCAAAATATTGTACCATGCTTCCTGGTTATGCACGGGATCTTCAAAGTTTGAAAATGAAGTTTTTTAATAAGTGTTTTAATTCATTATCTGTTGACAGAAAGAGCTGCAAATTAGAAGAAATGAGAATTGTAATAAATATTTTTTCATAGATGTTGTTTTTCAGCCCCAAAAGCGTGTTTTAAACATTTCTTCGTTAACTTATTATATTTAAAAAATACATATGGCAGCATTGTAAAACAATAATTATTCAAGAGTGATGCGACTCTAAATTACTTCTGTCTTGATAACGTCAAAGTTTGACAAGTGTCAAAATTTGTAATTGGACTTGCTTTTTCTATCATCGTTGCTTTTCTCGTAGTTATTAGTATTAATTATTATTGTTTTCGTTTTCTTCTTTCGTTCACTAACAATGGATTTTACATTCAATGATTATGCTGATATGTACATGGTATTTGGTTTCTGTAATGGAAATGGCGACATGGCAGAACGTTATACCACAAATGTTACAACTGTGTTTGCAAACAGACGGTTTTCAGTTCGAACAATTACCTTAACATTGTTCCAACATTCACGGAGTATTACGATGTAACGGACATCCTTAGTTACCGTGCATTATAACAAATGTGGATCCAATGTTGTCAAATGTACGTTGCTTTAAAATGGTTCCCGAGGACAGAGGATCCATTGTCCAACATTTTGGTATTAAGATTTTCGACTCAGAATTTTATGAAACATCGCCACGTGTAGTTCTTTCTCCAATTTATACACACCCTGTATATGAGTCGGTTATTGATTTTATTATTCTTAATTCGTGGAAGTCTTGTTTTAGGAAGACCTGGTTAATAATTTTAATTCGAGTTACAAACGTTAAAATTTAATATAATTAGTTTCAAATAAAGAAAGCCGGTTAAATTTATTCAGAGAACCTGGTTTATTAACAATAAAAGACAATTTATATCATTTTGAGAAAAAAGCGTTGCTTATTATACAAATTGGTTCTGATACGAGGCCTGATCAAAAACTTTGCAAAAATCAATTTCGTGTTTTTGTATAGTTTGTTTTCATTAATCTTTCACCGAAGGTATGATATGAAAAAAACGTAATTGCTTTCAAGTAGGCTCCTAGTGATTGAGTACATTAGTTTAATATTCGCTAGGAGTATAGTCAGAACTACACCCGTCGAAATAGCTCCGCCAGAGTATACAGGGTGTCGTAAAAAAGGGCCATAATTTATTTAATACTTCTCGGACCTAAAAATAAGACGAAATGTTTAAATAAACATGGTCCATAAAATGCATTATTGTAGAGATGCGAACCTTGAAACGTAAGCTTAAAACTTGTATTTGTTAACATAAAAAAATGCTGTTGAAAATGAATTTTTGCATGGAATCATGTTTATCAAATGTTTATGTTACTCACTAGTTTTTGTTTGAAAACTTTCTTCGGGTATTGCACAAGTGAGGTACGCTGGTAAAGTAGTCGCGAAACAACCCGAGTTGCATTAATATACAAACCATAGTTGTCAAGTTGCGACATGCCGAACAAACAAACAAACAATTTTAAGTTAACACAGGAAAAGTGATACTTTACACTATTTATAATATACATATGCCACACACGCACAACATTATAACATACAAACAAACACATGTATGAATGACATTGAATGAATGTGCATGAAGGGTGGCATAAGCTGTAGGAGGGTAGTGGTTTCAAGGTCAATTGGCCCCCTACATCCTATTTTACAGTGAAGGGCCAACCCAGAACAAAACACATCTACACCGAAAGGTAGAAGAGGACCGATTGTTGATGATTAAAGTGCGGATTTCAAGCATTTTGCTTATGCACCATTATTGTAACCAAATGAAATCCGTTTGTATCTCCACGATTCATAAAATATGTAATCATTTCAGGCCACCTTTATTTTGCTTATTTTACTTATTTTTCTTCTTAAACCGCTTATATGCGCTTATTTTAGCTTTTATACAGCTGGTTGGGTGCTTTTTTTAAATAAAGAATTTATCATTTGCAATTTTTAGTTTGGAAAACTCAATGTTAAAACATTAATTAATTTACTATTTTTCGGTTTAAACGACTCGGCGAATAATTTACCAATTGTTTACACCACATTCTACAAATCTTCTGCTAGACCAAACAAACATCCCCCAGAGAAACAAATAGTGCGTTCGGGGAATCACCAAGTTCTATGTACTATCGCAAGCCACCACACTAGTCTATCGCGTTTATTTGTAAAAAGGCTAAAAACTTTGTTTTGTCTTTTTTAAACGTCAGTAATCTGGAGCATTTCAGTGTGTTGTGATTTTTGTGAAAAATTTTAGTTTGAAATTATAAAATGCCTAAAGTGCAGGATAAATCCTTACCGGCAACTTGGCGTAAAGATTTTCCTGAATTGGTTATAACAAAATATTTTGCAGAAGCTGTTTTGTCGTTTTTCCATGATATGCTTCAAATAAATTTTTAATAAAACATGGTTTGAACGGCAAGGAAATCTATATCAAAGTATATTCTGATTTGTTGTTAATTACATTTTTTATTTTTTGTTTTGTATTGAAATATTTGCAACAATACCTTATTCTTATGCAAAACAAATAAACATTTTGAGGTTTCGTATTTTGCTTATTTTGTGATTATTCATTTTTTTTTTGATTTATCAAGCTTATTATAAGCGCTTAATTTCAAAAAATAAATGCAAAAACTCTCTACGACTTGAAAGACGACGAGCGATAGAAATGCGTTGACTTTAAACACAAATCACTAACGATTCAAACGGAGTGCAACTATGCCGATGTGAAAAATCAAACTATTTATATTCAATCCTGATACTTTTTGATCACGCCCCGTATGCTCAGCCTATTCCAAACCTTAAGCCATTTAAGCTACTGCTTCACATGTCGAATTTTTGGGAAAAGCCTTGAAGGTTGATTTTTATAGCTATGATACTGATACATTTCGTAAACGAGTTTAATAATTACGTAAGAGTCGTTCGTGTCTTTCCTTCTGTAATTAAGTATTAGGTTTAATACACTATTTCTGTGTCCTTGAAATAGACCTGAAGATGCAATGCAATATTTAATTTGCATAAGCATATGGTAAAATTAAAAAATTTCGTTATCATCTTTTCGAAATTAACTCAAATAGGTGCTATTAAATAATTTGCAGATAGTTTTATATTTCCTGGTACACAACACAGCATTTGGATTGGTAAACAATTCTAACTTGAAGCGTTTAATTTTTTACGGAAGTATTCCCCACTCCCACTTCATTAAAGTGCCTTTTGTGTTTGTAATTAGCGGCAGTGTAATTTGTAATTGATTACTGGTCGCCTTGATTACCGGAGGTCGGACTTTATGGGCGAAGAGAAATTCTGATTACATTAATATTCTTATAAATACAGGGTGGCCACTTTTCTGGAAAACAGGGAAAATCGGGAAAAGTCAGGGAACTTAGAATTTTTTAATTTTGGTCAGGGAAATCAGGGAATTGTGTACCAATTTCAACGTAAAGTCAGGGAATTTCACGAAATAGCCACGAAAAATTCTGAAAAATGCAATTATTTTAATATTTTTATTTTTGCCTGCAAAACGAAAATTTTGTTACCCAGGTATATGTTTATAAAATTTATATTTATTTCATTTGGGTTTTCCTTAAAGTTTACATGTTGTATTTTGTTATGCTTGTAGAAAATTTTCCATTTGCTATAAAGTAATTTAAGTTTACTTTGCTAATTTTTATGTTGGGTTACAATTTTTATTATAAAAACAGTTGAAATTGGCTTTTGTACCATAAAAATGAGTCAGGGTAAACTGAAGTTTATCAGTCAGGGAAGTCAGTGAAAAGTCAGGGAATTTGAAAAGCAGTTTTAAGTGGCCACCCTGTAAAAGGCAACATGTTGTCTGGTATATGAATAATTACAATAAAATGAATAGGCGGACGACCTGTGCATTTTTCAAGGTTTCAAATTAACTTTATACAAATGCTATTAATTGCATTGCCATTAATAAAAACATCATCACCAATAGGAATACAAAGAATGAGTGAAGCGCTTCGTCTGGAATTTGTATACTTAAGAAATAGTTACTCATCATGGTTTCAAGAGTATTTCAGTATTAACGCCTTATGCGCCAACAGTGACAAAATTAAATCTGTTTGTAAGATTTTGAATAATGAGACATAGGATTTTACCATGTAAAACTAAACTACTGCAAATATTGGCTGGATTTAAAACTTGAGGGTGGGGGGATTAACTTTCCTAAATATTGCTGCACCTAAATATTAGGTTGCGACTCTTTTATTCGGGTATTGCTCATGATCAGTTTAGCATAAACAGAGATTGTTTATTATCCCCCCTTTATTAAACAAAAGTGCATGAATTTGCAATTTTAAAACATTCATAGAAGGCATCGCAGACAAACTAGCAAACAGTGACACGAACTAAATTATAGCTCATCCGTGGGTCTTTTAGCTTATACAACTTTTAAAAAATCGCGTCACCAGTTTTCGACAATACTTTTTTTAAAAATTCAAATATTTGATACTTTTTCCATTTTACAGTTTTAGTAGTTCCAAAAGTTTTCGTAGGTCGTAACATTGTATATCTCCAGGACATTTCCGGTGTTAAGTTTATGATAACTCGTTTTCGACTAAATAGGCGTTACAACCCAAATTTTGAAAAATTCGTAGAAGGCGTCACATAGAAATTAGCGCATTGGGACACGAATTTACACAATTTACACAATTTTTAAATATTTTTCACTTCATAGCTCTTAGCTTTTTGAACATTTTTGTGGGCAGTAACATTGTGTAACATAGGGCTATTACGATAAAAAAAACTTAAACCCGATGCGTCAGCTTGTTTTTGAGTAATAAGGCGCTAAAGTCAAAATTTTCAGACTAAGAAAACATCTCTAACTTCTGCTTTTGTTTTAGGATTTTTTAAAAGTTTATTTCCCCCAATAAATTTTTAATATACCCTTACATTCCAAAGCTCGGACCATCGGTTTGGAAGTTATGGGGACCACACACCCATCCGCACACAGACATATATTTTTATTTGAAAACCACTGTTTTGGTTTCCTGGAGGTTCAAAATATGTATTTCTGTCAAAATCAAGAATTCGAAAAATTTGCGTGATATCAATACTTCCTACACAATGTTACACGCTACGAAAACTCTTAGAACTACTAAAACTGCGGACTGAAACAAAAATCTAAATTTTGTTTTTTCAAAAACATATTGCTCAAAAACTGGCAACGCGATTTTTTTTAATGGTATGGGCTAATAGAGCAAGGGATAAGCTATATTATAGTTCGTGTCTCAGTCCGCTAATTTCTCCATGAATTTTTGAAAATCTAATATTTATAGATTTTTGTTTAATAAAGGGGTACGATAAAAAATTTCTCTTTAAGCGAAATTGCTCGTGAAGGATAGTACAATAAGATTTCGAACTTAATTTTTAAGTGCGGTAATATTTAGGGAGGTAAATTAAAAATTTGTCCCTTTTACTAAATTTTGGGGCACGAATTTGACCTTCTGTTTTTGGTTTTTATAAATCCTAAGGAATCGTTTCCCAAAAAATTGGTTTCTTGCTCATTAAAAAACTTGCGTGCTAGTGTTTCCTTCCAGTGTGCGGGAAGAATGCTAGTTCCGTTCGCTTGTAGTAGATCGTATATCTTATTTAAAATCTTACAAACATTTTATTTTTTCATTGTTGGCGCTTAAGACGTTAATACTGAAATACTTTCGAAAGCATGATAAGTAACTATTTCTAAAGTATAGGAAAGGTAGGCGAAGTGTTTTGCTCATTTTTAAATTTCGTTTTTGTATTCTACTATGTATGTGTATAAATAACTTAAAAAAAAAGAAAACCGACTTCAAATAAAAACACAAAAGTAACATAAGTTAACTAAAAAGCAAAAAATAAATGTTTTAATGATTCTTTTTCCGTTGGGTTCAGTATAGTTCCAAGGTGGTCCCATTATAATTTCATTGGTATTGGAACTTGAACTTCGAAGATACACCAGGAAACTCCTCAAAATCTATTTTTTAACCGACTTTTTAGTGTTTCCGTATTTCATCTTCCGTTTCAACTAGCCGTCGTTTCCTCATTCGAGAAGCATCCTTACTAGGTCTACCCATCACTTAAAATTGTAAAATAAATAACTTAAAAAAAAAAGAAAACCGACATCAAATAAAAACACAAAAGTAACATAAGTTAACTAAAAAGCAAAAAATAAATGTTTTTTATACAACAGTTTAATACTTATTTGTTGTTCCGTTTAATGTAATTAAGAAATTGTTGTTTATTATATAATTATTAATTGTTTTATAATTTTGAAATCGGTGCCAAGTAAAACATAAAAATTCGAATCTAATTTGTTATTGTAGCAAGGTATATAATTTTTATGTTTTACTTGGCACCGACTTAAAAATTATAAAACAATTAATAATTATATAATAAACATTAATTTCTTAATTACATTAAACGGAACAACAAATAAGTATTAAATTGTTGTATAAAAACATTTATTTTTTGCTTTTTAGTTAACTTATGTTACTTTTGTGTTTTTATTTGATGTCGGTTTTCTTTTTTTTTAAAGTTATTTATTTTACAATTTTAAGTGATGGGTAGACCTAGTAAGGATGCTTCTCGAATGAGGAAACGACGGCTAGTTGAAACGGAAGATGAAATACGGAAACACTAAAAAGTCGGTTAAAAAATAGATTTTGAGGAGTTTCCTGGTGTATCTTCGAAGTTCAAGTTCCAATACCAATGAAATTATAATGGGACCACCTTGGAACTATACTGAACCCAACGGAAAAAGAATCATTAAAATCGGTTCATAAACAAAAAAGTTATGCCCGAACATATATATATATATAAAAAAAACATATATACAGACGAATTGAGAACCTCCTCCTTTTTTTTGAAGTCGGTTAAAAAGATATTATTTTTCATATTATACATTAGTATTCAGATAATAAAAACATTGCGCAGTTCCTTAGTCATAAATATATAAATCGCATTGAGATTTGTTATGAATAATAATTTTATTGTTCTCTGAAATTATTAAAATGTAATATAAACGCGTTAATGATTTCTTGTTGTGATTTCTTCGAAAACTTTTATAAAATTAAACCTTACAAAAACGCTTTATTTTGCCAAGTTCCGACATTATTATTAATATTTGGGAATTTTGTATTTTTGTGAAAACTGAAAATTTATACAGCTGTACGCAGTGCCGTATTAAAAAAAAATTTTATTTTCGGGAAAAAGGTGCCTAGGAATTACAGAAAACCAGAGACCAAAGACTAACTTTGTCAGCCAAAAATTGGGTGCGAATCTTTAATTTACTGCCATTCACGAGCGATTTAGATTCAACGAATGTTTTATGCATGTGGAGATTCGACTTTCAAAAATTCATCAGAGAAATTAGCCGACCAACCAAATTGTAGCCTATCCCAAACTCCATGCCCT
Organism: Ctenicera cuprea; assembly: GCA_958336395.1. Taxonomy (NCBI): domain Eukaryota; kingdom Metazoa; phylum Arthropoda; class Insecta; order Coleoptera; family Elateridae; genus Ctenicera; species Ctenicera cuprea. Next base: position 9,150,114 of record OY284494.1, on the reverse strand, counting down.
TACAGAAGTTTAAAGAAATCGTGTGGCCGGTTTTTGACCTATATTCAAAAATTTTGCCAATGTTTTTCTCTTCTCTTTGACTGGGATGCTGTTTTTATGGTAATTTTCCAGTTTGTGCATAACGTGCATAATAAGCTTAAAATAGAACAGAATTTAGCAAAATTAGTAAACAATTATGTATTTTTTTCTTGCAAGATTTACTAATTGCCCTACTAAATTTTTTTTTCAATTTTGAGTTTTTTCAGTAAAATATGGCCATATTTTAACCAAACATTCTTTTCTCCGAAACAACTAAATTATTTATGTATTTTACATTTAACCAAAGTTCTGAAATACTCACTACCCCAGGTTTAAAAATCAGCAAACACGCATCTGCTGTAGACTAACGTATTAAAACAAAACAACCACCAGAACACGCTTATGCTGCTGAGAATTAAAAAAAATATATTATTACATAATACCAGGCCTATTTATAACATGTTGACTCGGTGAATTCTGCAAACAATACATTATTATTATGCAAATAATCGGAGGTACTTAAATTATTTAAATGAAAAAATTCATATTATTCAAAAACAATATTTAAACCAAAAAAATTCAATGCAAATCAAATAAATTGTTTTTAAAAATTATGTTTGTATCAACGTTTTACGCTAGAAATGAGATCGGACCATTCTTACCGGGAGCGTAGCTGCATGATACTACAATAGTGTGACTATAATAGAAAGATTCCATGTAAAAATAGTAGTATAAAGAAACTTATTTGTTACAATAATTGATAGCTAGATAAACATATACAAAGTGTTGAAGCAAAATTAAAACAAAATCGTAGCAGCCACTATTTTAAAGACGGAAAGTTCGAGAAGAAAGCTTTGGATTTGCCAAGGTCATCTATTATATTCCGTTTCTAAATTTGAAAATCCGGTATTGGAACAAAATGCTGGCAACAAATTATGTTTTTTTTTCGGTTTCAGATTTTTTACCAAAAACTTTTGTTGTCAATGAGTTTTTGATATACCCCTGTATTCTAAAGCGCGTCAAAATCGCCCCATCCTTTCGGTAGTTATGACACGCACATACACACACATAGCCATTAAAAAAATTATTGAGTTCCCGAACATATGTTTCCGTCAAAAACTCAAAATCGGAAATTTTCATGAAATTGATACTGTGCTATATATACTAGTTTTGTTGGCCTGGTATTTCATCGCATCGGTGACAATAATTCCATGCGAAATAAAATTACCTTTTACTTCATTATTACATATTATTACACCGCACTGGTGGTGAATCTTTAGATGCATTTATTAGAATTTAAAGTAGAAAATACTATAAAAAGTGTTTCGGCGGGCCTGGGTGTCGGTGCTCCACGCCGCGCTCCCTGCGTTAGGGGAAGGCTAAATTTCTCTTTACAAAAACGCTTGATCTGTTTCTACTTTTGCGGATACATTTGTTACTACCGAAGGACTATTTACACATTTTGTAATTTTTAGGGATGAAAAGTATTGTGTTGATAATTGTTGTATTTAATCGGTATTCGCGGTGGATTTCGGTTGGTTTTGACATAGATTCATCCGTGAATTGATATTTTGGCAAAAGAATTTAACCATGTTACCAAAGTTAGACAACCAGTCAACCAAGAGAGGTACTGGAGATGCATATCAACGTAATTTCCCAAATAACATGTCAAGTTAAACCTTCCGTTATTATTTTTATTACCGCCGCGATACAGAATGTTGCCGATTTCATTACTGCCCTATTTTAAAGTTAATAAAATACTGTTTGGAGATACGTTTTGAATATTGGAAATTTATTTATTTCTAGATTTTACTCATGTATGTGAAGTTATTTAAGTCACATAAAACATTTAATATAGCAAAAAATTCTGCAATATTCAGTGGTTTTTACACAGTTTGTTATTTTTATAATAATTAATAATGTATCAATAGACAAGGCCAATATAAAAAAAATCAGTATAAATGTTAGGTGGAATTTTAAATTAAACATCTTGAGTAAAAAAAAAGTTTAATAATATAATATACATTATTAGGAGAAATAGGACCCTGTAAAAAATCAATCCACTACTGAAGACAGGTGTGAAATCTGAAAGTTGTATAATTAAGAGCTGATAAATATTGTAGTTTTTTGTGCTAAATTTTTGAATAATATGAAGCAGATAATTGAAGAAAACTCCAATTTAATAATGTACATAGTGGAATCGGTTACACGGAAAATTTTCATTTTAACTTTCGTTTTATAATCGGAGATTCGGAGATAAATTAAGAAATACATGCTTGGGTATTATAAACCTGATTTAAAAAAAACTCAGAATGACCAACCGTTAATAATATATTGAGATAAGAACGAATGTTCTCAAAGATTGTTGCAATTCCGCCTACACATGTGATCAATATTAATAAATATATTTATTTTAATGTAATGATGTTTAACATTTGTTTAAAAATACTAGGACTAGGAAGTTTATAAAATCTTCAGTATAAATAGTAGGTATATAAGTTTTCTTTAACAGGGCTGTTTTTCAGTTGAAACGCTGTTCTGGAACCCATTTTGAGAATTTTCTTTTAATAAAAAAGTAATTAAATGTAAATATGTTACAAAGAAACGTTCAATTTTTTACAAAAAAGAGCACCGGTAACATAAAACAATGTATTAGATAGAATATAGCAATGCACTATAATATTATGGAAATGTTAAGACTCCTTAAAATTACGACAGTGATCAAAATCACAGCACAAAAATCTTAAAGCAGTACCTAAGAAAGTTCGAATTTAACATTAGCACGAGGAATTTACTCATTTTCAAACTAAAGGATAGCTTGCATATGAAGCCACTCCACATTGGTTGTTAGAAAATTTGGCCAACTTCATATAACCACCAATGCCCCATTCAGGTCCATAAGAGTTTTTAATTAACCAATATTGTTGTCCGTTGGGTTCTGTACCATAACCCACCACGAGTACAGCATGATTAAGTTGATCTGACGAAGAACTGCATTGGGTTTCGAAATAAATGCCGTTAGAGTAAAACTGGAAGGAGTCGGGATGTGCGTCAATACCAATAGCAACAGGACCTATTGTCGCTACGGCCATTTCTAAACCTCGTTCGTCTCCTTCATCGAGTAGTACGTACCCTGGAAGAGATACTTTCGTTAATACATTAATATTTTGATATGAAAAATGAAACTGCCTAGGGGTAAACCCCAGGGGAAGTTTGGGTTACATGTTGAGGATAATTCCGGGGAAGTCATATATTCTAGGGAGTCGGGGACGTCTAAAGGAAGTCTAGGAATTACAGGGGAAGACAAGGGAAGGTCATGAAAAAGGAGACATTTTCAAAGAAATTTCACTAACGTCTTGGTAGATCACCGGCTCCCGCATGAAGAGAGCGCTTTCGTGTGCACTTTGCTGCGCCCGCGCAGCTGCCATTATCGCTAATAATATCTCAGGGAGCATTAACAGAGTTCTACCATGTACACACAAATAAAGCATTTGACTAAAGTAATTTAAATTAGGAAAAGATTTTGGTTTCATGTATAGCTAAGTTAGACTACAACATGTGTTGTTCTATTGGAAGTCGTCAGGTGGACGTAAACCTAGCTAGATTTTGTCTTCTGGTTTTGGTTTCAACTGTAGCTAGGTTGGCGTCCATCTGACGAGTTCCAATAGAACGAAACATGTAGTGGGCTATCCTAGCTATATGTATATGAAACCAAAATCTTTTTCTGATTTACTTTGCAACACGACGTTTCGTTTGCTGTGCCTGTAGTGATTGCAGATACTCGCTTAGCGAGTTCCTTTCACGCTCAAATATCGGTTTATTGCCTTGCAACTTTCCTCGCCGCACAATAGAGGGCACTACTTTTGTAATTCCAATTTCATGAAAGTAATTAAAAATAAATAACGCCGAGCCCAGCATCGAATCGAGGACCGCTCCACGCTAAGCGGAGGCCTATCTCTTTAGATCATTAAGACTAGTTGCAGAAACACGCTTGAAATCTGTAATATATTCGACCAACAGCGCACAGAAGCCGTTGTTAGGAGTCAACGTTTCTAGTGCTTTACCTAGACGTTAGTCAAGGATATTAAACGGTATATACCGTTTAATATCCTTGGACGTTAGTCACGTTAGTGAAGTAAGGGAAGTCCTTCACTATGGTGTATAAAATTTTGCCCCTCTAAAACTGCTCATTCAATTTGCTTTGGCAAATCACGAGTTACTTATGTTTGACTCGGAATGCTTATTATATTGTACATATGTTGTAATATTATTATGACAAATATTTATGATGATTCATATTTCAATAGATTATTGGTCTATTTTCTCAATTTTCTTATAAAAATTTTTTTTCTGGTGGGTTTGGTAGTATTATCACAAATATTGCCTCGTCCTTAACTTCCGATAAATTAAAACTTTCAGTCTTATGCAACTTATATGCAACTTGCCTGTATCATGAGCACCATAACCATCCTGTCTGTATCTGCACTGTTGCCCATCTCGTTCTTCAAAAGGATATACACTTTCGGTGTCAATTCCTCTGTTGTCTCGAACATATTCAAAGGCATACTCCATCAGACCACCTACACAGCCACTATTGCTGTAGGCCTCTGTGCAATCTATCAAATTCTGAGGACTAAGTTCTACCAAACGTCCATTTTTGCGAAAATTTTGGCCCTCGAGTGCTCCAGCCTAAAAATTATAAAATTATTAACAACTGTTTTCTAAGTTTTAAAAATAATCATTTATTTTCTTTAATTCACTTTCATAGTGTGCAGGGTATCTGCAAAAATGATTAAGTCGTTTGATTTAAAAAGCACTAAAACTGCCCAGCGAACCCTCTTTGACTATTGGTGTTACGGTTAGATGGCGTTCATTTATTGTTATTACTCCCCTATTTAATTCTGAAAAGAATTAAGATAGAGAGAAAAAAAGTTAGTAACAGTTTTTTTGATAACGTTTGAGCTACCTTTCTTTAACTAATGCTGTAAGCGCTATGACGCAATCATCATTTTTTTAATAGTAACTTGTTTTTTGCGCTTGTTCGAAAGAGAATTGTTTTGTCTTTTCGGTGGTATAGCAGTGTGCTTTGAAATTCATTTGTTATCTCTTAGCAATCAAAAACAATAGAAAGAACAAAATGCTTTTGCTGCCAACAAAGTCTATTAGTACAAAGTATGGAGTAATGGTTCTGGTGGCGGAAGTAGTGGTTCTAAAACAATTTTTTATTACCTTCGTGCTTACTTCAAACGTTTTTTATAGTAATTCTGCATGTTTTGTGACGCCAGCCTGGCACAGTCTAATTTTGTTATTTTTGTTGTCAGAGGCGTACCTAGGATTTTTTAACTGATCACAAAATAATTGAAAGGCGCCTTATGGACAATTGTTTTTGGGAAAGGGTCGCTCAAGGCGTTGTCAAGTAATTGTTAACATGCAGCACCTTAAATTAAAGCTTTTTTGACTGTAAATACGCCACTGACTTGACGAATTAACTGGACTTTTTTGTTTTTACTGGTAACCTCAACGGCCCCATCGCCTTGCGATAAACTGTTTGTTGTTTTTGATTGTTAAAAGATAAAACATGAATTTCGAAGCATACTGCTGCGATTGTGGTAGGCTGTTGTTTGAATTCCAGGCCTGCTAATATGAAGAAGTTTTTCGCGTTTTTTTTTGAAAGTTTTGTTATGTAAGGATATACAAGGTACATATCGTTGAAAAGAAACAAAAATTCTGTATCAAATGGGCATAAACATTACTAGGTTGCTGTTAAAAAAATGGCGCCTACAGCCTTGGTTAATTTTATTCCAAGTATCTAGAAAGGTAGGTCAAACGTTACCAAAAAACTATTACTAACATTTTTTTCTATCTTGATCTGTTTCAGAAGTAAATAAGGGCGTAATAAGTGTTGGATCACCCTGTGTATCGATTTTCTATACCTTTTTTAAATATTATAATAATTTTATTCTCACAAAAATGACTTAATTTGAACTTTTCAATGGTTCGCTCTAATAGGTAGAGGGAAGGAAGTTTGGTTAAGTGGTTGTTGAAACTAGAAAGAAAATAGAAACCATTTTTTTCAGTTTTTTAGCTAGTTTTTAAATATCGTGCGTTTTTCGCTTCAATCGTTAACATACATTGTGAATTGAGTACGTTAACGTATTATTGAAGTGAAAAGGCACGTTCATTGTCATACAAGGTGTTACACGAAGTACGGGCCATAGCTTATTTACCATGCAGTAATATGGTTATAATCAAAGTAGATTGTTTACAGATTTTTATCGCATGACTTGCTTATGTTAATATCTAGAAATAAGAGCGTTTGGTGTAGAGGTAGACCACTGGCTCACCAGAGTGGGGTGTTTTACGAACATTTTAGAGTAATTAAAAGTTTTTTAATCGGGATGCTCGAGACCATTTTCACCAAACATAAAATCTGCTTTTATTTCATGGATATTAAGATAAGCATGTAATTAATTTTCTAAACCTACGTAAAATGCTATTGTCCTTACTCCGTGAAACACCCTTGGTATGGCAAACAGCAACAAGGATGCTAATACAATGTATGTACACGCATACGCAGTTATTAAAAAATATAAAATTACATCATTTGTTTAATAGGAGGTACTCTACATTTGTAAACCAATTTTATTTTTACTATTAATGAAGAGCAGGTTTTTTAAAGTAAACGTAACATTACTATTTTAATTGTTGTAGTGAACAATTTAATGGTTTATTATTGTCGTAATCCACAGTCATATTCATATTTTAAATAGTCATTTCCGGATACCGATCGCAAAGTTGTAATGTTATTTTATGAATTGTAAGTAGCGCTTTTTTATGAATTGCTTGTTGGGCATGAAATATCGTGTGTTTGGAAATACCTAGATCCGTACTACGTAGGTGTAAATTCCAAGTTTGAGGAAGTTGAATATACTCTTTTTTTGGAGTTTATCGTTATTTAAATCTCGGGTCGATTGGAAGTTTATGTCTGATTAATTTTCTAAAAGTTGCTAATAAGGAGCAAATATAAATATTCAAGTGGTGAATTTAAAACATAACAGAACTTAATACCAATTGCCTAAAGTGTCTATATTTACGTTTATACTTTCCCTTACCTTCAGTATATTACTTTCCCATACCTTCGGTATAGGGCAGTATTGATTTTGTGACAATTTTTGAAATCTAGATTTTAAAGAAAGTATACGTTTTGGGGCTCAAGGAAACCAGAAAAGTTGTTTTTAAAAAATGTCTGTATGTGGGTGGCTGTGTCGCTTCGAAAGGCGAAAGTACTGAGCCGATTTTGATTAAATTTCAAATCAAGAGGTATCGAAAATTGTAGTTATAGTTAAGCTTTTCAAAAAAATCCGAAACCGGAAACGGAAGTTAGACATGTTTTTTTGGCAGCGTTTTTTTTATCAAAGCGAAATTTTGGAAATTTGAGCACGGGATCTGAGAGAAGAGCTGAAGGCGAATCGAAAACTTTTTTACCGAACTCTTTACTTTCAAAATGGCGGCTGCTACCACTTTTTGAAAATCTCAACTTTAACGCCCATTTACTCAAAAGTAGTTATATGATTAGGATCAGCTACAACTTGTTTGTAGGTAGTATACGATGAAGTAAAATTAATTTCAAAAATCCGAAAAAATCGCAATGTCAAAATTTTGAAAAATTTCGTAAAAATATGTTTGAGAAACTGCCCACACAATTTTGTTTAAATTGTTTGAGCCGATAGAGTTTGCAGTGAACTACAAATTTGTTTGTTTACTAATCTCCCAAATTTTACTCTGACGCCAGGAATTTTTGAAAAATTTGAAATTTATTAATTATTTATTCATAAACGCAAACGCCAATCGTTATAAAGTTTTATCAGTTCAATAGACTGTTTGGAGTACTTTATTAGGATAAACGATTCATTTTAATATCATCAGCGCGTTTTCCGGCAGTTACGTGATAACTAGCTCTAGTTAAAAAATATATTTTTTTTTCTTTGCATATTTTTGATAACTCTTTAAATAAACCATTTATATCGAAATACGAAGCGCATCTAATCAGGTATCAATCTGTAGGGCGGGCGGTTCATTTCTTATACGGTATGCGACATCGTAGGGTTGCCTATATAAATTGTTTTCTTAGAAATCTAACATTCGATGAAATGAGAGAAGAGAAATCTAATAGTCGGTGAATTGTGCAACGTTATAATTATAAAAAACTACAGTTTTGCAAATACGGCAAGTATGGGAAAGTCCACTCGAAGTTAACACTTCAACTTTATTATATTACCATTTGAAATTTAGTTCACCCGTTTCTTATCAGAATTATTTGGAAAGATTATTTGGGGTATTGAGGATCATGGAGTACAGGACACTAGTATATCTGGACGTTTCGTTTTCTAGCCTTATTGCTGATGAAGGTTAGGAGATTTTCGAAACGTCTACTCCATAACCCTAAATACCCCGATTAACCGTTCTAAATAATTAATATTTATAATAAAAATTGCAACACTGTGTTAATCTTCGCCATTAATTGCTCACCAACCAAGGGGCTGTGAACTGGACCGAAAATCTTCTGCGTATTCACAATCAGTAAAAATTGTCAAGTCTTGAAACTAATATTGAAAAAAAAGGAGAAAATTTCATGTTACCGCTGCAAAAGCGTAGCAAGCACCACAGCTTCCTTGGCGTCTTACAGGCGTCACGGCGCCAGCTGCACGCCAGTCAACGTATGAAGGGACTCCAACGTTAGCAGCAGGTATGAATGCTGATGGTCTTCGTTCGGGTGGAGCCTGGGCATTATTCCCCCTGGTTCTGTTAAGCCCATTTACCATTCGATTGAATTCATGATTTAGTAAATCGGCATACTGATTCAGTTTTTGGACGAAAGAGTGCCTTCCATTGCCGTATTCTTGGTTGAACCTAGCTACCTTGTTTCTGTTCTCAATAAATATTTCTCTACGTTGTCGTTCTTCTTCAAAACTGTTGTAGGTTTTATTGAATGTTGTCTGAAAGAATTATGCAATGAAAATTGTGTAATTGTAAACAATAGTGGTATTCGCGGCTTTTAGTGTTAGTTTTATAGCTACGGTAATTTGTAAAGACTGTAAATTGCTGGAGTAGAAGAACACTTTAAAGTGATATTCACATAGATTAAAAGATTATTCTTTCATTTCCGTGTGCGCACAATGGAATTGTAAATTAAGTCGTATGTGTATGTCAAAATTCGCTCTTTTGCGTAATTTGAGTGTAGTTGTCGTTATTATTGAGGCACAATTGTTTTATACGTTACTCTAACAAATTGTGAACTTTAAACTTCAATTAGCACGTTCCAAAGCTTTATTGAGGATTAATTTCTAATTTGTACGTTTATACTTACACATACATTAAAATGAAATATAATTAACTTTCTCCTCAACGTCAACTGCACAAAACATCACAAGTTGCCAAAGGTGTTAGGTTGGTTTTATCTCTTGTGTAAAATGAACACAATAATTGAATTTTAGATATAACTTATTAATATATAAATTGAAATAATTTAGCAACTTTGATAAATATGTCAAAAGGTTAGTAACTGCATTTACGCATATCATCGTTACTACTGTATATAAAAATGAACGTAAATTAATTTAAATTGCTTTACAAGAACTGCTTGCGTCGTCATATTAAATTGCACAAGACAAAATTGTATTATTTACCTTAAACGTACTCCATTCTTGTTCTAAAAGGTCTTCGAGACTGTTAGATGGAGTTCCAAAAGAAACTGGAGCTGTTGCTCCAACACCCTGTGTACGATCCGCTGGGGGAATAATTGGTTTTATTTGGGAAAAGCTTTGGTTTGGTCGCGAGTTTTGGTTGATTCGTAGAAAATTTTCTCCTGTTGGTGGGATATTATTGCTGGTTTGTGAAAAACTACCTCCTCTTTCCGAGAAATTTTCGTTCGATTGAGGGAAATTGTCGTCCGATTGTGGAAACCCTTGATTTGTTCTGGGGAAACTGTCGCCTGTTTGGGTAAAACCTCCACCAGTTTGGGCGAAACCTCCACCTGTTTGTGAAAAGCTTTGGATCGTTGGTGGAATAGCGGTCGCCACCGATATTGAAGTGACTGGATTTCCAAACGCTGCACCAAACGTTTGAAAAGATCCGAACGAAACTTTGGATGCGCTTGGAAAATACGTCTTTGACGAACTTGTTAAGGGTATTCTGCCTCTTGCATTGCCTTCAGTTTTAGCAACTGAAATAACTGCAATCATCAGCACTTGTGAAATTTTCTGAAAGAAAAGTTACTTTTTAAAAATGGTTAAATAGGAAAATTCTTAAATTTTATGGAATGTACAGAGTGGCTAGGAAAACCCCGGCCACTTTTCTTGCGGCGGTCAAGAGATGGCGCTTTAGTAAAGAAAAATTAAATTAAAAACACTGGCAACAACGCAGAATCCAAGACGTTTTAGTTAATAAATACGCCCCATATTAAATCAAAACAACTGAAACGTCTTGGATTCTGCGTTGTTGCCAGTATTTTAATTTTATTTTTCTTTACTAAAGCGCCATCTCTTGACCGCCGCAAGAAAAGTTGCCGGGGTTTTCCTAGCCACTCTGTATGTATGTATATTTCTATTATTACTTGAAATCTTTACATTCGCAACTAGTTTAATTAATAGGATAATACTTAAGGTTCACTTTATGAGACATTGAGTTTCTTTAGCCGTGTGGGGTTTAATAAGGTACATAATTGCGTTTGATAACGTTTGAGACTATCCAACAGTACGAACGCGATGCCTTTCTTATTTTCTATTAAAAAGTGCCGCACTGTAAAATTTTTTAATTGTCGGCAAGTATCAATTTTATTAACAGTTTGTATATTAAACCCGGATCTCTTTCACCTGTCTCAACATTTAGTGGTGAGGGGCTCTACTACTAGAAGCCACATATTTACGCGTTCATTATATAAGGTGCAAATTCGTTTGTACATTGGACCGTTAAACTTTTCAATGCAAATCAGCATATTTAGACTCACAGAGGATGTTCGTATTATTGGGACCTTGATTTATTTAATGCGTATATATTAGTTCTAAAAACATTTTGAAAATCTTTGTTAAGACGCTCCCCTGGAAGTAAGGAAAAGGTCTCAGTTTCGCAAGGTTTAATTAACTTTTATCCCCCTTTTTGTTCTAAGAAAATTTTTTGGGATTGTTGTAGGATTATTTGGGGGTATTTTTTTTCTTGCAGGTTCCCCCGCTTCAATGTTTTTCCCGGGTTTTATTTGGCTTTTTACGAGAGTTACTTTTTTATTTTTTCTAGATTTACAGATTCACACGATCCTTACCACATTTAAGTAAGCACTTACGCCTTAGGCAACCAATCTATCTATATACTGAATCCGAATCCCGCTACCCTGTCTCAATTTTTGGTGACGACGGACTATGCTCTTTTACATCTCGACACAGTATATTTATTATGTTTGCCGGTCCCGATGTTTATGTAACAGTCACGTAGGACAGCGCGGCACTCGATTTCAAAAGTTTGCGTATTTTACAAAAAGTCATCAATAAAACCGTGGAGCGTAGCCCACGGGTTTTGCTGGTATTAGTTATTTTACTTAGTTGTAGGGGGAGGCACCTGTTAAGTTGTATACATGTTCATTTACGTTTAAACTGTCTTATTTTGCATAGGTATTATTCTACATGCAGAATATGCAGAAAAAGGGCTTACTATTCTACATGCACAATAACTATGTCTAATAAGTATATTTTACATGTAATATTCAACATACCCAACCCTGCTTGTAATTAAAATTTTAATAATTTTGATTGCATTCTAATTTAATTAAACGAATGTTTATTGTATTGTCTGAAGTATGTTTTATAATTGTTTTTGAAATATTTCTTTTACATTTTCTTTGTTCAAAACAATGTAAGACTTGTTATATTTATTTGCATCTCAGTGTATATTTAAATTTGTTATAATTATCCGCGAGGAGTCTAAAACCTATTAAAATAAAATGGAAACAAATGGTTTGTGAGACACAACACCGATTGATATTGGTAATTTGTCAATTTGTTTTCAATCAAAAGTTACGAGTATAAAATTAAATTTTCTGTTTGTATGTACTAAGCGATAGTGAAAAAGTACGATGACTAGTTAATTATCAAATACATAAATTATGTATTCTTAAAAATGTTTTGAATATTCCAAAACTCGAATTTAGTGCAACATACCACAATTAATTAGTAAACAAACAATGGTTTTATTTTAAATTAATTAAGCTAATTAAAAACGACAATTTAATCATCTGAATAATAAAATTTGTTTTGAGTCGTTGGTTTATTGGTGATTTAAATTTAACGGCAACTATTTTATTAAACTTTTTGCAATGCAAATATCGTTAAATTGTTATTTAAACTCAAATGAAATTGATAAAAAACAAATTTGAATATCTGAACATATTTGTTTTTCTTTCACATTGTTGGTGATTTTAATAAATGTTTGTATCACTCAGGAATTTTGCTCCACCTAGTAATAAATAATAAAATATAAAGTATCATTTATTAATATTACTTAGCTGTGTTTGAAATAATGCGTTGCCGCTTCAGTAATTTGTATTAGTTTACATAATATTTAAAGTTTCTCACTTCATTATTTATATTTTCACAAGCCACAATAAACTTCTTTAGAACAACACATACATATTATCACCTACATTTAATTTATAAAGTCGCTGAATATTATACCATATTAGAATTAACCCATGATGGTTAAATCCGAATGAATTTTCCTATATCTTTCTAGTGAACGTCACGCGCGTATTCATAGCACTAGTTTTTAAGCCGCACTAAATTATTAGACCCTTACCATCATCTTGTGGCCAGGAATTCTGAAAGTGAAATGAAGATATTTGGTTAAGAAAACTTACCTGTCTGATTATCCGTGAGTCAGGTTAGGGTCCCCTCTCACAAATCTTATGTATGAGTGACATAATAAATGTCCTTTGAATTATATACCTCTTAATTCGAAATATTTTAATTATTCATGTAGCATTTGCCTAGGGCACATTGAACATTTTTTAAAAATTTTTTTCTGTGGTAACGACGTATCGAAGTGGTAGGACTCGTAGACTTGACATTGTTCTTATAATATGATTTCATTGTTCGATTTCAGGTGTATATTAAAATTTAAAAATAAGTTGCTTACAACATTTTTTTGGATACAGTGGAAAATGTAAAAATGTCAGAAGGTGATAATAATGTGTACAAGAGATGAAAAATTGGCTTGATAATGTTATCAATTCATCATAAGAAACTGACCAATGTTTATCATCCTGGAAAATTCAAATAATGAAGTTTAATTCAAATTTGTCTAATTAATAGTTTTAAGCGGAGGTCAGAATTGTAACAAAAATTTTCACTTCTAATATACCAAGTATAGCAAGTGCTTTGAATATTACCGATTTTTTTTTCGACTTCACGTTTGTAACAACAGCATGAGCGAACAGCGAGCATAAATTATCTAGGAATGAGTATTCACCACTTTACAAGACTAACAGTGAATCTTTTTTTATTCGCAATTGTACGTATGTAAAGATAATTAATTATGCTATTACATATTTATGGGACAATTTTTAAAATAATCACAAATATCGTAGAATTTATAATTCTTATTGGCAGAAATATTCTATTTTGAAGATATTTTACGTAACGCTCTTTGTTAGAATTTTTTCGCCTCTTCATCCATAAATCCAAGAAATAAACCGTTTATTTCTTTTTGTATGAATATTGAGAAGATATCTTACTAGCAGGGACGTAAACCACAGAAAATAACGTTTCGGTTTTCGGTTGTGGTTCAATTTTTTTTAAATTTTGTTTTCGTTTTCGGTTACGATTTACCGCTACTATTAATGTTAGTTTCCGTTACGGTTACCGGATTTTTTTGAGGTTTTTTGATGAAGAGCAAAGAACATTCTCGACAAGATTACGTGGATAAAATTATATCATGCAATTAAAAAAATGTTGAAGTTTTCACGAAAAATTGACGGCGCTACAACAATTTTCGTTTTTGTCAAATTGTAGAAAAATCCTGCTGCTGGAGGTTAAATCAAAAATAAAGTACCTAGCTACGGTGTTCGGCTCTTTTCATAGAACAGACTGTACGTCGAATGCCCAAACAGATCATGAAATGAAAGAATTTTTTCGATTTATTAAAAAAACTCTTCCGGCAATAACATGAAACATTGTTTAAAAAAAAGTTTCTTGAAAAGTAAATTACTCTATGTGACTGATGCTTTTCATGATACGCTCAATTACACTATCCCCCTATGATATATTATAGTGACTAGCCGGCCGGTGCCGGCTGAGAACATTTTGCCGGTATGCAATATACCGTCATCGCTCATCGTATAACATGCAGCGTAATGTACTGTACGTGTTGTTTATGGATATGTTCGATACTCTCGCATCGACTATCAACACACGCCGCGCCGCGCCTCACTGCTAGAATGCGTCTACAGCGTTGTGAAGCATAGGTTGGTCGAGAGTTCGAATCTTATGCAGGTTACATTTTTAAAATTTTAATTTCACTGTTTTTTGAAAACGGTTATACTATTTTTTGTTGTGTATATGGTGACATGTTATTGTGTTTATGTTCGCTGAAATTTTTAGCAGTAGTGGCAACGCCGCAGACGCTGCAAGGTACATACTGTCGGCTCACTGCTGTCAATAACACAAAAATTAAGTACTTAGGAGTAAGAATGAAAAATGTATCCTGCCGGTAAAGTATTCATATCATGTTGAAACTTTGCATCCACGTTGGGAAACATTAATAACTCTAATTATTGTTTTCGCTATAATCAGGTCCAACCGAAAAAGGGCTGAACATGCGGAATGCGAGGATTAAATAGTAAATACTTTTTTTATTTTATTTTTAATTTCTGTTTTCGTTTCAGTTACGGTTCGGTAAATTTTGCGGTTTTTTCCTGTTTTCTGTTTTTACCGATTACGTTTCGGCACACGTCCCTGCTTAGTAGGTAAAATATTCCTATCATTTTCTTTCTGCCGTATATGATGTGTTACACGCTACTTCGCAGTGAAAATATTTGTTTGTATGTAACAGAAGTTTAACATAAATTTAATAAAGTAACGACATTTGTTTTCTGAATATAATATAATAGTTATGGTATACATATATGAGGTGTTTCTACACTCGCGGAGACGAACTGTAAGACGGTATACTACGAAAAAAAACTGAACAATATAAGTTCTTTTACCATTTTTTGTTTGACCAATGTTTGTGGAGTTATTTAAGTTTTGAAAAATCCAAAAAGTGATGTAAAAAACATTCAAGCGCAAATTTAAGTGTATAATCCAAGTACTGAAAATAAATCCATGATAAATTACAAAAAAAACAAGAGATAGTTCAGAATAATAATTGAGCAGAAAAAGTCCAAATGTTGTTTAAACTGTCCGAAAACTTTCGCGTTTAATTAACTAGTGGCAAGCTATTGGCTGTTGAAAGCAACACGTCATTATTTTAAATCCGTCCAAAGAGCAAAAGAATGGCCGCGAATTATTTGAACCGAAAGTATTACGATATGCTGATGCTACTCGGGGCTTCTAATGATCAAGCAGGACGAGCGGTACGCTTTTCTAACATTGTGTATTTTTGATTTTATGTGAACGTAAATTATACTGCCAAGCGTGCATAAGATTAGAGTAATTGGACTTGAAGTAATGCTTTTAGAATTGCAATTAATATACCCATTTCTTTACCTTATATTAATTAGTCATGAAATGAAACTGATTTCCTTGATGAGTAAGTTATTTATTTCAGTTACACTAATATCTTTTCGCAATAGTCTGATGAACTTATTAAAATTGAACTAAAATTGAGAATCGTTCTAACAAATAATAACTTTGAGCTTTAGTTTCAAAATTTATTCCGCAAGGAAATTGAATGAGAATCTAGTCTACGTTTTGTTCTTGAAGCAAATTAACTTGCCTGTTAACAAAACCTTAAAGTACGAGGCTGTATCAAATGTAATCCGGATTGTGACTGTAGGAAATGCAAATCGATTGTTTGTTGCAAATAAAAGACTACTTTAATTACCTATTTAGGGAGGCCGCAATGCCTTTGTTTAAAACAATTGCGTCAAGCTGTTTTGGACAACTTCGGCGTCGCTAGAATAATGCGTTTTATTATTATAAGACTCTTAACCACAGAAGGAGTAAATCCCACTCAAATTTATCAAATAATGCTAAAAGTGTACTGATGTAAATTGCATAGCGTATTCGAGTGTATTTGGGGGATAAAAGTTTAAAACATGGTGTTTAAACTGTAAAAGGCCATTTCATTTGAAACAACTCGTATAAATTAGCAACAACCTGTATGCTTATCAACAAACAAGCTTCCCTAAAAGCTGAAGTAGCAGAATTAATATTACCGAATAAATTTTATAAAGGTTAAATTTATAGTTCCTTTTACATTTATCTACTTAAACTGTAGTTGATGTAAATCCCAGGCTCATTAACAAGACTTCTTTGTAATAAGAAAAATTCCATTATTTTTCTAACTCGTGAATCATTCATATAATAAATTATCCTTGATCTCTGTTATGATAAGACTTTAATTTTTATGAAGAGAAACATTGACTTAGTGCTGTAATACGGACATGTTATCAGAAACACGCATCTTTAAAATAATTGCGTGTAATGGGGAATGTAGATTTTTACATGAAATATGAATTTAGATTTAAAAACCACTAAATAAAGATGATGATAATATTATGTTCGTTAATGGTTATGTTGCAATTTTATTTATACAATACTATTAGAACTGCCATTAGTGCCATTACTACTATATTATACATTGCAGGACTTTATTCTTGGACATGAGTGGATATGTAAATACCTATGTAGAAGTATGTGAATTCCAAATCAAGTGGAACATGGTTGATTAACGTTGCTTAATTGCAAAAGCTCTATTTTATGTCCCTAGAACCTTATCTTACCTACCTTCAGTAATATATCATAAATTCAATCATTAAATGGATAGATAACACTCTTTTACATCACTTGATTGCAATTTATTAGAAATATTGCTTTAAATAAAATATTTCACAATAGTCAAGCCAGTAGTGTACTGATATAACTGGTTGCAAAATCGATTTACAGATGTCTTCGTAGCCCCGAGATAAAGGATTTGTTCCGCACGCGAGACGTTATGAGTTCCAATCTGCGATCAGATCTACTATTTTTAAATTACTGTAAAAGGACAATCAGGTTTATATTATTTTATTTAAAATGTTTAATTATTGTTTTTTAATAGTACATTTACAACAAAATTAACCAAGTGAAACATAAAAAGTTAACGATAAACTTTTTACAGCGAATTAGGTACAATTAAAACATTTTGATGTTAAGACTTGAACTAAATCTTTACATTTAGTTATTTTGTAAAATAGCAGTGCAGTTTTAGGGCTTAAGGTAATGTACTTACTTATTTTCTTCGGCCGTAAAAAGTTTATCGTTAACTTTTTGTTTCCCTGATTAATTTTGTTGTTAATGTAGCATTAAAAATGATAATTATACATTTAAAAAAATAAAGTAATAAGTATAAGTTTTGAATAAAATAATATAAACTTGATTATCCTTTTACAGTAAATGAAAAAAAAAGAGGTAGACCTGATCAAGCTTTGAACTCATAGCATCTCGTTTACGAATCAAATTCTCCAGCTCGGCGCTGCGTAGACATCTGGCAATTGATTTTGCAACCAGTTATATCTGTGCACTACTGGCTCGACTATTATTAAATAATTTATTTAAAGCATTATTTCTAATGAATATTCAAATAAATATCTGTCAAGTGGTGTAAAAGAGTGTTATCTTTTTATTTAGGGTTGCTTAAAGTAATAAAATTCTTCCAGGGACAAAAAATGGCTTTTCAATTTTGCCATGTTAATCGACT
Source organism: Ctenicera cuprea (assembly GCA_958336395.1). Taxonomy (NCBI): domain Eukaryota; kingdom Metazoa; phylum Arthropoda; class Insecta; order Coleoptera; family Elateridae; genus Ctenicera; species Ctenicera cuprea. The sequence continues at coordinate 9,132,153 of OY284494.1, read as the reverse complement.
ATGTTCCACTTGATTTTGATTCACTGTATATTAATAAGTGGGTGCCGCGTTCGTTCTATCATATCTCTTGAGTGTCTCGAGTATACCATAACAATTTTCAAAATTTTGAAAAGTTAAGATAATATTTACTTATTATAATGTGTTAAATATATTTTTAGTATAATTTTCCATTTGCATTCGTATAGATATTGCATTGGAAGCCGAAGCTCAGCCTCCGACGCGACGGCCGGGTGACACTTGCGTCGGGCGTCGTAGTAGCACAGATAAGGTTAACACGTTAACACTACAGATATACGACCCTTTATACAAAATGTCCGCTCATATTTGGAGACGAAATTAGCGTTAGTTTGGCTACAACGCACCAGACCAATTTTAGGGCGCTGCTATCGCTATTTGTTTATTACTGTTGAAATGTGTTGGAAACTGTTTTATCGGGGATTTGAGTGCATCTGTCGCATCATGAATATAATTTAAGTAGAATTGGCTTCAATATTAATTATTTACGAAAAATTGCGATTTGACAATTAAACACGGCAGATGGCTGTCTAACTTTTGGTTTGAATATGTGCTAAGTAATCTGGTCAATTACAGTCATCTGTGACTTAATTATAAATTGTCATTGTAGCGCCATCTTTTTGCAGATTATTAATCATATAAAACAAGCTGCCGATAGCTCACATATTTACCGTATATCTGTAGTGTTAACCTTATCTGTGGTAGTAGTAAGAGTATAATTGTGATCTCATAGTAACTGTAATGGCTAAAAGTAGGGCTGTCGATTCTAACTGGCTAACCGGTTATAAATCTATTCGATAGGGGAATAATCCAAACGCCGATTAATTCATTAACAGGGTAAACAGATTATTCGTAACTGTTCGGTAAGCGAATAACGAATAGTTTGATTTTCGAATACTCCTATCTTTTAACCGAATAGCGCATAGTCCGGATTTCGAATACTGCGAACTATTCGTTAACCGAATAGCGAATAGTTCGGCTTTCGAATATTGCGAACTAACCTTTAACCGAATTCGGCTTTCGAGATATTTTTGAGATGCAACAAGTAAGACAAACACAACAACGTTTATGGGCATCAATATTATCACTGTAAAGACCGGACTTTTAGTCGCAGAAGAGCAAAAAATTTCGTTAAAATTCAATAAGTGAACAAAAACCATGGGCGTACTCAACTCTATTAAGTTATACGTGAAATATATTGGACGAGAAAACTAATGTTTCGGATGAAAATTGGAAAAAGTTATTGTTATGTACTGCAATTCATAAGTTTTTTATTCAACTGTGGTTTTCTGTCCCTTATTAATGTTGATAATCCAAAATTTTTTTTCATAGAACTTTCTCGTTGTATTAATGAATTTACACGTCCAATTTTCATTAATTCGTGGTTGTTATTTTACATTTCACTAAAAAGAAGTATTTTTACAGTTTCATAAAATTGTTTCGCGAAGTACTTTTAAAACTCATGACCTTTTCTATTCTACGCTTATGATCCCCGTTTTATTTAATTTTATTATTACATAAGTATCAATTCCAGTTGACCAAATAAATAATAACTACCTGCACAAGCTAAATCAAGGTCAAACATTTATGGATGCGTTACCATTCTAAGCTCGTAAATAATTCGTTTAAAAGTTTAGGTATGCGCCAGCTATACAATTAAAGGAATAATGACAAAATTGCTTAATAGTTGATTGCCTCATAATTTAAATACTGGCAAAATACTAGACTAGAAATCCGGACTATAATTATCAGCTTCCTAATACAGGAAACAATAACAATTGAACATATCAGAATGTCTTCAAACAATGATCGAGCAACTATTACCAGTTTAAAAGCCACATACTTATGTAAAATCATGTTTATTAAAACAGAGTTTGATGGCAATCATTTATAATAAAAAATCGGTTTAAGGCAAGTATCGCAATTTCAGAAAAAGGAAATTTGTGGAAAACTTTACGAAAATGATTGTAAAGTCTAACCACTTTTTTGTCGATAACTTTGGCAGTAGTTGCTTTGAAAATTTTAAATTTTATATGTGAGCGCTACTGATTTCGCTTAGTATTTCTACTAATTTTTGTTTGAATAAATGGACCAGAAGTGTTTCATGGGAGGGGGGGTCCATATTATTTGCTTCTGAATAATTTAGATTTTTACATATTTTTAAGTTTTGTCTAGAAAATCTTCTGCTCCGTTAGAAAATACACAAAAAATTACACTTGTTGAAAGTCGCAGTTGTCGAGATAATTCAAGTTTTATGAACAATCAAGTTGCCATGAAGGTTCCGAGTGTTTCCGTAAGATGCGAAAATAGTTGATACAAGCTTTAAGGAAGTACTACACATCGAAACAATAAAGTTCCTATAAAGATGGGTCCCGAAATGCTTCCTTATGGAGTTACAACCTCACGAAGAGGCAATAGTACCTCTGTAACGAAGCGTTTCCGGGGAAATGTTTATTGGAACTTTTTCATCGTATTAGTGGGTAGAAGTCACTCTCAAAGTTTGTGGAAACTATTTCGACATCTTGAGATAACACTTAGACCTTTATGTTAACTCGATTTTACAAAAACATTGAATTATCTTGAAAACTGTTAGATATGGCGACTTTCAATAAGAGTACCTTTTTTTGCATTTTTGTATAGAGAATAAGATTTTCTAGACAAAGCTTTAAAAATTATAAAGATATAAAATATGTAGAAGAAAATATTACCTGACCCTCCTATATGAGACACCTCTGGTGCACTTATTCAAATAAAAATTAGTAGAAATACTAAGCTAAATCATATCTCACATATAAACTACCAAAATTTTAGTGCAATTACTGCGAAAGTTATCGACAAAAAAGTGATTAGGATGTTTTGTCGTTAAACGGTTGTAACCTCGTACGAAAGCATTTTCAGACATTTGTTCATATGAATTTATTTCATGCAATAACTCAAGGAATCACCTCCTGATGTGTCTGTACGTACTTAGGAAACACCCTGTATATTATAAAAAATGATTTTACAGTTTAATAGAAAAGTGATTTATTAAAATATAACATGTTCTAGTATTATTATTGTGTATATATAAATTTACATATTAGTTTTAAATTTAAAAATGTCCGTGGGTACATGCATCCCCACTTGGTCTGCAGATTATCTCCCTTTCTTGTCGCATTCATTAGTTGCCTATTCCTTCTTTGTCACACGCATTAGTTACGCATGTTTCCAGTAAAATAGTGGCAATCCGTCTTACGTATGGAGTACATACTAAAATTTTGTTTCAAAATCCTCTATGTAATTACGTCCATAAACTTAATAATAGTGTAGCTTTGCATTTGCCATTGCAATTGTTACGTATTAATAAACATTTTAGAAATGTGCACATTGCACAATGTCCTAGCTAAATGTTAACGTCAATTAATTTATGAATAACAACGAACCTAATGAACTGCCAAATTCGACGATGGTAATTTACATGGAGCAAACGCTGCAGTTACTTATATTTAAATTTCTGATGAAAGTTTTGGTTAGGAATATTATAATTAACAGTTGTTAAGTATATCTATATCCATTTTAATTGATTATTTGGACTTTATCATGTGTTATTATTACTTCAGTTAGTAAGCATGATTGTGCAAAAAGTTATTTAGAAGATCAAATTATGAAAATCTTATTTTGTTTTAAGTTTAGAAAGTACTCTTGCTCGGGGACACAGGGAGATCTCCATCTTGGTGAAATTTAAGAGTATTTGGGCACATTAACACGTACACATAGTTATAGTTTTCAAAATCATTTGCTGTTTACAATTTTCAAACTTTTTTACTCGTTACTAAAAAAGGTAAATTTTTTGGCGTCTACAATACTGTCCATTTAGGTATACCGTGTATATGGCGAGGAAGGTAAAAATAAATTGATGTCAAAACCTGGAATTAATTTAACAAGCTATTCATAAAGTGCTTACGGAACATGTAATTTTGTTGTTGATTAAAAGAACGCACTTCTTTGCACGTTCGCATGTTTTAATAATGTAGTATTTGGAAGAGATTCATAATTTGTAGTAAATTTTAATCTGTGCGTTTTGAAATGGATGGTGTGGAAAATTTATAACCATTCATTAATAATTACTGAAAGTTAAGATTCAAATAAAGCTTTAACGTTTTGATATTCACATAATATTTTTTTAATGTAATAATTTTTTTTGTGATGTCCTTGTGTCAACGTTTTAATATGAAACGCCGGTATCTATATTCCTATTTAATATAATATAATCATTAACAATGCTATGTTTTATATATAACAATGTTTTCTTTTTTATTTTTTTTAAATTTTGTCAGTTTTTACCCTTTTCTGTTTCTGCAACATATTAGGTATGTGCGTATTTAATTGAAAATCTCGTTCAATACAAATATAAAACAGGTTAACAATCAACCATTCATAGTTTCTTCAAATTTAATTTGTTTAAGACTGATCCTTTATCAACCAACACTAAACATAACTTTTAAGATTGGGAAATATTGCTTCATTAAATTTTTACATAACTTATAAGTTAAGCGAAAGTATCGACTGAATGTAATACATTATAAATAGGTACGTGTTTTAGTAAATAGCTAAACAAGAATCTTATCAGAAAAGTTGACTTCCGCTTCTCATTTAGATAATGTTGATTTAAATTACGAATAAAATTGTTTGTCACTTGTCGCTGATTGATACAAATATTTTTATTTATAGTAGACGCAGTAGCAACTACAGGTAAGCCGGAAACAACTTAAAAATTTTAACTTCCTTAGAGAGTATGATGGACCTTCATGTCTTATAAATACACATAATACCTCATTTCCACGTTATGTTGCTGTGGCAGTTCGTGTACTTAGTGATATATACGTCAGAAAAATCTGACAATAACATTTTGGCCCTGAATAATTTGACTTTCCAGTCAAAATTAAACTTGTATACACATCAATAACCAAACTTTTGGCCTTGGATAATTTTTTCAGTTTTTTTTTGTATGTATAAATGGATAGGTAATGTATAAATGTTGTAACGGAAATGTTCGTTTTGGTACACTAATATTTTAAAATGAACTTGTTATATTTAAATTTATAATTACAACATTACTATTGTTAATGTTCTATCAAGGAAGTGAAAATGTTTTAAGTTAAATGAATAATTTTGAAATATTCGGAAGACAAGGCAAAAGAAAATAATTAAACTGTGAAAATTTAAACCCCTGTAAAGCTGTAAAGTTGCTCCATTGACACTCAGTTCAGAAAGTCATTATTTGTGAGAAACTCTCTTTAAATTTTTTGTAGTTAATAATTATTTTTAGTTTTTCCATAGAAAAGTTGACATGCATTAGAAAATAATTAAACCAAAACAATTTATGTTATTTTTTGTACAATTCTGTCCGATAAAATATAAATTTTTAACTCCGAATTATTTCTTTGTCATTTTAAATCTCAATTTTCATCAAATACAAAAGTACTGAAATTACCGAACAAAAGTTAAAAAGTCAAAGAAAAAATGTAGCAATTGCAATAGTATGTTTTATTTTGAAATTGCACATAGAGCGTGCCCAGAATAACTTGCACAGCATGAGGATCTACTCCAAGTAGTAAGCGGAGGACGATTAAAAATTTCTGTTATGGCGCAAGTGCTTGTGATTAATAGTAAATAAGTTTGATAATTTAATGTGTAGGTGCAGCAATATTTAAGGGGATTAACTTTTCCCCTCCCTCCCTAATGTTGGCGAACAAATTTGTCAAAATCGATTTATATAGAATTAAAACAGTCTCTATAAAATTCTTAATCATTACAAATCTTTTTTTCGTAAATTAACCAACTCTATATCCGTAAGAAAGATAACGATAGTTCCGAGATAATTTGATACACCTTGTATAGATATTGCCGTTGCCTACGTCGATTGATGTGTCGTTTGTCAGACACGCAGATCAACGTAGACGACGCGTCGTCTACGTTGATCTGCGTGTCTGAAAAAAAGACATATTTATACAACACCCGTCGCGACGGGTGTTGTATAAATATGTCTTTTTTTCTTTTCTAACTATTTAAACAATTTATTTTCCAACGTAGTCGCCTTTTGGGTTTCGATCCTTACCGAATAATACGATTTCTCCAACTCAAAATAGGCATTTGTTGCGTCGATAATCTCATTAGAGCCGATAATTTTTCCGCCGAGCCATTTCTTGAAGTTCAGAAACAGGAAATAGTCGCAGGGGGCTAAGTCTGGAGAATATGGTGGACGTGGAAGCAATTCGAAGCGTAATTCGTGGATTTTGGCCATAACAACTAGACATGTGTGCATTTGTGCATTGTCTTGATGGAAAAGAACTTTTTTCTTCGCCAAATGCGGTCGTTTGTTTTTCAAAACGTCGTTGAAACGGTCCAGTAAGTTGCAATAATATTTGCCGTTGATTGTTTTTCCCTTGTCAAGGCAATTGATGTGGATTATGCCGCGTGCATCCCAAAAAAACTGTAGCCATGACCTTGTTGACCGATAAAACCGTCTTCTTCGGCGCAGGTTCGCCAGTAGAAATCCACTGTTTAGACGGTTCCTTGGTCTCCGGTGTAGAGTGATGGATCCATGTTTCGTCCACAGTTATGAAACGACGCAAAAACTCCTTTTTATTGCGCTTGAACATCGCCAAACCTGCCTCTAAAGTTGTCATACGTGTCATAACGTGGCCTAGTGACAGATGGTATTGACAAATGTCATCTGCGATTTGCGATTGTGATGCCCGCTGTTGCAATTTTACCAAACTTCTCACCCCGTCCTCGTATTTTGTCCTAAATTATTCAGTTTTTGAGAGATTCGTATTTAAAGTTTATTATTACTTGCACCGGTTTCTATTGCCGATATTAGTATTCTGTAATAGTGCATTAAGTGCACGTTACATAGGGAAATATAAGTCAAAGAAACTCTTCGATATAAGCAGTAAAGCGCACGAAGAACTCCAAACATATTAACACTTCGTCCTTGATTCTTCAACAATGTGAAATTGATGTTGGCCGTTTTTTCCAAAAAATAAAGAAAAGAAATCTGCATCTCTTCTTTGAAAATAGCAAAGAAAAGACAAAATGGTATTACAATATTTTAGACAGTTTTTCAAGAAGAATGACGTATAACATGCTTATTATGCAGCATTTTAGAGACACACTGTATGTTAACTGATATATGTGTACGCGGACTAGTCCCAAACATTACCAAATTGTATATAATACTGTACTACCTATTGAAATCAATAAATAAAAATAAAATTGAATGTTAACACTTGATTGTGACTCTGAAACTGGATTTTGAAAATGTTTGTTTCTATGGCGTTCATTTCAATTTTGACATAGATATCTATGACAACACATGCAAACTTTGTTAAAAATCCCGTTTGACAACTATAAAATATACCTAAAGTCGGTCATAAGACTCGTTCACTTTTAATTGCTCCAGATAGTATGTGCGTTTGTGCGAGGAAATAACTTTAAGTAGTAATGTGTTATTGTTTGTAATAATTTGGATAATTTTGTCAAGCCTTATGATAAGCAATTTAAATTGATGAAATTCGTATTATGTAGAATTTCGTCATATACTTTTATATACTTATCATTATACATGAATAAATTGCTGTATTTATGACATGTTTTTGCTCTTCATGTTTTTTTAATGTAATGTATTTCAATTATATATTTCTAGCTACTCGTTGGAATGTTTTCTTTGAATTAATCCGGATATGTTTTTGTATTAACGCAGATCATAAACAATGAATTACTTCGCAAATTAGTAACAGCCTTGATACCAATTAAAGTACGCATTAAGATCTAATTACCATTTATTGTGAAAAAAACTGGAATTTCGTAGAAGTTTTAAAAGGCAAACGAGGGCGTCGAAGTTTACCATTAACTGTTACAAAATAACCTACCCAAGAAAGAAAATTGAGGCTTTGTTGTTTTTTGTAGGGTATTTCCTGCAAAGTTTGTGTAAATGACAATAGTTTTAAGTTATTTAATTTAAACATTTCTAACATAGTCAATTATAAATTGTGGCACATAATTAGGATTAGGATAATAAGTGCATTTAATAATAAAAATTGACATTGACATAATTGACTAATGGAACATAATTAAAATAAATAATTGAACTTCCTTTGCACTTTCGTAATATCTACAAATTAATTATAAAAGCCAAAACAGTTTGGAATTTCCTTATAGTTTTGATAATTGAGTAATCCAAATAGACCGGAGAAAAACATAAAAGAACTCTTTCTTTAACATTTAAAAATCAAATTAGAGATCATGAATTGCACATGTTTTGAAACTGAATATCAGGGCCGTCCTTTGTCAAAAAGTACCCACCATAAGACAAGTTACGTTGTAAATTTTAAATACGCTGTTATTAAACGTTTTTCATAATTGCTAATTTGCTAATTTGTATGATCAAATAATAACTTTATCTACCGCAGAAAAAATATACACTTAATTCAAATGTACAAATCACTTTGCTAAAATTAACTAGGAATTTTAAACAAGTGTATTTAATGATTATACGTTACATATAAATGACTTATTTAGTACCTATTATAGTCTCAAATAGGCCACATGTATTTAACGCAAAATTAGGTTCGTCCACTGGGATTTTCCGTTCCTTTCACAGTCATTTCGTCCTTCACCAGGTAAAACTTGTAGCACAGTTATTTTCTTCGTATTAAAATGTTACATGACAAAAGATTACAGCGTGTGGTTAAAACATAACACCGCATCCCGTTTATAAGACTTTCAGGTGATTTCTTAGGAAACCGACTGCATTTTTTGCCGAAACAAACCATAGATGAATTGTACTTTATTGTGTATCGTCATTCTCTGGTTACGCCGAAAAAAGTTTGCAATTATATACCGGTAATAAGTATAGCAAACTCATGTTTAATGCAAATGGCGCAGTGTCCGGATATTTATTCTAGCATTTAGTCAGTATTGAAATTATGAGGCAATAAATTAATATTAAATTACCGCATAATTTCTGTAAATATATAAAAATAGTTGTTGCTTTTGTGCAATTTTCAACGTATTATTTACGTGATAAAAACCATAACACGACTATATGTTTGACCTTATGCGAGCTCATGTAGTTACGTATTATTTATTTGGTCAGATGCTTTATCATCAACAGATAACGGAGTTCATAAGCGTAGAATATGAATGGCCACGGGTTTTCTAAGTACTACACGAAACAACTTTTTGATTACCTATGTCATTTTGATTTATCTATAATTTAATGTCACTTCTTCCTCCATTTCACGCTGCTTTATTTCTTCCTCTACCTCAAGATACGGAGTACAGAACCTCTGGCCTAGCCGAATAATAAAGTAACACTGCACTAAGCGATGTATCTCAAATATTGCAGTTGTAGTTGTAGACAAAATTGTGCAATATGTTTCACATATAACTTAATGGATTTGAGTACGCTCATGGTTTTAGTTTACATATTGAATTTTAGCTATTTTAGGACTAAAAGTCCGGTTTTTGCAGAGGGTGTACATATATTTGTTGTGTTATTTTATGTCAAATAAAGTGCTTCTCTTCCAATATCTATTTAAAATGTATAAAATATTTTAATTAAGATCATTACAAGATTAATAGAAAATGACCGATTTGAATTAAGTTATCAAGTTTAGTGTTTTTCGCGTTGTTTTTATGTTCCTTCTTTTGTTAAAGAGGAAATTGCGAAATTAAATAGATTAGAAATAAAAATTTATATTATTTATATATTTTCTAACGCTACAGTTTTTAATGCTCTATTTTATGATTTCATACTCTTAAAAATGTTTGCCTGAGAAAATTAAGTTTTTGTACAAAATATCATTTTAGAAACACTCCCAACTCCTTCTCGTTTGTTGTCACTTGTTCATAAAGTTAAATCGTTGCTCTTTGTGCGTCTTTAAATTTTATGATAGCAATGTTGACATTTCGATCGTTATTGACTTTATTGTCAATGTCACATAGTGTGATTTACTATTCAAAGGTCTAACGACCTAGATCGCTTAAGCACGAGACAAACTTCGAAATAAACAAACTGTTTTTGTTTCAACTGTTATCTGCCTTTGTATCACTTTACACGCAATAACGTTTTGTAATTAATGTTTCTAAAAATTTTACAATATTGGTTTGTTGTAGCTCTAGTTAAGAATTATGATTCCGTAGAATATTGAACCCGCAGAAAACAGGTTGGTTTGCAAAAAACACGGGGGGGAATATCCTATTATTTCTCATTATTGGCGCACTAAAAACTCTGCTTATTCTATGTCAAATGGCCGATCTGCACACGCACGAAATGCTTACCACACCCAGTGCCATCGATTTTTCCTTATTTTATTTCAAATATTTACGATTTTTGTTTTGCAAATCGGTATGAACATGTCCAATGACTACAACTATTTTTTTTGAGGTTTCAGCGGGTAAACATTACCTGCGATTAGAAAATATCAGATATCATAAAACGAAATTTGTTCTTAACAAAATTAGGGAGCAGCGGAGGGGTGCTCTATTACAGTATAGAGGGGGCCCCAAAAAGAAGCTCAAATTTGTCTTCTACAGATAATAAAAAGCCGATTTGCGCAAGGGCGATATCCCTAAAATCACCTGCAAACCACCCTTAAATGCACCCCAACCCCTGAAAATTGATAGTTTATAAAAATGGCCAGAATCGTCCCCTATGTTTAAACACCGCATAACATCTAATCCAGCCCCAGTGCACTTCCAAACTCCAAAAATTGTTACTATGACGAGTATCGTCTCCCTTATTAGAGCAACATATCTAAACCACCCTCAAGTGCATTCCCAAACCCTTAAAAGTGAAACCTCTAATTAAACAATACCGCTAAACCACCTTAAAGTGCACCCCAACCCCTACGAGTTGAAAATTTGCAAAAATGAGGAGTATCGCCCTTTTGATTAAAGCAAATAAGCATCTAATCCACACCCAGTGCACCTCCAATCCCCAAAAAATTAAGATTAGTAAAAATTGCGAGTATCGCCCTATTAAAGCAACATATTTAAACCACCCTCAAGTGTATTCCCAGCCCCTTAAAATTGAAACCTTTTGTTTAAACCACCCTTAAGTGAAATCTAACCCCTACGAATTGAAAATGTAAAAATGAGGAGTATCATCCCCGTTATTAAAGCGAAGCATCTAATCCACCCCTAGTGCACCTTCAAACCCCAAAAAATAAGATTTGCAAAAATTACGAGTATCGTCCCCCTTATTAAAACAACATATCTAAACCACCCTCAAGTGCATTCCCAACCCCTTGAAATTAAAAATGTATATAAATGTCAAAGAACGGGCTAAGAAACTTTTAAAATAGAAAGTAATGCAATAGTTTGAAGCAGAGAATAGGAAAAGCAGGGAAACAAGTTATAGTACTTAATGGAAATGGACAAAATTTCATTTTTTGGCTGTAGATAAAAAACAAAAGAAGATTTTTAATTTTTGTTTCATCAATGAATTTGTCATAAAAAATTGGGCCAATAAAACGCAAACGTTTTTTTTTTGTAACTTTTATATTAAGAATAGTTGCTCATGTACTGCATCGAAAACGGACCACCCTATATACAATATACAAAATTGAACATTGTGTCTTCAACAGTTTCGAAGATATAAAAAGTTAGTTCGCATTTTTGACGGCCTGTAACTTCGTAGCGATGCATATTTTGTTACAAGTCAATTAGGCTAAATCGTTCTATTTGTTTGTGCTTCTAATTTCTGCTACATAAAGCTAGCTGCATCTTTTCAAAACACCCTGTAGAAGGAGCAATAACGGCTGACCTAAAAAATAAAATTTAGTTTCCTATTTAGTACTTACTCATTTTGGATACAAATGATTCCTGGTACGCTTTTTCATACAGTAAAATACATTTTTTAAGATCGAATATCAGAATATTGTTGTTTAAAATTACAAAAAGATGAAATCATTATTGTTGACTTTATAACTGTTATTAGCAACACTTTCTCTTAATGTCGATGCTAGTGAACATATAACTGCCAAGATTATAATAATATCTTAAAATTATAAATTAATTACACTTAAATGGGGTTGGCATGTGTAATGTAATATATTTCTGTGGCACACACTCTTCTTCCATTATATTCAACAATAAGTAAAATATATTTTTTTTCTCTAATGCCTTTCTGTTGGTAATTTGTGTATATGCCGCAATATTCAATAGAAATATTGTATGTTGCAATTTATAAAATAATTCTGGCAGAAATTAACCATAGAATGTTATTAATTAGTAAGTAGAGATAAATTTAATCATTGACGAATAAGAAACCTAATTGAGTTATGAACAGTGAATGTAATTTCTGTTATTAAAAAGCACGGTGAAAAGTAACAAGTAATAACATTATCATCTGCTGTGCTTAAGGCCAAACTCGTTTAAAAATCAATATATTTATAGCACTTTTATAAAAAAAGACAAACAAAGAAGACTTTAAACACAAAACACCATCGGTTTTTTTAGGCGTTTCATGTTCTTGCATAATCGTACTTGCAAATGCGAACAAATTTATGGGTCCGTGTTCAATTTTAATTTATGATGCGTTCATTATGTTGTTAAAAATGACAAGTTGAGATATATAATTAGTCGTTTTATCAGTCTGGGCACTTCCTTGTCTAGTTTATATCTTTGGAAATGTAGACAAACATTCATTAACCTGTTAAATTTTGTTGATGTAAGAAGGAAGTGATGTGTGAATTTAAAATAAGTCTCAAATATTGACTTCATATTTTATCCATTTATAAAAATGGCTTCGTCTTGGTTGGACTTTCCCATAATCCAAAAATAATTTTTTTTTATTACACATACATACCAACAGAAGTGTGTCTAGAAGACACTAATAACGAGGAAAAACACGTTTTTTAATATTTGTGGAAAAATTGTTCAGTATTGAAGAACACCAGAGACCGCATAATAAACTCCGTCAGTCAACAAATCGGGAGGGGGATTCTCCAAGCATACGTAATCAGCCTTTACGTCCCACTGCTGAGCACCGGGCTCTTCTCTGCCACGTACTCTCCTTAACGCTAAGGTGAAGTATGGGGGAACTATAGTTTAACGTCGAATCCGAACGACTAAGTACCAGAGACGGTTTCAGACATTAAGACCTCACGGCTGTCTACACCGGATTGGGGAATGTGAGTGACGGGTTGCGGCATAGATTTTATTTTATTCGGCGGGGAATCGAACTCTAGACCTTTAGCGTCAGAGGTTGAGCGCCCAACCTCTAAGCTACCGCCACTCGTCCCCAAGCATTACTGTATCTAAAATTAAGTTGCAAATCTTATTCTACATGCCATCCCTGCTAAACTCTCTAGCTTAAATGCGAGGTTTAGTTATCATCCCCATTTATTGTATATTTATTAGTTATTTATGTATCTAGTGCGCGAAATTGTACTTTGATGCTTGAGAATGAAAGTTTTTTGTCGAGGCGGCAGCCAAGACAAAAATCATTCGAAAGCACCAAAGAAATTTTGCGCACGAGTTGCATACATGTTTTCTACAGATTTACTGAAATAATGAAAAAAAATTAGTAAAATCATAATAAGATTTATTCTATCGCAATCTAGTCTGTTCTTTGTTACTACGGAAACAAAATTTAACAAATATTGATATTTGTCAGTTATTTTTTCCTGTGTTCCTTTCCATTGTCGTCATGCAAGAAATATTTTTCGCTCTAGTGCGCGAAATACTTCGTGCACGTTGTCAAGGTAAACAACTTCAATGTGACATTTTGCATACTGAAATTAATGTAAAAATGTAACGATTTTTTGACGTCCCACAGTGGGGTATTTGACCCAAAAAGTTGGCCAAAATTATTTTTTGGTATTTTCTAACCTGAAATGACCTAATAAAGATATTTATGAAGAAAAAAATTTTTCAAACTGGTTTTCTCGAAATATGACAGCAAAACAATTATAGTAATATTTTTTTATTTACAAGAAATTGGAAAAGCTATTCAGACTAAAATATTCCATCCCTCCTCATCTGAACAGTCATCAGCTTCATCCGACTTTTCATTAGCTTCATCAGTATACGATGAAATTAAATTAATTTCGAAAATTCGAAAACCGTCGCAATGACGCTGCTTCAAAATTTTTCAAAAAAAAATTTTCAAAAACTGGCTATACGATTTTTTTAACTTTTTGAGCAGATAGAACTTGCATTGAACTACAAATTTGTTTTTTACTTATCTCCCAAATTTCACACTGAGCCCTCCAGGAATTTTTGAAATATTGAAATGATTAATTGTTTGTCAAAAACGCAAACGCTGATTGTTATAAACTTTTATCAGTTCGATAGACTATTTTAAGTACTTTATTAGGATCAGCAAGAATTTTCAACTATTTCAAAAGTTAAGAAAAAAACGATACTTACCAACAACGCGCTTTTCGGTAGTTACGTAATTTTAAGTGCGTCTATCAATTAGCTCTAATAAAAAAAATATATTTTATTCTTTGCATATTTTTGATAACTGTATAAAGTTGTTATAACCATTTTTGACCCGAGGCCGTGAGCTCATTTTTACATATCTAGCGCTTGTCGGAGCAGGCGGGGCGGCTTGTACCGGCTAGAGATAATTTCAATCACTTGTTGACGCGATAATATTTAAAACGTAAAAAGTATGGAAAGTACCAGCGACGTGTTCGTCCATTTTTTATATATCTGTAAATGTAATTAAATGCGCATTGTACCAGCAAATGAAATTGTGGACTTCTTTGTAAAAATATCTACACTCTACAATTATCCAACTAATGACTTATAGAAGAACAAGCATCACAAAAAATACATCTGCGGTATTCTGCGGCTACTTTTTTCTTATATACTAAATAGAATAATTACTCTTTCATAGTACATTAAAATTAAGACAGGGAAGCACACTGAAGTATAAAAAAAACTCCAAGTTTGTGTAAAAAACGAAAGAAAAAATCATTGATGAGGTTTATTTTCAAAATATGCTATGCAACTATAAAACTGTAAAACAATGAAAAACAAATATCAAACACAGTAGTACATACGTGGCTCATCACAATCCATAATGAATATCACCACACTTTACGTAAAAACAGTTCCTAAAATGTTTTTGAATTAGCGTTAAAAGCAAATAAGTTAAAACACGTACACTGCTAGCAAGCCTTCTCAGATTGCGACATGTCGCGGCTCGCTCAAATGCGATAAAACAAAATAAAATCGCTGCCCATTGTTCCCCAACTATTATACTATCGCAAGCAGTAGTTATTTTGTAGAATTAATTGTTTTGAAAAAATGGACTTATGACCAAGTTTTTGGGTCAAATACCCCACTGTGCGTCCGTAGAAAAAAATTATTATTTCCAAATTGTAAATATTCTCACAAAGGAATTAGAAAATTGAGAAAAAACAAAGATTACTTCCTCCCCTATTAGCTCACAAAATTAAAACAACTGTTTTATTTAAATAGTTTTTTGACAAGTTTTTGTAATTTTTAATACTGTCGGTTTTTATGGTAACGAGATAACGATTTGTGTAACAAGCGAAAAAAGTGATACACGCGAGGGAAAAAACGACACTTTCTTCCCGAGTTTCACATATGATTTTTTCGTCGATCTTGAGAAATTTATCAAAATTGTTCATTTTAAAATTAACCTAATTTAACTTATTTAATTTGACAGTTGTGTAAAAATTGACTTTTGCAAGTAAGATGCTTTTATTTGCCACGGTAACCAGGGTATATAAGACGTATCCAAGTAAAATAAACAAATCGTAATCAAGTTTCGCATTTACAAGCGGGATCAAAATAGCTTTTTCACGCTACCGGCAATGTAAGTAGGCCTTACATCCATAGCTACAGGGATCGTAAATGGCTGATAACATTCGTGTACTAGTTACCCTTGACGACGGAACTTAATAGTGTCACTTACATCCCTAGGAAAATAATGTTGATTTTAACTGTTCGTTGATATGGTAGGTAACAAGCACAGACAACTTAGAATAATGGGGCTTTTAAAAAATAATTCCGATGACAGCTGTCAAAACGAACTTTTAAAAATATGATTAAATTTCTACCTGTAGGCCTACTTACATTGCCGGTAGCGTGAAAAATTTAATAAGTAACACGGAATGTATCGACTAATAACATCCTCGGCAGGCGACAAGCTTCGGCTCCGCCTCAGCTCGTATTCGCCTACCTCGGATGTTATTACGTCCTTACATTCCTTGATACTTAAATAACTATTTCGTTCCTTGGATTGCACATTTAATTTTTCTCCTGCTAAAGCAGCGATTGTCAACTTTCGACCCCAAAATGAGGGTCGAAAAGCCTACTTTCTAACAAGGCCTACGAAAAATACGTTTAATAACATAGCCCTAGGTAGAGGGCTATCACGCTACCAAATTTTATGCTGATCGGGCAACTCATTTTTGAATATATCGGCAATAAAGTGAAAATTTTTAAAAACAAATTGGTAGCTTTTGTTTCCGGTTCCGAATCTTTTCAAAGAGCTTATTTTCTCGTCGATTTTTACTTACCCATACCATTTTTGCTGCTCTTAGACGTATCCGATACATGTTTTAATTTCAATACTCGAAATCGCGTTTTTTACGATTACAATGCATTCCCTTACTGGAAATGTGGTAAAGAAAAAATGAAACGTTTGCAGCAGCTCTTATAGCTAGAACGGCCACCTTGTTATTTTGGATTTTGGATGTGAAAATGATTGCAACATTTCGTTATTTCAATGCAATTCCTTTTCTACTGAAAAACGTACTTTTTATTTTAAAATGTAAAAACTAGTAGCAAATTCAAATACTGTAACTAAATGGTTTTGATTTTTAACACTCAACTAGTTACTTATAAGTAGCAAGTTAGTTGTTTGTCTCAAATTGTCGTTCTTATTATTTGGTTACAGTCATTAGGTCATCGTACTTACTGATATTGTAGAAATTGTGGGTCAAGTTTATTTTTGAATGATCTTCAAAGGTTTTTGTATGACACGCGTGAGTTCTTGCAGTTTTTATCTCAAATTCCATAAAATGTAATGGCGTCAAAAAAGCTAATGTAGACACATACTTTCCCTATCATTAGAAATGCTCTCAGATTTCAACTTTTTTAGGCCAGAGTTGGAATTCCCAATAATAAGTGGTGATCTGTTCTTGTAAAAATATAGATGAAATTCGAATTTGGTGATACATGACATTTTAAAGAATATTTAATTTGGGGAATATTGCTAATTTTATGATAATTGTATTTTCCTTTGATTTACTAAATTCCTGCTGAAGTGCTATTAAAGAATAATTTCCACAAAATCTATGTAGCAGCTTAAGTAACTTAAGGACCTGCGCTTCTGGACGTAATTGAGATGTTTGCAAACCAAATAATTTATAAAATTAAAACAAATTTTAATTGTATTATTTTGATTTTTCAAAATTTCTTACCTACTGAGTAAAAATATGGCGTCATCAATCACACTTTGTTTTTGTTGTTTGATAAACGTAAATTTAACATAGTGTATGTATATTATGTTAATTTTTGCGTTATTTTTATTGCATTCTTGTGTATTTGTAAAACTAGAATAAAAATGTAGAACATGTTGTAGTACCTTTCCTTTTTTTTTCTAACAAATTCCCATTAACATAATTTGTGCAAACAATAAAATTTATCTTCTTTTCAGTTTGATGCGGGTATTCAGCGCTTCATCGCTATGAAAGTTAATTCATATGAACACTTCAGACCTACTCCAAAAAATGTGCGTGTGGGTCTTCTAGCAATGGTAATTCCTATGGCCGTCTATGGTTATCTAATGAAGATGGAAAGAGATTCCAAGGAACATAAGTACCGTACAGGACAAGTTGCTTACAAAGATAGGCTATTCAAATTCATTTAAAATGGATTCTGTATTTTGCACTGAAACCATTTCAAATTTTCACATAATTTGCAGATACATTTACACTAATTAAAAGTTGTTTGTTAGTGTTCAGAAAATTTGCAATTCGATTGTTCAAATGTGCTATTAGTAAATTTGTAATATACAGTTAGTTGTAAAATAAATAAACTGTAAAATATGTGTACACTTTTATTTTACGAAAAAAAAAACATTCTTTAAACGCTAAATAAGTTATGGATTAAAATGTTGAGTTTTATGTAAAAGCGAGTGTAGTCTTAATATTTGCGGGTGCAGCAACTGAATTAGGAAGTTCAAGTAGCGTCTCTTTTGCAGTATTTAAAAAGACACGTACTTCATTTACATTTATGGTGCAGAAGAATTTTGCATAAACGCTTGTTTACTCAAAAATCAGTTGTCAGATCGGCATGACATTGGTAACAAATTGTATACAATAACATTGTCTCCCCTTACTTTATTACGATGCCAAAAAATTGATGACTTATTTTTGAGTAAACATACGCATAACGCATCGTTGTCAAAACATTGTTGCAGTCCCTGTTTTGTAGGTAAAAAAGTGAATGAGGAAAAGCATTTGTTTTGTCTCAACGCCTTCCATCAAAATCAATTTTTATGAAAAGTCCTTCCATGAAAACATAATTATATTATTGAACAACATCAAATCGTCCACTCTGTAAATGCGAAAAAAGGAAATATTATTCCCTATTCTTCTTCTTCTTTCACAGATTTCCATCCTTCTCTATCTGAGGCTTTCTGCCTCCACCTGCGTATTCTTAGTGCTGCAAGGTCTTCCTCCACACTATCCAACCATCTTTTCCGTGGCCTTCCTCTTTGTCTTCTGCCTTGGGGTTTGGATTCTAAGATTTGCTTCGGCATTCTAGTTGGTTCCATTCGCGATACATGCCATCTCAACCTGTGACTCTTGATGGTTGCCACTATGTCGGGTTCGTTATATAACTCCTTTATCTCCTGGTTGGTTCGAATTCTCCATACTCCTCCATCATTGGTGGGTCTGAATAATTTTCTCGGCACTTTTCTCTCCCACGTGTTTAGTTTCTTATGTTCATTTATTGTTATTATTCCCCATTAGTATTTTTTAATGGTGTTCTTTTAGGTGTGTACCCTTAAAGCATTTACAATATCACATTTAATCGCGATCTGATAACTCGTTTCAGAGTAAATGGGCGTTAAAACTTAAATTGTCAAAAAATCATAGAAGGCGTCAGAGAAATTTACGAGCTGGAACAAAAACGCCTTAAGGGTGTCAACTAGACACATTCAAACTTACCACAACCTTTAAGAACATAGTTTCTTTCAGAAACAGGGCTATTTTTTGGTCGTTCTACGACAAATTGTGCAACACTACTGCTGCTGTCATAATAATTTCTTTCGCACCTGTTAATATTTGTGATAATTGGTTTTCGCAGAATTCGCCAATAAACTAAAAGTGTTTTTAATTGTGCATCATAATAATAATAATAATAATATCAGCCTAAACATCCCGGTTTCGGGCAAAGGCCTCCCCCATATTCTTCCAGTCCTTCTTGTTCGATGTCAGGTTCCTCCACTGTTCCCCTCCCGCTTCTATTATTTCTTCTTCCCACCTGGATACTGGTCTCCCACGCTTGCGCTTACCTCTTCTTGGTTTCCAGCAGGTAGTCCTCTTTGTCCATCGATCTTCTTGCAGCCTCATTACATGACCTGCCCAGTTCCACTTTAGTAACCTGCTAGTACTCAAAACATCTCGCACTCCTGTCCGTCTCCTGATTTCTTCAAGTGGGATTTTGTCTAGAAGTCTTATGCCAAGCATGGACCGTTCCATCTTCGTTTGATTCACCCTTAACTTATTTTTTAGCTTATTATTTAGAGACCATGTTTGGGCACCATAAGTCAGACTCGCAATAACACAGCTATTAAACACTTTACGTTTAATGCGCACTGCTAACTTTGCTTTAAAGATATGCTTTAAGCTCCAGAAGCATTTCCACCCTGAATCAATACGTCTATTAATTTCTTTTTCCATGTTGTTGTTAAATGATATACACTGCTCTAAGTATACAACTTCTTCTACATACTTTATCGTATTAAGTCCCAACCCTATGTTTTCCGCTCTTCTATTTGTTAAGGCGTGCGTTTTATCGTAGTTAATTACCAGACGTGCTTCTTTGCTTGCCAGTTGTAGTTCATTTACCATGTTAGCCAGCTGGTTTCTGGATTCTGCTAGCAGTACCACGTCGTCTGCAAAGCGTAGGTTTGTTATCTTTTTGCCTTCAATAGATATTCCATAGTTCTTCCAATGCAGTTTTCGAAATATTGCCTCTAGAGCGCAGTTAAATAGGTTAGGCGAGAGAGGATCGCCCTGCTTTACTCCTTTATTTATATTAAATGATTTTCCTGTACAATTTAAACGTATTTTTGCCTTCCCTTCCTTGTAAATATTTTGTATTAATCTTATATACTTATGTTCAATGCTTTGTTCTTTTAAAGCTATTAACATAAAACTGTGGAGTAAGTTGTCGAATGCTTTGCTAAAATCGATGAACATTATATGTATTGGAATATCGAACTCACGACATTTTTCAATGATTTGATTAATACTGTGAAGGTGGTCCATTGTTGAGTAGCCGGATCTGAAGCCTGCTTGTTCAATAGGTTGGTTTTCGTTCAGTTTATTAGCTATTCTTTCCTTGATTATTCTCATAAATATTTTGTATAAGGTGGATATCAGGCTAATGGGTCTAAAGTTATTCATGTTATTTAAGTCGCCTTTTTTATGTAGTAAGATAATAGTTGATTCTTGCCAGGATGTTGGGATTGTTTCAGTTTCCATGATTTTGTTGAATAGGATTAAAATTAGTTCTTTCGTTTTTTGCGGTATATAACTCATGTGCTCCGCCGTTATTCCGTCTTCCCCTGGTGATTTTTCCTTCTTCAAGCCTTGTATGTTTCTTTCTAGCTCCTCCATTTTTATCGCAGGGGTCACTTCTCCTCCCGGAAATTTTAGCTCAGATAATATGTTTTTCTCCTTGTCGTTTCCCTTGTATAAATCTTTGTAAAAATCTGTGGCTACACCGATTATTTTCTTGCGGTTCCTTTTCAGTTTGTTGTTAGTGTTTTTCAGTTCTATAATCCACGAGGTGCCTCTAGAGAGTTCTTTTGTAATTTTCCTTGTAGAACCCGATGTTTCAATGATGTCCGTAATTATTTTTTCTTGAAATGATCTTCTGTCTTGTCTAATTGCTCTTTTCACTAATTTATTAATTTCGCAGTATTCTATTTTCGACCTTGCGTCCTTTCTTAGTTTGAACTGTTCCCTTTTGTTTATTAGCTCTTTAGTTTTCTCTGTAACCGCTTTGTTTTTTTCCTCCTTGTAGTTGTTTGAATAGTTTATATTAGAAGCTGTTGTTATCGTACTGCATATAAGATTATTTATTTGGTTGATTCCGTATTTACTTAGTTCTTCGTTATCCCAATCGTCGCTTATTTCCTTTAGTTTATTGAAATAATGTTCCTTCATTTCACATGGTATTTTATGAATTTGCGGCTTCTTTATTTTTCTAGCTCTCTCATATTTACCATTTATTGTTAGACTAACTCTTATCAACCTATGATCTGTACTAAACTTAAATTTATTTATTACTTCTATATTAGTTACCCATTGTCTTTTATTTGTTAATACATATAGTCAATTTCGTTTTTTACTTGCTTATTTGGCGAAATCCACGTCCATTTCTTTATTTTCTCTTTTTAAATATCGAGTTGACTATTACCATTTTATTTTCTAGAGCGAATTCGAGCAGCCGCCTCCCACCTTCGTTCCTTGTTCCATATCCATAGGGGCCCATTACATCGTGGTCCTCTTTTGTTGCCATACCAATTTGGCTGTTGAAATCACCCATAATTATAAGGTTTTTAGTGCTTTTTCTTAAATCATTGATTGCATTACCTACTTCATCATAAAATACTTCGATATCTTCTCTTTCTGCTAACATTGTAGGTGCGTAAACTTGTACTATTCCAACTTTTACATTTCGTTTTAGTTCTATGAGCAACGTAGCGCATCGATCCGAGTATCCTTTAAATTCTTGAATTTTATTCTTCCATTCATGTTTGACCCAGAAGCCCACTCCATACATACCTTTTCTTTGCCCGATGTAATAGAATATATGGCCTAATTTTGTCTCTAAAATTTTTTCTCCAATGCGACGAATTTCTGAAAGGCCTATAATATCCCATTTAATGTCTGACATGGCATGGGCTAACTCTTCGTATCTATCATTTGATAATAGTGTTTGTACATTTATAGTGCAAATGTTTAGATCTATCGATTTACCTACACGTTTGTGCATCATACACTATTTAAATGGTAATTACAAATATTTTAATTGTCCGATAAATCTTTCCCAGTTTAGGGTCTCATGATGTGCTGATGTAAGATAAAGGTGACCATAAAATGGGCCATTTCTGTTGTAGTGCCAAGTAGACATTTGGTATCTGAAAATGTGCTGATACTAAAAATATTGCTGTCTTGGTTTCAGCCGTTCCAATCAAATTCACTTATTAGTTGAGAGTGCACTAAAGGAATACGTAAAGCGATGTGCAGGTGACAAAGGATTTTTGGTGCATTTCTTTTGTAATTGCTCTCCAGCAGTCTTGTTCATCTTCACTAACAAGCAAAATGTCCTTCTACAGCTCTTTTTCTGTCAACTGGTCGCACTTTGTACCTTCATATGCACATCTTCTACTTCATGTTATTTAAATAATGGCAACAAAAACTTGCCTACAGCAAAAATTTAATTAAATTTCAACACAACGTGCTACGCAGTAGTGCTGGTTTGTAACGCATGCGCATTTTGTTAAACTGTCTTATTAAACTAAGATTACTGTATAAACACCCGATTTTCTTTCTTAAGATTAGACAAAGACAAGACCAAGGGTAAGATAAAAATATTGTAAAACACTCCCAAAAACCGTGTTCAGTTTAAGTGATCAGTGCGCTTTAAGCGCGTTTATTTCTTTTATGTTCGTTTGTGAATAAAAACAAGAGAGAGTAAAATCACTGCACTAAGCCCTTCCACCGCTTTAACCAAGTACAGCAAAAAACAATGGTATACAGTTCAGAAAAAATATTGATCATGATGTTGAACATTTATTTTGTTCTCCAAATCAACTTATGTTCCCAGTAAAAAAGTAACAAATTATCTTAATGCCGTATATTTAAAGTAAAATGAGTTTATTACAAATAAAATGGAAATTAAGTTTTTTTAATTACAACATTGCTAAATACATCAATTTAGTACATAACAATTTAATATTTATCTTTCTTCTAGTTGTTTATCTCTTGCGATTACAGATTCATCAAATTTTACCATGTAAGTAGTACCTTTGTGCCAATGTGCTGTCACTTTTGCGGCCTGTAACAATTGTAATAATAAATAATGTTTCAATGATTTGCTTTTGAGGAACACCGGGGACCTCTCTTACTATATCAAATTTGTTAAATTTCATGCTGTTCGATAATCTCAAAAGGAATTTGAGTTGGCAAAGTTCGTTTTCGAATTAAAGAGTTTTAAACGGAGAAAAATGGTTCTTTTTTTGTCTGTAATTAATTCTTTCATTATTTAAAATAGCAAAAATTTAAAAACACTTTCTCACGGCAACTTTGTACGCATAATTCTCCTAACCAATAAAAACAGTCACAACGTTCAGATTTAAATTGAAAAATGATCAATGGACACAAATAATAACTTGAAATAACTTAGGAGGTTTCTATTAGGAGGTCGCCACGTTTCTGTTGCAATGTCGTTAGGCCTAATTTAGACAATCTTTTCTCATATGATAGGTTTTTAAGAGATTGTAGTATTTTAGGGGCTCTTCTTTGTATCTTCTCAATTAACTCAATGTCTTTAACAAAGTACGAAGACCAAACTGGTGAGGCACATTTGAGCAGCGGTCGAATGTAGGTTTTATACATCTTGAGCATCAACTCCGAACTTGGAACATTAAAGGCACACCTCACTAGTTAAAGAATGGAGTTGGTTTTTTTCACCATACAAGCAACATGAGAAGACCATTTCAAATCTGAGGTAATACCTAAATGCAGCCGCACATTGACCTTTTTCAATATTACTCCGTTTAACATGTAATCCAGTTTGGAGTTTTTTTCCTATGTGTAGAATGGTATATTTGTCAGCATTCAACGATAAGAGCCAGTTTGATGACCAACTCTCCAATTTTCTACGGTCAGACCTTAATACATCGACTCCAGTAGTTGAAGAATTGAATAATTTAGTATCGTCCGCAAAAAACAATGGATTAGATTCTAAGCAGCTACCAAGATCGCTTACATAAAGTATAAAAAGAATAAGGCCCAAAACAGAACCTTGTGGTACGTCACTTGAATTTAATTTCGAATTTAGACAAATCTCGCCGTCGGGCACAGGCCTACCCCTTGGTTTTCCATTTCTTTCGGTCTCTTGCTATGGTTCTCCCATTTCTTCTAGCTATATCTCTGAGCTCATCTTCTCGTTGGTCTGCCTCTCGGTTGTGTGCTTGCTATGATCTAGTTTATAGCTCTTTTAGTCCATCTATTTTCTCCTGATCTGATTATGTGTCCGGCATAATTCCATTTGAGATATTTACACTTTACGTATGCCACTTAGCACGGAATACTTTTCGGAAAGTTCACCATTTGCTCTAACATTAAATTTCCTGTTTTTAAAAAATCTTCTAACTAACTATATCAAATCTCCAAGTTTCAAAACTTCCTGCCTTTTTTTGATTGAAAAGTACCTGGCTATCAAGCTATGCGTAAAACCCTTTCAACAAGTTTTATAACTTAGGCTTTAAGAAGGTTTAACCAATAGGCCAACTATTCTGATAAGGTTAAGTGCGTAAATTACAACTTGATCATAAAAAAAATCAAAATCATGACCTCGCCCAATTACAATTATAGTATTTTCTGTTATTTTCTATTTAAATTTAGGATAAAGCATGAAGTGTTTTGTTATTGAAATTAGGTAAAATTATCTATTTTATGATAAAAATGTAATATGGTGACCATAAAAAATTGACGTGATGACGATTCTTGGGAAATAAAACTTGGTGTGACAATTTCGATTGGTTAGGGGGATTATGCGTAAAAAGAAGATTTTTGCTATTTTCAGTAATAAATAAGTCACAGATAAAAAAGAAAATAAATATCGGTAAGTGAAATTCCTTTTTAGATTATCAAACGGCATCAAATTTAGAAACTTTGCCAAACTTAAAACTACTTTCTATCTGTAACAGCAAGCAAGATCCACATAGTGTGCCTCGAAAACGAATCACTCTGTATATATTAATAGTAGATGAACTTTGAGCATTTCAAGGTTGAACTTAGGAGCAAATGGACAATTTCAAATTATTAAAGTATTACTACAACAAGTCTTAGACATTGTTTTACTTGCATATTTTCTACATAAAATATTGTATTTTGGCATTTTTTCAATAGAAAATTGTGATTTATTGTACACACATAATATAAAATTCCGTTAGCTGTAGCTGCTGCCGGTATAAATAAGCATTATGGATTCTGCTATACAGGATGTTGCAAAACTACACCAACAAATTTCGGGAGGTGATTTTTTAGGTTATTTTAAAAGAAAACGTTCCGATAAATGTATGACCTAAACTGCTTCCTTATAAAGTTACAGCTTTCCAAAGATAATTCAATTTAATCACGTTTTAATTTTTATCGCCACCATAAATTCAGATATTTGATTAAATTTTAAGTGGATATTTTACTAGTGATTATTTACAATTTCACTTAATTACGTTCAAATTCATTGATCAGAGGCATACATGTGAGACCTGAACGTATCACTTAATGTACTTTTTACATACTTAAGATTTTTATAACTTTTCACTTGAAAATCTGAATCTCCATACGAAGGCATAAAAAAAGGTACTCTTGTTGAAAGTCACTGAAACCAACGATTTTTGAGATAATTCAGTTTTTGTGAAAAATCGAGTTGCCATAAAGGTCTAACTGTAACCTCATAAAGCAAAAATAGTCACCATCAAAGTAATAAAAAAACACAGGCCTTGAAGGCTTTCTTACTAAGTTACAGCTTCTGGAAGAGGGAACAGTCTGGAACGCAGTGTTGAAACTGTTGCCTTTTCAGGAGGCTGCAACCCTATAAGAAATGATTGCCTTGTCCATGTTTACTCGAACTTTTTTTATTGCTATTGTGTAGCAGTTGGTCACAAAGTTTTAAAAAAATTAAATTATCTCAAAAACCAGTCGGTTTGCTGACTTTCAACAAGGGTACCTTTTTGATGTATTTTGTATGGAAAATGTGATATTTAAACAAAAAAGTTTTGTGAACTACGTATCTTATACTTACAAAACCAGTTCCAGTAAGAACAGCTTCTATAATGCCTGCTACAAATACAGCACAATTAAGACTCCCCTTGTCTCGAGGCACAGATATAAATCTATTAACTAATGGCTCCTTTTCCATTAAGTAATATGTATTTTCATCATCATTGGAATGCTCCAGTTTATCTGCTTCCCGACCAAATAGGGACTAAAAATTGAAATTCAATTATGACAAATTACTGACAAGGTTGCATAATATAAAAACCAAAGGAAAGCATGCCTGTAATGATGTTTGTAAAGATGACAGCCTTTCAAACAATCAGTGCAAGGCACACATGTGCGAATGTAGTTTTGTAAGCTTAATTTAAATTACCTACTGCCAAAGAGTTTAGAGGCATGTGCTTTGTAATTTTCTGTTTGTTTAAGGTACTGTTTATTAAATGTTGATCCACTTGTTTATGTCTTGTTATAAATCTTAATGTTGGGTCCTATTTCTGTATCGGATATCGGATGTAATTTTACAATTAACAGGCTACTAACTATATTGGTATAATCACTGTTAAACCCTTACTTATATATCTTTACTAAACAGACAAAAGCAAAACAAAAATCTTCAATCTTCATTATACACCAGGCTGACCGTAGCAAATTTCACATCCAGGAAAAGATGTTCTAGATCCCTATTTTGATTTCAAGTAAACATGCGAAGAAAAAATGTGTGAATTTTTTATTCACATTTCAAAATAACTACCAATAAAGATAGGATTCATTAAAAAATTGGATATTGCAAATTTCATACTTGATCTTGATAGAAGTGCCTTTGAAGTTTTTTGTTGTATCTAAGGTCGGCGCTGACTGAACACTATTTGAAACTACAAATATTGAAGTAAGTACCTACTTACTTTCCACAAGGTTCCTTTTACAAAGAGCAAGATATTTAGCAATTTAATTTCCCTTTTTCCATTACGTTCTCGCACAAAATATAAATCAATTAGCTTGACGCCAACAGTTTTACCCAAATCGTGCAATCTATAAAAATGTAAAATAATTAAATAAGCTTAAAAAGTTTTTTTTCTTAACTACAAAACCTACTTAGTTTGCAATTCAGGAACTGTGTGAGATCTGTTTTGACAATACTGAACTATTTCTGAAAACAGCAGTGCAAAACAACTTAAAGATACTTCTCCTTTACCTCTACTTAAAGGTTTATCTAAAATACTTGTACGACTACGATTTGTCAGACTCATTTTTAGTTAATAATAAAAACAAGTACAAAGGTATTTTATGGATTTTGGTGATACTGATTTTTATGTATTTAATCTACTATTTGTTTATAGTATATCATAGCACAAGTAAATTTATAGGTTAAGTGTTGCGCCCACAGAACATTAAACCTTTAGAAGCGAATTCCCCATGTTAAATATTGGCAACAAAAACCACCATTTTATTCATACGCCATCTGGCGATCTAGTGGCAAACTAAACAACAAACGCGGGCTATTTAAATCACTGATATAGTGTAGTTATTCCGCTTCCAATTTCAATTTTATTAAAATTCATAACTCATTTCTTTAAATGAATTATAAATTTTAACAAACAGTAAATACTATACAAACAAATAATGACAGGTTATAGAACTACAAGAAAAATCAGATAAAAAGATAAAATATGTTTATTGAAAAAATAAACCTCTTTACTCTGGATTTACAAATAACTAAATAAATAAATACTCTGAAATTCCCTAAGTATATTTAAAAATAAGTATTCTGTATAAATCAACACTTAATGCTAAATAACAATAAATAAATAAATAAATGTGAAATTCTGTACAAGTATAAATAAAAATGTATTTACCTAACTCCTACCGGAGATCTTGGAGTTGTACCAGTTGTCAAATCTTTCCTTGAGAGTCCTATTTTGCGTAAAATCCCACTACTACTATCTTCCAAAAATGAATAACTACGAGTGCCGCCAAGGATTTCATTATCACTTCTCGTACAATAATTGTGGACTAGTAAGTTGTTAGTTACTTTACTGTTTTGGGAACGAGACAAATCAAGCCTTTCAAAACATGAGCAAGTGCTGGTGGAAGTTGAAGGTTGATCAATGCAAGAACAATGAGAATAATCAGAATATTCTAAAACTGACAAATCCCCACCCTCTTTATTATGTTTCACAATTGGCATTGAAATTTTTAAAATTGATAAATTCCCTCCCTCCGCAGAACGCTCGGTAATTGAGCTATCAGAAATTCAACAAGTATCGCTACAGGTACGGCATTTAAATTTAAACGCTGTTTTGTCTCGTTCACAAAACCGTTCCGATCAAAATGACATGTGTTGCGCGTTCTTTAAAAAGAGCATGTTTTACTTTAAAATTATGATTCTTATAACTCTACATTTTCCTTGAATATTTTCAGTTATAACAACAATTAACTAACACTAAGGTATGAAGTAAATTTCGCCACAATTTTCGTACATGTAGCGACAAAATAAATAAATCTGTATCCCGTTCTTCTTGCCTTAATTCATCTTAAGTATCCATTTTGTGGACATTCCTGTTAAAATTTATGTATGTATACAGTGACCGCCAAAATGGCCACACCATATGGAAAACTGTTTTATCCATTTACCTTTTTTTAAATGGGTTTCAGCATTAGTTTCAGCATGATTAACCACAA
The DNA here is from genome assembly GCA_958336395.1 of Ctenicera cuprea. Lineage (NCBI taxonomy): Eukaryota > Metazoa > Arthropoda > Insecta > Coleoptera > Elateridae > Ctenicera > Ctenicera cuprea. The sequence goes on along the minus strand of OY284494.1, from coordinate 9,103,174 downwards.
AATTGTCCAAAATCTTTGTCATGTCACAACTACACCGCCAAAATGTCATTTGAAACTGTAAAATGGCCTGAAATGCCCTTATTTATCCCAATATGGAAAATTGTCATAAGGAAAAGTTGTTTGTAATTACATTAAGATTCTAAATACAAAAAATTTAAATGTTTTAGTTTTTTCATTTTTTTCCAAAAATATTTAATATTTATTTTTTGTGTATTTTTCCTTTACAGTTAAGTTAATTGGAAACATTTCAATGTAAAAATACATAAATGTTGCTTTTATTTTTTAAATGTAATTAATTTCTTGGAAAAAAAGCATTTTTACGAAAAATAACAGGACAATCGTGGACTATTTTCAATAATTCTAAACCCTTAAGGTCAGTGGCGTAGCGTGGGTTTTCGCCGCCCGGGACCGACCGGAAATTCGCCGCCCCCTCTATTTTAATTATTAGTTTAAAGTTTAAATATTTTATTCAACGGACCTAATGTACATCATAATGTAGCGGTTGGTTGGGAATTGTAAATAAAATACTAGTTTGCAGGAAGAACTTTTTAATGTGCTAATAAATAGTAAGTAGGTATTTACAGTAACAAAATTATTTACTATTCGTACTTTACACTACACTTGAAACTTTCAAAGTCTTACTACAAATTACCGTGTCGTAGTTCAATTACATTCTGAAATACAAATAAGTCTTGCACGGGCGTAGTCAGGTTTTAGTATCGGGGGGGGGGGGGGGGGCGTCGTTCCTTTTCCTATGCCAAAAATACAAGCTGCGGTATCACATCCACTCGGAGCATGTGCGACCGGGCGGTGGTTCAAGAAAATAAAACGACTAAAAGTGCATGAAATAACCGTAATATTCATATGAAAAAAAAAAAGATGTAAACAAACCAGAAGGTTGATTTGATTACATACGCATTACAGAATTAATCTTCTGTTTTTCTTTTTAAATATATCCACTACTTCATTCGCATCAATTTCTATCCCATAGTGAATATTCATGAGAGCCAAGCCGTTCAGTCTATTTTCACTCGTTGTGTTCCGCAAGTAGTTTTTAAGTCTCCTTAGGCTTGAAAAAGTCCTTGAAGGGCAACAACATGGATAGTTTGCGGTAAGTGTATATTGTTATCTTATTTAGTAAATGTCCATATTTTGTGGAATATAGTTCCCAAGCACTAGATAGTTGGTATTTTTACCAGTATTGGGGTACATAACTTAACATCTTTTGAGTTATTGCAACTATAATGCGACTGTCCTTTATAAAGGACAGTGGCAAAATAACCTATACTTACGAATAGTCCCTAAATTTTTTTTTAGATACTGGAAAAAGCCTCTAACATTACACGAGCTGCTGGAGGAGATAGAGCAAATTGATGATGACGCGGAATTACCAGAAGGTATAGCGATTTTCCCACCTGAAAATGCTAACAACGAAAATACCGATCAAGACAGTGGTGAAGAAGACAACGTTACGGTAAATAACTTACCGGGTAGCCAGTTGAGAGCACAGGCGGAAATAGTGCAACAGCATAATTCCGATACAATACATATAATACAATCACCTGATGTCAGCAGTGATAGTGAGGATGATCTTCCATTAGCTTCCTTGATAAAAAAAAAGAGGATAGAAATTGGATCCAAGCAACCAAGAAATAAGGTTCGTGCATGGACTAAAAATGATATAACTTCTTTTATGCCTTCTTGGAAAGTCATAATTGGACCAAAATATCAGTTGTCACCTGTCGACACTTTTTTCCAATTTTTTGATAAGGAAGTTATTGATTTACTGCTAGATTATTCAAATCTATACGCAAGGTCTCACAACCATAAAGAAGATATAAGTCGTAATGAAATGCTTTGCTTTGTGGGAGTATTGTTACTGAGCGGTTACGCGTCTGTATCAAGGCGCGAAATGTATTGGGAAAACGCAGAAGATTCAAACAATCAACTTGTTAGCAATGCTATTTCGAGAAATCGTTTCAGATATATTATGCAAAACATTCATTGCAATGACAATTCTAATCTGAATAACAATGATAAATTCTCAAAAATGCGCCCTTTATTTGACATTCTGAATAAGAAATTCATAGACTTGGCACCACCTGAGGAATTTCATAGCATAGATGAATCAATGGTGCCGTATTTTGGACGACATGGGACAAAGCAATTTATTCGGGGAAAGCCTATACGGTGGGGTTATAAGTTATAGATGGGTACAACTAGACTGGGCTACATCGAATGGTTTGACCCTTACCAAGGTTCGTCAACGACTCTACCAGAAAAATACAAACATTTAGGTTTAGGTCCGAGTGTTGTTTTGCAATTTGCCGACGTGCTCAATAGTAAACATCCCGATATGCCTTATGACCTATACTTTGACAATTTTTTCACATCGTTATCATTACTTGAAGAGCTACAATTAAGAGGTATTAAAGGAACTGGTACAATACGAGAAAATAGGTTAGGAAAAGGATGCCTGATTTTACACTCCAGTGTTCTAAAAAAAAAAGAACGAGGCTCATTTGATTACGCTTCAACAAAGGACAATGAAGTGATAGTTTGTAAATGGCACGACAACAGTGTTGTTACGATCGTATCAAATAATACTCAAGTTCATCCAACAACATCAACAAAAAGATTTTCTCGGAAAGAGAAGAAGAGTGTGTATGTCCAACAACCGAAAATCATAAAAAAATATAATGAAAATATGGGGGGTGTCGACCGTGCCGATGAAAATATGAGTTTGTATAGAGTATCAATTAGAGGAAAAAAGTGGTATTTTCCTCTGATCAGTCACTGTATAGACATGGCTGAGCAAAATGCTTGGCTAATTTACAGAATCAATGGAGGACAATTAGACCACCTGGGATATAGAAGGGCAGTTGCTTGCGGTATCTTGGAATCTTTCAAAAAAAACAGTAAGTCAGGGCCGTCCAGAGCATCAGCCAACCTACACGAATACTCCAGATTTGACACAATTGGACATCTTATACAATATAAAGAAAAACAAAGTCGGTGTGCTTTCTGTCATAAAAAATGTAATTTTCAGTGCAGAAAATGCTCTGTAGCGCTACACCCTAAAGACTGTTTTTTGAACTACCACTCCAATTGAATTTGTTGTGTTTTATGGTCAAATTTACCTTTGACTTATTATGAAATATTTATTTGTTTTGTATAAAATATATTAATAAAGAATTAACAATTATGGTAGGTCATTGCGCCACTGTCCTTTAAAAAGAACACCCATTATTTAAAAAACTATAAAAAATAGAATAAAATTTTGTCAATAAAGTCTCTTTTGTATTCCATTTTAACTATAAATTTATACCTGGCGATAAACAATTCTGAAAAAAATAGTTCCGGCCGTATGTGGGTTAAAAAAACTATTTTTAATTTAAATCACATAAATAAAACTGAAAATTTCTTTTAAAATTTACTTCAAAAGCCTCAAAAGTAAATAAATACGGATTTATTGATAATGTTTTTTTGCAAGAAATTAATTAGATTACCTTTATATTAAAAAGATAAATACATAAGGGACGATTGGCATACAGGGTTAAAAATTAACGTTGGATTTCCATGTCAATTTTTCTAACAGTACACCAGTTATATATGCAGGAATACAACTTTTTATTTATTTATGAACACAACAAATTTTCTGTACCACTTTTTCGCAGTACAACAGAATAACTAGGTACAGCGTTATAGTTTTATTTTATTTTAAATATGCATTTCCTACCGTACAACGCTACTATTTTATCTTTGTGCTAAAACATTAGATTTTGATTACTTAACCAAAGGTATATTCTGTGTATTTAACCTTCAAATTCGTAACCCTTTTGACTGCTGTTTGTTGACGTTTCAAAAATTAGTCTTTTGTGGGTATCACCACAACAATTCATCAAAAAACTAACTAAAAAGTACTAAAACCGAAAGAACACGAATAAAGTGACCTCTTCGATGGCCATCAAAGAGGATATAACTAGGAGAGGCAAAGTTCCCTAAGAAACTGTTGGCGGCAAATGCACTAAAGCGACGCTTTGGGCAGGTGGGCGAACTAAACAAGTAAACACGAATTTTGGCGCCACTTTCAAATTTAAAATGTTTTACTTTAGAAATCAAATGTGATTATTCTGTTTAACTGAATGTATGTAATACTGCAGATGTAATTTCACATTTGTAATATCACATTTCATTCAGTTAAAAAAAATAATCGTTGGCAACCAATTTTATGAACTAACAAAAATTGTAATTCAAATCAGAGTTTATTCAAATAACATAAAAAAGTTACTAATGTGGTACATAGAAAAGTTTACAACAGTTGTGTAGATAATCGACAAGTTAACTACAATTAGTATGCATGTTTTACAATTTCATTAATTATTTCGTTTTAGACTTTAGTACCAGTAGTGTTATTACATATTCGGAAAGTAGCCATGCTTAGGCCGACTCTGGGCAGGAGACCTCACACAAGTGTATAAAGAGGAGTGTTGCTGCAAAAAAGAGATTACAGTAGTCATATTCTTGGGTGTATCTATAAACAGGTTAATATTGCTTGCAATTGTGTTTTTGTATTGACATAGCCACATTATATTCATTTGTACATCATTTGGAAATAATACATACGTCAGAAGAAGAAATCAATGAATTACATTATCTTACAATTTTTTTTTACTCAATAACTAGGTTTAGAACACTCTTGCACCATTTATTAAGTTGACTGAGTATAGTCAGAAATTAATGAAGTGGTTTAGTAAATTTAGGTGGTTATTTAATTGTGACGATATGTACACTAACTACAAACTTTAATATATAATTTGTAACTTATACCTAACAATAAAATATAAAAGTTCGAAGGTAAAATGTAAACAAAAAAATTCAAAAAAATAACATATAATATGCAAAATTAAACAACCGAACGTTTTATTTTTTTCAATTTGGAATTGTGGTACAAATCTGTATAATATTTTTTTATAATCAGATCTAATGCTATATCTCATAATTTACACTTTAAATCTACGTGAACGCTGCATTTAAACCAGGACGTATCTATCTTATTTAAAACAAAAAACAGTTTTTTTCTTAAATTTAAAATATAACCATGATTCTTTAACACACCCACAATAAAATCGTATATACAAATAACATAGTTTATTAATTGTTTTGAAACATATTTTAATCGTTTTTTATCATCCACTTCCTTAAACATGGTGAAAGTATGTTCAAGATCCACTGTAGTCGATAATAATGAATTTTTACACATTGCACAATCAGGTATATCTAATCTTTTTACAAAATAACCACAAACATAAGATACTGCTTGCATGTTGAAATCACTTTCGCACAAATTCTGTATTACTGGCACATTCACATCAGCAAGTTCATTTTCACTAGTACTTGTGCTAGCAATTTCTTGTTCATCAGACACGCTTAAAAGTAATTCTTGCATATTGTCTAAAATGGAACTCTGGTCTTCTTCACAGTTAGCCGTTTTACTATACGGAGCAATAAGATTATTAAATACAGATGTCTTTAATGCTGAAATAAACTGGTAACAAGTAGGGTTTGCGTTCAATGCACCATATTGTCGTATCATTCCGAATAAATTTTCTACAGGATCCTGATTTAATGAACGAGGAGCTAAAAATTTCAAACCTTCTTGTTTACAAATTGTCCAAATATCTTGTATTGCTAGTATATTTGAAATCCAAGCCTTTTTAAATGGCATTACCGTTTTGATTTTGGTGGGCTTATTTATATCTACAAATGTCCAACTTTTTATCTTTGGTTTAATACTATTCCAAAATTCAATGTGGGCTGATGCATCAGTTAAACAGCACCATAATTTTTTACCCATGTCCGGGCGAAAAGAACGTCCATTGAAACTGTCGAAGAGGCTGTCTACATCATGGGCAAATTCTGCAGTGAATATGGCTTCAGCAGGAAGTCTCTTGGAAAGGCTGCACATCATCTCGATAGTTGCTGCTACTGTGTGACTCAACGTTTGAGCTGCTATGGATACCCTCATTTTACGCTTGGGATTTTTTTCTAATTCGAAGTGATGATCTTGTAATTTGTACAAACAATGAAATCTTTTGGTTTTGTCTATCTTGTAACAGTTAAATATATGTTCTAATTTTGCTGTTTTTGTCTTGTCAAACCTAATGTTGTATTTTAAAAGAGCATTTCCAGTTAATTTAAGTAAATGTGGTGGGTCATATAAAATTATAATTTTTTCATTATTGACAAAAAAGTGTGGGCCTAGTCGATCTGACGTTTCTTGATTTAATTGACGTAATGCTGCCCTATTTGTACCTCCCAGATCACAAATAGTACACACTACCTTTAGGCCCACTACTTGTAGAGTTGTTATAATCTCCTTTAATATTGATTTTAAGTGGGACGTCTGAACAGTGTCTTTCGTAAAGTAGTAGGCTATGGGTTGTTTCCATTTTTTTCTGATACCATGAATCATAAAGGCCAATGCATGATTTGCCTCAGCATTCCTTCTTCCCAAGGAACCCATATCTACATAGCCTACTACTTTATCTGACGATTTAATGTAACTTAATTGATTTGAAAGTTTAATTTCGTCAAATGTTAAACTGCATAATCTATCTGACGGATGAAGCTTCTTTACTTTCAACCCGACACGGTCTATTAATGAATGGTTTATGCCAGTTTCAAAACGGAACAATTTTAAATATCTCTGTAATGTAGTTTGTGATGGTAATTTTAAAAATTTACTTAAAAATTTGTAACACTTTGGACCCCTTTTATACAATGCCAAGGCAAATACTTTATTTTTAACAGTCCACTGGGGACGTTTTCTTGGGGCATTGCTAACTTGTGAAATAAGAAATTCTACTCCAGCAGGATCTAAATTACTCTCCAAAGTTTTAAACATATTTGTGTTGCTTAATTTATTTGCAGTGGTTATCCTATTTTTTGATTTAAATAAAGCAGTTTTTAGTTTTGAAAGTCTTTTTTGTTGAGCCCTATGCAACATGTACAGTTTATGTTTGCGTGGTGTCAATTCTGCCACTTTTCTTGCATTAATGGCAGCTAAAATTGATTTTTTAGCTGACACTGCAGTTTGAGTAACTTTTCGGTTTATGAACGAAACACTATTAGAACTGAAAGTTTGAGGTAAAGAAGATATACCAGAAGTAGAAGGTTGATCCATCGGTAGGGACAAAGGCATGCCAGAAGTTGAAAGTAGATCCATGAGATGTGCGGAAGACATTGTAGAAGTCAAAGGTTGATCCATTGGTTGTGAGGAAGACATGCTAGAGGTAGACGGTTGGATTTTTCTAACTGCAATTCAATGGTAGCAGTAGTTTCCTCAGCTGGCGCCTCAACTGGTACATATAACTCCGGAACCGAATTTGGTAGAAGTCTTACTTTCAATGAATTTGTAAAACAACTTTCTCTGAAATGTTCTTCACAAATACGAAATTCTTCTTCTGAGTATACTAAATGTCCAACAGGTAAGAATTTATTGATAGCTTCAAACCATTTTCTTCTGTATTGAACTTCTTTAGGACATTTAAAAAAGTGTTTATTTTTATAGTTTATGTTGGTAATGTTGGTGTAGTACACATTTTTACAACCAGGTACTTTGCAACTGTATCCTATTTTCCAGGAGCTGACATTTTAAAATTTGAATTAAAATATAAAATAAAATTTAGCACTTATCGTCTCACTTCACTCACTTTTCACGCAAGGAAAGCACCAAGCAAACTGAACAAACCAGTGAAACTAACTCAAAACTGTGATTCTGTTTTAAAACTGAGAAAATACAGTTTAGTCAGCTGCAGTCATATATTTGAAATTAAGTGCTAACAAAACAAACCTATATACCACACATAGACCAACATGTTTATCATTTCATTCAAAATACACAAGCAACTAACATAGGTTCTCTTTAGATATAATTAAAATTTCTGCTGTAAAATTAAAAAACAAACTCTGTTTGGTCAGCTGCAATCATGTATTTGAAGCAAAGTTTAAGAAAAAAACAAATCTGAGAACCACACAGAGAGCTATGTTTATTATCCTTTTTAAAATACACAAACACATTTGACTACAAATAAAAATCTAAGAAATAACCACATCAAATTAGCTGTTGATTTTTCATCATAAATTAGGAGTTTTGAAAAAGAAGACTAAAATAATATTATTTCATTTTAAGATTATTTAGAAGTTAATTAAATACCACTGTTTAAATGTATTATTTCCAAACTAATATTTTAAATACTAATACTGGGTACACAATTTTTTGCTTGTAATACCAACCACATTCTTTAATTTTAGTGTTATTTGTCTTAATTTCTTACCTTTACGTTTGATATCTAACACTAACATAAAGCAATCCATAAAAGCCGCAGGCAGTGCATTTCATTGTAAAAGATCGACAAGATATTTCCATTCCAAAATCACACACCATTCTACCAAGGAAACGTCCAAACACGAAAAGACAATGCTGTGTATTTAACGAATGGATAAATTAATGTTTTCTGCAGCAACCTTTTCATTTCTGTAATAACATCAACAGATCAACTCATACCAATGTGAACACAAAATGAAAGTTTTACCATCACACCAGGATTTTTGTACATCCTGCTCCACACCAAAGTTGTTTTGCAGTGTCGAGGATGTTCCCTGGGATATTTGCATGTTCGATAATTCCAATCACGATGCAGTTTCAGTCCTGAAAGTGAAAAGATGGAATATTTACATTATCAGTTACTAAATGCTGTTTGTTGTTACTTACACTAATCAACAATACACTACAAGGGCATTTGTGTAGTTTGTCTCCATTAGTATCTTTTTCCACATATTCTCTTTCAAAGTGAATCTCTCATGGGTTTCTAATTCACACACTAATATGCAAGTCTTTTAGATTTGATGTTTCCTATGGGCGACTATTAACTTATTTACTCTTGTAAAACGAATTCTGCAAACTAACCTCTTTAACAAACAAAGTTTCAATTTTGCAAACTGTCAAAGTTAGTTCCGAAAAATTAAAAATTGCTAATGAACGCGCAGCCCACCCGCGCATAGCGGCGCTGGTGTTGTTTGTTTCCTTGTCTGGCTATGCTTTTGGTTACTCTCTTAAGGCGCGTTCTCATGATTCGATTTTAGTTGATCAACTTTAGTGGATCAACTAAAATCGGTCAAGTTTTTGGTTCACACACATCGTACATTTCAAGCGTAAAAATTGAATCGACTAGTGAAATAAAATGGCGCCAACTAGAGAAATCGTCCGTGTAGGTGTACAAGTTATTACTAATTTACTGATTCAAGACCAGTCTATGGTTCCAAAGACAGTCATGATGATTATGATAAAGTTCTATAAATTTGGACATAGTACTTTCCGACCACTTCATTTTATAATAAAACTATATCTCGTAAAACAGCAAGCAGATTGCAGAATGCAACACAATCGAATGATTCAACTTGACTGATAAATGTTCACACGCTTCAAACGCGTTTCAACTCGTCTAAAAGATAGTGGTTGACTCATAACTTGAACGATAAAGTTTGAATGGGTCAATCTTTTGTGGAATCAACTGAAGTTGACCGACAAAAGTTGAAATGTATGTTCTCACAGCAATTTTCATTCGATTTTAGTTGATCCACTAAAGTTGATCAACTAAAATCGAATCATGAGAACGCGCCTTTAGGTATATCCATCCTCTTTGCTGTTAAATGCAAGTTCTGTCAAATGCATACCCACGCTCAAAACAGGTTTGTGTTAATAGTTTACATTTATATTATATTGACATTTATATTTACATGCATTTTCTAGTGTTCTTCTTGCAACCATAAGTATGCTATCTTGTGGTGGAAAATATATCATCGATTTCATAGTAGGGGTTAATTTTTTCTCTACAATATATGTTGGTTTTTATTACTCCAATCCCGATGCTATTGGTACAGCTATAATGTTTATATTTGCATATTTAAACAATGATAGACCGTCTAGTCTTGCAGGTTTCTATAAGTAAATTAATTTGAAACATTTCAATGTAAAAATACATATACATGTTTGTTTTTTTTAGTATTTATTTTATGTATGCTGCCTACCCTATTGAAAATAAATATTGAAACCTCATACAACCTTATAATGTTTCCATCAGGCTGTATGTGGTGTTATGAGGTTTTTGAAACAACCGGGTTCAGTATGTATGTGGTTTTATAAGGCATGTGTTTTTTTTTATGAGGTTTAACCAGGAAAGCAATATAAACAGATTACCAGGTTTGATAGGGACGTTGTTTCTTCTATGAGGCTCTATGAGGAATTCAAAACATGTGGTTTTATAAGGAAAACCGGCTATCGTTTTGTACGTGGTTTTATCGGGAATTCCCAACATGCAGATTTACCAGGAAACGCCTGTAAATTCTTCTATGCGGTTTTATGAGAAAATTTCAACATGTGGTTTTATAAGGAAAACCGGCTATCGATTTGTATGTGGTTTTATCGGGAATTCCCAACATGCAGATTTACCAGGAAACCCCTGTATCTCTTTTATGCGGTTTTATGAGAAAGTTTCAACATGTGGTTTTATAAAGAAAACCGTTAACGTTCTTGTATAAGGTTTTATGTGGAATCGTTAATATGCGGAAGCATCAGGAAAATCCGTTATGGTTTTGCATGCGGTTTTATGAGGAATACTTAATATACGGTTTTATGAGGAAAACTGTTAACGTTTTTATGTGGTTTTACATGAAATTCTGTACGTGCGGATGTATCAACTATTTCAGCATAGCGGCCCATGCACCGAGTATAAAACACTGGCCATGAGCAAAGTTATTACGCCACTGCAGACAGGACTGTTCCCATTAGCGCTAAATAGTGATTGACTTCGATGGCTGATAAGATTTTTTTTAACATATTTTCTTTTCCAAATTACGGAAGTGTGGGAAAGTTCAAGCGAAGTGTTTCTCTACTTTTTACTATTCAGCTGTTGTAATTGTGAACATATTTTGAAATATAAATAGGCAAAAAATTTAACATAGTAGCCCGAGATGGGCAAACCCGTTTGTCCGTCGTCTTTAATTTGGCATTTCATAGTTAGGGTTGATGGTGCTATTGTCATTGTGAGTATACCTGCAAATATTCAAGGAAAAGCTTAAAATACCTAAAAGTGTCTACAGTGGAATATTACCAATAAGTTCTAGAATATCGTCAAGAATTAAAATTTAACTTGCTTATAAACAAACGTAATTTAAAAGGAAGTCCATTAGACGCACTTTCCCCTTACTTGCACTCATATTTTTAAACTGATAAGATGACAAAACAATCTTTGAATTTAATACACAGTATGTTTTAATATATTGGGTGTTTGATTTATCGGTATGTAACTTATATCGCCTTAAATGTTAAAGATAAATAGAAACTTTGAATAACTGACATAAAAGTTTCGGCACTTTGTAGCCAAACATTTAAGTCAGTAATTTTTTACTATTTCCTTACTTCTCTGTAAAGTAATATGAAATTCTACTGATTTAAATATTTTCAAAAAAACGCATCTTTGCAGGATTGCACAAAAAACGGGAACAAATAACAAAAGTGATAAACATTGCAATATATATACTATCAGTAATTTTTCTTTTTCTACTAATATTATTTTATTGTACTTCTAGAGTATTATAGGATTTTTACATACAAATGAAATATTACTCAAAAAACCTATATGAACAAATTTCCCTTTTACTAAAGATTGATCACTTATTTTATTACCTTTCAAAACCAATGACTTTAAAAATGGGTTGTAATGTAATACATATTACATAGGTATAATAGCAAATGCTAACCACGATGCTTTTATAAAAGTCTACATTCCGGTTTCGGTTCATAAAACAGCTTTTTGGCTCCACAAATTTTCCTTGTACCATAGACTAATTATACTGTCGTGTACCTAAGTGTACCAAATTTTAATAACTAGGTCTAGACATTCCTGAGATTTCGCGTCATCACACACGTTCGCTCGCGGGCTCACACACACCGAATTAATATGATTTGATTATGTTATTATGACGTGCATTACTGTTCTGTTTTGTAATTATTGACTATTCTGATACCTACCGTTTTTTGTGGTCTTATGGAAATGAATGCTATTTGGAAAACCCGATACCACTATGTATACTGTTTTATAGGGCGTTCGTAATATGCTGTTATACGAGGTAAAACCGGTAAAGTTTTAAAAGCCGTGGAAAAACCCCGTGGTAAAAAACAGAAAAAAAACAGCGGTAAAAAAGTTGCGAAATAAAAGTCGCGGAATAAAAGCCGCGGAAAAAGAAAGCAGACGGGGAAAAGCCGACAGAAGAAAAAGCCCATGGATAAAAACAAATATTTATTTTCTTGTACTATTACTAGTTTTCGTCTAACAAATTTAGCAATGGTGCACAGTACAAATAGAACAGCCTATTATCAAATAATTAATTCAAAATTTTAAGTCAATATTCTGAACAAGGAGCTTAATTTAGAAGTCAATGCAAATCAGAATTTGTGTAAAAAATCGAATTTCAGATTTTGACGAATATGTACGTTTGCCCAGTCAAATTAGGTTTTTTGACGAAAAAAAAAATGGGACAGAAATGGATTTTGGATATTGTTTAACTAAACATATCTACCAAAATAGTTTATGTCCGATTGTTTTCCATCAAGCGCTAAAAAAAGTTGTAAGTCTACTGGACTAGTTTTGGAAAATTTCCAAATTTTGTGTTTTTTTTTAAATTTCTATACTGCAGAAGTATGCGAAAGCCCATACGAAATGTTTGGCTCATTTTTGTATTTAAAAATTACAAAGAAACTACTGTAAAACTATTCCTTGATAACCAGACCCCCGCCGCGGCGGGAGGTCAGCCGCTCGGTTGCAATTTAAAACGGCAAGCGGCGGTGCTTTTGGCTTTCGTGGAACTTGCAAACATCTGTTGGAGTTTTAAAGCAGAAAAGGTAGGTATTTATTTTTATTATCCTATTGTGCTGATAAGTACCTACCAAATGCAAATGCCCCAAGTCCTAGCAACTACAAGACGCAAGTAAATTCTTGATCAAGGAACACAATTTTCTATCATGTTAATAATAACTGTATTCATTGTAACTAACTTGAGCTCAATGATATGAAGTGGAGAGGTACTGTTACATAATGAGAAAATGATAATAATAAATGTTTGGATGTATAAGTACCGCCGACGTGTTTCGCCCATTTTTAGCTCTAAATCAGCGCGTATTTTTTAAGGCAATTCCTTTAAGATTTTTCCATTTATCTATTTAGTTAATTTCTAAATCTTACTACATATGTATAGGTACATGGGTTGATAGTTACGTTCCGCTGACAATCTTTCAAAGCTCTTTAAAATAATAATACAAATACCTATAAAATCTTCCACAAAGGCGCAGATAGATTAGTGTAAATGTTATTTGTATAGATACTTGCACGCTTCTTTTATGACGCGAGGGCCTATAAAATAAAAAAGTGCCTTTAATTGTGTGTTACTTGAAAGGATTTTGTGGCTCACTACACTGGGCGATATAGAGCACCTCGTCCTAGATAGTAAATATGAAGTTTTGTGTTTTAACGCAGTCTACTTTAATTGAAAACTCGGACTTTCAATAGCTACACGTTTTACAAAAACTTACGTTTAATTCAAAAATATGCAGACGTAAGCTGTATTTTCGGATATTTTTATACCTGTTTAAAACCTATCCCTACCAATTTTACCTGTTAAAAGGGACCATTCTACAGACAACGCTCTTAAACTGTGAGACGTGCACGTGGGCGATCTTCGTGTAGCAAAGTTCGTTCATAATAAAGTTGACTTCAACATGGCAGATATAAAATTTGTATTCTTTAGATTTTTAGAGGATGATACCTTTATGACGGTGCCTATATACCGCGTGCTAAATTTTTAATAAGAAAGTGGGGTATAAAAAAGCTAAAAAATATAAAGTGGGGTGGCCGTCAGAAGCAGGGAATTGCTTATCCTGCATACGTGATTTGTTATGGTGGTAAGTATTTACTTAGTATTTATTTTAGTTTATACATTATTTAGTTAAGTATTGTAGTGGTCGAAAAAAAACGTAGGAAAAAAATTCTCGGAAAAATATTCTTTTTTTTTCGAATGCTGTATCTTCAAGACGAAGCCACTACTAATTTTTGAAAATGTTGACTTTAATGCCCGATTACTTAAACAGAAAATATCTAATCGATAAAAATTATATCATTTAACAGCCCTTAATAAGTATAATCACGTGATAGAAGAACATTTCTGGGAAAATGAAAACTATAAAAATGGCATGTTCTCAAAATTTTGGAAAATTAAAAAAATGTATTATTTCTCAAAAACTGTCGACATAATTGGTTTTTAATTTTGTGAGCCTAGGCGCTTGCAGTGAACTACAAATTCGTTTTCTACTACTGCCAAATTTTTCGCGGACGCCCCCCGGAAATTTAAAAAAATGTTGTTTTTAATGCCCGATTGCTCAAAAAGAAAATACCCAATTCATAGAAATTGTGATTTCATTTAATAGCCCTTAATAGGTATAATCACGTGACGGAAGAATATTTTTGGCATTATAAAAATTGTAAAGTTGGCACGTTCTCAAAATTATGGAAATTTTTCAACAATTATTTCTCAAAATTGTTCTCTATTATCTATATGATGCAATTTTGGGATTTGTACTGTAATGTTTGAGTTCGTAGTTATTAAATAAAACACTATTTGGAGGAGAAAGTTTTAATGAAGTTCACGTTTACAAAATCTTTTATGAATTGTTTTTATATTAATGTACATAGCAACCAAGTCGCTAAGTTACTAATAAAATAATACAACCAGGTTGCTACATTAGTACCCCCCCCCCCTTTGCAGAAGAAAAAAACTACGTAGCGAACGTGAAGCGCATGCTATCTTAGCTACAAAAACTTCTGATCTTTTCAAAAAACAATACAAGTAACTAACTAATTGAACATAGAAAATAGAATTAGTTTGAAGTTGCTTCTAGTCTTTTCAGGTGCGTTTCCAATTCTTGAGGTTCTAAGAGCAGAGTCGAAAAAGTTCAGTTCACTAAAAAAAAACAGAACAAAAAGGGGAAAAAATGTGCAAAAATAAAAAGAACATAATATCTAAACAAAAATATTTAAACAAAAAAAGCTGGTTTGAGGCGATCTAGAGAAACAATTCCATTTCTACCGAAGCCCTCCAATACCATATATTTTTCCGTTCGAGAGATCACTTTGAATGGACCCAAATAATTCTGTTTTAAGCCTAGCGTATGACTGTCGTTGCGTACATATACGTGTGAGCACGATTTTAATTGCTGATCCACGAAAGTATTGCTATTATTAAAAATCTTAGTGAAAAAGAACTTGGCGTTGTGCATGTGTTTTCGTAATTTAAAAACAAAATGTGTTAACTCGGTGCGATCGTCAAGATCTACGTCTTGAAAAAAATCTCCGGGCAGACGCAATTGTGTTCCGTATAGAATATCCGCAGGAGACACCTGAACTTGTTCTTTAATTGCTGAGCGCAAAGCCAATAAAATCCATGGTAATCTATCTATCCAGTCGCTCATCCCCGTCGTTCTTACTGCTTGTTTAATCGTACGGTTAAGTCTTTCCACCAAACCCTGACTCTGTGCGTGTTGAACACTGCACTTAATATGTTTTATCCCCAAAGTTTTCAAAAAATTTTCCCACGTTGCAGAAATAAATTGCGGACCATTATCCGTAGAAATAATCTTTGGAACTCCAAAACGGCTGATCCAAGTATTGATAAGTTCTTGTATAATAATATCAGTTGTGGTGCTCTTTAATGGAATTGCTTCGGGCCAACGTGAAAAACGGTCTACTATTGTTAGCAGATATTTAAAACCATTCGAAGAAGGAAGGGTCATAATGTCCAAATGAATTTGTTCAAAACGATTATCAGGTTCGATTATAGGTTGCAATGGTGTCTTCGTGTGTCGTGTTATTTTATTCTGCTGACAATTAGAAGAGCTCTTTACCCAATCCCGAATGTCTTTTCTCATACCAGTCCACAAGAACCTTCGAGCAACCTGCTTCTGCATCGTCCTAGTACCTTGATGAGCCATGCCATGCAACCGCTGGAAAATTCCAAAACGAAATGGCAATGGAACGTAAGGTCGCGACAATCCTCGACTCGTGTCGATCCATATTGACGTATTGTTTGGTGTACGTGCTTTGACAAAATTGAAATTTTGATTCGACTGAAGTTGCAATAATTCTTCATCTTGAACCTGCGCATGTGCAATTGCATCATAATCAACCAACTCGGGTAAAATTGCTGAAACTCGTGTAAGTGCGTCTGCTGGAATATTTTCGCTCCCCTTTAAATATCGGATATCCGTGGTGAAAGCAGAAATGTACTCTAAATGACGAAACTCTCGTGGTAAATAAGTGTCGCAAGAACTTTTGATAGCTGAGCAAATCGGTTTATGGTCCGTATACACGTGAAAAGTCCTATATTCTATAAAATATCGAAATTTTTTAATTGCGAAATAAATAGCCAAAAGTTCGCGTGAGAAAATGCTGTATTTTCTTTCAGTAGGCGTAAGCGATCGACTGCAGAATGCGAGAGGTTTGTATAAACCATCTTGTAGTTGCTGTAATACGCCTGCAATAGCATCTCCGGAACTATCACAAGAAATACTGATCTCAGCTCCTTCTTGAGGGTGTACTAGAAGTGTGGCCTCAATAAGTGCCTGCATGGCTTCATAAAAAGCTTCTAACGTCCTACCTTGCAAAACAACTGGTTTCGTGGAAGCCTTACCCGGAATAACTAAAGAATTCAGCGGAGCCAAAATTTTTGCACAGTTCTTAATGTGTTTATGAAAATATCCTATTAAGCCTATGAAATTGCGCAATTTTTTTTGATCGTTTGGTATTGGAAAGTTCTTTATCGCCTCAATTTTTGAGTCTTGTGGCAGAATGCCATTACATGAAACCTTGTGCCCCAAATAATCCAATTCACTAACCCCAAAAACACATTTATCAACGTTTAACAAAAGTCCGTATTCAGTCAGACGTTCAAAAACCATTTTTACATGACGCAAATGCTCTGACGCGGTTTTACTAAAAATTAATATATCGTCGAGGTAAAAATAAATGTAATACATCCCTGTAAGAATCTTCTGGACGAATCTGGACCAGGAAGCAGGAGCGTTTCTTAAGCCAAAATTAAGTCTTTTGTAACGATATGCACCAAGAGGCGTGGTAATTGTGGTTTTGTCCATATCATCTGGATGCAAAGGAATTTGGAAGTATGCTTTCTTTAAATCCAATTTAGTAAATATTGTAGATCCATATATTTTGTGAGTAAAGTCTTGCATGAAGGGAATTGGATAGGTATCCGGAACTGTCACCGCATTCAGCTGCCTGTAATCGCCACAGACACGATAGCTGCCATCAGGTTTTAATACCATATGTATTGGGCTACTCCAAGGACTGTCTGCCTGCTCGATGATTCCAGCACGTAACAGTTCATGCAGATGTTTTTCTAAAAACAGTAATTGTGTTGGATTAAGTCTTCGACACTTTGCACTAATTGGCGGACCGTTAGTTTTAATTCGATGCACTATATTATGTTTAATAGGGGTGTTAATATCGAATTCCGCTGTTAAAGCAGGAAATTGTTGAAGAAGGTTAGAGTAAAGAGTGCGTTCAGTTGATAAAGATTGAAAAGAGAGTGAGTTATAAGAAATTTCTTGAGCATTAACATCTGCTTCTACCGTAGAAGGCGATTGGTAGTCGTTAAGTTCAGAAGAAAGAAGATTGGAAAGTTGATTAGGATGTGTGATTAGTTGTGATGTGTTTGAGAGAGATGATTGAGAGATTGGTTGGATGTTTGATTGTGATGAAGTTGGTTGGAGTAATGGTTGTGATTTGTTTGTAAGTTGAGAAGAGTTGTTTAAATGTTTTATAATTGTTTGTGATTTGTATGAAGTAGGAGGTTTTGTTTGTTGAACAGGTGAATTACCACCAGTCTGTGGAAGAACGGATGACTCACGAATTTCCGGGTCGAACATCATAGATCGATTAACAGAAACTCGGTCAACTACTCTTCCCACAGCACAGTCTAACATTAAATTATGATATTTTAAAAAATCTAGCCCCAAAATTGGAAATGCAATATCTGCCAAAATAAAGTTCCAAGTAATTGGTTGATTTGAAAAATCAAATTTTAAAGCTAGTGTTTTAGAACCATAAGTTTGTATTTGTGTTTGGTTCGCTGCCAATAAAGAAATCAAAGAGTCAGGATTGTGTGTTGTGTGGTTGTGGAAGAAAGCATTTGGTAACAAGCTGTAGTTTGAACCGCTGTCCACTAAAAAACTTATGTTTGAAAATACATCTTTAATAAAAATTAAATTGCACCCTTGAAAAGCCAAATTTTGCCAACTGGGTGATGTTGGCAAGGCCGAATTTAGTTTTTTTTAAAAGAACATGGGGGACCGGCACATCTAACGGCTCTATTACCGAATCTTTCATGGTAATAACACAAATTTGGAAAATTTTGGTAATTGTGCGTGTTCACGTCGGGGTCACCAATAATGTAATGTTTGAGTTCGTAGTTATTAAATAAAACACTATTTGGAGGAGAAAGTTTTAATGAAGTTCACGTTTACAAAATCTTTTATGAATTGTTTTTATATTAATGTACATAGCAACCAAGTCGCTAAGTTACTAATAAAATA
Source organism: Ctenicera cuprea (assembly GCA_958336395.1). Classification (NCBI taxonomy): domain Eukaryota; kingdom Metazoa; phylum Arthropoda; class Insecta; order Coleoptera; family Elateridae; genus Ctenicera; species Ctenicera cuprea. The sequence continues at coordinate 9,084,453 of OY284494.1, read as the reverse complement.
ATACAACCAGGTTGCTACAGTACTAATTTATTTCTTTTTCTTTGTCAGATTACAATTCGCGTCAAAAAGAGAAGGAGATGAAGAACAGAAGGAGAGAGAAGAGAAGAAAAGGAAGGAGAAGAAGACATGGAAGGAGAAGAAGACATGAAAGGGGAGAAGACATAGAACGAGAAGAAGAGAACGAAGGTGGAGAAGGAGAGAAGGAAAGAAAAGAAGAAGAAAGCGAAATAGAAGAAAATGGAGAAATACAAAAAAAATAGAGAAGGGTGGATTAATCCATGATTTAATTAATAAATAATTTTGTTAGTTTTCTGTATATCATATATAGTACATATAATGTTCGTTATGAGAATAAATAATAAATTGTAATGTTTTAAGTTTATACTTCTTATTTATATTCTTATCCTATGCTCATTAACTTTAAATGCTTTTTTCTACTTTGCAATTACCAAATTCAGAAAAAACTTGAAAAGCCTTATTAATATTTAGCAAGGTAAAGTACTGTTGAATATTTTAAAGTCAACCTCATACAACCGAATTATTAAAAGTTCTAAATAACCTGACAATATTTTGTTTATGCAAATTTCAAACTGGTCAAATTCCGATACAACCTGATAAAAACATTCACTATCTTGCTATCACTATCTTCACTATTCAACCTGATAAATATAACCTCATACAACCTCATTACAAAAAGTTCGTTAATAACCTGATAAAATGTTGTAAATTTCGAACTTGTCAAATTCCGATAAAACCTGGTAAAAGCATTTGCTATCTTTCCTGGTTAAACCTTGTTAATATTCAATAAGGTAAACGATTATTCAACCTGATAAATATAACCTCATACAACCTCATTACAAAAAGTTCGTTAATAACCTGATAAAATGTTGTAAATTTCGAACTTGGCAAATTCCGATAAAACCTGGTAAAAGCATTTACTGTCTTTCCTGGTTAAACCATATTAATATTCAACAAGGCAAATGCTTGTTGAACCTCTTAAACGCAACCCGATAAAACCACATTAGAATATTCTATAGGATCAGCTCGGAATTGCCTGTTTCAAAAACCTCATACAAACCTTACACACATATTTCTATAAGGTTGTGTCAGGCGACTTTCAGTAGGGTAGTCTTTGGTATACTTATGAAAATAATTCTGCATTGCAAGCAGTAAATAATCTATTAGAGGAAGAGTTATCCACACTAAAAGAAGAAATGGCACAAATTAAGGTATGTTTAATGCAATAGTTCATTTTTTATAAGATAAATTTGATAGCACTTTTATCGCAGATCATTGTTACAGCATAATGGTAAAGCAGGTACAAATCGGCAACTGCAAACAACAGGAAAAGATAGCTGCCAAAAATTAGCCAAGGTTGAGCAAAGCTGCCCTCAAAGTGATTGTATGGATGGGGATTGTTGTTGTAAGTAAATTTAATAATAACTAGCCAGGGTGATTAATTTTACAGAGCCAAGCAAGTATCTCAGTTATTATAAGGGATGAAAGAAAATTAAATGAGATATTTGCTGTCTACTTAATTTACAATAAGGTGGCGTATTTAATAAAACAGGTTAATCAAAGTTTTTGTTCACTTAAACCGTACTTTAGCTTTTTGAATGGTCGACGTGCAATCGTGGAAACGACCGCGTCACACAGTGCTGCAAATTTGGCAATTTTAATAGGTCAAAAGTCAGTTTCAAAAAGTGTAAAAGTGGAAAGCAAAGAAGTGAAGTGTAATTAATTGAAGTGGTGCTAAAGTTTTCGAGACGAATTTCTACAAGAGTTGGACGTAGCAAAGCGCGGAAAATTTTGTTTTGGCGTAGTGGCTGATAACATACAGGCGAGAATCTCGAAATACACGGAGATAAGGGTCACTAACAAGTGCGCAAGTACCAACAATATAAAGCTGCCGCATTGGAGCATTTATGAATGTGACCTCCGTACAGTGGCGTATCGTGAGAAAGCCACCAGAGGCGTAACACAAGCAAGGCGCGCGCGTAAACTGAGAAATCAACGGACACGAAACAACCAGAATTGACAAAAAACCGATGTCTGATACGAAAAACAGAAAAAACAGCGTTGGAAGTATTGAAGAGTATATATACAAAAGGAAAAGACAGGAGCAAGAGAACAAATCACCGGAGAAAGAAGCTGATGCGTTCAAGAAGAGCAAGAAATTAGAGAGATCCCCACCAAAAACAAAAAATAACACAGCGAATCAAGAAGAAGTGAAGCCCAAGGAAATAGAAATGGAAAACCTAGAAATATTAATAAAGGGCCTGGCAACGCAGATGAAAGAAATTAAAGAAGATATCAGCTGTACTATGGCGAAAATAAGTAACATCGAGGCGGAAATGAATAACATCAATAGGCAGATGAAGCAACACGGAGAAGAAATAAGGTGCATAAAAGAAGACCTACTGAAAAAGGAAGTAGAAAGAAAAGCGGATAAAACCGAACTAAACAAAGAAATAGACAGCCTGAAAAGAAGACTCGAAAACCAGGAAAGAAATAGAAAGAGAAACAACGTCATCATTAAAGGCAAAGAATTCAATAAAGCAAACCTCAAGCAAGAAGTACAGAAATTTATACAACAAGAAATAGGCATAAACGCAGACATAGAAGAAGCGTACAAGGTAGGAAAGCCGGAAACAAAGGCGACCATAGTAAAAATACAGAACTTTGACCAAAAACTACAAATATTAAAGCAAAAAAGCAATATAAGAGATGCCGAGGTGTATATAGACTCTGACTTAACCCCAGACGGACAAAGAATACAAGCAGCAATTAGGAAAGTGGCCATAGAAGAAAGAGGAAAAGGCAAGACAACTAAAATAGGATACAGGAAAGTAGAAATCAACAAAGTAAAGTACGAGTGGTCGGATGCAGAGGGGGGCTCCCTGATAAAATCAAAAAATCAGGGGCCAAAAAACTAGCTACATATCCAAAAGACGGATTCTTTAAGACGAACACTGCATCAAACAAGGCAAAATCCACGGTTAAACGAAATAAGGAACAAACAATTAAACTAGCTACATGGAATCTACAAGGACTAAACAAAGAAGGAAGTAAGAAGCAACTGACACAGGAACTAAAAAAATATAATTTAGATATACTAGCCGTACAGGAAGCGAACATAAAAGGAATAGCAATAAAAAAAATACGAAAACTACATCTGTTGTTTAGGAAGAGGGGAAAAATAGGCTTGGTACAGGCTTCATAATAAAAAACGACTTAAAAGAAAAGATTCTACACTTTAAGGTGATCAATGACAGAATAAGCATAATAAGATTAAAAGGAACGTTCAGGAAAACGACAATAATTAATGCCCATGCACCTACAGAGGACAAAGATGAAGACGTAAAGCAAGAATTTTATGATACAATAGAAAACGCAGTAAACGATATAGCAAATTTTGATGTAAAAATTATAATAGGCGACTTCAACGCACAAATTGGAACTGAAGAACGTAATAGAGAAATAGCCAGGTCAGAAAGCCTACACAACAAGACTAAGGAGAAAGGACAAAAATTAATTGACTTCGCAGCTAGCAAAAAAATGATCATCAAAAGCACTCGTCAAAAGCGCAAAGATATTTATAAAGCATCATGGATAAGCCCAAATAGGATGAACTATAACCAAATCGATCACATATTAATAGAGAAAATACACGAGAATCAAATCTTAAACGTGAGATCTTACCGTGGGGCAGACATAGACTCAGATCACATGCTAGTAGTAGCAAAACTCAAACAAAAAAGACCTAGGCTCCAAGATGGCAAAAGCAAGAAAAAAGCGAATTGGAGTAAAGAATACAATCACGCGAAATACGGTGAAAGCACCAGAAAAATAATAACTTAAAAAAAAATATCAGAAGAGGCAAACGAAGAATGGAACAACATAAAAGACACAATAACATTAAGTACAAAGTTATCCTTAAACCCGCCAACCCACAAACAGGAAAAGCAATGGTTCGATAACGACTGCAAGAAAGCAATACAAGAAAGGAACGAACTAAGAATAAGAATGCTAAAAGATAACACGCAGGAAAATATAGAGTTGTACAAACAAACAAGGAACGGCACACAAAACCTGATCAGAAACAAAAAAAGAGAAGCAATAAACGAAAAACTGAAGGCAATGGAAGAAAGCTTTAGAAACAACAATACAAAACTATTCTACAAGAAGCTAAAGGAAGAAAGAAAAGGATATCAAACACCTACAGTTGCCCTAAAAACCCAGCAAGGGGAAGTATGTGTGGGAACTAAAAAAATATTGGAGATCTGGGAACAACATTATAAGAATATCGTAACACAAGACAATAATGAAAACCAAAACGAACTACACCTTCGAAAGGAAGGGAACGACCAACAAGGAGATGAACCAACTGAGGAAGAGCTAATAGAAGTGATAATAAGGGAAACAAAAAACAATAAAAGCCCGGGATCTGATGGAATCATAATCGAATAAATAAAAAATGGCAACGAAGAGCTACTAAAAAGGCTACATGGTCTACTTAAACAAATTTGGAAAGAAGAAATCATGCCCACAGAATGGAACCAATCGTTGATTTACCCCATACACAAGAAAGGCAACACACAAAATCCAGCAAATTATCGCCCAGTTGCACTACTAAATGTAATATACTGTACCTAGCAGCAGCCTTGGTTTTATCAATTGTATTTTGTAACTTAGCGACTTGGTTGCTATTTACAGTAACTATAATTCATTCATCAAAACAAATTCATCAAAATTATTTGTAAACGTGAAAACTTCATTAAAACTTTCTCCTCCAAAATAGTGTTTTATTTTCAACTACGAACCCAACATTACAATACAAACTACTGGCAAAACTAATAAATAACAAAATTCAGGAGGAAATCAAAGACAAAATAGGACAGTATCAAGCGGGATTTAGAAAATCAACAATAAATCACATATTTATGTTACGACAAATTCAAGAAATCTGTGAAAAGAAAAACACCCCAATTCATGCAATTTTTATAGACTTCAAGCAGGCCTTTGATAGGATGAAAAGGGAAAAAATCTACGAAGCAATGCAAAATTTAGGGATAAAAAAACTCATACAATTAACTAAAATGACACTACAGGAAACAACGAATAAAGTAACCTACCAAAGTCAACTATCGGAAAGCTTTCAAAGCAATACAGGAGTTAAGCAAGGCGACCCATTGTCGTCAACCTTATTTAATATAACCCTCGATAAGAGAAAGTAAAATCAAAACAGACAACATTATTCTGAAAAACTCTTACCAATTACTAGCATTCGCTGATGATATAGTTATATTATCAAGAACAAGAGAAGAATTAAAAGACATTACAAGTAAGTTCGAAAAAGAAGCGGGGATAGTAGGACTGGAAATAAACCAAGATAAATCCTGCTACATGATCCTGGGAAATAATAATCAACATGAAGTCGACATAAAAATAAAAAGACATAATAATACCGAATATAAATTTAATTTAACGCCTAGCGTAGTGTACCTTGGAACAGAAATAACAAGTAAAGGGAAGTGCAGTAGTGAGATAAAAAGGCGAATTACAGCTGGTTCAAAATGTGCCGGTGGATTAAATAAGGTGTTAAGTGATAAAAACATCAGTAAAAAATCAAAAGTTCGAATATACAAAACAATATTAAGGCCGGTAGTGACCTACGCGAGCGAAACCTGGACCGTCATGGAAGAATCCAAAAAAAACTTAGAGGTATTTGAAAGGAGGGCTCTGAGAAGAATATATGGTGGAAAAAATGAAAATGGAATCTGGAGAAGGAGAACCAACGAAGAAATAAAAGAACTATACAAAGACATAGGAATAAACGCAGTTATAACCCAGAGCAGACTTAGATGGTTAGGTCACATAGCACGACTACCAGAAAACGACATAATTAAAACCACAACAAACGCAGTAATACCAGGAAGGAATAGGAGAGGGAGACCGAGGAAAACTTGGTGGGATAATATAAATGAAGACACCACCCAGTACAACCTCCAGGAATGGGAAACCATGGCAAGAAATCGGAAGCTATGGAAAACCCGTATCCAAGCTATAGGCCTTCAGCCCTGAAATGCTGTTATATATATATTTGCTGTCTACTTAATTTACAATAAGGTGGCGTATTTAATAAAACAGGTTAATCAAAGATTTTGTTCACTTAAACCGTACTTTAGCTGTTAGTTACGTAACTTTAGTTTTGTTTTTCTGAACCAACTCTATAAAAACAAACAGGAGGGGGAGTAACTTTAGAAACGCACATTTACAGACACGTGTCCCAGCAACAATTTAAATTTTATTTTATGACGACTAAACGATAAGAGATATCAAAATTTTGTAAGAGACAAAACTTGTTTGTAAAAATATCAGCTTTCATTGCAAATATTTTCGTGGTAGTTGTACAAGTTATTGAAAAAAATACATTACATTTTTTGACAGGGGTACCCGATTCGGGCTACTTGAAATATGCCGATAATAAAACTAATTACATCGAAAAGTATTTTTTACTTACCAATGTTTATAAACCAAATTTCATCTACATAGATTGAGGCGTTCTCGTGTTATAAGAGGTAAACAATATTTTGTCAAAACTTTGAAGCTCTATAGCGCCTATAGCGTTTTTGTATATAGGTAAGTTGACTTGAATCGACTTATTTTGACCCCAAGAACGCGTGGTTGTTCTTTGGTACATACATTTCGGAGACACCTTGTATAATTAATGAACCCATTGGTATATGTAATACATATATTGTCTATCCCACCCACCCACTCTTTGGGTAATCAGCTCTATTTTTAATAAAACATCATACTTTTATCTGAGATTGACTTTTAAAACAGAAAAATTTTCACAGTGGAACTTTAACGTAAGCTGTAGGGGAAGTTTTTAACCTTTACTTGGTGCATAGTAAAAATAACAAAAGACTAGTGTTTCCCCACCGAAATTCGACGGCAGACTCAGCGTTGACCGACCCGGCGAAATACTAAGTCACGTGATGCATTAGTTCCAATAATGAGACGCGGCGTTGGTGTAGATGTCGCCTCAAGTGAAGCGCGTCTAGCAGACTTTCATATATATTATAAATTAAAATAATTATTATTGAAAAATGGACGTAGAATAAAAATATAAACATGTTTCATGTTCCATCTGAGGATAGAGACCTTTCATTGAAAAAAAAATGGTCCAAATTGGTGAAGCGGTAGCCGCTGGAGGAACCGGAGGAGAAAACCCTTTGAGCTTTTATATATGTACTAGTGTTACCCCAGCGCACAATGCACTGACAGACAGCGTTGACAGAACCGGCGAAATGTCAAGTCACGTGACGCATTAGTTCCAATAATGACGTGCGACGTTATTGTAGAGGGGCCCCAAGTGACGCGCGTCTGGCCGACCGTCATATATATTATAAATTAAAATAATTATTATTAAAAAATCGACGTAGAATAAAAATATAAAAATGTTTCATGTTCCATGTGTGGATAGAGACCTTTCATTTAAAAAAAAAATGGTCCAAATTGGTGAAGCGGTAGCCGCTGGAGGAACCGGAGAAAAAAACCCTTTGTGCTTTTATATATGTATGGAATTGAAAAATGGACGTAGAATAAAAATATAAACATGTTTCATGTTCCATCTGAGGATAGAGACCTTTCATTGAAAAAAAAATGGTCCAAATTGGTGAAGCGGTAGCCGCTGGAGAAACCGGAGAAGAAAACCCTTTGAGCTTTTATATATGTACTAGTGTTACCCCAGCGCACAATGCACTGACAGACAGCGTTGACAGAACCGGCGAAATGTCAAGTCACGTGATGCATTAGTTCCAATAATGACACGCGAAGTTATTGTAGATGGGGCCTCAAGTGACGCGCGTCTAGCCGACCTTCACATATATTATAAATTAAAATAATTATTATTAAAAAATCGACGTAGAATAAAAATATAAAAATGTTTCATGTTCCACCTGTGGATAGAGACCTTCCATTTAAAAAAAAATTGTTCCAAATTGGTGAAGCGGTAGCCGCTGGAGGAACCGGAGAAAAAAACCCTTTGTGCTTTTATATATGTATGGATGGATGTATATCAGCAACGCTCAAACAGTTTCTATCAAAAAAAAATTTTTTTCTCAAACATATGAACTTTTATAAGCAGATATTGCCATTTGTTTCTATTTATCTTAATTTTGTACAGATCTTTCCAAATATATACCCTATATAGTTAATTTACGGTCGTTTTTAAGAAATTGTTTTCTCTACAGGGTGTTTTATAACATATGAGAAGCACTACTATAATGGATTCAGAATCAATTTGAAAACAATGAAAAAAGTTTTGATAAACAAGTGCTGTAACGTTTCTTTACAAAGTTACAGTCTCCTGAACATGGAACGCGAATTTTGGCTGTGGAACGTATACTTATCATTTTTTTTACCTTCACCTCTTTCAGCAATGTCATTATAGCCATTTTTTTAAACGACAACCTTCCCTTTTTTGACGAATTCTGATTCTCCTTTTGATTCTGCATACGGCACTTGTGTGATATTGATTTGAAAGTTTAAGAAATATTGGCATTTAAAATTTGAAAAGCTGAAAATGAGAAATCGAATCAGCTGAGAAGTTTTGACGGATTTATTTTAAACAAACGAATACTTGCAATAATAAAACAAATTGTGGTTGCTAGTTGACAGTTACAGCTGACAGTTTTTTGAAAATAGTTTATTTGGTGTTTTGTGATTTAGGCGCATTTGGCATAAAAAAAAAAACGATGACGCAGACATGGGATTCTTCGGGACTTTTACTATGTTGTTCGGAAGAATGAATCTATCTTTTCGCCAATGTTTAGCTTTATAGTATTGCCAGTTGGCACAGTTTGTTCAAATTTTCTCCTAAAATGCGTGAAATATTAAAATTTCAACTTAGTTTTGTAATAATACACCAGAGGTGTCTCATATGCAGAGGACTACATAATATTTTAGATCTTTGCACTTTTTATTGCTTTGATATAATAATAATAATAATAATAATAATAATTTATTTTAGTGGTAGAAAGAGTACATCTTTATACACTCGTCTAAAATCGTCGATAAAAATTACATATAGTAACTAGTAACAAATATAACATAAAAATAAGTACAAAGTAAAGACAAACTTACATCGATCAATCACAGTACCCACATTAGACAATGCATGTTCGATAATGTCGTCTGCTAATCGTCTACTAATAAATATTCCTCTATTGAGTAGTAGGCTTTATCCATAAAAAAAAGTTTCAAGTTTTGCTTAAATTTACAAACTGGTAATTGTTTTATGTTTTCAGGTAGTTTATTGTAGATTTTAATACACTTGTGGTTGATGCTACGTTGGGTTGTTTTGATTCTATGGTAGGGTATCACAAAGTCACTTTTTTTTCGAGTATTATATGAGTGGAAGTCCACGTGTTGCTTAAAGTTTATTTTATTTTCATGAATAAAAGTGGCACATTCAATTATATGTATAGACGCTAAGGTGAGTATTTTTAATTCTTTAAATAAGTTTCTACAACTTGTTCGCTGGCTAACACTACTGATTATTCGAACACAGGCTTTTTGTTGTTTAAATATTATTTGGGTTTTTGGTGAATCTCCCCATATGAGAATGGCGTAAGAAATCAAGCTATGGAAACTGGCGTAATAAGCTAGTTTTGCTGCTTCTTTTGTAGCAATGTTCATTATTCTTCTTATGCAATAAATTGAACTTGAAAGTTTCTTGCTTAGTGTGTTAATATGTTGATCAAAATGTAGGTCTGGTTCGAAGATCACTCCCAGAAATTTAATTGGTTCGTTTTTTTGGTTTTTATTTGCTGCAAACGTTGACACTTGCGTTTTCTTAACGTTAATTTTGAGTTTATTTGCGTTAAACCAGTTTTCTGCTTCTTTTAGTGTGTTGCTAGTTTTCTGTGATAGTTCCATTTCAAGTTGTCCAATATTGATAAATGTTGTATCGTCAGCAAAGAGAAATGCGGCATCTGCTGTTACGTTTGCAATTAAGTCGTTGATATAGATGATAAATAGAATTGGCCCCAACACCGAACCCTGTGGTACTCCATGTGTAATACGTTTAAGTAGGGAATTTTTATGTTCGTAGGTAACCATTTGATATCGATCTTGTAAGTATGACTCGAGAAGTTGTAAACAGATACCACGAATTCCGTAATATTGTAATTTGCATAGTAGTGTTTGATGGTGTACGCTATCGAAAGCTTTACTAAGGTCGCAGCTTGCTAGTTGTACCAGCTGTTTCTTGTCAATCGCCTCTAGAATGTGTTCCATCATGGTTACCATTGCAGTAATAGTTGATTTGTTATTTCTGTATCCGTGTTGATGAGTAGTGAGAAGGCCTTTTTTTTCAAAATATCTTACTAACCTATTTTTCAGTATAGACTCGAACACTTTAGACAGGCATGGAAGTACTGAAATCGGTCGATAGTTTTCAGCATGGTTTATTTCTCCTTTCCCCTTAAAAATTGGCGTAACTCTAGCAATTTTGAGTTTTTTAGGAAATGTTCCACTGAGGAAACATTTGTTTAGAAGGTAAACGAGTGGTACAGCTATCGGTTTAATTATGGCTTTATGTAGAACTTATGCCCAAAGTTCGCACCAATTATTTTTGCATCTTCAGGAAACACGCAGACCTTCATGGCAACTTGATTTTCCACAAAAATTGAATAATAAAAACTGTTAAGATTTAGCAACATTCAACAGAAGTGAATTTCTTATATGTCTTGCATCGCAAAATAAAACTTCCGCCTTCAAGAGGCTGTAACTCTACAAGGTAGCATGTCCGGACCCTCTTTTGCTGTTTTCAGATTTTGCATCCATTGTGAAAGTACCTCCCACATGTTATAAATCTACCTGGTATCCATTATAGGATTCAGATGATTTTTTTATGATAATTTTTAATTTTTTTTAGGTGATTCAGTTGATTTAGAGGACAGCTCTCTGCTGTCTTTAGCAAGTAGTGTCCTACGACTCGATTTTGCCTTGGAAAGCACAGGTATTACTATTTTTATTAAGATAACTTTCTTTCTCTGAAGTAGCATACAGAATGTGATTGGTTCTTGAAGACCAGAGACCGGATTTCTAGCTTTTATGCTTTAGCTAAATGTTAAAAGCATCACACACAGTGCAAAACTGTGCACAAAAGAAATCATTTGACACAAAATTTTTTGTTTTTTGTATGTTTTCCATTTTTGTGCTTATTTAAAGCTTATTTTTAAATATTTTCGGTGTGTTTTTATAGAAAAAACTTAAATTTATTTTCCTATGTTAAACATCCTTCCCGTACGTATGGTTTTGTCTGTGGTTTCCAATAGTTTACTTTATCGACGAAACGCATTTGTTTTCTGGGGTTTCCCTGTTTCATTGTTTTTAGCAGGAATAGTTTTTTGCTTTTAGTCTTTGTTAAAAAATATGTTTCACCCTAATTCAATTTTGCATTAAGAGGTACATTTTTTTAATGTGTTTTATTTCACTATATTGTCATCAGCTACTGTTTCCTTTTTAATTTCTCAGCACATTAACTAATCTACAAAATAAATTTATTTTACCAAATGTTTTTTTTGCTTAAGTTTGCGTTTTTTTTGCCAAATTTTGCCCTTTTTGTTAAATTTTTTTGTGTTTTTTTTATCTGGTGTCTGTTGATGACTATAGCTTAGTTGATGTTATGTAAACATTAGCCATTATTCATGATGATTACATCTGGGACATGTATTACGATTTAGTTTTCTTTGAATGGCTCTTGAAATTTGTATTTACATTATTGATTATTGTGAAAAATACTTTCTGCCACTAAGTTTTCAAAGCGTATAGTGTTTGTTTAAAATTTTTCGATTCAGGTGGTAGCATTGTCAGTACTGGTTCTACAGAACCATTTGAATCTGGATCAACATATCGATGGATACTTGGTATACCAATCTGTTGTTCCACAAATGGTCCTATAGCCGTTATACAGGTAAAAGTCACGTTTTTTAGGGAACAAAATAGTTTATATTTTATGGGCATTCTGATATGAGTATTATTTTTCATACTGTTTAGTGTATCCACATATAAGCTACTATGGAAGATGTTTTATATTCATATCTTTTTTAGGCTAGTGTTCAACCTGGTGAATGTTGGGCATTTAAAGGAGATTCGGGTTCAGTTGCAATCCAGCTTATTGGCTATGTTTTTATTTCCGGTGTTAGTTTGGAACATATTCCGAAAAGTATTTCGCCTTCAAGAAACATCGATTCGGCACCAAAGGACTTTAGTATAGTGGTAAGTAATTATTTGTTATTTGTATCAATTGTGACAGCAAAACTGTAGATCCGTGAAAGAGCATTTCTTACAAAAGTATTTTGTAGGGTTTAACAAGTAGTGGAGAGTATGAGGACGGAAAAGAATTAGGTCGGTTTACTTATAATAGTGATGGACCACCAGTACAGTATTTTGCAATTGATGGACACTCTCAATCGTATGAAATCGTTAAGTTAAAAATACATTCAAATCATGGAAACCTTCTTTTTACATGTGTTTATAGGTAAGATATTTTGGGCTGTATAAGTGCCAGTTGAACTACGCGATTTGAAATAATTTTATTGAATGAAATTCTGTTTACATGTTTTATTAGGTTGCAAGTACATGGTAAGTTTGACGAAGATAAAATAGCGAAATTGGAAGGAAAGTAATTTTATACTTTATTGTATTTGAATTAAAATTAATATACTAATCACGGTTGTGGCTGCATAAACATTTGTATTATTTGGGAACAATTAGAACAGAACAATAATAATATTTTTATACTTTATTGTGTACTTAATTGATTTACCACCTATTTTCCAGTGCATGAATTTTATTTCAACAATATAATGCTAGCCACTTTAATATTCATTTGATATGTTACACTACATGTATATAGTCCTTGGCTAAATTCATTGAAAGTAATACCATGAAAGTAATTATCAGTATGAGATAAGGAGTTGTGGTCTTGCAGTCTTTAAGTTTGGTATCGTTGCATCAAGATCGTGAAAGTGTGTTTTGTTTGCACAGTCGCTAAGATAACATGATCTATTTTTGAATTTTTTAAATTTTTAATTTGTAAATTAAAAAAAATGTACAGTGGCATTGGTAGCTAGTGCATCATTCTATAAGTTAGTATGAAGAATGTTTTATATAACAATTTTTTTAGGCTACTGTTCAACCTGGCGAATGTTGATCATTTAAAGGAAGTTTAGGTTGCGCCCAGAAGTGACGATTACGCATACGAATACACAATGTTGCCACCTCTTTTTTATTTATATTGATTATTGAAACTTCAATAAGGCTCCTTGCTTGTGACGTTGTGATCACGTGTTTAAAAGGTACAAACATTTGTTTGACAAAAGTGCACTGGTTACCCTCCAGTCATATGACAAAATAGCCGCCCAGGTATTTACAACTATCAAACGAACTTCACACGTTGCTGTAGTATGTACTCTCCAAACACATGATCACTAGCGTAACTATGCCCGACCCTTATAATAATGTAGTCCACAGATAAAAGATTGATGTAGTCCTAAGCTCCTAACAGCAATGGTGCGTTTAGGCATAAAGTACTAGGCGCCCGTGTAAGCTACCCAAAGATTAGGGACTCTGAAAAATAAAAAACATGTTTTGCGCTATCTCAAAATTTTATGAATACATCTTTACAGTAATCAAGAGAAGCAGTACAATAATACATGTTGTCTCTGAATGGAGTGCACTATAGTTGTAAAAGGAACAATGTTTTGTAAACATTGTTGGTTACATCTATAACAGTACAGTGGATCCGGGGACATCTTTTATAATACAGTAAGTTATTAAAACCTTGCCCTTGGTATAATACAAGGTATAGTTGCAGCAAATACAATGCTATTAATGGAACAATAATGTGCAATCATATACATACATATAAAATTTTATAATAGTAAAGAGCTGCAAAATCTCATAAAATTTAAGCTCAGCAGCTTATATGTACTTTTATGTGGTCACAGTATTTATACTACTGCACTGAACAGATGATTCAGCCAAGCTATAGTCGCCAGGTCTCTATCTATCCCGCACCGGTTAGCATTATCTGACAATTTAGAAAACCAAATTTGTATTAATAAGAAATCAAACCAATTTTTTCCAAAAAGATTTATTGGTATTAAAAAACATCAGAGACAATGTAGCAAATGCAACAGCCAAAAGTTAGGAAAAAGGGAAAAAATTAACGCCCCCTATACGCATATTGCCGAGGCGGTTGTGAGCTAGCGGTTAGAGCGTTGGACTGCTGAGCTTGGGGTGTGGGTTTCAAATTCCAGTACCGGAACATCGGATTTTTAACAATTGTTCTCCCTCGCAAGGCAATAGCAAACCAGCGAGGTATTCTGCCTAGAAAACTTTCTTTCGAGAAGAAGCACTTGCACTTCCTGCAGTTCGGAGCCTGCGTTAAACAGTAGGTCTCCTATGTCTGTGTGATTCATTAAGCACGCTCACCACAGGCATAGGAGAGAAAGTCACCACGCTCTGTCGAGCAAAGGGTTCTAAAGAGATACATATTGCCGCACTTAAAAATTCATTTGAGAACCTTATTCTACTATCACTTATATGAAGAATTTAGCTTAAACAGAAATGTATTATTATCTCGCGTTTGTTAAATAAAACATAAGTTATTTAAAAAAATTCATAGTAGGCATATCAGAGAAATTAACGGACTGGAACACGAACCAAATTGTAACCTATCCCTATTTCTAGATGTCTACAAAATTACAAAAAGTTGTATTTCCCGTTTTTTAGTAACTCTCCTTTTAAATTTCCAAATTAAAAAAAAAATTTCATCTCAGTTTTAATTTGTGTAAAAATTCTCTAACATAGTAACATTGTGTTTTTTTAGAGCAAATATAATACCAAGTTTCATCTCGATGTGTTAATTCGTTTTTTACCAAGAAGGCGTTCAAGTCAGAATTTTCAAAAAATCCTAGCCACCGCTATTTTAAAGCTAGAAAGTTCGAAATTTGCTTTTGTCAGTGAAATTTAGCGACTTTATGTATAAGTACAACCAAATGAAATTTTATTATATTACTTATTAGAGGTCAAGTGGGCTTTGGATGCTATTGTTTTGCTGATCCTACAATAGCATCCAAAGCCCACTTGACATTTTTTTTAAGTGCATGTTATTTAATAGTAGTAGTAAACGTTTAAAACTGAGACGTTTTGGTAAACACTCTCTGTTGTCACACAACAATGGGGCCTTTTTCAAGCCATTCATTGTATCAGTAGCTAGATGTCAATAGGGCCAAACGACAACTTGATTTTTCACAAAAATTAAATTTTCTTAAAAACTGTTAGATTTAGTGACTTTTAACAAGAGTGCCTTTTTTTCTGTATTTTTGTATGGAAAATAAGATTTTCTAACCAAAAATTCAAAAACTGTAAAGATCTAAAATATTTAAAAGAAAAAATTATATTTTTTCTCCCTTATAAACACGTCATGGTGTTCTAATTATTAATAACCTAGTATTGATCTAGTAGAAATATGAAATACTAACCAAAATAAGTATTGATCAAATATAAAATTTCAACATTTTAGTGCAATTACTGCGAAAGATACAAAAGTTATTAGACTGTTTCATCTCTTGAGAAGGCTGTAATACCGTAAGGAAACATTTCCGAACGGGTCCATATCTATACAAACTTTTTTTTTTGTTTTCAGATTCTGTTATTCACCCTAAATGTGGATTTCACATGTTTGGATCAGCCCTTATAAAGTAGAGATATGGTGGTATATTAAATTCTGGTGATTTTTCCACTATCTGTTTTATTATAAAAACTGCATGTGTGACCTTTCTCTTTAAAAACCCTTACTGTATTTTTGTCACGGCCATACAATAATTTTTAAGGCATGGGTTTTTAAGTCGATTGATGTTCCTGTAACTCTTTGGTTTTTATTTATCTCCATTTTTTAAATAATGTGATTACTCCTAATCATAATCAATAAATATCTAAAACTTTTAAGTTTATGCAATTCTAAATTTTAAAATTTTCTAATTATAAAATTTTAATAATTTTACACAGTTAAAAAAAAATTTAATCATCAATAATACAGATAACCAGTACCATAATTATATTAATTAAAGAATATATTATATTTTTTTAAATTTTGTTCAGTCCTAATCTGTACCTAACTATTTTGCATAATTTTTCAACGGATATTGGTCCTTGTATAGTTCTACATGCTTCTGCATTTCATTCATTTGTTTCCTAAAATATATAATTGATACAAAAATAAGCTGTAAATATTAAAATAATTTTAACTTACGCTATATGATCTGGCATTGTTTGGTATACATCATAGAATAATTCTGACCATTTTGGTTTTAGTCTTTTCTCTGCTTCTTCAAATGCGGTCATGACATTTTTTCTGACTTCAATCAACCATTGCTTGTCCTTATCATCATCCCATAAGTTATTTTTTTGTAAATACATCCGAAATTTGGCAACAGGGTTTTGGTTTGTTGCCCACTGATTTACTTCTTCCATTGAGCGATATGCTGAACTATCATCTGATGTTGAATGATGACCAACTCTAAAATTATACAGGTAATAACAATGCTTATTAATTTACTGTAGTTGAAGCACCGAATTGGCCGATGCACGTCACAGACATTTATAAATTAGTTTCGTGTATATTTTACAGTTTTAGCTCATCTCAGTAAGATTTTTAGGAGGAATACCACATGAACTATTATTTACTCTAGGATTATGTTACAGACTAGTACACAAACATTGCAGGATAAACGCAATAGGATTGTGACGTCATCAGATGTCTGTGACGTACATCGATTGATTCGGTGCACCAACTATGATCTACTGATAATTAACATACAAAATTTATTTTGTTACAACAGATAACATAAAAAATAATAGATACATACCTGTACGTCATAGCTTCAATTAAGACTGGTTTATTTTCTGCTATAGCAAACTGTTTTGCTTTTTTTGTAGCATTATATACGGCAAGGACATCATTTCCATCTACTCGTAATGTATTTATGCCATAACTAGGACCTCTACCTGCGATACCGTCTCCTTTGTATTGTTCTTTAGATGGTGTTGATATTGCATACCCATTATTACGACAGAAGAATATAACAGGGCAGTCCAATGTTGCAGCAAAATTGAAAGCTGCATGTGCATCACCCTCCGAAGCAGCACCTTCACCGAAGTAGCAAATAACTACCCTATTTTTACCTTTTAATGCATATGCAGCACCTGCTGCTTGTGGCATTTGTGTACTAAGAGGGCTGGATATAGTTACAAAATTTAAATTTTTAGAGCCATAGTGAACAGGCATTTGTTTGCCTTTGCCCTTGTCCTCAATATTTCCGTAACATTGATTCATAAGTTCTGGCAAAGTAAAACCTCGCCATAGTAACACACCAGCTTCACGGTACTGACCATAAACTACATCATTCACATTTAACGCAGCTGCACTACCTATATGAGACGCTTCTTCTCCATAATTTGTCATATAAAATGATATTCGGCCCTGCCTTTGGGATTCGTATAGTATTTTATCTAAAACATTTAGTAAAGTCATGTCTTTGTACATTTTTTCTAAGATCGTCTTGTTAAGCTTTGGATCTTCAGCAGTATCTATGATCTGTCCTTGACGATCTAATACTTGGTATACTGGAACTGGCGAGTAGGAATGAGATCCTGTAAATTCGAGTTTCTGAGTCCATCCTGCTACTGCTCCTGGGAATACAGGATCGTGAGAACTAGTTGATAAGTACTGTAAAGCAAAATATTGCTAATTTATTTTCTAATGAATAGTATGATATAATTTGTCTAGATTTACATACTACCCATGATAAATGGGTAGTATGTAAATCTAAATTTCACAAAATCGCAGTATAAGAACTTTATCATTTGGAAAAACTTAAGTGAATCATGTATAGAATTATCTGATGTTTTGAATACCTATATAGAGCCCTGCTCACTCTTAGGAGTTCAACGACGCATAAATAAAATATTATAAATGTCTAAGTCACTTTGTTTTGTTGAGTTCTTAAAGAAAAAGTATAGGGTGTCTCATTTTCGATGTACTTATATGGGTAACTTTGTTATTATAGTTATGAAAAAAAGGGTCAATTTTTTCAGACGAATTCAAGTGTAGAAACAAAACTACAAACTCTTCTTTTGTTTTTGATCTACCGTTAAAAAGTGAAGTTTTTAACACTTCCATAGGGTGCTATATAGCTTATTTATTTCTACAGATATTAAAAACTGCTACTAACATTTTTAATAGATTTTTGTGTGTACATTGTGATTGCATCGTCTAAAGGACATTTTTAAGAGCTTTTCAAAAATATATAGTTTGCTATAGTTATTTCTCAAATAATTGAGGTATTAGATAATATATTGTTCAAATTGATATTATTTAAAAATAAATAGTGGCCCTGGCCCCTGATACACAACATTTTTAAAACCAAATGCCAGAGTTAGATTTACATAACACATATGTTTAAATTTAAATAACAAATAACGACCTACATAACAAATTTGATAACAAACAATAGTTACCGTAAGTAACAAAGGGTAATAAAAATAAATAAATGTTAAACAAGTCAATTTTATTAATATAAAGTAAATCTTACACTGGCATTTGTTTTTTGTAGATTTTATTTATTTTTATTTATTTCATGGCTCACTATTTACTTTTAAATTACAATTTGAACAATATATCTCAATTATTTTGAAAAATAAGTATAGCAAACTTTTGTGTTTTTGTTTCTACCATTAAACTCGTTTTAAAAAATTGACCTAATAACATGTAAACGTTTTTTCCATAACTATAATATTAACAAAGCTACCCATTCAACTATATCGAATTAAATGAAGTGCTCAAGCTTGAATATTTTGTATTTCCATTAGAAAACGCTTTTAGAAATATGTAAACGTTTCCAGTAACTCTGATAATTTTATTTCGCCTCTTTGAAGTTATTTCTTGTATAATTGCAAACAGATACTGTGAATAGACTTGAGGAAGATTTAGATACTTGTTTTAAAAATAATTTTTACCAGATTTTTTGTTCCATTCAAAGATGATAAATTTTCTTACTGTATTCTGTTTTCTCTATTATTTGTGTATGTAGTGTTGTTGGCAAAACAAAGTGTGCTGTTGCAATAGGTACAGTATTTGTGTAGAAATTTAATTCGTTTCCCGGTCTCGTTTCTAGGTAACTTTATGTACTTCAGATGGGTAAACTGCTAACATTTCATACTTTATGTAGTCAACCCAATATAAAATTCAGAGACAGAAAATGAAGAGATATATTGCATTCCATATAAAAAAAGTGGGCTAAACACTTAGCCCGGACTTCTCGTTCAGCAAAAATAATTATATGTTCTAATATTTTTTTAAGTTCTAGCCCCAACATTGCCTCGCATTAGTAGCGTGAGGTACTAACGCATTTTGGGTGTATGAGAAGCTTTAAAAGTGATTCTAGATCTCGTGGCCTGTGGTGTTGCTTCTGTTTAAGTTCTGGTATTTACAGTTATAGTTTGTAATAAAGAAGCTATTCTTCAAAAGCCTGCAGGTCTATTTTGTGTCGCACAGTAAGTAAAATCATAGTAAACTCTGTTTAGCAGACTTTGTTCCCATTGCTTTGTTTATTGAATTAATTAATTTCCAAATTTCAAAAATTCATAAAGGATATAAATTGAGGTTTGTGGTAAAAACAAATGATAGCCCTTTGCCATGTGTATTAGGTAGCTTAGAAAATTTTAAAAGTTAAACTCAACTGGTTTCAAGATAATTCAATTTTTCTACAAAACAAGTCATGGTGCGGTTGCAGTGTTTCCGTAAGATGCGCTAACAGTTTGCACAAACTTTGACAAAAGGTTCTACACATCAAGGCAAATAAAAAGTTTCCATAAACATGGGTCCCGATATGCTTCTTTACAGAGTTGTAGAATCCACAGTCTCAGCACTACTCCAAATTGTTCCCTCTTCAAGAGGCTGTAACTGCGTAAGGAAGCGTTTCTGTAAACATGTTTACAGGTATGTTTTATTGCTTTAATGTATAGAGCCTTTCCGTAAAGTACTAACTAATTGATCATCTCAAGGAACACTCAGCCCTTGATGCCAACTTGATGTTTCACAAAAATTGGGTTTACTGACTTTGAACAAGATTATTTTTTTTTCTGTGGGATTTGCCAAAAAATTAGATTCTTAAAATAATTTTAAAAAAGTACCAAAAAAAGTGATTTAGAAAAGAGTACCACTGGCCGCCATTTTTGTCACCCCTGAAGAAAATTTTCAAACGAAAATTAGTGTGAAATAATCTAAAACTCATATAAATATGATCGTATATCACATGCAAAATTTATTTATTTTATAGTGTGGTTTTTCAATATTATATTAACAAACAAAGCAGTATTAAACGCCATCTTTGAAGGTTCAAAGATATGTATCTTGAAAACGAAGCATTTTGTTTTTAGGAGTTAGGACCCACACCCATTTTTAATATTTTTCGTCTCATTATTAGTTCAAGAATCGTGAATTATGGCACTCTTTTTTGGGACACCCTTATATAACAACACTGCACTGTTCGCCTACAGCTATTACGGTACCAAATTATACGCCCATTTGGAAATCTATTTTTGTATGGGTAAAGTTATTAGAAACCCATTTATAACCTCTTAAAAGCACATTACTTATTATTGTTATAGTTATTTTGTTGATTCGCATATTGCGTTTTTGCCCTAAAAAAGTGGAGCAAATGCAAAATCGAAATAGTTTAAAGTATCAATTTATCTTGATCCCTATTCAATAAAAAAAAATTTAAAGTTAGTTTGTTAAAAATTTATGTTGCTGCAGTAATAAATAGTTTTGTAGGTTATTTCTGCAAATACCTAAATTATGAGCATGAAATACAATTTATGTAGCGTTCTCAATAATTTATTTCGTCATGCTGCTTATTAAAGGTCATTCAACTTTATTAAAAACAAGTGTTAAATGAATTAAATATTGTATAAATCTTACCTTAAGAGATATTTTATTCTGAAAACACCTTCTAAGGAACACACTCACGCTTTTAGAAAGGGCCATTTTTAGAAATAGTGAATGCTCTGTCTGATAACATTGTTTTGTAAGTCGACCTTGCTTATCTTATTAACATAAATGACTGTAAATAGGTTTTGCAAGCTATTTCAAAATGTATTTATTCATTAATGATAAGACTTTGTTGCTGTGTCATATACCAAAGACTATACACTAGAGACTAGAGAGGGTATAGTCTTTGCCTATACAAAGCGATTCAAAGTTTTTGAAAAGCTTTTTCTTCTTATATACATAAGTGTACAAACAAGTATTTGTATTCGATGAAGCTACATCACTGTAAAACTGTTTATATCAGAAAATTAAATATATTCTTGAGATATCATAATTGTGAAGATGTAGTTTTTTAACGTTGGTTAATTATAGTCGCCATATTACTTTAAAATGTTGGAATTGGACAATAATATTAAAATTTAGGACATATACCCGGAAACTCATGAAAATAATCGATACAGCAATATTAATACCTAGTTGACACAAGATGTCTCGCAAATCACGAAAACTAAAATTAAAATGCTATAACTAATGAAGTTTGTTTATACAGGGTGTTTTTTTCAAGATGCACATCATTTGGTATCTTGGAAACTACAAATTTGCTTAAATGGGGAAAGAAGTGTAACTCTTTATGCTCATTAACATGACATAGTATACAAAAAAATTAGCGAAGAACTTCCCCTGGACTTTCCTTTGCCTTAGATGATGTTACTTATCATTAAGACCTCGATTTCTAGGCACTAAAAAAGTCCAAAATAGGCAGCTAAATAAGCAAAAAACATTTAAATGTGGGAAATAAATGTGCAGCAAATAGCTAAAATATGCCAAAACCATTTTCAAAAAATTTAACATCTCTATTTTTTGTTGTATTGAAATACTATACAAATATCATTAACATAGGAAGTATATTGTATTTATTGTATCATATACATAGGATTTTAAAAAACGTAAAGCTTATATCTACAAGTTAAACATAGCAAACTAATACTTTTTCAAGATTTTCTGATGTAAAACTTATTCTTTGTTTCAACAAAATAAGACCCTCAAAGGAATTTTGAGTTAATTTAAATATACAATTTTGAATAATAAAAATGTCTGCGAATAAAAAAATACTAAACTATGTCTTACCCGAAACATAAATAAGTGTGTCTATACTGAGCTTAAAATATTAATCGAGTCCTGACATACCTAATCGCAAAATACCTAATTATGTAATACGTAACGGTAAACCTTTTTAAAAATGCAATTCTAAAAAAATATATATTGTAAACGATATACAAGAGAAAAGTTTAAACAACTTAAAAATGGTCGAGTTATGTAATTACTAAAACTGTGAAATGAAAAAATATCAAAATTTTGACCTTGTCAAAAACACACTACTCAAAAACTAGCCACACGAATTTGGCCTTTGGTTTTTGTTTCTTTTAATCTGGAGGAATCTGTTTCGAAAAGATCAAAAAATCAATAACTTAAAAAAATAGTCTTCACATCGATGAAAACTGAGCGAGATAGATTGCAGAACACGTAGTGCATAAGAGATAATAGATGATGAAACGGACCTGATAGCAGCTAGGTATACTATTAAAATGCATAAAAATTCTAGCAGCTTGTAACATTGTGTACCTTTAGAATATTTTCAATATCAAATTTCATCCCGATCTGGTAACTCGATTTAGAGTAAATATGCGTTAAAACCAAAGAAGTAATAGAGGTTAGGAAGGAGGGTTTCGAGTTAGTTGCACTTAAAGCACTGTGACGGATGTGACGTCATCGCCGCCATATTCAGACACTTTTGGTGATTCATATGTGCCGGTGATGTTTACAAATTTTGTTATTAAATATGGTTAGTTGTATTTGCTGTGGTTGCTCGAGTACTAAAATTAACAAGCAGAAAGGAATAACTTTCCATAGGTAAGTATTTTACCAAATGTTAATAATAAATGTCAATTTGACGTATAAGGTTAAGACAGTGGCGGAGCGGTCAATATTTCTTGTTTCCTTCTATAATAAATTGGCAACTAAAACAGCATACTCATGTTTTATAATTTGTTCGTTATGCCCTAAATATAATTTTCTAACGCCGCCACTGGTGACACTTCCGCTACGTCACAGTTTGGCAGCCATGTTCAGACACCTTTAAGGTTTACTGGCCAATGTGCATAAGCTCCTTCCTAACCTCTATTACTTCTTTGGTTAAAACTAAAATTTAAAAAATTTATAGAAAGCGTCAGAAAGAAATTTGCGAGCTGGGACACAAACAAAATTGTAGCTTATCCTTGGCTCTATGAAGTTACAAAACTTTAAAAAAATCGTGTAGCCAGTTTTTTCAAAATTTCGAAATTTTGGAAATGTTTTCACTTTATAGCTTTTAACTTTTCGAAACTTTTGTGCCCAGTAACATTGTGTCTCTAAAGGGCTATTGCGATAAAATATTTGAACCCGATCTGTCAACCTGTTTTTGAGTAATAAGGCGCTAAAGACAAAATGTTCAAAAATTCGCAGCGGCCGCCATTTTAAAGCTAGAAAGTTCGGAATAAAGGCGTTGGATTTTCCCTAAAGTCTTCTATTAGATTTCGTTTTCAAATTTATAAAGTTTGGTTCAGGAGAAAATACTACCAAAAAAACATGTCTGACTTTCGATTCCGGTTTTGAATTTTGTTTAAAAGCTTGTTTTGTATGTGAATATTTTAATATACCCCCAGATTCCAAAGCTCATCGAAATCTGACCATCCATTTGATAGTTTTGATGCACCACACACCCACACATACATATCCACATACATATGTATACCTACCCACAGGCAGGCATTTTTTTAAAATCACGTTTATTGGGTTTCCGTCAAAATCACGATTTCGAAAATTTTGATGAAATCAATACTGAAAGAGAAAACTATTTAACGTCGACTTTTCGAGTTATTGCATAAAATAGTTTTTTTTTACGGAGAGCATCCTGTATGTTTTTAAATATTTTGAAAGAAAGTTAAATTCTGAATATAAAAGTTCCCGTGCACTAGTAATCTAAAGGGGGTAATAAAAAAGTTATCTGTGATTTATGTCGTGTAACAAATAATTTGTGTCCAGATATGAACGGTGTGCATCTTTAAAAATACACCCTGTATGCGCCTAGATCATTTTAATCTTTAACCTTGGATAGTTACTCTGGACTATGATCGAAAATAAAGAGTTAGGAGTAGAGTAGGGTTTGAACTAGTTGCATCAGCTGTCAAAGGAGTCAACTCTCATCAAGGATGATATACTAAATTTAGTATAACATCCTTGACTCTCATTCAGTTTTCGACCGCACACCTGCAATTCACAATTTGACGTCTGGTAGCGGTAATTTTAAATTTAAACACAATCTGATACGCCATATAAAAGAGAACTTGTGTGGTAAAACCTGGATAATGGCAGCCCTAGGTTAATTGATTAAGTTTGTTAAAGTCAACTTGTTACATTGTAATACTAGAATAAACAATTTATCGGTACTTACAATTTTGAGTTAATTTTTAATGTTGACTCCTTTATTGGTATTTTCAATAAAAAGATTTTCGTTATCTGTGCTGTAGATACTAAATCTGGGTGTTTCTCAGGAAGCAGAAGCGTTTCGAAAATTGTATGGGTGCATATTTGATTTTATAAAATTTTTAGGGTACCCAATAAATTGGAAGTAGTTCGAAGACAATTTTGATAATTGAGGTCATTTTATCACTGAAGCATTAGCTGGTACCTGAAATGTTATTAGATACTAATTACCATTGAAAGTTACGCTTAAATTGTGGCTCTGTAAATCGCATTTTTAAAAGATTTGTTTCTATGTAATTAACTTCAATTTTGCCAACTTTTGACATAATTGGTTGAAAGAGTTGTTAACTTTAAATTGTTCCCCGATAGTAATTATACCATATGTAAATAAATGTTAGGTACAATAATCTATACCGGGTGTCAACCAAAGTAGGTTCACTCTTTATTTTCTTTATTTATTAATATAATAATATAAAATTTTGGGAAGTTGTTATGCATATAAAACCACATTATATGGCAGCTACTTATTTTATTTTTACTAATTTTTCTACAGTTCCAGCTTCGCCGTAAATAATAAATTACTTCGTAAATAGAACAATACGTCTCCAGGATACAAAATTTCGTCCTCTAATGTGACACCATACCCCAACTTTCTTGGTTCAAATGGAACACCCTGTATATTTTACATTTTTTAAATCAGGATCATATTCTGAATACAATAGTTCAATTGTTTTTTGACAGCTCGAAAATTTTTAATTGCAATTTACTGTTCGAGTTAAGAGTGCCGTGATGCACATTACGTTGTTCCCATGAAGTCAATTGTTACCTTAAAATTAATGGTTGAAATTTAAAGTTCATATTTGTGAATCTATGGGACTTTAAAATGTGTAAAAACTTTTTTTCAAAAAAGTCAGAATTTTCAATGGTGGTTTTTAGACAGAGAATGTTGTAGGCTTTACAAAGATGCTCGTAACTTGATGTTTTATTAGAGTTTTAACAAACAAATTTAATTTAATTTAGTGTTAATTAAAATAATTACAATAAATCTGGTCGCCTTAAATTAAAAAACAAAGGCACATCGCCATGTAGACTGTATTTTAATTTTGAAACAAAAGACTGCTCGACAGTTGTGCTTTCGAAAGCATCCTGTATAGTAGTAAATAGTAAATTTATTACTGCATCCATTCACTGAAAATATGTAATATAAATGTATTACTCCCTTAAGTTAAAATTTGCCAGCATGTATCTGCTGTAGTATTGGAGACACAAGAAAAAAATCATTGGAAAAAGTTTTTAATTTTACTAATGTCTTTCATAGATAATGTGTAACTTTTATTTTTTAAATGGAACACTCCATATATTATATGGAATATTTTATTATTAAAAGATACATTAAATAATCTTTACATTAAAGTATCACATGCAGTGATGTGAATTTTTCGGAAAAATAAAATTGGGATAATTTTCGAGAAAATTATCCCGATGTTAATATTGGTAAATTTAATTATTGGAAAATTTCCATCAAGAAATTATTCAATTTACATCTGATCACAAGGAAGGTTTACATTCAAACTAGACAAGACAAATTTAAATAATAGAATAACAATAGTTGGCTAAGATTTTTTTATTTGCGTTCTGCATGGCCCCCTGGATTAACATTGACCTGACCTCCCTATACAGGGTGATTTTAGGAACCGGCCCACTATTGCCAACTTTTTTATTTTTAAAGGTACAAAGTTAGGTAAATCAGAAAAAAAATGTAACTGTTTTTCCTGGTTACGACGGTTAAAACGAAAAAACAATTGCGCACCGCGTTTTCAAGTTATTTATTAAAATGATTTTTGTTTGTATTTTTTTATATTTTTGAATTGTACAATTATATTCTCTTTAAAAAAGTATGAGGTCAAATTATGATTAAATTAAAAAATAACGCCATATTTCAACTTTTAATGGTTTAATAACATCATCATAACAGCCGTGAAACAAAAGGTAGAATTTGCTTGTTTTATTGTTTCTATGTTGACATTTAGCAGTTTTGTGCTAATTTTATTTAACAACAAGATGGTGCACTCCCACATAACGCTGGTATAATAGGTACTTACTTAAATAATCAGTTTGGAACTCAATGGTTTGAAACATGTGGGCATGTACGTAGGCCCCCACGGGCAGCTGACGAATCGCAAATTTTTTTTGGGGATGTCAACAGGATAATATTTATTGAGATAGATACAACAGTGGAGAGATTTAATCAAATTCATTACAAATGAATTGTAAACATTCACCACGGAATGCTACGTTGAGCTTCGAATACTGTAGTTCAAGAATTTACTGCTGTCTAAATAATGATAGTGTCCAATTTGAGCAGTTACTACAATAATTACTTTTATACATATTAATTAAATGATATTTTGACCTATATCATAAAACAAGTAGCTTTCGTTTCACGGCTGTTACGATTATGTTTATTAAATCATTAAAAATTAAAACACGGCGTTATTTGTTAATTTAATCACAGTTTGACCTCATACTTAAAAAGAAAATAAAACGTGCGATTCAAAAATATAAAAAAATACAGGGCGTTCCGTTTAAAAAAAGTCAGTTTAACAAATAACTCGAAAACACGATGCGCAATTGCTTTTTGTTTTCACCATCGTAACCAGGAGAAAAACTTACACTTTTTTCCTAATTTAACCAGCTTTGTATCTTTAAAAATAAAAAAGTTGCCAATAGTGGCCCGGTTCCCAAAATCACCAGGTTTGCTGTAAAAACAACTCATTCAAAATTTAATTATTTAAGTTGTGTAGCTGTACTTATCAATCCAAGCGAGGAGTAATTCCTTTGCTCATTATAACTAGAATTGGAACTGAAATACACTGCAATTTTTCGTTTTTCGCCATTTAGGTCACCAATGAAAACCTGTGAATAACTTAATTATATAAACTTTTAGTTGTTGTTATGTACAAAATAGTGGAGTTTAATAATGAAACTTCCTATTTAAGCAAATGTTCAAAATGTCAACTACTACATTTTAAACAATTAGGTATAGCTAATTTTTAATGTAGGTACTACCCACCCTCTACCGAGACATTTGAAGAGCATTATAATTTTTATTGAACCTTGTTTGCATGCTACAAAAATATTGTTTTCTGTACTAAAACACCACTCTTTTTGATACTTTATTTTGTATTCAATACAAGATATGTTAAGATATGACATTTTCCATTAAGGAATTAGTACGTAGATAATAATATATATATAAAAAAATCATATGGAATTAACAAATTCAGTAATAGTTTTACAAGGTAACAGTTAATGTATAACAAACATTAATATTTTTATTATTACATTTACAACAACGCAACTTCAACTACAATACACAACTGAATTTATTAAATAAATATTGTTCAAAGTACAGGAAAATTTATACGGGACATAAACAAAGCTGTACGAGAAAATTTAAATAGATTTTGATGTTACTTGACGATAATTCAATAGCTAATAATTAAAACTAAAATTCATCAAGTTTCCTACTCATTTTATGCTTTAATTTATGCTTCTGTTTTGCCAATAATGCCAACCAAATTATAAAGTTTGATAACAACAAAATCTGATTCATAATTTTTTTCAGCATGACTATTTTACAATTATTCAATAGTTGACGTTGACTAAATATAAGCTATAGTTAAGTAGGTACAACAAACTTTTCAGTACTTCTTGTCTATGTTTACATTTTTGTTCATAAAGTTAGAAACATACTAGTCAGAATAATAAAAAATAAAACTATATATACACGAAATTCCAAAAGAGGAAACTAAGAGCTTATAATAAAAATTACAAATCAATTAATATCTTTTTTCTACTTCCATCTTTAAAATGCCATTTATCGCATATGTTTACATGACGCTAAGTGATCTTTTAAATACACCTCGACAAGCTGTGACTTTGTGCGCTTTAGTCACGGGCTGAAGTTAGCTCTAGGTTTTTTAATCGCAAAAATCAATTGAAACTAAAAATCAAATTAGTTGTCACTTGTCATCAGTCTGTCAAAATAATTAAAATGGCTTAAGATAATAAAATAATTTCTAAATTTTAGTATTTTTGATTTATGATGATCGTAGAAAAAGTATAGTATGCAATACGTTTTATAAACTTCTTTAGTCACCCGTAATAAACACTCGCTCCGCCCGTGCCTAATAAAACTCGTGACTAAAATGCCCTTTCTAAAACTTGTTGCATAATATACTATTAATTTCTAAGAAATAATACTATAAAAATTTGTTTGAAGTTATAATGTACACAAAATTAAGAAGATAATTGTTTTTGTTACAAATGGTTGTCCCTTTTAGAAAATGTAGGATATGTTTGTTGTTTTGATTAACCCGGTAACATAATGATGAATGCTTTGTACTGTTAATAATTTCTGACTAGATTATTTCACATTGTTTTATGAATTTACAAGGATATTATACTATAACTTTAATTATAAGTGATTTTTCTAATTATTGTTGAAGGTTGTTAGAGTTCTTCAAATGCAAAGATTTTACAATATCTGCCAATAACTTAAAAGCTTCAAAATTAAGGTTTTAATTTCACTTTTTTTCTGCATTACTGTAAATCCAATAGTTGGAAGCATATGCAAACAAATTTTTACATTGTTATATATGTATATCTATGCTTAATATAACAGTTAGCGTCTGCCTCTAAAACAGATCATTTTATAATAATAATTATTATTAATAATAATAATGGTACTAATAAAACAATGATATAATACAGTATCTGAATATCACATATTTAAAGAGTATTTTAACAAACAGGTCAGACTTTTGTGTTAGTATTGCATATTTAATAACTTCAATTATCCTTTTTTATAATTTAATATTTGGTCTTGTAATTACTCGATTGTGCCCTACATTATAAAAACTAAACTTTAAACTCTGTTAATTATTCAATTATGACTAGATTATAAAGCAAAAGGTAACAAACTGAACATCTTTCAGATAAAATGCTGCATTTGATTATGTAATAATAATTAATCATTAGAAATTTAATCAGTTGAAATTGTTTGAAAGGCTAATAGAAAATTGATTTTAGTTTAATAAATAAATTAGGTGTGGCAATCTATTTTATTATTTTTAGCCTTTTGTTAATGGAAAAATAAACACTGAAAGAATTGTTTCACTTGCCTATTGTCGGAATCCAACCTTGGATAATAAAGTAGAAGTAATTTAAATGTCATTACTACATTTAACAAATTACCAACATTGCTTTCAAAATTTACATTTGTTATAACTTCTATAATTATGAAGATGCAGTATTTGTAGGATTGCTTGTTTGAAAATATAACTTGTACTATGAGCCTTCATTACACAACTAAAATTTGAATAATATAGTGTGTTAATAAATAACAACTCTTTTTACAAAAACAAACACAACATAACAACCGATAAATATTTTTAACTATGAAACATTTTAAAGAATGTATTTTAATCAAGTATTCAATACCTCTTTATAAAGGCGACCATTTAATATTTTTGTTCACTTGAGCTATAATCATAAATATACATTAATAATCAACCAAGAGTACAAATAAAACTGAGAGTAAATATTATAAAATAAATTAATGTATTGTACAAAACTTTTCCTTTCTTACATTAAATAACTTTATACTAACAAACTTGGTAGTTTGAAGTTATCTAGTTCAAATACAATTATCTATCTTACCTGATAAAAACAACTTTACTTTGTATTAGTTCATGGTGAAAACACCCTTAAACTTCTTAATAGAGTTGCCAACACATTAGCTAAACTTTCAGCTTCTGCTGCCAAATGTTCTTCAATTGTTGCTTGCGAACTTCGGTCTATATCAGATGTAAGTAAATGCCGGAATGCTGCAGTAACATCATGAACTTTTAAAATTAAATTTCGAGTTTGTAAGGGTGCTGTAGTATGATTAGCTAGGTCTTGACAAAGTTCAGTAAGTCTTCGTAAAATTGTAAGACATATAGCTAGGTTCTCTGGTAGATCTGGTAGTGTTGTATCTGACATAGCTATCACTAACATTTTACTAGATGTCACTAGCTGAAGTGACTGGGACGTTAATTCATCTTTGGCAATCTAAAAGAAAATTTCATGTAAATTAATTTAATACATTCTTGCTAATTGAACCTTAAAAATGTTTTTGAAGTTGGTTTCAGCAATCTGGTACCTATTGTTCTAAAAATATTTCCACTGAACATTTCGTGCGATTAAGTATTTAAGTACCATGCTTCAAGTTTTTTTTTAATTTAAAATTTGATAGTTTAGAACGGTGTTTTTTAAACTTTTTCCATAAAATACACTTTATTTTTAAAAACTCTTGAAAGTACCGCAATGCAATTTTAGTCAAATAAGTGTAAATTTTTAGTCAAACAATATTTAGAAAAAGTTCACATAAACATGGGTCCAGAAATGCTTCCTTTTCGAAGATGGAACAATATAATCCCACTTTAATTATTGTTTTTGCTATAAATTGAGATTTGAGTTCAAATTTTATATAACTATTTTACTGTTACGATTAACATATATATATATTTTTTGTTTAAATCCATTAACCAGAGATGTAGATGGGAAGGGAGGCTTGACGTATTTCTTAACGTATTTATAACACACTCAGTTTTTGACTTGAAAATCACAATCCAAAATACACAGAAGAGGTACTTTCGTTGAAAGTTGAAAAATCAAATGGTTTTTGACATACATATATTTAATTTTTGTAAAAAATATAGTAGCCATGAAGGTCTGAGTGTTTTCTTAATGTGCAAATAGTTTGTACACACTTTGACAGGGTGGCCACTGAAAACTGCTTTCAAATTCCTTGACTTTTCTCTGACTTCCCTTCAGTTTTCCCTGACTCATTTTTATGATACAAAAGCCAATTTCAACTGGTTTTTTTTAAATAAAAATTGTAGTTATAGCAAATGTAAATTTTTCAACAAGCGTAACAAAATACATCTAAATGAAACCAAATGAAATAAATATAAATTTTATAAACATATACCTTGGTAACAAAATTTTCGTTTTGCAGGCAAAAATAAAAATATTGAAATCATTGCATTTTACAGAATTTTCCCTGACTATTTCGTGAAATTCCCTGACTTTACGTTGAAATTGGTACAATTCCCTGATTTCCCTGACCAAAATAAATAAATTCTAAATTTCCTGACTTTTCCCGGTTTTCCCTGTTTTTCAGAAAAGTGGCCACCCTGTTTGAGGCTAAGTTCCACAAATCAAAATAATAAAAAGACAAGAAGTTCTTATAAACATAGGTACGGGAACGCTTCTTTAGGCAGTTGCAGCCTCCGGAAGAGGAAACAATTCCTGTCGAGCCTGGGCCCCCTATGTAAATTACTATATTAGTCAGTAATACAGAAAATTCTTAATTGCGGAATTTTTTCAATGTGCATCGAGTAAATATAAAACGAATTAATGTATTTTATTATACCAACATTAAGAAAATTTAACATTGTACCAATATTGTATTCGTTTTTCATGCATCAAACAAAATTGTCCCTAAATGCTTTTAGCATAGCCCGAGGATACGGCTATCCCTGTTTGAGGAACACTGCTTTAAAGTACTTTAGTAATGCATTTACTACTTTTTACTTTCCCATACTTCTACTGAAGTATGGAAAGTTTTTTCGTTCAAATTTTTGAATTTTAGATTTTAACGGAAATACGCGTTTTGGGCTCCAAGGAATCCCAAAAAGTGTTTTAAAAAAAAATTAAATTCAAATCATCGCCGGGGCGTTACATTTTTTAATTCTTTTTTTCTTGTTTTAATTTTTGTTTATTTAAAACGTAAAATGTATGAAATAGTAACATATTATATATGTAAAATAGGTAAAATAGTACGCAAAATATGTACAATAGATTCTAGAAAAACACCTGCATGAAATTATTATTTGCTTTATGCAGATGTCGCGTGCGTGCATGGTAGGGTGGGGGTGGGGGTGAGACGTTTGATTATTTAACGACACTGCAAAAAAATGAAAATTGTCTTAGTTCTGGCACTGGTCTCAATTATGTTTCGTTTTTTACTTTTCTACTATTTTGAGATATTTTGTTTAGTTGTATATGTGTTCATTTACGTTTAAACTGTCTGATTTCCCATCTTTATTTTTCTACATTTCCAAATAAAATTCACTGTAATTATTATAACAATAAACAATAATTATATCTGTGTGGTTTAGTCACACAAATATAACATTTGACCGTGATGTTTTGTTGATAATCTTGAGTTATTAACTAACTCTTCATCTTCTTCGTCTGCTACTCATAATATCGTTACGGTGTCAAGATAGCTAACTTGTGCTAGTTCATTTACGATTAATTATCGTCTTAACTAGCAGTCGTTAACAATCAACTGAAGTTTATCGGAAAATCAAAGTCACTATAAATTTCTTATGAGAATCTTCTACTTCTGTCAATTTGAAAATAATAAGTTACATAAAATTTTCTTATTCTGAAAAGTCTCCTAAACCACTGTCACAACCAAGCAGAAGAAAACGAAAAATTAAAGAATGTGTAGTACCTGCCTATAGATTAGAATTTTCATCTTCAATAATTATTGACATGTAACTTGAAATAAACTTAATAAATCTGCCAATTGGACACAATCATTATAGAATTTCTATTTAAAATAGTTTCATTAACAATTTAATTACACAAAATTTTTTGTCTTTTTTGCAAATAATATTTTAACAAGTACAGTTTAATAAATCCTTAACTTTGGAATAGTGTTGATAATATTATTTTTGATATTAAATACAAATTACTTTACCTGAAATTTTTCTTCGCACATTAAGCTTCCACCACCATGTATTTGAGCAGCATTACACTGGGCAGCTACCTGATCAAGTCGTACCAACAAGCTGGCCATAGCAACATCAGTTTTTGCTAACAAATTTTCTCTGGTAGACGTACATCCATTTTTAACATAGCCACTGCCATTTCTCTGAAAAGGTTCTTCTTGATTTTTAATCCAGCTGCTTTTTAAATGATCGCTACCTGCCGATTCGGAATAACTACGATTATGAGCCGAACAAGAAGGAGGTCGTGGTGGGGGTGTTAAATCATGGGAAAAACTTCGATTTTGATGTATTTTTGGAATATCAGAACATTCTATTGGTACTGTTGATAAATGTGCACCTCTGCCTAAATGCGGTGAAGTTGGAGTGCTTATAGCTGTAGATACTGAGCTTAATTTACTCTCATCTGACAGTCCAAAACTAGAATCTATGGCATTATACACGTTTCTATTTCTCTGTAAATGTGGTGAACCTATGCAAGCAGTTCGCACCTCAGTATTAGCTTTAGGTTGTGGCACGCTATTTTTTCTACGTAGTACTTCTAATGGTGGCACAGGAGGTAGAGGTGGTTTTTTAGGCGGTAAAAATAAATGGGGAGGTGCCTGGTGACTAGTTTCACCTCTAGGTGGTAAAGTTGGTGGGATTTCACCTTGTGTGTGGTTCATGTTAGCATTTTGTCTAATTATATTGCTTGTTAAAGAATGGGAACGCTGTCGCTCTCGATGCATATTTTTGGGTGGTCTTTCAGGTGGTTTTAGATCTGATGTTCTTCGTGGTGGAGGCTGTATAGACTGATTATCTTCAGATGATGATTTAACGTTTTTATCTATTTTACTTTTAGCACAACAAGAAAATGCACCTTTTCTATCGACAGTGGCATATTCAATTATATTAGATTTAATACTGCAGTTGCTGTTCCTCCTAACTATACTTCCATTGCTGTAATTAGAGTCTGTGTTATTTGCCCTTTCTATGTTTGGGGGTAAACTATCGAAACCATATTCTTTATTATTTTGTATTTCCAGGTTTTCAAAACTACTGCGAATCGTTGGAGGAGGTGGTATAATATAAGACATTATTTCTTCAGGTGTAAGTTCAACAGCTGGTGTTGCTTTTTGAATTGGTGGAGGAACCGTCACGCTTGCTAAAAATTCTTCAAGATCTACATTATCACTTAAAATGC
The DNA here is from genome assembly GCA_958336395.1 of Ctenicera cuprea. Classification (NCBI taxonomy): domain Eukaryota; kingdom Metazoa; phylum Arthropoda; class Insecta; order Coleoptera; family Elateridae; genus Ctenicera; species Ctenicera cuprea. The sequence continues at coordinate 9,049,763 of OY284494.1, read as the reverse complement.
TATTGTCGATTAAAGCTTGTTTGTTTATATTTTCAATAGAATCTGCAAAACAGGTTGGTGGTTTGTTTAACGGAGTCGGTAAGGCACAGTCCAATTCATCTGGAGTTACAGGTGGTGGCAGTAATGTTAAGTCTATAATATCCGGATCAAAATCATATAAATTTGTTATACTATCCAAATCAGAAGAGCCCAAATTATCGCTATTACCATTTTCTTTAAGCCTTTCCAAATACGCCTTTAGATCTTCTTCTTTTCCAGATGAATTGTCTGGACTTCGTAAGCCGAAACTTATTCGAACATTTTTACTATAATTTTCATTCGTTTTGTTAAGTCTGTGTTTTGGTGAATTGTGCGGTGTACATATAGAATCATTATCGCTTTCAGACTGATTAATTTCAGAACGCAAAATTTCAATGGCTGCATTAGCAAATGCATGTTTTGAATCATCTGCATATTTACGTCCTTGAGTGAGAAGCAGTAATGAATCACTGTGTTTTAGTTTTCCAGGTGTATCATCAGCAAATTGGCTATCAGTATCACTTTCTATGTCAACACTGGTCTCTTGCCACTCTGTGGTACTGGAATTCTGTCTACTAAATCGTTCTTGTTCATTTAAATATTTTTCCGAGTTTTCAACCAACTGCTGCATTTCTCGCACTCGTTTTAAGACATCATCATTTTTTGATTCTGCTACGCTGTTTTCTAAAATTTCCATGGAAACAACACTCTGAAGATCGTACGAATTAGCTTTATCAAAGTATCGGAAGTTATTTCTAAATTGATTGTTTCTGTTGTTCATTGAACTGTTCATATTACTATCTAAACTAAAACCTGGCATAAAAGGAGGCTTACTCTGTCGGCCAACTGTATTGTATAGACCATTTGTTTTATGATTTATACCTTGATAGTTAGGATGCATAGCAAAACAAATAGTTCGAACTTGACTTTGATTTATGTAACTCCATTTTTCAGGTACAACTCGATGCTGCGACAAATAAGGTGGAGCTAAATCTTCCATTGGCGCCGTTTCTTCTTGATCCACAGGTAAGTTCTGGCCGGTTATTAACTTGAAGTAACCTCTAAGAACTAAAACTAGTTCTGTTGCATCTGTTACTTCCAATGTTATCGTAACCAATCTTTCATTTTGTAATTTGACAAACACTGTGCGACTTACTTCATCCTCGCTTCTCACTTCTACTCTTCTTATGTCTTCTAAATTAGTAATTGGCAGAGGCTGTAACATAAACAATAAATGATAAAACATGCAACAAAATTTAAAGTTAAAGCCAGGTGTTTACCACTGAATTTCTTGTTCCAATAATTTGGCTTAACCCAAACTTGGGGCTGACTAGGATTACCCTTTCCATAGAATCTGCACGAGGACCTGCTGAAAAGCATTTGGCACCATAGCTTGGTAGTTGACTGACAAGGTCCAAATAATGTAACTTTGCTTGGAGGGCAGTTAGTTGCTTACCAGGACCTGCCATACTGGCATGTAACTTTAGAAAATGTGCTAATACTTTGTGTATTTCTTTACGTTTCATGTTTTCTAAAAGTGATGCAGGCACAAATCGTTCCAAACCAAAGTCTCTTCTGTAAAAAAAATACTTCTACAAATTGAGTTTTTGTTAAGATAAAATCATATCTGATTGGGATTTGGGACATGAAAGCAAATTTAATACACCACCGTTTACCAGAGATGTCGTAACCAGTGGTAAGCTATAGTGAGCTCGCAAGTGGTATCCTTCATTTTATATATACAAAAAGATTATTTTGTACTTTAAGTGCCCATCGTTCAGTAATGTTTACTAAATAGCATGTACGTACTAATAGAAAATCATAGTGTTAATGTCATAGGTTATTTTGTGTTATGTCTAGGGCTATGCAAAATAGTCCATTAATCGATTAATGGATCAGTTGCTTATTACTTAACAAAATAATAGAATATTCAATTAACCGATTAATTGATTATTTAATTAATTAGGGGTTGATTAATTGGTTTATTAATCGACAGCTGGATTATTGTTTAATATATGAAATATTAATCCCAAAATGATGATTTATTTAACAGCTATTATATTTGGAGACCATTCCCTTTTTTAAATGTTTTAAAGGAACTAACTTTATTTTAAGAACGGACAAGAGAAGAAAATAGTATCAAAGGAGGAAGATAATTAAAATAAGGGGTGGTGGTCATAAAACATTTTTGTTTCAGCTAAATTGCTCATTAGTAATAGTAGAATAGGATTCTATACTTAATTTTAGATGTAGTAATATTTAGGGGGCTAATAATTCTCTTTTTTCCCACTTTTTGGCCGAAACCACGATATATAATATACTTAGGTATAAGCGCAAATGGCCAAATAGTGTCCCGCGACGTGTCACGTTCGAGTTAGAAAGACAGGGTAGATGGGGGCCGACGGCCAGCTTCGACACAGCTTAACACATTTCAGTTAAATGTTTTTGGCTTTGAATAATTTTAATAGGTTTTTTAACGTAATCATTATGAATTTTTATTTTGTTTATTTTTTCGTGACCCTATAATACTTACAATATTATAATTTTTCGTGAGGGATTGGGTCTTTTTTAACAATATTACAATGAACAATACAGATGAAGTTCATCTGTATTGTTCATTGTAATATGCCAACAAATTTTCTATATGTGTTTTTATCTATTTTATAATTATTTTAATATGTTCCTTAAGGAAATTAATTTTAAATCACAGGGGCAATTCAGCCTATTTCTAAAAATTATAATCTTAAATAAAGTTCTGAAGAAGGCCAAAAGCTGAAACAGCTGTAAACAACATTTAAACCGTTAATTATTTGTTAAAAAAGACCCACTCCCCCACGAAAAATTATAATATTAATTTTTATGTAAGTTTTCCATAAATGAACATATTTTCTCAAATTAACTGTAGTACACGAACAAACAAATACAAACACGTAAATTAAAATTAAATATTTTGCCATTTGCATAATAAAATAACATAAATACGAATTCTTCTTCTGCTTAAAATTTATTTGGTATTTTAATAAACAAAACAAAATTAAAACACAAATTCAGGTGTAAATTTTGTGGAATATTTGCAAAAAAGCGAAATGACTTACACAAAGCTACAAGTTAGAAAGCTTTAAGTGTCTTATATTTAAATTCAATCAGTCAATCTGATGCTTAGCTTAATTTCTCTTCCCTGCTGTTTCCGTCACTTTACGTTATTCTTCTTCTTTGTAATATTGTTTTATTCTCATTGTTATATAGAAAAAAAGCATTTAGAAATAATTTCACGGCGATGCTCCAGGCAGGGGATTAAGCAAAATGTAATTTTTGTTTCAAATATTTCTCCTATCGTTTCATCAAAACCGTCGACTTTATTTATATGTTTTTTTTATTACAATTCCGACTTCTTTGAATGCAGACGTTTTTAAATTTGGGAGAATTAGATCCGTTTCAATTTCATACAGGTTAATGAAGTAGAGTTTATGAATTTTTTTGGGCGTTTTTGATATAAATTATCTTTACATAATTGACATTCAATTGATTTAAAACGTATTTTGAAATCAAACCTGTCAAATAAAAAATTATGCAATATAAAATTTCGCGTTTAGAAAAAAGAACATCAATTTCAAAATGTTTGTCTTCAGCACAGTCATGTTTCTCGATTAAACTGTCTAATTTAATTCTAATATAATTCAGGTAGTATACTCTGTTTTCATCATTATCATCAATAAATACATTTTGAAAATCATCAAACGATAGCAAAGGTTTCGTGCTTGTATCAAGAACAGAATAATTGCCAAAAGCTGGAAGAAGATTGCTAAGAAGTTTATAAACTGACAACATTCTATGCAGTTGGAAAAGTATTGTAATTACACTTCCTGCTTATATAATCGTTTCAAAAAACCTCTGAATTAAGTATTTACGGTATAACACTGAACAAAAATTTACAATTTACATTAACGATTCAAAATTTTCTTTAACATAATGTATAATAAAAAAACAGGCAATGAGGACGAGTTAGTAGCGATTTTAAATAACGAAACCTTTTCTTTGTTGCTACATTACCGACTCTTACAGGTAGGTACTACGAAACTGCTAGCATAAGAGAGAGATACGCCGGCCTACATCATTCCCTCGCACTCCGTCCGGAGTGTGACGCGCTTGCGGACAAATCTACATGTAGTAAAAGACTGGGACGGCAATACCTAACTTATTATATATCGTGGGCAAAACATTTTCTTATGGTTGTTGATGTACTTTAATCCTCAATAATATTTTCCAAAAATCAATTTTTTCCGCCTGTATTTCGTGTGACGCACTGTTTGGACCCATAAAATTTTCAATATTCCTTAAGCAATCACTTTCTGCAAAAATCCCAAAATCCACATTTTTCCTGAAAAACCTTTCGGCTTTTGTTAAAGTTATAAGTAGTAGAAAGTTGGCAAGACAGGCAGACAGCGAACAACCACCCTACATGCGGGAGTTAACACTTCGTATGGGAATGGCCAACATCCTGGAAATTCTACACGGGTAGTGTATGGTTTGGTGTTAATTGGTTAAATCAAAATAATCCTTTGTTAGGCTAATACAGGTTATTGAGACGAGAAATATAAAACGTAGTATTTTTTTTATGAGTATGCAAAAGATCTAGCGACGTGTTTCGCCACTTTCTTATATACATAAATAATATCGGGTCTATTTTTTAAATCATATCACACCCTTAGCAAAATATGTAGGATAACATGTGGTTGTTTACATTTATACTTACTCAACAGTCTTGACAGTAAGTTTGGCAGCGGAAATATTATTAGAAAGTGCATGTTGATAAATATGTAGAGCTGCTAATCGTAGCGCAGTGTCATATTGAAGTTCAGGAGCAAACCGTTCTTGTGTTACATCATTACAACATTGTATGTATAAGTAATCCAGTGCTGCAAGATCTGTTTGTGCAAGAGCTGCTGCCGAAGAAGGCACAAAAGCCACACGAAATAAACATCGTAGTTTATGTGCACCAGGCTTTGATGCTATCTGAAATGATATGATGATAAAGTTTGAATGAAGATGGTTGTGGATTACAAAACCTCTACTAACGTCCCACTTGTAGTTATAATTGTAAATTTACAAAACTTATTTAATTTGCAATTTAAAGTCAATTTGGTTTGTACATAAGTAATCATTATAACATAATAGCCTCGTCCTTTGCGATTCAATTTAATTAAATTTTAAGAGGTATATAAATCATTTTAAATTATTCAACAACAGATAATATGTGATTACTTACTCTAGCTAAAGTGTCGGAAGGATCCAGCAAAGTTAATTTATTTCTCTTTAAAGATTTAATATGTTCGACTACAAGACTAAAGTGTTCAATGGCTTGTAAACACAATTTAGTCTGTAGTGATGATACCACATCATGTACAGTTGTCCAAGCATCGTACTTAAACGATTTGGTTTGACCATTTTCTAAGAATACTTTGAGAACATTGGCCATTGGAGGCACACATACATCACCTAAAGAAAATGCGGACGGCTGAAAAAAAATTGTGTAAAGTTAAAGCTCAATTAATGTAATTTCCGAGGTAACTTCTGTGTCAAAATATACTAACTGGGAAAAGAGGGGCTCCGTTAACGCAAACACTTTCTGCAAACCGGACCCTCGATGGTTTGCTACGAAGCCGTGCTCGCTTACTAGCAGATAAGAAAGTGGACTTGCGAGCACCAGTTTGTCTAAAAGGCTGGCACACAATTAGAGTAACAGTAGTACTGCAGGCTCGAACTAAAGATATCACATGTTCCCTTGGTGCATTCTTTACATCCTCTCCATTTACTGCAAGAATTTGATCTCCTGGCAGCAGCTGTAAAATTAATACGGTTTTCAATTTTTATACGAATTGCAACATTTAGCTCCACCCTCAGTTCAAAATAATTTCAGATTTATTTTCCTTCTACTGAATAATTACAAAAATTTGACCGAGATTTCTAACTCGTTAAACATACTTAGGATAAAAATAAAAACAATAAAATTCGTCTAAACTTCGGCAAAAAAAATTTTATATTGTACTTCGTTTCCAATAATATAATTTTTTTTAGTAAAATTTAGGGTTTTATTATTTATATTTATTAGTTATAATAATTGTAATAAAGACGAACTAGAAGTTAAATTCGTACATTTTCATGTCAAGCTTGGTTGTCAAAATTATTTTAGTTTCGGGAGATTGGTGAGTTCTACGAGCATTAATTTGTGTAACGCAAAGAAAACTGCGAGTCTCTCTAAAAAAAAGCTTTTTTTATTGCCAGATTTATGATAAAAAAAATTTAGTCATCACACGTTTTACCAATAAACATCAGAAGCACATATTGTATCTTTCACAAAAAGTTTCCATCTTCTATTATATAAACATTATAGTGACTACATCTCTGCTGGGTGCTTGAAATTTGCAAGGTCAGTGGCGTAGCTAGGATTGGCCTGGTTGCAAAATAAGTAAGAGGCCCTCCCAAATAATTTATTTTGGGGAAAGGGGCGTTCAAGGCGTTGTCAAGTGATTTTTTCTGCGTGGCACCTTAAATTAAAAAAAGTTTGACCACAAATACGCCACTGACTTAATTGAATTAATTGGATTTTTTAATATAAAATAAAACGCTATTAAAAAATACCAAAGCATTAAACATTTTATTTCAAAAAGAAAAATAAAAACTAGAACTAACCCTGTCAAATTTACTGTTATGTATTATACTATATATACCGGATGCTAATGAAACAAGCGCACTCCGTTTTGTTCCGTTTTCTTTCTTTATTTATTAAGATAAACAAATGCAACTTTGGTATGTTATACCGCATGTTCAAATAAAAAATACATAAGGGTTTGCCATGGAAAATAAAATTACTGTCTTTGCATGCTTAAGAATTATTAACTGTCATCACTCTGGCAGTGCCACTACATATGACATGTTTTGTTTGTTTAAATTCTAAAGCATGCAAAGACAGTTATTTTATTTTCCATTGCCAACTTTTATGTATTTTTTACTTGAATATTAACAACGCAATATATGAGCTAAAAATTCAACTACTTTCACTTCACATCAACTTTCTTATTTTTAATGGAACACCTTGTATATTTTTGTATATTCGAATTAGGAAGAAATTGTAAGTTCATTTATTCCAATTAAGTGAATTTTTGACATTCAAAAAATACTTTTTAAATTTTTGTTTACTATTAAGAGTTCTTTGACACATCGATTCTAATCACGTTATATACGCAAAAAAAATTTACGACGTACAGAACACACCAGTTCAAATGTTACTTTCGAAAATTTGTAAAAGGTCAAAGTAACTTAATATTTTTAATTGGAAAGGTGGTGGCACATATGCCCTTTTTAAGTATAGAATTTTTCAATGACTAATGATACCCATAACTTGTGCTTTTCTTTGAAATTTGAATATTTATATATTAATTTATTTTAAACCATCTTGAATCTAGTAGTGCGTATGAAACAAATAAAATCACTTAGAACTAGCATTACTAGTAAGTTTAATAAGTAAAAAGAAACAAAAATGTTCAATCATTTATGTAAATTGATTAGAATCAATTTGGGTAGCTCAAAGCACTTAATACTAAACAAAAATTCCAAAACAATATTTTTTAGATGTAAAATCATACTTAACTGGCATAGACAGACTCAAATTTTATCCTAGTTCTCAATATGGAAAAATATACAAGATGTTCCATTACAAAAAAAGAAAGTTAATGTAATTTCTGGTGAAACTGAAAATAACAGCTCATTAAATTTTTACCCCATATAATGAGTTTCTATGGTATATAAAACATATATAAAATGGGCTTGGTAGACGTGTGGGTCGACGCGTTGGCTTACAACTCTATCGTCCTCTTAGGCGGTGGTTCGAATCCTGTTTGAGTACAATATACTCGGTCATTTTTCGGATCCTAGCCGTGAAAAGCAACGGGAAGCTACCGCCGAATTTTCCCCAGGAGAGTTTTCGTCTTTAATATTAAGATGAAAATCGTCAACGCCATGAAACATTACTACACGATCTACTGCAGCCCCATCTACCAGCAACAGTGCATACTTATTATAGAATACTTATTATAAATATAATATTAATCTGTATCGAAGCAAAATAAAAAATGTAGTAATAAAAAGGCATGACACCTTGAGAAGAAGATAAAACATATCAAGATTTCATTTGCTTCTTGTAAATAAAGGGAAAAAAGGATGCGCCATGTTCCATTAACACCCGGTATATAACTATTACTTTGAGCGGCCGTAGCTTAGTGGTAAGCGCGCGGGCTACCAATGCAGCGGATCCGGGTTCGATCCCCGGCCCGGTCGTTCTCCCTCGCAAGGCAACGGGAAACCAGCAACCTCTCTGGAGAAGAAGTGCATGCACTTCCTGTGGTTCGGAGCCCACGTTAAATTGTAGGTCCCCAATGTCTGTCTGTGCAAAATATCTATCGCCGCGCACCAAACACAGACATAGGAGAAGTCGCCAACGCCCTGAATAGGGTATGGCACTATAAGAAGAAGATATAACTATTATATAGAATTGAAAAAAATCCTCTCTATCCGTAATCTAAAATATTTAATTCTTTTTTACCGGTAGCCCCAAAGGGCCCCTAAATCTTCGGCGCCCCATCGCCTTGCGACCTTTGGCGGTATGGTAGCAACGCCACTGAATGAGATAGAAATTACAAATAACCGTTCAATAAATCAGTTTGACGTTAGTTTTTAATATTGCATTTACGGTTCATGACACCTTTTCTAGAACTAGGCTGTAGAGATGAATTTCGCTTTAGATAATGGATTAGCTGGTATTTGTGAAAAACGAGCAGATTAGGGAAACAGTGAGCATTGCGGTTTCTATATTAATAGTAGTTCACAAACTGAATAATTTTGCATGCTCCGCGTAATTGACGCAGACAATGTAACTTTAAATATTGATTTAATGTTAAAAATCATTATTCGTGTAATTAAGATGACCACTGCACTGAAAAGCAAAGAACCTAAGTTTTTAATTAAGTATAATTTTTGCTTGCTGTTAGATACCATAATAAACTGATATTTTCTTGAAAAATCAATAGCACGTTAACTTTATCATGCCTTGGTTTTGCAAATCTCAACAATTGTTGTTGAAGATTTCTCATCTGACAATCCAAAACTGGATTATATGGTACTATATATCTATATATTAAATCCGTAACTGTCTCATCATAATACGGTGACGCGCTCTTACATCTCGAGACAGTTTATTTATTATTTTGAGCAAATGTTTATGTATCAGTCACGTAGCGCGGCGCGGCACATATAAAATTGAAAGCAAAGAGATGATCTCGTAGTAGCGGCTGAATAATTTGTTTATCAGGAGCTGTGTGAATACAAATGTGAGTCGGACTGAAATCACATGAAACAAACATTATGAGCATAATTACAGTAAAAACAAAATATTACCGTTGCACTGTAGTAGTATAATATATTTACCGCAATAAGTAAAAATTTGTTATTCGCTGTCAAACCTCGCGAAGTGTTATGACTTCTGTTTATATTCATTGGGTCAATGGGTGGCCAGTTTATTAAGTTTATATTAATATCATTAGTGGCCTTACTTTGATTTTGCTTATGTAGGCCAATTTCGGTTTACGACGAAAACGGCCCTTACAGAACACCGAGGCAAATTCGCTGACAAAAGTTTATTAATTCCACCAGTGGCGCCTAACTTTGTTTTTGATTATATAAGCCAATTTCGGTTCACGGAGAAAACGTCCCTGAAAGAAGTCCCAGAACAAATTCGCTGGGAAAAAAGACGATGGAAAAAACATAAAACACCCGTTGAAAAAAAAGCTCTAGTCAATAGATCATGCTATAGAAACATTCCCCGTAAAAACATACTTTTCCGGAAAAAAACGCCAACAAAACATGCCAAAAACAAAAGAACTATCTATTACTACACTACTACTATTAGTCTATTTTCTTGCTGGTGGGTCACTGTATAATAAAGAAAGAAGCTTTCTCTGAAAAATATACGCGTTTTCTTCTTGATGATCCATTTGTATGAATAAGGGAGAATTTCATTTTGGAATTATAAGCAAATGTCTAAGAAGACTGACTTATTACTGCGTGTTTATTACTTCCAAAAACATTTTTAAAATTTTCGTTAGGGCGATCCCCTGGAAATGGGGAAAAGTGGTAAGTTTAACTAACCTTTTTTCCCGCTTTTTTAAGGATTTTTTTACGGGATTTTATAGGAATTTTTCCGAAAGCATTATTACGGGGGCGGTTCCTTCTTAAAATTGTTTTCCAGGGCTGTTTTTCGGAATTTTCTTTTTGGGAATAGCTGTCATTCGCGAGAAGCGTGCGTTGTGTATGAAGTTGCCATTGCCAAAAAAAACAGAGGGCGGGCGCAGCCAATGGGTTCTGCTAGTACTTTAGTTTTTCAGGTGAGTTTTGATCTGACGTTTTTTGTGGTAGACGTTGTATGCACTGATTAATTGTGGTTTGCTCTTGAATGCCGTGATAAACTGATATTTTGTTATAGAAAAAATTAATGGCAATTCATTAACCTGACTCTTTTCACCAAATTGATGAGTAATTATTTTTGAATATCTTTTTGAAGCGCACGAATAGTTTTTACTAACTATATAAGACAAAAAGACAACTACAATTGCACATTTATCTTATTATCAATGTAGCTAATGCTTTTTTTGTATTCAAAGCATTGTAAAACATGTTTTGGCTGTGTGCAATATGTTGTCAGATAAAAGTACGTCCTTTACAGTTAAAGGGAAAAATGTTTAATACTAAAGTACACAGAAATAATATCCGCTGTAGGTAAAAGCAGAATTACTCCCTGACTTTACTCTCTCGCGTCACTTAGCTGTCAACACATTTTTTTATACTAAATTTTAAATTCAACATCAAATTTTAATTTTATACTTTACGTACAAGTTATATGCCGAATAAAACTTCTGAAATCTAACAAATACAAGGCAAAGAGCTGATTTCGTATAGTATTAGCAATACATTAAATTCAGTGGTGTAGCTATCATACCGCCAATAGTCGCAAGGCGATGGGGCCCCTTGGGACTACCGGTAAAAAAGAAATAAGTATAACGAAATTCAAAATATCGGATTACGGATAGATTATAAATTTATTTAGAACTCTATATAAAAGTTATATACAGGCTGTTTCAAATTCGAGGATCTCGCTTATTTGAAGAGATAGAGAGTTGATTAAATTAAGGCAAAGTTACCAAATTTTATGCCTAACAATAATCTCTAAAGAAATTTAAAGTAGCCACTCTGATTTTTCAGATATCCGAAAGAAACTGAAATTTTGGATTTTTTATTTTTGGCTATAACCTTTGATTATATACCTTTAGATTATATACCTTAAGAGTATAGTCAATGCTATAACGCATTTATCATTTATGCTACATATTTCTAGTTAACGCATTATTAGGACACTTTTTTATGCTGAATTTAAATTTTCATCACATTTGGTGTAACTGTAACTGTAATGTAACCATTGTTCATTTTCGACTGTAAACTTTTTTTTTCTTATGGTCGGCATTTTAAATTTTTTCATATTTGAATAGAGTTTTTAATTCTAATTTCAACGATGTGTCACACTTTGCATTTTGTTTAAGTTTTAACCATTTTATTACAGAAAATAAAAATTTCATGAGTGCCATGAAAAGACCACGTCATTTAATTTATTTTGAAAAAATTCTAATAGGCCATGAACTGATGGAAGTAAAACAAAACACTTCTCTTATTTACCTTTACTTTTAGATATATTAAGTTAACGAAAATTTCAGGAAACTTTGTTGTTTGTTGATTTAAGTGGGTCAAAGCACTCAACAATTAACAAACATTAGAAAAAAATATTGTTTTTGAATGTCAATACTTCACTTAATTGGCATAAGTAGACTCAAAACTTCATTCTAACTCGAATATATAAAAAAATATAGGATGTTCCCTTAAATATGAGAAAGGTGATGTCATTTCAGGTGAAACCGGAAGTGAAAGTAGTAAAAAAAGGAAGTGCGCCATGTTTAACTAACACCCAGTATATACAGTACATTTAATAGGATCTACATTCTAGTGTTTGTTTTTAAACACGGTTTATGATTTTCTTTTTGCAATAAAATGTTTAATGCTTTGGTATTTTTTAATAGTGTTTTATTTTATATTAAGAATTCCAGTTAATTCTTAAAGTCAGTGGCGTATTTGCGGTCAAAAATTCTTCAATTTAAGGTGCCACATGGAAAAAATGACTTAACAACGCCTTGAATGCCACTTTCCCAAAATAAAATTGTCTGGGAAGATGCCTCTGACTTATTTTTAGCGACCAGGCCAAAAATCCTAACTACGCCACTGATCAAATTGATTGAAGTTTTAATTAATTTAAGGTTTAATAAGAAACTAATCGTTGGTAAAATAATATTAGAAAAGTATTGTTCTTATTAATCGAATGTTTATACGTATGTACACATAGGCGCCGACTGTGGGGGTGCTCGGGTGCTCAAGCACCCCTGAGATTTGAATCAAGAGTACTGAGCATCCCTAAGACAAACGGCGATTAAGTCAAAGGTATATTGTTGACACTATAGAATTATTCAAAATCGACATATTTTGTACTTGCTAAATTAAAAAGCCGACCCTGGTATCATTTTTACGTAAGCAATTCCAATATAAATTTAAGAAAACGGCGCATTTGTTTTATTTGCTAGTTTTAAAAATACAATTAATTTGACTAATCGATCCGTGAAATAATCCACTCTTATACCACTCGTGGATATGAAAAAGTAGTCGGAGTAAGTTACTCAAACTTTCTGTATATTTAATCACGGTTATTTTTGTAGTACACAATCTGTTTTTCCTAATAAAAAATAAAATGCAGGTAACTCATTTTATAAGAAAAATGGACATGTCGGGCTCCACTTAGTATTTCACAAATACAACACACATTATTTTGATTTATTTTTCATTATTCATTAGTTAGTATATTTTTTGTTATAAATAAATAATAAGTTACTGCCTTTTTACTGATTTTAAAGACAACTTATATACCTAGGATTTTTGCAGGAAAATATTTGAGCAGCTCCGAGGATATATAAAAGCCTATGTACGTACATATATCTGGCATCTTATAAAAGCTCTCCGAATTTTTGTAACTTCATTAAAGTTTGTAATTTAAATTTTTTATTTTGATTAAGTAAATATAGCGATGAAAACAGGATTTCATTAATAAAGCTTCTTTATACCAAGAAGGCATAGTCTTATTACACTTTGTTAAAGAAATGCAACGGGTGCATGAGATTTTTATGTAGGTGTGACATTTCCTGTATGCCTAATATATTTTGACAACCCCGCATTCTATTCTCCCCCAATATTATACGTTATGGAAATACAAGCATATATTTACCTTCTCTACACTTGGACCACCTTCTGTGACGAAGCGAACAACGACGGGTTTTTCAGATCCGGCAACAAAGCCAAAGCCCATAACTGGAGATCTCTCCAGAGTCACGGATCGTGGTTCCGGGATAGGTATGGGTTCCATGTTCCTTACAGATGGATTCTCGTAGGTGGTGGTTTTATTTACATGGCTATAAAAAAAACAGTTTCAATTTCCATCGTCGATTTGCTATCGCATATTAAAGGAAAAGTTCATAAACTGGATTCAAATGCAAATTTTCAGAGCTTGTAGCTCTGAGCTTTTAATGTGAAGAAATGAAAATCGGCGAGAATACACCGAAGATCGTTAAGTTCACGAGATTACAATGTCTCGCCGTATATCAAAAGCTATGGAGGGTATCACATTACAATCCTAACAAAGAGATATTACCTTAAGAGCTTCTACGTTTATATTTATCAACCCGAAATTCAGATAATTTGAAACCTTACACTCAAAGTTCCATTAAAATTAAAGGATAAAAACTTGCTTTAATATTCAGTTACTATTTAATCTCGTAATAAAATACAGCCGCTATTTCAAATTTAATGCAAATGTAAAATCATTCTAGCTGAGTAACAAAAGGGTCTGTTTTGGAAATCTACAATTTCAAATTATATAAAGCTAGACAGCTGAAACAGAAGTGTATATTTTTGGTTTTAAATTGCAAACCTATAAATAAACCCGAAAACAAATCCATAGCATAGCCCCAAAGGTAGTTAATTTTAGCTAAAACTCATTAAACGACTTTAATTGCTTAAGTGGGAGTCGAATTTTAGCAAGAATTTTTTGCATTTGATTTATTTTTCAAATTACGTTATCAATTAAATAATAAACCTACACAAAATTTTATCGCTACTAAAATTTTAAAACTTCCAGTGATGTGTGTTTTCAAACTACAGAATCTCAAGCAAAATATACATTTTTTGGCAATCCAATACAATTATTATAACTATATTTTTCAATAACCACAAGGGAATTACTAAATAGAAAACTATAAATGTGATTGCTTCACTACAACGCGAACGGCTCAACTATGTGATAAAAGCATGGATAAAAGGGATTGAACGAGAACAATCACATAGCTAAACGTAATACAAGCAAATATTGTGTGTTGTGTATGTAATTGTCTTAATGTCTTAGCGGGGTGTGTGAAGTGTGGTTCACCGTTATTAGACGTTTTGGAATGAGAAATCAAGTCATCTGGACGCAGATATAGAAAACCAAGATCAGGTTATGAAGATTTATTGTTCCTATAGCAACACCAACTGTTTACTTTTAATCTTGCTTTTGATAATGACGTGTAAACACGTAGAAATACGTATAAAGCTAAAATACAAAACCTGTTGAAGTTAAGAATTGTTTTATTTACAATAAATTAAAATGAACTTCAACGAAGTAAAGCTCGAACTTACAAATAAAGTACTGTAATAATTATTAAAAATAGGAAGCCAAAATAATTACATTTTAGTAACCGAAAGTTGTATTTTGGGCAAAATGAGGTCAGAAATAGTTCAAAAATGATACTAAATCCAAAGAAATTGGAGCTATCTTACTTAGTTTCTGAAAGAACTGAAAATAACTGAAATTTTCGATTTTTTGATTTCAGCTATAACTCTGTCATTTATATTAGATATTTCTGATTCAAGCAGTATTGGGACACTTTTTTCATAAACTTGGACTTTTTACACTTTTAGAAGATTTAGATTCGTGAATAATTGATTTACAACCTTCATGCTAAGTTCAGCGTTTGTCACGATCGTAGTAGTCTAATCAAATGGGGTTATGGTTGCGGGGTTGTAAGAAATTTTCTGGAATAGTAATTAGGCAAAACAATTCTTACAATTTATTGAATTAAGACAAACAAAATAGGGTCATACAGGTCCACGATACACAGCGCTTTAACGCTTCCTTTAGATGAAATTAATTATGATAAAGAAATTATAATTATTAAACAAATGGCATGCAATAATTGTTATAATACTCAACTTATTGATGCTATAATTAAAAGAAAAGATTATAAATTAGCTATTCAAAAAATGTATGCAAATACTTCATCGGGAACATTGCTAAAATTATAAACAACACAAATAAATGTAAAGTAATTTTTAAAACAACTAAAAACATTTTAAACACTTTGTTTAGGGCAAAAGAAAAATCTTTCTGGAAACTGTCACCAACCATCAACCGTTCATTAAAAAAAATCTCAGCCGGCAGAGTTAAGATGTAGGTAAGATATAATTCACAAATGTTATCAAATATTATCGAGGGCAAATCGCATATGACCGAAACATTAAGGATGTAAGGTTGTAAAAATTATAGATGAGGCGCCAATCGTATAAGAAATGTAATTATAGAAATAACTCGTACGCTATCGGTTATAGTTCACTGCTGCGAAAGAAGTGTAATTGAAGTAATTAGCACAGGTATCGATTCATTAAATAAATAACAGTAATAGTAACGGCGATTATTAACTACAGGGTGGACATTTTACTCTTTGAACGTCATAAAGAATTATGAAATTGAAGACATAATTTAGCTCGACCGTCTTATTCTTCTAGCCGTTTCCAAGCATTACGTATACGAATACGACTTAAAACGTGGCAATTTTATGGCAAGAAATTTAATGTAAATCAGACTACCGACTGTAGATGGCGTACGGCATTAATATGTCTATGTCATCTACGGTGCCTCAAAAATAGTTGCTATTTGATAAATAAAGAAAATGCTTCTGTGTTTGTTTTGTAAGTTGAGAAGGCTTAGAACTAATGCCTTTTAACCGCATTCTTTTTGTCTTCTTCCCTTCATTTCTTTTCATCGGGCTTTTCTAGTAATTCGAAATAGTTCATAACTTATCAATTTCTAATTTACATCTAACTAGAGTTCTTTCGCCATCGTCATTGTTTATTTTTCTTGTTGTAGTTATCACCTTATATTTTTTGCATGTGACGTTAAATTGAAATGGAAGCCGTTCCAAATCATCAGTCTTCAACCAAGGCAGAATCATCAGCGTAGCGTAATAGTTTTATTTGATTATTTCTTGTTCTTAATTCTTTTCTGTTTCGACCACTTGGGTGTTCTTTCATCCATTGCAATATTAAACAACAGCGGTCTCAACGAAGTCTTCTTGTGTTTATTTTTCAACCGATGTATGGTTGCTTGCAAAGTACTAACCTGTATTGAGGTATCAACGTAAATATTTTATTACTTTAATTGGTATTTGTCTTTGGAATATGAGTTCTACAACCTCCTGTATCTGAACACGGTTAAAATCGTTATTAAGATCGATGAAGCAGAAGGTACCCTAGTTGTTGTATTCCAAGGACTTTTTACAGTTAAAATTGAGCCAACGCACGACCTACCACTCCTGAGTCTCTGTTGCGCTTTTTCTAGAGTTATCGACATATACTATAATATTTTATTCATTATAATTCGTGTAGCCAGTTTTAGCGTTATGTTAAGTTTTAAGTGGATTTACGACCCTGTAATGTTTCCATTTCCTATTGTTATTTATTTTGAATAAAGCGAGAGTAACGTTAGCATTACCTATCTTGTTCTCCAAACATTTTTGGCATTTTTTTAGTTAAATACCACCAAATGACTTTCTGTTTTTTTTTTAACTTTTTGAGTCCGTGAGACAATATTTAGAACTTTGCCTTAAATGTGTTCATTGTGAGCTTTGTATAACAGAGTAGCTAGTAACCACGTTTTTACGACATAGCCAGTTCCAAGCCCTATTAAAGAAAGGCAGGAATCTTCAGGTCAGGATAGCAACTTCCTAGTGGATGTAAAATTAAATTGCTCAGATTAACAGTAGTGAATTCTTTTGCTATTTTTAGAAAAATACCTTAGATCTGCAGTGTTGCCATTCAAATAAGTTATGGATTTTTTGTTCGCTGTAAAAGGCGGTCAAGTTCAAACTTTCAAGCTAGAAAATTCGAAAAAAACGACTTACGTTTTCTATCAGATCCATTTTCCGGTTCCATATTTGAAATTCCTTTAAAGTTTGTTTTCCCGATGAATTATTAATACTCCACATTTAAAAGCTCAACGAAATACCCATTCAAGCAAGCAAGCAATCACCATCCACAGACAGGCATTAAAAACCGTTTTTTGGGTTCCTCAAACCACAAAACGTGATTTTTTGTTAAAATTTCAAAACCAAACATTTACATGAGTCAATGCTTTGCTAACATATGATCAAAAAATAAACTGATAAGGCTTGGTCGTGGAAAACAAACAACATTACTTAAGTCACAAACTATGTTATTAAAAAATAATTTCATATGTGACAGATTGTGAATATTTTTTTATTATTATGTGAATTAAGTTTCTTTGGCCGAGCTTTACCAGTTTTTTTATCATTATATTCAAACTATGGAAAAGAATGAAGCCTGCCTAAGTGTATTTATCCAGGCTGGAGCGGTTATTTGTATGTTTGATTATAATTGCGTTAATATAACAAATAGAAAAAAAAACTGTTTGAAACAAAAATTGCACAGTAGAACTGGCTGTACATTTTGACAACAAACATAGAAAAACTATAATAAACTATGCTTCTAGTCCCCACTCCAAAAAAGTGTACCTAAAAGGCAGCCATCTTACGAGCCTTATTTAGTTTTTGGTGCAATACGTTTCTAAAGATTGTCTTTTTGAGCAGATTGGTAACAAAAATTAGCGGAGACACAAACCACAATATGTCAACAATACTTATGTCACAAAAAGAAAATACGTTGATAATAATTATTTATCTTTTTCGGGAACGTGCCGAATAGAAATTTATAAGTGATTGATTATTTTAAAATTACCAGTTTACAGCAACTGCACGGGAATTTCTCGAACGACCGTTAAGTTTTGTGAATGAAAAAACCGTCGCGACCGACCCGAAAGTCTTCACACCGAATTCGAAACAATGCCACAAAGCAAACCTTCTTTTTCCCTTTTTATGAGAAATGATAATATCCTACAGAAAAATACTTTTCAATTTATTGTATATAAAACAATTCTTAACTTGGAAGGGTTTTTTATTTTAATAAAATACTTTTTGTTTATAAAAACATCCCCTTTCCTTATATTTATGAAGAATGATGTATGATGAAACCCCACGATAGTATTTGCGCTGGCAAAGTTTCGGTATGAAACATTGTATTGTCGCTGTATGCTTCGAAAAACGTTAATGCCGGCCGGTAGCCTAATTTTCTCGGTGCCCAGGGGTCCGACTAATTATTTCTACAAGTAGGTATGGAGCTTTTACCTCATTGGAATTTAAAAAATTGTAGTTTTTAGATTTATCCTGGAATTAAAACATTAACTACAAAAACCAAGCGTGTCATACTTAGGTTTTTCAGCCTTATATTGCGCAGTAAACAATTATTGTAATTATAAATTTTGTTTTTCACACTTCTTATATAAATTTTGTTTTTCACACTTCTTATATAAATTTTGAGCGGCCTTAGCTCAGTGGTAAGCGCGCGGGCTACCAATGCAGCGGATCCGCGTTCGACTCCCGGCCCGGTCGTTCTCCCTCGCAAGGCAACGGGAAACCGGGAGGTGAATTTTTTTCCAGGGAAACCTCTCCGGAGAAGAAGTTCATGCAATTCCTGTGGTTTGGAGCTCACGTTAAACTGCAAATCCCCTATGTATGTCTGTGCAAATTATCTATCGCCGCGCATCACACCAGACATAGGAGAAGTCGCCAACGCCCTGAATAGGGTATGGCACTATAAGAAGAAGATATAAATAATAAAAAATATCTCAGTTAAAACCATAGATAAAAAATATAATATGTGGTTAAAACTGTTTATTTACATGCCTATCTTACACGCGTGTGCGAAAAGTTATTAGGAATTGACAGTACAAATGCAAAATTCTTGTACACACTGACAGCTGATTGACATACATCTTTTAGCTGTGATTGACATGTAGTAAAGATAAAAACATTTTTTTTGGGAAACAATGTGCTGCGAGGGGAGTACGAGACTCGTAAGATGGCCAACTTCTGCACATATAGTTAAGCAAGCATACTCAGTCTATTGTTTTTCTAGGTTTGTGACTTTGACGCTCTCGATTGTTTTCTATCTTCAACTGTTTCGAGGCAGCGATGTTCATTTGTTTTTTTTTAAATGACACGCCATATGTTTTTATCGCTATCCAATAGATAATTTAATTTCCTATTCAACGATATAAAGATTTAAATACCTTGTATTACGGTTTTTGTGAGAAAATAAAAACCATTACGCATTTTGACACCTAAATTGTCGCAAAATTCAACGGCAAATCAAGATAACTTAATTATTTTGACCGTAATAAATACTTTTTCTTAGTTACCTATACACAACGTGTTTAAATTATTGTACCTATTTATTTGGTTTAAAATTTAAGAACAGAAAAGCTGTCTGTATTATTGCGTTCAAACGTTCTCTGCGGTCAAGCATTCTTGCGTTTAAACGTCCCTACGTTCAAGCGTCCCTGTGTTCAAGCGTCCCTGTGTTCAAACGTCTCTGCGTCCAAACGTCCTAGGCCGTACAATTAAACATTTAAATTAGAATCAAAGAATTTCTAGACCTATTACATTACGTTTATTTTAAGTAGGAATCAGTTTCTAGTATGCATTTAGAGTGTATTTATTATTATTTTTTAGGTGAAAATGTCTTACAATACCAAAGACGACCGAAATATAATAATGCACACAAGAAGAATGTGCTCATGCTTTAACATAATCAGTATTTGCGTCTCTGCGTTTAAACGTCCGTGCGTTCAAACGTTCCCGCGTTCAAACGGCCGCGTCCAGACGATCGCGTTCCGCGTCCCATTCCGAAATGTCTACGTTCATGCCTAAGTATTTCAGGGGTAATGCATTAAATGGTACCCTTGTTTTCTCTTTTATGCCTTCTTCTGTTGTAGGAATAGTTGTATAAACAGCCTTGTTGACGTAACCCTATAAGAAGAAATTCATGGAAGTTAGGTCCGGTGACCTTGGTGACCACGTGAATGTACCGCATTTTCTTATCCATAAACCAAACGCTTGGTTTAAATACCTCCTCACTATAACAGTTTGGAGGGGTGGGGGGCGCACCGTCATGCTGAAAGATATAATCGACTGTCGTAGCTCTAAATTGGCGTCTTCCATTAAAAGGTTTAATTCATTCTGGAGAAACTGTAAACTGTAAAATTCCTTCAAAAAAATATGTAGTTTCAAACTACACCACTCCAACCATTCAATGGCCACATATGCTGATTGCCCATTTCTCGCATTCAGCGAGGGTTTTCAGTAGAGTAGTAGTTCCACGCTATCGCATTATGTTTACTATCCAATCACAAAAAGTTATTCGATATTGAAAATCTTTTCGATATGATTTTTAATTGGGGGAGATGTGATATACTCGGTAATTATTTTTTGCTAACAGTCGTCCTATCCTACATTGACTAATATTTAGTAAGCTTGCTATTTGACGTTGACTTACATGGGGAGTTCTCTTCCACGGCAGCTAAAACAAACAGTTCGTCGTCGTTTCGTGTTCAAGATTGTTTCTATGTTTTTCAGGGTACTTCACACTACCAGTTCTCAAAAATTTATTCAATAACTTTTCCATATTGCGGATGTCTACGATCAGGAAAGCGATCTGTATATAATCTTTCTGCTGCGTGAATATTCCTTTAACAATATCGCCCAAAATAAGCACCATGTCTATTAATTCTTCTCGGGAATAATGAACTATATTAATATTGAACTATCAATTTTAAATACTTAATTTAATAAACTCAAAGCACAGCTGATGAGGCTAATATTGCAATAGAACAAGCCTCAATGTTAGCAAATGCAAAGCCGTTGCTATAGTGACAAACATTGGTTTGTTTCAAAAACATTATAACGGATCGTCAAATAAGTATATAACAAATGCACAGCCGTTTTTATCTTGACAGATATTCGTTGTTTTCGAAAAAATTACAACGGATCGCCAAATTAGTATGTTTCGGTGCAAAGACGTGCATTTGAGCTACTCCTCGGTTTACATTTAGTTAATAAGTTGATTATGATTTATAAAATAAAATAGTAATTATTTGTTCACCTATACTTTTGCTTGTGTACAACTAAGCAGCTTTAAATCAAAACTTATAATTATTTTTTTCTACTCCCATGTTTCAACTTACTTATTAAGTGTTCGTTGCCTATACTATAATGATACCCATTTCGATACAGATTTTCATTATGAAATGACCCAAACTGACCAATAGCAGCAAAGTATTATTTTTGGTAACCATGGTTACACGAGTTGTTGACGTTTCTTAGTTAACACCGCAAAACAGTTTTCTTAAGTATATTGTTCAAATAAATTTTTTTACGGAATATTTTTTTTAATTAACGCGTCGCAGAAAAAATAGTGTATGGGTGTATGCAACTCTTATACATATAATGACTATAAATGCACTCGTTTGAATTACGATACTCGCCGCTAGTTAACGTGATTAGAATAGTTTAGCTTGCTAAGATAAGTTCATATCTGCTTGCGATTACTTAGAATAGTTTTCTATCATGCATTCGCACTTATAATTCAGTTCTTTAGTCTACAATTAGATCTTAACTTGTAAAGACGTTTGTGAACTCCGTTTTTTATGCTTTTAATAATAAACATATATTTTTTAAAAAGCATTTTCTTCGACATGAAAAGTAAATTGGCGCAGTCGGTAGGATGGAGGAGTTAACGTGATTAGAATAGTTTAGCTTGCTAAGATAAGTTCATATCTGCTTGCGATTACTTAGAATAGTTTTCTATCATGCATTCGCGCTTATAATTCAGTTCTCTAGTCTACAATTAGATCTTAACTTGCAAAGACGTTTGTGAACTCCGTTTTTTATGCTTTTAAAAATAAACATATATTTTTTAAAAAGCATTTTCTTCGACAAGAAAGGTAAATTCGCTGCTGGTGTCGTAATCTCACTCGTGTATTAATAGTTATCATTATAGATTTGTTGCACAATATACTATTAACATTTTATGTGGATACCAGTGCCGGATTGGGAACATTTTCTATATCGGGAAGTAATAGCGACCACCAGCCACACAAATTTAAAAAAAGTAAAGTTTGTCTCAAAGAGGGTTATCATTATTCATGATTTTATTTTTAAAGTTTTAATATTAATAAGTCAAGCACCACTTCATAACGTTTTACGATTAAATATAATATATTATAAAATAATGATAATAACAGTACATTATTACAATGCTAATAATTTTGCCAGCAGGTTACTTTTACAAGATAATTTGTCAATAATTGCATCGTTTTTTATATTCATTAAAATCGTTTTCTGTGTTGCTATAATCGTGAACTTCTCTAAACTATCCTCCGAGAGACTAAATCATAACCTATTTTTTATAATGAGTATCTGTATATAAAATACTTAATCACTTTAACAATATCTATTTATTTTAACCTTATACGTATTTCGGCATGTTTTTTTTATAAGTTTAAGTTTCGAAGAGGATCTCTCACATTCCACTTGTGTCACTAATAAGGTTAGTACATACTTGTATGCTAAGCCTAATATTTTATATGCTGAACCATATAAATTATACGTTTCCAATACGTAATTGACACACCTTATGCAATTACAACAGCGTTTTTTATTATAGCATTTCTGAACTTCAGTTTCTTCATTTATGTCATCCTGGCGTTCTTCTTCATTTTATTCCTGTTGGCGGCATTGTTCTTGTGATTCGTCTAAATTAAGTTTTAGAACATCTTACTTGGATTTAAAGTCCTTTAACTCCGAAATCAAAAGGGCAGGGGCAACGTCTTCATTAAACTTTTTTAAAACATTGCAAAATCTTACAAAATTGCAGGATATTTCTTGGTCGTAACTTTTTAGGTCCAATGAAGCCACCCCTACATATAAATTGCCCTGTTTCTGAATACTCTCCTCAACAGTAATAATTTGATCAAAAATTCTGTTATATACGTTGACTCTACACCAATTTTCTGCACCGATGACAGGAGCATTTGAAGCAAGCAAACATATATTTGGTTTTTTTCGTTCGAACTTTTGGCAATCTGTTCTCTATTTCTCTGTCTAATTCATAAATAGTAGTAATCTCGAATGTTATGAAAATAAAAATCAAAAACATAATCCCCTTCATGGCCCTACATATGATAATAGTACATTAAAACACAAGTTTTATAAGACTGATTTTAGAGCACGCGTCCAAGTTTAGAAAACGAGCCGCTTGCGGCGAGTTTTCTAAAGGACAAGTGCGCTAAAATGTCTTATAAAACGTGTATTTTATACTATTTTTTCTATTTTGCGCTTTTTATGCTCTTTTAAATAAAAACTTCCAGTTCCAAAATGGGGATTTTGCGGTAGTTGGCAACCGAGCTATAAACGCACGCGTTTGCCTGCTTTATTAGCTTTCTTAAAGACGCAAAATAGAAAAAATCTCTTTCAGCACGTAAAAGTCGTAAAATTAACAATAAAGAAAGATTTCAGTTTTCAGATCTGTCAATGCC
Source organism: Ctenicera cuprea (assembly GCA_958336395.1). Classification (NCBI taxonomy): domain Eukaryota; kingdom Metazoa; phylum Arthropoda; class Insecta; order Coleoptera; family Elateridae; genus Ctenicera; species Ctenicera cuprea. Next base: position 9,025,786 of record OY284494.1, on the reverse strand, counting down.
GGTGCACCGGCCGCGGCATGCGTATGAAGTTCCAAAATTCCGACAATTCTTCCGAGAAAATGTTATCTGAGCCGGTAATTTAAATTTTTGTTACAAGTTCATTGATTTATTCTGCCTCAACAACGATAACACAATGAGGAGAGAAGGCATAAGTTTGCAAAACTAAAGTATAAATGCAAAATTGCAAACTTGATTTTATGTTAATTACAATAATTTGTTCTACTAAAGACCTACCGGCCACCGGCCTCATTTCTTCAATCCGGCGCTGGTGGATTCATTGCATGAACGAACTAGGCACAATGATTCAAACACTCTGGGTGCAAGTAAAAAAATCAGGTATTATGCTAAAACAATTAATGTTCATGGCCCACCGCAACGTAATGGTTTTTGTTCTTTTTTCTCAAAAATCGTAGTGCAAGTTATTTAAATATTTACATGGTTGAAAAGAGCATTAAATTCTCTTTATGGCGTTTAATTAAAACGAAACGAATGAACTTCGTTGCTTTAAAACAGTTGAAAGTAGAAAACAACCGAACGCGTCAGACTGTAGATCCAGTGCTACAGAGCAACTTTTGTTTCAAACATTACTTTTTGTCATATTAACGCAATTAGGATCAAATATGCAGATAACTGCCTCACCCTGTATAAGAGCGAACAAAAACAACTTAATCAAGAGGGTGATGAAAAACAATCGAGTGTTTTTGATTGACGTCATTAATTTAAAATTAATGACGGATAATGCAAACTGTATCAATCTTGAACAACTTTTTGTTGCTTGCTCAAATGTAGGTAATTATCCTTTAAAAAATATGAAGGGTTTCTAAAGCATATTAGTACACATATTGCTTCATCATAAAGTTTGGCTCTTCAGGAGCTGTATAATAACCTATAACAGAATTTCATTTGCAAATTTGTTTTAGACAAACAGACGTACATTTTGTCTACAACAAAAGAACCTTTTGCTGAACGTGCTTGAACCATTTAGTCAAAAATAGTCAATTTATACGTGCTTTGGGAAATTAGCCGACGAAAATTTGAGAATTTCGTCACGTAATATTAAACTTATAATTCAAGAAGCAGACGCAAACTAAATTAAATACATGTAACAGAATTCATTGTTCTGCAGTGGAAAGTAAATACATATTCTACATTTTCGCTAATCTTAATTAGACAAACATTTACGCTTGCAATGAACGTCAATAAATTAGCTGTATACAGCACTGCCATAAAGAACATGGGAATCTGTCACCACTCACCCCATATGCAAACTTCAATCTTCCCCCGTCGTTGTTGAATTTCCTAAACCCGAGAATAACCGCTAAACAAATATAAAATAGCGTTTGGGGTTGGCGGCAGCACGGAATTAACACTTACCCCCCTAGAACTTGAATGTACACAGTTAAATGCTGATAAGGCACAGGTGACGGTTTGAATATAAAACAGAGAAAGAGAGCGGGCGAGTCATTGTGGGGTGGATTGGCTCAATAAATCCAGGCTGCATGTATCTGATAGCATTGAAACTGGGCTCCCCTGCGGCAGCTAATGTGAAGTGAAGAGAAACCCACCTACTACGCCTGCAGGGACAAGGAGTGGATGAAATTGATACTCACTCCGGGATATATAGATTTATGTTGAACTAGGTTAATTGGAGAAAAGTTTCAAAGAAAAGAAAAAGAGCAAAACAGATATAGGTAGTCATCTTGTCAACACTCAAAGCGTTTACTTAACAAGGCGAAAACAAAAATTTATGCTCAAACCCTGACTTAAGAAACATGCAAAATACTGTTCATCGTACGATTTAGAAATTTGCTGCAGAAACCTTAACATTTTACGAAGACGTACCAAGAACTATGTTTATATGGACATTACTATTATTACAAGAGCGCGGATTTCAAGCATTTTGCTTATGCACTGTTATTGTAAGCAAATGAAATTCTTTTGTATCTCCACGATTCGTGAAAAATGTAATCATTTGACACCACTTTTATTTTGCTGCTTATTTTGCCCCTTAAACCGCGTATATGCGCTTATTTTAGCTTTTATACAGCTTTGCCTTTTTTTTTTATAAAGAATTTAACATTTGCAATGTTTAGTTTGAAGAACTTAATGTTAAAACATTAATTAATTTACTACTTTTCGGTTTAACCGACTCAGCGAATAATTTACCGAATGTTTAAACTACATTCTACAAATGCCCTGCTAGACCAAACAAACATTTCTTAGAGAAACAAATGATGCGTTCGGGGAATCACCAAGTTCTGTGTTCTATCGCAAGCCGCACACATGTCTATCGCGTTTATTTGTAAAAAGGCTAAAAACTTTGTTTTAACTTTTGTTAACGTCAGCAATCCGGAGCATTCCATTGTGTTGTGATGTTTTGTGAATAATTTTAATTGGAAATTATAAAATGCCGAAATTGAATAATAAATCCCTATCGGCAACTTGGGGGAAAAGATTTTCCTGAATTGGTTATTGAAAATAACAAACGTTACGCCTTTCTAATATTCCTTATTTTTAAAACCTGATTAAAAAAGTTTCTGTCGTTTTCCCGTTATATGCTTCAGGTAAATTGTTAATAAAAACATGGTTTGAACGGCAAGGAAATTTATATCAAAGTATAATTTTATTTGTTGTCAATTACATTTTCTAGTTTTTATTTTGCATTGAAACATTTGTAACAATACCTTGTTTTTATGCAAAACAAATGAACATTTTGTTTTTTAAATTTTGCCTATTTTGTGATTTTTCATGTTTTTTTTTCTGATTTATCAAGCTTATTATAAGCGCTAATTTTCAAAAAATAAATGCTTATAAATCCGAGCTCTGGTTATTAAAACAATTATGTGGAAGAGGTAAGTTTACTCAATTTACAACTGTGTTCCTGCTATTTATGTGTTGGTGTAAACATTATACTATGATAATAGCAAACATTAAAAATGAGCGAAACACTTCGCCTGGACTTTCCTATACTTATAAAATAACATTGTTTTATATTTTCCAATACTTTCGATATACACCTGTCTAGACACGACTAGTTAAAGTAAATAGTTCTTATAAGTTGTAACATCTTGAAGCGGTTGAAGAAAGACCAACCTGCAAGCATAAGGTTGGGTAAAATATTCGGACTAAAATCAACGGAAGCGCGGAAATTGATATTTGAAAGTATATTAATAACTCGAGAAGTATTATTTTTAGCAAGAAATTACTCTTATTAATTTGTATTTAGAATTTAAAAACCGTTCTGATTTTAAAGCCAAAATGCCACGTTTCCATTTATAAAAAAGATATTTCTTACCGTGGCCGCCATATTAAAATTGGAAACTCAAGTTTTTTTCTTAAATACAATCTAGAAGAATTTGCCCTACAACTTTGCTCTTGGGTTTGCGAGTCTATCTATTAAAATAAAAAAGTTAGCCTACACTGAACATTAAACGACTTGTACAAGAATAGAACTACTGTAGAAAGTATGTGAAATTCTTCTAAGGACAAAAAGATTATTAAGGGGCAAAAAATTCGATTTTTTGATTTTTTGTAAAAAGATTCTCCTAGAGCAAACAAAAGAAGAAATCAATTTTTTAATTTTGTAGCGAAAATTTTGGGGGGGAGGGGGAACAGTAGCCCCCCTAAATATTAAAGTATCAAAAAAATATTATGATATTCGGATTTTGCTATTAATGGTGAGCTCCTTCACCTTAACAGAAATATTTTATTGCCCCCGTTAAATAAATAAAAGGGTACCAATTTTCAATTTTCAAAAATTCACAGAGGGCGTCACAGTGAAATTATAACAATGAGCAAAAAACAAAATTGTAGCAAATGCCTATCTTTATCAGCTTAAACAGGTTAAACAAAAACGTGTGGGCAGTTTTTGAGATTTTTTTTTTTGAAAATTTCAAAAATTTTGGAGTGTTGCCATTGAGATCGTTTTTCGATTTTCAAAATTAATGATATTTCATGGTATAGTACCCTTAAGGGGCTACCAAACAAGATGTAGTTGATTCCAATCAGATAACTGGTTTTTGAGTAAATGGGCGTTAAAATCGAAATTTTCAAAAATTCGTAGCGGCCGCCATGTTGAAGCTAGAGAGTTCGGTAAAAAATAGTTTGATTTGTCCTAAGGCCTTCTTTAATCTCCACTATTAAAATTTCCAAAATACCGTTTCTGAAAAAAATGCTACCAAAAAAACATGTCTAACTTCCGCTTCCGGTTTCGGATTCTTTTTAAAAGCTTATTTTGTCGATGAATTTTTGATATAGCTCTGCATTCCAATTTTCATCAAAATCGAATTACGGGTTCGAGAGATATCAGCGAAATGACGTATCGTTCACGAACGCATTCGTAAAAATGAGCGAAACACTTCGCCTGGACTTTCCTATACTTATAAATTAACATTGTTTTATATTTTCCAACACTTTTGATATACACCTGTCTAGAAACGCAAAAGCAGTGTTTTAAAAAAAACTATAAAATAAAAAAAAATTTTTGGCCCCAACCGAGGCTCGACCCCACAACTACTTATGCAGTAAAACGGGAGTGCACTCGAACACACCCGCATGTCCATCCATGCTATTCCGAATCTGCTCGTTATCGTTAAATAAGTGCCTATTGAATGCGTGCGCAATAGAAATGCATAGAACGTTCAAAACTCTAGTCACTTCCGTACAAGAATACAACTGCTGTAGAAAGTATGTGAAATTCTTCTAAGGACAAAAAGATTATTAAGGGGCAAAAAATTCGATTTTTTGATTTTTTGTAAAAAGATTCTCCTGGAGCAAACAAAAGAAGAAATCAATTTTTTAATTTTGTAGCGAAAATTTTGGGGGGGAGGGGGAACAGTAGCCCCCCTAAATATTAAATTATCGAAAAAATATTATGATATTCGGATTTTGCTATCAATGATGAGCTATATTGCTTTAACAGAAATATTTTATTGTCCCCCGTTAAATAAATAAAAGGGTACCAATTTTCAATTTTCAAAAAATCACAGAGGGCGTCACAGTGAAATTATAGCAATGCGCAAAAAAATAAATTGTAGAAGATTCTTAGCTCTATCAGCTTAAAAAGTTTAAACAAAAACGTGTGGGCAGTTTTTGAGAAATTTTTTTTTGAAAAATTCCAAAATTTTGGAGTGATGTCATTGCGATCGTTTTTATATTTTCAAAATTAATGATATTTCATGGTATAGTACCCTTAAAGGGCTACCAAACAAGATGTAGTTGATCCCAGTCAAACAGCTGGTTTTTGAGTAAATGGGCGTTAAAGTCGAAATTTTCAAAAATTCGTAGCGGTCGCCATGTTGAAGCTAGAGAGTTCGGTAAAAAAACGTTTGATTTGTTCTAAGGCTTTCTATAATTTCCACTATTCCAATTTCCAAAATTCCGTTTCTGAAAAAAATGCTACCAAAAAAACATGTCTAACTTCCGCTTCCGGTTTCGGATTCTTTTTAAAAGCTTATTTTGTCGATGAATTTTTGATATACCTCCTCATTCCAAAGCACATCGAAATCGGTCCAGCCGTTCCGGAGATATAAGCGTTACCCACACACAGACACACACACACACATACGCGTCCTTGCGGACAAGTTGGCTTACGTTGGCCAACGGTGTCATTCGATTGTCAACAAGTCCATCATTGACGTCCCAGTGGGTTTGGGGGCAAGCGCCAACAAGACTCAGCACACACAGAGGAAAATTTAGATGCAAACTTGGTTGCATAAGCACCATCAATGAAAAATCCAATAATGCAGTTTGAGTAATACAATACAAGGCATTAGAAATTGGGAACGGGAAAACAGCAACATTTGTAATGAGTTTATGATTATCACAGTAAAAAGCAGAAAAAAGCATAACAAACAATTATATCAGCCATGTTCACATATAATTCTAATATTTAATTATAATAATTTTAAAACCTTTCCGCTAGGGGTCGGAGATTTTCAGTACCTTCAAATCGACTGTATTTGCACATCAGTTGACATTTGCAAGTAGGTGGGTGCAGTTGCTCGGTAGTTGCAGCGTACTTCGGTCTAATACACCGACGTTATCACTCTTGATATAAAAATATTTAAATTTTTTATATTAGAAGGTATGTTGATTCTGAAATTGTTTCCAATTAATCATTATATTGTCATCTTATTTCTTAGCAACTATGAGTTACGAAGCTGAACAGCAAAAACTTTGCAATATATATCTGTGTTTGGAGCATGCTGAAGTGATTTGTGAAGATTGCAACGTGTAATAATTCATCAATTTTCACTCCTAATTATTTCAGTTATAATTAGCCGTACTAAAAAACGGGTATATGTTTTAATACGTTGTTTTTATGTTTATTTATAACAATGCTTGTCAGAATTTAATTTAATTTTTTTAATAAGAAATATTATTTTTTAGTTAAGCTTGTTTTTGTTTTTTATTATTTCTTCAACAATAAAAATTTCTAAAATTTAGTGCGTGATTTTTACTGAAACTAAACTTATTATTGAGAACAATATCTAAGGTATCCTAATTAGTTGAATTTGCAACAGAAGAGTTACAAAAAGTGTTATACAAAAATAAATTATAAAATCGGTCCCACAGACCGACGTTATCACTAATGTTAAACGGCGGCACGTTATCACTGGAGGGTTAAAAGCGGGCAAAAGAACATTTATAATAATTTTCAAATATGTAAAATGCAGAACAGCCAAACAAGTAATTATTGCAGTCATTTTCTTACAACCCCTCCCAATAGTAAATACCAAATAAGAAAAAATTTAGTGGAGTTATCGGCGCGTGGTATTAGGATCACAGAAAGTATAGCTGGCAGCGACCGACTCATTGGCGATTACTTCATAAAATTGCAGCCCTTATTGGCGAAAACGCCAATAGGTCTCCCGATCTACAAACCGACAACAGCCAACGAGTCTACGCTAAATGTATATCGGAAAATCGCCAACAGTTCTATTAGCTACTAATTGATATTTCGCACAGGAATGGCAATACCGGGAAAAGGCATCATAAATTTTCTAGCAGAGTATCAAAATTTAATTTTCGCATAGAACTATCAATTGTATGATCACAAAAGCTTCAATATACTATTAATTTGCAGTATACAAAACTATTTCGACTAAAATAGAAAATTTAAGTGCGAAATTAAAAATTTCGCATACGAATAGCAATACCAGAAAAGACTCCGGAGATGTATCTACTTGCTGAGGTTTTATGTCTGAAAATAATTGACCTCTGTGGCGAAATCGCCAAGTAGTCTAGCGTTTTCCTTTAAAAGTAGCTAACTAGTCCGAGGGTAATATTTAACTCTGATTAGCTGTAACGGTGGTTCTTAGAATTTTTGCGATGCCCACAACAAATAGGAAACTCTTCCACCGAAACTCTGAATTGTGCGTTTGAAAACTGATAGTTCGCAAAAAAATTTGCAGTATACAAAACCATTTTGTCTGAAAAATATAATTTCGAGAATGAATATTATAAAAATGACTAACTTCCCTCTTAAAACTTTCAAACATTTACTACTTTGCAGTGTACAAAACCATGTAAACCGAAAATCTGAAACATGAATATGAAAACCGAACTTTCGCAAAGAAATGCAAATTTTACAGTTATGATATTAAAAATTCCAAAAAATTATCACTTTGCAGTGTACATAACCATATTGACTCTGAAATTTGAGCATGAAAATTTAAGTTTCGGATAGGTGTTGCAATATCTGAAAAAAGTCTGAAGATTTATAGATTTCCTGGCGTTTTATGTCTGAAAATAATTGGCCTCTGTGGCGAAATCGCCAACTAGTCTAGCGTTTTCCTTTAAAAGTAGCTAACTAGTCCAAGAGTAATATTTAACTCTGATTAGCTGTAACGGTGGGTTCTTAGAATTTTTCCGATGCTCACAACAAATAGTAAACTCTTCTACCGAAACACTGAATTGTGCGTATGAAAACTGATATTTCGCAAACTGACAGTAAGTACGAATTGTCCCAGGATATCCGCCACCTGCACCTCTTCTCCGATGGGTGTTTTGGCCAAAAACAAAAATAACACCGTAATAAGGATGTGTGCTGCTCTTGTAGAACTAACTTCTATAGAAACAGTACAGCAACATTTTCCTGCAAATATGTTGAACTCATTATAGTCTTCAGCAACAAAAATAACTTTACAGTGCATCTCTTAGATAACGACAACTCTATAATTAAAAATTTTAAGTCCTGGTGGCCAAATTACCACAAAGAAAATGTTTGTCAGTAGGTTCTTACGGACGAGGAATTCCTCGAGACCAAAAAGTTGCGTTCAATATATCTAGTTTCATGCAGTTTAAACATTCTAAAAAAACAAAGGGTTACATAAAAGCTTTTCGATATATCGATGGTTTAGAAGAACACGAATTTCAGATAGGTACTAGCAATAAACTACGTAATTTTCCTGAAACTGTGGCTTATCCCGAGAAGAAGATTCCAATAACTGATGAAAAATTGATTTCAAAAAGAAGTTTCGCTTTTTTGTCCAAGATCTTGATGAGAATATTCAGTTTTTATGAAGAAATATTCGATTGGCCAACTACAACTGCTGTAGACAACGAAGAACAGTAGAAGGACTTTGTTTATTTAAGAAATGATTATATTTTATGTTTTGTATTGTATCTTACATTTTTGTATCGATAAAATGTTAATCAATAAATAAATCAATACATTTTAGAAAAAAATAAGCATTTATTTTAGAAACCCCACAAATCCAACAACCATTTAATTAATTTAATAATAATAGGAATTGCATATGGCAACTTTTTTGTTAATATAAATGTTAACATTAATATAAAGTTTAACATTAATGCATGCAAAAATTTAACACTGGTCATATTAAGCAGCAAAATAGTTTTTATTGATTATCTTAAAACGACTGCAAGTGGATATGTGGGGTTTCTGAAATAATTGATTCAATTATTTTCAGACATAAAACGCCAGGAAGTCTATAAATCATTAGACTTTTTTCCGATATTGCAACTCCTATGCGAAACTTAAATTTTCATGCTCAAATTTCAGAGTTTCGGTCAATATGGTTATGTATACTGCAAAGTGATAATTTTTTGTATTTTTTAATATCATAACTGTGAAATTTCCATTTCTATGCGAAAGTTCGGTTTTCATATTCATGTTTAAAAGTTTTAAGAGGGAAGTTAGTCATTTTTATAATATTTATACTCGAATTTATAGTTTTCAGACAAAATGGTTTTGTATACTGCAAATTTCTTTGCGAACTATCAGTTTTCAAACGCACAATTCAGAGTATCGGTAGAAGAGGTTCCTATTTGTTGTGGGCATCGGAAAAATTCTAAGAACCACCCTTACAGCAAAACAGACTTAAATACTACCCTCGGACTAGTTAGCTTTTTTTAAAGGAAACCGGTAGACTAATTGGCGATTTCGCCACAGAGGTCAATTATTTTCAGACATAAAACGCCAGGAAGTCTATAAATCTTCAGACTTTTTTGAGATAGATAAATTATTTTTGATAGATATTGCAACTCCTATGCGAAACTTAAATTTTCATGCTCAAATTTCAGAGTTTCGGTCAATATGGTTATGTATACTGCAAAGTTATAATTTTTTGTATTTTTTAATATCATAACTGTGAAATTTGCATTTCTATGCGAAAGTTCGGTTTTCATATTCATGTTTGAAAGTTTTAGGAGGGAAGTAAGTCATTTTTATAATATTTATACTCGAATTTATAGTTTTCAGACAAAATGGTTTTGTATACTGCAAATTTCTTTGCGAACTATCAGTTTTCAAACGCACAATTCAGAGTATCGGTAGAAGAGGTTCCTATTTGTTGTGGGCATCGGAAAAATTCTAAGAACCACCCTTACAGCAAAACAGACTTAAATACTACCCTCGGACTAGTTAGCTTTTGTTAAAGGAAACCGGTAGACTAATTGGCGATTTCGCCACAGAGGTCAATTATTTTCAGACATAAAACGCCAGGAAGTCTATAAATCTTCAAACTTTTTTGAGATAGATAAATTATTTTTGATAGATATTGCAACTCCTATGCGAAACTTAAATTTTCATGCTCAAATTTCAGAGTTTCGGTCAATATGGTTATGTATACTGCAAAGTTATAATTTTTTGTATTTTTTAATATCATAACTGTGAAATTTGCGTTTCTATGCGAAAGTTCGGTTTTCATATTCATGTTTGAAAGTTTTAGGAGGGAAGTAAGTCATTTTTATAAAATTTATACTCGAATTTATATTTTTCAGACAAAATGGTTTTGTATACTGCAAATTTCTTTGCGAACTATCAGTTTTCAAACGCACAATTCAGAGTATCGGTAGAAGAGGTTCCTATTTGTTGTGGGCATCGGAAAAATTCTAAGAACCACCGTTACAGCAAAAAAGACTTAAATACTACCCTCGGGCTAGTTAGCTACTTTTAAAGGAAAACGGTAGACTAGTTGGCGTTTTCGCAACAGAGGTCAATTATTTTCAGACATAAAACGCCAGGAAGTCTATAAATCTTCAGACTTTTTTTAGATAGATAGATTATTTTTGATAGATATTGCAACTCCTATGCGAAACTTAAATTTGCATGCTCAAATTTCAGAGTTTCGGTCAATATGGTTATGTATACTGCAAAGTTATAATTTTTTGTAATTTTTTAATATCATAACTGTGAAATTTGCATTTCTATGCCAAAGTTCGGTTTTTATATTCATGTTTGAAAGTTTTAAGAGGGAAGTTAGTCATTTTTATAATATTTATACTCGAATTTATATGTTTCAGACAAAATGGTTTTGTATACTGCAAATTTCTTTGCGAACTATCAGTTTTCAAACGCACAATTTAGAGTATCGGTAGAAGAGGTTCCTATCTGTTGTGGGCATCGGAAAAATTCTAAGAACCACCGTTACAGCAAAACAGACTTAAATACTACCCTCGGGCTAGTTAGGTACTTTTAAAGGAAAACGGTAGACTAGTTGGCGTTTTCGCCACAGAGGTCAATTATTTTCAGACATAAAACGCCAGGAAGTCTATAAATCTTCAGACTTTTTTTAGATAGATAGATTATTTTTGATAGATATTGCAACTCCTATGCGAAACTTAAATTTTCATGCTCAAATTTCAGAGTTTCGGTCAATATGGTTATATGTATACTGCAAAGTTATAATTTTTTGTAATTTTTTAATATCATAACTGTGAAATTTGCATTTCTATGCGAAAGTTCGGTTTTCATATTCATGTTTGAAAGTTTTAAGAGGGAAGTTAGTCATTTTTATAATATTTATACTCGAATTTATATTTTTCAGACAAAATGGTTTTGTATACTGCAAATTTCTTTGCGAACTATCAGTTTTCAAACGCACAATTTAGAGTATCGGTAGAAGAGGTTCCTATCTGTTGTGGGCATCGGAAAAATTCTAAGAACCACCGTTACAGCAAAACAGACTTAAATACTACCCTCGGGCTAGTTAGCTATTTTTAAAGTAAAACGGTAGACTAGTTGGCGTTTTCGCCACAGAGGTCAATTATTTTCAGACATAAAACGCCAGGAAGTCTATAAATCTTCAGACTTTTTTCAGATAGATAGATTATTTTTGATAGATATTGCAACTCCTATGCGAAACTTAAATTTTCATGCTCAAATTTCAGAGTTTCGGTCAATATGGTTATGTATACTGCAAAGTTATAATTTTTTGTAATTTTTTAATATCATAACTGTGAAATTTGCATTTCTATGCCAAAGTTCGGTTTTTATATTCATGTTTGAAAGTTTTAAGAGGGAAGTTAGTCATTTTTATAATATTTATACTCGAATTTATATTTTTCAGACAAAATGGTTTTGTATACTGCAAATTTCTTTGCGAACTATCAGTTTTCAAACGCACAATTTAGAGTATCGGTAGAAGAGGTTCCTATCTGTTGTGGGCATCGGAAAAATTCTAAGAACCACCGTTACAGCAAAACAGACTTAAATACTACCCTCGGGCTAGTTAGCTATTTTTAAAGTAAAACGGTAGACTAGTTGGCGTTTTCGCCACAGAGGTCAATTATTTTCAGACATAAAACGCCAGGAAGTCTATAAATCTTCAGACTTTTTTTAGATAGATAGATTATTTTTGATAGATATTGCAACTCCTATGCGAAACTTAAATTTTCATGCTCAAATTTCAGAGTTTCGGTCAATATGGTTATGTATACTGCAAAGTTATAATTTTTTGTATTTTTTAATATCATAACTGTGAAATTTGCATTTCTATGCGAAAGTTCGGTTTTCATATTCATGTTTGAAAGTTTTAGGAGGGAAGTAAGTCATTTTTATAATATTTATACTCGAATTTATATTTTTCAGACAAAATGGTTTTGTATACTGCAAATTTCTTTGCGAACTATCAGTTTTCAAACGCACAATTCAGAGTATCGGTAGAAGAGGTTCCTATCTGTTGTGGGCATCGGAAAAATTCTAAGAACCACCGTTACAGCAAAACAGACTTAAATACTACCCTCGGGCTAGTTAGCTATTTTTAAAGTAAAACGGTAGACTAGTTGGCGTTTTCGCCACAGAGGTCAATTATTTTCAGACATAAAACGCCAGGAAGTCTATAAATCTTCAGACTTTTTTAGATAGATAGATTATTTTTGATAGATATTGCAACTCCTATGCGAAACTTAAATTTGCATGCTCAAATTTCAGAGTTTCGGTCAATATGGTTATGTATACTGAAAAGTTATAATTTTTTGAAATTTTTTAATATCATAACTGTGAAATTTGCATTTCTATGCCAAAGTTCGGTTTTTATATTCATGTTTGAAAGTTTTAAGAGGGAAGTTAGTCATTTTTATAATATTTATACTCGAATTTATATGTTTCAGACAAAATGGTTTTGTATACTGCAAATTTATTTGCGAACTATCAGTTTTCAAACGCACAATTTAGAGTATCGGTAGAAGAGGTTCCTATCTGTTGTGGGCATCGGAAAAATTCTAAGAACCACCGTTACAGCAAAACAGACTTAAATACTACCCTCGGGCTAGTTAGGTACTTTTAAAGGAAAACGGTAGACTAGTTGGCGTTTTCGCCACAGAGGTCAATTATTTTCAGACATAAAACGCCAGGAAGTCTATAAATCTTCAGACTTTTTTTAGATAGATAGATTATTTTTGATAGATATTGCAACTCCTATGCGAAACTTAAATTTTCATGCTCAAATTTCAGAGTTTTGGTCAATATGGTTATGTATACTTCAAAGTTATAATTTTTTGTAATTTTTTAATATCATAACTGTGAAATTTGCATTTCTATGCGAAAGTTCGGTTTTCATATTCATGTTTGAAAGTTTTAAGAGGGAAGTTAGTCATTTTTATAATATTTATACTCGAATTTATATTTTTCAGACAAAATGGTTTTGTATACTACAAATTTCTTTGCGAACTATCAGTTTTCAAACGCACAATTAAGTGTATAGGTAGAAGAGGTTCCTATCTGTTGTGGGCATCGGAAAAATTCTAAGAACCACCGTTACAGCAAAACAGACTTAAATACTACCCTCGGGCTAGTTAGCTATTTTTAAAGTAAAACGGTAGACTAGTTGGCGTTTTCGCCACAGAGGTCAATTATTTTCAGACATAAAACGCCAGGAAGTCTATAAATCTTCAGACTTTTTTCAGATAGATAGATTATTTTTGATAGATATTGCAACTCCTATGCGAAACTTAAATTTTCATGCTCAAATTTCAGAGTTTCGGTCAATATGGTTATGTATACTGCAAAGTTATAATTTTTTGTAATTTTTTAATATCATAACTGTGAAATTTGCATTTCTATGCGAAAGTTCGGTTTTCATATTCATGTTTGAAAGTTTTAAGAGGGAAGTTAGTCATTTTTATAATATTTATACTCGAATTTATATTTTTCAGACAAAATGGTTTTGTATACTGCAAATTTCTTTGCGAACTATCAGTTTTCTTCAAACGCACAATTCAGAGTATCGGTAGAAGAGGTTCCTATTTGTTGTGGGCATCGGAAAATTTCTAAGAACCACCGTTACAGCAAAACAGACTTAAATACTACCCTCGGGCTAGTTAGCTATTTTTAAAGTAAATCGGTAGACTAGTTGGCGTTTTCGCCACAGAGGTCAATTATTTTCAGACATAAAACGCCAGGAAGTCTATAAATCTTCAGACTGTTTTTAGATAGATAGATTATTTTTGATAGATATTGCAACTCCTATGCGAAACTTAAATTTTCATGCTCAAATTTCAGAGTTTCGGTCAATATGGTTATGCATACTGCAAAGTTATAATTTTTTGTAATTTTTTAATATCATAACTATGAAATTTGCATTTCTATGCGAAAGTTCGGTTTTCATATTCATGTTTGAAAGTTTTAAGAGGGAAGTTAGTCATTTTTATAATATTTATACTCGAATTTATATTTTTCAGACAAAATGGTTTTGTATACTGCAAATTTCTTTGCGAACTATCAGTTTTCTTCAAACGCACAATTCAGAGTATCGGTAGAAGAGGTTCCTATTTGTTGTGGGCATCGGAAAATTTCTAAGAACCACCGTTACAGCAAAACAGACTTAAATACTACCCTCGGGCTAGTTAGCTATTTTTAAAGTAAATCGGTAGACTAGTTGGCGTTTTCGCCACAGAGGTCAATTATTTTCAGACATAAAACGCCAGGAAGTCTATAAATCTTCAGACTGTTTTTAGATAGATAGATTATTTTTGATAGATATTGCAACTCCTATGCGAAACTTAAATTTTCATGCTCAAATTTCAGAGTTTCGGTCAATATGGTTATGTATACTGCAAAGTTATAATTTTTTGTAATTTTTTAATATCATAACTGTGAAATTTGCATTTCTATGCGAAAGTTCGGTTTTTATATTCATGTTTGAAAGTTTTAAGAGGGAAGTTAGTCATTTTTTTATATTTATACTCGAATTTATATTTTTCAGACAAAATGGTTTTGTATACTGCAAATTTCTTTGCGAACTATCAGTTTTCAAACGCACAATTCAGAGTATCGGTAGAAGAGGTTCCTATCTGTTGTGGGCATCGGAAAATTTCTAAGAACCACCGTTACAGCAAAACAGACTTAAATACTACCCTCGGGCTAGTTAGCTATTTTTAAAGTAAAACGGTAGACTAGTTGGCGTTTTCGCCACAGAGGTCAATTATTTTCAGACATAAAACGCCAGGAAGTCTATAAATCTTCAGACTTTTTTCAGATAGATAGATTATTTTTGATAGATATTCCAACTCCTATGCGAAACTTAAATTTTCATGCTCAAATTTCAGAGTTTCGGTCAATATGGTTATGTATACTGCAAAGTTATAATTTTTTGTAATTTTTTAATATCATAACTATGAAATTTGCATTTCTATGCGAAAGTTCGGTTTTCATATTCATGTTTGAAAGTTTTAAGAGGGAAGTTAGTCATTTTTATAATATTTATACTCGAATTTATATTTTTCAGACAAAATGGTTTTGTATACTGCAAATTTCTTTGCGAACTATCAGTTTTCTTCAAACGCACAATTCAGAGTATCGGTAGAAGAGGTTCCTATTTGTTGTGGGCATCGGAAAATTTCTAAGAACCACCGTTACAGCAAAACAGACTTAAATACTACCCTCGGGCTAGTTAGCTATTTTTAAAGTAAATCGGTAGACTAGTTGGCGTTTTCGCCACAGAGGTCAATTATTTTCAGACATAAAACGCCAGGAAGTCTATAAATCTTCAGACTGTTTTTAGATAGATAGATTATTTTTGATAGATATTGCAACTCCTATGCGAAACTTAAATTTTCATGCTCAAATTTCAGAGTTTCGGTCAATATGGTTATGTATACTGCAAAGTTATAATTTTTTGTAATTTTTTAATATCATAACTGTGAAATTTGCATTTCTATGCGAAAGTTCGGTTTTTATATTCATGTTTGAAAGTTTTAAGAGGGAAGTTAGTCATTTTTTTATATTTATACTCGAATTTATATTTTTCAGACAAAATGGTTTTGTATACTGCAAATTTCTTTGCGAACTATCAGTTTTCAAACGCACAATTCAGAGTATCGGTAGAAGAGGTTCCTATTTGTTGTGGGCATCGGAAAATTTCTAAGAACCACCGTTACAGCAAAACAGACTTAAATACTACCCTCGGGCTAGTTAGCTATTTTTAAAGTAAATCGGTAGACTAGTTGGCGTTTTCGCCACAGAGGTCAATTATTTTCAGACATAAAACGCCAGGAAGTCTATAAATCTTCAGACTTTTTTTAGATAGATAGATTATTTTTGATAGATATTGCAACTCCTATGCGAAACTTAAATTTTCATGCTCAAATTTCAGAGTTTCGGTCAATATGGTTATGTATACTGCAAAGTTATAATTTTTTGTAATTTTTTAATATCATAACTGTGAAATTTGCATTTCTATGAGAAAGTTCGGTTTTTATATTCATGTTTGAAAGTTTTAAGAGGGAAGTTAGTCATTTTTTTATATTTATACTCGAATTTATATTTTTCAGACAAAATGGTTTTGTATACTGCAAATTTCTTTGCGAACTATCAGTTTTCAAACGCACAATTCAGAGTATCGGTAGAAGAGGTTCCTATCTGTTGTGGGCATCGGAAAAATTCTAAGAACCACCGTTACAGCAAAACAGACTTAAATACTACCCTCGGGCTAGTTAGCTATTTTTAAAGTAAATCGGTAGACTAGTTGGCGTTTTCGCCACAGAGGTCAATTATTTTCAGACATAAAACGCCAGGAAGTCTATAAATCTTCAGACTTTTTTTAGATAGATAGATTATTTTTGATAGATATTGCAACTCCTATGCGAAACTTAAATTTTCATGCTCAAATTTCAGAGTTTCGGTCAATATGGTTATGTATACTGCAAAGTTATAATTTTTTGTAATTTTTTAATATCATAACTATGAAATTTGCATTTCTATGCGAAAGTTCGGTTTTCATATTCATGTTTGAAAGTTTTAAGAGGGAAGTTAGTCATTTTTATAATATTTATACTCGAATTTATATTTTTCAGACAAAATGGTTTTGTATACTGCAAATTTCTTTGCGAACTATCAGTTTTCTTCAAACGCACAATTCAGAGTATCGGTAGAAGAGGTTCCTATTTGTTGTGGGCATCGGAAAATTTCTAAGAACCACCGTTACAGCAAAACAGACTTAAATACTACCCTCGGGCTAGTTAGCTATTTTTAAAGTAAATCGGTAGACTAGTTGGCGTTTTCGCCACAGAGGTCAATTATTTTCAGACATAAAACGCCAGGAAGTCTATAAATCTTCAGACTTTTTTTAGATAGATAGATTATTTTTGATAGATATTGCAACTCCTATGCGAAACTTAAATGTTCATGCTCAAATTTCAGAGTTTCGGTCAATATGGTTATGTATACTGCAAAGTTATAATTTTTTGTAATTTTTTAATATCATAACTGTGAAATTTGCATTTCTATGCGAAAGTTCGGTTTTTATATTCATGTTTGAAAGTTTTAAGAGGGAAGTTAGTCATTTTTTTATATTTATACTCGAATTTATATTTTTCAGACAAAATGGTTTTGTATACTGCAAATTTCTTTGCGAACTATCAGTTTTCAAACCCACAATTCAGAGTATCGGTAGAAGAGGTTCCTATTTGTTGTGGGCATCGGAAAATTTCTAAGAACCACCGTTACAGCAAAACAGACTTAAATACTACCCTCGGGCTAGTTAGCTATTTTTAAAGTAAATCGGTAGACTAGTTGGCGTTTTCGCCACAGAGGTCAATTATTTTCAGACATAAAACGCCAGGAAGTCTATAAATCTTCAGACTGTTTTTAGATAGATAGATTATTTTTGATAGATATTGCAACTCCTATGCGAAACTTAAATTTTCATGCTCAAATTTCAGAGTTTCGGTCAATATGGTTATGTATACTGCAAAGTTATAATTTTTTGTAATTTTTTAATATCATAACTGTGAAATTTGCATTTCTATGCGAAAGTTCGGTTTTTATATTCATGTTTGAAAGTTTTAAGAGGGAAGTTAGTCATTTTTTTATATTTATACTCGAATTTATATTTTTCAGACAAAATGGTTTTGTATACTGCAAATTTCTTTGCGAACTATCAGTTTTCAAACGCACAATTCAGAGTATCGGTAGAAGAGGTTCCTATTTGTTGTGGGCATCGGAAAATTTCTAAGAACCACCGTTACAGCAAAACAGACTTAAATACTACCCTCGGGCTAGTTAGCTATTTTTAAAGTAAATCGGTAGACTAGTTGGCGTTTTCGCCACAGAGGTCAATTATTTTCAGACATAAAACGCCAGGAAGTCTATAAATCTTCAGACTTTTTTTAGATAGATAGATTATTTTTGATAGATATTGCAACTCCTATGCGAAACTTAAATTTTCATGCTCAAATTTCAGAGTTTCGGTCAATATGGTTATGTATACTGCAAAGTTATAATTTTTTGTAATTTTTTAATATCATAACTGTGAAATTTGCATTTCTATGAGAAAGTTCGGTTTTTATATTCATGTTTGAAAGTTTTAAGAGGGAAGTTAGTCATTTTTTTATATTTATACTCGAATTTATATTTTTCAGACAAAATGGTTTTGTATACTGCAAATTTCTTTGCGAACTATCAGTTTTCAAACGCACAATTCAGAGTATCGGTAGAAGAGGTTCCTATCTGTTGTGGGCATCGGAAAAATTCTAAGAACCACCGTTACAGCAAAACAGACTTAAATACTACCCTCGGGCTAGTTAGCTATTTTTAAAGTAAATCGGTAGACTAGTTGGCGTTTTCGCCACAGAGGTCAATTATTTTCAGACATAAAACGCCAGGAAGTCTATAAATCTTCAGACTTTTTTTAGATAGATAGATTATTTTTGATAGATATTGCAACTCCTATGCGAAACTTAAATTTTCATGCTCAAATTTCAGAGTTTCGGTCAATATGGTTATGTATACTGCAAAGTTATAATTTTTTGTAATTTTTTAATATCATAACTATGAAATTTGCATTTCTATGCGAAAGTTCGGTTTTCATATTCATGTTTGAAAGTTTTAAGAGGGAAGTTAGTCATTTTTATAATATTTATACTCGAATTTATATTTTTCAGACAAAATGGTTTTGTATACTGCAAATTTCTTTGCGAACTATCAGTTTTCTTCAAACGCACAATTCAGAGTATCGGTAGAAGAGGTTCCTATTTGTTGTGGGCATCGGAAAATTTCTAAGAACCACCGTTACAGCAAAACAGACTTAAATACTACCCTCGGGCTAGTTAGCTATTTTTAAAGTAAATCGGTAGACTAGTTGGCGTTTTCGCCACAGAGGTCAATTATTTTCAGACATAAAACGCCAGGAAGTCTATAAATCTTCAGACTGTTTTTAGATAGATAGATTATTTTTGATAGATATTGCAACTCCTATGCGAAACTTAAATTTTCATGCTCAAATTTCAGAGTTTCGGTCAATATGGTTATGTATACTGCAAAGTTATAATTTTTTGTAATTTTTTAATATCATAACTGTG
This sequence comes from Ctenicera cuprea, assembly GCA_958336395.1. NCBI lineage: Eukaryota > Metazoa > Arthropoda > Insecta > Coleoptera > Elateridae > Ctenicera > Ctenicera cuprea. The sequence continues at coordinate 9,006,241 of OY284494.1, read as the reverse complement.
AAATTTGCATTTCTATGCGAAAGTTCGGTTTTTATATTCATGTTTGAAAGTTTTAAGAGGGAAGTTAGTCATTTTTTTATATTTATACTCGAATTTATATTTTTCAGACAAAATGGTTTTGTATACTGCAAATTTCTTTGCGAACTATCAGTTTTCTTCAAACGCACAATTCAGAGTATCGGTAGAAGAGGTTCCTATTTGTTGTGGGCATCGGAAAATTTCTAAGAACCACCGTTACAGCAAAACAGACTTAAATACTACCCTCGGGCTAGTTAGCTATTTTTAAAGTAAATCGGTAGACTAGTTGGCGTTTTCGCCACAGAGGTCAATTATTTTCAGACATAAAACGCCAGGAAGTCTATAAATCTTCAGACTTTTTTTAGATAGATAGATTATTTTTGATAGATATTGCAACTCCTATGCGAAACTTAAATGTTCATGCTCAAATTTCAGAGTTTCGGTCAATATGGTTATGTATACTGCAAAGTTATAATTTTTTGTAATTTTTTAATATCATAACTGTGAAATTTGCATTTCTATGCGAAAGTTCGGTTTTTATATTCATGTTTGAAAGTTTTAAGAGGGAAGTTAGTCATTTTTTTATATTTATACTCGAATTTATATTTTTCAGACAAAATGGTTTTGTATACTGCAAATTTCTTTGCGAACTATCAGTTTTCAAACGCACAATTCAGAGTATCGGTAGAAGAGGTTCCTATTTGTTGTGGGCATCGGAAAATTTCTAAGAACCACCGTTACAGCAAAACAGACTTAAATACTACCCTCGGGCTAGTTAGCTATTTTTAAAGTAAAACGGTAGACTAGTTGGCGTTTTCGCCACAGAGGTCAATTATTTTCAGACATAAAACGCCAGGAAGTCTATAAATCTTCAGACTTTTTTTAGATAGATAGCTTATTTTTGATAGATATTGCAACTCCTATGCGAAACTTAAATTTTCATGCTCAAATTTCAGAGTTTCGGTCAATATGGTTATGTATACTGCAAAGTTATAATTTTTTGTAATTTTTTAATATCATAACTGTGAAATTTGCATTTCTATGCGAAAGTTCGGTTTTTATATTCATGTTTGAAAGTTTTAAGAGGGAAGTTAGTCATTTTTTTATATTTATACTCGAATTTATATTTTTCAGACAAAATGGTTTTGTATACTGCAAATTTCTTTGCGAACTATCAGTTTTCAAACGCACAATTCAGAGTATCGGTAGAAGAGGTTCCTATTTGTTGTGGGCATCGGAAAATTTCTAAGAACCACCGTTACAGCAAAACAGACTTAAATACTACCCTCGGGCTAGTTAGCTATTTTTAAAGTAAAACGGTAGACTAGTTGGCGTTTTCGCCACAGAGGTCAATTATTTTCAGACATAAAACGCCAGGAAGTCTATAAATCTTCAGACTTTTTTTAGATAGATAGATTATTTTTGATAGATATTGCAACTCCTATGCGAAACTTAAATTTTCATGCTCAAATTTCAGAGTTTCGGTCAATATGGTTATGTATACTGCAAAGTTATAATTTTTTGTAATTTTTTAATATCATAACTGTGAAATTTGCATTTCTATGCGAAAGTTCGGTTTTTATATTCATGTTTGAAAGTTTTAAGAGGGAAGTTAGTCATTTTTTTATATTTATACTCGAATTTATATTTTTCAGACAAAATGGTTTTGTATACTGCAAATTTCTTTGCGAACTATCAGTTTTCAAACCCACAATTCAGAGTATCGGTAGAAGAGGTTCCTATTTGTTGTGGGCATCGGAAAATTTCTAAGAACCACCGTTACAGCAAAACAGACTTAAATACTACCCTCGGGCTAGTTAGCTATTTTTAAAGTAAAACGGTAGACTAGTTGGCGTTTTCGCCACAGAGGTCAATTATTTTCAGACATAAAACGCCAGGAAGTCTATAAATCTTCAGACTTTTTTTAGATAGATAGTTTATTTTTGATAGATATTGCAACTCCTATGCGAAACTTAAATTTTCATGCTCAAATATCAGAGTTTCGGTCAATATGGTTATGTATACTGCAAAGTTATAATTTTTTGTAATTTTTTAATATCATAACTGTGAAATTTGCATTTCTATGCGAAAGTTCGGTTTTTATATTCATGTTTGAAAGTTTTAAGAGGGAAGTTAGTCATTTTTTTATATTTATACTCGAATTTATATTTTTCAGACAAAATGGTTTTGTATACTGCAAATTTCTTTGCGAACTATCAGTTTTCAAACGCACAATTCAGAGTATCGGTAGAAGAGGTTCCTATTTGTTGTGGGCATCGGAAAATTTCTAAGAACCACCGTTACAGCAAAACAGACTTAAATACTACCCTCGGGCTAGTTAGCTATTTTTAAAGTAAATCGGTAGACTAGTTGGCGTTTTCGCCACAGAGGTCAATTATTTTCAGACATAAAACGCCAGGAAGTCTATAAATCTTCAGACTTTTTTTAGATAGATAGATTATTTTTGATAGATATTGCAACTCCTATGCGAAACTTAAATTTTCATGCTCAAATTTCAGAGTTTCGGTCAATATGGTTATGTATACTGCAAAGTTATAATTTTTTGTAATTTTTTAATATCATAACTGTGAAATTTGCATTTCTATGCGAAAGTTCGGTTTTTATATTCATGTTTGAAAGTTTTAAGAGGGAAGTTAGTCATTTTTTTATATTTATACTCGAATTTATATTTTTCAGACAAAATGGTTTTGTATACTGCAAATTTCTTTGCGAACTATCAGTTTTCAAACGCACAATTCAGAGTATCGGTAGAAGAGGTTCCTATTTGTTGTGGGCATCGGAAAATTTCTAAGAACCACCGTTACAGCAAAACAGACTTAAATACTACCCTCGGGCTAGTTAGCTATTTTTAAAGTAAAACGGTAGACTAGTTGGCGTTTTCGCCACAGAGGTCAATTATTTTCATACATAAAACGCCAGGAAGTCTATAAATCTTCAGACTTTTTTTAGATAGATAGATTATTTTTGATAGATATTGCAACTCCTATGCGAAACTTAAATTTTCATGCTCAAATTTCAGAGTTTCGGTCAATATGGTTATGTATACTGCAAAGTTATAATTTTTTGTAATTTTTTAATATCATAACTGTGAAATTTGCATTTCTATGCGAAAGTTCGGTTTTTATATTCATGTTTGAAAGTTTTAAGAGGGAAGTTAGTCATTTTTTTATATTTATACTCGAATTTATATTTTTCAGACAAAATGGTTTTGTATACTGCAAATTTCTTTGCGAACTATCAGTTTTCAAACGCACAATTCAGAGTATCGGTAGAAGAGGTTCCTATTTGTTGTGGGCATCGGAAAATTTCTAAGAACCACCGTTACAGCAAAACAGACTTAAATACTACCCTCGGGCTAGTTAGCTATTTTTAAAGTAAAACGGTAGACTAGTTGGCGTTTTCGCCACAGAGGTCAATTATTTTCAGACATAAAACGCCAGGAAGTCTATAAATCTTCAGACTTTTTTTAGATAGATAGTTTATTTTTGATAGATATTGCAACTCCTATGCGAAACTTAAATTTTCATGCTCAAATATCAGAGTTTCGGTCAATATGGTTATGTATACTGCAAAGTTATAATTTTTTGTAATTTTTTAATATCATAACTGTGAAATTTGCATTTCTATGCGAAAGTTCGGTTTTTATATTCATGTTTGAAAGTTTTAAGAGGGAAGTTAGTCATTTTTTTATATTTATACTCGAATTTATATTTTTCAGACAAAATGGTTTTGTATACTGCAAATTTCTTTGCGAACTATCAGTTTTCAAACGCACAATTCAGAGTATCGGTAGAAGAGGTTCCTATTTGTTGTGGGCATCGGAAAATTTCTAAGAACCACCGTTACAGCAAAACAGACTTAAATACTACCCTCGGGCTAGTTAGCTATTTTTAAAGTAAATCGGTAGACTAGTTGGCGTTTTCGCCACAGAGGTCAATTATTTTCAGACATAAAACGCCAGGAAGTCTATAAATCTTCAGACTTTTTTTAGATAGATAGATTATTTTTGATAGATATTGCAACTCCTATGCGAAACTTAAATTTTCATGCTCAAATTTCAGAGTTTCGGTCAATATGGTTATGTATACTGCAAAGTTATAATTTTTTGTAATTTTTTAATATCATAACTGTGAAATTTGCATTTCTATGCGAAAGTTCGGTTTTTATATTCATGTTTGAAAGTTTTAAGAGGGAAGTTAGTCATTTTTTTATATTTATACTCGAATTTATATTTTTCAGACAAAATGGTTTTGTATACTGCAAATTTCTTTGCGAACTATCAGTTTTCAAACGCACAATTCAGAGTATCGGTAGAAGAGGTTCCTATTTGTTGTGGGCATCGGAAAATTTCTAAGAACCACCGTTACAGCAAAACAGACTTAAATACTACCCTCGGGCTAGTTAGCTATTTTTAAAGTAAATCGGTAGACTAGTTGGCGTTTTCGCCACAGAGGTCAATTATTTTCAGACATAAAACGCCAGGAAGTCTATAAATCTTCAGACTTTTTTCAGATAGATGGATTATTTTTGATAGATATTGCAACTCCTATGCGAAACTTAAATTTTCATGCTCAAATTTCAGAGTTTCGGTCAATATGGTTATGTATACTGCAAAGTTATAATTTTTTGTAATTTTTTAATATCATAACTGTGAAATTTGCATTTCTATGCGAAAGTTCGGTTTTTATATTCATGTTTGAAAGTTTTAAGAGGGAAGTTAGTCATTTTTTTATATTTATACTCGAATTTATATTTTTCAGACAAAATGGTTTTGTATACTGCAAATTTCTTTGCGAACTATCAGTTTTCAAACCCACAATTCAGAGTATCGGTAGAAGAGGTTCCTATTTGTTGTGGGCATCGGAAAATTTCTAAGAACCACCGTTACAGCAAAACAGACTTAAATACTACCCTCGGGCTAGTTAGCTATTTTTAAAGTAAAACGGTAGACTAGTTGGCGTTTTCGCCACAGAGGTCAATTATTTTCAGACATAAAACGCCAGGAAGTCTATAAATCTTCAGACTTTTTTTAGATAGATAGTTTATTTTTGATAGATATTGCAACTCCTATGCGAAACTTAAATTTTCATGCTCAAATATCAGAGTTTCGGTCAATATGGTTATGTATACTGCAAAGTTATAATTTTTTGTAATTTTTTAATATCATAACTGTGAAATTTGCATTTCTATGCGAAAGTTCGGTTTTTATATTCATGTTTGAAAGTTTTAAGAGGGAAGTTAGTCATTTTTTTATATTTATACTCGAATTTATATTTTTCAGACAAAATGGTTTTGTATACTGCAAATTTCTTTGCGAACTATCAGTTTTCAAACGCACAATTCAGAGTATCGGTAGAAGAGGTTCCTATTTGTTGTGGGCATCGGAAAATTTCTAAGAACCACCGTTACAGCAAAACAGACTTAAATACTACCCTCGGGCTAGTTAGCTATTTTTAAAGTAAATCGGTAGACTAGTTGGCGTTTTCGCCACAGAGGTCAATTATTTTCAGACATAAAACGCCAGGAAGTCTATAAATCTTCAGACTTTTTTTAGATAGATAGATTATTTTTGATAGATATTGCAACTCCTATGCGAAACTTAAATTTTCATGCTCAAATTTCAGAGTTTCGGTCAATATGGTTATGTATACTGCAAAGTTATAATTTTTTGTAATTTTTTAATATCATAACTGTGAAATTTGCATTTCTATGCGAAAGTTCGGTTTTTATATTCATGTTTGAAAGTTTTAAGAGGGAAGTTAGTCATTTTTTTATATTTATACTCGAATTTATATTTTTCAGACAAAATGGTTTTGTATACTGCAAATTTCTTTGCGAACTATCAGTTTTCAAACGCACAATTCAGAGTATCGGTAGAAGAGGTTCCTATTTGTTGTGGGCATCGGAAAATTTCTAAGAACCACCGTTACAGCAAAACAGACTTAAATACTACCCTCGGGCTAGTTAGCTATTTTTAAAGTAAAACGGTAGACAAGTTGGCGTTTTCGCCACAGAGGTCAATTATTTTCAGACATAAAACGCCAGGAAGTCTATAAATCTTCAGACTTTTTTTAGATAGATAGTTTATTTTTGATAGATATTGCAACTCCTATGCGAAACTTAAATTTTCATGCTCAAATATCAGAGTTTCGGTCAATATGGTTATGTATACTGCAAAGTTATAATTTTTTGTAATTTTTTAATATCATAACTGTGAAATTTGCATTTCTATGCGAAAGTTCGGTTTTTATATTCATGTTTGAAAGTTTTAAGAGGGAAGTTAGTCATTTTTTTATATTTATACTCGAATTTATATTTTTCAGACAAAATGGTTTTGTATACTGCAAATTTCTTTGCGAACTATCAGTTTTCAAACGCACAATTCAGAGTATCGGTAGAAGAGGTTCCTATTTGTTGTGGGCATCGGAAAATTTCTAAGAACCACCGTTACAGCAAAACAGACTTAAATACTACCCTCGGGCTAGTTAGCTATTTTTAAAGTAAATCGGTAGACTAGTTGGCGTTTTCGCCACAGAGGTCAATTATTTTCAGACATAAAACGCCAGGAAGTCTATAAATCTTCAGACTTTTTTCAGATAGATGGATTATTTTTGATAGATATTGCAACTCCTATGCGAAACTTAAATTTTCATGCTCAAATTTCAGAGTTTCGGTCAATATGGTTATGTATACTGCAAAGTTATAATTTTTTGTAATTTTTTAATATCATAACTGTGAAATTTGCATTTCTATGCGAAAGTTCGGTTTTTATATTCATGTTTGAAAGTTTTAAGAGGGAAGTTAGTCATTTTTTTATATTTATACTCGAATTTATATTTTTCAGACAAAATGGTTTTGTATACTGCAAATTTCTTTGCGAACTATCAGTTTTCAAACCCACAATTCAGAGTATCGGTAGAAGAGGTTCCTATTTGTTGTGGGCATCGGAAAATTTCTAAGAACCACCGTTACAGCAAAACAGACTTAAATACTACCCTCGGGCTAGTTAGCTATTTTTAAAGTAAAACGGTAGACTAGTTGGCGTTTTCGCCACAGAGGTCAATTATTTTCAGACATAAAACGCCAGGAAGTCTATAAATCTTCAGACTTTTTTTAGATAGATAGTTTATTTTTGATAGATATTGCAACTCCTATGCGAAACTTAAATTTTCATGCTCAAATATCAGAGTTTCGGTCAATATGGTTATGTATACTGCAAAGTTATAATTTTTTGTAATTTTTTAATATCATAACTGTGAAATTTGCATTTCTATGCGAAAGTTCGGTTTTTATATTCATGTTTGAAAGTTTTAAGAGGGAAGTTAGTCATTTTTTTATATTTATACTCGAATTTATATTTTTCAGACAAAATGGTTTTGTATACTGCAAATTTCTTTGCGAACTATCAGTTTTCAAACGCACAATTCAGAGTATCGGTAGAAGAGGTTCCTATTTGTTGTGGGCATCGGAAAATTTCTAAGAACCACCGTTACAGCAAAACAGACTTAAATACTACCCTCGGGCTAGTTAGCTATTTTTAAAGTAAATCGGTAGACTAGTTGGCGTTTTCGCCACAGAGGTCAATTATTTTCAGACATAAAACGCCAGGAAGTCTATAAATCTTCAGACTTTTTTTAGATAGATAGATTATTTTTGATAGATATTGCAACTCCTATGCGAAACTTAAATTTTCATGCTCAAATTTCAGAGTTTCGGTCAATATGGTTATGTATACTGCAAAGTTATAATTTTTTGTAATTTTTTAATATCATAACTGTGAAATTGCATTTCTATGCGAAAGTTCGGTTTTTATATTCATGTTTGAAAGTTTTAAGAGGGAAGTTAGTCATTTTTTTATATTTATACTCGAATTTATATTTTTCAGACAAAACGGTTTTGTATACTGCAAATTTCTTTGCGAACTATCAGTTTTCAAACCCACAATTCAGAGTATCGGTAGAAGAGGTTCCTATTTGTTGTGGGCATCGGAAAATTTCTAAGAACCACCGTTACAGCAAAACAGACTTAAATACTACCCTCGGGCTAGTTAGCTATTTTTAAAGTAAATCGGTAGACTAGTTGGCGTTTTCGCCACAGAGGTCAATTATTTTCAGACATAAAACGCCAGGAAGTCTATAAATCTTCAGACTTTTTTTAGATAGATAGTTTATTTTTGATAGATATTGCAACTCCTATGCGAAACTTAAATCTTCATGCTCAAATTTCAGAGTTTCGGTCAATATGGTTATGTATACTGCAAAGTTATAATTTTTTGTAATTTTTTAATATCATAACTGTGAAATTTGCATTTCTATGCGAAAGTTCGGTTTTTATATTCATGTTTGAAAGTTTTAAGAGGGAAGTTAGTCATTTTTTTATATTTATACTCGAATTTATATTTTTCAGACAAAATGGTTTTGTATACTGCAAATTTCTTTGCGAACTATCAGTTTTCAAACGCACAATTCAGAGTATCGGTAGAAGAGGTTCCTATTTGTTGTGGGCATCGGAAAATTTCTAAGAACCACCGTTACAGCAAAACAGACTTAAATACTACCCTCGGGCTAGTTAGCTATTTTTAAAGTAAAACGGTAGACTAGTTGGCGTTTTCGCCACAGAGGTCAATTATTTTCAGACATAAAACGCCAGGAAGTCTATAAATCTTCAGACTTTTTTTAGATAGATAGTTTATTTTTGATAGATATTGCAACTCCTATGCGAAACTTAAATTTTCATGCTCAAATTTCAGAGTTTCGGTCAATATGGTTATGTATACTGCAAAGTTATAATTTTTTGTAATTTTTTAATATCATAACTGTGAAATTTGCATTTCTATGCGAAAGTTCGGTTTTTATATTCATGTTTGAAAGTTTTAAGAGGGAAGTTAGTCATTTTTTTATATTTATACTCGAATTTATATTTTTCAGACAAAATGGTTTTGTATACTGCAAATTTCTTTGCGAACTATCAGTTTTCAAACGCACAATTCAGAGTATCGGTAGAAGAGGTTCCTATTTGTTGTGGGCATCGGAAAATTTCTAAGAACCACCGTTACAGCAAAACAGACTTAAATACTACCCTCGGGCTAGTTAGCTATTTTTAAAGTAAAACGGTAGACTAGTTGGCGTTTTCGCCACAGAGGTCAATTATTTTCAGACATAAAACGCCAGGAAGTCTATAAATCTTCAGACTTTTTTTAGATAGATAGTTTATTTTTGATAGATATTGCAACTCCTATGCGAAACTTAAATTTTCATGCTCAAATATCAGAGTTTCGGTCAATATGGTTATGTATACTGCAAAGTTATAATTTTTTGTAATTTTTTAATATCATAACTGTGAAATTTGCATTTCTATGCGAAAGTTCGGTTTTTATATTCATGTTTGAAAGTTTTAAGAGGGAAGTTAGTCATTTTTTTATATTTATACTCGAATTTATATTTTTCAGACAAAATGGTTTTGTATACTGCAAATTTCTTTGCGAACTATCAGTTTTCAAACGCACAATTCAGAGTATCGGTAGAAGAGGTTCCTATTTGTTGTGGGCATCGGAAAATTTCTAAGAACCACCGTTACAGCAAAACAGACTTAAATACTACCCTCGGGCTAGTTAGCTATTTTTAAAGTAAAACGGTAGACTAGTTGGCGTTTTCGCCACAGAGGTCAATTATTTTCAGACATAAAACGCCAGGAAGTCTATAAATCTTCAGACTTTTTTTAGATAGATAGTTTATTTTTGATAGATATTGCAACTCCTATGCGAAACTTAAATTTTCATGCTCAAATTTCAGAGTTTCGGTCAATATGGTTATGTATACTGCAAAGTTATAATTTTTTGTAATTTTTTAGTATCATAACTGTGAAATTTGAATTTCTATGCCAAAGTTCGGTTTTTCTATTACTGTTTGAAAGTTTTAAGAGGGAAGTTAGTCATTTTTATAATATTTATACTCGAATTTATATTTTTCAGACAAAATGGTTTTGTATACTGCAAATTTCTTTGCGAACTATCAGTTTTCAAACGCACAATTCAGAGTATCGGTAGAAGAGGTTCCTATTTGTTGTGGGCATCGGAAAATTTCTAAGAACCACCGTTACAGCAAAACAGACTTAAATACTACCCTCGGGCTAGTTAGCTATTTTTAAAGTAAAACGGTAGACTAGTTGGCGTTTTCGCCACAGAGGTCAATTATTTTCAGACATAAAACGCCAGGAAGTCTATAAATCTTCAGACTTTTTTTAGATAGATAGTTTATTTTTGATAGATATTGCAACTCCTATGCGAAACTTAAATTTTCATGCTCAAATTTCAGAGTTTCGGTCAATATGGTTATGTATACTGCAAAGTTATAATTTTTTGTAATTTTTTAATATCATAACTGTGAAATTTGAATTTCTATGCCAAAGTTCGGTTTTTCTATTCATGTTTGAAAGTTTTAAGAGGGAAGTTAGTCATTTTTATAATATTTATACTCGAATTTATATTTTTCAGACAAAATGGTTTTGTATACTGCAAATTTCTTTGCGAACTATCAGTTTTCAAACGCACAATTCAGAGTATCGGTAGAAGAGGTTCCTATTTGTTGTGGGCATCGGAAAATTTCTAAGAACCACCGTTACAGCAAAACAGACTTAAATACTACCCTCGGGCTAGTTAGCTATTTTTAAAGTAAAACGGTAGACTAGTTGGCGTTTTCGCCACAGAGGTCAATTATTTTCAGACATAAAACGCCAGGAAGTCTATAAATCTTCAGACTTTTTTTAGATAGATAGTTTATTTTTGATAGATATTGCAACTCCTATGCGAAACTTAAATTTTCATGCTCAAATTTCAGAGTTTCGGTCAATATGGTTATGTATACTGCAAAGTTATAATTTTTTGTAATTTTTTAATATCATAACTGTGAAATTTGAATTTCTATGCCAAAGTTCGGTTTTTCTATTCATGTTTGAAAGTTTTAAGAGGGAAGTTAGTCATTTTTATAATATTTATACTCGAATTTATATTTTTCAGACAAAATGGTTTTGTATACTGCAAATTTCTTTACGAACTATCAGTTTTCAAACGCACAATTCAGAGTATCGGTAGAAGAGGTTCCTATTTGTTGTGGGCATCGGAAAATTTCTAAGAACCACCGTTACAGCAAAACAGACTTAAATACTACCCTCGGGCTAGTTAGCTATTTTTAAAGTAAAACGGTAGACTAGTTGGCGTTTTCGCCACAGAGGTCAATTATTTTCAGACATAAAACGCCAGGAAGTCTATAAATCTTCAGACTTTTTTTAGATAGATAGTTTATTTTTGATAGATATTGCAACTCCTATGCGAAACTTAAATTTTCATGCTCAAATTTCAGAGTTTCGGTCAATATGGTTATGTATACTGCAAAGTTATAATTTTTTGTAATTTTTTAATATCATAACTGTGAAATTTGAATTTCTATGCCAAAGTTCGGTTTTTCTATTCATGTTTGAAAGTTTTAAGAGGGAAGTTAGTCATTTTTATAATATTTATACTCGAATTTATATTTTTCAGACAAAATGGTTTTGTATACTGCAAATTTCTTTGCGAACTATCAGTTTTCAAACGCACAATTCAGAGTATCGGTAGAAGAGGTTCCTATTTGTTGTGGGCATCGGAAAATTTCTAAGAACCACCGTTACAGCAAAACAGACTTAAATACTACCCTCGGGCTAGTTAGCTATTTTTAAAGTAAAACGGTAGACTAGTTGGCGTTTTCGCCACAGAGGTCAATTATTTTCAGACATAAAACGCCAGGAAGTCTATAAATCTTCAGACTTTTTTTAGATAGATAGTTTATTTTTGATAGATATTGCAACTCCTATGCGAAACTTAAATTTTCATGCTCAAATTTCAGAGTTTCGGTCAATATGGTTATGTATACTGCAAAGTTATAATTTTTTGTAATTTTTTAATATCATAACTGTGAAATTTGCATTTCTATGCGAAAGTTCGGTTTTTATATTCATGTTTGAAAGTTTTAAGAGGGAAGTTAGTCATTTTTTTATATTTATACTCGAATTTATATTTTTCAGACAAAATGGTTTTGTATACTGCAAATTTCTTTGCGAACTATCAGTTTTCAAACGCACAATTCAGAGTATCGGTAGAAGAGGTTCCTATTTGTTGTGGGCATCGGAAAATTTCTAAGAACCACCGTTACAGCAAAACAGACTTAAATACTACCCTCGGGCTAGTTAGCTATTTTTAAAGTAAAACGGTAGACTAGTTGGCGTTTTCGCCACAGAGGTCAATTATTTTCAGACATAAAACGCCAGGAAGTCTATAAATCTTCAGACTTTTTTTAGATAGATAGTTTATTTTTGATAGATATTGCAACTCCTATGCGAAACTTAAATTTTCATGCTCAAATATCAGAGTTTCGGTCAATATGGTTATGTATACTGCAAAGTTATAATTTTTTGTAATTTTTTAATATCATAACTGTGAAATTTGCATTTCTATGCGAAAGTTCGGTTTTTATATTCATGTTTGAAAGTTTTAAGAGGGAAGTTAGTCATTTTTTTATATTTATACTCGAATTTATATTTTTCAGACAAAATGGTTTTGTATACTGCAAATTTCTTTGCGAACTATCAGTTTTCAAACGCACAATTCAGAGTATCGGTAGAAGAGGTTCCTATTTGTTGTGGGCATCGGAAAATTTCTAAGAACCACCGTTACAGCAAAACAGACTTAAATACTACCCTCGGGCTAGTTAGCTATTTTTAAAGTAAAACGGTAGACTAGTTGGCGTTTTCGCCACAGAGGTCAATTATTTTCAGACATAAAACGCCAGGAAGTCTATAAATCTTCAGACTTTTTTTAGATAGATAGTTTATTTTTGATAGATATTGCAACTCCTATGCGAAACTTAAATTTTCATGCTCAAATTTCAGAGTTTCGGTCAATATGGTTATGTATACTGCAAAGTTATAATTTTTTGTAATTTTTTAATATCATAACTGTGAAATTTGAATTTCTATGCCAAAGTTCGGTTTTTCTATTCATGTTTGAAAGTTTTAAGAGGGAAGTTAGTCATTTTTATAATATTTATACTCGAATTTATATTTTTCAGACAAAATGGTTTTGTATACTGCAAATTTCTTTGCGAACTATCAGTTTTCAAACGCACAATTCAGAGTATCGGTAGAAGAGGTTCCTATTTGTTGTGGGCATCGGAAAATTTCTAAGAACCACCGTTACAGCAAAACAGACTTAAATACTACCCTCGGGCTAGTTAGCTATTTTTAAAGTAAAACGGTAGACTAGTTGGCGTTTTCGCCACAGAGGTCAATTATTTTCAGACATAAAACGCCAGGAAGTCTATAAATCTTCAGACTTTTTTTAGATAGATAGTTTATTTTTGATAGATATTGCAACTCCTATGCGAAACTTAAATTTTCATGCTCAAATTTCAGAGTTTCGGTCAATATGGTTATGTATACTGCAAAGTTATAATTTTTTGTAATTTTTTAATATCATAACTGTGAAATTTGAATTTCTATGCCAAAGTTCGGTTTTTCTATTCATGTTTGAAAGTTTTAAGAGGGAAGTTAGTCATTTTTATAATATTTATACTCGAATTTATATTTTTCAGACAAAATGGTTTTGTATACTGCAAATTTCTTTACGAACTATCAGTTTTCAAACGCACAATTCAGAGTATCGGTAGAAGAGGTTCCTATTTGTTGTGGGCATCGGAAAATTTCTAAGAACCACCGTTACAGCAAAACAGACTTAAATACTACCCTCGGGCTAGTTAGCTATTTTTAAAGTAAAACGGTAGACTAGTTGGCGTTTTCGCCACAGAGGTCAATTATTTTCAGCACATAAAACGCCAGGAAGTCTATAAATCTTCAGACTTTTTTTAGATAGATAGATTATTTTTGATAGATATTGCAACTCCTATGCGAAACTTAAATTTTCATGCTCAAATTTCAGAGTTTCGGTCAATATGGTTATGTATACTGCAAAGTTATAATTTTTTGTAATTTTTTAATATCATAACTGTGAAATTTGCATTTCTATGCGAAAGTTCGGTTTTTATATTCATGTTTGAAAGTTTTAAGAGGGAAGTTAGTCATTTTTTTATATTTATACTCGAATTTATATTTTTCAGACAAAATGGTTTTGTATACTGCAAATTTCTTTGCGAACTATCAGTTTTCAAACGCACAATTCAGAGTATCGGTAGAAGAGGTTCCTATTTGTTGTGGGCATCGGAAAATTTCTAAGAACCACCGTTACAGCAAAACAGACTTAAATACTACCCTCGGGCTAGTTAGCTATTTTTAAAGTAAAACGGTAGACTAGTTGGCGTTTTCGCCACAGAGGTCAATTATTTTCAGACATAAAACGCCAGGAAGTCTATAAATCTTCAGACTTTTTTTAGATAGATAGTTTATTTTTGATAGATATTGCAACTCCTATGCGAAACTTAAATTTTCATGCTCAAATTTCAGAGTTTCGGTCAATATGGTTATGTATACTGCAAAGTTATAATTTTTTGTAATTTTTTAATATCATAACTGTGAAATTTGCATTTCTATGCGAAAGTTCGGTTTTTATATTCATGTTTGAAAGTTTTAAGAGGGAAGTTAGTCATTTTTTTATATTTATACTCGAATTTATATTTTTCAGACAAAATGGTTTTGTATACTGCAAATTTCTTTGCGAACTATCAGTTTTCAAACGCACAATTCAGAGTATCGGTAGAAGAGGTTCCTATTTGTTGTGGGCATCGGAAAATTTCTAAGAACCACCGTTACAGCAAAACAGACTTAAATACTACCCTCGGGCTAGTTAGCTATTTTTAAAGTAAAACGGTAGACTAGTTGGCGTTTTCGCCACAGAGGTCAATTATTTTCAGACATAAAACGCCAGGAAGTCTATAAATCTTCAGACTTTTTTTAGATAGATAGTTTATTTTTGATAGATATTGCAACTCCTATGCGAAACTTAAATTTTCATGCTCAAATATCAGAGTTTCGGTCAATATGGTTATGTATACTGCAAAGTTATAATTTTTTGTAATTTTTTAATATCATAACTGTGAAATTTGCATTTCTATGCGAAAGTTCGGTTTTTATATTCATGTTTGAAAGTTTTAAGAGGGAAGTTAGTCATTTTTTTATATTTATACTCGAATTTATATTTTTCAGACAAAATGGTTTTGTATACTGCAAATTTCTTTGCGAACTATCAGTTTTCAAACGCACAATTCAGAGTATCGGTAGAAGAGGTTCCTATTTGTTGTGGGCATCGGAAAATTTCTAAGAACCACCGTTACAGCAAAACAGACTTAAATACTACCCTCGGGCTAGTTAGCTATTTTTAAAGTAAAACGGTAGACTAGTTGGCGTTTTCGCCACAGAGGTCAATTATTTTCAGACATAAAACGCCAGGAAGTCTATAAATCTTCAGACTTTTTTTAGATAGATAGTTTATTTTTGATAGATATTGCAACTCCTATGCGAAACTTAAATTTTCATGCTCAAATATCAGAGTTTCGGTCAATATGGTTATGTATACTGCAAAGTTATAATTTTTTGTAATTTTTTAATATCATAACTGTGAAATTTGCATTTCTATGCGAAAGTTCGGTTTTTATATTCATGTTTGAAAGTTTTAAGAGGGAAGTTAGTCATTTTTTTATATTTATACTCGAATTTATATTTTTCAGACAAAATGGTTTTGTATACTGCAAATTTCTTTGCGAACTATCAGTTTTCAAACGCACAATTCAGAGTATCGGTAGAAGAGGTTCCTATTTGTTGTGGGCATCGGAAAATTTCTAAGAACCACCGTTACAGCAAAACAGACTTAAATACTACCCTCGGGCTAGTTAGCTATTTTTAAAGTAAATCGGTAGACTAGTTGGCGTTTTCGCCACAGAGGTCAATTATTTTCAGACATAAAACGCCAGGAAGTCTATAAATCTTCAGACTTTTTTCAGATAGATGGATTATTTTTGATAGATATTGCAACTCCTATGCGAAACTTAAATTTTCATGCTCAAATTTCAGAGTTTCGGTCAATATGGTTATGTATACTGCAAAGTTATAATTTTTTGTAATTTTTTAATATCATAACTGTGAAATTTGCATTTCTATGCGAAAGTTCGGTTTTTATATTCATGTTTGAAAGTTTTAAGAGGGAAGTTAGTCATTTTTTTATATTTATACTCGAATTTATATTTTTCAGACAAAATGGTTTTGTATACTGCAAATTTCTTTGCGAACTATCAGTTTTCAAACGCACAATTCAGAGTATCGGTAGAAGAGGTTCCTATTTGTTGTGGGCATCGGAAAATTTCTAAGAACCACCGTTACAGCAAAACAGACTTAAATACTACCCTCGGGCTAGTTAGCTATTTTTAAAGTAAAACGGTAGACTAGTTGGCGTTTTCGCCACAGAGGTCAATTATTTTCAGACATAAAACGCCAGGAAGTCTATAAATCTTCAGACTTTTTTTAGATAGATAGTTTATTTTTGATAGATATTGCAACTCCTATGCGAAACTTAAATTTTCATGCTCAAATATCAGAGTTTCGGTCAATATGGTTATGTATACTGCAAAGTTATAATTTTTTGTAATTTTTTAATATCATAACTGTGAAATTTGCATTTCTATGCGAAAGTTCGGTTTTTATATTCATGTTTGAAAGTTTTAAGAGGGAAGTTAGTCATTTTTTTATATTTATACTCGAATTTATATTTTTCAGACAAAATGGTTTTGTATACTGCAAATTTCTTTGCGAACTATCAGTTTTCAAACGCACAATTCAGAGTATCGGTAGAAGAGGTTCCTATTTGTTGTGGGCATCGGAAAATTTCTAAGAACCACCGTTACAGCAAAACAGACTTAAATACTACCCTCGGGCTAGTTAGCTATTTTTAAAGTAAATCGGTAGACTAGTTGGCGTTTTCGCCACAGAGGTCAATTATTTTCAGACATAAAACGCCAGGAAGTCTATAAATCTTCAGACTTTTTTTAGATAGATAGATTATTTTTGATAGATATTGCAACTCCTATGCGAAACTTAAATTTTCATGCTCAAATTTCAGAGTTTCGGTCAATATGGTTATGTATACTGCAAAGTTATAATTTTTTGTAATTTTTTAATATCATAACTGTGAAATTTGCATTTCTATGCGAAAGTTCGGTTTTTATATTCATGTTTGAAAGTTTTAAGAGGGAAGTTAGTCATTTTTTTATATTTATACTCGAATTTATATTTTTCAGACAAAACGGTTTTGTATACTGCAAATTTCTTTGCGAACTATCAGTTTTCAAACCCACAATTCAGAGTATCGGTAGAAGAGGTTCCTATTTGTTGTGGGCATCGGAAAATTTCTAAGAACCACCGTTACAGCAAAACAGACTTAAATACTACCCTCGGGCTAGTTAGCTATTTTTAAAGTAAATCGGTAGACTAGTTGGCGTTTTCGCCACAGAGGTCAATTATTTTCAGACAAAACGCCAGGAAGTCTATAAATCTTCAGACTTTTTTTAGATAGATAGTTTATTTTTGATAGATATTGCAACTCCTATGCGAAACTTAAATCTTCATGCTCAAATTTCAGAGTTTCGGTCAATATGGTTATGTATACTGCAAAGTTATAATTTTTTGTAATTTTTTAATATCATAACTGTGAAATTTGCATTTCTATGCGAAAGTTCGGTTTTTATATTCATGTTTGAAAGTTTTAAGAGGGAAGTTAGTCATTTTTTTATATTTATACTCGAATTTATATTTTTCAGACAAAATGGTTTTGTATACTGCAAATTTCTTTGCGAACTATCAGTTTTCAAACGCACAATTCAGAGTATCGGTAGAAGAGGTTCCTATTTGTTGTGGGCATCGGAAAATTTCTAAGAACCACCGTTACAGCAAAACAGACTTAAATACTACCCTCGGGCTAGTTAGCTATTTTTAAAGTAAATCGGTAGACTAGTTGGCGTTTTCGCCACAGAGGTCAATTATTTTCAGACATAAAACGCCAGGAAGTCTATAAATCTTCAGACTTTTTTTAGATAGATAGATTATTTTTGATAGATATTGCAACTCCTATGCGAAACTTAAATTTTCATGCTCAAATTTCAGAGTTTCGGTCAATATGGTTATGTATACTGCAAAGTTATAATTTTTTGTAATTTTTTAATATCATAACTGTGAAATTTGCATTTCTATGCGAAAGTTCGGTTTTTATATTCATGTTTGAAAGTTTTAAGAGGGAAGTTAGTCATTTTTTTATATTTATACTCGAATTTATATTTTTCAGACAAAACGGTTTTGTATACTGCAAATTTCTTTGCGAACTATCAGTTTTCAAACCCACAATTCAGAGTATCGGTAGAAGAGGTTCCTATTTGTTGTGGGCATCGGAAAATTTCTAAGAACCACCGTTACAGCAAAACAGACTTAAATACTACCCTCGGGCTAGTTAGCTATTTTTAAAGTAAATCGGTAGACTAGTTGGCGTTTTCGCCACAGAGGTCAATTATTTTCAGACAAAACGCCAGGAAGTCTATAAATCTTCAGACTTTTTTTAGATAGATAGTTTATTTTTGATAGATATTGCAACTCCTATGCGAAACTTAAATCTTCATGCTCAAATTTCAGAGTTTCGGTCAATATGGTTATGTATACTGCAAAGTTATAATTTTTTGTAATTTTTTAATATCATAACTGTGAAATTTGCATTTCTATGCGAAAGTTCGGTTTTTATATTCATGTTTGAAAGTTTTAAGAGGGAAGTTAGTCATTTTTTTATATTTATACTCGAATTTATATTTTTCAGACAAAATGGTTTTGTATACTGCAAATTTCTTTGCGAACTATCAGTTTTCAAACGCACAATTCAGAGTATCGGTAGAAGAGGTTCCTATTTGTTGTGGGCATCGGAAAATTTCTAAGAACCACCGTTACAGCAAAACAGACTTAAATACTACCCTCGGGCTAGTTAGCTATTTTTAAAGTAAATCGGTAGACTAGTTGGCGTTTTCGCCACAGAGGTCAATTATTTTCAGACATAAAACGCCAGGAAGTCTATAAATCTTCAGACTTTTTTCAGATAGATGGATTATTTTTGATAGATATTGCAACTCCTATGCGAAACTTAAATTTTCATGCTCAAATTTCAGAGTTTCGGTCAATATGGTTATGTATACTGCAAAGTTATAATTTTTTGTAATTTTTTAATATCATAACTGTGAAATTTGAATTTCTATGCCAAAGTTCGGTTTTTCTATTCATGTTTGAAAGTTTTAAGAGGGAAGTTAGTCATTTTTATAATATTTATACTCGAATTTATATTTTTCAGACAAAATGGTTTTGTATACTGCAAATTTCTTTACGAACTATCAGTTTTCAAACGCACAATTCAGAGTATCGGTAGAAGAGGTTCCTATTTGTTGTGGGCATCGGAAAATTTCTAAGAACCACCGTTACAGCAAAACAGACTTAAATACTACCCTCGGGCTAGTTAGCTATTTTTAAAGTAAAACGGTAGACTAGTTGGCGTTTTCGCCACAGAGGTCAATTATTTTCAGCACATAAAACGCCAGGAAGTCTATAAATCTTCAGACTTTTTTTAGATAGATAGATTATTTTTGATAGATATTGCAACTCCTATGCGAAACTTAAATTTTCATGCTCAAATTTCAGAGTTTCGGTCAATATGGTTATGTATACTGCAAAGTTATAATTTTTTGTAATTTTTTAATATCATAACTGTGAAATTTGCATTTCTATGCGAAAGTTCGGTTTTTATATTCATGTTTGAAAGTTTTAAGAGGGAAGTTAGTCATTTTTTTATATTTATACTCGAATTTATATTTTTCAGACAAAATGGTTTTGTATACTGCAAATTTCTTTGCGAACTATCAGTTTTCAAACGCACAATTCAGAGTATCGGTAGAAGAGGTTCCTATTTGTTGTGGGAATCGGAAAATTTCTAAGAACCACCGTTACAGCAAAACAGACTTAAATACTACCCTCGGGCTAGTTAGCTATTTTTAAAGTAAAACGGTAGACTAGTTGGCGTTTTCGCCACAGAGGTCAATTATTTTCAGACATAAAACGCCAGGAAGTCTATAAATCTTCAGACTTTTTTTAGATAGATAGCTTATTTTTGATAGATATTGCAACTCCTATGCGAAACTTAAATTTTCATGCTCAAATTTCAGAGTTTCGGTCAATATGGTTATGTATACTGCAAAGTTATAATTTTTTGTAATTTTTTAATATCATAACTGTGAAATTTGCATTTCTATGCGAAAGTTCGGTTTTTATATTCATGTTTGAAAGTTTTAAGAGGGAAGTTAGTCATTTTTTTATATTTATACTCGAATTTATATTTTTCAGACAAAATGGTTTTGTATACTGCAAATTTCTTTGCGAACTATCAGTTTTCAAACGCACAATTCAGAGTATCGGTAGAAGAGGTTCCTATTTGTTGTGGGCATCGGAAAATTTCTAAGAACCACCGTTACAGCAAAACAGACTTAAATACTACCCTCGGGCTAGTTAGCTATTTTTAAAGTAAAACGGTAGACTAGTTGGCGTTTTCGCCACAGAGGTCAATTATTTTCAGACATAAAACGCCAGGAAGTCTATAAATCTTCAGACTTTTTTTAGATAGATAGATTATTTTTGATAGATATTGCAACTCCTATGCGAAACTTAAATTTTCATGCTCAAATTTCAGAGTTTCGGTCAATATGGTTATGTATACTGCAAAGTTATAATTTTTTGTAATTTTTTAATATCATAACTGTGAAATTTGCATTTCTATGCGAAAGTTCGGTTTTTATATTCATGTTTGAAAGTTTTAAGAGGGAAGTTAGTCATTTTTTTATATTTATACTCGAATTTATATTTTTCAGACAAAATGGTTTTGTATACTGCAAATTTCTTTGCGAACTATCAGTTTTCAAACCCACAATTCAGAGTATCGGTAGAAGAGGTTCCTATTTGTTGTGGGCATCGGAAAATTTCTAAGAACCACCGTTACAGCAAAACAGACTTAAATACTACCCTCGGGCTAGTTAGCTATTTTTAAAGTAAATCGGTAGACTAGTTGGCGTTTTCGCCACAGAGGTCAATTATTTTCAGACATAAAACGCCAGGAAGTCTATAAATCTTCAGACTTTTTTTAGATAGATAGTTTATTTTTGATAGATATTGCAACTCCTATGCGAAACTTAAATTTTCATGCTCAAATTTCAGAGTTTCGGTCAATATGGTTATGTATACTGCAAAGTTATAATTTTTTGTAATTTTTTAATATCATAACTGTGAAATTTGCATTTCTATGCGAAAGTTCGGTTTTTATATTCATGTTTGAAAGTTTTAAGAGGGAAGTTAGTCATTTTTTTATATTTATACTCGAATTTATATTTTTCAGACAAAATGGTTTTGTATACTGCAAAGTTATAATTTTTTGTAATTTTTTAATATCATAACTGTGAAATTTGAATTTCTATGCCAAAGTTCGGTTTTTCTATTCATGTTTGAAAGTTTTAAGAGGGAAGTTAGTCATTTTTATAATATTTATACTCGAATTTATATTTTTCAGACAAAATGGTTTTGTATACTGCAAATTTCTTTGCGAACTATCAGTTTTCAAACGCACAATTCAGAGTATCGGTAGAAGAGGTTCCTATTTGTTGTGGGCATCGGAAAATTTCTAAGAACCACCGTTACAGCAAAACAGACTTAAATACTACCCTCGGGCTAGTTAGCTATTTTTAAAGTAAAACGGTAGACTAGTTGGCGTTTTCGCCACAGAGGTCAATTATTTTCAGACATAAAACGCCAGGAAGTCTATAAATCTTCAGACTTTTTTTAGATAGATAGATTATTTTTGATAGATATTGCAACTCCTATGCGAAACTTAAATTTTCATGCTCAAATTTCAGAGTTTCGGTCAATATGGTTATGTATACTGCAAAGTTATAATTTTTTGTAATTTTTTAATATCATAACTGTGAAATTTGCATTTCTATGCGAAAGTTCGGTTTTTATATTCATGTTTGAAAGTTTTAAGAGGGAAGTTAGTCATTTTTTTATATTTATACTCGAATTTATATTTTTCAGACAAAATGGTTTTGTATACTGCAAATTTCTTTGCGAACTATCAGTTTTCAAACCCACAATTCAGAGTATCGGTAGAAGAGGTTCCTATTTGTTGTGGGCATCGGAAAATTTCTAAGAACCACCGTTACAGCAAAACAGACTTAAATACTACCCTCGGGCTAGTTAGCTATTTTTAAAGTAAATCGGTAGACTAGTTGGCGTTTTCGCCACAGAGGTCAATTATTTTCAGACATAAAACGCCAGGAAGTCTATAAATCTTCAGACTTTTTTTAGATAGATGGATTATTTTTGATAGATATTGCAACTCCTATGCGAAACTTAAATTTTCATGCTCAAATTTCAGAGTTTCGGTCAATATGGTTATGTATACTGCAAAGTTATAATTTTTTGTAATTTTTTAATATCATAACTGTGAAATTTGCATTTCTATGCGAAAGTTCGGTTTTTATATTCATGTTTGAAAGTTTTAAGAGGGAAGTTAGTCATTTTTTTATATTTATACTCGAATTTATATTTTTCAGACAAAATGGTTTTGTATACTGCAAATTTCTTTGCGAACTATCAGTTTTCAAACGCACAATTCAGAGTATCGGTAGAAGAGGTTCCTATTTGTTGTGGGCATCGGAAAATTTCTAAGAACCACCGTTACAGCAAAACAGACTTAAATACTACCCTCGGGCTAGTTAGCTATTTTTAAAGTAAATCGGTAGACTAGTTGGCGTTTTCGCCACAGAGGTCAATTATTTTCAGACATAAAACGCCAGGAAGTCTATAAATCTTCAGACTTTTTTCAGATAGATGGATTATTTTTGATAGATATTGCAACTCCTATGCGAAACTTAAATTTTCATGCTCAAATTTCAGAGTTTCGGTCAATATGGTTATGTATACTGCAAAGTTATAATTTTTTGTAATTTTTTAATATCATAACTGTGAAATTTGAATTTCTATGCCAAAGTTCGGTTTTTCTATTCATGTTTGAAAGTTTTAAGAGGGAAGTTAGTCATTTTTATAATATTTATACTCGAATTTATATTTTTCAGACAAAATGGTTTTGTATACTGCAAATTTATTTGCGAACTATCAGTTTTCAAACGCACAATTCAGAGTATCGGTAGAAGAGGTTCCTATTTGTTGTGGGCATCGGAAAATTTCTAAGAACCACCGTTACAGCAAAACAGACTTAAATACTACCCTCGGGCTAGTTAGCTATTTTTAAAGTGAAACGGTAGACTAGTTGGCGTTTTCGCCACAGAGGTCAATTATTTTCAGACATAAAACGCCAGGAAGTCTATAAATCTTCAGACTTTTTTTAGATAGATGGATTATTTTTGATAGATATTGCAACTCCTATGCGAAACTTAAATTTTCATGCTCAAATTTCAGAGTTTCGGTCAATATGGTTATGTATACTGCAAAGTTATAATTTTTTGTAATTTTTTAATATCATAACTGTGAAATTTGCATTTCTATGCGAAAGTTCGGTTTTTATATTCATGTTTGAAAGTTTTAAGAGGGAAGTTAGTCATTTTTTTATATTTATACTCGAATTTATATTTTTCAGACAAAATGGTTTTGTATACTGCAAATTTCTTTGCGAACTATCAGTTTTCAAACGCACAATTCAGAGTATCGGTAGAAGAGGTTCCTATTTGTTGTGGGCATCGGAAAATTTCTAAGAACCACCGTTACAGCAAAACAGACTTAAATACTACCCTCGGGCTAGTTAGCTATTTTTAAAGTAAATCGGTAGACTAGTTGGCGTTTTCGCCACAGAGGTCAATTATTTTCAGACATAAAACGCCAGGAAGTCTATAAATCTTCAGACTTTTTTCAGATAGATGGATTATTTTTGATAGATATTGCAACTCCTATGCGAAACTTAAATTTTCATGCTCAAATTTCAGAGTTTCGGTCAATATGGTTATGTATACTGCAAAGTTATAATTTTTTGTAATTTTTTAATATCATAACTGTGAAATTTGAATTTCTATGCCAAAGTTCGGTTTTTCTATTCATGTTTGAAAGTTTTAAGAGGGAAGTTAGTCATTTTTATAATATTTATACTCGAATTTATATTTTTCAGACAAAATGGTTTTGTATACTGCAAATTTATTTGCGAACTATCAGTTTTCAAACGCACAATTCAGAGTATCGGTAGAAGAGGTTCCTATTTGTTGTGGGCATCGGAAAATTTCTAAGAACCACCGTTACAGCAAAACAGACTTAAATACTACCCTCGGGCTAGTTAGCTATTTTTAAAGTAAAACGGTAGACTAGTTGGCGTTTTCGCCACAGAGGTCAATTATTTTCAGACATAAAACGCCAGGAAGTCTATAAATCTTCAGACTTTTTTTAGATAGATAGATTATTTTTGATAGATATTGCAACTCCTATGCGAAACTTAAATTTTCATGCTCAAATTTCAGAGTTTCGGTCAATATGGTTATGTATACTGCAAAGTTATAATTTTTTGTAATTTTTTAATATCATAACTGTGAAATTTGCATTTCTATGCCAAAGTTCGGTTTTTATATTCATGTTTGAAAGTTTTAAGAGGGAAGTTAGTCATTTTTTTATATTTATACTCGAATTTATATTTTTCAGACAAAATGGTTTTGTATACTGCAAATTTCTTTGCGAACTATCAGTTTTCAAACCCACAATTCAGAGTATCGGTAGAAGAGGTTCCTATTTGTTGTGGGCATCGGAAAATTTCTAAGAACCACCGTTACAGCAAAACAGACTTAAATACTACCCTCGGGCTAGTTAGCTATTTTTAAAGTAAATCGGTAGACTAGTTGGCGTTTTCGCCACAGAGGTCAATTATTTTCAGACATAAAACGCCAGGAAGTCTATAAATCTTCAGACTTTTTTTAGATAGATAGTTTATTTTTGATAGATATTGCAACTCCTATGCGAAACTTAAATTTTCATGCTCAAATTTCAGAGTTTCGGTCAATATGGTTATGTATACTGCAAAGTTATAATTTTTTGTAATTTTTTAATATCATAACTGTGAAATTTGCATTTCTATGCGAAAGTTCGGTTTTTATATTCATGTTTGAAAGTTTTAAGAGGGAAGTTAGTCATTTTTTTATATTTATACTCGAATTTATATTTTTCAGACAAAATGGTTTTGTATACTGCAAATTTCTTTGCGAACTATCAGTTTTCAAACCCACAATTCAGAGTATCGGTAGAAGAGGTTCCTATTTGTTGTGGGCATCGGAAAATTTCTAAGAACCACCGTTACAGCAAAACAGACTTAAATACTACCCTCGGGCTAGTTAGCTATTTTTAAAGTAAATCGGTAGACTAGTTGGCGTTTTCGCCACAGAGGTCAATTATTTTCAGACATAAAACGCCAGGAAGTCTATAAATCTTCAGACTTTTTTTAGATAGATAGTTTATTTTTGATAGATATTGCAACTCCTATGCGAAACTTAAATTTTCATGCTCAAATTTCAGAGTTTCGGTCAATATGGTTATGTATACTGCAAAGTTATAATTTTTTGTAATTTTTTAATATCATAACTGTGAAATTTGCATTTCTATGCGAAAGTTCGGTTTTTATATTCATGTTTGAAAGTTTTAAGAGGGAAGTTAGTCATTTTTTTATATTTATACTCGAATTTATATTTTTCAGACAAAATGGTTTTGTATACTGCAAATTTCTTTGCGAACTATCAGTTTTCAAACGCACAATTCAGAGTATCGGTAGAAGAGGTTCCTATTTGTTGTGGGCATCGGAAAATTTCTAAGAACCACCGTTACAGCAAAACAGACTTAAATACTACCCTCGGGCTAGTTAGCTATTTTTAAAGTAAATCGGTAGACTAGTTGGCGTTTTCGCCACAGAGGTCAATTATTTTCAGACATAAAACGCCAGGAAGTCTATAAATCTTCAGACTTTTTTCAGATAGATGGATTATTTTTGATAGATATTGCAACTCCTATGCGAAACTTAAATTTTCATGCTCAAATTTCAGAGTTTCGGTCAATATGGTTATGTATACTGCAAAGTTATAATTTTTTGTAATTTTTTAATATCATAACTGTGAAATTTGCATTTCTATGCGAAAGTTCGGTTTTTATATTCATGTTTGAAAGTTTTAAGAGGGAAGTTAGTCATTTTTATAATATTTTGCTCGAATTTATATTTTTCAGACAAAATGGTTTTGTATACTGCAAATTTCTTTGCGAACTATCAGTTTTCAAACGCACAATTCAGAGTATCGGTAGAAGAGGTTCCTATTTGTTGTGGGCATCGGAAAATTTCTAAGAACCACCGTTACAGCAAAACAGACTTAAATACTACCCTCGGGCTAGTTAGCTATTTTTAAAGTAAATCGGTAGACTAGTTGGCGTTTTCGCCACAGAGGTCAATTATTTTCAGACATAAAACGCCAGGAAGTCTATAAATCTTCAGACTTTTTTTAGATAGATAGATTATTTTTGATAGATATTGCAACTCCTATGCGAAACTTAAATTTTCATGCTCAAATTTCAGAGTTTCGGTCAATATGGTTATGTATACTGCAAAGTTATAATTTTTTGTAATTTTTTAATATCATAACTGTGAAATTTGCATTTCTATGCGAAAGTTCGGTTTTTATATTCATGTTTGAAAGTTTTAAGAGGGAAGTTAGTCATTTTTTTATATTTATACTCGAATTTATATTTTTCAGACAAAATGGTTTTGTATACTGCAAATTTCTTTGCGAACTATCAGTTTTCAAACCCACAATTCAGAGTATCGGTAGAAGAGGTTCCTATTTGTTGTGGGCATTGGAAAATTTCTAAGAACCACCGTTACAGCAAAACAGACTTAAATACTACCCTCGGGCTAGTTAGCTATTTTTAAAGTAAAACGGTAGACTAGTTGGCGTTTTCGCCACAGAGGTCAATTATTTTCAGACATAAAACGCCAGGAAGTCTATAAATCTTCAGACTTTTTTTAGATAGATAGATTATTTTTGATAGATATTGCAACTCCTATGCGAAACTTAAATTTTCATGCTCAAATTTCAGAGTTTCGGTCAATATGGTTATGTATACTGCAAAGTTATAATTTTTTGTAATTTTTTAATATCATAACTGTGAAATTTGCATTTCTATGCGAAAGTTCGGTTTTTATATTCATGTTTGAAAGTTTTAAGAGGGAAGTTAGTCATTTTTTTATATTTATACTCGAATTTATATTTTTCAGACAAAATGGTTTTGTATACTGCAAATTTCTTTGCGAACTATCAGTTTTCAAACGCACAATTCAGAGTATCGGTAGAAGAGGTTCCTATTTGTTGTGGGCATCGGAAAATTTCTAAGAACCACCGTTACAGCAAAACAGACTTAAATACTACCCTCGGGCTAGTTAGCTATTTTTAAAGTAAATCGGTAGACTAGTTGGCGTTTTCGCCACAGAGGTCAATTATTTTCAGACATAAAACGCCAGGAAGTCTATAAATCTTCAGACTTTTTTCAGATAGATGGATTATTTTTGATAGATATTGCAACTCCTATGCGAAACTTAAATTTTCATGCTCAAATTTCAGAGTTTCGGTCAATATGGTTATGTATACTGCAAAGTTATAATTTTTTGTAATTTTTTAATATCATAACTGTGAAATTTGCATTTCTATGCGAAAGTTCGGTTTTTATATTCATGTTTGAAAGTTTTAAGAGGGAAGTTAGTCATTTTTATAATATTTTGCTCGAATTTATATTTTTCAGACAAAATGGTTTTGTATACTGCAAATTTCTTTGCGAACTATCAGTTTTCAAACGCACAATTCAGAGTATCGGTAGAAGAGGTTCCTATTTGTTGTGGGCATCGGAAAATTTCTAAGAACCACCGTTACAGCAAAACAGACTTAAATACTACCCTCGGGCTAGTTAGCTATTTTTAAAGTAAAACGGTAGACTAGTTGGCGTTTTCGCCACAGAGGTCAATTATTTTCAGACATAAAACGCCAGGAAGTCTATAAATCTTCAGACTTTTTTTAGATAGATAGATTATTTTTGATAGATATTGCAACTCCTATGCGAAACTTAAATTTTCATGCTCAAATTTCAGAGTTTCGGTCAATATGGTTATGTATACTGCAAAGTTATAATTTTTTGTAATTTTTTAATATTATAACTGTGAAATTTGCATTTCTATGCGAAAGTTCGGTTTTTATATTCATGTTTGAAAGTTTTAAGAGGGAAGTTAGTCATTTTTCTATATTTATACTCGAATTTATATTTTTCAGACAAAATGGTTTTGTATACTGCAAATTTCTTTGCGAACTATCAGTTTTCAAACGCACAATTCAGAGTATCGGTAGAAGAGGTTCCTATTTGTTGTGGGCATCGGAAAATTTCTAAGAACCACCGTTACAGCAAAACAGACTTAAATACTACCCTCGGGCTAGTTAGCTATTTTTAAAGTAAAACGGTAGACTAGTTGGCGTTTTCGCCACAGAGGTCAATTATTTTCAGACATAAAACGCCAGGAAGTCTATAAATCTTCAGACTTTTTTTAGATAGATAGATTATTTTTGATAGATATTGCAACTCCTATGCGAAACTTAAATTTTCATGCTCAAATTTCAGAGTTTCGGTCAATATGGTTATGTATACTGCAAAGTTATAATTTTTTGTAATTTTTTAATATCATAACTGTGAAATTTGCATTTCTATGCGAAAGTTCGGTTTTTATATTCATGTTTGAAAGTTTTAAGAGGGAAGTTAGTCATTTTATTATATTTATACTCGAATTTATATTTTTCAGACAAAATGGTTTTGTATACTGCAAATTTCTTTGCGAACTATCAGTTTTCAAACGCACAATTCAGAGTATCGGTAGAAGAGGTTCCTATTTGTTGTGGGCATCGGAAAATTTCTAAGAACCACCGTTACAGCAAAACAGACTTAAATACTACCCTCGGGCTAGTTAGCTATTTTTAAAGTAAATCGGTAGACTAGTTGGCGTTTTCGCCACAGAGGTCAATTATTTTCAGACATAAAACGCCAGGAAGTCTATAAATCTTCAGACTTTTTTCAGATAGATTGATTATTTTTGATAGATATTGCAACTCCTATGCGAAACTTAAATTTTCATGCTCAAATTTCAGAGTTTCGGTCAATATGGTTATGTATACTGCAAAGTTATAATTTTTTGTAATTTTTTAATATCATAACTGTGAAATTTGCATTTCTATGCGAAAGTTCGGTTTTTATATTCATGTTTGAAAGTTTTAAGAGGGAAGTTAGTCATTTTTTTATATTTATACTCGAATTTATATTTTTCAGACAAAATGGTTTTGTATACTGCAAATTTCTTTGCGAACTATCAGTTTTCAAACGCACAATTCAGAGTATCGGTAGAAGAGGTTCCTATTTGTTGTGGGCATCGGAAAATTTCTAAGAACCACCGTTACAGCAAAACAGACTTAAATACTACCCTCGGGCTAGTTAGCTATTTTTAAAGTAAAACGGTAGACTAGTTGGCGTTTTCGCCACAGAGGTCAATTATTTTCAGACATAAAACGCCAGGAAGTCTATAAATCTTCAGACTTTTTTTAGATAGATAGATTATTTTTGATAGATATTGCAACTCCTATGCGAAACTTAAATTTTCATGCTCAAATTTCAGAGTTTCGGTCAATATGGTTATGTATACTGCAAAGTTATAATTTTTTGTAATTTTTTAATATCATAACTGTGAAATTTGCATTTCTATGCGAAAGTTCGGTTTTTATATTCATGTTTGAAAGTTTTAAGAGGGAAGTTAGTCATTTTTTTATATTTATACTCGAATTTATATTTTTCAGACAAAATGGTTTTGTATACTGCAAATTTCTTTGCGAACTATCAGTTTTCAAACCCACAATTCAGAGTATCGGTAGAAGAGGTTCCTATTTGTTGTGGGCATCGGAAAATTTCTAAGAACCACCGTTACAGCAAAACAGACTTAAATACTACCCTCGGGCTAGTTAGCTATTTTTAAAGTAAATCGGTAGACTAGTTGGCGTTTTCGCCACAGAGGTCAATTATTTTCAGACATAAAACGCCAGGAAGTCTATAAATCTTCAGACTTTTTTTAGATAGATAGATTATTTTTGATAGATATTGCAACTCCTATGCGAAACTTAAATTTTCATGCTCAAATTTCAGAGTTTCGGTCAATATGGTTATGTATACTGCAAAGTTATAATTTTTTGTAATTTTTTAATATCATAACTGTGAAATTTGCATTTCTATGCGAAAGTTCGGTTTTTATATTCATGTTTGAAAGTTTTAAGAGGGAAGTTAGTCATTTTTTTATATTTATACTCGAATTTATATTTTTCAGACAAAATGGTTTTGTATACTGCAAATTTCTTTGCGAACTATCAGTTTTCAAACGCACAATTCAGAGTATCGGTAGAAGAGGTTCCTATTTGTTGTGGGCATCGGAAAATTTCTAAGAACCACCGTTACAGCAAAACAGACTTAAATACTACCCTCGGGCTAGTTAGCTATTTTTAAAGTAAAACGGTAGACTAGTTGGCGTTTTCGCCACAGAGGTCAATTATTTTCAGACATAAAACGCCAGGAAGTCTATAAATCTTCAGACTTTTTTTAGATAGATAGATTATTTTTGATAGATATTGCAACTCCTATGCGAAACTTAAATTTTCATGCTCAAATTTCAGAGTTTCGGTCAATATGGTTATGTATACTGCAAAGTTATAATTTTTTGTAATTTTTTAATATCATAACTGTGAAATTTGCATTTCTATGCGAAAGTTCGTTTTTTATATTCATGTTTGAAAGTTTTAAGAGGGAAGTTAGTCATTTTTTTATATTTATACTCGAATTTATATTTTTCAGACAAAATGGTTTTGTATACTGCAAATTTCTTTGCGAACTATCAGTTTTCAAACGCACAATTCAGAGTATCGGTAGAAGAGGTTCCTATTTGTTGTGGGCATCGGAAAATTTCTAAGAACCACCGTTACAGCAAAACAGACTTAAATACTACCCTCGGGCTAGTTAGCTATTTTTAAAGTAAATCGGTAGACTAGTTGGCGTTTTCGCCACAGAGGTCAATTATTTTCAGACATAAAACGCCAGGAAGTCTATAAATCTTCAGACTTTTTTTAGATAGATGGATTATTTTTGATAGATATTGCAACTCCTATGCGAAACTTAAATTTTCATGCTCAAATTTCAGAGTTTCGGTCAATATGGTTATGTATACTGCAAAGTTATAATTTTTTGTAATTTTTTAATATCATAACTGTGAAATTTGCATTTCTATGCGAAAGTTCGGTTTTTATATTCATGTTTGAAAGTTTTAAGAGGGAAGTTAGTCATTTTTCTATATTTATACTCGAATTTATATTTTTCAGACAAAATGGTTTTGTATACTGCAAATTTCTTTGCGAACTATCAGTTTTCAAACGCACAATTCAGAGTATCGGTAGAAGAGGTTCCTATTTGTTGTGGGCATCGGAAAATTTCTAAGAACCACCGTTACAGCAAAACAGACTTAAATACTACCCTCGGGCTAGTTAGCTATTTTTAAAGTAAAACGGTAGACTAGTTGGCGTTTTCGCCACAGAGGTCAATTATTTTCAGACATAAAACGCCAGGAAGTCTATAAATCTTCAGACTTTTTTTAGATAGATAGATTATTTTTGATAGATATTGCAACTCCTATGCGAAACTTAAATTTTCATGCTCAAATTTCAGAGTTTCGGTCAATATGGTTATGTATACTGCAAAGTTATAATTTTTTGTAATTTTTTAATATCATAACTGTGAAATTTGCATTTCTATGCGAAAGTTCGGTTTTTATATTCATGTTTGAAAGTTTTAAGAGGGAAGTTAGTCATTTTATTATATTTATACTCGAATTTATATTTTTCAGACAAAATGGTTTTGTATACTGCAAATTTCTTTGCGAACTATCAGTTTTCAAACGCACAATTCAGAGTATCGGTAGAAGAGGTTCCTATTTGTTGTGGGCATCGGAAAATTTCTAAGAACCACCGTTACAGCAAAACAGACTTAAATACTACCCTCGGGCTAGTTAGCTATTTTTAAAGTAAATCGGTAGACTAGTTGGCGTTTTCGCCACAGAGGTCAATTATTTTCAGACATAAAACGCCAGGAAGTCTATAAATCTTCAGACTTTTTTCAGATAGATGGATTATTTTTGATAGATATTGCAACTCCTATGCGAAACTTAAATTTTCATGCTCAAATTTCAGAGTTTCGGTCAATATGGTTATGTATACTGCAAAGTTATAATTTTTTGTAATTTTTTAATATCATAACTGTGAAATTTGAATTTCTATGCCAAAATTCGGTTTTTCTATTCATGTTTGAAAGTTTTAAGAGGGAAGTTAGTCATTTTTATAATATTTATACTCGAATTTATATTTTTCAGACAAAATGGTTTTGTATACTGCAAATTTCTTTGCGAACTATCAGTTTTCAAACGCACAATTCAGAGTATCGGTAGAAGAGGTTCCTATTTGTTGTGGGCATCGGAAAATTTCTAAGAACCACCGTTACAGCAAAACAGACTTAAATACTACCCTCGGGCTAGTTAGCTATTTTTAAAGTAAATCGGTAGACTAGTTGGCGTTTTCGCCACAGAGGTCAATTATTTTCAGACATAAAACGCCAGGAAGTCTATAAATCTTCAGACTTTTTTCAGATAGATGGATTATTTTTGATAGATATTGCAACTCCTATGCGAAACTTAAATTTTCATGCTCAAATTTCAGAGTTTCGGTCAATATGGTTATGTATACTGCAAAGTTATAATTTTTTGTAATTTTTTAATATCATAACTGTGAAATTTGCATTTCTATGCGAAAGTTCGGTTTTTATATTCATGTTTGAAAGTTTTAAGAGGGAAGTTAGTCATTTTTCTATATTTATACTCGAATTTATATTTTTCAGACAAAATGGTTTTGTATACTGCAAATTTCTTTGCGAACTATCAGTTTTCAAACGCACAATTCAGAGTATCGGTAGAAGAGGTTCCTATTTGTTGTGGGCATCGGAAAATTTCTAAGAACCACCGTTACAGCAAAACAGACTTAAATACTACCCTCGGGCTAGTTAGCTATTTTTAAAGTAAAACGGTAGACTAGTTGGCGTTTTCGCCACAGAGGTCAATTATTTTCAGACATAAAACGCCAGGAAGTCTATAAATCTTCAGACTTTTTTTAGATAGATAGATTATTTTTGATAGATATTGCAACTCCTATGCGAAACTTAAATTTTCATGCTCAAATTTCAGAGTTTCGGTCAATATGGTTATGTATACTGCAAAGTTATAATTTTTTGTAATTTTTTAATATCATAACTGTGAAATTTGCATTTCTATGCGAAAGTTCGGTTTTTATATTCATGTTTGAAAGTTTTAAGAGGGAAGTTAGTCATTTTATTATATTTATACTCGAATTTATATTTTTCAGACAAAATGGTTTTGTATACTGCAAATTTCTTTGCGAACTATCAGTTTTCAAACGCACAATTCAGAGTATCGGTAGAAGAGGTTCCTATTTGTTGTGGGCATCGGAAAATTTCTAAGAACCACCGTTACAGCAAAACAGACTTAAATACTACCCTCGGGCTAGTTAGCTATTTTTAAAGTAAATCGGTAGACTAGTTGGCGTTTTCGCCACAGAGGTCAATTATTTTCAGACATAAAACGCCAGGAAGTCTATAAATCTTCAGACTTTTTTCAGATAGATGGATTATTTTTGATAGATATTGCAACTCCTATGCGAAACTTAAATTTTCATGCTCAAATTTCAGAGTTTCGGTCAATATGGTTATGTATACTGCAAAGTTATAATTTTTTGTAATTTTTTAATATCATAACTGTGAAATTTGAATTTCTATGCCAAAATTCGGTTTTTCTATTCATGTTTGAAAGTTTTAAGAGGGAAGTTAGTCATTTTTATAATATTTATACTCGAATTTATATTTTTCAGACAAAATGGTTTTGTATACTGCAAATTTCTTTGCGAACTATCAGTTTTCAAACGCACAATTCAGAGTATCGGTAGAAGAGGTTCCTATTTGTTGTGGGCATCGGAAAATTTCTAAGAACCACCGTTACAGCAAAACAGACTTAAATACTACCCTCGGGCTAGTTAGCTATTTTTAAAGTAAAACGGTAGACTAGTTGGCGTTTTCGCCACAGAGGTCAATTATTTTCAGACATAAAACGCCAGGAAGTCTATAAATCTTCAGACTTTTTTTAGATAGATAGATTATTTTTGATAGATATTGCAACTCCTATGCGAAACTTAAATTTTCATGCTCAAATTTCAGAGTTTCGGTCAATATGGTTATGTATACTGCAAAGTTATAATTTTTTGTAATTTTTTAATATCATAACTGTGAAATTTGCATTTCTATGCGAAAGTTCGGTTTTTATATTCATGTTTGAAAGTTTTAAGAGGGAAGTTAGTCATTTTTTTATATTTATACTCGAATTTATATTTTTCAGACAAAATGGTTTTGTATACTGCAAATTTCTTTGCGAACTATCAGTTTTCAAACCCACAATTCAGAGTATCGGTAGAAGAGGTTCCTATTTGTTGTGGGCATCGGAAAATTTCTAAGAACCACCGTTACAGCAAAACAGACTTAAATACTACCCTCGGGCTAGTTAGCTATTTTTAAAGTAAATCGGTAGACTAGTTGGCGTTTTCGCCACAGAGGTCAATTATTTTCAGACATAAAACGCCAGGAAGTCTATAAATCTTCAGACTTTTTTTAGATAGATAGTTTATTTTTGATAGATATTGCAACTCCTATGCGAAACTTAAATTTTCATGCTCAAATTTCAGAGTTTCGGTCAATATGGTTATGTATACTGCAAAGTTATAATTTTTTGTAATTTTTTAATATCATAACTGTGAAATTTGCATTTCTATGCGAAAGTTCGGTTTTTATATTCATGTTTGAAAGTTTTAAGAGGGAAGTTAGTCATTTTTTTATATTTATACTCGAATTTATATTTTTCAGACAAAATGGTTTTGTATACTGCAAATTTCTTTGCGAACTATCAGTTTTCAAACCCACAATTCAGAGTATCGGTAGAAGAGGTTCCTATTTGTTGTGGGCATCGGAAAATTTCTAAGAACCACCGTTACAGCAAAACAGACTTAAATACTACCCTCGGGCTAGTTAGCTATTTTTAAAGTAAAACGGTAGACTAGTTGGCGTTTTCGCCACAGAGGTCAATTATTTTCAGACATAAAACGCCAGGAAGTCTATAAATCTTCAGACTTTTTTTAGATAGATAGATTATTTTTGATAGATATTGCAACTCCTATGCGAATCTTAAATTTTCATGCTCAAATTTCAGAGTTTCGGTCAATATGGTTATGTATACTGCAAAGTTATAATTTTTTGTAATTTTTTAATATCATAACTGTGAAATTTGCATTTCTATGCGAAAGTTCGGTTTTTATATTCATGTTTGAAAGTTTTAAGAGGGAAGTTAGTCATTTTTTTATATTTATACTCGAATTTATATTTTTCAGACAAAATGGTTTTGTATACTGCAAATTTCTTTGCGAACTATCAGTTTTCAAACCCACAATTCAGAGTATCGGTAGAAGAGGTTCCTATTTGTTGTGGGCATCGGAAAATTTCTAAGAACCACCGTTACAGCAAAACAGACTTAAATACTACCCTCGGGCTAGTTAGCTATTTTTAAAGTAAATCGGTAGACTAGTTGGCGTTTTCGCCACAGAGGTCAATTATTTTCAGACATAAAACGCCAGGAAGTCTATAAATCTTCAGACTTTTTTTAGATAGATAGATTATTTTTGATAGATATTGCAACTCCTATGCGAAACTTAAATTTTCATGCTCAAATTTCAGAGTTTCGGTCAATATGGTTATGTATACTGCAAAGTTATAATTTTTTGTAATTTTTTAATATCATAACTGTGAAATTTGCATTTCTATGCGAAAGTTCGGTTTTTATATTCATGTTTGAAAGTTTTAAGAGGGAAGTTAGTCATTTTTTTATATTTATACTCGAATTTATATTTTTCAGACAAAATGGTTTTGTATACTGCAAATTTCTTTGCGAACTATCAGTTTTCAAACGCACAATTCAGAGTATCGGTAGAAGAGGTTCCTATTTGTTGTGGGCATCGGAAAATTTCTAAGAACCACCGTTACAGCAAAACAGACTTAAATACTACCCTCGGGCTAGTTAGCTATTTTTAAAGTAAAACGGTAGACTAGTTGGCGTTTTCGCCACAGAGGTCAATTATTTTCAGACATAAAACGCCAGGAAGTCTATAAATCTTCAGACTTTTTTTTAGATAGATAGATTATTTTTGATAGATATTGCAACTCCTATGCGAAACTTAAATTTTCATGCTCAAATTTCAGAGTTTCGGTCAATATGGTTATGTATACTGCAAAGTTATAATTTTTTGTAATTTTTTAATATCATAACTGTGAAATTTGCATTTCTATGCGAGAAAGTTCGGTTTTTATATTCATGTTTGAAAGTTTTAAGAGGGAAGTTAGTCATTTTTTTATATTTATACTCGAATTTATATTTTTCAGACAAAATGGTTTTGTATACTGCAAATTTCTTTGCGAACTATCAGTTTTCAAACCCACAATTCAGAGTATCGGTAGAAGAGGTTCCTATTTGTTGTGGGCATCGGAAAATTTCTAAGAACCACCGTTACAGCAAAACAGACTTAAATACTACCCTCGGGCTAGTTAGCTATTTTTAAAGTAAATCGGTAGACTAGTTGGCGTTTTCGCCACAGAGGTCAATTATTTTCAGACATAAAACGCCAGGAAGTCTATAAATCTTCAGACTTTTTTTAGATAGATAGATTATTTTTGATAGATATTGCAACTCCTATGCGAAACTTAAATTTTCATGCTCAAATTTCAGAGTTTCGGTCAATATGGTTATGTATACTGCAAAGTTATAATTTTTTGTAATTTTTTAATATCATAACTGTGAAATTTGCATTTCTATGCGAAAGTTCGGTTTTTATATTCATGTTTGAAAGTTTTAAGAGGGAAGTTAGTCATTTTTTTATATTTATACTCGAATTTATATTTTTCAGACAAAATGGTTTTGTATACTGCAAATTTCTTTGCGAACTATCAGTTTTCAAACCCACAATTCAGAGTATCGGTAGAAGAGGTTCCTATTTGTTGTGGGCATCGGAAAATTTCTAAGAACCACCGTTACAGCAAAACAGACTTAAATACTACCCTCGGGCTAGTTAGCTATTTTTAAAGTAAATCGGTAGACTAGTTGGCGTTTTCGCCACAGAGGTCAATTATTTTCAGACATAAAACGCCAGGAAGTCTATAAATCTTCAGACTTTTTTTAGATAGATAGATTATTTTTGATAGATATTGCAACTCCTATGCGAAACTTAAATTTTCATGCTCAAATTTCAGAGTTTCGGTCAATATGGTTATGTATACTGCAAAGTTATAATTTTTTGTAATTTTTTAATATCATAACTGTGAAATTTGCATTTCTATGCGAAAGTTCGGTTTTTATATTCATGTTTGAAAGTTTTAAGAGGGAAGTTAGTCATTTTTTTATATTTATACTCGAATTTATATTTTTCAGACAAAATGGTTTTGTATACTGCAAATTTCTTTGCGAACTATCAGTTTTCAAACGCACAATTCAGAGTATCGGTAGAAGAGGTTCCTATTTGTTGTGGGCATCGGAAAATTTCTAAGAACCACCGTTACAGCAAAACAGACTTAAATACTACCCTCGGGCTAGTTAGCTATTTTTAAAGTAAAACGGTAGACTAGTTGGCGTTTTCGCCACAGAGGTCAATTATTTTCAGACATAAAACGCCAGGAAGTCTATAAATCTTCAGACTTTTTTTAGATAGATAGATTATTTTTGATAGATATTGCAACTCCTATGCGAAACTTAAATTTTCATGCTCAAATTTCAGAGTTTCGGTCAATATGGTTATGTATACTGCAAAGTTATAATTTTTTGTAATTTTTTAATATCATAACTGTGAAATTTGCATTTCTATGCAAAAGTTCGGTTTTTATATTCATGTTTGAAAGTTTTAAGAGGGAAGTTAGTCATTTTTTTATATTTATACTCGAATTTATATTTTTCAGACAAAATGGTTTTGTATACTGCAAATTTCTTTGCGAACTATCAGTTTTCAAACCCACAATTCAGAGTATCGGTAGAAGAGGTTCCTATTTGTTGTGGGCATCGGAAAATTTCTAAGAACCACCGTTACAGCAAAACAGACTTAAATACTACCCTCGGGCTAGTTAGCTATTTTTAAAGTAAATCGGTAGACTAGTTGGCGTTTTCGCCACAGAGGTCAATTATTTTCAGACATAAAACGCCAGGAAGTCTATAAATCTTCAGACTTTTTTTAGATAGATAGTTTATTTTTGATAGATATTGCAACTCCTATGCGAAACTTAAATTTTCATGCTCAAATTTCAGAGTTTCGGTCAATATGGTTATGTATACTGCAAAGTTATAATTTTTTGTAATTTTTTAATATCATAACTGTGAAATTTGCATTTCTATGCGAAAGTTCGGTTTTTATATTCATGTTTGAAAGTTTTAAGAGGGAAGTTAGTCATTTTTTTATATTTATACTCGAATTTATATTTTTCAGACAAAATGGTTTTGTATACTGCAAATTTCTTTGCGAACTATCAGTTTTCAAACCCACAATTCAGAGTATCGGTAGAAGAGGTTCCTATTTGTTGTGGGCATCGGAAAATTTCTAAGAACCACCGTTACAGCAAAACAGACTTAAATACTACCCTCGGGCTAGTTAGCTATTTTTAAAGTAAAACGGTAGACTAGTTGGCGTTTTCGCCACAGAGGTCAATTATTTTCAGACATAAAACGCCAGGAAGTCTATAAATCTTCAGACTTTTTTTAGATAGATAGATTATTTTTGATAGATATTGCAACTCCTATGCGAATCTTAAATTTTCATGCTCAAATTTCAGAGTTTCGGTCAATATGGTTATGTATACTGCAAAGTTATAATTTTTTGTAATTTTTTAATATCATAACTGTGAAATTTGCATTTCTATGCGAAAGTTCGGTTTTTATATTCATGTTTGAAAGTTTTAAGAGGGAAGTTAGTCATTTTTTTATATTTATACTCGAATTTATATTTTTCAGACAAAATGGTTTTGTATACTGCAAATTTCTTTGCGAACTATCAGTTTTCAAACGCACAATTCAGAGTATCGGTAGAAGAGGTTCCTATTTGTTGTGGGCATTGGAAAATTTCTAAGAACCACCGTTACAGCAAAACAGACTTAAATACTACCCTCGGGCTAGTTAGCTATTTTTAAAGTAAAACGGTAGACTAGTTGGCGTTTTCGCCACAGAGGTCAATTATTTTCAGACATAAAACGCCAGGAAGTCTATAAATCTTCAGACTTTTTTTAGATAGATAGATTATTTTTGATAGATATTGCAACTCCTATGCGAAACTTAAATTTTCATGCTCAAATTTCAGAGTTTCGGTCAATATGGTTATGTATACTGCAAAGTTATAATTTTTTGTAATTTTTTAATATCATAACTGTGAAATTTGCATTTCTATGCGAAAGTTCGGTTTTTATATTCATGTTTGAAAGTTTTAAGAGGGAAGTTAGTCATTTTTTTATATTTATACTCGAATTTATATTTTTCAGACAAAATGGTTTTGTATACTGCAAATTTCTTTGCGAACTATCAGTTTTCAAACGCACAATTCAGAGTATCGGTAGAAGAGGTTCCTATTTGTTGTGGGCATCGGAAAATTTCTAAGAACCACCGTTACAGCAAAACAGACTTAAATACTACCCTCGGGCTAGTTAGCTATTTTTAAAGTAAAACGGTAGACTAGTTGGCGTTTTCGCCACAGAGGTCAATTATTTTCAGACATAAAACGCCAGGAAGTCTATAAATCTTCAGACTTTTTTTAGATAGATAGATTATTTTTGATAGATATTGCAACTCCTATGCGAAACTTAAATTTTCATGCTCAAATTTCAGAGTTTCGGTCAATATGGTTATGTATACTGCAAAGTTATAATTTTTTGTAATTTTTTAATATCATAACTGTGAAATTTGCATTTCTATGCGAAAGTTCGGTTTTTATATTCATGTTTGAAAGTTTTAAGAGGGAAGTTAGTCATTTTTTTATATTTATACTCGAATTTATATTTTTCAGACAAAATGGTTTTGTATACTGCAAATTTCTTTGCGAACTATCAGTTTTCAAACGCACAATTCAGAGTATCGGTAGAAGAGGTTCCTATTTGTTGTGGGCATCGGAAAATTTCTAAGAACCACCGTTACAGCAAAACAGACTTAAATACTACCCTCGGGCTAGTTAGCTATTTTTAAAGTAAAACGGTAGACTAGTTGGCGTTTTCGCCACAGAGGTCAATTATTTTCAGACATAAAACGCCAGGAAGTCTATAAATCTTCAGACTTTTTTTAGATAGATAGATTATTTTTGATAGATATTGCAACTCCTATGCGAAACTTAAATTTTCATGCTCAAATTTCAGAGTTTCGGTCAATATGGTTATGTATACTGCAAAGTTATAATTTTTTGTAATTTTTTAATATCATAACTGTGAAATTTGCATTTCTATGCGAAAGTTCGGTTTTTATATTCATGTTTGAAAGTTTTAAGAGGGAAGTTAGTCATTTTTTTATATTTATACTCGAATTTATATTTTTCAGACAAAATGGTTTTGTATACTGCAAATTTCTTTGCGAACTATCAGTTTTCAAACGCACAATTCAGAGTATCGGTAGAAGAGGTTCCTATTTGTTGTGGGCATCGGAAAATTTCTAAGAATCACCGTTACAGCAAAACAGACTTAAATACTACCCTCGGGCTAGTTAGCTATTTTTAAAGTAAAACGGTAGACTAGTTGGCGTTTTCGCCACAGAGGTCAATTATTTTCAGACATAAAACGCCAGGAAGTCTATAAATCTTCAGACTTTTTTTAGATAGATAGATTATTTTTGATAGATATTGCAACTCCTATGCGAAACTTAAATTTTCATGCTCAAATTTCAGAGTTTCGGTCAATATGGTTATGTATACTGCAAAGTTATAATTTTTTGTAATTTTTTAATATCATAACTGTGAAATTTGCATTTCTATGCGAAAGTTCGGTTTTTATATTCATGTTTGAAAGTTTTAAGAGGGAAGTTAGTCATTTTTTTATATTTATACTCGAATTTATATTTTTCAGACAAAATGGTTTTGTATACTGCAAATTTCTTTGCGAACTATCAGTTTTCAAACGCACAATTCAGAGTATCGGTAGAAGAGGTTCCTATTTGTTGTGGGCATTGGAAAATTTCTAAGAACCACCGTTACAGCAAAACAGACTTAAATACTACCCTCGGGCTAGTTAGCTATTTTTAAAGTAAAACGGTAGACTAGTTGGCGTTTTCGCCACAGAGGTCAATTATTTTCAGACATAAAACGCCAGGAAGTCTATAAATCTTCAGACTTTTTTTAGATAGATAGATTATTTTTGATAGATATTGCAACTCCTATGCGAAACTTAAATTTTCATGCTCAAATTTCAGAGTTTCGGTCAATATGGTTATGTATACTGCAAAGTTATAATTTTTTGTAATTTTTTAATATCATAACTGTGAAATTTGCATTTCTATGCGAAAGTTCGGTTTTTATATTCATGTTTGAAAGTTTTAAGAGGGAAGTTAGTCATTTTTTTATATTTATACTCGAATTTATATTTTTCAGACAAAATGGTTTTGTATACTGCAAATTTCTTTGCGAACTATCAGTTTTCAAACGCACAATTCAGAGTATCGGTAGAAGAGGTTCCTATTTGTTGTGGGCATCGGAAAATTTCTAAGAACCGCCGTTACAGCAAAACAGACTTAAATACTACCCTCGGGCTAGTTAGCTATTTTTAAAGTAAAACGGTAGACTAGTTGGCGTTTTCGCCACAGAGGTCAATTATTTTCAGACATAAAACGCCAGGAAGTCTATAAATCTTCAGACTTTTTTTAGATAGATAGATTATTTTTGATAGATATTGCAACTCCTATGCGAAACTTAAATTTTCATGCTCAAATTTCAGAGTTTCGGTCAATATGGTTATGTATACTGCAAAGTTATAATTTTTTGTAATTTTTTAATATCATAACTGTGAAATTTGCATTTCTATGCGAAAGTTCGGTTTTTATATTCATGTTTGAAAGTTTTAAGAGGGAAGTTAGTCATTTTTTTATATTTATACTCGAATTTATATTTTTCAGACAAAATGGTTTTGTATACTGCAAATTTCTTTGCGAACTATCAGTTTTCAAACGCACAATTCAGAGTATCGGTAGAAGAGGTTCCTATTTGTTGTGGGCATCGGAAAATTTCTAAGAACCACCGTTACAGCAAAACAGACTTAAATACTACCCTCGGGCTAGTTAGCTATTTTTAAAGTAAAACGGTAGACTAGTTGGCGTTTTCGCCACAGAGGTCAATTATTTTCAGACATAAAACGCCAGGAAGTCTATAAATCTTCAGACTTTTTTTAGATAGATAGATTATTTTTGATAGATATTGCAACTCCTATGCGAAACTTAAATTTTCATGCTCAAATTTCAGAGTTTCGGTCAATATGGTTATGTATACTGCAAAGTTATAATTTTTTGTAATTTTTTAATATCATAACTGTGAAATTTGCATTTCTATGCGAAAGTTCGGTTTTTATATTCATGTTTGAAAGTTTTAAGAGGGAAGTTAGTCATTTTTTTATATTTATACTCGAATTTATATTTTTCAGACAAAATGGTTTTGTATACTGCAAATTTCTTTGCGAACTATCAGTTTTCAAACGCACAATTCAGAGTATCGGTAGAAGAGGTTCCTATTTGTTGTGGGCATCGGAAAATTTCTAAGAACCACCGTTACAGCAAAACAGACTTAAATACTACCCTCGGGCTAGTTAGCTATTTTTAAAGTAAAACGGTAGACTAGTTGGCGTTTTCGCCACAGAGGTCAATTATTTTCAGACATAAAACGCCAGGAAGTCTATAAATCTTCAGACTTTTTTTAGATAGATAGATTATTTTTGATAGATATTGCAACTCCTATGCGAAACTTAAATTTTCATGCTCAAATTTCAGAGTTTCGGTCAATATGGTTATGTATACTGCAAAGTTATAATTTTTTGTAATTTTTTAATATCATAACTGTGAAATTTGCATTTCTATGCGAAAGTTCGGTTTTTATATTCATGTTTGAAAGTTTTAAGAGGGAAGTTAGTCATTTTTTTATATTTATACTCGAATTTATATTTTTCAGACAAAATGGTTTTGTATACTGCAAATTTCTTTGCGAACTATCAGTTTTCAAACCCACAATTCAGAGTATCGGTAGAAGAGGTTCCTATTTGTTGTGGGCATCGGAAAATTTCTAAGAACCACCGTTACAGCAAAACAGACTTAAATACTACCCTCGGGCTAGTTAGCTATTTTTAAAGTAAATCGGTAGACTAGTTGGCGTTTTCGCCACAGAGGTCAATTATTTTCAGACATAAAACGCCAGGAAGTCTATAAATCTTCAGACTTTTTTTAGATAGATAGATTATTTTTGATAGATATTGCAACTCCTATGCGAAACTTAAATTTTCATGCTCAAATTTCAGAGTTTCGGTCAATATGGTTATGTATACTGCAAAGTTATAATTTTTTGTAATTTTTTAATATCAAACTGTGAAATTTGCATTTCTATGCGAAAGTTCGGTTTTTATATTCATGTTTGAAAGTTTTAAGAGGGAAGTTAGTCATTTTTTTATATTTTACTCGAATTTATATTTTTCAGACAAAATGGTTTTGTATACTGCAAATTTCTTTGCGAACTATCAGTTTTCAAACGCACAATTCAGAGTATCGGTAGAAGAGGTTCCTATTTGTTGTGGGCATCGGAAAATTTCTAAGAACCACCGTTACAGCAAAACAGACTTAAATACTACCCTCGGGCTAGTTAGCTATTTTTAAAGTAAAACGGTAGACTAGTTGGCGTTTTCGCCACAGAGGTCAATTATTTTCAGACATAAAACGCCAGGAAGTCTATAAATCTTCAGACTTTTTTTTAGATAGATAGATTATTTTTGATAGATATTGCAACTCCTATGCGAAACTTAAATTTTCATGCTCAAATTTCAGAGTTTCGGTCAATATGGTTATGTATACTGCAAAGTTATAATTTTTTGTAATTTTTTAATATCATAACTGTGAAATTTGCATTTCTATGCGAGAAAGTTCGGTTTTTATATTCATGTTTGAAAGTTTTAAGAGGGAAGTTAGTCATTTTTTTATATTTATACTCGAATTTATATTTTTCAGACAAAATGGTTTTGTATACTGCAAATTTCTTTGCGAACTATCAGTTTTCAAACCCACAATTCAGAGTATCGGTAGAAGAGGTTCCTATTTGTTGTGGGCATCGGAAAATTTCTAAGAACCACCGTTACAGCAAAACAGACTTAAATACTACCCTCGGGCTAGTTAGCTATTTTTAAAGTAAATCGGTAGACTAGTTGGCGTTTTCGCCACAGAGGTCAATTATTTTCAGACATAAAACGCCAGGAAGTCTATAAATCTTCAGACTTTTTTTAGATAGATAGATTATTTTTGATAGATATTGCAACTCCTATGCGAAACTTAAATTTTCATGCTCAAATTTCAGAGTTTCGGTCAA
Organism: Ctenicera cuprea; assembly: GCA_958336395.1. Taxonomy (NCBI): domain Eukaryota; kingdom Metazoa; phylum Arthropoda; class Insecta; order Coleoptera; family Elateridae; genus Ctenicera; species Ctenicera cuprea. The sequence continues at coordinate 8,961,308 of OY284494.1, read as the reverse complement.
TATGGTTATGTATACTGCAAAGTTATAATTTTTTGTAATTTTTTAATATCAAACTGTGAAATTTGCATTTCTATGCGAAAGTTCGGTTTTTATATTCATGTTTGAAAGTTTTAAGAGGGAAGTTAGTCATTTTTTTATATTTTACTCGAATTTATATTTTTCAGACAAAATGGTTTTGTATACTGCAAATTTCTTTGCGAACTATCAGTTTTCAAACGCACAATTCAGAGTATCGGTAGAAGAGGTTCCTATTTGTTGTGGGCATCGGAAAATTTCTAAGAACCACCGTTACAGCAAAACAGACTTAAATACTACCCTCGGGCTAGTTAGCTATTTTTAAAGTAAAACGGTAGACTAGTTGGCGTTTTCGCCACAGAGGTCAATTATTTTCAGACATAAAACGCCAGGAAGTCTATAAATCTTCAGACTTTTTTTAGATAGATAGATTATTTTTGATAGATATTGCAACTCCTATGCGAAACTTAAATTTTCATGCTCAAATTTCAGAGTTTCGGTCAATATGGTTATGTATACTGCAAAGTTATAATTTTTTGTAATTTTTTAATATCATAACTGTGAAATTTGCATTTCTATGGGAAAGTTCGGTTTTTATATTCATGTTTGAAAGTTTTAAGAGGGAAGTTAGTCATTTTTTTATATTTATACTCGAATTTATATTTTTCAGACAAAATGGTTTTGTATACTGCAAATTTCTTTGCGAACTATCAGTTTTCAAACGCACAATTCAGAGTATCGGTAGAAGAGGTTCCTATTTGTTGTGGGCATCGGAAAATTTCTAAGAACCACCGTTACAGCAAAACAGACTTAAATACTACCCTCGGGCTAGTTAGCTATTTTTAAAGTAAATCGGTAGACTAGTTGGCGTTTTCGCCACAGAGGTCAATTATTTTCAGACATAAAACGCCAGGAAGTCTATAAATCTTCAGACTTTTTTCAGATAGATGGATTATTTTTGATAGATATTGCAACTCCTATGCGAAACTTAAATTTTCATGCTCAAATTTCAGAGTTTCGGTCAATATGGTTATGTATACTGCAAAGTTATAATTTTTTGTAATTTTTTAATATCATAACTGTGAAATTTGAATTTCTATGCCAAAGTTCGGTTTTTCTATTCATGTTTGAAAGTTTTAAGAGGGAAGTTAGTCATTTTTATAATATTTATACTCGAATTTATATTTTTCAGACAAAATGGTTTTGTATACTGCAAATTTCTTTGCGAACTATCAGTTTTCAAACGCACAATTCAGAGTATCGGTAGAAGAGGTTCCTATTTGTTGTGGGCATCGGAAAATTTCTAAGAACCACCGTTACAGCAAAACAGACTTAAATACTACCCTCGGGCTAGTTAGCTATTTTTAAAGTAAAACGGTAGACTAGTTGGCGTTTTCGCCACAGAGGTCAATTATTTTCAGCACATAAAACGCCAGGAAGTCTATAAATCTTCAGACTTTTTTTAGATAGATAGATTATTTTTGATAGATATTGCAACTCCTATGCGAAACTTAAATTTTCATGCTCAAATTTCAGAGTTTCGGTCAATATGGTTATGTATACTGCAAAGTTATAATTTTTTGTAATTTTTTAATATCATAACTGTGAAATTTGCATTTCTATGCGAAAGTTCGGTTTTTATATTCATGTTTGAAAGTTTTAAGAGGGAAGTTAGTCATTTTTTTATATTTATACTCGAATTTATATTTTTCAGACAAAATGGTTTTGTATACTGCAAATTTCTTTGCGAACTATCAGTTTTTAAACGCACAATTCAGAGTATCGGTAGAAGAGGTTCCTATTTGTTGTGGGAATCGGAAAATTTCTAAGAACCACCGTTACAGCAAAACAGACTTAAATACTACCCTCGGGCTAGTTAGCTATTTTTAAAGTAAAACGGTAGACTAGTTGGCGTTTTCGCCACAGAGGTCAATTATTTTCAGACATAAAACGCCAGGAAGTCTATAAATCTTCAGACTTTTTTTAGATAGATAGATTATTTTTGATAGATATTGCAACTCCTATGCGAAACTTAAATTTTCATGCTCAAATTTCAGAGTTTCGGTCAATATGGTTATGTATACTGCAAAGTTATAATTTTTTGTAATTTTTTAATATCATAACTGTGAAATTTGCATTTCTATGCGAAAGTTCGGTTTTTATATTCATGTTTGAAAGTTTTAAGAGGGAAGTTAGTCATTTTTTTATATTTATACTCGAATTTATATTTTTCAGACAAAATGGTTTTGTATACTGCAAATTTCTTTGCGAACTATCAGTTTTCAAACGCACAATTCAGAGTATCGGTAGAAGAGGTTCCTATTTGTTGTGGGCATCGGAAAATTTCTAAGAACCACCGTTACAGCAAAACAGACTTAAATACTACCCTCGGGCTAGTTAGCTATTTTTAAAGTAAAACGGTAGACTAGTTGGCGTTTTCGCCACAGAGGTCAATTATTTTCAGACATAAAACGCCAGGAAGTCTATAAATCTTCAGACTTTTTTTAGATAGATAGATTATTTTTGATAGATATTGCAACTCCTATGCGAAACTTAAATTTTCATGCTCAAATTTCAGAGTTTCGGTCAATATGGTTATGTATACTGCAAAGTTATAATTTTTTGTAATTTTTTAATATCATAACTGTGAAATTTGCATTTCTATGCGAAAGTTCGGTTTTTATATTCATGTTTGAAAGTTTTAAGAGGGAAGTTAGTCATTTTTTTATATTTATACTCGAATTTATATTTTTCAGACAAAATGGTTTTGTATACTGCAAATTTCTTTGCGAACTATCAGTTTTCAAACCCACAATTCAGAGTATCGGTAGAAGAGGTTCCTATTTGTTGTGGGCATCGGAAAATTTCTAAGAACCACCGTTACAGCAAAACAGACTTAAATACTACCCTCGGGCTAGTTAGCTATTTTTAAAGTAAATCGGTAGACTAGTTGGCGTTTTCGCCACAGAGGTCAATTATTTTCAGACATAAAACGCCAGGAAGTCTATAAATCTTCAGACTTTTTTTAGATAGATAGTTTATTTTTGATAGATATTGCAACTCCTATGCGAAACTTAAATTTTCATGCTCAAATTTCAGAGTTTCGGTCAATATGGTTATGTATACTGCAAAGTTATAATTTTTTGTAATTTTTTAATATCATAACTGTGAAATTTGAATTTCTATGCCAAAGTTCGGTTTTTCTATTCATGTTTGAAAGTTTTAAGAGGGAAGTTAGTCATTTTTATAATATTTATACTCGAATTTATATTTTTCAGACAAAATGGTTTTGTATACTGCAAATTTCTTTGCGAACTATCAGTTTTCAAACGCACAATTCAGAGTATCGGTAGAAGAGGTTCCTATTTGTTGTGGGCATCGGAAAATTTCTAAGAACCACCGTTACAGCAAAACAGACTTAAATACTACCCTCGGGCTAGTTAGCTATTTTTAAAGTAAAACGGTAGACTAGTTGGCGTTTTCGCCACAGAGGTCAATTATTTTCAGACATAAAACGCCAGGAAGTCTATAAATCTTCAGACTTTTTTTAGATAGATAGATTATTTTTGATAGATATTGCAACTCCTATGCGAAACTTAAATTTTCATGCTCAAATTTCAGAGTTTCGGTCAATATGGTTATGTATACTGCAAAGTTATAATTTTTTGTAATTTTTTAATATCATAACTGTGAAATTTGCATTTCTATGCGAAAGTTCGGTTTTTATATTCATGTTTGAAAGTTTTAAGAGGGAAGTTAGTCATTTTTTTATATTTATACTCGAATTTATATTTTTCAGACAAAATGGTTTTGTATACTGCAAATTTCTTTGCGAACTATCAGTTTTCAAACCCACAATTCAGAGTATCGGTAGAAGAGGTTCCTATTTGTTGTGGGCATCGGAAAATTTCTAAGAACCACCGTTACAGCAAAACAGACTTAAATACTACCCTCGGGCTAGTTAGCTATTTTTAAAGTAAAACGGTAGACTAGTTGGCGTTTTCGCCACAGAGGTCAATTATTTTCAGACATAAAACGCCAGGAAGTCTATAAATCTTCAGACTTTTTTTAGATAGATAGATTATTTTTGATAGATATTGCAACTCCTATGCGAAACTTAAATTTTCATGCTCAAATTTCAGAGTTTCGGTCAATATGGTTATGTATACTGCAAAGTTATAATTTTTTGTAATTTTTTAATATCATAACTGTGAAATTTGCATTTCTATGGGAAAGTTCGGTTTTTATATTCATGTTTGAAAGTTTTAAGAGGGAAGTTAGTCATTTTTTTATATTTATACTCGAATTTATATTTTTCAGACAAAATGGTTTTGTATACTGCAAATTTCTTTGCGAACTATCAGTTTTCAAACGCACAATTCAGAGTATCGGTAGAAGAGGTTCCTATTTGTTGTGGGCATCGGAAAATTTCTAAGAACCACCGTTACAGCAAAACAGACTTAAATACTACCCTCGGGCTAGTTAGCTATTTTTAAAGTAAATCGGTAGACTAGTTGGCGTTTTCGCCACAGAGGTCAATTATTTTCAGACATAAAACGCCAGGAAGTCTATAAATCTTCAGACTTTTTTCAGATAGATGGATTATTTTTGATAGATATTGCAACTCCTATGCGAAACTTAAATTTTCATGCTCAAATTTCAGAGTTTCGGTCAATATGGTTATGTATACTGCAAAGTTATAATTTTTTGTAATTTTTTAATATCATAACTGTGAAATTTGCATTTCTATGCGAAAGTTCGGTTTTTATATTCATGTTTGAAAGTTTTAAGAGGGAAGTTAGTCATTTTTTTATATTTATACTCGAATTTATATTTTTCAGACAAAATGGTTTTGTATACTGCAAATTTCTTTGCGAACTATCAGTTTTTAAACGCACAATTCAGAGTATCGGTAGAAGAGGTTCCTATTTGTTGTGGGAATCGGAAAATTTCTAAGAACCACCGTTACAGCAAAACAGACTTAAATACTACCCTCGGGCTAGTTAGCTATTTTTAAAGTAAAACGGTAGACTAGTTGGCGTTTTCGCCACAGAGGTCAATTATTTTCAGACATAAAACGCCAGGAAGTCTATAAATCTTCAGACTTTTTTTAGATAGATAGATTATTTTTGATAGATATTGCAACTCCTATGCGAAACTTAAATTTTCATGCTCAAATTTCAGAGTTTCGGTCAATATGGTTATGTATACTGCAAAGTTATAATTTTTTGTAATTTTTTAATATCATAACTGTGAAATTTGCATTTCTATGCGAAAGTTCGGTTTTTATATTCATGTTTGAAAGTTTTAAGAGGGAAGTTAGTCATTTTTTTATATTTATACTCGAATTTATATTTTTCAGACAAAATGGTTTTGTATACTGCAAATTTCTTTGCGAACTATCAGTTTTCAAACCCACAATTCAGAGTATCGGTAGAAGAGGTTCCTATTTGTTGTGGGCATCGGAAAATTTCTAAGAACCACCGTTACAGCAAAACAGACTTAAATACTACCCTCGGGCTAGTTAGCTATTTTTAAAGTAAATCGGTAGACTAGTTGGCGTTTTCGCCACAGAGGTCAATTATTTTCAGACATAAAACGCCAGGAAGTCTATAAATCTTCAGACTTTTTTTAGATAGATAGTTTATTTTTGATAGATATTGCAACTCCTATGCGAAACTTAAATTTTCATGCTCAAATTTCAGAGTTTCGGTCAATATGGTTATGTATACTGCAAAGTTATAATTTTTTGTAATTTTTTAATATCATAACTGTGAAATTTGAATTTCTATGCCAAAGTTCGGTTTTTCTATTCATGTTTGAAAGTTTTAAGAGGGAAGTTAGTCATTTTTATAATATTTATACTCGAATTTATATTTTTCAGACAAAATGGTTTTGTATACTGCAAATTTCTTTGCGAACTATCAGTTTTCAAACGCACAATTCAGAGTATCGGTAGAAGAGGTTCCTATTTGTTGTGGGCATCGGAAAATTTCTAAGAACCACCGTTACAGCAAAACAGACTTAAATACTACCCTCGGGCTAGTTAGCTATTTTTAAAGTAAAACGGTAGACTAGTTGGCGTTTTCGCCACAGAGGTCAATTATTTTCAGACATAAAACGCCAGGAAGTCTATAAATCTTCAGACTTTTTTTAGATAGATAGATTATTTTTGATAGATATTGCAACTCCTATGCGAAACTTAAATTTTCATGCTCAAATTTCAGAGTTTCGGTCAATATGGTTATGTATACTGCAAAGTTATAATTTTTTGTAATTTTTTAATATCATAACTGTGAAATTTGCATTTCTATGCGAAAGTTCGGTTTTTATATTCATGTTTGAAAGTTTTAAGAGGGAAGTTAGTCATTTTTTTATATTTATACTCGAATTTATATTTTTCAGACAAAATGGTTTTGTATACTGCAAATTTCTTTGCGAACTATCAGTTTTCAAACGCACAATTCAGAGTATCGGTAGAAGAGGTTCCTATTTGTTGTGGGCATCGGAAAATTTCTAAGAACCACCGTTACAGCAAAACAGACTTAAATACTACCCTCGGGCTAGTTAGCTATTTTTAAAGTAAAACGGTAGACTAGTTGGCGTTTTCGCCACAGAGGTCAATTATTTTCAGACATAAAACGCCAGGAAGTCTATAAATCTTCAGACTTTTTTTAGATAGATAGATTATTTTTGATAGATATTGCAACTCCTATGCGAAACTTAAATTTTCATGCTCAAATTTCAGAGTTTCGGTCAATATGGTTATGTATACTGCAAAGTTATAATTTTTTGTAATTTTTTAATATCATAACTGTGAAATTTGCATTTCTATGCGAAAGTTCGGTTTTTATATTCATGTTTGAAAGTTTTAAGAGGGAAGTTAGTCATTTTTTTATATTTATACTCGAATTTATATTTTTCAGACAAAATGGTTTTGTATACTGCAAATTTCTTTGCGAACTATCAGTTTTCAAACGCACAATTCAGAGTATCGGTAGAAGAGGTTCCTATTTGTTGTGGGCATCGGAAAATTTCTAAGAACCACCGTTACAGCAAAACAGACTTAAATACTACCCTCGGGCTAGTTAGCTATTTTTAAAGTAAAACGGTAGACTAGTTGGCGTTTTCGCCACAGAGGTCAATTATTTTCAGACATAAAACGCCAGGAAGTCTATAAATCTTCAGACTTTTTTTAGATAGATAGATTATTTTTGATAGATATTGCAACTCCTATGCGAAACTTAAATTTTCATGCTCAAATTTCAGAGTTTCGGTCAATATGGTTATGTATACTGCAAAGTTATAATTTTTTGTAATTTTTTAATATCATAACTGTGAAATTTGCATTTCTATGCGAAAGTTCGGTTTTTATATTCATGTTTGAAAGTTTTAAGAGGGAAGTTAGTCATTTTTTTATATTTATACTCGAATTTATATTTTTCAGACAAAATGGTTTTGTATACTGCAAATTTCTTTGCGAACTATCAGTTTTCAAACCCACAATTCAGAGTATCGGTAGAAGAGGTTCCTATTTGTTGTGGGCATCGGAAAATTTCTAAGAACCACCGTTACAGCAAAACAGACTTAAATACTACCCTCGGGCTAGTTAGCTATTTTTAAAGTAAATCGGTAGACTAGTTGGCGTTTTCGCCACAGAGGTCAATTATTTTCAGACATAAAACGCCAGGAAGTCTATAAATCTTCAGACTTTTTTTAGATAGATAGTTTATTTTTGATAGATATTGCAACTCCTATGCGAAACTTAAATTTTCATGCTCAAATTTCAGAGTTTCGGTCAATATGGTTATGTATACTGCAAAGTTATAATTTTTTGTAATTTTTTAATATCATAACTGTGAAATTTGAATTTCTATGCCAAAGTTCGGTTTTTCTATTCATGTTTGAAAGTTTTAAGAGGGAAGTTAGTCATTTTTATAATATTTATACTCGAATTTATATTTTTCAGACAAAATGGTTTTGTATACTGCAAATTTCTTTGCGAACTATCAGTTTTCAAACGCACAATTCAGAGTATCGGTAGAAGAGGTTCCTATTTGTTGTGGGCATCGGAAAATTTCTAAGAACCACCGTTACAGCAAAACAGACTTAAATACTACCCTCGGGCTAGTTAGCTATTTTTAAAGTAAAACGGTAGACTAGTTGGCGTTTTCGCCACAGAGGTCAATTATTTTCAGACATAAAACGCCAGGAAGTCTATAAATCTTCAGACTTTTTTTAGATAGATAGATTATTTTTGATAGATATTGCAACTCCTATGCGAAACTTAAATTTTCATGCTCAAATTTCAGAGTTTCGGTCAATATGGTTATGTATACTGCAAAGTTATAATTTTTTGTAATTTTTTAATATCATAACTGTGAAATTTGCATTTCTATGCGAAAGTTCGGTTTTTATATTCATGTTTGAAAGTTTTAAGAGGGAAGTTAGTCATTTTTTTATATTTATACTCGAATTTATATTTTTCAGACAAAATGGTTTTGTATACTGCAAATTTCTTTGCGAACTATCAGTTTTCAAACCCACAATTCAGAGTATCGGTAGAAGAGGTTCCTATTTGTTGTGGGCATCGGAAAATTTCTAAGAACCACCGTTACAGCAAAACAGACTTAAATACTACCCTCGGGCTAGTTAGCTATTTTTAAAGTAAATCGGTAGACTAGTTGGCGTTTTCGCCACAGAGGTCAATTATTTTCAGACATAAAACGCCAGGAAGTCTATAAATCTTCAGACTTTTTTTAGATAGATGGATTATTTTTGATAGATATTGCAACTCCTATGCGAAACTTAACTTTTCATGCTCAAATTTCAGAGTTTCGGTCAATATGGTTATGTATACTGCAAAGTTATAATTTTTTGTAATTTTTTAATATCATAACTGTGAAATTTGCATTTCTATGCGAAAGTTCGGTTTTTATATTCATGTTTGAAAGTTTTAAGAGGGAAGTTAGTCATTTTTTTATATTTATACTCGAATTTATATTTTTCAGACAAAATGGTTTTGTATACTGCAAATTTCTTTGCGAACTATCAGTTTTCAAACGCACAATTCAGAGTATCGGTAGAAGAGGTTCCTATTTGTTGTGGGCATCGGAAAATTTCTAAGAACCACCGTTACAGCAAAACAGACTTAAATACTACCCTCGGGCTAGTTAGCTATTTTTAAAGTAAATCGGTAGACTAGTTGGCGTTTTCGCCACAGAGGTCAATTATTTTCAGACATAAAACGCCAGGAAGTCTATAAATCTTCAGACTTTTTTCAGATAGATGGATTATTTTTGATAGATATTGCAACTCCTATGCGAAACTTAAATTTTCATGCTCAAATTTCAGAGTTTCGGTCAATATGGTTATGTATACTGCAAAGTTATAATTTTTTGTAATTTTTTAATATCATAACTGTGAAATTTGAATTTCTATGCCAAAGTTCGGTTTTTCTATTCATGTTTGAAAGTTTTAAGAGGGAAGTTAGTCATTTTTATAATATTTATACTCGAATTTATATTTTTCAGACAAAATGGTTTTGTATACTGCAAATTTATTTGCGAACTATCAGTTTTCAAACGCACAATTCAGAGTATCGGTAGAAGAGGTTCCTATTTGTTGTGGGCATCGGAAAATTTCTAAGAACCACCGTTACAGCAAAACAGACTTAAATACTACCCTCGGGCTAGTTAGCTATTTTTAAAGTGAAACGGTAGACTAGTTGGCGTTTTCGCCACAGAGGTCAATTATTTTCAGACATAAAACGCCAGGAAGTCTATAAATCTTCAGACTTTTTTTAGATAGATGGATTATTTTTGATAGATATTGCAACTCCTATGCGAAACTTAAATTTTCATGCTCAAATTTCAGAGTTTCGGTCAATATGGTTATGTATACTGCAAAGTTATAATTTTTTGTAATTTTTTAATATCATAACTGTGAAATTTGCATTTCTATGCGAAAGTTCGGTTTTTATATTCATGTTTGAAAGTTTTAAGAGGGAAGTTAGTCATTTTTTTATATTTATACTCGAATTTATATTTTTCAGACAAAATGGTTTTGTATACTGCAAATTTCTTTGCGAACTATCAGTTTTCAAACGCACAATTCAGAGTATCGGTAGAAGAGGTTCCTATTTGTTGTGGGCATCGGAAAATTTCTAAGAACCACCGTTACAGCAAAACAGACTTAAATACTACCCTCGGGCTAGTTAGCTATTTTTAAAGTAAATCGGTAGACTAGTTGGCGTTTTCGCCACAGAGGTCAATTATTTTCAGACATAAAACGCCAGGAAGTCTATAAATCTTCAGACTTTTTTCAGATAGATGGATTATTTTTGATAGATATTGCAACTCCTATGCGAAACTTAAATTTTCATGCTCAAATTTCAGAGTTTCGGTCAATATGGTTATGTATACTGCAAAGTTATAATTTTTTGTAATTTTTTAATATCATAACTGTGAAATTTGAATTTCTATGCCAAAGTTCGGTTTTTCTATTCATGTTTGAAAGTTTTAAGAGGAAAGTTAGTCATTTTTATAATATTTATACTCGAATTTATATTTTTCAGACAAAATGGTTTTGTATACTGCAAATTTATTTGCGAACTATCAGTTTTCAAACGCACAATTCAGAGTATCGGTAGAAGAGGTTCCTATTTGTTGTGGGCATCGGAAAATTTCTAAGAACCACCGTTACAGCAAAACAGACTTAAATACTACCCTCGGGCTAGTTAGCTATTTTTAAAGTAAAACGGTAGACTAGTTGGCGTTTTCGCCACAGAGGTCAATTATTTTCAGACATAAAACGCCAGGAAGTCTATAAATCTTCAGACTTTTTTTAGATAGATGGATTATTTTTGATAGATATTGCAACTCCTATGCGAAACTTAAATTTTCATGCTCAAATTTCAGAGTTTCGGTCAATATGGTTATGTATACTGCAAAGTTATAATATTTTGTAATTTTTTAATATCATAACTGTGAAATTTGCATTTCTATGCGAAAGTTCGGTTTTTATATTCATGTTTGAAAGTTTTAAGAGGGAAGTTAGTCATTTTTTTATATTTATACTCGAATTTATATTTTTCAGACAAAATGGTTTTGTATACTGCAAATTTCTTTGCGAACTATCAGTTTTCAAACCCACAATTCAGAGTATCGGTAGAAGAGGTTCCTATTTGTTGTGGGCATCGGAAAATTTCTAAGAACCACCGTTACAGCAAAACAGACTTAAATACTACCCTCGGGCTAGTTAGCTATTTTTAAAGTAAATCGGTAGACTAGTTGGCGTTTTCGCCACAGAGGTCAATTATTTTCAGACATAAAACGCCAGGAAGTCTATAAATCTTCAGACTTTTTTTAGATAGATAGTTTATTTTTGATAGATATTGCAACTCCTATGCGAAACTTAAATTTTCATGCTCAAATTTCAGAGTTTCGGTCAATATGGTTATGTATACTGCAAAGTTATAATTTTTTGTAATTTTTTAATATCATAACTGTGAAATTTGCATTTCTATGCGAAAGTTCGGTTTTTATATTCATGTTTGAAAGTTTTAAGAGGGAAGTTAGTCATTTTTTTATATTTATACTCGAATTTATATTTTTCAGACAAAATGGTTTTGTATACTGCAAATTTCTTTGCGAACTATCAGTTTTCAAACGCACAATTCAGAGTATCGGTAGAAGAGGTTCCTATTTGTTGTGGGCATCGGAAAATTTCTAAGAACCACCGTTACAGCAAAACAGACTTAAATACTACCCTCGGGCTAGTTAGCTATTTTTAAAGTAAAACGGTAGACTAGTTGGCGTTTTCGCCACAGAGGTCAATTATTTTCAGACATAAAACGCCAGGAAGTCTATAAATCTTCAGACTTTTTTTAGATAGATAGATTATTTTTGATAGATATTGCAACTCCTATGCGAAACTTAAATTTTCATGCTCAAATTTCAGAGTTTCGGTCAATATGGTTATGTATACTGCAAAGTTATAATTTTTTGTAATTTTTTAATATCATAACTGTGAAATTTGCATTTCTATGCCAAAGTTCGGTTTTTATATTCATGTTTGAAAGTTTTAAGAGGGAAGTTAGTCATTTTTTTATATTTATACTCGAATTTATATTTTTCAGACAAAATGGTTTTGTATACTGCAAATTTCTTTGCGAACTATCAGTTTTCAAACGCACAATTCAGAGTATCGGTAGAAGAGGTTCCTATTTGTTGTGGGCATCGGAAAATTTCTAAGAACCACCGTTACAGCAAAACAGACTTAAATACTACCCTCGGGCTAGTTAGCTATTTTTAAAGTAAATCGGTAGACTAGTTGGCGTTTTCGCCACAGAGGTCAATTATTTTCAGACATAAAACGCCAGGAAGTCTATAAATCTTCAGACTTTTTTTAGATAGATAGTTTATTTTTGATAGATATTGCAACTCCTATGCGAAACTTAAATTTTCATGCTCAAATTTCAGAGTTTCGGTCAATATGGTTATGTATACTGCAAAGTTATAATATTTTGTAATTTTTTAATATCATAACTGTGAAATTTGCATTTCTATGCGAAAGTTCGGTTTTTATATTCATGTTTGAAAGTTTTAAGAGGGAAGTTAGTCATTTTTTTATATTTATACTCGAATTTATATTTTTCAGACAAAATGGTTTTGTATACTGCAAATTTCTTTGCGAACTATCAGTTTTCAAACCCACAATTCAGAGTATCGGTAGAAGAGGTTCCTATTTGTTGTGGGCATCGGAAAATTTCTAAGAACCACCGTTACAGCAAAACAGACTTAAATACTACCCTCGGGCTAGTTAGCTATTTTTAAAGTAAATCGGTAGACTAGTTGGCGTTTTCGCCACAGAGGTCAATTATTTTCAGACATAAAACGCCAGGAAGTCTATAAATCTTCAGACTTTTTTTAGATAGATAGTTTATTTTTGATAGATATTGCAACTCCTATGCGAAACTTAAATTTTCATGCTCAAATTTCAGAGTTTCGGTCAATATGGTTATGTATACTGCAAAGTTATAATTTTTTGTAATTTTTTAATATCATAACTGTGAAATTTGCATTTCTATGCGAAAGTTCGGTTTTTATATTCATGTTTGAAAGTTTTAAGAGGGAAGTTAGTCATTTTTTTATATTTATACTCGAATTTATATTTTTCAGACAAAATGGTTTTGTATACTGCAAATTTCTTTGCGAACTATCAGTTTTCAAACGCACAATTCAGAGTATCGGTAGAAGAGGTTCCTATTTGTTGTGGGCATCGGAAAATTTCTAAGAACCACCGTTACAGCAAAACAGACTTAAATACTACCCTCGGGCTAGTTAGCTATTTTTAAAGTAAATCGGTAGACTAGTTGGCGTTTTCGCCACAGAGGTCAATTATTTTCAGACATAAAACGCCAGGAAGTCTATAAATCTTCAGACTTTTTTCAGATAGATGGATTATTTTTGATAGATATTGCAACTCCTATGCGAAACTTAAATTTTCATGCTCAAATTTCAGAGTTTCGGTCAATATGGTTATGTATACTGCAAAGTTATAATTTTTTGTAATTTTTTAATATCATAACTGTGAAATTTGCATTTCTATGCGAAAGTTCGGTTTTTATATTCATGTTTGAAAGTTTTAAGAGGGAAGTTAGTCATTTTTATAATATTTTGCTCGAATTTATATTTTTCAGACAAAATGGTTTTGTATACTGCAAATTTCTTTGCGAACTATCAGTTTTCAAACGCACAATTCAGAGTATCGGTAGAAGAGGTTCCTATTTGTTGTGGGCATCGGAAAATTTCTAAGAACCACCGTTACAGCAAAACAGACTTAAATACTACCCTCGGGCTAGTTAGCTATTTTTAAAGTAAATCGGTAGACTAGTTGGCGTTTTCGCCACAGAGGTCAATTATTTTCAGACATAAAACGCCAGGAAGTCTATAAATCTTCAGACTTTTTTTAGATAGATAGATTATTTTTGATAGATATTGCAACTCCTATGCGAAACTTAAATTTTCATGCTCAAATTTCAGAGTTTCGGTCAATATGGTTATGTATACTGCAAAGTTATAATTTTTTGTAATTTTTTAATATCATAACTGTGAAATTTGCATTTCTATGCGAAAGTTCGGTTTTTATATTCATGTTTGAAAGTTTTAAGAGGGAAGTTAGTCATTTTTTTATATTTATACTCGAATTTATATTTTTCAGACAAAATGGTTTTGTATACTGCAAATTTCTTTGCGAACTATCAGTTTTCAAACGCACAATTCAGAGTATCGGTAGAAGAGGTTCCTATTTGTTGTGGGCATCGGAAAATTTCTAAGAACCACCGTTACAGCAAAACAGACTTAAATACTACCCTCGGGCTAGTTAGCTATTTTTAAAGTAAAACGGTAGACTAGTTGGCGTTTTCGCCACAGAGGTCAATTATTTTCAGACATAAAACGCCAGGAAGTCTATAAATCTTCAGACTTTTTTTAGATAGATAGATTATTTTTGATAGATATTGCAACTCCTATGCGAAACTTAAATTTTCATGCTCAAATTTCAGAGTTTCGGTCAATATGGTTATGTATACTGCAAAGTTATAATTTTTTGTAATTTTTTAATATCATAACTGTGAAATTTGCATTTCTATGCGAAAGTTCGGTTTTTATATTCATGTTTGAAAGTTTTAAGAGGGAAGTTAGTCATTTTTTTATATTTATACTCGAATTTATATTTTTCAGACAAAATGGTTTTGTATACTGCAAATTTCTTTGCGAACTATCAGTTTTCAAACCCACAATTCAGAGTATCGGTAGAAGAGGTTCCTATTTGTTGTGGGCATTGGAAAATTTCTAAGAACCACCGTTACAGCAAAACAGACTTAAATACTACCCTCGGGCTAGTTAGCTATTTTTAAAGTAAAACGGTAGACTAGTTGGCGTTTTCGCCACAGAGGTCAATTATTTTCAGACATAAAACGCCAGGAAGTCTATAAATCTTCAGACTTTTTTTAGATAGATAGATTATTTTTGATAGATATTGCAACTCCTATGCGAAACTTAAATTTTCATGCTCAAATTTCAGAGTTTCGGTCAATATGGTTATGTATACTGCAAAGTTATAATTTTTTGTAATTTTTTAATATCATAACTGTGAAATTTGCATTTCTATGCGAAAGTTCGGTTTTTATATTCATGTTTGAAAGTTTTAAGAGGGAAGTTAGTCATTTTTCTATATTTATACTCGAATTTATATTTTTCAGACAAAATGGTTTTGTATACTGCAAATTTCTTTGCGAACTATCAGTTTTCAAACGCACAATTCAGAGTATCGGTAGAAGAGGTTCCTATTTGTTGTGGGCATCGGAAAATTTCTAAGAACCACCGTTACAGCAAAACAGACTTAAATACTACCCTCGGGCTAGTTAGCTATTTTTAAAGTAAATCGGTAGACTAGTTGGCGTTTTCGCCACAGAGGTCAATTATTTTCAGACATAAAACGCCAGGAAGTCTATAAATCTTCAGACTTTTTTCAGATAGATGGATTATTTTTGATAGATATTGCAACTCCTATGCGAAACTTAAATTTTCATGCTCAAATTTCAGAGTTTCGGTCAATATGGTTATGTATACTGCAAAGTTATAATTTTTTGTAATTTTTTAATATCATAACTGTGAAATTTGCATTTCTATGCGAAAGTTCGGTTTTTATATTCATGTTTGAAAGTTTTAAGAGGGAAGTTAGTCATTTTTATAATATTTTGCTCGAATTTATATTTTTCAGACAAAATGGTTTTGTATACTGCAAATTTCTTTGCGAACTATCAGTTTTCAAACGCACAATTCAGAGTATCGGTAGAAGAGGTTCCTATTTGTTGTGGGCATCGGAAAATTTCTAAGAACCACCGTTACAGCAAAACAGACTTAAATACTACCCTCGGGCTAGTTAGCTATTTTTAAAGTAAATCGGTAGACTAGTTGGCGTTTTCGCCACAGAGGTCAATTATTTTCAGACATAAAACGCCAGGAAGTCTATAAATCTTCAGACTTTTTTTAGATAGATAGATTATTTTTGATAGATATTGCAACTCCTATGCGAAACTTAAATTTTCATGCTCAAATTTCAGAGTGTCGGTCAATATGGTTATGTATACTGCAAAGTTATAATTTTTTGTAATTTTTTAATATCATAACTGTGAAATTTGCATTTCTATGCGAAAGTTCGGTTTTTATATTCATGTTTGAAAGTTTTAAGAGGGAAGTTAGTCATTTTTTTATATTTATACTCGAATTTATATTTTTCAGACAAAATGGTTTTGTATACTGCAAATTTCTTTGCGAACTATCAGTTTTCAAACGCACAATTCAGAGTATCGGTAGAAGAGGTTCCTATTTGTTGTGGGCATCGGAAAATTTCTAAGAACCACCGTTACAGCAAAACAGACTTAAATACTACCCTCGGGCTAGTTAGCTATTTTTAAAGTAAAACGGTAGACTAGTTGGCGTTTTCGCCACAGAGGTCAATTATTTTCAGACATAAAACGCCAGGAAGTCTATAAATCTTCAGACTTTTTTTAGATAGATAGATTATTTTTGATAGATATTGCAACTCCTATGCGAAACTTAAATTTTCATGCTCAAATTTCAGAGTTTCGGTCAATATGGTTATGTATACTGCAAAGTTATAATTTTTTGTAATTTTTTAATATCATAACTGTGAAATTTGCATTTCTATGCGAAAGTTCGGTTTTTATATTCATGTTTGAAAGTTTTAAGAGGGAAGTTAGTCATTTTTTTATATTTATACTCGAATTTATATTTTTCAGACAAAATGGTTTTGTATACTGCAAATTTCTTTGCGAACTATCAGTTTTCAAACCCACAATTCAGAGTATCGGTAGAAGAGGTTCCTATTTGTTGTGGGCATTGGAAAATTTCTAAGAACCACCGTTACAGCAAAACAGACTTAAATACTACCCTCGGGCTAGTTAGCTATTTTTAAAGTAAAACGGTAGACTAGTTGGCGTTTTCGCCACAGAGGTCAATTATTTTCAGACATAAAACGCCAGGAAGTCTATAAATCTTCAGACTTTTTTTAGATAGATAGATTATTTTTGATAGATATTGCAACTCCTATGCGAAACTTAAATTTTCATGCTCAAATTTCAGAGTTTCGGTCAATATGGTTATGTATACTGCAAAGTTATAATTTTTTGTAATTTTTTAATATCATAACTGTGAAATTTGCATTTCTATGCGAAAGTTCGGTTTTTATATTCATGTTTGAAAGTTTTAAGAGGGAAGTTAGACATTTTTTTATATTTATACTCGAATTTATATTTTTCAGACAAAATGGTTTTGTATACTGCAAATTTCTTTGCGAACTATCAGTTTTCAAACGCACAATTCAGAGTATCGGTAGAAGAGGTTCCTATTTGTTGTGGGCATTGGAAAATTTCTAAGAACCACCGTTACAGCAAAACAGACTTAAATACTACCCTCGGGCTAGTTAGCTATTTTTAAAGTAAAACGGTAGACTAGTTGGCGTTTTCGCCACAGAGGTCAATTATTTTCAGACATAAAACGCCAGGAAGTCTATAAATCTTCAGACTTTTTTTAGATAGATAGATTATTTTTGATAGATATTGCAACTCCTATGCGAAACTTAAATTTTCATGCTCAAATTTCAGAGTTTCGGTCAATATGGTTATGTATACTGCAAAGTTATAATTTTTTGTAATTTTTTAATATCATAACTGTGAAATTTGCATTTCTATGCGAAAGTTCGGTTTTTATATTCATGTTTGAAAGTTTTAAGAGGGAAGTTAGTCATTTTTTTATATTTATACTCGAATTTATATTTTTCAGACAAAATGGTTTTGTATACTGCAAATTTCTTTGCGAACTATCAGTTTTCAAACGCACAATTCAGAGTATCGGTAGAAGAGGTTCCTATTTGTTGTGGGCATCGGAAAATTTCTAAGAACCACCGTTACAGCAAAACAGACTTAAATACTACCCTCGGGCTAGTTAGCTATTTTTAAAGTAAATCGGTAGACTAGTTGGCGTTTTCGCCACAGAGGTCAATTATTTTCAGACATAAAACGCCAGGAAGTCTATAAATCTTCAGACTTTTTTCAGATAGATGGATTATTTTTGATAGATATTGCAACTCCTATGCGAAACTTAAATTTTCATGCTCAAATTTCAGAGTTTCGGTCAATATGGTTATGTATACTGCAAAGTTATAATTTTTTGTAATTTTTTAATATCATAACTGTGAAATTTGCATTTCTATGCGAAAGTTCGGTTTTTATATTCATGTTTGAAAGTTTTAAGAGGGAAGTTAGTCATTTTTATAATATTTTGCTCGAATTTATATTTTTCAGACAAAATGGTTTTGTATACTGCAAATTTCTTTGCGAACTATCAGTTTTCAAACGCACAATTCAGAGTATCGGTAGAAGAGGTTCCTATTTGTTGTGGGCATCGGAAAATTTCTAAGAACCACCGTTACAGCAAAACAGACTTAAATACTACCCTCGGGCTAGTTAGCTATTTTTAAAGTAAATCGGTAGACTAGTTGGCGTTTTCGCCACAGAGGTCAATTATTTTCAGACATAAAACGCCAGGAAGTCTATAAATCTTCAGACTTTTTTCAGATAGATGGATTATTTTTGATAGATATTGCAACTCCTATGCGAAACTTAAATTTTCATGCTCAAATTTCAGAGTTTCGGTCAATATGGTTATGTATACTGCAAAGTTATAATTTTTTGTAATTTTTTAATATCATAACTGTGAAATTTGCATTTCTATGCGAAAGTTCGGTTTTTATATTCATGTTTGAAAGTTTTAAGAGGGAAGTTAGTCATTTTTTTATATTTATACTCGAATTTATATTTTTCAGACAAAATGGTTTTGTATACTGCAAATTTCTTTGCGAACTATCAGTTTTCAAACCCACAATTCAGAGTATCGGTAGAAGAGGTTCCTATTTGTTGTGGGCATTGGAAAATTTCTAAGAACCACCGTTACAGCAAAACAGACTTAAATACTACCCTCGGGCTAGTTAGCTATTTTTAAAGTAAAACGGTAGACTAGTTGGCGTTTTCGCCACAGAGGTCAATTATTTTCAGACATAAAACGCCAGGAAGTCTATAAATCTTCAGACTTTTTTTAGATAGATAGATTATTTTTGATAGATATTGCAACTCCTATGCGAAACTTAAATTTTCATGCTCAAATTTCAGAGTTTCGGTCAATATGGTTATGTATACTGCAAAGTTATAATTTTTTGTAATTTTTTAATATCATAACTGTGAAATTTGCATTTCTATGCGAAAGTTCGGTTTTTATATTCATGTTTGAAAGTTTTAAGAGGGAAGTTAGTCATTTTTCTATATTTATACTCGAATTTATATTTTTCAGACAAAATGGTTTTGTATACTGCAAATTTCTTTGCGAACTATCAGTTTTCAAACGCACAATTCAGAGTATCGGTAGAAGAGGTTCCTATTTGTTGTGGGCATCGGAAAATTTCTAAGAACCACCGTTACAGCAAAACAGACTTAAATACTACCCTCGGGCTAGTTAGCTATTTTTAAAGTAAAACGGTAGACTAGTTGGCGTTTTCGCCACAGAGGTCAATTATTTTCAGACATAAAACGCCAGGAAGTCTATAAATCTTCAGACTTTTTTTAGATAGATAGATTATTTTTGATAGATATTGCAACTCCTATGCGAAACTTAAATTTTCATGCTCAAATTTCAGAGTTTCGGTCAATATGGTTATGTATACTGCAAAGTTATAATTTTTTGTAATTTTTTAATATCATAACTGTGAAATTTGCATTTCTATGCGAAAGTTCGGTTTTTATATTCATGTTTGAAAGTTTTAAGAGGGAAGTTAGTCATTTTTTTATATTTATACTCGAATTTATATTTTTCAGACAAAATGGTTTTGTATACTGCAAATTTCTTTGCGAACTATCAGTTTTCAAACGCACAATTCAGAGTATCGGTAGAAGAGGTTCCTATTTGTTGTGGGCATCGGAAAATTTCTAAGAACCACCGTTACAGCAAAACAGACTTAAATACTACCCTCGGGCTAGTTAGCTATTTTTAAAGTAAATCGGTAGACTAGTTGGCGTTTTCGCCACAGAGGTCAATTATTTTCAGACATAAAACGCCAGGAAGTCTATAAATCTTCAGACTTTTTTCAGATAGATGGATTATTTTTGATAGATATTGCAACTCCTATGCGAAACTTAAATTTTCATGCTCAAATTTCAGAGTTTCGGTCAATATGGTTATGTATACTGCAAAGTTATAATTTTTTGTAATTTTTTAATATCATAACTGTGAAATTTGCATTTCTATGCGAAAGTTCGGTTTTTATATTCATGTTTGAAAGTTTTAAGAGGGAAGTTAGTCATTTTTTTATATTTATACTCGAATTTATATTTTTCAGACAAAATGGTTTTGTATACTGCAAATTTCTTTGCGAACTATCAGTTTTCAAACGCACAATTCAGAGTATCGGTAGAAGAGGTTCCTATTTGTTGTGGGCATCGGAAAATTTCTAAGAACCACCGTTACAGCAAAACAGACTTAAATACTACCCTCGGGCTAGTTAGCTATTTTTAAAGTAAAACGGTAGACTAGTTGGCGTTTTCGCCACAGAGGTCAATTATTTTCAGACATAAAACGCCAGGAAGTCTATAAATCTTCAGACTTTTTTTAGATAGATGGATTATTTTTGATAGATATTGCAACTCCTATGCGAAACTTAAATTTTCATGCTCAAATTTCAGAGTTTCGGTCAATATGGTTATGTATACTGCAAAGTTATAATTTTTTGTAATTTTTTAATATCATAACTGTGAAATTTGCATTTCTATGCGAAAGTTCGGTTTTTATATTCATGTTTGAAAGTTTTAAGAGGGAAGTTAGTCATTTTTTTATATTTATACTCGAATTTATATTTTTCAGACAAAATGGTTTTGTATACTGCAAATTTCTTTGCGAACTATCAGTTTTCAAACGCACAATTCAGAGTATCGGTAGAAGAGGTTCCTATTTGTTGTGGGCATCGGAAAATTTCTAAGAACCACCGTTACAGCAAAACAGACTTAAGTACTACCCTCGGGCTAGTTAGCTATTTTTAAAGTAAATCGGTAGACTAGTTGGCGTTTTCGCCACAGAGGTCAATTATTTTCAGACATAAAACGCCAGGAAGTCTATAAATCTTCAGACTTTTTTTAGATAGATAGATTATTTTTGATAGATATTGCAACTCCTATGCGAAACTTAAATTTTCATGCTCAAATTTCAGAGTTTCGGTCAATATGGTTATGTATACTGCAAAGTTATAATTTTTTGTAATTTTTTAATATCATAACTGTGAAATTTGCATTTCTATGCGAAAGTTCGGTTTTTATATTCATGTTTGAAAGTTTTAAGAGGGAAGTTAGTCATTTTTTTATATTTATACTCGAATTTATATTTTTCAGACAAAATGGTTTTGTATACTGCAAATTTCTTTGCGAACTATCAGTTTTCAAACGCACAATTCAGAGTATCGGTAGAAGAGGTTCCTATTTGTCGTGGGCATCGGAAAATTTCTAAGAACCACCGTTACAGCAAAACAGACTTAAATACTACCCTCGGGCTAGTTAGCTATTTTTAAAGTAAAACGGTAGACTAGTTGGCGTTTTCGCCACAGAGGTCAATTATTTTCAGACATAAAACGCCAGGAAGTCTATAAATCTTCAGACTTTTTTTAGATAGATAGATTATTTTTGATAGATATTGCAACTCCTATGCGAAACTTAAATTTTCATGCTCAAATTTCAGAGTTTCGGTCAATATGGTTATGTATACTGCAAAGTTATAATTTTTTGTAATTTTTTAATATCATAACTGTGAAATTTGCATTTCTATGCGAAAGTTCGTTTTTTATATTCATGTTTGAAAGTTTTAAGAGGGAAGTTAGTCATTTTTTTATATTTATACTCGAATTTATATTTTTCAGACAAAATGGTTTTGTATACTGCAAATTTCTTTGCGAACTATCAGTTTTCAAACGCACAATTCAGAGTATCGGTAGAAGAGGTTCCTATTTGTTGTGGGCATCGGAAAATTTCTAAGAACCACCGTTACAGCAAAACAGACTTAAATACTACCCTCGGGCTAGTTAGCTATTTTTAAAGTAAATCGGTAGACTAGTTGGCGTTTTCGCCACAGAGGTCAATTATTTTCAGACATAAAACGCCAGGAAGTCTATAAATCTTCAGACTTTTTTTAGATAGATGGATTATTTTTGATAGATATTGCAACTCCTATGCGAAACTTAAATTTTCATGCTCAAATTTCAGAGTTTCGGTCAATATGGTTATGTATACTGCAAAGTTATAATTTTTTGTAATTTTTTAATATCATAACTGTGAAATTTGCATTTCTATGCGAAAGTTCGGTTTTTATATTCATGTTTGAAAGTTTTAAGAGGGAAGTTAGTCATTTTTTTATATTTATACTCGAATTTATATTTTTCAGACAAAATGGTTTTGTATACTGCAAATTTCTTTGCGAACTATCAGTTTTCAAACGCACAATTCAGAGTATCGGTAGAAGAGGTTCCTATTTGTTGTGGGCATCGGAAAATTTCTAAGAACCACCGTTACAGCAAAACAGACTTAAATACTACCCTCGGGCTAGTTAGCTATTTTTAAAGTAAAACGGTAGACTAGTTGGCGTTTTCGCCACAGAGGTCAATTATTTTCAGACATAAAACGCCAGGAAGTCTATAAATCTTCAGACTTTTTTTAGATAGATAGATTATTTTTGATAGATATTGCAACTCCTATGCGAAACTTAAATTTTCATGCTCAAATTTCAGAGTTTCGGTCAATATGGTTATGTATACTGCAAAGTTATAATTTTTTGTAATTTTTTAATATCATAACTGTGAAATTTGCATTTCTATGCGAAAGTTCGGTTTTTATATTCATGTTTGAAAGTTTTAAGAGGGAAGTTAGTCATTTTTTTATATTTATACTCGAATTTATATTTTTCAGACAAAATGGTTTTGTATACTGCAAATTTCTTTGCGAACTATCAGTTTTCAAACGCACAATTCAGAGTATCGGTAGAAGAGGTTCCTATTTGTTGTGGGCATCGGAAAATTTCTAAGAACCACCGTTACAGCAAAACAGACTTAAATACTACCCTCGGGCTAGTTAGCTATTTTTAAAGTAAAACGGTAGACTAGTTGGCGTTTTCGCCACAGAGGTCAATTATTTTCAGACATAAAACGCCAGGAAGTCTATAAATCTTCAGACTTTTTTTAGATAGATAGATTATTTTTGATAGATATTGCAACTCCTATGCGAAACTTAAATTTTCATGCTCAAATTTCAGAGTTTCGGTCAATATGGTTATGTATACTGCAAAGTTATAATTTTTTGTAATTTTTTAATATCATAACTGTGAAATTTGAATTTCTATGCCAAAATTCGGTTTTTCTATTCATGTTTGAAAGTTTTAAGAGGGAAGTTAGTCATTTTTATAATATTTATACTCGAATTTATATTTTTCAGACAAAATGGTTTTGTATACTGCAAATTTCTTTGCGAACTATCAGTTTTCAAACGCACAATTCAGAGTATCGGTAGAAGAGGTTCCTATTTGTTGTGGGCATCGGAAAATTTCTAAGAACCACCGTTACAGCAAAACAGACTTAAATACTACCCTCGGGCTAGTTAGCTATTTTTAAAGTAAAACGGTAGACTAGTTGGCGTTTTCGCCACAGAGGTCAATTATTTTCAGACATAAAACGCCAGGAAGTCTATAAATCTTCAGACTTTTTTTAGATAGATAAATTATTTTTGATAGATATTGCAACTCCTATGCGAAACTTAAATTTTCATGCTCAAATTTCAGAGTTTCGGTCAATATGGTTATGTATACTGCAAAGTTATAATTTTTTGTAATTTTTTAATATCATAACTGTGAAATTTGCATTTCTATGCGAAAGTTCGGTTTTTATATTCATGTTTGAAAGTTTTAAGAGGGAAGTTAGTCATTTTTTTATATTTATACTCGAATTTATATTTTTCAGACAAAATGGTTTTGTATACTGCAAATTTCTTTGCGAACTATCAGTTTTCAAACCCACAATTCAGAGTATCGGTAGAAGAGGTTCCTATTTGTTGTGGGCATCGGAAAATTTCTAAGAACCACCGTTACAGCAAAACAGACTTAAATACTACCCTCGGGCTAGTTAGCTATTTTTAAAGTAAATCGGTAGACTAGTTGGCGTTTTCGCCACAGAGGTCAATTATTTTCAGACATAAAACGCCAGGAAGTCTATAAATCTTCAGACTTTTTTTAGATAGATAGTTTATTTTTGATAGATATTGCAACTCCTATGCGAAACTTAAATTTTCATGCTCAAATTTCAGAGTTTCGGTCAATATGGTTATGTATACTGCAAAGTTATAATTTTTTGTAATTTTTTAATATCATAACTGTGAAATTTGCATTTCTATGCGAAAGTTCGGTTTTTATATTCATGTTTGAAAGTTTTAAGAGGGAAGTTAGTCATTTTTTTATATTTATACTCGAATTTATATTTTTCAGACAAAATGGTTTTGTATACTGCAAATTTCTTTGCGAACTATCAGTTTTCAAACCCACAATTCAGAGTATCGGTAGAAGAGGTTCCTATTTGTTGTGGGCATCGGAAAATTTCTAAGAACCACCGTTACAGCAAAACAGACTTAAGTACTACCCTCGGGCTAGTTAGCTATTTTTAAAGTAAAACGGTAGACTAGTTGGCGTTTTCGCCACAGAGGTCAATTATTTTCAGACATAAAACGCCAGGAAGTCTATAAATCTTCAGACTTTTTTTAGATAGATAGATTATTTTTGATAGATATTGCAACTCCTATGCGAAACTTAAATTTTCATGCTCAAATTTCAGAGTTTCGGTCAATATGGTTATGTATACTGCAAAGTTATAATTTTTTGTAATTTTTTAATATCATAACTGTGAAATTTGCATTTCTATGCGAAAGTTCGGTTTTTATATTCATGTTTGAAAGTTTTAAGAGGGAAGTTAGTCATTTTTTTATATTTATACTCGAATTTATATTTTTCAGACAAAATGGTTTTGTATACTGCAAATTTCTTTGCGAACTATCAGTTTTCAAACGCACAATTCAGAGTATCGGTAGAAGAGGTTCCTATTTGTTGTGGGCATTGGAAAATTTCTAAGAACCACCGTTACAGCAAAACAGACTTAAATACTACCCTCGGGCTAGTTAGCTATTTTTAAAGTAAAACGGTAGACTAGTTGGCGTTTTCGCCACAGAGGTCAATTATTTTCAGACATAAAACGCCAGGAAGTCTATAAATCTTCAGACTTTTTTTAGATAGATAGATTATTTTTGATAGATATTGCAACTCCTATGCGAAACTTAAATTTTCATGCTCAAATTTCAGAGTTTCGGTCAATATGGTTATGTATACTGCAAAGTTATAATTTTTTGTAATTTTTTAATATCATAACTGTGAAATTTGCATTTCTATGCGAAAGTTCGGTTTTTATATTCATGTTTGAAAGTTTTAAGAGGGAAGTTAGTCATTTTTTTATATTTATACTCGAATTTATATTTTTCAGACAAAATGGTTTTGTATACTGCAAATTTCTTTGCGAACTATCAGTTTTCAAACGCACAATTCAGAGTATCGGTAGAAGAGGTTCCTATTTGTTGTGGGCATCGGAAAATTTCTAAGAACCACCGTTACAGCAAAACAGACTTAAATACTACCCTCGGGCTAGTTAGCTATTTTTAAAGTAAAACGGTAGACTAGTTGGCGTTTTCGCCACAGAGGTCAATTATTTTCAGACATAAAACGCCAGGAAGTCTATAAATCTTCAGACTTTTTTTAGATAGATAGATTATTTTTGATAGATATTGCAACTCCTATGCGAAACTTAAATTTTCATGCTCAAATTTCAGAGTTTCGGTCAATATGGTTATGTATACTGCAAAGTTATAATTTTTTGTAATTTTTTAATATCATAACTGTGAAATTTGCATTTCTATGCGAAAGTTCGGTTTTTATATTCATGTTTGAAAGTTTTAAGAGGGAAGTTAGTCATTTTTTTATATTTATACTCGAATTTATATTTTTCAGACAAAATGGTTTTGTATACTGCAAATTTCTTTGCGAACTATCAGTTTTCAAACGCACAATTCAGAGTATCGGTAGAAGAGGTTCCTATTTGTTGTGGGCATCGGAAAATTTCTAAGAACCACCGTTACAGCAAAACAGACTTAAATACTACCCTCGGGCTAGTTAGCTATTTTTAAAGTAAAACGGTAGACTAGTTGGCGTTTTCGCCACAGAGGTCAATTATTTTCAGACATAAAACGCCAGGAAGTCTATAAATCTTCAGACTTTTTTTAGATAGATAGATTATTTTTGATAGATATTGCAACTCCTATGCGAAACTTAAATTTTCATGCTCAAATTTCAGAGTTTCGGTCAATATGGTTATGTATACTGCAAAGTTATAATTTTTTGTAATTTTTTAATATCATAACTGTGAAATTTGCATTTCTATGCGAAAGTTCGGTTTTTATATTCATGTTTGAAAGTTTTAAGAGGGAAGTTAGTCATTTTTTTATATTTATACTCGAATTTATATTTTTCAGACAAAATGGTTTTGTATACTGCAAATTTCTTTGCGAACTATCAGTTTTCAAACGCACAATTCAGAGTATCGGTAGAAGAGGTTCCTATTTGTTGTGGGCATCGGAAAATTTCTAAGAACCACCGTTACAGCAAAACAGACTTAAATACTACCCTCGGGCTAGTTAGCTATTTTTAAAGTAAAACGGTAGACTAGTTGGCGTTTTCGCCACAGAGGTCAATTATTTTCAGACATAAAACGCCAGGAAGTCTATAAATCTTCAGACTTTTTTTAGATAGATAGATTATTTTTGATAGATATTGCAACTCCTATGCGAAACTTAAATTTTCATGCTCAAATTTCAGAGTTTCGGTCAATATGGTTATGTATACTGCAAAGTTATAATTTTTTGTAATTTTTTAATATCATAACTGTGAAATTTGCATTTCTATGCGAAAGTTCGGTTTTTATATTCATGTTTGAAAGTTTTAAGAGGGAAGTTAGTCATTTTTTTATATTTATACTCGAATTTATATTTTTCAGACAAAATGGTTTTGTATACTGCAAATTTCTTTGCGAACTATCAGTTTTCAAACGCACAATTCAGAGTATCGGTAGAAGAGGTTCCTATTTGTTGTGGGCATCGGAAAATTTCTAAGAACCACCGTTACAGCAAAACAGACTTAAATACTACCCTCGGGCTAGTTAGCTATTTTTAAAGTAAAACGGTAGACTATTTGGCGTTTTCGCCACAGAGGTCAATTATTTTCAGACATAAAACGCCAGGAAGTCTATAAATCTTCAGACTTTTTTTAGATAGATAGATTATTTTTGATAGATATTGCAACTCCTATGCGAAACTTAAATTTTCATGCTCAAATTTCAGAGTTTCGGTCAATATGGTTATGTATACTGCAAAGTTATAATTTTTTGTAATTTTTTAATATCATAACTGTGAAATTTGCATTTCTATGCGAAAGTTCGGTTTTTATATTCATGTTTGAAAGTTTTAAGAGGGACGTTAGTCATTTTTTTATATTTATACTCGAATTTATATTTTTCAGACAAAATGGTTTTGTATACTGCAAATTTCTTTGCGAACTATCAGTTTTCAAACGCACAATTCAGAGTATCGGTAGAAGAGGTTCCTATTTGTTGTGGGCATCGGAAAATTTCTAAGAACCACCGTTACAGCAAAACAGACTTAAATACTACCCTCGGGCTAGTTAGCTATTTTTAAAGTAAAACGGTAGACTAGTTGGCGTTTTCGCCACAGAGGTCAATTATTTTCAGACATAAAACGCCAGGAAGTCTATAAATCTTCAGACTTTTTTTAGATAGATAGATTATTTTTGATAGATATTGCAACTCCTATGCGAAACTTAAATTTTCATGCTCAAATTTCAGAGTTTCGGTCAATATGGTTATGTATACTGCAAAGTTATAATTTTTTGTAATTTTTTAATATCATAACTGTGAAATTTGCATTTCTATGCGAAAGTTCGGTTTTTATATTCATGTTTGAAAGTTTTAAGAGGGAAGTTAGTCATTTTTTTATATTTATACTCGAATTTATATTTTTCAGACAAAATGGTTTTGTATACTGCAAATTTCTTTGCGAACTATCAGTTTTCAAACGCACAATTCAGAGTATCGGTAGAAGAGGTTCCTATTTGTTGTGGGCATCGGAAAATTTCTAAGAACCACCGTTACAGCAAAACAGACTTAAATACTACCCTCGGGCTAGTTAGCTATTTTTAAAGTAAAACGGTAGACTAGTTGGCGTTTTCGCCACAGAGGTCAATTATTTTCAGACATAAAACGCCAGGAAGTCTATAAATCTTCAGACTTTTTTTAGATAGATAGATTATTTTTGATAGATATTGCAACTCCTATGCGAAACTTAAATTTTCATGCTCAAATTTCAGAGTTTCGGTCAATATGGTTATGTATACTGCAAAGTTATAATTTTTTGTAATTTTTTAATATCATAACTGTGAAATTTGCATTTCTATGCGAAAGTTCGGTTTTTATATTCATGTTTGAAAGTTTTAAGAGGGACGTTAGTCATTTTTTTATATTTATACTCGAATTTATATTTTTCAGACAAAATGGTTTTGTATACTGCAAATTTCTTTGCGAACTATCAGTTTTCAAACGCACAATTCAGAGTATCGGTAGAAGAGGTTCCTATTTGTTGTGGGCATCGGAAAATTTCTAAGAACCACCGTTACAGCAAAACAGACTTAAATACTACCCTCGGGCTAGTTAGCTATTTTTAAAGTAAAACGGTAGACTAGTTGGCGTTTTCGCCACAGAGGTCAATTATTTTCAGACATAAAACGCCAGGAAGTCTATAAATCTTCAGACTTTTTTTAGATAGATAGATTATTTTTGATAGATATTGCAACTCCTATGCGAAACTTAAATTTTCATGCTCAAATTTCAGAGTTTCGGTCAATATGGTTATGTATACTGCAAAGTTATAATTTTTTGTAATTTTTTAATATCATAACTGTGAAATTTGCATTTCTATGCGAAAGTTCGGTTTTTATATTCATGTTTGAAAGTTTTAAGAGGGAAGTTAGTCATTTTTTTATATTTATACTCGAATTTATATTTTTCAGACAAAATGGTTTTGTATACTGCAAATTTCTTTGCGAACTATCAGTTTTCAAACCCACAATTCAGAGTATCGGTAGAAGAGGTTCCTATTTGTTGTGGGCATCGGAAAATTTCTAAGAACCACCGTTACAGCAAAACAGACTTAAATACTACCCTCGGGCTAGTTAGCTATTTTTAAAGTAAATCGGTAGACTAGTTGGCGTTTTCGCCACAGAGGTCAATTATTTTCAGACATAAAACGCCAGGAAGTCTATAAATCTTCAGACTTTTTTTAGATAGATAGATTATTTTTGATAGATATTGCAACTCCTATGCGAAACTTAAATTTTCATGCTCAAATTTCAGAGTTTCGGTCAATATGGTTATGTATACTGCAAAGTTATAATTTTTTGTAATTTTTTAATATCAAACTGTGAAATTTGCATTTCTATGCGAAAGTTCGGTTTTTATATTCATGTTTGAAAGTTTTAAGAGGGAAGTTAGTCATTTTTTTATATTTTACTCGAATTTATATTTTTCAGACAAAATGGTTTTGTATACTGCAAATTTCTTTGCGAACTATCAGTTTTCAAACGCACAATTCAGAGTATCGGTAGAAGAGGTTCCTATTTGTTGTGGGCATCGGAAAATTTCTAAGAACCACCGTTACAGCAAAACAGACTTAAATACTACCCTCGGGCTAGTTAGCTATTTTTAAAGTAAAACGGTAGACTAGTTGGCGTTTTCGCCACAGAGGTCAATTATTTTCAGACATAAAACGCCAGGAAGTCTATAAATCTTCAGACTTTTTTTTAGATAGATAGATTATTTTTGATAGATATTGCAACTCCTATGCGAAACTTAAATTTTCATGCTCAAATTTCAGAGTTTCGGTCAATATGGTTATGTATACTGCAAAGTTATAATTTTTTGTAATTTTTTAATATCATAACTGTGAAATTTGCATTTCTATGCGAGAAAGTTCGGTTTTTATATTCATGTTTGAAAGTTTTAAGAGGGAAGTTAGTCATTTTTTTATATTTATACTCGAATTTATATTTTTCAGACAAAATGGTTTTGTATACTGCAAATTTCTTTGCGAACTATCAGTTTTCAAACCCACAATTCAGAGTATCGGTAGAAGAGGTTCCTATTTGTTGTGGGCATCGGAAAATTTCTAAGAACCACCGTTACAGCAAAACAGACTTAAATACTACCCTCGGGCTAGTTAGCTATTTTTAAAGTAAATCGGTAGACTAGTTGGCGTTTTCGCCACAGAGGTCAATTATTTTCAGACATAAAACGCCAGGAAGTCTATAAATCTTCAGACTTTTTTTAGATAGATAGATTATTTTTGATAGATATTGCAACTCCTATGCGAAACTTAAATTTTCATGCTCAAATTTCAGAGTTTCGGTCAATATGGTTATGTATACTGCAAAGTTATAATTTTTTGTAATTTTTTAATATCAAACTGTGAAATTTGCATTTCTATGCGAAAGTTCGGTTTTTATATTCATGTTTGAAAGTTTTAAGAGGGAAGTTAGTCATTTTTTTATATTTTACTCGAATTTATATTTTTCAGACAAAATGGTTTTGTATACTGCAAATTTCTTTGCGAACTATCAGTTTTCAAACGCACAATTCAGAGTATCGGTAGAAGAGGTTCCTATTTGTTGTGGGCATCGGAAAATTTCTAAGAACCACCGTTACAGCAAAACAGACTTAAATACTACCCTCGGGCTAGTTAGCTATTTTTAAAGTAAAACGGTAGACTAGTTGGCGTTTTCGCCACAGAGGTCAATTATTTTCAGACATAAAACGCCAGGAAGTCTATAAATCTTCAGACTTTTTTTTAGATAGATAGATTATTTTTGATAGATATTGCAACTCCTATGCGAAACTTAAATTTTCATGCTCAAATTTCAGAGTTTCGGTCAATATGGTTATGTATACTGCAAAGTTATAATTTTTTGTAATTTTTTAATATCATAACTGTGAAATTTGCATTTCTATGCGAGAAAGTTCGGTTTTTATATTCATGTTTGAAAGTTTTAAGAGGGAAGTTAGTCATTTTTTTATATTTATACTCGAATTTATATTTTTCAGACAAAATGGTTTTGTATACTGCAAATTTCTTTGCGAACTATCAGTTTTCAAACCCACAATTCAGAGTATCGGTAGAAGAGGTTCCTATTTGTTGTGGGCATCGGAAAATTTCTAAGAACCACCGTTACAGCAAAACAGACTTAAATACTACCCTCGGGCTAGTTAGCTATTTTTAAAGTAAATCGGTAGACTAGTTGGCGTTTTCGCCACAGAGGTCAATTATTTTCAGACATAAAACGCCAGGAAGTCTATAAATCTTCAGACTTTTTTTAGATAGATAGATTATTTTTGATAGATATTGCAACTCCTATGCGAAACTTAAATTTTCATGCTCAAATTTCAGAGTTTCGGTCAATATGGTTATGTATACTGCAAAGTTATAATTTTTTGTAATTTTTTAATATCAAACTGTGAAATTTGCATTTCTATGCGAAAGTTCGGTTTTTATATTCATGTTTGAAAGTTTTAAGAGGGAAGTTAGTCATTTTTTTATATTTTACTCGAATTTATATTTTTCAGACAAAATGGTTTTGTATACTGCAAATTTCTTTGCGAACTATCAGTTTTCAAACGCACAATTCAGAGTATCGGTAGAAGAGGTTCCTATTTGTTGTGGGCATCGGAAAATTTCTAAGAACCACCGTTACAGCAAAACAGACTTAAATACTACCCTCGGGCTAGTTAGCTATTTTTAAAGTAAAACGGTAGACTAGTTGGCGTTTTCGCCACAGAGGTCAATTATTTTCAGACATAAAACGCCAGGAAGTCTATAAATCTTCAGACTTTTTTTAGATAGATAGATTATTTTTGATAGATATTGCAACTCCTATGCGAAACTTAAATTTTCATGCTCAAATTTCAGAGTTTCGGTCAATATGGTTATGTATACTGCAAAGTTATAATTTTTTGTAATTTTTTAATATCATAACTGTGAAATTTGCATTTCTATGCGAAAGTTCGGTTTTTATATTCATGTTTGAAAGTTTTAAGAGGGAAGTTAGTCATTTTTTTATATTTATACTCGAATTTATATTTTTCAGACAAAATGGTTTTGTATACTGCAAATTTCTTTGCGAACTATCAGTTTTCAAACGCACAATTCAGAGTATCGGTAGAAGAGGTTCCTATTTGTTGTGGGCATCGGAAAATTTCTAAGAACCACCGTTACAGCAAAACAGACTTAAATACTACCCTCGGGCTAGTTAGCTATTTTTAAAGTAAAACGGTAGACTAGTTGGCGTTTTCGCCACAGAGGTCAATTATTTTCAGACATAAAACGCCAGGAAGTCTATAAATCTTCAGACTTTTTTTTAGATAGATAGATTATTTTTGATAGATATTGCAACTCCTATGCGAAACTTAAATTTTCATGCTCAAATTTCAGAGTTTCGGTCAATATGGTTATGTATACTGCAAAGTTATAATTTTTTGTAATTTTTTAATATCATAACTGTGAAATTTGCATTTCTATGCGAAAGTTCGGTTTTTATATTCATGTTTGAAAGTTTTAAGAGGGAAGTTAGTCATTTTTTTATATTTATACTCGAATTTATATTTTTCAGACAAAATGGTTTTGTATACTGCAAATTTCTTTGCGAACTATCAGTTTTCAAACCCACAATTCAGAGTATCGGTAGAAGAGGTTCCTATTTGTTGTGGGCATCGGAAAATTTCTAAGAACCACCGTTACAGCAAAACAGACTTAAATACTACCCTCGGGCTAGTTAGCTATTTTTAAAGTAAAACGGTAGACTAGTTGGCGTTTTCGCCACAGAGGTCAATTATTTTCAGACATAAAACGCCAGGAAGTCTATAAATCTTCAGACTTTTTTTAGATAGATAGATTATTTTTGATAGATATTGCAACTCCTATGCGAAACTTAAATTTTCATGCTCAAATTTCAGAGTTTCGGTCAATATGGTTATGTATACTGCAAAGTTATAATTTTTTGTAATTTTTTAATATCATAACTGTGAAATTTGCATTTCTATGCGAAAGTTCGGTTTTTATATTCATGTTTGAAAGTTTTAAGAGGGAAGTTAGTCATTTTTTTATATTTATACTCGAATTTATATTTTTCAGACAAAATGGTTTTGTATACTGCAAATTTCTTTGCGAACTATCAGTTTTCAAACCCACAATTCAGAGTATCGGTAGAAGAGGTTCCTATTTGTTGTGGGCATCGGAAAATTTCTAAGAACCACCGTTACAGCAAAACAGACTTAAATACTACCCTCGGGCTAGTTAGCTATTTTTAAAGTAAAACGGTAGACTAGTTGGCGTTTTCGCCACAGAGGTCAATTATTTTCAGACATAAAACGCCAGGAAGTCTATAAATCTTCAGACTTTTTTTAGATAGATAGATTATTTTTGATAGATATTGCAACTCCTATGCGAAACTTAAATTTTCATGCTCAAATTTCAGAGTTTCGGTCAATATGGTTATGTATACTGCAAAGTTATAATTTTTTGTAATTTTTTAATATCATAACTGTGAAATTTGCATTTCTATGCGAAAGTTCGGTTTTTATATTCATGTTTGAAAGTTTTAAGAGGGAAGTTAGACATTTTTTTATATTTATACTCGAATTTATATTTTTCAGACAAAATGGTTTTGTATACTGCAAATTTCTTTGCGAACTATCAGTTTTCAAACGCACAATTCAGAGTATCGGTAGAAGAGGTTCCTATTTGTTGTGGGCATCGGAAAATTTCTAAGAACCACCGTTACAGCAAAACAGACTTAAATACTACCCTCGGGCTAGTTAGCTATTTTTAAAGTAAATCGGTAGACTAGTTGGCGTTTTCGCCACAGAGGTCAATTATTTTCAGACATAAAACGCCAGGAAGTCTATAAATCTTCAGACTTTTTTTAGATAGATAGATTATTTTTGATAGATATTGCAACTCCTATGCGAAACTTAAATTTTCATGCTCAAATTTCAGAGTTTCGGTCAATATGGTTATGTATACTGCAAAGTTATAATTTTTTGTAATTTTTTAATATCATAACTGTGAAATTTGCATTTCTATGCGAAAGTTCGGTTTTTATATTCATGTTTGAAAGTTTTAAGAGGGAAGTTAGACATTTTTTTATATTTATACTCGAATTTATATTTTTCAGACAAAATGGTTTTGTATACTGCAAATTTCTTTGCGAACTATCAGTTTTCAAACCCACAATTCAGAGTATCGGTAGAAGAGGTTCCTATTTGTTGTGGGCATCGGAAAATTTCTAAGAACCACCGTTACAGCAAAACAGACTTAAATACTACCCTCGGGCTAGTTAGCTATTTTTAAAGTAAATCGGTAGACTAGTTGGCGTTTTCGCCACAGAGGTCAATTATTTTCAGACATAAAACGCCAGGAAGTCTATAAATCTTCAGACTTTTTTTAGATAGATAGATTATTTTTGATAGATATTGCAACTCCTATGCGAAACTTAAATTTTCATGCTCAAATTTCAGAGTTTCGGTCAATATGGTTATGTATACTGCAAAGTTATAATTTTTTGTAATTTTTTAATATCATAACTGTGAAATTTGCATTTCTATGCGAAAGTTCGGTTTTTATATTCATGTTTGAAAGTTTTAAGAGGGAAGTTAGACATTTTTTTATATTTATACTCGAATTTATATTTTTCAGACAAAATGGTTTTGTATACTGCAAATTTCTTTGCGAACTATCAGTTTTCAAACCCACAATTCAGAGTATCGGTAGAAGAGGTTCCTATTTGTTGTGGGCATCGGAAAATTTCTAAGAACCACCGTTACAGCAAAACAGACTTAAATACTACCCTCGGGCTAGTTAGCTATTTTTAAAGTAAATCGGTAGACTAGTTGGCGTTTTCGCCACAGAGGTCAATTATTTTCAGACATAAAACGCCAGGAAGTCTATAAATCTTCAGACTTTTTTTAGATAGATAGATTATTTTTGATAGATATTGCAACTCCTATGCGAAACTTAAATTTTCATGCTCAAATTTCAGAGTTTCGGTCAATATGGTTATGTATACTGCAAAGTTATAATTTTTTGTAATTTTTTAATATCATAACTGTGAAATTTGCATTTCTATGCGAAAGTTCGGTTTTTATATTCATGTTTGAAAGTTTTAAGAGGGAAGTTAGACATTTTTTTATATTTATACTCGAATTTATATTTTTCAGACAAAATGGTTTTGTATACTGCAAATTTCTTTGCGAACTATCAGTTTTCAAACCCACAATTCAGAGTATCGGTAGAAGAGGTTCCTATTTGTTGTGGGCATCGGAAAATTTCTAAGAACCACCGTTACAGCAAAACAGACTTAAATACTACCCTCGGGCTAGTTAGCTATTTTTAAAGTAAATCGGTAGACTAGTTGGCGTTTTCGCCACAGAGGTCAATTATTTTCAGACATAAAACGCCAGG
The DNA here is from genome assembly GCA_958336395.1 of Ctenicera cuprea. Lineage (NCBI taxonomy): Eukaryota > Metazoa > Arthropoda > Insecta > Coleoptera > Elateridae > Ctenicera > Ctenicera cuprea. Next base: position 8,925,463 of record OY284494.1, on the reverse strand, counting down.
AAGTCTATAAATCTTCAGACTTTTTTTAGATAGATAGATTATTTTTGATAGATATTGCAACTCCTATGCGAAACTTAAATTTTCATGCTCAAATTTCAGAGTTTCGGTCAATATGGTTATGTATACTGCAAAGTTATAATTTTTTGTAATTTTTTAATATCAAACTGTGAAATTTGCATTTCTATGCGAAAGTTCGGTTTTTATATTCATGTTTGAAAGTTTTAAGAGGGAAGTTAGACATTTTTTTATATTTATACTCGAATTTATATTTTTCAGACAAAATGGTTTTGTATACTGCAAATTTCTTTGCGAACTATCAGTTTTCAAACGCACAATTCAGAGTATCGGTAGAAGAGGTTCCTATTTGTTGTGGGCATCGGAAAATTTCTAAGAACCACCGTTACAGCAAAACAGACTTAAATACTACCCTCGGGCTAGTTAGCTATTTTTAAAGGAAAACGGTAGACTAGTTGGCGTTTTCGCCACAGAGGTCAATTATTTTCAGACATAAAACGCCAGGAAGTCTATAAATCTTCAGACTTTTTTCAGATAGAAAGATTATTTTTGATAGATATTGCAACTCCTATGCGAAACTTAAATTTTCATGCTCAAATTTCAGAGTTTCGGTCAATATGGTTATGTATACTGCAAAGTTATAATTTTTTGTAATTTTTTAATATCAAACTGTGAAATTTGCATTTCTATGCGAAAGTTCGGTTTTTATATTCATGTTTGAAAGTTTTAAGAGGGAAGTTAGTCATTTTTTTTATATTTATACTCGAATTTATATTTTTCAGACAAAATGGTTTTGTATACTGCAAATTTCTTTGCGAACTATCAGTTTTCAAACGCACAATTCAGAGTATCGGTAGAAGAGGTTCCTATTTGTTGTGGGCATCGGAAAATTTCTAAGAACCACCGTTACAGCAAAACAGACTTAAATACTACCCTCGGGCTAGTTAGCTATTTTTAAAGTAAAACGGTAGACTAGTTGGCGTTTTCGCCACAGAGGTCAATTATTTTCAGACATAAAACGCCAGGAAGTCTATAAATCTTCAGACTTTTTTTAGATAGATAGATTATTTTTGATAGATATTGCAACTCCTATGCGAAACTTAAATTTTCATGCTCAAATTTCAGAGTTTCGGTCAATATGGTTATGTATACTGCAAAGTTATAATTTTTTGTAATTTTTCAATATCATAACTGTGAAATTTGCATTTCTATGCGAAAGTTCGGTTTTTATATTCATGTTTGAAAGTTTTAAGAGGGAAGTTAGTCATTTTTTTATATTTATACTCGAATTTATATTTTTCAGACAAAATGGTTTTGTATACTGCAAATTTCTTTGCGAACTATCAGTTTTCAAACCCACAATTCAGAGTATCGGTAGAAGAGGTTCCTATTTGTTGTGGGCATCGGAAAATTTCTAAGAACCACCGTTACAGCAAAACAGACTTAAATACTACCCTCGGGCTAGTTAGCTATTTTTAAAGTAAATCGGTAGACTAGTTGGCGTTTTCGCCACAGAGGTCAATTATTTTCAGACATAAAACGCCAGGAAGTCTATAAATCTTCAGACTTTTTTTAGATAGATAGATTATTTTTGATAGATATTGCAACTCCTATGCGAAACTTAAATTTTCATGCTCAAATTTCAGAGTTTCGGTCAATATGGTTATGTATACTGCAAAGTTATAATTTTTTGTAATTTTTTAATATCATAACTGTGAAATTTGCATTTCTATGCGAAAGTTCGGTTTTTATATTCATGTTTGAAAGTTTTAAGAGGGAATTTAGTAATTTTTTTATATTTATACTCGAATTTATATTTTTCAGACAAAATGGTTTTGTATACTGCAAATTTCTTTGCGAACTATCAGTTTTCAAACGCACAATTCAGAGTATCGGTAGAAGAGGTTCCTATTTGTTGTGGGCATCGGAAAATTTCTAAGAACCACCGTTACAGCAAAACAGACTTAAATACTACCCTCGGGCTAGTTAGCTATTTTTAAAGTAAAACGGTAGACTAGTTGGCGTTTTCGCCACAGAGGTCAATTATTTTCAGACATAAAACGCCAGGAAGTCTATAAATCTTCAGACTTTTTTTAGATAGATAGATTATTTTTGATAGATATTGCAACTCCTATGCGAAACTTAAATTTTCATGCTCAAATTTCAGAGTTTCGGTCAATATGGTTATGTATACTGCAAAGTTATAATTTTTTGTAATTTTTTAATATCATAACTGTGAAATTTGAATTTCTATGCCAAAGTTCGGTTTTTCTATTCATGTTTGAAAGTTTTAAGAGGGAAGTTAGTCATTTTTATAATATTTATACTCGAATTTATATTTTTCAGACAAAATGGTTTTGTATACTGCAAATTTCTTTGCGAACTATCAGTTTTCAAACGCACAATTTAGAGTATCGGTAGAAGAGGTTCCTATCTGTTGTGGGCATCGGAAAAATTCTAAGAACCACCGTTACAGCAAAACAGACCTTAATACTACCCTCGGGCTAGTTAGCTACTTTTAAAGGAAAACGGTAGACTAGTTGGCGTTTTCGCCACAGAGGTCAATTATTTTCAGACATAAAACGCCAGGAAGTCTATAAATCTTCAGACTTTTTTTAGATAGATAGATTATTTTTGATAGATATTGCAACTCCTATGCGAAACCTAAATTTTCATGCTCAAATTTCAGAGTTTCGGTCAATATGGTTATGTATACTGCAAAGTTATAATTTTTTGTAATTTTTTAATATCATAACTGTGAAATTTGCATTTCTATGCGAAAGTTCGGTTTTCATATTCATGTTTGAAAGTTTTAAGAGGGAAGTTAGTCATTTTTATAATATTTTGCTCGAATTTATATTTTTCAGACAAAATGGTTTTGTATACTGCAAATTTCTTTGCGAACTATCAGTTTTCAAACGCACAATTCAGAGTATCGGTAGAAGAGGTTCCTATCTGTTGTGGGCATCGGAAAAATTCTAAGAACCACCGTTACAGCAAAACAGACTTAAATACTACCCTCGGGCTAGTTAGCTATTTTTAAAGTAAAACGGTAGACTAGTTGGTGTTTTCGCCACAGAGGTCAATTATTTTCAGACAAAACGCCAGGAAGTCTATAAATCTTCAGACTTTTTTCAGATAGATAGATTATTTTTGATAGATATTGCAACTCCTATGCGAAACTTAAATTTTCATGCTCAAATTTCAGAGTTTCGGTCAATATGGTTATGTATACTGCAAAGTTATAATTTTTTGTATTTTTTAATATCATAACTGTGAAATTTGCATTTCTATGCGAAAGTTCGGTTTTTATATTCATGTTTGAAAGTTTTAAGAGGGAAGTTAGTCATTTTTATAATATTTTGCTCGAATTTATATTTTTCAGACAAAATGGTTTTGTATACTGCAAATTTCTTTGCGAACTATCAGTTTTCAAACGCACAATTCAGAGTATCGGTAGAAGAGGTTCCTATCTGTTGTGGGCATCGGAAAAATTCTAAGAACCACCGTTACAGCAAAACAGACTTAAATACTACCCTCGGGCTAGTTAGCTATTTTTAAAGTAAAACGGTAGACTAGTTGGCGTTTTCGCCACAGAGGTCAATTATTTTCAGACAAAACGCCAGGAAGTCTATAAATCTTCAGACTTTTTTCAGATAGATAGATTATTTTTGATAGATATTGCAACTCCTATGCGAAACTTAAATTTTCATGCTCAAATTTCAGAGTTTCGGTCAATATGGTTATGTATACTGCAAAGTGATTTTTTGTAATTTTTAATATCATAACTGTGAAATTTGCATTTCTATGCGAAAGTTCGGTTTTCATATTCATGTTTGAAAGTTTTAAGAGGGAAGTTAGTCATTTTTATAATATTCATACTCGAATTTATATTTTTCAGACAAAATGGTTTTGTATACTCCAAATTTCTTTGCGAACTATCAGTTTTCAAACGCACAATTCAGAATTTCGGTAGAAAAGTTTCCTATTTGTTGTGGGCATCGGAAAAATTCTAAGAACCACCGTTACAGCTAAACAGACTTAAATACTACTCTCGGTCTAGTTACCTACTTTTAAAAGCAAACGGTAGACTAGTTGGCGATTTCGCCACAGAGGTCAGTTATTTTCAGACATAAAACGCCAGGAAGTCTATAAATCTTCAGATTTTTTTCAGATATTGCAACTCCTATGCTAAACTTACATTTTCATGCTTAAACTTCAGAGTTTCGGTCAATACGGTTATGCATACTGCAAAGTGATAATTTTTTGTAATTTTTAATATCATATCTGTGAAATTTGCATTTCTATGCGAAAGTTCGGTTTTCATATTCATGTTTCAGATTTTCGGTCTATATGGTTTTGTACGCTGCAAAGTAGTAAATGTTTGAAAGTTTTAAGAAGGAAGTTAGTCATTTTTATAATATTTATACTCGAATTTATATTTCTCAGACAACATGGTTTTGTATACTCCAAATTTCTTTGCGAACTATTAGTTTTCAAACGCACAATTCAGAATTTCGGTAGAAAAGTTTCCTATTTGTTGTGGGCATCGGAAAATTTCTAAGAACCACCGTTACAGCTAAACAGACTTAAATACTACCCTCGGACTAGTTACCTACTTTTAAAAGAAAACGGTAGACTAGTTGGCGATTTCGCCACAGAGGTCAGTTATTTTCAGACATAAAACACCAGGAAGTCTATAAATCTTCAGATTTTTTTCAGATATTGCAACTCCTATGCTAAACTTAAATTTTCATGCTTAAACTTCAGAGTTTCGGTCAATACGGTTATGCATACTGCAAAGTGATAATTTTTTGTAATTTTTAATATCATATCTGTGAAATTTGCATTTCTATGCGAAAGTTCGGTTTTCATATTCATGTTTCAGATTTTCGGTCTATATGGTTTTGTACGCTGCAAAGTAGTAAATGTTTGAAAGTTTTAAGAAGGAAGTTAGTCATTTTTATAATATTTATACTCGAATTTATATTTCTCAGACAACATGGTTTTGTATACTCCAAATTTCTTTGCGAACTATTAGTTTTCAAACGCACAATTCAGAATTTCGGTAGAAAAGTTTCCTATTTGTTGTGGGCATCGGAAAATTTCTAAGAACCACCGTTACAGCTAAACAGACTTAAATACTACCCTCGGACTAGTTACCTACTTTTAAAAGAAAACGGTAGACTAGTTGGCGATTTCGCCACAGAGGTCAGTTATTTTCAGACATAAAACACCAGGAAGTCTATAAATCTTCAGATTTTTTTTAGATAGATAGATTATTTTTGATAGATATTGCAACTCCTATGCGAAACTTAAATTTTCATGCTCAAATTTCAGAGTTTCGGTCAATATGGTTATGTATACTGCAAAGTTATAATTTTTTGTAATTTTTTAATATCATAACTGTGAAATTTGCATTTCTATGCGAAAGTTCGGTTTTTATATTCATGTTTGAAAGTTTTAAGAGGGAAGTTAGACATTTTTTTATATTTATACTCGAATTTATATTTTTCAGACAAAATGGTTTTGTATACTGCAAATTTCTTTGCGAACTATCAGTTTTCAAACCCACAATTCAGAGTATCGGTAGAAGAGGTTCCTATTTGTTGTGGGCATCGGAAAATTTCTAAGAACCACCGTTACAGCAAAACAGACTTAAATACTACCCTCGGGCTAGTTAGCTATTTTTAAAGTAAATCGGTAGACTAGTTGGCGTTTTCGCCACAGAGGTCAATTATTTTCAGACATAAAACGCCAGGAAGTCTATAAATCTTCAGACTTTTTTTAGATAGATAGATTATTTTTGATAGATATTGCAACTCCTATGCGAAACTTAAATTTTCATGCTCAAATTTCAGAGTTTCGGTCAATATGGTTATGTATACTGCAAAGTTATAATTTTTTGTAATTTTTTAATATCATAACTGTGAAATTTGCATTTCTATGCGAAAGTTCGGTTTTTATATTCATGTTTGAAAGTTTTAAGAGGGAATTTAGTAATTTTTTTATATTTATACTCGAATTTATATTTTTCAGACAAAATGGTTTTGTATACTGCAAATTTCTTTGCGAACTATCAGTTTTCAAACGCACAATTCAGAGTATCGGTAGAAGAGGTTCCTATTTGTTGTGGGCATCGGAAAATTTCTAAGAACCACCGTTACAGCAAAACAGACTTAAATACTACCCTCGGGCTAGTTAGCTATTTTTAAAGTAAAACGGTAGACTAGTTGGCGTTTTCGCCACAGAGGTCAATTATTTTCAGACATAAAACGCCAGGAAGTCTATAAATCTTCAGACTTTTTTTAGATAGATAGATTATTTTTGATAGATATTGCAACTCCTATGCGAAACTTAAATTTTCATGCTCAAATTTCAGAGTTTCGGTCAATATGGTTATGTATACTGCAAAGTTATAATTTTTTGTAATTTTTTAATATCATAACTGTGAAATTTGAATTTCTATGCCAAAGTTCGGTTTTTCTATTCATGTTTGAAAGTTTTAAGAGGGAAGTTAGTCATTTTTATAATATTTATACTCGAATTTATATTTTTCAGACAAAATGGTTTTGTATACTGCAAATTTCTTTGCGAACTATCAGTTTTCAAACGCACAATTTAGAGTATCGGTAGAAGAGGTTCCTATCTGTTGTGGGCATCGGAAAAATTCTAAGAACCACCGTTACAGCAAAACAGACCTTAATACTACCCTCGGGCTAGTTAGCTACTTTTAAAGGAAAACGGTAGACTAGTTGGCGTTTTCGCCACAGAGGTCAATTATTTTCAGACATAAAACGCCAGGAAGTCTATAAATCTTCAGACTTTTTTTAGATAGATAGATTATTTTTGATAGATATTGCAACTCCTATGCGAAACCTAAATTTTCATGCTCAAATTTCAGAGTTTCGGTCAATATGGTTATGTATACTGCAAAGTTATAATTTTTTGTAATTTTTTAATATCATAACTGTGAAATTTGCATTTCTATGCGAAAGTTCGGTTTTCATATTCATGTTTGAAAGTTTTAAGAGGGAAGTTAGTCATTTTTATAATATTTTGCTCGAATTTATATTTTTCAGACAAAATGGTTTTGTATACTGCAAATTTCTTTGCGAACTATCAGTTTTCAAACGCACAATTCAGAGTATCGGTAGAAGAGGTTCCTATCTGTTGTGGGCATCGGAAAAATTCTAAGAACCACCGTTACAGCAAAACAGACTTAAATACTACCCTCGGGCTAGTTAGCTATTTTTAAAGTAAAACGGTAGACTAGTTGGTGTTTTCGCCACAGAGGTCAATTATTTTCAGACAAAACGCCAGGAAGTCTATAAATCTTCAGACTTTTTTCAGATAGATAGATTATTTTTGATAGATATTGCAACTCCTATGCGAAACTTAAATTTTCATGCTCAAATTTCAGAGTTTCGGTCAATATGGTTATGTATACTGCAAAGTTATAATTTTTTGTATTTTTTAATATCATAACTGTGAAATTTGCATTTCTATGCGAAAGTTCGGTTTTTATATTCATGTTTGAAAGTTTTAAGAGGGAAGTTAGTCATTTTTATAATATTTTGCTCGAATTTATATTTTTCAGACAAAATGGTTTTGTATACTGCAAATTTCTTTGCGAACTATCAGTTTTCAAACGCACAATTCAGAGTATCGGTAGAAGAGGTTCCTATCTGTTGTGGGCATCGGAAAAATTCTAAGAACCACCGTTACAGCAAAACAGACTTAAATACTACCCTCGGGCTAGTTAGCTATTTTTAAAGTAAAACGGTAGACTAGTTGGCGTTTTCGCCACAGAGGTCAATTATTTTCAGACAAAACGCCAGGAAGTCTATAAATCTTCAGACTTTTTTCAGATAGATAGATTATTTTTGATAGATATTGCAACTCCTATGCGAAACTTAAATTTTCATGCTCAAATTTCAGAGTTTCGGTCAATATGGTTATGTATACTGCAAAGTGATTTTTTGTAATTTTTAATATCATAACTGTGAAATTTGCATTTCTATGCGAAAGTTCGGTTTTCATATTCATGTTTGAAAGTTTTAAGAGGGAAGTTAGTCATTTTTATAATATTCATACTCGAATTTATATTTTTCAGACAAAATGGTTTTGTATACTCCAAATTTCTTTGCGAACTATCAGTTTTCAAACGCACAATTCAGAATTTCGGTAGAAAAGTTTCCTATTTGTTGTGGGCATCGGAAAAATTCTAAGAACCACCGTTACAGCTAAACAGACTTAAATACTACTCTCGGTCTAGTTACCTACTTTTAAAAGCAAACGGTAGACTAGTTGGCGATTTCGCCACAGAGGTCAGTTATTTTCAGACATAAAACGCCAGGAAGTCTATAAATCTTCAGATTTTTTTCAGATATTGCAACTCCTATGCTAAACTTACATTTTCATGCTTAAACTTCAGAGTTTCGGTCAATACGGTTATGCATACTGCAAAGTGATAATTTTTTGTAATTTTTAATATCATATCTGTGAAATTTGCATTTCTATGCGAAAGTTCGGTTTTCATATTCATGTTTCAGATTTTCGGTCTATATGGTTTTGTACGCTGCAAAGTAGTAAATGTTTGAAAGTTTTAAGAAGGAAGTTAGTCATTTTTATAATATTTATACTCGAATTTATATTTCTCAGACAACATGGTTTTGTATACTCCAAATTTCTTTGCGAACTATTAGTTTTCAAACGCACAATTCAGAATTTCGGTAGAAAAGTTTCCTATTTGTTGTGGGCATCGGAAAATTTCTAAGAACCACCGTTACAGCTAAACAGACTTAAATACTACCCTCGGACTAGTTACCTACTTTTAAAAGAAAACGGTAGACTAGTTGGCGATTTCGCCACAGAGGTCAGTTATTTTCAGACATAAAACACCAGGAAGTCTATAAATCTTCAGATTTTTTTCAGATATTGCAACTCCTATGCTAAACTTAAATTTTCATGCTTAAACTTCAGAGTTTCGGTCAATACGGTTATGCATACTGCAAAGTGATAATTTTTTGTAATTTTTAATATCATATCTGTGAAATTTGCATTTCTATGCGAAAGTTCGGTTTTCATATTCATGTTTCAGATTTTCGGTCTATATGGTTTTGTACGCTGCAAAGTAGTAAATGTTTGAAAGTTTTAAGAAGGAAGTTAGTCATTTTTATAATATTTATACTCGAATTTATATTTCTCAGACAACATGGTTTTGTATACTCCAAATTTCTTTGCGAACTATTAGTTTTCAAACGCACAATTCAGAATTTCGGTAGAAAAGTTTCCTATTTGTTGTGGGCATCGGAAAATTTCTAAGAACCACCGTTACAGCTAAACAGACTTAAATACTACCCTCGGACTAGTTACCTACTTTTAAAAGAAAACGGTAGACTAGTTGGCGATTTCGCCACAGAGGTCAGTTATTTTCAGACATAAAACACCAGGAAGTCTATAAATCTTCAGATTTTTTTTAGATAGATAGATTATTTTTGATAGATATTGCAACTCCTATGCGAAACTTAAATTTTCATGCTCAAATTTCAGAGTTTCGGTCAATATGGTTATGTATACTGCAAAGTTATAATTTTTTGTAATTTTTTAATATCATAACTGTGAAATTTGCATTTCTATGCGAAAGTTCGGTTTTTATATTCATGTTTGAAAGTTTTAAGAGGGAAGTTAGACATTTTTTTATATTTATACTCGAATTTATATTTTTCAGACAAAATGGTTTTGTATACTGCAAATTTCTTTGCGAACTATCAGTTTTCAAACCCACAATTCAGAGTATCGGTAGAAGAGGTTCCTATTTGTTGTGGGCATCGGAAAATTTCTAAGAACCACCGTTACAGCAAAACAGACTTAAATACTACCCTCGGGCTAGTTAGCTATTTTTAAAGTAAATCGGTAGACTAGTTGGCGTTTTCGCCACAGAGGTCAATTATTTTCAGACATAAAACGCCAGGAAGTCTATAAATCTTCAGACTTTTTTTAGATAGATAGATTATTTTTGATAGATATTGCAACTCCTATGCGAAACTTAAATTTTCATGCTCAAATTTCAGAGTTTCGGTCAATATGGTTATGTATACTGCAAAGTTATAATTTTTTGTAATTTTTTAATATCAAACTGTGAAATTTGCATTTCTATGCGAAAGTTCGGTTTTTATATTCATGTTTGAAAGTTTTAAGAGGGAAGTTAGACATTTTTTTATATTTATACTCGAATTTATATTTTTCAGACAAAATGGTTTTGTATACTGCAAATTTCTTTGCGAACTATCAGTTTTCAAACGCACAATTCAGAGTATCGGTAGAAGAGGTTCCTATTTGTTGTGGGCATCGGAAAATTTCTAAGAACCACCGTTACAGCAAAACAGACTTAAATACTACCCTCGGGCTAGTTAGCTATTTTTAAAGGAAAACGGTAGACTAGTTGGCGTTTTCGCCACAGAGGTCAATTATTTTCAGACATAAAACGCCAGGAAGTCTATAAATCTTCAGACTTTTTTCAGATAGAAAGATTATTTTTGATAGATATTGCAACTCCTATGCGAAACTTAAATTTTCATGCTCAAATTTCAGAGTTTCGGTCAATATGGTTATGTATACTGCAAAGTTATAATTTTTTGTAATTTTTTAATATCAAACTGTGAAATTTGCATTTCTATGCGAAAGTTCGGTTTTTATATTCATGTTTGAAAGTTTTAAGAGGGAAGTTAGTCATTTTTTTTATATTTATACTCGAATTTATATTTTTCAGACAAAATGGTTTTGTATACTGCAAATTTCTTTGCGAACTATCAGTTTTCAAACGCACAATTCAGAGTATCGGTAGAAGAGGTTCCTATTTGTTGTGGGCATCGGAAAATTTCTAAGAACCACCGTTACAGCAAAACAGACTTAAATACTACCCTCGGGCTAGTTAGCTATTTTTAAAGTAAAACGGTAGACTAGTTGGCGTTTTCGCCACAGAGGTCAATTATTTTCAGACATAAAACGCCAGGAAGTCTATAAATCTTCAGACTTTTTTTAGATAGATAGATTATTTTTGATAGATATTGCAACTCCTATGCGAAACTTAAATTTTCATGCTCAAATTTCAGAGTTTCGGTCAATATGGTTATGTATACTGCAAAGTTATAATTTTTTGTAATTTTTCAATATCATAACTGTGAAATTTGCATTTCTATGCGAAAGTTCGGTTTTTATATTCATGTTTGAAAGTTTTAAGAGGGAAGTTAGTCATTTTTTTATATTTATACTCGAATTTATATTTTTCAGACAAAATGGTTTTGTATACTGCAAATTTCTTTGCGAACTATCAGTTTTCAAACCCACAATTCAGAGTATCGGTAGAAGAGGTTCCTATTTGTTGTGGGCATCGGAAAATTTCTAAGAACCACCGTTACAGCAAAACAGACTTAAATACTACCCTCGGGCTAGTTAGCTATTTTTAAAGTAAATCGGTAGACTAGTTGGCGTTTTCGCCACAGAGGTCAATTATTTTCAGACATAAAACGCCAGGAAGTCTATAAATCTTCAGACTTTTTTTAGATAGATAGATTATTTTTGATAGATATTGCAACTCCTATGCGAAACTTAAATTTTCATGCTCAAATTTCAGAGTTTCGGTCAATATGGTTATGTATACTGCAAAGTTATAATTTTTTGTAATTTTTTAATATCATAACTGTGAAATTTGCATTTCTATGCGAAAGTTCGGTTTTTATATTCATGTTTGAAAGTTTTAAGAGGGAAGTTAGTCATTTTTATAATATTTTGCTCGAATTTATATTTTTCAGACAAAATGGTTTTGTATACTGCAAATTTCTTTGCGAACTATCAGTTTTCAAACGCACAATTCAGAGTATCGGTAGAAGAGGTTCCTATCTGTTGTGGGCATCGGAAAAATTCTAAGAACCACCGTTACAGCAAAACAGACTTAAATACTACCCTCGGGCTAGTTAGCTATTTTTAAAGTAAAACGGTAGACTAGTTGGCGTTTTCGCCACAGAGGTCAATTATTTTCAGACAAAACGCCAGGAAGTCTATAAATCTTCAGACTTTTTTCAGATAGATAGATTATTTTTGATAGATATTGCAACTCCTATGCGAAACTTAAATTTTCATGCTCAAATTTCAGAGTTTCGGTCAATATGGTTATGTATACTGCAAAGTGATTTTTTGTAATTTTTAATATCATAACTGTGAAATTTGCATTTCTATGCGAAAGTTCGGTTTTCATATTCATGTTTGAAAGTTTTAAGAGGGAAGTTAGTCATTTTTATAATATTCATACTCGAATTTATATTTTTCAGACAAAATGGTTTTGTATACTCCAAATTTCTTTGCGAACTATCAGTTTTCAAACGCACAATTCAGAATTTCGGTAGAAAAGTTTCCTATTTGTTGTGGGCATCGGAAAAATTCTAAGAACCACCGTTACAGCTAAACAGACTTAAATACTACTCTCGGTCTAGTTACCTACTTTTAAAAGCAAACGGTAGACTAGTTGGCGATTTCGCCACAGAGGTCAGTTATTTTCAGACATAAAACGCCAGGAAGTCTATAAATCTTCAGATTTTTTTCAGATATTGCAACTCCTATGCTAAACTTACATTTTCATGCTTAAACTTCAGAGTTTCGGTCAATACGGTTATGCATACTGCAAAGTGATAATTTTTTGTAATTTTTAATATCATATCTGTGAAATTTGCATTTCTATGCGAAAGTTCGGTTTTCATATTCATGTTTCAGATTTTCGGTCTATATGGTTTTGTACGCTGCAAAGTAGTAAATGTTTGAAAGTTTTAAGAAGGAAGTTAGTCATTTTTATAATATTTATACTCGAATTTATATTTCTCAGACAACATGGTTTTGTATACTCCAAATTTCTTTGCGAACTATTAGTTTTCAAACGCACAATTCAGAATTTCGGTAGAAAAGTTTCCTATTTGTTGTGGGCATCGGAAAATTTCTAAGAACCACCGTTACAGCTAAACAGACTTAAATACTACCCTCGGACTAGTTACCTACTTTTAAAAGAAAACGGTAGACTAGTTGGCGATTTCGCCACAGAGGTCAGTTATTTTCAGACATAAAACACCAGGAAGTCTATAAATCTTCAGATTTTTTTCAGATATTGCAACTCCTATGCTAAACTTAAATTTTCATGCTTAAACTTCAGAGTTTCGGTCAATACGGTTATGCATACTGCAAAGTGATAATTTTTTGTAATTTTTAATATCATATCTGTGAAATTTGCATTTCTATGCGAAAGTTCGGTTTTCATATTCATGTTTCAGATTTTCGGTCTATATGGTTTTGTACGCTGCAAAGTAGTAAATGTTTGAAAGTTTTAAGAAGGAAGTTAGTCATTTTTATAATATTTATACTCGAATTTATATTTCTCAGACAACATGGTTTTGTATACTCCAAATTTCTTTGCGAACTATTAGTTTTCAAACGCACAATTCAGAATTTCGGTAGAAAAGTTTCCTATTTGTTGTGGGCATCGGAAAATTTCTAAGAACCACCGTTACAGCTAAACAGACTTAAATACTACCCTCGGACTAGTTACCTACTTTTAAAAGAAAACGGTAGACTAGTTGGCGATTTCGCCACAGAGGTCAGTTATTTTCAGACATAAAACACCAGGAAGTCTATAAATCTTCAGATTTTTTTCAGATATTGCAACTCCTATGCTAAACTTAAATTTTCATGCTTAAACTTCAGAGTTTCGGTCAATACGGTTATGCATACTGCAAAGTGATAATTTTTTGTAATTTTTAATATCATATCTGTGAAATTTGCATTTCTATGCGAAAGTTCGGTTTTCATATTCATGTTTCAGATTTTCGGTCTATATGGTTTTGTACGCTGCAAAGTAGTAAATGTTTGAAAGTTTTAAGAAGGAAGTTAGTCATTTTTATAATATTTATACTCGAATTTATATTTCTCAGACAACATGGTTTTGTATACTACAAATTTCTTTGCGAACTATCAGTTTTCAAACGCACAATTCAGAGTTTCGGTAGAAGAGTTTCCTATTTGTTGTGGGCATCGGAAAATTTCTAAGAACCACCGTTACAGCTAAACAGACTTAAATACTACCCTCGGACTAGTTAGCTACTTTTAAAGGAAAACGGTAGACTAGTTGGCGATTTCGCCACAGAGGTCAATTATTTTCAGACATAAAACCTCAGCAAGTAGATACATCTCCAGAGTCTTCTCTGGTATTGCCATTCGTATGCGAAATTTTTAATTTCGCACTTAAATTTTTTATTTTAGTTGAAATAGTTTTGTATACTGCAAATTAACAGTTTATTGAAGTTGTTGGGATCAGAAAATTGATAGTTCTATGCGAAAATTAAATTTTGATACTCTGCTAGAAAATTTATGGTGCCTTTTCCCGGTATTGCCATTCCTGTGCGAAATATCGATTTAGTAGCTAATAGACCTGTTGGCGATTTTCCGAAATACATTTTGCGTAGACTCGTTGGCTGTTGTCGGTTTGAAGATCGGGAGACCTATTGGCGTTTTCGCCAATAAGAGCTGCAATTTGATGAAGTAATCGCCAATGAGTCGGTCGCTGCCAGCTATACTTTCTGTGATCCTAATACCACGCGCCGATAACTCCACTGAATGTTTTCTTATTTGGTCTTTTTTAGTCAAAAAAGTGCTTGGAGGAAAATAATTTAATTGTTTGTTTGATATTTCAGTTGTTTTGAGCAATACTATAAAATAGTCGCGTAAAGTATTTTGAACTAATAATGGACAGACTTGTGGGCTTTTCGCTCATGAGAAATTTTCATAAATTGTCATTGTATTCACATATTATCCTATTTAAATAGTATTGAACATAATAGATAAAAAATGTTGTCATTTGTTATTTCATTATTCAAAGGTGTATGGGAATATAGTAACAGTTCAGTTTTACGTGGCTTAAAGCTTCATCGTATGCAACTGATGTTACAATCATTTATTATCATGTGATTTCAATGCGCCTATAGATTATACCACCAATTTTGCTGGAAATGCTTTTCTAGGCTGTATTTGCCCTCCTAAACAGCACGTCAATGCAGAGAATTTTCCGGGAAATTTTGACGACCTTATTGGCGAAAATGCAGACTTGTTGGCCTAGACTCCTTGCCAAAGCCAATAAGTCCACTGATCGCCAACGTGCCTGCACCCAGCAACTCATTTTTCGCCAGGTAGCCTGCAGGGACATGCACACACACACAGACACACCCACAGACAGACATTTTTTAAAAACCACTTTTTTAGGATTCTGGAAGCACAAAACATGTATTTCCGTCAAAATCTCGATTTTGAAAATTTGCATGAAATCAATACTTCCCTATACTGAAAGTATAGGAAAGTAAAAAGGCGCGTTCCAAAAGGCGCTATGCAAAAGGGCGCACATTCATTAAGGCGCGTACTCCAACCAGCGCAACGCGAACTCAAAGAGCACGTATTCAAAAGAGTGGACACAAAAAGGCGCGCTTAAAATTTAAAAAAAATCGATTTATTGTTCCCCCGGAAATTACAAAAAAAGCGAATTGTTTTTAAGTTAAAAGTTCTTGACATAATTTAGTAGTTTTCTGTATTATCATAGATTAGGTTAGGTTAGGTTACAAATTTAGTTATGCTTCACAATTATTGTTCTATAGATTAATACTGAATAACAAACTACTTATTTTCCTTCTTTGTTGGTCCTATTTCATGTAGTCTATTCCTACCCTGCTTTCATTTAAGATTGAGTCAACGCTCTTTTTGCAACTGCGTCTCTGCGCTTTTCGCATTGCACAGCTTCTCGTTGTTTTCTTATTCAAATATTTGGATACTTCTATCGTTAAGATGGTATTTCCTTGCACAAGTCACATATTGAAAACAGTTTCTCTGATAATACGTTCTTCGTTTCAGATTGGCACCATGTCAAAATAGAGTTTTCCATGTTTTGTGTCCGGTTTCACGGGATTCTATAGAACCGGAGACGAAACGCTGGCAATTCCATTTCTGAGAAACACACGGTACCAACCCGGAAACAAAAAAAGGTATCGAAAACAACTGTAGAAGTCAGAAATATCACCAAATGGATTCTAGGTGTAATATTTTTGACTGCAACAAATTTAAAAATTCGCCATAAAAGCATATCATGAGAGCCGGATTTGCACTATTGGCGCCCCTGGAAATTTCTACTTTCTTTATGGAACGCCGTTTTGCTTTTCATTAGCAATTAATTGAGGTCAGAAGTATTTGTTTGCGCCCCGAAATACTATTTTCACGTCAAAACATGTTTTTCTGACGTCATAAAATGATTTTTGACGCCAAAAAACTATTAACGTTTTGAATTGATTGTGTGGTAGGCACATGGTGAAACATTATTAATAAATATTTAACTATTAAAAATTAATAGTTTATTGATAAAATAAAAAATAAATAATTTTAGAAATTACAAAGGCATTAAATAATAATAAAAATATAGTTAACGACCACACCATTTAGGTAATTTGCCCCTCCTTGACCTACAGTCAACAAAGCATAGAAACACATGTGTTAACACTTAAAAATCAGGGCGGCGACGACAGAATTCTAGAAATGGGTAGTTTTGTACATCTTTAGGTTTTGGTTTTAGTTTTATTTGTAAACTCCTGAAGATAACCGAGATGGTTGAAACTCGAGTCGAATAAATAAAAACCAACAAATTGTGAAACAATTACCAAGTGTTTTATTTTATTAATAAACTATTGATTTTCAATTGTAAAATATTTATTTATTAACGTTAAAAGATATTTTTGACATAAATCATTCATTTTCTTAAGCCAGTATTTGATTTTGTGACGTCTGAAAATTAATTGTTTATTGTAAAAATATAAAAAAACTATTTAGCTATTAATACATAAAACGGATTTTTTGGAGTTCATAAATAATTGTTGACAAAAATGTGTTTATTCACGTGAAAAAAATCAATTTTAGTCTCAAGTTGCCACAAAAGTGAGTTTTATGGTGGGTACAAGGTTTATGCATAATAATATTTGTACGTCCCATCTGAAGAACTATGTTAAGTGATTTACAATGCACTATGCCCATTCGCCCTAGTACACATGCCGCATTATTATTAGTTATTGACTAGTGTACTTTGACAAGCCTGTCCAGAGGTGTGTGTTATTGACGTCAAAAAATTCATTTCTTGACGTCTGACAATTACTTATTTGTGTGGCTTATTTTTTTTTCACTCTATAACTATTTTATATTACATGGCTTGAACCGTTCTCAAGAAATTAAGAAATGATTCTTTGGCGTAATCAAATGTCAATAAATGATATTTTGACGTCAAAAATTCCATTACAGAATTTACTAAAAAATAATAATAATAATAAATTTTATCCAAAATTCGATGATTTTTAGACGTTAAAAAGTTAATTTTTGAAGGGAAAACATCAATTTACGATGTCTGAAATTTAATTAAAGACGTCTGAATATTCTGTTTTTGACGTCAAATAATATTATACATTCACAAAGTATACCAGCCAGTAGTAGAACTGACTTCTACTACTACTATTTTGAAGAGTAGTAAGTAGGAGCATAAATAGAACGTCAATTGTATTTTTAAATATTTAACACAACTTAGGAAACAAATACCAAGTGTGTTATTTTGTTATTGTACTATTAATTTTTTTAATAATTAATTATTTATTAATAATGTTTCACCGCGTGCCTACCACACAATCAATTTTAAATACTAAATTATATCTTCATTCATTTTACATTTACTGATCGATAAAAAACATAATTTAATAGGGTAATAGTTTTTCAGATTTGGGGAATTTTAAGCGCCCCATTGTGTTTGGCGCCCATGGGCACCACCCCATACTTGATAAAGAGTGCGAGACGACTACTTATCGAACCGAGAGAAGTGGCTCCGGTTAACGTGTAGGCCTTTCATTCTGGAGGCTCTGGGCTCGATTCCCGGCCCGGCCGACTGTCCTGGGTCAGGGTTTTTCCGCAGTTTTCCTGAGCCAAAAGGTGAATATTGGGACAGTACATTACGTGGAAAACCTCCTTTGTCCATGTTTCTTGTTCTAACCCATCTTTACTATCCTTTCTCGGCTGAAGAGGGGCTTAGGACTCCGGACTCCGGTGTGGAGTCCAAAAGATCCCTATAGCAGCCCACCCCTTCACGGGGAATGAACCAACACCAATTTTCCTTTTGCGTTCCTGGTTATCGGAAGTGATGATCGGCGGCCCTGACCCACCGTATTGCTGGCCAAACTCTACATTGGAGTGTACTACCACCGACTTTACTTTACTTCTAAATTAAAGAATCGATTGTAGAAATGAAAAACGCTACTAATGTTTAAAATAACAAAAATACAAAAATTTTAACACAATTAATAATAAAACGAACAACGCAAACAAGCGTAGAAAAGGCTTAAATCAAACGCTCAAAATGAGCACTGTTTTATAATCACTGCTTAAATGTGTATAACAATCAGTAATAATAGACATTTAATCAGGTCGCTGTTTTTGTGAAACAAAGAAATACTCTGGGGTAGATGTTCCACAGCCAACTTTAAGGAATATGGTGTTTAATTATTTTACACCCCAGTTTCAGTTATTCTAAATATACATCGGTGAATAGAGGACAACAAGTGCTTTCTAATAATTTGAAAATGTTATATAGCGGCCATAGGAAAAAAAATGCTGATTATCTCTCAAAAATGGTAGGTCACAAAAAACTTCTGGTTACACCAGTAAATTTCATCTTATCTGTTACACTATCACTGCAAAATGAATTGTTAAAGTTTATAAATAAAAAGCCATGGAAAAAAGAAGAAAACTTAAAATTTTTGTTTTTTGGCTGTATCTAGTAAGCTATGAATTTTTCAAAACTTTTAAAATTGCCCGTTAACTGGTCTCCTAGGCAACGTTTTCCTTATTTAACAGACCTTCTATCTATTCCCCTTTTGGATGTCCCAAGGGTGAGCAAAGTTAAAGTTTACACCCCTGTATACCGTGCAGGGGCGGCGAATACATGGGTGCAACGGGTCGGTTGCACTTGAAGAAAAATATTATGGGGTGCGTGGCACCCCATAACATATGCCCATTGCCCGGCCCCGCTTTGAAACATTTTCTAGATTTTTTTATATCAGTCAAAAACTATGAGTACAGAACAGAAATAATAAATTTTCTTAACCGTAACGTTTGTTTATTTATAGCATTACCAACATTGCTTTGGCGTCTGTCGCCACATCCGTGTTTCATCAGTATCAACAAATTAAAATTAAAAAACTAGGATCAAGCAAATAAATGATAACTTTGATTTCCGTTGTTGTCTGTGAATCACTATCTACACCAGATAGTGTTTTGTCACGTTTGCTGAGTTCACTATTACCTGATCTGATCTGAGCCATCCAGTCGAGTTTGTAGGTGTTGTTTGCTCCTAGCTCTTCTAAAATTTAGTTGTCAGTGATTTTGTTATTAATTAAACATGGACAAGTTTGTAATAAGATTGCAAAAAAAAGCCAAATGAAGTGTGCACCGCCAGTACCGCCACCGCTAGTGACGCCCATAATTCCCAAGATTGCCAGCAGACCTGAACTTTAGCCTCGCCTACTCGTATTCGTCTCAGGAATCTCACGTTTATATTTCGGATTTCTGGTCTAGTATTTTGCCAGTATTGAAATTATGAGGCAATCAATTATTAGGCAATTTTGTCATTATTCCTTTAAATGTATAGTTGCGCAAACCTGAACTTGTAAACGAATTAGGTATCTACCAGCTTAGAATGGTAACATATCCATATGTTAGCTAGTGCAGGTAGTTATTATTTATTTGGCCAACTGGAATTAAAGCTTATGTAATAGTTTCATAAAATAAAACATGGAACGTGTAAATTCATTAATACAACGAGATTCATTAATACAACGAGAAAATTCTACGAAAGAAAACCTTGAACTATAAGGGACGAAAACCAGCGTTGCATAAAAAACTTAAGAATTGCAACACACAACCACAACTTTTTCTAAATTCCCATCCGAAAAATAAGTTCTCTTATCCAACATGTTTCACGTATAACTTGATGGATTTGAGTACGCCAATGATTTTTGTTTACTTATTGAATTTTCACTAAATTTTTTGCTCTTCTGTAACTAAAAGTTCTGTCACTACGTCATGTTCCTTAACTATAGATTTGTACCCGTATGTAAATACAACCACAATATGGTTATATTTATGGTTTTTCCTATAAAGTTCGATTAATTTTGATGCCGATGCTCGTGATCGCAAGCGAAAGTATTTCCCAGTTTACACAACGTCAAATTTTTATAATTCTTATTAACATTATTACTATTATTATTATTATTATTACTATTAAAACTCCCACATTGCACCCCACTGAAAAATCAAAACCCGCCGCCCCTGATACCGTGTGAGTTTATTATACAAATAATATGAAACTAGCAGAGCCCGTGGTCTACTCCTCCGATGTTTTTTTGGTACCTTCATACCCGGCGCTTGCCGCTCCGAATCTTTCCTCCGCTGGGTCGGGCTGAATAAGAGTTGTTCCCGGAAGCAACACCTGTGAAAAAATCGAAATGAAGCCCGGAAAAACACCCCCAGAGAAAAAAAACGAAGAAAAACAGCCTCGTAAAAAATTTTGAAGAAAGAAAAACCCCCATAAATTCCTCAGGAAAACATCCCCCCAAAAAAATATTATCACAGGCCCCAAAATTTTTTTAAAAAGAAGCGGGAAAACAATCAGTTAAACTTATCACTTCTCCTCAGTTCAGGTAAGAGCTTTAACGGAGATTTCCAAAATGTTTTTGTATATCATAAACGCGCACTTAAAAATGTTAGACATTTGCTTATACAGAGTGGCTAGGAAAACCCCGGCCACTTTTCTTGCGGCGGTCAAGAGATGGCGCTTTAGTAAAGAAAAATTAAATTAAAATACTGGCAACAACGCAGAATCCAAGACGCTTTGGTTGTTTTGATTTACTATGAGGCGTATTTAATAACAAAAACGTCTTGGATTCTGCGTTGTTGCCAGTATTTTAATTTAATTTTTCTTTACTAAACTGCCATCTCTTGACTGCCGCAAGAAAGGTGGCCGGGGTTTTCCTAGCCACTCTGTAATTCTAAAATTTAATTCGATTTTATTCATATAAACCAGAGATGTAATGATACAATTTATATACATTCCCCCGATATCGTGAGTTTCATTGTCAATCACCCTACGTGATTTTAACGTAAATATCAGAACCCACAAACATAATAAATATCTAAGCTGTCTCGTGATGTGAGAAATGATAATAAATGAGTCAATAAAAGTTTAGTTCCTACAAATGCATCTAGCTGGAATTTGTAGTAGACAATTTTGTAGTAATCAATTTGGTAGTAAACAGTGTGTAATAGTAAGTGGAACCTATTTGTTTGTTGTCAGCGCGTTAAATACACATTTATGGTCCGCTAGAATTAAAGTAGCCAAAACTAACTAAATTATACCAACAGAGTTGACAGCAATGAAAAGTTTCATTGTAAACAATCAATAAACTGACCCGCATATAAGTGCCCGCGGCTGTGTTATAGTACCTAATAAATCTTTCCGAGATGCAAGACTTAGTAGTGTTGTTATGGTAAGACAGTTGCGGATTTAGTATTAAGATGATATTGCCTATTACAAATTAAAATAGCAAGTGTGCCCTTTCAAAACTCGATGTAACAGAATGGAGATTATGTTACAAAACTTTTTTCGGGATTTCTGGTTGTGTTTTTAACAAACCCCCACCTTTTGTCAGACAACTGATAGATTTATTAGTGGTTGGCAAATTCAAGTCAAATCGATATATCTTCTACACGTAAATGAACAACCCTGAGATTATTTCATGATAAATTTGTGTGATACGAGCTGTTTTGGTATTTAAAAACCACAAAAATGTTGTTACAATTTTCGCTTGAGTAGGAATTAATCCTGATATTTTTTTTAATGCAGGGATGTCAGTAAATGGTAAAAGTCAACTGCAGCTCTATTTTGAGTAACAACCGCCTTCTAAAAATGTTTTTGTTTTATATCATTAGAATTATTATTATAGTGTATTATAATGAATGGATGCGGTTACGGCCAGTGGCGTTCCGTGGGTTTAAAATTTGGGTAGGCAATAGCAAAAATTATTTAACATTAAGATTAAAAAGTAAAAAAATTACGACAAATCCAATTTACCACGACCTGTTGTTATATGATTTATTCTACGCATAAAATCCCTCTTAAATTTCACTTTGTCATTATGCACTTTAATTTGATAACGTAAACCTTCGTCTAAAGCTAAGATATGCGTGATTTGCCAAATAATTTTATTCTAACAGTTGCAGATAAATGTTCTTTGGTCGACGCACGTTTTCTAATTGCAGCTGAAAGATTTTTTACAACAGAGTATCCTGTTTCAGACTGACTATACTTTTGAGGGGTTAGATATAGATGAAAATAGTAAACAATTCCAGCAAAATAGTTTATTTTTAATATCGCTACCAGTTAGCCAGTCCATTCTTATATACCACTCAGTCTTAAACGATCTACAGTTATTCCTACTGTCTGTCTGTCACGGCCCTAGTAATTTTGAAGTACATCGCCCATGATTTTTCTCTATTTGTTTTTCGTAAGAGTATCCATTAACGTTTTCTTTTAAAAGGTGGCCAACAAGAATTTCCATATTTACTGCAAATTTGCAAACTACGTATGAAAAAAATTAACACACAATAGCTGCACGCAGCAACTAACTACCGCTGACCGTCGCAAGTAAAGTAAAAACTACACAGGCCGTTCCTTTGCCGTGCTTATTGCGTTCTGAAATCCCTTCTATTTCTTTGCATCTGTCCATCTGATTATTGCATTATTTGTATCAATGTGCATGCAAACGTATGAAGAATACTAGATTGGTTAATTGTGTAGTAGTTGAAATCATTTGGCCCGATGAGCTCGGCTTAGGGAATTACCATCTTAACTAGCACTCGTCAACTTACACCACAATTTTATCGAAAAATTGCAATCACCGTTGTATTATTTATGATTACGCTACGCAGAAGGTTTGACTAAGTTACTCAGACTGCTTTTCCGGATTCGTGTATGGTATATGAGTGAATACTTTCTTGCATAATACAATTTTCTTTTGGAAGCTAAAACGGCAAATACGATGTAGTGATTAGTCGATATAAGTGGAATAATCATAAAAAATACAACGAGTGTTTGCAATTTTTCGATAAAATTGTGGTGTAAGTTCACGAGTGCTAGTTAACTAGCACGAGTTAACTTACACCAAAATTGTATGACTATATCACTCGCATGAATTTTGACGCATTTTTGGTAACACTGAACTAGTCGGAAACGCTCGGGTGTTTTCGGGAATCGGCGCTCATAACATGGTATTGTTTTCATATATGTATCGATTAATTCATAAATTATGTTAGAATTAAATATACTTACTTCTGGCTGAAGCAATGAAAACTGTATTAAAATAATAATAAATGTACCCAAATCAGTTTTAAGCGCGTTAATTTAAGACTTAAGAGCGATTACCTGAAGCCGGTTGAATCATTTATTTAAACAGGACCATGCAGTTTAATCAGTATAGAACAAACGCAATTCGTAGGTTTTATGAAAGCGGAAATTTGTGATTGGTTCAATGAAATGTGAGTGGTATAGTCAGCAGTAGTATAACAAGTGCACAGAAAAATGTCAGACGGATAATTCCACATTTTCTTTAATGCTTGTTGCCTGGCAATTTTACAAACCCAATCACATGTGTTGTTTATTGGTTATTGACCGAGACTGTAGTTGGACAACAAATGTCAGTTTGTCGAGGAAAATTGTGGTAATAAGCTTGAGAGAAAATATCAATAAAGCGCCTGTTATATTTACCACATTTATTTCAAGGATAAAGTTAAATTTGTTGGCATATTTTTTGATATTATTTTTTACAATTGCAATTTATTAAAATTTTGTTTGCATGGCATGGTAACTAATGGTAGCGGGTTGTTATCGATGCGAAACTGGCGATAACAGCCCTGTTGGTACGAGTGAGACCTTTACAGTTTATTACTATTTTGAATATGGATTGGTTGCCCGTATTACGTAGGTACAATAAAAACTACAACTGATGGGCGCGACTTACTTTCTTTAATAAAATCAAATAAGAGTGAGAAATACATTGTCTGACCTAAAATCACTTGCCGTGCATATTAATCAAGAGTTTCCTGTTTCATAGCATTTGATATATTCTCGTGCGCAATTATCATGTAAGAGCTGTACGGCCATCGGAAGTAAGTAAGTAATTATCATTTGCATACATTTAATAACGTTCAAATGGTGACTTATTTTAATTACTGCTAACAGCATGGCAACTACTTATTTAAGATCTAGAACTTAGAAGCTTTTAGAATTATGTTCTTACTTTACGTAATAAGTCCTCCCGGAATCATCCAGGGCGCGTTCCCATCCGTAAGGTAGGGCATCCTCCCCACATTTCCATGCATCAGCCGGAGGCAACCAACCCGCTGTTCTCGTCACATGGCTGTAAGAAAAACAAATCGTGAACTTTTGCTAGAAAAACAGTCTGCTAATATCAAATAAAAATAATCACTTTATAAAAACACTTATTAGTTGTGCTAATATTTGGAATCCCGTACAAACAAATTAATTAGATTACGACAAATGTACGAAATTAGGAACAATGTTAAAATGTTACCTTCCGCAGAATCTTTATATTGCGGTAAAAATGTTTTTTTTAACTTGTTCAGATCTGATATAACTCAACAAGAATGCACGAAGTCTTAAAACTTTGTTCAAGTGCTAGATGTATTTGCTATTGTAGAACAACTTTTGTAATTAAATTGTAAACTGCTAGAAAGAAAATGAAAGAGTAGATATTGTAAACTGGTTTTAGAATCTTGGGAACTCTAGAGAAATTTTTATATTTTTATTTATTTTAGTGGATCTAGTTTTTCAAAGAGGTTTTATTGCATTTACACGGATAAGGAAATCAATTATCAGAAGAGTATGATACGTATGTACCTTCTTCCGCATTTAATAATCCTACTCAATGTTCCATTTTATTTATTTATTTTTGCTACCAACAGGCCTAGGCCCAATAACAGGCAACAAATAAGAGATACAATTTTGCATACAGCATAGACATGCAAATAATTAAAAATTAAATGTGACAATAAATGCCAATTTGTAAAATCAAATAAAGTTTTTTTCTTTTAAGACGTATATTTCTTTTCAATATTTTCGATATTTATATACAGGGTAAGTCTGGTGAAGAAAAACTGTCGGATTTTTAATCTCGAGGCCCTGGAGCATCTTTTTACTGCCCCCCCCTTGTACGTATAAAATAATAAAAAAAATAAAAAACATATATATCAAAGTAATAAATGATTATAAAAAAAAATTAAAAAAATACTGAAAACCAAACCGGTTAATCTGGTAGCTAGATATATTTTTTTAATGAGAAAGTGCGCACTTCGTTGCGTAGGCAAGCAGCAGAATGACAACCATATCAATCCCAATACACTCAATGAATGGGTAGGTTGCAAATAATCATCTGGACGACATCTTAAAATGTGGCCTATAAAATTTTTGGAAAACAGGTTGGAAATAATATTTCTGAAATTGTACGTGCTTGAAACTTCTCTAACGTCTGTTTGAAGATTTGCCGCCTGTCTGATGTTTGCCGCCTTTGAACTATTTTACGTCTACATTGTTATTACGTATTGGTACTTATAAGTGTGCGGAAAAATCCTCTACATGTTTGCAACCTTATTTATACCTGATCAGTAGAGCGCGGATTTCAAGCATTTTGCGCATGCAGTATTATTGTAAGAATATCAAAATCCTTTTATATCTCCATGATTTATGAAAAATGTAATTGTTTGACCACCCTTTTATTTTGCTTAGTTTCTTTATTTTGCTATTTATTTTGCTCCTTAAACTGCGTATATGCGCTTATTTTAGTTTTTATATAGCTAGTTGGTGCTGTTTTTATTAAGACTTTAATATTTGCAATTTTTAGTTTGAAAAATCTAATGTTTAAACATAAATTAATTTACTGTTAACGGTTTAATCGACTCGGCGAATAATTTACCGAATGTTTAGACCACTTTCTACAAATGCCCTGCTAAACCAAACAAACATTCCTCAGAGAAACAAATAGTGTGCTCGGGGAATCACCAAGTTCTGTGTTCTATCGAAAGTCACACACAAAGTATATCGCGTTTATTTGTAAAAACATTGTTTTGTCTTTTGTTAACCTTAGTAGTCAGAAGCATTTCATTGTGTTGTGATGCTTTGTGAATTATTTTAATTTGAAATTATAAAATGACTAAACTGAAGAATAAATTCGTATCGGCAACTTGGGGGAAAATTTTTCCTGAATTGGGTATTGGAATAAACAAAATTTTTTGCAAAAGCTGCATGAAGACCGTAAGTTACGCCTTCGTAATATTCCTTATTTTTAAAAGCTGATTAAAAAAATTTCTGTTGTTTTCGCACAATAAGTTTAAGTTAAATTTTTAATAAAAACATGGTTTAAACGGCAAGGAAATGTATATGAAAGTATATTTTTATTTATCGTTAATTACATTTTCTGGTTTTTATTTGGCATTAAAATATTTGTAACGATACCTTATTCTTATGCAAAACAAATAAAAATTTTGTCTTTTTTATTTTGCTTATTTTGAAATTTTGTATGCTTTTTTTCTGATTTATCAAATTTATTGTAAGCGTAAAAACACATAAATGACTATAAATCCGCGCTCTGCTGTTTAGTGATCACATTTATATTTTATGACTGAGGAATTACTTTCGTTGCGTTACTAATCTGTCGGTAGGTTACTGTTTAAGAGTTTTTGGGGCCCTAGCGCAGTTGCGCCTAAACGAACCACTTAAATTCCTCGCAGCCTAATAAATTTAGAATAAGGAAATTTGTAAGGTGCTCTATATAAAGGTACAACCAGAATTTTAAAGTTACTTTTCTATATAAAAATCCAACGCATAGGGTAAAAATAACAATTTATTATAGAAGTACGTGCATAAAGTTAGTCTCTACCTAGTATGATTTATCTTTCTTTAAAGAAAGATAATCGAGCAACTATATGATCCTTTCCCACCCCACTTGCCCCGAATCAGACTATACTGCTATGCACGGATGTACTCACTTACCCCAACCCCAAATCAGAAAAATTTTATCACCGCTCTGGTTTCGAATCCGTGTCCGAGAGCGTGGCAAACAGCGGTGTTAACCACTGCGCCAATATTGGGCTTACTATACATAAAATCTGTAACTGTCTCGCTATAACAACACAACGGTCTTTTGCATATCTCAAGTTTATTGATTGTTTACGGCAATTGCTTATATTTACGTCACTACTATTGCTATAATTTGTTATTAATGGGGTACTTCAATTCTGGAGAGTCGGCAAACATAAACAGTAATATATCAATTTATTCTAATGAAATTTACAAAACTGAGCATGTTTCAATTGAACAATTTTCGTTTGTTTATTAGAGGTAAGAAATAAAAGTGTCCCCGGCGTTAATACTGGATAGCGAACCACCGCTGTTGCTATAATTTGGTTATTTATGGTTTACTGACGCTAAAACTCTTAAATTGTAATAAAATTTGCCTTCAGACAAGACAAAAATGCTTTTTGGTTGGTTACACTCGTTTTGTTAATACCAAAGAGGGTCGACGTCGGAACAAATAAACAGTAATATGTTCTCAATTTATTCTAATGTAATTAAAAAAATCCAGCATGTTTAAATTGATACATTTTCGTTTGTTTATTAAAGGTAAAAAATAAAAACGTCTCCGGCGTTAATGCAATTACATGGCGAACCGCCGCTTTTGCTATAATTTGGTTATTTATGGTTTACTGACGATAAACTTTTAAATTGTTTCAAAATTTGCCTGCAGACAAGACAAAAATATTTTTTGGTTGTTTACACTCGAAGTTTCAAATACCAACGAAGGTCGACGTCGTCGGAGCAAAATAATAAACAGTAACAGTTTAAATTGATACATTTTCGTTTGTTTATTACAGGTAAGAAATAAAAGTGCCTCGGTGTTAATGCAACTGCATAACGAATTTACATTACAAGCGATCATAAATAAATACCATCCCAGGTTTACGAGAAGAAATAAACCAAGGTGGTTCTGGTTACCGTATTGAAGATTTATGCAACAATAACAAACTAAAGATGCTGCGTCTAGCAGCTTGCAGAACTAGCTGAACTCTACGCCCTACGCTTTGTTACTTTCCTATACCTTTATTATTTATTTCATGTTAAATTATGAACTCGAGATTTTGACGGAAATACATGTTTTGGACTTCCAGAAACCCAAAGAAGTTTTTAAAAATGTTTGTCTGTGAATGGCTATGTGTGTATTTGTTTGTGACGCGTCATAACCCCTTGAATAGATATTTCGATTTAGATGAGCTTCGGAATATGCAAGTATTTCAAAAATTACGGACAAAATAAGCTTTTAATAAAAACGAGTTGACAGATAGGGATACAATTTAATACTATTATAACCCCAAGAAAGCGTAATGCCACTATGTAAAAGAATTGTTTTATAATGAAAAACTGAGGCATGAAAATTTTCAAACAAATATTATACCCAATTTTTGGCAGACAAATTTGCCCTCTCATTTTTAGTATTTTTTTTTAAATTTCAACGAAAAAAATTAGATTTTCAAAAAGTTGGTACTATTATTTTTATGTGTAAGCATCAGTATCATGTAGTGCGTTATTATAATATGACTACTATGTAGCTATGCTCTCGGTACAGTAGTAAGAATTGTGGGATGTTATTGCAGTCAATATATAGAAACAATTACAGCAATCGCTATACAATTCATAAAACTAGAACTTCGATCCGCGGCTCACTACACTACCCACTTTTTATCTTATTTGTTAATAAAACAAACAGAAACAAAAACAACGTGGGGCATAGCCCACTGGTTTGTGGCTTTATGCCTTCTTTTCATTAGTTAGTGATTACCTATTTTTTGAATTTAAAAAAAAGGCTTATGTATTTCATTTATAGAAGTATTAATTAAAAGGTACTTTTTTTGTTTTTAAATCTGTGCCGCCCTTGTGCAGTAAATGTTCACGAGGAAACGCAAAAACCACTTGGCACTTTTTAATAAATAACAAAAAAAATTGGTCTGCTTGTTGTTTCTAATGAAAAACAAATATATAATACCAAGATGTTGTTGAACCCAAAACAAACAGATTCCAGTATTTTCATTCTATTGCAGAATTAGAAAGGTTTGTCCGCAAACAAAATGCGCTATCTAAACCCCAGCTGCCAGCAGGTAATGCTCAGCGATCTCACCATGCTTTGTGAATTCTTTATTGCCATAAGCATGAACCAGAAATTAAATAGTTTATGAGAACAATACCATTCTTAAGAACTTCCATTGTAAAAAATTCAAGAATCAGAATTTTCTTAACAGTGAGATATTTCTTACGTTAACTTATGAAATGTTATTTCAAGAAAGTATGCAGACACCCTTTTGCATTAAATGTTTGTTTAATAATAGCAAAGGGTAACATATGTGAGCTGGCAAGTTAAGACTTTCCCTGTACGTATAGAGTCGAATGGTAGACATTTTGAAATGCTATTATAGTTGATAAAACTCCTACCTGTTATTATTATTATTGAGATCTATGTCACTGTTGATCCAACAGTTGTTTTTATTACCAATGGAATCCGTGGGCTGTGCCCCCCGATTTCGTGTGTATTTTTTGATTATAACTAAACGAATCCTAGTTTTATAAACTAATTTGCGATTAATAAATGCGAGCGCGTGTTTTGCAACTGGAGCTCCCAATATTTGGATCAATAAAGTGTAATTTCTGATTATGAATTCTATTTATATTATTTATAAACATAGCCATAGCATCGTCAACACACCATAAACAAAATCAAATCACTTCATTCCATCTCATAGCTGTACGTAAACCTGAGATGGCTATATTTATGTTATAAATTTATGAGCAAAGATTATTTGTAATGCAATTAGTCAATATCGATATGTACAATGGCTGTTTGTAGCTGCACATATCTTAAAGATTGTCCTATTTTCCAGTAACATTGTATAACTTT
This sequence comes from Ctenicera cuprea, assembly GCA_958336395.1. NCBI lineage: Eukaryota > Metazoa > Arthropoda > Insecta > Coleoptera > Elateridae > Ctenicera > Ctenicera cuprea. The sequence continues at coordinate 8,895,266 of OY284494.1, read as the reverse complement.
TTGTAACACATTTTTATAAATGTGAGCGGTCTGCTGTGCAAAGAAATATGAGTGTTATATAATAGACGCGTAAATATGTGGGTTCTAGTAATGGGGGCTTCTCGCTCCTAAAAGTTGAGATAGATGAAAGGCATCCGGATTTACTACAGAGTGGCTAGGAAAACCCCGGCCACTTTTCTTGCGGCGGTCAAGAGATGGCGCTTTAGTAAAGAAAAATTAAATTAAAATACTGGTAACAACGCAGAATCCAAGACGTTTTAGTTGTTTTGATTTAATATGGGGCGTATTTAATAACTAAAACGTCTTGGATTCTGCGTTGTTGCCAGTATTTTAATTTAATTTTTCTTTACTAAAGCGCCATCTCTTGACCGCCGCAAGAAAAGTGGCAGGGATTTTCCTAGGCACTCTGTATAATAGATCAAATGCGACAATTACTTTATGTTGTTAATGTTATTTCGGTATAAAACTAGCAACTGCTGAAAGTAACTTAGTTAGCTTATACAGGTTGTAGAAAATGCTAGTAATATTGAATCCGAAGCTGTTTTACAAGAATAGAATTTTCATGCAAACAAAAAAGCCTTACTCAAAATTTATCCCGCCCAAACAGAAAAACAAAACCCACAGTCTTCTGGAACAGTCATAGTTTTAGGTTTTCATACAAAAGACTTAGAATATTGAAGAAGTTTATATTTTTCGCCAACATTCAAGAAAAATTTGTCCGTTGTGTCAGAACCATCCATAAAATGTATTTCGCACAGCATGCTAATTTTTCAGCGCCCGTTATCGATGGATACGTCAACTTCACGAACGAACTTTCTCCGCTTAAAACCGATATCACGTTATATAAAGTAGCCGAATTAATTATGTATCGAAATATTTTACAATCTGACTTTCTGAGAAAACAATCAGTTTATGGAATATTGCTATATGAAAGTAATTTAATCCTTTATTTATATACATAGTTGCCAGCCTTATAGGGATGAAAAGGGACTTCATAACTTAGTCTGCAGAATGCGATATTGCATGTGGTTCAGATTACATTTTCTCTAATAACCAAGCGATGTCCTTTGTAATGGGGCAATTTCGAATTAAATGCAACGTTACATTTAAGCAGGAATGCAAATCTGGAATTCTCTAGTTCCTTTTTCCTTAAAACATACAATTAGGAGTTTAGTCACGAATAAATTATCAATTATGTCTGACTTGGCCTAGATTTGGTGGTCATAAAAGAACAAAGTTGTGCACGAACAGACTTGAAAATAGACAACCGTGAAATTCACTGAAATCTTTGTCGGAAAATGTCACGAACCTTTATTAAAAGTAATTGATTCATTTTATTGAAGCATGTTGCTGAAAAAGTCAATTTAATTGGATACTTGCCAATTAAACTTAATGTTATTGTACTGCGTTACATGTTATCAAACTGAAAGTATGTATATGCCAGCCACTGAACGATATCAACATTTTTATTTAGTATGTTTCTAAACCTTAAGTTCTAAGATGCGCAGACGCGCTAACTAATTCAAGTATTTCCGTCTTTTTTTCAACTTGATTACCTTACACCGCATCGCCAGTTTCGATGTCCTGTGACCTCATCTACCCCTTAGATTTCTTACCGGCAAGAAATCCATTTAATTCGTTTAATCTAAACCTCTTGTCGGTGAAATACTAAAGACAGCTGTATGATAACTCTTGTACGTGGCACATTGAGAACGTGATTTAATAAATATTTTTAAACAATAAACTCTTCTTTTTTTACTGAGCTATCTCTTAAGCACAACAGGACGTTCTGCAAAAAGTAATCATAATTACTAGATTAAACAAACTTACCTAAAGTGAAGCTTTATCGTAATTATATGAACCGCCTTGCCCGAGATGATCACTATGTAGTACTTTTTTTGTCGCTAGACACCACACAAGTTTAACTATTTAAAATTAGGAGGCGCCCTAACGACTTCCGAGCGCTATTTCGCTTTTCTGTCATTCATTCCTAAGCTCCACAACTTCTAGGGCAAATTAACATACGTTAAGGGAAGGGTGGGAATAATTATCTCGGACAAGGCGGTTCATACACTTACGATAAAACTTCATTTCAGGTAAGTTCGTTTAATCTAGTAATTTCATCCCCGCCTTACCATTCTAGATCGCTATATAGATGTTTAAAGCAAAGTTGTGGATATCTATTCAAGAAACGGTTCCATACTGTGAACTTTTCATAAGCAGCATACAGGTCCCTGATACATAGGGCTTTGACGGTTGCTTTAGATGAAATTAATTATAATAGAGGAATTTCAATTATTAAACAAATTGCATACAGTAATGGTTATAATACTAAACTTATTGATACATTAATTAAAGAAAAAGATTATAAATTAGCCATTCAAAAAATTTATCCGAATACCCTAACTTCATTCGATACAATTAAATATGCTTCGATCCCATATTTTGGTGAGAAATCAGAAAGAATTGCTAAAATTAGAAACAAAACAAATAAATATAAAGTAAGCTTTAAAACAACTAGAAACATCTTAAACACTTTGTTTAATGCAAAATCAAAAACCGACGATTTGCTAAAATCAGGCATTTACAAATTAAATTGTTCGCATTGTAATTCGGTTTATATAGGCCAGACAATTAGAAATTTTGATATTAGGTATAAAGAACACGTACGTTGTTACAAATACAAACACCCACATAAATCCAATTACGCTAAACACTTACTAGAACACAATCATTCAATGACATCTAATAACACTATAAAATGTTTACACTTTTGTGAAGATAAACGTAAATTAGATATGCTAGAAGCTTTTGAAATTCACAAACATTTAAAAACTGTACCGTTAATGAATGAGCAGATTGATCTCTTGAATTCTCCTCTACTAGACATTTTGGAATAAGAAATCAAGTCATTTGCAGACGATTACCGAGATCAAGTCACCAAGTTCTATTGCTATAACAACACTGTTTACTTTTTCATGTAACCTTTGACAATGGCATGTAAACATGCCGAAATACGTATAAGGTTAAAATAAATAAATATTGTTAAAGTAATTAAGTATTTTATATACAGATAATCATTAAGAGTAAACTAAATATCTTTTACTTCTTTAGCCATCCTCTTTTGCCCTTAGGGCGTTGGGTGTCGAAGTCTTTCACTCCGGGTAGGCTCTTTGCTTGTGTAATAGGAGGAAGTAGGGCTTTTTGCCTTTAAACCGCTCCGCTCTTGAAGCTTATGCCACTGTTCGTACACATTCCGAGGATTCGAACCGAGGACTCACGCATTGTGAGCCTGGTCTTTTTATCACTAGACCACTCGGACTCTAAACTAAATATGCCAACAATAATTTTACATGTTAAGTCTATATAAACAACTATAAGCCTAAAATTATATTATTTAGTCCATTGCACTTACATTGCAAATTGCTTTAGCAAAGGTATCTGCTTCAGAGATGTGCCTATTGTAAAACTTGGCAAGCACTGTTGACTTTCCACTCCAACTAGCAGTCCCGCGTATACATTCTAGGATTACTCATTTTTGCTTGCCGAAGAGGTAGCTACATGCCTATTGCTATGAACTGTAAATGTATTAATGTCCACTCTGCTAATTTTTAAAGTATCTCTAATCCAACGACTGGTAGTTTGTGAATTAGCTAGGTGAGTAGGCTTTTTTACTGTCAGTAAAAGTTGACTGTGAGATGATCTTCTATTTTTTGTTCTTTTTAACTAATTTACTAAAGTCTTTGCTGGACAGATTCCTGGTTTCTGTTGAAAAAAGGGTAGCTTTAGAATTGGTTGAAACCTGTCACGTCCAAATGTTTTAATATGATCGGAAATTTTTATTTCGACACCTTCTTTGGTGATTTTGATGTTTAATATATCTATTAATGCACAAGTGCTAACGTGGTAACAAGTTTTAAAATTAAGTACTGTATGGATGGCTTTGTATTGGGGTACCAATTTAACACGAACTTTAAAACCAACTCTGGGTTCCAGGTGCTGTATTTTGGTTTAGGGGTCTTTAAACAAAATACACTTTTAAACAAACGTTTGATGATGTCGTTTGTTTTCACCCATGGTCCGACAATTAGTGAGATGGCAGATCGAAACGAGTTGAACGAGCCATATAATGCCTTGGCCTGAAATGTTTCCCTCAGGAATTGCATTAAAATATGAACTGTGGTTTCAAACGAGCAAAGGCCTTTGTCTGCATTAAATTCCCACCATATTTTTAAGCCAATATTATACTGTTTTATTGTATTAAGGACTAAAGAAGCAAGGAATGAGCCCCATAGTGGCTGCAGGCACCTCAAGAACTTTATTAGGTTGTGATCTTAACTAGCAACGATTTGAAAAGTGGAAACCATGGCTGAGTAGTCCAAAAGGGCACTGCTACAATTCCCTCAGCTTTGTCGTAACAAATTCTTGTAGGGTTTTCAGCAGCATCGAAAAGGGTTGAAAAGCGTACACATTTAGAGCTTGTCACGATAAGGTAAATGCATCTACGGTGACTGCTTCTGGATCGGGCTGCCAGGGGGCTAATTTTTTATTTACATAGCAAATAAATAAATATTTTGAGTGTACCAAACTACACAATTATTTGTTTGAACGCATAATTTGCCAATTTCAACTTCAATTTTGATGCCCCTCGCCTCGATTCTCTGTCTGCTTCTATATTATCGCTAGTCTTGCTATACGATGCAAATACCCAAATTCTCCTCTCCTTACACCACTGACATATTTCTTTAGTCAGGTCGTTTAGTTTTCAAAACTTGATACCCCCTACCTATTAATGTACGGTATGGCCGTAGTGTTGTCTATCCGGAAGAGCATTTCACAATTATTAAAATCTCTTGCTATTTTAAACTGAAATGAGCTGGTAAGAGTTCTAGGCAATTTACGTTTAGCTCTTTTCCGTTTTCTTTCCACGACCCATGGGCCGTTTTCCCTTGCCATACAGCAGTAAGCACCACAACCTGTTAAAGACGCATCAGCGAAAATTTCCAGTGTGCACTTTAATTGCTTAATTGGATTTGTAGTAGTTATTTATTCACTATGTAAAGTCACTTTTTAATGATTTAGGTAAGCCCAAGTTACTTTCAAAATCATTTTTTGCCTGTTGTTAAACCATAAATTTGCATCTTTTAAAACGTTTTGTATACACCCAACCAAAGGCTACAGCTGGGCACGCAGCTTCAGTCGGTGGCTTTGTTTGACAAACTAAACGGTATTTTATACCCTTGGATCCAGTCAAGTATTACTGGGTCTGATGTAATCAATTTCCATTTGTCGACAAAAACCTTAAACCTACCTGCAACAAACAACGAACTTTCTTCTATAATTTCCTGTAGCTCTGTTGTTTCTGGTGTCTAACACCCGGGTTGTGGTATATTTGTCAGCCCAGTCAAGGATTCCTCTGGCTTTGTCTGGACCGACCTTTCTAGTTTAAAGCCTTTTCTCTGGAAGTGCTAGGAACATTAAAACTGGAACGGACTTTGGCCGCTTGTTTTGGCTGTAACAGTTTAAGATCTTTACTCGACTTTTCAATTAATTTTGCGGTTCGCAGACGTTCACTTAGGTTGTCCCATAATAACCAGCCATCAAGGAGGCCATTTTCGGCTACCTCTTTAATTGCTTTATTAAAATTGGCATCTAGTATTGCCCTTCTTGAGTGGCGGTAGCTTAAGAGTGGCGGTAGCTCAGAAGTTGGGCGCTCAGCCTCTAACGCTAAATGTCTAGGGTTCGATTCTCCGCCGCAGCCATGCAGCAATAAAATCTATGCCGCCTATCTATCTAACCCGTCACTCACATTCCCCAATCCGGTGTAGGCAGCCGTGGGGTCTTAATGACTGAAACCTTATCTGGAATTTAGTCGTTCGGATTCGACGTTAAACTATAGGTCCCCCGTACTCCACCTTAGCGATAAGGAGAGTACGTAGCAGAGAAGAGTGCCGGTGCCCAACAGTGGGACGTAAAGGCTGATTACTACTACTATATTGCCCTTCTTATCTGACGAGCCGTTGAAATGTAGATAGCACATCAATCTACTCGCACCACTTAGTAGTTACACCAACGCTAGTTTCCACCCCTTGTTCATTACATTCTTGCAAAATTAGAAACAGGGCTTTTTCCATGCTTGAAAGAAAGGCAGGCTACCAATTGAACATGCTTTTCTCTAATTCTGTTGTCTCTTTTTATGTGTGCTTCTGCCAAAGCCTTTGCGATTTCCAGGTTTAGTTTGGTTAGTAGGCTGAAGGATTTTTCTGAATTAATGTTTCTCACATTTCCGCAGAGACAGTTTTAATGACTTTTTCTCATCGATATATATCTTTCGCAAGAGCGTCTTCTAGAGCGTCTAGTAAGGGTACCCCTAGGTTTCTCTGTTGCTCTTTACTGTTGCAGTTATTTTGTTTCATTCATCTATTGCCGTGGTGTTTTGAGCTCTTACCTCCGTGTATCGAGATGGCGTACTGCGGTTGTGTTCGTTAAAGGTCGCGTCGATCAGGTTGTCCTCTATGTACCCGAATCCGAAGATTCGTATCTTCTTTTTCATATGGCAAATGCCAAAATCACTAATTTAAATTATAAAACGGAAAAAAATAACTTGTATAATAACAATGTCTATGGAATACAACAATACAGATGCGCATGGAGTCGCACAAAGGTAAAGAATGACAGAAAAGCGAAATGGCGACCGGAAGTCAATAGGACGCCCTCTATTTTTGAATAGCGTTAAACTTGTGGTGGTGTCTAGCGACAAAGAGAAGTACTACATAATGATCTCGGAGGACAAGGTGGGAATATAATCATTTTTATGTTCGGTATTTATTTTATAGTTTTGGATTTTAGTTTGATATCGGATAGCATCGATTCTGGGCCTGAAATCGATTAAACTAAACTTACCTATATACAAAAGTGCTTCGTTTCAGAGTTATGGCTCTTGAAGTAGAAGTTGATAAGAGTTTATTTAATATCACAGTTTGAACTATACCTTTAAAGTTTGGCATTGAAAAGTGATTTTACGTCAGACTACCACCAGGTTAAAAAGTACAATTATAAATTAGTGGCATAGATTTTTTTAAATAAAATAAATTTTCTTATCAATCTCTATTTCTTTATTAAAACTGGCTAAAGATTTGAACAGTCTAAACATAATAACAGAAAAGCTGCATTCTCTGTTGTTTTTGTCAGAGCATAGTTACAGAGATATTAAACCTCGATGAGTTCCGCATGTATAGATGGGGCTCAAATAAAAATCTATTTTAAGACGCCATAACTCTGAAACGAGGCACTTTTATATGTAGGTGAGTTTACTTAAATCGGCATCTTTGTACGCCTTGAATATACGGTACAATTTATGACACCCTGTATACTCGTCACGCTGAATTAGGCAGGTCTACATTTTTGACCTACTAAACTACCATATAAATTTAATTTTTGAATTGACTTTGAACTTCAGATGGGGGTTAAGTTGTGCTCAAATAGATGTCTGCCAATTTGCATTAATTTGAATAAAGAAGATCTTGGGTTTCGGTAGAAAAGCCTACTTGAAAGTTTCAATTTAATTGTGTTTTAAAACGAGTAATGTTTCTTCTTTAAGCTGGGTAGATACATCCTGCTTTACGCCGCGTAGTTAGCTTGATAACCAGGAAACTATTTGTTTTCATTAGCCAACAGATATTTCATTTTGTTTAAATATCAACTTCTCGTGTGTTTTTGAGAACAAAAAAAAATAGGGAGCCTCTCTGTGCATGCGAAATAGTAAATCAGGAATCCGCTTCTACGGAACTTAAAAGCCCAATCCGAACTTTACTTCACGCAACAAACTTTTTTCTTGCGAAACAAAAGCAAGCTGATAGAAAAACTTTTACGATATTTATAACAGATCAGAAAAATTTCGATCAATGGAAAACTAATCACTTATCTTTGTTGAAGCAGGTAGTAGGTTCGTAGATAATGAGCACAAGTTGCTGTCGAAAACTCTCTATTGCAGAGTGAAATATGAGAATCCGAAAGTTACTGTAAACCATAACCCTTAAAAGTAGCAAATAATGGCAGTTCTGTAACACTTGTCTTTTCTGAATTCTCACTTTATGGTATATTAAATCAATTAAATTTATCAATATTTCAATTCACTCAGAATACTGAACATACGCAGCAATTGGACAGTCCCATGTTACAATTATCAAATATTTTTAAAAAAGTTTGAAACAAATTTGATATAATTTTCAAACCATACACCACTAACGGTAGGTAGGCTGTTCAGTTTCTATGATTTTATTGCGGTTGCAATGAATTTTTTGCTTTTTTAAATTTAAAGTATCCTTTCACAACAATGGACTTAACAACTTTCAATAAAAGTACTTGTTTTGTGTATTTTTGTCTGGAGTTTAAGATTTTATAACAAAAAATTGAGAAAAATTGCAAATATCTGTTATATATTTGGAAGAAAAATTACGTGAGCCCCCCTCTCTATGAGACACCTTATTTAAACAAAAATCAGTAGAAATACTAAGCTAAATGAGTAATTCTCACAGATAAATTTACTGCAGTTATTGCCATAGTTATCTAAACTGTTACATCTTCAGGAGGCTGTAACTCCGTAAGGCCGAGTTTCCGAACCCATGTTTGTAGGAACTTGCGTAATTGTTTTCAGGGTCTGAATCCATTCTTAATTCATCCAGAAAATGCCTCCAATATGTTATGAATCACCCTGTATAGTGTGAAGTGGTATACATATACGTGACTGCAGAACTCGGCCTTCTTTTTTTGCGAAACAAAAGTTTCAGTTTTTGTTAATCTGGGACAGACCGCCGCTACCATTAAGCTTTAAGATGAACGAATTGCCTGAAAAACAAAGGGAACAAGAAATAAACCAGAGCCCGCCAACAAAACGCTTTTTTGTTCTAAAATTCTCATGCAGTTTCATGTTCTTTAATAAACGGGCTCGATATCCAGAGTCAATATTTGTTAGGATCTTAGGATGTGATCTTCCGACGATAAAGATGGAAAAATCTATTCTTCGTGCGTTTCAATGCACGCTGTATTAAGTACGTGAACATCATTTAAACTATATTGAAAGTAGATACTACTTAAAATTACATACATACTACAGCAAAAATAAACATTAGCATTAAAAGCATTCAAAACAAATTTGTTGTTTTCCTATTTGCCCATATTCCTGATCAAAATCCCATTAGTAATTTGGAATTCAGAACCATTTAAGCTCTTGTGATATATGTACAATGGTCAGAGCGAGATAACTAAAAAATATTCGTGCCATAAATTTTTCGGGGTGCGTGTGCTTATTCAGTAAAACTTGATTTGTTTTCGGTTTGTTAGATACACGAAACTGAAATATTTCCCCACACACAATTTAAGCTACTAACTGAGCATTAATAATTCTTAAATTGTGCTATTAAATTATCAAGCATTCTAATTATGCAGGCATTATTAGACATTTAGGTTTCGTCGTTCAATGATGTATACGAGCTAATTGGGCTAATTAAAATTATCGAATCAAAAGTTATCACTTGCACATACGTCAGAAATTAAATAAAAAAAGCACTTCGTCTGGACTTTTCCCATACTTCAAATATGATTACCGGTTATGTTTTAAAATGCATTTTTTCTACGACTATTTTAGAATATAAGCATTCTGATACAAGTTTTAATTACGGAATAAATACCGACGTTTCGTTCTCGGTTGCAGGAGACATCTTCAGGGCTGTGGTCACTTTGGGATCTGGAACACCCTGCCCAAAAACGTTCTGTCATTAATTTCTTAGTTAGTTAGTCTAGTCTTTTATTTATCGGTACAAGCCACCCGTTCTATATCCGCTAGCTAGATATTGTGCGACTTCGAACCAAAAATGGTTATAGCAACTTTATTTAAAGAGTTATCAAAAATAAAAATTATAGTTTTTAACTAGAGCTAATTGAGAGGCGTCGTTAGAATCACGTAACTTTAGAAAAAAAGCGTCGTCGACATGAAAAAGTCCGTTTCTTTTTTTAATGGTTAAAAATTCTCGTGAATCCTAATAAACTACTACAAATAGACTATTGAACTGTTTAAAGATTATAGCGATTGGCGTTTGCGTTTTTAAATAAATAATTAAACAATTTTAAATTTCACAAAATACTCCTGGAGAGCGTCAAGAGTAAAATTTGGGTGATTAGTAAAAAGCAAAATTTCTAGTTCAGTATAAGCTCTATCGGTTAACAAAATTTTAAAAACCGGGTGTGGGCAGTTTTTGAGGAATAATTTTTTGAAACGTCCAAAAGTTTGAAAAGCTAGCATTTTTACAATTTTCATATTTCCAAAAATATTTTTAGATCACTTAATCGTACTTATTAAGGGTTTTTAAATTATATATCAATTTTTATTGTTTGGTTACTAGTTTTTGAGTAATCGGGCATTAAAGTCAAAATTTTCAAAACTTCGTAGCGGCCTTAGTGTTGAAGATATAGCATTCGGGAAAAAACATTTTATTTATCTTAAATTCAATACAACATTATGCTTCAAAAATATATTTAAAAAATCTATGTAACAAAACATGTCTAATTTCCGTTTCCAGTTAGAGACCTTACAAAAAACTAACTGCAGCTAAAATACAAAAATCGGCCAAGGGGTTCCTTACGAAACGAACGCACTACTGCAGTAAAACCATTCTCTATCTGTAACCGACAATTGGCTGTTTTAAAACATACATCGACATTAAAGTGTTTTAGCTGTACCTGATCATTTTTGTAATTTTGTGTATTCAGTGGCGTAGTCAATATTCATTATATGAATTAGAATAAGCAATAGTTAAAATATGGTTTTAGTGCTGTTAAATACTTTTAATGAAAGAATAAAAATTATTTCATGGCGATTTGATTAATTAGTTGGTTCATAACATAAAGACAATTAAAATATGCAATGTTTAAGTAAACTCAATTTTCCAATCAAAGCTTTCCATTAATAGCACATTAGCATAACTGTTGGAGGTAAAAACTCATAAAAGTAAACTTTTCAAATTAAATTCTCAGTAACAACTTCCATTAAAGCTCCGGCCTCTGAAAGCATAATCCATACCGGCATAGAATAAGTAGCCTACGGCGCTTTATGTGAAACCGCTTTATTTTGTACGATATTATTCACAAACTACAAGCAAACAAATTACCAAGTGTGAAAATGAAATTTTGCACCGTGTATAAAAACGAGGCCAACTTTTCCACATACTCTGGTTCTATGCTATCCAGCTCACTGTTATTGTTCGATAGCAAAAGCTTGAGCGAAAAGAGACCATCGCCAACAACGAACAATGCACGCTCTCACCATACATACCGTGCTCCACTTTGACATATCGGACCAATGAAGTATCCGCGAAGTAGAATTACAATACTTCTATATAGTATAAAGTAGGGATTCGTATGGTAGGATAGATAGATAAAAGAAAGTCCTTTGGAAAGCTTTGGGAGTTTTTGAACTATTCGCTCGACAAGGATCCTCAACGAAAAGTCACTTTTATCAGATATGTCGGAGAATATATAGCTCAACTCAAACGTCAAACAATAAGGATGAAAAACGGACGCTTTCTTTTTTAGTTGAAAAAACTAGCTTTTGTTTCTTCGGTATTAGGTTCTTTCTGTATACAATATCTCTCTTTCTCTCCTGTTTCTACTTATCATACAGGTCCATGATACATAGGGCTTTAACGGTTCCTTTAGGTGAAATTGGTTATAATAGAGAAATTTAGATTATTAGACAAATTGCATACAATAATGGTTATAATACTCAACTTATTGATACACCATTAAAAAAGAAAAATTATAAATTAGCTAATCAGAAAATGTATCCAAGTATGTACTTCATCAGATACAATGAAATACGCGTCAATTCCATATTTTGGCAATAAATCAGAAAAAAATTGCTAAAATTATAAACAAACCAAATAAATGTAAAATAACTTCTAAAACAACACAAAACACTTTGAACACTTTGTTTAATGTTAAAGAAAAAACAGACAACTTACTAAAATCAGGAATCTACAATTTAAATTGCTCGCACTGTAATTCGGTTTATATAGGACAAACAATTAGAAATTTTGATATTAGGTACAAAGAACACGTAGGTTGTTACAAGTATAAACACCCCCATAAATCCAATTACGCTACACACTTATTAGAACACAATCATTCAATGACATCTAATAACACTATAAAATGGTTACACTTTTGTGATGATAAACGTACGTTGGATATACTAAAAGCATTTGGAATTCAGAAACATTTAAAATCTGTACCCTTATTAAATGAGCAAATTGTTTTCTTAAATTCACCATTATTGGACGTTTTGGAATGAGAAATCAAGTCATCTGGACGCAGATATAGAAAACCAAGATCAAGTTATGAAGATTTATTGTTCCTAACACCAACTGTTTACTTATAATCTTGCCTTTGATAATGACGTGTAAACACGTCGAAATACGTATACAGCTAAAATAAAAAACCTGTTCAAGTTAAGAATTGTTTTATTTACAATAAATTAAAATAAACTTCAACGAGGTAAAGTTCGAGCTTATAAATAAAATTATCTATTTGGTGATCATTCAATACATATCTGAGCATATTCTTCGAATGGACCTATGTTTAGAGAGAGCAGTTTTTTTCTGCTCCCTTAATTTTTAGTGGAAAAACTTTGATTTCTAGTGTTTTCTTTTACATTACAATTATCCATAAACAAAACCATCCATCCATACACTAGCAGAACCTGTTGTCTACGCCCTACGCTTTTTAGGTAACTTCTTTTAAAAAATAATAAATAAGCTGCGTGAGACAACAAATACCTAATCATTAAAATAAATGTATAGAAATTATAATTCTATTATTTCATTATAAATATTGCTAGTTAATGTATGCGGTTTCCCTTTAAGTTGGTTCTGTTCCTAATTGCACCGTTCAGATTGTAAATCCTCGTAAACGTAGAAAATGATGCGTGTGCTCTCGTAAATGAATTCCTAGTTTATGAAAAGTATGTCCTTGATCCCTATTAAGAAATAATGTCTTTTAAGTTAAATTGGCAACTCAGGTTAATTAGTACAATATTCCTATTACACCGCCCTCACAATTTCCTCCGTTGCAGTGGTCTGTACTACAGCAGCCGCGCGTTCTGTTGCTAACCGCAAATTTCTACACTAAAATATGTTTGTATTGCCAATGTGCATTATAATAAATAGTTGTAACTGTTGCGTGAATGTGTATGAAACGTTAGAAATAAACATCGTGAAAAATTACTCTATGCAAGTTGTTTGCCGACCCGCATCTCCGGCAGGTCAGCCGACTTCATTTGAATAAGTATAATCGCGGTCGCACCTCTTGCATGTTAGTTCGTCCGAGTTTGTTTTTGGAATGCCAGATATCGGCAGATTATGCCCCACAAATACAAACAAATTGTAAACATTCAAACGAGCTTACCTATATGGAATACTGTAGCGGACCACAATGCAAAAGAATTTATGCCTTATACAGAGGAAAACTCCGGCCACTTTTCTTGCGGCGGTCAAGAGATGGCGCTTTAGTAAAGAAAAATTAAATTAAAATACTGATACCAACGCAGAATCCAAGACGTTTTAGTTATTAAATACGCCCCATATTAAATCAAAACAACTAAAACGTCTTGGATTCTGCGTTGCTGCCAGTATTGTAATTTAATTTTTCTTTACTAAAGCGCCATCTCTTGACCGCCGCAAGAAAAGTGGCCGGAGTTTTCCTAGCCGCTCTGTATAAAGGGATCCAGATTAAGTATATAGATTTCATTTAATAATTGACTCACTAAGACTGCTTTAGCCATCACTCACTTTAGTTGTTAAGGTAATCAACTAGAACAAACTCTCTCAGAAGTTGTTTGTATGTAATGTTATTGCGTAGATACTTTACACGCATTGTGCGTTTCATTTTCATTTTAAATTCATCTCTGTGTAACCGTGTGCATCCAATATTAGCTTGTATGAAAACATCCTTCCATATTTTGTACCTTTACCCCAGTGGCGTAGAAGTACTTTTTTCTAGGCGCAGGGGGGGGGGGGGACGAAAATCTTAATCTAACCTAACCAACAACACATGCCCGATTTCCGGTAGGTACTTTTTTTACAAACAATTTGCTATTAATACAGTTGGTGTAAAATACAAACGTAAGTAATCATTTTTTTCAAAGGAGCGCTGAGCCCCCCTGCCCCCTTTTCTACGACACTGCTTTACCTGCTAAAATACAAGTTAAATTTAATATGAGCTCCTATAGAAGATAATAGATAATGTTTATTAGTTCGTACATTGGTTTTGTAGCTATAACATGTGATGGTTGGGTTTTTAAGTCGAACTCGAATTGGTCTAGAACATGCATCCCATACGCCCATAGATATCGTAGTCATATCTTGAATTGGGTACGGCTTGGTCGTGAATGTGATTTGTGAAGCAGTTTTCCTAGCCAATGTCTCCCAATACTGTACTCTGCGGCTATCTACGCCTTAATGGGAAAACGCTTGCCTTTCTTAGCGGCTAAAGCGTATCACAGGACAATACTGTAAGTAATTCCTGTTTTCTTCTAATTGGAAGTTTAAATTTAACTAGGTTTTACTAAGTCTTTTGATTAAAGCTATAAAATCATAAGTACAGTATCTTTTCATGATGTGAAATGTATTTGCTGGTTACGCAAGATTATTCTAAATTCATGGGTAAAAGTAAGAGTTTTCTTTGTTCAAAGTATTTTGCTACAAGTTTTTTTCATATTTTGGATTTAGTAATTTTTCAGGTATGCCCCAAACGGAGCCATTTCTACAATATAAATTTCATTAAATTTTTATAAATACTGTTCCCATTTAACATTTAATTGTAATAAGTAAAAGCGCTTTGTACGTTGTAAACTGCCCCTCGCTAAAAAGTACCATTCCAGAGCAAAATGAACATGTAGGAATTATAAAAGGATTTTTTAATGCAATTTAAGGCTAGCCTGGATCTGGATTTACAACTTTGCTCGTAAATGCCCCACTGATATGTGTAGGGTGTCACCAGCAGGTTCAGCCCCGTAGATAATCCGCCAACGCAAGTAGGGTTTTGCGGACGGGGGCATTTCACACTCGCAATCCTTGAATTATGTAACACTTCCAGTGTATTTCGGCGGTGTCTTACAGAGATTAACTGTGTTATAATACAAACGATATGAATATTAATATAATAAAAATTGTCCCTTAATCTTAATTAAAATGCGATGAAGAAGATTTATATACCACGGTCAGTACAAGCGATGTTGTTTACTTTCCATTAGCGTTGAAAAATTGTCTTAAAAATTTTGAATTTTTATAAATGAAACGTTTCTTGATTAATTAATATCACCACAACAGATATTATTTTTATGAAACGAATTCTTTACAAATTTAACCTAATTGAAGTACCCAAATAAGTCGAATACAATTTTACTTGTGACCAGCTTTTAAGTAATATCATATGAAAAAAACAAATCTATTTGTAAACAACTGGTGTATCAAACATTGGTGTGTTTACAAGTTGAGAAACCCCTGAAAAGAAGGAATCGAAACACGGTAATAAAATTGCTTTCTACAGAAGCTAACGTAAATGACGACAAATTTGAAAATAAAGTCTTAGAATCGCTGGCATATTGAATGAAATTGAAAAAAAGCAATTGAATTCTAAGGAAAAAACAATTTAACAAGTAGGGAAAAAGTGATAACAGATAACTTTCAGTTAAATGGGAAAATCTTGCTAAAGATAGTCAAATCAAGATTTACTTTGAATGGTTCAACTGATACACGCTCTTTTATTTCAAAGGTTCTAAAAACCGTAATCTATAAATCAAGGATTCTAAGCTAACGCTTTTACTGTATACTTTGAAATGTTAATGAGAACTTGGATTGACTAGGGTTTCCTGCAAGTTTGGTTTGAGAAACCCTTGTAATCTAGATTACTTGCTGCATTATCAGTTGTCAAAGTCAGAGTTATTGTAGCACCCTTGTGAAACGAGAATTTGACATGCATGTAAAGTAGCCTATTAATAATTTTGAGGTTTACAATTATTATGAGTGGATTTGTAATATTGAGACATAAATGTAAATTGTAAATTGAATCAAAACGTGCGTCAATTAAAGCTACAGTAATTCAAATTCACAGTGTCGGATTTACATTTTATGTGGCCCTTGGCTATAAATTCGTATGAGGCCCTGCTTTTTAAAAACAACTTATCTGCTTGCCTTGGGAAAGCTACACGGGGGGGGGGGGGGGGCATGTCCTACCATAACACGTTCGCTGCTGGCTGGTAATAAGTAAGTTCTACCCCATGCGATGCGTTTGCCAGCACAATACTTTTTTCGTTGCACAAAACTAACCTGAACTTAAATTCAGAAACGGCAATTAAAATACGATATTATAATATGCAAAATTATTTTTTCCAGATTTTATGTCCCCAGGATACTTACTATTCGTATTGTTATGAGTTTATATGCATTTGCATATATTTTGCTAGTCGATTTCGTTTTAATTTAAAGTTTTCTTTGCGTTTCAGATGATTCTATATATTATAATATCATTTTTATTGTGCATATAATTGCATATTTTGCAATAAATGCATATTTAACAATATGTGCATATTTCCTTGCGTATATATAGTACTTTTTGGGATTTTTAAATTATATCGTTATGAAAACTTAAAACTTGTTCGAGTTTTTCCAGAAATTTAAATTTAACTTTTTCTTAAAATTGCTAAAATATTGCTTTCCACATATTTTCGCTGATTTTAATCAGCACTTAAAAGGGCGAAAATGCCGAATTAAGAACTATCTCTTAATACCGGCAGCAAAATGAAGCTTTGTATGAGTTAAATAAAAGGTGCAGATTTATGGAAAATATTTTTCTTTAGTTTCCAACAGTAGCGGTTATTAGTTGGTTGTAAGTGCAGCAAAATTGGCATTTTAAAAATTCCTCTAGTGAAAGTGTACAAAAGTCAAAAAGTCCGCGAATGGATATCAAAATCTGAACATCTCACTACTGACGGTAAAGCCATTTTTTGTCAAATCTGTTCCAAACACGTAAGTTTTTTTTATGTTCAATATCTTTGCAAGATTATTAGACTCTCATTAAAATAAATCTTTTTAAATAAAAGGTGTTAAGCGAAAACAAAGTATCTAGCACCTGAACACAAATTTGCATAAGGTAAATGCAAAAACAGCACTCCTAACTTATTAATGCCGTTTATTAAAAATAGATAATTTTTTCATTTAAATAAAAAATTAGTTATAAAAAAATAAAAACAGTTCAAAAATTTAATAAATAACAAAAACAATTTTTTTAAGTTTGTCTCGTCCAAGTTTGAAACCCGGGACTTCTGCTTAGAAGACATCAGCCTCAACTGCTTCTATACAAAGACATTGGAATACGTAGTTGTCACTCTGGGATTAAAAGAACACGTGTTCAGTTTGTAAATAATTATGTAAAATTGCTTTTAATTAAGCGGCAATTTGTTAAACTTATTAGCCGAAGTATCCTGGGGACATAAAATCTGGAAAAATATAATTTTCCATGCATTTTGCATATACTTCAACTTTTCTGAGAAACGGTGTATACACCTAATTCCAGTGCTAAGGTTGTACAGAAGGTTGAAATTGCCTAAACTTCATACTCTAGCGCTGCAGATCCGCGGCGTGAGCATATTGTTGTAATGTTCGAAAATGCGTCGCTAGCAGCAAAAGTGTTAATATTTTAGCGAAAATCGTTTCTGTACTATGTATAGTTTTAACTATTGTTATTAAGTGGCACTTTTATTACTTTAAAAGAATACACACGAAAACCCTATTTTTGAAGGGACGCAAACTGCAAAGGCTCTCACCTCAACATGATAAGACCTGCCGGTAGAACAGTAAGCAGAACACTTGCCAACAGTTGCACTGTTGCAGTTACCTAGCTTCAAACTGTACGGGTGGGCATGGCGCTTTCTACGTTACTGACTGTAGTATTACGTTACTAGGTTTTAATAACAATTTTACTATGCAAAATAATGGTATGTGCATTTGGAAGCTTGAAAAATAGCCAAAACATATTTTGGGGCTTCTCAATTTTATTGGGAGACCTCCAAAAACCTGAAGCCCAAGATTGCAGCCTACTCAGCCTATTGGTGAAATATCAAAACCCGTGGGGTACGCCACACGCTTTTATATTAGGGGTATATTGATGTAATCTATTCATTCCGCCGGAATCGCAGCTTCCTGACACCGATTACGCTGTGTGACTGTTACATAAACATTGAAACCCGTAAATATAATAAATAAGGTGCGTCGAGAATGTTACTGAATACGTCGTCTCTAAACGTTGAGACGAAAGAAATGAATCCGGATTTATTATAAACCCGCTGCGCTACCTACCTCATTGGTTTATTGATTGTTAACAAAAAAAACACAGGGCATAGCCCACGGTTTGATATGTTAATAGTAACTCGTTTAATCCGACTCAACGTTTAGTGACGAGGAGACTCCCTACTAGAGGCCGTATATAAGGCGCATGTTCGTTGCTACAGCGGACCACTACAGTTTTCGCTAAAGATACCTACTTTATTCGCTTATTTATTGTTACCAAAAACTACGGAAGGCAGAGCCCACTTGTATTTATGTTAATCGGGAACCCTTTAACCTGACTCAAAGTTTAGTAGCCAGGAGACCCCGCTACTAAAAGCCACATATCTATTTACGCGTCCATTATATAAGGTGCATATTTGTTGCTACGGCGACGGAGCGCCTCACTTTTCGATAAAGATAAGCAAAATTTAATGTAGATGGTTTGGGTATACGATTGGGACATAATCTGTCGATAGCTGGCAATCCCACGCTAGACTTCTCCGGGAACACACATGTTAGGTTACGGATCCCTTCCATCGGGCTAGACTTTTAATTGCGGCAGGATCAGGACAGATCAATACCAAACACTCTGGAGAAAAATGCAGATCAGACCATGCAAGCAACGCCGTGCGCGAAGATAACCATAAATAACTCAAATCAAGAAATATCAGCAGATATATGGAAATGTTGTTTTATTACTTACAGTTATTTTATCACCCTGGACAGTAGCGGTCCGTCCTATAAGTCAGGGTAGGCAGTGCCTACCCATAACTTTTTAATAAAAAATCAAATTCTATAATTTCAAGAAAAAAAAGTTACTTTTACATACAGTTTTTATTTTACTTAAAGCAAAGCAACCGCAAAATAAGCCTTTAAACACCGTTTTAAATACGCGAGGCCGAGTTTATTGGGACAAATGATTCCAGCTACGACACAATCAACCAATCTGTATTCTTAATACGTTTGCATGCACATTGATACAAGTAATGCAATGGTCAGATGCAAAGAAATAGTATGGATTTGAAGAAGTTGCCCAAAACGTGGGTCGTAAATCACGGAGTCCGCTGGTCTACAATAAAGTTTGCTTATTCAACATGCAACATTAAAATTTGTATAGTTTGATGCGTTAACATAAATCATATATTAGGTAACGGTTACTTTTTAGTTTTACTGTAAAAAAATTGTAAAATGCAGTAATAATTAATAATCATAGACAAGTCACTTAAAAATATTCTTACGTATTTAGAAGCAATGTTTATTGGTTCAACAGTATCACAAGAGTCTTAGAGTGTGATTGGACAATTGAAAATGTACAATTGCGGACAGTACCTATAGAAGTGTAGACTAAAGACAAAATTTCATGCAATTCTAATCATAGTTAATGCAAAAAAATAAAACATCCATCAAAGGCAAAAGTGTGCGGTATAAAACCGTAAAAAACTAAAAATGATAATTTGCTTGCTTCAATTTCATGTTTACTGTATAATACGATTACAATATAGTTGCTTTAATATGCCGCCAACGTGTTTAATCATAGTTTCCATAATAAATGTGCGAATTACCTCACAAGTGAAAATATATTTGCTTATCTAAGTAGCTTATCTCATTTATATTCATATACTAATCTGGTAATTGTGTTGAGTTTAACAACTCCAGCGGAAGCCTTACGCTGAAACAAAATCCATAGCATTCAGAAATTAATGTTTCACTATATGTACAGTTAGTACAGCATTCCGCGCCAAGTATAGTAGCTTTTAGATAGGCAGCAAACACCCTTCTATTATTTGAAATTGCTACGGCATACGTAAATATCTTATCTGATAACTCCGGAAGCAGCCCCTATATTGTTGCCGCAACCTCACATTATACACGCTACAACAATACGTTCTTCTAAAACGTCTGCGCACAATATCAGCAACAAATCGTTATGCCTCTGCAATATTTTATCTTTTTGATAACTAAGCCCCTTTCAACTCGTTCCCGTTAAAATCAGAAACGGGTTGGAGGAATCCCTGGAGAATCCAGTCAATATTTAATAAACTCCAACTCCTGGAATCTCTGCTTTTATACGGATATCTACATTGAGGTAAGTAAATGTTTTTCAATGTCAATTTATTTTATCATTCTTTGTATGAAATTCTGGTTTTGTAACATCTACGGAACAAGTAAGTGCCTACTAAGTTTCCGTGTTATTGCATCGTTATTACATTTTCCTGTAGGTTAAAGAAATAAATAAACATTTTCTAGCGAATGTATAAACGAAAAGTGCATTATTCAATTTGGTTTGGCTGCGTTATAATTTCCTTAGAGAGTTTCAAGCAAATTTGAATTTCCACAAAATAAGCTTTACTATTATATTTAGTTCCTACCACAAAAGAATATATTTTTACTAAAAAATGTATTATTTGTTAAGAAAAAAGAAAACTATAACATGGATAGACTATACATAAATAGTTTTGAAGGTTTAATATTTGACTAAATATACTTCTGCACTATATAATTTGTAATTTCTTTAGTGTGCATAATGCTTATTTTCTCTAACAGTACATAGTCGATAATTATTATTAATAATATAAAACAAGTGAATCTGTTTCTTCATACAACATTCCTCCCACAGTGTTTGTTTTTATTTTTCAATATCTGAAAAATGTTAATTTTTCAATAGGCAGTAATCGTCATTTTATGAAAGAAGGGATGATAGCAGAAAGAAAGTCTTCAGATGAGAATCGTGAATTCAGATTTTAGTTAACTTGCAAATAATTTTAAACAAAAGTGTCCTTACTTGGCTTTAAAATAATCTTTATATTTGTTGCGAAGGTTTCCGCGATTTCTGTTGATTTTGATGAGACCACCAAATTCCAACGTGCTTGCTTTTAAAAATATTGAAGTATCTTTTGACTTAACGTGCGATTTAATTTGATTCCATATTAATTACTATTTTGAATTTTGTAGGGAACTGACCCGTAGTTTGCGCATGCGACCCGAAAATTTATCAACGACCTGCTGCAGTTTATTTTCGTATTTTTCGAAAAAAAAAACTGCTGTTCAAAATTGCAACCTCGCGTAGACTCCTTAGCCGACAAAATTGTTACAAGAAAGCAGTTTAAATAAAAGTACAGTTATCGGAGTGTCATCTTTAAACGACCTACGCCGCACACCAAGCCTTCTGCGCTATTCGGTTACTCACAGCAAACGCTTAATGAAGAAATATAAACATAGGGGCGGTGGATACAACGGCGGTCGGCACTTTTTATAAATTATATAAAGGGATATGGAATAATTAGTGAGGTTTTCTGTTGCAGTTATACATGAACGTACAACTTTCTATTGCCTGATCGTTAAATGAATGAGGTTATAGAAAGATTGAGGAAGTTTTTTTTGGTATTATTGGTAAGTATTTGTTCTTTGTTCTTTAGTATTTTAGTCGTTCGGACTCGACGTTAAACTGTAGGTCCTCCTTGGCGCTAAGGAGAGCACGTTGCAGAAAAAATGCCGGAGCCCAGCAGTGGAACGCGAAAGCTAATTACGATACGATACGAAGTGGTTTTCCACACAACTTACTGACCTTCGGTTGAAATAACTAAAACCAATCGCGTTCATTCTAATTTATGTGACCTTGTCATTTTCTGACCATTTTCGGCTCTAGCCTTGTGAAGCTCTAACCTTGTGAGGCTCTAATTTTGAGAGGCTCTGTTCTTGCGAGGCTCTGACCTTGTGAGGCTCTGGCCTTGTGAGGCTCTGACCTTGTGAGGCTCTGACCTTGTGAGGCTCTGACTTTGTGAAGCTCTGACCTTATGAGGCTCCACAACTCTCCATGTTTCCTTACTTAAGTAGTTATCAAAACGCTTTTAGCGTTTTATAAAAGCAACAACCTTTAAATTATTATAAGTAGATGAAATATGAATGGATATACTTTGGCATTTGCAAATTTATCAGCATTGGTAAATCTATTACTAATAATGCCATATTCCAATTCTGAGACAGAGCAATTTATTATTGTACTGTACTTTCAGTATAGGGGAAGTAAGATTTTGTGGGAAATCCCCGTGTTGGCCTTCCAGGAACACCAAAAACTGGTTTAAAAAAATCTGTGTAGGTGAATGTGTGTACATATCTGTATACACGCCTTATATCTATAGAAAAAATGAGCGAAACACTTCGCCTGGACTTTCCTATACTTATAAATTAACATTATTTAATATTTTCCAACACTTTTGATATACACCTGTCTAGAAACGTAAAAGCAGTGTTTTAAAAAAAAACTATAAAATAAAAAAAAGTTTTTGGCCCCAACCGAGGCTCGACCGCACAACTACTTATGCAGTAAAACGGCAGTGCACTCGAACACACCCGCAGATCCATCCATGCTATTCCGAATCTGCTCGTTATCGTTAAATAAGTGCCTATTGAATGCGTGCGCAATAGAAATGCATAGAACGTTCAAAACTCTAGTCACTTCCGTACAAGAATACAACTGCTGTAGAAAGTATGTGAAATTCTTCTAAGGACAAAAAGATTATTAAGGGGCAAAAAATTCGATTTTTTGATTTTTTGTAAAAAGATTCTCCTAGGGCAAACAAAAGAAGAAATCAATTTTTTAACTTTGTAGCGAAAATTTTGGGGGGGAGGGAGAACAGTAGCCCCCCTAAATATGAAATTATCGAAAAAATATTATGATATTCGGATTTTGCTATCAATGATGAGCTATTTTGCTTTAACAGAAATATTTTATTGCCCCCCGTTAAATAAATAAAAGGGTACCAATTTTCAATTTTCAAAAAATCACAGAGGGCGTCACAGTGAAATTATAGCAATGCGCAAAAAAATAAATTGTAGAAGATTCTCAGCTCTATCAGCTTAAAAAGTTTAAACAAAAACGTGTGGGCAGTTTTTGAGATCTTTTTTTTTGAAAATTTCAAAAATTTTGGAGTGGTGCCATTGAGATCGTTTTTCGATTTTCAAAATTAATGATATTTCATGGTATAGTACCCTTAAAGGGCTACCAAATAAGATGTAGTTGATTCCAATCAGATAACTGGTTTTTGAGTAAATGGGCGTTAAAGTCGAAATTTACAAAAATTCGTAGCGGCCGTCATGTTGAAGCTAGAGAGTTCGGTAAAAAAAATGTTTGATTTGTTCTAAGGCCTTCTATAATTTTCACTATTCCAATTTCCAAAATTCCGTTTCTGAAAAAAATGCTACCAAAAAAACATGTCTAACTTCCGCTTCCGGTTTCGGATTCTTTTTAAAAGCTTATTTTGTCGATGAATTTTTGATATACCTCCTCATTCCAAAGCACATCGAAATCGGTCCAGCCGTTCCGGAGATATGAGCGTTACCCACACACCCACCCACACACACACCCACAGACAGACATTTTTTAAAAACCACTTTTTTAGGATCCTGGAAGCCCAAAACATGTATTTCCGTCAAAATCTCGATTTTGAAAATTTGCATGAAATCAATACTTCCCTATACTGAAAGTATAGGAAAGTAAAAATAGGTGGTTTTTAGATGAGCTTCGGAATGGGGCGGTATATCAAAAATGTATCGACAAAATAAGCTAAAATAGAAGCGGAAGTTAAACAGGTTTTTATGATGGCATTGTTTTCGCAAAACTAATTTTCTGAATGTGAAACCTGAATCTGATGGAAGACTTTAAAACAACTCCAACGTTTTTTCTAAAATACGAGTGTGCAATTTTCGATAAGATGAAAACTATAAAGTAACATATATTTTCAAATTTTTGAAAATTTTCAAAAATTATCGCTCAAAAACTGGCCACACAATTTTTTTAATTTTGCGAGAGAAAGAGCTAATTTCTTTGTGACACCTTTTATGAATTTATGAAAATCATGGTTTTACCGCCTTATTCAAAAATCAGTTAACTGATCAGGATAAAGTTTGGTTTTGTAAATGCCCAAGGGTACACAATGTCACAAACAACTAAAACTTTGAAGTAAGACTTCTTTTATTTTCAAAAAAATATTGCTTCAAAACAGGCTACACGATTTTTTTGTATTTTGTAGGCTAGAAATGCGTTGCAATTTGGTTAATGTTTAAACTAGAACAGGGCCAGAGTGTCATACTTGGGAAAAGTATCATATTTACTCAAAGTATCAATACTTTGGCTGCAAAATATAAAATGTATCAAACGTATCGAAGTATCGAAAATATCAAGAATATCGAAAGTATTGAAGTATTGAAAAAATCGAAGTATCGAAAGCATCAAAAGGGGGCCTGGACATTTCGCCGAATGCCCAAAACGCCGACTCTATGTTTTGGATGTCCAAAACGCCGACCAGGTCCAAAACGCCGACTACTACTAGAGGACCATTTCGCCGAATACGCCCAAAACGCCGACTAACGTACATTGGACATTTCGCCGAACGTGCCCAAAACGCCGACACTTGTTAAACGACGCCACAGAGATCGATATATTAGCGTCGGAGCCGAATAACTGCCGAACCTTGCGTGTCCATTACGCCGATTATTTCGCAAAGGACACTTTGCCGACCCTGACCAAAACGCCGAAACAAGACTATGACCAAAACGACGACCATGTCCAAAACGCCGAACGCTTGTAAGAGCCATTTTGCCGACCGCGGCCAAACCGCCGAAATCAGACTATGACCAAAACGTCGACCGTGTCCAAAATGCCGAACGGCTCGTAAGGGACACTTTGCCGACCGCGACCAAAACGCCGAAATCAGACTATGACCAAAACGCCGACCATGCCCAAAATGCCGAACACTCGTAAGGGACACTTTGCCGACCCTGATAAAACGCCGACAGAACCATAAATGAACATAGCGGAGATAAGTATGTACTTGTAATAGTTCATTCATAGGTGGCAGTAAACGCCGATAAAGAAGATAGCTTAATAAGGTTTAATATTGTACTGATTTTAGGTAAGTAATTTTCTTCAATAGGTTACGCAACCGTCGATTGTTACAGTTTTTACAAATTTTGAATCTTGTTTTTACATTTGTGCGTGGCGTCCTGAGTTCAGATATTTTACTTTTAAACATACTTTGTAAATTGCTTATTAATTTTATTCGATTTTCTCGAAAAAGAAAGGTTGGTCGTATTTTTAGCAAGCGTAGCATTTTTGAGCATTTTTCTCATAAATTCAATTATGTAATATACTTTCTAAAATAATGATGATAAAAAAGTTATGAACAAAGATTCAATAAGATATCGACGTTAAGTGTGAAAAAAAAATAAAATCTCACAAAAAAGAGGTTCCACCAAACAATGCCATACTCAAAATTTCAAATTTTTATCTTTCACGGCTCTCAATTTCTTTAAAATGCACTGCCATGAAATATTTGTTATTTAACCCTATTTGCGAAAAGAAATTAGGTACTTAAATTGTAATTTGTAGTGATCTTACTCAGAAAAACCATGACAATTCATTTGAATAAAAACAATCAATTAAAAGTAAAATTATCTAATTTAAATAAATAAAAAAATTGATTGTTCTAAATTAGATCGGTGTTTTTCAAAATAACATTTTGTACGCCGCCGTATATAAAGTCTTTATGCAAGTTTTCTATTTTGTATGTTTGTAATTAATTAAAAAGCAGGTATTAAAAGTCAATAGTTGCTTTTCCTAAAAGAATTCGTCATTCTAATTATGACGACTATTACATTTACAGCATATTTGCCCAAGTCTAGTAATAATATTAATGAAATAAACAACTATATTTTATATTTTTAATTTTTCTTGTGAATTGTTTTCCTTTGGATTTTTTCCCTTGAATTTTTTTCCTTGGATTTTTTTATATATGTTTTTCTTGAATTTTTTCTTTAGACCTCTACCTTTTACTAATTTAAAGGTGCCGCAGCTGCGTTCTCTTTAAAGGGTTGCATCTCGCAAAAGGTGAGTTTTGAGACATAGTTTGTTAGACTTTTTTCCTTCTTTTTGATAAATGAGTTCACCCTCCCATTTATGAAAGATATTTGAGAATCACGCTTTAAGTTTCGATTCAAATTTCGGATTATTTATATCGACCCGGATTTTTTCTATGCAGATGCTATAAATTTAATTTTTGCAATATTCGCATATCGGTTGAAGCTATGACCTTTTACAATTTCAATTTTATTGTAATTTATAATAACATCTCTAAACAGTATTGAGAATCGACGACAGCTATATCGTGTTGATTTTATATAATAGGAATAATTCTTATAACTTTAGCCTCTCAAAAAATACTACAAACATATTCATTTATGTGTCATTAGTGCATACTTTAATAGCTAAAATTCTTACCAATAAGATTTCATTGACCAATCGTTATTACGTTGTACAATTTTACTATTATTTAAATTTAATTAAAGTAAAGATTAATGTTAATACTTAATGTTACCAACAAATAATAAATATATTTATGTTGGGTAATATGAAAGGAATGCAGGACGTCCATTTTATGGATTATAGCTAAACAATCATTTCTTATATTTTAAGACAACTTTGCATTTTAAAACCACTTCTACAGAGTGGCATTCTGAGGGCTAGAAACCACTGCTACCTGCCGGATATTTATTGCTCCTCCAACCCTATTACAAAGTCGGCATACTTACAACTAGGAACTTTTGCTAATTTTACTGGGAAAAAAATAATTTTTCAAAAAGCTTTTACTTCTAATATGTAGAATTGTAGACAGGGTAGATTTTTAATCTGCCAGACGAAGGATTAGAGCGGTTATCGCGTCATTACCAGCTACTTACTTTTTAAACCGCCAGGCACCGGGTTTGGGTGAACAAATTGTAAGTCAGAGGTAATAAAGATTTGGATTTTACGGATCTGTGAATCGTTAAGCTGCCTGGTACCCAGCAGCCTAAGTCAAAATATATTTTTAAATTCCAGTAATAATAACTCTGCAAAATTTGCATTTCATTTATTGATGCAAAGGACTGAAACCTAAAAGATTACAGTCGCCGCTCCTAGTTTATGCATGTTAACAATGGCCCAAAGCTACCGACAGGTTCGTTCTCACGTTCACCCATTACCAAATAAACGAATTAAATAATATTGTCTTCAATAAAACCAAATTTGTAGGTATGTATTGCAGCTACCTATGCTGTATGAAATGTAAATATTGAATTTATCCGAATAGCAGATATCTAACGGATATATTGGTGTTGTTTAAAATTTGAATAATATAAATGTGTATACTAAAAATTTGGTCTTAATCATTTATTTTACTGGAATTCGCGTATACAATTCACCCTGCGATTTTCATCTGAATTAACTATAAGTACATACATATTTGAACGTCACATTTTAAAATCAAATACATTAGAACTCATAATGCTATCTTCTTTACCGGCGTTTACGGCCACCTATGAATGAACTATTACAAGTACATGCTTATCACTCCTATGTTCAATTACGGTTCTGTCGGCGTTTTGGTCAGTGTCGGCAAAGTGTCTCTTACGAGTGTTCGGCATTTTCGGCATGGTCGGCGTTTTGGTCATAGTCTGATTTCGGCGTTTTGGTCGCTGTCGGCAAAGTGTCCCTTACGAGCCCTTCGGCATTTTGGACACGGTCGGCGTTTTGGTCATAGTCTGATTTCGGCGGTTTGGCCGCGGTCGGCAAAATGGCTCTTACAAGCGTTCGGCGTTTTGGACATGGTCGGCGTTTTGGACATGGTCGGCGTTTTGGTCATAGTCTCGTTTCGGCGTTTTGGTCAGGGTCGGCAAAGTGTCCTTTGCGAAATAATCGGCGTAATGGACACGCAAGGTTCGGCAGTTATTCGGCTTCGACGCTAATATATCGATCTCTGTGGCGTCGTTTAACAAGTGTCGGCGTTTTGGGCACGTTCGGCGAAATGTCCAATGTACGTTAGTCGGCGTTTTGGGCGTATTCGGCGAAATGGTCCTCTAGTAGCAGTCGGCGTTTTGGACCTGTTCGGCGTTTTGGACGTACAAAATAAACAGTCGGCGTTTTGGGCATTCGGCGAAATGTCCTAGACCCATCAAAAGTATCCAATGTATCGTATCGCCTTCAATGTGTCAAAAGTACCTACCACTCGTGTCCCATTTTTGTAGTACGAAAACCAGCGAATTGCAAATAACGATCTAAAAAATCTATGGTGCTATTTAAAAAGATAAAGTTGACGTGCATTTGGCGAAACTTTCTGCAAAAATATAAGTTTCTATCTTTAATAGTAATTGAGATTGAGATTTTAAATCGAACTGTCCAATTGAATTGAATTTTATCCTTTATTCTGCAGAAAAAAACAAATTGTTGTAAGATTAATGTAAATACTTCAGAATTTTCTTCGGAAATATGTGCTAACGGGGAAGTTGTGACTTAAAACGGAAATTTAAGTAACTTGCAAGGGAATTTCTAAAAAAAATGTAATTAAAATTTAAGAAACGTCTTGCAAATATTGCTCAACTAATATAATTTTCTAATTCAATAACTTTTTCAAAATCCAGTTAAACGTTATATCTACCAGTAATACGATTACGATAGGTTGCCCCTATGCAATTCGGAGATTAATGTTTATATAGTGATGAGATTGTTAAACTGTTTAATAATTGGTTGCTGTGAACTCCTTAAATAATTTTTACTTCCGTTTTATGTGAAAAATTCATATTAAAAGAATAAAGTTGTTTCTTGGTTTTTAGCGCAAAATAGACATCTTTTAATTAATCAAATGCAAATCTGGAATATACATGGTTGTAGATTTATCATTCATTTATATACCACATAATCCTGAAAAAACCTTTGTCAGCTTTAAAACTAGTAAAGAATACATTTAGTGCAAAAAAAAGATAATAGTTATCAAATATTGCTTATACGAGTTATGTAGTTTGATTAACGAAACTGCACAGTTACTTACACAAACGACAAACATACGCACTTTGCAAGCGGCACATGATGTGCTCAACGTGCTGTGTAGTAATTAAATAGACGTATTTACAAATAAGGCTCTTAATATTGCAATTCAAAGGTGTAGCTAGACAAAAACAGAAAAGTAAAGAGGTGGCAGTGGGCCAGAAGGTGCCAAGGTAAGATAATTGCGTTAGCAGTTGTCGGTACTCTGCGGAGGTACGTACGGAAGTTGCGTCACGCTGACACTACTGGTTATTAATGCCTGCAAACTTTGCTCGATTATCTTTGATTTATTTGCTTATACAAATGAGATAATTAAATTTTATATTTAGAAGTTTCACTTAAGAAATTTCCTAAGCATAACAATTGCTTTATTTAAAGTCAAGTGCCAAGGTAATTATTTTAAAAAAGTAAACCCAAAAAAATTTTTAGATTACAAATAATGTTTTTTTCGTAAGTAAGAAGGTTAAGAGTATAAAGCGTACTCAGAGACTTGTTTGTTACCGATAGAGTGATAGGGCATTAGTGCCACATCTTACGAGTATGGAAACGATAATACCATGCGATCAAAAAATAAGTGAGAGCCGGCAATAGCCGCCAATGTAACGCATATACGAGGGCGGAGTGAGAAGTCTGGTAAAAATAAAACGAGGAATAATTTTTCGGCCAAAAAACAATTTATTTTTCAATGTAATCGTCTTTTAGGTCGATACACTGAGTCCAACGCGTTTTCAATTATTCGATCCCTTTCCAATAATACGATTTCTCCAACCCATCAAAATAGGCGTTTGTTGGATCGATGATCTCCTCATTAGAGCCGAATCTCTTTCCGCCGAGCCATTTCTTCAAGTTCGAAAGAAGAAATAGTCGCAGAAGGCCAAGTCTAGAGAATATGGTGGACGTGGAAGCAATTCGAGGCGTAATTCAGGGATTTTGGCCATAGCAACTACACACGTGTGCACCCGTGCATTGTCTTGATGAAAGAGAACTTTTTTCTTCGCCAAATGCGGTAGTTTTTTCTTTAAAACGTCGGTGGAACGGTCAAATAAGTTGCAGTAATATTCGCTGATTGTTTTTCCTTTTTCATTGTAATCGATGTGGATTATGCCGCGTGCAGTAAACTGTGGTCATAACCTTGTTGGCCGATAAAACCGCCTTAGCCTTCTTCGGAGCAGGTTCGCCAGTAGAAATCCACTGTTTAGACTGCTCCTTTGTCTTCCGTGTATAGTGATAGATCCATGTTTCGTCAACAGTTATGAAACGACACAAAAACTCTTATTTATTACGCTTGGACATCGCCAAACCTGCCTCTGAAGTTGTCACAAGTGTGCGTTTTTGGTCGATTGTGAGCAAACGCGACACCCATCGCGTGAATCGATTTTTCATATCCAAATGTTCGTGTAATATATTGCGCACACGTTCATCTAAGATGCGTACTATCTCAACTATTTCGCGCACTTACACTCTGCGGTCGCAAGAAGACCGCAGGCAATAATGTCAGATATTACAGGGCTAAATCCCTAAACCAAGAAGAAGAAGAAGAAGAAGAGAAGAACACGAAATTCACTTTTTTCCATGTTTGCAAAAATACGAGAGGTTGTCTGCTTTCAATGGCTGTCTAAACTGAACTAAATAATAGATCTGTTTAAAAATTTCAATATGGGCTAGTGACAGATGTTACTGACAAATGTTATCCGAGATTTGCCATTGTGACGCCCTTTGTTGCAGTTTTACCAAACTTCTCACTCCGCCCTCGTAGTGCTTTTGCTTCTTATACACTGTGTCTATAAAGTAACCTCCCCCCCTCCCAACTAACTTTCGAAAGACTTGATATTTTACCACAAAATTTAGTGTGCTGTAATGGGAAATTAAATACTAAATAATCAAGAGACCCCATAATGAGAGTAATTAATTAAATATGAATAAAATAAAAGTCCTTATTCTCTCAAGCTTTTTTAATACAATATGTAGGAACCGGTTTCGAATTTTTTTTACTACAATAAACTCATCTTCAGCCTAAAACTGAAATAAATCCATAAATCTTACTATTACGTACACTTATAATTTCTAAAACAAGAGTAAATTGTATATATAAGTAAAACTTACAGCACTACTCTTGAAGAAATTATAACCATAGTCAGCTACGAAAAAAAAACAACATCGAATGAAAACCACATTGAATTAACAGCCAAAAACAAGTGTTTATTAATTGTTTTTGGCTGTTAATTCATTGTGGTTTTCAGTCGATGTTGTTTTTTTCGTAGCTGACTATGGTTATAATTTCTTCAAGAGTAGTGCTGTAAGTTTTACTTATATATACAATTTACTCTTGTTTTAGAAATTATAAGTGTACATAATAGTAAGATTTATGGATTTATTTCAGTTTTAGGCTGAAGATGAGTTTATTGTAAAAAAAATTCGAAACCGGTTCCTACATATTATATTAAAAAAGCTTGAGAGAATAAGGACTTTTATTTTATTCATATTTAAATTAAATACTATTTTTTAGTCCATACTTAAATTTTGTATCATTCAAAATGGTGACTGGGCGCATTTTGAATTTTTTTAAAATGGAAATGGGGGTCGAGTGACACCTCATTGGAAAGGTCTTTTAGTTCTGCGCCTGATCCTAAAGTTTCAAAGAAAAATATTCAGCCATAACAAGATGACAATGTATGAAGATAAAGAAGTCTATTAAAAAAAAAACTTAAAATTAAAGCAAAAGGAAATTAAATTGACTGTTCGAAATGTTCACCATTCACTTCTTGGCACATAAAACGTCGGTTATGAAATTCCTGTCTTACATTTTCATAAGTTTCTGGAGTGCTATTTCTGCAAAACTTCTGTAATGCGTTGCTCCAGTTCTTCAATTGTTTCTGGACGGTTCTGTGTACCCTTCGATATCAGATATCCCCATAGAAAAAAATCTAAGGGGGATAAATATGGGGAGCAAACCGGCTATTCTACAGGCCCCCGCCTAGCAATCCATCTTCCAAGAAAATGTCCGTTGAGAAAGTCAGAAACAGGCCTACAATAATAAGGCGGCGCACCGTCTTGTTGGAACATAACGTTTTCAATATTATTTCCAGCCACCTGAGATATTTCTGGGAAAATTTTGTCCTGCAATTGAAAAAGTGGACTACTGGATAAAAAAAATTAAAACAATTTTGAATTGAGTGAGTCCATTTGTTTAAAATCCGCCGTTTTGTTATGGCTGATTTTTTTTTGCAACTCTAGGATAAGACTCAGAACACCTTTCGAATGAGGTGTCACTCGACCATGGATAAAAAAATCAAAATAATTTCGAATTGAGTGAGTCCATTTGTTTAAAATCCGCCATTTTGTTATGACTGAATAGGATCAGACGCAGAACTAAAAGACCTTTCAAATAAAGTGTCATTCGACCCCCCTTTCTATTTTATAAAAAAATTCAAAATGGCGCCCAGTCGCCATTTTGAATGATCAAAATTTAATTTTTGGCGTAAAAATACTATTTTGTTACCATTAAGCACACCAAATGTTGTGGTAAAATATCAAGTCGTTCAAAAGTTAGTTAGAGACAGACGGTATATGTATAAATGAAAACTATAAAAAATTGTTTCCCCAACACAGTTGAAAAAACTTCACTTTTCAATTGTTATTTTAGAGAAAAAAAGAGGCATTCGCCTCATTGATCGAGGGAAGTACAGTTTAGATAAATTTTACTTGTTTATTTTTTGTTTTTCATAGCACTGCCTTAGCAACTGCACGTCAGACTACTTGTTTTTTATTGTGATAAGTGTCAAATAAATGCCAAACATTAAAAAATAAAATTTTTACGATTTATAACAATTTCTTTCAACGGTATTGGGAAAAAAATATGTGTACAACACTTGAAGAAAGTGGATTTCCCTCATGCGCGTGAATATACTCCTCTCTACATTCGTGAGAAAAATAATCATTTTCATCACTTGCACAAATTCACAGTGTGTTTTAACATAAGAACGTGGAATCAAAAATAAAGTCAATTTAGAGTAGGCTTTGATCAGCGTGAGCCACGTCTTAGACATATTCAGAAAGCTACAATTAAGATTGACATTGACATTTGTAATTGTTTTCTGAATATTGCTAAGACGTGACGCATGCTGATCAAAGCCGTTATTGTAAATTAAGAAAAAATTTTTAGGATAATGCGGTATACTTTTTTAATGTGTTACAATACAGCTTGAATAAAAATAACCTTTTCCTTTGACGAGAAGAACAGAACAAACGCTGCACTTGCCGTAACCTGCTTTAATTAATTTTTTATCGCACTGTTTATACTCTGGGGACGTAGACCATTCATTATAAGTACAGTGCTTGGCACTTAACTACAACCGTTGGTACTTATACTCTTCAATTCCGATGGGATGAAATTAATACTATTATATCATTTATTTTGCAAAAAAGATGTGACGGCTGTTTTTATAATTCACGCACATTTACCCATTTGTATTTCTCATTTTCAGGTTTACTGGAAATATACATATAACATATTTTCTCATCTAATCGTACAAGTTTTTATCATAATGTGAAAATATAAGTACAGAACAAATCTAAGAAGCACTTCACCTGTCCCGAGGGGGTAACCACGAAGCAAAACTGGTGTACATGGCATAGAAAATCTTTTGGAAATCCAAAAAAAATCAAAGAAATTTAGGAAAATCCAAAGAAATCACAAGAAAATCCTGGGGAAATCCAACAAAATTTTTAGTTTTTATAGAAATTAATGGCATAAAATTTAAAATTCGGAGCCTTGTCTAAAATAATATAGTAATTACGCCACTACCTCGAATTGTTCGTTAATTTTCATCCCTGTCTGCTGCTGTCTGCACATAAGCACATGTATAGTGTATACTTGACAAATTAGCCGTCATGCAGGTTTAGCCTATTTCTTAGGGAACAAGTGGTCGGTTATCTGTTAGTGTTATTATCTACCAATTCTTTGTATGTAAAATAAAAACTAATGCAAAATATGAAGTAGCAGAAAAAAATATTATGAGTGTTATGTTTAAACTAAGAATTTGTATTATTTGTTTAATGTTTGTATCCATTATTTAGAATTGTCTCATAACTTGCTTGTTTTCCCATGTAATAAAACATCTTTTGTCCGATGTATTTGCTTCTTTTAATATGATTTTTTAAAGCATTTAATCCCTCTATTTATTTTTTTAATTTCCGAGGAAATCCAAGGAAATTCGAGAAAATTCAAGGAATTCCGAGGAAATCCACGAAAATTTCGAGGAAATCCAAGAAAATCTTTGTTCCCTGTTATTTGTTGTTGGATCCGGTTTCTGATGTCCTGTACTGCTCTAATCTCACACTATGTCTACCCAACACGCGCACGTATGTAAAAATACACACTAAAATTGTTCTTGAGGAATTCTACTATTTGAAGGTCGTAAGACGTAGAATATAGTTCTGTGCTTGTTTTTCTATATTTTAGTAATCAGTTTGAGCCCTGCTTCCCCGAACACCATCCTTTTTGATTATAAAATTTTGATAATATTAAAATGTTTAAAAATTTTCAATATTTGAAATTTTAGAAAATTGTAAATGTACCAAATTTTTTTGACAATTTTGAAAATTTTAAAATAAAATTGTTTTCAAACAATCATACTTTTTTTTATAATTATTGAACCTTTTGTAGTTTTGAACATTTTTTTTGCAAACATTGGAAATTAAAAAAATTTGAGTTCTTTGATAATTCTGAAAATTTTCGGATTTTTGTAAACTTGCGAATATTAAGTTTTGAAAGTTTTCGACATTTTGAACATTTAAAAAAATTTTACAAACATTTTAAAATTGTTGATTATTTGCAAGAATTTAAAAATTATCCATTAAACTGTTTAGGTAAATGACTACAAGGAAACCCCCCACTGACGTTTTCTAAATATAAAGTGGTTCCTATTCTCATTTAACATGTTCACACCGATTTTCAAAAAGTTAAAAGAAGGAAAATTTTTAAAAATAAAAAATCGATAGGTGTGGGAGTGATCTAGGGGCTAGTGGGAAGATTGCGCTTGCAGTAATCGGCTGTTCGGCATGCGTAGAATTGGAATCTGAGCTTATTCTTTGAGCGCGTTTATATTAAAGTAGAGAACCACTCCTCACGCCTCTTATTTTTAAAAGTAATTACCTAGTTTTATGATTGTTCAAACAATCAGGGTGGTGGAGAGGGGTGCTCTGCACCATACACGCTCTCAAAAAATAAGATTCGCATTTTACGCATATCGAATAGTCGATCTACGCTAGAGACATCTTCGTTGCATCGATGTATTTGTTTTTTGTTTAAAAATTTGGAATTTGGACGGAATCGGTATAAACATTCTGAATGATAATAGGAACAACTTTCCAATTGAGCAAATACCTTCGGAAGGTTTCCTTTTGGTCGTTTACCTGAACAGTTTATTCGGATAATCAATTTTAGAATTAAGCGAATAAATATTGTTTGTAATTAGAAAAAAATAAAAATTTCAAAATTTACAATTTTCAAATATGTTGTATATGAAATATGAAGTTTTTGAAATTTTTAACATATTGAAAATATTTAAAACTATTGAAATTTATTAAAAACTATAAAGATTTATAAAATTTCCAAATTTTAAAAAGTTTTCATATTTTCAAAACGTTTTTGAAAAATTTAAGAATTTTGAAAATTTTTAAATATTTTGATCATTTTCAATGTTTTCAAAATTTTCAAAAAATTTGATAAATTTTCATAAATAGTTTAAAATATTAAAATTTTCGAAATATTAAAAAAAATTCAATAAATGTGCGTAAGATCCTCTGCTGCGGTTGCCCGACAGCTTTTTATGAAAGATTAATGGTTGGAAATGCTCCACCTGAAAAACAAGCTAAGTGTATTTCTACAGACAAAAGCGAATTATGGCACTTGTTCCATAATCAGAAATTTCACATTATATCGATGATTAGATCATAATTTCACCCCACCATTAATAGAATAATATTGTATTATTTGGGAAAAACTGAGGTTGTCGAATTGTTTTTGAGTTTTTCTTGAAAATTTTGTTATGAAAGACAATACAAGTGTTTTATATTGTTGAATACAGAAAAATATCTATCGAAGGAGAGCAAAAATCGCTACGATGCTATTTAAAAAAAATGATGATGACACTGGTCAAAAATGTTTTGAAGCATGCAAAAAGGTCGGTAAAAGTTCATGAGAATGCTTTAATTGACATTTTTCTTTATCTACGTAGAGGCGTAGTAAGTGTTGGATCACCATGTATATTATACATATATAGAGGAAGCTGTATACTGCTCTTTGAAAAATATATTATTTAGAATAGTAGCATTCGCGAAAATAAAGTAAAAAGGACAGGGTTGTTATGTTTAAAACAAAATGTTTAAAACAAGTGTTTAAAACATGTTTAAAACATGCACTTTTAATAATTGACGTTTTGTTTTAAACGATTAAAACATGATGTTTTAAACATGTTTTTTTTATACCATATGTTTTAAATTCTTTTCTACAGGAATCTGAAAAAACGATAAAAAAATCAATATTTTTACTCGTTTATTTTGTAGGAGTATTATAAAAATTAAAGTAAACATATTTATTTAAAAGCTACTGATCAACATGTGTAGGAGTGTAGGTATTTTAAAATTTAACACCTTTGTTTAACAACTTAAAAACAGATACTAATTTTGATGCCTTTTCTGTTCCCAGTCTATTTCTTATGTTTGAATGAACAAGTCCAAATGAAGAGAAGATTCTCTCTATGCCTGCTGATGAGGCTGTCGCCGTATGTAGTTGAAAAACAAGGTCTTTCATTTCACATGTTAAGTATTTTTCTAGCGACAGCCACCATGCTAGAGGTTTAATGGTTTCTAATGTGTTTTTTCTCAAAAGATGGTCCTTGTAAGGAAAATTATGTGCTCTATAATTAATAATTTCAGCCATGATATTAGGATGATAAGTGTCAGCAAATTCTAGACCAACATCAATTTGTTGATCATTTAGTTTTTCTCCCATGAAACGTGGATCAAGCAAATTAGCTAAAAAATGAGCTGGTGTCATGGCCATGTCAAACCTTTTCTGGCACTTGTTTATGTCAGTCTGAGAAGTATCGGGGTGTGACTGGAACTCTGACAGCAAATTCAACCATATTTCCGTTGCTTCTCCTATTGTACACGTGTCTCCCTCAATCGTATCTAGTGCTACTGCTATTCTTTTAAGTTTGATTAGATAATCTTGTGCATTTATCTTAATCGCTGTATTTTGCACTTTAAAAGCAATATCTTTATCAATGGCGATCCTGTGATCAGTACATATTTTAGAAAGAATATGCCAGTTGTCCACATACGTTTCTAAGCAGTCAGCTAATGAATTCCAGCGGACATCTTGAGGTAAAACTAGTTTTTTACCTCCAGCCTGTTTGTATTTTGCTGCTGGAAAGTGATGATTTCTAAAATATTTCACAATTTGGGTAACATGATCCTTAACGCCTGGCACTTCCAAATCATGTGCTAAAAGGTTTAATAAGTGGGCCGAACAACCATACGTTATTATGTCACCAATATCTTCGAATTGCGCCAATTCGTTTCGCATTTTGGTCATATTGGCAGAGTTATCAGTTACAACACTACAAACTTTACACTGATATTCTTTACACGACCTAATAGCGTTCACTGACAATTCTAACAAATATTCCGATGTATGACTATTATCACTTGTATCGATAGTGTCGACCAAATATACACAATTCTCTAATACATCAGTAACACAAATACATATAACGGGCTCGTTATGTACGTTGCTCCAACCATCAAGAGCCATACAGACACTTTTACCTCGAAGTTGTTCGCTCATTTTTCGTTTCAAAGAAATATGTACATCGTCTAGAAGTTTACCTCCAACTTGATGGCGATTTGGCGGCATATAACCCGAGCGCAAAAGTGTCATGAGCTTCATAAATTCTGGATGTTCTACATGACGAAAAGCTGAATTAGTAGCAAATAGAAATCGTGCAACTTGAAGATCTATGGCATTGTTTTCTGAAGCCGTTGTTCGGACCACAAACTTCCCTAACATGGTTTGCTCTTTTGATGATCCATTTGGTGAAAGCTCCTATGTTTCAGTGTGTTTTCGTTTAATAGCACTGCTGGGGACGGATCCTTCAGATGTTTCGTCACCTAAGCAAGTAGTAGATGCATTGCTGCTAATTGATGCAGTTGAAGTTGATGCCATTGTAGATTCTGCAGTTTCTGTAACAATGCTTAGAGTATTAGTAGGTGTTGCATTATTTTTAAAAGAAAATAAATCTTAAAATTTCGCGTTCTTGTACAAATGTAGTGCATGCTTCGTTATTCCAAAGTGAAATGATCAATTTTATAATCACATGTTTTTTACCTATACTCGTTTGTTGAACATGTCCAGTACTGATTAGATTCTCCTCCTGTAAATCTTCAGTAGCACATGTTTCTAAATGCTTCTTCATTCTAGAAACTAGCCCGGACATTTCAAGTTTACATTTTTTACACTTTGCTTTTATTGTTTTATTTTTGGCTGAAGGCTTTATTTCAGTAAAACAAATCCACGAAGGGCCCTTTTTTCTGCCGGGAGCACTCATCACTAGAAATATGCACACTTTTGTCAGATTTAAAATCACCTGTTGAAAAGAACACTCACTGTTGAAAGACGCACGCATAATAAACACTAAAAACCTATATCCTGCAAATCAAAATTGCGAATCTGCAAATAATTGAGGGAATTACCCCTCTAACATTTTTATTTATTTTCAATTATTATACATGAACATTATGTGAACAACAACAGTTAGCTCCTTTGGTCCCT
This sequence comes from Ctenicera cuprea, assembly GCA_958336395.1. Lineage (NCBI taxonomy): Eukaryota > Metazoa > Arthropoda > Insecta > Coleoptera > Elateridae > Ctenicera > Ctenicera cuprea. The sequence goes on along the minus strand of OY284494.1, from coordinate 8,856,202 downwards.
TGTTTAGCTACCATGCAGAAATTTGATATTTTATATAACCTTGCATTAATGATTAATGTGTTTAAAATTTTAACATCTCCAGTTACCATTTAAATTAAAGTAGGAGTATGAATAAATATTGAAAAAAAAATAGGATGTTATCAAAAAATATTGTCATTAAAATCAACTTCCAAAATAAACGTTTGTGGTTTTAGAATACTCGTAAAGTTAATTTTGCTTACCTTTTATTTGTTTCTTGGATATTAACATCAAAAACTATTAGTCACAGGATAAACGATTTTTTGTCTAAATCTTTAACATAACATTATCTAACAAATTTGTATTTTACTTTTAAATACTAAATTGAAGTATGCCATTTAAATGAGGTAGGTATTAAATCAGGTGTAAGTTTTTAAAGTAATATTAATTATGTTTTTAATGTTTTAAACAGTGACTAATACTACATAAAAAAACATGTTTTAAACAAAAAAAACCTGTTTTAAACAGAAAAAACGTATGATTTGTATTTTTTAAAAAAAAACGTGTTTTTTTCCAACCCCGAAAAAGGAACGTCTTGAAAGTGCTTGCATTTTATCGTTAAGTGACGATTCACAAGTACAAAATCGCTGGAAGAGTCAAAAGACGAACATGCAACTACTTTAAATTCCGAGGAACATCGGCGTTAAATCGCGTTGTGAACTTGCAAGAATGTCTAAAACGTATATTATTCATTTAAAAGTTTTTAAAGTACATACCTTTGTAGCAGAAGCGTTTCGTTGAAAGTATAGCTTTAATCAGTCTCTCAGAACTGAGAGAAAATTGGAAGCAAGAGTTACAATTTTGTGAAATACTCGAAGTTCGTGAGAATTATATTTCACAGAGTTTAATGGAATTTCGTACAACTAACGCATTTTTGGTCTAATCTCTTTGTTATATTCACGGTATTTTAACTGGCATGAGGATACAACTGGCTCAGGTGTTAGTGTTTGCAGACAACGAGGAACCTACACTTGGTTGTTTTTCTATGTGATATAATTGGTGGAACCGGTCATTAGCATTAATTACATACACCCTGACTGGAATGCCTTTGTCCCAGAAATTACTACCCTCTTTTTTTTTTACTACCCACTATTGTGTTATACGAGTGGCGGTAGCTCAGAGGTTGGGCGCTCAGTGTCTAACGCTGAAGGTCTAGGGTTCGATTCCCCGCCGAAGCCATGCGGCAATAAAAATCTATGCCGCAACCCGCCACTCACATTCCCCAATCCGGTGTAGGCAGCCGTGAGGTATTAATGCCTGAAACCTTCTCCTCGACTATATTTAGTCGTTCGGAATCGACGTTAAACTGTAGGTCCCCCGTACTCCACCTTAGCGCTAAGGAGAGTACGTGGCAGAGAAGAGTGTCGGTGCCCAGCAGTGGGACGTAAAGGCTGATTACGACGACGATTATGTTATAAAATAGCTACCATTTAAACAAGACCAAATGTTTCTTACGTTGTAGTTACACACAGCTTTTTTGCAACTTTGACTTCTTAGTCCGATTTATATCAAACATACTTTTGAAAGCACTGAAATCAGGACAATTATAAATGGTAGTTAAGTACTTAAGCCCTTTTTCATTACAGGTTTCATTAGATGTGGTGTATTATTACGACTGCTACTACATTCATTGTGTTCTACACAAATAAAAGTTTGTGATTTTTCTTTGTACCCAAGTATTACAGCGACTATGCCACTCACATTTCATTCAACCATTCACAAATATCCTCTTTCATAAAATGAACCTATCGCTTTTTTTAAACTGATTACGCTGCATAGTGATGTTTAAATAAGCGATTAAACCCACGGTAGCTTTGCATAATGGCTCTTAAGTCTTAAATTAACGCATTTTAAACTAATATGTGCTGGCTTTTGGGTACAGTTATTGTTATTTTAATACAGTTTTTCATTGCTTCGGCCAGAAGTAAGTATCATATTTAATGATAACATAATTTATGAATTAAAAACAGTTGTCTCTGCCGCCCACAAGCAAAATGCAAAATACGAAAAATGTCGATGGTAGCCGATGATAACGATGTCAACCAACATGAATCGCTAGTGTTCAAATCATAGGTCAAATCATGGCCGACCCAAATTTTACTGTACACCTAAAATAAATATAAGAATAACATGCTAATATGCATTAAAAGACAGAAATATATATTTACATAAAAATTGTATCTTGTTTGACCGACCAAAATAATGCACATAACCTCAAAAATTGTGTCAAATTCCAGTTAACGATTTTAGGCCAAAACAATCCATTTTTACAATAATTATTATATAACTTCACAGCAACAGTAAATAAGAACGTCAAAACGAAAAGCAAACAATACCATGTTAAGAGCGCCAATTCCCGAAAACACCCGAGCATTTCACACTAATTCAGTGTCTTAAAAAATGCGTTAAAATTAATGTGACTGATATAGTCAAGACGAATACGACTCGTTATACGCTTTTTATTTAATAAAATTGTGGTGTAAAGTTAAGATTTAGGTAATTTTACTTCCGCTACACGCTCCTGGAATTACCATCTCAACTAGCACTCGTGAACTACACCACAATTCGAAAAATCGTAATCACTCGTAATATTATTTATGAATGTTCTCATAACTAAGTACTAAGTAACTGCGCATCATATTATAAAAATCGATACTGAACATCGGTAAACACAATCGATGCTAAAAAAATATCAAAACAGTAACGTCGATGTATTTTTTCCCACATCGATGTTCTCTTCTTGCTATTTGATTTGTGCTTAATGCTTATGCTGCTTACCGTTAAACGGCGCTGAAAAAGTTGTCATTTTACAAAACGTAACAATAAATACTTTTTAGCAATGAATTAATAATCTATATACTATCGCGATAAAACAATGTAAAAAACAAACATCAAAATGTTCCAATAGATGTTGCATAAACATCTCAATAGTGCCATCGATGTCAAAACATCGATGTATTTTTGCTCAACATCATGTTTCTATGTTCGATTTGCATCCCCCTATAACTAAGGCGTACAATCGAATGTAATTGTAGTATGTATAATGTCTTTTAGGTGTTTGCTATATCGTTTAGTAACAAAAAATGTTGTTTTAGGAAAACCCCGGCCACTTTCATGCGGCGGTCAAGAGATGGCGCTTTAGTAAAAAAAATAAATTAAAATACTGGCAACAACGCAGAATCCAAGACGTTTTAGTTGTTTTGATTTAATATGGGGCGTATTTAATAACTAAAACGTCTTGGATTCTGCGTTGTTGCCAGTATTTTAAATTTAATTTTTCTTTACTAAAGCGCCATCTCTTGACCGCCGCAAGAAAGGTGGCCGGGGTTTTCCTAGCCACTCTGTAGTTATTAAACTTTTAAATAAAGACACCACTGCGGACCGTGGCCGCCCATAGCATTTTTTCTAGGTAGTGAATAGTTTGAAACGTATGTTTGGGAGGTGCAAACACCCTCATGGAAGGGGACTCTTCCCTGTAAAATGTAAAAAGAATTTCAAGTATAGTGTACGATTTTAAAATAAAAATAAATTCCTTTAATATAAGTTCAAGCTTTACTTTGCTGAAGTTCATTTTAATTTATTGTAAATAAAACAATTCTTAACTTGAATAGTTTTTTTATTTTAGCCTTATACGTATTTCAACGTGTTCACACGTTATTATCAACGGCAAGAAAGTAAACAAATGGTGTTGCTATAGGAACAATAAATCTTCACAGCTTGATCTTGGTTTTCTATATCTGCGTCCAGATGACTTGATTTCTTATTCCAAAACGTTCAATAACGGTGAATTTAGTAGGTCAATTTCTTCATTCATTAAAGGTACAGATTTTAAATGTTTGTGAATTTCAAATGCTTCTAGCATATCCAACTTACGTTCATCAGCACAAAACTGTACACATTTTAGTGTTTAGAGTAATTGGATTTACGGGGGTGTTCATATTTGTAACAACGCACGTGTTCCTTGTACCTAATATCAAAATTTCTAATTGTTTGTTCTATATAAACCGAATTACAGTGCGAGCAATTTAATTTGTAGATTACATTAATTTTGATGCATTTTTGGAAACACTGAGCTAGTCGGAAATGCTCGGGTGTTTTCGCGAATCGGCGCTCTTAACATGTATTGTTTGCCTGTTTTCAAATGTTTTGTAGTGGCGTCCTTTTGTAAGTTTAATTTTTTATTTTAACGTTCTTATTTACTGTTGCTGTGAAGTGTTGTAAAAATGGATCGTTAAATGGTATTTCATAAAATGTTTGAGGTTGTGTTCATTATTTTTGTTTAAGAGTTTGGTTTATATAACCTGTCACACAAGATACAATTTTAATGTAAAATATATTTATGTTTTTAATGCATATTGTCATGTTATTATTATATTTATTATAGGTGTCACTAAAATTTACGTCGGTCATGATTTGAACACTGCGATTCATGCTGGTTGACAATGAGATTGTTATCATCGGCTACCGTCGACGTTTCTCGTATTTTGCTTGTAGACAAAACAAGACCATGCAGTTTAATCAGTATAAAACAAACGCGATGTTCGTTTTATGAAATGGGAAATTTGTGATTGGATTAATGAAACGTGAGTGATATAGTCTGTAGTAATATTTCGAATGCTTCGCGGTTTTACCGGTAATGTTGACTACATTCAGCACTAATGCTCGTTGCTTCAAACTCGGACTTTTAAACTTGTACGACGTGAGCAAATAAATTAAATTCATGAAGTTTTATTATTTATGGAATGTATGTGAAAATTTAACAGCAAATGAAATTGAAAATATTAAATTTAATGTAAAGTTCTAAGATTGTAGTAAACGGTGGAAATAAACGATATTGTAAACCATGCATTGCAAATACATTTAAAAACATAAAAGTGCATAATACATGTACATCAAAATGTGAAGGCATGTTTATATTAAGCAAATAATAATACTATAATAAAATATGATCTAAAACTTAATTGGCGCATACGGTTTAATTTTTGATATTAACCCAATAAATATAAAACTGCACAGTGGAGAAGGTGGAGAGAAGTACAGAAGCAATTCCAGTGAATTAATGCTCAAATTGACAATTACTTTAAATTTATGCGGCCGTAGCGCAATAACGGCAAACAACCGAGAGAAAATTCATTAGGTCCCGTATATTTTATAGAAGGGTATTAGTCTTGTGATCTTCCTGTTCCTACCTGCAACTGCACGCTGCTAAATATACTGCGCTCGAACCCAAATAGCCTGTCTACCCATTATGCTATTGATGTAATCAATGTAAATATCAAGAAAAGCTTCCTTTAAATTCATTATCGTAACTGCAATTCAATCAGCGAGTGTTGTAATTCAAATGAGTGTATTAATAGCCATTATATAAGAGTTGCATACACTATTTTTCTACGACTAGTTAATTTAGAAAAGTGTTCATTAAAAAAATTTATTTCAACATTATACTTTAAAAACAATCAAATTGTTTTGCGATGTTAACCGAGAAATGTCAACAACTCTTGTAACCATGGTTACCAAAAACAATGCTTTGCTGCTATTGGTCAGTTTGGGTCATTTCATAATGAATAGCTATATCGAAATGGGTATCATTATAGTGTAGACAGAGCACACTTAATAAGTAAATTTAAACATGGAAGTAGAAAAAAATATTTTTATGTGACAGTAAAATACTGATCAACTTTTTCAAACATACATATCGCCTACAAAGGATGAATTGGAATATTTAAACAAGGATAACAGAAGGCAAGCAAGATCTGGGATTGTAAAGATGCCAACTTGCGATTATGCGCGCAGAAATTGGATGCAAAGGAAAACAGGTTACACAGTTAATAATCTGTTTTAATGAGTGATTAAAATTTTTAATTATGTAGTAAGGTAAGCTTCAAACGCATTACTTGGCAACATACAAAATAAACTTGAAGTATGTGTTTCCTAGGGTAACAAACTTACAAGTATTCAACAGAGTTCTCCTACAGCAGAGTAGCTAAATAAATAATAAGGATGTGTAAATTTAGACATACTCCTTAAATTTAATTAATAAAAATAATGTTGGAGATAATTTGTTTTTATAACAGTGAGAACTTACTGAGAAATCTTAAAGTGACGTTTTTTTACACTAAATAGTGGCCGAATGTCACAAAAACATCTTATTTACAAGTATTCAGTTTTGAAGAATATTCTCACCTTGGGAGTGGTATTACTCAAGTTTTAGTAAATTCTTAGGTGAAGTACGAGATACAACTACATACTTACCTAATGACAGCTGTTAGTAGTAGTAATGGTTATAATACTCAACTTATTGATACACTAATTAAAGAGAAAAATTATAAATTACCTATTTAAAAAATTTATCCAACTACTTCATCAGATAAAATGAAATACATAATTCCATATTTTAATAATAAGTCAGAAAAATTGCCAAAACTATAAACAAAACAAATAAATGTAAAATAACTTTTAAAATAACAAAAAACGTTTTAAACACTTTGTTTAATGCTAAAGAAAAAACAGACAGTTTACTAAAATCAGGCATCTACAAATTAAATTGTTCGCATTGTAATTCGATTTATATGGGACAAACAATGTTGATATTAGGTACAAAGAACACGTACATTGTTACAAGTATAAACACCCCCATAAATCCAATTACGCTAAACACTTATTAGTACACAATTACTCAATGACACCTAATAACACTATAAAATGTTTACACTTTTGTGATTATAAACGTAAGTTGGATATACTAAAAGCATTTGAAATTCACAAACATTTAAAATCTGTACCTTTAATGAATTAACAAATTGATATCTTAAATTCACCGTTATTCGACGTTTTGTAATGAGAAATCAAGTCATCTAGACGTAGATATAGAAACCCAAGATCAAGTTATGAAGATTTATTGTTCCTATAGCAACACCAACTGTTTACTTTTAATCTCGCCTTTGATAATGACGTGTAAACACGTTGAAATATGTATAAGACTGAAACAAAAAAAATCGTTGATGTTAAAAATTGTTGTATTTACAATAAATTAAAGATTGTTTACCGTCTTGCTCTAGATTTTGCAAAATATTTTGTTTTCCTGTAGCACTAGTTCCGGATAATCTTTTATCCATAATAAAGGCAAGCTGCTGTCTTTCCGCATTTTCTTTTTGTATAAACAAAAACACACAAGGGGAGCCACTATTTTGTTATTTCTTACGGAGTAGTAGGCACGAAAATCAGAATAAAACTGATATCTGCTACTTTCAAGAAGTACCGCAATTGCATAATTCTCAGAAATGATTTTAAAAATTCCAAAACTTGGAAATAACATTCTACCTGTTATAATCCGGGACATCCGCTCAAGAATACCTAGTAACAGCACGCACTTATTGAAAATCCTGATGTACTTCTCCCTTTCACCCTTTTTATATATTAAAATTTAACGTTTTTGTACGAATATAGAGGAATATATCTAAATATGCATTTATTCTAAAAATATGCTCCAAACCCCAAAATATGCTAATTAAAATTGGTGTCTTTTAATTGCATTTTATTAGATACAAACAGAAGCATTTTATGGGCATATCTAAACTATATTAAATATGCATTTGCATAAAATCCGTGCCTTGTATCATGTAATGGGCAAATTACGTGAAATAGGTAATTTCAAAAACTTGGCTTAATGTATGAAAGGGTTATTTCATCAATATTACATCGAACCGTCAAATTTATTTTATCTTTAAAACCAACAAATAAAACAAAGGAGCAGCAGCTTAAATTTACTAGCGGTAAAATTTTATACGCTCTATTAAAAAAAAAACTTAAGCAATTTAGCCTTATAAAGAAATTTGAAAAGAAGAAGTTAATTTAATTTTGGGGCGACAAATTTAAACAGCCTTGGTAGGAGTAACGGAGTTTACTATACCGAAAAGGAGCTTTCACTCGGAATAAATAATTTTCATAACGTTTTGATGTAAGTGTGGGTTCCCCGAGGCTACTCCTTTAATAACTTCGATTTCTTTACAGGGATATTCGCAGTGTTTCGTTCAGCACATAAAATAACTTTTACTTCTTTACACGAATTTTTCTTTCAAAAAATAAAATGTTGATGCTTCTATTCAAACAAAAATTAAAAATGTGGTGCTTCAATTTGAGTAGAAAAATAATTAAGTCGAGCCTTTTGGAAATGTATGCTGAATATCGAATTTAAATAAAACAGTATGTTACCAGAAGGGAAGAGATCAAGCTTTCCCATTCTTAAAGATCATCAAAATCGCTGGAATCTGAAATGACAGTTATGAGGCAATACTGTTGGAATTCTCACAAATTATTTCTACTATTATTAGGAGTATAGAAGTTCAAATTTCGATAACAAGAATCACTGAGGGTTTAAGCGTACGAAAAAACGCCGTTTTGCGCTATTATACACTTGTAGGTAATCAATCGCTCTTAATGTGTTGATTTCTCAGTGTGTGGTATGGAACTACTTGTCTGAGTATTAGGCGTAACGTTTGAGACGCTGTTACGGAGAAACCTAATTAGGCTGAGAGTATACGTAAAAGTCACTGACAACAGACAAAGTTCTAGGTAAGAGTTGTGTTACTTATGTAACGTCTAAAATTCATTGTTTCGTAAAAAAATGCTACCAAAAAAACATGCAACTTCCGCTTCCGGTTTCAGATTTTTTTAAAAAGCTTATTTCCCCGATGAATTTTTGATATACCTCCATATTCTAAAACTCATCAAAACTGGACCATGCGTTAGGGAGTTAGCGCACACACAGTCACACCCACCCACAGACAGACATTTTATTAAAAAAACACTTTTTGGGTTCCTTGAGCCCCAAAGTATGTATTTCCGCCAAAACCTCGATTTCTAAAATTTTCATTAAATCAATACTTCCCTAAACTAAAATTATACGAAAGTAAAAAAGAATAAATAAAATATCAACAATAAATGAAACATTGTGAAACAACAACAATCATCGCCAATATTTAATAAGCTATCAAGTATAAGCGCTTGATAATATAAAAACCAATAATATACTAACATCAACTGTTTCCACTACAGAAAAAAATTATCATAAAAAAGTTGTCAATTTAACTTTTTTGAACGTTTCCCTTATTCTGCATCATTTGGACAACCTCCAAAAAAACCTAACGGTAGTTACATCGTTTGTATATCCTCCTTCACAGTTGTTCTAGTGAAAACAAGGGAATACTTGTAATGTTTATTTCTAGAGTTGGTAGTAAATCTTTTAATTTCGTGCATCTGTCATCGTCAGTATACTCATACACAATGGAGTTGGCAGCGATCCAGTTAACTTGATTAATGGTTAGTTTACGATCTCTATATTGATACGGTTTTCCTAGGATTAATTTAATAACGGCTAATTAAGAGGCAATTAAACTCATATCTTAATATTTCCAGTTTCGTTTTCGTCATCATCAACCATGAAATTTTATGTTACACAAACGCAACGTTGCATTGAATTCACTCATTCAAATAAACAAACAGAACACTTTCTAAAATTATCCTTTCCTTTGTTGGCACTTGTCTATCACATTTCACTTTCATTTAACGACTCTACTGACGACTCAGTTTTAAACTAGAACGATGCAAAACATAATGATCCAACCTGTTTTTAACGGCAATTTTTGCCTTAATGATATTAGATGGCAACACATAATTTACTTTAGGTAAACCGACACAAATAGTGTTGCTTTACCCACGCGGAAAATGATTTTACTATATCCATTGTATAAAAACGAAAATTGTTTCAGTTACAAAATCTGGTCATCTTCCAAATGTTAATTCAGAAAGTCCAAACAAACATGGATAGACTTTTGCATTAAATAAAATTCATCATGGCCATATGATATCTATTTTTTGCTTCAAAATATTTCTCAAAGTTTATTCCTAATTTTGTTCGCTGCTTATATGTTAAAATCTACAAATAAAAAAGGCTGTCGCTTAGTAAAAATTTCAGCGAAGGCAAAAAGTCATTGGTAGTTTCTTTGGACAGAAATAATTTTTTTGGAAATTAAAATGGGATCATAGACAGTACTAATGCATCTGCTTTTAAACAATAAAAATCAAGTTGATATTCCAAGTACTTCTCAAGATAGTACGTTATATTTGTTAAAAAACGCTTAATTTGAAATTTGGCAATTTGGGTATTTTTTATTAATTTTTATTAACGGTCAAAAAAAATCGTAAATGGCCGTTTTATATAGCAAATAATGTGCTTAGAAAGCATATGTCTACTCAGAAAATATTTTTTTTATAAAGAAAGCCAATTTTACCGTGAAATTTACATGGATATTTCATCAATTTATAATTTATTTAACAAATGTTATCGATATTTAAATTAAAAATGATTATTTCTTTGTTTTTGGAAAAAGGATTTCGAAAGTAATTCAATCTTACACAAATATATGTATTATAGCATGATATGCTTTTCTTTTGCTTCCTATATAAGCAAAGTCACAAAATACACTAGTTTGGAGGTGTGTGCTTGTGATGGCACAACTGAACATTGCTCGATTCAGTTTGCATCTAGGCGATCTCACTTCCGTTCCATTACTTCCGTTGTGGCATTCGCGTAGTTACTCCTGCCGGCAAAGAAGTTTCACTTCAAAAATATATCGGAACTATACAGTAAGTGTTCTTTTTTGTATACATACCAGCTATGTATACTTTTATAAAAAACACGTCAATGCATTGTTTTACTGCAATCTATAGGCAACCAACTATACACTACATTTCAAAGCTTCAATTTTTGAAAATAATAGTCTGCTGGGAAAACACTAATCAAATTGTTTAATGTCAAATTAATAGCAATTAGTTTCTGTTTTTAAAATAACTAGTGCTACCGCAGCGCACAATGCACTGACAGACTGAGCGTTGACATAACCGGCGAAATTCTAGGTCACGTGATGCATTAGTTCCAATAATGAGACGCGGGGTTAGTGTAGATGTTGCCTCAAGTGAAGTGCGTCTAGCAGACTTTCATATATATTATAAATTAAAATAATTATTATTAAAAAATCGACGTAGAATAAAAATATCAAAATGTTTCATGTTCCATCTGAGGATAGAGACCTTACATTGACAAAAAAAATGGTCCAAATTGGTGAAGCGGTAGCCGCTGGAAGAACCGGAGAAGAAACCCCTTTGAGCTTTTATATATGTATGGATAGTCTCAAAGTTTATTCCTAATTTTGTTCGCTGCTTATATGTTAAAGTCTACAAATAAAAAAGTTTGTCGCTGAGTAAAAATTTCATTACATCGAAGGCAAAAAGTCATTGGTAATTTCTTTGGACAAAAATAATTTTTTTTCGGAAATTAAAATGGGATCATCTGCTTTTAAACAATAAAAATAAAAAGTTGATATTCCAAGTACTTCTCGAGACAGTAGGTCATATTTGTTAAAAAACGCTTAATTTGAAAATTGTCAATTTGGGTATTTTTTATTAATTTTTATTAACGGTCAAAATAATCGTAAATAGCCGTATATGTATAGCAAATAAGGTGCTTAGTAAGCATATGTCGCATATTTTTTTTAAAGAAAGCCAATTTTACCGTAAAATTTACATGTAAATGTCATCACTTTATTTAACAAATAATATCAATATTTAAATTGAAAATGATTATTTCTTTGTTTTCGTAAAAAGGTATTCGAAAGTAATTCAATCTTACACAAATAATTATATGTATTATAGCATGATATGCTTTTCTTTTGCTTCATATATAAGCAAAGTCACAAAATACACTAGTTTGGAGGTGTGTGCTTGTGATGGCACAACTAAATATTGCTCGATTCAGTTTGCGTCTAGGCGATCTCACTTCCGTTCCATTACTTCCGTTGTAGCATTCGCGTTGCCGGCAAATAAGTTTCACTTCAAAAATACATCGGAACTATATATTGTAACATACTTTAAAAATCCCCTAGTTTCTGTTTATTACAACAATATTTTCGACAGAGAAGATAACAACTTATGACGTGTAGCTATTTACAAACTGTAATAAAAGAAGGGAAAAAATCATCCAGCGTAAAAGCCAAAAGGGTCCTTTGTCCAAGTTATGAACGCTATGTCGTAATAGGTATACAACAACCAAAATGGTTTCATCTTCAAGGGCCTCAAATAAAGAAGCATAAACGTAGATTTAGTTTCAAAAGCCTTTGTAACAAGCATTAGAACAATAGACTGCGGAGTAATTCATTTTCGAGAATCGAGACGACACTTTTGGCCGAAACTGCCGCAGTTCATCGAGGGTTTAATTTAACAGACTGTTAACTTGACGTCACACAAAGCCCGTAAACCTGCCTGTACTACGAGCCCCAAAGGGTAAGATTTACGCTGCTGACCGCTATATGGCATTGCAAAGCTCGTCTCGCCGCATTCCCTCGTCCGGCTGATTTTCTTTAACGAAATCTTTAAATGAAACGATGTTTTCGTCAAATACTGCAGTTAACCCAATAATATTTTTATTTTTTTATTAACATTTAGGATTTTCCCGTTTTATTTCAATATTGTGACATTATTATTAAATTTCTACTTTGATCATAAAAGAAATTGTTTAAATTTGATTATCTATACGGATTCCCACACCCAAAGGAATAAAGCATGTTTACTTTTATGTGATACTTAAGAAATTAAAGAGCTACAAATCCAAAAGTTTATTATTTGATTCGTTATTATTTTTAAGACGTTTCATAAACTAGCAGTCGGAGAAATTCTTTCCCCTCTATCGCTCGTTCGCTATTTGTTATTTTCTTTAATGCTTTCTACATTTATTTTTGTATTTTTTACCGGTTCGACAGTGACATAGTTTAGCTGTTTAAGTAAACAGGCTAGAACAAATTATTGCTCTCCTTTCTTTACGATGTTATTTTTAAATTTGCTGTGTTGTGATTTACAATTAAAGCGATGCCTTGCGTTGAATATTAAAATTATTACCAACAGAAAGTAGTCAATTTCAGGATACCAGAAAGCTAAAACTTCGAGCTTGTATAATGAGTTAAAATTTGCATTATTGCTAAACCAAAAAGTGCACATTTGTGCCGTTCCTACCTATAGGAGAAGATTGCAATAAAAGCTGTAACAGAAGTGGCATTCCAATAGTTCACGCTAGTTTCAAGTGAAAACGAGAATATTCACGAGAACAAGTGCAAAAGCAAAGATTATTAGATTATAATGGGAGGGTATGTTGTAAAGCTCAGTTTACGCATAAAAATACAAATAAAGGCATTTGCCTGCAGTCAATCTATACATTAAATCCGGATCCCTTTGTACAGTGAGCCGATACAGTTTTAGATAAAACTAGGATCCCATAATTCGAAATAGATGTTCGGGCTATTGCGCAACTGTCCGCTTATACCTCAGTTCACCAGATGCAAATGAGCAAGCACAGCACCGGGTTCTTGAATACAGCTTGCATAATGTTTCATTCAGTTGTGCTGTCAATACGACCAATATTTAATAATAAGAACAACGAAATTTGATTAATATTAAAGTAACACTTATCCACTATACTAAAATAAGTAGTATTGACAATAGCGTAAGTAATACTACATTTCACGCGAAAAGCAGATACTTTCATTTATAACAGTACAAAGTGTTGACAGCGCATTTGGTTTATTGTAGCGACGAGCGGACTACTACATAAATATTGGGAATGAATAAACAGAACAAGTTATTACATTCCATTCATTTGTGGTGTCTAACTTTGCTTTTGTTCATGGGGGGAAATTTCGGTTTACGGAGACAAGGTCCCAGAGCAAATTCGTGGGGAAAACAATAATTGGAAAAACAATTCAAGTAATTCTTTCACCCGTTTTGCTACCAGATTCCAAAATTTAGGTGGTCACTTGATTGTAGGCACTTCCTCCTTAAGGAACCAATTAATAAAAAAAAACAGTAATATCAAAAGTCCTATTTACGGCAAATACTCACCGAAATTAAATTGACAAAAAATATATACCTAATGAAGATTTACGCACATCGCTTTTTTATGCAGACTACATTTAAATTACAAACACAAAATATTTATTGCGTAACTACTTGTGGGCGCCTGGTGCCCCACGTATTTATTGTGATTGGGGCCATGGCCTCTACGGCTCCTATCAGTTAGGCGACTATCCTTTTGATTTTATGAACTCTCCGGATAGCTTACTAATAATTACCGAGTAAAAAGTATCGAATTATTCGATGTTTAAAAATAATTCGAATGAAACGAAGGAATGTAGTACATTTACTTATTAAGGTTGGAGTTGTAGCTCTTTTCTAGCCGTGTATTAAGTTGTGCTGTATATTAGCTAATATTTAATAATAATTTTACAATTATTTTGAAAAGTTTATTGTTTCTAATATCATTAAGTATTGTGGTGAATACCTATTACATCAAGTCGTTATGTAAACAATTTACTTTAATATAAAAAAATCTTCAGTTAAGAAAATGTAGCACGTCTTACATCTCGACAAAGCTTGTTTATTATTTTTTTAAAAGAAGTTACCAAAGAAATCTTGAGGCGTGGGGCAAAGGTTCGGCTAGTAATGAAATAATTACAATGCGTTGGCGTGTCGCAAAATCTTTTACTATCATTATTTAATAACAAACAAAAGCGAGATTTAATCAACCCTCGGTCTTGTTTTCGTCTGTGAGAACGAGAGCGAGTGTTTTGTTAAACTCTAGTAAACGCAAATTTTTCAAAATATGATAAGAAAGCCACTTTTAATATTAGCTTCGTTAAGGTTTCATTAATTGATGGTGAAAGTGCTTTTGTGAGTATTATCTTAGTTACAATAATATGTTGGCAGCAAAAATCATGAAAAAATAATCTCTTTACTGATGTTTCGTTGATAAAATTACATTTCTTTATTACGAGCAGTTATTGAATTGTAAATAGAAATAAACGAGAGCTTTATGAATACGAAACACTGGCAACAATTGCTTTTAAGAGTTTTCTGAATTTCTATTTAGCGTCATAAAAACCAATTAAATTTCCTATACAGCGAATGTTCATGAAAATGAGACATAAAAAATAATTAACTATAGGATTCTTTACTTGTCTTTTCAGCAAGCTTTAAAGGCTTACAGAACATTATCAAATCGATTAGTTACCAAAACTTCTAAATAAGCACGTCGCTGCTTTTTACACGGACAGTATCTGATCTGCTACAATTTATTGCAATTCGCTGTCCAAATATACAAAAGAAATACTGGAGCAGAACAACACAACTGAGTTAAACTAGAATGCACATTATTTTTGGAAACAATTATGGGAATCTACACTAAATCAAAGAATAAGCTATTGTGACAGCTATAATTAGCTGTGTAGCAATTCTAATAGAGCCACACCGTTAAACAGTGGGCTAAATAACGTTCTAGTTTTGAAATATGTAGTTTTCTACAAGTCACGGCTTAAAGACAATAAGGTACAGCTTAGTGTGTGAATAACAACACAAATATGTGGATTCAATTTCTAACATTTGGATAATTCTGATTTAACTGATTCCCTAACTGCAACACCCACAAATTTCATACATCATTGTCGAAATGTAGGAGTTTGTTGCATCGATGATCTCCTCATTAGAGCCGAATCTCTATCCGCCGAGCCATTTCTTCAAGTTCGGAAACAGGAAATAGTTGCAGGGGACTAAGTCTGGAGAATATGGCCATAGCAACTACACACGTGTGCACCCGTGCATTGTCTTGATGGAAGAGAACTTTTTTCTTCGCCAAATGCGGTCGTTTTTTCTTTAAAACGTCGTTGTAACGGTCCAATAAGTTGCAATGATATTCGCCGTTGATTTTTTTTCCCCTTTCAAGGTAATCGATGTAGATTATGCCGCGTGCATCCCAAAAAACTTTGGCCATGACCTTGTTGGCCGATAAAACCGCCTTAGCCTTCTTCGGCGCAGGTTCGCCAGTAGAAATCCACTGTTTAGACTGTTCCTCCGGTGTCTTTCGTCGCAGTTATAAAACGACGGAAAAACTCCTTTTCGTCTATATGTATATGCGCTTGAACATCGCCAAACCTTCCTCTGAAGTTGTCACACGTGTGCACTTTTGGTCGGATGTGAGCAAATGCGGCACCCATCGCGCGAATAGATTTTTCATATCTAAATGTTCATGTAATATATTGCGCACACGTTCATCTGAGATGCGTACTATCTCAACTATCTCGCGCACTTTCACTCTGCGGTCTTGCAATACAATATCATGGATGTGGTCAATCATTTCTGGTGTGGTGACCTCATTTGGGCATCCTGAGCGTTCCACATCAGTTGTGCTTGTACGACCACAACGAAAATCAGTAAACCACTTATGAATAATTTTAATGGATGGTAAAGACTCCCCATAAGATTTATCAAGCTTTGTTTTGGTTTGCGTAATGGTTTTTCCACGCAAAAAACAATGTTTATCTAACACACGAAATTGACTTTTTTCTGTGTTTGTAAAAATACTAGAGGTTGTCTGCTTTTAATGGATGTCAAAACTGAACTAAATGTCAGATTTGTCTGAAAATTTTAATGTGGTCTAATGTCATCTGGGATTTGCGATTGCGATGCCCTCTGTGGCAATTTTATCAAACTTCTTACTCCGCCCTCGTATATTTGTAATGTGACTTGAAAATGACAGTAGCCAGACAGCACAATGACGGCCAAAGCTACGCCCTACGTTGAAACTTATAATAGCCACAGCCAGCCATGTTATACCTATACCGTGTTTACAAATAAATCGTTGGCTTTTCCAATTTGTTATTTTTAAACTGTCTTAAGGATATTTTACCATAGTCAAATAAATTTATTTCAAACTATTAAAATATTAAATGTTACAATTCAAGTAAAATTATTATTTCATACATAAAATATCCAATCCAATTGGCAAGTCAATAAAGATCAGTCTATCTAGGTGTCCAAAGCAAGTCAAAGTAATTACCGATAATTCAAAATAAATACTGCTAAGGTGTTGAAAGTGTGCGACTCTCCTATCAAAATAAGCAGTTGGCAAGCAAACCAAACAAAGCACTCGCGCGAGAGTCATCTGAAAATCCAATTTCTTCGGCTAGGCCAAACAACAAGAGTCCGACACACGTAATAGGTATAAAATGGATCTCGTATCCATACCTAGACAGAGCCATTTGGAAAACCTCATTGTACTTTAGAACCCTTTACGCTTCGCAAATGAGCCACGAACTAAAATGCTGGATATGAATATATATTTTGGCAGCAAGTTCGACTTCACAGACAGCTTTGGAAAATCAATATTACTCTAAAAGTTTTGCTATCAACCATTACGTCAACATAAATGCAAACAAATTGCGATATTAAACAAAACTTATAACTTGTGCAATTTGTAATCTCTAAATGTAAGAAAGTCAATAAATTAATGGAAACTTCAATGAGTACGCCAAACCAATTACTATCAACCTTCTTAATTTATACTAACTAAACCAGTGGGCTACGCCCCGCCCTATTTTTGGGTTTCTTCTTAAAAAAATAATATCTGCAGCGTGCCGTTTCAGTTGTGTAATCTCAGCTGTAGCCGTATCCCTCTCAAGAGGTAGGTCGAAGGCATCTCCGTTTAATATAAAAGACGCGAAACCCGTGGTCTAAGCCCCACGTTTCTTTTGCAATTTGTTTTTACAAAGTGATAAATAAGTTGTTTCGGAATACAATACATGTACCAAATGCGCCTCGCATTATTGTATATTCTAAAAGTCAGCGACTGTGCTAAACATGCCTAACTAACGTCCAGGAAGTCTTTCAGTCCTGGGCGGCTATGGATTGTATAACGTATGTCTTTGGATATCTTTGTCGAAATTCTTGTTTACACGCATTGATGGAATAATTCCAATTTCCGTTTTCTAATTGTTGACCATTGCGAAAATAAGATTTCACAATAAATGTTTTTTTATTATTGCGTAAACATTTTATAACAAGAAATACGCAGAAAGTAAATAATTCAAAATAAAAACCTTTTAATTTAAATTGACTTTGACTTATGTCAAATAAATTACTTAGATATGACTGAATAAAAGACATGCGTTATACAATCCATAGCTGCCCTGACTGAAAGACTTTCTGGACACCCGTTACTAAAAGTAATCATCCGAATGTTTAGACTTTTGTAGTACATCCCGACCCAGCGTGGTTGACAACAAATAATCTTTTGTTTCAAATTGGCCCCGTTCAATACTGTTTTAAATTTTAATTTTCACTTTTGAAACTGTTAGAACTGCAGAACTAAACCTGTCCTTGATGCCTATTAATAGTGATTGTATATGGTAGATTCGGTTACGATAGGCTAGTCTTACCTGAAATGAGTGTGATAAGCATTATAAACTAAGGCGGAATGCTTCTTATAATAAAGATCGAACTTCATTTATGGTAAGTTCGTTTGATGTATTAATTGTAGGTACAAAAACAATTTTTTCAGATTTACCCTCTTTAAATTTCAGCTGCAATGCAACTTGTAAACCTTGTTTGAGTTATATGTGAATACCTTCGCTTGCGGCTTCGTTTGCATGGCCTGACTCACTGTTATTAAACTTACTACAGTTGTCGCATAGGCACTCTAGCCAATCAACCCACTTTACAAAATACCTGCGCTGTCTCACTTTTATAGCTACTTGCTGTAATTCCCACAAATGTGTGTTGCTTTTAGGCAAAATATTTAAAATTACTTACTTAATTTACCTGTTTAAACACTATAAGCAAATAAAATTCAAGGTTTAATCTAACAGGCGGTTATTGTATGCTAAAATTACGCTACGTTGTTTTTTTGTAATTGCAAATATTAGTTATAGTAGTGTAGTTGTTAAAATTCTGCCACTGTTCATGTGGTTATGAAATATTTTTGATATTAATTTCTTATTTGTACTATTTTTTTATTATGTAAATAAGCATTTTTACAATAATTTTGTAAGTGTTTCCTGAAAAAGTAATTTACAATGTTCCTCATTTGTTATCCTTATTCTCTAGTTTCTTTGCCAATCAGTTTAACTTCAAGCTATTATTTTTCGTTACCTAGCTTGACAACTGTTGAAACTTCCTGGCTTGAATAATCGGAAGAATGGTATACAAGTAACAAAATTAATTACTGAAAAATGATTAAATACCGCTGAACGTCATATTTGCTTCTTGTAAATATGCACGGGAGTAAACTCAGTGGACGCGCACAAGTCCTTTGTAATGTCACCTCCCAGTAAATTTATACCCACACGCGGACGCGGCAACAGTAATACTTTACTAACCGTGGATCTCTTAGCTCTCTTACCAAAGTCGTTTTGGATACTGAGCTCTATGTAAGCCCGAAAGCATAAATCTGATGAACTGCCAGCTACCAGCAGATTATGCTAGAGTAATGCAGACAAAGGGTTGAAGTCGCAGCCACTTATTTGTATCTAAAACTGTAGCGGCTCGTTGTACAAATGAACGTCAGCTGTATGTAATAGACCTTTAAATATGTTGGTTTCAGCAGGGCGGGGGGGGGGGCAATCACTAAAAGCAGCAAAAGCTGAGACACGCGGAAAGGATGCGGATTTAGTATACAGGGTGTTAACGAATTGTAAGGACAAACTTCTAGGGCTTGCAAAACACAACAAAGCAAACAACTTTTGTTAATAAATGTGTGGTCAAAAGCGTTTCCTTTGGAAAATAGAGGCTCTTAAAGATTCTTTAATAAGTACCTGAAAATACGCAACCCAAATGGCATTTTCAATTATTTTGCACAGGTCACACGGAATTTTGAAAAAAAAACGATTTAGACATACATGCATTCAAATAACGTCAAGTTTGACACAATTCGATATTTTTGTGATATTTTTTTACTTTTCTTGCATTCGTTTCATTCTGTGCCTTTTATAATTCGTTTTTTTTTCCTTCTGTGATTTTTTTGATAATTATTTTCTTCGTTATTTTCTTTTTGTGAGGTCATGTTAAAACGTTAGTGTATACTGCCCCAGTTGAAACTATAGACGAACTTACGGCGCGTATTCTTGCTGCATGTGAAGAAGTTCAACAGACTCCTGGTATATTTGGAGCGGTGGGCAGGAATTTACTTCGTAGATGTGCTTCGTGTGTAGAAGCTGGGGGGCGACATTTTGAACATTTACTATAATTTTGTTAATTTTTGAATTAGTTATTGTAAATTTTTCAAATTGTCTATTTTTGCTTTGTAATTTTGTTTTTTTCTGTTGCTTAGTTTTGAAACATTTTGTTAATTAATTTATTTTAAATTTAATTTGAAATTGAAAAGTGGGAAAGGGCTTTATTTATTCTGTATTAATTTCCGTCGTTATGGAAACAAATAGCAGGTAGTAAATTGAGTTGCCTGCATTTAGGCGCTTCTTAAAGAATCTTTGAGAAGCTCTATCCCTGAAAGGAAACACTTTTGACCACACATTTATTAACAAAAGTTGTTTGCTTTGTTGTGTTTTGCAAGACCTAGAAGTTTGTCCCTACAATTCATTAACACCCTGTATAGATAAACAGCACAACTTACAAAAAATAAACCGTCGACGTTTTACCAAATTAATTGTGGAGTAAAAAACTTCAAAGCATGAATGTTCCCTAATTATAATAATCAGTCTTCAATCTATCTTTACATTAAATCTAGAACTCTCACCGCGGCGAATGTTTATGTAACTGGCAGGTACGCCTACGCGGCACTTAGAAATTATCGAGAAAAAAACGTGGCGCGAAGCCCACGGGCTTAGCTAGTTTATATAATTGGCATTGTATTTAACTACGAGTAGTTGGCTCGTATGCATATACTTTTTTGTAAGAAACTAACAAAATACTTTACTGAAACAATGCAAGACAATGAAAAACAGAAACAAAATATGAACGCGTTAACAAGAAAAATTTGGCTTAGGTAAGCAGACGTAAGAAACAAACACTTTAATTATCACATTTAGATAAACGGCTAATATTCTTACCGTAATTGTTTGTGCACACGCAAGGTTTCAGATCTGTACTGAGCAGAGAAACTTTTCCTTATAGTCTTCACACCTTTTGTTTTTGCAGCAGCTCAGACAAAATTCCTTGGCTTTAGAAAATCTGAATGTTATTTGTTGAATAGGTATGCAGTTTCGAAGTTAGAACACGATATACTACTGCAAACTCCGACGATTTATTTATGCAGCATTTTGATCTTGTATCCGCATTGCTTTCTTCATTTTATGTTCAAGCACAAGAGACAGACAGACGCTGCAAACTAATTAACATTATTTTATGTAAATGCTGGTAGTCTTATAATTAAACACTATGTGTGGATTTTAACTTTATGCTATTTGTCGGTACTTTAATTTAATCGATATTAAAAAACCACTGAACAAACAGTTTGTAAGGTAACAAAGAACAAATTCTTGCCAACTTTTCTTTTATCGAATTTTAATTGAAAATAGATTGCGCAACCATTTAGTAAAAGAAACATTGAACCTCTAAGAGGCACAGAAATTAAGTATGGAGATAAAACTCAAACTCACTGCTGCAGCGATACTCTAAGGAACAAAGGAAATACAAAAGCAAATAAATGGGAATAGTATCGGGAAAAATTTAAATTTTTGGAAAATTGATAAGAACGACTGAAACCACTACGTCGGATGTAGAAGCAAAATACCAACACAGACGAAGATATCAGACCCCCCAGAGATGGGTATCTTCTAAACACACCCAAATACATATTAGTCTTTGATGACAATGTGGACTAGATAGGAAGAGGAGTACAATCAGTTCAAGAAAATTTCGCGAAGATATAGCAGAAGAAGCTAGGAAAAATAGTTGAAATATTAACAAGGAAACAACTACATATTTAACTTTAGGAAAACACAGAGCAGCAAGACTGAGTCAAAAACAACGTTTTATTTACAACTTTGGAACAGTCCAGTTCTTATTCTTTATGCGCTAAAAAATCAGTTTAAAAATCGGTCGTAGGCAACAAAAATCCGGTTATATAAATAAGTATTAAGACTGACAGTAATCAAACGTGTATTTATTTTTTATCTATGCAGTAATCTACGAGGATAGTTTGAAATGCACGTAGCCTAACACGGAAATGGCGCTAATTCGGAGGAATGTGCATTACCATTTTTCAGAACCATCCTTTCTTAGGTTAAATATGACAGTATACAGCGATCTGTCAATTAGTTTGTGTTTGACGGTGCGCCAAAGTGACCGTCTCGTGTGATTTCGTAAATAATGGAAAAAACTTAGTTGCCAGCAGTGATAAAGTACTTTCATTTGAAAGGCTTAACACCAACCGACATCAAAGCAGAGTTGGTTTCGACGTTTTTGAAGTCTGCTCCTTCGTTTTCAATGGGTTGCCAAGTTTAAGCGTGGTCGTGTGAGCACAAAGGACGAACCCCGCAGTGGACATCTAAAAACGGCTACTACCCCGGATATGATTGAAACAGTCCTCCGTATCGTATTGGATGACCGTCGAGTAAAAGTGCGCGAGATAGCAGACATAGTGGGCATCTCAAATGCCAGTGTGCACAGAATTTTAACTAAAGAATTGGAAATGAAAAAAAACCTCCGAGCGTTGGGTGCCGCGTTTGCTCACACCGGAGCAAAAATGAATCGTTTGATTGTTTCTCGCGACATTTTGGCACGCTTTCGCCGCAATCCAAAGAACTTTTTGCTTCTTTTCATAACAGGTGATGATACCTGGGTCCACCATTACACTCCCGAAACCAAGGAATAGTCCAAACAATGGACATACCAATGTTCTCCGCCACCGAAGAAGCCAAAAACGGTTTTGTCAGCAGGAAAAGTTATGGCAACTGTATTTTGTGATTATCATGAAAAATTATCTTCGTCGACTACTTGGAAAAGGGAAAAGCAATAAATGGCGAGTATTATGCCAATTTGTTGCAGCAATTGAGCGATAAAATCAAAGAGAAACGGCCTCATTTGGCGAAAAAGAAAGTGCTTTTCCATCAAGATAACGCTCCTGCACACTCGTCTGCAATCGCCATTGCCAAAATTCATGAATTGGGATACGAAGTAGTGCCTCATTCGCCCTATTCGCCAGTATTGGCTCCCAGCGATTTTTATCTATTTCCAAACCTGAAAAAATGGCTCGGCGGTAAAAAAATTTCATCCAATTTCGAGGTAATCGCTGCTGTAAATAGCTATTTTGAGGACTTGGGTTCATCGACCTACAAGGATGGCGTTGCTGCTTTAGAGCATCGTTGGAATAAGTGCGCTGAGCTAGCAGGACACTATATTGAAAAATAAAATGATATTTTGCCCAAAAAATTGAGTTAATTGCAGTTGAAAGAAAAGTCGCAAAAGCAATAACGGGTCCTATTGGAGAACACGATAGTTCTAGTATACGAACAATTAGAAAATTAAAACATTCTAGGTCCTGTAAATATTATATCAATTACAAAAGTAGGAAGAATAACATTAGGGACATGAGTCAAGAATTTGGGACGACCAAAGCGCAAAGAAATCGCTAGATAAAGAGGTAAACGGAAGAAAAGAAAGAAATAAAAATAAGGCTTAGAGAGAGATATAATGTAAATAGAAGTTAATTGTCAGATGATGAGATGACGACTGGAAACGTAGTGGTGTGGCGAATTGTTGAAATAGTAAAGAACTAACTACGCACGTGACGGCTGAAGAAAATGAAAAAGTAAAAGAAGAAGAAAAAAGAAAATGATAAAGAGAAAGAAGCATTTAGTTAGTTGTTATGGAGGCAAGAAAAATTATATTGGTATGAGGAGATAGAATTAAAAATAATCACGGAATTCGAAATTTTTTTAATTTCAAAACCTCCTTAAGGTGAATCTAAACCATTTTCCAATGTAAAAAATAAAAAAAAAATAAAAATTTAAACTTCATTGTTATTATAAATCGGTTCTACAATTTATTCGCATCGACATATAATGATCTCTTCGTGCTTTCCAAATAGTCGTATAGCACATTGATTAATAAACTTTACATAGAAACAAATTTCAATATTTAAGGATTCATTGGCACATAATGAACTTTACCTTTCAAGTGTCTGATGACCTTGAAAATTCAAAAATTTTAAGTTCATCTCAAAGTTAATAGTTGTTAATTTTTATATGTATATTCTTAAATGATTCACATTTAAAGTTAGGAATTCGTCCATAGTATAAAACGCGTTGGTTATACGGTTATTTTTTTTATAATATTAAAACTCATTAAGTGGTCTGCCTAACAACTTTGCAAGAACACATAATAATTATTTTGTGGTGTGAAAATAGCCGTATAATTTTGAAAATGCGAAATTTGGGGTAATTCCAATTCAACTATTCCGGTGTCGTGGAGTGGAATAAGATTTCGCTGTTTCATTTTCAAACTAATGTATTGTTTACTATTATAGCATCATTCTCTCATTCTTCTTTCAACAGTTCATTGTTTGTGAAGTAATATGAAACTTTTTTATATTAATTTCGTTCCACTTTTCAGAAAGGCTTTCACCAGCATACACACAGCCAAACAACCAGGCAGATAAATAGTACTGAATAATGGCCCACTTTGAAAGAGTAAAGTTCTGAAAAGTATTATATTAACTGATGGCCCTATATACTTTCTTAATACACCACGTATACGACTATAAAATTTTCCTTCCATAGCTACATATGCGTTTTTAACACACGCTTACTGTTACTGTACTTTACTGAAATGTACATGTACATGTTACGCAGAATTTGTGAAATTGCCTATTTCACGAAATCGGCACAATTTTGCCTATTACATGAAATAAGCAGAGTAAATTGTTATTTCATGAAAATAACAAAATTTTCCGGATTACGTGGAAGAGACAATTATCTCGATTTGTCTGGGTATTATTATTAAAAAGAAACTATTTGCTTCGACAACTAACCTAAAGCCTTTGGCCTGGAGACTTAGCAACAGTGTTGTTTTATTGCCTATTTCATGTAATCTTCAAAAACGTAGCTAATACATGAATTCGGCAAACAACTTTAGTTTTTCACAATAGACACAATTTTGTCGATTACGCGAAATGAGCAATTTCACAAATTAGGCGTAACATACACGTGAAAAATTATAAAATTAAAATGAACATCTATTATTTATATGACAAAAAGCAGATAATATTAACAATATTCTATAGTACGTTTATGAAGTAAGAATATTGTTATTCGCTATACTTATTGATTTTTAATTTTATCTTAAATAAACTTAAAGTATTTGGTTTTAAACTGCCTTATCAATCATAACGATTTTGTTGCGTGTGGAAGATTATTAAAAGCCTTCACTTCACGTAGAAAACACAATTTTGTGTTGCTGCTTTTACAACGTGGCCTAATCTGCAACTATTTTTCGATATGAATGTATTTTATTATTTCTGTAAAGTGAAACTTCTTTGCCGCCACCTAGATATTTCGTAGGACTAAAACTCGTTCGTGGAGACGGAGACGAAAACTCGTCATGCTCATATCAACGATTATCTGGACATCTAAGGATTAAATGAAAAAAATATCTCCTGTAAAGTTATTGTTTTATTATTTGTGATTGTTACACTACCATTTTTATCGTTAATAACACTCTTTAAAAACAAACTAATTGTAAAATGCTGGAAACATTACCAAACTCTAGAGCCTCGAACGGCCCCGAGCCTTTTCTGTACGTCTCTCCTATACTGTGCGTATGCATTGATGTTTTACTTGACTGGACGGGGAAATCTTATTATCTATGCTAGCTCTGCATTGTCTAATATGTTATTATGCAATTCTAACTTAAATATTAAAACCAGTTAAAAGTGTTTGAAAAAAGTATTGAACAGCAATATTGGTTGTTAGGCCTTATTATAGTATTTTAAATAATAATGTGGTTGTACATGAAAACATCACTAGAAATTCACCTTAAGGATCCAAGTTTTGTATTTATTTTTACTGCAAAGTTCTTCAACATACGAAATACAAATTAAAGTTAAGATTTTTACCAATATTTACTTCAGAATCGTACAGCAACTTTGTCAAAATAACACATTCGGAAAATACTTTGTAACTAATTAATGTGCTCACTTTTCGTATTAAAAGTAATTGGGAAAGAAATTCAAATTGTCCATTTGATTCCTACACGAATTTTACTATTCAAGTCGACGTGTGTAACAGAAAGCCAATGATGTTATACGGAATTTTGAATTACAGAGATTGTAAGCGTAGCTTAATTGCGAAGCAAGTGGCTTTTGAAAGCTATATTAAACCGAAAATGATGAAATTACACATTTCTGTTGTTAACTAGTTACAGCTAGT
This sequence comes from Ctenicera cuprea, assembly GCA_958336395.1. NCBI lineage: Eukaryota > Metazoa > Arthropoda > Insecta > Coleoptera > Elateridae > Ctenicera > Ctenicera cuprea. The sequence goes on along the minus strand of OY284494.1, from coordinate 8,829,929 downwards.
GATTATAATTCAGTTTTTGCACATTTACACAATAACTTTATTACTTGTTTAGTCGCTGATGTTTTTTATTGTATGTTGTACTGAGCAAATGACGCAATTTTCAGGAAAATAATTTTAATACAAATAACCTACAAACGCTGCATCAATATCCAGGCACCGTCATAATCTGTTGCCAGCCTACGGGATTCGTTTTACTTCTAGTCTGTATATTATGAACTACCATTTTATCGTGCAATTAAACCAAATTAAATCAACAAGCACAAGCACTCAAAAAATGAGTCCCTGCCAACCAGAGAGATTTAAATTAACCTAAATTAAACACGTATAACCGTGCCAGAGCTAAAATCATTTTAGTTGTAACTAATTTCCGTAGACTTTTATATACATTCTTATTCGTATTTATTAAATTTTCTTGTACTGACAGGGTGGTTCGAAGCTCGCGGACAAGGACCGCGGGACGGTATTCTACCATAAAAACTGAACAAAAAGTTCCTCTACGATTTTTCGATTCGACCAATATTTTTGAAGTTAGCAAAATTTTGAAAAAACTGAAAATAAATAAAAAATAAACATTCAAACTCAAATTTAAGTGTTTGATCAAGTACTGAAAATAAATCTATGATTCAGTACAACAACAAGATATAGTTCAAAACGATAATTAAAAGGAAAAATTAAAAATGTCGTTTAAAGTGACTGAAAAGGCTCAAAATTACTTATTTAATTAAGCAGTGGCACGCTATTGGCTGTTGAAAACAGCACGTCATTATTGATTTGTTTCATAGTTCGTCATTTGTATGAATTTAGTTTCTAATTTTGAAATCGGTTTAAGGTGCGAAAAAATGGTTGCGTATAAACATACCGCTCGTCCTGCTTGTTTATTAGAAGCTCCCACGTAATTTTGAATTTTTCACACTTCAAACATCATTTGTAATTTTTTCTGTCAATTAACGTTTTAAACTATCTCTTGTTGTTGTAATGCGTTATTGGCTTATTTTCAGTACTTGATTAAACACTTAAATTTGAGTTTGAATATTTATTTTTTTTAATTATTTTCAGATTTTTTTAAAACTTTAATAACTCCAAAAATATTGGCCGAATCGGAAAATCGTAGAGAAACTTTTTGTTTAATTTTTATGGTAGAATACCGTCCCGTCCGGCAGTCTGTGTCAGCGAGTTTTGGAACACTCTATATAGCCCTAATACAAACATAAGTTCAATTTCATTGTTATATACGCTGTGGTTGTTACTACTACGAAGTTAAAGTTCCCTTGATGAAGTATGAAAAGTGTCGCAGGAGTTCTAATTGGATAATGAATAGCCCAAATGTCTGCGTATTCCTATTAAACTCATCAAGTGAGACACGACAGGTCTCCCCACAACTAAACAATGTGCCCTTCAGGCATATATTAGCCTAAAGCCTATATGATCAGTAAACCTAAACCTAAATTAAATCTTAGAAATACAACTACGGTCTTAAATGAATTACGATTATTATTGGGCATAATTATTAGTTTTCAAAACTTGGACGTTCGAGATTGAAAGCATATATTGTTACCAGTGTATTTTTTTTCAATTTTCCACATCATCCGCTGATGGTTCTATAAATTCTGCAAGATTTATTAACGAAATAAGACTTCAACACAACACCGTCCGCTTTTAGGATGGATGAACGCAGTGTGAGCTTTTGTATCGGAAAACTTAACGCATGAGCAGCGCCGACAAAGGATTTATTTCAGGATGGGAAATACTCTCTCCACGAAAAATTTATTCATTCATTAATAATTAATTTATTTTATTTTAAATAACCGCCCAAATCCGCACCACATATAACTACTGAAAATAGATTTAGACCATTTACCGTGTTAGAAAGCACCGCGTTGTATTTTATTTTGTGATCAAAGCAGCAAAAGCAAAGCGAAAACATTATATACAGGGTCCACCAAAATCCTGCCATTCTTCCATGGTTCTGTTAATATTAAATAAAATAAAGAAAAACTTACAAAATACAAGAATTGGTGGTACTTATAGCTGCTGCATAATCTAACGTTTTTATCGACTATACCGGGTTTAATTACACATGTGCAACACATTACTTGGTTATATTAAATGGTACACCTTATTTATTATTGCATTTATTTGATTGTAAATTTATTTCTAGGTATAAAAGCGGTACTTAAGGTACTGTAATTTTAAAGTTAAAGGCTATAGAGTTATTTGCATTTTTTCTACTAATATTAAAAATGAAGGAAGCACTTCACCTGGACTTTCTTATACCGTGCGCTCAAATGAAAAAATACATAAGGATTGGCCATGGAAAATAAAATTACGGTCTTTGCATGCTTTAGAATTTACACAAACAAAACATACCGTTACTTAAAATTTTTAGGTTAAGCTTGTAATTTGTCATATGTAATGATACTGAGTGATGACAGTCAAATTCTAAAGCATGCAAAGACAAATTTTATTTTCCATGGCCAACCCTTATGTATTATGGCACTTAAAATATTGTTACATATCCTTCGAGTCCGGAACTTAGGCACTAAAAACGTCTAAAATAGACAAGCATTTAAGCACTACAAAAATTAAAAATAGGCATCCAAAACATTTAAAAATTGCCTTTTATTTTTTTTATTGATTGGATCATGAAAATAAAACTAGAATAAAAATTGACATATACATATACATGTCCTAAACTTACTGGTTTTAGGTGTTCCACTTTTTGATAATACTGTTTTTTATGGCGCAATCCCTCTGCGTACTACGGCACAAAATCCTTTTCTTCAGAATATACAGTTGCGTCACACACCTTGCAAAACAGTACCACTTCATCACTGCCAAATTATATTACTAATTTTTGTAATTTACTGTTTAGCGCAGCACGTACTTTCGGTATTATACAGCAATGTGAACAAGAACAAGTTCAAAATAAAAGATTACGGAATTCCTAAGAAGCAACATTCAAATTTACCATAAACCTTCTCACAAAACAGGCCTACTAAAATGATCGGTGTACTAAACAAATTTCTAACTATTAAAAATTAATAGTTTATTAATAAAATAAAACTCTTGGTCATTGTTTCACAATTTGTTGGTTTTTATTTACTCGACTCGAGTTTCAACCATCATGGTTATCGTCAGGAGTTTACAAATAAAACTTTTTTGATTTGGAAACTCCTGACGATAACCGTGATGGTTGAAACTCGAGCCGAGTAAACAAAATCCAACAATTTGTGAAACAATTACCAAGCGTTTTATTTTATTAATAAACTATTAATTTTTTTAAAAGTTAAATATTTATTAATAATGTTTCACCATGTGCCTACCACACAATCAATTCAAAATATAAACAAATTTCGTTTCCGCCAAGAAAACTTCGACTATGTTTCAAATAATTTACTGAATATTCTCTTCGGGCAGATGGTAAATAAAACTGACGTCAATTTTTTTTTGTTATACAGCTGTAGTCTTAAAACAAAACACCAAATTATGTCTAAAATAAGACCAAATCGGCATTTATATGTAAAACAAGCATGTATCAAAAGAAATAGCCAACATAGGCATAATTAGGCATTTTGCCTAAACTTCCGGGCTCTACCTATCATGTATATTCAAAAGTATCTTATTATTAATGTGTACATTGACTACAATACCATCCCTCTACTCTTACCACTGTACCGAGAGCACAGCTACATAATAGTAATAATATAAGAACATACTATATGATACTAAAGCTTTCATATAAAAATAATAGTATAATCTGAGCGAGAATCTTTTTCTCAACTACTGACTCAAAGAGAGAATAGTAAAGCAAAGGTCGACCCGAAAACGGAAGAACAAATTCTTCTACCAAAAATTGGGTAGAAGTGGAAAAATTACCCCCTCCAATCCCCAAATATTGCCTTATGTAAAAATTAAGTTGAGAACTTTATTCTGCTATCACTCATAAACCATTTAGCACAAACAACAATTTTTTAACGTCTGTGTTTATTAAATAAATAGGGGGGGTTGGAATTTTCAATCTTTAAAAATTCATAGAAGGTGTCACAAAAAATTTAGCGGACTGAGACACGAACCAAATTTTAGCTGATAAGTCTATAAAATTAAAAGAAAATCATGTGGCCAGTTTTTGAGCACTATGTTTTTGAAAAGTCAAAACCTTGATACTTTTTCATTTCACATTTTAGTAGTTCCAAAAATTCTAGTAGCGTGTAACGTTGTGCATCCTTAGGCCACTTTCCATATCAAATTTCATCCCAATCTGATGATCTGTGGCCAGCTTTTGAGCGTCGTAGTTGCCTTAGAGTTTGTTCTCAGATTCCGTTTCCAATTTATAAAATTTAGTTTAGAAAAAAATGCTACTAGAAAAACATTCCGGTTACGCATTGTTTATATTGTCGGTAAATTTTTGATATACCTCCAGATTCCAAAGCTCATCGAAATCCGACCATCCGTACGATAGTTATGATGCACAACACACCCACATAACCATCCACAGACAGCCATTTTTTTGGGTTCCTGGCGGTCCAAAACATGTATTTCCGTCAATACCTCGATTTCGAAAAATTTCATGAAATCAATACTTAGGATAAATTATTATTTAAGATACCAAAAACGTTTGCACATTAGTTATTTTGCACAGATATTAAAAAAAGTAGTACATGAGGTGTTCATAATATATACATAAAACTCCTAACAATCTTAACAGAGACCGCAGATATCTTCTCCACAATGCTTACAAACTACTATTTTCTACAACACAACATTACACACAACAGCCCCACCCTCCAATCGCTACAGCCTGACAGCTAATCACAGACACATCAGTCACATATTATCACACACCCGTCCCTTACAAACCCGGTGCCTGCACCTTTCTCCTCAGTTGCGTTCCAGATTCCAAAGTCACTGAAACCCTGAAGAAGTCCCGTGCAGCCGAGGACAAAACGTCGGCAGTTCATTCACCAATGACACAGCTTCAACCTGGAAGCCTAGATGCCGATGTGGTATCATATATAACATTTTCTAGCATTAAGGGCCGTAAAATCCCATAGCATCTAAAGACAACCACACAACAGTTTCTACTTTTGTTCGGTCATAATATTTACCACTGCAGTAGAAGGATTATTCAGCCAAGCCATTGTCGCCGGGTCTGCATTTACCGTTGGCCCCGGTCCGCATTGTCATGTCTTTTATTAAAAGAACACAAATCGAATTTTTTGATTTGTTGCAGAAAGATTACTTGGTATTAAAGACAACCAGGGATGATACAGCAAACTCATGAGCCAAACACTGAGAAGAAAGAGAAAAATTAACCCTTCTAAATATTGTTTCCTTTAAAAATTCAGTTATGAATTTTATTCCACTCGTGAGAAGTTTAGCGTTAACAGAAATTTATTATCATCCCCCGTTTATGCAGGCGTGAATTTTCGATTACAATTATTTGAAAACAAGCGCTTATAATAAGCTTGATAAATCGAAAAAAAAGCATGAAAAATCACAAAATAAGCACAAAAACACACAAATTTTATTTGTTTTGCATAAGAATAAGGTATTGTTAGAAATGTTTCAATACAAAATAAAAACCAGAAAATGTAATTAACAACAAATAAAAATATATTTTTATATAAATTTCCCTTGCCGTTCAAACTATGTTTTTATTAAAAACGTAACTGAAGCAGATATTATGGAAAAACGACAGCTTTTAACAATAAGAAATTTTCCATGCAGCTTCTGCAAAATATTTTGTTATTTGAAATAACCAAATGAGGAAAATCTTGACGCCAAGTTGCCGGGTACGGATGTATCCTTCACTTTAGTCATTTTATAATTTCAAATTAAAATTATTCACAAAACATCACAACACAATGGAATGCTTCAAATTACTGACGTTAACAAAAGACAAAGCAGTGTTTTTAGCCTGTTTGGAAATAAACGCGATAGACTATTTTGTGTGGCTTTTGATAGAATACAGAACTTGGTGATTCCCCGAGAGCACTATTTGTTTGAGAGATGTTTGTTTGGTCTAGCAGGTGATTTGTAGAATGTGGTGTAAACATTCGGTAAAATATTCGCTCGGTCGTTTAAACCGAAAAACAGTAAATTAATTACCGTTTTAACATTAGATTTTACAAACGAATAATTGCAAATGCTAAAGTACTTATTAAAAAAGCACCAACTAGCTGTATAAAAGCTAAAATAAGCGCATATAAGCGGTTTAAAGAGCAAAACAAGCAAAATAGAGAAAATAAGCAAAATAAAAGTATCAGAGTCAACATTTTAAGAAAACTTAACGGCCGTCTTATAGGTAGAAAAATTGCTACCGAGAACACATGTTTAATTTTCGCTACCGGTTTCTAATTTTTTTAAAGCTTATTTTGTAGGTGAATTATGAAACATAATTTACATATGCACTCATCCCACGCACGCCTCCTCAAACAGACATTTTTAAAAAAACACTTTTCCGAATTTCTGGAGGTCCACAATATACATTTCCGGTAAAATTTCAAATTTGAAAATTTGCATGAATTCAATAGTTCTTTGTACTGAAAGGATAGGATAGTAAAAATTAAGAAATTATATTAGAGGAGGGAATTAAAATAAAAATTTTGATTTTTTTAATAATTTTCGTTTGCCCAAAATCGGACAATTTATTCTGTTTAATTATACAACGCTTGTTGCGATAGCAAGAAATTAATTAGTAAAACAAAAACCAAGTGAGTTATTTCGGCCAATTTCATTTTGTAAATTTTATTATATCCTTTCTCGTGTAAAAAAATTGTTTAATTTTAATCTTCTGGTCCTATTCCTTTTTGTTTTTAATTATTCAGGCCACACAAATTTGCAGAAAGTGCCACCCTCAGTTTTAATATTGTCGTGAAGCTAAATTCTGTTTAAAAAAATCATTGCGTTTTCGCAGCTGTCAAGTGCAAACGTGTAGCGTATTTTACGCCGCAATTGCCCATAACTTTTAAGAAACCCGCGCAATCAGAACATATAAAACCCTATGGATGGCACAACTGTCAGTGGCAAATTGCTTTTTTCCAGATTTTTTCCTCCGAAATCAACAAATTCCGATCTAATAGAACCGATTCAGATTTAAAATGAAAATTTAAAAGCCGGAAAATTATTTAACGCCGATATAATACTTTCTTTCTAGTGGTGGTGTTTACTCCAGGAGATTAATTAAATAAGTGTATCGAGTAAAAGACACGTTCTGGGTGTTATTGTCAGTGGCATTCGACCTCAAAAGATAACGTGATTGTCGCATTGCGTGCTCCTGGCCACTAATGAAGGACGGGCCAGGACGAAAAATAAATGACAGCTGATAGCAACACAGTCCTTTGTGTCGGAAAGATATAACAAAGAAAATCCCGGGAATTGCAGAAGCTACAAACACCTAATAACAAAGAATACGCTACGCGGGTTTAAAATTAAAAAAATTCCGGAAAATACAATACCACAATTTCGGTTATACAACTACAGAAGGTTGTCTACAATCTGCAGAGAGTAGGAGTGCTACAGAATGTCGTTACAAAACGTAAACAAATTCCTTTTTATTAATCATTTATATTCTAGAAGGGTAGGTTGTAACAAAACCGCTACAGGCTCTCGTTAAAGCTCTAATTTACTTTGCAAAGGAATGCCACAAAATTCGTAAGATTAATGATTTAGACACAAAAGTTGGAGAGATAATTATTACGCTCCAGCTGACAAATGTTGTATAAATTATTTTTACTTTAAAGCTGGTAGAAAAAGAAGAAACATGACAAAACGGGCACATATTTTATTTGATAAATTTTCTTTATATGATTGTCAAAATGTTTTCAGTATTCTGCTTAAAAAAAATTAACATATTGTAACTATAATTAATACCCGGTAGCTACTTCAAATTTCAGAACAAACTTATTTTTGGATTTTTCTTCGTGCTCTTTAAAATATATTTCATTTTACTAACTCAAAAAGATTTCTATGTAGGTACACTGTACGCGCACTCATAGGCGCTCTCTAATAATACTTTTGGGCGAAAGATTGTGTGAAGTTCTTGGAGAGGAACGAATGGTTTCTAAGGGTCTGTAGCCACAGCGGACCCTAGATTTATCGACATGCGGTTTTTATAGCCAGAATAGTCTCGAATTGAAACTGTATGAAAATAATCGGCGAATCCACGAAAACATATTTTACTAACAGAACTCGTTATTAGGCGCTACAACATATTGAAAAAATAATTCGGTGCTAGCTAACTTCAACAAATGTTTGTAGGTAAAGTTTTCACAATAAAACGGAAAGTGTAATTTCTTCCACATTAACCCATTGTTTAAGATGTTGGAGATTGTTTTGATGATTTACATATACGTTACGGGTTATAGTTTGTAGATAAGATTCCTTAATGTCAAGAAAAAAAAGCCTCCGCTGCATTAACAATGTATTAGATGTTTTAAACGCAGATTTTGTATTGAAATCAAATTGTACTTGTTGTATTTTAGTTTTATCCTTTTTTTTATGTGACATCAAAGTACTCTGTCTATGTTTATCCTAAGGTAACCGAGAGAGACAAGCAGTTTCAAAAATAAGTAATGATTTTTATTAAACCACAAATACTATCTCTACTTTGAGCGTTACCATAAACCCATAGATAGCCATTGTATTAGTGACAAAAAGTTAAAGGTACGACTTACGTTAAGCAACCAAGTAATGACTTAAAATCAGTAGCGTTCCGTTCCGTAAGTTTGAAATTTGGCTAGGCAATGGCAAAAATTATTTAACATTAAGATTAAAAAGTAAAAAAAATACAGCAACTGCAATTTACGAAGACCTGTTGTTAATAGTTATTTATGTTACTAGTGGGATAAAGGCGTTATTATAACACCAGTTTGAAAGTTGACGAAACGAGTGCCATAATAATGCATTATCCCACGTGTGACATACAAGATAGATTCGATTTGTTCAATATTATGTCAACCAGCCAGTTTTCTTATAAACAAAGCTTCAGTTTTGTTTGTGTAAATAAAATGAGTTAGGTAATGAATTCATTATCTCATAAGTGAGATACTGAACTTCATTACCTAACGCAAATGAATGACATAATAAGTCCCTATCCAAGCAGTCGAAGATAAATGGATTAATCCACGCTTAAATTGCTTTTTTTTTAATAAAGAATCATGAAGCTGTGCGTGAGCACGACTCCATGATTCCCATCCCACCCCCTTACTCAGGGTACTCCGTTACGCTCCATATCTCCGGAACGGCTGGACCAATTTTGATGTGCTTTGGAATGAGGGGTATATTAAAAATTCACCAACAAAATAAGCTTTTAAAAAAAACCTAAACCGGAAGCGGAAGTTAGACATGTTTCTTTGGTAGCATTTTTTTCAGAAACTGAATTTTGGAAATTTTAATAGTGGAGATTAAAAAAGGCCTTAGGATAAATCAAACGATTTTTTACCGAACTATCTAGCTTTCAAATGGCGGCCGCTACGAATTTTTGAACATTTCGACTTTAACGCCCATTTACTCAAAAACCAGTTATCTGATGGGAATCAACTACATCTTGTTTGGTAGCCCTTCAAGGGTACTATACCATGACATATAATTAATTTTGAATATATAAAAACGATCGCAATGACAGCACTCCAAAATTGTGGAATTTTTCAAAAAAATATTTCTCAAAAACTGCCCACACGTTTTTGTTTAAACTTTTTAAGCTGATAGAGCTGGGAATCTTCTACAATTTGTTTTTTTGCGCATTGCTATAATTTCACTGTGACGCCCTCTATGAATGTTTGAATATTGAAAATTGGTACCCTTTTATTTATTTAACGGGGGGCAATAAAATATTTCTGTTAAAGCAATATAGCTCATCATTGATAGCAAAATCCGAATATCATAATATTTTTTCGATAATTTCATATTTAGGAGAGCTACTGTTCCCCCTCCCCCCAAATTTTTTCGATAAAAAATTAAAAATTTGGTTTTTTGTTATGTTTGCTCTAGGAGAATCTTTTTACAAAAAATCAAAAAATCGAATTTTTTGCCCCTTAATAATCTTTTTGTCCTTTGCACATACTTTCTACAGCAGTTGTATTCTTATACTAGTCGTTTAATGTTCAGTGTAGGCTAACTTTTTTATTTTAATAGATAGACTCGCAAACCCAAGAGCAAAGTTGTAGGGCAAATTCTTCTCGATTGTATTTAAGAAAAAACTTGAGTTTCCAATTTTAATATGGCGACCACAGTAAAAAATAACTTTTTTTTAAATGGAAACGTGGCATTTTGGCTTTAAAATCAGAACGGTTTTGAAATTCTAAATACAAATTAATAAGAGTAATTTCTTGCTAAAAATAATACTTCTCGAGTTATTAATATATTTTCAAATATCAATTTCCGCGCTTCCGTTGATTCAGTCCGAATATCTTACCCAACCTTATGCTTGCAGCGCAGCGGTCGGTCTTTCTTCAACCGCTTCAAGATGTTACAACTTATAAGAACTATTTACTTTAACTAGTCGTGTCTAGACAGGTGTATATCAAAAGTGTTGGAAAATATAAAACAATGTATTTAAATGTACAGGAAAGTCCAGGCGAAGTGTTGCGCTCATTTTTGTTTTTCGTAAAAGTATCTATTAAATTTTTCTTTTAAAAGCTGGTCAACAAGAATTTCCATATTTACTGCAAATTTGCAAACTACGTATGAAATAAATAAACACAATAGCTGCACGCTGCAAGCAAAGTACTACAGACGCCGTGCCTTTGCTGTGCTTGTTGCGTTCTGAAATCCTTACTATTTCTTTTCATCTGTCTATCTGATCATTGCATTATTTTTATCAGGGTTCGTGTAAACGTATTAAGAATAATAGATTGCTTGATTGTGTCGTAGCTGGAACCATTCGGCCCGATAAGCTCGGCCTTCGCGTATGCGAAACCATGTTTAAAGGCAACGGTCTATTTATTTGGCGCCTAATTTTTTATGTTGCGCGGTGGTGTTAAAACGTAAAAACTGTGTAGAAGTAAATTTTTTTATTGAAAGTGAGAATTTGATTGTTTTAAAGTTATGGGCAAGGATTGCCTACCTTGCCTAATAGGACGGACCACTGCTTAAAATAGGCATCTAAAATTACAACACTGTACTTATATTAACAGTTTAACAAGTTCTCAATAACTCCCTCCATAAAACAATACAGCGATTTAAACGTCTACTAAAAAAATGAGCGAAGCACTTCGCCTGGACTCTCCCATACTTTAGATATTGTTATTTATCATAAGGCCCGGATTTATAGGCACTAAAAAAGACCAAAATAGGCACAAAAGATAATTAAAATGTGGGAAATAAATGTGTAGAAAATAGCTAAAATTTGTCAAAAACACCTTTAAAAATTTGAGAACATCATTAATAATATTTAATTTATCTTCTTGAAATACAACACAAATAATATTAACATAGAAAGTATATTGTATTTATTGGCCTCAAAAAAATATAAAGCTTATGTTGACAAATTAAACATAGCAAACTAATACTTTTTCAACATTTGCTGGTATAAAACTGCTTCTGAGGCCCGACAAAATAAGACCCACAAAGGATTAGTGTAGTAGCAGCAGGGGTCAGTACGCTATTGTCTACAGATTTTATCAGCTCTTCCCAACACCTTTACTTGTCATGTTATTAACTATCTTTGTTTTATTATTAAACATCAGGAACAGTTTTCGAGATTTAATCAAAATTGTTTATAACCATACATCTTAAGCCTGACATCAAAAAATGTGAAAATTCAGGGTGCAGATAATGGAAAAATTAGAATTAATTCGGATGACGCAATTTTTAATTGTTGTTGTCTTTATTGTTGCAAATTTACGTTTGAAAACCAAATTATTTAAAGCAAAAATGTTTGCGGTTAAATAAAATAGGAAACGTCATACCCGAAACAAATAGGTGTGTCTATGCTGAGCTTAAAATATGAATACAGTACTAACATAATCGCAAAATACCTAATTTTGTAACACATGGCGGTAAAATGTTTTTCAAAAATGGAACTCTTAAAATAATATATATTATATAAACGATTTTTTTTTTTTTTTTTCATTTATTTACTGCATATTTACAACTAGTCCAATGGACTAACAAGCAAATGGGCTGGCATACATGACATGTGGGGAGAATCACCATAAGGTGGTCTCCTATTACTAATCTAGTTAGTTAGGTCACTGAACTTTATCCGGTTTAAGCGTCTTGTTACATTTACTCTATTTAATAAGTCTGTCACTAATACACTGGGGTGGTCACTAATCCGGGCCTCGTACCTGTTACAGAAGTCTTGGATTACATCTTTAATCCACGGGATTTTTAGGTCCTTATGTATTATGCGGTTATTCACATACCATTCGGCGTTTACCATTGTACGAAGTATCTTACTTTGAAAGCGTTGAAGTATCTCTATGTTGGATTTTTTAGCACATCCCCAAAACTGGATCCCGTATGTCCATATCGGCACTATTATGGTCTTATACAGCAACACTTTGTTTGTTAAACTTAGTTGAGATTTCCGTCCGAGGAGCCAGTACATCTAATTCTTTCCTTTTGGTTTTTATATGTGTCTTCCAAGTAAGTTTGCTATCAAGGTATATGCCAAGATATTTGACGTCTTCTTTGTATGGTATACGCTTCCCGTTAAAGGTTACTGGACGTGGGTTAATTTTCCGTAGGGTGAAAGTTATGGATGTTGATTTATTTTCATTGATTTTGATTCGCCAAGTTGTTGTCCATCTCTCAAAAGCCTCTAGTGTATTCTGTAGATTTATTGTTGCTTGGAGCGGGTCATTGTGAGAAGATAGCATGGCCGTATCGTCCGCAAATGTGGCGATTAGAACGTCATCAGGAACAGGTAGGTCTGCCGTGAGTAGTTGGTATAATATAGGGCCCAGGACGCTACCCTGCGGTACACCAGCTTCAATGGAGTGGATTGGAGAACGACTATTGTTTAGTTTGACTTGAAAATATCTGTTTTCTAGATAAGATTTAAATAGCAGGTAGTATTGACAGGGAAGGTTTTTCTTGATCTTATATAATAGGCCAGTAATCCACACTCGATCAAATGCCTGACTTACGTCCAGGAACACAGCTGAGCACACACGTTTTTCTTCAAAATCTTTTTCTATAGTATCCACTATCCTATGCACTTGTTCTAATGTTGAATACTTTCGGCGGAAACCAAATTGGTGTTGAGGGATTAAATGGTTTTCTTCTATAATAGGTCCTAATCTTCTTAATAGTGTTCGTTCGAATAGCTTAGAAAGTACCGGCAATAGTGATATCGGTCGATAAGAATCTGGTGACTGAGCTGGTTTGCCTGGTTTTTGTATAAGAATGACTTCGGCAAATTTCCATTGAATGGGAAAGAACTGAGTTCGTATGATAGCATTAAATATTTGTGTTATAGTTACTAAGGCTTTCTTTGGCAGCTGCTGAAGCAACTCAGCTGTGATGAGATCGTAGCCTGGTGTTTTACGGGTTTTAAGGCATTTTATTTCACTTTGTATTTCACTGGGTGTACAATGCTTGACGGGAAGATCGAGTTGGAGTGGCGCTTCAAGGAATTCAAGTATTTCAGTGTCATCTAATGGATCTCTTGCTGTTTCGTGCGGCTGGAAAGTAGCAGCTAGGTGTTCGCCAAATACCTTTGCTTTTTCTTCATCGCTGTAGGCCCAAGTGTCATCGAGTTTACGAATGGGAGGAATATGAGTCATGGGTTGTTTCAGATTCCTGGTCGCTCGCCATAATGAGTAATCATAGTTTTGTTTGGGAGATAAATTGCTAATATAGTCGCTGAATGTTTCGTTCTTCTGTTCTTTTATTAGTCTTTTTAGTTGCATTGTTAGAGTGTTCAGTTTGTTTTTGTCAGCGGGGTGTCGTGTTTGTTGCCAAATCCGTCTTGCTCTCCTTTTCTCAGCTATCTTTTGTCTAATACTTAATGGGTAGTTGTTAATGGCGCTATTGCAGTTTTGTCGTATTTTAATTGGCGTAGCGGCCCAAGATGCGTACTGCAGGATGTGCGTTAGTTGCTCCACAGCTGCCTCGATTTCTGTTGCAGAGTTAAGTCCCGAGTGGACCGATAGGTGATCGTTAACATATTGTCTAAAAACATCCCAGTCTGTACGACTGTTATGCAAGTGCGGTTTCACAGGCTTTTCTATTATTGATGAGCTTAACGTGCATATTATAGCTGAGTGATCTGAGCTTAAATCGTAACAGTCAGCGATTTCCATATAATTGGGTGAATAGTTGTTTGTTATGAATAGATCTAGAGCATCCGGTAATTTATTCAGGTCACTTGGCCAGTAGGTGGGATTACCTGTAGCTACTGCATTAAAGTTATTATCAGTGATGGTTTTATGTAGCTGCCTTCCTTTTGGGTTGATTAATCTGGAACCCCAAGAGGGGTGTTTAGAGTTAAAATCACCACCTGCTATAAATCTATTCCCCAATGTCCTGAAGAACTCGTCAAACTGATTTTGAGTTATTAGATGTCGGGGTGGGCAATACACCGCTGAAACTACCATCTCTCCAATGTGGTCTTTAATTTTGATATTTGTCGCTTGTATATGGTTTGTTTCGAATTTATTCATTTCATAGTGTGATATTTTATTTCTAATAATTATTGCTGTCCCGGCGTGAGCTGTATTATCGGGATGACAGGTATAGTAAGTTCTATAATTATAAATTTTTAAGTAACTGTAGCTTGTGAAGTGTGCTTCGGATATTAATAGTATATCAATTTTTTGGGTATTGAGGAAAGCTTCTATTTCCAGACGGTGTTGTAAAAGTCCATTTGCGTTCCATGTAGCTATTCTTAGTGTATCCATTATTTAGAAATTTTGTTTATCAGGCTTGTAAGTAGGTTGAGCATCATAGAGTTTTGTTGCATTAATTGGGTGAACATAGCTTCAAATTTTGATAGAAATTGTGACAGCGATATGTCATTATTGTTATGATTTTGGTTTTGGATGTAATTGTTTGTATTTGGTGCTGTCGTGGACTGTTGTTGTCCCGTAGTAGCTGCGGCATAGCTTGTTGAGTGTCTGTACATTATATTTGGTCCAATTGTAGTTGTCCTTGGTGTTTGTGGCATTTGCGTTCTGGTTGTGTTGTTGGTATTTCCTCTTGCAGATTGGAGTTGTTGGTAAATCAAGCATCCTTTGTAATTAGCTGGGTGAGGGCCATTGCAAAGCGCACACCTAGCAGGTGTGTTCCTGGATTTGGTACATATCGTTGTGTTGTGATCACCACCACATTTTACGCAAGCGTATGGTTTTCTACAGTATGCTTTGCTATGTCCGTATGATTGACAGCGGGTACACTGAATTATGTTGGTTTTCTTCCTTGGTGGTTCGACAGTAATGATCATATTTTGTAGAGATTTCAGTCCATATATCTCCTTGTTACTTTTGTCAGGTTCCAGGTCCACAAAGAATAAGGGGAGAGGTGTTTTTTCTACTCTATGTCTAATATTCATTAGATTACGTACATTGTGCCCTTTTTCTTTCAGTTCTTCTTTTATTAGTTTAGTATCTACTGTTGGGTGAAGGCCTCTTATAACAACTCTAAATGCTCTTTCTTCTTTAATTTGGTATGTATGAAATATTATCTTTTCGTCATCGAGATGTTTTACTAGTTTCCGGTATGAATCAGGGGTGTTAGTGTTTATCTTCACAGTATTATTTGCTAGCGTTTTAGAGCTATACTGTTCAGCTTCTAGAATTTTTGTCAAATTTTTAATCATTGCTTCGTAATTAGTAACTCCGTGTATATATATTGGAGGGGGTTTGTTTATTGTAGGCTGTGGGTCAACTTTTATGGGTTCCGTATCTTTGTCTTCTTGCATATCACTTAACAAGTTAAATATATTGTAATCGCTGGTTTGGCTTTGCAGTTCTATATTATTATCAGCAGGTCTAGCGGACCTTTTTCTCTTTTTTATCACTTGCCATTCATGTGAACTTGTTTGAGGTTGGCTATCTTGCATTTCAATTTCTGATTGTTGATTATTGGGATTCCACAGTGATGGATAGATTGATTGTGGGGAATTATTTGCATAAGATGCATACGGTAGATAATTTTGATTAGATGTTTGTAGCATATATGAATTAATGCATGGCATTGTTGGTTGGTTTGCATACATTAATTGTTGTTGAGTAATTGGGATTTGTTGTTGAGAAGTAGGCATTTGTTGTTGGGATGGATACATTTTTAAATAAATAAAATAAACTCACAAGATAATGCGGGTCACTGACAATCAAGTGAACGTGTAGATATCACGCGCGCCACAGTCACACGTCCACTCGTCTTCGAGGCCAGCGGCCGAATCCCATTATATAAACGATGCGCCTGCTTTTACAGTATAGCTAGCCGAAATCTGGTCAGTTTCATCTGTGTATCAGCTCGCTTACTTACCATCGACGTTACGATAAAAATGTTGCTCTAAATAATAAATAAATTCTCTATAAAAGGTGTAGCAAAGAAGTTTGCGGACTGGTACACGAACCAAATTGCAGCTGATCCATAGCTCTATAAGTCTACAAAATTAAAAAAAAAAAAAAAAACATGTGTCCAGTTTTTTAGCAGTATGTTTTTGAAAAGGTCGAAATTTTGATATTTTTTTAGCAGTTCTAGTAGATTGTAACATTGTGTACCATTAGGGCATTTCCAATATCAAATTTCATCCCGATCTGACAACTCGTCTCTGAGTAAATACGCGTTAGAACTAAAATTTCCAAAAATTCATAGAAAGCGGCAAAAAAAATTTGCGAGCAAACCAAATTGTAGATCATTCATTTCAGCATTTAAAAAAATCGTGTGGGTAGTTTTCGGGCAATATGTTCTTGAAAATTTCCGAAATTATGGAAATTGTTTTCACTTTATAGCTTTTGAATTTGCGAAAATGTTATGCACAGTGACGTTCTGTCTTTAAAGGGCTATTATGATAAAATATAAAAATTCGTACCGGCCGCCCTTTTAAAGTTATCTATCAGATTCCGTTTTGAAATTTATATCGTTTGGTTTAAAATATGCCTAACTTCCGCTTCCGGTTTCGCATTTTTAAAAAACCTATTTTTTGCGTACATTTTTGAAATATCTCCTCATTTCGAAGCTCATCAAAAACGGACTATCCATTCAGAGGTTATGACGCGTCACAAACCAAACAAGCAAGCAAACATACAAACAAACAAACAAATAAGCAGACAAACAAACAAACAAACATACAAACAAACAAACAAATAAAAAAACAAACACACACATTAGATCGCAAACATACCCACGTACAGACAGAAATTTTTAAAAACAATTTCTTTGGTTCTTGGAAGTCCAAAATATGTATTTCCATCAACATCTCGACTTCGTAATTTGGCATGAAATTAATTCTTAAAAGTATAGTAAAGTAAACGCGTAGGTCGTACGATTCAATTAGTTCTGCGAGCTATTAGACGCAGACCTTTAGTTTGTTATTGTTGCGTAAACTGTCAATGCGATAACCAGAATCACCTCGGTTAATTTCTTCTCGTAAACCTGAGATGGTATTTATTTAAGATCGCTTTTAAACTAGTAAATTCGGCTTGCAGTTTGCATGACCGCCGGAGACACTTGTATTTTTTACCTCTAATAAACAAACGAAAATGTATCAATTTAAACATGCAGAATTCTTTTAGTTGGAATAAATTAACGATACGTCACTGTTTATTTGTTCCGACGTCGACCTTCATTGGTATTTGAATCGTCCAGTGTAAACAACTAGAAATCATTTCCGTCTTGTCTGAAGGCAATTTTTTTTACAACTTAAGAGTTTATCGTTAGTCAACCATAAATAATCAAATTATAGTAACAGCGGTGGTTCGCCACGCAAATGCATTAACGCCGAAAGCACTTTTATTTCTTACCTCTAATAAACAAACAAAAATTGTTTAATTGAATATGCTCAATTTTGTAAATTTCATTAGAATAAATTGATATACTACTGGTTGTTTGCCGACCCTCCAGAATGCAAGTACCCCATAAATAACAAATTATAGCAATAGTAGTCACGGAAATATAAGCAATTACAGTAAATAATTAATAATTTTGAGTTAAGTTGCAAGGAGCCGCAGTCATGTTATAGTGATAAATTTGGCGATATGCAAAGAGACCGTTGTGTTGTTATGGTGAGACAGTTACAGATATCACATATTTAATCAATAGAAACTTTTTATTTAAATACGATGTGGTACTCTCATATTATACTAATTGATCTTGAGGTCTATCCTAACGTATGGTTCTACTGTCTGGGACAATGCAAACAGGACGCAGTTTAACAAATTACTAAAAAACAATAACAAATGCCCCGTAGTACGTTCGCAACTCCCAATTACACCGATAACTTGAAATACTAAAATTGTTACCAGAAGATGTTTTAACGATATGCGTACATTCCCTTGCTGCGAAGATACCTAGTCACTTGGAGTAAGGAACATTCATACCAGACTGAAAAAAATATTGCCACAGGACATATATATCAATAAAGATAGTGCTGAAGGTACTGTCAAATAACTATTAACCAGTTAGTGATTAGTGTTTAATATGCATAACGCGAATAGTGAGGAAATATAAAATTTCCCTTAGCGCCAATAAGTTGAACTTCAAACTGCATATTAAAATAGCCATGTACAGCATATAAAATAAATAAATATCATTGAAATTATTAATTATTTTATTTATACATTGAACAATTTGGTTTGTTTTGCATGTCTAACTTCCCCTTCGATTTGGAATTTAAATTAAGGGCTTATTTTACCAAAACAATTTTTATATGGCATCACATTCCAAATTTCATCGAAACATCCGTTCGGAAGATACGAAGAAAGGAAGGAATGAACGCAGCCGCCCAACCAACCAAGCAACCCACCTGATTTCGGTTTGGCACAGTCAATGCAAAAGAAATAATTTAAAGACAACGTGAAATTTAAAAAAATTGAAGTGTGGACTTTGAGTGGACTTTCCCATACTAGATATTAAAATTTGCCGTATTTGCAAATATGTAACTTTTAATAATTATAACGTTGTGCAGTTCACCGAGTTTTCATTTCTAAGAAAACAAGCAGCGGGAATTTGAACTTGCGATAGCCTGTGCAATTAGTTTTCGTACCGTAAATTTACCTATACCTACAACACATCCGTCGTGCTCGGTGAATTACAAATTCCGCTACGCATGTCGGACAAATATTGCTATAATTGCTTTATTTGAGAAGCTATCAAAAATATGCTAAGAATGAAAAATATATCTTTCAACTAGAGCTAATTGATAAGCGATAAGATTAAAATCATGTAACTGCCGGAAAACGCATTGTTGACATTAAAAGGTATCGATTTTTTTTCTTAATTTTTAAAATAATTGAAAATACTTGCGAATTTTAATAAAATACTCTAAATAGTCTATTGAATTGATAAAATTTTAAAACGATCGGCGTTTGCGTTTTTAATAAATAATTAATCATCTTCAAATTTTTAAAAAATTCCTAGAAGGCGTCAGAGTAAAATTTGGGAGATTAGTAAAAAACAAATTTGTAGTTCAATGCAAGCTCTATCGGCTGAGAAAGTGTAAAAAAATCGTGTAGACAGTTTTTGAAAAACATTTATTTGAAAATTTTCAAAATTTTGAAGCAGCGCCATCGCGATCGTTATCTGCTTTTCGTAAATATTTGATTTCATAGTATACTACCCACGAAGGGCTCTCAAACAAGTGGTAGTTGATCCCGATCAGACAATTACTTTTTGAGTAAATGGGCGTTAAAATCGAGATTTCAAAAAACTGTAGCGGCCGCTATTTTGAAGCTAGAAAGTTCGGTAAAGAAGTTTTCGATTTGTCTTAAGTTCTTCTCTCAGATTCCTCAAAATTTCAAAATTTTGTTTTGGAAAAAATTTTCGATAAACCTCTTGATTTAAAATTTCATTAAAATTGGTCGAGTACTTTCGCCTGTAGAAGCGTCACCCACCCACACACCCTCGGACATACATAAAAAAAACTTTTTGGGTCCCTTGAGCCCCAAAACGTGTATTTCCGTTATAATACAGATTTCAAAAATTTTCATAAAATCAATACTTTCCTAAAGAGGGTATGAGAAAGTAAAAAAACTTCGAGTGGATCTTCCCATACTATATATTAAAACTTCCCATATTGGAAAAAGTGTAATTTTTAATAATTATAACGTTGTACAGTTCCTCGACTAGTAGATTTTTCTTCTCTCATTTTACAGTATGCTATATTTCTCGGAAAACAATTTATATAGGCATACGATATCTCATACCGAACATAACAGAAACACATGTCTAACTTCCGTTTCCGGTTTCGGATTCTTTTTAAACCTAACTAGAACTACAATTCTCGATACACCTTTTGTTTTAAAATTACATCAAAATCGATCAAGTACTTTCGCCTTTAGAGACGTAACACACCCACATTTACACCCGTTTACCTACGCACCCACCCACCTACAGGCATTTTTTAAAAGCACTTTTTTGGGTTAATTGGACCCCAGAACGTTAAAATTTTAATGAAATAAATACTTAAGGTATGGAAATGTTAAAATTATTGTAGTACTTCATGAAATTAAACTAATGGCAAAAAGAATGAGGGATCAACGGCAAAACTGTGCTATGTAACACTAAAAATTAAATTTCTAGTCTGCAACACATAGAATGTGGTTGTAAAACGGTGGATTACAATTTCATTACAAATTGGGATTTCGAGTGATGGATTTTAGAAATAAAAGTAAATACAAAAAGACGTTCCCATGTTAATTTTACTTTCTGATATTTAATTATTCCTGGAATTAGCAGAACCTACCTTTTTTTTAACTATTATGTTATTATTCCAAAAAAGATAATTTTTGAAATGCGCAACTTCTAAAATATATATTTTACTTTTACTGTCCCAACATTTTCTTTTTTACAGATATTAAGACATAAAACTCAGCTAAGTGTTTGAATAATTGTGTTTACTAAATAACTTTTATTGAAGTAGTTTATCTTGGATGCGTTTCAGAAACATAGACTGGTATTAATTGAAAACTAGGACCCTCTATTGCTCTCACCTCACGCATACGTTTTTAAGTATTTTTAACACAGCTTTGACCGAGAACTTCTATTATAGCATTCAGGAATGTGAATCTCTCACAGAATAAATGACACCAGCTGTTGAAAATAGACTTCAAAAAAGCAAAACTTAGCGTAACAACCTTCTTTGATGCTGAAGCACGCGAATTGTAGAAACAATAGGCTGTAAAAAGAAAATGTAATCATTGTTGACGCTACGTTTCAAAGGAAAGAATAACAGAGCAAGTTTTACTGACAAGTACTCGGTTAATGTTAACGAAATTGTGCAGATTCAGCCAGTGTGAAATAGCACAAGACAGCAAACACCAGATGCGCAAAAGAGTAAAGCACCAGGTGTCTATACTAAATTTGTAGGCACTGAAGTGGAACTTGGAAGAAGTAATAAGAATTCCAAGCAAAATGTGTATTTCAAGGAACACGATCTATTTGCCCAAATAGTCAAAAATATTAGCGTCCATATTTTGTTACGGTGAGGCATATAATACAATAACAGATGTTTACACGCGGACTACCGCCATAAAGCTCTAATTTTAGGAAAACAGAACAAAAGAAAGCTTGATATTATTACTTGTGGAAACAGTAAATACGGCAAAATTTTCACACTAGGATACACATATTTTGTACAAATGTTGACATTTCACATCAAAATATAGGAAGTATATTATCTAATTCACTGGATGTAAGCATTAACTAAGGTTTTGATCAGTGGCGGTTTCTCCATTGGGTCAAATGGTCATTGACCTCCCAATGAAATAAAAAAAAATAATTACTTTTTGTTTAAGTACATATTATACACTGTAATATTTAAAAGATACTTTATAGTATTTTTGTATGAGATTTCTATGCGAGAACGTTTATTTGAGAGCTGCAGCAGGATCCGAAAACGTTTGACATGTTTGAGTATTTCGCGCGAATTAAACGAATCTATGCAAGGGTCATTTGGCTGTTAGTCCCCAATTTAGCTATACGCCACCGAATAAAGCCGTCGGCTTAAAAGGCCTTTAAATGAATAAGAGTGGAATAGAAAGCTCATTGCGGTAAAATTCATATTACACAAGCTAAAAGAGGATAGAAGTATTTGCGAATTAAAGATTTCAGGGTCACGAACCCACAACTTCCGAGAATTATGCTGTCAGCTGTCCGTGATAAGCGCATGCCAATAGCAGCCTAATTTGCGGGATTCGCACGTACACGACGTAGTAGTGTGAAAACAGTTGTTGGTTGTGTAATCATAATTTAGTGGTGTTGTACGATGTCTGTGCAAAATAATTTTGAATTGTGAATGCCATGTAAGAAAATGCTTTCACTTGTTTCCACTGTCTGCTATATTGTGATAATGCATTGCGTGATATTGACTGCAATCATTTAAAAACTAAAATTCAAACACATTTTTTATCGGTAAACCACATGAAAAATTTTGTGCATTTTGACACACTGGCAAAATGTTGGTAAAAATAGATCATTTTGCCAACGTAAAGGATAGGTTTTTGTTTTAAAAAGAATCATGAAGCCGTGCGTGAGCACGGCCACATGATTCCCATCCCACCCCCTTACCCGGGCTCAGCACACTAAGTGCTCTTCACCGGTCTAACATGCCCCACCCCTGAAAGACATGCAACCCAACATACACACCTACATACACCATCCATGGACCCGTCGGATTTAACTTATTCAGAAAAATTACCGACGAGCAGTGGACTCGAACCAACTGCCATTGGGAGTCTAGTTTCGAAGCCTGGGACTTTAACCACTAGACCACCCGCCGGCCCGAAAGATAGGTTTGAAATATAAAGATATCTAAACCTTGCGTAAGTCAAATGTTTTCCAAAAAATACTTTTAAATGCCTCCCGGTACACTACACCACGAGCCACCACTGGTTTTTGATAATATTCTAAGACGATCAGCAATTCAGATCTAAACTAAAAAGTATTCGATAAGTTATACAAGTTATTATTCTGATAAATTTCACGATTGAACGAACGCTATGGTTTTGATTTAGCACCTCTCCGCAATAGCATAAAATTAAATAATTACAGTTTTTACCCAAATAAATCAGAAATATTAAAATAGACATAAATAAATAAGAAGTTACATACTGAAAAAAATAAAAAGTAATAGCATCTATCGTGAAATGTTACGTACCAGTTTTATTCACTATTTTCAAATAATTATTCTTGTTAATCACATCAAACAACACTAAATATTTAACACTTTCTATTCGTTTTTGTAAACAAGCCACTCACGCACCCATTAAACGTTAAAAACTATAATTTTTGTCTGATTATGAGTTTCACGAAAGTGAATTGATTAAAACAGTTTTTAGAAATGTTAGATTTTGACGGACGGACTAAAGCAAAGATCCGCATGGTAGTGTATGTTTTATAAAAATAACGTAAGTAAACGACAGGACTACTATTTTCGTTTGGGATATTTATATATTCGGACAGCATTAGAACCACCTTCTATTCTAGACATCTTGATACGAGCCACGGCACGCACAGAATACAGTGTGTCCAAGATAAGGAGTGCATGCATGGGGATCTCGTAAACGATAAGAGATGGTGATTCGGTTAAATGAGAAGAATCGTTCAGTATCTCAAGTACTACTAAGATCCACATTCAAATCTTACAATTATTGCTTAATTTTCAGTACAGACTGAAAAAAGTAAAATTTGGTTATTATCAAAGATATCGCAAAGCGGTTTTGACAGTATTAAAACACTTTTTTACACAGATTTCGAATCTCAAATTAAAATAGGTCGTTCAATTTTTAAGATATCGACATTAATTTCGGTTTTTTAAATATGCGTCAAAAGCGGCCATGCCATCATTAAATAGAGCTCTTTTTTTCCTTTTCTCTGATACAAGGTTTGATAGGTTTATTTTCACAAATAACGGAGTTATAAGCAACAAACTGTTTTCTTATAGTAGTCTGTGAAAAACAGTTTTCTTGTAGTAGGCTGAAAATTAACAAAAATAAAGAAAACAAAAAACAAAAATTTGCATTTGTTTCCATTGAGGTTTGATCAGTTTCAGTGAAATTGTTTTCTCAATGCAGACTGTAAAAAAATGAAAAAGAAACGAATGTTTCAGGGAATAAAACTATTAAAAGTGTATGTTCGTATAACAACCAAAAGGCTTTTAACTTTTAAATACTCCTGCTAAGTATAAAATACGAAAAGGAAGATAAACTTAGAATGACAATAAACTGGTGTGGAGATGCAGATATTGCCAACATACATTAAATAGTACTCTCCTCTGATTATCATACAATCATACATTTTTAATAGTTTTTTATTATACCTGCATCATAATCCTTCTAAAACAAACCAAAAAGCGTGCATAAACCCAACATTAAAACATCCCGGTGTTTTAAAGTTGCTAAGCAAGAATGACGTCATCAATTTTGAAGCAACAAATTACAAAGACGCGAAGAAAAATAATTCGAATTCACATAGCAACATAAACAACAAAAATGCTAACCAATCTCCATGTAAATGATATGACGTCACATCATAGACTACTGTGTAAGATGAATCAAAATCAAAACGCTGCTTCCTAGCTATATTCTTCTTATTTTCTAGATTATGATGCAGGTATAATAAAAAATAGCGTATAATACACGTGTATAAGAGCCTTTAAAGCACTGCTTCGTTAAAAGGCATTCGGCTTCACCTCGTGCTTTTAAACCCGTCGCGCGTGCTTTAAAGGCTTGCTTATACACTTGTATTATAATATACGATTATTCCCTGAAACATTCAGCTGTTTTCTGCTTCATTTTTTTACAGCCTACCATGAGCAAACAATTTCTCGTTTATAACTTTCTTATTTGGGAAGATAAACTGATCAAACCTCAATGGAAACAAATGCAGCCTTTTGTTTTTGTTTTTTTTTGTTTTTTTGTTAATGTTCAGCCTACTCAAGCAAACAGTATTTCACAGCCTACTATAAAAAAAAGGTTTTTTGCTTATAACTCTGTTATTTGTAAAAATAAACCCATTAAACCTTATATCAGGTAAAAGAGAAAAAAGAGCTCTATCCAATGATGATATGGCCGCCTTTGACGCATATTTAAAAAAAACTAGTTAATGTCAATATCTTGAAAATTTAACAGCCCATAGAAATTTTAATTTCAGATTCGAAATCTGTGTAAAAAGTGTTTTAATAATGTTAATATCGCTTTGCGCTATCTTTGATAATAACCGAATTATACACAAAAACCAAAAACTTAAAATTTTAGTTTTTTCAGTCTGTACTGAAAATTAAGCAAAAATTGTAGGATTTGAATGTGGATCATAGTAGTACTTGAGATGCTGAATACTTCTTCTCATTTAACCGAATCTCTATCTCTTACCGTCTACGAGATTCCCATGCATGTACTCCTTATCTTGGACAACCTGTATACACAGTGTTCGTAAGTGATCAGTGCACAAAACAGTTACAAAGGTTTAGAATTGTTTGAAACAGGTAAACATGTAGTAAAGCAGAGTGTAAATATTTTTATAGATGTATTTTAATACGTAGATGACTAATAAAGATAGAACTGATTAAAAAAAAGGTGCTTAGTAATTTACCCCTTACCAAATACCCGGTAAATGGGAATTTCCGCTCAATTTTTTTACTTAACTATGTTTTTACCGACGTTTAAGCAGAAGCGACTACATCTTTATTTTTTAAATGGAACATCCTGTATTTTTTAGGTTAATTCGATTGCAGGATAAATTCTGTTTAAAAAATTATAATATAACTGTAAGCCTGAAGCTAGATATAATAATAAGCGAGATATTTTGATTTAAAGCAACGTATGTCACCAATGGTAATGATTCTAAATTAAGTGATCTTAGGAGGCTGTTAGTAAGAAAATGATAAAAGCAATACACAAACGCAATTTAAGTGTGACATCAATTGTTAATTATTTTAAGAATCTCCAAACAACAAATCCATAGGAGTTAGGTCAGGTGACCTAGGTTGACAGATAAAAGCGCCTTGATTGGGAAATTAAAATAAAAGTGCCTTAGTTTATCCACAAACATTATTATGACAGATCTTACACGTTTGTTTATCGATTTTGTTATTTTCTCAACAAGAGCTGCCTACTGTAAATTGCGATGTATTTATAATCATTACTATTGGTTACTTTCAATCAAAACATCTCGCTTGTTATTAACTTTAGACCTAGTTGTATTATAGTTTCTTAAACAAAATTTATCATACAATCTAATTAGCTTAAAAAATACAGAGTGTTCTATTTGAAAAAACAAAGATATAAAGGCTTCCGCTTAAACCTGAAGTCGGCCATTTTGTTTTGTATGCCCAAAATACTCGTCACCATAAACTGCATAACTTTTACTAATACATGTTTTTTTTATCACCAATAATAAATGAGTAAATTTACAATCAACCTGTATATTAAATGCGGCGCCCTTCCACTTTACTCAACTTAAATCACGCGCAATGCTACAATATCCCCTGTCTATGTTTTTTGCTAAAGAATTTTATTTTCTTGTTTGTTCTTTCCGTTGTTGTTTTAATCCAAATAATATTACGCGCAAAAATAAAAAAACAAATATTGTTTTCTTTCGTAACCGTGAAAACCCGCTGACTACATTTGCCTTCTTGTACGTTTTCCGATTGTATAAATGAGTGGAGCGACGAATGAGAACCTAACGCAGCCCGGAATTTCAGGAGTATTATGATCTGTGTTATTAGTTATTACTGTTGAGATTAAAACGTTATAATAAAATATTTTTGAAAATATTAAACAAAAATCAATGTTGAAGTTCGGATAAAGTATTCCACTCATAAGTTACCAAAATAAGTTAAACAACAAAAAAATTAAAACGGGTGTATCAAAGCTCTGTTACATCCTATTTATTTTTCCTAGAATTAATCAATTTTTGTCGTTTATAGTTTATTTCTACGATACATTAGCGATTACCTTTAATGTTAAAAGTAGATTTAGATTTCACTTTGAGGACCCCTGTCACACCCGGAAGTCCCGAAAGATCCTACTTCTACGGACAACGACCACGAGAGCTTTGATGTCAAATCTTCCATTTATTGCTGTTTGGATTTTCCAACTTAATTATCTTAGTTTAATTTTCACGGCAGTGCTATATAAATAAATCTCCAGTATTGCAACCAGATTAGTAAGCCGTTAACTACATTTGTAACAAATCCTTAACACTATAATTTAATAGTAATATAGATAAACCCAGTATTTAGTATGCACTTCAAGGCGGTAAATAGCTTAATCAATTCTCTGGGCTGAGCGAAATTAACATGCTATGTTTAGTCGCGCCATTGATTTTAGTAGTCCTGCTTGATTGACATCGAATGAGTGGAAGTTAAATATGTGTTTGGTATACAGAACCATTACTGTTATGTTAATGCAGTCATTATTGGCAGATAGTTATAGTACTACTATATGCAAGGAATGTATATAGTCCTTGCTTTATGTATGTATAATGTATATACCAGCAAGTTTCGAATACATACTAAATTTAATTTTTGTTAAACCTCCAAGGTTCAAAAAATAAATTACCAAAATTGCTTCTAAGTTGCAGTTTACTTTATTATTTTATAAAATAACTTATTCTATAAAAACGTGTTAATTTTTAAATAAATACAAGGTGTCAATATTAGAATTTACTTTCGGCTTAGACCGCGTCGCGTCGCCATTTGGGAACTACGCCCAGCATAATCGGGTAAGGGCCGACCTGTAGCTTGTCTGCCTTTACAAGCATCCTGCTCTAGAAGTCTGAGCCATATTTGTTCGTAGGCCCAGCCTGCCTAAACAGGACCGTGTCCTTAGTTTGGGGCGGACAAGGATTTGATGTTAATGAATTTTGTTTGCTAGGACAATAATACTTAATCGGCTTATGCCTGTTAGCTGTTTGTGAACCCATACAAACTAACGTTTCGCAAGACATTGCAGCTTGCATCTTCAGAGTGAATAAAACACTGAATGCAAATCCGAGAAGCGGAGGTATTTTAACCTCTTTGAGCCAGTCGAGCAGAACGGCGGAGTTATGGTTGGCTGTCACCGTTGGGCAAAGACAGATCCGGTGGAGCGTGATCGTGAGATCGACGATGCTTAGGAGTCCTCAGAAGATAAACTACCAGTCCAAGCTTTGCTGAGTCTAAAACCAGCCTCCCTGTTTATGTCGTCAGGTTGTTTCTCAATTTCAATTGCTTCACGTATGATGCGAGGAAAGTAAAGAAGTACTCTGGCGAGTACCCGAGCGTTGTCAAAGTCCATCTTATGCCCAGTTAAACCAGTATGTTCAGCCACCGCAGAGATTGTGGTGCGTTTGTGTTTGCAATCACCTTTGTGATCTTCCCAAATAACGACGCGGTCTAAGCCGAAAGTAAATTGTAATACTGACAGTCCGAGAAACCGCGAAAGCCTCAAAGAATATACATACAAGGTGTTTCAAAAATGCATGCCAAAAGTTCTGAAACGTACTCCTGACGTCAAAATAAGAAAGAAAGTTCCTATAAATTTCCTATAAACAAATCTGTGCAAACAATTTTGAAACTTAAAGCTCAAAACGGATAAAATATGTGAAAAACGTTTACAATTAAAAGGAAACGGCCGCCCAAAACCAACTCTAATTATTAAACAAATAACCATGTACAGAAATAATGAGGTTTACAGGTACTTTCATCAGTCAATGTACGATTTGTCAGATTGGATTTGAAGATGCGATATAAAAAACGCATTTTTCTGTTTCTCGTGTCTGTTACTTTGTGAAGACGCATAGTGGTGTAAAATCTGTGTGATTGACTTAGCACATTCAAAAATTAATGTGCTAAAACGTTTCCTATCGGTACATCATATGAAAAATTCAATGCATTTTGTCACACTTGATAATGTAGGTATCACATTGCAATTAGACAGTGCTTATCGAAATATTAAAGATTTTAGTGAAAATGTACAAATAGGTACATTTAAAATAAAATTAAATATTGCGTAAAGTTTTGCGGAGCCTTCGAACTAGCATTGCGAAGACACGATGAAGGTGAAACATCTAAAAACCCGGGTATATTTCGAGACAAGGAAGGTTGAGTACGTTAGCTACGTTAAGCATCGAAAATTAAAAACATTGGCACGTTTAAAGAACTAGTGATAGATTATTTTTCCAGCGCGGAATAAAGGAGCTACTTCAAATATAAGTCTACCTAAAATTTGGGTAAGTAAGTACATTTTTATCAAAAAATATTTCAAAATGACCTCCCACTACACCACACTAGGAACCGCCACTGTTTGAGGGGATTTTAAACAAGATTATGCAGTCAGTTTTTCAATACAAAAACCGATTATATATAAGTTTTCGATTTTTGGTAAAGAGAAAAAACCGCAGTACGCTGTAATTTTACGTTTTGTAACATTTAATATTCTCCTAAGATAGAACTGTTTATCCTCCACACTAGGGCTGGGCGATATTGAAAATTTAATATCGAATATCAATAATAAATTTGTATCGATAATATCGATATGAACTACGAATTTCTTTTATAGTAATCTCCCAAATTTTACTTTGACGCCCTGCAGAAATTTTTGAAAATTATTTAATTGATGCGTTTTTCGGAAGTTACGTAATTTTAACTACGTCTATGAATTAGCTCTAATAAAAAAAATAGTTTTCATTCTTTGCATATTTTTGATAATTCTATAAATAAAGTTGTTATAAACATTTCGATCCGCGCATTACCTATAGCCTTTACTACGTAGTAGGCGAGCGCGCTCCGTACGTAACCAACGCCACGTAAAACGTATGTAAAAGTACCAACGACCTGGTTTGCCCATGTTTTTATGAAGTTGGTGATCACATTAACTCAAAAATATTGCTTTAGACATTAGCGATAATAATACGTAGTTACGTTACGTGCTCCAGCTAATTATGGTAAAATGCCGCAAATACGGATGAATTCAAAGGAAATGAGAGTCGAGGAAACTTTGAATTAATTATGTACCCACAAGTCGCCGTCACTGAAAATACTTTATGTAGTAAATCTTGCGTTTCTCTTTACGAGTGACAATTAATTAGGATAGAGTGTATCTATTGTTAATTGCTGTGTTGATTTTATGGTTTGTTTCTGATTCTCCTTTAAAGACTTTGTAGCATGTTAATGTAAGCTTTTGTACACAGTATTGTTTCATTACGACCAGTTCAAATCAAACTATATAGTCCAGTCATCACGTCGCAGAAATGGGGGGTGTAGGGAATGACCGTTGGATGCACTCAAAAGAAGCTATTTTCTAAAAACTGCAGTAGTACGATACAGGCTCGAAAAACGGTCAAAAACGCTCTACTCTAAGAGGTCATAACTCATAGCTAGCGAGCTATTAGGATTAAAGGGCTGTTGTTTTTTAATTCACAGAAAATTAAGTGTACTTTAACTCATCTGAGGACCACTTTCACGTATCATTATCAGGGACAATGCTATTTCGAGTGATCTAAAAAGTACGACATTTGGGCCAAAATTAAAACACAATCTTCTTCGGAAGGATGTATTTTTGAAACCATTAGGGACATTTTTTTTGTTTTACGCACATTTTGTCAGAGTTTTCCCATACCTTTGGTATAGGGAAGTATTGGTTTCATGGAAGTTTTTGAAATCTACATTTTAACGGAAAACACGTTTTGGGGCTCAAGGAACTCAAATAGTGGTTCTTAAAATGTCTGTCAGTGGGGCCTCTAAAAGCCAAAGTACTCAACCGATTTTTATGACATTTTAAATGAAGTCTATCGAAAATTGCAGTTCTAATTAAGCTTTTTAAAAAAATCCGCAACTGAGAGCGGAAGTTAAACGTGTTTTGTTGGTAGCGTTTTCGTTCTATACTAAGTCTTGAAATTTGAGTTAAAATTTGTCTTTTTGTTGAAAAAACTATAATTTTACAGTTGCGTCGCTTTCTATGAATTTTTGAAAATTGAAAATGGGTAACCCTTTATTTATTAAACGGGGTCCGTTGCAGAATTGCTTGTCATGACTAGCAGAACAAAAATCTAAAGTTAGTTTTTAGATAACATCTAGGCTTCCGGGTTGGAGCCGCGTCATCGGTGCATGAACTGCCGACGTTTCGTCCTCGGTTGCACGGGACATCTTCAGGGCTGTGGTCACTTTGGGATCTGGAACACAACTGAGTTGTGTTCCAACCCGGAAGCCTCGATGTTATTAACAACGGCCGCGGAAGCCTGCAACTTAGTTTTTAGAAACTTTTATACTTGGTGGGGCTACTGTAGAAAATGTAAATGAAAATGAAAACATGGGCTACAATTTGCTTTGATGCTAAAGTCCATAATTACACTGCGACCCCCCCCCCCACATATTTTATTTATTAAACGGGAAACAATAAATAACTTTTGCCTAAGAAGAATTACTCATCTTGACTAGTAGAACCGAAATGTAACGTTAGTTCTTAGATAATTTAATATTTGGTGAGGCTACACGTCCCTTTTCTCTAATTTTGTCGCTGACGTATTTAGGTTTTGGTTGGCTGCTGTAGAAAATTCCAAATATTGGTAAGTTAAAAACAATTTCTCGCTTACAAACATTTTTGGACTTGAACAAGTTACAACTCGAGCATGTTGCTAAGCCGGCCTCATTATTGCAGACGTCATGTAATGACGTCTGTAATAAAGGGAGTATGGATGGAATGGATGGAGGGTTGCCTATATCGGGATTCAACGCAATCATTAGACACAAAGCCAGTATTTTCTCGAATTTCTGAGATATGGCGACGACACTTAGGGTAGGTAATATGTGACCAAAAATGCGCGTTTTGACATATTTGACACATTCGCTTGACATCCAGTTTCATCGGAAATGAACCAACTTTTAGAATTACAAATGAGATACCCTGTATGTTTTAATATTTTTAGAATCCTATGATACAATTGTAAGTACACTTGAACAATTTTTGAAAATTTTTAAGTCAATTTTTATTGTAAATCTAAAGTGCTATGGCCCGGATCAAATCCTTCTAAGGGACGAAGTCAATAAAAAATATATAAACATGATTTTTACGACTATTCTAGTCGGTATAAGCATTCACGTTTGAGGAAATCACTTTTTTGTGAATTAATCATTTCTTTTAAGAGGCATCATTTTTTAGACACTAAATGCAAGTGTACTCAGAATTGTATTAGGATTCCAAAAATTTGAAAATATACAAAGTATCTCATTTAAAATTCAAAAGTTGGGGACAAGTCCAAAAAATGTGTCAAATATGTCAAAATGTGCTTTTTTGGGTACATCTTACGCATGCTGCTTCGTTGACATATCTCAAAAACTCTAGAAAATGCGTCGCTGTCTGATAATTCCGTTGGAAATCTAACAGATGGTAAAACGTACAACGTTGCAATTATAAAATTTACATTTTTTCAAATACAGTAAGTATTAAAATCTAGTATGGAAAAGTCCACTCGAAGTTAAAACTTCAACTTTTATTTCTTAGAACTACTTTTGCCGTAGGATGCAATGGAAACGAACAATCCCCGATTTTGTGTTTTTTGCATCTTTCTTAAACAATTTTTCTGAGTTTCCCAAGTCAGAATACACAAACTCAGGATTTTTTTGAACTTCAAATAAAGGGATTATACAAAAAATTCAATTCCAGAGTTATTTCCCTACAACAGTGTCTGATGACTGGACTAGTAAGACACATAAAAAAGAATAAAACTAGCAAAATCAAACAACAAAAACAAATACGAGATGTTCGTCAGGAGTATTAAAAGCTTGCAAAGACGATTGCGAATAGGGAGTAATATTCTTCTTAATGGAGAAAACCTCCTTCTTAATTGTTACTTAAAGATATCTATAATATTTTATGTATCTTCTACAGCGGGAAAATAAAATAAACTAATTTTAGTGAATAATTAAGGTGATGCTAGCTTACCATCATTATGATAGAATGACCACCTTTTTATACGGAAAACTTACCTGAAAAAGATAAAAAAAACTCATTAGATTATACTGAAACATAATACATAAAGCATCTACGAAGGTAATAACCTAGTGTTATAACATAATAAAGTACTATAATAAACCGTATATGATTTACCGTAATAAAAACATTATTTACGTAACTGAAATATTACTGCAGGGAATATTTTACAGCAAATTTGGTTTTATTTTAATATAAGGGGTATGTTTATTTTATGAGCAGATAGATACCTTGATATTTTGCTGAGTTTAGAGGTCAGACTATGCTTCACAAATTAATAGCCGAAACCCGGTGGGTGTGCATATGATACGGTTTAGTTTATGAAAGGGAGAATTTATGGTTAACAACAGCAAAGTAAATTTTGACTTATACTATTACAGTCTTAATAAATAATATACAATTTAATAATTTGCCACAACACTATACTGTAAAAGCAGATGCCCGCTGGAGTAAATTGGTAGGGCGATGGAACCCCCTTGTTATGTCCGGTAATGTTTGTTGTTCATGCACTCATAAAGAAATAAACCTTTTTGTTTTCTTGAAACAAGTTGATTTGGCCTAATTAGATTATGGAAAGCTCATGTAATATTTGCATCAATAATAATAGTAATTTAATACAGTAGGTACTCAATATTACATACATGTAGAATCCCTTACAGGCAAGGAAGACGTAACGTAAAAATACAACATGAAATTATTGAAAATTACTGGCAACTTAAAAACGATTAAGGAATAAAAGTAGTGAAATAATAAAAAGAGTAGAATATATTTTTACAATTTATTTTTCTATTTATCTAGGAAATATAATCTTCTAACTATACCTTTTTGTTATAACTAAATAAAGAGAAGCTTTTAGCAAAAGCAAACATTGCCAAAAAACGTAACTTTTGAGTTTTACATTGGGTCACGTTTTCGGAGATATCGACTTCATAGTTGTAATCAGTTTTAGCATAATCGCCCTAGTCACAAGTTACAGCCTCTCTAAGTTTGGCAGTTCTTTTTGAACATAAGGAAATGAGAATGTTTTATTTAAAATATTATAAATTATATTATAAATATTTTCGAACAAAAACAGTGGACTATGATTGTTTTTCGGTGCAATAGGGATTTTGGGCGCTTATGGCCATAAAGCAAAACGCGCCTTTATGAAAAAAAAAATAGTATTTATTTCTTCTTGTTCTAGTGCGAAAAGGTAAGTCTAGACGAAGTGCTTCGCTTATTTTTGAGAATCTTTTCAGTTATTCAACTACTGATTTACAAAGAGAGACAGTAGTGAAGCAACGTCGTTTCGTTCAGAGATCAAGAAGGGGGCGGAAGCATAGAATTTTGTGAAGATGACCCTCAGTACCAGCAAGAGGAGATCTTTCAGATTTCTGATAGATGTAATATTTACTCAACCATTCTCGAAGCTAAGAAAATAATTAAAATCTTTAGAAGATCGCCCACAAAAAATGACCTGCTCCAAAAATATGTGAAAGATGACCATAAGAAAGAACTTAAGCTCATTTTGGACTGCAAAACAAGGTGGAGCAGTCTTTTCCTAATGTTGCAACGTTTTGTGCTTTTGGAAAATAGCATCAAGAAAGCACTGATTGATCTGAAAATGGCGCTTTTATCAGACCCTTAATTTCAGCTCCTGAAAGATTTAGTCGCGCTATTGGAGCCTGTTAAATTGGCAGTGGAAGCTCTATGTCAGAGTGACGCAAACCTGTGCACATTGGACACGGCCCTGAAGTTCATGCTACAGGAAATTAAAAAAGTTAATTCACCCTTAAGCGACGACTTACAAGAGTCACTAAAGCGAAGAATAAAACAACGTCCCACTGTCTTTTCGGGAATTCTGCGATATCTCCATAACCCTAATGACAATGACAGAGAATTTCAAGACGAACTTTTTGAGATTCCAAAGAAAAAAATTATCAGGTTCGAGTTAAAGAAACTGATAAACAGGTTAAGAAGTTGAAACAATCAAGAGTAAGAAGATGATGAGGACGATAATATACCGATTTCGAGACTTTTAACAGAAACTGCAACAGAACCTACAGAAGCCATCTCGACACTCACGGAAAGACTAAGGGAAGCCTTAAATACAACCATGAAACACTGTTCGCAGCCATAAAATATTCTTTTGTCGACAACTTTGAAACAAGAAATGCTTTTATTTGAAAATGGTAGAACCCGCGGACTAAACTTGCAACTTGCGTACGATTATTTATTGTCGATACCTCCGACAAGCGTCGAAGGTGAAAGAGTTTTTTCGGCAGTGGGTATTCTTTGAACAAAAATTAGATCATTTCTTGGGGACAAAACCCTTGACAGACTCATTTTATTAAGGAATTGGTTTAAAAATTATTGAAAACATTTATAATACCTAGACTTACTTTTTACTTTTATAATATGAATAATTATGTATACATTTTGCAAATAAAACTTAATAAAAATTTTATGATGAATTCAATAAATTATTCTTTTATGAAGTCTTTAATTGTCGAAATAGGCGGTCCGCAATCGCATGCGAACGCTCATATATTTTTTTTATGCAAATCGCATACGATGTCGGATTGTGTGGCTTTAGAATCCCGGCATCAATCTCGGGATCCCGGGATTAACCAATCCTGATCCCGAAATCCCAGGATTGAAAATTGGGTCCGGGATTGCATGCCCTAGTCACGAGCCGTGAGACTTACATACTTTGGTCAACGCATGTGTGACTTACAGGTTTTTAGAAAGAGGGGGGAGAGGGCCATGTAAAGTAAACTAGTAATACGCCGAAATCTTATCAAAGACTTTTGAGAAAAAAAAATCGTTTTGATTTTGTTGGAAAAAGATGCTTTGAAATTAAAGAAAACTAAAAACGGAAAAAGAAATTCGTCCAGAAAAAATTGGACAAGAACGGAAAAATTACCTCCCTCCCAAAAAAATATTGCTTACCTAAAAATTAAGTTGGGAACTTTATTTTACTATCACTTATGAGCAATTTAGCTTAAGCAAACATTTTTTATTAGCCCCCGTTTATTATATAAAGGGGTAAGCATTTAAGATTTCAAACATTCACAGAAGGTGTCACAGAGACATTAGCGGACTGCGTCACGAACCGAATTGTAGCTCATTCCTATAGCTCTACTAGGGTAAAAATTAAAAAAAAAATCGTATGCCCAGTTTTTACCCAATACTTGCTGAAAAGTTCCAAAATTTTGAAAATTTATTTCACTTCAAAGTTTTCTTCTTCGAAACTTTTGTGCACAGTAACAATGTGTGAATCTCTATACGGTTATTACAATAAAAATTTTGATTCCGATCTGTTTATTCATTTTTGAGTAATAAAGCACTAAATTAAAAATTTGCAAAAAATCATAGCAGGCGCCATTTTTAAGTTAGAAAGTTCAGAAAAAAAATCGTTCGATTTGCTCTAAGATTTTTTTTCAGATTCCGTTTTCCGACTGAGAAAGAAAAAAAAACATGTCTAAGATCAGCTTCCGATTTCGGATTTTGGATAATTAGCTCTAGTTAAAAAATATATTTTCATGCTTTGCTAATTTTTATTAACTCCTCAAATAAAGCTACTATTGCAATTTTTGTCTGATCCAAAGCGGAATTTGTAATTAGTTGTAGGACGCGGCGCTTACCTCACTTTCGTGCAGTGACGTCGCTGCTACTATGCGTACAGATACAATACGGAAACCAACTGCACAGGCAAGTTCAAATTCTTGCTGCTTGTTTTTTTGGAAATCTAATAGTCGGTGAGCTGTACACTGTACAACCTTATAATTATAAAAAGTTACACTTTTGCAAATACGGCATATATTAATATCTAGTATGGGAAAGTTCACTCGAAGTTAACACTTCAGCTTTTTCAATTTATGAGATAGTTGTCAAAACTCAAATTTGCATTTTTAATGATATCAAGTACGTGATTAAGTATGGTTGACATGGATATATTAACAAATTAAACAAATAATAGTTAAAATCTTCATTTTCCTGCACTAGTGCGGGATGTATGTACTTTCCGCACTGTGCGGAAATTGGCAACATTGCGAATTCCGTAATGACTGTTTCCCGAAGTATTGTAGAAAAAGTAACTTTTTCGCAGGCTGCCATAAGCAACTTTAAAAAAAAACTGTCATCGTTAAAAAAAGACGCGTTTTGACAAACAAAAACTAACTCAATAAAGTTACTTTTTTTGACAGTTGTAGAAAGAAATAATTAAATGCAGTTAACTACATGTCACTCTTGTTTTGTAATATAAAATATTCATTGGCAACTACGTTATAAGACCATTTTAAAGTTTTCAAGTTAACGGGGTGTTAAAGTCATAATAATGTTTAAGCAGCTTGCAGCTGATGGGTGCGAACTTCGCTTCTGAACATCAAATATTTTCTTTTGTGTTTCGTAAATTGCTTTATTAACTTCTGCTTTGTCGATGTGGAATAGATTTGCGTGCAGCGTAGCATCAAATTTGTTCTTTCACATGGTTAAAATTTCTAAAAGTTCCAAGAACCACATTTTTAATTTTAATGTAATTAAAACAACAATGGTTACGCCCCAGCTTGGAACTGTAAAACTCCAACTAATTTAATTAACACAATTGTTTTAAAAACTCAATATTTTTAAAGAGAAGAGTTTAAAGTTACGACCAAAAATACCTTATGCAACTCAAATTTTGTTTAGTCTTACATTCGCATTTTAGAAGTGAATTAATTAAATAAGTAAAACAATTCATAGCGATTGGTATAAATTACTATTCCTAAGATACGAAACGTTACCATATTTATACAACTAGATGTTTTGCTGTTTTAAATAATGGTGAATTCTAGTCGATTTATAAAGTGATGTAATGAAGACTGGTGTTTGCACTCTATTGAATTGTTTTCATCTTCAAACTTTGACAATCTTAGGTCTCCTTGTAAATTTTATCAAGAGATGTCGCAACTATAAATGTTGCTTTTATTTTAAAATAAACGTGAAAAGTAAGAAGTGCTTTTATTTATTTATTACCACGGTAATATTCTAGTCAAAATTGTCCAAATACTGTTGTTTGTGCGGCTTATCAGAAGGCGAAAACAAATATGTATCATCACTGGCTGTTCGGAAGGTGAATTTATCTATTTTGCTTACCTATAGCTGCTAATTATATAATCAGTAAATAAATGGTTTGTATTAAAATAATGCACTAAGTTTATGCAGTGACTGGAAGAACGCTTACATTTCGTAAGTAAGTAACGAGTTCTGTTATTCTACTGACTACTTCTGTTATGAATACAATTGGCTTTTGCACTATAAAACCAGCTTATTGTGGCGACTTGTTTGTCCAATATTGTGGGATGTTGGTTTTATTTGGATAAACCACCGCAAAAATAAACTATAACTACAATAAACTATAAACATTACATAAAAATGTAGAATAAATGTTTCACTTACTTGCATATTTCATTAATAAAAGTAAAAACAAAAGTAACTTATTAACCTAACCGTAGTAGATAAGTGTTGTATACAGGATAGGTCTCAAAAATGGTCAAGTAGTGCTCTAAATAATTATCAAACAGCGCCAAATTTGAAATATACCTTAAATTTGAAGTTTTAAGAGCGCCATCTATGACCAGATCTCATAAACAGTCCCGAGATTGTCAAACTTTTAGAATGAATTTTTTATACAGTGAGTTTCATTAATCATTGTCCATAGAGTAACTGGAGAATGCTTGACCCAAAATATGACGATTTAAGGTAAAACACTTAGATAAAATATTCCTCCTAACCGAGATACAGGGTGTTTTATTTAAAAATACAACGATTAAAGATAAACGTATTTAGATTGGTTCCTCATTATTTTCTAAGTAAATTAATATTGGCCTCTTGTCTATTGATGAAGGAGTAGTAGGCTGATGTTATTTGTTTATGTTTAACTGTCAGACAGTCAATTTTCATTGAAAGATGTAAGATTAGCTACTGTTATAATATAGCTTTCTTTGTGAAAATGCCACGTCATAATAATTTTTCAAATGCAGAAATGCGAGATATGGTATGTGTTTATGCACAAGAAAATTATCGAGGGCGTCCTGCTGCTCAAAGATATTTGCAATTATATCCCAACAGACGACAACCTCATTACAGGACTTTTAAAAATATTTACGACCGATTAGGGGAAACTGGCAATTTCATCCAAAGCGAGATGTAGGACGTCCAAAAACAGTTACAGGAGATCAGGAAGATGATATTTTAGTAAGAATTGCTGATGATCCCCAGTTAAGTACCAGACGCTTATCAGCAATAACTGGAATAAGCCATGCTTCAGTTTTCAGAATACTAAAAAAAGAAAACTTAAGACCTTACCATTTCACTCCAGTGCAGAATCTATTACTCGGAGAAATCCCTCGACGAATTGAATTTGCACTATTTATTACGGACAAGACAAATGCAAATAACAATTTCGTTATCAACACTATGTTTAGTGATGAAGCTACTTTCACACGCAGAGGCGTTTTCAATTGGAGAAATTTCCACTATTGGGATACTTACTGAAAATCCACATGCCATTAGAGAGGCACACTTCTAGCACGAATTTAAGATAAATGGTGTGGTCTTTCTAGAGATAGTTTAATAGGTAGGGATGCAACGGATATTCGGTTATTATCCGTTATCCGGCCTATCCGGCCATTTCACCGAATATTCGGTTTGGCCACATAATATGAAATATCCGGCCGGAGATTTTTCTTCAAGTAAAAGAGATTATGTATGCAATTTGATTTAGAAGTATAGACTAAAATAATTGAAAGTGAGAGAGCGTAAGTCCAGTATTTTGCAGATCTGCATAAAATTACTAAATTTATATTATTGGGATCAGCATTTATGCGAGTTAAAAATTTGAAATGATTTCCAACAACATAAATAAGTATTATTTATTAAAAGTACGAAGTAATATATACCTGAATCATAATCTCTGTTTTTGAAACTAAAAAGCGTGCAAAATCAGGCCTAGTGCTTTAAAGTTGCCTAGGTAACAACAAAGTCACCTACAGTTTTTGAACAATGATAAATACACAGGTAATCAGAACTAATCTTTATTTACTTAAATGAATATGAAACGTACAATTGGTCGAAACAAACTTCACAAATCAACAAATTTATAATAAATATACATAGCAACGAAACAACAACAGTTGCTAACCGTTTCTATATCAACAATTAATGACACAGATTACTTCGAAAAGGGGATTTCAATTTCCTTTTTTTTGTTATAACTTTCAGATTGTAGTGCAGGTATAATAAAAAATAGCGTATAATACACGTGTATAAGAGCCTTTAAAGCACTGCTCCGTTAGAAAGCACTCGGCTTTGCCTCGTGCTTTTAAACCCGTCGCGCGTGCTTTAAAGGCTTGCTTATACACTTGTATTATAATATACTATTATCTATGACATGTGACAGAGAGATCCGAGACAAGGAACCTATAAAAAGCACTTGATCGTCAGTCGCCATTATTTTCTTTTAAAATGTCGATAAAGACCGTACATGTTAGGTTATGTCAGTTGATTTCTTGATGGTGTCAGATCTATCAGGACAGAACACGTGTTAGTTTTAACAATTGTTGGAAATTATTATTTCTTATTTATATTTCTTATATATTATCATTACAATCAATTTCGTTGACAGATTTCCAATCTGACTCGTGAACAAAAAACAATATTAGAGCGAACCAGCACATCCTTGAAATAGTACATTTAGTAGTTTCCTTGTCTCGGTGCTCTCTCTCTAAAACACTACAGAATAAGACCATAGGGTTCGTGCATTGCATGCTCTTGAAGTATATATTATGCTCTGTGATTAAAACCTAAATTTTACTGCATTTAAGCTGAAACTATTTCGAAAGTAAAAACTATGCGGGTTAATCCGGTATCCGGCTATCCGGCTGAGAAACCGGATACCGAATATCCGTTATCCGGCATTTTGAAAAAGTACTGCTCGCTGCATCCCTATTAATAGGCCCCTTTGAATTACCTGCAAATTTAAATGGTAATTCATATTTCCAATTTCTCCAAACTATAGCGTTTTGATGAGTTGAAACAGTTGCCATTAAACCAAAGAAGAGATATGTGGTTTATGCAAGATGGCGCCCCACCACATTTTTCCTTAGCGGTGCGAAATTATTTAAATAATGAGTTTCCTCATAGATGGATAGGTCGAGGAAGTGAATTTCCTTGGCCTACTCGGAATCCCGATTTTAACCCCCATAAATTTTTATTTGTGGGGACATATGAAGACACTAGTGTACGCTCAGGAGATGAATACCCGACAAAAATTATGGCAACAAATACAAAATGCTGCGAATTTTATTAGAAATCAACCAAACATATTTTTAAGGGTTAGGACAAATTTTAACAAAATAATTCACAAATGTATTGAAGTCAATGGAGTCCATTTTGAAAATTTATTATAATATTGTTGATTATTTTTATTTTGTGTAACAAATAGTACAAATAATTTTTTATGAAACCTAAATACGTTTGTCTTTAATCGTTGTCTTTTTAAATAAAGCACCCTTTATCTCGGTTAGAAGGAATATTTTATCTAAGTGTTTTAGGTTAAATCGTCATATTTTGGGTCAAGCATTCTCCAGTTACTCTATGGACAATTATTAATGAAACACCCTGTATAGACAAATGGTCGGAGTTGCAACACCATACTTTTCCTTGCATCACTATTTATAATAATAACTACCAACTCGTGCAAATACAACGTAAACCCACTTCGCAAATTTTTGTGAAAATTAATAAATAATAATTTTTGTTTCATTGTAGGTACGTATAAACTTCAGTCGTTTAAAGCCGTTTGGGTTGCCACTAAATTAGCCCCTTAGGGATGCTAAAAATCGTTTACATGGCCCTGCCTGCGTCATGTCAAGGTAACAAAGCGCTGCTACTGTCAGGAGAGAAATAAATGAACAAACGTAAAAGCTTGAAAAAATTACAGTGCCCGTATGTATTTAAATGCTCACCTTTATAGACAAAGAATGAAAGACATGCAGTTTTTAGAAGTTTAAATTCTATATTTTCACACTAGCAAAATAAAACATACTCACTCTTGCTCGGCGCTTCAATCTCGATTCTTGAAAATGGCTACAATCTAATTTAGTAACAATTTTCAAACCACTTCTGTAATGTATGTAAAACGAACCAACTACAATTTACATACAAAATAGGCAACTCTAAACAGTACAATTTTTCCCGCAGAATTAGCTAATCATGTTGGTAAAATCCGCTTTTAAATTTACATTAAAAGAAATGTAATGTAAATTCTAAACCTGCGGTGCACAATTTTAAATGTTAGGATGTGATATCGTAAGATCCAATATTTTTTGATTGGATGGCATTTTTATTGCTCAATACGTACCATTTCCCAAGTTAGGAGACAAAATGTTCGGCGATCAAATTGCGGGCTCTCTTTGAAAGTACCTGATTAAGGCGAATCATAATATGAAGGACAAAATGAAAGTTATAAAACGAACCTATATGTGACGAACACCTTCTATCAACATTCCTGCCATGGATCCCATCAGAATATTGTTCCCGTCAAAAGTATAATCCGCAGCGCATTATTCCTGACGCGTCTTCTAGCTCTCTTCCGGAGTCTATATCTGTCCTAAAAGATTATTCTGTACACGCAGAGTGAATGCCCATCTTTGTTATTACCGTGCAGGAAACCTAGCTAGATCCTGTCTTTACTTGGATGAGTTTACGGTAGGTTTTGGGTAATTTAATACCTAAAAGGTTTAGATTTCTCTGTACGTACGTACGGAAATATATAACTTGTTTTATTATATGATGCTTTCGCTTCGTGCTGTTCATAATTGACTTGTTATTTAACATTTAAAGTCATATTTCCCTTTAAGATCCGTTAGTTTCCTTAAATTATAATTAAAAAAAGCTGTAGGCAACTGCCACGACACCTTCCTCGCGTACACCCGTTACTTCTTTTCCTATCTTCTGATTCAAGTGTTATGAAAGGGGTAGACAGGATTTTCGGGTCCGGAAACAAATTTGTGACTGCGCTTCATGTGGAAAAAATTACATACCTTTTATTGTTGCTTTTAATTTATTTTAAAAATTTGTAACATGTACAAAACTTAGGCAGTTATTTTGCTCTAATCAATATTTTAATCATCGAGTACTTGTTCTGCAGAACAGATAGTTATAAACAAGGGAAATAATTATTTGTATTCCTCATTATTATACGAGGGGTAAACCGCAAGGGAAGTCTGGTGTACACGTTAGAGGAAGTCTTGGATAAGCTTAGGGGAACTCGTAGAAGTCCGAGGGAAGTCCGGGGAAGTCCAAGAAAAGCATGAGGGCATGAAAATTTTGGCCAATAGAACTGACAAAACGATTTTTGACTAGTGGGTATACTGTATTGTTTCGTGAGGATTAGTTGTGCAATGCATAATAATAACTAGCTGAACGCCTATGCTCACGACATCTTCTTTTAAAATGCGTAAGCTTTTGAAATCAGGTGCCAGATCGCCATACGTGATTGTTAACATAGAGATAGTAAATAATCGGATGAAGCAGCGTAACGAACGAGCCGATTAAGCTCTTGTCATCAAGTCCTAAACGCGTTTGTTATTGTAACTGGAGCTCCCCATATTTGGGTCAATGAAGTGTGGTGTGAAATCGAGACCTATTTAATACTTGCATTGCACAATGTACCGCGTTGCTGTACAAAAAAATATGAGCCCTAAGTTGCCAATTTTTCTTTAAATTGGAGAAGTTAATAAAATTTGAAATTTTAGAAAATAATAAAACTGGAAGATTTCGTATATTTCGAATATATCAACAATTTAGCAACTATTTATTGGAAGTTTACAAAATGTTAGAGAAACAATTTTGTATTATTTTTAAAATTAAGTTTAACGAACAATTTTATTATGAAGGTTTTCAAATTTTCAGATTTATTTAAATATTTAGAAATTCTTAAATAATTTTGACCATTTGAAGTTTTTGAAAATTAAAAAACAAAACATTCAAAATCATCAGATTCAAAATTTTTCAAAACTGCTTTTATTTTCAAAATATCAGAATTTTTATCTTTCTAATTGCAAACCATCTGCATCAGTTGAAATTACAAAATCGACTTTCCACTTTGGTTTTTTGGCCGATTACGCAATTGGAAAGTGTTCCGGCAAGGAACCAAAAAGGAAGCTGCCAGAAGGTTTTTGTTCCGCAAATGTTCTTTCTATTGTCATTTAAGTTTTTTGAAAAGGAGAAAAAATAATAGAGATGGCCAAGAGCGGCATTTCGGGATTACAAGGAATATTCCGAGGGTAGTCTAGGGGAAGTCTGAGGGAAGTCCAGTGGACGTCGGAGAAGTCCAAAGGAAATACAAAAGAAGTACTGGGGAAGTCGGGAAGTCCTCTACTAAGGGGAAGTCGGTGTACAAATTTTAGCCTGCGG
Organism: Ctenicera cuprea; assembly: GCA_958336395.1. NCBI lineage: Eukaryota > Metazoa > Arthropoda > Insecta > Coleoptera > Elateridae > Ctenicera > Ctenicera cuprea. Next base: position 8,785,410 of record OY284494.1, on the reverse strand, counting down.
TTTGCCCCTTGCACTTATATTTTTGAAAAACTGATTGTACATCTTCCAATCATAATATTAATTTTTTTTGTGGAAGCATTTCAAGCATACAAATTGATGGATAAGCGATGTTTTCAAAAACATGGGCTCCTGCTCAGAAGCAAATTCCTTTCTTAAAAATAAGACAAAAACTTTCTTTAAACATGTGTCCGGAACAGCTTTGTTTTCGACAAGCTGTAAAATTTTTTATTTCTCAGTGGTAATGTAAAACATTTTCAAAAACGGGTTGCAATATTCTTTTGCAGTTTCTTATGCCGTGTAACCTATTTGCTTTAATTGCTATAATTCAATTTTGAAAATGACACCAGGGGCGTACGTGTGGGTAATGGGGGTCATTTTTTTCTAAAACAAAAACACACTGTTTTGTAATTTTTAATATGCTTTTAAAATTCTCGTTGCAATCTGAATAAAAACAAAAATTAAAAAAAAAACAGTAAGGTGCCTGTGTTATTTTAACAAAAACTGACCCCATTAACCACACGTATGCCCTTGATGGTGACAATTTTGGAACTGAATTATAGACAAAAAGTTTATAATGCATGAATTTTGTCAATAGAATATATCAACCCCTTATCTCGAAAACTAAGCTGTTGCGGACGGACTCGTGTGTATAGGGAGTTTTTGTCTTATTTTTAGGTAAGGAATTTGCCTCTGAACGGAGGCTCATGTTTTTCAAACAAATTCAGTCAAGGCCTAATAATCTTCTCGTATGAGGAAATCATTTTTGTAAGGAATTCGTGTTTCACGAACCGTTTGGCCTTAAGTTTCTTGTACGGTGTTCAAAAGTAAGATTAATAAAAAGGTTGTCCGTATAGGGAATTCATGTTCTACCTTTTCGATTATTTTCGCAGTTAAAACAAAAATAATAAGTTCAACAATGTTGAATGCTGTCATAGCAACCGCCACGAAACCCTTGCCGCTTGAGAACGCTGCTTTCTACTCAATTCTCCGATTCAAATACATACAAAGTCGTAAAAATTCTGCGATAATATTAAAAATTTTAAAAATGTTAGTTGTTCTTAAAATTTCATACTTTAAAAATATTTGAAAATGTTTGAAAGCCTGAAAATAGATGATTTTTCGAAAAATTTAGAAAATTTTAGATAGATTTTGAAAATGTTTTAATAATTTTGAAGAATCTGGAAACTTTTAAAAATTAAAAATTTTTTAAATTATGGAAAATCACATAATTTTTAAATATAGAGGTTTTTGTAAATTAAAGTACATTTTTATAGTACTATCATATTACGGACTCAAATTGGTAAAAAAATTGAAGATAGCAAAAATAATACATAAAAATGCTCCCCCGGTTTAGTACACATCTGGTTTAAATAATTTTATTTAGATGCTGTTAGGTAGTAACACGTACTAATACTAAACCTTATGCCAAACTTCATTACTTAATATTAAAGGGTGTCTGAGATATTAATGAAATTTAAACATCATTCGCCTCATTCGGGTAGCTGTAGCTCTTTTCAGAAGCATTTTAGGACACATGTTCATGGAATTTTTTTTCTGACATAATCTAAGGAATCACCTACACAAGATATGCAAGGAAGTAAAAACATTCACAAAAGCTCAACCGACGCAGAACAGCATATTTAACGAATTTGATGCTAATCGAGTTTAATAACTGTATCACAATTAATATAACTAGTGATTCCGATTTTCTGATAAATTGGGTTAATTGTTAATGAAAGCTGGTTGAGGCAACGAGATAATTTTACGAGTGGAAGGCGAGATTGAAATTTATAAAGCCAACTAGCACTATCAACCCAAGTGTATCAAAACTAATCCAGTTTTTTCGATAAACTTACATTGATAGTTAACCACTCGTGCTAGTTAAGTTCGGATCGTCTTAATTAGCAATCGTTGACAATCAGCCTGAGTTTATCACAGAATAACAGGTCACATATTTGTGATGACTATAAATCTCCCAACTAATTACGATGTATTTTAAATTAAGTGATCGTATAGGAAACGATCGTCGTTTTTCCTGTGCTATACTGTTGCTACGATTTTAACTTGTCGACCTTGTCGCTAACAGACAAAGCAACGAGTGATTTTATGTGGTTTTTTCACTTATTTGAAATCCACTAATAATTTTCAACTACAAATTAATTTTATTACTTGTTGACACTGAAAACGAGCACTTTAATTGGCTAAATAAAATGTGTGTACCATAATCATAAATAATACAACGAGTGATTACGATTTTTCGATAATATTTTAACTAGCACAAATTAACTTACACCACAATTTTAGTAAAGAAAAATCGTATCACGAGTCGTATTCGTCTTTATTATATCATTCACATTAATTTTGACGCATTGTTGGTAACACTGAATTAGTCGGAAATGCTCGGGTGTTTTCAGAAATCGGCGCTCTAAACATGGTATTGTTTGCTTATTTTCAAAGTTTTTGTAGTGGTGCCCTTTTGTAAATTATATTTCTATTTGACGTTCTTATTTACTGTTGCTGTAAAGTGTTGTAAAAATGGAGTGTTTTGAAGAAACTCGTTGCAGCATTTCATAAAATTTTTGAGGGTATGTACATTATTTTAATCTAAGATTTTAGTTCATATAACCTGTCAAACAAGATACAATTTTAATGTAAATATATATGTATCTTTTTTACTGCATCTTAGCTTGTCACCATTATATTTATTATAGATGTACACTAAAATAAGAGTCGGTTATGATTAAAGCACTCGCTATTCAAGTTGGTTGACGTTGACATTGTTATCATCGGCCACCGTCGACGTCTCTCGTATTTTATACTTTTTGCTTGTGGACGACAGAGACAATTATTTTTTTAATTCATAAACTATGTTATAATTATATATGATACTTACTTCTAGACGAAGCAATGAAAAACTGTATTAAAATAATAATAAATATACCCAAAAGTCAGTGCACATCAGCTTTAAACGAGTTAATTTAAGACTTACGAGTGATTATCCGAAGCTACTGTAGGTTTAATCACCTATTTAAACAGAACCCTGCAGTTTAATCAGTATAAAACAAACGCGATTCGTTCGTTTTATGAAAGGGGGAATTTGTGATTGGTTCAATGAAATGTGAGTGGTACAGTCACAGGAAAACCGCAGTCACGTGTTATTGTTGTACTCACACATTACAGACAATAACGTATTTTAACTATTTCCAATTATAGAAAATCATCGGCACTTTTCGCTTGCTGTAGTGCGACTACGATTTTAAATTGTCGCCCTTGTCAGTAGTTTCTTCATGTAATTTTCATTCATTAAGAGCGCGCCGCCGTGGCACCTTTTTGTTTTTGACGCTAGAGGCGCTAGTCATTCTAAATTTGAATTTAATTACTGATGGTTCTATTCGCGATTTCGACTACCGATGGGGGCGCTGCTGTACCGCGTCACGTGACGAGCAAGTCATAACTGTTTTGACGTTTGCCGTTAGTGTACCTTGTTGTTTAGTGGTTTGTTATATTGTTTTGCTAAACAAATACGTTATTATTATTATTTAAGTTGATTGTGAATTAAAAAATTATTTCATTACTAAACGTACGCTTGACGCTTTGACAGGCGGTTATGACTAGCACAGTTTGCACATACTGCCACCAGGTAGCGTTTTCTTATTTGGAATCGCGAATTAAACATAAACAGGTAGCGTCACATGCGTTCTGTTGACGTGCATATATTTTTCTTTACAGCACTGTACTAGCAGAATTATTGATTTCTGGCATAAAATCAATTCTCAATATTACTTGCACGTGGGTTTGTGTACAACTAATCTCTTATTTATGTGGGAAATTTGTTAAAAGTTTTAAATTAACGCACCAAATGCCTATCGCCGTAGCGCCATCCGTGCTGATTCCTATGAACTTTTGTTCAAAAACATGGCTGACGTTCTCGCATCGAATTTTTAAATTTACTCAGCTGGCACATAGTTTAAATAATTGACAAACATTTTAAATTGGTGTATCTATTATAACAGTATCTAGATGATCAGCGTAAATACAAATGAAGAATAGTGTTAAATTTATAGTTTTATGTTTGCTAAGAAAAGTAAGTTTTTTTACCTTATTTGCATGTTTCACAAGAAAATAAAGATCTGAGCATCTAAGTTACTTTATTACGTAACATCTATTAACTTGTTTCATTTCGTTTTCTTTTTAATTAAGTCGCTGAGTACGTATAAAAATGCCTATATGATGTCTATACTAGCGCCATCTGTGTCGTGTGCCTCGGCGCGGCGCGCTCCTAAACACTACTAGTTGTTGTTTCACCAACAGTTTGATTTGAGTGGTTGTTGAAACAAAAATCGTGCACTCTGAATGGCTAAATATAGAATGTGTACGTCAGGCATGGGCAACCTTTTGAGTAGCTGGGGCCAACTGAAAATCAATTTATGTATCGCGGGCCGTTAATAAGATAAAAAAACTTCACTCTTTTGGAAAAATATTTTTAATAAACGTAATCAACAAAAACAAATTCGACAAAATTAATATGCTTTTTAAAATATAAAAATTCAAAAAGTATACACAAACATATTCACCAAAAACAGAAATTTTTACAAATGTGAAAATTCAAAAAGGTGTACAGAATATTTCACTTTCGCATAAAGCCAGCGTAGTCCGCGTTTTTCTTTCAAACAAAAAAAAATAATTTGTTACTGTCGTTTATTTGTATCGGTTTAAAATAATAATGGGTCCCGCGCGCCGGATTGGTGGTTCAATGATATATGTCCGGCGGGCCGGAAGAAAGTTGTATGCGGGCCGTATACGGCCCGCGGGCCGTAGGTTGCCCATGCCTGGTGTACGTTATAGTACACACAAGTTATTAATCAGTTGATATAACATTCTACTTCACATCGGCAAGTCATTTAAACGTTTTTTTATACGAATTAGTAGCAGGAAACAATTTATCACAAAATTTTATTTAGAATCGACCTTAATAATCAAATTTGGTTTAATAGGAAAATTCGATCAATCAAGATTAAATTAAATCTCCGAAGTAATTTAAAACGCTTGTGTGAGTAATGGAGCAAAATTAATCAGTTTGTTGTTGAACAATGTCGGCGCTTAAATCTTAAACTTTTGCAGCATTTTTAAGTAATATAGGGCACACTGATAATTAATTACCTCCATTCTCTTATTCTTAAATAATATTTTTTTTTCACAGTTAAGAAAGAAGGGGAGTAAAGTATTTGTGATGTATTACCTTGCAAAGGGGATTTTTAAATTCTGGGGTTTTCAGTTTGCCACAGAAATAAATTTCAGAAAGTTCCTAATGGGAATTTAAACATAACGACGCAGCAAGTTTATGATCGTCTCAAGACACCCGTGATAGGTGATGGGTGGTTCTCCGGGGCATTGTAAGAAAAGTGTATGAATTGTCTCTGCAGATGTCAAAGCTCATGACAAACACCGCAACCTTTCAGCGGCTACTGCGATATATGTGATACGTGCTTTCGCACAGGAATCTGTTCGTTTTATCGTCAAAGCTTGCGGGATCGATGTTATCCATGGTCTGAAATAAAACGGGTCACTCATATACACGTGTCGTGCATCAAAGAAATATGTTATTTTTGTGGGCCGAATGTCTTTTCAATCTGTTCTTAAAATCCTAGAGCTTGTTTAGCGAGAATGTCACAGCTGAGCTTTAAAAGCATAGCTTTATATTCCAATGTTTCAGAGATTTCCAAGAAGATTTTACCGTTTCTTTATGTAGGAAACCTTCTAACCCAGCGAACTATCGCCGCTATCTCTGTGCTAAACCCATTGTTTTAACGTGTAAATGTGCAGTTTCTTCCTAAGTTATTTATGGAGTATATACGTACATTGAAAGCTCCGTAGAAAAGATTCAAGTTGCAAGTTTACTTTATAAACAATAAATACTTTGGGTTGTATTTGGTATATTAACTGGAGCGGTACTCTGAGTATTGTTGCCGCTAGGCACGTCTCGCCGAGAAACGATCAACAGTCTAATCCTCGCGAGCAGTATTTAGACCTTTCTAGTCTCGATCAATTTTTGAGATGGAAAATAGCATCTTCTCATCAGAATTCTAGTCAAAAATTTTAGTTCTTTCACGGGAACATTCCTTTCAAAACAGTAGATTAAAAAACGCCTTATTTACAGGTTTCAGTCTTCAGAAGTTTGGCCAGTTCTACAAAAACAAACAGAGTGACAGCAGAAGACCGCTAAAGCAACCCTAGTCTCGGATATTAGTTGCGGTATTAACAACTGCGGATGAAACCAAACAAATTAGCAAAACTTTAGAAAATCAGCAATCTATACATTAAATCCGGCGCCCTTTCACGTTACCCAACAATTAGTTTTACTGATGTAAGGCGCACACTGTTAGGCAACACATATTTAAACGTTCATTACGCTCGAATAAAATTTGCTTGCACAACGGTCTTAAAGACTATTCAATGGAAATAACGTGAATAGGATGTAAACACTTTGTTTTTATAATTCGAATATAATCTGCTGTTGTCAATTCAAACACAAACGCCAAGGACGAAGCATGCAGCCCGCCGGCTGTTCATCTAAAAGCATTTCATTAGCTTGCGACATTTGAAGAAACGAACCGCGCGCTGCGAATTCACAATTATTGGAAAAGATTTATTGTCGTGTTTTCATCGGTTAAACACTTTGACCCGTTCCCGTTACATCTGTTTTTATTATTCTGTTCAGTGTTGCTATAACGCTAATATTTAATCACGCGTCGCGGGTTCAAAGTCGCGTCAAAATTTTTTTACTAGCAACGCTAGTTTTAAACTAGCGACCCGACTTTAAAGTCTCGGCGCGACTTATAATCTCGTGACGCGACTTTTAAACAAGCAACGTGACTTTAAAGTCGGGTCGCCAGCTTAAAAGTCGCGTCGCGAGCTAAAAAATCGCGTCGCTAGTTTAAAAGTCGCGTCGCCAATTTAAAAGTCGCGTCGCCTGTTTAAAAGTCGCGTCGCGATCTTAAAATCGCGTCGCTAGTTTAAAAGTCGCGTAGCGAGTTTAAAAGTCGCGTCGCGATTTTAAAAATCGCGTTGCGAGTTTGAAAGTCGCATCGCCAGATTAAAAGTCGCGTCGTGACTTTACAAGTAGCGATGTTAGAAAACATTCTGTCGTGGCACTTCTACGCTTACGTAATTTTACATTTCCAGATCGTAGTAAAGCGTTTTAGCTCGATAACGCGATTTCTGTATCAAACATTATAGAAATACTGCAATAAAATAGAATAGAAATTCAAGAAAAGCATTTTTCGTTTGTTTACTGGGTACGCATAGTACTGCTATAAGAAGTTTTATAAATTATAATGATATTATAGTCATTAAACTATGAGGTAATGTATTTAAATTGTATTGCTTATTACTATAGTCCGGATTTCTAGTCTAGTATTTTGACAGTATTTAAATTATGAGGCAATCAACAAGTTTGTCTAAATTCTTATCCGAAAAATTAGTTCTCTGGTCCAATATGTTTCACGTATAACTTAACGGATTTGAGTACGCCCATGTTTTTTTTTTACTTTTTGAATTTTAACGAAATTGTTTGCTCTTCTGCGACTAAAAGTCCGGTGTTTACTTATTACTGCAAGGCACCTATTTTATGCAAATGCATATCTAAAGTTTTGATATGCCATTAAAATACTTCTGTTTGTATGCATATCCACTAAAATGGAATTAAATTACAGCAGTTTTAATTTGCATATTTTGCATATTTTGAGATTATGCAACATATATTTAGAATAAATGCATATTTAGATATATTTATTTATATTCGCAAAAAAACCGTTAAATTTTGAATAATAAAAGGGGAGAAAATGAGAACTACATTGAGATTTTTAATAAGTGCGTGCTGTTACTAGGTATTCTTGAGCGGATGTCCCGGATTATACCAAGTAAAATGTTATTTCCAGGTTTTGGAATTTTTACAATCATTTCCAAGAATTATGCAATGGCGGTACTTCTTAAAAGTAGCAGATATTATTAGTTTCATTCAATGTTTTGGGGCCAACCACTTTGCAAGAAATAGCATAATATTGGCTCGCCTTGTGTGTGTTTCAGTTTATTTAAAAACAATGCCAACAGACAGCAGATTGCCTTAATTATGGATAAAAAATTATCCAAAAGGTGTTATATTTTGCAAAGACTACAGCAGCAAGATGGTAAGCAATCTCTAATTTTTTACAATTGTTCAAATTTATTGAATATGCATGTAGGCCCAAAGTAACAAAAAATTTCATCGTTGTAGATTTCATGCGATAAAAAATTCCATGCGAATTAACATACTAAAACTGCTTTATATCAAGGCAAATATCAAAAATCTCGCAACCTATAAAAGCTGATCCGCGAGTTTATTGCTGGAAGTTCTAAACTAAAACAAGTATGAAGAATTTAATTTCGATTTATGCAGTACTTTAGTGAGTGCTAACATACTGCTAACAAAATTAAAAATTAATAATATTAAGTTATTCTTAGAAAAATATACTAGTAAAACATATGTCAGATGAAATCATTCATAGGAAAAATTATATCAACAAAATTTATATAACAACACGTAAAATTCGCGAAATTCTAGGAACCAACTATATTTACGTTTCTGTTGAAAAAAAATAAATGTGAACGTTATATAGCAAATTTAATTCAATGGGTTTTAAATGTTGACGTACCTTCTTCTTAAGGTGCCATATCCGTTAGCGAATGTTGGCGATCATGTTGGCTATGATCACTTTGTCGACTGCTGCTCTGAAAAGTGACCCTGTTGTCTGTCCAAACCATTGCCTCAGGTTCTTCAACCATGAGGTTCTCCTTCTTCCAGGGCCCCGCTTGCTTTCGATCTTTCCTTGTATGATCAGGTGTAAGATTTTGTATGTGTCTGGCTGTCTCATGATGTGCCCAAAGTATGATAGTTTTCGTATTTTGATTGTTCGTATGATCTCTTTGTCTTTTTTCATTCTTGCTAACACTTCTTCATTTCGTACGCGATCCATCCAACTTATGTGCAACATACGTCTGTACGTCCATAATTCGAAGGCTTCTAGTCGTTTGAGCGAAGTCTCTGTTAGCGTCCAAGCTTCTACTCCGTAAAGAAGGACTGTGAATACATAGCAGCATACTAAACGCATTCTCAGTTGTAAATTGAGATCATGGCCACACAACACTTTTTTCAGCCGTGTGAATGCTGCTCTGGCACGTTCTATGCGGCATTTGATTTCAACTGCATAATCCCAATCACTGTTGATAACACTTCCAAGATATGTGATTTTGTCAGTTCTTTCTATTGGTGTTCTGTTAATATATATACAATGATCAACCGGTTGTTCTTTGCTGATAATCATCTACTTTGTTTTCTTAGTGTTGAGTTGGAGACCATATTGGTCAGAAGTTTCGGTAATTCTGTCGAAAAGTCTCTGTAACCCTTCCAGATTATTTGCCATGAGTGCAGTGTCATCTGCATACCTTAGATTGTTAATTGGCACTCTATTCATTTTTACTCCTTCTTCAATTTCCTCTTATCTTTAATTATTCTCTCAGAATAGATGTTAAAAATTAACAGAGACAGAATGCACCCCTTTCTGACCCCTCTTTGTATAGCAATGTCATCTGTTGTTCTGTTCTCCACTCTAACACACGCCTTTTGATGCCAATATAGGTTAGCTATGATTCTAGTGTCCTTGTCGTCAATTTCTGTGTTTCTTAAGATGTGTATCTTTTTTCGTGTCGGACCTTATCGAAGGCTTTTTCGAAGTCAATAAATCCCATAAACACATCGCTATTTACGTCTCTCGATCTTTGCACTAAAATTTGGATAGCAAACAAAGCCTCTCGCGTTCCCAGACCCTTCCGACATACCTAATACATCTTATCTTATTAGCAAGAAAAAACTAGGTAAAACTAACAGTGTCACTATTTCTAGATTCTTAAATGAAACTTCTTCAGCCGGAAACAGTTCCTACAGAAAAACTAATAATAATGCTATCTGATGCTGCACCATATATGATAAAAGCAGGGCAAACTTTATATATTTTTTATCCAATATTAATCCCTACAACTTGTTTGGCTCATGATGTAAATAGAGTTGAAGAAGAAACTAGGAATTCGTTTCCTGTTGTTAACGATTTAATATCTAATGTAAAAAAGATGTTTGTTGAAGCGCCCAGAGGGTGCAATTATTTAAAAAAAATGCCAAATATTCCACTGCCTCCTAAAACAGTGCTTACCAGATGGGGTACGTAGTTGGATGCTGCTCTTTATTATTCAAATATATTCGAAAATATTTAAAAAAATATTTTAAGTTTTGACGGCTCTTCAAGTTGTGTTATAGATTCAAAAACTAATAAACAAATCTCAAATAGAAAAACAATTAGCATTTATTAAAGTCAATTATAGTTTTGTAAAAACAACACTCAATCAATTACAAAATAAAGAAGTCTTGCTATCCGATTCAGCAGAACTTATGAAAACCTTTGAAAAATCAATTCTTTACGTTAAAGGCAATATTGGAAAAACTGCGTCGCAGAAGCTAACAGATGTATTAAATAAAAACTCTTGTGAAGGTGAATGAGGTTCTAACTGGCAACTTTAATGATGATGGCATGCAACTACACCTGGACATTATTACTATGTTTAAAAATGCGCCAATCACTTCAGTTGACGTTGAAAGGAGCTTTTTCGTTTATAAAAACATACTGTCTGATAAAAAAGCAGTCGTTTCATGTTGAAAATTTTGAAAAACATATTGTCTTTATTGCTATAATGCTATAAAGTATAACGATTAGGTGAAAGTTTAATAAACTGTTACACTATAGTAATTTAAAAAATTTCCCTTTTAAATAATAATGGTTAGTGTAATATTATGCTGTAAGGTTCTCCACATGCGCTTTTTTTAATACAAAAATTGTAAAATATTTTTTCTTGCTGATTTCACTCGCAAGTTTTTTATATAATGCTAGCATATTGTGCATCGAATGGTGCATATTTTGTACCTATTTGGTGCACATATATACGCATATTTTGACGTTGTTTTGGGCATATAAAACTGCACTTTGCTTATCAGTGAAGGAAGGTTGCGTAATACGATTGAGATTTATTGTGTAATATTTGAAATCAAGATTACTTTACAGAGAAAGTGAAAGAAGCACACTTCCTTGTATTGTTTTGAAAAGCCATCATACGTGTTATCGTAGAAGCAATAAATCATGTGATAGTGATATTTACTGGAAAGATCTCAATGGCAGTAGCTTCTGTGTAATAGTAAGGCCTTCCAAAAATCATTAGAAAATTAAAATAAGTAAGTCTTTATTATTGTTCATACTGGTTAGGTCTAGGAGCACAATGACTTTTAGTAATATTAATACCATTGTCTTGAGATATAATTACAGAAAATTCTAATTACTTACGACACTATTACTTTTATTTAAGATAGCTTAATGTTGGTAGTACGTATTTAAATTAATAAAGTAGTTATAAGTAGAGCGCGAATTTCAAGCATTTTACTTATGCACTATTATTGTAATCAAATGAAAATCCTTTGTATCTCCACGATTCATAAAAAATGTAATCATTTGACACCACTTTCATTTTGTTTATTTTCTCTATTGTGTTTATTTTGCTACTTATTTTGCTCCTTAAACCGCTTATATGCACTTATTCTAGTTTAAAAAACTTTAACATTAATTTACTATATTTAGGTTTAAACGACTCAGCGAATAATTTACCGAATGTTCACAACACATTCTACAAATTCCCTGTAGACCGCACAAACATTCCTCAGAGAAACAAATAGTGGGGTCGGGGAATCACCAAGTTCTGTGTTCTATCGAAAGTCACACACAATGACTATGGCATTTACCTGTAAAAAGGCTAAAATATTGTTTTTTTTTGTTAAGTCAGTAATCCGGAGCATTCCATTGTGTTGCAGTGTTTTATGAATAATTTTAATTTGAAATTATAAAATGCTTAAAGTAAAGGATAAATCCGTACCCACAATTTAGGGTTAAGATTTTCCTGAATTGGTTATTGAAAATAACAAAATATTTTGCAGAAGCTGCATGAAAACCGTCAGTTGTGCCTTTGTAGTATTTTATATTTTTAAAAGCCGATTTAAAGTTTTTTTTTTTCGTTTTCCCATAATATGCTTCAGTTAAATTTTTAATAAAACATGGTTTGAGCGGCAAAGAAATTTATATCAATGTTTATTTTTATTAGTTGTTAATTACATTTTCTAGTTTTTATTCAGTATTGAAATATTTGCAACAATACCTTATTCTTATGCAAAACAAATAAAATTTTAATTTTTTGTTATTTTGCTTATTTTGTAATTTATCAAGCTTATTACAAGCGCTCATTTTCAAAAAATAAATGCCTGCAAATCTGCGCTCTTGTTATTAGTAATTTCGAATAAGTTGAGTTTCAGCACAATGTATAGTTGCTAATCTTAAACTATTAATTATATCAAAGTAAGAACACATTTTAAAAATAAACTATCCTGTTTGTTTTGAGTGGTTTATGATAGAAAATCCATGCATTCAAAGAAAATTGTCCAATTTACAAAGATTTACAAAGTTTTACATGATCTGCATAAAACTAAGATTCTGATTGTAAATCTTGTACCTTCGCAATAATACAATTCTGCATAAATCTGCCGTTTCCACTGCACAAAATGCACCCAGACAGGCAAGCTCGAAAATCCCTTTTACGAGCTTCAAGCTTAAAGTTAATTTCATGAAGCGATGAACGAAGGCATGTGCGATATCTGCACTGCATGGGATGCGAGCAGAAAGGATCATTCCGGTCTTTGCAACTATGCTTTACATGCAGTGGCGCGACGTTAGGTGGGTGTATTGATTATGCCGCCGTTGCAGCTGCTACTGACTGGGTTCGAGCTTCATGTTCGAAGCTGTGCTAAGCTCTCCTGCTTTGCTATTATCAGCGGGTAATTGACCTGCTGACCCAATACATTACTGGGTAGCAGTAAAATGAAATTGGGGATGCACCTGAACTGAATATCCTAACTGTAAGCAGTGTGGCACCATATTTTTATTCATATTAACAGCAAGCCAATCCTGGCGGTAATTCAAAGCACTAGACGATTATAACCGCAATATCAGACAATATTGTACTAAGAATTATGAGTAATAATATTAGTAATTAAAAATCTGAGCTGTGTACAACAAAGATAATGAAATATTCAGCTTAAAATACAACCAAAGTTATTAAATGCCGTAGAATAAACTTTGCATATTACAGGGATCTAAAGAGATGTTTATATTTTAGGGTTTTCTTAGGTATTTATGTACACTTTAATCAACATTTACTAAACCGCTTGAGTTATTCTTATACTGAGACCGCCTCAATAAAGTTTATTCCGACAAAAAGGCAATTTTTTGTTCTTAAGCTTTTAAAGTTTAATTAAGCACATTCGTTTCTAAAAGAGAAAATTAAAGCGGAATTATAAGTTACTTTGCAACTGTAAGAAGCTGTAAACCGGCAATAAAAATTAACATCTAGCAGATTCTACTGGTATTGTTGTAAAAACCGCGATTCCACATTTTCCCAGCCATTTTGCTTAAATTTAAACACGAACGTGACTAGTGAATGTCTGGTTTGAAAGACACTTGTAAATATAAATTGGTTTGAGTTAATGAATTATTTACATTATCAAGCACATGAACTTCAAACAAGAAATATTTTAGCGACACTAAAATTTGATATGGATAGTATAAATTTTGTAAAAATTATATATTTATTATTTTTTGTGTATTGTTTGTATTATTTATCTGTTGTGTTTTTGACAATGCTTTTGTCCAATGTAAAGGACCTCACAGCAAATAAATTATTATTATTAGTATTATTATTATTACTCAGAAGACAAAAAACGTTAATAAATAAAAACAAAACATAAATAGACATTAATGTTCAAATTTTTAACAAATCGTAGTAGCGCCATTAAAACCAAAAAGTTTGCAAAACGTTCGAATTGTTTTAATGTCCTCCAAATTCTGCCTACAAAGTTACCCCTCCCCCTCCACTTCCCACATATTTTAGGTTCATCGAACTACGATCATCCGTTCAGGAGATACGAGGAAACAAACCAAAGAAAAGGAAACGGTTATACAATGAGATCAAATAAAACCTTAATCACAGTCGCCTTTGAAACAAGCACGCCATGTCGATGATTCGTTTGCAAACCGTGAAGCTATTATCATAGTTGCGCGCGATTTTGTTTATTTTACCGCAATCAATTATATTTAACATTTTTAACAATTAGCAAATGAGCATGGTAAACTATTTTTAACATTTATTATCTTTAATTTATAAACGTCGTGATACATGTCAGTTGTAAATCGTGACCCATTTACACACACAATGAAAACAATATTAGACGGTTGTTTGGTTTAGCGGAAAACGCGAAAGCTTATAATCTGGTGACCCCAGTTCAAATCTTGTGAAAGACCCGTTTTCTCTTAAATATTTTTAATTTATTTTTTGACATTTCTTACTATCATTTTATCTTGACCCATATCTATAATTTATTTTAATATTTTATTTTGCAATTATTAAAAAAAAAGATTTTTAATTTAAGTTTAAAAATTGTTTATGTTGCTTTGTTAAAACCATTTGTACGAACGAACGAAATTAGATTTTGTTTAGAAAAGTACATTCTTTTAAATAAACGCAAGATAAATTAGAGACGTGGGCCAAGATAAGACAGTAGTAAAAAATGTAAAAAAAACTAATAAAAAAAACAGGACTGTTACGGAATTTGAACTGTGGTCACCAGATTAGAAGCCCTCGCCTTTACCGCTAAACCAAACAACCGTCTAATATGTTTTATTCATTATGTGTTTAAATGGGTCACGGTTTACAATTGACATTTATCATGTCGTCGTCGTATGCATTTATGGTTTAGGTCCTTAACCTGTTCCGCCTCACCAACGCTTTCTTGGTCTGCCGATGCTTTGTCGGCCTTTATCATGTAAGTGTGTAAAATAAAAATTATAAATATAAAAAATAATCTACCATGCTCACTTGTTAATTATTAAAAAAATGTTAAATATGAGCAATTGCGGTAAAATAATAAACCCCGCAACTGTGATCATAGCTCCACGATTTGCAAACTAATCATCGACATGACGCGCTTGCTTCATGGGTAACTGCGATTAAGTTGTTATTTGGTTGCTCTGTATAGCCTTCGCACAAACAGCAATTTTCTAACAGTGCGATCCCTACGCGTGTTTTCGTCGGTAAAACCTAGAATTCTAAAAAAAACGCAGAAAATTCAAATTAAGCTCAAAAGATTGGTAACTGCACTCGGATAATATCGCATTTTTGTATATTTTTTAATTTTGACGTTCTTATATACTGTTGCTGTGAAGTGTTGCTGTAAAAATGGATCGTTTTGGAGAAAAATGATTAGATTGTATGTCAAAAGCTTTTTGTGGTTATGTACGTTATGTTGGTCTAAAATTTTAGTTTATATTTGCCAAACAAGATATAATTTTAATGTAAATACATATTTATATTTTTTAATGCATATTAACATACTATTTATATATTTATTACAAATTTACACTAAAATTTAGGTCGGTCATGATTTGAACACTCGTAATTCAAGTTGGTTGACGTTGACATTGTTTAATCGGCTACCGTCGATGTTTCTCGTATTTTACTTTTTACTTGTGGACGACAGTGACCATTATTTTCTTAATTCCTAAACTATGGTATAATTAAATGTGATACTTACTTCTGGCCGAAGCAATAAAAAAACTGTATGAAAATAATAATAAATATACCAGTGCACATCAGTTTTAAACGCGTTAATTTAAGACTTAATAGAGATTATGCGAAGCTGCTGTGTGTTTCATCACTTATTTAAACAGCACCATGCAGTGTAATCAGTATAAAACAAACGTGATTCGTTCGTTTTATAAAAGGAGAGATTTGTGATTGGTTTGAAATGTGAGTGGTATAGTCATTTTAATTCCTAGTATTTTATCATAGAGGCAGTTTGGAGTTTGGCAAAACCGGAAGGTTTAAATGTTGCGTGTTTAGTTTATACTAAATAGAAAATAGCCAAAGAAAACTCAAGACGTGAAATTCTGTTTGAATATTTAGTTGTTTTAAGAAAATACTAAGATCTTAGTAGTGGTGATATTTTGAGCTGTCAACTGTAAGTAGATAATAAGAAAATTATTCACAAATCAACATTAAATACTTCTAATAACGATTAACAAAATAAATGTAAAGCCTTTCAAGTCTATCTTCAGATTTATCCTTTGGCTTTCATTAAAAGATTTTAATCTTGATTTTCCTGGAACTTACTAAGCGAAGAAATTTCTTTAGTTCACGTGAGTTCAGTTCTGAACTTATGAATTTCAGAAATTCTTTCTCTTACTCGCAACGTTCAGTTAGGTTGTTTTTCATGAAGCGAAACTTTCACGAAGTTACAAATAGGCATTTTGATAAATGATGAATGTTACAACCTCGAAAGAGGCGAGGAGTATTTAAACGGTAACAAGAAAGTTAGCTATCGAGGGATATTATTTCTGTATTTATGAAAGCTATAAGACAAGGTATTGGGTTTTCAATTTATGTCGCGTTTCACATAGTTTCGGAGGAGATACAACTAAACGCCGGATTTATATGGATTTTGATAGTTTCTTGTTAAGGAATTGCAGGTTCTTTTTGCATTGTTTTGTGTTTTGCAGGATTATAAATAAACTGATGCCACTTGTACTTTGCATATAAATGCATATTTTACCAATAATTAAATATTTCACAATAAATGTGTATTTTATTACCCTTATTTATTTGCCCCATTGTTATTTGTTTCTATGTACACAATATTTTAATTTTACCTGCTTATCTATCATTTTCGCAGAAAATTAGAAAATTGCATCAACAATGGACAAGTAAATGACACTAACGTAGAGCGTCCGAAGCATTCATTACTAAGCCGGTATTTGTGGCGGCCAGTAGCATATTCGTAAATCGCAGACGCGTCGTCCGATCTTGTATTGCCGAATGACATTTTTTATGTCTTACACGCATCATCTATTGCTTACGCAATCTCTTTCTAGTTGAATAACGCAAAACCAGAAACTGTACAATGGAGCGTGACAAAAACTCATATAAAAATTAATAACTTAATCAGATTCGTATATTTACACTAAGGAACATTTCCTGGAATAATCATAGGGTGCAAATAAATAATGTTCACATATTCACGGTCTACTACTATTTGTGTCTGAGTAGTTTATTACAACAACCTAATATGAAAGTATACAATTTTGTCAAATATCTTGAAGAATCTTATTGATAAAACCTAAAGAGGTAGAACGTTTATAGGTCTTAAATTTATGTTTACTTTAGGCATCTCTTGTGTTGCGTGGCTATTAATCATTTATTACTTGAATTATATTAAATACGGATTATTTGCCAATTAATTATGTTTTAGTACGAATTAAGGGTAAAAAACTTACTTACTAAAAAGCAATATAACCCCAAAAAATGTTATTTTTATAAGGTAAATATATGTTTGCTATATGTGTAATAAAAATAAATATTTAGAAATGTACTCACAAAAAACAAGTTCGCGTATGATTAATTTTTCAAAAAGTTTAATATGGTAAAAATTATTAGTAAAAATCCCACATAAAGATATTAAAAACCTATTAGATATTCTATTAACATTTCTTGAGAGTAGATTTCATAATCTATACAAAATGGCACACAATACTACTGAAACATAATACATTGTTTATAATATGTACAAGTAAAAGCAATTATTGGACAAACCATTACATTAAAAACTCCAACGATCATGTGGAAAAAATTAACAATCATATGCGGTAAGTTAGAAGAGGCCTTGAAAACAAACCTAAACCAAATATTGAGAGCTTGCGATACAATAACAAGCTAAGAATTATGCCAAATAATTAATGAAAATACGACTTGGATCCGCAATCCACTACACTACCCAATTACTTTTGTTTTTTATTCTTTAAAAAAATAAACAAAAAAAAATTGGGCCTAGCCCACGGGTTTCCCCAGTTATGGATAAGTTTTCTAGAAATGTCGACTTGCGGAATTGTTAGAAAATTTGAATATACGTTTCTTAAATCTTCACTGTTATAAGCAGGTAAAAGTTCATAAATTTTAAATATATTTACGGTAATTATACAGACAATCTAAACTCTGAATAGAACACAGAACGTGTCACTTAGTACAAATTGGAAAAGAGCAGAAAACGACAAGAAAGCTTTCGAAAATGCATTACGTGCGATTGCTAAAAATAAACCTGTGATATATTAAAAACGTTTTAACAATAAAATACCTGTCTTTTCTGTGATAAACAATATAGTTAAAGTTTTTTATGTGACTTTGAATCGACTACTGTAAAATGAGCGTACAAGCGTTGCCTAAGTATAAGTAAGCGCTAGTAACATCCTATGAGGCTGCACGATGGTTTTCCAAATAGAAACAGATTCTGATCAACAGACGGCAACATTTCACACTATGAATAAACATAATTTAAATAAATATGTTGGCTGCAACGTCATTAGCAGTATAATGCAAAAGTTCATATACTACCTACATATTCTAATTTAAATTAGCTGAGTAGAATATAGTTTGCTTTATAATGTATGGTATCTAGTTCTACTTTTTTGCAAATAAATAAAAGTGCATATGTTTACTTTTAAGTGCATATTTAAGCTCTTTTAGTACATTATAACCTACACAGAGAGTACTGATCACAATTCATAATCAAGCCTTTTATTGATAATCGAATTTGTGTATGGAATGCAAAGATCCGAGTTGAAACTCGCGGAGGGTGTTCTACCATAAAAACTGAACAAAAAGTTCCTCTACGATTTTTCGATTCGTCCAATATTTTTGGAGTTATTAAAGTTTGAAAAATCTGAAAATAATCAAAAAATAAACATTCAAACTCAAATTTAAGTGTTTGAACAAGTACTGTAAATAAATCCATGACACATTACAACAGCAAGAGATAGTTCAAAACGATCACTGACAGCAAAAATTACAAATGTTGTTTAAAGTGTCTAAAAAGCTTAAGTTTACGTGTTTAATTTAGCAGTGGCACGCTATTGGCTGTTGAAAACAGCACGTCATTATTTATTTGTTTCATTTCGCCATTTGTTTAAATTTAGTTCCAAATTTTGAAATAGGTGCGAAAAAATGGTGACGTATAAACGTACCGCTCGTACTGCTTGTTTATTAGAAGCCCCCAGTGCCATCAGCATATCATAATACTCTTGGTTTCAATAATTCGCGGCCATTCTGTCGCATTTTAGAACTAAATTCAAACAAAGGACGAACTAAAAAACAAATAAATAACGACGTGCTGTTTTCAACAACCAATAGCGTGCCACTGCTTAATTAAACGCGTAATTATGAGTTTTTCAAACGCTTTAAACAACATTTGTAATTTTTCCTGTCAATTATAGTTTTGAACTATCTCTTGTTGTTGTAATGCATCATGGATCTATTTACAGTACTTGTTCGATTACTTAAAGTTGAGTTTGAATGTTTATTTTTTGATTATTTTCAAACTTTTAAACTTCATTAGCTTCAAAAATTATGGCCGAACCGAAAAATCATAGAGGAACCTTTTGTTCAGTTTTTATGCTAGAATACCGTCCCGCAGTCCGTGTCCGCGAGTTTCGAAACACCCTGTATATACAAAATTTGACCGTAACCAGAAATTTGGTAAACAGCATTGTCTATGTCTAAGCAAACATGAAGTAAGAAGAAATCGAAGAACACTTAAAACAGTTAACTTTTGATGGAAGGAAAAAGACCCGACAACCAAATTCTTGATATTTGAGTCTATGCGTACTATTACTTACCCCTTGTAGGTTTTCCCTTTTAATAAACTTCGTGATACGTGAGAAGTGAAGACATGAAGCGTTTAATAAGCACTTCACCAAAAATTAGAATTTTCATACTACTCCAGTCTAAAATTTAAATTTCTGCGCGTTGCCTTAAACGTTTCAAGCAATATTCCTAGGGGGATATTCTCATATTACAAGAACAACGTTTCACTTGAGTGTTAAAAATTCACTAACGTATTTTTGCTTCAAAGGAAAATGTAGCGATGCATCTAGCGAAATAAAAATTATCAAAGGTGTGTTTGGAATAACATCAAGGAAATTTCAGTGTCTATAATTGTGAAGGGTTGAAAGTTGAGTGATATAATGTTTGCCACCTTTCTTTTTCTGCTTAGCAACAAAAATATCTACCATCAATGATTCAAATTTGTAAGTAAACGCAATACCAAAAAAGCTGTCGGGCAAACGCTACGAGATATAATAAATTATGCAACGTTAATGTTGTTAAACATGTTGTTATTTATGATTAAATTAATATGTTTGTACAAATTCCTGAAATACGAAATAACGTGTTCGTAATTGTTGAACGTTACCACCACTGTAAACGGTCTTGGTCTTCTACGTCGGCTGGATCTACCAAGGTCAAATAAATATGACTGGATAACATTAAATGTGACAGCTTAAAATTAAATGTTAAAATATTTATTTAAATCTGTAAAGATTTATCTAAATCTGTACAGATTTAATTAAACTTGCAAAGATTTAATTAAATGTGTACAGATTTATTTAAATCACTAATGGTTTATTAAATGTTGGAATATTTAAATTAAATGTTTAAGGATTTATTTAAATCTACAAAGATCTATTAAAATAAAAATAATAACTAAATGTGTGTCTATATAATAAATCTTTGGACAATTTGCCGCAAATAACGCAAAATGCACAGCAAATTCTCACTTTACACTTGGCGCCCCATACACAATCTGTTTAATCAGCAATCCATAATTTGCTTACCAGTGAAAATAAGAGATTACAATAGGTACGTGATCCTTTACTAGCACTGAGAAATTGCATTTCAATTTTGAATGTGAGCAACCAAACTATCTGCGGGTAAACGAATTTACGAACTATGTATATTATAGAAAATTGTATCGAGAAAGGCGCTGCTTTTCCACCTGCAATTTACGCTGAAAATTGGACTTTTTTGCCTTGAACAACAAATTGCTGTAAATCGTTTCACTCAAAATTTAAAAATTTAGTCTTCCCCACACCCTAACTGGTGGGCTACGGTCTTTATTTTTAAATAAATTTTTACTACGAGAGTGAAAACATTTTTAACATAGAATTAACAGACTTTCAGGCAACACGATGATGTTACATGTTTTCTGCCTTCATAAATTTCTGAGCAATGAAGTCAGATGTTTTTGAAGTGAAACTTCTTTTCTGGTAGGACTAACATTCGTTCGTGGGAACAGAAATGCGCATGGACCGAGACGGAAATGCAATCGTTTCGAGACGGCAACTGTGCACGTTGGAGGCGCACCTGTAATTCCTCCAGACACCGCAGCCCTGTTTTTTGTCAGTACCACTCACACGCTCGGAAAGTCGGATCTGTGCATTCATGTACGCATCAGCCGAAGAAACGAATACGTAGTTGTTCAGTATTGTTGCCGTATTATTTGTGATTGCAACACTACCATTTTTGTCTCTAATAATAAACTTTAAAACAAAATAAATGTAAAATGCTAGGAAATATTTCATAAACGTATCAGATTTTCATAACAATGGGTGTTCGAGGGTTTTTGGGGCTGCCAATTACACATTAGGAAACTACTTCAGAAAATTCAAGATGGCGCATTCAATATGGGGGAACTATTTCATAAAGTCATCCGATTCTTATATAAATTGTCATTCGAGGAGTTTTGGCGCTGGTAATTACGACTCAACATGGCGGAAAATATAACGGAAATATTTCATAAGGTTACCCAATTTTCATAAAAATTGGCATTCGAGAGTTTTTAAGGCTGCTAATTACAAGTTCATTTTATACATTATAAAATTCAAGACGGCGGATACAATATGGCAGAAATGTTCCATAAAAGTATCCGATTGTCATAACAATTGGCATTTGTGGCGTTTTGGGGTTGCTAATTACGAATGCCGGATTTGCGTTATATAGTTCAAGATAGCGGATTCAAAATGGACAAAATATTTCATAGTTACCCAATTTTTGTCAAAACTGATATTCGAGAACTTTTACGACTGCTAATTCCAAATCCGCTATAAACATTAGACAATTGAAGATGGCGGATCATAACTAAGTATTCCATAAAAGTAACGGATTTTCATAACAATTGTCATTTGGTATTTGTGGGATTTAGGGGTTGCTAACTACGACTTCAAGATTTAACTTATGACATTCAAGATGGCGGATTTATTATGGCGAAATAAGTTACCTGAATTGCACTAAGATAGGTACGAGATAATGATAATTTCATATATTGTGTTTTAAAGTGACTCACTCACGCGCATTGACGTTTTTATAGCGTTCCTATAACTAACTCGAACATGACATAACCGTTTTCGTTTTCTGTTAAGTTGTACAATTCAAAATTAATAACACTGTGAAACAAAAGCTACTTGTATTACGGTATATGTCCAAATATCATTAAATTAATATGTATAAGTGTAATTATTATAGTAAGTGCTCTTATTGGACACCATCATTATCTAGACAGCCATATTTTAACTTTTAATACTCTAATAACATTATTGCATTGTTTTATTGTTTCTATTTTGACATTTAGCAGTTGTGCTAATGTTATTTAACATTTAAGATGAATAATTTTACTCAAAACACAATGCCGTTGTAGATCTTAATTTTTCCTTCGTTGCAATTTTACCATCAGGACGGTGCACTCCACCATAAAGCTGGTATAGTAGGTACCTACTTAAATAATCAGTTCAGAACCCAATGGTTTGGAACATATGAGCATGTCCGTTGGCCCCCACGGGCACCTGACATGAAATGCAAATTTTTTTCTTTGGGGATATCTACAGGATAATATTTATTGAGATAGATACAACAGTGTAGAGATTTAGTCAAATCCATTACAAATGCATTGTAAACATTGCCCACGGAATACTACGTCGAGCTTCGAATACTGTAGTTCAAGAATTTACTGCTGTCTAGGTAATGATAGTGTCCAATTTGAACAGTTACTATAATAATTATTTTTATACATAATAATTTAATGTATTTTGACCTATACCATAAAACAAATAGATTTTGTTTCACGGCTGTTACGATTATGTTATTAAACTATTAATATTGCTGTTGAGAAGATTCACTTAGAAGATTTCTTTTTTTAATAGAACAATGCATATTTTTCAGTAGCAATTGTTTTCTTATTTGAGAATAATGAAAAAAAACTTTAAAGTTGTAGCAGGCCACAGATTTACAGGTAAGCTGGCTTAATTCACTATGTACAAGAACTTAAAAATCGGGTGTTAACAACTAATTTCTAATGCAATGTAAATCATGAAATGGTCAATAAGATCCACCTTTTAAACATAATAAATTAAGCCACCTTACCTGTAAATCCAGGGCCAACTCGACAATTTGTATATTTTTCTCAAAGATTTTGGCAATGTAATGGAAAAAATGTGTTATAAGGCTAAAAAATAAAAAAACAGTCTATAAATGTCACCAGAAAGTATGTATTGGTCAGAAAGGCATGAAGGTAGGAAAACATTCGAAAATACCATTAAGAGATGTTAACGTTTTGTTAATTTTTTCCAATTCTAATCGTAAAATTATTTTAAAAAATGCAGACCGTTGCTCCACAATGTATACCATTTAATTAGACATAATACAATTTATGCATAAAGACACTTACAATTTACATTAAAATACATACCAAAATGTAAATCATAAAAGAACAATCAGAAAAGTAATCATTAAAAGACAAAAAAAGAATGCCCAAGTGCTAAAACAAGCAAAACAAACTTTATTTGGCGCATACCCTTCTTGATTGCGAGACAAAAGTCTCTTATCCCAGTGATGCAATGTAGGCATTAGTTCAAACTAGCATACCCGATGACGTCATCCCGTCATACTCTGATTAGTCAAAGGTTACCAGGCAATCTACACACCACACATGATAGAATAGATAGAACATGGTATGCTGTTGCTAGAACAAAATTTCATCAACTTCTGCGCAAGTGCAAAAACTTTTTGAGAAACCCTGTTTTTTATAAATGCGCAGGCGCAGTATGTGTATTTCTGTCAGTGTCTAATGTCAAGTGGAATGATAAAGAGGTTAGGTGCTTCTAATTTGTCAACAAATTAGTGTTCAAAGTAAGTTTCATTAACTTTATTATGAAGCGCTATGCAAAAAATAAATTATAGACGTACCTAAATTAATTTTTTGTTTATTGAACATTATATTATTATGAGCATAGGTACATGCATGTGAAATATTTTAGTTTCCCAGAGGAATTTTATTTGTATTTTATCATCGTAACTAAATTATTGTATTTATATGTTGCATCACACAGTGGCTCTTAAACTGTGCGCTCCTTCCATCCTTTATACTATATCATGTACACCACAGAACATACTACACACTTAACTAACCTTGCTATTATTCGGCCTGGGCATTTCTATAAAATTTTGTTATTCAATGTTTTACCGTGCAGTACACACACAAATTTTGAAACAAGCAAGCGAGCGGGAATTTCAAATAACTGGATGTGGTGTGTCAAATGTTTTGTTAAAGTCATTCGTTTTTGTTAAATTCTGACAGTGCGATATATCCGTGCGTTAGCGAGTTTATTAATCGAATTTCTATTGCGTTAACGATTTACGCTGACGCGCTCGTTTTAAAATTTGTGTTACGTAGCGCCACTACGCTATGCGGTAAAAAATTGAATTACCCAATTTTACAGAAATGCTCAGGCCGGATAAGAGACTTTTGTCTCGCAATCCAGAAGGTCGTTGTTTGATGTGTATCATCTAAATGTATTTAAATAAATGTGCAAAATTCCTAGAACCTATTGTTGTCAGGTAACTTATTTCTAAAATTAATAAATAGGTTGTTAATACGCCTACTGTTTGTAAATAATAAATATCTTTGAAAGTTTTTGGGAAAATCATTTTAACATCCTTAATCCCCGACGCAGTTCACTACTACATTACTACTGGTAATACTGGTTGACGCCAATTGTTTTTTTTACTGTCATAACCTGTTAAGTGTTTGTTGTTATTTTCATTTAAATGACGTTTCAAACAAATTTAAAACGCCAGCTGCTGTCATTAAAAAAGTATATTTTATGCTCGGCAACCAGTAATGCCAACATTAGAGTATTAATCACAATGTTGTGTTTTCTTTTCAAAAAAATCCACTTTCACAGATACGCCTCTAATTTTCTATTATTGTTTATAAAAATTAGATCCAATTGCTTATTTAGTTTCTTATTAGCTTATCAGGTGTTTATTAATATTTATATAACGGCGGCCTATTTCAACTGGTATAGGATTTAAAAAGCAAAAACATAATATTTGAAAATCATCAACGATGGCGTCACGACAAAAGCGTAAAACTAGACTTTTACCTTAATTAAAGATACATTTACAAGGTATCACATAGTTATGCTTCTGTTTATAAGTTCTTCGGGCTCGTTTCTGAGAAAAGAATTTTTTGTTTGATGCAACTTCTAAAAGAAACCTCTGACATTGAAGTAAAGTTAGAAAGAACTTTTCTGTTCGAGCTTTTTATTGATAATTGATTGAATTTCCAATATTACGAGGAAAAAGTAGGTCTTAAAGGAAAAACGTATAATCCTGAATTATCACTGTACTTGTACCGGTCTCTTTGAAATGCTTTTAATCACTGCATTAGGCAGTAGCCGAAAGAAGTACTCAGGAAGTACCAGTAGCAAAGTAGATTGTGATTACAGACTAACAGCAAAACCTGCTATTGATTGCAGATCAATTTTCTAGGACAACACAGGCGTGCTATTGGCACACCAGACATATTAGTTTGGCAACACCATTGGAATACAACTATCGAAGTCACACTTATTATTTTCTTTTCTGAAGTAGAAGTATAGTTATAAACAGAGTGCGGATTTATAGGCACTTGTTTCTTGAAAATAAGCGCTTATAATAAGCTTGATAAATCATAAAAAAAGCATGAAAAATCACAAAATAAGCAAAATTTAAAAAAAACACAATTTTTATTTGTTTTGCATAAGAATAAGGTATTGTTGTAAATATTTCAATACAAAATAAAAACTAGAACATGTATTTAACAACAAATAAAAATAAACTACCGGGTGATCGTAAAAAAATGATTCAGAGCAGGCCATGGCCGAAGTGTTGAAGTTGGCAATACTTAATATAAGCCAGTTGTCAAATGTTGACAGCTGCAAAAATTTTTGGTTAGATACATTAAGTTAAATGTATCTAACCAAAAATTTTTACTGCTGTCAACATTTGACAATTGGCTTATATTAAAGTATTGCCAACTTTAACACTTCGGTTATGGCCTGCTCTGAATTATCATTTTTTTACGATCACCCGGTACATTAGGCAAAGGGTAAAAATCAAATCCATGATTTAAAAAATTTTTTTCTTACAACTAGATCATACCGACACATTCTTGTTAAGTACCTCATTTGCTATGCAAAATGTCAATTTATGACCTTTTTCATCGGTACCAAACAGTTTCCTAATAAAACAAATGCCTAAATTGCCAATTTTCGAAGGTTTCTTAACACATATAACGTAAGTGTGGCGGTAGCTTAGAGGTTGGGCGCTCAGTCTCTAACGCTGAAGGTCTAGGGTTCGAAGCCATGCAGCAATAAAAATCTATGTCGCAACCCGCCACTCACATTCCCCAATCCGGTGTAGGCAGCCGTGGGGTCCTAATGCCTGAAACCTTCTCTGAAATTTAGTCGTTCGGATTCGACGTCAAACCGTAGGTCCCCCGTACTCCACCTTAGCGCTAAGGACAGTATGTGGCAGAGAAGAGTGCCGGTGTCCAGCGTAATATCTCGAGAAGTACGTGGCTTCTCAACTTGATTTTGTTTTGTCTAAAAGCAAATGCACAAGCGCTATCAATGATCTCAATTTAATTTTCAATTTTTTGCCTAAAGAAATTACTAATATAACTTTCTGCTTTCGATGTAGTGAAGTTTTTCCTAAGCGACAAACGTTTTTTTTTGTACATTTTAACATATGCATGTAGCAAACAAAATTAGGAATAAACTTTGAGAAATAATAAAAGCAAAAGATAGAAATCATATGGGGATGGGCATATGGGCATGATTTTGATGGCATGCATTTTTTTCAAAACGCCGTGCTCTTTGCGTGCCGCAACAACCTTAATAGTGCTTGAAGCTGTATATAAAACAATAACTTTAGTTAGTTTGTTGTACAATTTCGCTTGCAGTCGTAATTTAAAATTAATAAAGATAACTATGGCAAGACAGATGTTTGTAAGGTAAATAAAAATGTTGAATGATAAACAAAACAAATCGCTAGGGTTTCTATTGTAATCTGCCATTTTTAAACAAATTTAGGATTCTCTTTACTTTTGCATGAGTACCGTTGACGTTAGGAATAGTGGCTGCTGGGTTATAGAGATGGGCAAAGAATACTATTAAAATAAGTTTGTAATCTATTTAATGGCATGCAGCCGACGATCGGATGTTGGTACAACTTTAGATCTAATTTGTCAAGAAATAAAGATGAATTACTTAATGGTTTATTATATATCCGAAGATTAGCATTTGCAAACAAGGCAATAAGCGGTTATTGTCTTACAATTAATTATTAAAAAATTGTAGTCGTTTACGCTTGAAATGCAAAATAGAAACACTATTGTTTACTGTTACATACTTAATAGTGAACTTGCTTATTTTCAAATAACAAGTTTTAGTTGAATTTTTTCAGAATATTTATTATGCAACCCCATAACATTTTTCTAACGTCGTAAAGAGAAATAAAAACTGTCAAACAGTTAAAAAAAATTGTGTGGCGTCATACTTTAAAAATAATCCTACAAAAAATAATTTTTAGACCTCAGTATATAGATAAAAAACCCTTAATAACTTTTGTTGGAAACATTTTTGTCTAAAATGAATATGAACAGCAGAAAATTGGTGTCTCCATACTTTTGATTTTTTCTGTATGTGACAAGCGGAATTATCAGAACTAAAGGTTTACAAAATCAGCCGCCAGTTCATGCTGTATTGAACGTTTTAGCAGAAATTAATTGTGTTCTCCATGTCTGCAACGAATTATTTAATTTGAAATGAATGAAAGTGTTTGTTTTGATTGGTAACGCAATTAACAATTTCCATTTGTTTTACATACTTCACATTTAATAATAGCTGTTTGGTAATTATCAACCCTGAAAAGAATACTATCAATAAAATATGTTGTGAAAAAGTTACCGCAAAATCAAACGAGCAAACAAGTTTGAAAAAAAATTCTGAAGAAAAGTTATTCAGAAATCGAGAAAAGAGAAAAGCTCACTGTAGAGATGTACAATTAAAACAATGTAAATAGGCGAAAAAACTAAACTACCAATCAATTCTATTGAATAATCTCTCTTCATAAAATCCAAATAATAAATATAATTTCACCTCAATGAAAATTTACTTATTATATAAAACCAATTTTAATATTATATACCATGACCTATTTTATTATATCTATTTGTTTTGTTTTAGTTAAGAACCTTTTTAACATTTCAATTTTCATGTCTGTGTTTACAGGAGTACAAAACATTATTTGAGTTTTAGTTTACGTTATCAGAGTCTGCGCTAGCAACATCCTGTAAAAACATTATTCGCGGTGTGTTGAATAAGCGTGGAAGATTCAGATCCAATCTCGTACCCTCCACGAGCGCCAAATATCAAAACCATTAACTAAGCTTTTTTTTTGAATTGATTCAATAACACTAACTTTTCATTGCGATCACAACACGCAAAAAGTTAAAACCGAAATGAACATCTGCTGACTGGTGACGATTAGGAATATTATAAATGAAAATTACACCTAATTACAATTTTATTTATTTAACTATTAATATGATAAAAAGTTATAAATAAAAACGTTGAAGCATTAATAATTACAAATGTAACTTGAAGAGTATAAATAAATTTTCGATGCCAATTACATTTTCAACTGCGACCAGAAAAATTGCAGTTGAATTTCATGTTTGAGGGGTTTACAAATGATAGGAAGTCAATTCACGATAAGTGTAGTTGCTGTCATAGCAATCCCACTTTACCATACCAATTTTAAACCTTAGAGAGGTGCATTTTGCCGACTGGATACAATATTCACGAACAGATAGAAGGATTAAGCTGGATACCAAAGCGATACAGCTAATTATTAATTTTAAAAGTAAAAACCTGAAATTTTTTTATACTGATGTTACAACCTTGTTTCAAAAGCGAATGGTTTATTACAGATTTAGAAAAACTAAACGTCAGAATGGTTATAGATCGTAGGCAAACGCTAATATTGCTTTAATGTTAAAAATTTCTAAATTTCCAGCGGGTGTCACACTACTATAAGTAAATTGCTACATTCTTAGAAATTATTCGACATACAGGCTGCGGCAAAAATATAAGATACCCTACGTCACAAAATATTTGACGAACTGTAGAAAACATAATATGTTACTATACATTTCTCACGGACACAAGTAAATAAAACGCTGTGTTAAGTTTTAGCGTTTCTTACATAAAATCGCAACTCAAAATTGGTCAATGGTTATATTTTAATAAAAATATTGTTTTTCATCATCGTCACCAATGAACAAACACCAAATTTTTGACTCTTCGATCTGGGATGTTTAGGCGCGGCCGTTTTGGCGCGGCCGTTCGGGCGCAGGGACGATTCAACCAACGCAGGGGCGTTTGGAATCAGGATCCTTTTAAAGTGAGATCATTTGGCCGCAGGGACGTTTGGGCGAAAAGACGTTTTGTGGCAAGCCGTTTTGGCGCAGGGACGTTTCGGCGCAATAAAGGAATTTCTTTGATTTTATCGTTTTCTTTAATTAATTAACGTGTTAATAGTCGCTCAATTATTTATTAACATTTAACACAAGATTCAGAATTTTTACATAAACATAATTAGCAAAATTAACAAATTTTCTGACAATTTGTAATTCCAAAGTAATTGAACATTTGTTATTGCCCCTACGTCCGGTTTCGTTGACTCTTCACATCTTAACTAATGCCTTCGAACTAAATCGGTGCACTGACTCTACCTGTTTTTACCAGCTGTTGTGCTATGTATTTTTAAAAACATGATTGACAGGAACAGTGGTTGCTGGTGCAAGTACAATTTATTACTATCTAGCATTATGTGGCCTAAAACGTAATAACAACAAAAACAATTTACAAATAGCTTTTCATTTCTTCTACCAGCATTATGCAAAATATTTTCAGAAAACTTTATTTTCAATTACTGTTAATGTATTTCAATTTGCTTTTGTGTAAATTCAGGGGGTTAAAGCAGTTTAAGCTGTTTCTTTTGTCTCCTAGTATTCAACGAAGTCCTATGTAGGTGGTTACATCATTATTTAACGAAGTTAGGAACAGAAGCCCGCCTATAACAGCCAACACTTATTTCGATTAGACAGCGAAAGAAGAAGAGAAAGCAAGTAGTAAACTAAATAAAAGGTAACTTCTATATTTAACTATGGCCAAATCAAATACAAAATACAACAAGCAAACAACAACAAACATTTTTTTCGGTGCATAATCATAGTCGCCTGCGTTGATCATGTGTCACAAGATCAACGCCGTCAATGAAATTAATTAGTTTTATAACATAAAAATATCAGCAATTATTATACGTTGGTAGGCAACGGCGATTTCCGCTTCGGAAATATTAAACTCGCCCTAATAATAAACGTCGCTAGACAACGACGACTTCGTTTGTGAATGTTTGTATTGTGAGGTGTAACTACGCAACGGCGGCATCTTATTTGTTATAACTTTCCCTCATCTGTAAATGTTTGAATAGAAAAAGTATACGCCGTTTCCCAGAAAAGTTGAACTATTTGCAAAAGCGACTCGGTTCAGACTGCTGCCTCATATGCAGAAGTCCTGGTTTCCAATCCTGTGGGGGATAAACCTGTTTTAATGTTTTTGTTAATTATTTAATTTCTATACCAGTTCTACAGTCAAATAATTAAAAGAATATGGTTTGTATAGTAAATTATAAATTTAATACTTCAGATAAGATAAAAACAGTTTAAAAAGTTATTAATCACCAAAAAACGTTTAAATAAAGTTTTACCCACCCAGGATTGGAACCCAGGACTTCTGCATCAGTCTCAACCGAGGCGCTACGAAGACATCAAAATTTACTGCTGTAACTCTGGGAATAAAACAACGTTTCTTGAATTTATTAATATTTGTTTAGAAATTTGCATAATTTTAAATGTAAAAATTATTATTTTTTGATTAAACCTCAATAATAACAATAATACAGTTTAAATTCTTAGCCACAGTGTTCAAAAATATAATTTCCCAAGCGATGTGCATTTAGTTCAACTTTTCTGGTAAACGGTGCTCCAAGCAAAGTTAAACTATATGCAAAATACATGGGAAATCATATTTTTCCAGATTTTATGTCACTAGGATACGTTCGCTAAGTAGTTAAACTATATTATTGAAACTAATTTTTACCTTTAAAATTAAGCTAAAATCTAAATTCTTCTTCTTCTTCTTCCTCTTGTTATAGGCCAATGGCCTGTTTAATACTCGCAACTAGTGCTGGTTCTGTGAGCCCTCTTTGCACGTATGCCGGGCAGGAGTCTGGCCTTACCCGTCGAAAGGAGAAGAAGTCCCACTAAATAGTTTACGATTGCCAAAGATGTTAGTATAACAACCGGGATCGACGGCTTAACGTGCCCTCCGAAGCACGGTTGGTTGCAGATATACCCCTATATTGGTCACCCATCCGAGTGGAGACCAGAGCGGACAGTGCTTAACTTTGAATACCGCGTGACCGGCATCTAAATCTAAATTAATATTTAAAAATTTAAAACGTGTCCTTGTAACACCAGAGTCCAACAACATTTTCCAATGATAGACGGATTCCGATCCTAGCTGGAACAAATAGTAATAACAACGCGATTTGTACAGTAAATTGCAAATTTAATACTATTATACACTTTGACCGACAATAAAAATTGCCGAGTTATGTTTTTTATAGCAAAACAGCCTACCTAACATTTTTAAATAGAAACTGTATTCTGTTAAAATGCCACTGAACATAATTAAAGAATAATTATAGACAAATAAATAAAACAAATTGTTTTACTGTTTGACTGCAGAACTGGTGTGAAAATTAAATAAATAACAAAAATTAAAAGAAATATTTGTTCCTCCTAGAACTGGAACCCGAGACTTCTGCTCACAAGACAGTAGCCCCACCCACTTCGCCACAGAAACATTAGGACACGTCTTAAATATCTGAATTTTTATTTAGATTTTTGCTTAGCTTTAAAAGTGAATGGTATTTTCTTATTGACTAGACGCCACTTATAACAGCTAATAATAATAATGCAGTTTGAACAGCCGAAGTATGCTGTGGAAATACAATCTAGAAAATTATATAAGCAAAGCAAAAAAGATGCAGAATTTTGCTCCAGGATCGATCAGAACGGTCCTAAGCAAAACCATGCAGCTCCTACTAGTTATAGCTGCATTCTGCGTGTGAATCAAGCACTAGCCTCCAGTTCAAGGCAAACAATTCCCACAAGCTCTTTCAAGAGTTAACCGTCTCCAAACTCCTCCAAGAACTTCGAACCCACTTCAGGATTGAACTAACCAACGGTCCAAAGCCAAACAACCCCTCAAATTCTTTTCAGAAAGCATTACAAGCTACACCAAGTTTCGTCAAAGTCCCCCTTCAAGAGCGAAGCAGCTGCTGCAAAAGCCCCCCACAACCAGGAGCTAAATCGTAGCGCACCACCAACAAGACGTGCAAGCCCTGGGCCGGTCTATACGCAAACCACAACCTACCGAATCTCGAACCCGATTCTCTCCTTCATTGTATTGTAATTAGTTAGGTGTACATGAAACGTGTTAGTTCGATTAATCATTGTTTGTAATGTTCTTTATTCTCCGAATTAAACTGTTTTTTTTTTGTTTATGTGAATATAATTTTGTCCGCTATTAATAATGTAACACTTCAAAACAACTAAACATTTGCAGCTGAAATAAAGGATGCTGAATAACTAAGAGCTAAAATTTGGAATTTATTAATTTTCCACAATTTCTCATCATTTTAACCTCCGTACTTAAGTGTTTTTGAAAAGTTAACATTTACACCTGTAAATACTCTTGTTTTATATTAAATTTAGTGCAGACTTTTTGCCCTGTCGGTTCTGTTAAAATACGTCAGATTCAGATGCCATCATTAAAGATTTTGTTACAAAGCGTAGACAAGTAATAAAATCCCCGCTGGTTAGTAAAAAAACCCAGACGGTTTCACTAACTAAACCATACAGGAGAATATCCATGCGCAAGGAATGATAAATGATAAGAAAAAGGGCAACCCTTGTCTGGCGATTCCTCCTGAGTAAACATTAGTCACAGGTGTCGTCCTGAGCTATATTTCTTCCCCAAAACCTTGCACGACGCTGCAAGATTCGCTCGGCGGCGCTAACAAATTGAAGTCGAACTTTTACCTACATTCTGACACCTAAAATATAATTTATTTTAAATTTTAGTAAATTGCAAACCCAACTCTTATAATTTTTTTCGCTGAAGGGTGAACAGCTAACAAGAGATTAAGTGAAGAGTTTAACTTTGCTAATTCTGGGGTGCAATTGCCGACACCCGAGATATAAAGGCTAATGTAGGTTCCGACCCCTGCCATAATGATCATCTTTTGTAATGCAAAAGAATGGCATATTAGGTAGGTAACTGATTAAAAGCACTTTTATATAAAGTGTTTTACGGTGATTAAAAACAGTTGTTACTTCTTCGCCTTCGCCGAAAAACTGTTGAACCTATCAAAACATTTAACCTTACAAGTAGTGTTTACGTAAAAAATTTTGATCTCGCATTATTATCTTACTAAAACAAAAAATAAACTTGAAAAATAATACAACTAAATGGAGATTATCTCGGCTGGTAATCGTATGTGTCCAATAAACAAGTAAAGTTATTGGAAATAGCTTTGAATGTGAGGAAACTTGAAGCTCCACGTTTTCCTTTCAATTCCCCCAACGACTTGGCGAGTAACCATTTCGTACTTCGAAAACTTAAAATTTATTGATATCAAATAGTACTGCAAAGGAAGCAACGTGAAACTTACGTGCCTTTGAGATTAGATTTAAAAAAAAACTGTAAAAGTTTAAATTGGTCCGTCTTTAACAATGGTATACGGTTACTTTCCCAAACAACCACGCAATTCGTTATACAATTTTGGAGGATTGTAATAGATTTAAAATTTTGCTTTTGGCACCAATACGTACAATACGTACGTGTTTGGTGTAAAATATATCCATGTTTAAATAAAATAGTTGTAACTTGTAAAATATTAATGTTTAAAAAAGTATGCTGGTTTTAAATATAGTAACAGCTATTTATTTCTATACTTTTAGTGTTTACATTATTTTACTATAGAAACGCATATTTTACGGGTTAGTCAAGCTGCCCCCCCCCATTTTTAAAATGTGATATGTGCTCCTTACGCCATAAAGCTTGAGCCAGTGATATAACAGCTTGCGCCAAATTAATAAACAATTTACATCCAATTAAAAATGTTTGTGGATGGGGCGCTAACCTGATGTAAGCCCCCTCTCCAATTTGTAAATTATAAAAAAACGATATGTGCACCACGAATGTAATAGCTTGCGCTACCTTGCGCTACTTTGCGCCATAAAATGTAGAGCACACGCCAAACTATTGTTTTAGTCATGACCTTTCGATGTGTAGGCGATCTAAGTTAACGCTATCCCCCCTCTTTAGGAAATATAGAAAATTGAGATGTGCACAATGAAGGTATAAGCTTGCGCTATCTTGCGCCATCAAATTTACAGCTTGCGCCATATTACTTACTAAGATAACGGCAAGGACTGCAAGGAAAGATTGATAGCAGATCGTGATGGTTAAGTAAGAATTCTAAAAGCGTTAATTGCTTAATTATTTAAGAACTTGATGAAAAGTTGTTGTATTATAGATTTTTCCCACAACCCCCCATGAAAGCGTCCATATTTATTTATATAGTAGGTACGAAAATTAATGCGTGTGCGTTATTGTCGTAACTCACAAGTGTGCACGATAGGCATCGCGATTGGTCGGAGCGCTGTAGAGGTACCTGGAAAGTTGTTCGCGATTAGCCGCGCTAGGCGCCTGTCGAAAATTTAAGTGTCAAATGTATATTTTATCGGCAACAGTTACCCTACACATTACACATTATTAAAAGTGCTTCTGATCATAGTTCAAGCAATTTCAGTTAAAAAATATGGACATTGACTCAACTAGCGATGATTTTATGGAATCTGCCCCACCGAGTGTCGTCGATGCAGCAAAAAAACAGTTCGTTAAATCCAATATCCAAAAAATCGTAAAATGGGTAGAAAATTGTTGTTTTTGGTGGGTCGTGGGAAATCTGTTGTACATGTTGTAAGCTGGAAAGCGACAAACACACTCGTGTGTGAAGTGTCAGTTTCCATGCTCGTTATGTAATATACTATTTCAGATACATTATTTTAATAACAGATTTAGGTTCTGAATACTTTGACAAACCTAAAACTGAAGAATATGGAATACAAATCAATTTAGTCTAAACCTATTTCGAAAAAATGAAGAATCGTGTTTAGTATTTTCTCTGGGGTGGAGATTCAAAAAGTTCCCTTTTTCGGTGAAAAAAAATTCATAGCCGACTAGATACCGTCTGCTTCTTCTTCTCGTGCCATACCCTATTAAGGGCGTTGGCGATCTTTCTCTTATGTCTGTGTTTGGCGCGCGGCGATAGATAATTTGCACAGACCGACATAGGGGACCTTCAGTTTAACGCAGGCTCCGAACCACGGGAAGTGCTTGCACTTCTTCACCAGAGAGGTTTTCCTGGGGGAAAATCCACATCGCTGGTTTCCCTTTGCCTTTCGAGGGAGAACGACCGGGCCAGGAGTCGAACCCGGATCCGCTGCATTGGTAGCCCGCGCGCTTACCGCTGAAACCGTCAAAATACTAAAATCTGGTGTTTTCTTGTTTTGCTCGCAGATTCCTTATTTTTTTTTATAAATTTTAAAACTTCATTTTCTCAGTGATACTGTAACACGTAAGAAGAAATTTACTGGTACAAACAGAATATCTTACGACACAGTTTTAGAGAGCCAATGGCCAAGTTTTCTTTTTCTTACGGCTGTCATATCACATTTTTATATCTTTAGAAAGCATTTTTTTATTATCTATTAACGATGTATGACATTCCCGTAAAATAGTTGATACTGATTATTAAAATAATTATAAACCGCATTTCTTAAATAAGTGACGATCTGGTTAAATTCCGATCATTACTAGTTATTATGCATAATTAGGTCGTGAATATGCAACAGACAAACAAATCAGATAATTAATAAATTGTTAAATATTAGAAACAAGTCACCACGTACCAGCACTGTATTAATTATTATCCATAGGAATTAATAATATTACTAACATTTAGACTTTAGAGTAACCACAACCAATAACTACATTCTGATGATGGTGATGATTGGATAAGAGGGTACATAAGCTATGCAAATAAAAGTCTTAATTCACTGGAAATTATTGAAATTTCAATTAAATAATCAGTTAAGAACAGAAATAAAAAATGCTGCTAATATTTTAACCGTTTTGACTCATTTAATAATAAAACGAACAACAACAATAAAAAACTATAGACAAAAGTTGACCATCGCTTCTCGAAAGTTGTGGATCATAAAAAAATTCTGGTTACAGCAGTAAATTTCTTCTTATGGGTCAGAATACTACTGCAAAAATCGTTAAAGTTTATAAATAAGAATGCTACGAGCAAAAGAAGAAAACGTCAAATTTTAGGGTTTTCCTGTTTCTAGTCTGCTGCAAATTATTCAAAAATTACAATAAACTAGTCCCCTAAATATGCAACTTTTTTCTCATTTAACGGACCTTTTATCTCTTACCGTTTCTGAGATCCCAATGATGAGCAAAGTTCAAGTTTACACCCTATAGTTGAAGCATTTACTAAACTTTATGCGTTTAGTTCCATTCAGAACCACAAAAATTTTCTCAAAAGATTTGTATAGTTATTCCCATCACTTTTCATATCTTAAGCAATAACTTTGGTAATATTGGATGACATTGCAATACATACTGGTGCAACTAAAGTGTTTAGTAACCGAGGTCTGCGTGTGTTCGCTCGCCGAGGATTCCGCATCATAAATGAATCCAAATCTAATTATTCACATGTCTTCAATTTAATAATACAGTTAATTTTTTGCAGTTAACTACTACTAATAAAATAAATTTTATGGCTTTAACATATAAATTATAGAGTATTTCTAAAAGACTCGCAAAACAAGAATCAACTGAAATGTAAATGCCAAAAGAAGCGCGCAATATCTATATATAAGCACTTCCCTGTAAATGCGCTTACATTTCGGTTTTGCTTCTTTGCATATATCTAGAAAGTGCACAACGCCAACGTTTTGGAAATTCTTTCGACTATTTTTAGAAATAATAAAAGCAATAATTATGATGTATTATTTATAGAAAACTGATGATTTTCAATTTTAAAAAGCGGTCGAACGACCGCCACGGGACCTTCCTAGCATTTACTGAAAATTTTCAAAATTATTAAAATATTTCGAAAATTCTTGTAAATTTAGAAAAATTAAATTTTATAAATTTTTGAAAATATTAGAAATATTAAAATCCTTTTTGGAAATACTTCGAACTCTTTCAATAATAAAAAGAAATAATAGACATCATAGGAGCCAATTTGTGTGTAATATTTAGCGGTCCATTCAACGAAGGAAAATGGTCTTTCTATATAGTGACCTTGTAAATGTGTGAGTTCCTGTAGTGGGAGCCCCTCATCACTGAAAGTTGAGCTGGAAGGGATCCGGGTTTAATGTATAGATTACCAGCTGACTGATTAACATTAACCAAAATATTTCTATTCAATACAAGAAGTCTTATGCGCAATTACACATCGTTTTTTACGAAATTCCATAATTTATTTATGAAAGTAGGCAAAGACCAGTTACGTTTGTCAAACGCTGCTGTATTTTATTTTTGGCGCAATTTTAATATCTTCCCGTTGGTTCATTACTTTATTTATCTTTCCAGTATCCAACATTTTTTAAAAAGAAATCTGTTGGCAGTTTCTGTGTCACGATTACGTACAACTATACGATTGTTGAAAACTGTGGAATTTATGACTCAATTTTGGACGATATTTATTTTCATTCGTCTATAAAAGTTAAATGTTATTTAATATTTGTTATCTAAGAGAAAGAGATAACTTAAATAAAGTGCAGTAAATGAAAATTTAAAAACAAACTAGTGCGACTTTAGTATCTACCTCAGAGTTTTCTTAATTAATTCTATAAAATCGCTGTAAAACTAAAATTCGTATTCAAAATATGGAAAATTGCGAGGCAGAATATATAAAACTATAAAAAAAAGAAATTAACGGCCCTAGACCGCTGAATTCAAAAACGACGAGGCAGACATCAATGTTCCGGAGTTATTGCTGCTCTTCAGTGTAGCGTATCTGGGAGGAAAAGTTGAAAACAAAGAAACACAAGATCGATGTATGTAGGCTGCATCGTCAGTTTTGATTTCAGGGGTTTACGGCCGTTAATTTGTGTTCTTTTTAAAAATTGTATAGTTCGAGAGCGTTATTATAAATTATACAACTTGATAGTGTCTTGATTGTTATAGGGTGTCCCAACACTTCTTGAAAATAATCTTCTTGCAATCGAATTTATTGAATAGCTTGAACTGATCGTTGTTCTTTGACGAATTTCACTCTAAACTTTTAGCAGTTAATAAGTTACTCTACTGAAGGGTAGAGCAGTTAGATCTGAACAGCATTCTTTACTTTTGCCACTATAAAAGATTGGCAACTTATAAGAGCGCAAATTTTTAATGTAGGCAAACGTTTATTTGAATTTGGAAAAATAAAGAGAGTGTTTAACTACGATCAACTAAAATGCATTATTACTCGATTTATCTTTCAACAACAAGGCTACTTTTTGCACTTTTTTGAGAATAAACTTAAAAGAGTAAAACTTGGAAAGTAATTATCATGAGCGATACAAATTCCAACAAATGTGGTACATATTTATTACAAATTGGTACCTATACAGAATATAAAAGAAGAATTATCGCTATTTATGAAAAAAGCTTTCGGTAAAAACTGAAAATTTAATGACTGCAACGAATGAATACGGCGCCGAG
This sequence comes from Ctenicera cuprea, assembly GCA_958336395.1. Lineage (NCBI taxonomy): Eukaryota > Metazoa > Arthropoda > Insecta > Coleoptera > Elateridae > Ctenicera > Ctenicera cuprea. The sequence continues at coordinate 8,746,051 of OY284494.1, read as the reverse complement.
AACAACGGTTGATTTATTTGGTGGATTACTAACACAATGGATAGTAACTACATGCTGGCAACAAAAACAGCGCTGATTTTATACAGCAGTTGCTTCACCAAAGGTGTTGAGAACAAAACCTTTCAAAAATATATTATTCATAGGAAGGGAATTCGAGCAGATATATATTGAATTTAAAAAAAAAAGTTAAATTGCCGTCGTCACCCTTTACTAATGCATATAAGATGAGAATTCCAGCACAATAAGGTAAAAACACAAAAGCAATTTCCATTGTTTGCTCGTGTTTCGCACCTGCCGTTATGTAAAGTAAACAAAAATTCAAAACTTGCGTTATTAACATATAAATGTCGCTTGAAAGATTATGGCAAATTTTTAATAAAATCATTGATACCTTATTTGACAAGAGTATATCTATCGAACTTTGGTGAAATACGCAATACAAAATTTTAAAAAATGATTCAAAGAATAGCAGAAGTACAACTAGTTCCGGAAAAGATGTATAAAGAGAAGGATAAAAATGAAAGGATTCGCGGTGCGTCATTTAAGGTGAATTGAAGGAATACCGAAAGAAAATTACATTCCTCAATTTTACCCGTTCTATTTTTTTAATCTAACATACTACAATTTCCTCTAAAGTATATCAAATGTCAAATATTTGGAAAGTAAATATCAGAAAGAAACTGTGTTGTTAATATTGGCGAAGAAAATTCTTTTATAGTTCAATAACGTATCATAATTTTTTTTAAAGAAATTAAACCTACATTTAAAGACTATAAAATACACAAATTGTTCCTAATAAAAACTTAATGTGAACCACATTAATATAAGTTTTCGAATTATAACATTAAGGCTAGTAATGCAATGACCCAGGTTAAGCAGACACTTTTTAGAACTGAAAAATATCTGTTTCTTGCAAGATAGCAATTTTCATACACATAAGCAAATTTCAGCAATACTGTAGTCAGTTATTACGCTAAAGCACTTATAAGCTGCTACTCTGCTATTTTTAAGCCCACTTTTGTCTGTAATTTTAAAAATAAAAGTTTTTAAAAACATGATTTGGTGAAACTATATTATTTTTGGCGCAGTCGGTAGGATGCGTAAAGCGCACTAATCAAGTTTTCAAAAATCAAAATTTGCGTGCACCTTGAGTCTTCACTCTTTATTGCGGATTCCTTTTTATCAACCACTCCCCGGAGATCCTGAAACTTTGCTAAACGACAAGCATCGCTGAAACCAAACAGAAGGAATCAATTGAACAACTTATTACGGACAAACCTCGCCACGGCGAGCATTGCTGATTCCTGCAACTTTAGCTATCGAAGCCCCCTGACTATTAGAGTCGATTAGAAAATGCTCAGCATTGTAAGTAGAAAGTTTATTTTGCAAGTGAAACAGTGGCTTTTAAATCAACTTTTAAAAAACCTACTAACTTAGATAAATTAATTTTAAGTACATTCGCCAATGAAATCAATCTTGTAATTGATAAACTATTCAAGCCAATAATTGATTTATTGCCGATAACTGTAATTTAGTCTTATGTTTACTTGAACTTCTTGTAAGCAAATATTGAATAACAATACTTAATATACCATCCAGACTACTAAGAGTTCATGGTACGGACCCTGATTTAGAATACTAACTTGTTTAGTCCCTTTAAAGAAACATAAGAAAATGCTAAACTCCATGACTAGCACTGACTCTTAATCTTCAGATTCCGAAATTAATCAAACTGAACAAAATCTTATCAGACCCATTCGATTTCATTTACGCACACCTACATATGTTAAACATAGATAATCAAGGCAGTGTACCAAATCCAGGTGTTGCACTATCTGTTGTAGTAAACTACCCGCCAGGATTTCACATGTCCATATCCTGCCCCAAACTACTTACGGCCTATAATAAATTCAATAAAAATCCTCTTAGAAGATTTCTTAAATTTCCACAAAATTCAATCTCATGCCACTACTCCACATCATCATAACTCCAACTCACCAACCGAAAGACTGCATTCCACCCTAATTGGACAATATCGTCTATTCGAAAACAAACTCCCCGAACATCAAACGATACAATACTGAATTCTAGCCTATAATAATACTATTCACTCGAACTTAACCTAAATCAGTGTCCGAACTGAAACGCAGCCTATCCGTCGAACCGCACAAGACGGCCCTAGCCTACATAGATTTACCACTGCCATCACGAGTCCTACGCCGTGACCAAGACGGGGGCTGCTAATCGCCTGCGGTGTCTCACTTGGTCTCCGTGGTACCGTCAATAAAGTCACTGGTTGGAGTTTTCAAAACAACCGAAGCTGTCCCTATCAGTTGGGCTGCTCGCAGTACAGTATCGGTCTCCCCCACCAGTGGCTAGCAACCTGATGTAATGACTGGTAACTTGTTTTCGTTGAACCGTCGTTAACTTTAGTGATGGGTTATTCCGAATGAAGATATTCGCAACATTCGATTATCGAAATATATCGAGGGTTACTTAAAACCATACGAATAATTTTACGATTTTTAAGTGTTGTCCATTTCGAAAGCGGGCGTTGAAGCGATTCCCTCTACAGTAGCCAACTGCAAATGCCCAATAATTATTGGACTGGTGGTGTCGTCGTGTCATGTATTATAATACATGATACGACGACATCACCAGTCGTGGTATTATAGAGCGAATACACCAACGGGGACAGATTTTCCGGAATGTGATTGCATAAAGACAGCCTCTGCGGCGTTTCTCGCGCAATTACAGCGAGATAAGAATGTTTTGACTTGAACGTTCGAACATTACTAATATTGATAGCAAACGCGCAGCAGTTTCCACTGTATTGTTTTGTTTCCCGTAGTCACTTCAACGCAGGGTGGTATTTGAAAATATATTTTTGCTTTAAAAAAGTAAGAAAAATAAAAAAATATATTAATATTTAGAATAATACTGTATTGCTGTTGATATACTTCACAAAAAAAATAAATATCGATTATTTATTTAATAATTAATAATCTGATATTATTTTTTCGCTGGGCTCATTAAAAATAACAGGTCGGAATGAGCGATGAAACGTAATGAAATTAATAAAAATACTGTTCAAATTTGAAGGTTAGCGCTGTATTGACGGGCGAACCGAGAAAAGACAATGAGAACGAGAATTCCTTTATAAGAACAACAGAGAAGCAGGCGGAGAGCGTTTTTAATACTTTCTACCGCTATGAATCATCCGAATGATAACATCCAAATGAATTATTTGATTAATAAATGCATTCGATTATTAAATGCGATACACTGGCGATCATTCGATTATGAAAATTATTAGATTATGCCTACAACCGGGTAACTTGGGCAAGCGTGCTGATTGAGCCACCTCAATCCGACCTGAAGAAGACCTTGACGGATAAAGCTCAGGCTAGGTGCCGCCACGTTAATTTTATACAGTGGTGTAATGGCTTTTTTGTAGTGATACTGTGGATAATATGCACGTGTTGAGTCATTTAACCAAATATTTAGGAAACCTTTTTTACTCTCCACCTTAAATTAAATACATGCACGAGCTAAGCGAAGAAATTACGCTACAGATCATAGGGTTCAAATTATTATCACTGCTACAGCTACTTTATGTGTAAGTAGAAATATACTGACATTAGAATAAACAGAGTGAAAAGTTATACCGTCTGTCTATAAAGTAACCCCCCCGCCCCAACTAACTTTTGAACGACTTGATATTTTACCATAACATTTGATGTGCACTAATGGGAAATTAAATACTATATTTTAGCCAATAATTAAATTTTGTATCATTCAAAATGGCGGCTGGGCCCCATTTTGAATTTTTTTAAATGGAAAGTGGGGTCGAGTGACACCTCATTTGAAAGGTATTTTAGTTCTGCGTCTGATCCTAGAGTTTCAAAGAAAACTGTTGAGCCATAACAAAATGGCGGATTTTAAACAAATGGACTCACTCGATTCAAAATTGTTTTGATTTTTTAATCCAGTAGTCCACTTTTTCATTTGCAGGACAAAATTTTCACAGAAATGTCAGGTGGCTAGAAATAATATTGAAAACGTTATGTTCCAACAAGACGGTGCGCAGCCTCATTATTATAGGCCTTTTTCTGACTTTCTCAACGGACATTTTCCTGGAAGATAGATAAAAAGTTTAATTATGGGCCAAAAAATAATAAATAATTTCCCATTACAGCACACCAAATTTTGTGGTAAAATATAAAGTCGTTCAAAAGTTAGTTGGGGGGGGGGGGGGGGGTTACTTTATAGACACAGTGTATAATATATACGTATTAAAACAGTAGCAGTTAGGGTTAAGAATAACAAGTAAAACTGAAAAATTCTTTAGGCGTTTAGGGCCTTAGGGATGAACTTTATTCAATTCAATCTAACATTATTAGAATTGTTATTTACCTATATGTGGTATTTTTAAAGTTATTTTATTGTTTAGGGGTTTTTTTCAGTTCATAGAATCTCATAATTAGTGAAATCAATATTGTGGTTGGTTTCTTTGGCGTGTAGTGCTAATGTAGTTGTTATGATTGTGATGTTTATTGTTGATGCTTTATATTGCTGTACCCTGTATTTGGAGTACTGCCATGTTTGTCCTGTAGATGTGCCACTGCAATCTTTGCATTTTATTCGGTAAACCAGATTTGTTTGTTACTGTTTCAAAATGGCCGATGGTAATAATAACATTCAGCAATATACGTATATTCAACAAATTAGTATTTTGTATGTTCTCTATTGGCCTCACGTAACACATTCAAACTGTTAAGAGTAGAATTTCCAATAAATGCTGCATCAACATATACTTCAATCACACCGCAGCACACTCAGGATATGCTGAAGCAGCACTTTCGGGAATAACGTCCTAGGGTCCGTGTTCTTTCAACATTTAAATTCTGCTTTATTGTTCATTGCTACTTGCTAAACTCACTACTGATTCAAACCAGTTCACGCGTGAATTTCAATCTGTTAACAGAAGAACGGCAACTGACGCTTTCTAAACAGAAACGGTTCAAATTTTACCAGATAACGAGTTCATGTTGGTTTAAAATCACATCGAAAATGTCTATCAAACTAGGTATATTTTAATTTAAAATAAAACACGTTTTAACTTCAACGCAGGTTTTTTATTTTAGCCTTATACGTATTTCGACATGTTGACATGTCATTTTCTTGCTTCTGAAAATGACATATTAACATGTCGAAATACGCATACGGGGGGCGAAACTGAATATAGACGGCGCTGCAATAAATCTACTATGGCGGCTATAAACGGGGTTGTTTTAAGCTAAAGTGTTATAATTGCTTGATGTACTGTGTTAGGTTCCCGAGATAAAATTTCTTTTAAATGTCTTCCATGAGTTTATTTGATATTTTGATTTACATTGAAATTGGTTCAAAGGCGTTGATAGAATGTGAAGCTATTGTAGTAAGTATTGATTATAGGTATATAAAATACTTAATTCCTTCAACAATATTTATTTATTTTAACCTTATACGTATTTCGGCATGTTTACATGCCATTGTCAAAGGTTATATTAGGAAGTAAACAGTTAGTGTATAGAACTTGGTGACTTGATCTCGGTAATCGTCGGCGACGACTTGATTCTTATTCCAAAATGTCCAATAGAGGAGAATTTAAAAGATCAATTTGCTCATTCATTAATGGTACAGTTTTTAAATGTTTGTGAATTGCAAAAGCTTCTAGTGTATCTTAATTTCCGTTTATCATCACAAAAGTGTAAACAATTTATGGTCTTATTAGATGTCATTGAATGCTTGTGTTCTAGTAAGTGTTTAGCGTAATTGGATTTATGTGGGTGTTTGTATCTGTAACAACGTACATGTTCTTTATACCTAATATCAAAATTTCTAATTGTCTGGCCTATATAAACCGAATTACATTGCGAAACATTTAATTTGTAAATGCCTGATTTTAGCAAATCGTCTGTTTTTGTTTTTGCATTAAATAAAGTGTTTAAGATGTTTCTAGTTGTTTTAAAACTTACTTTATATTTATTTGTTTGGTTTATAATTTTAGCAATTTTTTCAGATTTGTCACCAATATATGGGATCGAGGCATATTTAATTATATCGGATGAAGTTGGAGTATTCGGATAAATTTTTTGAATGGCTAATTTATAATCTTTTTCTTTAATTAATGTATCAATAAGTTTAGTCTTATAACCATTACTATATGCAATTTGTTTAATAACTGAAATTTCTATATTATGATTAATTTCATGTAAAGGGAGCGTCAAAGCTCTATGCATAAGGGACCTACATGCTGCTAGTTTGTGTTTTATGATGACAAAAATCGTGTGGTATTGTAATGTCTGTTTGTGTAGGTTTCCTATAAACTAAGTATTCAAATTTATTAGTTGAATTAATTTTTATGTTTAAATCTATTATAGTAAGTTCTGAATACCTTGTCATGTGTGGCGTTAATGCTGAAAGTGATAGCACAGTCTAGTATTTTACTAGAACTGTGGTGATAGTGCAGCTGGGGCATTTGTGTCAACCGACTTCAAAATTAAAAAGAACACCGCACGTGATTAAAATATCTATAAACATCATTCTAGTCCAGTCATAAAATGCTTTTGTAGTGAAATAACACAGGAATGGAATTTTTTTGCTCAAACCCTTAATTTTGCGGTTTTAAAAAAATACTCTGAGTTTGTGAATTCTAACTCGGTAAACCGTGGATTGTTCGTTTCCATTGCATCCTACGTTAAAAGTAGTCGTAAGAAATAAGGCTGATAAAATTCTGCGTAAATTAAAAAAAAATGTTCTAGCCCTAATATACTATTTAAAATACGTCCTTCCAAAAAATCCTATTTTTTTAAATTGTTGTCCCAGAACTTGTACTTCTCATATTTCGTGAAATACTGCGTTGTCCGTGATGATCGTATGTAAAAGTGGCCTAAAGATGAATTAAAGTATATTAAATTTCCTGTAAATTTAAAACGAAACATTGTTTTATTTGCAATAAATAAAATGAACTTCAACGAAGAAAAGCTAGAACTTATTAATATAGGTATATTTTTTCTATATGCCTGCTATTTAGCATATCAGTAAAACCACTTGGGCAAAAAACTATGCAGGACTTTTTTTAACATTGTATAATATATTTCGGCGTTTTACATAATAGTGTAGTAGGTCATCTTTCGATAGTTAACACGTAGGACGTCGGACAATAAAAGTACAATTCAGTAGTTAGTCAATGTTCTGTTAAAGCATAACCCTATGTAGAGAACTTGAAGCCAAGGAGTTTGATATATCTTGTTTTTAAATTCTAGTGAACACTGTACACCGTATTATTTAGCTACTAGTGTTACCCCAGCGCACAATGCACTGACAGACAGCGTTGACAGAACCGGCGAAATGCCAAGTCACGTGATGCATTAGTTCCAATAATAAGACGCGACGTTAGTGTAGATGTCGCCTCAAGTGAAGCGCGTCTAGCAGACTTTCATATATATTATAAATTAAAATAATTATTATTAAAAAATCGACGCAGAATATAATATAAAAATGTTTCATGTTCCATCTGAGGATAGAGACCTGTCATTGAAAAAAAATGGTCCAAATTGGTGAAGCGGTAGCCGCTGGAGGAACCGAAGAAAAAACGCTTTGAGCTTTTATATGTATATGTATGGATTTTAGTCGGTTCCGGATTTTCCTAATTAGTCAACAATTAGTAAACACCAATAAATAGTAGTCAGATTACAAGAGGTAGCATCGATATCTGAAACACGTTTTGGATTGTGAGAGTTGTGCAAGTGAGGAGAACCACAACCCTAACCAATTTAGCAATAAATTTATCTTCGAAGTGATAAACACGTCCCTAGAATTGCACAAAAAAACTCAACTCGAACCGAAGGGTTAACACGGTAGATCGCACGTTCGAAACGCCCGCCGCGCCCCAGCCATTTAAAATAATTCGTCCATTGGATCTGTTGGACTTCAATGTCCAGTCTATGTTTTACACAGCTTGAGCAGTTAATAGAAAAACCAAGAAAATGCATTTAGGTAAGCTGAATCCTGAACTAACCCTCTATCTGTTCAGAGATATCAAAGATTGTCTGATGCATTTTTACCATTTGTCGCCCCACTCGTTCTCTTCCCGGTTAACTTATTGTTCGTCATTTTTCCTCATCACGACACCACCAATATTTTCTTTTCATATCCACAGTCATTTCAGTCATCGGCCCTTTACCATTCGATTTGTGCGCCGTACCGCAGACCTTTTTATTCGAATTCCGTCTACTATTGCTTCGACCGTATCGATTTCATGTCTTATGCAGTCGAACTAAATCAATGTAGGGCATAAAAAACTAAAATAAAATTCAGTTGATTATTGCAATCAATTCTAAAAGATTAGTAATGCTTTATAAAATAATACAGAGTGCTAAGGGAGATTTTCATCAGCGAAGTAAATGCACACAAATTATTAACACGCAATACACAGTTCAATCAAAGCATCAAGCGGTAATCGACTTGGATTTTTGTAACTCAAGGAAAAGTGCAAGAGTTAAGATGCAATCAGTGGCGTCATTAGAAAATTTTGTTTGGGGAGTCCAGAGGGGACCAAGTTAAAGTTAGGGGCCCCCTAACTTTAACTTCAAAAGCAATGTATTATCAATTTTATAACTATTTTATTCAAAAATACAACTTTAAGTACAAAACGTTTCCTTCACCCTCACGCTTCTGTAAATAAAAATTACTAGGTATTAGGGCCTTCATTAGTTACTGATACCCACGTGACCACAAAATATAGGCAACCCAACTTACACTGTTGGTAAGCCTTTTGTTCAAAAATTCCCAAGCCGTTTGGTCAACTTATCAAGGCTTGCTTGTTTGCATACATAACCTCACTTTGAGTGTTGACAGTGACACTTACAGGAAATTTTTAGTTACCACGAGTACCAATCCTGAACTAACTTCAACATCTAAATCTAAAACTCCCTAAGTCACTGTGGATTATTAAAGGCCTTAGAAATAATTATTTGATGTAGATTGAGGTTCATCAACTCCTAGCAAAAATTAAAAAAGTTTTAAAATACTGAAATTATTGTATTTTCTTAAAACATGTTGATGATTTGAAAGCACCATCAAACTTAAAATATTGGAGGGGGCACGCATAGGGCACAGTAAAATTCTGTAAGGGGGGGGGGCAAAAACCCCCGGGCTTCCCTGTAGTGTCGCCACTAGATGCAATACGTGTCTATAAACGAAACTCTTTGCTTGGACTTAACTGCACTTCAAAAATAATCATGCTTTGCACTTTCAATAATATCTGATGTAAGGTTGTAGCCCTAACAGTTATCACATAAAATAAGAACACTTCTGACATAACTGGTTGCGTTAACTTTTCACTTCACTCGTTGCACCCTCGCCGTTTACAGTAGGCACAGCGATAACACTACAAGTCTAATAAAAAACCAAAATTCCCCTTACACGAAATTGAGTAAAAATCAATTTGTTTTTATTTTATTTTTTTTACAAATAGTAACTTGGCATGAGAGAACACCAAAAACAAATAACTCTGTTAAAAAATTTGAAGAGGATTCGGAATTGTCCCCCTGAATGTTACTGCATCGGTAAATTACGTTTGGAACCTTATTCTACTATCACTGATGAAGAAAATCGTGTGGTCAGTTTTTCAGATATACTTTTATGAAAAGTTTTAATAATGACAGTGCGTTGTGGAATCGAAAATTCTCTTTTATCATAACATTTTGTTTTGTTAGCTTCAAATGTTATACATATGATGCCTGAAGCACCTACCCATTTCTGAATCAAAAATAAGTTCTCTACCCGATTCTATTTTCAAATATTTATGAAAAACACATTTGGAAAAAACACCTCCTCGTTGTTAATTATAGCACAACTGGCCGCTCTGTTCAGAAGATATCGTATAACAGAGCGAACAAACGAACGTAGTAGGGTTTCTGTATTATCGACATATTCCGATTGCCGGGAATCAGGAATCTCAATTTTATCATTCCCGGGGAAAAACAACGAGGCGATAATTTTTTTAATAAAAAGCTAATTTATGTATTTCCAAAGTACTTCTTTATTGTTTTTTTTTTTAAGAATCATGAGGCCGTGCGTGAGCACGACTCCATGATTCCCATCCCACCCTCTTACCCGGGCTCAGCGGACTTGCGCTATACACCGGTCTAACTTGCCCCACCCCTGAAAGACATGCAACCCAACATACACACACCATCCATGGACACGCCGGATTTAACTTATTCAGAAAAATTTCCGACGGGCAGAGGACTCGAACCTACTGCTCGTTGGGAGTCTAGTTTCAAAGCCTGGGACGTTAACTACTAGACTACCTGCTGGCCTTTTAATTAAAATATGCAGAAGTCTGCAGAAGCTTATCCCCAGAGCACTAGTCATAATCGGAAAGATTATTTCATCCTCTGTATTTTAGCACACTTAATGAGCGATAAACATAAATAGCCCCTCTTGGGTCATGTGTTACGCAGACTCACAGGGGGGTCTCTATTTAAGCACGAGGGTGACGCATCAGAAAAGCGGGCTAATGGTTGTCGATCGGATTGAGTGTTAAAAAAATCAATGTATTAAAATTTGATATGTATAAGTCAGCTGTAAGGTCGCACGAGTATAGCGGCGCGAAATTTCGAATTGTAACGCGCACTTTGATTTTCGTTCCCGAGCAATTTTGACTAGTTTATCTCTGTTACGAGATCATGAAAAATCACGGGTTTCCTGGTAATTTTCCACCTGGGAATTCACGATACAGAAACCCTAGAATGTAGTCAATACTTTCCTATACTGGAAGTGTGAGAGCGTAAAAAAATAAAATATTCTTTAATTACAAATATTAATTGAATTTAAGTGTATTTGCTAATAATTTCAGAAATGCAATATTACTTTAATAGATTTTGGAGTGAGCCTATGTATAGTAAAATATCTTCTGTGCATTAACTCCGGATCCCTTCCACCTGTCTCAACTTTCAGTGCTGAGGGGCTCCCGCTACTAGAACCCACATTTTTATGTGTCTATTATATAAGGCGCATATTCCTTTGTACAGCAAGGTGCCACAGTATTGAATAAATAAGAATATTTGAGTTTGTACGGTTTGTTTGTATTGGAACATAATCTGCTAATATCCGCCCTATCATTACCAAAATTAACTCCGACGAGGAAACATCGCGGCCGCGAGGCGACAAATGCAGGTTATTACTGCTTTGCGTATATTGTTTCTATTGAATACGTACAACTATTGCCATAAGATTTGTTTTTATTCTTAACAAAAATATTTTAGACTTCGGCCCCTTCCAATCTCGGGCCCGAATGCAACTGCATTACAAATTTACGTTGGGGTTGACATTTATTAACTTTACAAGAACATTAACCTTATTGTCAAAGATTTACTGTATCACATGCAGTAAATCTTTGTTGTATCGTTCAAGTCTACTCCCGGGCATCGACGGTCTCGGGTTCGCGCAGATGCCATGTCAGCGGCACCAGATAATCCACACATTACCCTGCCCAAAATGCGATTACACTAATTTATTAGTATTAGCGTAAGCTCCCAATGTAGAAGGCCATGATATAAAATGTACAAACTGCATTGCAGCTGAGATTTTAAAAGAGCGGTTATCTGAAAATGTTGTTTTATCACCTACTATTATTTTATCACCCTCACTTCCTTAACCTAACTTAGCAAACTCAACCACCAATAATAGAGGCCAAGGACAAACATTTAATAAATTAAGAATTTATTTACCAGATCCGGTATTCTCACATGGACGTAACAAGTTCTACAGTTAGACGAGTTTCAAATAAATTAAAATGGGAAACACTAACGTGCGGAGGCTAATATATAGAAAAAGTGGGTACATTTATTTTGAAAAATTATTTGATGTCACTCTCGCTGAATCGGGATGTCACTCCAAAAGAATAAACATTAGTATGATTAGTTACAATACGGCTAGACGCATTAACAGTGCATGTCTTACATCTCGATACAGATACATTATTTCATTAAAATAATAATAATAAAAAAAAATGGGATGTAGCCCCCCCCCCCCACGTATTCCGTTAGTTTGTGTTTAAAAAACTTTACAAGCCTCAGTACTTAATGTTAAAATGGCAAAGAATTTTATTAAACAACATCTTGTAATTCAGTGCTTAAAACAAACAACATTCGTTATTCTCCTGAAAGTACGAAGGGCAACAACCCAAATTTCATAAAGTCATTCAACAAAATAATTCGGGTGGAAACATGTTCGGTCAGATAAGACAGATGGGCAACGAATGAACACATAGAGACTGTTCTTGACATTTTCGAATTCTACATATTCAAACCCATGTACATTTGCCACTTCCGCAACTCGCTGGCAAGTTCCGGCAGATATATTGATTACGGCGTTAGGTTCACACAAAATTCAGCAAATGAAACTTATTTTATGAGTTCACTTCGGCTAAAGATTTTACATTTTCATTTGTTATAATTAACTTCGAATGTAAACAATGTGAACTGCTTTTTTTTGAGCAGACGAATAGTGAATGCACCAAACTGACAACTGTATGCAAATGTAAGCAAAGACACACAAACCATTCTTTTGACAAATTACGCGTTTCCCTGTTTAATTTTAAAAACAGTTGACCCTATTTCTGGAGACGCCGGAAGTTGAATGAACTTGTTAATATTAGAGACAAATCGTCTACAGACACTCAGCTAACGACCTTTCAAACTTTAATGATAATTTAATCCTAATTTGAATGACAAATCCCACAATCTTCAACTTATAATTGACTTTAAGTAAGACAATACCAGCTTTAACTTTAAAAAACAAAGAACCAAGTGAATAGCCACTAATATTGTTATACTGTCGCAGTCATGCTGAAATTCGCAAAAAACAAAGTGCTTTTAAAAACGTATACACATCCGAACACCATTAAAAGCGCAAAAACGTTAAAAATATCAGAAACTGTAAATTTTTATCCCGCGCGTTCTGACAACCACTTTTTCAGCAATGGTACCAGTAGAATCGCGATATGAAAACAAATAAATTGTCGCACGTATTATTCTGCATATGCGTTTTTTCAAAGGATTTACAGAGCTTCAGGGAGAAAAGTATTTTATGACAAAGAGCTATTGTACCGAAATCCCTTCACAATGGTTCAAGTGTATGTGAACTGATGCAAACCTAAAGAAAACGAACGACCGCGGCTGCTCTGCTTTTAATATTTATTGTAATACATTTTTCATTCCTTTATTTTCTCTGCTTCTATTTCTTATATTCTGAGCTATTCTTTAACATTACAAAGTTATTAAAAGGTTTAGAGCATTCTTGCAAAAAGTTTCTTGTTGTTAAAACTTAACAGTGAACGATATTGCATTGCAAAAACATCTAGAATTCCGTGCATTTATTCTGCTTGTAATATCGTAAGAAAGACTTTTAATTATTTTACTGTTTGCTTTTCAAATTAATTTTCACATTTTTTAGCGATTTAAGAGTTTTTGTACGGACAATTCTAAACAGTTTTTTTCTTAACATTATTAACGAAGCTAACAAGTTTTCGCTTTTTCTAGCATTTCGAACAGAAATCAATACCTCAAGACTGTGACATTAAGACACTTCATCTTTAGGGGTAAGCGTGAATGCGTATAATGCAAGGATAAATACTATCTGCGTACCTTTGCAGAACAAATTTTGAATAATTTAGACATTGTAATGGTTTTTTCTTAATTACAAATAAAATTACTACACGATCTTGAAAAAGATTCCCCTTTCACCAACAAGGTAAATTAACTGTATACAATAAATTCTAAATTAAGTGGAACATGGCCGATTAACATGACAAAAGTGAACAGCTCTATTTTTCGTCCCTAGACGAATTGTATTACTTTCAGTTTCTCTGCATAGAAAGATAACATTTTTTTTACATTTCTTGATTGAAAATTATTTGAAAATTCATTAGAAATAATGCATTTAATACATTTACTTTATTTATCAATTCTAGCTTTACTTCGTTAAAGTCCATATTTAATGAGTATCTGTATATAAAATACTGAATCACTTTAACAATATCTATTTATTTTAACCTTTATATAATAACCTTTGACAATGGCATGTAAACATGCCGAAATACGTATAAGGTTAAAATAAATAGATATTGTTAAAGTGATTAAGTATTTTATATACAGATACTCATTATTTAATACATTATTTAATAATAGTTAACCCAGTACAGTATATAATAACCTTTGACAATGGCATGCAAACATGCCGAAATACGTATAAGGTTAAAATAAATAGATATTGTTAAAGTGATTAAGTATTTTATATACAGATACTCATTATTTAATACATTATTTTATAATAGTTAACCCAGTACTACACTGATATAACTGGTTGCAAGCTTGATTTGCAGATGTCTTGGTAGCGCCGAGCTAGAGAATTTATTTCGTAAAGAAACGTTATAAGTTCAAACCTTAATGAAGTCTACTGTTTTTTACTTTTTTAAACTAGCGTAATAAGATAATCGAGTTTATACTATTTTATTTAAAATGTATAATTACTATTTTCAAATGCAACCTTAAAAACAAAATTAAAAAGTTAACGATAAACATTTTACGGCTGAATAAAATAAGTAAGTACATTAACGTAAGCCTTAAAACTGCACTGCTATTTTACAAAACAAGTGAAAATCAACATTTAGTTTGAAATTTAACACCAAAATGTTTCAATTCTACCTAATTAGCTGCAAAAAGTTTATCCTTACCATTCTATGTTGCAACTGATTAAATTTGCTGCATTAGAAAATAATAATCAAGCATTTTAAATAAAATAAAATACACCTGATTTTCTTTTTACAGTAATTAAAACAGAAAAAAAGTTGACCTCATCAAGCTTTGAACTCATAACGTCTCATTTACGAAATAAATTCTCCAGCTCGGTACTACGAAGACATCTGCAAATTGATTTTGCAACCAGTTATATCAGTGCAGTACTAGCTTGAATAATTAAACTCACATAATTTATTTTAAGCATTATTTCTAATAAATTTTCAAATAAATTGCTATCAAACGGTGTAAAAAATATTATCTTTTCATTTAGAGTTACTGAAAGTAATAAAATCCTAAGAACATAAAATAGAGTTTTTGCAATTTTGCCATGTTAATCGGCCATGTTCTACTTGAATGAGAATTTACTGTATAAGTGTATATACAGTGCATTTATAAAATAACACGTCCCGACTCACTCTTGAAAAAATCAATTTCCAAACACTAGTATATACAGTGCGTTTATATAATAACACGTTCCGACTTACTTTTGATAAACTCAATTTCGAAAGATAAGACTAAGAACGCTTTAAACCAAAAATACTATTTATCGTACAAATAATCTAAGGGCATTATAGCGTCGCATCGTTGCCTACCTATGCAAAAATTTAAATAGCAACGTGGGTAGAGTGGCACCTCAATTTAATTCTTTATTCTGCTTATAACAGGCAGATTTATTTACGATATTATTAAGTATAATCAAAATGGCGACAGCATTAATGTTATATATTAAGAAAAAAAAAATTAAATGCAGCAAAAGGAAATAACAACGTTTTGTGAAATATGCGTCTTGAACTTCCTGACTAAAGCAAAAGCCTGTTTTGGAATTCCTGCTTAACATTTCTCAACGCTTATGATTTTATCTCATTGTTTATTAGGCTCCATAAAAACAGGTTTAAAAAAAACTTTCAAATTATGTCACCTCCTCTCTTGCGTTAAAATTGTCCGGGTTAAGCGTCGCACAGTTATTCGCAGAGTTATTTCTGTGATTGACAATCACAGCAATGACTCTGCAACTCTAACTGTACACCATTTGCCGTTATTAAGAAGCCCCCTGTAATATTAAAAGAGATATTTAATAGTATATTATAATACAAGTGTATAAGCAAGCCTTTAAAGCGCGAGGCGAAGCCGAGTGCCTTTTAACGGAGCAGAGCTTTAAAGGCTCTTATACACGTATATTATACGCTATTTTTTTATTATACATCATAATCTAGAAAATATGAAGAATTTTACGTTCTTGCACCCACGTATATCCAGCTCTAGGAAAAAAATCCTTGGAAAAACATCTTGTAGAAAAAAATTCTATGGAAAAAAAAACCTCGGAAAAAAATTCGTGGATAAAAAATACTTGGATAAAATGCCAACGAAACTCCTGGTATGCCAGATTTTTTAAGAGCAATTAAACATTTTTAAAACACCGATTTTTTTTATGTTTTGGATTTGACTTTTTATTTAAGTATAGTATTTACAATTTTAATGTGCTGCAAAAATAAGTTTTCTAAATCCATCAAAACTAAAATTCTAAAACAACTAAAAACAAATTACTAAAATGTTTTGACTGGATTTTTTATAAGGAATTTATTGTAAGAATTTTTCCACGATTTGTTCCAAGCAGCTTTCCTGGGGATTTTTTTAGGATTTTTTCCGAGGTTTATTTTCCTTGGATGCTTTGTTCGCCTCCCCTTACGAATGATACTCTAGGTAACGTACGCCTGGATTGCAAATTAAGTTCATGACGTAGATTTCTGATGATTTGGGTAGACATATTTAAAGTTATATAAATAAAATAATAATTAATAACTTGAACAGATACTTATTTTAACCTTATACGTATTTCAACGTGTTTGCACGTCATTATCGAAGGCAAAATTAAAAGTAAACAGTTGCTGTTGCTTTAGGAACGATAGAACTGGATGACTTGATCTGGGGTATGTATGTCTGCAGATGGCGTGTTTTCTTATCCCAAAACTTCTAATAATGGAGAATTTAAGAGATCAATACTCGTTTATTAAAGGTTCAGTTTCTAAATGTTTGTGAATTACAAATGCTATCCGAAGCTTTACAGTAGTAACTTTTGAATGTTCTCGGGCCGATATGGTGAAAAAACGGTATTGTGTAGGGGTTGTTACCCTTTTTCCTACCTCAGCCAGGTTTTGGTTAAACAGCACCAGTTACTCTAAAAGCGGGTGTTAAACCGGCTGATTATATTTGCACCAACTATACTGCCAGCTTCTATACTACTCAATAAATGTAGAATCAGTTAATTTTCTTCAGTCAATATTACATTTCATCATAATTAAAAGCCAAACATAATAAACTGATTTCTAGGCACTACAGTCGGAACAAAATAAAGGTAAAACAACAAAGCAACATAACCTGATAATAATGAACAACTATTTTTGAGATTCGACTACCATGGAAAAAATCAATTCAAAGTTATTAAAGGTTTTCCTCTTGTTGAATGTTCCCTAATTTTATTATCGTTATTTTAATGTTTTAAGGTGTAACTTAAGTGCTCTTAGTCCTATCTTCCTAAATTAAATCTTTGAAATTAGCAGAGGGGGATAGTGTTACTTTATAGAAGCACCGTACGATTAAAATGCTTCAAAAATTATTCGACAACCTCATATAACTGAAAAATACTATTTAAAAATGTGTTAAAATCTAACCTTTATCTTCCAAAACCATAATAAACTGATTTTACACTGCTTATTAATAATTTTGTAATTTTAAATGTACTGTTAGTCTGGATAAGAAATGCTGAGAGACTTAGTACAAAATGGCAAATTTGTCATAAAGATATGGTAACAAAATACAATCTGTGTTATACAACATCCTTCAAGCATTTTATGTTTTACGCCAATTATGTCCTTTTTCATCCTGAAAAAAAAAAGTCGGCGCAGTTGCGTTGTTTCCAGTTTATGTTGTGATTCGAAACCTCAATTTATGTCACTTATGTTTTTGTAGACCCGTAAACTATCGTAGATCTGGCGGAAAAACGACCAGTTTTAATAGGGTTGTTTCTACATTGCAAAATGTACCCACTCAAGAAACAGATAAACTTAAAAAAAAAATCGTACAATTTTCTGTTGCACAAAGCACAACCAAAGCTTTTATATTCTAAAATTACCCCTTAAAAATCAAATTATCTAATTGTTAATTGATTTTTCATGATGCATAGCTCATAAATTCGCAATTTCACAAAATCGCAAAATCATAAAGAAACGTAACTGGTGTGAAAAATATAACGTTAGGATGATGTTATCTAAATTCCCGAAAAGTTTTTGTCGAAATTCTTCAGTATTTGAATATCTCAGTAAAAAAATACAAACAACATTATTATTTAGCATTCGTCATAAAACCAGATGGTGATGCACTATACTAACAAATTGCATTTTTTTAAATTGAAATTACACCATGGATATAGTTATATGCATTTTTTGCTAAATCCACAAGTATATATTTGTGTACATTAATTTTACCTTTACCTATTTCAAAATCTGTGTCAATGTTCGGAAAGATCTCTTCAAAATACGCAAAAAAGGCACTCTTGTTGTGTTTGGATAGAATGAATTTTTCGAAAAAAAAAACGTAAAAAAAATCATTCCAGTATTAAGCGCGCCAGGTAAATCAATATGTTTATTGTGGTTTTTTGGAAGAAAATCTTGAGATAAAGCATTCTTTGAAACGTATTTTAAAGAAGTTTTCTAACGTTGATACAGCTTTTGACATTCAGAAAAGATTTAACATTTCTGATTAAAAATAGCGTATGTTACCCCCGTGCCTACGTCACTGTGTATTTGATATAGACTATGAACTTCAGTTGATTTTTGGATATCTTAACTAACAATCACATTTGAAATTTTAAAATTACATCTTCTACTGTTCCAGAAGTATTTCAGAAAAAGCTCAAGTGTGGACTTTGAGTGGACTTTCCCACACTAGATATTAACACTTACCGTATTTGCAAAAATTTAAATTTATAATTATAACGTTGTACATTTCACCTACTGTTAGATTTCTAAGAAAGCAAGCTATATAGGCAACCCTCTATTTCATCCATCCAAATTCATAGAAAGCGCCACAGTGAAATCATTGCTGTTAGAAAAAAATCAAATTGTAGCCAATCTTCCGTTCTAACAGCCCACTACGTTTTTAAAAAACCATGTGGGCAGTTTTGGAATAATAATTTTTTGAAAATTTTCAAAACTTTGAAGAACCGCCATTGCGATCGTTTTCAGATTTTCGAAATTAATTTTGTTTCATCGTATATAACAAGTTATAGCTGATGCTAGTCAGACGACTACTTTTTACTAAATACATGAGCGTTGAATTCGAGATTTTCTAAAAGTTGTAGCGGCCGCCATTTAAAAGTTAGAGAGTTCGATAAAAACATTTTCGATTTGCAATATGCTCTTCTTTTATTTCACCGTATGTTACATTTCTAAGAAAACAATTTATATAGGCAACCCTACGATGTCGCATACCGTATAAGAACAGTAAGAACGGAACCGCCCGCCCTACAGCGGATAATTGATGGGCGTAGTTAAAATCACGTAACTACCGGAAAACGCGTTGTTGACATTAAACAGTATCATTTTTTTTCTTAATTTTTAAAATAGTTGAAAACTCTTGCCGATCCCAATAAAGTACTTCAAATAGTCTATCGAAATGATGAAAGTATATAACGATCAAATTTGGGAAATTACTAAAAACCAATTTGTAGTTCATTGGAAGCTCTATCGGCTTAAAAAGTTAAAAAAAATCGTGTAGGTAGTTTTTAAAAAAACATTTGTTGAAAATTTTCAAAATTTTGAAGCAGCGCCTTGTGATCGTTCTCGAATTTTCGTAATTAATTTTACTTTATTGTATACCAACCACGAAGGCTATCATACAAGTAGTACTTTTTAAGGAAATTGCCGTTAAAGTCGTGATATTCAAAAAGTTGTATCGACCGCCATTTTAAAGATTGTGAGTTCTGTAAAAATACTTTTTGATTTACCTTATGTTCTTCTCTCAGATCCCGTAATCAAAATTTAAAGATTTGGTTTAAAAAAAAACGCTACCAAAAAAACATGTCTAACTTCCGTTTCCGGTTTAAGATTTTTTTGAAAAGCTTAACTAGAACTACACGTTTTGTTATACCTATTGATTTAAAATTTCATCAAAATTGGTCTAGTACTTTTCGCCTGTAGAGGCGTCACACACACACCCACACACCACAGACAGACATTTTTTTAAACCACTTTTTTGGGTTCTTTGAACCCCACAACGTGCATTTCCGTTAAAATCTAGATTTCGAAAATTTTCATGAAATCAGTACTTCCCTATACCGAAGGTATCGGAAAGTAAAAATAGATCCCTCCAGTTACTTTAACATCCTGTAACTCTTTAGCAAAGCTTCTTAGGACATTATGTTCATCGGCATTTGTTTTCCTATTTTTGAGTAAAGAATCCAAAGCATGAATTTTAACATACCCCTCACTCGGTATATTATGTTACATTAAAAATTAGAATCTTAAATTATTACTAAACGTAGTCTCATCATTTATTAAATAGATTATTTGCATTCAAAAAATCTGGCTCTTAAAACAGACAAGCAAAAATAAGAATTTGTTTCACCTATTTATTGATTTACTTATGATTACTGTAAATAACGCAAATCTTACCACATTTCTGGAACCCAAACACCGAACTTAGAACTTACCTAAAAAAGAAAAAGAAACAGATTAATTTTGTTTATTACAAAAGTCATATTAGGAATATATGTATGTACCTTGCTAATCAATTTAGTTTTGTATAATTTCATCTAAGTGCGCGCGTCTACAGAATTTGCTTTTAATTAAAAATTTTCAAATATGCAAGGGCTATGGTTATTCATAAAATTATAAATAACGTAATAAACTCGAGACCTTTCTAAATCACCCCAAATAATGGGAGAGGAAGAACAATTCAGAGAATTAATTGGTTTAATATGCAAAGAACAACGTTTAAAACAATTCAAGTAGATATAAAGCAGTTTAGATTGATTAAACACTGAAAAACAAAGGGATTTCATCAAGAAACCGCTAATTAAAGTGGGGTGCAATAAAATAGTTCAAAATCGTTGGAACATCTTTCTCGAATAATGTTTATTATTAAAATTAGTGTAGGAAGCTGCAGACATTCATTCGCACATACTCGTATATCTTTAAATTCGGCACGAACTTACCGGCGATAAATTCAAAGCTAGCTAATTAATTAAACCCCTTTCATTTATTCCGAAACCCGTATTATTTAAACCGATTTATGTGATCATAAATTTAATGTGTTCTCTATTTTGTTATACAAACAGAAATATATTCTCCAATTTCCTGATTTCAGGCGCTTAATGTTAGGTGTATTTTGTATTACTGAAACGTTGCCCAATTATTTCATTGTGTATAAACATGAAATAATTAATATATACGTGTATTTCCTTTATTTGACGAGCACAATTATGTTTACAAAACAAATACCGATTTGCTTCTAATTACGCACTTTACCTAATTATTTGTCTGCGTACATTTCATAGATTTTCGTGCTCCTCGCTTATCATAAATAATACAACGAGTGATTGTGATTTTTCTAGTTAAGATAGTAATTCCACTACCGCGTAGGGGGAGTAAAATTACCTAAATCTTAACTAGCACGACTTAACTTACACAACAATTTTATCAAAGAAAAATTCTATCACAAGTCGTATTCGGCTTGACTATACTACTACTTACATTAATTTCGACGCATTTTTTTCAACACTGAACTAGTCGGAAATGCTCGGATGTTTTCGGGAATCGGCGCTCTTAACATGGTATACTTTGCTTGTTTTCGAATGTTTTGTAGTAGCGTCCTTTTGTAAAGTTTATTTTTTATTTTGACGTTTTTATTTACTGTTGCTGTGTAATGTTGTTGTAAAAAATGAATATTGTTGGAGAAAAATCGTTAAGAGGTTTCATAAAATTATTGAGGGTATGTACATTAGTTTAGTCTAAAATTTTACTTCATATAACCCTTTCAAACAAGATGTAATTTTAGTGTAAATATATATTTATGTGTTTTTAATGCGCATTAGCATGTTATTATTATATTTATCATAGGTGTTATGATTTGAACTACAATTTGATACGCGCGATTCAAGTTGGTTGACATTGACATTGTTATCATTCGCCACCGTCGATGTTTTTCGTACAGAGGCAATTATTTTTTAACTCAAAAACTATGTTATAATTAAATATGTTACTACTGGCCGAAGCAATGAAAAGCTGTAATAAAATAATAATTAATACACCCAAAAGTCAGTGCACATCAGTTTTAAACGCGTTAATTTAAGACAAAAGCGATTATCCGAAGCTACTGTAGGCTTAATCACTTATGTAAACCGCACCGTACAGTTTAATCAGTATAAAACAAACGTGATTCGTTCGTTTTATAAAAGAGGAAATTTGTGATTAGTTCAATGAAATGTGAGTGGTATAATCGTTGTTAACACATTTACTGGGAAATTTTCATATCAGTAAAATGGCTTTACGGCCACATATGTCCTCGTTACCTAAACAATATTTAAAATTTATATTCTTTTTCGGTGATTTCTTGTTTCAGAAATGTACGTTTGTAAAAATTTTGTGCTTCTCATTTACAACCTAATTAGCTACGCTTCTCTGACTGCGTCGCTAAAACATAATGTGTAAGTTCTCCCGAGTGTAAAGAAATTTCTTGTCAAAAGTGATCACTTTTCTTAAAATACGCTTTACATCCGACTCTGTAAAAAATTAATTTCCGTTTTAAAAGTGCTCGTTAAAAAGTTTTCCATTTGCTTAACAAATATCCCAAAAACTTCAAAAAAATTCCAAGTACTTAATTCTGATTTTAAATATGAAAAGGATTGACTTCCTTTGTGGATCTCCTTTTGCTGCTTAAAGAGAAGCTTTATTTTTATTGGAGCAAATAAATCAAACCGGTTAAATAACTGGAAAGATTACTTTGAAATTTGAATTTTCCCATAAATAAACGATTTTGTAAAATAATCACAGAAAAGTTTATTATCAACGCAAAGTT
The DNA here is from genome assembly GCA_958336395.1 of Ctenicera cuprea. Taxonomy (NCBI): domain Eukaryota; kingdom Metazoa; phylum Arthropoda; class Insecta; order Coleoptera; family Elateridae; genus Ctenicera; species Ctenicera cuprea. Next base: position 8,723,126 of record OY284494.1, on the reverse strand, counting down.
GAAGACTGAAACTAAATCTCCATAATTTTCAGGGTTATTTTGCGAATTACTAGCACGTATTCGTGCCTTTGGTAAATCTACCAAGAATTACAAAGTTCGATATAAACTACGATAAAACTCCGGCAAGTCCAACTTCACGCTCCAACTTCGCCATGAAGAACTAAGTGGATGTGGCTCGCATAAAATCTTTGCGAGATTTGAGAGTAAATGTAATAAATTAGTGTGTCTCGGTTATTACAACATCCAGCTCCCATTTCCTTTTTCTCTGCGGATTCCTTTTGAGACGTCAGCAGTTAATTTGCATGATTCATTATTCTCCCATCCTAAGACCTCTTAACGCTATGTAACTGTATCATTTAATAAAAAATTGTCGAAAACATTTATGTTTATATATTCAGTACAAAAATTGAAATCGCATAGGTACTATGTAGTCTGCACGAATGCATTGTAATAATAAACTTTACAGTAGCGCTACTCGTTTTACCTTTTTATGACTTTGTAGGTATATGGAGACTGCAGACATAAATTTTGTCATAAAATTACCATGAAAGTTTGAGGAAACTATGATTTGCATACTCAAGCAGAAGTTATACCAAGGAAATAAATACTACTAACTCTGGTCGATAAAGCACGAAAACATATCATAGTTGCTGTTTGAAGATTCTGCGAATGCAGAGTATGTCGACATTTCATTAATAATTAAAAATTTCTTGTGCATAGAAAATACTTGTATCAAAAAACACTGTTAATAATGCAACTCTGTGAGAGCAATGCCTTAGCATCAGATGCTTCACAACAGCCCCACGTTTGCAGACAATCCTTAACAATTTGCCATTTGGTAGTACATAAGTATGAATAATCCCTTTAAATATTGCAGGTTAAATAAACAAATTTAGGGCAATTATTACAAGTGATTATAATACATGGTTAAGACTGCCGAATCGACAGAAAAAACGTATTTTACGTGATAGACAGTGTGATAGACAGACTAAGTAACAGTGGCGTTCCGTAGGTTCAAAATTTGGGTAAGCAATGGCAAACATTATTTAACATTAAGATTAATAAGTAGAAAAAATTCGACAACTTCAATTTATCAAGAACAAAAAAGTAAAGTAAAGTCGGTGGCACTACACTCCAATGAGGAGTTTGGCCTACAATGCGGTGGGTCAGGGCCACCGTACCATCGCTTCCGATACCCAGCCGTCTCGCACTCTTATATGAAGTACGGGGTGGTGTGGTAAGCACCACGCCTTGGACGGCTGCCTTACTTCCCTCACCCCTCGAGGGGTTTGGTTCCCAATTTTTAAAAAACGACTGGGATCTAGTCTCGGATTTGAACCCAAGACCTTCCCCGTAGCAGCCAAGTGCCCTAACCGCTCGACCACTCTGGCGCCTCAATTTACCAAGACCTGTTGTTAATAGTTATTTATGTTACTAGTGGGATACCGGCATTATTATAACACGAGTTTGAAAGTTGCACGACGAGATCGTAGACCGAGTCGTGTAATCAAACGAGTGCCATAATAATGCATTATCCCACTTGTGACATACAGGATAGATTCGATTTTTTTTAATACTACGGCAACCAGCCAAATTTCTTATGAACAAAGCTTTAGTTTTGTTTGTGTAAATAAAACGATTATGTAATAACTCCATTATCTAACTGGTGTGATATTGAACTTCATTACTTAATGAATGACATAATAAGTCCTTATCCAAGCAGTCGTAGATTAATGAATATATATCTACGCATAAAATCCTTTTTAAATTTCACTTTGTCATATGCACGGCTAAGTAATAAATTAAAATCGAAGTTGAGAGAGGTTACAAACGGAACGTTCTGCAGATACGTAGAAAGTTTATCAAATAAAGACTACCCGATATGGAAAGCTACAAATTTAAACGCCCCATACATACAGTCTCCCCAATTCGAAAACCTGACGGCAGTTGGGCAAGATCCAATGACGAAAAAGCCGAAGTGTTCGCTCAGCATCTTGCTCAGGTTTTCTAACCGCACTCAAACGACCCAGATGCAGTAATTGAGGATTTCCTGGATGTGCCCCTCCAGTTGTCTCCGCCCATTGCAAATTTTACAATTAGTGAAATCGAAGAAAAAATTAAACGCCTTAACAAGAAAAAAGCGCCTGGATATTACTTGATTACTGCTAAGATCCTATCTGAGCTACCAGAAACTGGATTGCAATTTTTAAGACTAATATTAAATTCCATACTGAGACTTATTCACGGGCCTACACAACTTAAATATGCCCACACTATATTACTTTTAAAGCCCGGAAAACCACCGACGGAGGTGAGATCTTATCGACCCATAAGTCTCTTACCAGTGACTTCAAAACTCTTAGAAAAACTTATACTTAAGAGACTTAATGAAAATAATCTGATAGAAGAATGGATACCAAATCACCAATTTGGATTTAGGCAGAGACATTCGACTATTCAGCAATGCCATAGAATTACAAACGTCATATATACAGCTTTCGAAGAAAAAAAGTTCTACTCGGCACTGTTTTTGCATATAAAGCAGGCGTTTGATAAAGTCTGGCATAAGGGCCTGTTATATAAAATCAAACAGAATTTACCGCATCATTACTTCCAATTACTAAGGTCGTACTTATCATCTAGCTCCTACCAAGTTAAACATGGAGAAGAAATGTCAGTAATGTATCCTATCACTTCAGGGGTACCACAGGGGAGCGTGTTGGGTCCCATATTATATCTAATATATACAGCCGACTTACCTGTAACTCCGTATATTGAAACCGGAACGTTTGCCGATGATACAGCTATCTTAACAAATCATGTGGATGCAACCATTGCATCACAACAACTCCAAACTCATATAAACCTGCTGCAAGACTGGTTAAGCCGGTGGCGAATTAAACTGAACGAAAGTAAATCAAACCATGTGACATTCACTCTAAGAAGACAACAGTGCCCATCGGTTTATATCAATAACGTAGAAATACCAAATGCACAGGAAGCGCGCTACTTAGGATTGCATTTAGACAACAAACTGACATGGAAATCACACATAACCAAAAAGAGAAAGGAAATGGACTTCAAAATAAAAAAGATGAATTGGCTGATTGGAAGAAAATCTCTCCTTTCTCTTGAAAACAAACTCCTGATTTACAAAATAATAATCAAACCCATCTGGACATACGGTCTGGAGTTATGGGGCTGTTCGAGTATGTCCAACTTAAAAATAATAGAAAGATTCCAGTCAAAAATTCTACGGCAAATAACAGAAGCACCATGGTACGTAACCAACATTACCCTTCACACTGACCTAAAAATGCCATTTGTACAAGAAGAGATCCAACAACGTGCAAATAAACATCACCATCGATTGGAAGTACACCCAAACCCGTCTATTGAAACTCTACTAGAAGTACCAGCCTTCAAACACCTTAAAAAGAAATGGTCTCGAGACCTGACAGCAGACCTTTAAGTATAAAGGTTAACGCCGATGGGCCTATCCCTATTCCCGTCAATAGCCATCAGATCAGCTCATAGAACTTCTATGTATTATATATTGTATTATATAATTATATTGTTCTGATTGTTGATGTATCTAAGTTAATAAAAAAAATACGCACTTTAATTTGATAACCTACACCTTCGTCTAAAGCTAAGTTAATGCGTGATTTGCTAAATAATTTTAATCGAACAAATGCAGATAAATGTTCTTTGGTCGACGCACGTTTTTTATTTGCTGCTGAAAATTTTTTCAAAACAGAGTATTCTGTTGCAGATTACACTTTTGAGGGGTTAGATATAGATGCAAATAGTAAGCAATTCCAGCAAAATAGTTACAACGTTATAATTATAAAATTTACACTTTTGCAAATACGGTAAGTATTAATACCTAGTATGGGAAAGTCTACTCAAAATCCACACTTCAGCTTTTTTATTTTTATAAACACATACATACGAATCTGTACTTAGTTCCGATTTGACCACGGCCGCGAAAGGTTGATCCACTGTCGCGTTCGACCCAGTGCCTATCCAAATCAGCCTAACCCAAATATAATCATTATAATATACCAAATTAGTTGAAAGTGTTTAATAAACAGGCGACATCCGCACAAGCGAGGAGGTTATCGGCCGCGCGGAGCCGATAACCAGTATCTACCGCAACAGCCGTGCTCTGTGACCATATTTGCTATCTATTATAATTCACAATGGCTAACACTAAAACATTCAACAAACTAACCCAAATTTAAATATAAGTGATCCCCACGCTGATCTCCCAACGCTTTATAAACAAATAACGGCACAAGCTCTACAAGAAGCCTTAAAAGTACAACCAGAAAACATGCAGACAGACAGCTGCTAAAATAAAACTCAATTTCCAACCCCTAAACGACCAGCTACATCACCCCCAATTACAAAATACAAGTGATATCTTTTTGACTCATCAACGCTACAATCTAAAAATAAATATCGTCAATTAAGACAGCTCCAGTTCACAAAGTGAAACTGAAGTACAAGTAAAACCTAAAGAACCCCTCCAATATATTTACACGGGGCAAACAACTGTCAAGCAGTAATACAAGATATTAAAAAATTAGCGAAAACAGATGTTTCAACCGCATACAAGGGTCAAACTCTACGCGTTAAGTTAACTTCAACTGAAGATTACTGCACCTTAACAAAATGGTACGAAACCGAAAAATTCCAATACCACACCTTTATGAATAATGATAGCCCAAATCTCTTTGTCATTATAAAGGGTCTCCCAACATCGCTTAGCAAAAACGAGATAACAACAAAAAAATTCGAACTAATTAAAGTAACCCGGTTATTGAACAGGAAAGAACACCCAGCACCCTATGTGCCATAGAACTCCAGAAAAATACCATTAATAACAAAATATTTGATTTGACAAGACTCTGCTATTGTGTCATTACTGTGGAACCAAAAAGGAAATCAAGAGACATCCCACAGTGCACAAGATGCCAGAGGTATGGACACACCAAAAATTATTGTCGCCTCCAGCCCCGCTGTGTTAAATGCACTGGGTTACACCATTTCTCAGAATGTCCACAACCAAAAGATAAATCAGTTCCACCAACCTGTATCAACTGCGGCAAGGAACATTCTGCAAATTATAAGAATTGCGAATTATGCGAATACTACGCAATACATCAAGTTATCCTCCACATAATAACCAACCAGTCCCAATTAACAACCCACATCAGAATCCAACGTTAATCCTAACTCTTACGCTAGAAGAGCTCAACACTTCAATTCCAACGTCAATACACCAGAAACTACTGATCCATTTCAATCAATGATTACATCAATCCTTCACAAAATTTGAGAAATTATCACTCCCCACCTTACCAAAATTAAAGATCCTTGTTACCTTCCATATTTGTGACAACTAATTATCCAGCTTTAAGCAACCTAACACTCTGCAACTCGAATGCAGACGGCCTTAAAAACACAACGCAATATATTTAAATCCTTTCTTAAGCGACACAGCGTGGACGTAACCTGTTAGTGAAACACACCTAGTTAATAACGAAGGTTTCCGTACACCTGGATATAATATTTATAGACAGGAGAAGGCATCTCCAACCGCCACCGGAGGGGTGGAAATTTTTGCCAAGCGACAACTAGCCTAAGCGCCCCTACAACCAAAAAACCTAGCAACACTAGCAACAACTTCGATTAAAGTAAACCTGTATAATAACACCTCGGTAAACATAGTCACAGTTTACAAACAACCAAACCGAGCCTCGAAGCGGAAGACATACATGCAATTTTTACCACAAATAAGCCCACGCTCCTGATCGAGGATCTAAACTGTAAACACATCACATGGGGATGCAGAATAAGTAATCCGAATGGAGATAGGCTTCTAAATTTTACATCCTTCCTCCGGAAGAATGGACACACTTTCCGTACCGGCAAGATCATCAGTCAGATATTCTAGACATTATCGTCAGTAAGAATTGTGCAAAACCAATTCTCCCAACCGTCTTTCCGGAATGGCACTCTGACTACTTACCAGTATTAATAACGTTCTTAGATACACACAAAACGAACCTTGGAATTCCTAGATTATTAAATAGCCGCATCGAGTGGGACACTTTTTAAGAAACTATCGTTCTCAATTAAAAATGCCCAACACCAATAAACAAAACGACAGAAATAGACTCAGCTATCACTTCACTCAACACAATAATTAAAGCATCTGTCGATGCAGCAACTACTAAGCACAATAATAAAAGAGTACATCGCCAACACCCACCATGTAGAATCTTAAATCTAAGAGAAAAATATAGCGCGCCGTGAATGGCAAAGAAACAGAAATCTTGCAACGAGACGACAATTGAACCAACTCATGTATCAGGTGAAGTGAAAACTAGACAACTGCAGAATTTCAAACTACGGTAAATGTATAGCGGAACTTAAACCAAACGATCCTAGAATGTGGTCAACTATCATGCGTATATTACGTCAACATTCTACTGTAGCGATCGAAAATGTATGTAATGTAATAAGTTTTGCTGAACACCTTTCCTCAACTTTCGAAACCAAATTGGGTCTTAGCAATCAAAATCTTGCCGAGCAGATAGACGATCATCTCGACACTAGATTCCCGAATAAACCAAACGCACTCGATCCAACAAGTCCTAGGGAAATAGCAAATTTTATTCAACACCATCCCAAATATCATTCATAAAAAACTGCCAACCAAAGCTGTGGCGTTTCTAGCAACAATATTCAATGCTAGCATGTGATTGAATTATTTCCCAATCGCATGGAGACATACTGTCATATTGCTTTTTCACAAACCGAATAAAACACAAATGATTCAATCAGCTACAGGCCCGTAAGCATGCTATGCACTCTTGCCAAGCTACTGGAAAAAGTTATTCTGCATAGGTTTAAAAATTTTCTGACGAGAAAAGAATATATTGCGCCTTGCCAATTTGGGTTTAGAAAGAACTACGCCACCCATCACCAACTATTACGACTGGGCGAAACTATAAAGAAAGGTTTTGAAAATAAACAACACAACTTACCAGCCTCTTCGGATTTTACCCAAACTTTCGCAAAGCTATGGATAAAAGATCTACTCTTCAAACTATCGCAAGCCAAACTTTACGACTACATTTTATTATTTACAAAGTTGTTAGTACAATTGCCGTCCGAATCAACTCGTGTCATTCTGCAAACTATAACATGAAAGCAGGGGTACCTCAGGGACGATACTGGGTCAAATTTTATTGAACTTATTATGTGAACGACATACCCAGTCCACCCAACACCGTTCTCACAATGTTCGACACAGTGATAGTCACCCAGGACAGGTGCATAAATCAGACTGTCCAAACCCTACAACAGTGTTTCGAGGTGGTGCAACCAATGGAGTGAGTATCCACCTCAAAACTGCAAAACGCATATTACTGCATATTAACAAGAAGCTAAACGAGCTGCGTAGGTATAAAACTTGTTAAACTATATCCCTTGAATAACAGAAGATTTCAATTACGTCATCAAACGTCGGTGCTACTTCACAAGTCAATCCTAAAGCCGACGATCACTTACGGCAGTCAAATTTAGGGCTCAATTTTAAAGACCAACTTGAAGAAACTACAGAACATTCAGAATAAAGTCCTCAGAATTGCCATCAACGCCCCATGCATTGTGTCAGTAACAGACACATACATGTAATGACACCATCTCCCCAAAACTGTTTATAACAGCACTCCAAAATGCCTTCAATCAACTAGATTGGTCAAATAAAGGAATTAACGTAGGTGGCCGTTATCTCAATCATTTACGTTTCGCAGACAACATTGTATTAATAAGTAAGTCGCAAGAAGAACTACAAACACTGAACTAGATGAAACATCAAAAGCTATAGGACTCAAAATGAACATAACCAAAACAAAAATCATGACAAACACAAACAACAATATAAACATAACATTAAATGGAAGAGACCTTGACATAGTGGACAGTTACATATATCTGGGCCAAAAAATAACAACCGCAAAAGATAGCATCAACGAAGAAGTAACGAGAAGAATCAAACTGGCCTGGAGTGCATTCGGAACACTTGGCAACATGCTGAAATCTCCTGAGATTCCCAACAACCTGAAACGCAACGTATATAACCAGTGCGTCCTACCCACCCTCACATATGGAGCGGAAACCTGGAGTTACACTGCCACCAACATAAAAAGAATGGCAAAAACCCAGAGAGCACATAAACGTATCATGCTGAATATTAAACTTTCAGACAGAATAAGAAACTCCAACATAAGAAATCAAACAAAGCTGATTGATGTCACCCAAAGAATAACCCAAATGAAGTGGTCATGGGCTGGACATATTGCACGAACCAAAGATGATAGATGGACAAAACGCATAATGGATTGGAGCCCAAGACAGACAAAACGGAGCGTAGGCCGACCGAACACAACATGTCTCCATGTTGTGTTGACGACATCGTGAAAGTGGCAGGAACAGGATGGCAGCAAATCGCACAAGACAGACATAGATGGAACAATAGAGGGAAGGCCTACATCCAGCAGTGGATGAATATAGGCATATCGTGATCGTGATATGTAATGAACTCGGCGTGGCGTACCTTCATCAGCTCAACCACCCTAAAGTTTTTCGAAAAAATCTGAACCTGCCCAGTAGCCGGCCACTACTCTCTGGAAACAAAGAAAATACACAGCCGATCACAAAGGACGTTAACCCAAGACGTAATAATAATAATAATAATAATAGTAATAATAACAATAATACTTTCCCAACTAATATAATTCTATAAATTAATTAGTTTAGTGACAGGAGACCCTTTAGGGAGACCTCAAACTTGTGAATATAATGCTATATTCAGTTCTATGTGAAAAAACGGTTATGCATAGCACTCAGTGTGCTGAACTGGCTAATATAATAAATAAAAAAAAACGAATATGTACGTGTATTGTAGATATACTAATCGACTATGAAAATTGTCGAATTTTTCAAATACTATTTAGGCAAAATGTTAGTACAACAGCATAGGTAGCACACGTATGAAAATGTCAGGATTCTTCCAGAAGGAAGATAATTTAATTTGATTCTAGAAAATTGTAACGGCTTCTCCTAATTGTAGTTTTTGTTAAAAATTCAAAAAAATAGTACAATATTGCCATATTATATAAGTACTGATAGAAAAACTTAAAGGAACAACTGCATTTAAATATTGCACTGTTCATAATACTACAATCTGTAGCTGCCATCAAATATAATTTTTTTTTTATAAAACTACTAAATACTCAACCAAACATGTCTAAACACTCAATTATAACACTAAAAGCTACCAAAAACAATGCATTTATGAAGTTGTGTTTTATGAAACATGCACATAAATCGGACACACTACACAATGGAAAAGTTTGTAGCTATGTACAGAATATTAATTTTTAGTATACACGCCATTGAATGTAGATGTAATGAGGTAAACTGATTTTGCCGACGTCCTCTCTAGAATTGCGATTAAACATGTTGCTGGTTTCCATACCTGATTTAAATACGATGTAAATTTAACCTCTACTTAACATTACATTTTTCTAAACATAGAAAAAGCTATAAAAAATTACTACTACTGAGTTTCATTTAAGTATGATTTCGTTAATTAATAAAATCCCAAATTCCACTTCAATAGTGATGGGCAGTGCATAAAGCATTAAAGCTTTAACACATGCTGTTTTTGTTGGTATTGGTATTGTTTCAGAATTTAAAGAAAAAAATGTTCCGAAACCCTGTTCATTTTACATTTTCTACATGTGATAGTTAATGCAACAAAGAAGAGAATGATCAAAACATTGTTAGCGAAAGGAATGTACGTAATGTAAAGTAACCCTCACATTACATTAGCTTCAGGTGGTGGAATTAATCTTGTTGGCAAGTTCCAAGGTGCTGACCTTCCAATTTCCAAATCGAGGTCCAAATTCATGAAACTTCTAACAGTGTCAAATGGACACCCGTTAACCACGATTACCACATGTTTGAATGTCGTTATCGAGGACGAACAAGGGCCTACATTGGACCCATGCGGTTTTTCACTTTACACCGACACAAAATCACCAACCTATTGTAAAGCCCTATTTAAATGCTTTTAAATTCCATTTAAGTTTACAGTAAAGGAGTTGTAAATTAAATGAAATCAAAACCATTCCTGTTGTTTATGCACAATTTTTAACCAAATAATTATATTTATTAATAAATTCGAGCTTGACTTCGTTAAAGTTCATATTAATATAATATAAATAAAATAATTAATAACTGGAACAACTATTTAATTTAACCGTATCCGTATTTCAACGTGTTTACACGTCATTACCAAAGTAAAATTTAAAAGTTAGTGTTGCTACAGGAATAATATAACTTGACTTGATTTCTATTCCTAATGGCGATTTTAAGAGACGAAGCAAATTCATTAAAGGTGCAGTTTCTAAATTTTAAAAACTTAAACATTGTTAACATTAATATCTACATTTTCATGGAACAATTCAAAATAAATTCGAAATCTATACACCCAAATACCCGAGAACCTTTAAAACAATAACATAAGTATGATTTCCATTCTTTGAAACATCAAAAAACAGTTTTACAACTTAAATATTTGTAACTTATTTAAATTTCTATTTTGAGATTGAGAAATATATTCACAAAAGATATTGATTGGACAGAAAGCAAGAGATTGCAGGGTGCTACCCTCTGAATGTAATAATTATTACATACACGTCATATTAATTCTGTTTAGATTTCAAACAAGAAATATTTATAAATTATTATAATTGAGATCTCCAATTAAGGAAATTATTTATGTTAAGAAATAACAGTTTAAAAAAAATAAAACGAAAGAGAGAGAATACTAAAGATACGTAGTTAGATTAAGAATAGTGAAACGAATGTACGATACCTAACACATCGGGCCGTATGCCAAGAAGGCCTCGGGGTCGGTCCGACAGCTGGCTTTTGTGTAAGCTAATATTCTCATACAGGGTATCCCGTAACTAATGGGACAACGTTCAGAATTAGATTTCTGCGGTCAAAGTAGACCAATTAAACCTAACAGGCCTCAGTAATGTGCTTCATTAAGAAATTATAGGGTCTTAAAAACAAAATATTATTTTTTTGATGATATTTAAACGCTACTAGTTAGATTAAGTTAAAATACGCAATGGTTATGTTTTATAGGTTTACAAACACGGTGGTATTGTTTATTTTTTTCCTGTTTGTAAAGCACGCTAGTTACGCCACTTCTGCTTGATATTTTGGCACATAACTGTTTTTCTGTTAACTTTTAAGAGCTTTTGACCATAAATTCGGATGCCTAATTTAATTTTACAAAAAAAGGTATACTTGTTAAAAGTCGATAAAATGAACCGTTCAAGAGAAATACTATTTAAAAGCTTTAGTGCACACCCGAAAATACAAGCACTCAATGCGTTTTATCAAGTAGGTATGAGTCATTTTAAGTACACAAAAGAAAAATAAAAACTATTAAACCACCACCACAAAACAACAATTTTAGTATAAATTTCGATGTTCTTTTGTTTACTTGAAATGATACATATCTACTTTATCAAATGCATTGAGTGATTGTATTTTCTGATGCGCACTGAAACTTTTGAATAGTATTTCTCTAAAATGGTTCGTTTTATAAACTTTTAACAAGTACACTTTTCATTCGTAAAATTAAACGCTACATCCAAGTTCCAAAGCTCCAAAAAATTAACAAAAAAAAATGTATGTGCCAAACCTGGAGGTTTGGAGCCTTTCAAATACCTAACTAGCGCTCCTGATCCGGTCTTATTGCAAATTTAAGCGTTGGAGAAATCAAAGGTTATATGTAATATTTCATCAAGAACCCGTCAAACACTTTACATTGTTTTTAAAACCGAAAATTAAACTTTACACTCCGCTGGTACTTAGTATATTTCAAAATTGAATAATTCAGCATTCATAGTTTCATTGCAATGTTTCACAGAAAACTCGTCAAACTCGTTGAGTTATTATTCAAACCGAAAGTAAAATTTTACATCCCGCTCGTACTTAATATATTGAAAATTTGAATAATTAAGCAATCATAATATTTCCCCGAAAACCTGTCAAACTCCTTTGAATTGCTACTCAAACCGAAAGTTAAATTTTACAGCCCCCCACCCTGCTCGTACTTAATATATATCAATTTGAATAATTAAGCAATCATAGTTCGTTTGTAATATTTCTTCGTAAACTCGCCAAACACTTTAAATTCCTGAGATATTCATTTAGAATTAGATGTTAATACAAACCCGTGAGAAAACTAAATAAGCCTTTTCACATAATTTTTTTTATAAAATTGCTTCCTGCTTTGTAATCAATAAGTTTATTTTACAAAAGTAAGAAGCATTTATATTTTATTAAACCTCGACGAAAGCGAGAGATTTCCCTACAACATCGTGCCATTTTTAATAAAAGGAGAGTATTGTATTTAGAGTAAACAGACCACAACAGCATATGTTTATTGAAATGCATACAAAATTGTATAGTTAAAAGATACCCTTATCACCTGCTGGCAGAAAGTATCACACGTGTTGGGTTGTTAAAGTTTATTAGAATATAATTTTCCTTGGCTTGGCCGTTATTCATACACAACTGGCTTAAATTTTTTTTAAGACAACTGTTACGTGTTAGTGCGCCAAAGTTGCAGTTTAAAAATTGCGGAGCAAAACTACGCCAATTTCAGCTTACTTATCTTTTTCTGAAATTTAGGTTTTTGGACAACAGAATTTCAATGGCAATTTCCCTGTTATACCTTCCAGTTTTGTTAAGACGAAATTACGTCGCAGGGTAATTGTCACTATAATCAGATTTTGATTGGTTCACGCGATATGTGAAATATGTGAAGTCATTGCAAGTAAGCACCTTTCCAGACTCTTTTCATATTTTGGCGAGCCAAACTTGCTAATTTGGAATTAAATTCTTGTGGGACTATCTAATTACTCGTGCAGGTTTGACTTTACTTAACCAAATCGTTTTTCCCTTGATTATAGTGCAAAGCTTTTCTTCTAGAAAGTGAGTAGTCAGACAAACATACACTTCGTACAAGATTTGAGCTTTTATTGATCGATGACACACTCCACTTACGACGTAAGGATGTAATTTTATCCCAGATGCTTATGCTATTGTCCACAAAAATTTTTTTCTTGTTCCAATATTTTCAACATGCACCGTGAAGACAACTAGCCTTAAACACATCACCATTCTTCTTCCATACATTACTTATACGCAAGTAAAAAATAATTGAATTTATATTCGTTTAATATTCAATACGCGAGGCAATACCACATACAAAGTTTGGTAAAAACCAAGGCTTTTGAAAAATAAACGTACCTTCGTAAATTGCAATCGAGAATATTGTGTTTAAAATTTATTAGCATTTATACTAATTTGCAGTTTTTCAAGCAAGTACCCATCCAGAAAGCTTGAGAATTTGAAAAACGCATACCTGCGCAACTTAATAACATATAGTCTCAGTATTTACTACTGGAAATAAAACTAATTGTTGGGTTCTTTACGTCTACAAGCAACAAACTGTTTTACTAAATGAAAGGGTCCGCAGATATGTTAACTGCGTTTTGGACTATCATTGGTCCATTACTCAATCTAAAGAGTAAATACTTCACATGTAATTGTAAATTGTAATGTTTTCGAATAAAATGAGTCATCGCATATTCAGAAACACTTCATGGTAACTGCCCGTTTTACGCCATTAAGCTCCCAACTGCTTTAAACAGCTATTAAATATGTAAACAGTTTAAAGACGCTGCGTTAAATGTGAGTAGAAGAAAAACATATTCTATTTACAACTAAGTAACTGTAACATTTTTTCTGAAAAATAACTAGGAAGTTGATTTGCATTGTATTTCTAATACTGATTTTTTACTTTACATGCTGTTGGATTTTCGTTTCGTTATTAGCAGTACTTTGTACTATATGTTCCAGTAAAAAGATACAAAATAACTTAGTTTTTATTGTTCATGTACAGGGTGTAACAAAAATGGCGGGCTGGCTGAAGAGGGCGAACGAAATTTAAGTTTTAATTAATATCTCACACACCCTTTATTAAAAAATTATAAAATTTGGCATACGGTTTATAGTACTTGTAAGTGCTACTATCTAACAGCATCTTAATAAAATTATTTAAACCAAATGCGTCTCAAACTGGTCATTTTTATTTATTATTATTCAGTTTTGTTATCAATTTGAGTCAGCAGTATAATTCTACGTTAAAAAATGCATAATCATGGTACTCTTGATTTTTTTCTACGACTGGCTATTTTCCAGATAAAATAGATTTAAATTTTATTGTTCTTAGAAGAAAACTTTTTTTACTTCGTAAATTTTTATTAATTTTCGATACAGAAAACTTAAAGATAATAGATAACAAATAACTATTAAAAAAACGTAATAATTAAAGTTTATTAAAGAATAATGGCTGTCCAAATAAAAATCGAAATCAAATTACTCACAAAAAAAGAGCAATCATTATTGTTTAATAACTATAATAACTACGTTTTGTTATTAGTTAGTAGTTAATTGCTATTCAGTATTGTTATGTTTCCTGTATCCAAAGTTGATAAATAAGTACAGGATAAAAAAGTCTTATCCCATTCTGAACAAGAAAAATGTTTAAATCGATGTTTTCCTGGAAAACAATTAGTCGTAAAAAACAAGAGTACCGATTTTATGCATTTTTTAACGTAGAAAGAATATTAGTGACTCAAATTTGTAAAATTGTAGATTACAAAAATTATAAACAAAAATGGCCCAGCCCCCCAAGCTTGGGACGCCTCTAGTTTAAATAATGTTATTAAGATGGTGTTAGATAGTAGCACTTACTAGTACTATAAACCGTATGCCAAATTTCATTACTTTATAATAAAGGATATCTCAGATAATTAAAACTTAAATTTCAATCGCCCCCTTCAGAGGGCCCTAACTTCCTACAGCAGCGTTTTAGCACACATGTTTACATGAACTGTTATAATCATTTCAGTGCGTACAATACATTTATTTATAGCCAGTCCATCATTCTTGTTACACTCTGCATTGTGCTGACCAATATACAGTGTATCAAAAATAGGTACATATATGACAACCCATATAGTAGATTACAGTACGTACAAAATAGCAAAACACTTGTTTGTTGAAGGAACTCTTAAGGCAACAAGAAAATAATTAATGAAAAATTTTCCCTAAAACAGTTTAAGTACTGCAGGACAAAAAATGTGGGTTCAAAGACATATTATCGGCAGAAAAATCAAACTGAAAAGGAGAATAAGTAATGTCAATGTACAAAAAGTGTCTCGTCATCTGCAAAGTTAAACTTATACGATTTTGCCTCATTGGATTTAAACAGTGCCCACCCCCCAGACAGTAAAATATAAACAATAATTTCTCTTTCTAATAGAGTGGGGAGCATATGTAGTGATTATTCCTAAGTTGGCTTTGTTTTTTTTATTTGGTTACTTAAGTAACGTCTTAGAGCGGCCGTAGCTCAGTGGTAAGCGCGCGGGCTATCAATGCAGCGGATCCGGGTTCGTTCCCCGGCCCGCTCGTTCTCCCTCACAAGGCAACGGGAAAACAGCGAGGTGGATTTTTCCTAGAGAAGTGCATGCACTTCCTTTGGTTGGGAGCCCACGTTAAACTGTAGGTCACCTATGACTGTCTGTGCAAATTATTTATCGCCGCACACCAAACACAGACATAGGACAGAAGTCGCCAACTCAATAGCGTATGGCACTAGAAGAAGAAGAAGAAGTAATGCCTTATTTATTTAAGTATAAAATATTTGTATCAACGAACTAGTTGCATTATATGAATCTCTCCTCTGTGTGTTTTATTTGAGTTACAACTACAAATACACCATTAATAAACAACAATACTGATCAAAAGTTTGAACTATATAAAAACTGCAGCAAAGAAAGTACAGATGAAGTGCACATTGCGCACGGTACTTTCCTATAATATAGAAATTGTGTTATCATATTTCAAAACTATGTTTGTAATTTCGTTTCGCAATTTTGTACACGAACAGTGATTCAAAATAGCAGCAGTGCTGTACCCTATTGGCTCGACTAGCAACAGTAACTTGCTAGCCTATGCCTTCGGGCATATCTTAACTATATTTAGAAGTTTTATAAGAAAAAACGATTGTTTGGGAAATAGATTCCTTGGTATTACAAACACCAAAAACAGAAGGTCAAACTCGTTGGAAAAATTTGGGTAGACGGGGTAAAATCAACCTTTACTTACAAGTTCAAGCCTTACTTCGTTGAAGTTCATTTAAATAAAAAAAACCTGTTAAAGTTAAGAATTGTTTTATTTACAATAACTTAAAATTAACCTCCCTAAATATTGCTGTACCTAAAAATTAGGTTATGAACCTTATTCTACTTATAAGCAATTTAGCTTAATCAGAAATATTTTAAAGTCCCCTGTTTATTAATTAAAGGGACAGAATCTACGATTTTCAAAACTTCATGAAAAACGTCACAGAAAAATTGACGGACTGGGACACAAACCAAATTGTAACACATTCATGTCTCTATAACCCTACAGAATTAAAATAAATTCGTTTGGTCAGTTTTTAAGAAATATTTTCTGTAAATATATACAATTCCTTTTTTTATATAGTAAGATTGTGTCCCAGCTACTATAATATAAAATTTGATTCCGATCTGTCAACCCGTTTTTGAGTAATAATCCGCTAAAGCCAAAATTTTAATAACATCGTTGTGACGCCATTTTGAAGCTAACAAGTCTTCTATCAGATTCCGTTTCCAGTTTCCATTTTTTTAAGCTTATTTTGTTGAATTATTGATACACCCCTGTATTCCAAATCGGCTCATCAGTTCGGCATCACATTATATAGACAGACATGTTTTGAAAACCACCTTTTTGGGCTCTTATAGGTTCAAAACATGTATTTTCGTCTAAACCTAGAATTCAAAAATTTTCATAAAAGATAGGAAAGGTAAAAGTTTCTTTAATGAGTATCTGTATATAAAATACTTAATCACTTTAACAATATCTATTTATTTAAACCTTATACGTATTTCGGCATGTTTACATGCCATTGTCAAAGGTTATATGAAAGTAAACAGTTAGTGTTGTTATAGCAATAGAACTTTTTTACTTATCTTGGTAATCGTCTGCAGATGACTTGATTTCTTATTCCAAAATGTCCAGCAGAGGAGAGAGATTACTTTTTACCTTATTTGCTACCGGTTTGTACGAGGGCGGAGTGAGAAGTTTGGTAAAATTGCAACAGAGGGCGCCACAATCGCAAATTCCAGATGGCATTTGTCACTGCCATCTGTCACTAGGCCACATTAAAATTTTCAGACAGATCTGTCATTTAGTTCAGTTTTGACAGCCGTGGCAAGCAACTTCTTGTATTTTTGCAAACACGGAAAAAAATGAATTTGGTGTGATAATTAAACATTATTTTTTGTTTGCAAAAACCATTAGGACGCTCAAATGAGATCACGACACCAGAAATCATTGACATAATCCATGATATTGTATTGCAAGACCGCACAGTGAAAGTGTGCGATATAGTTGAGATAGTACGCATCTCAAAGGAACGTGTGCGCAATATATTACACGAGCATTTGGATATGAAAAAACCATCCGCGCGATGGGTGCCGCGTTTGCTCACAATCGACCAAAAACGCACACGTGTGACAACTTCAGAGGCAGGCTTGGCGATGTTCAAGTGCAATAAAAAGAAGTTTTTGTGTCGTTTTATAACTGTGGACAAAACGTGGATCCAACACTATACACCGGAGACCAGAGAACAGTCTAAACAGTGGAGACAGTTTTTTGGGATGCACGCGGCATAATCCAGATCGATTACCTTGAAAGGGGTAAAACAATCAACGGCGAATATTATTGCAACTTATTGGACAGTTTCAACGACGTTTGGAAAAAACCACCTCATTTAGCGAAGAACAAAGTTCTCTTTCATCAAGACAATGCACGGGTGCACACTTGTGTAGTTGCTATAGCAAAAATCTACGTGTTAAGCTTCCACATTCACCATATTCTCCAGACTTAGCCGCCTGCAACTATTTCCTGTTTCCGAACTTGAAGAAATGGCTCGGCGGAAAGAGATTTGGCTCTAATAAGAAGATCATCGATGCAACAAACGCCTATTTTGAAGGGTTGAAGAAATCGTATTATTCTGCTACGTTGAAAAATAAATTGTTTCTTGGCCGAAAAAATTATTTCTTGTATCTTTTTACCAGACTTCTCACTCCGCACTCGAGTTCACGAATTACAATAAATTTTATAGCTTTGGTTATCAGAATCTCTTATAGTGTAACAAAACAATACAAAACTTATAAGTTTGATGCTTGATAATTGTCACATTTACTAAATGTCGTATAAAATATTCGTTAAAATAAAAAACAAGATTTCACGTCATTTTATATTATTTTGTTTTAAAAAACTCAAATTTGTGTTACAAAATAAATGGTACTGGCCTTCTACTCTACTTATGCCAATCTAATGTGAATTATTGAACCAACTTTTGATACACCCTATATATTGTATTATAGAACAGCATAAAAAATTCGCGTCTATAAAACAACAAAAAAAAACATCTAATGCAACATTAAATAAAGAGTAGACAAAAAAACTATAAAGACAATGCGGTTATTTCAAGAAGTGGTGTACGTGTAATATAAAGGTCGTAAACTATACGACGCAATTTTCCCAATTTCTACTGGACTAAAACAATTATCCCAAATTTATTCATGTGTAGCGATTGCACTACAGTCTGTGGAAGTAGCAGAGATGGGTAAATAATGCAAAAGAATTATCCGAAAGGAACACTAGGCGTGCTATAGCGGCCGTAATCTTAGTAATAAAAGGCGGTCTCGCGGGAAATAGCAATAACCAAAATCAATAATTTTGGTAAGTTACAACAAATTCAATGAATGATCATTTAATTATTACGGCATACAGGCGACAATGTTTTAAAGCAGAAAAATAATATCAAAACATATGTTGAGATAATAACATTTTCGGTATTCTACCCACTGTTATCTCATTTCCGCGAAAATATATGTATTAACGAATATTTATTAAAGAACATGTTTCAAACAATACAGTGCGTAAAACTGGTTACGGACTGCTAAGTTTTGTTCAAGAATATACCACTTGAAATTTAGCAACACTTCCCGATTCCGCTTCCTTTCAAAGTTTAATTATGACTCTGCTAAAGCAATTTCCTGTCGTCGTTCAACAAGCTGACTTATAACTTTCCAAGTTTTTAGTTTCAAGCTTTATGTAGCCATCAAATTTTATTTTATACCAACATAATATATTGTGCACATCTTAAAAACGATGATACGTAAAATTTTATAAAATGTAAAATATAGAAATTGCTCGGTAAATTACAATCGCCATTACTATTAACATACAGATACATCTGCCTTAACCATTTCATTCTAAATTGTAGATTTGGCAGTGAAGAGTTAGAAAAGAACACAGTGGCGTAACGCAAACCGTAAGGGCCCCCCGCAAACGTTTATAATAAATTGTGTAACAATTACCAAGTGTTTTATTTTATTAATAAACTATTAATTTTTAATAGTTAAATATTTATTTTTATAATAAGCTTCCCATCTAGGCAAATTTTAAAAAAACATATCTACCATTCACAGTCACACATGTTCCAATTTATAGCCAGTTTTTGCAGTAAAATTTAAGTATGAAGCCGAACACGATCTTTCTAATCTATCCAGGGTTTGGCAAAGGCCTATTCTTAATAAAAATGTTTGACATCGGTTTACATTTTTTGCTCAATTTTCTCTTCTGAGCGTCACTTGGTGGTTAAGCTAGATTTATATTTAATAATATATACTAGCAGAACCCTGGGGCTACGCCCACCGATATTTTTCTGTACCTTCATAGTTCATACCCAGCGCATGCCGCTCCGAATGTTACCTTCGCGGAGTCGATCTGAATAGCGGAACTAAAATACGTGAAAAAATCGAAAAGAAGGCCGGAAAACAGAAGAAAAAAACTAAAAACAACCCCGTAAAAAAATTGAAAGCGAAACCCCTGTAAAATATTCAGAAAAACCATCTGCTGAAAAAAAAACACATCGCCCCAGAAAATTATTTAAAATAGAGCAGGAAAACAATTAGTAAAACTTGTCCTGATTTCCAGGTAAGTACCTTAACAAAGATTTCTAAAATGTTTTTGGAACTAATAAATACGCACTAAAAAGTGTTGTCAGACATTTGCATATAATTTCCAAATTAAATACACTCTTAGCATATAATGATACAATTAATATACATTCCCCCGATATCGGCGAGCTTCATGACCGAATCATTCTACGTGATTTTAATGTAAATATCAGAACCCGCAAACAAATTAACAGATATTAAAAGGACCATAGATTATTGCGATTAGTTGCGTGCAATTCGAGTGCCACCGCTGCAAGATACATACTCACACACCTGGCCATTTACAGACAGACATTTAAAAAAAAAAAATTTTTTAGTTTCTGGACGTCCAAACGTTTATTTTCGTCAAAATCTCGAAGTCGGAAATTTTGATGAAATCCATAGTTCCTTACTTTTACAAAAAGTATCGAAAAAAAATTTGTTTACTACACAATTTTTATTGCAATTATAATATCAAAGATAGATGAGCTGTATTAATTTTAAAAACTTCACTTTTCAATTTCAATTAATTTGGTAAAGATACAAATAATAAAATTAAAACGCATTTAAACCAAAAGTAGATTTTATTTGTTATAGGAAAGTACCTACGTTAAATTAAACTATATAAACCTTCTAAAAGTTACTGTTTGCAAACTTGTTATACTACACATAAAATACAATAAGACATTTGCTGCTGATGCAACAGTGAAGATTCCCATAGAATTGTTACTTAAAGCGAAAGTAAGATGCAGCAGCTTGGAACGTCGCTAATTTCATTGTATATTATGGATAAAGCAAAGATACTATTATATTGTATCTAGTTTAGTCTGATGATTCTTAACACTGTTAACCAAGTTATTTTGTTAAACACCGCTTGAACAAAGGAAACTGTTGCAACAGATAATTGGAAAGTTTTGAAGTTTGATAGAATTTGTTGCTATTTGTACGGGTGATATGCGTTGACTTTATTTCAGATCTCCTTGTTACTAATTAATAAAGACTAGTATTATAAAAATAACTTTTAACCACGGCTATTTTAACTGCCTACTGCTACATAACTTCGATTTTTTTTAAGAATCATGGGGCTGTGCGTCAGTACAACTTCATGACTCCCGTCCCACTCCCTTACTCGGGCTCAGCGCACTTAGCGCTATTCACCGGTCTACCATACTCCACCTCAAAAAGACATGTGACCCAACACACCTCACACACCGTCCATGGACACGCCGGGTTTAACTTATTCAGAAAAATTTCCGACGGGCAGAGGATTCGAACCTACTGCAGCTGGGAATCTAGTTCTAGAGCCCGAGACTCTAAACACTAGACCACCCGCTGGCCCTAATTTCGCCTAAAAGTAATGAATAAAATCTTTTGAAACAGCATTTAGAGTTTCAAGATAACGTAAATAAAATACAAACTCATATATAAAACTAACAATAAACTAATAATAGTTGAATTCATGGAAATTTTAGGTGATACATATATTGTAAATTACTTCCCGGAACGATCACAGTAATTAATTGGTGTGCAACAGGAACCCTAACAAACATAGTAATGACTTTGACAAGAAGTATATAATTGTAACGAAGGAAGTTCTCACAGTTCTCATTGCTTTTGTTCAAAGTTTTGTAGTTATTGTAGCTAATTTTTTTTTATATGAAAGTATCCCATTCAACATGTTCTGGAATAAACCACATAAATTGTTCTATAATGAAAATAATGCTGCACTTAGTTTAAAGTTACATAACTAAATCTTTTTATGTTTTAACAATTGTATTAATGCAATGACTATTAATTCTTTTTTTACCGTCTGGAAAAAATCGAAAAAGAATCAACTTATTATAAGCAGCAGAAAGAGAAAACATTAAAATCACGTGACTAACCTTTCCATTTAAAATTTTTAGAGCAATAAATACCACAACAACGCGCATCTATCGCTTTTATTTGCTCTAGTATCATTGGTGTCACTTAAAAATTGGCAGAGGATGACAATTCCTTCATAGGCTGTAATTAAAAACACCATAAGCAGAATAAACAGAGCTTTAAATTAATGAGGTGTCACTCAAACCACATTGTCATTTTAATTGTTTTTAATAATATTAGTCAATTTTGTTGCCCCAGAAAGTGTTTTAGTGTAATTTAACTATTCCCTTTATAGATACATCGTATGTACAAAAGGTAATAATTAGTTCTACCATGTTTCCTATGAAGTATACTTTCAGATCTAAATTTTCTTAGATAAAAAATAAGATCTTAAATTTATTAAGATTTTTTACATTTATTGAGTATACATAAAATACTTTATAACTTCAACAATACTTACTTGTTTCAACCTTATACGTATTTCGGCATGTTTACATGCCATTATCAAAGGTTATATTAAAAAGTAAACAGTTAGTGTTGTTATAGCAACAATAGAACTTGGTGACTTGATCTTGCTTATCTATGTCTGCAGATGACTTGATTTCTTATTTCAAATGTCATTAACATTAACTGTCCTTTTATATGTTTGTGAATTTCGCTTCTGGTATATCTAATTTAAGTTTATCATCACAAAAGTGTACACATTTTATAGTATTATTAGATGTCATTACTTGATTGTGTTCTAATAAGTGTTTCGCGTAGTTGGATTTATGTGGGTGTTTGTATTTGTAACGACGTACGTGTTCTTTATACCTAATATAAAAATTTCTAATTGTCCTGCCTATATAAACCGAATTACAATGCGAACAATGTAATTTGTAAATTCCTGATTTTAGCAAATCATCTGTTTTTTATTTTGCATTAAACAAAGTGTTTAACATGTTCCTAGTTGGTTTAAAGCTTACTTTATATTTATTTGTTTTGTTTATAATTTTAGCAATTTTTTCTGATTTGTCACCAAAACATGCGATCGACGCATATTTAATTGTATCAGATGAACTATGGGTATTCGGATAAATTTTTTGAATGGATAATTTATCATCTTTGTTTAATAACTGAAATTTCTCTATGATAATTAATTTCATTTAAAGAGACGGTCAAAGCCCTATGTATCATAGACCTGTATGCTGCTAATTTATGTGTGTTATAATGACAAGAATCGTGTGGTATTGTAATGTCTGTTTGTGTCGGTTTTGTATAAACAGAATGTTCAAGTTTATTATTTGAAATAATTTTTATGTTTAAGTTAATAGACCTATTTTGTTTAGTTTCTAGTGTAAATTTTATGTTTGGATGCAAGCTATTACCAAATATTGAAAATATATTAGCTGAAAGAGGTGAAATTGGACCTCGCATGGATAAACCATCTTTTTGGTTATAGTAGAGTAAAAGGCTTCTTCTATCGTGTCATCCCGTTTGCACTTTGTTGCTAAAATGTAAGACCCACTTCAAATCATTCCCCATCCCTTAAGAATGCAAAATCGCCTGGTCGTCCAAAAATCGTCCTGTGCAGGGGGTGGCGGAAGGTGATTTTTGAAAAATTTGCAAAAAAATTTTCTTGCGTTTTTTACATCCACGTCACCTGGGCATGTATCTTCTAAAATCTTAAATAAATATTTTAATCAGAAACATATTTTTTTAATTTTAAAAATTACCATATACAATGCTTTCATATGGAGCGCCTTAATGAATAAACGCTCGCCCTGAAACGCCACAACTGTGATATACTTTAACTTGTCTTAAGTCGAGAACCTTTTAGTTAATCAAAAAAATCGTTTCTACAAACGTTGTAGATCGAAAATCGAGAATTACATTGCTTTTTTCAAATTCTTAATCCGATGGCTAGTTTCGTAAAAAAAATTGAAAATTGTGTAACACCATGTCGTGCCGATAGCGGTCGGGCGTGGAGGCGCGAGGAACGTTCAGATTACCGTGGCTAATGCAGCCGAAACACGACTCTATGTTTCAGGGCGCATATAAGGTTGATACTCGCCTATTAAAGTGCTCTTTCGGCGTCTTGGACGCTTTTAGCGCGACTTTCTTAATAATACTTTTGTTCAATGAATTGAATTTATTACTTTTCATGGTAATTAGATTTTCTTTTGATTTTTTCAATAATAATAATTGTAAATATGGAAAAAATATATTGGTAAGTACCTACATCAGTAAGCAGTGTAAAAGTTTTATTGAATAAGTATGAAGTTAACAATAACAAAAATAATAATATTTATTGGTTTACAGTCCAGTAGATTTAAAATCAAAAATACCGGGGTAGAAACGTCCTCCTGTTAGAGACGAATACCTAATTAATTAATAATAGTTAATTATTACAATAAGAAATTTTATTTACCTACAGCTATTATTCAGAGTCCGAACTTGTCTCATTGCCAGATAACGTATCATCAGGGGCAACTATACGGCGAGTATTTCTATCGCCCTTATTAGCACATGTTAATTGGGCCATACATTTGCAGGAGCCAATACACCTAATTCGTATTTTTTTACAGGAACACAGCGATCCTGTACACCCTGAAATAAAAATTTGGTAATTTAAAGTTTAAATATATTACTAGCTAGGTACCACTACAAAAAGTAATTTAATTACCTTTTTTACAATTGCAAGTGTTTAGTACAGAAGTATCCTCTGGTAATATTGCTTCAGTTGTCTCCTGGTGAACTAATATTCCCAGACCAATGTGTTTTGGAGTATATTTTTTTCTATTTGAACATGCAAAAATTATGTCTTGACAAATATTAAGTATTTGAGTTTCTTTTATGTCACTGCTTGATTCGTTGCAAACAAGAAGACTAATAAGAAAGTATAAATTGTTTGGTATATACTTTTTAAATTCATTAATGTTTAAGTTTTTGAATTCAGCGTGTGTAGGTATTTGATTTATTTCCGTTTTTATACTTTGGCAAATTTTGGTCAAAATTTGTAGTTCTGACGCACCACAGGATAAATTGGAAACTTCTGTTTCAGTATGCTGAAGTACTGTTTCAATAGCTTGTTCCTTGGAAAAATGTTTCAAGAACATTCTTGGTTCGTTATGTCTGATCGATTTCACTAATTCAATATCGTCGACAAAATGTTCTTTAATTTTTTAAACTAGAAATCGATCACTCAACTCTAAATTTCCACCAATTTCACGATATATTTTGCTAACTGATGTTGTGGAATAACCTTTTCCCTTTTCGAAACCTTTCTCCATTTCACTAAATAATTGTTGTAGTTCTTCATTTTCCATTTCCCATTTTCTTTTTCCACTTGCGCTAGGTTTCTCCTTTGTATTGCGTAATTCTGTAGAAACGCATGAGGCATGATATTTTATTTCAGATGCAATTAAATCATTTTCGCCTATTCTGGAATAAAATAACGAATTGTTTCGCGATATAGTTTTAATTTTGTCTTCCATGTTCTTGGTCATGACCTGGCACAGTTTTTGATTTCTTAAACGTTTTGGGCAAAATACGCATTTATGCACATCAAATGAAATTGTCCGTAAGGAACGTTTTTGAGATGTTTCCGCTTGGAAAAGATCAGTAATTATTTTCGCACATTTTAATTTGTATGAGGAAATATTTTTGGAACAGGTATACGTTTTGTAGCAGTTTTTGTGCCATTGTAAATAATCTCGCTCTTTTAAATCATTCAAATTTGTAAATATATGCAACAACCTGGCATCTCCTCCTTAGCAGATATTCATACGAACGTTCGTGCATTCAATAAATCTTTGTTTGGATATTTCTTTTGATATTAATTTTCCTGTTTCTTGACAAATGACGCATACTTGATTAATTTTCTCCGGATTTTTAACAGCTCCTTTTTTAATGAGTCTCGGTTTAATTTTTGACTCTAGTTCACTATCCGAACTCGTACTGCTTTTAATATCCATTGCTAAATGCATCTGTAAGAAATGCTGCATAGAAACTGTGCTACCTACGTGCTATAAAGAAAATCTTACCAAGGTAATTAAATTACTTCTTGTAGTGGTACCTACCTAGTAATATATTTAAACTTTAAATTACCAAATTTTTATTTCAGGGTGTACAGGATCGCTGTGTTCCTGTAAAAAAGACGAATTAGTTGTATTGGCTCCTGCAAATGTATGGCCCAATTACCATGTGCTAATAAGGGCGATAGTAATACTCGCCGTATAGTTGCCCCTGATGATATGTCATCTGACAATGAGACAAATTCGGACTGTGAATAATAGCTGTAGGTAAATAAAATTTCTTATTGTAATAATTAACTATTATTAATTAATTAGGTATTCGTCTCTAACAGGAGGACGTTTCTACCCCGGTATTTTTGATTTTAAATCTACTGGACTGTAAACCAATAAATATTATTATTTTTGTTATTGCTAACTTCATACTTATTCAATAACACTTTTACACTGCTTACTGGTGTAGGTACTTACCTATATATTTTTTCCGTATTTACAATTATTAATATTGAAAAAATCAAAAGAAAATCTAATTATCATTAAAAGTAATATATTCAATTCATTGAACAAAAGATTTATTAAGAAAGTCGCGTTAAAAGCGTCCAAGACGCCGAAAGAGCACTTTAATAGGCGAGTATCAACCTTATATACGTCTTGAAACATAGGGTCGTTTTTCGGCTGCACAAGCCACGGTAATCTGAACGTTCCTCGCGTCTCCACGCCCGACCGCGATCGGCACGACATGGTGTTACAATTTTCAATTTTTTTTACGAAACTAGCCAACGGATTAAGAATTTGAAAAAAGCAATGTAATTCTCGATCTTCGAACTACAACGTTTGCAGAAACGATTTTTTTGATCAAGTTAAAGTATATCACAGTTATGGCGTTTCAGGGCGAGCGTTTATTCATTAAGGCGCCATATGAAAGCATTGTATATGGTAATTTTAAAAATTAAAAAAATATATTTGATTAAAATATTGATTTAAGATTTTAGCAGATACATGCTCAGGTGACGTGGATGTAAAAAACGCAAAGAAAATTTTTTGCAAAATTTTCAAAAATCACCCCCGCCACCCCCTGAGCACAGGACGATTTTTTGGACAACCAGGCGATTTTGCATTCTTAAGGGATGGGGAATGATTTGAAGTGGGTCTTACATTTTAGCAACAAAGTGCAAACGAAAATCTTTTCTAGAAGGCTTTTGGCGGCTGGCAAACTCTACTATTATAAATTTTATTATTAGCAGAAAAATAATTTTCATTGATGCAAAGTTCAAATAATTAAATCAACTCAGTTCGTTTTATTAATGCAACAGCATTTGTTAATAAGAATTATTATTTAACAAAGGAATGAATAAACTCCTGAGGAGGTATTTGTGAGAACATATTAGTAACAGCTAAATTAACTAGCTTACTTTGTGGTGGTAAATGTAAATTAGATAATTTGTTGGTTAATTCGATAGAATTTTTATTTGAACATTTTTGTTTATAATCAAAGCTGGTAGGCTATATTATTTAGTATATTCGCAAGCATGTAGTTGGGTTCATTACTAGTCTAATGGGCATTTTGAGTTGTGTATTTTTGATAAACCATATAGTTCTGGTGCTTGTGGGATTTGAATTTATTTATTGTTTTTTTTAATAATCTCTGTTAAGCAAACCTGTCAATTTTCTATTGTTTGTTTTAATTCCTTCTAATAATTTATGTTTTATTTAAGAATCAAGGCCGTGCGTGAACACGACTCCATGATTCCCATCCCACCCCCTTACCCGGGCTCAGCACACTAAGGCTTTTCATCGGTCTAACATGCCCCACCCCTGAAAGACATGTAACCCAACATACACACCACACACACCATCCATTTAACTTATTCAGAAAAATTTCCGGCGGGCAGAGGACTCGAACCTACTGTCGTTGAGAGTCTAGTTTCAAAGACTGGAACTTTAACCACTAGACCACCCGCTGGCCCAATAATTTATGGTGGTTTTTAAATTTTCATTAATTATGAAATCATTAATTTTTTGTAAGTAAATATCATTGGGTAATATCTAATATAACTAACGTGTTTCCTTTATCTGCCTTGACAGAAATCAGATTATTTTTGAAATTTTTTCTTTAATTGATTTAAGTAATAAATTATTTTGATTATTTATTTTATTTTTTAATTTATTGCTGTTTAATGACAT
This sequence comes from Ctenicera cuprea, assembly GCA_958336395.1. Taxonomy (NCBI): domain Eukaryota; kingdom Metazoa; phylum Arthropoda; class Insecta; order Coleoptera; family Elateridae; genus Ctenicera; species Ctenicera cuprea. The sequence goes on along the minus strand of OY284494.1, from coordinate 8,694,790 downwards.
CTCTTTCTTTGTATTTACCTGTATTTTATTATTTATATTAATTTTGAAATTGTGAAGTCTACATTGTCAACGCAAATAAAATATTGAAACATTTCATAGTACAGCTTTTACTTCATATATAATCATAAACTATGCCCGATTATTATAGCTGAACTTCTAAACCTATACGAAAGCTCCGTTCTATGCGATAAAACCCATCAAATAAACTTCCTAATTGGGTAACTTTGAGGACGTAATGTGTTTAGGTTAGGTCGTTTCCATTAACGAGATAGATAATCTTATCTGCAAAGATCTAAGGGGGTTTTTAACTGCAACCAATATCCAACTTTGATTTGGAGAGAAGGAGGAAATAGGACAAATTCGATGTGTTTACTGTCGATTTGTAATGGTAACTGAACTATGAACGGTTTGATATGTCACATGTAATGGTGTTGCAGTGTTATAGATGCCTCGACAACAGGAAGTATCACAGTTACATACTTTCATGCACCGTTCTGGTATGCTTTACCGCATTGTCCTGTCGTATTAACGCAGTCACGGTTCGTCACACACTCATGCAATGACACTTCGATACCCGCACGTCCATCACAATGGAACTACGAAGATGGATTGTACAGTTCGCTTGGTTTTAGTTGGATGTTACAAGATAGGACACTCAATCTGCTACAAATTCCATTTGTTAAACGAATGTTCATAAATTTTTCAAGACCCGAGATTCAAGCTCAATTTGCAGTATTTGAAAGAGTATATCTTATATTTTTTAGTATGATTAAAATGCTTACACGCAATTATCAAAGGTTATAAAAAATTAATATTGCTGAAGTAAAAAGTATTTTATTCATACTTAATAAATATGAACTTCAACGAATTAAAGCTAGAACTTATAAATATATAATATTTTACCTTACCAACAAGAACTAAGTGGAAGGAGCGGAGCTACGACGTTGCTTTACCAGCAGGTGAAATATAAGAATTGTCAATTATTAATTAATTAAATTACAAAAAATTGGTTGCACGGCGGAGAATTGTGGATGCCGGTCACACGGTATTTAAAGTTAAGCACTGTCCGCTCTGGTCCCCACTCGGATGGGTGACCAATATAGGGGTATATGTGCAACCAACCGTGCTTCGGAGGGCACGTTAAGCCGTCTGTCCCGGTTGTCATACTAACATCTTTGGCGATCGTAAACCATTTAGTGGAACTTCTTCTCCTTTCGACGGGTAACGCCAGCCTCCTGCCCGGCATACGTGCAAAGAGGGCTCGCAGAACCCGCACTAGTTGCGGGTATTAAACAGGCCATTGGCCTATAACAACAGGAAGAAGAAGAAAAGAATGTTAGCTGTTCTCATAGCTCTAAACCAATTCATTAAGAAATTATGTTCATGATTACAGTATTGGTACTTCAATTCTACTGTGTTAGAACTGCCAAGTTTGTAAGTAAGTTATCTCAAAACTGTTCTTTTGTGTTCTTTCTTTTTTCACTTCTCCTGGAATTTTTCATTCTTCCAAACTTTTAATTTTTCATATTTAAAAAGCATTTTTCTATCAACCCTCTACGCTCAACAGATACAATAATTTCATAGCACAATACATAGGAAACGTTACCAAATACACCCTGTCTATTTTGATATTTTTTTACTTTGAATAAAATTCTACGTATGAGCACCTTCTAATTAAATATTTAAGGACCAAATTTTGCTAGGAAAAATTATTTTCTTACTCAAGAGTGCCATGACTGGCATAGAAAGATTTCTTTTTTTTTTTTTTTTTTAAAGAATCATGAAGCCGTGCGTGAGCACGACCCCATGATTCCCATCCCACCCCCTTACCCGGGCTCAGCACACTAAGTGCTATTCACCGGTCTAACATGCCCCACCCCTGAAAGACATGCAACCCAACGTACACACCTACATACACCATCCATGGACTCGTCGGATTTAACTTATTCAGAAAAATTACCGACCAGCAGTGGACTCGAACCAACTGCCATTGGAAGTCTAGTTTCAAAGCCTGGGACTTTAACCACTAGACCACCCGCCGGCCCAGAAAGATTTCTATAAAGTAAAATGTATATTTAAAAATAAGCGAAATACTTCGCCTGGACTTTGCTATACTTTAGAAATTGTTACTTGTCGTATATTCAAAAGTATTTTTGTATTAACGTTTTACGCCCCAACACTAACTGCAATAAGATTCAGTCATTTTTACCACTACACCGAGACCATAACTGCATAATAATCATATTCTAAAAACTTACTACTTGATATTCAAACGGTGCAAATATCATAGTAAGCCCTACAACACCGTGCACATATTCTTTACATGCGCCATCACGCCTGTTTCGGTAGTACATTGCTTAAATACAGAATTATAATCGCTCAATCGCAACACTTCGGAGAGTTACACGAAGCATCAATGCACTCATGCACATGCAGACTTGGTTGAAATCCGCAGAAGTTCCGCACTTTCGAAAGTTTGACGAAGCTGTGTTGAATTTACAGAAAAACCGTAAATTATTCAGTTTTTTACGAAAACCGAAAATGTAAAAAGTTTGACATTGTTTCACTTCGCGGTTTTATCAGATAAAGAAATTCTCAAAGTTCGTAACATTGTGTACCCCTAGGTCATTTAAAATAGCAAGTTTTATTCACATCTGATAACTTGTTCTGAGTAATAAGATTTAAACATAAAATTTTCAAAAATTCATAGAAAGCGTCACATACAAATTAACGGGCTGAGATACAAACCAAACTAGAGCTCCTCCCCAGCTTTATGAGCCTACAAATTTAAAAAAAAACGTGGCCAGATTTAAGTAATATTTTGAGAAATTTTGAAATAATTTTTTTTAACAATCGTTCAGAAAGTACGCCGCTCGCCGACTATAAAGGCGATAGGTAATACGCTCATGACCTCGGATAAAAAATAGTTATAACAACTTTATATATAGAGAGTTATTAAAAATATGCGAAGATAGCAAATTATTTTTTTTATTAGAGCAAATTGATAGGCGTAGTTAAAATCACGTAACTGCTGGAAAACACATTGTTGATATTAAAAAGTATCGCTTTTTTCTTATTTTCTATAATAGTTGCTATCTTGTTGATCCTATTATATTAATTCAAATAGTTTATCAAACATTTTTGAATAATAATTAATGAATTCAGAAAGTCCTGGAAGGCTTCACAGTAAAATTTGGAAGATTAGTAAAAAACAAATTTGTAGTTTACTGCAAGCTCTATCGGCTCAGTAAGTTTGAACAAATTGAGTAGATAGTTTTAAATAAAAATATTTTTTTAAAAATTTTCAATATTTTTAAGCTTGCGATCTTTTGCGGATTTTCAAAATTAATTGAACTACCCCGTATATTACCCACAAAGGGCTCTCACACAAGTTGTAGCTGATACCGATCAGACAACTATTTTTTAAGTAAATGGGCTTAAAGTAGAGATTTTCTAAAAGTTGTAGTGGCCGCCATTTTAAAACAAAATAGTTTCGCAGAAATACGTGTCACCTATAAATAATTGTTTCCCAACTAAAATTTAGGTCTTAAAAAGTACGGGCGGTCCGTAGTTTAACTAACATCTTTCTCCCTGTTTTTAAAAGAAATGTTTTTCTGAAGCTTTGAAAGGTTTTTTGGGGGATGTTTATCTTGATTTTACGGAGATTTTTCTTTCTTACATTGTTTTACGGGGCTATTTTCCGGACTTGTGTTTAGTTTTCTTCCAGGTTTTTTTGGGGATTTCTTCACGGGATTTTCTTTCCGGGAGCAGCTCTCACGCCAGAGGCAAACTCGGCGGAGAAACCATTTGGAGTTACAAAAACGGGGAGCGTAGTCCTCGGGTTCCGCTAGTATAATATTATTGATTAGGTAACATAACATTCAAATCTGATATCAAACGAAAACAATAACATTTTTCTTTCTCAAAACTCAGGAGTATAAGGAATTTACATCTAGCAACTGCCTACGTTATAAAACGAACAAAACTATACTTTTAAGAATAAAGTAATTTTACATTTAATTTCTCCAGTTAAAATGGCATTATTTCTTTTGACTGAAAGGGCGATTTGTAAGTCTATCTTATATTTTCCTATAACTGCATAAAGGATTCTTTACATCGTCTGGCATTTCAACTCGTTAATTTGAAATGTGTTTGGAATCAGGAGCAAATTTCTGTAGAAAAGTACGCTCTGCCAAGAAAAATTTCAGTTTAGTTTCCAGAGATATCTAGAAATCTGTGTTTTTTGCATGAACACTTGTGTCTTTTGTATGATCGTCGAATGGTATTATGTAAACCGCCGTTTACTTGGACATATAAACTAGGGTTAATGAACGCCCGTTGCAAATGTACGACTACGCATTGCTATTCAGAATTAAAACGTAAGCTAATTTGGCAACGGTATAAAGGGCTTTTAGAAAACACTGTCGTCGGGAGTTGTACAATCTAATTAAAATGTTAAATAACTGAGCTTACTGAAACGGCAAATATCGTTTGGAATTACAAAACTCTTGTTATTATTTAATCCTACTTAGTTATTTTTCCGAGCGCCAATCTCTGCAACACGATGCAAAAGTTTAATAATTATCTCGAACTTATTAGTCAGAGAAACAAACTGAGCTTTTCTTTAATGAGATTAATTTTTTGATTTCCACCTTCATACATTTTTTCAAACAAAGGCTATCATCCTGCTATGCAAAAATTCGAACAATTTTAACTGTATTCAAAACTGAGCATGCAGATGACTTTAAAAAAATTCCAGGTTAGTTTATTAAATTACTTAATAGTTATTTATTGTATCAGTGGGATAAAGGCATTATTAACATACGAATGCGGTGAGTTGCCGGACGAGGGCGTTAGCCCGAGTCGGAGTAAGAGCATGAGTATGTTAATGGCCTTTATCACATGTATATAATACAATTTTTTATCTACGTCTGCTCAAAATTGAAAAAAATACATAATTTTCAAAATTGAAAAAGTTATATACTTAATTTTGACAGACCATCTTTTTTATTTAACATCAGAGTAGCAGTGTATCTACATAATTTATTATCGTCATAGCAACCAAACATTTTTTGTCAATAATTAAGTTGTTTTTAATTTTTCCTTGACTTGTGTTGAAAATTGTGAGAAAACCATTAAATATAATTATGAGTGATTGTGACAGTATTCCGTCGGACATAGAAGAAGCTGCAACGATGGTAGTTTCTTCATTGTTACCAGAAAAATCAAAAATGAAGTATGAACAAGCTTATGGACGTTTTTGCAAATGGTGCGATCAGAAGAAAATCAAAAATGCAGCTAGCGAGAAGGTGCTGTTAGTGTATTTTCAGAATTTATAGCTACGGTAAAAATTTGAAAGTCTGCACAACTTCGACAGAATAGTCGTCGTCTGGAATAAGCTTCTCAAAATGCAAAAATTTTGTTATTAATGTTTATACCGTAGTGAACCTTGTTAGTGCTAATTTTGAAAACAAACTGTACACACCTGCAATCTTCTGCGATTTATCCCGCGCGTTTGATTGTGTATCTCATAAAATTTTAACGTCAAAATTAAAACAGTACGGACTAAACGTTCACAGCTTGAAACTAATCAAGTCTTTTTTAGATAACCGCAAACAAATCACTTGTTTTAAAAACCAATTATCAACAGTAGCAAACGTTGAGCTTGGTGTTCCGCAGGGTTCTGTGCTGGGGCCGCTTCTGTTCATAATTTATGTGAATGACCTTCCGGCAGCGACTCCAGCAGCAGAATCTGTCCTATATGCAGACGACACAACAATCCTGAATAGCTGTCATGATATTCTGAACGCTGCAAACGCACTAAACAATGCTCAATGCCAGGTGAAGGGGTGGTTCGATAGAAATCTATTATGTCTGAACGAAGACAAAACTGTACGTATGGTGTTCGCTTTAAGAGATCTTGATCACATAAAAAACCCCAACTATGTTAAATTTCTTGGTATTTTAATCGATCCTGCCCTAAAATGGGACAAACACACTAATTATCTCTGCAGTAGATTGAGTAAAATTTTATATCTCTTACGAAATTTAAAAACAAGTGTGCCACATAATACCTTAATCATGACATATTTTGCCTTATTTCAGTCCTGCTACTCATATGCTATTTGTACTTGGGGACATAGTTGTCACTCAAACGATGTTTTTAAACTGCAGAGAAAGGCCGTAAGAGTGATTAATGATTTGAAATACAGAGCTGATGTTAAAAAATATTTCATTGATTTAAACATTCTTACTGTGCCTTGCTATTATATCTTAGAATGTCTATTATATGTAAAACACAATATGAATAAATACACTATTATTAAAAACTTTCATGAACACACAACAACAACTGCTAATAACATCAAGATCGATTATACTAGGCTAAGTAGAACTAGAAACTGTCACAATTACTACGGCCCCCTGCTTTTTAATAAACTCACCGATGACACTAAAAACTTGCCCGTTAAAAAATTTAAGAGGTTAGTAAAAGATTTTCTGATCAAGAATGCATTTTACGGTGTCGATGAGTTTTTGAGAAGCAACACCGTAATATCTGTATGATCCTACATTATTATGAGTATGTTTTTATGACGAATGTAAAACAATTGTGTAATGGACATGAAAATAAATATTATTATTATTATTATTATTATTATTATTATACAAAATAATTGTTCTCAATTTTTATTAATAAAGAAAAAATAAAACTTTTGGTCAAAAATTGTCATATCCCAGTGAGTGGAATTAGTGATCCTTATTCTATTGAGTTGGATAATAAACATCATTATGCAACTCAAATGAATGATATAATAGGTTCTTATCCTAGCAGACGTAGATAAACATACTTATTCATACAAGGAACAGTCTGATATTCTTGTGGACTTGCCGTTAAAATAATACACCCCATACTATTTACCAACAATTTAAAGGTTTACATCAGTGATTGTAAATTGCGACTATGGTCTGGGGGTTCCAATACACTAGCTGTGAATTACGGCGAATGGTCAGATAGAGTTCAGGGTATAAATTGAGGCAAAAAAATGTGTTTTATATTTTTCAATAATTGTTATTGATAACGCAGATTTAAAAAAAATATGATTAGAAATGGGTTAGGTATAGGTATGTATGATGGTTATTACTTGTTAGTAACATTTTATTTTCTAACTGATTAATGAAATCGCCTTTGCGATGTGATAAATTTATATATTTGTTTTCCAAGTTCTACGAAAGTTTACAAAAACCAAGTTGTATAATGCGATTCAATTTGAACATCAAAAATGTTATAAACACGTTCATAGTGCATACCAGGTAACTAACTTAACAACTTATCAGTTTATCTTCCAAATAACCACCAGCCGCAGTTTACATAACTACCGCTTGTGGCCCTGTTACTAGGATTAGGTATCGCCGTAATTTACAATACTGTCCACGGAAATTACCAATTAAAAGAAAGTCCAGATTTGTGGTGTAAGTAAGTTTGTTTAGGATCAAGATAACGAGGGTTTTGGCTGCAAAGGCAGTTGTGGCGAAACGATTAGTAGCTGCTGAAAAATTAAAATGCGGATTGGGAAATGATAGGTTTAAGATAATTTATTGAACCATTTATTATGCAACAATATCAAATTAATAAGAAATCAATATATGACACACAATAATCTGAAATAACGTTAATGTGACACTGAAAGATGTTCCCATAATTTCAAAATATTTACAGCAATTAAAAATCAAGATAAGGTCGTTTACGACAAAGCAAAGCCATTGGAAAGAGCAAATAGAAAAAAGCTGACGTGTGGACTTCGAGTGGTCTTTCGCATACTAAAACTCATCGTATTTGTAAAAGTGTAAATTTTATAGCTATAACCTTCCATTCCGTCTATCCAAATTCATAAAAAGCGTCACAGTGAGATTATTGCTTTAAAAGAAAACAAATTGTAGCCAATATAGATACTGTAATAGATACTAATACTTGCCGTTGCCGTATTTGCATAAGTGTAACATTTAATAATTATAACGTTGTATATTTCAGCGAGTATTAGATTTCTAAGAAAACAAGCAGCGGGAATTTGAATTTGCGATAGCCTGTTCAGTTGGTTTCCGTACCGTAACTCTACACATAGAAGCAGCGACTACTGCACGAAAGCCTAGGTAAGAGCCCGCCGAAGCGCTTCGGCGAACTACAAATTCCGTTTCGGATGACTGACAAAATGGCTAAATTACCTTTATTTGGGAAGTTATCAGAAATATGCAAAAAATAAAAAATTTATATTTTAACTAGAGCTAAATGACGCGTAGTTAAAATTACGTAACTGCCGAAAAACGCGCTTTTGATATTAAACAGTGTCGTTTACTTTCTTAATTTTTAAAATAGTTAAAAATTCTAGCGAATCCTAATAAAGTACTTTAAATAGTCTATCGAACTGTTAAAAATTTATAAATATCGGCGTTAGCGTTTTTGAACAAATAAATAATTAATTTCAAATTTTTCAAAAATTCCTGGAAGGCGTCAGAGTGAAATTTGGGAGATAAGTAAAAATCAAATTTACAGTTCAATGCAATGTCTATCGGCTCAGAAAGTTTAAAAAAATCGTGTACACAGTTTTTGAAAATCATTGTTTTCAAATTTTGAACATTTTTAAAAGCAGCGTTATTGCGATTATTTTCGGATTTTCGAAATTAATTTTATTTGAACTATGAAAGGCTCTCAAACAAGTTGTAGCTGATCCCGATCAGACAACTACTTTTTGAGGAATGGGCGTTAAAGTCAAGATTTTCAAAAAGTTGTATCGGCCGCCATTTTGAAGCTAGAAAGTTCGGTAAAAAGGTTTTCGATTAGCCTTAAGTTCTTCTCTCAGATTACCTGCTCAAATTTTGAAAATATTGTTGTGGAAAAAAAACGCTACAAGAAAACATGTCTAACTTCCGTTTCCGGTTTCGGATGTTTTTGAAAAGCCTAACTAGAACTACAATTTTTGATATACCTCTTGAATTAGAATTTCATCAAAATCGGTGCAGTGTTTTCGCCTGAAAAGACGTCACCCACCTACACACCCACCCACAGACAGACATTTATTAAAAACCACTTTTTTGAGTTCCTTGAGCCCCAAAACGTGTATATTCGTTAAAACCAATTTGTAGAGATTTTAAAAATTTTCATGGAATCAATACTTCCCTATAACGAAGGTACGGGAAAGAAAAAAGCTGACAAGGGAACCTTGCAATATACAAAGCGGCTACTTAAAACTCTTCAAATTTTTCTCATTTGGAAGTATGAAACTTCGAAATTTTAAGATTACTAAGATAACAATTGTCTTGTAAAATACAATATACACGTACTAAAACTCTATACAATTCTAGAACGTCTACCGACCCCTGTAAGTTAGTGCTTAGTTGGTAAGACTGAGAGTTAGTAATTCGAAGGTTTACAACAAGACCAAGGGGTCTGTGTAGTCTTCTGCATGTTAAATGGAGGGAGATATGACCTTAGCAGTTGGTGTCCCCCCCCCCCCCGTAATTGCTTGGTAATGCCTTCGTAACTGTCTGATAAAAATATACAATGTTGTAAATGCCACGTTATTATTTTTTGTTTTATGAAACAAAACTCTTTTTTTATAGCGTTGGAGAGCAATTAGATTCCAGTTTTAACAGAAAAAATAAAATGAGAAAGTTAAATATGCATCAGTAAACACCTTCAAGAATAAGCTAAATGCTCATATCACTGAACGTGATGTTTTTAAGTTGAAATTAAATACAATTTTCATTTTGTTTTTTTCCACGTTTAATTACTATTTATTTACTTAATTAAGTTTAAATTGAGAATATTCAGTTATATTTTGTTATACTGTTTTCAACTGTTTACATGCAAACTTGTATATATTTGTAAACCTGCTAAGAGAAGCGCATCGACTCATATCGCTTGCTCCTATTTGTAAATATTAATTAAATAAATAAAATATTTTATGGTTGCAGTATTGAGCATTTGCACAAAATTATACAGATACAGGTAATACTTTAAAATGTTTCTTCTTTAAAATTCCATTTGGTTTTAATATCAAGTACTTATTTAAAGTAATGCGAAACGTTTTTTTTTTTATTTAACACAGTTAACGAACAGCTTGGTATTAAATATATAAAGGTACTTCACTCGCTACTCGCTCCAAGCAACAGGTACAAAAGGTTAGGAACTGCGGTTTTTATTTTAATTATGCAAATGTATTTATTAATTCTATGATTTCTAGTTATTTTACTTGTAAGACCTCTGCATATTATAAAAAGGTTTTCTTGTAATAGCATTTTCATAATTATGAATTTAAATTGCATCAGTTAAAAATTACTTACGTAACTGTTTATTTTTCGGTATCGTTTTACCTTGCAGGGCTTAGTTTCAAAAACTCCCATTTAGTTACTTGTGTGGAAAACTGTTGTATTTTTCAAGTGTTGTTATTCCACAGTTCGGGTGTTCCTAGTTCAGCTTTTATATACATTTCTATGCGTATGGCGCGTTCGCTAATCTTTCCTCTTCCAGTCTTTCTAGGTGGTTACACCATTTCAGTTGCTCTTCCTGTATATGTTATTGCAGTGGTTAAATTTCCAAATTTTCTGTGTTTTTGGCTTGTTATTCTGTCATGCAGTGCCGGATTTACATTTTATGTGGCCTTAGGCTATAAATAAGTATGAGGCCCTGCTTTTCAAAAGTAACGTACCTACTATACGGTGTGCACTATATATAAAGTTTTTGAAGAATCAAAATATTTCGTGAAGCGGCAGGTCGTATAGCGACACGATATCAAGTGAAATTGGTACTAATTCAAGAAGCCGTAAAGCGATCACACACAAAATAATTCTTTTCATAGCAAATTCGGGAAGTACCTGTTACCCATAGGAGTTTGAAAATTTCAGAAACACGCTGCCCGAACGTGTTACACAACGTTTTTTCTAGAGTCGTACGTGAAATACAGAAAATATCTAAATATCCGAACAATTTTAACGCCTTCCTGGTATTTTCAATTTCTGCGACAGTTGTCACAATGCTAAATTGCATTTTTAACGCTATCAAGTACATGGCTGAGTATGGTTGACATGAATATCTTTACAAATTAATTAAACAATAGTTTTTTATCACTTTTCCGCACTAATGTGGATATTATTTACGTTGCGCACTGGTTTGGGAATTGGCAACTTTGCGCATTCGTTTTGCCTTAGGCCTTAGGGAACGACTATTTCCCGAACGATTGTAGAAAATAACTCTTTTTCATAGGAACTAAACCAACAAAGGCTGTCACCTTACCACGATCTGAGCTGCCGGTAGAACAGTAACCGGAACACTTGATAACAGTTGCACTGTTGCAGCTACCTAGCTTCAAGTTGTATGCGTGGCTGAGACGCTTCCTAGATTACCGGCTATAACATTACGTTACTAGGTTTTTATAATAATTTACCTGTACAACATAATAGTATGTGCATTTGAAAGCAAAATAGCAATAGTTTGGGGCCTCCCAATCTTACACAATTCCCAACAATTATGGGACGCAAAATTTGAAGCCCAAACATTATGAAGAAAACAGGCTCTAGGCTATAGCCTAGTCAGTCTATTGGTAAATCCGGTACTGCTTTCATGCTTCGTTTTGTCTTGTTTTCCTCAAATAACGTATTTCTATGCTTAGAAACTTGCTTTTTTTTCTTAGATGGGTTCCACGATTCGCACGAATAGGTGAGTATTGGTGTGACACTGTTTTATACACCGCCATTTTTGTTTGAGTTGGTACCTCAATTTTCCCTAAGAAACATTTACGGGAGGCGTTGAACATTCTTCCAGCCGCCCGTCCCTATTGCCCCTTTTATTTCTGTATTTACTTTGCGATGTACTCATTTTGGTATGCGCCTAGGTACGTGAAGTGTTTTACTCTTTTAAATATTTCGCCCGTTAATTTGAATACAATGTTTTCTGCCTGCTGTTCGCGTGAGCATTTTTCGTTTTGGCAATAGTGACTTTCATATTTCTCTTCTCCATCTCTCCTTTGTAGATGTTTAAATTTCTTTGCAGAGCTTTCTGGGAGTCTCCTAGAATGACCATATCATCGACGAACCGTATCTCTGTAAATTTCATTTGTTTGTCCCCCTGCTTTGCCCATTTTACTTTTCTTTATGGGATTTCCTAGTTCTTTCATGGGCATTTTTGGTTCTGTTACTTTCTCTTCGTTATCATTTGTTTCTTTTCTTCTTTGCCCGCCTGTTGTGGGTTGTTTTTGCATTTAATATGCCTCTAACAAGGTCTGATAGTAGACTTTCTACCTTTTTATTATTGTTTCCTTTCATTGTTTAATACGTTTCCTTGATCGTCGTTCACGTTCACGTTCAATAGTATTTGGTTTTCTTTGTAACTTGTTCTAATTGTAATTCCAAACTTAATCCATATTTCGTTTTTCGAAGTAGTAAAAATAAGGTATGCGTACGAAATAGTAAGCGACGTAAACCACTATATGGACCAATAAATACATAAGAAAAACAACAAAACTCCAAATACACAACGGAGTAGTCAGGCCCATTTTAACACATGGGGCCGAAACAGATCAGATACTCAGACACTGCAATATCCAGACGAAAACTGAAAGTTATTGAAATGTACTCAGAACAGTAAGTGGAAAAACACGAAGAAGCAGAGTGAGGACGCAAATATACGAGAAAGTCACAATATTTAACCAATCCCCGAGTAGGACGGCAGAAGTAGATACAGAAACCGGCAAACACATACGTAGAATGGGTAAAGACGGATATGTCAAAATACAATACAACAACCCCAGCGGAAGAAGTGCCGTTGGACATCTATAAATCTAATATAGAATAAACAGATTTCTTACAAAGGAGAAGAGTTTACAATTTATCGTAAAAACCTCGACAACGAAAGGTGTTTTCATGAAAACTATACTTTTCTTTATTATACAGAGTGATTAATTTTTCATTGTCCAATATATACTGCTATGATATGAGCCTGCAAAAATACAGCTCAAAAGCACTTACGTGAAGACAATTTTAGAATGCATGTATCTCACAATTAGCTTTATTTATAATATGATCTAAAATGTCAGAGTCGTTATAAAGCTGTAGAAAAAAAGAAATAAAACAAAAAACACCCAAGCAAATACCACGTTACAAGGGTATTTATTAAATGTCAATTTCGAATTATAATAATTTATAAGAGATCAAGAGATTTTAAAATTGTACTTTTTTTAAACAGGCACTTATATTTGTTCCTTCACAGTTACTGTTGATATCCTTAATTCGATAACTGTTGAATGATATACCCTCTCTTCTGTGGTTAAATTGTTTCCAAAAACACACTACTCGGCTCCAATAACAATCCTATTACCATTTATTAATTAAAGACCGTTAGTCAAATTCGCACCTTTCTTCATGTAGCCTCGAATACGTACTAGACTGCTTTCATACTATCTTATAATTCGCACCTTCCTCCACTATAACTGCAAACACGTATTGGATAGCTTTTATACAATCTTACTTTTGAGTATTTCCAGTATGATTGACAATATTCCTATTCGTTTTGTTAAGGCTTTTATTCAATGACAATCACTATTTTGTTCCATACAACTTTTTTTTCTTCTTTCAGAGAATGAAAAATTTCTGTTTTTTTTTTCAGGACGAACCGTATTTAATTAACAATCCTTTTTCTTTTGTCTTCTTCCCTGATCTATTTTTTTTGACATATAATTCTCATGATCGACGAATGTTCTATTTTACAAATTTCAAAGTATTAAAATGACAATTACATCCATAACCCCCAAAAATAACTTTTAACGATGCACAAAACAAGTAAGTTTTCAACTTCTTACGTCTTAAAACTTTTAAACATTTCTAAACTAATTCAAAACTGAAATTAACATAAACAATAATCGTACCAATCTGATTGTGTTCCTCTATCTTTCTGGGAAAACAAACTCCACAGATGTTGAAAAATATGAATGATATAAGATAACCACGTTATATGAATTTTAAACAAGAAAATATACCAAGAATAAGCATCCCTGAAATTACAACTCTGAATGCCAATAACTTACTGTCTTCACAAATCTGTGATTGTAAAATAAAATGCAACAAGCATTCCAACGACTGCCATTAAAAAACTACAATATTCATTTCAAACAAACCAGCTTCAAAATATCATAGCAATACGTATCTACTTCAATATCAATATTAACACAAATCATAAGAAACTGTTTTTAAAATTACCGTGATCTATGATATAGTGCAAACATTTCTTCATGACCTACTGCTTTTTAAATGAAAATTATCAGAAAAGAGTATGCTTTCAAAAATAATTAATAATAAAATTACGGCAGTTAGCCATGGTTTATGTTATTTCATTCGCGAATAACAAAATCATGACTGGTACAAAATTTGTATTATCAATAGTTATTTTTGTTACTAGTGGGATAAAGACGTTATTATAACACGAGTTTGAAATCGAAGGAATGAAATAGATTCGTCTTGTTCAACACTAGTAACCAGCCAGTTTTCTTATAAACAAAGCTTCAGTTTTGTTTTTGTAAATAAAATAAGTTAGGTAAAGAATCCATTATTTCACTAGTGAGATAATGAACTTCATTACCTAACGCAAACGAATGACATAATAAGTCCTTACCATACCACTCTATTTATTTAAAATAAATTCCATGAAAATACCTGCAAAACCATAGTTACCGTATAGTAAGCTCTTGTTAATGCAAATTGTTTATTTACAAATATGGTAATTTTTATGTTTTTGGTATAATATCTGCGTAGTGTTTACTAAGCCTGGTTGTACTGTTCGAAAACAACAGGAGCGGAATTTCGGCCAGCAAATTAATTGAGTTTGTAAAATTCAATTAAATTTCTAATTTTTTTTTAATCCAGCAAAAGTTTTTACACCGTTCCTTAATGAACGCTTCACGATTAAATTCGTTTCTGTAATTGCTACACGACTTTCGCATTTTCAATAACCAAAGTCGTCTAGATGAAAATATTGCAAAAAGCAGGCTTACCCTTTTTAGGTACAGCTAAAAGCGAATTAAGCGGGCGATATTCACGTGTCGACAGCAGTAAATAGTCGAGAAACGGTCCCGGTATGTATTGTATATGACAACTTGCTAGTCAATTAACGCAAGGGTCAGACTACAGAACAGGATAACGACATTACTGAGCCAGGAATATGAAATATGTAGGCACTGGATCTAAGAGTGGATATCACAACCGGGAATAAAACCACTTTAACTAGATGGGGTCATAGAAAAAGCGATCATTTAGTTGCAACAAGCTATTAGTTTTAATTTGTTAATGTCTCCCGTGATTAAAAGCGGATGGAAGTATCTTTTACGGCGGCGCGGCAGTTGTAGCAGATAATTTGCAAAAATAAGTAAATTTTTAATGTAATTAGCAATAAGCAGCTACAGGGTGTCCATTTTCTTGAGTAATTAGCATGGCTATCTTTGTAATTATGGGAGTTACAGAGTCAATTAAATTAGCAACAGAGAATGTAATCATTTAAAAATTTTTGAAATATTTTAAAAAACACCCGATAATGAGTGAATTTTTTGACGTTAAATAATTCCATAAACACTTACGCTAGAAAAAAACAAAGTGGGGGGTTGTAAATCTTTTTATGTAGAATTCAATAACATTAATAAAAATTAACAAACATTTCATAGCGCTCTTGATTGTCGAGAAATAACACTTGAATGTTTTAAATAGCAGTCATAATTGGCTGTAAGCGCGTTGTAAACCTTATTTTTTCTGAGTTTATTGATATAAAGTTTAATATGGCTGTTCTGATACAGATTTTTTAAATTTCTAAAACAATGTATACATCAAGAGCGCCATAAAATCTATACATTTAATCCCGATCTCTCCGTCTTTCGCAACTTTTAGTGGTAGGAAGACCCAACCCACATATTTACGTGCAAGTTACATAAAGCTTATATTCCATTCTACAGCGAGCCAATACAGTTTTTGATAAAACTAGAATCGCATAATTTGCAAGAGATGTTTGGGTGATTCCAGAGCTGTCCGCTTATATCTCGGATCACCAAATACGAACGAGCCAGCACGGCAGCGGGTTCTGGACGACAGCTTGCGTTCTATTACATTCAGTTGTGCTGCCTATACGCCAATATTTAATAATAAGAAAAATAAAATCTGGTTAATATAAAAGAACCACCAATCCACTCCACTAAAATAAGTAAAGTAGCGTAAGTTACAATACATTTCACGCGAAATGCAGATACTTTCATTTATAACAGTATAGAGTGTTGGCAGTGCGTTTTTTTTTCATCGTAGAGACGGGCGCTGGATTACATAAATATTGAAAACTAATAAACATCGCAAACTGTTATCTACACAATCTGTGGCGTCCCGAACAAATTCACGAAAAAAACAATCATTGAAATAACATTGCCGAGAATTTTTTCGCCCATTTTGTTCCTAGATTTCCAGATATACAAGGTTCTTGCAAAATTTAGGTCACATCAGTTGCGCCTCAAGGAAACAATTAATAACATAGTACTATCAAAAATATTATTAAGGGAAATAATTACCGAAATTAAATTGGCCAAAAACATATACCTAATGGGGATTAAGCAAATCGCAAGATTTAAATTACAAACACAAAATATCTATTGCGTAACTACACGTGGAGAGCTGACGCCCACGTACTTATTATCACTGCTCCCATACGTAGGCTTTCGGATATCTTACTGATGAGAAACTATCAAATAAAATGTATGGAATTAAATGATTGTGCCAATTGTTCAAATCATTCAATAATATAAAGTATTCGAATGAAACGAATTAATTTAATATATTATTTACTCATTAAGAATAGAGTTGTAGCTCTCATTTCCAAAACAATTTCAGCGGAAATATTTTATTAAATTGTGTTTTATATTTCGCTTATATTTTATAATCATTTTACAATAATTTTGAAAAGTTTATTACTATTATCATTAAGTATTGTAGTCAACACCTGTTGTTTTTATATGTAAACTATTAACTTGAATAAAAAAAAGTTTTTGGTTAATAAAACGCAGTACATGTCTTACATATCGGCACCGTTTATTTATTACGTTTTTGACGAAATTGCCACAGAAAACCTGGAGCATAGTCCACGGCTTCGGGTAGTTTTTTATTAATGTTATTAAATTCTACAGAAAAAGATCGGCAATCAAGAGTGCCATGAATTCTACGTAAAAACAACTACAAAACCCCATTTTTATTTTTGTCGTAGCGTAAATGATTATGGAATTATTTAATATTAAAAAATTCATTCGCTTTCTCAAACCTTCGGTATTGATTTCATGAAAATCAAGATTTTAACGGAAATACGTTTTGGAGATGAAGGAACCTAAAAAGTTTCTAAAAGTGTCTGTCTGTAGGTGGGTGGGTGGGACGTATCTAAAGGCGAAAGTACTGTACCCATTTTTATAAAATTTTAAATGAAGACCTATTTATTTAAAAATTCATCAAAATCGCTTTTCAAAAATATCCGAAACCGGAAGCGTCAGGTAGAAATGTTGTCGGTGCCTTTCTTTTCCGAATCTAAATTTTGGATATTTGAGCACAGGCTCTGAAAGAAGAACTTAAAGCAATTCGAAAACTTTTTTACCGGACTCTCTAGCTTCAAATGGCGGCCGCTACGATTTTTTGAAAATCTCAACTTTAACGCCCATTTAGTCAGAAAGTAGTAGTCTGACTACAACTTGTTTGAGAGCTTTTTGTGAACATTTTCAAAAAAATATTTTTCAATAGCTGCCTATTTCTTTTAAATTGTTTAGGCTGCTAAAAGCGAAGGTTGGCTACAATTTGGATTTTCTGCTAAAAAGCTATAATTTCACTGTTGCGCTTTCTATGAATTTTTTGGAAATTAAAAATTGTTACCCCTTTATTTACTCAACGAGGTCCGAGAATAATTTTCCTCTTAAGCAGAATTGCTCATTTTAATTTGTAGAACAAAAATCTAGTGTTAGTTTTTAGATACTTTTAAACTTAAACTAGTGGGGCTACTTTAAAAAAAAATGTTAATTCTAAGTATTTGAAATTTTCAAAATAATATTTCTCAAAAACGTTTTACGTTTTTGTTCAAACTTTGTAGACTTATGGAGGCGAACATGGGCTACAATTTGTTTATGTTTCTGGATACTATAATTCTACCGTTTCTATTCCATTCTATGAAGTTTTGAAAATCAAACATTAGTACCTCTTTACTCGGGGGGTAGCTTCCCTACCGAGCGCGTCCCCAGGTGGCGGATAGGGGAAAGGCCCGTGGATGATCGTATGTGACACAATTTTGGGTTAGTGCTGATGATACGATTGCTCGCTGAACGCGTCAAACGTCAGCTAGCAGCAATTTAAAGCGGCACCGTGGACCAAGCTACCCAGCCCAACTGTCATGTCGTGGTTAAGGGCCTGCACTGGGTTTAACGGCGTCGGATTGTGCTTAGCACATCCGTCAAACCGTGCACTCCTTCTGCTGTCGTGGACAAGTCTCGCGAGCGGAAAAGAGTGTGTGGGGGTCTTGGCTTAACCGCCCGGACCAAGAGGAGACAACCTCAATAAAAACCAGCCTCCAATGGTGGAACAGCTACGCCGGAGGTTGCAAACAAAAATAGCGAACTCTGGATACCGGGGGACCTCCAGTTTTAAGTACCCTTATCACGATAACGCGGGGCTCTGTCGTGATGGACGATTTATTTCCCTTGCGACTCGTGGGAACAATATGGAAGACCAAAATTTATTATTTTTAAATTATTTTTCAGACGAAGGGGAACCTCCAGTTGAGGAAACCCCATCGCCAATGGAGGCAGAGGAAGGCCAAAACAACCAAACCTCTGATCCTACAACGATGCAGGAGTCGGAACCAGAAGGCAGTGGCAATCCCACAAACCTTACTGGCGCGGCTGATGTACAACATGCTGCCTCAGGGATCAACCGCATGAAACTTGGGAAACCAAGACTATCCGGTGCACAGAAACGGAAGCAAGCAATAGAGGCTGCGAAGGCGGCTGGGGAACCGATCAGACCCAGGAAACCAAGGGCAAACCGGCAAAACCAAGAACCTACAGCAGGCACTTCAACCAGCAAAGATTCTAGGGTAGCTAGTAGCAAGCGACTGAGATCTGAGGGAAGCACTCCGTCTTCGACGAAGAGCCAGCCCCAGAAAAAGTCAAAAAAGTCAGAAGGCGGCGAGCCGCTGCAGGTAAAACCCAGCACGTCCCAGAAAGACGTGTCTGGGGCGACCTACAGCCAAGCTCTAACCGCCTCAAAGATGGCTATCACTCTGGATAACTATCCAGAAGAAAAACTGTCAGAAGAGCAGTCAAAGAAAATACAGATGGCTGTTATGGGAGAGATCTGGAAATGCAAACCAGAAACCGCACCCCAGTTTAAAAACAGCTACGCAGATAAAGGAGTAGTGTACTTCACATGTGCGAACGAAAAGTCAAAGACATGGCTAACGGAGTGGACACCCAAACTCGAGCTGTGGGAAGGCGCAGTCCTCAAAGTGGGGTTGGCGAGAAACATAGTCAAGACCACCAAGGTCGTAGTATGGGTGCCAACAGAACTCCTTGGCGTGACTCAAACACCAAAGATACTCCAATTGCTGGAAACCCAGAATATGGGCCTATCAACAAAGGAGTGGCACGTCGTCACACGAAAAGAGGAACCCAAAGGGACAACTCTCGTAATGAGCATCGACGATGGCTCTTTGAAGACGCTGAGCGGAATGGGCTTCAAACCCTATCTGGGACTAACTCAGCTCAACTTCAAAGTCTTAGGAAGGAAGGAAATGCCTAAAAATGCTGAGGGTAATGCAGATCAACCTTCAGCACAGTAAGGCGGCTTCTGCCTCACTATGCAGACTGCTAGCAGCAGACAACATCGATGTGGCCCTCATACAAGAACCCTGGTTAGTCAAGGGCCGTGTAGCAGGCCTCGGAGAAGCCAAAGGTAATATTATTTATGACTTACACTCTGGCAATGTAAGATCCTGTATCTATGTCAGGAAGAATCTACAGGCTTTAACACTGCTTAATTTCTGTTCTAGAGACCTAGCAGCCATAAGACTGAGCTATCATAAAAACGGAGCCAGCAAGAAGCTAATATTCGCTTCTGCTTACCTCCCATATGACTCACTCAACCCACCACCTTCAGAGCACGTGGAGAGGCTGGAGAAATTCTGTGAGGACTCTAACCTCCAGATGATCATCGGAGCAGATGCAAACGCTCACCATACCGTGTGGGGCAGCACTGACACGAACAACAGAGGTGAGTCACTGTTAGAATTCATAATCTCCAGAGATCTGGTAATCTTGAATAAAGGCAATAAACCAACTTTTGTTACAAGGGTAAGGAAAGAAGTAATTGACATAACCATTAGCTCTCCGTATATCAGCACACAGGTGGCTAAGTGGTATGTGTCTGAGGAGCCATCCCACTCAGATCACAGGTATATACTCCTGGAAATCGTCAATGACGATAAAACATTGGAGATGTACAGAAACCCACGTAAAACCAACTGGCTGAGTTACAGGAGCGAACTGGGCAATAACATTAAGCAGGTTATGCAAAGTCTGAGAAATCCTTATGAAATTGAGGTAGCCTCAGAACAGGTACAAGAGGCAATAATAACCTCTTATCATGAAAGCTGCTCTCAAGTAAGGCGAATCACCAGCAGAACAGTAAACTGGTGGAATGAAAACCTTGCTCAGTTAAGGCAGAAAACCAGGAAATCATACAATAAGGCGAAAAAAACGAATGAGTGGTTGGAATATTCCAAAACACTCACCGAATACAATCGGGAACTAAGAAAAGCCAAAAGAGATTCATGGAGGAAGTTCTGTGAAGATGTAGAATCTACATCTGAAGGAGCAAGACTCTACAAACTCATGGCAAAGGACCCGATAAATCCACTGGGGACACTTATAAAACCCACAGGGGAATATACGAACAATGGTAAGGAAACACTGGAGGTCCTACTCCAAGTGCACTTTCCAGGTTCGATGAACGTAAACCTTGAGCCTATCAATGACCAGCAAAACCTAGAACAACTCTATCGTAGAGCATCTAGGGACAGCTGGCGGATAGCCAATAGGGTAATAACGTACGATAGGGTCATCTGGGCAATTAACTCATTTGAGGCCTATAAATCTCCTGGTCCTGACGGGATATTCCCTGCTCTGCTACAGCAGGGCAAGCAAGACCTAGCACCAATCTTATGTAAAATATATAGAGCCAGCTTGGCACTAGGGTATGTGCCAAAAGCATGGAACCAAGTAAGGGTCGTCTTTATACCAAAACCGGGGCGGAATTCATACGCCCAGGCAAAGGCATATAGACCTATATCCCTATCATCGTTTGTGTTGAAAACAATGGAGAAACTGATTGAAAAGCATCTTAGGGAAACCTGTCTAATAGAGAGGCCACTACACCCTAATCAGCATGCATACCAAGCAGGAAAATCGTGCGAAAGCGCATTACATCAGCTAATCTCAAAAATAGAGACAGCACTGACCAACCAAGAAATAGCATTAACTGCATTTCTTGACATAGAGGGCGCATTTGATAACACCTCATTTGAATCAATGATACTGGCTGCTAGTAACCGTGGAGTTGAAGACACCCTATGCAGGTGGATGAAAGCCATGTTACAAGGCAGACAGATTCAGACGACATTGGCAGGTGAGACAGCACAGGTGTCTGTGGCCAGAGGATGTCCTCAAGGCGGAGTCCTATCTCCCCTGCTCTGGGACTTGGTCGTAGACGAACTGCTAGTCTCACTGAACAAATCTGGCTACTACACACAGGGGTATGCGGATGATATCGTCATACTCATAGTGGGGAAATATGCCAATACAGTATCAGAGCTCATGCAAAGAGCTCTAAAAGCTGTTGAAGGGTGGTGCATAAAGGAAAACCTAAGGGTAAATCCTACAAAAACAACACTAGTCCCCTTCACTAACAAAAGAAAGCTGGATGGGCTACGGCTGCCAACTCTCTTTAACCAAGTTGTACAGATGAGAGGAGAGGTCAAATATTTGGGCGCGTTCCTAGACACCAAGTTGACCTGGAATCAGCATCTAGACAACATAACCAACAAATGTAAAACGGCATTAATGATGTGCCGGAGAACAGTTGGAAAAACCTGGGGATTAAAGCCACACATGGTACACTGGTTATACATTGCAGTGGTAAGACCCATGATAACCTACGGCTGCCTGGTTTGGTGGCCAAAGGTCAAACAAAAGCAGGCAATCGCAAAACTCACAAAAATTCAGAGGCTAGCATGCCTATGCATAACAGGAGCAATGAAAAGCTCACCCACGGCAGCCATGGAAATAATGCTAAACCTACCCCCCCTCGACATTTTCATCAGGGGAGAGGCCAGGATGGCGGCATACAGGCTGACATGTAACATGAACTGGAAAACCCAGAACAACCTTGGGCACACCAGAATCACAAATGATATCGCAAACCCTCTTTTAAACATGGGTAGCGACACTATGATTCCAAAAATTTCATACGACAAACCATTTGAAATCCAAATGGACTGGGATCAATGGCGTCGTAGGGAAGAACAGAATCCGTCAAGAGGGCTGATCTGGTACACAGATGGGTCTAAGATGGATAACGGGTCAGGTGCTGGAATACACGGCGAAACCCCAAGGCACAACATGCATGTCTCACTGGGGCAAAACACCACGGTATTCCAAGCGGAGATATTCGCTCTGGGAACCTGTGTCTGTGAGAATTTGAGAAGGCAAACCAAAGGCAAACCTATCCAAATACTCACTGACAGTCAGGCAGCCCTAAAGGCATTAGCATCAAAGCAGATAAGATCCAAGCTAGTTTGGGAATGCCTGCAAAACCTGAAAACCCTGGCAAAACACAACCAAGTAACACTGGTGTGGGTGCCAGGTCACAAGGGTATAGCAGGCAATGAAAAAGCAGACCAACTAGCGAGGAAAGGATCTGAGGCAACCTTTATTGGTCCTGAACCAGTACTAGGTATCACGAAGGCGACAGCACGTGGGGTAATAACTGAGTGGATTAAACAACAACACCAGCAATATTGGAACCACGTGCAAGGACAAAGACACAGTAAACTGATGATGGGAAGACCATCTCAGACTTTAACAACTGAAATACTGAAACTCAACAGAAATAATCTTAGAATTGCGACGGGGCTACTAACCGGTCATTGCAATCTAAGGAAACACATGCACAGAATGGGCGTATATACAGAAGAACCCATATGCAGACTCTGTAATGAAGAGGAAGAAACTGCCTCTCATGTAATCTTTGAATGTGAAGCATTAAACCGCCGACGTCACAACCTGTTGGGCGAAATAGACCCACAGGTAGGCATACCGGAAAAAGATCTGGTCCACAGGCTACTAAACCTAGTAAAGGGTCTTAACCTGTTCACCTAATTCAAAACGCAAGGGCAGAGAAACACAATAGGCCTTATTGGCCGGGGTGTTCAGGGACTCACAAAACCGTGCTCTGCAATTGCTACTACCAATAACCAATAACCAATAACCTCTTTACTTATTTAACGAGAAACACTAAATAACTTTTGCTTAAGAAGAATTTCCCACCTTGACTAGTAGAACTAAAACCAAATTTTAGTTAAAAAAATATATTTGGTGGGATTACGCGTCTTCCCCATTCTCATTTCTTGGCTGACAAATTCAGGATTTAGTTGGCTACTGCAGAAAATGTAAATTCCAAATCTCATTAGTAAATTTAAAAAAATGTCTAATTCACAAACATTTTTGAACTTGGATAAGTTATGATTAGGGGTGGACAATAGTAAAATTTGCATGTCGATATCGATATTTCTGATATCGATTTATCGATATCAAAAAAACATCGAAATCTATCGAAATGTCGCGCACCCCTAGTTATGATCCAAGCATGATTACTAAGCTAGCATCATTATGGCTAACGCCACGAAGTGATAGCTGTAATAAAATGTGAGCATGGATGACATAGAGGGTTGCCTCTATAGCTTGTTTTCTTAGAAATCTAACAGACGGTGAAATGTACAACTTTATAATTATAAAATTTACACTTTTGCAAATACGGTGTAAGTATTAATATCTAGTATGGAGAAGTCTACTCGAAGTGAACACTTCAGCTGTTTTTTTTTTCATAATATTTTCAAAATAATGTCATCAGTTAAATTTTACAGTGACATCAGACTCTCCTTGAAATTCTTCTCAACTGTGCCTATTCAAGTGACTCTGTAACTTTCAATAATAATAAGACAGATAGCCATTGTTATCTACTCCAAAAATGGATACTCTGTATATATTACTGTGTATCCTTATAGAAACATGACATTTAATGTTTGCCTATTCGATTGCATATTAGAACATCGGCATTAACTTGAGATTATTCGAAGATTATTAGATAGCTTTTAAAGTGTGGCACATTACGACATGGCAAATTTTAAAAACGAGTAGGAAACAATTAAAAAAAACTGGGGAACACTATTCAAAAACTTTATTATTATCAAATTTAGTCAACCAATAGAGTTAAAGCGTTAAAGTTAAAAACGTTCAGCTTCACAAACCACATTGTGATTAATATTATACATGTTGGCATAATAACTGATGATACATGTACGTACAACCGGTGAAAATAAAATTAGTGTAAAGAAAGAGTGGCAAGTGTGCATGCAAAGTGCTTTGTTCACTTTAATTTAAAATAACGCAAAGACCGGACCTCTAATCGCAGAATAGCTAAAAATTTCGTTTAAATCAATAAGTAAACAATAACCATGGGCGTACTCAAATACATTGAGTTATACGTTAAACATAATACGCGATTTTGCACGGTTTCTACAACCGCAATATTTACTAATAGTTAATGTTGTAAAGTACCTGGTTTCGCGGGAAATGAGCGTTCCAAAAGAAATGAATAAGCAGGGCTGTATAAACTTCAACATGCATGTGCTTGTTATGGGACTTATTAAAAATCGTTTTGGTAATATTCTTTAAGTTATAAAATGATTGTCAGGCAAAAATTGCTCACTACTAGAATAATTTGACCATTTTCATTCTATTACTGGCAATTTGGCATTCGGTGACGAATTTGGCAGCAGTTGTCGCAATACATATATTGAACAAGTATTGCGTCGCAATATTTTTAATTTGATTTTTTCTCGATATTTTGGAAACGACGCGACGCGATGTATTCAGATGCAAATTTGGAGACGATTGTTACTAGTGATCATCCAATATTGTACAGGTTTTTGTCGCAATATGTCCACCAGCGGTGTAGTTGCGAAGGAGGTCGTTCTCCTTTTTTTAAAAAAACGTACGTTAGCACGCTGATTTAATTCAATTTTTTTTTGTATATTTAAAACGCGTTGTAGGGTTTTGGCAAAACAAATTATAGTTTAAAGTCAAAAACAAACGCTAGTGAACAAAACATAAGTTTCGATCAGCCAAACAACAATGAGAGTTAAGGCTCTAATACAACTGCGTACGAAAATCAAATATAAAATATTTTGCTACTTTTTACCGTCTATTAAGCAGAGATGGTTTAATTTCCTAGTTGTAAAATTTCAAAATCTCAGAAGATAATACGACAGCTGAGAAATAAATCGAATTATCTATTATTCTGCCTCCAGCTCTATTTACCCAGAGACTTATACAGCACTTCTTGAAAACTGTTTTTCTCAAAATGTATACTGTTGTATAATAACATTTTGTTCGCTTAGAGACTTATGTTTTTAAAATATTTTATAAATGATTGCAAGACAAATCCAAGGCTGTTGTCACAAACCATTTTTTAAATAGCGACTACTACAATTTTTTAAAGTTTATATAATAAAATATAATAAATAAAATAGGGTATCGTCTATTTTATGCCACTATAAATTTAAAAAAATTGTAGTAGCCGCCATTTTAAAAATAGTTTGTAGAAAAGTCTTGGATTTGTCTTGCAATCATTTATAAAATATTTTAAAAGCATTATACCAAAAAACATGGTAAACTTCTGCTTCCCATTTTCTGATTTTTACTTCCCTAAACTTTTAGTAGGCATAAGGAAGCACTAAGATCATGAAAGTTTTTTAAATTAAAATTTTTACTAAAATACATGTTTTTGGCGTCTAGGAAACTAAACAAGTGGTTTGGTTTGTGTGGTAGATAGGCGGGTGTGTGGATGGGTGTGTACGCTTGTTAACTTTCAAACAGATGGTGCGATTTAAATGAAGTTTTAAATCTAAAGGTATATCAAAAAAGTTATGCATGTTTTCTGCGGTAGCATTTTTTACGAATCCGAATTTCTTAAATCTGAAAAAGAAATCTGACAGAAGACTTTAGCGCAAATCCAACGCTTTTGTTTCGAACTTGGTAGCTTGAAAATGGCGGTGACTGCGAGTTTTTTATTATTGTGTATTTAACGCGTTATTACTCAAAAACGGATTAAGAGATCGAGCTCAAATTTGAAATTGTAATAGCTCTAGAGGGACACAATGTACGAGATTTTTTAAAAAACTGTGAAGAAATAACTATTTAATAATTTTAGAAATTTTCGAAAAAATATTGCTCAAACACTGGCCTGTCCCAGCCCGCTAATGTTTCTGTGACGCCTTCTATGAATTTTTCAAAATTTAGGAAGTAACGCCTAGTCAAAAACGAATAACAGATCACGATCAAATTTAATAATGTCAATAGCCTAAGGATACACAATGTTAGAAACAAACGAGAATTTTTGGAACTACTCAAACATAGAAGTGAAAAAAATTTAAAATTTGTTATTTTCAAAAAAATATTGCTTAAATACTAGCCACGCGATTTCTTTTGAATTTTATTGGTTAATAGAACTAAAGATAAACTACAACTTGATTCGTGTTCCAGTCCGCTCAATACAAAGTTTCTGTTTCTGCTAAATTACTCATGAGCGATGATAGAATAACGTTTACAACTTGATTTTTAGGTGCAACAAATGTTAGAGGTGTTAATTGCCCCCCCCCCCCCCTTCCCAAATTTAGCGAACTAATTTGTCCTTTTGTTTTTGGTTTTCGTTAATCCCAAAAAATAATTTCCCAAAAAAATGGAAAATCGATTTTTCCCATTAAAAACTTTTGGTCTCTAAATGCAGATAACCGCTGCGCTAAAGGCAGTGGTAGGGATGTGGTGGTGCGTTTCTGTTGTAGTTTCTGGCTGCATTGTCCGGCGCATGCGAAAATTGCACATTAACACAATGGACGTTGAAACAAACATATTGAAAAAAAAAATGATAAGTAACAATTTCTAAAGTATATAAAAGTCCAGGCGAAGTGTTTGGCTCATCTTTTTAAGATTCTTTTTTCAAAGCATTTTTCATATAGGGGTGTACTTCTGTATTTGAAATTTCGTCAAAATGGGGCCAACCCAATTAAGGAGATACGACGCAATGTACGAACGAACGAAACCACCATTGACAACCCACGGATAAACATTTATCAACAAAAATTATTTTGTGTTCTTCAAGACCGAAAACGCGAGTTTTTGATATAATATCGAAATATTGCAAGAAATCAATACTGAAACCGTGGAAGAGTAAAAATAGTTCCACGAATAGAATGTCCGGTAAGAAAATATTTGAAGGGAAAATTCCAAATATTGTGGAACAGGTAATTTTAAGAAAACATATCTTGTATGAGATTAAATTACTGTATAGTGTCTGTAATATGTATGACAGTAAAGTGGAGGATTATGACTGTCAAGTAGTAGCAGGTTGATTTTCCATCATCAATTATTACTAAAAAAAACTCTACTCAGTTTGAACAACTGCTATCAAGGTTGTTAAAACTTTCCGTACAAATTTGTTAACATGTCACAATAAAATAACGTAATAATTCTAGAACAGATCAAAACTCTGCATTGGTAATGTTTTACATAAGGCAAGTGAAACTAGTTTTAAGCTAATTGATGTACCTATCATCCTTGAACCACCATAAAATTTAAAAAAAAAAACAAAAAAATATTCTGATTTTAAGTTATAAATAAAACCTTATTTAATAATAGGAAAAATTAAAAGTCCTTTCTCTCAGCAAAATGTTTAATTAACGGGAACCGGTTTTCAGGCAATTAAATCTTGCCCATCATCAGCCTTACGAAATTTCGTAAGGCTGATGATGGGCAAGATTTAATTGCCTGAAAACCGGTTCCCGTTAATTAAACATTTTGCTGAGAGAAAGGACTTTTAATTTTTCCTATTATTAAAATTTCCTCTCATGGGTGATAACCATTTTTCTAATTTAAATACTGCAAGTCCGGCAAAGCTCACCCATCTGTATAAGAAATTATCGATCAAGAAAATGACAGTCAATTCCGATATCTGGTTCAACAACAATTGTTTAAAACTACAGCTCACACCGACTTATATTTTTATACGAATTAACAAAGAAAAACTAAACAAGAGATCTTTGTACCATCTCAATATGTTAAAAAGACTTTGGATCAAAGACGAAATTAGGCATAGCTACCAAAAACTAAATAATATCGACATTCAACTAAAGTTTATTTATGATCGGCTGGTTATTGTTTTACACCAGTTTGAATTGAATTTAATTCTCAACAGGATAGAAGATACAGTTAGTTATTTATACTATCGAAAAAGGAATATACTAAAAATTAAACTAAATAAGTTAAAAAGTCGTCATCCCTTACACAGTACCAACCCCCCGACAGAAACAAATCAATTCCATCCAGAAGTAATAAATTGGTCTCCAGTACAGTTTTCAGAGGAAGAAAAAGAACTTCTTAACAAAGGTCTAAAATTCAACCCTGTAGTGAATAACACCCAAAAGAAATACGAGAAACTAACAGCTGAAGTGGAAACTATTCTACAGTTCCCAAAAAAGGCTGAAGAAACTGAAATTAGAGAACAATGTTCCAACGTTATTAGACACTGTTATAATCAAGATATAAATAGTATTAACAAAAAAGGTAAATTTAACGAGAAGTTAATCTTAAGTATAAAAAAGAAACTAAGAACTAATAATTTAATTGTATGTAAGGCGGACAAAGGAAATTGCATTGTTATATTAAGTAAATCCAATTATGTAGAAAAAGTAGAAACTTTTATTACAGAAAATAATTTCATTGTAACCACCGCCAAATTATCAGGTTTCATAGAAAAAGTAAAAGAACTTCTAAAATGGTCAACTACAGTTATAGATGATAAGCTCAAAAGTTATTTTTCGCCAAATAATACAATGATTCCTAGAATGTATGGTTTATTAAAAATTCATAAATCAAATGACCCTAAAAATGTTCCTATTAGACCAGTGGTTGCTTTCAACAATTCCCCTACTTTCAAACTATCTAAGTGGTTAAATACTAATCTTAAAGAGATTTTTAATTTTGCACCAAAATATACCCTTATTAATAGTTTAGACTTGGTAAATAAAATAAAAGATATAGAAGTAACTGAATCTAGTATCTTATTATCTTTAGATGTTACTAATTTATTCACTAACATTCCTACTACAGAGGTGTTAAACTTAATAAAAACTAAATTATTTGATTCATATTTAAGCGATATAGAGGCCAAAGAATATTTTAATCTTTTAGAAATCTGTGTCAAACAAAATTTTTTTACCTTTAATAATGTCACTTATAGTCAACAGGATGGACTGGCGATGGGCTCACCATTGTCTCCTTTTTTAGCTGACCTATTTATGGATGATTTCGAACGTAACTCTATCCTTAATAACAAGTTTACTCAACATATAACATACTATTTTCGATATGTAGATGACATAATATGTTTGTGGACAGGTGGTAGACCTTTGTTAAATGAATTTACACATTACATAAACACGTTACATGATAATATCAAATTTACGGTGGAACTACAGAACGAAAAACACCAACTAAATTTTTTAGATCTCACTATAACCATTATTAACAATAGACACGTTTTTGATATTTATAGAAAACCGACCCATACAGGTATTGTTATTGACAACTTTTCTGATCACCCCATTAACCATAAATTAGCTTCTTTCAACAGTTACATAAATAGACTACTTACTATTCCTCTAACAGAAAAATCTTATAAAAAAGAAGTACAAATTATAAAACAGACAGCTACTAAATATAATTTTGATTCGGTCATGATAGATAAATTGATAAACAAAAAACGCAATAAAAAGTTAATCCAGGAAGCTTATAGTCAGATATTACCAAAAAAACCAGTTCAATATTTTTCGTTAACCTACCAAGGTAAATCCACTTTACAAATAAAGAATATTCTAAAAAAATATAACATAAATATAGCATTCAAACCTAACAATTCACTATACAATTACTTTGTTAAAAATAAAGACACTATTAACGCCATAGATAGATGTGGGGTCTATTTATTGAAATGTTCAGATTGTAAAGCGGTATATGTAGGTAGAACCTTCAGAAAATTTTAAAGCACGCATTGATGAACACCTAAGATCTCTAAAGAATAATAAAATTGACTCATTATTTGCAAACCATCTGAGAGAAAGTAATCATAGTTTTAATCCAAATAATGATTTTAAACCCTTACATTTCCAAAACAAAGGTTTACTTCTTAACAATCTGGAAGCTTTAGAGATCTTTAGATACTCACGCTCTAATGAATTTTTTTCCTTGAATGCTCAAATACAAACTAAGGGTTCCACAATGTTTAGTATAGTTCTACATTGATTTTGTTGATATTATTTGTAATTGTTAGTTTTAGATCTTATGTTTTACAATTTTTGTTATTATCCCGTCTCTTTTTGCTGGTTTCCCGGTATAGTTTACTTATACACTTACCTAATTTTTAAGCTAAAACTGTGTGAGGTTATGTTTTCCTCGTAATGTTAATGTGTAAGATTGTACTTTTGGTTTCGATTGTTAGATTTTCTCTTTGTTCATTTACGCCGATTGAGGCATGCTAAATTTTACTTATACACTTCAAGAGTAGTGCAGTAAGTTACCCTTTAGATTTTTAAATTTTTTAAATATTGACTGTTGTAATTTTTAGATTTAATTTCGTAAGGCTGATGATGGGCAAGATTTAATTGCCTGAAAACCGGTTCCCGTTAATTAAACATTTTGCTGAGAGAAAGGACTTTTAATTTTTCCTATTATTAAAATTTCCTCTCATGGGTGATAACCATTTTTCTAATTTAAAACCTTATTTTTTCGCCAATTGTTCATTTATTCCTAATTTTCATTCTGTGCTTTGGTTTTACGTATTAAAATTTTAATAAATTTATTCCGAGGCATCTTAAAGCAAAGTAAGTACACACTAATTTTATATTTAAATACTGCCGTCTTTTCGTGCCAAAATAATTAAAAGCATTTGTGAGTACTTTAATGAGCATCCAAACCAGTTGCAACCTTTAACAGAAGACAAGTTTGTCGCCGATTAATTTGCGTCGTAAAACAGTGGTAAAGTGTTAAAAGGGAAGCCCAATCGGTCCATATTAGACACTTCCGCTTGTCAGCTTTAGTACATGCTACATATGGAATATTAACACCGGAATTAAGGGTGGTAATAGCACCGAGTAGATTCGAGCCACACATGTTGTAACATTTCATTACAACAATCTATTCTTATAACAGAATAAAGGCATTCAAATTTAAGATAGAAGAGATTGTGTCTTTCTAAAAATAGTAAGAGCATATTTCGGTCCTTTTCTTGCTACTCCTATTCAGCTGTTATAAATATGCGAACTGAAGTGAAGATCTGTTAACGTAATCCGGAAATATCAACAGTCCTAATCTTCTAAATTTCAAAACCAAACATTTTCAACAGTGGCGTTCCGTAGGTTCAAAATTTGGGTACGCAATGGCAAAAATTGTTTAACATTAAGATTAAAATGTAATAAAATTACGGCAACTCTAATTTACCAAGACCTGTTGTTAAATGAATTTAATGAAAAGTGCGTGATTTTCCAAATAATTTTAATTCAACAGTTGCAGATAAATGTCCTTTGGTTGACGCACGTTTTTTAATTGCAACCTAAAGATGTTTTAAAATAAAGTATCCTGTTTCAGACTATACTTTTGAAGGGTTAGATATAGATGAAAATAGTAAGCAATTCCAGCAAAATAGTTTATTTTTAATATCGCTACCAGTTAGCCAGTCATTCTTTTATACCATTCAGTATTAAACGATATGGATTTCTCCCTACTGTCTGTCTGTAACAGCCCTATTCATTTTGAAGTACATCGCCCACGGTTTCTTATTTCTATGTATTTTTTGTAAGAGTATCATCCATTACAATTTTGTTTTAAAAGCTGGCCAACGAGAATTTCCATATTTACTACAAATTTATAAACTACGTATGAAATAAATAAACACAAATAGCTGCACGCTGCAACCAACTGCCGCTGACCGGCATAAGTAACGTAAAAACTACAGAGACCGTGCCTTTGCCGTGTTCATTGCGTTCTGAAATCTCTACTATTTCTTCGCATCTGTCCATCTGATCATTGCTTTGTTTGTATCAATGTGCATGCAAACATATTGAGAATAATAGATTGGTTGATTGTGTCGTAGCTGGAATCATTTGGCCCGATAAGCTTTCGCCTTCGCGTATGCGAAACTGTTTAAAAGCAACGGTCTATATATTATGCGCCCAACTTTTAATATTACGCAGTGGTGTTAACAAGTAAAAACTGTATAAACGTAATTTTTTTAAAAGTTATAGGCAGGCACTGCCTACCCGGCCTAATAGGACAACCCGCCAGTGGTTCTCAACAATGTCAAATGATACAAATTATTCTTTTTCTTGGTGGTAAAATCTTTTGTACATGTATAGAATAGCAATTATCTAAGAAGTAATAAAATTATGTATAATTGCGACAAAGTTCTCGCTAAATATTTTTACTTCTTAGCAGAGCCAACACCGATGGCCTGCATTTTACCAGTATATGAAAGTTTAATCCACGTACGGTTTACTTTCTTTAACATCCTAAAAGTGAGCGGTTGAAATTCAAAATATCGATTATTACTGATCAATATCTGGCTCAAAAATATTTATCATTTCGTAGCATCCCGAACAGTTCCTTACGTTATTTATTTAACACTTTCTATATCAACTTTTACTTTGGGTATACTAATATATACGTATCGGTTAAATAACATCCCAGAATAAATATTTAACTAGTGACCTACAAATAAAACCAACAAAGAAAAATCTGCGACCACTCCTACATCGTAGGTATTGGAAAATTTAAATATTTATGGAAGTTTCTCATATGTGTTATTAGTCGACAATGGGAATAATGTCTATTCAATTTACTGCAAAAAAAACTACCTTGACGTCATTTTTGCTATCGTGTATGGAATGCGGTCTCATTTTTACTATGCAAAAACAATTGTGTAAGATATTTCAACGATTATCTAATTTCGACTATTTCTGCTGCTAAGGCTAAACATCGGCGCTAGAACCACACCTGAAAAATATGTCGGATAAAACAAAATTTAACACATTCGAATATATTAAATAAGCGCATTCGTTTATATTTTTAGAGCGACTAGCTTGTTACGCTTCTCGCTACAAAATACTAAAGTAAAGATTGATTATAGGTGTATAAAATACTTAATTACTTCAACAGTTTTTATTTATTTTAACCTTATACGTATTTCGGCATGTTTACATGTCATTGTCAGAGGTTATATTAGAAAGTAAACAGTTAGTGTTGTTATAGCAATAGAACTTGGTGACTTGATCTCGGGAATCGTTTGCAGATGACTTAATTTCTTATTCCAAAATGTCCAATAGAGGAGAATTTAAGAGATGAATTTGCTCATTCATTAGCGGTACAGTTTTTAAATGTTTGTGAATTTCAAATGCTTCTAGTATATCTAATTTACGTTTATCATCACAAAAGTGTAAACATTTTATAGAGTTATTAGATGTCATTGAATGATTGTGTTCTAGTAAGTGTTTAGCGTAATTGGATTTATGTGGGCGTTGGAATTTTTGTAACAACGTACGTGTTCTTTATACGTAATATCAAAATTTCTAATTGTCTGGCCTATATAAATCGAATTACAATGCGAACCATTTAATTTGTAAATGCCTGATTTTAGCAAATCATCTGTTTTTGATTTTGCATTAAACAAAGTGTTAAAGATGTTTCTAGTTGTTTTAAAACTTATTTTACATCTATTTGTTTTGTTTATAATTTTAGCAATTTTTTCTGATTTGTCACCAAAACATGGGATCGAGGCATATTTAATTGTATCGGATGAAGTTGGAGTATTCGGATAGATTTTTTCAATGGCTAATTTATAATCTTTTTCTTTAATTAATGTATCAATAAGTTCAGTATTATAAGCATTACTGTATGAAATCTGCTTAAGAATTGAAATTTCTCTATTATAATTAATTTCATCTAAATGGACCGTCAAAGCTTTATGTATCAGGGACCTGTATGCTGCTAATATTATAAATAAAGTAAAGATGTTTACAATGAAATTATAAACGTAATTAGAAGTGACACCATCGACACTTTTGTTAAAATTTCCACAATATAAACAATAACGCTGTCTTAATGCAAAACACAA
Source organism: Ctenicera cuprea (assembly GCA_958336395.1). Classification (NCBI taxonomy): domain Eukaryota; kingdom Metazoa; phylum Arthropoda; class Insecta; order Coleoptera; family Elateridae; genus Ctenicera; species Ctenicera cuprea. Next base: position 8,660,197 of record OY284494.1, on the reverse strand, counting down.
ACAACTAAAGAATTTCCTCTTTCCCTGGCAATGTTACACAAAAAAAAAAGAAATGAGAGATGGAAACTGAATAATTAAAGAACGATTCCGATTTGACACGATGTACTTAAAATAGAAATCACTCAAACTTTAAACAATAGGCCAAGATTGAAATCGACAATGAAACGAAATTACTTTCTCTATTCCAAAACCAGCATGTATTGAACGGCAAACGCCATCAGCTACTAAATTGAGGACACTGAAATCGAGATTGAAATAATGAAAGCAACGGGTGTTTGGGAACCTCGCACCTGATTCAAGTGCCTTTGCAATTTCTTGATAATAATCGCGCGATTTAATTCGACGCAATTTACGCATATTAAATAAATCAATAATTTCTGAGTGGAGGCTATTGTATGAATAAATGAGAATTTCATGTATCCATTATCTACTTCACTTAATAAACATCACAAAGTAAAGTCTGTTCTTGAGTTTCGTCCATTTTCGTTAAAATTTAGGTGCAAAATTGTAAATACTAAAATTTAAGTTTAATTTTAAAATTATTGCACTTAAAAAAAAGGTGTGTACTTTGTGATCTATATAGCGGCATCTCTGTTTTTTAACATCTATCATTATGTAAGCAGCAGTACAAAATTTTACATCTTTGTAGTTTATTGGCAATTTAAAAACATAGACATTCAGTCTATATAGGTAGCTCATTTCAATGTTGAATTTTCTATTGAAAACAAGATTTTTACCTTCCTCGCCGTACGAAGTATAGTTATAGAGGAAGGTATTTTGATTGTCAGGTTGGATTTGGAGCAAAAGCGTTTATACAGCAAAGTGTTTTTCGCTGTATGTTTACTGGCCGATATACGAGTTATGCGTGAAAGAAAATTACTTTAGGGGAAACATTTTTTACCTAAACATTTTGACTAAAAAGCAGGTTTTAGGGCATTGAAAGACCGATAAAAAGGACGCTTCAGAGGTGTCTGTCTCTCTGTGTGACAGTATGTCTGTGTCTGTATACACTTTGCAGTCCAGACGCCTTAACGCAAAAAAAACAAATTTGGCTCAAAGAATGGTTTTTGCAATAAGACGACACCGCAAGAAACTGAGGTTGGTCCGCCAAAAAAGGGGGGTACTCTATGTCAAAATAGACGCCCTCGAAAAACAACCTTAAATTCGTATTCTACGCATGTCGAATAGCCGATCTGCGCAAATGCGATCTCCTTGTCGCCCACCATCAACTTATTGTTTTTCCAAAAATTTACGAATGTCGTCTTTAAAATCGGCACGAGCATGTTAAATGACAATAGGAACAACTTTCCATTGATAAAATCCCACTGAGAGGATTCCTTTTTATCGTTTATCTGAACAGTTCAACTGCGTAATTGCAAAAACACAGCTATCAGCCCTACTCCAATATAAACGCGCTCAGAAAATCACTTCAAATTAGTATTCTACACATGTCGAATAGCCGATCTGCGCAAACGTCATTTCCCTATCAGCCCCACCTTCGATTTTTGTTTTTTTTTTCAAAAATTTACGAATTTCGGCTTCCAAATCGGTATGATCACGTTAGATGACAGTAGGAACAACTTTACATTGGAAAAACACCACTGGGAGGTTTCTTTTTGGGCTATTTACCTAAACAGATTAATTAAAACCGCCAAATAAACGGCCATCACAAAATAATGAATACGATTTTGAGTTTTTAAGGAATAAACATTAGTTGTAACTAGAAAACCAAAAATATCATACAACCACTTGACTGCTTCAAAACATAAGGTAGGGGGTGCCTACTTCAAAATAGATGCAATCGAAAAAGAACTCAGGTTCGTATTCTACATATGTCGAATAGCGCAAGTCTGATGCGCCCCCCCGTGCGCCGCAGCGAGTTTTCGATATTCAAAAAATGTAGGAATGTCGGCTTCAAAATCGTTATGAACATGTTAAATGACAATAGCAACAATCTTCCATCAAGAAAGCACCTCTGGGGGGTTTCGTTTTGGTCGTTTACATGAACAGTTTAATTGGATAATCGCCAAAATAAAGACTAATAATAATAATGAAATCGATTTTAGATTTCAACGAATAAATATTGTTTACAATTAACAAATAGGTACTAAAAACAAAAATGTTTCCACATTGTCAAAACATTTTCCTAAACTCAATTTTTTTTTGAAATTTCCCAAAATTTTCAAAATTGTAATTAGTTTCAAATTCCTTCACAACCTCCAACCTTCAAAAATTAATAAAATAAAAAAATTCCATGAAATTTACCAAAATTTTAAAAAACATTTTTTCAGTTTAAAAAAAGTTTATTAAAATTTAATGAAACTTAAAATTTTCAAAAATTTTTAATTTTTAAGAAGCTATAAATTTTCAAGATTTACCAAAATTTACATAACATTCAAAAATTTTCAAGTTTAAACCATTTATAAAAAATTTTACAATTCTTAAATACTGAAAATCTTTCAACTTTTTTAACGTTCCAAAATTTTATAAAACTTAATTTAAAAACAATTTTTTAAGAAATTTTCTAAAGTTCCAAAAAATATTTAAAAGCTTTCAAAATCATTACCTTTTCCAAAACTCGTCGAATTTTCAAAATTTTTCAAAATTTTTAAAATTTCCACATATTTTTATAATATCATCGTTTTCTAAATTTACCGCAATTTCGAAATTTTTCAACGTTACAAAAATTTAAAATTGTTGAAAAATATGTAAAAATTTTAAAAGTTCTCAAGTTTTTAAAAAAACATCCGGTATAAAATATATTCAAAATTTTATCGAAAATTTAAAAAATATTCTAAATTTCCATAAAATTTACAAAGTTATCAAAATAATTAAAAAATTTATAAAAACTGCCATAAATGCAAGGAAGGTTCCGTGGCGTTTCAAGACGATTACGATTACAAATATTTTAAGTTGTACTTTAAACAGCATCAATGAAAACATATCAAGCCTACGCAACCTAATACAAACCAACAAATGTAGGTGTGATTTCATTTATATTTGCATTTCCATGAGTCGATCACTTACATACAAGGAGTTTGTTCTACTTAACCAAATTCAAATCTAGCGAAATGTAGGACAAAAAAGAACAGATCCGTAAAACCTTTGCGCGTCGTTATGAATTAAACATGAAATATTTGGACATAAAAGTTTCGCTGTCTTTCCTGAATTACGAAAGGCCCATTCTTTAACAAGAAAACAAGATACAATCAATCTATTGCACAGGATAGGTGAAGTGCACTGTTGCTATAAACTGCGTAAACGAGTGTTTTCACGCCAGTGAATTTAGTAGTACAGCATAAAACCAGGAAATTGAGATGCAGATCTGAAGAAATAGTCGAGTATACAATATAACGCTTTTTTTTTAAGTAAATAAACCTGGTGTAGTGCAGTTTACTGCAAATTGAATTTCAATTTAATTCCTTATGACCGAAATAGTGCAAGCAAGTTTATGATGGGTTTTAGGGCTTTGTTGGTGAATACACTGTATTAGCTGAACGTAGAGATTTAGTTCTTGTAGGCTGAGAGGAATATAAATACGTCAGGTAGCGGAAATTGAATACTGAAGAAGTGCTCGACAACAAAACTGGGAAATACATAACTTACCTAGCTTGCAACGAAAATTGAAAGTCGTGTTTGAGATTGTTTCATACAATTTAGAACTATCATCAAAAGTGACATCTGATCGCTTAGGCGTTCCCATACTATACTACATTAATGTGTCTTTATCATATTTTCGAAAGTATTTTTTGTCGAGGTGTTTAACGCACCGCCAGAGACTCGAAATCACATCGCTTCTAGCACTTAAGTTGGGCAAGCGAAAGAGCCAATGACAGGAACATTGAGGAGATCAATCCGCGGGGACGGTCGACTGCATACCTTTCTGTAGAAAACTGGACTTTTGTTTTGTTTTTTTCTAAGAAAAAAATCGATACTTCGAAAAAAATTGGGATTAAAGAACACCACACACGAAAGAGAAAATTTGTGCCCCTAAAGACTGCTGCACCTAAAATAAAGTTGCGGATCTGGTTCTACTATCACTACTGAGTAATTCAGCTTAACACAAAATGTTTTATCGTCCACCGTTTATTAACAAAAGGACATAAATTTTAAAGAGTGGACTGAGACATCGAACGAATTTGCAGCTCATTCGTAGCACTACGAGCCTACAACAATTTGAAAAAATCGTGTGGTTAGTTTTGAAAAATTCCAAAAGTTTAAAAAAATGTTTCACTTCAGAGTTCTTATATTTTCGAAAATTCTCGTTCACGATAACATGTTTTTTCTATATGGCTATTATGTTACAATAATTTGGTCTAGATGTATCAACTAGTTTTTGAGTAATAAGGGGGCAAAGTTTTAAAAAACTCGAAGCGGCCGCCAATATGAAGCTAGATTTGCCCTAAGGTCAACTATCAGATTCCGCTTTTCTATTCACATAATTCAATTTCTAAAAATATTACCAAAATAGATGTCTAGGTTCCGCTTACGATTTGGGATTTTCTTTAAAGCTTATCGATTGCCCAAAACATGTATTTCCGTCAAGTCTCTGAATCGAAAATTTTCATGAAGTCAGTAAGAAATAAAGGGCAAGTAAAAGTACAAATGACCAAGATCTTGTAACAGATATTAAGGAAAAGCAGATATGGGCTTATAAAATGAAGCCCACCCCAAAAATTTAATTAAAAAAAGACTAGAGAGATTTTGGGAGGGATAAAGTGGACGAGGGAATGAAGAGAGTCTAGAAGAGGATGATTGGAAGTAGAGGTGTGCGTCCCGGGCAAAAGCCCTGGCCCGACCAGAAGCCTTGGCCCGGCTCACGGGCCCGGCTAGGCTTATTGAAATCCCCGACCGGACCTAGCAGAGCCTTTGCCAGAGCAGCTGTGCCTAACAGGGCCTTGCCGGTCCAGCAGGACTAAAGACAGCCGGCGTAACTAAAATGCCAAGCAATGTTACAGAAAACTTACGAAAGTTGAGTTGACCTCCCAAATTTGCCGGGCCAAATTAATAGAATCATATAACGGGCCGGGCCAGCCCATCTTCTGAATTAGCCGGACCGAGTCGGGTTTGAAAATTTCTTCATTTGCCCACTTCTAGTTAAAAGAATAAAGACCGGTTAAGTGAACGTTTGAGTGAGGAAACGCGGGGAAATTTATTGTAAAATCCATAAACAGATAGATATATTAACGTACTGGCAATAAAAGCAATTTTAGTTCATACACTGTTCTAGGAGTGGGTTCGAAGGGTTATAACAATGTATTGTTTATTGCAAACAAACGTTTAAATAATAATATTTTTAAATTGTTTGTCATCTAATTTGCCTCTGAATTGTGTGATACACTTCCGGATTAAATTAGTGACAGTATATGTAGAAATACGTTTTATTGAAGAGGTCAATTACGTACTTTATAATACTGTAAACACTTCATTGCACTAAGTTTTGTAATTTTAAGGAATAAACGTTGCATATGCGTAAGAATCTGTCAAAAGATAACAGCTACGCTTGAATGATTAGGGTGCAAGAGAATCGAATTTGTAAAACACCGTTGGAGCTCTTAATTAAATATACGGGACGCAAGTCAGTTTTGGTCGGCGTGGAAGAATATAGGTGCGTGTGTTTAAGTAAAGAGTAATTGTTGCTTCTTGTTACTGCGGAAAATAGACATAATCCGTGCAGACAGGTACTTGTATTCTTGGAATCTAGTAACTAGGTTTAGTTATTTAGGTACCTCAAGCTAGTTAATTGAAAGATTATTAACCAGTGACCTCAGAATGTATACGCTGGGGAGCCGGTGGAAGCCCAGTATTCCACTTGAATTCTTTACGGACAGGTAAAACCCCATTGATCAGTTTAGGAATCGTTTAACCGGTTCCGTCGTCATAAAGCGTCCTATCCTTCTCTTCTGTTAAAGGTTTTTAGGTACGTAAAATTAGTGCACTGCAGATAACGTTGTAATACACGCAAAGGGTTAACTATAGTATATTCCAAAATGTTATGTGGCTAGCGATTAAGCATTCGCACTTGTTAAAGACTTGCCGATGCTGTCTGTTTAGTCAGACTTATTCAGTTTCATCTACCTGCGCGTTGAACGCGAGTCCGTAAAAACTTATTACTTACAGATACGGCTAAACATGCGTAAGCCGCTACCCACATAAAACTTTAGAATATACTATACTGGAGGCTGCATGGAATTTCTACGGGAGGAAGCACCTCCCGCGCAATAACATATTTTGGTCATGCTTTGCCAATGTAGCAATGTAAACCTGTTTGTGTGTCTGAGGGTACCATAATTACGAGAAGTGCGTGATTAGTGAGTCGGTTTGAGGGTCAAAATAGTGCCTTAATAATAGCGCCGCCATAAAATACCGCCGGCAAAAAATAGGGACCTCAAAAATGTTGTCAACAAAAATAGCGCCGGCTAAAATAGCTCGGTAAGAAACATCGCCATACAAATACTTTGCATTTCGATGAAAGTTTGATTTAATGTTTACATAAATTAAAACATAATTCAGAGTATTCGTACGGAAACGTTCCTTAAGCCTTCTGAGTGAGTGCCAGCGACTTATTTTACCGGCGCTATCTTTGCTGGCGACAATTTTGACCGGCGACATTGACGGCGTCATTTCTGCCGGCGTTTGTTTTTTCAACGCTATTTTGGCCGGCGCTATTTTTCCGGAGACGGCGCAATGTTTGGCAGCGCTATTTGTGACGAGCTATTTCGACTGGCGCTATATTTGACGGCAACATTTTTGACCGACGCTATTTTGGACGGCAGCATTTTTGACGGCACTATTTTTGACAGCGCTGTTATTATCAGCGCCATTTTTGACGGCGCTACTTTTGTCGGCGACATTTTTGTACGACTTTATTTTGCTGGCGCTATTATTAGTAGCGCTATTATTGAGGCGCTGTTGCTGGTGTATACCAGTGAGTAGACCTGAACAATGTTTTTCGATAACTTGACCTGGATGCATCCGCCAATGTGTTAAAGACCTCGGTAAGTGAATATTAATCCATGTATTGCACTGCTCTGATCCGTCCTCAGATATGTAAAACTATCGAGGTTAACATAATTACATTATTAAAAACAATTCATTTTGCTTTTTTTTTTGTGTAAAATACGTTTTATGTTGAAGAATCAAAATACTTTATGATATTGTACTCTTTATATTGCCTTGTACCCTGTTTTGTAATTTCAATAAGGCCTATTTCAAAACCGTTATCGTCGATTGGTAAGGGCGTGTGAAATGTAAAAAAAACCTTCGGGGCAATAGGTGAGATGCTGTTGGTTAAACATGAGGGCGCGTAGTTAATACTTACGACGTAGACAACGTGTGTATGTGTGAACTTCTAGTGTTGCAATGCTATGCAAATGAAAATGTTGTGTTTGGAGTAATTAATTGTTTAATGGTGATATCTGTGCAAATGTATTGGTGTAGAATAAATATGAGACTACTGCTGATAATATTAATTATGCAATTGTTGATGTGCTGATATTATTGTGGTTTCTTATTTTTGTTATTATTAAGAGTTCAGTGTACACGTTGATACAGCTAGCTGCGTTCTTGGGACCTGGTAACTAAGCGTACATGTATAGGTTTCTCGCCTTAGTAAATTAAAAAATTATTAACCAGTGACCCCAAAGAATATATCTTAGGGTGGCCAGGGGAAGCTCACATTCGCATTTCCGGAACGGACCCTCGAATGGTGAGCACAGTGACATGGATTAAATCTCCATTGAACGGGTCAACAAACGGGTAACCGCTATCCGGCGTGATAAGCGTTCTATTCTCCTATTCAGATTTTAGATACTTCGAGTTAGTGTTACTGCAAATAATGTCTTAACACGCTTAAATAAACGAGCAACTATTAAAAGCTGCGTGGGGTTTCTACACGGAAGAAGTACCTTCATCGCAAGTAATATATTTTAAACATGCTTTGCTAATGTAGTAATAAATAACTGCTTGTTTTTTATGTTGATGTGTCTTATTAGAGCCACGTATTTGCGAGAAATATTTAACTAGAGTGGGCTTGCAAGAAGAATGCAACCTGGGTGCAACGGCCAATCCGTCAAACCGGCGAATAACTAATTTATGCATTTTAGTTATATTTTAAAATTGCATTGCTCTGTTACTGCACATCTGTTTTTAACCGTCCTATATTTGTTTTAATGGTATTATCCTAATAGAACTACCTTTTAACTTTAATGTCTAAGCACTAGTCACATTTAAAGGTACATGCGCATGGAACACCCTTTCATCTCATTAATGAAATACTTTAATTAAATAAACGCCTGTTTACAAAATACCAATTCACTTAATTCTAATGCAGTAGCTGCAGTCAAAACATTGACAATAAACCAATTGCTGATTGGATTTGGATAATAGTAACATGAAGCCCAACAAGCAACTGATAAAATCAAACATAATACACATAGCATGTTTACAATTGTGTATATATGAATGCATTCACCTAGCCGTAAAATTAGTCAGTACTTTTACGCAAACTACAAGTGACGTGTTAACACATGTCGACATATTACACGACGCCGACGTGTACGATTTAAATTCATTTAAAATGTAATATTAAGCTCACAAATTTTACGAGCGCTGTCGCATTCATTTCTTCTACTGGGGATAATGGTACGCCCATTTTAGGCTACGTTCCAAGATCTATACTTTAAATAAAATTTGTTGTCTTTGTCGCATTTCTCCACTAAAAATTTGTTTCATTTCCTCTACTCACCGCGGGTTTTAAAATATAGAAATAGAAACTTATTCAATTTTTTCTAGCGTAACTTGCATTGACAACGTCTCTTCACTAACCTAAATTTTCTTGAATTTTCCAAAGTTTTTAAATAGTAAGCTTTTTATTAATAACTTTAATAACCTTCTACCCCTTTCTATCACGAGTCCTACAAAATCTAAATAAAAAAGAGCTGTGTTTCATAACGCACTCCCATAGACTTAGAACTAAATCAACAGAATTAAAAATGCTAGCGGAGCCCGTGGTCTACGAACCACGCCTTGTTGGTAATCTATTTTTAAAACGTAATAATTATGCTGTGTCGAGTTGCAAGACGTGTATGCAGTATTGTATATTAAATTATATTCAAATACGGAGAGTCGGCGACTGAACTGAACATACGTAAGTACTAAGCAATCATGCGAATGTTTATTAGTTTGCATTTATAATACTATCTAGCGTGATCTCGATTAAATAATGTTTAAAATAAAAGTGCCCACTTTTTCTCCAAATTGACGCAGTTCAATAGTGTTTTCAATTTAAATTTTCACGTAATAAAATATTCCAGCTGTAAAAATGAATGTCCGTCCTTGTTTCCCATTAATGGTGATTGTGTATGGCATGTTCGGTTATGTACAGTTAGTTTCATCTGAAATTGTGTTTTTGAACTGTAAATGGTAATTCAGTACACGAGAATGATAAAATAATTGTAGGTAAAAAAACAACATTTCCAGCTATCTAGTGATAACTTGAAATCTCAGCTGGAATGTAAGTCGTAGAACTGATTTAAGTTCATTATGATTATTTTTACGCACGGCATCATTTGCATGATCTTAGCTACATTTCTCTCAAGAGTGTTCAGCACTGATATGTCCCTGATCCTGCCGTAGGTAAAAGTCTAGTCCGATGGAAGGGATCCGTAATACAACATGTGTGTTCCACAAGGAGTCCGAAGTCGGATTGCCAGTTATTGATAGCGCCGCCGCCCCAACAAATAATGCGCTTTATAGGTATAATAGACGCGTAAATATATAGGGTCTAGTAGTGGGGGCCCCTGGCCACTGAAAGTTGAATCAGGTGTAAGATATCCCGATTAAGATTTTTATGTGCCCAGTGAGCTTTGCCCTCCGTTTTTGTGTTAACATTAAATGGGTGAATAAAGTAGGTAGCGTAGCGGGCTTATAGCAAATTCGGGTTTCTTCCCTCTGTTTCAACATTTAGTGACGACGTATTCAGTAACATTCTCGACGCACCTTATTTATTATGTTTACGGGTTTCAATGTTTATGTAACAGTCACGCAGTGTAATCGGTGCCACGAAACTGCGATACAAGCGGAATGTATGAATTACATCAATATATCTGTACTAATGAATTTACTAGCAATTCTTTGTAAAGAAAAGCGTGTAGTGTAGTCCACGGGTTCTGCTATTTTGTTATAAAGTTTCAGAACACTAACAAAGAAATATCATATTCGCAGTAAACTGCAGTTAGTAGTTGTTTGTAAAGAAAAGCGTGTGGCGTAGTCCACGGATTCTGCTAGTTTCACAAATAATTTTGGGATTGCTATAATTATTGTAATGTAACCGTATCCATATCTGGGATAATTAACGTCCACTACCTTATGGATGTTTGTAAACATGACCATAACAAACCCGACCCGAGATAGCATTTTATAAATGTTGAGCAGACGAATATCGTTTTTGTTCGTAAAATGAATGCTAGTATTAGAAACAGGCAAACAAACGTTGTTATTTCATAGGAAAATGAATAATCAGTAAGCACACGTACCTCTTTTATCAATACAATAGTTTATGATATCAATGTAGTAACTAATCTGTAATATTTTTTAATTATAGTCTAAACATTACGGGAATATGCATGCAGTGTACAGTGGCAACATTAGGGTAATGAAATTGAAGACGGCGATCTTGCCCCAGTTAACACTCAACGCGTTTAATGTATAAAATGAATCAAAACTAACGGCAACTGACATAATTGCATCTGCAATTGAATGTTCAGTGATTTCTGATTTACTTGCAGTAATCAGCAGCAAAAGCACGTCGAATTCAAATACACGTAATTGCATTCCCCTACTATATTTAGTTTCGATTAACCTACAACAAATGCGCACGAAACGTTCTGGTGGGATAATGAAAATCTCAAGGCAGATGTTCAATCTTATTTCAAAATTCCTGGATTTTCTACTATTCTGCCACCATTATTGTAAAAATTCCAGACGTTTTTTCCACCCTTTACGTATTTTCTATTTTTACATCGTCAGATACCGCAAGAGAATATTTCTCTAAATACTATTTTACTTCAAAATAATACGTCAATATTTTCTGATTAATCTAACAACATTGTATTATTAAAATTGGAATACAAAAGAGATAAATTAGTACATTACTCACACACCAAACAGTGTAATATTATTTTTATTATATAAGGGCCAAAAAACGAGCAACTTTTTTATAGCAATGGTGTGCGTTATACAGACCAACATTTCTATACCCTTCGGTGCCTGCTGCTAAATTTCTGTAATGCTTCATTTTGTGTTAGAACAAAAGTCAACCCACGCCACGAGCTTTTGAAATTTCTCACAATATATCTCCTTTAGAGATTACGTCTATGTCACACCAACTGCAGATTCACATCAACTGATTGTAATACGAGTATGCAAATTACTTTAAATTAGTTAATAAAACTGCTACATGCTAACTGATGAGGATGTTTTATGACTACAACAAACATCTTGCTTCCTTTGAATGGAAGCTTCTCGTCAGTGTGTATACCCACAGGCGACTTTTTTGTATCTAAACGAGCATTTATGCATTGTAGCCATTATTTTATAACATAATCAATCAGTAAAATCTACTTATATCAAGTGCTTTCTTATTACTGGAAGATACATATTTAAATGCAATTTAGAGTGAGAAATACAGGGTGTTTCAAAAATGCATGTCAAAAATTGTGAAGTTGTTACGTCAAAATAAGAAAGAAAGTTCTCATAAATATGAGTCCAGAAACGCTTCGTTTTCGACATACAGGGTGTTGAAGGTTCACCAAAAAGTTAACATTTTCTTACTCTCCCATTAAACAGTGTATTACAATTTTACGATATTTGGTAGAATGTTATAGTGGATTATAGCTAATAATCTGGCATAAAACTTGTCTCCATATTTGCAACACGGGCGGTGCTACGGGGGTATGTGAGCAACAAACTTTCTATGTGACGTTTTTGAAAAACATAAAATATTCTGAAAGAGCCGTAAAATATACACAAAAAGAGTACTCTTGCTGCGTATCTCTAGGAACTATAGTTTTTGATAAAATTGAGAAAATGTGTTCTCGGACACTTTTGAGCGATCGGACAATGATAAATTTAACTAGCATTGTTCCTTATGGGGACACCTGAAATCAATTATCTGTGCAACTAGAGTTCCTGACGTCGATGCACTTAGAGCAAGAATTATTAATGGCTGCGATCAGATTTGAAATACCCCAGGTCTTTTTGAACGGGTTTGGTAATCATTGCATCGAAAAGTTCACAAATGTATTAAAGTGGGGGGTGGGCATTTTGAACACTTACTATAAAAATGAAATTTATCCATAAGATATTTTGTTCATTTAAGTACTTGACAATAAATTATTTTTTTATTGTCAAGCACATACCCTCACCATGCATTCTTCGTGCATAATCGGATTGCTTATACAGGGTGTGTATAAATTGGCGAAAGAACTACACGTGGCGATGTTGGTCATAAAATTCTGAGTCGGAAATCTTAATACCAAAATATTGTACCATGCTTCCTGGGTATGCACGGGATCTTCAAGGTTTGAAAATGAAGTCTTTTAATAAATGTTTTAATTCATTATCTGTTGACAGAAAGAGCTGCAAATTAGAAGAAATAAGAATTGTAATAAATATGTTTTCATAAATGATGTTTTTCAGCCCCAAAAGCGTGTTTTAAACATTTCTTCTTAACTTATTATTGTAAAAAATACATATGGCAGCATTGTAAAACAATTATTATTCAAGAGTGATGCGACTCTAAATTACTACTGTCTTGATAACAACAAAGTTTGAGTGTCAAAATTTGTAATTGGACTTGCTTTTTCTATCATCGTTGCTTTTCTCGTAGTTATTAGTAATAATTATTATTATTTTCGTTTTCTTGTTTTGTTCACTAAGAATGGATTTTAAGTTCAATGATTATGCTGATATGTACATGGTATTTGGTTTCTGTAATGGAAATTGCAGAACGTGAATATCGTGCACGTTATCCAAACCGGAAGCATCCCACAGCAAATGTTTTTCGAAAGCTGAACCAAAGTCTTCGTGAAACTGGTTCATTTGTTCCAAGGAATGTCAACGCTGGTCGACCAAGGCAAAGGCGCACGGTACAACTGCAAGAGCAAATTTTAGATGCAGTACAAGAAGATCCCCCCGTCAGCACCCGGCAGTTAGCTGCAACATTAAATATTCCCAGCAATAAGACCGTTCATTTGGTTCTAAAACAAAACCTTCTTCATCCATATCATGTCAACAAAGTACAGCCTCATTATGAAAATATTAACATAGCCCGATTGAATTTCTGCAACACGATTTTAAATACAATTCGTGACAATGACGGCTTCTTGAGACGTATTCTTTAGAGCGATGAGTGCCTGTTTACTAGAGATGGCGTGTTTAATACACATAATATTCACCATTGGGCTGACGAAAACCCACACGAATATCAAGAATATGGTCACCAGAGAAGATTTTCCAATGTTTGGTCGGCATAATAAACCATAGGGTTGTTGGGCCAATTTATTTGCGGAATCGTCTTAATGCCGATGAATACCTCAATGTTTTAGAACAAGTAATTGACGAGATGCCGTTGCAGATAAGACACGAAATGTTATACATGCATGATGGAGCTCCTGCTCACTTTGCTCGTAATGTAAGAGAGTGGTTGGACGAACACTTGCCAAAAAGATGGATGGGTCGCGGCGGCGGCCCAATCTTATGGCCCGCGAGATCCCCCGATTTCAATCCATTAGACTTTTTTGTTTGGGGTTTCATTAAAGGAAAAGTTTATGCTACGCCTCCACCAAATTCTGGCGAAGTTAGGAATAGAATTAATGCGGCTGTATTAGAAATCACCCCCCAAAAACTTGAACGAGTGATGCAAACTATACCACAAAGGTTACAACTGTGTTTGCAAACAGACAGTTTTCAGTTCGAACAATTACCTTAACTTTGTTCCAACATTCACGGAGTATTGCGATGTAACGGACATCCTTAGTTACCGTGCATTATAACAAAACACCTGTGGTGTGTGGATCCAATGTTGTCAAATATACGTTCCTTTAAAATGGTTCCTGAGGACAGAGGAAGCATTGTCCAACATTTTGGTATTAAGATTTTCGACTGACCAACATCGCCACGTGTAGTTCTTTCACTAATTTATACACACCCTGTATTATATGTTTTACCTTTAGCGACATCCTACAAGTCTGGGGTGGCACAGGTGGACATGCGAGTATACGGCATTTTACTGTATAAATGATTGAGAAGTCGAATCTCGGTTGGGGCACAATTTCTTTTTATTTTATACTGCCTTTCTTATAACAAGGTTGTTGATCTTTGCTGTTTATGCGAGGTTATGGTTAAGAGCACTTATATTTTTAAAGAAAAAATAAACAAATAAACAAAGTTGCTTTTTTGCAGATTCGGTGTACCTAGACGCTTGTTAATTTATGCTCGCACCATTTTAGTTCATCTTATGGCCGGGAGATTGGAGCAGTGATTACCACCGCTGCACAGTGACTTGATTACAAAAGGAAAATTTCTTAAAAAAATAATATTTTTTTAAATTTCAAGTCTCTGTACGCCGCTGTCGCCACGCTCTCGGACACGGGTTCGAAACCAAGGCGGTGACAGCATTTTAAAAAATTCGGGGCCGGGCAGGTTGAGTATCTGTTTGGATTTGAGGTTACGGTAAATGGGTAGACCCGTGCACAGCTGAGTTAGTGGCTGATTCGGAGTAAGTGGGGTAGGAAGAAAAGTTTTACCTTTTAAAATTTTTGTTTAATTTTTGAGTAGAACAAAAAAGCCAAACATTCATATTACTAAATACATAAAAATCACTTAACTCGACGACACAAATTTGACATAATGCTTCCAGCTAAAAAAATATCGATAACGTCGTAACATGAAAATGGCTGCCCATTCATTTAGAAAATTACAAATGTCGTATTGTAGTGCTTTTTTTATTTGTGTCTTTACATTTCTTTTTATGAAAATGTGTACACCCATCAAAGGATTCCATGATAAAATTAATAATCAAGACTATAGTCCGGATTTCTAGTCTAGTATTTAGTCAGTATTTAAATTATGAGGCGATCAATTAAAAATAATTTCGGGCACAATTTTTTTAGTTGGCGCATATATTAAATTGTAAGCGAATTATCTAAGAGCTTAGAATGGTAACACACCCATATGTTTGACCTTATGTAGCATGTGTAGATAAGTTCTTACTTATTTGGTCAACTGGAATTGAAGCTTATGTAATAGTAAAATAAAATAAAACAGTGTTCATAAGCGTAGAATATGAATAGTCATGAGTTTTAAAAGTACTTCACGAAACAATTTTATGAAACTGCAATTTTCTTAATTGAAATGGAAAATAGCAACAACGAATAATTGAAAATAGAACGTGTAAATTCATTAATACAACGACAAACTTCTACGAAAGAAAACTATGAACAAGTAGTACTCATTAAAAAAAAATTCTAAATTTTTATCCGAAAAATTAGTTCGCTTGTCCAATATGTTTCACATATAATTTAATGGATTTAAGAAATTTTTTGCTCTTCTGCGACTAAAAATCCGGTCTTTGATCAAAACGTTATTCTTTTTACAAGAACACCAATAGGCTGACGTTAAACAAATATTAACAACAAAATTAATTTTAAACACTATTTTGCCTTTTCTAACATGTTTGTGATACCATAACGTACAACACAATACCACTAATGAAACCTGTGGAATTTATACGTTAATTTTGGACGAGATTATTTCTGGTTTATATACAATCGCTATATCAGTTTATGCTATTACACAATCGAATAGTTTAGCATAAATAATATAGTTATTTTAATGTTTTGGTAGTCACATACAAACAATAATAATGTGCTAATAGTTAACTTTTATGCTTACTGCAATAAAGTTCTCAAAACCTTATGATCTAATCAGAATCACAGTCAGTCGCTTGTAAATCGTCCAAAAATAGCAAGTTTTTTAGCAGCAATGTTGAAAGATCCGACAGTATCACAAAAAAGGCTTTAAAATATAGGAGTGACTGAAAATCTCGTATAATTAAGCACTAGATAAAGCCTAAAAAGAAAACTTGACGAAATTCCATTAACAGTTAATGCAAAAAAGATGCGATAGAAGCATATCCTAAAGAAACCAAATTTTATACCAAACAAAAATAAAAAGGACACAGCGTGTCTGAAAATGTTTAAATATGCATAAGTACTAGTCTTAGTTTAAACACAATTATTTTATATACAAAAATGTGTTCAAATTGTAATCTAAACTTAATAATAAACTTTTAATTCGACTTTTTATCATTTTAACAGTATATAACTAAATATATTAGTTGACGGTCGCGGTTCATTTTCGTGTTTCCGAACATTTCAGCTATTTTATTGTCACATAATAAACTTTGTCAACTTTTAATCATATACATCTCAAGCAGCAGATTGAATTACAAACTGTTACATTACAGCAGCATTATTAAGCTCGGTTGTTCATTGAAAGTTAGCTATAGTTGAAAAGCTTTGTATTAAAATTATCCAGACGACAACTTATTAAATAAAATCAGACTATTTTTAGAACAGCCAGGAAAATTCCTAAATGAATCCGACAGGCCAAAAAAAACCTAGGTATATACTATAGTTTTAGCTCAACAGTGCTGTTTTTTTTTAAGAAAAAATGTAAAGAATTTTATTATACTTGGAATAAATGCAGTTAACTTCTAAATATTCTAGAAGCAACATACAATTCTGCGGTTTTGCAAGACTCCAAAGAATTACCGGTTGGTAGCAAATTGCTAAAGTTAAACTAGAAATGCACGTACTTTATTTAGTTCACGTATCCGAGATTCGTTGAATAAATTAAAAGTGCTCAGGAATGGATTACGTAAACAAATATCAATTACAGACGTTCAACCATAAAATAAATAATTTATTCTGAGGTAACGGTAAAACTACAATCGCTTAGTAAGTTAGAAATAATCATTAATAAAATAATTAAGCTTACTATAAAAATAGCACTAAAAGTGTTGATGGTCCCATTAGTAATTAAACGAAAACGGGGTACTACAAAAAGAAAACAGTGTTAATTGTTCCCTAGGGACTAATTCAGGAGTTCAACCCTCCCATAAGCAATCATTAGATTAGTTTTGGTGAAAACATTATTTATATGATATGCAGCAGAGGGAGTTACAATAATTCAGGCATTTTCCTTGTGTTTCAATATCATGAAGTGCCTTTTAAAATAAGATATAAATAACATCTACCAACTTACGCTTTAGATAGTATTTTTCGGGAAGCGCCTCTCATTTCACAACTAATCAATATTCAACTGTAACGAACCTGGCCTTTACTATAATTGAAATACAGATGTTTTAGAAACAATTTCGCTCTTGATTGCGCGTTTTCCAAACGCTGACAGCAAAATAATTTGAACTCTGGAATTTAATGCGATTTTCCATAAAATACGTAAACATAAAGCTTTATTGTAAAATGTATTAGATCTCTCGGAAGCGATCAAAGCACTGAAATAGGAATCTGCTCAACCTAAACTTCATTAGTCAAAGCTTTGAACGCCTATAGGTACAAGCACAGAGTTTATCGGATGGAGCTTATTTACACCACAATCTGCTTTTTACAACTCACTTTACGAAGGTAATGTACCGTGACAAATATCCCTAATTCAAATAATGTTTATTCATCATAAGGTGCATTATTTTATATTACGATAAAATTTAGTACAAATAAGGATTGATAGAGATTGTTTTATTACATTTTACTTATTTAGAAGAAAATAAGCAAATGTTACGGTAATTTTAAATATAAATAATCCAAATAGTACTTGTGTTCTTCTTATAAATATTAATTAGGTGTTTAAAATACCTTATCAACTGTAAAGCCAATTTACTGGCCTTCTGATCCTAACAAGGTACCACACCTTATCAACTCCTTTGTAGTCAGGAACATTTCTTTAAATTATTTCCACACTAAAGAAGCATGGGATATGAACTCAGACTACTTACTCATCCTCCTTACATTTAGCGATAGCATAATACAAAAGCAATGCACTCCTAGACTTGTCAAGTAGATGACGGATTGGCAAATCTTCAAAACACAACTTGAAGAATTTATTAATCTTTCGGTCGCACCAAGAACCAAAAATCAGCTAGACGACAAGGTTAAAAATATTTATTAAGAACATTCAGCGGGCAGCTTTGTTCCCATATGACAAAAGGTAACAATTATCCAAAAGAAATTAGGGATTTAATCTCAGAAAAAGGGAAGCTAAGGCGAAAATGGCATCAGACCAGGGCTCCTGCAGACAAAACATCACTGAATAATGCTACTCAGCGATTAAAGCGTGAAATCCAACGCATCAAAAATGAATCGATTAATGCCTACTACAATAAGTTAACAAATTACAGTAGTACTGATTATTCTCTCTAGAAGGCCACCAAACAGCTAAAAAGGCCCACTCTGCAAAAAAAACCTATCAGGAATGCAGATGGAAGCTGGGCTCATAATAACAAATAAAAAGCCAACAAATTTGCTATGCATCAAGAGAATACGTTCCAACCTAATGAAGGAAATAACACACTAGAATGGAAAGATCCTGTCCAAGAAAAGGGGGAAATTAGACTTACCACCACAAAAAAAGTCGCCATGAAAATTTAAAATCCTAAGAAAACTCCAGGATTTGACCTTATTCCTGGAGAAGTTATACAACTACCAAGAAAAGCCATAGTTAAACTTACCGATCTATTTTATGCTTCATTTAGATAGAGGTATGTACCAAAGATGTCAAAAGTTGCGGAGGTCATGATAATAGCTAAACCTGGTAAACCACCCCATGAAGTTTGGTCCTACAGGCCCAGCACCTTGCTACACGTGATCTTAAAACTTTACGAAAAATTGTTACTGAAAAGATTAAAATCCATCATAGAAGAAAATAATCTGATTCCACTTCATCAGTTTGACTTCAGAGAAAGTCACACAACTGTAGACAAAGTCCATAGGATAACTGACGTTATTGAAAAGTCGCTGGAAGAAAGAAACGTCTGTGCTACTATCTTCCTAGATGTGGCACAAGCTTTTGACAAAGTTTGGCATAAAGGCCTGATTCATAAGTTGAATATGTCCCTACCTAAACAATATTCTCAATTGCTAGAATCTTAGATTACAGGAAGAATGAAGCAAGAGGAAGCTTATTGTGACTTAAAAGAGATTAGGACAGGAGTGCCCCAAGGGAGTGTGCTGAGCCCGGTTTTGTACATATTGTATACTAATGACAATCCTGATATTGAACATGACACAATTGCCACCTTCAACAGACGATACTGCTGTCTTAGCTATAGGCAAAGACCACGAAGAAGCAGCACGAAAAATGCAAACATCTATTGAACAAATAAATAACTGGACCAGACGATGGAGAATCAATTTAAACGAGACTAAGTTCCCACATGTCAACTTTACCAATAAAAGTAACCAACTTATACCATTCAGAACAAACAATACTCAGATGCCATACGCAAACTCAGCTAAGTACCCGGGTATTACTCTTGATGCAAAACTGTGCTAGAGGGCTCATTTTAAAAAGAAACGCGAAGAGCTTGAAATCAAGTATAGAAAAATGTATTGGCTGCTCGGAAGAAACTCTAAACTGTTCACATACAACAAAATACTTTTGTATAACCAGCTACTTAAACCGGTATAAACATACGGCAGCAAGCTTTGGGGCTGTGCTAGCAAACGGAACATCCTTGTGATTCAACGCTTCCAGACTGAAATATTGAGAAACATCGTCGATGCACCTTGGTACTTTAGAAACAGGGATCTCTGCAGAGATTCGGAGACCGTTAACCAGACCATCGCTAAGAGTCACGATCCACGACTCCATGAACATATGAATGTCGAGGCTCTCCAGCTCCTAGACACAGACACAGGCCTGATAAGAAGACTCAAGCGAAAACAATTTTCGAGGTAGTGAAGTGAAGTGCCAGAGCAGAGGAAAGTGCAGTATTTTGTGCACACGTTAAACATTAGTGTATTATATAGTTAGTGTCTAAGGAGCGCTATTGAGTGAGCCTTTAGTTTGTAAGTTTGTTTCGTAGTAATTTAAGACTGAACAAAATCACTTATTGATCGATTATTGATTAGATTGTATTAGCTATAAATGCTTTGTAAGTGTTTAGAAAAGAAGGGGCACACCGGTGTAGAGGGAAACGAAAAGGCGGACGCCCTCGCGAAAACTGGTGCATCTACCCCGTTTATAGGACCGGAGCCTGTATTCGGTATACCCAAAAAAAGCATTCGAACGGCAATAGAAAAGTGGACCGTCACACAACACATTTCTCGCTGGGAGGATACACAGGGACAAACACTGGGAAAGGCAATAATTAGGACACCTTCCTCCAGACTAACAACTGACGTACTCCACTTAGGACGAACTCAGATCAGAAGGTTGGTGAGACTTGTTATAGGACACTGCCACCTGAAAAAAACACCTCCAAAAAATAGGTGTACACAGAGGAGACACACTCTGCAGACTATGTGAAGAAGAGGAGGAAACAGCCTCACACATAATCTTTGACTGTCCAGCGCTCTACCGCAAGAGACAGCAGCTTTTCGGGGAAGCTTCGGATGAACCAACCTTCACACACGAGCACCTTGTAAGAAACATCCTGCAACTCGTTGAGGGCACAGGACTACTTTAAACAAAGGATCAGGGGGGCACAAAAGACCACAGAGTCGAAGTGCAAATCGGGCTCATTAACCTAACTATAACCCTGCTTAAAATCAATCAATCAATCAAGTGTTTAGAAATAAAAAAAAGAAGAAAATAAGCAAATGTTACGGTAATTTTAAATATAAATAATCCAAATGGTACTTGTCTTCTTCTTATAAATATTAATTCGAATTTTACAAAATACACTTAGCATCGTTTATTACAAATAGTCTGGATTCTGGATTTGGAATTAGGAGTGTGAGTTACCTCACGCGCACTTAGGCCACAATAGGTGGGCCTACCTCCGCAGCAGCTCTCCACATTGGACATCACTCAAGCCATCCAATCTTTTGGATGTACTTGAAGACATCCACAATTGGAGTGTTGCTGATTTCGGCCATGTTAGGCCAGAAGTCCCCCAGCATGAATCCTCTGGTTGTTGCGAGAGCTGGGCAGTGACACAGGACATGTTCTGCCGACTCGTCGTCCTCGTTGCATGTACGACAGTTTGGGCTGTCCGCCAGTCCCATCCTGTGCATGTGTTGCTTTAGGGTGCAGTGTCCAAATAAGATACCCACAACTAGTCGCAAGTTCTTTCGAGACAGTTGCACACAGTATTTGGCTATTTTTGGCTAAGGTGCCGTAATAGCAGCCTTTGCTTGGCGACAGCTTTGAGTGTTAACCCATCTTCGTGTGAAGCTTTTTAAGGTTTCTTGGTATAGCATAAAGCTTAATGTCTTCAGGGATATGGGAATTACGGGTTCTGGCCCCCAGAGAGGTTGTTCGGAGGCCAGTCTCGCAATCTCGTCAGCCTTTTCGTTGCCGTAGGTTCCGTCATGTCCTTTCACCCATACAAGGGAACCGGCATTATCTTTTGAGATATCGTCGAGAGCTTCACGACACCGCAGTACCACTCCTGAGGTGATTTTGCAACTGCCTAGGGCTAGTAAAGCGGCTCTGCTGGTTCTTGATTTGTCGTGCAAGAATTGAATTTACACCATGCATTATTCCCACTACCTCCGCTTGGAAGACAGTGGCAATTTACAAATAGTACAACTAAGCCTTTCAATTTAAGAGCCTACAGCAAACAACATGCTTTTAGCCTGTTTGATAACAACAAAAATGTATCTTCTAAATTTTGATACTCGAATCCTTTTGCACGAGAATTTTCATTACCTTCTACCGAGTTTTCAAAATTAGAAGAATTTTTATCCCATGTTTTACACAAATCAGTTGAAAGAGATGGCTTTAGAATACTAAATAGTCTTCAATGTCATAATATTAACATAAGGTATTACGTTTGTGTTATGTTTGTTGTAATACGTAATAGGAAATTGATTCAACAACAAGTTTTATGAATAATAAGGACAATTAAAATGTATTCATTTATTTATAGCAAACAAATTCCTTTTAATTGCTATAAATAGTAGTTTCTAATTTTCTAGTTTCATCACCAACAGTTAGTTTTGGAACAAATATGAAATGCTTGCCACGCGTTGGTAACTTCATTCGCGGCAAAGAATAGGTTCATAAAAAATGTGCGCCATGCAATTGAATCATTAATATTGATCAATTCCTAACGTTTCTCGGAAATCATAGGTGTAATATAATTATAATTTTCACACCAGGACATATTAAACGCCAGAGGAGGAAAGGACGAAAGAACATGTATGTTTCGCTGCCTAAGTAGGGTATATGACATCCAACTTGCACCACTTTGTTCGTGGACGGGACGGAAGAATAACATAAAAATAGGCGAAACCAGTCGCTGGTACTTTCCCAAATTTTTTACGTTTTAAATATTCGTAGACCAATAAGTGATTAAATTTACACCTAGTCATCTACACCCGATACAAGCCGCCTGCTCCGAACTCAAGTTGTTGGAACGACACGGCTAGGTAAAGTTCTAGCTAAATGTTGCGCTTACGACACCAAAAATGGTTATAACAACTTTATTCAAAGAGTTATTAAAACTTCGCAAAGAATAAATAATATATTTTGTAACTAGAGCTAATTGATAGGCGTAGTTAAAATAACATAACTTCCGGAAAACGCGATGTTGATATTACGAAGTATCGTTTTTTTCTTTAATTTTTAAAATGGATAAAAATGCATGTTAATCCAAATAAATTATTTCAATGGTCTATTGAACTGTTTAAAGTTTATAACACATGTCCCAGCTGGGTTCCAGATCCCAAAGTGACCACAACCCTGAAGATGTCCCGTGCAACCGAGGACGAAACGTCGGCAGTTTATGCACCGATGACGCGGCTCCAACCTGAAAGCCTAGATGTTATTACCAGCGGCCGCGGAAGCCTACAACTTAGAATAGATAACGGTAGTTTCATCTGAAAGGTTTTAAACTGTAAATGGGAATCCAGCGCCCGAGGGTGATAAAATAATTCTAGGTAGGTAATAAAACATTTCCAGATATCTGCTTGAAATCTTAGCTGCAATGCAATTTTTGTATCTGTTTTGAGTTATTTATGATTATCTTTGCGCGCGGCATCGTTTGCATGATCTGACTTACAGTTCTCCCCCGTCATTTTTGGTACTGATCTGTCCCTGATCCTGCCGTAAGTAAAAGTGCAGCGCGATGGAAGGGATCCGTAAGCCCAACATGTGTGTTCCCCGAGAAGCTTGATGGGATTGTCAGCTATCGACAGGTTATGTCGTTATCATACATACACAAAAAGTAGACATTAAACTTTGCTTTTTTTATCAAAAACTGTAGCGGTCTGCTGTACCAACAAATATGCGTCTTTTATAATAGACGCATAAATATGTGGCTTCTAGTAGCGGAGGCTCCTCGCCACTAAAAGTTGAGACAGGTGGAAGGGATCCCGATTAACTACATAGATAAATGGATAGTGGAACTCGTGCCCTGAGTATTTCTTGTTAACTATAAATAAGCGATAAAGTAGGTGGTGTAGCAGGCCCATAGTAATTTCGGATCCCTTCCCTCTGTCTCAAAATTTAGTGACGACATATTCAGAAACATTCTCGACCCACCTTGTTTAGAATGTTTAAAGGTCTCGATGTTTATGTAACAGCCGCGCAGTGTAAGCTATGAAGTTGTGATACCGGCGGAATGTATGAACCGTGTGGCATAGTCCACGGGTTCTGCTAGTTTTATAAATCCATTTGCTTAACTTCTTGTAGTAATGTTAGCGTTATTAAGATTAGTGAAACGTTGTTTCAGTTTGAGAATTCTTAGCCTGACTAATTTATAAATTATCGAAACACTATAAACATTAACAAAATGATAAAGTTAACCCGAGTTGGCTGTATTTATTTTAATTATTCGATATCTATTTGTCCAAGATTTTTCCGGATGCAATGTTAAGAATGAATTACTATTCAGTATGTTTGTATGTAAAACTACACAAAACTGTTTATTTCAAGCCGAAGCTCAGTCTTTAATATATACAGGTGAAGTAAGAATTTACAGCTACCCACTATCTTTTTTGATGAATCGTTTTAAAACATTCCCCCGGGGCTCGGAATTTGTTCAACGAAATTTGTGACTGTTATGTTCTCAGCTCTGCATCTCTCCACAACAGCCAAGGCGTGAATGAGCGCAGGTGAAAGGAGATTAATGAAGGAAAGGTCGGCCGCGCAAACAGGCAACCGAAAACTTAGTCAAGCCGAAAATCGGCCTTTACTATAGGTATAGAGTAGTGTAAACCGTGTTCTTTTTTAAATATTAAATAAGCGAATGAAATAGGTATTGTAGATCCCCCGGATTGAAGTTCTAGTCTATATCTTTTATACACTACATCCAGATCCATTTCAGTTGTCTCAATCTTTAGTGACTGCGCATTCAGTAACGTGTTTTATACTTCGACACAGCTTATTTATTATATTTGCGGGTTCCGATACCTGCGAAATGTGAAAATTATATCATTATATCTCTTTCAATAAGTTTTCTATCACTTTTATTAAGAGAAAATCGTGGGGCGTAGTCCACGGGTTCAGCAAGATTTTTAGTTCTTGCAATCGTCAATGCGACTGTTTATTATTTAACTGCTTCCCCCAATATTTAGGCCAATAAAGTTAGGTTTATATTTATGAATATACTTGTTTTTTTTTAAATTCCTTATTATTGGTACTAAACTTTTTGAACCTGGCATTGCAGTTATATATAAATTTATTCTGATTTACTGGAAAATAATACCGCGGAGTAATTTAAAACCTGTTAAACTGCAACACCCTTCAGCCTGACCGGCTTCAATACTATAATCAATACATTAAACTCCCATACTGCTTATTTTGCTGTTCCTAATTACGACAATAATTATAGTAAATGTGTTTTGTATTAAAATAATAAAAAGAAGCTGTAACATTATTTACAACATTAATTCTTCTTCTACAGTGGAATTCATTTACAAAATTAAACCTTTTAAAGAAACTAACCAACATGACTGAATTGTTGATAGTCCATCAGTAAATTGTTTTTTTAATACCCTATAAGCATCTCGAGTAGCTTTTACAGTAGATGAGGGGTCTTATTAACCTGGAAACTTGAACCTCTAAGCCCTAAGGGATCGACAGAGTAGATCAACGGAGTCCGAAAAGTATTCTTAGAAAAATAAGCAAATTGTGAAGTATCACCCGAAACACATTATTTGAATTATATTTGTTTCATAATAAATCAGAATATGGTATTTGGAAGTGACTATCAGGAGTACTATTGTGTTTCATTTATGTTTTACTGGAGGTTTCATACGTCAGTTGATAGTACGTGTTGTTTCGCACAACTTTTATTAGTATATTTTTATCGGTATTCTCAAATAGCAGAAATATATTAAAATCTGTATCTTTTGACTCAGATTGTATATCAACTGTCTCATTAGTTTTATTTTTAAAACTTACGTTTAAAACAAATGAGTAGTTTGCTTAAATTTATTGAACAGTGATATCACATAAGCTATGAATTTATCGGTTAATTTACCGATAATTTGATGCAGATCGGCGAAAACAGTGCATATTTTGAAGACAATAATTTACTTTACTTTGCACGATCTGAACAGATCTGCAAAAAATTTGAGTTGATTAACCGAGAAAAATTCAAAAACTTGAGTTATGAATAGAAAATTAAACCAATGTTTATCGTTGATTATTAGCGTGACCATAAAGTAAATAAGGCGTAACTAGGCGTTGTCAAAGTAATTAACTGTAAATTACCTGCACGATAAATTATCGGGGGTAATACCACAAGAGCTCAGATTTAGCCGGATATTTTTTGTGGTTGTTTTCGAATACTTACTTTCATTGGCAATTTAACGAGAGCTGTTCTGACAAAATCACGAGAGCGTAGCTCGAGTGATTTTGTCAGAACAGATCGAGTTAAATTACCTATATGAAAGTAAGTATGAGAAAACCACCGTAAAAAATATCCGGCTAAATCTGAGCTCGCGTGGTATTTGGTAAGACAATTCCATGAATAGAAAACTCAATTCAATTAAACTTTATTTAACAAACTAAAAGAACAATAAGTAGAAGAATAATGTTTAGAAAGAACAATTGTTAAAAATACAATTATTATATACAATTGGTTCAGTAGACATTTGCTCTTTTACTGATGCTTGATAAACGAACAGTAAATGCTAGCGTTGCTACGGTAACGTAATTTATCCGATTTTTTTATCCACTTGCATTTCTGTTCCTTCCTATTTAGCCGATAGCAAACTACGATTTTTGTACTCACAAATGGGAATTATTATACATGAGTGGAATTGTCGAAATTATCAACCCAATTTTCATTTGGATATCATCTATATATATAAAAATGAATCACTATTTCCCTTGGTCACGCCATAACTTGAGAACGACTTTACCGATTTCATTCATATTTTTTTTTAAGTTTTCTAATACTTTGTAGAAGGTTCTTACGGAAAGAAAAATTAAGAAAATTGCGCAGAAAATTATAAAATTTAAGAAAACTTAACAATCATTTGCCGCATGTTTGGTACATCATCACTTGAGAATGGCTCGACCGATTTGGCTCATTTTTTTTTTGTTGTGTTCGTAATTGTCAGGACAAGGTTTGTATGAAAGAAAATTTTGGGAAAATGCACCGGAAAATTCGGAAAATCCAAAAGATGATTTTGTATGGTATTTTTGTATGAGATGTCGTATGTTTTCGTTTTTGAATGGCCTTTCGAAGAGAAAAATGGAAAAATCGAAGTGGAAAACTCGGAAAACTAAAAAAATTCGGAAAATTAAGAAAAATCGAATTTTTTTTTTCTTTTTTTTTGGATGGAAAACTCGGAATGGACCAATGCAAAAGTCATGTTCCCACTTGAACTCAGATAATTCTCATGATTTTTAATTCATTTTAAACAAATTGAACGAAAATCGTCCCTCACAAACATTAGAGTCTCGATATCAACATATGACTGTCACTGTGTGACGTTCAGTTTGACAGTTCTGCTGTGTATCACGTTCCGTATTGATAGGCCGGGATTTTACTCCAAAAGATCAAGCATTGACGTGGTTAGTAAGTAGTTACGCATATTAAGTTTAGTATTTTATTTCATAATCGCTGAATCCTTGCGTATTTAAGAATATATGATATTGCTGGGTGCCTAAAGTACAAGTCATACATCCAAACAGCATATTTATTATTTTTCCAAAACAAATTACAACAAAAACGTGGGGCGTAGCCCACAGGTTCCGCTAGTCACCAATAAATTTTGTAAGTGCAAAAGCTTTTATTGAAACAAAAAAACAATTTGCTAAACAGGAAATATGATTAACT
Source organism: Ctenicera cuprea (assembly GCA_958336395.1). Lineage (NCBI taxonomy): Eukaryota > Metazoa > Arthropoda > Insecta > Coleoptera > Elateridae > Ctenicera > Ctenicera cuprea. The sequence continues at coordinate 8,632,656 of OY284494.1, read as the reverse complement.
TAACCAAATTTTTCAGATTAACGAGTGAAATATTTTTCGCGTAATATATGAACTTAAGTGAATTTTAAAAAGCCTAAATGAGAGTTTCTTAAATTTATGGGTGATACAATTTTGTACGTCAAAAATAAGCGGAATGAACTTTTCTATTAGCTACTACAATTGCAAATGCGACGTAATGATTGGTCGATATATTACGAGTGGATTAATCACTATTTCACAATTTGATTTAATTGATGGTGGACACGTAAATCGAGCACTGATTGGCGAAATAGAATGTGTGTGATACAGTTATAGTCATCTGCAACAAGTTCTGTGAAACAAGAGTTGTCATTTTGGTTCACGTCAAATGTTACCAGATTTTAAATTGATTAGTACTAGTTTCAATTCAATTTTCATTTTAACTGGGTGAGAATTTCGTAAATAAAATTATAGTTTTCGGTACTCATCATCATCATCATTGGCACCCCAGCCTATTGTGGGCCTTGGCCTCCTCCAGAATCTTCCGCCATTGACTTCGGTCTCTTGCTTTTGTTTTCCAGCCTCGCACACACGGTACTACAATTTCAAATTCTAAAATGCATAGTTTTAAGACTAACTCACGACAAACATAATCTTGATGGTTAGAATTTGCTTAAAACGTCCAAAAAAATATACAATCACAATGAAAATTTAATTGTTTTGTATATTTATTCTTGAAAGTAATTAGCTATATCAAAAGTGGGCGAAACAGGTCGCTGGTACTTTCCCATACTTTTTACGATTTTAATATTCTCGCGTCAAGAAGTTATGGAAATTTACAGCTAATTATCTCTAGCTGCAGATTTAAGATGTTGGTTACGTACGCCCGGCGTGCGCTCCTACTACGTAAAGGGCGCTCACAAAAATGGTTATAACAATTTTATTTGTAGAATTATCAAAAATATGCAAAAAGTGAAAAATTTATTTTTTATTGGAGCTAATTGATAAGCGTAGTTAAAATCACGTAACTGACAGAACACACGTTCTTGATATTAAAACGCATCGTTCTTTTTTTACATAATTGATAATTCTTGCTGATCCCAATAAAGTACTTCAAATAGTCTTTCAAACGCATACAAGTTTACAACGGTCAGCGTTTGCGTTTATGACTAAATAATTAATCAATTTAGAAATTTTCAAAAATTTCTGGAGGGCGTCCAAGTAAAATTTGCGAGATAAGTAAAAAACATATTTGTAGTTCATTGCAAGCTCTATCGGCTCAGAAAGTTTTAACAAAATGGTGTAGGCAGCATTTTAGGAATAATTTTTTGAAAATATCCAAAACTTGAGCCGCTATTATATTTACAATTTTCATATTTCCAAAAATATGTTTAAATCACTTGATTATACAGAGTGGCTAAGAAAACCCCAGCCACTTTTCTTGCGTCGGTCAAGACATGGCGCATTAGTAAAGAAAAATTAAATTAAAATACTGGCAACAACGCAGAATCCAAAGCGTTTTAGTTGTTTTGATTTAATATGGGGCGTATTTAATAACTCAAATGTCTTGGATTCTGCGTTGTTGCCAGTATTTTAATTTAATTTTTCTTTACTAAAGCGCCATCTCTTGACCGCCGCAAGAAAAGTGGCCGGGGTTTTCCTAGCCACTCTGTACTTATTAAGAGCTATCAAATAATATCATAATTTGTATTGATTAGATATTTTGTTTTTGAGTAATCGGGCATTAAAATTAAAATTTTCACAAATTTGTAGCAGCCTTCCTTTTGAAGATTTGATAATTTGTCTTTCGATGCACTACAACGGCGTGTACTCAAAATTTCAAAAGAATGTTGTAGAAAAAAATCTATACCAAAAAAACTTGTCCAATTTTCGTTTCCGGTTCCGGTTCCGCTTAAAGACCTTGCAAAGAACTACCTGCAACTAAAAAACTCCCACGCACCAAATCTTATAAAAATCGGTCAAGGGGTTCAGGAGATATGGGGAACGAACGCACCCACCCGTTCCTTGGACCCCAAAACGCGTATTTCCGTTAAAATCTGTAATTCGAAAATTTGCATGCAATCATAACATTCCTTACTTCGGTAGAAGTATGGGAAAGTAAAAATATAGAAAGATAGCAGAATAAGGAAATGACTTGTCTAGACGAAGTTTTCCTTGATAAATTTCGAATTTAAAACCAATAAAGAGCAAAATACGGAACATTCTACAAAACAACGACCGTGGTTGAAATAACATTATCTGTTTTCCGTCCATAGTTCGGCTCGGAGTAACTCCTCAACATGAAAATAACTAAGCGTCGCATAAATGTCGTTTCCTTTTTTATACGTTTAACAACGTTGAAAGATAAACAAGGATAAAAACGCTTATGGGAGAACGGAACATCCGATGGATTTGCTATAAATACCTGCCAGCGTGCGTCCACCTACAATAACAAATTTCCCTCAACATAATATCAACAGCTACGTTATAATAAAATTAGAACGATTCGAAGCGCCGTAAAGTGTTGATCATTAAAGCCCGGAAAATGTTTTAAAACGTGGAAACTTTTTAACGTTTTCAGCAGTCACTGGAACAAGCAATTTCGTTCACGTTGCGGCACTTTTTGGGGTAACTTTAGAAGGGTACATTAGGCAAATACGAACTTAAAGTGATTAGCAAGGTTTTCCACATTTATTAACAAAACCGCATTTTTTATGACAAAAGCAAATTTAGTAGAACAGCATTTTTACTGGCTTAAAACTTGTTATATTAATAAAGTATGGAATCAACAAATTATATATTATATAAGGTCTGATCGATATACTATGATTACATAATTAGAGACTGGGGTTATATAATCTTTTTGTAAACTAAGTACAGCAGTTAACTGTTTTAAAACGACATAGATCAATAGCTCTCTATTATATTGTGTTATTAGTTGCTGAAAGCAATGTCAAAAATTGAATATTTCTGCTCGTAATCAAAAGTTGCAAGCTAAAAAACAGAATTTTTCAAAAAGCTGTCGGGCAAGCGCATGCTACCTTCCCCGCATAAGCCCGCTGCTTAAAATTCTTATAAAAATTTCACGTATTCTTTTAAATCGGAGTGTTTAAGATATTTAACCATTAATTAAAGCAGAGGAACTACACTGAACGCTATTACTCAACTAACTAATAATGTCTGTAAATTTTATAAAAGTAAATGTGTAAAAAATCAGTTCGAACAGTGGCCGAGTGCACACGTGTAACGACGCCACTCCAGCTTTCTTTTTTCGCCGATTGAAAAGAATTTTAGTGTAGATCGCTCCTAGAGTAACCATCAAAGGGTAGTGTTAGTAAATTAGTACCTTTGGGCTAGCATACCAGGTAAAACACGTAACAACGTAGCGACAGGTCACGGAGATTGTTTGTTTGGTCAGTGCAAAGCAGGTGCATTAATGAGTAACGCGCGCCAGTTCTCAAAAACAATCAAACAAAGGAGCGAGAAGTACCTGCAGGATTGAGTGTGACACCTGGATTACTTGCTGATCTAACAACATATGAAAGGAAACCGGTTAATCAGCAAACAGTTAAGCTAAATAATAGGTATAAGTGGTAGATATTAATTTTTAGTAGGGAATACATAGATAAGTTGAGAACAGGCGGTTGGAAGTAGATATTAAACAAAACAAATAAGATATTGTCATTCTATTAGGGCAATCTGTTAAGCAATAGAGTTCATTTTCGTCCGAACCCGAAAATAGAGAACGCCAACAGACGAATACATGGAAGTTGACGCCAAAGGTCTTGAAGCAAGTAGATTTCTAAGGGTCCCTTGAGCAAAAAAAAGGCAGACGAGATCGGTTACAATTTAACAAAGTTATTTTAAGCAAATAAAAAATACAATTTTACACTCAACAGGCGGGAAAAGTCAAGCAAACGAATTCTTTTACGTGCGCCACGGTACCTATTAAATTTTAAACCAAGGGTTAAATGCCAAGAAAAGAACGAAAGCAGGTCCCCAATGAAGTAAAATAATTTCCCATTAAATTAATAATTGATTTAATTATCGATATTTGTATTGAAAATATTCTTTTTTAGTATTTTGTTCAAATAAATGGTTATTTATTATATAATCTAAAGTAGTAATATACGCTTAACATTAAGAAATATTATACATTAAGTTGTAGAACAGAGTATCTGGAGGGTACTTAAGTTTATGTAATTTTAAATAAAGGTTGAAGCGTTATATATTGAATTTAAAGCTCAGAACCGGGTAAGTCAAATTAAATTGGTTCTAGTATCTAACATTTACGTCTGATTAGTATTAAAATGTGCGTAAACATTTACACCAAAGTGTATTCACCAGAAAACAACGGAAAGAACCAAGCAGGAAACATAATACCTACCATGGAACAGGAAACAGCATTCACAAGGATAAACACAGATTGACAGTGCGGAAAATCAGAGAAAATCCACAAGGTTTCCAATTGCAACTGGAGGAAATGTAAAAAACCTTCCTCAGCGCTACGAACATATAGCACATACCTACGGCCCAGCACTACAAATAGAAGCCTACTTAGAAGACCTAGGCAAAGAAGAATTTTGAGGAAGAGCCTAATCAACAGCAACACCACAGAAATACTAAAAGCGTCGATAGAAATACACTACACACTCACTCCGGCAGACAACAATAAACCACTCAGGGCAATAAGAATAGGCTATAAAACATCACAAGACGGTTTCAGAAACCATTACGACAGCATCATAGCCAAAGAAGAAATGGAATCTATGAGGAGTTGGAATGAACATCAAGAATTAGATATTGGGCACATATTCTGTGAAGACATGCCAACCATCCTCTACAGCAAGCGTATGCCATGCAAATAGAATAAAAGAAGATCGGAAGACCATAGTATACGTGGAACACATCATTAAAGCGGGACGTCAAAAACACAGGCATACCTAAATAGATATGGGAGCAATGGGTAAAAAGAAAAGAGGGAAAACGAAGAGAGACAAGAATAGTATACACACTGATTAAAGAATCGATTGAAAAAGAAGAACAGGCTAACAGAAAAATGAGACATAAAGACGACGAGGAAGGGTGAAAAACAAGAGAGAAATAACGAAAAACGTACCAGTGAAAAAGAAAACGATGAATATACGTATATACGAATATAAGAGTATCCATTAAATTTTTCTTTTAAAATGTGGTCAACGAGAATTTCCGTATTTGCTGAAAATTTGCAAATTACGTATGAAATAAATAAAAAACACAATATCTGCACGCTGCAACTGACTTCCGCTGACCGACGCAGGTAAAATTAATCTACAGAGGCCCTGCCTTTGCCGTGCTTATTGCGTTCTGAAATCCCTACTATTTCTTTGCATCTGTCCATCTGATCAATGGGCATGCAAACGTATTAAGAATAACAGATTGGTTGATTGTGTTGTAGCTGGAATCATTTGGCCCGAGAATCTCGGCCTTCGCCTCTTGTCGCTAAACACAACAGATTTTGTGAAAAATAGAGTTGGCATGAAGGGCGGAGTCTTTCCTTAAGATCAGCAAATAGTTTCATTAAAGGTTCTACACATTAAGAAGTATCAACTTCGTAAAGAAGCGTTTCCATACCCATGTTTGCAGCAACTTGACAAAAGTATTCGCACATTTTCAGATAATGCTCGGTCCTTTATGGCAACTTGATTTTTCACAGATTGAGATATTCTGAAAAACGCAAGGTTACGCAAATTTAACAGCAGTGCCGTTTTTGTGTATCATTTTCTAAAAAACACGACGCTTAATGCAAAAATTCAAAAAAGGCAAAGATCGAAAATATTTGGCAAAAAATAATATGTAAGCTCCCATACGGAACACTTCTGGTGCGTTTATTTAAACAAAAGTATTAAATTAATATAAATTAGCGTGGCGGTAGCTCAGAGGCTGAACGCTTAGCCTCTAACGCTAAAGATCTGAGGTTCGATTCCCCGCCGAAGCCATGCAGCAATAAAAATCTATGCAGCAACCCGCCACTTACATTCCTCAATGTGGTGTAGGCAGCTGTGAGGTCTTACTGCCTGAAATCTTCTTTGGTGTTCAGTCGATCGGATTCGACGTTAAACTGTAGTTCCCCCGTACCCCACCTTAGCGCTAAGTAGAGTACGTGGCAGAGAAGCATGCCGGAGCCCAGCAGTGGGACGTAAAGACTGATTACGACGAAATAAAAATAGAAATGCTGAACTAATTAGGCAGAACTTACATATAAAATTGAAAAATGTTAGTGCAACTACTGCCAAAGTTATTGACGAAAAGCGACTAAAGTGTTCTCTCTTCCGAAGGCTGTAACTCCGTAAAAAGCGTTTATTAGTGAACCTCTTTTTATAAATAAATACTAATATTAACTAATAGTGCTATAGTAGTCTTCAGAAGCAGAACTCATAAAACACACGAAACAGAAGTTCCCTGTTTTTAACCTCCTGTTTTCCATAGCGACATGCAGTAGCTCTAAAACAGTAATTAAAAACAGTAAGAGAACTGTGAGACTTATAATCAATTTACCAAAAAAAAAGTGCAAACTAAATATGTGTTAATATGGATAGATTACTTTTTCCTTTTAATTGCTTAACAGCGGCGGCTATCAATTTGAAAATCAAATATAACGTCTTATATGATACAAGCAGCGTACTTTTTATAGAACTGTAAAACATTATAATTGTGGTATACGACTATGGTGGGGGAAATTTTTAAATCCTAGTACTACCACAGGTAACGAATGCCAAGTGGATTTAAAAAAAATATAACCTGTCTTTGTATTTACTGAACAGACCTCGTATATAATGTAGCAATTATAAAATAAACAGTTAATTCGCCTTTTTTGTGATAAAACATCCTTTTTTGTATCGGCATTATAAGGTTCATGTAACTTTAATGCAAACAAGCCGCTGCTATTTTATCCAAACATCAAAAGGGCTTGGAAACCATAAATAATGTAACCTTTATACTAAACACACCAGGATAGTCGTTCTTTGTCATTCATTTATAATTTGTCGGGGTTATTCAATTTTCTGACGAGTGTGGGTAGATGTCGTACAAAATTCATGCCGAGAAACGAAATCGAATAAGCTACTGAGCTTTTATTTCTATATTACAAAACGGCTACAAGATTTATGTATCCTATAAAATAGAATTTGATAATTTTCTTAAAACCTATAATTTTGCATAAATTACACCTACAAAAAAAGCCACAGCAAAACATATCAAGAATGAAATAAAAACTACACAAAGTTTCATGACACTTTACATGTCAAAACTGTTCGCCAAAAACGAAACATTCCGCTGTACAACAGGTTGTATGTAATAGAGCTCATCCATATTCAGCCCCAGCAGTTTTTGAAATGCAAGACAGGAGTATCTGCTCATTTCCCTGAAATAACACGTTGTACGCTTCAAAATAAGTTAATAAGTTATTTCATGAAGAAATTGTAAATTACAAACTTTGGAGTGAAACCAGCACGGCATACTTAATGCTCACGAAGGGTTTTATACACCCTGGCTTTTATGCTGCTAGCTTTTAATCTTTCAACCGGTCTCTAAGCGTATTCAAGTTTAATTTAAATTACTTAGAGAAAACCTCAAATTTCTGCAGTGTTTATATGCACTGTAAACAATTGAGGTATTTGGACCGTCCCAAATTCCGGCGGTCGAGTTTATTAAACTCTTCGTGAATCAAGTTCATTAGAAGCATTGTCACCATTGTCACGACCTCATGACAGGTGATTTAAATTAAAGTAGTAAAGTAAAAACTATACGACATTCCAAAACCAGTACGTGCTATCTTCAACTAGGAGTGGCTTTACTATTACTCGACACTACGACAGTAATTGTGTTTATAAAAATCAACGAAAGTTTTATTTTTTCTAATGTATTTGCAAAATACATCAGAATTTCTAATCTCCATCATTTTTTTTAATATCCGAAGGAAGATACTGTTGGAAAAAACATTATACTAGAATGAACTATTATGTATTAAAGTTTTAAAACCACAATTTGTTTAAGCACGACTAAAAATGTTTTTCAAAAATACATAGAGTGAAAATATTTAATGGGTATCTCCACTAATGTAACAATTCGTTAAATTAGCAAAGTAATTCAGAATAAATCTTATATCAACAAGCAATTATTCCGCTGCTTACGGCGAATTTTAGTAGTACCAACGTCATTATCTGAAATATCCAATTTTCTTCTTTCAATTTATATATTGTTGTGACGAGTTTCAGTTATTTAATAAAAATGTCTCAAAAATGCATCAGCTTGGTTTAAACATTTTATGTTTTGGTTTTCTCTGACTGGGAACCTCGTCACCGAAAGGTATTGAAATGACTATGAAATGAAGCCCTACGTCTATTCACGAATATACAAATCTTAGTTGATTTGTTTTTAATATTTCCTTACAAACATTTATATGTATTGTTTAGCATTAAACAAATAACCAGCTACTGACTAAAAAATACAAAAACTATCACTTGCAGTCGTTAGCAGCTACTGCATTACTATACATAATTGTAAAGAGAAAAGATGGAGTATTTAACTTCGATGCAACTAAAAAGTGTTGAATCCCAGCACTCCGTAAAACAACATGTCGAAGTAAATCTGGCGTAATAGTTATTTACGTATACAAGGACGAAACGTGCAGTTTTTCGGACGAATGCGGGAAATTGCCGAACAAGGCGTAGCTGAGTTCGGCAAACGAATCAGTGTCAAAACTTTAATAAAATAAAAATAATTTTTAGATTCATTCAGATACACGAATCTAAAAACGATTTTTATTTTATTTAAAAAAAACTAGTGCTATAAAACGACATTTTGGACACCGTTTTGGTTGCCATAATAAGAACCGTTTTACACGATTTTAGAAATAGTTATTTAAGTAACAAGGAATGTAAAGACGTAATAACATTCGAGGTAGGTAAATACGACCCGAGGCGAAGCCGAGGCTTGTGGCCTGCCGAGAATGTTAATAGTCGATACATTCCGTGTTACTTATTAAATTTTTCACGCTACAGGTTTATTTTTAAAAGTTCGTTTTGACTGCTTTCATCGGAATTATTTTTTAAAAGCCCCATTATTCTAAGTTGCCTGTGCTTGTTGAAATAAAATATTGGAGTCTGTACCTTGTTGCTTTAATAATTATCCTAGGAATTTAAATGACACCATTAAGTTCCGTAGTCAAGGGCAAGAAGTAAACGAATGTTATTGACCATTTTCATCTTTTGTAGCTATGGATGTATCGCCTATTTACCTTGCCTGTAGCGCGAAATAGTTATTTACGTTAAAAGGCCGGGAGATGACTTATTACATAACGAGTCGAGATGTTTCCGGATGAGGCGACGAAGGAGCCGAATCTGGAATTTCGAGACGAGTATTGTAAGATCATCTCAGGGCCGTGTGACGTACAACATTTTATTTCATACTGTATCGCCTTTTTAAATTTTTAAATAAAGGATAATAATTTAATCAAGCAAATTATTAAGGATAATCTGGTTGCCTTATTTAGAGTAACGATAGCAACCAAATGTTTGAAAATGTTTCCTGTTTTCAAAACTGTATGAAATCCTATGAAAAGTTGCGAGGCAACACTTCCCTGCCTAGTACTGTAATGTGTCATTTCCCGGACTCAAATTAATGACGTAAAGTAGTGTACGGTGGACAGTATGAAATAAAAATAATTTTCGGCCTAGGACGAAACGTAGTTACCTAGCAACCACAACAAAAATAAATACCTTACTAAAAAAAAGTTATCTTTACGTCCAAATATCCGAACTAAAAACCGCCACTTTTTGACACAATCAAACAAAAATATATTTTTGAGGTAGATATATTGAAACTGACTATAGCAATAAATAAGCAAATTATTGAAGAAAGAATGAAACTAAATATTAAAGTTCTAATTCACTCCCACAATCTCTGCAAGATTCTGCACTACATTGCTAATTTAACCGATATCTATTTCTTATAATAACCGATATGGCAATAGGGAGCCTTTAAATATTACTACATTGATTACCTTTTTTTGTAAGTGGCATGGAAGAGCTTTAGATTTATAACAAACCGAGAAAAAATCTATGAATTTTGTTGGAGATATCAAATTCTAATACTGCAATATTTTCGATACTGATGCGTACGCTAAAGCTCGATGACCCGTACTCATAAATTTAAAGGAGAAAGCAGACTACAAAAAGGCAACTTATCGAAACCTCCTGGGGGATTTATATTTAAAAAAAGCGTAGAAGATACATTTTCTAAAAGAAATTTCAAATATTTCACGTATTTTATCTTCAGTCAAATAAACTAACTCACGAAATGGTCACATACCTTTTAAGTGTATTTTGAAACTTTAGCATTTCAAACAAAATGGCTTAAAAGGGAAACCAAAATCACTACGAAATTATTACTAAGAACGTATGACGTGTAAATACATTCGATGCAGAGAAACTGAAATCTTAAAGGATCAACGGCTCAAAAATAATCGCTCGTAATTTGATCTTTATATTCCTACTACATAAGAATTTAGAATGTCAAATGTTTCAATTATTGAAAGCTATTATAGCTACAACTAAATTGGCAACACAGTGACGTCACCAGCAATACAGTCCGCAAAAACTATCTATACCCAAACCTACATTATTTGTGTCTAGATACACAGGGATCTAGATACTACTCTATACTGCTTTGCTTACTGTAAGCATAATTAGCATGCTAAAACACAAAACTTTAAACAAATCTAATCATAATAAAATTACAATTCAAAATTTCACGTTTCAGGGTTTTCTAATCTTACAATCCTATAGTGTCAGATTCCGCTAAAAACATATTTCCATGTAAAATAGGATACCGAATTCGCGGAGGTTCTGTGAGTTTTTGTTTCCTCGTCGACAATAAAGTGTTGATAACGATGTAAGGATGTAACGGCGGGCGTTCCTTTCTCTCGTCTTATACGCTAAAAAACTAATATTTCCCCTAATTGGCTTTCTTGTACTTACAACCCGCGCCACGAAACGCTTTCCTGGAGAATTTACTTATCCCAAATTTATTTCCATTGTCACCTTCTTTTTATAGGAAATGTGAGTAAACAATGGTTTCCTTTTCAAGTTTAGCGCTTGACACCGAGATCTATAAACTTGTTCCAAAGAAATACCTTTCAAAATTAGTCACGGTCAGGTCAAAAATGTCGTAGGAAGGGCCTAGAAGCTCGCGCCCGCGCTTGTTGTAAGGGTGCGTATTTTTATTTCTAAACGGAATTTTGCAAATTCCGGCAGAGATTCTGATACAGAACGCAAAGCAAATGGAATGTTTATTTCAGAGCTTTCTAGCTTTAAAGCCGGCACAAATGTTGTGAGCGAATCAAGATAGGAAATAGCTATCTGGTGTTCGTCTAAGAAACTATTTTTTTCGCCGTTTTTAACTTCGAAAATTTCGGCTTCTAACTACACGAGTGCTCTTATGGCCCTTTCGGGTTTATACGAAAGGTGCAACGATTGAAAACCATTTTGATGGTATATAGTAACTCTTAGAACTAGAACTTTGACAATATTGTTGAAAATGTAAAAATTAATTATTTTTGAGGTATGGAAAAGTCTAACCCGTATAACCAAATCTATAAAGATGTCCTAGGCGATAGAGATATTTAAAGATGCGGTAAAGATTACGTGATACAGGTGTAATATGTATCGGAGCTGTACTTTAGCCTATACCTTAACTGTATAGATTAAATATTTACCGCATCTATATGATATCTATACTTGTTTCCAGTACAGTTTTATCTTTATCACATCTGTATCACATCTTATTCTATGCTATACCGCACCGGTACTTCAAGCAGGGATTTATCTTTATCGGATCTGTAGATAATATATACTGATTGTCTTTACAGTTGTACCTTTAACAAATCTCTACAATATCTTCATGCAGGCTATATCGCACCTGTAGCGCAATTATCGATTTTGTCTTTATCGAATCTGTGCTAAATATATACTGCCTGTCTTTACAGTTTTATCTTAAGCCTAAAACCGCTGTGTATAGCGTCAATCTAAACACTATCTTTATTTGTTGGCCTTGTGTATAAAAACGTTAAAAATGGCGCATCAACAAGATCAAGAATTTAAAGTTTACGAATTTGATGGAACCTTGGAGATTTGTGTGCTTCCTACAATTATAATAATAATTTATGACATAATCATTAACCAAGGCTGCTGTCTCCAATGTGAAGTTATTTTCGATAGGGGGATCATTTACCACAATATCTATAAACCACAAGTAAATAAAATGATAACTTTCATCATAAACTGTTATTACACCTATAACCAATACTATACCTTTTGATGTGCCTACAGCAGAGAGCATTTTCTCAGTTCTGCTGTACTTATAACGTCCAACCGCGGATTTACGGGGGTGGTGATGGTAGTAGCGGTAATAACCCCCCCCCCCCCCCAGAAGGCCAAAAAAATCAACTAAAGCACTAGAAGTAAAGTGTTTTTGAACATGTAATTGGAAAAACTTTGTAAATAAATATATTTCATCGGCTAAAAGTTCCAGCGAAACACAATAACAATGACTCAATTGCAAAGAAACTTTCTTAACGGTAAAATCTAAAACCAAGCCGGACGTTAAACAATGCATGGCTGAAGATTAGCCCTAAACCTTTATGGGGGTTTATAAACAGACCTGTTTGGAAAGTCCACTCACCAAAAAGATAAAGATATTTAAAGCTTATCCCAGCGCCAGCAGTACAAAGTACGAACCTACATCAATACAATGATCATATTACGTAATATTTTTTTCTTGAAATTATAATTCTGACCTCAGAAATGGCGGGAAATTCAGAAATAATGTACTTTAAAATAGTTGGTGGTAAAATAATACAAAGACATCAATTATTTCGAAGTAAGATTCTCGAAATATCTGAACCTACTAAAACTGTTTTATATTTTATCCCCTATAATTCTTCACTGTTTATTTTTCTTAATACTTTAATAATCTGTTGTCTTTTTTTTTTGTTTCGGCATCAGTTTATTAAAAACTTAGCAAAGCTACAAACGATACACTTTACCAACTATTTATAAAATGATTTTACTCTACATTAAAATTAATGTAAAAAACAAAATTAGAAAATGAGAAACATGAAACACATTTAACTTTAAAAATTTCAAGAGCCCACAAAAATGTCTAACTTTATTATTAAGCGTCCAATGCGTTTTCTACGTAGTCCCTGTTAATCACGTTTTATCCAAGCATACTATACGCCCTTAACGAGATATTATGCAACGTCACTATAAATTTTACTGCAAAAAAAACGGTTTAACCCTAACTGTAATTCTTGGTAGTACATTTGTATCATATTGTCCATCATAACCTTCTGTAATACTCTTAAAACATTTAGCGGTCGAATCTTATAAGAGGCGAGATTAGCTCAGGGTGCAAGGAGACCGACTCACAAACCAAAGATGGCCAGTTCGATTCCCCGCTAAGGTAAAGTATGCAGCGCATTTTTAAAATTAAAAATCTATCAATAAATACATTAGTGTAAATGAAATTAGCTAAAAAAATACAGAGGGGTTGTATAAAATATTATAAAAGAAAATATATCCGCGTAAAAAAATATTTTTTTTTATCTAAAATTAATTGCTTGAATTATCTATACCGCACCTTAATTTGGACGATACAGCATCGGAATAGTATCTTTAAAAACCTATATCGTATCTTTACAGTACCTTCATGTGCTCTATACGCAATCTTAACCGCATCTGTACTTTAACTATATGTTGTCTGTACAGGAGCTTTACATCTTATATACAGAGTTAGTAAAGACAACTATACCCAATCGATATGTAATCTCTATCGTCGCGCTATCCATAGGGTACAGAAAGCCTGTATCGACTAAAGATTTAAATACAGGTTCGATATAGGTTCTGTATTGTGTGGTTATACGGGAAGCGACTTGTTTTTCTGACTTTTTTAGTAACTCCACGGGTTAATTCATTTTATCTATGAACCACTAATTTGTTATAATACGTACTTATATAGAATTAAAAAAAAATACTAATAAAACCCGTGGGCTAAGCTCCAAGTTTTGTTGGTAACTCCGAATGTTTCCTCCGCTGAGTCGGTGTCGGGATTGAAAACTGCTCCTGGAAGAAAATCCCTTGAAAAAACCGAAAAAAGACCAGAAAAACAGCCCGGAAAACTATTTCCGTAAAAACCTCGTAAAAATATTTTAAAAAAGACTAACCCCCGTAGAATCTTCAGGAAAAACATCCCCCGCAAAAAATCTTACCGTAGCCACAGAAAACATGCCTTAAAAAAAAGCGAGAAAAAAGTTATGTAACCTTATTAGTTTACCTCAGTTCCATGGTGGTGCTTTAACAGAGATTTGCAAAATTCCAAATTGAAATTCATCCATATTCATATAAATCAATCAGCAAGGAAAAAACAAGCACCTTTTTCTGGGGAAGCTTTTTCTTAATTATACAGTGATCCACTAGCAAGAAAATTCACTTGGTTTTGTTAGGGGATTTGTTTGTTGTTGTATTCTACGGGAAATATTATTAGCGGGGTTGTTTGTTTCCGGGGAATGTATTTAATTGAAGTTGCTTATACCAGAGAATTTGTTCTGGGCCTCTTTTCAGGGACAATTACAAGGTGAACCTAAAATGGCCCCCATAAGCGAAGGCTATCTTTTATGGCATGTTATTAGTATAATGTTTAGGTTTATTCGCGCGGCTGACGAGGCATTTGCGAGCAGCAGGGTTCTTGACCAACAATGCTGACCTAGAGAGCATTTAGCGTTCTTCTGTGTTACGCAGTATTGTGTGATGCAGTAAATCTTTGTTAACACATTGATGGTATTGTATAACGTGTTTTATGAGTGAAATATGATTATTATAAAAACTCGCCGCGTGCCGCTTCATATCTTTAGCAACACACAATTTCTTACCAAAACAAGGGTAACGAGATGTAACAGGCCGTCGTCGTGTTATGGTGAGACAGTTGGAAAATTAATATAAAAACTGTGTCGAAATGTAACAGCCTGTCAGTCGTCGTGTTATGATGAGACAGCTGGGGATTTGCTATATAGATAAAATAATTATCTGTGTTTTAAAAATGT
Source organism: Ctenicera cuprea (assembly GCA_958336395.1). Taxonomy (NCBI): domain Eukaryota; kingdom Metazoa; phylum Arthropoda; class Insecta; order Coleoptera; family Elateridae; genus Ctenicera; species Ctenicera cuprea. The sequence continues at coordinate 8,617,559 of OY284494.1, read as the reverse complement.
TCTCTTCGTTTCGAATCAACAGTATTACATCAATTTATTTCATTTTTTACTAGGTGCAGAAATAAATCTCAAACATGAATCACCTTAAAAATATTTTCTTCAGTTTACTTTTGTATTTGTGTTTGGATATGAAACAAAGAAATATGTTGAAACTAAAGAAGGTATCAATTTTAAAGTTTCCAGACCCCAACCAGAACTCCTGAATCCCCCTTCCCCTACTGCTCCACCCCTCCCCTATCTCTACAGACATGTTTTCCTTGTAATTATTTAAAATATCTTCTCTTGTTTGAAAAATGCTACAGAACATTTACGTCTTTTGGTTTTAAACGATTGAATTTTAATAAATGTCAATCAGTACTTTTGTGTGAAACTAGAACCATATAGTCGCTATCTGAAACCACCGCTTTTGTTATCATAAAGATTTTTGTTCCCTTTTTTTTTTAGTTCGAGTGATTACGGGCGGATTCTACTAGTTCTCTTCTATGAACCAACAGAAAATATCTTTTTACTTCATTTCAAAGCATTGTCAATAATTTTTTCATACTTATTGCAATCTATTATAGTTATTTAGCTGAAGTCATCGGATCAAAATATAGAAAAACTCATTGTTTGCTAAGTAACAGTAACAACATATATTATGAATTTATTAAAGAACTGTTGGCACTACAGTAATTTTTTTACTATATTTTTAATAGCTTTTAAACTTCCATCCAGGTTATTTTGTGATTGTAACACTTTTGTGACCTATTTTTTACCTCATTTTGACTAAAATATAACTTTAAAATTTTCTACATTTTTGCCTTCCTGTTTCTAATAATAAAAATGTATAAAAATCGCAGCCCTAGTTATTAATTCTGATTCTCATAAAATTGTAAATATGTTCTCTTTGCTTTTTTAGTGTTATATTAATTCTCCGATATGGAAAAAATGCTATAAATTGTTATATTTTATACTCGCCTCATGAATACCTCGGAAAAAATGAAAATTAATAAATAAATAAGCGAGGGAGAAGCCTCAAATTGTGCCCCTCGGAAGCGACGCCGCGGTGCGTTATTTCAGCCATAAATACTAAACCTAATCTGTTTAGTGTTTATTATTGTCCAGTCGGGACAGTTCATAGTGTTCTTCTTATAGTGCCATACCCTATTCGGGGCGTTGGCTACCTCTCTCTTATGTCTCTGTTTGGTGCGCGGCGATAGATAATTTGCACAGACAGACATAGGGGACCTACAGTTTAACGTGGGCTCCGAACCACAGGAAGTGCATGCACTTCTTTTCCAGAGAGGTTTTCGTGGGGAAAAATCCACCTCGCTGGTTTCCCGTTGCTTTGCGAGGGAGAACGACCGGGCCGGGGATCGAACCCGGATCCGCTGCATTGGTAGCCCGCGCTCTTACCACTGAGCTACGGCCGTTCTTTCATAGTTCTCAGTTCATAGTCACTTAAAGATAACTTACAATTTAAAACCAATTAAATAAACAAACTATACCAGCATACTCGTACTTAATCAACAAATTTAAGGACAGCTTACTAAACAGCATAAATTTTTATTTAATGCGAGTATACATTTATTTACTACAATATATTGTTTTGTGTGCCATTTGTATTATGTAACATTTGCTATTTAAACTCTAGTATTAAACAATGTAGGCTGCTTATTCGATGCGTGCATGCAGCACAAAGTTTGGATTGCAAATGAACTGAGCGCTGCCAGTTCGCGGCGCAATCGTTTAATCGTAGCGCGTAAACGAAGTATTTTAATGGCGGCAAAAAATGTACTGGCGTAATGTACAGCGGTACATGTGAATATCAGTCTTATAATAACGGAAGCGTGTAGACGAGGCTTGTTGCAGCGGGGGCCCGGCGTTTGTCAACGGTGAGACAGACAAAAGAAATCTGGATTTAGTATATATTTTATGCATGTAATAAACAGAGTTGTATTCCGTGGTATTCATGGATTTCATTGTTTTACAGGAGATCCGGGTATTGATCAATATTGCATAAAAATCTATATAAAATTTTTGATTCCACAGAAAAGTGAATCAAAACGATCTAAAATCCCCAATACGTTTTGTGTCTGACAAAGATACTTTACAGTACAATAAAACAGTAATTTTAAGCAAGTTTGAGAAGGTGATTTCAGAATTATTGGGCTGTTTGAAAACGTGCCAAGAATACTAAGTGTCAAAGTGATGTGTACGGGATACCGTCAAGACTGGAGCTACAATAGCATTTGCCTTGATTTTTTTATATTTCTTTTTATTCTAATTCTAGAAAAAGCTTGAATATGCTCCAAATTTTTGATTCGAAACAACACAATATTTTAGTGAGAAATCTTTGTTACTCTTAACATTTGATATCAAAACACTTTAGTTATAGCAACGATATTACTACCGCTACGCACTTTTGACAAAATATACAAGTTTTTCTCACGATTGATGTTCTATGACAAATAGATAATTACAATTTAATAACTAGATTCAATTTAATTCCAATACATGATCAGAAAATAACAGCTAAAAGGTAAATAATTACCAAAAATAAAACTCAAATTTATATAATGCAACAACTGTTCAAAATTATAATTCAATTTGTTGAGGAATGTTCCATCCATTCACGGTTCATGAATACTATTTGCATATAAGCCGCCACCATTTAGCAGGCGTTGCCATGGTTACTGCATAAAAGAACATCTCGTAATGAGAGCCGGATAACGAAGAGAGTTTTTTACTCATGTCTACAAAAATATGGAGGTATGTAGCAGATATGCTCACCAAATTGGAAGAAATTTCTGAAACTTCTGTATATGCAAAGCCGACCATTACGATGTAAGATTGTAATTTCAGCATAATTTTCTTCCCCAAAAGAACAATAATGCTTTATTTGTGTTTCGTACACAGCTTGTCTTAATGCCAACAATTACAACGTCTACAAACTGTTGACTTTATTAAATTAATTTAGAACTTTGCAAAATAAGCGCTGCAGTGAAACAGCACAAGCTACCATTAAAATGTATCGCAGCATATAAAGGCATGGCAAATAAATACTTTTCATGGCACGAGACTTACTGTAACTGTTTTGAAGTAAGTACGTGAATTGTTTTATTTGAAAAAAACGAGTCGTGCAATTCACCTAGACTTTCCTTTAATTAAAATATGCATACATTTAATATTTTCAATGGCAACTAATATAAAGTTATAACCTCAGAATCACCAGAACTCTACCCTGGAATCCCGAGAACCCCACTGAAATTTCAGAATCGGAACCAAAACCCCAACCTTAATTTTAAACGCCGTAAAAATTGGGGTTCTGAAGATTCCAGAGGAATTTAGAGATGGTTGGCAAAACACAAAGAATATTTTTGAAGTTTGTTGAATTATAGGAGCTACCCCAGATAACTGCGTCGATACCTGCTTCACAGGTAACCTGCTTCACAGGTATCGCTCGAGCTCAGGGATGTGTTCTTCATTTAACTGCTTGTCCGAAAAACGAAGTAATATAAGACAATGATCTACTGGAAAATACATACATACAGTAAATCCGGATCCCTTCCATCCGTCTCAATTCTTAGCGGCTACGAAACCTACATACTTACGCATTCATTATTATATAAGGCGCATATTCCTTTGTACAGCAGACCGCTATAGTTTTCGATACAGATAGGCACACTTGGGATTAAAATTTTTGTTTGTATTATTGGAACACAATCTGGCAATAGCAATAGCGTCATTGCAAAAACAACAGAGAACATCGCATCGAAGCCACTAAAGAGGAGAGCTCAAACTCATGCCAATCTCGGGCCCCATTGCAATTGCATTACGAATTTGCGTTTCATTTTATTAACTTGTGCTGCAAAAGAAGTTAATCTACATACTAAATCCGGAAATACGTACAAAGTATTTGGAAAAATAGATATGGAACAATTATATTAGAAGCGATTTTTGCTCATAAACTTGTAAAATAAATACGGCTACCTCGGATTTAGCAACGAGATGAAATAAACCGATTTGATTTTGTATATCGTGGGTGAATTATGTTACGCTTACGTAACAGAAACTAAACTTGACCAAAATATTGGGTGCTACAATTATAATAACAAACGCGCTAGAAACAAACTGCTGCGTTTACACTACCAGCTCGCATTTTACAAGAACTAACTGTTACCCGCGGGCTGCGCCGACGAATTTTATGGAAACCTTGAACAAAATAGGACTCGTCGCGCGCCGTTTGGGTTGTATAATCTCAGGTACAGCCTCATTCTTCTCAAGTTGAGGCACCCCGATAGGATCCCGATTTAATATGTAAAACTATCTGAGCCCGTAGGCTACGCCCCACGCAAACGTTTGAAATTCAGTGCCGCGTCGCTCTATGTGGCTGCCACATAAACAATTCTGCTAATTATTATTTTATTAATAAAATCCAGATGAAAAAAGCGTGAGGCACAGCCCGCGGGATTATTATTATTAAAATTAAATAAATCAAGCTACTGCACTGGACGAGAAGTTGGCCTGTGTAATCTAGTAGGTTCTGGAACTAGTGATGACAAACATGTTTGCGTTCTGTGTCCGGAAAATCCGGGATTAATGTTTTACAATTATAAACAATATTTTTACATTTTGTTATTTATGTCAGTATCTAGAAAGCAAAGTGATGGAGGTACCTTTCAAGCCTCCAATTTCTGCAGACACTAATGCTAAACTTATTTCCATAAAGCAGAAGTTTTGTAAACTGCAGCAATTAACGTTCACAATCCATAAATATTAATAATTTGATTTGGACACGAACGGTACGCCGAGCCTACTTGCCAAGAATTAATAATTAATTCCGGCACAGCTGCCGGTGGCGACTACAAATACTGACAAGCATCAACCTGCTTCTTTTCTGCGTGTCTTCATTTATTAACATAAACATATTTTCGGCGCCGATAAGCGCTGGTAACCTTTAAGCAGGCAACCTGTTTTCTTTCTGTATGTACTCTAACATAAAGTTACAGATACACTACACATTACATTAGGAGACTCAGGATTCACATTTATCAACATCGCGAGCACGAACGCAGTGATTCTTAGCGATCCATCAGTTGTTCGCTAACTCGAATTTGACTAAAAACTGGGAAATCATCCACGGTAGAGCAGGTGGTGTAATGCAACTTTATTTGACGTTTGTTAAGAAAACTACAAGTGTTTGACACACGTCGCGTTGCGAACAGACGCGTATGATACAGTAACACCGTACACACTTGAGCATTCGTGTTCATGGCACTGTTACGTTAGTTGTCGCCATCTATCATAACGACACGTATTCATCTTAGCTTCCTTTTTTCCCACTTCTTCAAATAGTGTAATTTTAACAAATTTATTTTACACCTCCACGCCGTCATTTACAAAGCAAATTTCATTAAATTGTTTATTTTCCGCGTAAACAATTGTTTTTAACTGCAAGCCATTTCCAGAGATTCGAAGGTCTACAATAAAGGAATTCCAGAATTGCTTACTTTACTCCATTCAATGTTTCGTTTGAACAAATTAAGGCCTATTATCACGTTTGCCATTTATACTCGAGAACATTTCGCCATTATACATCACAGCCCGTAAAAAGTGTAATTACCTATACACTTTGACGAAGTATTGATTTTAGCTTTAAAAAGTGAATGACCTGCAAAGAGTTATTTCAAAGACATATTCGATTTCTATGTGATAAATAGAATACCTGCAAAATTCTTTTGAAAAACAGCGCGAAAAACATTATTTGAACAGCTCGAAAAATTTTCGTAATATTGCTATTTCTAAAATTTTTGCATCGTCCCCCGTTTATTAAATAAAAGGGCATACATTTTCGATTTAAGAAAAATTCGCAGAAGGCAATATTTGTTTGATAATCTTTACAGCACAAATTTTTCATTTATTAAAGTATTCTTTTACACAGTGGCATTGTGCTTCCCTAGGGTTATAATAGTACCAAATTCATCCCTTTCTGTCAACTCGTTTTTGAATAATATGATGACGGTAAAGCAAAAATTTTCAAACAATCGTAGCAGCTGCCATGTTAATGTAAGTACGTTCAAAAAAAACATTTACTTTACCCTAAGGACTTCTATCAGATTCCTCTACTCAATTTTAAAAATACCGTTCCTGAAAACATGCTATAAAGAAATATGTCTAACTTCCGCTTCCGGTTTCGGTTTTTAAAAGCTTATTTCGTCCATGTTTTTTTTTGAAATACGTCCACATTCCGAAGCTCATCAAAATCGAACTATTCGTTCCAGGGTTATCACACACATACCCATCCACAGACAAACATTTATAAAATAGACATCTTTGGGTTCCTGGAAGTTCAAAACATGTATCTTCGTCACAATCTCGAATTCGTAACTTAGCATGAAATCAATAAAAGTACAGGAAAGTAAAAAAAAGCGTAGGGCGTAGGGTTCAGCTAGTTCTGTGAAAGTGCGAGCTGATAGACGCAGCATCTTTAGTTTGTTATTGTTGCGTAAATCGTCAATGCGATAACTAGAATCAACTCGCTTCATTAGTGTTTATGTTTGCAGACCCTTCAGAATTAAATTACGCCATAAATAACAAATTATAGCAATAGTAGTGACGAAAATGTAAGCTATTGTTGTAAACAATTTTAAATTTGAGTGAAGTTGTAAGGAGCTGCCCGCCGCCGTCGTGTTATTATGATAAATTTAGCAACATGCAAGAACCGGTTGTGTCATTATGGTGAGACAGTTACGGATTTAATATAGATAAATACATCGATAGATTTGACTGTACGTATTTTGAAAACTTTCTTTGATTGACTTTATTTGTTTACGTCGTTTCCAAATTAAGTGCCCAAATAATATTGCTTAGTACACCATATTTATTATTTAGTATTGAATTATGAAGAAATATTTAAAAAACCAGTCCTCTCTTTCAGTTTCGTGCATCTATTGTTAAAATAGTTGTCGAAAGTCAATAATGTAGATAACACCATTTTATAATACCCCATACCAAGTTTTATAAATTTACCTTAAAAAAGTAGCTCGGACGCATTTTCGGAAGCATGAATACCGGAACATTTCTTTTTATTTTTTCGTGTAAAATAAGCAAACAAATTTTTCTACAGCAATTGACAATCGCCCTGTATAGTACAAACACGAAAATGCTACCAATAAACTTGATTAGTTTTCATATAACCAAAAATGTCGATCCTAGGGAATGTTGCATATAAAATAAATAATACCATTTATTTGGGTATTTTCTTTTTTGAATTAACAAGAATGGAAAAGGCACACGCATAAGACTTATTGTAAATTTTTACTGAAATGTGCGGTATCAGCAACACAATATCCCTCAATTAGCATGTGACTCAAACCTTAATTAGTCGTTATTTGTTTCATTTATGAATTCTGTCAGTTAGCTGAAGTGCTGACATGGTGCGCGTGCTAATGATCGACAGCTTTGTTCCTACTAAATTAGGATAAATACGAATACATTCTAAGCTGGACTTAATTTCCTCCTAAAACGTAACAAAAGCAGGAACATAGACTGAAGGGCTTATCATGTTTACACAATACAAGTAATTAATAATAATTTATTTGGAAAGAGAATGCCTAGCGATTGGACTGTTTCCTTATTTTATTATTTAATTTTTTAATTATTTACGTATTAATCGAAAATAATACAGTCTATACTCTACTTTCGGAAAATTGCAAAGAGTATATTGTTTCAAAACTGCTTTCGAAGCGCTAATTGCTATCACCATCAATATTATATTTTTAAAGAAATTGACTACTATTTTTTTTCTGTACGCTTGTACGGTTCAAGAGCTCTGCGATTACGCTCTACTTGCTCAGTAAAGCCTAGTTCTATAAATATTTGAAATTTCTAAATAAATGCTTTATAATAAACGGGAGGGGGAGCGTTAACGACATCACGCTTTTTAAGTTAAATGGGTTTTCAGTGGTAGTAAAATAGGGTATTGGCGAAGTTTCGAGGAATTGTATAACGGCTTAAAAATGTTAACTAGCAATCACCATATACCTATTTTTTTTTAATTATAATGAGTTAAACAAACATTCCTTTTTTTTTTTTTTTTTTTAGAATCATGAAGCCGTGCGTGAGCACGACCCCATGATTCCCATCCCACCCCCTTACCCGGGCTCAGCGGACTTGCGCTCTTTCACCGGTCTAACATGCACCCCACCCCTGACAGACATGCAACCCAACATACACACCTACATACACCATCCAAGGATCCGTCGGATTTAACTTGTTCAGAAAAATTACCGCCGAGCAGTGGAATCGAACCAACTGCCATTGCAAGTCTAGTTTCAAAGCCTGGGACTTTAACCACTAGACCACCCGCCGGCCCTAAACATTCCTAACAACAACAACAAGCCAACAATTTTTACTTTTTTTTTTCTGCTGACTATGATCTGACACTTGTTATTTACTAAATTTGATACGCTGATTTCAAAACGCGCACTCATTTTTCTCTATCACGTCAAGTTTTTGTTGTATAGCATATCCGCGTCTTGAATCAGCAGTCCGCCCGGTGCCTCATTCAGATGAAATACCAGTACCAGTTTTTAAAGGACTTCCTTCAACTGAGGACGAATAGAATATAACAGATGTTGGACATAATTATGATATGGATTTTGAAGATGATGATTCATGTTCTAACTCAGGGCCTCAGTGTTTTAATCAGGAAGAACTGATTGACTTGGTGAGAGATTTGGGCCTTTCAAAAGAATCGTCAGAACTGCTAGCCTCAAGATTAAATGAAAAAAAAAAATACTGGAGCACGGTACGAAAATAACATTTGATCGCAACAGGGAACAAGATTTTTTACAATACTTCCAAATTGAGAGTGGTTTAGTTTATTGTCATGATGTGTCAGGTTTGTTAAACGCAATGGGTGTGACATCTTATGATCGAAATGAGTGGCGCATTTTTTTGGATAGTTAAAGAAGAAGTCTAAAGTGTGTGAATTACTTCACAAAGGAAATTTATATGGGTCACTTCCCATTGGCCATTCACTTCTCCTAAAGGAAAAATATGAAGACATTGAAAAAGTTCTAAAGTTAATGCAATATGGTGACCATAACTGGATCATATGTGCAGATCTTAAAATGGTTAGCTTATTACTTGGTCAACAAGCAGGATACACTAAGTATCCCTGTTTCTTGTGTCTCTGGGATAGTCGGGCTAGGAACAAACATTGGACTCAGAAGAACTGGCCAGTAAGAACATCTTTAAATGTTGGAGAAAAAAATGTCATAAACCAGCCTTCAATAAATAGAGAAAAAATCATCTTTCCTCCTCTCCACATCAAACTTGGTATCATGAAGCAGTATGTAAAAGCTTTTGATAGACAAGGTGACTGCTTTAAGTACATTTGCGAAACTTTTCCAAATCTAAGTTACGAAAAAATAAAAGCTGGCGTTTTTGACGGGCCGCAAATTAGAACTCTGATGAAAGATCCGCATTTCATTAGCTCTATGAACATTATTGAGAAAGATGCATGGAATTCTTTTATGGCGGTTGTTAAAAATTTTCTCGGGAACGAAAAAGCCGAACATTACAAAGATCTTGTTGAAACATTGCGTAAAAATTTTCATCGCCTTGGCTGCAACATGAACATAAAACTTCATTTTCTCAACAGTCATCTTGATGAATTTCCTGAAAATCTAGGTGACGTAAGTGATGAACAAGGTGAGCGGTTTCATCAAGACTTAAAAACTAAGAGCAGTACCAAGGAAGGTGGGACACTCACATGATGGCCGACTACTGTTGGAATATTCAAAGAGAATGTCCAAGTATGGAGCACTCCAGGAAATCTAACAAACGAAAATTTCTTCCTTGAAAACCATGGTAATTTACTGTTTTGAGTTAATGTTTTTATATTTGTCTGTTAACCTGTTACCTTTCAACATACATTGTAATATACATACTTAATTCATGAATTTCTTCGATTCGTGTATCATTTGTTTCCTACCCTGTTGTTAGCGATTTATCAAAAATGCGAAGTATGCTTTAGAGCAAAAACTTGACGGGATAGGCAAAAACCAATTTGAATTTTGGATTCAGCACACCAAAATTAGTAAAAAAACAATCTCAGATATAAGTCAACAATTTTGTGTTATCTTTTAATTCTGTTAAACTGCACCTGCTTAAGTGCCGCTTTGAGTTTTCAAATAACGCTTGAGTTTTGATCATACCAATTGATACAGTTTCCGTTCGATACTTATAAACTCTTATTACCCTTATATACCTCCAACATTGTTATAAATAGTACTTACGTATATACAATTCTTATACAATTTATAAATACCAAAGGTTATGGAAAATATTACAGATGCCATGAGATCAATACTTTCATTGATTACTTGTATTCCATAGCATACTTAGTATTTCAAATGAATTTACCACGTTTCTGTCCTTAAACAAATACAATACACAATAACGTATTTTTCCAGTCATGGCAAAAACATCAAAGAAAATCTGCATGACATTCTACACTTATTCACTTCAATAAATGCCTATTATGCATTATTTATTTTGTTTTAAGATGTTTTCCAAAATGGGCAAAATTTTATAACGTAAAGGTTTAAAAACATTCGTATGCATGGAAAAAATAAAAAAAATGTATCGAATAACACCAATATGAACATGAACAGGTTTGACACCCGTCAAAGCTGGCGAAAAGCACCGAGCATTTATCGAACTTTCAGCAAGGATGTAAAACCGTGGACTTCGTGTTTGCACGTTCAAAATTCCTAAAAGATAAAGGTTCGCCAAAACTACCGGGTTTAGAGGTTTATTCTCTGGCATGGGCGAACAGAGAAATAAGCCGACGATAAATAAAGATATTGAGAACAAAGAGTATTAGCTTCTTGCAATTTTACATTTTTTGAGGAGGATATTTTACTTATATTTTTTAAATAAAGAATTCTCTGAAAATTTCTTTGTGAAACTTAAAACAACCGGTGTACATATTTTATTTAAAATTAATGCACTTCTGGAGAAACAATGTTGTAACTCCCGAAATACGAGAAAGGTCACACAAAATGCATGTAGTGCAGTGCAAATAAGGTTTGAGGTAGACATTTAAAATAAAAACATGGGACCTATTGGAATTTGTTGTCCATCACTTCCTCATTAACCTCCAAAACACCCAAAAAATCCAGTTGCCGGTTTCCTGTCATTTTGAAAAAACAGTCAGCCATGTTGGATTTCATGCATGCATTTACTTTTACGAATATAACTCCCAAACCAGTGAACATAGAGGACATTTTAAAATTTTTTATTTTACAGTATCGGCAATATAAAAGCCCTTTATCAATTTCTTACTACGAGCATTCATTTTCTGGCAATTTCAGAATAAAAGAAAGAAAGCTTTTTCTATACATGAAATTAAATTTTACAGAAAAAAAACATATTAAAAATTTGTTCAAACAAATGTTGAAGCAAATTTTGTAAGCTTTAAAATGATGTATAATTATGGCAGAATATATTATTTTTTCTCAGCTGTGGAACGGAATGTGCTTGCAGTGCCAGTCAAAAAGAAGAATATGATAGTTTTTCAATCTGACCCTGTTTTCTCTTTTTAACCGACTTCAAAAAAAGGAGGAGGTTCTCAATTCGTCTGTATATATGTTTTTTTTTTATGTATGTTCGGGCATAACTTTTTTGTTTATGAACCGATTTTAATGATTTTTTGGTGTTAGGTTCAGTATAGTTCCAAGGTGGTCCCATTATAATTTCATTGGTATTGGAGCTTGAACTTCGAAGATACTCCTCAAAATCTATTTTTTTAACGCACTTTTTTAGTGTTTCCGTATTTCATCTTCCGTTTCAACTAGCAATCGTTTCCTCATTCGAGAAACACCCTTACTAGGTTTACCCATCACTTAAAATTGTAAAATAATTAACTTTAAAAAAAAAGAAAACCGACTTCAAATAAAAACACAAAAGTAACATAAGTTAACTAAAAAGCAAAAAATAAATGTTTTTTATACAACAGTTTAATACTTATTTGTTGTTCCCTTTAATGTAATTAAGAAATTGTTGTTTATTATATAATTATTAATTGTTTTATAATTTTTAAGTCGGTGCCAAGTATAACATAGATATAACATTAGATTCGAATTTTTATGTTATACTTGGCACCGACTTAAAAATTATAAAACAATGTAGTGCTGTTTCATGACAATATTTCTTGTTTTGACTACGATTTGTTCTTTAAAAAACCGAGTTCAGATATTTGATAGCATCTGTAAAATTTATTGAAAAGTGCTTTTCCTGATTCTAATACGTGAATCACTTTTTGTAACCTTCAACATGAAAACAAACTATACACAAATAGTTTTTAGTTATTTCGCAGAGGATGTTGAAAAATCATTATTTTACAACACAAGCTTACAACAGAATTAAAGTTTCTTGCGGTGTGTATGCAGCCATGCAGTTAAGAAACGGGAAATGGTTGGTAATTACATTTACGCCATCCGATGCGCAATGACTAACATCAACAATACTTAATAAATTAAAAAATTGCTTTTTTAATAATACCTAGCAGCAGAAACAAATTGCTAAAGTACTATTTCTTTTATGTAAAGATTATTGTGGCGAAAATAATTACTTATATTATAGTATGGTTACTTTAACGAAAAATATTAGTAAAGCAGGAGCAAAGTAATAACATTATTTTTATAAATAAGTGGCTTCAAAAACATGGCTCAAAGTTTTGTTGTCTGAATTAATTTTTTTACAACAACAGCAGAACATTATAGAACCGTAGTAATGAAAATAAAAATATTTATTTTTATACACACTCCAGAAACAAATAAAACCCCGACATAAAATGTTGGACTATTTCAAAATGAACTCCTTCTAAATAGGGCAGAAATTGCAAAATATAAGGATTACCCATAGCAACCGGAGACATTTTTGTTCTGCAAACCAATTTACTAATCTCTCTGTAAGTTATTAGTTTAATCAAAACTGTAGAGATTTTTAAATGCATTTCACATAATAGTAAAAATATGTGTTATTTAAGTACAACTACATCAATCCTAATAAATGAAGACCGGACTTTTAGTTGCAGAAAAATTTCATTAAAATTTCATTAAAATTCAATAAGTAAACAAAAACCATGGGCGTACTCGAATCCATTACGTTATACGTGAAACATGTTGGACAAGAGAACTAATTTGTCGGATAAGAATATAGAAAAAGTTGTTGTTGTGTACTGCAATTCTTAAGTTTTCTATTCAACGGTGGTTTTCTGTCCTTTATGAATGTTGATAGTCCAAACTTTTCTTTCGTACAATTTTCTCGTTGTATTATTGAATTTACACGTTCCATTTTGATCAATTCGTGGTTCCTATTTTACAATTCAATTGAAAAATATATTTTCGCAGTTTCATAAAATTGTTTTGTGAAGTACTTTTAAAACTCATGACTAGACTTCGGATTTTTAAGCAAATGCTTATTTGTCTGTTTGCAAGATATTATGGTGAAACTTACAACGACCACGAATTTCGCGGTTTTAAAGCGAATGAGCTATACTAATAAATGCTTATTTTGCTTATTTTAACATTTTTGTGCCTATTTTTATGTATGAGCTTTTTGGTGCTTAATATGCTTTTTTAATGCTTAATTGTAGTTTTTTGCTAATCAGTTTTGAAGTTTCAGTAAAATTAAAAGAAAATGTAATATTTACACGAGTGCTAAATGTTTTTACTTTGGTATGTACTGTATAATAGTACTTTACAGGGTTCCAGTTCCAGGAAGGATTTACAATAAGACGCACTTATTGTGTGAGTCACAGCGCTTTTTCGTTCATGAGGGTGAAAATCGCTATGTATCTTTGTTGCACCCACAGTAAGCGTATAATACCTTCTTTGGCTACCGTCTTAACCTTGGGCCTTGGGCAGTTATCTCTGACGAGCTATAATAGGTGTTTTAAGATATTTTTAGAAATAGGTGCCCGTTCTTAAAGTGCAGACGTGTTATCTTGTAGTTTTTAGTTAAACATCTTTTACTTAGCTAATTAAAATGGGAAAGACAAAATCTTCTAAGAGTGCGTTAATCAAGTTGTGGTTAAAAAACAAGGAGTTTGAGTGCTTTTCATCCGACGGCGATGTGATTTTTTGTAATTCATGTAACAAGGAAGTAAGTCCACAATACATTTATTTATTTTTAACTTCAGCATTTGAGTTTTTTCCAAAGTTTTTAGTTAGTGCTGTAGAAAGCAGAATTTAAAATAAGTTTGTATAGGTATGCAATAAACAGGAATTAATAATCTTAATTTGATGTAGGTAGCATCAACTTCAGCAGCATATTCAAACAGCTACACATCAAGGAAGTGTTGTTCGCACAAATAAACTTAAGCAGACATTCCTAACTGTTCCAATAACAAGTGATCGAAGGAATGAATTTTTTGAAGATATGTGTAGTGCCTTGGTTGCCGCAAATATTCCTTGGAATTCTGTAGAAAACCCGATTTTCAAATCATTTCTTGAAAAGTACTGCAATAGGAATATTCCAAGCGAGTCCACTCTAAGGAAAAATTATCTCGACACCTGTTACAACAATGCAATCGGGAAAATACGAGAAGATGTAGGAAAAGGGCTCATTTGGTTTTCCGTAGATGAAACTACTGATGCTGTCGGAAATTACGTAGCTAATTTTGTGGTAGGAAAATTGTCACAATCAGAAGCTACGCGATCCTATTTAGTTTGTTCTAAAGTGTTAGAGAAAACAAACAGTAAGACTGTAGCCCACTTTGTAAATTCTTGCTTGAGATTTTTTTATCAAGCAGAATTTAACGATAACAACGTTTTAATCATGTACACTGATGCAGCGCCCTATATGGTAGCAGCAGCTAAACTGCTGCAAGCATTTTATCCAAACTTAATACATTTTACTTGTCTGGCCCATGCTCTACATCGAGTTGCTGAAAAAATTAGAGAAGAATATCCACAGATAAATAAGTTTATAGCTTCTGTAAAAAAGATATTTTTAAAGGCGCCTTTGAAAATTTCCCACTACAAAAATAAATTACCCAATACCCCTTTACCACCCGAACCCATTTTAACAAGGTGGGGAACGTGGTTAACTGCCGTGGAATTTTATTCAAAGAACTTTGATAAAATACGTGATATTATTGGCGATTTCGATGACAACGATGCATCTGCAATAAAAAGTGCTAAATTACTATCGCAAGAAAGACAATTATGGAACGACATTTTATATGTTTCAAGTCATTTTGCGTGTATTGGAAATGCAATTCAAAAATTGGAAACATCAAAACTCAGTTTAAATGAATATTTAAACGTTCTACGAAGTGTAAAAGACGAAGTTAATAGGGCTCCTGGGAAAATAGCTCAAATAATTAAAACGAAACTAAATGCCGTCTTAAATAAAAATCCTGGTTATGAATATTTAGAAGCTATAGATAAAATTTTGGCTGGTCAAAATGTAAATTTGCCAGAAAATATACCAATGGAATATGTGCCTTATTTTAAATACGCTCCTGTGACCTCTGTAGACGTCGAACGCAGTTTTTCTGCCTATAAGTTAATATTTAATGAAAAGCGTCGAAGGTTTACTGCGGAAAATTTAGAAAAAGTGTTAGTCACTTATTGTTTTTCTAATTATAATTGATAATTTTTTGTTTCTTTTTTTATTATATTTGTATTATTAACTTTTTACTAATGGGAAATGGTGTAATTGTAATTTTTTATTTATTAAAAACAGTATAATTGATTTTGTTTTTGTAAAATCTCTAAAGCCAAAGTGCTGCTTATGTGTGCTTATTTATGCTTATTCGTGCATATATATGCATATTAATGCTTTTATTAAAGATATATTTATGCTTATTTAAACAATTTATGTGCTTATTTTTCTAATTTTTTGTGCTTAAAAATCCGAAGTCTACTCATGACCATTCATATTCTACGCTTATAAACCCTGTTTTATTTTATTTAAGTATTACATAAGCTTCAATTCCAGTTGATCAAATAAATAATAACTACCTGCACAAGGTAGATTAAGGTCAAACATATGGATGTGTTACCATTCTAAGTTAGTAGATAATTCGTTTAAAAGTTTAGGTATGCGCCAACTATACATTTAAAGAAATTATGGCAAAAATTATTTGATTTGATTGCCTTAAAATTTAAATACTAACGAAATACTGGACTAGAAATGCAGACTATATTAATAAACATTCGCATGGCTTACTAAACTTTCATGGCCGTAGGGCGTAGGCTTATAGTACACGTATTTGTTAGAAATTCGTGAATCTTTGTATAACCCGCGTGTGCAATTATAGGTACGTCAAAAACTGTATATTGTCTACGACCCACGCTTTTTGTTTGTTAATTTCCTTATAAAAAATAGGAAATACACTGTGTCGAGATGCAAGTCATTTTCTGAATGCGTCCCGCGGTATTGTATATTGTGAAATCCTCAAAGTCAGCGGCCGAACTGAACACGCGCAACGACTAAGTAAGCATGATAATGTTTATTATTAAGTAGCAGCATCTCTACCCCGCGCGATTGACATGAAATAATTGTTATAAGCAAGGCACGGATTTTATGCAACTGCATATTTGATAGTTTTTATATGCTAATAAAATGCTTCTGTTTGTATCCATATCTAATAAAATGCCATTAAATGATAACAATTTTAATTTGAATATTTTGGGGTTTTGAAGCATATTTTTAGATTAAATGCATATTTAGATATATTTCATAATGTTCGCAAAAAACACGTTAAATTTTAAAATATAACAGGAGAAAAAATAAGAAGTGCATTAGGATTTGCAATAAGTGCGTGCTGTTACTAGGTATTCTTGAGCGGATGTCCCGGATTATAACAGGTAGAATGTTATTTCCAAGTTTGGAAATTTTTACAATCATTTCTAAGAATTATGGAATTGCGGTACTTCTTGAAAGTAGCAGATATTAGTTTCGTTCTGTTGTTCGTGCCTACCACTTCGTAAGAAATAGCAAAATAGTGGCTCGCCTTGTGTGTTTCTGTTTATACAAAAACAATGCCAACAGACAGCCTTTATTATGGATAAAAGGTTATCCGAAACTGGTGCTATAGGAAAACAAAATATTTTGCAAAGTGTGCAGCAAGACGGTGGGCCATCTATAAATTTTCAAATTTATTGAATACGCATGTAAGCCCGAAGTAACGAAGAATTTTTATCGTTCTATATTTCATGCGATAAAATATTTCAAGTGAATCAACAGACTAAAACTGCTTTATATCAAGGCAAATGTCAAAAATCTCGGAACCTACAATTGCAAATCCGCGAGTCCATAGCTGGAATTTCTAAATTAAGCAAAAAGCATGAAAGCACTCTCAAAATTATAATCAACGAAATTTATACAACAACACGTAAAATTCGTGAAATTATAGGAACCAACTATATTTACTTTTCTGTTGATACAACTATCGATAAATGTAACGTTATATAGCAAATTTAATTATAAGGGTTTTAAATGTTGACATACCTAGTACATCTTACCTGATTAGCACGAAAGAACTAGATAAAACTTAACAATGTCACTATTTCTAGATTCGTAAATGAAGGTCTCATTAACATTAATGCTATTTCATGCTGCACCATATATGATAAAAACAGGGTGAAATTTAATCCATACAACTTGTTTGGTTCATGGTGTAGACAGAGTTGCAGAAGAAATTAAGAGCCAGTTTCCCATTGTAAAGGAATTAATGTTTAACGTAAAAACGATATTAAAAAAGCGCCCCCGATGGTGCAATTATTTAAAGAAAAATTGCCAAATATTCCACTGCCTCCTAAAACCACCGGTAACCAGATGGGGTACGTGGTTAAATGTTGCTATTTATTATTCAAATAACTACAAAAAATTAAAAAAAAGTTTTGGAGACTCTTCAAGTTGTATTGTATATTCAAATACTATAATAAACAATTCTCAACTTGCAAAACAATTAGCATTTATTAAAATCAATTATAGTTTTATAAGTACAACACTCAATCAATTACAAAATAAAGAAGTCTTGCTATCCGATTCAGTAACTTATAAAAACGTTTCAAAATCAATTTATCTACTTAAATGCAATATTGGAAAAACTGTATCGCAGAAACTAACAGATTTATTAAATAAAAACTAGGGTTTTAAAACTCTTGTGGAGGTAAATAAGGTTCTAACTGGCAACTTTATTGATAATGACATGCAACTAGACCTGGACATTATTACATTATTACTACTTTAAAAAATGCTTTAACCACTTCAGTTGAAATTGAAAAGAGTTTTCCGCTTATAAAAACAGTCTGTCTGATAAAAGGCAGTCGTTTCATGTTGAATATCTTCAAAAACATATTGTAATTCATTGCTATAATGCTATAAAATATAAAGATTATGTAGAAGTTGAAATTGTTATACTATACTAATGCTAGTTTTTAAAAATTGCCTTTTTATATATTCATTTTAAGTGTAATACTATGTTAGAAGGTTCCGCACATGCGCTTTCTTCAATAAAAAAATTACAAAAAATCTTTTGATTACTGATTTTACTTGTAAGTTTTGTATACAATGCTTGCATATTGTGCCTAAAATGGTGCATACGTTGCATATAATAGTGCATATTTTGACGTTTTATGTGCATATAAATCCGCGCTTTGTTTACAAGCAATGGGACTACTTTTCCTTGCAATTGGCACCGTTCATTGGTGTTTCAAATTTTAATTGCACATTTAAAACTCTTCCAACTGTAGAAATGTCTTTGATTCCAAGTGCGATCGTGTCTGCCATGTTTTTTGTGTCAAGTGGTAGTGGGTGATGAAATAATTGTAGGTAATAAAATCACATTTCGAGATATCTGCCCTCTTCAAATTTCAGGAACATTGCCATTTGTACGTGAATCTTGTTTTAGTCGAACATTATTATCTTTGCGCGCGACTTCATAGGCATGATTTGACCTACGTCTCTCTCTGAGACCGATAGAAGAGATCCGTCAGCTCAACATGTTTTTTCACTCCGCGTAGTGTGATGTGCAAATGCGAGGTACCGTCAAATTATATTACAATCATTCATACAAAGCGTAAACTTCCAAGTTAGCTTGTTTCTATAAAATGATGTCTCGGTTTGCTGTAGAAATAATTGTGAACCGTATTTAGCAAAGGCGTAAACATGTAGTGTCTAGTAGTGGGGGACTCTCACCACTAAAAGTTGATACAGGTGAAAGGGATCCGGATTTGGTATATAAATTATGGCAAAACAAAAAAGTTTTCGTATAATTAAAAAGTTCTCTTTCTCATAAATAAACATGTTTTCACAGAAAATACTACTTTTAAAACCCTTTTAAAAACTGAAAATACCAAAAACATCAAAAACTACTGACTACTTCTATTTCAATAAGATACTAGTCTTTATTACTTCTAATTATATACTATAAACCTTGTATTGAATAATGGCTTTGTTTTCAGGTACTCCGGCAAACGCCAACCCGAAACGAAATTGCGATATGAATAATTAGAAGCGTCATAAAACAGGAAAAAGGAGGATTGGCTTTCAGTAATTAAATACTTTGTTTCAAATAATTTATCTGCTAAACCCATTTATGCAGTAATATACAAGAAACATCTCCTGATTCTGTTTCTTTTTGCGAGCTGGTGGTTACTGAGTGAAAGTAATTAAGAAATTGACCAGACTAAGTGAACACATCAAAAAATTCCAGTATAGGAATGTTGAGTTAAAAAAAATTCGATCTGGAGATTGTAACATGTCTTAGGTCGAAAGAAAAATATTCGTTCCTTCACTCCCAAACGGGTGGGTAGTCTAATTTTAATGCAACTTGAAATGTAGAGATATGAAAAATTTGCCAGAAAACTTAGACGAAACGGAAATTAAATATATCTTTTTGGTATAATGATTTCCAAAAAAAATGCAAATGTGAGAGTAGGATTCGTCCATCGTATTCTTGACAGTGAGTTATTTATGAATAATACGATCTTCTCAATGACCATCAAAATAGTGACGGTAGACGTCAAGCAACAACCCATGCGATCTCACAACTTTATTTACAAAAGCAAATGTGCACGCAAGTTCTAAGTAAAACTTTTTTGCGTATGGAAATTCGGATAACTTCATGAAATTCTTCCACCATTATGAATTCTCCATTGCGAATTTTATAATTTAGATGCTTGATTCGTAATCAGCGATCCCAAATACCAATTTTTATGAAATTCGGATGACTTTATGACATACTTCCGCCATAATGAATTCGCCATCTTGAATTTTAGAGTTTAGATCCTGGATTCGTGATGAGCAGTCCGAAAACCCCTCAAATACATTTGTTTATGGTAATCAGACAACTTTCTGAAAAGTTCGCTATATTAAATTCGCCGTCTTGAATTGTCTAATTTAGATCCTGGGTTTGTGATTAACAGCCTCAAAACCCCTAAATTTATAGAAATAAAAGTAACTTTTAAAATTACGTCATTCGTTTAACAAAATTTTTTTTTCTCCAAATAACCTTTTTTTCTTAAATCGAGCATAATAAAATACGAAAGCCTGTTTGTTGTGCTCAGTTAGTCAATGTAATAACTAACTTTGGTTGTAAACTGATTATTATTATACAAATACATTCTGAAATTTCCTGTCTTTACGTTATCTCTGATCTCAAAACATAATTTGTTGGAGAGACGAATAGACAGATAAACCGAATACAATAAAACCTGTTTTAAAAAAATTAATAAAAGAAACGGGACGAAATGTTTCCCAGTTTACGAAAAACGTCAGCCTTAAGGTTTAGGGATGTAGGTACGTATCTATGGGAGCGCCTGAAGTTTTGTTCATCAAGGCTAATGAATCAACAAAGACTCTATCTAAATATCCGGATTCCTTCAACGTGTCTCAATTTCTAGTGACGAGGGGCCCCCGGTACTAGAACCCATATATTTACGTGTACAGCATACAAAGTGCAGATTCTTAGGCGCACTCGCCCGCTATACTATATTCCATACATATAGGCTATTTTGGATGTATATTATTTGTTTGTATTATTGTAAAAATATCTACTAAAAGCTCAGAGAAGTGCCGGAAAACTCACGGTAGGCAGAATTTTTCTTACATTAATAACCTTGGCCTACCCCCATTACATGTGCTTTTATTATACAAAAAACATTACTTTGCGCTCAAGCCCTTTTCAATCTCAAGTTTCAATACAATTACATTACTAATTTAGGTTGAATATCAATAAATTGTGCTACGAAGGATGCTCGTCTATATATTATTGTGAAGGGCGCCTGGTTTTGATTTCCAACGCTTGACGTAAATCCGCCCGCGCGGAAATCCATCGTTTGTTATTACACACAAGACGTGCTTACAGTGAACTAATATTCCTATGAGGCCGCCGCCGGGCTAAGAGAGAGTATCTAAAAACCGTATTACTGTTCGATAAACAAAAGTAGCAAGATTGAATGTTTTAAAACGGTTATTCGTTCATATTTAAGAAACGATAGTGTTAAGCTGATTGTTACCCACCAATTTGGTGTGAAATAAAAGAAGCGTTGTATAGCTTCACATACCAATTATTTTCTATCATTAAATCCGAAAATATGTTCAAGTAAAAGCAGAAATTGAACAAATAGATATTCAACAATTACATTATAACTGATTTTTGCTTATACATTTGTAAAATAAATAGGTTTAGCTATGAGATGACACGAACCGAATTGATTTTGTTTGGACGATGTTACAGTCATGTGTAAAACAGTAGTAGTAGTAAACTGCTGTGTTTACACTAACAGCTTGCAATTTAAAAAGAACTAACAGTACCCATGGGCGACGCCCTACGGTGTCTTTTGGTAACTTAAAAAAAATAACCGTCGCGCGCCGTTCGGATTGTACAATCTCTGCAGCCGGAGACTTCGATCCGCAGTCCGCTACACTATCTACTTAATTAGCTTATTTATTATTTTAAAAAACGAAAAGCGTGAGGCATAGCTCACGAGTTCCGCTAGTATTGTGTAGGGATCCTAGATGCCATTGATAATGACAGATTTGTTATATGAAAGGGTTAAGATACGTCATCGTTTCCTCTCATTCTAATTGTCCAAAATGTACTTTATGAGATGGGTATATCGTTCCTTCTTTTACTAATTAAGTGTTTCTTACTAGATATTTCCTAACGTCAAGTTTCTAGGTTATGGTAATTAATCATGAGCGTGCATTTTAGGAAGAGAATTGATTGTTTTATATTAAAATTTCGATTTGAACTTTGCACATGCAATCTTTAACGGTATTAAAGATAACAAATATCGTCACAATTTTATTGTTAGAAAAAAAGAGAAAAACTTTATTAACATTAAGTAAAATACAAAATTTAGTTTTGCTGGCTTCTTTCTTTGCTTTAGTTTTAAATTTCCTTTTTTCATTTTCTAAAAATAAATGCCAATTCTCATAAATTTAATAATTTTATTAATTTTATTTTATGGTAAATTTAGTTCCGAATTGGTCTGAATTTTTAATAGTTTAAGTGTGATTTTACATCAAAATTTTCCAAATTAAAGTGATTTTTCAAGTTATCAAATATTTGTTCCATAATACCAAACACATTGAAAGCGGCTTCTTTTCCAAAACACAACTTTCCATTTTTATATTCTCTTAAACATAATAATTTAGAAAAAGGTTTTAAAATTTTTTTCTCTGCTAATAAATAAGTACATTTCTTGCACTGAATGGCTTTTAAATTCGGGAAAAAATATAAACAGTTTAGATGTACTTTATTTAAACAATGTGTAATAGAATTCCAATTTTTGGAAAGTGCAGAAACAACTGCTGAATGATTACTATTTTTTTATTAACCAAATCGTTATAACCCAACAAATTTTCATCATCGGGTATTGATTAATACTTTGAATGATCAAGATATTGAATGACAGAAAAAAATTTAAAATATGTCAAACTTGTAGACAATATGGTATCGATTGTCGACTTCGTAATTAGCCGAAAACATTTTCTAAAGCATCTTGACTAAATCTAGATGTTAAAACATCCTTATAATTTTGTTCTTTGAGCAAATGCTTTTGAATATACAAAACGTTTTGAGTTGTTGAAATTAGCCTGTTTGAATCGGTTTCCACATAGGTTTACTAGATATATTTTTGCATATATTTTAATATTTTTAAATAAAGCAATGAATTCTCTCAAAAAATCTACACTTCTTTGAGTTCTATGATATTTATCACTTTTAAATTTTGTTTATTGCCAAACATTCTACTCTTGATGTCAATTATTTGAACCACTTATTGACCACGTCAACAAACGAGGCTGTGGTTAATCCTAATTTAAAACTTTCGTCTTCTTCACTTATAAATTTAAGTTCAGCACTGACACTGATAGCATGGTCAAGCATAGTAAAAGAATTTAATACTTTCATTTTATTGAAATGATCTGGTTTACAGAATTTGATCATTTAGGTACAGTTCTTAAATCTAAATTTTCTTGTAAGTTTGCCAAATTTTGTATGCATTCTACGTTAACTGAATTTTTTGGTAAATTGCATTTAGTAATAAAATTACTGGAATAATAATAGCTTCGTTGTTAATTAAACAAGATCGAATATTTTTTAGTAAGTGGGATATATCATCAGTCATGAAAAAAATATTTTTCGAATTGTCATTAACATATAAAATGTAATTTTGAAGACTCAGTTTCTTTGATTTTATTCCAAAACTTTCCACATAGCCTGGTATGATGGGCCCATCTCAGAAGTTATATTAATAACATTTAAGCCGATTGCGTTACAGTTTAGCAAAATTTTGTGCATTGATTACAATTTTGAATTTTAATATCCAAATAATCAAACATTTCAAGTAAAATACCTTGTTTAAATTTAATACATTTTTTTAGAAAAAGTGCGCAAAAAAAGTAGAGGGTAATTTTGTTTTAAAAAATTTTCATATACGTTTAAAGAAAATTTAAGTTTTAAACCTTTATGCAATAGCTTCTGCACTCCATTTTACAGTTTTACTGCTACATAAATTTCGAATTGGGTTTTGATCAAAAACTTTCCGCTGCAATTTTGTATATTTTTAAATATTCTGTTTCAGTTTTACTAGAATTTAGGGATATTTTTAATTTTTTCAATTTTCGTTCCGCGATGCCATAATTTCCAAATTATTTTCTTTTAAGTTATTTTCCAAAACTTTAATTTTTTGTATCTCATAAGAATTGCAATTTTGTAGTGTACAAAAATTGCCCACAAAATAATTTGTGAGGCACGCATCTTCTTTTAAGTTTCCAATTATTGTAGTCTTTTGTAAAATGTACCTTCAAGCGAAAACATTTAGCTAACATACAAATAAATAAATATGGCATATTATTATCTCACAAATTCTGCTTCTATTAGATATTTTCCAATTAGACCGCTTCATTGAATTTTTCCAGAGTAATAGTTTCGGCGGGTCTTTCGGAAACTTAAAAAACCTAAAATGGTGATCGCTGTTTTTGTAGTTTAAAACTGCAAAAGTTTTCTTTTTATATCTTTTCCTTAATTCTTTATTAATAAACTGATTAAACAATTAAAACACCAAGCGCTGTCCGACGTATATTTATGATTGACTTATTCTGCTGTTTTTTTATATTTGTTTAACATTTAACTAATTACGATCATGAATACAACATGTTACGTTTTCTCTATCTATTAACATTATGGTATTTATAAATTATTGCATTCATGGCACGCCACTGGCCTTTCAATTTAAATTTGTTAGAAATTATCAGTTGCTTACAGTATAGGAAACCATGTAAAATAAAATCACTATGAACAAAAAGATGATAGGAAATTAATGTTGTCGTAACCCTCTCATACAACAAATCTGTCATCATCAGTGACATCCAGGATCCCTAGTATTATATAATTTACTATGGCAGCTGTGTGCTGTGCGATACACTAACAAAATGATCATTTTGCAATTTTTGGCGCAACCAGCTTTGGCTTCAAAATGTTTCTCTATCTACATTACTCACCTGATTTCACTCCCAGTAACATTTTCCTATTCTCTAAATTAAAACAAGAAGTTGCTGGAGTCCAATACAATTAAACTTTAAACTTGTAAACTTTATAATTAATAACTTTAAAAATATACTGTAATTATTAACTATTCTAAGTTTCTAGTAAAATACTTATACATCTTTCCCAAATTGTTATAACCATACGCATACAACTGAAGGTTTGGCAGTGAGGGATGCTAATTTTTTTCATTTTCCAACGTACGAAAATATGAAAAGAGGTACCGATTCACAGCTGTGCCCATATTTCCTTGTTATTCACAACTTGAAATTTCTGCCGAATATTTCATACACCAGCTACATCTATTCCAACTTGAGTCTCTCATACAGTATTTTTCAATTTGTAGTAGAACATGCTATTTATACAAGTAGCTACGTGATAAAGATGAGTTGTTTTTGGTATATGTAGTAACCAGCACGTTGGCAGATATAATGTTTGATACATTCAGGATTATTCAACTTTTTTCCAGTTTCTAATGTTAAAATGTACACTTTTTGGATTATTACAAAAATATGATACGCGGTTGAGAAAGTTTAAGCTTTATTTGAACTATTTCTCTAGTTTATTTTTTTAAAACGAGTCTTGTTATAATAATTCTCACAAATAATAAGATTTATGCAGTAGGTGTCAGTTATTATCTTTATCTACGACTGCTTGGATAAGGGCTTATTATGTCATTTATTTGCGTTAGGTAATAAAGTTCATTATCGCACTAGTGAGATAATAGATTCATTACCTAACTCATTTTATTTACACAAACACAACTGAAGTTTTGTTTATAAGAAAACTGGCTGGTTGCCATAATACTGAACAAATCTAATCTGTCTCGTTCCTTTAATTTTAAAACAAAAGTATTTTAAAAGTAACTTGACATTTGCAAATAAATTAATGCAAAACGTCAAATGTCATTTCAAGCAAAAAAATTCAATATTTAACAAATTTTGAGCAGCCGTAGATAAAATTTTGTAGATCACACGTGGTATAATGCATTATTATGGCATTCGTTTGGTTACACAACTCCGTCTACGACCTCGTCGTGCAACTTTCAAACTCGTATTATAATAACGCCTTTATCCCACTAGTAACATAAATATTATCGCTTAAAGCAAAATTAATATTTAGAAAGATTAGTATATGAATTATATTAATTAATTCAATATTCACTAAAATTAGCTAAAATGTAAATCAATTGTTAGGTTCGTATTAAGTTTTTATTAAAAACGCTGGTGGTTACTTTCGTTTAAAAGTTATAGCGGAGCGCCGCAACGGATATAAGTTTCAAACCAATAAAGCTTCAAATCTTGCCCTTACCTCGCTTTTTTTCCAGTTCGTTCAATTTCCGTTATTAACCCTAGCATCATATGAAAAACCTGATTTATCAGAAGCACGTATCGCAAATAAAAAACTTACTTGCAATAATAAAGCCTTCCTTCTTTAGTAACGTGCGTGGTCCAGCCTGGGGCGGGTGCGTAGTCCAAGACGTGAGTATTCGCTGGTTCTGGAGCTTTTTCCGGAGATCTCGAGGGCTGTTCCTCTATTGGTCTGGACTCAGTATCGGGACCAGAAGGAGCAGATTGTAACAGCATTGCAGTTGCACTTTCCGATTACCTGTAATTAAACTTTACAATTTTACTACGAAATCAACTGTTATGTGAAGTATTTGTGATGTTGCATATAAAGCGGCATTTAGAGTTGTCAGAATATAATAATAATATTTAGAAAATACACACAATTTTTATTTTATTATTTATTATTATTTAGCAGACAAAATTATTTCAATTCATAGTTTTCATTTCATTCAAATTTAAAGAATACAATCGTAAAGATCTAGTAAAGTTACTATGAAGAAATGTCAAAAAATATTTGTGAACCAAACAAATAAATATTAACAATCTAATTGTATTTAAATTTATATTGAGATTTATAAACTTATGATTCTGAACTACTTTTAATTTCAATTTTGAAATTAGAGAGCGTTAACCACTGTTATAACAAATTGTAGAATTTCAGTTTACAAATTCACTGAAAGTGTAGTTTAAATAGGCAGTAAACAAACAAGACAAGCGTGAAATTTCACTTTAATCCTGATCATTAGAAATCGACTGTGTAAACTAGTAGGAGACATAATTAGGACAGACACTAAGATACAAATAAATCAGCAGAAGTCACGTTATACGAGCTCATTACACAAAAACAAGAGTTTCAAATTGCACGTAATACCCTAGGAATTAGTTTCAAGACTGGTTGAGAGTTTCGATTTGCCGTTAAGTTCTGATACCGATGCCAATCTCTTTTAAATGGCACATTTTTTTAAATGCAAAGAATAACTTCGGAGAGAAAATATGGCATAGATATACTTAGGATAAAATATAATCATTACGTTGCGCAAAGGGAAACTCCATTCCTTCTAGTAAATTTTGGGCTAAAACGTAATTTCACACAATACATTTTATTTAAAATTAAAAGTAAGTTTTGCACAACCGCACCAGTCAGTAGAATTTAGCGGCAATCACTATTTTTGTCGATTATTCAGGGTGAGGGGGTAACCACGAAGATAAATCCAGGAAAATTCAAGGAAATACATGGTAATCCAAGGAAATCCGAGGAAATACTAAGGAAATCCAAGGAAATCCAGGAAATTCTAAAGAAACCCACGGAAATCCAAGGAAATCCCGAAAAAATCCAGGAAAATTCAAGAAAATACAGGGAAATCCAAGGAAATCCCTAAGAAATCCAAGCAATTCCGAGGAAATACTAAGGAAATCCGAGGAAATCTAGGGAAATCCAAAGAAATCCACGGAAATCCAAGGAAATCCCGAGGAAATCTAAGGAATTCCGAGAAAATTCTAAGGAAATCCGAAAACATCCTGGGGAAATGTAAGAAAATTTCTAGAAATTATAGAGATGAATCGTGCAAAATTTAAAATTCGGAGCCCTCTAAAATAAAATAGTAATTACGCCACTACCCCGAATCCAAGGAAATCCCGAAGAAATCCAAGCAATTCCGAGGAAATACTAAGGAAATCCGAGGAAATCTAGGGAAATCCAAAGAAATCCACGGAAATCCAAGGAAATCCCGAGGAAATCTAAGGAATTCCGAGAAAATTCTAAGGAAATCCGAAAACATCCTGGGGAAATCTAGGAAAATTTCTAGAAATTATAGAGATGAATTGTGCAAAATTTAAAATTCGGAGCCCTCTAAAATAAAATAGTAATTACGCCACTACCCCGAATCCAAGGAAATCCCGAAGAAATCCAAGCAATTCCGAGGAAATACTAAGGAAATCCGAGGAAATCTAGGGAAATCCAAAGAAATCCACGGAAATCCAAGGAAATCCCGAGGAAATCTAAGGAATTCCGAGAAAATTCTAAGGAAATCCGAAAACATCCTGGGGAAATCTAGGAAAATTTCTAGAAATTATAGAGATGAATCGTGCAAAATTTAAAATTCGGAGCCCTCTAAAATAAAATAGTAATTACGCCACTACCAAGAATCCAAGGAAATCCCGAAGAAATCCAAGCAATTCCGAGGAAATACTAAGAAAATCCGAGGAAATCTAAAGAAATCCAAAGAAATCCACGGAAATCCAAGGAAATCCCGAGGAAATCTAAGGAATTCCGAGAAAATTCTAAGGAAATCCGAAAAAATCCTGGGGAAATCTAAGACAATTTCTAGAAATAATAGAGATGAATCGTGCAAAATTTAAAATTCGCAGCCCTCTAAAATAAAATAGTAATTACGCCACTACCCCGAATCCAAGGAAATCCCGAAGAAATCCAAGCAATTCCGAGGAAATACTAAGAAAATCCGAGGAAATATAAAGAAATCCAAAGAAATCCAAGGAAATCCCGAGGAAATCTAAGGAATTCCGAGAAAATTCTAAGGAAATCCGAACAAATCCTGGGGAAATCTAAGACAATTTCTAGAAATTATAGAGATGAATCGTGCAAAATTTAAAATTCGGAGCCCTCTAAAATAAAATAGTAATTACGCCACTACCCCGAATTGTATTGCGTGCATAAAAATGTTCGTTACAACTCGACTGTAAACGTCATATTTCGCAAATTTTTATTCCCGTTTGCTGCTGTCTGCACGTAAACACATGTACAGTGTAAACCTGACAAATGCGTCATGCAATTTTAGCCTATTTCGTAGGAAACACGTGGTCAGCTATCTATTAGTGTTTTTATCTTGTATCTTATTATGCCGTGTTTTATGACGTGAATTGGTATTTAGGGAGAGTTATTGAAATTCCAGAAAATAAACTAAAAATTAAATTTTTGAAATTTTTAAGTGGATATGTTTGGCCAACAACAATGAATCAACATTTTAACAGGTGCAGGAAGGACTCTTTTGAATTAGTAGAGCTGAAAATGCAATAACTAATAAAAAATTAAAGAATTTTCCACACAAAATAAAAATTAAGTATTATTAAGTTATATGAAGTAGCAGAGAGAACATTACAATGATTGTTATGTTTAAACTAAGAATTTTGTATTTGTTTAATGATTAGGGATGCAACGGATATTCGGTTTTCATCTGTTATCCAGCCTTACCCACCATTTCACCGAATATTCGGTTTGGGTGGGTAATATAAAATATCCGGCCGGGGATTTTTCTTCAAGTAAAAGCGATTATGCATGCAATTTGATTTGGAAGTATAGACTAAACACAATTGAAAGCAAGAGGGCAAAAACTCCATAAGTCCAGTATTTTTCAGAGCTGCATAAAATTACTAAATTTATATTATTGAGATCAGCATTTACAAGAGTTAAAAATTTAAAATAAATCTAAACAACATAAATAAGTATTATTTATTAAAATCAACCAAACCAACTTTGCGTCGGCAAAGTCGGTATTAATTCAGGAGGCCGTAATTTGTCAAAAATCGTAATATGGAGCCATTTTCAGGAGTCTAAATCTATTTTCCAACACTAATTTCCTGCCAAAGATTTGTTTTCGCATTAGAGGAAAGGGAAAGAAAGAACTTTTTATTCTAAATCATAAAACAATAATTATGCTATTTGAAGTTGTCCTGAAATATAATTTAAAAATTAACTATTTCTGCACCAACCTTAAAGCGTGAAAAACAAAACAATACAAAGTTGGTGCATTTTAGAATAATTGGACGACCTCGAGTTTCATTATATTATCGTAAAAATTGTAGAAAAATTAGGGGGTGGACATAGTTTCTTTGTCGCGCGGTATGTTAGAACATAAAACTGCAAGCGTCACGGCTATAATCACTGTATCAATTCTGTGTAGTAAACTTAAGAATGACTGCATTATTTTTACGCATAGCAAGCGTTATTCACACTTCCGACTTAACATTCATTATTATCAAAGATGCATCCAGAAATAGAACAAAAATGTGAAATTAAAACAAAAATAATAAAAAGTGTGTTGGGTGTATTAGTTTGATGCATTATTTTAACCCTTGAAGAACCTAAGTGGTTTTCAGTGTTCCAAAATTAATCTGTTCACACTTTGAGTCAATAATTTGTGGATAGAAAAAGTAAACAAACAGCTTCTATTTTTAACCGACTTCAAAAAAAGGAGGAGGTTCTAAATTCGTCTGTGTATATGTTTTTTTTATGTATGTTCGGGCATAACTGTTTTGTTTATGAACCGATTTTAATGATTTTTTTTGTGTTGGGTCCAGTATAGTTCCAAGGTGGTCCCATTATAATTTCATTGGTATTGGAGCTTAAACTTCGAAGATACTCCTCAAAATCTATTTTTTTAACCGACTTTTTAGTGTTTCCGTATTTCATCTTCCGTTTCAACAAGCCGTCATTTCCTCATTCGAGAAGCATCCTTACTAGGTCTACCCATCACTTAAAAATGTAAAATGATTAACTTTAAAAAAAAGAAATATAACACAAAAGTGACATAAGTTAACTAAAAAGCAAAAAATAACAGTTTAATACTTATTTAATGTTCTGTTTAATGTAATTAAGAAATTGTTGTTTATTATATAATTATTAATTGTTTTATAATTTTTAAGTCGGTGCCAAGTAAAACATAAAAATTCGAATCTAATTTGTTATTGTAGCAAGGTATATAATTTTTATGTTTTACTTGGCACCGACTTAAAAATTATAAAACAATTAATAATTATATAATAAACAACAATTTCTTAATTACATTAAACGGAACAACAAATAAGTATTAAACTGTTGTATAAAAAATAGTATATTATTTTAAGAGGAGAAGTATGACTTTTCATGGCGCGCCTGAATTTAATAGAAGGCAAGCCATGAAAAGTCACTTCTCCTCCAAATTAAATATGCTATTTTTTCTTCAAACGCTTTAAAATATGTATTATAAAGCTGCCATGTTTTTGTGTTTTTGATACTCAGCTCTGGGTTTGATTTATGCATACAATACTAGAAATGTAGTAGGCGATTAATAAATGCGAGTAGTTACGATTGTTATACAAAAAAACGTTTTGACAGATATAAATTGTTCATCGTTGCTGTTAGTTGTGACCGGTTAGTTTTTGAAATGCAACCGAGCTTGTCGGCAGAAATTGAGGCTGCGGCCAATGAGGCTGTCTCCTCTCTTGGACCCACAAAATCTAGCAAGAAATATTGTGCCGCGTACGATCATTTTAAAAAGTGGTGCGATTCAAATAATGTAAATAAATTTGAAGAAAATGTGTTTCTAGCATATTTCAACACAATGGCTAAAGAGAAAAAATGGAAATCATCGACCATGTGGTCGCGATATTCCATGATCAAATCGCAACTAATAATTAAAAACGGAATGCATATAAGTAAATGTTTAAAGTTACGCGCGTTCTTGAAAAAACAAACGAAGGGTATTCTGCAGAAAAATCAAGAATTTTTTCGAAGGAGCAGTTCGAAACTTTTTTATTTGAAGCGCAAGATGATTTGTATTTAGGATTAAAGGTAATACGTTTTAGGTAATTTTAATTTTGTGGTTTAAATATGTAATTTCTTCAGATTGTTTTATTAATTGGAGTAACTGGAGCCTGCAGATGTGATGAAATGGTAAAAATGAAAACTACAGATATAGAGGACATAGGGAATGTTGCTTTGATTAAAATTCCGGATAGTAAGACTAGAAAAGTTCGATCGTTCACCATAATTGGAGAAAATTACGTCAAAATCTATCGAAAATACGCAGCGTTAAGACCAAAAGATATGCCAGAAACTAGATTCTTTTTAAAATATCAAAATGGAAAATGCTGCAGAAGTGTAATGGGAATACACATTATTAGCAGTGTTCCTGGAAAGGTTGCAACTTTCTTAAAATTAAGTAGTTCAAAAGAATACACAGGCCATTCTTTAAGACGCACTTCGGCTACACTATTAATTGATGGAGGAGGTAATATTGAGTCGCTAAAGCGGCACGGGGGCTGGAAATCAAGTAGTGTAGCGGAAGGCTACATAGAGGAGTCGCTGCGAAATAAAAATGAGAATGCAAGTAAAATATTAAACTTGAATGAAGTTATAACACCTAGTGGTAGCAAGACAAATCTTATTGAACCATCAGCATCTCATTTGATTGCAGAAAATTTAACTTCGTCTGCACAGACTTCTACAGTACTGCATGGCTTTAATTTTCAAAATGCAACATTGACAAATTGCACGTTTAATATTAGTTTGACAAATAAAAATGACGTTTAAATTCGTATTTTCATTGTTGTGTGTTATTATTTTAGCGTTTCCATACCAACACTTTTCCCTCCATGGAGGGAAAAGTAAAAGTAAAAGTGTCCCCGGCGGAAAAGTTGCATTTTTCCGCAGCCACCTCAGTCAAATTATGACCTCATTATTTTACGTTTTCTTTTTTTTTTAAAAGTTAATTATTAGTTTAACAGATATTTAAGTTCATCCAGTAAGGGCCACTGCAGTACAGTAACCGAAAATAGCTACGCAATACAATCAAATTTTTCTGATGAAATAAGTAGTCAGGTGAATGCAGCGTAATTTAGCATATAAATTTAACTTAAGGGTTTAATTTCTAACAGAACATAATTTCTAGGACTTGCAATGTTATTGTAATAGAACAATAACGCCCTAGTTGCCACCTACATCGTGTTTACAAGCGCTGGAAACACTGGCTAATTAATAGAACTACTTTAGTTATTATTAAGTTAGGCATTACAATTCGTGCCCACTAACTAATCAATTAGATGCGGTAATGCGAGATGTAGCTTACAATAAGCAAATCTCTTAAATACTGATAACTTATTGGAGTAACAACGTAGTAAATTTAATACGTAAGAATGTTTTCATTTATTATTTAATGAAGATGATAATTTTACAAGAGTTTTTAAAAATAATAGTTTGATAATGAACTTCATCAATAATAATAATAATAAAATCAAAGAAATATAATACAAAAATGTTATGCTTGCTTTACTAATAAACAAATACCGGACCTTTAGTCGCAGAAAGGCAAAACATTTCTTTAAAATTCGATAAGTAAATAAAACCCATAGACGTACTCAAACCCATTAATTTATACGTGAAACGTATTGGAAAAGAGAACTAATTTTTCGGATAATAATTTAGACAAAGTTGTTGTGTACTGCATGCTTAAGTTTTTTATACAACGGTGGTTTTCCGTCCCTTATAGTTCAATGTTTTTTTCGTAGAACTTTGTCGTTGTATTAATGAATTTACACGTTCTATTTTCATTAATTCGTAGTAGCTATTTTACATTTCAAAAATATGTTTGCAGTTTCATAAAATTGTTTTGTGAAGTACTTTTAAAACTCATGACCATTGATATTCTACGTTTATGAATCCTGATTTATTTTATTTTATTATTACACAAGCATCAATTCTAGTTGACCAAATAAATAATAAGTTATCTACACATGCTACATAAGGTCAAACATATGGATGTGCTACCATCCTAAGCTCGTAGATAATTCGTTTACAATTTAATATATGCGCCAACTATACAGAGTGCCCATTTTAAAACTCCGAGCCTAAATTTTTTTAAATAGGCACACACAATGCAACCCCCAGATCACTATGTATTTCTACCATTTTTTTAAAATTAAGATCAGAGTTGTTTTACAGTACATGTATCTACTAATGATTAAGTACAAATTTAAGGTTACTTTAATAACTCAAATTTAATATTTGACTACAATAACTACAATAATTTAATAGGAACATACTACAAAAACTAACAAAGCAGGTGCTCAAATTGCCTTCCCCCTTCGTTTTCGCAGAGTATAATTCTTCTACGCATCGAACCTCTAACACGAGCTAACATTTTCGGTGTGATAGAGCGACAACATTGAATTACCCTTTCGCATAGATGTTCTTCATTTCGAATGGGCACTTCATAGACATCATTTTTTACTTTGCCCCACAAAAAGAAGTCTAGCGGAGTCAAATCGGGACTACTGGCAGGCCAAGGATGCAATGCACCTCGTCCAATTACACGTCCTTCAAAACGGTGGTTAAGGTAATTTCTCACATCCCTATGAAAATGCGAAGGTGCACCATTATCTAAAAACCACATGCTATTCCGTACGTTTTGAGGAACTGTTTGGAGGAGAGCCGGTAGTTCATTAATTAAGAAATTTAAATACATATCACCATCTAAATTTCCATTAAAGAAATGTGAAACTATTACAAAATCGCCAATAATACCGCACCACACATTAAGAGAAAAAATTCTCTGAAAATGAGTTATCCTGATCCAGCGGGGATTGTCTTGGGCGCAATAGTGGCAGTTATGTCGATTAACCATGCCGTTGTTTGAAAACCTTGCTTCATCACAGAATAATACCATATTTAAAAATACCGCATTGCCGTTTAATTGCCGTCTAAGAAATTGACAATACTGAACACGATGCTCATAATCCCTATCTTCAAGATGGTGTATGATATAAACATGGTAGGGGTGAAATTTGTTCGTCTTAAGAATATTGAAAACAGAACCTTTACTAATGTTTAAGGCATTTGCAATCGCTGTTTGACTTGTATGGGTATTATCCGTAACCATTTCAATTACAGCTATTTCGTTATGTTCAACCGTAACTTGCCGTGCCCTTACTTTTGGTTTTGAAAATTGCCCATACTCTTGTAAATTCAGAAGAAGCATGCTAAATGTTTTGTCTGTTGGAATTCGTCTACCTGGAAAGCGTTGCGCATACAAAGTACTGGCAGCACTCGCATTTTTTCGACATTCACCCAGAATGTCCAGCATGTCCACTTTGTCGGCGTTGGAATACATTTTGTCAAGTTAATGCAAGCATGATTGCCCTGATCTTAATTATAGAAATATTTTGTTTTAAAATAAAAGTCGGCAATGACTTGTATTGTATGTGTGTTGCCTATTTAAAGAAATTTAGGCTCGGAGTTTTAATAATAAAAAAATAGGCACTCTGTATATTTAAAGGAACTATGCCAGAATTTATTATTAGTTGATTGCCCCATAATTTAAATACTGACTAAATACTAGACTAGAAATCCAGACTATACTAATAACCAAATATCAGAAAACGTGAGCCAAGAAATGCAAATATTGCAAAATACTTAGTGGGATACAGTGCTATGTTTTATTATGTGACAATAAACGTGTGCATAACCAAACGTATAAAATTAATTCAGAAAATATGTCAGCAATTATTATAGACATCCTCACTTCTGGTACCCTTCTCCGAACACCGCCTCGCCATTCGCGGTACTGCTGCTATTACTTTCATTAATTGTCCTTTTCCTGCTTCTTGCGAAACGCAGCAAATTATTTTCGAACGGAAAGGAATTTTATTAATTTTTAATAACCCTTGCCCGGGAATGTTCTTTTTTATTAAATGTCAACTGCAGGATATCTGTATGAGAATGTGGGATGAAATAAATCGAATTGCATTATTTTAGTTAACTAGTGCTGAATGCATGTCATTTAATTTAACTGAATTTTATTTAGTTCTACTTTAGCACAAAAATGCAAACAATTTATTATTTTTTCTTTACACTTATTTGATGTAGACTACAAC
Source organism: Ctenicera cuprea (assembly GCA_958336395.1). NCBI lineage: Eukaryota > Metazoa > Arthropoda > Insecta > Coleoptera > Elateridae > Ctenicera > Ctenicera cuprea. Next base: position 8,581,499 of record OY284494.1, on the reverse strand, counting down.
CTGTTTTCCGATATCTTTCAGTTGCGCTCTACCAACTTTGGAATTAATAAAAAATACCAATATGAAGCTTATGGGTATGATGGCATTCATATACAAGAAATAAAAAGTTCCCGCGTTTTTTGTCTGCAGTTTTGGAGTAAAATGGTCGTCAATTCACACATTTTTGAGTTCGCTCCACCATCTTGGAACTACGGGAACTTTTTGATTATTGGTTTGTTTTGATCTAGACTTAGTGTCACAAAGTTCCCAAGTTTACCTACCGCAATTACCAAAAAAAGAGAAAAACAAATAAACTGCCGAAAAAATAATTTTTCTGCTCCGCCAATTTGGAACGGTGGAAACCAGTGGCGGTCCGTTCTATTAGGCAGGGTAGGCAGTGCCTACCCATAATTTTCCAAATAAAAAATCAAATTCTGAATTTCAATTTAAAAAAACCATTTTTACATACAGTTTTTATTTTTACTTTTTAACACCACCGAGTATAATATTAATAATTGGACTCCAAACAAAAAGTGGGAGTAAATGTATTAATCAGCATTTAATCAAATTTCACTTACAGTTAAAGCAACAATAGCAGAATAGTTCAGAAGCAAAGGAACCGCAAATAAATAAACAGGCTTTTAAAACACCGGTTTGTTTACGCGAGGCCCAGCTTATCGGGCCGAATTATTTCAGGTCAGACACAATCAGCCAGTCTATTACTCTTAATACGTTTGCATGTACATTAATAAAATAATGCAATGTACAGATGGAAAAATAGTAGATATTTCAGAACGTTTTTAGCATCGAAAAAGCACGGGCCTCACTCGGTTCTTTAAATTACTAGCGGCGTTCAGCGGCATTCACGTCCAGCGTGAAGCTATTGAGTGATTATTTATTTCATACGTAGTTTGCAAATTTGCAGTAAATATGAAAAATCACGTTGGCCAGCTTTTAAAAGAAAAATTTAATGGTTACTCTTACGGAAAACAAATAGAAACTAAAAAATATGGGCGATGTACTCCTATATTACTAGGGCTGTTACAGACAGACGGTAGGACGAAATCCAGATCGGTTAATACTGAATGGTATTAAACAATGAACTGGCTGACTGCTAGCAACATTAAAAATAAGTTATTTTGCTAGAATTGCTTACTATTTTCATCTAAATCTAACCCCTCAAAAGTATGGTCTGAAACAGGATACTGGTTTACAGATACTCAAGAAGGTTTGCGTTATCAAAAAAAGTGCATAATAACAAAGTAAAATTTAATAGAGATTATATACATAGATTAATTTATTTAACAGGTCTTGGTAAATTGAAGTAGCCGTAATTTTTGTACTTTTTAATCATAACGTTAATAATATTTTCCTATGCCTACCCAAATTTTAAACCCACGAAACGCCACTGGTGGATACGATTAGCGAATGTTCTGTGATAAGGTATAAAACGGAAGCCTGAAAAGTTCCCATATCTCGTTACCTCAGTTTGGACAAAAAATCGAAAACACTGCCTTTTGCCAAACGCTGAGAAGTAGGTACTTAACGAAGTAACTAATTTTGTCCAAGTAAAATGAAACGATGCATTCAATATGTTAAATATCTTTTATTTATATGTAGATAATATCCTCGTTTCAACAATTAAAAAAATAATAAAATTAAAGTAACAAAAACTTAAACACTATCGTACTCTCAGTGCGTTATATTACTCTAAATCACGTTCACTATCTAAACTAGATAATGCGTCAGTTTTTTTAAAAACTTTATTGTTCTGGCAGTTTTCGCAACCACAGGTATCAGTGCATGATATTTTTTTTTAAAACAACCACACCTATTTGTATTGCACCCCTATTTGCATTCGTCTTTTGCTGTTAGAAGTTCTAGTGCTGTTGGTTCTGTCTACTTTAAGTTTTCCATCTACTAATATCCATCCATTTTCAAACAAACTGGATGTATGACTGTGCAGCTCGACGCAGTAAATATACAAAAGTTCCTTTTATTCCATGGAGGAACATAGGGCCTCTACATATCTTTTCTATCTGGTCCTGTTGCTGGCTAAAACTTTTATTGTGCCCTACGTCATTCCGGCGTTTTCAGCTTTTTTCAGGATTGATCTTTTTTTCCAGCTCCAATTGGGTCTTCCTCTGAGTATAGTTCCTTACAGATTCCGGTTTAGGGCTCTTCTCGGGACGCTGCTCGGAGGTGTGCGCAGAATGTAGCCTATCCAGTTCCATTTTCGTCTCTTTATTTGTGATGCCCACAGATCTGTGTTGCTGATTGCATTAGGACAGTAGACGTGTAGTACCAGGTGATCGTAAAAAATGATTCAGAGCAGGCCATGACCGAAGTGTTAAAGTTGGCAATACTTCTATCTAACACAAAATTTTTACAGCTGTCAACATTTGACAATTGGCTTATATTAAGTATTGCCAACTTTAACACTTCGGTCATGGCATGCTCTGAATGATTTTTTTTACGATCACCCGGTACTTTTCGTAGGCATCTGTTTACGGTGCGTTAGCTCGTTTGTAGCTTTCCAGGTTTCGCAGCCGTAGAGCAAGGCAAATTTGACATTTGTGTTGAATATAGGCAGTTTTGTGTTAATGGAATATTGCGGTAAGTTCCATATCTTGTTTAGAATACCGAAGGCCCCCCTTGCTTTTGGTACTCTGTTCTTTATGTCAGTTTTGGAACCTCCGTCCATCGTTAATGCGCTGTCCAGGTAGGTGAATTGTTCTACAATGTCAATTGACTTTTCCTGGAGGAGGAGTATTGCGTTGTTAAGGGTGTTAATGTGCATTTCCTTGGTTTTCTTTCGGTTTATTTTCAGCCCGACTTTGGCTGCTATTTCTTCTAGTCGTTTTAGTTTGTGGTCCATGTCGCTGAACGCGTGTGCAAGGAGGCAGATATCATCTGCATAGTCCAGGTCTTTTAGTCTGTGCTGCAGTCCCCATATTATGCGTAGCTGTTCGTTATTTGTTTCTGTCATGACTAAGTCTAGGGCTAGGTTGAAGAGTAATGGAGAGAAAATACACCCTTGCTTTACTCCATGTTTGGCAGGTTTACTACCCTTTCCTTTATGTGTGACTCGACAGGTCGATCATTGGTACAATTCTTTGATTATATCTATTATCTTTACTGGCACACCTTTCTCATAAAGGGCTTTCCAGATTGACACATAGAGTAGACTGTCAAATGCTCTTTCGAAGTCTATGAAGAGTAGGTTTAGTGGAGAACGACATTCTTGAGATTGTTCTATTATTATCCGTAGTGTGTTTATTTGTCTAGTGCATGAGCGATGTGCTCGGAACCCGCGTGCTCCTGTCTTAGTTTTGGTTCTAGGTGACCTTTGAGTCTTGAGAGTATAACTTGTGCGAGTACCTTGTTAATTGTATTGAGAAGTGTGATCCCTCTCCAGTTTCGACACTCGGTATAGTCCTCTTTCTTTGGCATTTTAACGATTAGGCCCTCCTTCCATTTATCTGGGAATTTCCCAAAGCAGTAAAGGTGCATAGTAATTACACCTTTGTATATATGCTTCTCTAAGGCGTCAGCAGTAGATGGAAGGCTTTAATTTGTACTAAATTTCAGCCAAAAAAGTTGATAGCGAACCTCAATCACCTTGTGGCAATTTTTAACCCATACATGGCACAAACAAATACTTCAAAGATTTTCTTTTACTTCGTTGGTAACAGACAAATCAACACCAAGTTTTCCAAATGTATCAGTATATTAAGGGTTTTGTCACATTAGTTTAAGTGGAGAAACTTTCCCGCTAAATGCAATGGTATTATCGGATCCTGTGAAGCAGTGAAAACTGGGTAATGCTTTACAAGCAACTTTGCACAACGCATTTGATCTGTTCCAGTGAGAAAACTCAAGGGCACTTTTAAATTAACAGGAGAAATGCACATAACTGCAATATCAGTGTCTAGACTCATAACAATCATACTGGAGTGGCTTTGAGCAGCGAATGTAGCATGAAGAATTACTTTAGTATTGGATTGTTCGTGATCGGAAAAATGATCGTTTATAGCAACAAGGTAAACCTTTCCGTTTCGAGCTTCTATTAAATAGGAGTACTTTCCGTAGTTTAGTTTTGGACCACGATATAAATAAGGAATCAACAAATAGTTCCTTGTTCTCACCAACTCCAAGAAATGTGCTCTATTTTGGTACTTTAGAATTCCTACAAATTACAGTGTATTTAGTGGCATGCTTACAGTTGGAAGCTCGTTGTGCTTTTTCAGCAGTCTCTGTGCTTTCAGCGGAGTACTTTGTCTGTTACGAAATCACTACGACTGGCATTTGTTTTATCTGCTATGGCTACAATGAATTCATTATGTATATTGACCTCTCTTAAAATGTTGAGGTATATTTTTTAACGAATGAAACCAGGCGATCCCATCAATGCATTCTCGAAGGTAACATCTGCTACTGATGACGTGGTTTCCAAGTAATGGAGAAGAGGCAATTTATTAAATTTTATAAACGATTCCTCCGACTGCAACCCGAAGTGGGTTAGACAAAATAACTTTCATATCAATTTCTCTACTTTTTGAGAGCATCCAAAGTCGAGCGAATGTGTTTCTGTCAGTTTTTCATGCGACCTGTTTCACTGCAACTGTTACTACTCTACCTTAGCAAGACTAGCAAACGTGCTTAATTTTTATGCTTAAATCAGTTCATAAATGGCCTTGGATCCACTTACCAGTCGTTCTATATTTGCAGCATTTCGGAAATCACTTGATATAGAGTATGGAACACCTTCTCCGGACATAAAGTTTGTAATCGTCTTCAAGTTTCAATCAAAAGGATTAATGTGTTCGTAAATTGTTGATATAATACGGTTAACATAATGAACCCGCCATATTCATTAAATATATATGTTAATTTGCTGTAAATTTTGCAAATAGGAACGTTTATTTTCTTTATTACACACATAACATATGAATAAAAAGTTCTATATGCTTTTAAAAAAATTGCAGATATTCCCTCTTCACTACGCATTGAAACAGTTTTTTTAGTTCCAAAATTAGTGGAGCGAAAATCGTTTTTAAACGTCTGTAAGCAACACAGGTTGTAGTTTAATGCGACAAAACGAAATTCTTTGACAAACATTACAAGTAGGATTTAAACTCGATGTTTCATTAAGCTATGTGCTTACAAAGTATAATAAAGATAATAACCTTTTGTCTTTATTGTTAACAAGTGGAGCATGGATGTCGGTTTGCATTGCAAAAACCATCTCATTATATATTATAAACGGCTTGCCGCAATGGACCTTTTACTCCCAGTTTCAAAACTCTGCAGATTAAGCCTAAATAGTTTCCTAACACACGTTTTTCATTACCCCGTAAACTTTCCATGGCCAGTTTTTCAGCCAACCCTCATCATGTACCAAGCTATCCCTTTCGATAACTAGCAGACCTTTCAATCAAGTAAGTTAATTTGCCACTGCGCTTTTCGTTTAGTCGTTAAAATTCTAAAATTTTATAATTTCGTTTGTTTCAAGAACACATTTTCTAACAAAATATTATATTTAGCACTGCTGTACGATGTTTGAAAAATACTTTTTTAACTTTTAGATTCTTTGAAACTATAATTTTTACGGTTTTTGAAAATTCGATTTCAATATCGTTTAACTTGCCGTACTAACGCTATTATCAGGGAGTGTTTTGGATTTTCATCGATGTCACGCATTAAACCTTCTCTCTGAATTGCAATTTAATTCAACATATACAGGGCGTTTCCTTAGTACGTACAGAAACTTCAGGAGGTGGTTGCTTGAATTATTTCATGAAGAAAATATATAAAATTTATATAAACATATTTACGGAAATGCTTCCTTACAGTCATCTGAAGAAAAAAACAGTCTAAGCACTGTTTTGCACTGAAATTATGAAATTTTATATGTGAGCATTAGTATTTCTACTGATTTTTGTTTGAATGAGTGCATCAAAAATGTCTTACATGGGGGAAAGTCGCATAATTATTTCGTCTAAATATTTTAGATCTTTACAATTTTTGAAGTTTTGTCTAGAAAATCTTATTTTTCCATCAACATCCACTATCAATTTATCGTTTTTTTCAGAAATTTGCGAATTTCTAATTATAACATCGATATGAACATATGGCAATAGGAATCACCCGTAATTGAGTAATTTAATAATTACTAAACAAAAAACGATCTTTTATTTGAAAAATACAGCACCCTTCCACACAAGTAACTTATTGATGGTAATAAGTTACTTGTAGTGTGGAGGGTACTGTGGTTTTCAAGTGTTGTTCTACAGTTCCAGTCTTTATAGTTCTTCAGTAGAGGGAGCGATTCATCCGATAATAGGAAGTAAATTTTTATAAATTGAGCCGCCATTCTGTAACGGTAAGAGATATCGGAAACTTTAAATACAAACATTGTTCAGTTTAATGAAATATTTAAAATGAAATATCACTTGACCCCTCGTCCGATTTAAGATGTTTGACATAATATCTTTTGAATGTTCCCGCTCTTTTAAGGAGTAGAGGGGGTACTAACATTTATTTTTTGTCCTCATGTGGTACATTGTTGGAAATCTAATTTAATGAACTTTAAAAATCAGTACTAATTTTTTGTTACAATAGTTCATGTGCGGTTGGAAAAAGTTTATGTAATAGCCGCTTTTTTGATATAAAATTGATTGACATAAAAAAGAAATTATAATGGTGGTACGTTAGAAATTAGAGCACCTTGATAGTATATCAAAAATAGAAACTACGTAAAATTACACTTTGTATACATACATTCTATATCTCAAACCACAAGTTTCTCTTCACAAGTAGACAACATAGCTAAGAATTCCTAATTAAAATTTACAGTGCCATTTGAATTTAATGTTCGAACACGACTTAATTTCAAACAGAAACGTTTTCTTCATCATTTACGTATTAAGTATTTTATTAACTTTATTTTATAAGTTCGAGCTTTACTTCGCCGAAGTTTATTTTAATTTATTGTAAATAAAACAATTTTTAACTTCAACGCGTCATTTCCATATTTTGGCAATAAATCAGAAGAAATTGCCAAAATTATAAACAAAACAAATAAATATAAAATAACTTTTCAAACAACAAAAAACATTTTAAACACTTTGTTTAAAGCTAAAGAAAAAACAGACAATTTACAAAAAAAAGGCATCTACAAATTAAATTGCTCGCACTGTAATTCGGTTTATATAGGACAAGCAATTAGAAATTTTGATATTAGGTACAAGGAACACATAGTGCGTTGTTAAGTATAAACACCCCCATAAATCCAATTACGCTAAACACTTACTAGAACACAATCACTCAATAACATCTAATAACACTCTAACATTTTTACACTTTTGTGATGATAAACGCAAGTTGGATATACTAGAAGCATTTGAAATTCACAAACATTTAAAATCTGTACCTTTAATAAACGAACAAATTGATTTCTTAAATGCACCGTTATTGGACGTTTTGGACTGAAAAATCAAGTCATCTGGACGCAGATATAGAAAACCAAGATGAAGTTATGAAGATTTATTGTTTCTATAACAACACCAACTGTTCACTTTTAATCTTGCTTTTGATAATGACGTGTAAACACGTTGAAATACGTATAATGCTAAAATAAAAAACCCGTTGAAGTTAAAAATTGTTTTATTTACAATAAGTTTTATTAACTAATGTGAGCTTAACAAATTACAGGTGGTTTTAGGTTCACACAAGATTTTGTTTGTTGAGGATTGACGCCCTTGGCGAGCTAACATTAAATTATACATACAAATATTGACCATTCACACTAAATCTCACGTTCCCACCCACTTGTAATGTATTGGCTACACAGTAAACTAATAACTCTTAAGCGGAAACCCAATGACACTTGCACCGACGTTTCAGGAGAATAATGAGATTCATATTTGCATTCCAACTAAACAAACTACATGCATAAAATTATTAAATTTTGACCAAGAATAAATCTCAAAGGAATTTAGCGTTCAACTCTAACTCACGGGGGAAATGAAACAAAATTAGCAGGACTCTGAAACTCGAATATGAGGCCTTTCACACGTCTGTAGCACCATGTTAAACACACCGCAATCCCATGGGGATAACACGGTTAAATTCCCATCAACGAAGTTGAGATGTCTAGTCTGGGAAAACTAGAAGGGATGTTAATGTTTTCAAGCATAATGCATATTGGCACGAGGGGTTAAAATCAAGTTTAAAGGCAATTTTCTTTTAAGACTTTAAAAAAAATTAGAAAAAGGAGAAATACATTTTATTTAAGTTTTTAATAAATACTAATATAAAAAGCAAATTATAAAGTCAGACGTAAAAGACCAAATAATAAATGTCTAAACAATAAGTTTAGTGACGAACGCAAAAACGAAAAGGCCGAAGTACTAACTTCGAGTAGACTTTCCCATTCTAAATATTAATACTTACCGTATTTGCAAAAGTGTAAATATTACAATTATCACGTTGTACATTTCACTGTAGGTATTTTAGATTTCTAAGTAAACAAATTTAATAGACAACCCTCCATTCCATCCAGACTTCAACTACTTTATTACAGATGTTAGTTCGTGACGTCAGCAATACTAATGATGGGGCTTAGTAATCATGCTCGGATCATAACTTGTCCAAGTCCAAAAAATTTTGGGAGTGAAAAACTCTCACAAAATTTGTTTTTTGGAATTTTCTACAGCAGCCAACCAAATCCTAAATTCGTCAGTTAAAACATTAAAGAGAGGAGGACTTGTATCCCCGCAAAATATAAATTGTTCTAAAAACTAAGATTAGATTTTGGTTCTATTAGTCAAGATGAGTAATCCTTCTTAAGCAGAAATTATTTATTGTTTCCCGTGTAATAAATAAACGGGTACCAATTTTCTATTTTTAAAAATTCTTAGAAAGTCCCACAGTGGAATTATGAAGTTCAGCAAAAAAAACAAATTGTAGTCCATGTTCGCCTATATAAGACTACAAAGTTTTAAAAACATTGGCGAAACAGGTCAATCTCAGTGAGCAAATGCAACTTTGTTTTCGTATTTTTTCTTTAAAAACAAACTGCTCTTAACCATAATCTCGCGTTGGTTACTTACGGGCTGGGCGCGTTCTTACTACGTGAAAGGCGCTACGATACTTAATGCGCTCACGAAAATAGTTATAACAGCTTTATTATTTATACAGTTATCAAAAATATGCAAACAATAGTACATTAAAACACAAGTTTTATAAGACTGATTTTGAAGCGCGCGTTCAAGTTTAGAAAACGAGCCGCTTGCGGCGAGTTTTCTAAAGGACAAGTGCGCTAAAATGTCTTATAAAACGTGTATTTTATACTATTTTTTCTATTTTGCGCTTTTTATGCCCTTTTTGTGCCTTTTTAAATAAAAACTTCCAGTTCCAAAATGGGGATTTTGCGGTAGCTATAAACGCACGCGTTTGCGTGCTTTAATAGCTTTCTTAAAGACGCAAAATAGAAAAAAAAATTTTTTCTGTTAGAGCTAATCGATAGGCCTAATTAAAATCACGTAGCTGCCGGGAAACAAGTTGTTGATATTAAAAAGTATTGTTTTTTTCTTAATTTTTAAAATAGAAAATTCTTGCTAATCCTAATAAAGTGCTTCAAATAGTCTATCGAACTGATAAAAGTTTATAACGATCGGCGTTTGCGTTTTTGACTAAACAATTAATCAATTTCAACATTTCAAAAATTCCTAGAGGGCGTCATAGTTAAATTTGGGAAATTAGTAAACAACAAATTTTATGGTTTATTGCAAGCAAAAAAATGGTGTAGGCAGTTTTTGAGGTAATTTTTTTTGAAAATGTCCAAAATCTTGAACTGTTAGTATATTTATAATTTTCATTTTTCCAAAAATATTTTTACATCACTTGATTATGCTTATTAAGGACTATCAAACAATATAATAATTTGCATTGATTGGATATTTTGTTTTTGAGTAATCGGGAATTAGAATTAAAATTTTCAAGAATTCGTAGCGGCCTTCATTTTGAACATACAGCATTTGAAAAAAGGCATTTGATTTGTCTTTAGATGCACTACAACGCCATGTATTCAAAATTTTAAAAAAGTGTTTAGGAAAAAATCTATACCAAAAAAACTGGTCCAATTTCCGTTTCCGGTTCCGGTTCCGATTTACGACTCACAAAGAACTACCTCCAAGTAAAAATACGTCCGCACACCAAATCTTATTAAAATCGGTTAAGGGGTTCCGGAGATATAAGGAAATGAACGCACCCACCCCCCCACGGAGACATTTTTTAAAAACCACTTTTTTGGGTTCCTTGGACTCTGAAATTCGAAAATTTGCACGAAATCATAACTGTCCTTACTTCAGTAGAAGAGAAGTATGGGAAAATAAAAACGTATGGCCAATTTTAAGCATAGTATAAAAGTATAACATTTTAGATTTTGGTTCTACTAGTCATAATAAACAATTCTGCGTAAGAAAACAATTTTTATAGGACCCGTTTATTAAATAAAAATGTACCCATTTTCGATTTTCAAAAAGTCATAGTAAGCGCGCCACAATAAAATTATAGCTTTCAGCAAAAAACGAAATTGTAGCCAAACTTTGGTTTTAGCAGACTACAAAATTAAAACGTGTAGGCAATTTTTTAAAAACATATGTTTCTTAAATTTCAAAATTTTAGAGGAGCGCCATTGATTGCTATCGTTTTTAGATTTTTGAATATAATTTCATTTTATCGTATACTTCCCACAAAGAGCTCTCAAACAAGTTATAGTTGATCCCGATCAGATAACTATTTTTTAAGTAAATGGGCGTTAAAGTTGAGACTTTCAAACAATCGTAGAGGCCTCCATTTTAAAGCTAGAGACTTCAATACAAAATAGGTTTCGATTTGTCTTAAGGTCTCGCAAATCATGGTGCTCAAATTTAAAAAAAAAATTTTGGAAAAAAAATGCTACCAAAGAACGTGTCTACCTCCCGCTTCTGGTTTCAGATTTTTTTGAAAAGCTTAACTAGAACTACAGTTTTCAATATTCCTCTTCGTTTAAAATTTTATCAAAATTGGTTCCATTGTTCCGCCGTTAGAGGCGTTAGACATACACCCACACACAAATTCACCCACAGACAGACATTTTTTAAAAACCATTTTTTCAAATTTCTTGTGCCCCAAAACGCGTATTTCCGTTAAAATCACGATATCGCAAATTTTCATTAAATCCCTATACCGAGGGTACGAGAAAGTAAAAATTACGTTAAGTAAACTAAAATCAAGCACTGTAAAAATAATTACACACAAAAACAAACATAGTTATTGCCTTCAACAACTTAATTAACATGTCATCGCCGAACTTTGGTAGAGGATGAATACGATCATTGCACCATAAATAACGAAGTTCAAGGAAAATTTATGATAGGTACGCAGTTTATATTGGTGAAGGTCGTCTCATGTCAGTTTTTCATCATCTGTTTTTTCGATTTATTTAATTAGCCTGCGGAATGGAATTCTAAATTTCACATCTCAATTACAATCAGTATCACCATAGAAACAAAGTGTTTTTATTATACAGTCTCATAGAAGTAGCAGTAACGTAACAAATTTCAGAAACTGCGGAAGCAGATAATTACCCAAGTATCTTTATTACTAAATAATCCCACGGATTTTGGTAACTTAATTAAAACTCCTACAAGCTAACCATTTTAGAACAGTTAAAGTATAAAACACTTAAACTGTACAATCGTCTTCGGTCTGAATGTAATAAATTAAACATCTGCATGGCTTACGTATCCCTAACAGAAATACAAACTATTAGAAAGAAAAATTAATGATTTACAAAAAATGTCTTATTGTGGCTACTTTTGTATAAATAACATTTTTTGCCTTTCACATTCTTAAATTTTTATGTACGATTTCCTTTGGCAATTTTTACTTTCCCATACTCCTACCGAAGTAAGGAAAGTTATGATTGCACGCAAATTTTCGAATTTCAGATTGTAACGGAAATACGCGTTTTGGGACCAAGGAACCCAAAAAAGTGTTTTTAAAAAAATGCCTGTCTGTGGGCGAGTGCGTTCGTTTCCCTGTATCTCCGGAACCCCTTTACCGGTTTTTACAGGATTTGGTGTGAGGAAGTTTCTTAGTTGCAGGTAGTTCTTTGTAAGGTCGCTAATCGGAACCGGAACCGGAAAAAGAAATTAAACCTGTTTTTTGGTATAGATTTTATGCTAAACACTATTTTGAAATTTTGAATACATAGCGCAGTAGTGCATTTACAGAAAAATCAAATGCTTTTTTTGCAAATGCTGAATCTTCAAAATGAAGGCCGCTACGAATTTTTGAAAAGTTTAACTTTAATGCCCGATTACTCAAAAACAAAATATCCAATCAATAAATTATCATATTATTTGATAGCCCTTAATAAGCAGAATCAAGTAATGTTAAAATAGTTTTGGAAAAATGAATATTGTAAATATACTAGCGGCTCAAAATTTTGGACATTTTCAAAAAACATTTCCTCAAAAACTGCCCACACCATTTCTTTTTAACTTTCTGGGCCGATAGAGCTTGCAATGAACTACAAACTTTGTTCCTAGCTAATTTCCCAAATTTCACTTTGACGCTCTCTAGGAATTTTTGAAAATTTTGAAATTGATTAATTTTTTATTCCTAAACGCATACGCCGATTGTTATAAACTTTTATCAGTTCAATAGACTATTTAAAGTACTTTATTAGGATAAGCGAAAATTTTTAACTATTTTAGAAATTAAGGAAAAACCGATACTTTTTAATATCAACAATGTGTTTTCCGGCAGTTGCGTAATTTTAACTACGCCTATCAATTAGCTCTAATAAAAATAAATATTTTTCATTCTTTGCATATTTTTGATAACTGCAAAAATAAAGCTGTCATTACAACTTTCGTGAGCGCATTAAATATCTTAGCGCCTTTCGCGTCGCGTCGTAGGAGCACGCGCAGACCCTAAGTAACCAACGTCTTGAGTCTGCAGCGGGTTTGTACCGCGACCGGCTAGAGATGTAAATTTCCATCACTTCTTGACGCGAGAATATTTAAAACGTAAAAAGTATGGGAAAGTACCAGCGACCTATTTCGACCATTTTTTACAAATTACGATAATGATTACTGATTACCCACTCTTAATACTTTTTTGAAATTCATTTACGTATCTATTTTCACTGAACAAATTCTATATATTGCATAACTCCTTCATACCTATTTATGGACAATCTTCTGACGAAACAGATGAGGAAATATCAAGTCATGTATGAATAACAATTTGCGTGGTGAAATAATTCTATAAATCTCCAAACATGCATGTTATTAATTATTAGCGTATTATACTAATTCAAACCTACGAGATAAAACATTTTGCTAAAAGAAGAATCAGAATCAAACAAATTTCTACTTTCCCATACTTCCACTGAAGTAGGGAAAGTTATGATTTCATGCAAATTTTCGAATTTCAGATTCTAACGAAATACGCGTTTTGGGGACCAAGGAATCCAAAACAGTGGGTTTTAAAATGTCTGTCTGTGGGTGGGTGGGTGCCTTCGTTCCCCTATATCTCCGGAACCCCTTGGCCGATTTTAATAAGATTCGGTGTGTGGAAGTTTCTTAGTTGCAGGCAGTTCTTTGTAGGGTTGTTAATCGGAACCGGAACCGGAAACGCAAATTAGACCAGTTCTTTAGGATATTTCTTAACACTTTTTAGAAATTGTGAATACTTAGCGTTGTAGTGCATCTAACGGAAATTAAATGCTTTTTTTCTAATGCTGTATTTTCAAAAATAAGGCCACTACAAATTTTTAAAAATTTTAGCTTTCATGCCTGATTAGTCAAAAACAGAATATCCAGTCAATACAAATTATCATATTATTTGATAGCCCTTAAAAAGTATAATCAAGTGATGTAAAAATATTGGTGGAAAATTTTAAATTGTAAATATACTAGCGGTTCAAAATTTTGGACATTTTCAAAAAACATTTTCTCAAAAACTGCCCACACCATTTTTTTTCTGAGCCGATAGAGCTTGCAATAAACTACAAAATATGTCGTTTACTAATTTCCCAAATTTCACTCTGACGCCCTCTAGGAATTTTTGAAAATTTTGAAATTGATTCAAATTTTATTCCTAAACGCGAACGCCGATCGTTATAAACTTTTATCAGTTCGATAGACTATTTAAAGTACTTTATTAAGATCAGAGAGAATTTTAAACTATTTTGAAAATTAAGGAAAAAACGATACTTTTTAATATCAACAACTTGTTGTCCGGTAGTTACGTAGTTTTAACTATCAATTAGCTCTAATAAAAATAAATATATTTTTCATTCTTTGCAAATTTTTAATAACTTTATAAATAAAGCTGTTATAACCATTTTCGTGAGCGCATTCAAGATCTTAGCGCCTTTCACGTCGCGTCGTAGCGCGCGCAGTCCATAAGTAAGTCTTGAGTATGCAGCGGGCTTGTACCGGCTAGATTAGATGTAAATTTCCTCACTTTTTGACGCGAGAGTATTCAAAACGTAAAAAGTATGGGAAAGTACCAGCGACCTGTTTCACCCATTTTTTTAAATGTCTGTCTGTGGGTGGGTGAGTGGATGCGTAGGTGGGTGGATGGGTGCGTTAGTTTTCTTGTATATCCGGAACCCCTTGACCTATTTTTATAAGATTTAAAGTGTGGTAGTTTTTTAGTTAAAGGTAGTTCTTTAGAAAGTCGATAATCGGAACCGGAAACGGAAATTATACCTGTTTTTTTGGTGTAGATCTTTTTTCTAAGCACTTTTAAAGTTTCGAATGCATAGCGTTGTAGTGCATCTAAATACAAATCAAATGCTTCTTTTCAAATGCTGTATCGTCACAATGAAGACCGCTACAAATTCTTAACAATTTTAACTTTAATGCTCGATTACTCAAAAACAAAATATCCAATCAATACAAATTATCATATTATTTAATAGCCCTCAATAGGTATAGTCAAGTGATCTAAAAACATTTTTGAAAATTTGAAAATTGTAAATATACTAGCGGCTCAAAATTTTCAACATATTTAAAAAATTATTACTCAAAACCTGACCACACCATTTTTTTTAACTTTCTGTGCCGATAGAGCTTGCAATAAACTACAAAACTTGTTTTCTACTAATCTCCCAAATTTCACTCTGACGCTCTCTAGGAAATTTCGCAAATTTTGAATTTGATTAATTTTTTATTCAATAACGCAAACGTCGATCGCTATAAACTTTTGTCAGTTCAATAGACTATTTAAAGTACTTTATTAAGATCAGTGAGAATTTTCAACAATTAAAAAAATTATAAAAAAAACAATACTTTTTAATATCAAAGTGTTTTCCGGCAGTTACTTCATTTTAACTACGCCTATCAATTAGCTCTATTAAAAAAAATATGTTTCATTTTTTGCATATTTTTGATAACTGTAAAAATAAAGTTGTCATAACCATTTTTGTAAGCGCATTAACTATCTTAGCGCCTTTTACGTAGTAGGAGCGTGCGCCGCCGTTACGTCCCCAACGCCTTGAATCTGCAGCGGGCTTGTACCGGCTAGAGATGAATACGTACATTTCCATCACTTCTTGACGCGAAAATATTTAAAACGTAAATAGTATGGGAAAGTACCAGCGACCTGTTTCGGCAATGCAATATTTTAAAATAACATCACATGCTGGATGGATACATACGGTCGTTTCCTGATATCTCCGGAACGAATTGTCCGATTTTGAATCTATAGCAACCTTCGACAATTGCAAATATTTGCCCATCTTCTTCAAGTGGGGTTGGAAATTAATAAAGAACAGGAAAACCCAAAGTCTTTCCCACAACAGTAAACAGTATTATTGTGGGGAAGAGTTCTTTTTCCTTTATTACTTAACTTCGACAATTTTGCAACTTTTAAATAGTGACTTTTAGTATTAATTACGAGGTTATTAATTACGAGGTACCTTATCATGATTGCTTTTTGTTCGGTATTCTGTTAGCTTCTTGGTGTTTGTGAATATATTTAGGCTTAGTTTTAATAAAATTCCTTCGAAGCTTTTTTTTATTACCTATGTACTTCAATGTGACAACTTACCCTCAAAATTTTTTATTTGTGTATTTTACGCAATAAGCGGACACTCAGACCTTCATTGTGATTTGATGTTTCAGAGAAAAAAAAATGAATTGTCTCGAATACCGTTGGCTTTTAGCGACTTTCAACAAAAATACCTTTTCTGTGCATTTGCGTATGGAAAATAAAATTATGCAACTCAAATATTCAAAAAGTGCAAAGATCTGACCTTTAAGAAAAAATGTAACGTGACTCCCCGCTCTCATAAGAAGCACCTCTGGTGCGCTTATTTAAACAAAAATAGCTAACATTACTAAGGTAAATGAACATTGCCCGGAGTTGATAAGCGTAGAATATGCATGGTCAGGGGTTTTAAAAGTAATATACGAAACAATTAAATGAAATTTTGCGAAAAAAATTTTGAGTGCAGAACCTCTGGCTTAGCTCAATAATAAAGTAACACTAAACAAAACCATGTATCTCAAATGTCACAGTTGTAGTTGTAGAACCTTGCAAAATCATGCAAATTCACGTATAACTAAATGGATTAGAGTATGCCCATTCTTTTTGTTCACTTATTGAATTTTAACGAATTTTTTTTTAGTTCTGGGACTAAAAGTCCGGCCTTTGAAGATAAGAAACAAATTTATCTCTTAAAGCTTGCGTGAGTTATAAGTTGTTTATAACTTGGCTTTTCATTTTACCTGCGTTTAACACCTTCCTGGGCTTTAACCAGGGATTACCATACAACTCTCTGAGGGATACTAAAAAATTCTCTTATTGCAGATTATAACAACAAACAACGAATAATGATTCATCTACCGATCTTTCGTATATCTCACATCCGGGACATTATGGCTGAGGGAACCACCAGCTCGTCGGAATATGAGTAACCGACTTTATCAATGCTTTTAAAAGAAAAAGAAAAATATTTTGAATGTTTTGGGATTAAAAAAACCCAAAACTAGAAGCAGAAATTCGTCCACCAAAAATTTTGCAGGAGAGAAACATTAACCCCTCTAAATATTGCTGCAGCTTAAAATTAAGTTGTGCCTTATTCTATCACTCATGAGCTATTTAGCTCAAACAAAAAATGTTTATCATCCCCTAGCATAAATAAGAAATGTTTATCATCCCCCGTTTATTAAACAAAGATGCATAAATCTCTGATTTTCAAAAATGCATAGAAGGCATCACAGAGCGGCCTGGGAGCCGAACTAAATTATAGGTCATCCCTAGTTCTACAAGCCAATTTAATTTTAAAAAATCGCAGGGCCAGTTTTTCGGCAATATGTTTTTGAAAAAGTCAAAATATTGATAATTTTTTCATTTCGCAGTTTCAGTGGTTGGTGATAACTCGTTTTTGAGTAAATAGGCGTCAATACCAAAATTTTTTAAAATTCATAGAAAACTAGAACCAATTTTTAGCCAATTATAAAATTTAAAAGCAATATCGTGTCGCCAATTTTTGTGCAATATTTTTTTCAAATATTTCCATAATTTAGAACACATTTTTCATTTCAGAGCTTTTTATGAACAGTAACATTGTGTCTATATAGAGCTATTACGATATAGAATTTGAACTTGATCTGTAAACTTGTTTTCGAGCTAAATTCATTCATTCAATCATTTTGAATATAGAAAATTCGGGAAAAAATGGTAGATCTGCCCTGTCTTCTATAAGATTCCCGTTCAGATTTAGAAAATTTGTTTTCCGAAATAAATGCTACCCAAAATAACATATCTTCTTCCGCTCCCGGTTTCGGATTTTTTTAAACCTTATTTTGGAAATGAATTCTTGATACACCCCAACATTCCGAGACTTATAAAAGTAAAACCATTCGTTTGGGAGTTATTAAGCGCACACACCCACAGACAGACAGGTTATAAAAATCCTTTTTGAGTTTCTGGGCTTCAAAATATGTATTTCCGTCAATATATCAAATTCAAACATTTGCATGTAATCAATACTTCCCTATACTGAAAGTATAGGAAAGTAAAAAAATCGTTTCAGATTTTCTGAGAAGGTGTGAAAGTGTTTCTTTAGAAAAACATACCGCTTTAAAAGTTTAAATCTAGCGCGAAAAACGATAGTTTCGTTTAATTAAAACAACGTGCATTATAATCGCACTTTTCATTATGTATTTTCATCATTTACTTGGTTTGTTATGTTGACAGTAAACATTTGCACAATGTTGTTATATCACAGCCAAATAATTTTAGTTTTTGTTAATATTTTGGTAGATTTTTCTTAAGTAAGGCATTGGGGGGTTTCGTTACTTGTTACACTTTAAAACTGTAGTAACAATGGTTTGCAAAAAAAATCATAAATGTCTGAATTGAGTAGTACACCGTAATTCGTGACATTTTCGCAATTTTCAAGAAATCCGTAAGTTTTTCTCTTTGGCCCATGCAGAATCGTAACCATAAGGCTAAAATATGCGTTTTTAAAGTTGCACCGTGTTTTTAATATTTATCTAAGAAGTCGTCGGCAGAATTAAGCATTTGAAGTAATTTTCTATTTAAATGGTAATTTTTTAAAATGCAGAGCTAACAACGTTGAACAGGTGATTTATTTGGTACGGAAGAAGGATAGAAAAATACAGAATAGTGGTAAATATTTTTTTTTAAAGCAAAGGTTATATTACGAATTTATTTATTTTAAAAAAAGAGTCGAAGAAGTTGGTGGTTTACTTGCCAACGGGAGAAACATGTTTAACATGAAATTTTAACCAAAACATACATCTATAAGCTAAGTGCTAATTATAGATATGTTTTTGTTAAAATCTTTGCTAAAAATGTTAAACATGTTTCAAATAAACCACTGACTTCTTTGACTCTTTTTCTAAAACAAATAAATTCGTAATGTAACCGTTGCTTCCAAAAAAATGATTTTTTACTATTCCGTATTTTTCTTTCACCCTACCAAATAAATCACTTATTCATGGTTCGCCCTGTATTTTGAAAAATTACTTTTCAAATTGAAAATCTTAGTTCTATGCTCAAAATTATTATTCGTTTATAGTCAAGCATTCCCAAAAACAAGCAATTAAGGATGACTGCAACTGGTATAAACATGAAGTGGTTCTTACTCTGCCGTCTTTTAATTTATTCAAACGTGATAAAGGTTATTATTTCGGGAACCCCACCCTATAGAGAATTACAAACAGAACAAATGTACTTGAACAATCATCACCAGAGGTTTGCATAAATGTTGTGACAGACGTGTATCGCCTACTACACCAAACAACGTCAAGCAATTTCCTCGACATGAATGACACTGTATTAAACGCAAAATGTGACAGACGTTACATCTAAAACGAGCGTACAACACGGAAACAGCCAGAAGCAAAGCAAACTCCGGAAGAAAGCACCGCCATATCCACAGTAAGAGGGAGCTAGGGAGGAATGCGTAACTGCAGGGATACCACACGATGACTGAACAAACACTGAAACATTAAAGCTACCGCACGGTTCTAGCACAGATTTCAGCATAAATTAGCTGACATATGACAATGTAATTCAAAGAAGTTGATTAATCTTAAGAAGCTGTGCAGAAAATTAATTAATCCGTATGTTAGCTATAAGATAAAAAATTAGTAAATGCAACATTTTTGTAGAGGGTGATTGGAAAATAAGTAGCCAGTTTAACATAAAGAAAATTAGTATTCACAATTTAGCTTAGTCCAATTAGATTCTACTTCTACGAGGCTTGCGCATTGAAAAATGCAAGAAAAATTTAAATATATAGTTTTTATGCTTTGTAAGATCAGAACTCTTTCAATGAGGCATATTACCATTATTTTGACAAAATTATTAACTCGAAACAACTATCAGAAATCTTAATGTATGATTTTTACCACATACCAAAATTCAAATAACCAAGAATCGACCGGTGAGGTCGATGTCCTTAATACTGCTGTTTAGAGGGCGGATTTCAAGCAGTTTGCTTATGCACTATTATTGTAAGCAAATGAAAATCCTCCACGATTCATGAAAACTGTAAATGACACCACTTTTATTTTGCTTATTTTGCTCCTCAAACCGCTTATATGCGCTTATTTTAGCTTTCACACAGCTAGCTGGTTGCTTTTTTTATAAAAAATTTAACATTTGCATTTTTTAGTTTAAACAATCTAATGTTAAAACAATAATTAATTTACAATTTCTCGGTTTAAACGACCCGGCGAATAATTTTATTCTACAAATTGCCTGCTAGACCAAACGAACATCCCTCGGAGAAACAAATAGTGCGCTCGCGGAATCACAAAGTTGTGTGTACTATCGAAAGCCACATACAATAGTCTATCGCGTTTATCTGTAAAAAGACTAAAAACATTGTTTTGTCCTTTGTTAACGTCAGTAATACGGAGCATTCCATTGTGTTGTGATCTTTTGTGAATAATAAAATTCTAATTTCAAATTAGAAAATGACTAAAGTGAAGGATAAATCCGTACTGGCGTAAAAAATGTAAAAAACATTGTTTTGCCCTTTGTTAACGTCAGTAATACGGAGCATTCCATTGTGTTGTGATCTTTTGTGAATAATAAAATTCTAATTTCAAATTAGAAAATGACTAAAGTGAAGGATAAATCCGTACTGGCGTAAAAAATGTCCTTAATTATTGATAAAAATAACAAAATACTTTGCAGAAGCTGTATGAAAACCGTTAGTAATATTGTAATACCTGTTATTTTTAAAAGCTGTTTAAAAAAATTTCTGTCGTTTTCCCATAATACGCTTCAGTTAAATTTATAATAAAAACATGGTTTAAACGGCAAGGAAATTTATATCAAAGTATATTTTTATTTCTTGTTAATTACATTTTCTAATTTTTAAATTTTATAGAATATTTGCAACAATACCTTATTCTAATGCAAAACAAATAAAAATATTGTTTTTTTCAATTTAGCTTATTTTGTGATTTTTCATGCTTTTTTTACTTCATATACGCACCATATTACCATTGTTTTGGCATTCGCATCAACGCATGCCTGAATAATGTTATCTGTAGCCCAAACTCTGACGACGAGTTCAGTTAATAATATCAGAAGAAAGAACTCAAAATTAAATTTTTTCCATATCATTTTTTAAAGTGACTTTTACCTTTATCAGCGATAAAATACGGCATATGTAAAGAATAAATTCTTTGGTTTTTATTTGGCACTCTTTTTACATTATTACTACTTTCCACTAGACAATACAAGTTTAGTGAAATTCTGTTATTATACAAATAAAGACACGTAAATGAACTTTTAAACCACTACCTCTAATTCTAAAGAGCTTATTCAACTAAACAATTTGTAATGCTAGTCACAGCTGCATTACACTCCAGACGAATCTACCTCGAAAACAATGAAACCAACTTTTTGTAATTTCCTTGTTTGGTTGGTCTACTATACATTTGCTCATCCTTCCCGTCTGCATCCCTAGAGTTTTCGTGTCTCGTTCCAACGGAAATCCCAAAGCATAGAGATAACAAGACAAAAGGGATCAACTACAAACCAATATAAATATGATACAACAAATAATAAGTAGGAAAACAAATGCGTAAATGGGTATTACTAACATAGCAACAAATACAAGCATAAATTTGCCAAAACTGATAAATCACAAACAGGCCCTTTATATAAAAAAAATTACAGTTAGTTAAAGATTCTCAATCTTTTCAGCTTTTCTATTCTCTTACATCTTAAAAGCTTTCTGAATGAAATATTTTGACCAAATCCCTTGGGTGATTTTATTAAAGATTCACAACGCCGAAAGCTAGCGTTTCCTTATTTCAAGAAAGTCCAAGGAAAATTAATTTTTCATCATTCAAGTTTTCTCTGCAGCCTGTAAAACCAATGTATAAGCAGTGTTCATCAAAATACATACTAAATACAAAACTTCCTAAAATATGTTTTTTCGCAGGCTTATATTTTGTTACACGATACAAGAAAAGAAGTGTAAACTTGGCAACACTGTTGTAGACTCGAGACAATATAGTTTTTACATTAACACACCTAAAAATCGGGTTTTCAACAAAATTTTAAGATCAAAAATCTGCAATTATACGATGTATAGAAGTCACCAGTGGCGGTTTCTCCATTGCGGCAAATAGTCATTGACCTCCCAATGAAATAAGAAAAAATAAATAATCAGAACATATTATACACTAAAATAGTAAAAAACAAAATACTTTATAGTAAACTTTTGTATGAGATTTCTATTAAAGAGCTGCCGCAGAACCCGAAAACGTTTGAATGTTTGAGTATTTCGCGCGCATTAATCGAATCTATGCGAGGGTCAGTTGGCTGTCAGTCCCCAATTCAGCTATACGCCACCGAATAAAGCCGCTGGCTTAAAAGACATTTAAATGAATAAGAGTGAAATAGAAAGCTCATTGCGGTAAAATCTTTGCTAAAATTTCATGTTAAACATGTTTCTACTGTTGGCAAATAAACCACGGACTTCTTTGACTCTTTTTCTAAAATAAATAAATTCGTAATGTAACCGTTGCTTCAAAATAAATGATTTTTTTTCTATTCTGTATTCTTTTTTCTCCGTACCAAATAAATCACTTATTCGTGGTTCGCCCTGTATTTTGAAAAATTACTATTCAAATTGAAAATCTTAGTTCTCTGCTCAAAATTATTATTCGTTTATAGTCAAGCATTCCCAAAAACAAGCACTAAGGATGACTGCAACTGGTATAAACATGAAGTGGGTCTTACTCTGCCATCTTTTAATTTATTCAAACGTGATAAAGGTTATTATTTCGGGAACCCCACCCTACAGAGAATTTCAAACAGAACAAATGTACTTGAACAATCATCACCAGAGGTTTGCATAAATGAGTATTTCGCGCGCATTAATCGAATCTATGCGAGGGTCAGTTGGCTGTCAGTCCCCAATTCAGCTATACGCCACCGAATAAAGCCGCTGGCTTAAAAGACATTTAAATGAATAAGAGTGAAATAGAAAGCTCATTGCGGTAAAATTCATATTACACAAGTTAAAAGAGAGTAGAAGTATCTGAGTATTAAAGAATTTAGGGTCATGGACCCACAACTTCCGAGAATTATGCTGTGAGCTGTCCGTGATAAGCGCATACCAATAGCCGCCTAATCTGCGGGATTTGCAAGTACACGACGTAGTAGTGTGAAAACAGTTGTAGGTTGTGTAATCATAATTTAGTGGTGTTGTACGATGTCCGTGCAAAATAATTTTGTATTGTGAATGCCATGTAAGAAAATGCTTTCACTTGTTTCCACTGTCTGTTATTTTGTGATAATTCATTGTTGATATTGACTGCAAACATTTCAAAACTAAAATTCAAACACACTTTCTATCGGTAAACCACATGTCAAATTTAGTGCATTTTGACACACTGGCAATCAATTTACAATAATTTTATTAGAGAGTGCTTATCGAAAGTCTATTAAAGACTTCAATGAAAATGTTGGTACAATAGATCATTTTGCCAATGTAAAGGATGGGTTTAAAATATAAGGTTACCTAAAACTTGGGTAAGAACAATTTTTTTCGAAAAAAATACTTTAAAATGCCTCCCAGTACACCACACTACGAGCCGCCACTGGAAGTCACTATTATTAATAGGATAAATAGTACTTTCATCGGTAACTTTTCTTGTATTTGCTTTGTTATTGAAAATACACAACACTAGAATTTCAAACTTTCAGTTTCTACTAAAAAGCGTATAGGTTTCGACGAAAATAACCCGCAAATTTTTTTAGTTTTGCATTCAGTCTGTAATAATAACCATTGCTACCAGTCGTTTTATCAGCACTGCGACACCCTGCATAATTGTGGTGATTGTTTTCTGCAAAGCTTACTGCAAATCCAACTATTTTGTAAGAAAGCAGAGGATATCAAAAAGACAAAAGTTTTAATTAAATAATGCTTAATATTTAGACACAGTGTTGTGTTATTGAAATAAATTAAATAGATTATGTGCTGGCGTCTCTTGAGCTTTTATTCATGGTTTGTTCTTTAGAGAGATTAAAGATAGAAAGTTCCAGTGATTTCTGACAAGCAACTTTCTGATAATATCAAAAGGCAAACACAAAACAAACAAAAATTATACTACACGTTAAAGAGAACGTTCTTTAGTACACAATAATGACCACCCAAATCGCCCGACCGTCCCTAATTTTTTCTTTCCTATACTTTCAGTATAGGTAAGTATCAACTTTATGAAAATTTTACAATGCGAGATTTTGACGGAAATACATATTTTAGACATGCAGGAATCCAAAAAAGTGGTGTTACAAAATATCTGTCTGTGGGTGGGTGGATGAGTAAGCGTTGTGTACTCCTCATATATTTTGAACGGTGGACAATTTCAATGCGCTTTGAAGAAAACGAAAAATAGGTGTCGGTTTATTCCCCGTGAATGAGCGGACCGCTATAAGAGTCTTTCGGAATCCGCATCGGAGTCCTAAGCCGAGAAATGATAACAGTATGGGTTAGAACAAGGAATTTTGATAAAGGAGAATTTTCACGAAAAGTGCTGTTCCAGTATTCACCTTTTGGTTCAGGAAAATCGCAAAAAAAACCTAAGCAAGGACAGTGTGCCAGGCTGGGAATCAAGTCCAGGGCTCCCGAATAAAAGGCTGACGCCTTAACCGCAAAGCCACCTCTCCCGGTTGCGCTTTGGAATGCAAGGGTATACCAGCATTCACCAACAAAACAAAACAAAACCGGAAGTGGAAATTAAACAGGTTGTTTTGGTTGTAATTTAGTAAGAAACAAAATCCAATGCTTTTTTCCCGAACGTTCTAGTTTCAAAATGGGGGCTCCTAAGATTTTTTTTCTACAGACGTTAAAAAATGATGACATTTTTCCATTAATCTCAGTATGCAAAATGTCACATTGAAGTTGTTTATCTTGACAACGTGCACGAAGTATTTTTCGCACTAGAGCGAAAAATATTTCGTGCATGACGCCGACCAAAGTTGTTTAGGAAAAAATAGCTGACAAATATCAACATTTGTTAAATTTTGTTTCCGTAGTAACAAAGAAACAGACTAGATTGCTATAGAATAAGTCTTTATTTTTGTATTTTATTATGATTTTAGTTAATTTTTATCATTATTTCAGTAAGTCTGTAGAAAAAAATGTTGTATGAAACTCGTGCTTGTATAATTTCGCGCACTAGATACATAAATAACTATTAAAAAAATCAAATTTATTACGAAGTGACTTGGGGCAAGCAAATTTCGTTTTTGCACACGACACGTGCATGACGTCATACAGATTTCTAGCATGTTTACCGATTTCAAGGTTACTCTTGCAAAGAACCTCTGTAGTGTAGAGGCGCGTGAACCGCCGTCTAGCAAAGCAGGGAGTCCGAGTTCCATTCCGGGCACCGGCGTTATTTTTTTAAATTAATTTTGTCCCATACTTTCTTTTTCTATTGTGTACATGGTGAACTGCTACTGTTAACCTCCCCTGGCATGTATTTAGTGATAGGGGTAGCGCCGTCAAACGCTACAAGTGTGGATGGTTTGAGTTGACCTTTTGCGTGCAGGCAGCGCTTTTCACTTCGTGCACGTTAGCGTGCCCAGCGAATTTATTAATGTTAGTACGCACGAGAATTTTCTAAAAAGTGTAAGCTGTAGAGTGAAAGTTCAAGAAAATTCAAAAATGAGCCACACAATTTGTTTTAATTTGCAAGGTAGTGCTAGACATGAGCTACAATTTGGGTGGTATCTCAGTCCGCCGATTTCTCTGTAACGCCTTTTAGCAGAAAATCGGAAATTCATGCCTCTTTATTTAATGAACGGTTTTTTTTTTACAAAATGCGCTAGATATTGACATGTAAAGCGCTATACCGTTGTTAGAAATGTGGAATTTATGGGTTAATGTCGACGATATTTATATTCTTTCCCCAAAAAACTATTATATTTGCTTTTTAAGAAATAATTTTAGTACCTTGTGTTCAAAAAGTAATTACATAAGGGTTGGTCATGGAAAATAAAATTTCTGTCTTTGCATGCTTTAGAATTTAACTGTCATCACCCTGTCAGTGTCACTACAAATAACAAATTACAAGCTTAACCTAAAAATTTTAAGTGACATTATATTTTTTTGTTTAAATTCTAAAGCATGCAAAGACAGAAATTTTATTAGCCATGGCCAACCCTCATGTAATTACTTTTTGAACACACGGTATAAGGTACAAACGAATAACTAAGTAAGTAACAAAACAGCTAGACTTTAGTATCTACATCTAAGTTTGTGTTCAAACGTATTAAACCCTGAATTATAAAACTAAATTCGTATCGTTCAAGCGTGTTAACATCAAAATTAAATAGTATTTTTTGTTATGTTTCGGTAGGTAGATACATTAAACATTAGTGTACTAATGCTTATTTATGATTTTCTGCTTCCAGTTCATGAAATAGGCATCATTTAGGTCTGTTTCGGTTTATTGCACGCTGCATTTTTTTTGGTCAACATATTCTTCTCATGCCTATCGGCTTATACATGTAGTATTTCTATTTTCATTCTTTATACATATGTTTTTGTAAATCTCTTCTTAATCCATCTACTTTTGTGTTTAATTTGTATAAATATCTTTAGTTCCAGTTTGATATCTTCATTTGTTTTCTGGTTATTTATTATGTATAGTATATTCTAACCACAGTCAAGGTCGCTCGATAAGTTAGGTAACCCTCACCTAACATATTGAGTTTGTCAAGGGGTAAACCGCGAGTGAAAATAGGTGTACAAGGTAGTGGAAGTACCGTGGAAGTACGTGGAAGTACGTAGAAGAACGTGGAAGTATGTGAAAGTAAGTAGAAGTATGTGGAAGTACGTGAAAGTAGGTGGAAGTACGGTGAAACCACATGAAAGTAAGTAGAAGTACGTGAAAGTAGGTGGAAGTACGGTGGAAGTACATGGAAGTAAGTGGAAATAAGGTGTAAGTACGTCGAAGTCAGTGGAAGTATGTAAAAGTAAGTAGAAGTGGAAGTACATGGCAGTACGTGGAAGTAAGTAAAAGTACGGTGGAAGTACATGGAAGTAAGTGAAAGTAGAGTGGAAGTACGTCGAAGTCGGTGGAAGTATGTAAAAGTAAGTGGAAGTACGTGGCAGTACGTGGAAGTAAGTGGAAGAAAGCTGGAAGTACATGGAAGTAGGTGGAAGTACGTCGGATTCAGTAAAAGTATGTAAAAGTAAGTGTAGGTGGAAGTACGTGAAAGTACGTCGAAGTAAGTGGAAGTATATAAAAGTAAGTGGAAGCGGAAGTACGTGGCAGTACGTGGAAGTAAGTGAAAGTACGATGAAAGTATATGGAAGTAAGTGGAAGTAAATGGAGGTACAGTGGAAGTACGTGAAAGTGAGTGGAAGTACGTGAAAGTATGGTGGAAACTATGTGAAAGTATCTGTGTTAATAGAAGGAGGTGTACAAAACTTTTAAGCGTGGTTTACCCCTCGGAGTTTGTTCAAAAAGGGCCGATTTTCAGCAGCAAATTTTAATTCTCCAACAATATTACAAAAAGGACTTTAGAAGGCGAGTACCAACACGATTTAAATTTCAGTGATATAGGGCACTAAATGATTTTAAATTCTAATGATTTTGAATGCAAAAAACTTGCGGCAGAACAATCGAGCAGTGAGCGAAGCGAAAACCCTAAGAAGAACGCAGCAATAATAAAAGTTGAGGCGATATAATCCAACCGAAAGGTTTCTTTTTGTAAAACAAAACTATGGATTGTATAGTGAAATTTAACATACGGAAGCGAGTAAGTAGGTACATACAGGGTGAATAAAAAGTAAGGAACATCGATGCTACAGCCTTAAATAATAACTTTCCGAAAAAAAGTTTCTAACAAAAGTTTCCTAACGGGTTCACGATTTGGATGTACAGTATTAAATAAAGCGCACACATCGTCGTGAGTTCTCTTGTTATCACCATACCCGATCATCATCAAAATTTCGATACGTTCAGTTTCTGTTAAACGTACCATGATTAGAAATTCGTATTTAACAGAGGACACAGACTAAATTTTAATCACTTATTAATGCTAACTGTCACCGAATTGACATTACAAATTTGCATTTGTTCCATTTTAAACATTTTCAAACAATTGCCTACTATTGTCGTTTGTTTATCTTGCAATAAGTGTACCTGATGAAAAATGTTGCCAGTGACAAGACTAAATGTTTATCGTGATTTTTCTTGAAATTTTTATTATGGAACTGCATGATATTTTTAAATGGCTGTATAGAGAATAAAAAGCACTAACTGGTCATGCCATAAAAAGTATAGGTTGCGGTTTAAAAAAAATGGCAATAAAGTCATAGCTAAAATATATGACAATTGAAAAAAAATGAAAAACGCCAAATTTTGGCAAAAAACTTGATAGGAAACTTTTGTTAAAAACTTTTTTTGTAAAGTTATTATTTAAAGCTGTAGCATCGATGTTCCTTACTTTTATTCACCCTATACATATAAAGTGTAAAGGTAAAACAACACGAACGTAGGAGGGAAATATATGTTGTACAACCAATTCCTATTTAAATTTTTGCAGTACAGCATTTTAAATACTCTAAGACATGCCATGGTACAACCACAGGTAAGGTTAACACTACAGATACACGGTAAATATGTGTGCTATCGGCAGCTTGTTTTATATGATAAAAGTTAGACAGCCATCTGCCATGTTTAATTGTCAAATCGCAATTTTTCGTAAATAATTAATATTGAAGCCAATTCTACTTAAATTACATTCATGATGTGACAGATGCACTCAAATCCCCGATAAAACAGTTTCCAACACATTTCAACAGTAATAAACAAATAGCGATAGCAGCGCCGTAAAATTGGTCTGGTGGGTTGTAGCCAAACTAACGCTAATTTCGTCTCCAAATATGAGCGGACATTTTGTATAAAGGGTCGTATATCTGTAGTGTTAACCTTATCTGTGGTACAACATATGCAACTAATTCATTGGAATAGATTTTTCCGAATTTTTATAATTTAAAAGGTTAACCTGCATTGCAATAGTTTCTCAAATGAGCAAAGTTTGTCTGAACAAAATTATTATATTTTATATTTTTAACAGTTTTTTATGCCCAATTTTATAATATCATACCTAAAGCACGGATTTTATGCAAATACATATTTGATAGTTTTGATATGCCAATAAAATGCTAGTCTTTGTATCCATATCTAATAAAATCCAGTTGAATGACACCAAATTTAGTTTGAATTTTTGCATAAATGCATATTTAGATATATTTCTTAATATTGGCAAAAAAAACGTTAAATTTTAAAATATAAAAGGGGAGAAAATGAGAAGTACATTGGGATTTTTAATAAGTACGCGCTGTTACTAGGTATTCTCAAGCGGATGTCCCGGATATGGAGAATGTTATTTGCAAGTTTTGGAATTTTTACAATCATTTCTAAAAATTATGCAATTGCGGTACTTCTTGAAAGTAGCAGATATTAGTGTCATTTTGTTTTTCGTGCCTACTACTTCGTAAGAAATAGCAAAATATTGGCTCGCCTAGTCTGCGTTTCTCTTTATACAAAAAAGATGTCAAAAACAGCAAGTTGCCTTTATTATGAATAAACGGTTATCCGCAACTGGTGCTACAGAAAAACGAAATATTTTGCAAGTCTGCAGCAAGACGGTAAGCAATTTTTGACTGTTTATAATGTTCAAATTTATTGAAGTCCGAAGTCTGTGAGTCCCGAAGAACTATAGGGCGCCTTCACAGGCGTTTCAAGACAGTTCGAATGAATTAGTCCAAGGTTGTCAACTGTCTGATAAAAGGCAGTCGTTTCATAATGAAAAGCTTTAAAAACATATTTTAATTCATTGCTATAATGCTATTAAATCGTTATACTATACTTTTAGTACTTAAAATTTAAATAATAAGTGTAAGTGTAATAGTATGTTGTAAAGTTCTCTACATGCGTCTTTTAATAAAAAAAAATTTTAAATCTTTTATACTGATTTCACTTCACACAAGTTTTGCATATAATGCTTGCATATTGTGCATAAAATGGTGCGTACTTTGCATAGAATGGTGCATATTTTGTATATATTTGGTACATATATTATATATGCGCATATTTTAAAGTTTTTTTGTGCATATAAATCCGCCCCTTGATGATATCATTCCACCATAACCCCAGCAGTCACTATAAATGGGAATACTAACCTTTATCCACGCACAACGCTATGACAAATAACGGTTCATCAGTGATACACCGCATAAACTCAGATGTAGACTATAAAAATATAAGTATAGTTGAAAGCCCAAACTTTTTATAAAATAAAAGCGAAATATCAGATTTACTATTTTTGCGGAAACACGTAGATTCGGACTAAAGAACAGCACTACACCACAAAAAACTAAGACATTTTTTTGTTAAAATCTTAAAATACAAATTTTTCTGGCAATCAATACTTTATAGTATAATAAAAATATAAAAAAGTAAAAACTTGTACTCTCGGCTGTCGTACCCCACCGACAATAACTTAAGGTTTTCCGCGAACCGGATTTTTCCCTCGATTTAATAAACAAAACTGACAAAAAATGCAGTGCAGGAAAGTGGGATGAAAGCATTTATAGTTAAATGGAGAAATGGCGCATCAAAATGTCACGTACAGATGCCTCTGTAAGATGCAAGAAACGCGCTGAAAACTAGGAATATTAGATTAAAGCAAGTGCAAACGACAGGCTAGTCTAGTAGTACAAATATTTGGTTGAACCGCAACCAACTCGGCTATTATAATTCCTAAATGTGGTTTACAGGGCTCGGATGCCGACCCTGATAATGGTAGTTAACAAGTTCGCGAAACGGACTCCGGCATGCCTAAAATCTATTTAAAATTACAGCAGAAACTAGAATTTCTCTTCGGAAATTATATATTTAGTATAATAATAGCAGTTGCGTTTCTTTTATTTGTAAGAAACGAAAGTGAACTTTTTAAACACAGAATTTTTATCGGGCGCCATTTATTGAACGAACTTATGAATTTTAAAATGCGTAGACAACACCATAGAAACATTAAGGAATTACAAATAGTAAGGGTTGCTAAGTTTGGAAAAAAAATTAAATTTGATTTGACGTCCTCCAAGTGGTCCTTGTTTCATATAACTGCAAAATTCTGTTTAAAATATGAAACCAAAATAGTATATCATGCAACGAATCTATAATGACAGCTATTAATACACGAGTAAGATTACGACACGAGCTGCAGCGAGTGTCGTAATTCAAATAAGTGCATTAATAGCCATTATATAAAAATTGCATACCCTATTTTTTTATTCTACTAGTTAATTACAGAAAATATTCATTAAAAAAATTTATTTGAATATTATACTTAAAATCAACTCGAACTGTTTTGCGATGTTAACCGAGAAATGTCAACAACTGTTGTAACCTAACCTAACCTAACCTAACCTAACCTAACCTAACCTAACCTAACCTAACCATGGTTACCAAAAACAATGCTTTGCTGCTATTGGCCAGTTTGGGTCATTTGATAATGAAAATCTGTATCGAAATGGGTATCATTATAGTATAGGCAACGCACACTTAATAAATAAATTAATCCATGGGAGTAAAAAAAATTTATTTTCTCTATGAATCTTTGATATATTTCAAAGATTCGTGTTTTATTGATGGAATGTTGGCTACGAAAGATTTTGAGATTTTTTTAAATTTCTAATTCAAACCTACATTTAGATTTACGCTTATATTCACAAAAAAAGAAAAGTGCGTGTTTTCTGGAGAGTAACCAGCTACTTTATAATTATAACGTTGTACATTTGACCGACTATTAGATTTCTAAGAAAGCAAGCTACATAAGCAACCCTCCATTCCATTCATCCACACGCCAATAAAACGCCACAGTGAAATTATAGCTTTCAAAAAAAACAAAATGTAGCGAGATTTTCAAGAAGTTGTAAAGGCCGCCATTTGGAAACTAGACACTTAGGTAAAAACGTTTTCGATTTGCCTTAATCTTGTCTCTCATTTCATCGTATGTACGATTTCTAAGAAAACAGTTTATAAAAGCAACCCTACGATGTCGCATACCGTATAAGAATGGTAAGACCGGAACCGCTCGCCCTACGGCTAATTGAATGCTCTTCGGATTTCAGACTAAAAATCGATATAAATGGTTTATTTAAAAAGTTATCAAAAATATGTAAAGAATGAAAAATATATTTTTATTATATAATTATCAGTTAATTGACATACGTAGTTAAAATCACGTAACTGCCGGAAAACGCGTTGTTGATACTACAAAGTATCGCTTTCAAATTCTTGCAGATCCTAATAAGTTACTTCAAATAGTCTATTGAACTGATAAAAGTTTATAACGATCGGCGTTTGCGGTTTTGAATAAATAATTAATCAATTTCTAATTTTTCGAAAATTCCTGGAAAGCGTCAGAGTAAAATTTTGTTTTTTTTTAAATCACCTATATAGTTCACTGCAAGTTCTATCGGCTCAGAAAGTTTAAAAAAATCCTGTAAACAGTTTTTAAAAAATGTTTTTTTTGAAATTTTTTTTTAAATTTTGAAGCAGTGCAATTACGATTGTTTTCGGATTTTCAAAATTAATTTTACTTCATCGTATACTACCTATAAAGAGTTCTTAAACAAGTTGTAGCTGATCACGATCAGACTCAGGCTCCTTGAGCCCTAAAAGGTTTATTTCCGTTAAAATCTAGAATTCGCAAATGTTTATGAAATCAACACTTCCGGTATGGGAAACTAAAAATTAATTTTTCTACATGTCATATTTGTGTGCCCGTAAGAAAAGGATAATCTATGTTTTTTACATTTTTTGTTAAACAGAACTTTCAAAGCAATCTTGTTTACTGTCAAACTTCTAAGTTTATCGATCACTTTAGAAATGCAGCTGGAATTGGGATATCTGGACCAACTATAATTTATCTTTAATTGTTATAAATATAATACATCTATAAAATGTTAGAATTTGCTCATTTGACATGCACTTATACCAAGTTTAAAATAATTAAAAAGTGTATTTTTTCTATCCTGGGACACATTGTACAAAAAACTATTTTTGTAAAATAATAATTAAATTTTAAAATTAAAAAACAAAACATTTTATATATTATGAACCATTTTTAAACACATTTTTTTGTTAAAATGTCGGTTTTCTTTCATATTTATATTTTTTTTGTATATTTAAAATTGGTTAATGTCGGCTACATAATATAATTGTTGATAATTGGGAAATATTTTTATAATATTTGCAATTTAGTTAGATATAAATAAGCCCCCCATCCGTTTCAGGTAATGTGTTATTTAATTCTGTTATGTCTGTTTTAGCAACTACAAAATAATTATTTTCCAGTAACTTTGTGTTATTCAATAACTTTCTCAATATGTAATATGGCGTTTAAAATTGCAGTCTATAAATATTTTATTTCATGTAATAAATAATTTCAAGTAATATCTGCTATTTTATTAGTATTTAACCTATATCTATTTTATCTTTTGGTCATTTAGTTACCACACCAATATTATTAATTTAGAGGCCTTTTAAATCTAAGTCTTGGGTATCATTTATGTGGTTGGTCATAAATATCCTATATGGTTAAATTTTTTGCCATCTCTCACAGTTCACTAATTTGCTTATTATATGGTTAACTATTGGTAACGAAAAAAATGTTATCTTTTGAGCATGTTGCATAACTCAACAATTATGCAACTATTTTGGATAACTTTAGACTTAGAATATATGATAAATAAAAGCATCTAAAGCATTTGAAAGTCCAGGAGAAGTACTTCGCTCAGTTTTTGGTAACTGGGGTTGCACAATATCAGCTGCAGCCGTATCACTCTCGAGTTGAGGCAGGTTCAAGGGATGCGGATTTAACACATAAAAAGAATGTTAGCAGTCGCTATATAATTTAGTAAACTAGGTCTTTGGTCCACGGTCCACTACACTACCTATCTAATTAGCTTATTTATTATTAAAAACATAAATAAAACCAACGTGGGGCATTGACCACGGGTTCTACTAATTTGTTCTTAACTCCTTTTAGTGGTACATTAAAAGTATTCAATATGCGCTCTCCTGAATAAATAATTGTCTCTCTATAGAAAAGTTATTTGCTTTATCATTGGCAATTACGATCTTTTGACATTGAGGCGATTACTCAAAACTGTTTTATGTTTAAAAAACACACAGCAAGAAAAATACACCAACCAAATTAATAATAATTCCAGGTACAATCGATATTACATATACATACACTGATGTATCGGTGTTAGTAATTTGTTTGAAGAAGGAAAATCAAATGAATGTAAATCCAACAAGCCCTTTGTGTGAGTTCAAATATACATTACGTATGCAAACACAAAAAAAACCATTCATTAATTTGGTATTTTTAAGCTTCCATTCAACGAAATAAACACAATAAAAACGGTAAATTGATGCCAATTTTTCATTTCAGAAGTGTGTTTCTGATATTGTCATAGTAAATATACTGTTTTTGCTGGGTTTATGAAAACCTGAAGTGTAGTAGTGAGCTAGCGTCCGGATTTCTAGTGTAGTATTTAGTCAGTACTTAAATTATGGGGCAACCAATAAATTAATAATAATCCCTGGCATAATTCCTTTAATTATATAGTTGGCGCTTCTAGGCAATTTAAAACAAATTATCTGTGAGCTTAGGATGGCAACACAGCCATATGTTTGACCTTAAGCTAGCTTGTGTAGATAGTTACTATTTATTTGGTCAACTGGAATTGATGCTTGTGTAATAGTAAAATAAAATAAGTCAGGGTTCATAAGCGTAGAATATGAATGGTCATGAATTTTAAAAGTACTTCCCGAAACAATTTTATGACACTGCACAAACATTATTCTTTATTGAAATATAAAGTAGCAACCACGAATTAATGAAAACAGAACGTGTAAATTCATTAATACATCGACATAGTTCTACGAAAAAAAAAGA
This sequence comes from Ctenicera cuprea, assembly GCA_958336395.1. Taxonomy (NCBI): domain Eukaryota; kingdom Metazoa; phylum Arthropoda; class Insecta; order Coleoptera; family Elateridae; genus Ctenicera; species Ctenicera cuprea. The sequence goes on along the minus strand of OY284494.1, from coordinate 8,546,447 downwards.
TTGGACTATAAAAATTCATAAGGAACGAAAAACCAACGTAAAAAACTTAAGAATTGCAGTACATAACAACAGCTTTTTCTAAATTCTCAGACGAAAAATTAGTTCCCCTGTCCGACAATAGTTATTTTCACGCTACCGGCAATGTAAGTAGGCCTTACATCCATAGCTACAGGGATCGTAAATGGCTGATAACATTCGTGTACTAGTTACCCTTGACGACGGAACTTAATAGTGTCACTTACATCCCTAGGAAAATAATGTTGATTTTAGCTGTTCGTTTATATGGTTTGAAGCACAGACAACTTAGAATAATGGGGCTTTTAAAAAATAATTCCGATGACAGCTGTCAAAACGAATTTTTAAAAATATAATTAAATTTCTACCCGTAGGCCTACTTACATTGCCGGTAGCGTGAAAAATTTAATAAGTAACACGGAATGTTTCGACTAATAACATCCTCGGCAGGCGACAAGCTTCGGCTCCGCCTCAGCTCGTATTCGCCTACCTCGGATGTTATTACGTCCTTACATTCCTTGATACTTAAATAACTATTAAGTAACAAGAAATGTAAAGACGTAATAACATTCGAGGTAGGTAAATAGGACCCGAGGCGAAGCCGGGACTTGTGGTCTGCCGAGAATGTTAATAGTCGATACATTCCGTGTTACTTATTAAATTTTTCACGCTACCGGCAATGTAAGTAGCCCTACGGGTAGAAATTTAATCATATTTTTAAAAGTTCGTTTTGACAGCTGTCATCGGAATTATTTTTTAAAAACCCCATTATTCTAAGTTGCCTGTGCTTGTTGAAATAAAATATTGGAATCAGTACCTTGTTGCTTTAATTATTATCCTAGGAATGTAAATTACACTATTAAGTTCCGTAGTCAAGGGCAAAGAGTAAACGAATGTTATTGGCCATTTTCATCTTTTGTAGCTATGGATGTATCGTCTATTAACTTTGCATGTAGCGTGAAAAATACCTTTAAACATTGAAAATGAACTTTCAACGTCGCAACTCGTTAATGAAGCAAAACTGTAGAAGTTGGCCGGTGAACAACTGACTGGATTGTTTGTCGGCTTTAATATATATTTGCAATTTCTAATAATTGTGAGTAACCAGGATTGCGATGCAATACTTGTTCAATATAGACGTATTGCAACAACCTGATGCTAAATGCTAAATTTCCAATAGTAGAAAAAGTGGTCAAATAATTCTAATAGCGACAAATGTTTAACTTCCAGTGATTTTATAACTTTATGAATATTTCCAAAACGATTTTTAATAAGTCACATTTTTTATTATAACAAGCACATGCATGTTGAAGTTGGTGAAACACTGTTTATGCATTTCTCTTAATACGCTCATTTCTCGCGAAACCAGGTACTTTACAACAATAACTTTTAGTAAATATCGCAGTTGTAGAAACCTTGCAAAATCGTGCAACATGTTTCACATATAACTTAATGGATTTGAGTACGCCCATGGTTGTTGCTTACTTATTGAATTTTTTTGCTATATTGCGATTAAAAGTCCGGTCTTTGGACAGTGACATACCATCAAGTGCTTGTTAAAAATACTAAATACGTACAGTTTAAGTAAAGAAATATTAGTTTTGATTATGTCTAAGCAAGTTGAACATTAAAAAACCTAATTTTACATTTCAACAACATTTTTAAATAACAATTATATTGGAATTAATTTTACGCAAATTAAATTAATATATTCAAGACTAACGCAGCGGTAGGTATGTGATAACGCCAATCATTTAGATTACCTTGGCAATATTAATAATGTAATATAACTCGAAACACACCTTTCGCTCTGCAAATAATTATAAATTTATAGAAAAATATTAAAGCAATTACTAGTTACTGCAAAATAATTTGCTGTAAACTAATTTCTTGTTTTGAACCTGCTGACCGAGATAGAATTTCATAACTACAAGACAAAAAACGTCCGAACTAGTTTTCTAACATATAGTCAGGAGCTTCTTCTTTGACAAAATGTCACACTAATTCATACCCATTTTTTATTTTATTATATTTTTCATACAAAAGTACATATCATAGAAATCCATACTTTCAAATATGTTTGTTCAGAAAATAATTAAGTTTACTCCTAATTTTAATTAATTTTTTTAATGTTGCCGTCTAGAAAGGACAAAACTCTTTTTAGTTTGGTAATAGCGTTACGAAATAATGCCGCCATATTAACTCCGCCATCTTGAATTTTATCATTTAAATCTTTTATTCGTAATTAGCAACCCCAAAACCCCCCGATACCAATTTTCATGCACATCGGATAATGTTGTGTAATAATTTCGCCATATTAAATCCCTTATTTTAATTTTGTGATGTAGATTATAGATTCGTAATTAACAGCCCCAAAACCCTTCAAATACAAATTTTTATGAAAATCGGATAACGTTACGAAATAATTCGGCCACTTGTACGCTTAATGGTAAAACAAGGCCAACTTGAATTTTATAATTTAGTTCCTGGATTCGTAACTAGGAGCCCCAAAACCCTCCAATACTAATTTTTAAGCAAACCTGGTTGAGTTAAGAGCTAAATCCGTCATGCCATCTTGAATTTTATAATTTAGCTACTGGATTCGTAAATAGCAGCCCCAAAACCCCTTAAATACCAAAAAATCAGATAACGTTATGAAATAAGGCAGACATTTTCAATCCAACATCTCGAATTTATAACGTATATTCTAAATTCGTAATTAGCAACCCCAGAACCCTCGAATACCAATTTTCATGCAAACCAGTTAACGTTACGAAATAATTCCGCAACATAATAGTGGTTTGCTGTTAGAACCACCTTATCAGAGCCATCTACCAGACTATAGTGCAACGTATAGACGCTATTCGCTTAGTTTTGAGCTTGACACGTTATATTACATAAGTCTAATAAGCATTTCCGTTATGCGGCGTGCGCAACATTCAATATACGATCGCATAATATAACTGCCGCTAAAGAAGTTTCACTTCAAAAATTGATTAGCTAAAAGAAACAGAGGGGAGTAGCGAGCGAGCGGATTGATGTAGCGGTCTAGGTGCTGGAATGTTAAGCAGCCGTCTAGGATTCGATTCCCGGGTGAAGTAACATCGGATTTACAAAAACTGGCATGCTCTCGTGGAAAGCAGTGAACAACCACCAACGTACTCTGATGTAAGTCGTGTTGTCTATAGCTCGTAGAACCCTTATTGAGGATAAGCGGGCTTTAGCTTCACTTCTCACACCCGAGACTGTCCTAGTAAAACCGTCTCTGAAGATAAAGTGCATGCACTTCCATGGTTCGGAGCCCACGTACAGCTGTAGTTTCCTACTGTCCTGTGTCAGTTTAAGCTCCACACAGGACAGGAGGTTGAGAAGATATGCTAAACCTTGCAAGAGGTATGCAGCCATAAGAAGGAGTAGTCCCTAAAAATTAGACATCAACAAAACTAGAAATATTTATCTAGTTTTGCACTGAAACTTTAATGTCGTGTCTGAAATTGTTTCATACAAATTACAACTATTGTCAAAACTGACATTTATTTTAAGTTTAGTGTTTACTATTATTTAAGGTGGTGCTTGCTCTAAATTAATTTTTAACTCTTGATAAGTTTCATAAAATACAAAATACTTGACTATTCAATGTTTTGTTTTGCGTATGGTACATTTAGGTCAGATTGATTAAACATTTCGAATAGTTCGATTATGTTAATAAAAACTTAAGTCAATTTTATGTATTTTACCAAATTTATCAAAAATGAGAACAATCAAGAGCATCACCTTAAATGACAGCATTAATTATTAGCTGCAAATCATATCGCCTATAAAATATCCGCCCATATTAAAATTATCAAGTGCTAGGACAAGTTCGTAAATCCAATTAAATTCATGCAGCTTTATGAGTAAATATACAGGGTGGTTTAAAGAGATATAGCCAACTTAATCAACAGAAACTAGAAGCAAACATAAGACGATTTAGCTTAACTTACTTATATCAAAAAGTACATCGCTACGGAGTTACAGCCCTTCAAAATCGCGAACAAATTAAAGTTTTTTCTTATATTCAGAATTGTTTAAGAAACCACGTTAAAATTTGATATATTGTACTTAATGGTACGGAGCATAAATTTACTTAGATGTTTGTACTGAATTATCTCTTAATGTGTTTGATTGATGGAAAACATAATTACCTTAAGCAATTCAAAATTTGAAAACAAAGACAAATGTCTTAGTTTTTCCAATAAAAATAACTTTGCTAACTCGTATTTGTAACAAATACAATAATTTTTGTGAATTTTGGTTGGTACTACAAATCAAAACCAGGTAGCTGTTTGTCGGAGCATTAGTTAGATATAGACAATATTATTTGCTACGTTATTTTTGCTCATACAACAAAGAACTATGTTTAGAAAATAAAACATTAGTTATGAGTAATAATCAGAATTTCTTGATAAAGCAAGTAATTGCGTTCTAATAATAACCACCTATGCATATTGATAGTTTACAAATACATTTGTTAAGGGTACTATTTAATAACGGGTTTTCATTTTATAATCAATATTAAATATATAGAAAACTTGAAGTGACAAATTGTGTATGATAATTCAACTTTAAAATTAAAAGCGCCTTTAAAAGTGGCTTTATGCTAAAGTACGGAGTGTTATTAACCATTTCGATATTTAGAAGGATGTCGAGTTGTTTGATAGATTTCGTTTAACCAACGGTAAATTTGATGGAAGAAAAGAAGCAACAAATAGGAAAGAATGCATACTTTTGCTATGCGACAGGAAGTATGCATATTGTAGTGAGAAATTTTACAGCGGTATTAAAAGCCTCGACTTTCAGAATTGTTGAAAAACTTTCGAACGCAATAGGTTCACTGCGTCCACGCTACATAAAAATATGTGAAAATGAAAATGCCATGCAATATTGCTAGTTTTTCCCTGTTGACACGATTCATTCTACACATATCAAAATTGAATCTCCAAGTTTATAAAATTGTTACAGTTTCTATAATACACTACTCAAAATGAATATAGACACTTATAAAAAATTGAATATTTTTGCTTAAGTAACACTGGATTTTGTAAAAAGTGTCTTCGAATTTTTGAAAAAGATTACTCTTTAAGATGCGAAGATTTCAGCCTTGTTGAATAAGCTTCTAAGGAGAAAAATGTTGAAAATTGAAATTGAGAATCATTTAATTAACAAACTTTTAAACAATCAACAATAAGAAAACAACAAATATAAAAAACTAATAATGGATGTGGCCTCCTCTGGCACGGATGACTTCAGCGCAACGACGGGGTACACTCTCAATTAAATTTTAAACTGTTTGTAGAGGATGTTGCTCCCATTCTTGAGTAAGAATTTCCTCAACCTCATCTAAATTTTCAATAGGCTGACGATCCAGCAATCTTCTTCCCAATACGTCCCACAGGTGTTCGATGGGGTTAAGGTCTGCACTATTAGCCGGCCAGTCCATTACTGTGATATTGTGGTTATGAAAAACATTTGTAACTATCGTAGACACATGTGGCCTGAGGCCTGGCATTGTTTTGCTGATAGACAAAGTCAGGTCCCATTTCTCCAGCAAACGGAATCACATGTGGTTCTAAAATGTCCCTTTGTAACGCGCCGCCGTGAGAGAACCTTCCCGAAGAACCACTAGCTCGGTGCGACAATTCAAAGTTATGCCGCCCCATACCATAATGGAGCCTCCACCAAAACGGACAGTTTCTTGAACAGTGGAGTCTAAATAGCGTACACCTTGGCGTCTCCACACACGCATTCGTCCATCGTTATGATCTACGCAAAACCTGGACTCGTCCGTGAACATTACATTGCTCCATTGTTCTCTAGTCCAGTTACGATGTTCTTGTGCAAAGTTTAGCCAAGCTCGCCTATGTGCTGGTGTTAACCGAGGGACTTTAACTGCTCTTCTTGCACGTAACTGAAACTCGTGAAGCCTATTCCGAACTGTTTGGTCCGAAATTCTGGTTCCACTAGTGGCAACTAGTCGATTTTGTAGAGATCGGGCGGTAATTCTACGTTCTGTAACGGCCCAAAACCTCAATAGGCGATCTTCGCGAGGAGTAGTGGCTCTTTGTCTATGGGGGTAAGGACATCTTCTTACGATACTATTATTTATATATCTGTTCCATGCCCTACCTATAGCAGAATAGCTCACATTTAACATTTGAGCAACGCGTCGTCTTGAGTATCCCTCTTCAATTAATGTCACCGGTCTAACTATCTGATTTTCATTCAGATATACTCTTAAACTTAAGCGTCTTTTTTGTTGTTTACTTTGTTTTGTAAAATCTCCAAGGAAACAAGTGCCTACTTTTTTACAGGTAAAATGTAAGGGTAAGTTCATATTATCTGCCAAGTTATAGATTGTTTCGTTGAGATTTACAAAAAATACACACTAATAAGAAGGTGTCAATTCATTTTGAGCAGTGTATATAAATATTTTATCGAATTATCTTTACGTGATGCCGAAGTTTTTTTGAAATAAAAAAGGGGTACTCCTTAAATATACAAACAGTCTCCGATGCACGATAGAAAATAAGAAGTATTGTAGGACGTTAGCCAGCTTGTATAAACAATGAAACCATCATTAACTGCAACTTGAAAATAAATTCACGGCAATCTGTATGTTGATATAGCTCTGAATAAAAACAAAATATTAATACTTGCTTCTTATTTATAAAAACACCTGTATATGTAACATATATTTGTTTTCAAAGCGTATATTTTTACTTCCTGCAGCTAAAACATATTTGCTGAGATAGCTTAAACAAATTAGTTACATTTACCAATATTTTAAAGGTGATAGCAAACGTGAAACCAACAAAAGGTATCCCTAGCAGCAAATATTTTAACTGAGGCTATTTTAACTAAAATTTTATGCTGCGGTAACTAATTTTTAGTTAACTCCACAAAATTTGTTTTCATTGCGTGTTATTTGTCTATTGCATTTTTGTTACACGAACAAAACTAGGAATTTAAACTTATCAAGTCGTCTGGTAACAATTGTTTTATGCTTGGTCAACGTTTGTTGTGGTTTGTTGTTAGAAACCAATTGCCACTTACTTGCAGTCCACTAATTATTTATTCTGCGCTAAGCAGCAAATTGACAAGTATCTGTTTACGTATTTAGTGAACACGTATTTGAAACTTGAGAAACTAGCAAATTTGTACTGAAACATTAGACTTCGTCCGTCAACCCTCCTTTGTACTAAGCACTAATTTTTAGAAGACCTGATAATAAGCGGTACCATCACAATAAATGGACCATATCTTCGTAACGAAGTGCTCATCACAGTTCTTACGGTTGTAATAGAAAAATTAAAAATCGGAACAGATATGGCTTAAAGAATTTATATTACAATTTATTGTAAATAAAACAAATTCTTAACTTCAACGGGTTTTTTAATTTAGCCTTATACGTATTTCAACGTGTTTACACGTCATTATCAAAGGCAAGATTAAAAGTAAACAATTGGTGTTGCTGTAGGAACAATAAATCTTCATAACTTGATCTTGGTTTTCTACATCTGCGTCCAGATGACTTGATTTCTCATTCCAAAACGTCCGATAACGGTGAATTTAAAAGATCAATTTGTTTATCCATTAAAGGTACAGATTTTAAATATTTATGAATTTCAAATGCTTCTAGTACATCCAACTTACGTTTATCATCACAAAAGTGTAAACATTTTATAGTGTTATTAGATGTCATTAAATGTCATTAAGTGATTGGATTTATAAGGGTGTTCATACTTGTAACAATATATCTAATATTAAAATTTCTAATTGTTTGTTTTATATAAACCGAACTACAGTGCGAGCAATTTAATTTGTAAATGCCTGATTTTAGTAAATTGTTTGTTTTTTCTTTGGCATTAAACAAAGTGTCTAAAATTTTTTTGGTTGTATTAAAAGTTATTTTACATTTATTTGTATTGTTTATAATTTTGGAAATTTTTTTCTGATCTATTGCCAAAATATGGAATTGACGCGTATTTCATTTCATCTGATGAAGTAGTTGGATAAATTTTCTGAATAGCTTATTTATATTTTTTCTCGTTAATTAGTGTATTAAAGAGAAAAATTATAAATAAAAAAAACTGCTTACTTTTAATCTTGCCTTTGATAATAACGTGTAAATACGTTGAAATACGTATAAGGATAAAATAAAAAACCTATTGAAGTTAAAAATTTACAATAAATTAAAATGAACTTCAACAAAGTAAAACTCCAACTTATAAATAACTCGTTACATGTTTTCGTAATTAACTTTTTTTTTGTTCTTTTATTACAATAAATTCTTTTCTATTCCTACTACATAAAAATTTAGTATCTGTCATAATTTTGCTTTGAACATCTCGGGAAGCTCTACTTATGTAGGTTTGGCCAATTTAGATTGTCCATTTATATATCCCACGCTCCTAAGTGATATATATTTTCGACTTCTTTCCATCCTATCCCTTATTCCAATTCCTTTCTTTGGTCTATTCATTATGTATTATGTAACCACTTTCAATTAACTTTTGTTTCAACTGCTGCTTAACTTTTGATTATCAGAACCTTCGCTTTATTTGGTAACCTATTTAAAAAAAAAAATAAACTGTTTCGAGCTGTAATACTTGTCTTACATCTCAAAACAGTTTATTATTTCTTAAAAATAAGTTACCAAACAAAGCCAAGGTTCTGCTAGTCAAAAGTTAAGCAGGAGTTAATCTGTGCGAAGATTTGTAACTGCGCCAACGCAGCTGCATTGGGGCTCGAGATGGAGTGGTGGCCAAGTTCAAAGTTTTTTCTTGTAATAATAAAACTAAAGTAAAAGTATTCAATATCAATAACTGAATATAATTTCTTTAAATTAGTGAGTGCCATAAACATGTTTAACATCAGTATTATAATCTGAGAGTAAATATATATTATGTAAGACAGGGTTGGGCAAACGTACGAAACAATGCAAATATCTTTAACACGGCAACCGCGATTTTGACAAAATTTGTACAGAAATTTTCTGCATATTCTTAAATACGCGAGTAGTTGAGTGAAATGCTGACACAGCCGCCGTGCCGTGGCTCATATTAACATCGCTTTACGGCTGACACAACCGAAGTTAATATGAAAGCATCTGCGTTCCTATTAATTCCGTGTTTTGTCTGAAATAATAAGCGCGCATATTCCTCATTTCTAGCCCACTTCTTCCTCCAGCGAGTGTAATTTCGTAATGAACGCCTATCAGAACAGTTGAAATGTGTTCAAACAACCCGAACATCTGGTGTGAACCTAAATTTGCTTATCTGCATTGAAAACTGTAGCGGCCCGCTGCACAAACAAATATGCGCCTTATATAACGGACACGTTAATATGTGGATTCTAGTAGCGGGAATTCCTCAAGATTAAAAGTTGAGACAGCTGGAACAGACCAGATTTAATGTATAGATTGCATCGTACCCACAAAACTAGTGTTTTTTAAAACTGATGTATGAAAACCAAAATAAACTTCGCAAAAATTATTTCTAGGCTCGTCACTGGCAGAATGAGCAATTGGACAACATTGGCGGGCATATATAAATAATTATAATAATAAATATATACTTTTGGCGATTGGTATACTTATGGCTAACACCATAACAAGAGGTTAGGTGGGAGATAAGCATTATCGGTACGATACGGCAAAAAATCCATCTACCTAACGCGAAATGGTGCACTTCGTGCATTTACGCGACTACTTAAGGTTTAAAACCGAAGCTGCAAATTCAACTCGTGCATTCGCACTCGTTTAATCTGCAGCTCGGTTTCAACTTGAAAATATCATCGATAATAATCATATTGCTTGTTATATTAGGGCTGACAATATTATTTTAATTCAAACGATTAACGAATGTCATATTCTGACTTTTTTTTAAACTATCCTTGTTTTTTCTTTGGTGTAAAAGAAAGCTTCAACTATTCTTCCAGTAAATAATGATAAGCAAATTGTGGAAAAGGTTTAAATATTCTCATGCAAGAAACAGTTATAATTATTAATTGAAAAGAAATTTAAATAAACATTACTGATGTAATAGAGTCGAAGTAATTGTATTTTCTAAACGGCGGTAATTGTCGCCAAGAGAAATAAATACGCCAAGTAATAGTTTGGATAAATCCCAAGCAGATTACTTTAATACCAGTATTAAATACACAACGACATTTCCATACACATCGATTTTTACTAAAATCTCAGCATAAGTAGCTTACAAACGGACAACAAAAAATATAACTTATAAGACACAATAAGGAAATGGTGTTACGAAGTAGCTCTTGCAATCATTATGGCGCCTTATTCTATGTATGGATCGTCTACACACTAGGTACATAATTAATTTCCAACGCAGTCGGGGCGAACTAACTGGTATAAGGAATAAATACAGGTAATATTCTTTCTAAGAAAAGATTTGGTTTCAATCAAGATGACTGGAAGGTATGGTGTTGTCACTCGAGTTTGATATGGGCGTCACGAAATGTTTTGCGGAGAGATGGCGCAGTAGGTACTAAAAAGACGTTTGCGCGTCAAATTTGAAATCCGCACGCAATGCTATTCTAACCTGACTTTGTTCATACTGTGATATTATACTATCATAATTCAAGAATTATAAGAACATTATAGTGACAACTATTCTCGATCATATTTTCCTATAATTCATTATTTATTGCAATATTGAAAAGGTTAATATTTAATATAGCCTGAAAATGTATATCTTCACACTGATTATCACTGTAGCGGGCACTGTAGTTATTCAACTTCGGGAAAACGATTGTTAATGCGAGGAGGCGGTAAAACTTGGTTTTGATTTTCTTGGGAAATTCGAAAAAAACCAGATTTCAATGCACTGAGTTTTGACATCGATAAGACTCCAAAAGGCTTATTGCAAAGCAAAAATACGAAGAAAAAAAAATCGAAAACAAAATTGGTTCTGTAAAGCAATTTGATGCGCCCAATTTGATGTTTATTATGTGCATGGGTCATGGTGGAATGCTACAGTTATAGAATGGGATGACTGTAAGGCATTGTAATTAAAAAAAGAAACATGAAAAAAATTGATAATTGACCCATATGAATCATACTTTATTGCTTACTCTACATATTTCCTTAAACACTATAGAGTACTAATTTTTATTGCAATTATTTAGTGAAAGTAGGCAATAGCAGTAGTAAAGTATAAAGATGTAATCGAATTAGAAGACAACGAAGTAACTGCGCAATTTTATCGTAGAATTAATGCAGTGCTTTAATGTCATTTCGGTTAACAGTTGCCTACGAGGGTACCGTCTACCTGCACATATTATAATTGTGTAACATACAAACCGCATAAGCACAAAATGATAAACGTAATTTAAAACATTAAAAATAGAACAGAAACAAAAATCAGTACGTAATACTACATTAAAATTGTACTGTATTGACAAAATCTATGCGGACAGTCACTCTAGACATAGTGCATCTCTTTAACATTATAATTAGTAATAAAAACAAGTATTTTAAGTACTTCAAAAGTTTATTATTTACTTGTGTGCGGATAGCGATTATCGTACAAAATTTCAGAAGGGCTCCTGCCTATTATACAGATCACAATAAACATTGTATAATATTCATCTCAAACCTAAGATTTAAATAGCAAAGGGTAGCTTGTATAAACCAGGATTAAAACACATAAAATACGTAAAAAAACATGAAAACATTAAAATCTACGTTAACTAATTTAGTACTTTTTTATCATGTTAACTTAAGCACTAGACAAGCATTCCAATAACATATACTTGATATAAACATAAATTCATTAAAAAAATCTTTTAAATTATAAAATAATTAATGCGTTTTGCAAGTCTGCAAAAAATTATAATTAAACCATAAACCATACATGACTGCATGTCTGTACGCTTTGAATAAATACAAATGCAGCTTTCACTGAACAAGTAGTCACTATTATATTTGTCGTTGTCCTACTATGATGGCACGTCGACAAGGTAATCATAACACAGGGTTCTCGACCTGGTAATTCTGCCACTAGGATGGTGACATACCAGTTGCAGTTGAGGAATCAACGCATATTTTTGTGGTTATATGTGGCGATGCACACAGGATGATTGATAATATGTTGGGATGTACTTTCAGTACAGATTAAGAATCTGAAAATAATAAAAAGTTCCTATAAATATGTGCCCAAAAACTCTTCATTACCGGGCAAGTTGCAGTCTACAGAAGTCGGAACAGTATTCTCTTCCATAGATTTAATTTCATAAGCAGCTTTTATGGACACATGTTTATAGAATTTACTCTCAAAGTTTTGTGTAAACTATTCTATTCTATCGTATTAAGAAAACACTTATTAGACCTTCATGGCAATTTAATTTTTGAAAAGCATATTATCTCGAAAATTGTTAGATTTAGAAATTTTCAACATGAGAACATGTTTTTGGACAATTTTGTATGGAGAATAAGATTTTTCAAAAAAATGCTAAAATCTAAAATATGTAGAACATAATTACGTGACCCCCCCCCCCCCCCCCCCGTACGAGACACCTCTGGTGTTCTTATTCAAACCAAAATTATTACAAATACATGAATAACTAATTACGTGAATAATGCTCACATATGAAATTTTAAAATTTGAGTGCAATTACTGCAAAAGTTATCTACAAAAAGTGATTAGCCTGGTTTATTTTCAAGAAACTGTAACCCTATAATGAAGGGTTTTCAGGCCCATGTTTATGAGAATTATTTCGATTATATTTAGATTCTGAATCTATCCTGAAAATTATGTTACATGTTACGAATCACACTGTATACCATTGCGTTGGCAAACGAAAATTGTGCAGACTTCATTTAAATGAAGTAAAGGGGCTCTTTTAACTTTTCCTTTATTCGTGTTGTTATGAATCCTAAAAAATATTGCAATCATTATGAGAAACATAATTAAATAGATATACCTAACTATTTAGAAATTGTAGAGTATGCTAAATTGTAGTTAATTTAGCATTAGTGTAATTTTAAATTAAACCTGCTTTTTCCATTGTAACATGTAGCTGCCTACTAAAATACAAGGGATGTTGATTGTTTAAATTACAGCAAAAGGAAATTTTTATATGCTGTGATTATTATCAACAGTGATCCGAAGTACAATTCTTTTAACTGCCTGAAAATAATTAATTTAAGTATTTCTCAACTTCTTAACTGTGTTTTTACTAGTTAATTGTTATTCTACATACATATTTGATTAAAATTAAAACAGTACTTACTCCTCTTTAATTTTCTGCTGGTAGTCTGTCTTTTTACTAAGCTGAAGCTTCTACTAAATTGAGTTTTGTGAATTACATTGGTGTGTTAATTAATAAATCACCGAAGTATGCTTTTATTCGTTATTATTTTACTTTTTGAAGGAATCGAATTGTCTCGTCAACTGTCAGAACATTTCAGGAGGATTAGGTTAAATTTCACGGACGCTGTCAGAGAAATCTACCGTCACTGCTGCCCTCTCGCGGCAATACATTTGTGGGTCCCTCGCAAAACAATGTAAATATTAAAAAGTGAAAACACCAATATATATATATTAGCTATCCATGCATCTTGGTTTCAATTATGGCTAGAATAGACCACTACATGTTTCGTTCTTGTTTGAACTCATCAGGTGGACATAATTCTAACCATAATTGAGACCAAAAGCAAACAGGCATATATACGCCAGAAAGTATAAAACTAACGGGGAATTAAACTAATAACGCCCTCTATTATGTGCGGCGAGAAAAAGTTGCAAAGCAACAAACCGGTTTGTTGCTTTGCAACTTTTTCTCGCCGCACATAATAGAGGGCGTTATTAGTTTAATTCCCCGTTAGTTAAATATTCTTTCTACTTATTTTTAAATAAAATAATGTAGACTATTTCTTCAAAATACTTTCTACTTTAAAAATGTTTTCGAGGTCTAGACAACCAATATCTCCAATGACAATTTGTTGATTTAAAAACAATTTTTTTTAGGTATTAAAGCCAAGTCAAATATAAGCAAAAGCTTAAGACATTAAAAATGCAGCCAAGAAAACCGTGAGTTAGAACTGATCAGAGCGATCAATTAGTTCGACAATGACTAACGAACGTTAATTACTAAATTTGCAAGGAAACGCTGAAACTTGGAAATGAACTAAGATGCGAATTGGGAACTCATTTGACTAACAAAGCTTTCAGTGTACAGGGTGAACCAATTTCAACGGTTTTGCAGAATATCTCACGTACTGTCAACGATGGAAAAAATAATAAAGCACTCTCTATCTGGTTTTTTTTTTCATGAATTTCGATGGCTTAAAACCAAAATCTTGTTTTGCTTCCGAGCTACATTTATTTTTTTATACTTCGACGAAGTATCTCATTTCTACTGACAGGAAAAAACGCTCATATTTTTTTCATATGGTTGACATAGTTTTTACATTTAATCTATCATTATTGCGGTACGATATTTAAACTTGCATTTCTTTAAATAGAAACCATAGTTGACTTTGACATCATCAACAAATAATTTTTAGGGCAGATTTTTCTTTTTACCTGTCACGCAGCTGAAAAAACTTTTTAAATCTTTTCTAAATTTAAGAATATTTGTTAAAAAATTTTAATATATTTAATTGAATCCTTACTTTGTTACAACTTCTTATTACAGGAAGTCGTAAAATTTTTTATGTACCATCAAAAGTAATTGCTTTCATGCCGCTACTTTCAATGTCATAGTAGGATGGGCTCCACGCGCCTAAATGAGCCCTGCAGCTGTATCATATGATAGGTAATTATTTTGAAAGGCTTTATAAAGGCGGGTCCAGACTATCATGCTCGTGCTCGTTCTCGCTTGGATTGCTCACGGCTTGTGGAGGTTGTCCATGCACTAGCGTCTAGTGGCTTGGGTTCAGCCGATCCTACCTCACATGACTTGCGCACCTCTTCGGCATGCAGCTGGAATGTGTGTAAAGCTATCGGCGTCAGCAGAAATCGTAGCCTGCCTTAAGCACACGTACGTGTTTTAAAATTGAAAACGTCAGTTGCATATGTTGCTTTAAAAGTTAAATAATAAATAAGACGTACAATTAAAATAAAAATTATTATTTAATAATTATTTTTTTAAAGAGCTACAGTGAAAGAGTAAAAAAATATTTTCAACATTCCTTCTTGTAAAAATGAAAATCAGAAGTTACTTTCGCTTTGTATTTTCTACGCTGTACCGTGCATGTTATAAATTAAAAAAAAAGGATTTGTTGTTCTGTATTGAATGCAATTTATTACCAATGAAAAAATCTTTAACAATGCAATTTCACTTTGCACTTACACTTTCATTAACTTGCTTCACTTCACTTCGATGTAAATATCACACTCGCACATATGCGAGCCAATATTAGACGAGGTTGCGCAAGTCAGGATCGGCTGATATCCAAGCCACTAGACGCTAGTCCATACTATGCGTGCAGTTGCTTTGGAGACTCGGGCTCGAAATGATCCAATGTTCTCGCGATAGGTGACCGTAGTAAATGTTTATTAAAAAAAACACGTCCGGTGCTTGCGAGTACACGGAACCTACTAAATGTCCGTCCAAAGGCTTGCGAGTCTCGACAAGCTTTCTTTTGATGTACCGACACCGGACGGATCGTCGGCGAGCCAGTGCGAGCCACTGGCTCGTGTGGTTCGTTGTACTTGTGTCTGTACTCGTGGCCCCGTCCACAACTAGCGTCTAGTCGCTTCGACAACAATCGATCCTACCTCATCAAGGTCAGACTTGCGTGTTAGTATGCCGTCAATCAGTGAGTGAATGCAAATTGGTCTTCGTATTTTTTCTTTAAAAATATAACTGCTATTATAAAATAACCTCGCGTAAACAGCAAAACGCAACAACAGTGTTTAAAAAAAACTAAAATAAAAAAAAAGTTTGGCCCAACCGAGATTCGACCCCACACCTATTTATGCAGTAAAAAAGCAGTACACCCGAACACACCCGCATATCCATCTGTGCCACTACGAACCTGACGGTTATCGCTAAAAAAGGGCCTATTGAATTCGTGCGCAACAGAAATGCATCAATAAAAAGTCTGACCTTGGTGGGATCGATTGTTGGCTAAGACACTAGACGCTATTCCGTCCACATACAGGCGAGCGACGAGCTCGAGCCCGAGCGCGAGCACGAGCACGAGTAGTCTGGCCTTAAGGAAAATTCATTCTAAATCTAAGTTAGTTAGAGTCCGAGTTCCAGTCCAACCAAGAGCCACATTCTGCCTCGTGACTGATTCGACCCAGGTCCCTTTGGTGCATCCCTTGAAGGGATGTCCGAAGGAGGTTAAGTGGAGTAACGGAATCTTAATTATTAATTAATTCGGTTTCTGAACTTTGCTGCCCTGTGTTGTTTTTAATAAAATAAAATTTTTGTATGCCCATAAAAGACATTGTTATTATTGGTATAGATTTTCACGTAAGTTAAAATTGTTATTTAATTTTTTAATACTGTATTTTTTTTCAAATAGAACCTATGTTTGTTAACATAATACCTATTTTTTTACAACTGTCAAAAATATAATTTTTTTCAGGTGTCAAAATACGTCTTTTTTAACAGTGGCTGTATTTTCTCGCGTTGCACATAGCGTTTAACGTTGCCCATGGCAGCTTGCGCTATAGTATACTAGGCTACAAGGGCATGGTAAGTTAATAAGCTTACCAGATACAGGGTAATGTTTGTAGAACAGAGACTTTTCAAGGTCAACAAATTACCCGTGACCTGTAAGCTAACTTAACACGCGTGTGGCTTACAGTATTCTTTGCACGATTGATGAGTTAATTAACAAAAAATTTATAAAATTGAAATTCACATTAAAAATATTTTGTTATCAAGTCTGGTCAAGTCAGCTAAATTTGACATTTTTATACTTCGATGCTGCGGTTGGTAGGGTTATAACATAATTTTGTACCGCCATGGAAATAACAGCCCTAGGGCGGTAACAACAACTTACTGCGTTGCCAGCAACACTGGTAAGTAAACAAAAAACCCGATCGTGCAAAAATAGCGATTTATGTAACAAGTAAGGAAATGAGGGTATTTTTTTCACAAATGTGAAAGTTGCAACACGAGCCGCTAGGCGAGTGTTGTAATCACATGCCTAAAATAATCACCCGTTTTCCTTACGCATTTAATATTTTTTCTACTTCCGTTCGAATAAATGCAAAAGTGAATTTTAAATTATGAATATTTGACATTTTCGTGACCCTTATAAATAAATTCAAAAAAAAAACAAGATCGCCTATGTCCGTTTTGTCCAAATTATCCTATTATTTTATCGAGTGAAATAATGAAGTTCATTACCTAACTCTAACCAGTGAAATAAAGTGTCTATTACCTAGCGGGAAGTAGAAAAAGTACTTTGGCTCACGCTGCCGTGGGCAACGTCAGCAATTCCATTTTCTTTTGCAATTAAATTAAAACGAGTTTACTTCGAATTCTTTTATTGAAATAAAATTGTAGAAAAAATATTGCGTGCAACTCGTGCGAGAAATGCCTTTAGCGCACTTTCATTTTCGTGCGCTAAAGTATTGTTTCGCGCATTAGTTGCACAAATAACTATTAATTGTTTATTAAAATCTAATTCTCAAAGTGAATCCTTGTGTTTATTACTTGAGTTATATCCAGACATGAACAAGTTGCAGGTTTATTTTACATAAACCGGAACGTAGCACAGCTTTCAATTTATCTTAAAAATCAAATCTACTTTTGTTACTATATCGTTCCTAGTTGGCGCAATCCCATCGAAAATGGTCCAGTTTGTGTATTGAACAAATAGAGAGGAGATGGTAGAAGTTATTGAAAATCTTGTTTGATATTTCTTTGTACAAGTCACAATTAAGCCTCGAGTAACCCTAATTTCAACCCTACATGAATCAAACTTAAGATCTTTTATTTAATATCGTCCCTGATCTTTATTTTGTTTTCAAAGTGAAATTAAATTAAATTTGAATTCTGATTTCGTTATGTATACGAACTTTAAATGTTGAATTAAGTAAAAGTTACGTTTGCTCAGAAATAAATTTAAGATATATTTTAAGTGAAAAGACTACAAATGGTCATTCTCAATCAAATGTAATAAAAGAAAAAATACATCGAGAAATTCACAAAATGTTGTCTGTCTAGTGTACAATTAACAACTTGTAGCCAAAGTACTTATTGATTAAATAAATAAAATTATTTCGAAACAACCTGTGTAATAGAAGAGTACATTAAACTAACCGAATATTAAATTCAGGTTTAAACTCACCCCTACTGCTTACCTACTAAATTTAATTGCACCATAAACATTATGTGTAACTATTACAATTTGGTTATAATGTATATACTTACCAAAACTGTATTCAAAAAGCTTTAAAATAATGTTATACACAAGTAGATTTACGCGATAAAACTTCAAACGAGGTATAAAGTTTACATTAATTAGTTTAGGGAGGTAAAATCTCTAATTTTATAAAGTTCACTCCAGGTTCATCCTCTTAAGTTTAGCGGCCAGGTTGTACAAACTTCCGCAGTACGAAAAGCCAAAAATTTATGGACCTTGTTAAGTGCAAGTATTTTATTTACGTAGTAATATCCCTGAAACATTGCGCTTTACATGGAGGGAGACCTTTATTTGTTTCATTTATAAAAACAGACCCTCATTAGCACACGGCTCTAGGGGAAACTTTCGTGAACTCTCTGACAAAAGCATAAAATATTTACAAAACATAGTTACAATTACTCGTTTATGGATACTGCAGCACTAAACTATAGAAAATAGTTGCAATACGGTACATTTGATACAAAAACTAAGAATTGTATTTAAGACGAGCTTAGTGCAAATTACGCTCTACGTTTTTAATGACAACTTCTCTTAAAACACGCAAGCTTTCGAAATTAAATGCCGCATCGCCCTACGTGACTTTAACATAAACATCGGAACCAGCTAACAAAATAATAAATAAGCTGTGTCGAGATATGAACTCGTCGCAGCCCGAATGTTTCCTCCGCTGAGATGGGTGAGGCAGGTGGAGGGGATTTGAATTTAATATGTAAATAAATATCCTAACTAAAGATAACTGGATTGTTAAAGAGCTTTAAAAAAGCATTTGACAATTTTAAGGGAAAGATTAGAACAATTTTGTAATTCATTGCAGTATCAAAAAAAATAGGATAAGGGCGATATAACAAAGAGATAGTATAAACTAGCTAAAGGAAACTTAGATCGGTTAGGATATTAATACGAGATCGTAGCTGAGGACAGTGAAGCATAATTTAAAGGTTCGCCACAGTATCCTAACTAGGGAGGGTCATATCGAGTCATATTTCCCAGGTATTTCTCTTGATTTGGGAATCGTTAATATTCATTACCGTGAATTTCCGGAATCCCAGAAAGTCTTTAATTATATGAAAATATTTGCTCAAAGGTCGTTATATACAGGGTATTTCAGCTCATTTTTAACAACCAATGTTTTAAAAACTATATGGATTTCAGCGACATACCTATTATGACCTAACTTGAGTTGTAACTATGTACGCCAGTAGTAGATGTTAATAGTGGGGAATGGAGAAGTAGAACGATATGTGAAGTAAGAACACTTACGGAACAGAACAACCCCTAATTACAAAAATTAGAAGGTCACGATGAATGGCTTAGACGGAATACGTGATACATGCGAAGGAATCTAGAGCGACTGGAACCATATTGAATTCGCAGTGATTAAGGCGAATACCTTCTGGTATACCACGATTAAGAATTGAGTCTCTGTTTAACCGCAAGAGACTAAACTTTTGTTTTTTAAATAGAATTTTATGCCCTAAATAAATTAAAAGGAGATTTATTTATAAGTCGTTGAAGTTCATTTTATTTTATTGTAAATAAAACAATTCTTAACTTCAACAGGTTTCGTAATTTAGCTTTATACGTATTTCAACGTGTTTACACGTCGTTTTCAAAAGCAAAACGAAAAGTAAACAGTTGGTGTTGCTATAGGAACAATAAATCTTCATAACTTGATCTTGGTTTTCTATATCTGCGTCTAGATGACTTGATTTCTCATTCCAAAACGTCCAATAACGGTGAATATAAGAGATCAATTTGCTCATTCATTAAAGGTACAGATTTTAAATGATTTTGAATTTCAAATGCTTCTAGTATATCCAACTTACGTTTGTTATCACAAAAGTGTAAACATTTTTTAGTGTTATTAGATGTCATTAAATGATTGTGTTCTAATAAGTGTTTAGCATAATGCGATTGATGTGGGTGTTTATACCTGTAACAACGTACGTGTTCCTTGTACCTAATATCAAAATTTCTAATTGTTTAGGAATGGGATGTCCAATTTCAACTCTTTTAGCTAATATATTTATGGAAAATCTAGAAGATAAAATATTTGAATCAAACCATTCTAAGAAAGTTATATTTTGGTTTCGTTATGTTGATGGCATTTTATCATGTTTTGATAGTTCATTTGAGTTAATCAATGAATTTTTGATTTTGATTAACAGCTTGCACCCAAAAATAACATTTACACTAGAAACTGAACAAAATAGGTCTACTAACTTTTTAGACAAACATAAAAATTAATTCAAATTTTATTGATACTTCTATCCAATCAAAAATTAAAAGAAAGTGGTGCTGTAATTTTATTGGAAAAATTAACAAGTCCAGCCTGTTGGAGGTTGGACATTAATTTGAATAAAAGAGTATGTTTCCCGAAAGCAAAGGATCAATCTTTCTGATTCTCAAAGATTACTCAGTTCGCTGGAATCGTAACGTCAGTTCGGAAGCATTATTGCTAACATTTTGTCACAGTATTACAAGTCTGAAACTTGAATCTTTAAAATATAATAGTTGGGTTTTGGGCTACGAGGAGCACTTTGTCAAAATTAAAGAAGCTTAGGCGTAGATGCTTATTCTTGTCAGTGCACATGATTAGGCATATCAAGCATATCAAGCGTGGCGCTACTATCCCTCTTATAGGGGAATTAAGCGCAATAATTAAAAAACGCTATTGCAGGGAAGCCGATTAGAGTGAGTGACAGCGCTGCTTCAATTTGGTGGTGGCAAGACACTCTTTTCAAGTGTTGTTATTACCCATTTGTACGTAATCGATCGCTATTATTGAGTTAAATTCTCAGGCGTATTGTGAAGCGGCGCTATTGTCCTTCGGGAATTAGGCGTAACGGCCAAGGCGCTGTTAGAATGAAACCTAATCAGACCGAGAGTATTGAGTACAAATAAGTGATAGCACCCCGCGTTCCTGTAAAGAGAACGCAGTTACTGGCGTAACCTGTACAACACTCCACATTTATAAGCAGTCCAAAAAAAAGTATCAGTATAAGTAAAACTGAGGTAAAAGTTTAGACTGGCAACGTTACTTGGCACAACTGACGTGCAAATTCTAGATAAATGCTTTCCGCACTCATAACACCAACATTTTCACCACAAAAATAAATAAATACTTTAAAATCTTTAAATCAGCTTCAAATCTTATCCTTTTTAACCTCGATAAAGGCAGGGTAAATCAGAAATGAGCAATAATTAATACACAACGAAGGTGCGACTCCGATCATCGCAAATAAATAAGCAGTTAAGCATAAACACTTCAATAATTTTAAATAATATTAAAATTTATAAATAAAAATATCTACGATACTGCACGATGACACTATATTATAATAAGCAATTTCCACCGTTATACTGCTTTAGAGCGAATGAATCTATCGCTTTTAAGACCTTTGTTTATCCATTTTCCAGATCTGTTTACATTACATTTAGTCGAGTTATATGAACAACCGCAAGGTATAGATTTCAGTGAGAGAATTAGCAATAATTTGTGTTAACAATAAAATTCATATTTATGTGATGTGCCCCAGAATCAGAGCGGTTTATAATATACATAGTAAATTACTATAGCAAGCCAATGTAACCTATTCGACAGTTATTAATGATTTTATATCTATGTTTATATTATATATACAGTGTTATTCATTAAATATGGCCATATGCAACTTTTTTATTTAGGCAGTAAGACATATAGTTCTCAAAGCAAATTTTCAAAGCTCATCCTAACTAAAAAAACTAATAACGTGCGAAGCATGCGACAATAAATTGCGAATAACTGAAAAACGGTTAATTGTTTCGCTACATTGCCCTGGTACTTTTATAATCAGAATTAAAAGGTTACTAGTGTTACCCCAGCACACAATGCACTGACAGACAGCGTTGGCAGAACCGGCTAAATGTCAAGTCACGTGATGCATTAGTTCCAATAATGACACGCAACGTTATTGTAGATGGCGCCCCAAGTGACGCGCGTCTAGCCGACCTTCATATATATTATAAATTAAAATAATTATTATTAAAAAATCGACGTAGAATAAAAATATAAAAATGTTTCATGTTCCATCTGTGGATAGAGACCTTTCATTTAAAAAAAAAATGGTCCAAATTGGTGAAGCGGTAGCCGCTGGAGGAACCGGAGAAAAAAAACCTTTGTGCTTTTATATATGTATGGATATAAAAATATTGCAGTGTTGCCATTTAAGAAAATATTATTATTTTTGTGACAGCAATCTTAAAAACATAAACTCATTTTTTTTTCATTATTTTTCTTAGTTAGGAGGAGCTTTACAAATTTGGTTGAGAACTTTTTGTCTTGACTGTTCAAATGGATACTTTTTAAATGAATAAAACCGTATATACAGTGTGTGGATAAAGTATGGAACAAATTCCATATCTCCCGAAATATTATTTTTCTGTAAGAACGCTCGGACATTTAAACTTCAATTTTATCCCAGCCACATTTTAAGCATATTGCTGTTGCTAAAGGATTACGTGACCCGACGCAGTCACTTAATCCTCTTTTTTTTAATGGAACCGTATGCCGTGTGACGGCTCATTTGAAAACTCTTTTCAAGAGGAATTCAGAGCACTGAACAAATACTGACCGATAACATATGAATAACCGGTTGTTCAAATTGAATATCTTACAAAAAACACCTTTTTTGGAGCAAATCTAGTGTGCGATTGTTGTGTGTTCTTTTTGTGAAATATCGATCAATATTTGGCAAAAACAGTGCTTTGAATTCCTCTTGCAAAGAGCCTTTAAATGAGCCGTCACACGGCATACTGTTCCATTTAAAAAAAATAAGGATCAAGTCACTGTGCCGTGTCACGTGACTCTTAAGCAACAGCCAAATGCTTAAAATGTAACTGGGATAAAACTGAAGTTTACGTGACCGAGCGTTTCTACAGAAAAATTATATTTCGGGAGATACTGAATTTGTTCCATACTTTAACCACACACTGTATAATTATAGGCCAGTTTCGCATGCCAAGAAAAATAATATTTCCCGTAATTCCAAATTTTAAAAGTTTCTCCAGAGTTCGATCTCGAGAACGGCCTTCCAATTCTAACTAAGGGGAGCTAACAACGATGGGAATGATTGATTTTACCTTTAGGTAAAGATTTTTGGGGTTATTTCAATATTTGAACCCTAAAATATAGGAAGATAAACATAAAAATTGTTGTAACTTAAAAGATGTTTTCCAGGAAAGGTATCAGAAACCTTTTATTTATAGCCGTATCGTCTTCTTTTGTAATGATTTTTAAAAATCATATATTAGATAATTTCATAACGTAACGTAACGGTATTAAAAAACAGTAGGTAGACTTTTCAATAATAAAAATTAAGCAGGGAAATAAAAGAAAGCACTTTACGCAAACAGATTCGAAAAACTATAAAAATGATATAAAAGGAACGATAAAAACGTTATTTTCTCAACTTCAGCGTTTCCATAATGTGTAGAAAGGTTGTAATGATAAGACCTCTTTCTCACCCTCGCCCAACTTTTCGAATAAATACATACTTATAAATTGGAAAAGCTTCGCTATCTTTCAACATTTGATGTCTGTAACTATTTTTTCCTTCGCTTATTTCTCATTTTCGCGCACAATAATCTGCTGTATAGACATTGATGAAGATGACTTTTCATTTTGTTCTAAAATAACTAACACTTCTTATTTTAAAATCAACCTACAAGTATTAAGATAATTATGCAAGGTAAGTATTATTAACAGGCTACCTATGTATACATATAAAACTACTGTATATAATAATTAATGATTTGTGTTACCTTAAATTTAATCATTCAGCAATAAGTTATTAGTTATTGCCCTACAGACAATGAATGGTACTTCAATTATAACTTAGAAGGTACGGCAAAATTACATTAAGGCGCTTTAAGCCGATTTCATCCGATTTAGTTTAAAATAACAAATCAATAAGGTTAAAGCTCAACAAATGAGGAGATATTGTTATTAAAGACTTTAGTGTTATTCTTTTGGAGGAAAAGAGTGGTGCGACTATCTGTCATTTAAATACAGATTACTGTCGGATATTTCTTCAAACAGAAAACGTTTTATAACGACGACACCGCTCACATTTCATTGAACCAATCACAAATTTACCCTTTCATAAAAACGAACCAATCGCGTTTGTTTTATACTGATTCGACTGCATGGCGCTGTTTAAATAAGTGATTAAACCCACAGTAGCCTCGGATAATCGCTCTTAAGTCTTAAATTAGTACGTTTAAAACTGATGTGTACTGACTTTTGAGTATATTTATTATTATTTTAATACAGTTTTTCATTGCTTCGGTCAGAAGTAATTATCGGCGATGGTAATTTGCGCAGAAATTTTACTTGCTCTTTAATCTGATACGTAAGTAGCGCCGAAGACTTTTATAACTTTAGTAATCCCTAACGTAGTTTGCGCCGACTGCTGAAGATTAGCGATAAGCATCGTTATCAACCCCTAATGACATAGACCAATTCACATTTCTAAAATTTTAGAAACTGTGTAAAAGGGGGGTTAAAACTGATAACAAATCATAATGTTTATTATAAAACAAAACTTAGTAGGTGTTTGTAGGCAGCCCCATTAGCACAAAAATGGAAGCTATCACAAGAGTAACCGTGGAGTACAATTGCTCGTTATAGATTCCTTTAAGTTTACTTACTTGCGAAAAATTATTTGTGCTTTTGTGTACCAAATCGTTGGAACTAGGATTCAATTTAAATCCGAAAATTATAGTATCCGATTTTGAGAAGGGAATTCATAATACAGTAACAGCTGTTTGGTCGGAAGCAAAAATTATTGGCTGCAGGTTTCACTTGGCCCAGGCCTGGTTTAGAAAAGTTCAAGAACTTGGGCTTGTGGTACAATATAAAGATAAAGAAAGCGACATGGGTAAATGAATTCGATATTTGTTTGGTATACCATTTTTAAATCCAGACGAAGTGGGCGATTGCTTTGTCTTTGATTTTGCAAGCATCCAACCAGATGATCCAAGAATAGTTAGTTGGCCGATTATTTAATTGATAATTATATAACCGAAGGCGCTACATTTCCACCAACTATCTGGGCCGAAGCAAGCGATAGCATGGAAAGAACAACGAACGCCTTTGAATCATTTCATTCGAGATTTAACTCTAACTTCTATGCTACTCACCCCTCTGTTTATGTATTTGTTAACATTTTAAAGAATTTTCAAACAGATACATACATTAAAATTCAAAGTGTGAAATTAGGTGAACCCTCATCATTGCAAAATAGAGATGTAAGAAACCGTAAAAGTTTATTGCATTCAAAAATTGCAGAGTATAAGAATGGCGATATAAGCAGAATGTACTTTGTCAAATGTATTTCTTTTTTGTACAAAGTATAGATTGTAATATTTATTATTCTTAATTGTAATTATAACTTACTTTTGAAATTAATTGTCTCAAAAAACATTTAATTATGTCAAATGCATGTATTTTGTGTACAACGTGTAATATTATAATATTTTATATTCTTAATTGTAATTATAACTTACTTTTCACTTTTTATTTTTTAATATACCAATATTTTATTTTCTGAATCTTTGTTTTATTTGAAATTATCAATATATTTATTATGTGGTGGTAAATAATCTATAAGCTAACAACAAACAATCCAGCGCATTTTACAGGTAGGATTTACGCATTCGAAAGTTACGTCGGCGCAAATTACGGGTATACTTAGGCCTCGCGAACTAATGAGAGGCTTACGCAGGTATAGTTCGGCGCAAATTACGCCTGCCCGTAATTATCATATTTAACAATTTATGAATTAAAAATAATAATTGTCTCTGTCGTCCTCAAGCAAAAATCAAAATATGAGAAACTTCGACGGTGGCCGATGGTAAGAATGTCAATGTCAACCAACTTGAATCGCGAGTGTTAAAATCATAGTTTAAATCATGACCGGCTCAAATTTTAGTGTATTTTGTTTGACAGGTTGTAAGAACTAAAATCTTAGACTAAAATAATGTACATACCTTCAAAAAGTTTATGAAATACTACTTATTTCTCCAAAACGATCCATTTTTACAACCACACTTCACAGCAACAGTAAATGAGAACGTTAAAATAAAAAATTAAATTTACAAAACAATCAAAACAATACTATGATTATGAGCGCCGATTCTCGAAAACACCTGAGCATTTCCGACTAGTTCAGCGTTACCAAAAATGCGTCAAAATTAATGCGAGTGATATAGTCAAGACAAATCAGACTCGTGATACGATTTTTCTTTGATAAATTGTGGTTTAAGTTAACTCGTGCTAGTTAAGATTTAGGTAATAACCTACTATCATAACTAGCACTCGTTAGACGAGAGACGCAACCTGTATTACTCAGAACAGTGTTAGAATGAAATAAACAATATCAGAACGAATACATTATATAACAAGTGCAAGAATGTAGTTATTTCGTAATTAAAAACTGTATCAGAATGCATAATTCTAAAACAGTCGTAGAAAAAAATGTTTTTTTACGGCAACCACGACAACTACTTAGATCTCTATTTTCATAATTTATCTTATAAAGCACTAACAGCAATTCTTCCATTTTTTCTAAAGAAGCACTATTTACGAAGAAAAAAAAGAGACACAAAATGCTTATCTTGAAACATACTTTTTAATGGTGTAACTATTATTTAAATTTCAATAACGCCAAAAAACATTAGGTGTGGTAATTGAGTGCACCTCCTAAAACACCCTTCTCGCTTCGAAATTTTCTTCATATTTCACCAAAATAACTATATGGGATATGTCCTTAGATTGTTACTAATTTTGCTTGCTGTAACTCAAACCGTTTTGTAGTATACTATTATATTGTTTTTCTTTTGCAACTTTGCGAGGCTGTAACTGTAACAGGGGTGCATTTTCGGATGAGAACATTTTGGGCCAATCGCCCTTATTTTCATAGAGGAATTACCACCTTTGGGGTTTTGAAGTATTAAACAGACACCCTATACAATATACTATCGCCAATACTAGTAATTGTACATAATCTCGGCAATACTATGTAACAATATTTGGCTGTCTCCAATACTCGCACTACTTTGCAATACTTGGCAATACGCAATAGTATTTGGCAATGCGGAGCAATATTCAGCAATGTTTAAACAAAATTGCCCAAAAGTATAATAATACTACCGGCAACAACTATCATTTCGGAAAAACTCGTACAAATACAAGTTTTGGAGTAGTAGGAGACCCCTCAGCATATTAGCTATAAACTAATGCAACATTTTCAAAATAAATGAAGATATTAGGTACCTACCTACCAACTTTTGAGAATCATTTTACATAGACACGCATTTACTACATTTAAACTAAGTACTTAAATAGTTGTTGCTAGCAGAAGTGAGTAGCTAATACAAGAAGTATTTCCTCAACTATGGTACAGTAAAAACATTTCAAAACCAAGTACTTTTATAGGCAGGTAAAGACATCATCATAAGCGCACAACTTTTACCGGCATAAACAAAAACATATTATTGAGTATATATTCAATCTACAGTTTATTGCATTAATAATACCTCATAGAAAAAAGAAATTCAATTAAAACAGTTTCATTTTTGTAATAATAAAATTGCTAATTAAAATATAGCCTTATAAATGTTTGAATAGGATATTTCGGTTATTATTCGGTAGCTAGACATGGTACATTCTTATTATTTATCTAAATTAAAAATAACTATCAAGAAAAAATACTGAAGACATGGATACTTAAAATAAATTTTTATTTAGCTCAATAACCTGCTAAATACAAGACAAAAGTACCTTTGATTAATACTAAAATTAAAACTAAATTTTTAATACGTTGGATTTTTTTCAAAATCAAACTGCCCGAACATTCCCTAACACTACCATTACCAAAGATTAAAACGAGGGGTCTCCCCCACTGTCGTCAATAAAACAATCTCCGCCACACTAGGAAATGGGCATAATAGGTACTTGGCAATATTCTGCAATATGCAGCTATATTTGAGCAAAAGTACGAAACACTGTAGAAAAGTAGCAGTTAACAATATCGGAATAACTATGATAATAATACTTGTTAGTACAATTTTCTGAGGTAGTTTGAAATCCCTCATTGAAACTTACCAAAAACGTACCAACCACGGTATTTGACAATTAATAACTATTTTTCCGGAAATCCCCCCCCCCCCATGACCTAGCGATCGTTTTGCTTCTATAAATGAAAGAATCTGCATACGGCTGTGTTTATATCCTTCATAAAAAATAGGTCCTTGTTTCACTTTTTTAATTGCGTCCTATCGGACATTGCGTATGAATAAATGTATCTAGGAGCTTGGAATATTTACACGTTCTTCTTCAACTGATTTTGTATTAAACAACTACTAAGTAGTTAAGCATACATGTAAGTGTAACCATAGTCGCAGCAATTTGAAAGAAATGTTAATAAATATTAAAATTAGAACTAAATATAGGTAACACAGGAAAGTAATTAAAATATAATAAACGGTAAAATTAATATTACAAAACCATTAATTTAAATATGTGTGATAAACTAACACCTACCGATATAAATGTTGTTTCTGAAGACCCAACTCGGCCAATCAATTGCACGCAGTTTGAATTACAAACAGTAAAAAATAAGGAGAAGCGATAAACACAAAAAAGCACATGTCTTTGACAATAGAAAGTGTGGGTAGAAGTAAACAAATCTTATTACCTCACAGGACACGCACATTAATCCGCATGTTGCTCATATGGTCTTACACTTGAAGTCACAACACTGTTGCAGCAGTTTTTAAAAATTCACTATACAATCTTACATCTAATATGATATAAATAATTTAAAATGCATATTAGCTTAGTCCTAATATTACGACAAATTTAAACCGGAAGCACGGAGAAACAACTAGTACACTCCTCTCCGCTATCATTCCGAAACTAATGTTTGAAAACATTTCACCGACCTTTAAATTAGTATGGCGCTGCACCAATTCTACAGGTACGAACACTAAGAACAACGCAGTGTCGCCCAGATGACGCCAGCAACTATACCAAAATTTTTAAATTGCGAAGTATATACCATTGATTATACAAAAAGGGAATTTCTAAATAATAACAATACCTGAAAATATTATTGAAAAATGAAAACCCTAATTTCTAAGCACTTTTGTTTTTTGTCACGTTCTATTATTGCATTTTTGCAATATTATTTTCGTATTCGTCTTAAAGAAGACTAAAAAAAAGAGTTTCTTTATTTTTGGTTTCAAGTAATCTATTTCATTTCCTTATTTTCCAGGACAACTTTTAACATAACAAAATGCATAAAGTAAAAATGGGAACCAGATACGAAATTTCACCAAAAAAAAAGTTGTATTAATTTGACCATAATTTTCAATTTTTTGAAAATTTTTTTCAAGAATTATTTATAAGGGGGGACGTGTAGCTCCACCAAATATAAAATTTTCTAAAAACTCACATTCAATTTTAGTTTTACTAGTCAAGATGAGTATTTCTTCTTAAGCAGAAGTTATTTATTGTTTCCCGTTTAACAAACAAAGGGGTACTAATTTTTGATTTTCGAAAATTCATAGAATATACGGTATTCAGCAAAAACCCATATTGTAGCCCTATTTGCCTGTATAAGACTACAAAGTTTAAGAGAAACGTGAAGCTAGTTTTTTTAAAATATTATATTACAAATTTCAAATATTTGGAATTTACATTATCACCAGTAGCCCCACCAAGTATAAAAATATTTAAAACCTAACGACAGATTATGGTTCTACTGGTGATGATGAGCAATTCTGTGTAGCAAAAAAATTTTTAACGGTCCCCGTTTAATAAATAAAAAGGTGCTCATTTTTGAATTTTATAAATTCATAGAAAGCGCCACTGTGAAATTACAGCTCTCAGCAAAAACCAAATTGTAGTCAATCTTCGGTTGTAGCAGCCTACAAAGTAATAAAACAATCCTGTGGGCAAATTAAAAAAAATATTTTTTTGTTAATTTTCAAAGTTTTGGAGAAGCGCCATTACGACAACTACAGAATGTATATTTAGTAAGTATTACTGGCGAATTGCAAAAATTAATAATTAAATTGCTACTATAATTCATATCAACAAATGGGCGCCCAACGGAAGGAGCATGAAGGGGGTAAAACTGTTTCTCCCCAAACTGTTTGCACCTGTAAGAAATGTGGACCCCAAGTCCCGCATATATTTTTTATTTTCCGATACCCTCCGTATAGAAAACTATTTCATGAAAATTTTCGAAATCTAGATTTTAACGGAAATACACACACACACCAAGAGACCCCAAAAACTGGTTTTAAATCATGTCTGTCTGTAGGTGGGTGACGCCTCTAAAGGAGAAAGTACTGGACCGATTTTGATGAAATTTTAAAGAAGCTTTTCAAAAAAATTTAAAACCGGAAGAGACATGTTCTTTTGCTAGCGATTCTTTCCAAAACTAATTTTTTTAATTTGAGCCCAGGATTAGAAAAGAACTTAAGGCAAATCGATAACTTTTTTACTGAACTCTCTAGCTTTAAAATGGCGGCCGCTACGATTTTTTGAAAATCTCGACTTTAAGGCTCATTTACTCAAAAAGTAGTAATCTGACCGGGACCAATCACAACTTGTTTGAAAATCCTTTGCGAGTAGTATACAATAAAACGTAATTAATTTCGAAAATCTTGATCCGACACTTCTCCAAAATTTTGAAAATTTTCATTAAAATATTTACTAAAAACTGAAAAACTGCTCACGTTATTTTTTTAAACTTTGTAGGCTGCTAGAATCGAAGATTGGCTACATTCTGAATTTTTTTCTGAAAGCTGTAATTTCGTAGTGATGCTTTCTATGAATTCTTGACCCTTATTTATTAAATGGGGTCTGCTTAAAATTTTCTTAAGCAAAATTGCTCATCATGACTAGTAGAAACAAAATTTAATGTAAGATTTTAGATACTTTTATACTTGGAAGAACTGGCCATTCATTGCTTTTTAAACTTTTAAGTCTTATAGAGCCGAACGTGGGTTACAATTTGCTTTTTAGCTGTATACATAATTCCACCGTCATTCTCTTTAAATTTTTGAAAATCAATAATTGGTACCTTTTTATTTATTAAATGGGAAACAATAATAAACTTCTGCTTAAGAAGAATTACTTATCTTGACTAGTAGAACTAAAATCGAATGTTAGTTTTTAGAAAATTTAATATTTGGTGGAAACACGTCTTCCGCTTAATTTTTTGACTGACGAATTGAGGATTTGGTTGGCTACTGTAGAAAATGCAAATTCCAAAAATTTGTAATTTAAAAAAAATTTCACAAAAACCTTCGGACTTGGACAAGTTATGCTCGCTTCAACTTTTTGATTATTCATTCCAATGTTAGTTTCCTCATTTTTTTAAATATTAATCTGGCGTAGATTTTCGAACAATGTGCCAACGAATTATATCATATTCACATTTTAATTTTTGCAAAACAACTTAGGAACTGCTTAGCATAAAAATGCTATCACTTTCTTGCTTATTTAAATATTCAGTTCGTTGCGTAATATTCGACAAAGATGGATTCTTATACAGTCGCTGTTTTAAATGAAGGTGTATTTTATATAGATTACAATTTTCAAGTCAAGTTAAAAATAGATTCAGACATGCCACCCCCCCCACACACCTGATTATCGGATTGGAACAAAAACAGGTGAAAGTGTAAATCATCAATAGTAAAATAAAGTTCAAAATTTGAATCAGATGTATCCATTTACAACGACGATGTTAATTATAACATGATTTAGTAGAGAGCCGTATCTCGAAAAGGATACATTTCCAGCCATAAGAATAAACTTTTCTCACTATGTTTGACCAAGGAATTCACCCACGTATTGATAAAAGACCTTTCAGAATCACTCTGTTTATTCAATAGTATTGTACGGTACAAAAATAATTTTTATTTTATAAAAATGTAAAACACAAATGCCTATATATTTAACAGTTTAAACACTATAATTCTAATACAGCTTCTTCTTACACATACAACTCACAACTATCATTACGTACTCTAGTAAAATTATGAAGAACACATACACAACTTGCTATCAAAGATGCCAGTTCAGGTTTAAGGTTGTCAACACTAGTTAACCGTGGAAATCTGTTTTCTAAACATCTAAAAGTACGTTCTACAGCACACATAACAGAACTATGAAGTAGATTAAACTTGCACTGTCTTTGAGTTAACCGTTGTCCTGGCATAAACTTATAAGGTGTTAATAAGTTATCTAATGGTGGATGTTCCGTGCCACCCAATAAGTGCTGGTCATTTTCAGCTAATGAACTGTCTTTGCTAGTTAAGCAGGAATAAAGAGGACTTTCTTCTAAAATTTCTTTTATAGTTTTACCACCTGGACAACCAATACAGACATCCCTTAATAAAAGACTGTTATCACAAACTACCTGTAGTACAATCGTATGCTTTTCCATAACTTTGTTATAATAAAGGTCTGTATCAGATTCATCACCTATGTTTACTTCTATATGCAGACTTCCTATAACTCCAATTACACCTGGAAACTGATATTCAGCCGCAAAACCATTTTCTATTAACTTTGATTCAGTTGGAGAAGGCCATAATATATACAATGAACCAAGTTTTAAAATTTTTAGTAAATACACTTGAATAACACTGTCAATGTCTTTAATTTTAAAATGTTCTTCTGCTTCCTTAAAAGATCTTGTGTTTCCGAGAAGCCAAACACATGCTAATAACATTTCATCAAGTCTATCTTTAATTATATCTTCACAGTAATCAATTTCAGCTTGCAAATCTATCAATGTTGTTTTGCTCATACGAAATGTCTCTTGAAAGTCTTCGTCTGGAAGATCGGTCCACCAATCCGATTCTGCATTATCCGGTGTATTTCCTTGTTCTTCCATAGTTGTTGGGTACGTGTATTCTAGTCTTCTGAAGGCGATTCTTCGGTCTTCTAAATGTTCGTTAATGTTTTAAGATATTTGTTAATAATTAAAAAACTGGTAATGGTTTGTTTGAATTTCAAATACTTTATATTTTAGGTTATGTGTCAAACTGAACCAAAAATTTGACAGTGGATCGACAGCAACCTTCGGTAAGTTATATTGCTTTTGTTACTACTTTCACCGGTCCAGTGGGGACAAGATATGTGGGGAGTGGTGGCTCTTAGGTGGACTAATATAGTGACAATACAATTTTGATGAGTCACTTTTTACATAATGCCAAAGTCTGTAGAAGCTATCTACTGACTGCATAATACGTAAAATAAATACAAGTTTAATTTTTCAAACTAAAAACAACAAGTGTTTGAAAGCACACTGAATTGATGCGAGCCTGCTACCTTAGCCTTAGCCTAGACGTTTGCAGCAACTGCAGCCACAAATCACTACTTTGAATTTGCAATTGATTAATTATTAATTCAAACACGCAAACGTTAATCGTTATAATAAGTTTAAGCAGTTCCTTATCCTATTTAGAGTAGTGTAGTAAGATTAACAAGAATTTTTAACCATCTTAAAAATAAAATAAAAACGATACTTTTTAATATCAACAACGCGTTTTCCGAAAGTTACGATGTTTTAAGTACGCCTATCAATCATGACAATTTTTGGGCCGACGTCCGACGCGCAATTTGTAATTAGTTGATGGCCTATAAGGCGCCTACCCTACCTTGCTTCAGTGCAGTTTAGTCGCTGCTACTATAAACAGTTACGGCACGGAAACCTATTGCACAGGCCATCGCAAGTTCAAATTCCCGATGGAGCCTTACTTTTTACTTTCCCATATTTCTACTCAGGTACGGAAAGTTTTGATTTTATGCAAATTTTCGAATTTTAGATTTTAACGGAAACACGCGTTTTGGAGTTCAAGGGGAAAGCGCGCACAGATAGTGAACACTGGCAAGCTCCAAACGTTATCTATGTGATCTAGCTATGCTGAAACCAAGTGACGTGAACCCCACACAGCGCATCATCAAACACTATATACATTAGTCCTTTGCATTATGCTACGCTTTAAAGATGCTTTCTGAAATTCAGATGCACGAATTCTGCGAGAGTGAAATGACTGCTTCAGTTAGTGCACTGTAGACCAAATGCACTAATTATGCAAGCCCTACAAGCTAACTCTGGTAAAAATGCGCAGGGCTTGTGTAAATATCATGTTTTAGTGCATTTGGTACCCTCCAGTCACATGACAAAATAGCCCCAAGTTATTTTCAAATGTCAAACGGTGTAATAGCCACAGCTCCATTCTAACCTGTATTTTACTGTGTTGTTTTTCTGGTGGAAGATAAAATGCTTTTTGAATGCAAAATTCTTTTAATAGCAACGTGTGCTATTTACTCGGTTTTATTTTTACTTTAATAAAGTTGCAAAACATATTAGAGATGTCTGGTGGTTTTATCGCCGTACATTGTGGTTAGTATGAAATATAAAAGTCTAATAAAAGATGGAATATAATTTATCAATACCTTCTATTAATAATTAATTATGTGAACCAGGCTCTTAATTTTCAGGTGCTGGGAATCATAAGCCAAAATTCCACAGGCAATATAATAGATTGTCCAAAGTAGCTTGTAGAGCAGGCATGAAAGTTTTAAAACAAAGTGGCAATGCTTTGGAAGCTGTAAAAGCTGCAGTTTTAAGTAAGTTTCTTTCATGAACAGCTATAGGTGTAGTAATTATAAAATTTTAATAAATCTATATACGTATTATATAAATAATATAAATAGATCACTGAACAAAACACTTTCAAGTGATTTTTAACACAGAGTAATGTCCGGGATTGTTATGTACTCTATTTTCCATTTGGAATTGCAAAATGTTTGTACGATGTGCATAAGCTTCCATTAAGCTTTACTGTATACAGGGTGTCCAAGATATGGGGTCCATGCATGGGGATCTTGTAAACGGTAAGAGATAGAGATTTGGTTAAATGAGAAAAATTATTCAGCATCTCAAGTACTACTATCGACCACATTCAAATTCTACAACTTTTGCTTAATTTTCAGTAGACTGAAAAAAACTAAAATTTTCAGTTTTATCTTTTTGTAAATAATTTGGTTATTATCAAAGATAGAGCAAAGTGATTTTGGTATTATTATTAATTAATTAATATAATAATATTATAATAAAAATTACTTAAATTTGTATAGGTTTTTAAATTTTCAAGATATTGACATTAACTTTGTTTTTTTAAATATGCGTCAAATAGGGCCATGTTATCATTGGATAGAGCTTTTTTCCTCTTTTCTCTGATATATAGTTTATGGGTTTATTTTTACAAATAACGGAGTTATAAGCAAAAAATGTTTTCTCTGTGAAAAACTTTTCTTGTAATAAGCTGAAAATTAACAAAAAAAAAAGAAAAAAACGAAATGCTGCATTTGTTTCCATTGAGTTTTGATCAGTTTATCTTCCCAAATAATAAAGTTATAAGCGAGAAATTGTTTTCTCATGGTAGGCTGTAAAAAACAAAAAAGAATAACCTGAAAGTTTCAGGGAAAAAAACTATTAAAAAACGCTTGCTCGTATAAAATTCAAAAGACTTTTAAATTGTCCTGCTAAGTAGCAAAACATGAAAATCAAGATAAATTTAATATGACAATAAATTAAATAAAAACAACTTAAATATTATTCTGATTATTTATCATAGGATCATACATGTTTAATAGTTTTATTCATTTAAACAGTCAAGTGTTATTTTTTTGTTTTATCACAGCTCACCATAAGCAAACAATTTCTCGCTTATAACTGTATTATTTGGGAAGATAAACTGGTCAAATGTCAATGGAAACAAATGCAGTCTTTTGTTTTCTTTATTTTTTGTTGTTAATTTTCAGCCTACTACAAGAAAACTGTTTTTCATAGCATACTATAAGAAAACAGTTTTTTGCTTATAACTCCATTATTTGTGAAAATGAATCCATTAAACCTTACATCAGAGAAAAGAGGAAAAAGAGTTCTATCCAATGATGACATGACCGCCTTGGTGAAGTGAAGTCAATATCTTGAAAATTTAAAGACCTATAAAAATTTTAATTTTAGATCTAAATCTGTTTAAAATGTGTCTTAATAATGTCAAAACCGCCTTGAGCTATCTTTGATAATAACCAAATTAACCACAAATAGCGACAATTGAAAATTTTAGTTCTTTCGGTCTGTACTGAAAATTAAAAGCAATAATTGTAGGATTTGAATGTGGATCATAGTAGTACTTGAAATGCTAAATAATGCTTTTCTTTAAGCAAATCTCTACATCTTACTTTTTACGAGATTCCCATGCATGGAATCCTTATCTTGGACTATAGTATACCTTAGCTACCAATAAAAGCATAAAAATCTGATCCACTGATCTATCAAAGTTACAAAATTAAGCATTGGTGTTTCATACGTTTTGTCATTTCTGATAAATTCCATATAAAAAATGGTTTCAATAATTTTAAAGTCTCAACGATGCAAAATTCTTTGATAACACCTTTTGTATTAAGTTATCAAAAAGATATTGTAGATGTGGGCTACTTGACAATTTGTGCACATTCTAAAATTATTTTCGTTCATGCAGGGTGTTCCACAGTAGCAGGCAATACCAAACTTATGTGTTTTTAAATCGAATTCGATATTCTTACTGGCCATTTAATTGCCTCTATGAATGTATTTTGTTTTTGAAATTCCATTGCAGCATTGCCAAGTTTGAATGGAAAGCCCTATATATTTTTACATAGTTGAATCAAGTTTTCTGCTCTCTACAAATTTTATTAAATAATGGTTATACCTAAATTCTACAGTTTTCGAGAAAATTAGATTCTAAGCAAAAATCAGGTAATTTCTAGAAATCCAGACATCATAGGAAGCATTGAAACCTGTTTGTTTTTTGTTTTTGCAAGAAACAACTGCGAACATTGTTTCAGTTCATATAAGAAATAGTTTTTTATAAATTTTGAAATGGTAGATTTAGATAATGCTGATTTCAATAAAATATTTTTATTTTAATGGAATTCACAAGTATTTTATATCTGCCTATAAAGTGTTTATTTAGTATTCAGTGGCGTAACTACTATAAAACAGTGCTCAGGGGCCCAAAGAAAGGATAGAAAAAGTAAAATTTTTAACTCGTATCTTTCTTTGTATTGAATTATAGACAAAATATCTTATTGTTTAGTGAAATTAAAACAACCTAGAACTTTGTGACAACAGAATAATTAATAGTACTCCGCGCCAACGACTAGCAGTACATAACTAGAAATAATTGGCCGCAATGCAAAGTTTAGTGTGAGTCTATCGAGTATTGGCAAACCTATTAAAATGTGATTTTAGAATATTAGAATTAGTTTATTTTTAATTTATTTCGTTTGCATTGTAGATATCTATGTAGAATTTAATATTTTTATTTTTTGTATGTAACAAAATTAAAATAAATGTATTTTTATGTAGTTTGTTGCTCGTCAAAGTTGCAAATAGCGCCATAGTGGCGTGGCCTTTTCAACATTTTATGTACAGGCCAAAAATTTGTCATTCGGCCACTTTAAGTATTATTTAAAAAAAATTAAAGATATTGAATTTAACGGCAAATTCTACCTCTACTTAATTTAGCCCTGTCAATCTAATTTGCCCAAAAGTAATTCCAATTTTATATAGCTTTATAGTGCAAGGAATTTTCCTTTTTTTCCTTAGAAGATTGAAGTAACATTTCTTTGATCTTTGATCAGCTTTCACAGCCACTTTGTGGCTTTTGAGAAGTTAATTAATTAAAAAAAAGTTGAAGGTATATAATTATTCAAATGAGAAATTTGTTTAAAAATTCTTAATATGAGAACACGTCTAAATGATAAGTTTTTTAAATCATTTTCTATCATGAGATGCACTCTTTTGAAATGCATTAAAACTGGAAATTGTAAACTCTCATAGATCACAGTTGCCACGAATTCAACCATAGTTATTAGGAAAGTACTGATGCAAATTAAGAACTACATTGTGATCTGATGTTTTGAACTAAAGTAGAATTTATATCATGGCAATGAAAAAGAAAATTAAGCGCAATTTATTAACAAGGTATCACTGAAAAACATGAAATTTATATAAATACCAATTGTAGATGTTAACATTAAATTAAATACCCATAATTTTAAGGCAGAGCAATCTATATATTAAATCCGGCGCCCATCCACTTTACTCAACATTTAGTGGTGCCGGGCCCCCACTGCTGGACAACAAATCTTTACGCGTTCATGACAGACAGCTCAAATTTGCTTGCACAGCGGTTCAAAACACTATTCAATAGAAATAACGCGAATAGGATGTATATATGCTTTGTATAAGTGAAATATATAGTCTACTGCTGTCAGTTCAAACACAAACGCCAAGGGTGAAGCATGCAGCCCAAACTTCTGTTTATCTAAAGCACTTCATTATGACAGTTTGCGAGAGTTGTTGAAGAAACGAACCCGCGCGCGGCGATTTGACAATTAACAAAGATTTACTGTCGTATTTTTCATCGGTTCACCACTTTGGCCTATTTCCATTACATCTGTTTTTATTATTTAATAAAAACACACTCAACTTGCGTTACGAAATTACGTTTGCTTCCATTCAGTTGTGCTGTGCAAAGCGCTAATATGTATGTATGTATTTAAGGTCTTACAGCACTTAGGCCACATTGTCGGGCCCACATACTACCTTAACTAAGTCCTTAAAAACTACTTAAACTATTCTATGTTAAGAGGTTTCCAGGAGATGACAACTGCCCTGGCCCGGATTCGAACACCGGGCCAAATAGAGCCACAGACTCCCGAAAACCACTGTGACCTTGGCTGCAAGCGCCGACTACACTCGCCTACCCCTACGCTAATATGTAATAATAGAATGTTTAGGACTTCATAATTATGAATCAACGAGTTTGTTTATTTATATTTTGCATTTTGCGGGCTAGGGTTATGTCATAAATCAATCATGTAAACACAGACGGGAACATCGGAAAGATACAACACCGACATACAAAACAACCCAGAGGCGTACATCGTTCAATAAAATAGAATATTCAACTTGCTCTTCGATGATGAACTGCTTAAGTAATTTTTCAACCAGTGAAATATGAAGAAAGATCTTTCGTTCTATGCAGTAGATACAGGTAGTATTGCTAATAGATGCAGTAAGTTCTAGCTCTACATCGTTGAAGTTCATATTAATTTATTGCAAATAAAAACAATTCTTAACTGCAACAGGTAAGTATATTGATTAATTTCGGGGGGGGGGGGGGGGCAAAACTGATCAATGAGTCCGCGACTGAAACAACCAACCCACTTCATTGAGTATAGTGGGCTCTTGCATAAGTAGTCTAATACATTTTACATTACGTTCAGGGCCAAGGTGTGCAGTGCACACAAGCACCCGATTCAAGGGGCGGGAAAACTTCATTTAGGTGATCTTTTTTTATAATTATTTTCCAAGAGCAATTGTATGCATTTTTATTCGTAAATTTAATCTCTTACAACAATTTCGGCTTTAAAATTGGTATGAGCATATTAAATGACAATATGAACAACATTCCATTGAAAAAACACCACTGAGAGATTTCCTTTTATCTGAACAATTTAATTGAGTAATGTCCAAAAAACGGCTATCACCAAAAGGTTACGTGTAAAATTTACTTTGAGATTTCAATGGATTGGTTGCAAGTAGAAAACACAAAATATAAAACCATACAACTACTTTAAAACAATGGGGGGGGGGGGGGGGGGAGTGCTCTACTTCAACATACACAGGCACCCATGCAGCATTTGCTTTATCAGTTTCCCAAGGCTCAAAAACCTGCTTATTAGTCAAAATGTTTGGCATAAAAGTATCTTTATTTTAGGCATAACTCTTCTATCGACCAGTAAACCTAAAGCAAACAAAATTCGCTGAATGATCGCAATTGTTTCAAATCCTACATGACGATCACAATCCTTTCTCTGTAGCTATACTTCGTATAGCGAGAAAGAAAGGAAGGAAGGTAGAAAGAGTCTAATAGAAACAGATAAAAGAAAAAAGGCGCTATACAAGCGCGCTTATTATTTAAGGAAACAAAATGAATTTATGGAAAACATGTTCATAATCTGCTGGATGCAGTACATGTCTATTATGTCGCCGTATTTATTATTTCTTTTTAAGAAGTATACAGAAAATAACGTTGGGCATAGTCCACGGGTTCTGCTAGTATTAATTATTTTTGTTTCTAAGATTGAATTCATGGCAACTCTGATCAATGAGAGTTCTCAATTTTCAGTTTTAATGCACTCCAAAATTGTTACTTTTCATGGTAGAAAATTTTCTTAAAACTTATTATTTCTGTATTGCAGTTCTTTCAGAATATTTAACAGTATGCAGGGTGCTCTTTTACTTGGCAAGTGTCAATTCAACTTAGAGTGGACTGTAAGACATATGCATATGTCTTGAATTGAAGAATTTTATTTCTTTTGTTGCAACGTTAACAAACTGAATATTTGTAGTACTAGAAAATGACCCATTAACCAATGCTGGCTTTGGATCAAATTTGACCACCAAGGGTCAGGTAGAAGGTGATGCAGCCATAATGGATGGAAAAAGCCTTTTATATGGAGGTTGTGGTGCTGTCCAAAAAGTGAAAAATCCTATTGAACTAGCTTATGATATATGTGTGAAACAGGCGCAAGCTCTGCCTATGGGTCTTGTTCCTCCCTCTTTATTAGTTGGCGAAGGTGGCTTTCATCATGCAAAAAGTGCAGGATTAAAAATTGTAAAAAACAAAGATCTAGTCAGTGCAAAAGCTCTTAGGCAGTTTAAGAAATATAAGAAGTTATTAAATCATGCACAGTTTCTTGAACAAAGCCAAAGCCCATTGGATACTGTTGGAGCTGTTTGTGTTGATGACAGTGGTCATGTAGCTTCTGCATGTAGTTCAGGTAAATAATAATAAAACTAGTAAATTTTATCTTTGTTACCTGCTTGTATATGAATAGGGGGACTTTTACTTAAAAGACCTGGGAGAGTGGGACAAGCTGCTTTATATGCTAGTGGCATGTGGGCCGATAGTTTCAGTCCTGCTACAGAATCATCTGTTGCTGTTTGCACAACTGGCTGTGGTGAACATTTAATGCAAACACAACTAGCTAAAGAAATTGGAATTGATCTCAAAACGAATTCTTGTCCTATAACAGGACTTTACAA
Organism: Ctenicera cuprea; assembly: GCA_958336395.1. NCBI lineage: Eukaryota > Metazoa > Arthropoda > Insecta > Coleoptera > Elateridae > Ctenicera > Ctenicera cuprea. The sequence continues at coordinate 8,504,798 of OY284494.1, read as the reverse complement.
TTCTATGACTGATAAATTTATTAGTAAGTATTTTTCTTTCACATCTTGCATAACGTTCTATTTTTATTGTTTCTTTTTTAGAATCTAGACACCTTAGAAATATAAAACAGAAATTGGGTGGTGCTCTAGTCTTGCATATATCTACAGCAGGAGAAGGTGCACTTCTATGGGGTCATAGTACTGAATCCATGAGTGTGGGATATATGAGAACTACAGATACTAAACCGACTGTGAGTAGTGTCTGATGAAGTTTTTGCAGTTATTAGTTATTGCATTGTTTGTGGCTACATTAGCTTGTAAGATTACCCGTGAAATTATATCGTCAAGTGAGAATTCAATTTTACAAGAACACAAACATATATTTTTTTGATAACCAACAAGAAGGCCCCTAAACAAATATTAAGATACAGTTTCACTCAGAAAACTACGTGTTTATATTCCATGTTTAAACTTTTCTTATTAAGGTTCTCAGCAGTGCAGATGTGAAATAATGCATGTACAACGTAGGTGGTTATGGGGTCGAATCCCGCTGCGGCCTAATTTATTTTTTTAATACTATGTTTACTGTCCCATACTTCTACTGAAGTATGGACAGTTATGACTTCATGCAAACATTCAAATTTCTGATTTTAACGGAAATAAGCGTTTTTGGGTCCAAGGAACTCATTTGAAGTAGTTTATTAGAATAAAACAATTTTAAAAATGAAGACAAAATTCGATAACTTTTAATAACAACCCATTTTCCAGAAGTTACGTAATTTTAACTATGCCTGTTAATTAGTCCCATTTTAGAGCTCTTGGCTAGGTGTATGTGTAAATTTCAATCACTTGGAGCGAGAATATTTAAAACGTCTAAGGTACAGGAACATGTTTTTTAAAACGATGTTTGATCTATTCGGTTTATGCAAGTTATGCTTGTAAACAAGTAATTTTTTAAAGATAAATATGAAAACAAAGTTGCATTCGTTCTAGATAAATTACTTCTATTTATTTGTGCATGTGCATTGAGGTCCATGCTTAGGCTGTTGTAAAATTGAATTCTCGCTATCTTCAAACTAAAAAGATTAATTTATATCGTAAAGCATAATATTATCTGAATTCAAATATGCCATGTAGGTTCCATTTAAGATGTCTGATTAAATATTTTATTATTCCAGAGTTTAATATCACAGTTACCTAAGGAAATTGCAGTTGGATCAAGTATAAATGTTGGTGGAACACATTTTTATTTAAATCAATGATACAATTTTTTTCTTAATAGTGATTTTAATGTTTAATTTTTCACCTTTAGTAGACTGATTTTTTTAATTTCTATCAATTACCAAAATATTGTAGTTATTAGGAAATTTTTACACATGAACTGTTTGCACAATAGCAATATTTTATGATTGTACTATTGACCGTTTATAAAACAAATATAAATAATACTTTACTTATTTCACAGTCTTTTAAGATAATGTTAGGTAAGTATACTTGTACCAAGAAAAAAAAAATATTTAAAACTTATAGCGGTCGCTATTTTTGTTAAAAAAAAAACTTTCGATTTGTCTTAGCATGCTATATTATACTCTGTTCCTAACACATTAACTGTGGGGGTAAAAATTTAACCTGCATGGATTTTTTATTGACTGAGTCGTACGTTGGGGCTCTCCCTATTCTTTAGCATAAATTAAATTAAATACATAATGCCATGAAGAAATCGTGAACTTTGGCATCACTTTTTGGAACAAGGTGAAAATAAAGAAAATTGTTGTTCGTTTTCAAATTTTAAAAATTTCATAGCAAACAACCGGTAATATTAGGCCTGTGAAAACAATGTACAGCATGTGCCACCTAACCTTGCAAATTTTAGTGGGCTTTGATTCGGCTACTTACGCTTTGTTTCGTCGGTAGTCGTAACTTAAACTAGCTCTAATTGGTTGTTGGACAGTGTGGTACACTCTACTAAAAAGTGAAAGTCAATTTATTTATGGTTTACGAAAAATTGTGGATTTTTTTATTTTATTTAAATTTTTGTTGGGTAGGATGAAAACTATTGTCCAGGCAATAACTCCCTACACCATTTTATCTATATTTGCATAAATAAATAAGTTTATTATTATTATTCTTTCTTGCACTTTGACTTCCATATTATTTTAGTGAAATTCTGTTCTCCCATTCGAATTAGGCGTCCAAACCATCTGAGCTTATTTCTTCCGTAAATTGTTGCACCGGCTTCGACTCCCACATCCTCTCGTATTTTCTGGTCAGCCTTTGTGACTTCCCTAATTCTTCTTAGAATTTTCATTTGCACAGTTTGCAGATGTCCCTTTTGTCGTTCACTTAACTTCCACGACTCGCTGCTATATATCAGGGTGGGTACATACACTGCTCTGTATACTCTTCCTTTTACTTCTCTCGAGATTGCTGTTTTATTAATAAATCCATTAATACACTCTGTTAGCAATTGATTATAATATTTGCTAATCAAACCACAAACATGACCAAAGCCAAATTTTATTTAGAATAACATTCTAACACCTTTTGAGTAATGGAGAAAATTTATTATACGTTTTATTACAAAACATTTTAACAAACACAATTAGTTCAACAATTTAACACATAGTACATTAAATAGAATGTTCAAGATGGTTAAGTTTAAAATTAAAGCAAATAAATTACACAGTGAGTTCGAAACACACTACCATATGGGAACAACGCATGTATACTGTGTAGCGGCTTTCTAGGTCGTATATCTAGAACTTGTTGGGCAGGTCCTTTGGCGTCTATCCGGGGCCACGATGCTCTGGTAAGTCCTGCAGGTGCTGCGGGTTTCGGAGAATGAGAGGTGATTTTTTTCACAGCACTGGAAGGAGCTGGGTGTAACACGAAAGAGTTTGTGTAGGACCGTTTAATCGATCCAGCCATAGATGATGGCAGGGGATTGGTTTGTCAGACACCGTTTTATTGATCTGACAACAATCCTGAAGCCAAATCATGTCGACCGCAGAAGGAAACGAAAATCGCCTCTCGATTAGTTTCGCATGTTAATTGATACAAACGTTTTCAGATGAAGTCATCCTAATGTGACATTTAGAGCAGCTGTAGCAGGAAACGGAAATAGTTTGTTGCTTAGCAATGTAAAAAAGCAGATAGTCCATAGTTGCTGCCACTTTTAGTGTCGACTAATTTTTGTTTCGTAATGTAATGTGTGGTGAAAGAAAGTTGAGGACAGAGTTTATGGATCATGTCGGTCATAGGCGCCGAATACGGGGGCTCAAGCCCCCTCAGAAAATTATCAGGGGGGCGCAGCCCCCTCTGATATTTTTGCATTTAAAAAATCGGAAGGTGCAAATGTAATACGCGACCTTTTGCCGGAATTTATTACATTTATTAAAGTAGCATTAACGATTCCTGTATCTTCGTGTTGCGCAGGGCGTTCGTTTTCTGCTTTACGAAGGTTAAAGACATATTTAAGGTCAACTAATTGTAAATTTATTTATCGCCAAGACAGAAGTGAGACGAAATACTTTCTTTGTGGAGTAAGTTTTGTTTTTGTGTAGTACTGTTCTTCTCGTCTTATGTTTCTAATTAGATTTACTGTTCATTTTTTGTTTTTTTTTAATGAAAATATGTACTTAAAATAACGCGTTTCAAAACCATTGGAGTACAAAGTAGCTTATTTCTGTTAAATTCCTACAAAATCAATATGCAATAACAATACTACATTTTTTAACAAAAAAAAACATCAGAAAATCGAAAACTTGTGCCCACGAAACCTATTTTCCAAGGCAATATAATTTAACACAAATCCTACTTTTAATTTAAGACGGGTTGACTTTGAAAAATTCAAAAATTTTGCTTGCGGCTCATTTTCATTAAGCCCCCCCTGAGAATTCAAAAACTCGGCGCCTATGATGTCGGTTCTTAATAATTTACTAAATTGTTCTTATCTTTGGAACAAACATACTTCAGTTTTTTCCAGTGATGTGATTTTACCGGTAAAATAAAAAACGGTAAGTAAAATCATTATTTTACCGGTAAAATACCGGTAAAATTAATTTCACGTCAAACATGATGGATCATTGGATTCCTTATGAAAAACCATTTAGTTTGATACTAGATACTCGACAGCTCTACTTAATACTTGATACCAAAACACAAAAATACAATTATTTATAGTTTATAAAAATATAAGGGTTATGTAACTTACAGTTACAGTTATAATTATTAAAGTATACCTAAATTAAATACAAAGCAAAATGTGATAATAAAAATAAAAAATATGCAGATATAAATCGAAATAAACAATTAGATAAAATAAACTTATACATATAAACATAAAGTTAAACAAACTTAATAAATGTAATTGATGTAACTTTTAATAACAAAAATAAAAAATATTTAGTATATATTATTATATTATAATATGATTGGTTTAAAGAAATTACTCTTTATTTAGGTTTCCTACCACAAAACATTTCTGACCCTTTCCAAGAAAAATAATGTTTTGTTTTGGAGTACGACGAATATCTGCGCCTGCGCGCGGCAATTCGAAATGATTTTACCATTTTACTGGTAAAATGTGATTTTACTTTACCGGTAAAATACCATTTTACCGATTGGTAAAATACCGAGACTCACATCACTGGTTTTTTCCCTATACTAGGATCAAGACTTTGTCCTTGATTCAAAAAAAAATGTAAATATGATAATATTTATGCGTTTTTCCACGAAATGTAGAAATGAAAACAATATCTCTGACCAAGAATACCTCTGAAACTAGCAAACAAAAGACAATATGGTATTACAATTTTTTACCAAGTTTTTCAAGGAGAATAACGTACATGCTTATTAGGTGCCATTTTAGATACAACCTGTATACAATTAAATTACCCAATATGCTGTAAACAAGCAGTTTAAATTTTACAAGATTAAAGAAAGATGTTACTGTTATTATTAAAAAATAATGTTCTATCAGCTGTAAATAAAAAAACGATTTTAGGCAATTATATGAGGACAATTACGAAGACAGTAAAAGGAATACATCATCCATCGCTTAGTATAAATCAAAACTAATTTGTAAAGTGCAGTTTCTATATTTTTTTAAAAATTTGACTTCACTCTCTACTGTACTTATACACTATTTTGGATACAAAAGTTTCTTTACAAAACTTAAGATCTCGTGCTGTATCATTTTATGTTTGCTGTTGTTAAACTAGATAAAAATGTAGATCTTTGTACTATTATGAAATCAATGTGAAGAAAATAAAAACGAACCCTTCGTTTTGCTAGATCTCAAGGTTTGTAAAATAAAGCCAATAATGATAATACAAAAACTCATAATATAGGTATATGTCACTACAATATAAATAAATATTAATACAGCTAAGGCATACAGAAGCAAGGCAGCAATATTCTTTTTTGTACAATGTTATTCATTTCATAAAAGCTAATTTACAAAAGACACTTATTAGTACATTAAAATGTGGTAAAATAAATATGGTTAACGATGATACTAAGTAGTATAATATTAAAATGTGGAACTCGAAGATGGTAAACAAATGAATATTATCACTCAAATTCTACCACTTATAGTAGGCAGATATGTTTGGGGTATGACACTAAGGTTACTTTTACATAGGAATGGCAATGAATGGGTATGAAGTATACTTGAGAACTTTATCATTTGATTATAATGAAATCCCAAAGTGTGGGCTTCGGAAAATTACAATAATTATCATATACAGTGCAACTATGATAACCCAAACTAATTAGGACTTATGGTTTACCACATTGATTACAGCACTGGATTTGTAATTAAAACTTAGTACATATTTATAACAATGTATTTTTAATAGTTTTATGTAGAGTTAAGAGTTTTGTGTTTTTTTTTAACGAACAATAAACGTATTGATTCTATTTCACTTAACTGAAGTGCAAAGGTGATATCACCATATCTTCTGTTTCTTTATTGCAATATGTGGTGTCATTTAAATATCAACTAGTGTTACCCCAGCGCACAATGCACTGGCAGACTGAGCGTTGACAGAACCGGCGAAATGCTAAGTCACGTGATGCATTAGTTCCAATAATGAGACGCGGGGTTAATGTAGATGTCGCCTCAAGTGAAGCGCGTCTAGCAGACTTTCATATTTATTATAAATTAAAATAATTATTATTAAAAAACGACGTAGAATAAAAATATAAAAATGTATCATTTTCCATCTGAGGATAGACCTTTCATTGAAAAAAAAATGGTCCAAATTGGTGAAGCGGTAGCCGCTGGAGGAACCGGAGAAGAAAACCCTTTGAGCTTTTATATACATATGTATGGATAAGCAACCAAATCTGCATCAGTTATGAAAGAGAAAACATATGGCATGAATTGATAGACGTATAACAATATAATAAATAATGGACTGTAACATTTACGAAATTTATTACCTTATTAAATGGCATGAAGGAAATTAACAAGATAAAAGAGAATAATGTTCCAAAAATTGTTGAAGTTGTTTTCCTTTATTCTCTAGGCAGAGCCGAACTCCTTTTCATGTTTTCGAAGACATTAACCTGGAAATAGTGTTGCTTAGCACTATACGTTTCTCACTTTCATAACCTACACAGATTCAGTCGTTGTCCAAATATGTTCACACATATTTCTGCCAAAATCATTAACTTTATGCTGTTCGAATCACCAGGTTTTTTTTTGGATTACTGGAGGTTGTTTATATAAGAGTAATACTGGCACTCTAGTTTGAGATAATTGGAATTTCGGAATAAATATCTTTATTCACAGAAACAGGCTTCACCTACTTGCATATTGTATATACTGGTGTAAACAAAACTAGGTACATTCCACAATTTTTAAGGTAATGAAATTAAACTAGGGAATATTTAATTATTCATAAAAACACACTGTATGAGAAACTTTGTCATTCATTTGTTTTTGTAAAAAATAACCTGCTGCCTATGGTCAAAACAAAATCTCCTGAAGTTTTCCCATACCTAATGTATCTAAACGTCAAAGTAATAAAATGCTCAAAACGTAAACAAAATGCTAAGTGTGACAATAAAATCATCAGAATAAAAAACTCTATTAAAACATGGAAAAATTTAAAAAGCGGACCATAAGAGAAAAAATTTTGACAGTCGAAAATGAACAATGGTAGCAGTTATACCAAATCTGATAAAAATTTAGATTCAGCATGAAAAAGTATCCTAATAATGCGTTAACTAGAAATATGTAACATAAATGAGTTATAGCCGAAAACAAAAACCCAAAATTTCAGTTTTTCAGATATCTGAAAAATCAGAGTTGCTATTTTAAATTTCTTAACAGATAATTGTTAGTCATATAATTGCGCAACTGTGCCTTAATTTAACCAACTCTCTATCTCTTGAAATAAGCGAGATCCTCATGGTGGGGCTCGAATTTGAAACAACCTGTATAGACTTTGAAACAACCTGTATAGACCGGTCGTGCATAAAACGTATTGCAATAACCATATTGATTTCATGGCCATCTTCCTGCGAAAAAATAAATGCATTTTCTCCCTCATTTATTTAACTCATTTCAAACTTGCGTCATTTCCGGTTAAATCAGAAGTGCTAGATTAGAGTTCTATACATAATATAATGTGTTTTTATAAATAATTTAGAATTCCCAAAATAATTTTAATCAATTTAAAAATTGTAGATAAAACTGTACCTAGTGTTGTTTACACCTGGTACAGCTACATATAAGAAAACAATACAACACAATATAAATTTGTGGGGAGTTGGGTTTATCGAGGTTGCACTGTACATAACATAATTGATTAGCGTAACATTTCGCAATAAAGAAAAACATTTCTAAATAATAAATTATTCGAAATCTTTGAACAAAATAATGAATACAAACACTTTCATAGTACTTTCATTCCTATTTTTAACTTGTGTCTCAATGTTTATTGATAGTTTTATATTAATAGCTAAAATCACAAAATACAATTTCAGAATGCATCAATTCTAAGCGCTAGTTAACTCATCCCTATGTTTTTTTATCAGCCACAATAAAGTATGGCGTAGACAAAAAAATTTGGTTTTCAAGGTGGCCACCACCGAAAAAACATTATTTTCTTAACTTTTTTATAGAATCAAATAGTCCTTTTGATTCTAACTATACAAGTAGAGGGGCAATATAGCGTAAAAACTAACCGTTTGAAGTCATTCACGATTAATTGTCAGATGCCATGAATGGTCATTTAAAATTCCTTTTATTATAAGTTGGCTATGAAAAGAATTAAGAAACAAAAGAAAATTAAAACAATTAAACAATGATTAAAACAATAACAGATAACACACAAACAATTCTATTACATAACATTTCCTTAAGTTACCTGTTCAAACTGATGTCCCTGTAGACAATTTGATTCACATTTGCGTGTGTGTTCTTGATTTTTCTTCTCACATTTTCTAGCAGTTCTACTAGTGATGTAGGATGTTGGTTTTCCAATAACCCCATAGAAAGAAATTTAGTGGGATGAGATCAGATGACCCCAATGGCCACTGTAGTACTACTTTGTTAAGGCTCCTAATTATAAAAAATAGCCATACATTAAAATATAAGGTGAGAAATCAGGAACAAAACACCCCAAATCTTGGTGAACATGAAACAAAGTGCTGCTAGTTGTGCACATTCGTGTAAAAATCAACAGGAACATCAGTTTGAACACCTAATGTGTAAACATGGTAATGTTATGTAATAGAATCGTTTGTGTTGTTTGTTATTGTTTCCATCATTGTTTAACTGTTCTAATCCATACATATATAAAAGCACAAAGGGTTTTTTTCTCCGGTTCCTCCAGCGGCTACCGCTTCACCAATTTGGACCATTTTTTTTTTAAATGAAAGGTCTCTATGCACAGATGGAACATGAAACATTTTTATATTTTTATTCTACATCGATTTTTTAATAATAATTATTTTAATTTATAATATATATGACGCGCGTCACTTGGGGCGCATCTATAAAACTGTCGCGTGTCATTATTGGAACTAATGCATCGCCGGGCGGTCAACGCTGTCTGCCGTCGAATTTCGGCGAGGTTACACTAGTAGTTATTTAAGTAGCAAGGAATGTAAAGACGTAATAACATTCGAGGTAGGTAAATACGAGCCGAGGCTTGTGGCCTGCCGAGAATGTTAACAGTCGATACATTCCATGTTACTTATTAAATTTTTCACGCTACAGGTAGAAATTTATTCATATTTCTAAAAGTTCGTTTTGACTGCTGTCATCGGAATTATTTTTTAAAAGCCCCATTATTCTACGTTGCCCGTGCTTGTTATCATATCAACGAAATAAAATATTGACATCTGTAGCGTGAAAATAATTTTCTTTCCTTTCCTCATTGTTTTCATAGCCAACTTCTAATTAAAACAATTTTAAATTACCACCCATAGCTTTACAAAAGCATCAGACAATTAATTGTCAATAATTTGAAAACGCTTAGGTTTTATTTATATATTCAGAATAAAAAGGACTATCCGATTCTCTAAAAAAAAGCCAGGTTGCCATTTAAGAAAATACTGTTTTCTTTGGTGGCGGCCATCTTGGAAACGGAAATTCAAGTTTTTTAAATTATTTTTCTTAGTTAGGAGGAGCTTTACTAATTTGCATTGAAAACTATATGTCTATCTATTTAAATAAAAAAGTTGGCCTATAGAGACTTTTAAAAGAATAATAAGGAAATGTTTTCTAGATGCAGTTAACTATCACAGAAAAATCATCAAGATGACAAAATGTAACGCAACTAGCCCACACATTGATTACCCATAAGTATTCAGCACTAGGCCGAACATATTCGTTATTAGGCTGTGAGACTGGTCAAATCAAAATCACTATTTGGTAAATCCCTAATTTATTGAATGTCACGGTTTCCTTACATGTAACATGAATTGCATCAATTTCAAAAGTTCATCTAATAATATTCGTTGTTATTACAAATTATATACAGATATTTAAAACAAAGTATATTTTTAGAGGCCGTCTATTACACCTACATACTAGGCACTTAATACATACAATTAAAAACAATTTTAAAAATTTAAAAAACCAATACTTTCTTTAGAGATCAATAATTTTAAAATCAGTTCACCTAAAAATATTTAAACTATAAGCTGCCAATAATGGAAGATGATTGATGAGGTAGTTTTATTACCATTATTATTGTTCTACATTTTTTCATGGGAGCTCATTATAAATATTTGTGCAATAATAAAACGTATAATTCAATTAAATCAATTGAACAAACATATAAAAATCTAATATTTTGAAAAAGGTATTAAAAAGTTGGAGGTGCACAAGGAATTCTACAACTAGTCATATTCTTTTATATTTGTACCTAAATTTCCTTGTACAACCTAAATAATGGGTTTGATTATTTAAACAGTAAAGGGAATGATGCAAGATCAACTAAAAACACAATAGCAATCAGACCAACATTTTAATTATGGCACTTTGAATCATAGTTTCTTTGAATGCAACAGTCTTAGGTCAGTGTTTCCCAGTCAATAAGCCACGGAGAACAATTGTGCCGTAAACATGAATCGTGAAAATTTCTAAACAGTACTAAAGTAATAGTTAATTAACGCAACTATTTTTTATATAAATTTTTGATTTAGCCTCAAATTTCAAGTTTCGTCAGAATTGAACCATGCACAAGGTTTTGAAAATGTAAGAATACACCCACCCATAACAGACATTTTCTGACAAACTTCTATTTGAGTTTCTAAAGCGTTTTCGATAAAATTGTCAAATAAATTTTCAAACAATCATTAACTTTGTCACACTGGAAATATGGAAAAATAAATAAAATATACCTATATTAATAAAGTACGGTTTGGTCATCAAACTTGATTGAACACACAATGTTCAATTAGGGTTTTAAAAAAATCAAAACCAAATGTCTTGCCAGTCATTAAAATGGTTGATAAAAAGGTAGCATCATTCCCTTTCTTTAATTATTACTGGATTTTTTGCTAGTTATAAATAACAATTGTTATTCTATTCTTAACAATCAATAGTCTGGAGTTGACTGTCCTTCCGTGAGCCCTTTGATGATACAAGTGTGAGGTATTAATCGTCTTGATTTGTAGAATAAAAATTTCAAGGCTTCAAAACAGGACAGATATGAGTGATCAAAAAAGAAAACCAAAGGGTGACCTATAATTCAGCCACACATTTATTTTTAAGTTGTAAGTCAACTTGACTTGTTGATTTGATATTTGTACTAAATGAATGTGTCATAACTGAACCTCCAAGAGTAAAGCAAGATTCCAGTAACCCTGTTTTAGAAGATGGGGAGAAGGAGGGACACTTGAAATCGAATACTTGTAAAAATGAGTGTATACTTAAAAAAAAATATTTTATGTCGTTTTCTGTTGTGAATATTTGCACTTTTAAAAGAGTGGAAATAGTGGTGTATCCCAAAACTTTTTTCTAGAGGGAGGATAGGACAGTGAAACTTTGAGCTGCAAGCACCACTTTGTATTCACATACAATGTAAATTTTGAATCTTCTACTTTGATAGAGATGGGTCAAGAAGCAGAGAATAGGGGAGGGAGGAGAAGAAAAGAAGAGGGGAGGGAGGAGAAGAAAGGAAGAGGGGGAGGGAGGGAGAGGGTATGGTTTGTCAGAAATTCACCTCCTAGCAAATTTTTTTATTTTGAAATCATAAACAATGATAAATATTGGCAGGTGTTCTTCGTGCTGTCTTTGTTGTAAAACTTCATCGGCTTACAGTCTTTATAAGCATTTGCTCTAAATGTTTGAGCCAAATTGGTTCGTGGATCCCATCTGACTAAACTGTGTGTTTCAGCTTCTACCGTCTATGTCTGGACAAGGGCAGGTGGCCTACGACTGCTTAGATTGTTTAAATCTTGAGGCGGACAAGGATTTGATCTTAGTATATCTTGTTCGTCAGACCACTTTTGTGGTTGTACCGTTTGAAAAATTTAATTAAATCACAAAACAAATAACAAATGTGCTTAATAACTAATTATTGAATGTTATTGATGGTGTCAGTTCTTAACATAAAAAACCTATTATTGTTACATTGTTGTAATATTACATCCACTACCTTTTATGGTAATTGAATTCCAAGGAAGTAGCAGAGGAAAGCAGTTTATAAGGAAGACAAAGAAACTAATACCTCCTTGGCTCTTGTATCATCAAAGTGGCCACAGGGCCTGTTTTCTGAACAAGCCCGCAGACTATCATTTATATTTTGAAAATGATATACAAACAGATTTGATGGAAAACATGATGGCTTAACAATTGCTCTATAAAACTTAAGCAACAAATTACGTTACCAAATGTATATAATTCAAAATACATTATTTAAAAACTCGTAAATAATGTTGGACGACAATAGCAGTCTTTATTAGAATAATCTGGAATAACCCTGTTTAAATGCTATTTTGTAAAACTTCATATTGCATCAGTTGATAGTACACCATAATTTTAAATGACCTCTTAAATGCAGAATACATAAATTTCTACATATGAACATGGTCATTAAATTCTATCATTGTAATAAATAAAAAATTTGCAAGATCTGAGCTCTGTGGCAAGTAAGTACAACATAATCACAGTGCTATAAAAGCAACGGTAGACTTACCAATGGTAATTGTGCTTTAAGTAAATTTTATACACATCCATATTCATACCAAATTGCATTTTCCTTGGAATTTTCTGATTTCTTTCTTTCAGTAGTAGCATCTCTTGTAGTTGTTTCTTCACTAGCATTTGCTGATGGAGTAGTCGAATTACGAGATGAATCTCCAATAGTAATTCTGTTGTACACTAACAGCGGAGGTGTATTCTTAGCTGCAGCAGGTGCCGGGGGATCATCATCGGATAAATACACAGTTCTTCTTGTTCCAATTGCGCCTAAACTTAACGCACTACCTTGTTCACGTGGAGTGTAGACCTGATCATCTACAATAAAAAATATTGACAATATATTCCCCATACAAGTGTCGGCAACTGTATGAATTTAGTAATAACACACTATCCTACTTGCAATGCTGTTTCGATGTGACGCTACATCACGATGAGATCGTCTGAGGGCAATTTCATCCCTAGGTTTGTGTCCATGTAAGCTGCCAGCTGATCTTTTAAAAGGTTGCTCGTTATGATGATTTCTTTCATCTATACTATTATCTGAATCATTTCCTGCCGATTCTCCAGAACCAGCTCCTAATGTACACTGAGACTGAGTTAACCTGGTCTCTTCATGCCACGATCGCCGATTCTTAAAAACAATAATATATGTTAAAATTGTAATTTTCAGCATTTTTGAATGCTCATCACAATTATTAAAATCATTCAGAAAGTTACAATGTTATTAGTTGTTTGATAAAGAATCAGTTAGGTAAATTGTTTCACACTCAGAGTCAGTGTTAATGTAACCTATATATTAAATCCGGATCCCTTCCGCCTGTCTCATATTTACACGTCCATTATACAGTGTGTAACAGACCACCCACGCACTATCTTTTATGGCTAAACCATTAAATTTACATGGATCAGATAAAACAATTGTTATATAAATCGCGCAAGAGATAGTTAGTAAAAATATTAATAAATTTTTGAGACTCCGGAAAGGCTAGTTTGAGGGGGGGCAGCTAGAGGGGTTTCTCGAGATTTTCAAATACGAAGGAGGGCCAAGTCGTACCTCATTTAAAAGGTCGTTTTAAACCCATCAACTTAAAAAAAGAAAATATTGATAGCTCAAACCATTTCAAAATGGCGCGGCGGCCAATTATACCAATAAAGCGGCCATTACGTAAACCTTTTTCCAACCGCACATGAACTATTGTACCAAGAAAATTGGTACTGATCGTTAAAGTTCATTAAATTAACTTTCCAACAATGTACCACATGAGGACAAAAAACAAATGTTAGTACCCCCTCTCCTCCTCAAAAGAGCGAGAACATTCAGAAGATATCATTTCCAAAATCCGCAATAGGACGAGGGGTCAAGTGATACCTCATTTTAAAGATCCCATTGAACTGAACAATTTTTGTATTTGAAGTTTTTCGATATCTCTCACCGTTACAAAATGGTGGCTCAATTTATAAAAATTTACACCCTATTATCGGATGAATCGCTCCCTCTACCGCATCTGATTTATAGAGTCTATTTACATAACAATTAAATCCACGTGCGAGTTGGAGTTGGACAACTCGACATCGCACTTGCATCTACAAATCTACAACTTCTTCCTTCGTAATTTTTTTCTAGTTTCACTTTGAGCAGAAATACATTACCTTAAAGAAATTCCGCTTTTCAGTATTTTGCTTGTATCTACTAAGGCATGGGTATTACGAAAAAAACAAAATCACCATTATACTGCTACCCTAAATAGGCAACTTTCATCTAATTTAATCATCTTTGTATCTCCTATAGTTGCTGACATCTCCATGCTGTGCAAGTTATTTTAAGAACAGAAAACATGAAATGAGAAGAATTCAGAACGGAAGAAAAGGGTGCAACAAAGCGGGGTGCTGGACCCATTACTATTAATAATATTAATGGATGACATCACAAAAGAATGCAGAAGAAAGACAAAACTAATAAGGGTTGCTTATAAAAACATGGAACTAGTGTGAAACTCAGAATTCATGTATGTTGACGACTTAGCAACTCTGACCAGCACAGACTAAGAGCTACAGAGAAATCTAGATATTTGGAACATTTAAAAATAGAAACATGAAAATTAACAAAGGAAAAACCATAGTCATGATGGTAGAAAAGGAACCCAAAAATATAACGATTAGTATTTTGGAACAACCCGAAACTGCAAAGGTGACATGCAGAGCAAAATTAACTCGACTGAGAGCAGCAGCTAGACTGTACTACGCAATAAATAAATTTCTATGTAGACTAGAAGAAATGACAAGAGAAAGGATAAGGAATAGCAAAATATTGCTCATATGATACAATTCATGCTTTGGAAAAATTTTCACAACTATCAGGTATTCGATCTGTTGGTTAAGTCATTATCATAAGTTGGACTGACCACCATAAATTTTATTTTAATATTTAAAATGAAATATGCACCCATTCTTAAAATTTTAGGTTATTTTAGAGTAACCAGTTTCAATTCTGTAGAATTTTCGAGTCCTTTAAGTATAAACTTTTGTTTTATAAATAAAATATTTTATTTTACTTCAACAATATTTATTCATTTTAAACCCTATAGGTATTTTGACATGGTTTAAATAAATAAATATTGTTGAAGTAAAATAAAGTATTTTATTCATAAACTAACATGAACTTCAACGAAGTAAAGCTAGAACTTATTTATAAAATAAACTTTACTAATATTTTAAACAAGACAAAGTACTTACTCGGCTGGGAACTTTATTAATGATGTCTGATCCAGCTTTGCGCATTCTTCTTACTAAAGTTGATCCGAAGCTCTTTCTGTAACACAAAAAAAATGAAATTGATAAATGTCATTCCTAGCACCCTTCAGTAACATAAGTTTAGTTTAACGTGGCGCACCTACAAAACAGCTCAATTGGCCACGACGATCATTGACAACAGATGAGATATATTTAATCAGCACGCCTGCCCACAATAAGACAAAAACAAGCCACCAGGACATCAGGCTGCAATCCCTAGTTTCTACTTCTACCTACATCTCTACTAATTTTGCAGTACACTAATCGAACTGAAAGGCAGCTCTGCTACCAAGTCACACCAAGACGACCCTGGCATGCACAAGTTTACCACTGCCACTAAGATGATCCTTTCCGATGGGCAGGGCGAGAACAAGCTACCACAGAGCCACCTTGGCCCTCGTATAACCAGCCAACGTCACTGGTTAGCCTTTTTAGAAGAATAAAAGCTGAACCGCCCAGTCAGTATAGGCTACTTGCAGTCCCAGTATTGGTCGACTATGCATTGGTCAGATACGTTGGTAGCCAGTCTGACCGTACTGACCACATGTCACCTTCACCTACCTATCAATAGCCCCCAACCAAGCCCCCAACCACCCAGTTTATCGCCTAAGCAAATTTATAACCCGTTGGATCTCCATTTACAAAGAGAAATATTATTGTTTCGGTGTTTGGCACCCATCCCAGGAGCTACTGAATAACCCACTCGTGAAATCATTCACCTATTCTCCTTGGTCCAAATTATGAACACCTTAAACCTCTCCAAAGAGAGGTGAACATAACAAGCTGAAATCACCTAAGTGGCCATTTTTTTATGTGATGTCCCCTGTAGACCTAATCCATAATAACATTCGTTTCAGACGTATCACCAAGTCCAATTTATGAGTTAATGTTTCGAACAAAACTAGTGTTGCTTTTTGGAGCAAGCAACACAAATTTTGTTCTCAAAGTCGGGAAAGTATTTTTTGAACATACTAAGATAGTCTTGTAATAATACAACTGATTATATCACTTCCACTATTCTAACCAATCAACATTGCCTATTTTTAAAATTTCTGCATATTACAAGCGTATTTCACAAAAATATGTGCTATTGTCGTGGCGACTGGTATTTTCCTTGTATTCTCACTTTGGTATTTTGGTTGTCGTATTTTCGCTGTTCCGTTAAATCCATGCAGTAAATGGTATCAAAATAAAGTAGCTGTGATTAGTCAGTAGCCAAGGTTATAAAAGCAAACAAACAAAAGTCAGTGTGAAAAATAATTTGCAAAATACGTGAAATTTAAAGCTCATTTTGCTAGTGTTGCCTTAGACAAAATCGACCGCCAAATATCCTATGATATAATCTAGTAAAATACCACTCTACTATCTTAGCATGTTCAAATACTTTCCCTCTTTTTCGAACAAAACTAGTATTGCTTTTTTGAAACAGCCCTCGGCATGTTTCCAAGCAACACAAATTTTGTTCTCAAAGTCAGGAAAGTATTTTTCGAATATACCAAGATAGCCTTGTGATATTATAACTGAGTATATAACTTACTTTTTAGATGATGCATTATCCAATTTACGATAATGTTCCATGATCTTTTCTTCTAATTTCTCCTTCTGCCTACACAAATTATTAAGTTTATCAGTAAACTGCTTTTCTTCTAAATGATAATGCTGTTTGTCTTCTAAAGAATGTGTTAACAGAGAATGGTATTGTGAGAGCAGCTGAGAAACATGATCCATAAGAGCTCTTCGATCAGTATCTAGTGAATGATTCATGTCTAACAACATCTACAACAAGAAATTATAGTTAAATAACATAATTTACACGGAAATGTGTAACGTTTTGTACAATTTTATTACTACTGATCGGATATTAGACAATAATGTTTGATAGTTCCTAATAAAAATGCATGAAACAAACTTTTCTTGCACTGCAGGTAGGTAACTGCACTCAAAGTATTTTAGTACACACTTCTCAGTTCCCAACCGGTATCGATCGATGTTGCATTAAACAGTTACAAGAGTAGTGTGATCTAAATACAGAAAATATTTCATATTCCTCAAAAAAAATGTCTTTTTGTTCATCTTTCTACAATTTTTGGGAAATTTCTTAAAGAATCGTAGTTCACTGTATGAGCGCCAGAGTGGCCGAGTGGTTAGGGCACTTGGCTGCTACGTGGAAGGTCTTGGGTTCAAACCCGAGGCTGGATGCCTGGCGGGCGGCCTACACAGTTGCTTTTTAAAAATTGGGAACCAAACACCTCGAGGGGTGAGGGAAGTAAGGCAGCCGTCTAAGGCGTGGTGCTTACCACACCACCCCGTACTTCATATATGAGTGCGAGACGGCTGGGTATCGGAAGCAATGGTACGGTGGCCCTGACCCACCGCATTGCAGGCCAAACTCCTCATTGGAGTGTAGTGCCACCGACGACTTCACTGTATACTATAACTTCATTAATCATCAATCAACTTTGATCTAATTTGTTAAACTTTAATTTAACTCATTACTATATACTTACATCACATTTCTGCTGTAACTTTGCATTATCCAACTGAAGTCCAGCAACCAAGTCAGAGCGAGAACTGAGTTCCCCTTGCATTTCAGTGTTGCCGAGCCTTAATTTACCAGATTCTGCTCGCAAATTTCGGTACTCTTCTTGTAATGCACGATATTCCATTTTCAAACGCTCACTGGCAGTAAATAAATTACGGAAATCATCCTAAACATCAATTTTTTAACAAACATTATAATAGAACAAGCATTTACAATAGATCTACCTTCAGCTTTGAATGTTCAGCTCGTAAAATGCCAAGATTATTAGAGTGAGTTTTAAGAGTGTCTTTTTCTAGTTCCAGCGATGCTATTTTTTTCTCCAAGGTAGTGTTTGTTTCCTTTAATGAACGTATTTCAGAGCGGAGATCCCGACTGGCCTTTTTCACTTGATCCTGTTCCTTTTTAAGTTCATCATATTCCGCATTTAGCTGTTCATGTAACGTTCTTAAAGTCGTTTGATCTAATAACAAAGTATCATGCTGAGTGCTTTGCACTTTTTGCTGTTTTGCCATCTGTAACAATTCATATAATAAGAAAGTTGTCTGAAATATTTTTTATTGTACTCAATTTTGAAATTGTATTTATGAGTTCCAAAAATTTTAATTCCTAAAATTCTGAGAAAGTTCCTTACAATGCACTTGAAACTGTTTCTTATTTCCTTATTCCACAAATAATTGGTGATATTTGGTTTATAACTGCTACTGAACAATTTAAGTGATATTTAATATTATCGTCGCTTGTATTGCAAATTGTTGCAAACTATAATTTCAAAAGTATGTGTAAACTATGACTCAGTTGCTATCATACAACACAATTTCTTTGTTTATGTTTACTATTTCTTCCTACGGTATATAAGTCAACTGCTTTGATGGTGGATTTAAAAGAATATGTAATTTTCTTTAGCTTTCTTTTTAACTTCTAATTTATTTAAATTTAGATTTATGAATTTTGGTAAACAATTTCTGCTTCCTTCTTCTTACAGGCTGACAAGGCAAATCTTTACAATCAATGTAAAAAAAAATTCCATACTTTAAAAATAATTGCTTTTTATGTTTTCTAGAAATCGTTTGTCATATAAGAGTAAATATAAGATTTAGCATACAAGTTATTACATAAGATGATTTGGTCTAGAGACAAACACTGCCAGTCAGGTAGTAGTCAAGACTGCTCATTCGCATAATGTGGCAACAATTCTGCAGAACATATTGCTTAGGATTAAAGAACATCAGAGACAATTAAAAAATTAGTTAGCCAAAAATGAAAGGAGGAATGACTAACCTCCCTAAGCATTTATTGCATTTAAAAATTATGTCTCATTCTACTCTCACTGCTGAGCAATTTACCTTATATACAGGAATGTCTATCATTCCCCCTTTATTAAATAAAAAGGAATTAATTTCAAAAATTTATAAAATCCGTCACTGAGAAACTAGATCATTGAGATAAAAACAAATTGTAGCACATCTAGGAGAATACAAAGTTTAAAAAACATTCTATGATCAGTTTTTAAGCAATGATTTTTTGTAATGTTTCAAAATCACAAAATTTTTGCTGCTTACAGTTTTCATCGTTACAAAAATTCCTATACACAGGGCGATATATTTTTGAGACACACTATGGGGATTTCGCTTTCCGTAAAAAACAGAAGGTGGGTTTAAATTTAATGCTGTTTGATCATCTACAAAGAAATTTGAATCAGGCTAATTTTTTGAGTTATGAATAAAAAACTAAACCTTTTGTGGCTGTAGCTTTTTTATTATTAAAAATAGAAAAAAACTAAAATTGCCACTTTTTATGCATAATTTCCCCAACCAATAAAAATTGTCACAAAACGTTTCGTGTTTTAGGAATCATCAACTTCATTTTTTCTTATGTACGCTATATTACACTTTTGTGCCATTTAATAGATAATTTTATGCTAATTGTAATGACATAAAACTCTTTTATGATTTATTTGAATTTTAAACACAAAATTTAAGAAAATACTTTAATAGATCATTTACATGTAGGGGCGCTAGCATCGCAGTTTGGTGTAGATACGTAACCTCACTTATTATTAACATATAATTAGCGTAATAAAAAGTAAACATTACCAATAAATATGCCTTACAATACTTTTGTTTTCCACAGTTTTTATCTGTATCAAACAAAAATCGTATTTTAATGTTTCATAAATTTCAGACATCCCTGTAATTAAATCATTTACACGACCAGGTGCATATGTGGGGGTGCTCAACGTATCACTTAATATACAGGGTGAATAAGAAGTAATGAACATCGATGCTACAGCCTTAAATAATAACGTTACGAAAAAAAGTTTCTAACAAAAGTTTCCTATCAAGTTTTTTGCCACAGTTTGGCGTTTTTTATTTTTTTTCAATTGTCATATGTTTTAGCTATGACGTCATTGGCATTTTTTTAATAGCAACCTATACTTTTTAAGGCATGACCAGTTAGTGCTTTTTATTCTCTATACAGCCATGTAAAAATATCATACAGTTGCATAATAAAAATTTCAAGAAAAATTACGATAAACATTTAGTTTTGTCACTGGCAACATTTTTCATCAGGTACACTTATTGCAAGATAAACAAACGACAATAGTAGGCAATTGTTTGAAAATGTTTAAAATTGAACAAATGCAAATCTGTAATGTCAATTCAGTGACAGTTAGCATTAATAAGTCTGTGTCCTGTGTTAAATACGAATTTCTAATCATGGTACGTTTAACAGAAACTGAACGAATCGAAATTTTGATGATGATCGGGTACGGTGATAACAAGAGAACTCACGACGATGTGTGCGCTTTATTTAATACTGTACATCCAAATCGTGAACCTGTTACGCGGTCCACTGTAACCAAAATTAATAGAAAATTTAGAGAAACGGGCCACGTCAAAGATTTGGATAAAATTGGCCGTCCAAATATAGCAACAGACGATAAAATGTTGAACATTGTGCTGACAGTTTCCGAAAATCCTCATACTTCAACTCGACAATTAGCCCTGGATAATAATGTTAGTCAAGGAACTGTACTGAATATTTTACAAACAGAAAAAAATCATCCTTATAAGGTTAAACTTGTTCAAGAATTATCAGAAGATGATTTTGATAGGAGAATTTAGTTTTGTGAAGAAATGATGGATAGGTGCAATAACGACCCACAGTTTGTGAATTCTATTACCTTCTCCGACGAAGCCACATTTTCTTTAAATGGAGCTGTAAATCGGCACAATTCCCGTTATTGGTCGCGTAATAACCCACATTGGATGGAAGAATTACACACACAGTATCCACAAAAGTAAACGTGTGGGCGGGAATTATAGGAGACAGAATTCTTGGTCCTTTTTTCTTTGATGGCACATTAAATGCTGATCGGTATTTGGATTTTTTGAGGTTGGAATTTGTTCCCGCGTTAGCTGTTTTATTTCCAAATGCAGAAAATCCGGACACGCCGAACGATAGAATTTGGTTGCAACAAGATGGTGCTCCACCTCCTTATGGCATTCATGTTTGTCAATATTTAGATGGAATTTTTACAAATAGGTGGATAGGAAGAAGAGGACATATTAAGTGGCCAGCGCGATCTCCGGATCTAAACCCGCTTGACTTCTTTTTATGGGGCCATCTTAAAAGTACAGTGTATACAAACAGATCAGACAATTTGGAAAATCTAAAAATTCGTATCCGCGAGCATATACGAGCAATATCACCTGCTACAGTTCAAAATGTAGTTCGAGGATTTTCTTATCGTATTGCCCACTGTCAGGCAGTGAATGGCGAACAGTTTGAACATTTGCTTTCTTAAATTGATGTTAAATATGATTTGAAACTAGTTTACTAATTTGTGGACCTGCTATTGTCGTTTGTTTATCTTGCAATAAGTGTACCTGATGAAAAATGTTGCCAGTGACAAAAATAAATGTTAATCGTAATTTTTCTTGAAATTTTTATTATGCAACTGTATGATATTTTTACATGGCTGTATAGAGAATAAAAAGCACTAACTGGTTATGCCATAAAAAGTATAGGTAGCCATTTAAAAGAAACGTGACGTCGTAGCTAAAACATATGACAATTGAAAAAAAAATGAAAAACGCCAAATTGTGGCAAAAAATTTGATAGGAAACTTTTGTTAAAAACTTTTTTTCGTAAAGTTATTATTTAAGGCTGTAGCATCGATGTTCTTTACTTTTTATTCACCCTGTATATAATAACTTTTGACTTGAAAATCCCTATCTACAGGGTTTTTCAACGAAAAGTAGCCACCCTCAGTATAGTTCAAAATTATTTTTTGCTTGAAAATCGCCAAGACATGTCAACAAAGACAGCAAGGGGGACATCTTTTTACGTAAAATCCGGACGTCTGTTATCAACCCCTTAGCCGCCACAGCCACCCCCTCTAAAATTTCAAATGGCACCATACCATGTGTGGCACATCGTTGGAAAGGTAATTTAATAAGGAATTCATTCTACTGCTTAATTTTTTTATTCACCTGAAATTGAGACATAAAAAAAAATAAAAACTATATTTTGTTTATTTCGGTTAAGCTGCTGAATATAGCAGTACCTACAGATGCTTTGGTTTCATCTTTTGTTTTTTCATCTGTCAGTCAACATTCAGTTCATTTTGAATATTATAAAAGTGTCAACATGGTTTACACCACTGCCGAAAGAATCGAGATTGTGCGTTTTTATTTCAAAAATAACGACTGTGCACGAGCTGCAGCTCGTGCTTTCAATGAAATTCATCCCGATAAATTCATTCGCCATCAGTATGTTATAAAGTTGATGCAAAAGTTCATGGGAACTGGCTCAGTGACAAACAAAAAACATCAACCAGAAAGACCAATTATTAATGAACCTGTTGAAGTTGCTGTTTTGGGACACGTTGCAATGGATAACAATCAGTCTTTAAATCAACTTTCCCAGGTATCGGGGGTTTCAACAAGCAGTGTATGGAGAATTTTAAAAAAGCACAAATTTCACCCATACAAGATAAAACTTGTTCAAGAACTAAACGAAGACGGCAATGATCGAAGACTAGAGTTTTGCGAAATTATGTCTAATAATCTATTGAACAACGTGAACTTGTTGTACAATATCTGTTTCAGCGATGAGTGTACGTTTTTTTTGAAAGGAGAAGTCAACAGGCATAACTGTAGGTATTGGTCAGACACGAATCCGTATTGGTATAGGGAAACCCATACCCAATATCCACAGAAACTTAACGTTTGGGCAGGTATTCTAGGAGACCACATCGTTGGCCCGTTTTTTATTGACGGTAATTTGAATGGCAATATTTACCTTGAGCTTCTTGACACCACTGTTGATCCGCGTATAACAGAACTACTGGAAAATGACGAACATTTGTTTGAAAATGAACTAGTTTTCCAGCAAGATGGTGCCTCCTCACTATGTGATTCCCGTTCGAGAATTTTTGAACAATCGGTTTCCTGGACGATGGATTGGAAGACGTGGTCCCATCGAATGGCCGGCTAGATCACCCGACCTGTCTCCGTTGGATTATTTCTTATGGGGGCACTTGAAATCCAAAGTATACGCAACACAGCCGGCCAACATTGAAGATCTTAGGCAGAGAATAATAGAAGAATGTCGACAATTGACACCGCAAGTTCTCGCAAATGTTCGTTCTCTCTTTCAAAGTCGTCTGTATTATTGTATGGAAGTTAACGGAAGTCATTTTGAACAATTACTTTAACGGTAATTGCTATATTCAGCAGCTTAACCGAAATAAACAAAATATAGTTTTTATTTTTTTTATGTCTCAATTTCAAGTGAATAAAAAAATTAAGCAGTACAATGAATTCCTTATTAAATTACCTTTCCAACGATGTGCCACACATGGTATAGTGCCATTTGAAATTTTAGAGGGGGTGGCTGTGGCGGCTAAGGGGTCGATGACAGACGTCCGGATTTTACGTAAAAAGATGTCCCCCTTGCTGTCTTTGTTGACATGTCTTGGCGATTTTCAAGCAAAAAATAATTTTGAAAGATGCTGAGGGTGGCTACTTTTCGTTGAAAAACCCTGTATATACAAAAATATAAAAAACATTTGCTGAAAATGACCGAATCCAAGGGTTTTAGAGAATTCTATTTTTCTAAAAAATCGAGTTGCCATGAAGAGGTCTGAGTGTAAAAGGCGGAAATAGTTTGAACAACCTTTGTGGATAAGTTCTACACATAAAAGCAATAAAAAGAAGTTACTGTAAAAAGCTAGACCTTGAAGGACTTTCTTACAAAGTTAAAGGCTCTGTAAGAGGAAACAGAGAAGGCATTGCCGTGCCCATGTTTATTGAAACTCTATTATTATTTTGATGTGTAGAACTTGCCCAGAAAGTTTGTACAAAGTATTCGTGCGTTTTAAAGAAACACGCAGGCCACAGCAACTCGATTTTTAAGGAAAACTAAATTATCTCAAAAACTGTTGGGTTTCGAAACTTTTAACAAGAGTACCTATTTGATGTATTTTTGTATGGAAACTAAGATTTTTTACAAAAATGTTAAAAATGAGTACAGAAAAAGAATTTAAAACAAAACAGTACTTCACTTTAGTTGGATTCTGTTGGACCATTACTAAACCACATGCCATGTCAAATTTTTGTTACTTTATATTAAAATGTTCTTGATATATTATTTAAAAACTAACCTTTAGTCACTCTCTTCAGCGAGCTATAACTCCCTAAGGAAGCGATTTAAGAGATACGTTCAAGAGAACTTTTTCTCTTAAAATCACCTAAAAAATCATCTTCCGAAGTTTGTCGATGTAATTTTGCAATATCCTCTGTAATGTACTATATTATTCTGTTCAAATTAAAATGGATTTTAAAATCCTGTTTGGCCATTTGTGACTATAAAAATTGTAAATATTTTGAAAGCGGATTTATCCGTTTTCTATATTGAACTTAGCAATAATTGATTCAGTACTTCCAGTCACCACCACCCGTTTCACCTACATTACATTTATTCTACGGTATTCTACTGTAGTTGGTGCGGCACTTAGGCTTAGACTATTTAGGGTTCACCTTGAAAATTCTGTATTTTTTTTAATTCGGAAGTTTTGTGTGGCAACTACTAACTGGGGACCCCCCCTTGAACAGAAAGGTTGGTTACCCCACTTGTTGACTTGTACGTTATTGCTGTTTTATAAAACTGGCCACCTCACACAGGCAGCCTTTTAAAAACAAATACTTGTTTGAGTTTTTGCAGCTCTAAAATATGCAAACACGACACCAATAAAAACAGGACACTTTATTTTACTATTCTGAATTTTCAACATTCATTTTCTGCATAAACAAACTTAAACAATCTTCCTCTTAGATATTTTACTTATATTGACAAGGACAATAAAAACAAGTGAATTAATAATTACAAATTATTTAACAAAATTTTAAAAAATAGAAGACAATTTTTAATATTTACCTCCTCTTTTTCTGCCACAAGTTGACTATTTGCAAGTTGAAGTGCAGTTTGTTGTGTAGATAGAGAATTAACCTGAGATGTAAGCGTTGCAATATCTACTTGCACTTTAGCATTTTCAGTTTGCAATGTTTCATTTATTTGTTGTAGATTAGTAACTTCGGCAACCAATTTTTCACACTGCTGGTTCCATTCAGCACTAATACTCGATACTACTTGCTCTGCTTGCTTGTAAATGTCATCATCTTCAGGTTTCGCCAATCCTGAACACTTACTACAGTTTCCATCAGACTCTGTAGGTTCCTCAAGCTGCAGCAATGATGTTATATTTTTAACTAAGTCCGGATTACCAAGCATTTTCTCTACCACTACATTTATATCATTATCTAAAATGTCCAAATTCAATCCCAGCTTCTCTAAGCTTGTTTTAAATTTTTCATTGGTTACTTTTTCAGATATTAAATCTTTCTGTAGTGTAGCAATGGTTTCTGTGTATACAGCTGCTTGTGATAGTAATTCTTGAGCTTTCTGCTCATATTCTTGCAATTTCTCTATCTGTGCCAACGATGTTTCATTGTCCTTACGTAACTGAGATATTTCTTTATCTTGTTTTTCACATTTTATAATGTATTGGTCTAAACTTACATCTTTTCCCTAAAAACACAAAATCTAATTTTAGGCCATAAAAGATTTTTATTAAGTCATACTAACTTAAGATAATTAAATACTAAAACAGGTAAAATCACATATTTAGAATTTTTTGTTCATAATAAACATACAACGGCGATTAAAATAAAATATAACTATCGGCTTACCTCAATAGCTTCCTTTAATTTTGTGATATCTTTTTGCATATTACCATTTTCTTTCTCGAATATTACAATTTTGTCTTTTTGTTCATTGCACAGCTTCTCAAACTTTTTAGTATTATCCAGTTCTACTTGTAGAGTCTGAATCTGTTCCAATACCTGATTCAAAGATTTTTCAGCATCATCTGCTCTTTTACGAACAGTGTCGCATAAGCTGTGAACTCGTTGTTTTTCCTTGCTCAGCACATCCATGTTCTTTTCTAGTTCTTGAATTTTCAAGCGCTCATTTTGTAATTCTTGAGCTTGCCTGTCAGATATAAGTTTTCCTGTATCTAAACTGTCCTGCAGTTTTCGATTTTCTTGTAAAGCATTTCTAAAAAGACTTTCTAATTCTGCATTTTGCTGAGTCAATCGATCACAACTATCTTGCAATTGGCCACATTTCAAGGCAAGTCTTTTCTTTTCCTTATCAAGGTCTAGAATTTTACCTGAAGTTTCACGGAAGTTATGTTCTTTGAGAGAATCAATAGTAGAGAGCAGTTTACGATTTTCTAATTCTAGCTTTAAGGCACGGGCTTGTGCATTATTTGTAAGTTGTTCTGATAAGCTGTTATCACCAGAATTCGTTTCTTCATGATCAGAATCTATTTCTAAATTGCTACTACTTGTCTCTTGAAGAGCAGATTTTGTTACTAACTGAAGTTGAAGGTTTTCTTCTACTAATTCTTGTATTTTTTCTTTAGCAGCATCTTTTTCCTTAACAAAAAAATGACAAGTTTACTTTTTGGGATTGATAATAGCGGCTGGGTTTTATACTTCAAAATTTTAACCAGAATATCAGCTAAAACGCAAAATTTTTTAAATAATGCATTTTAACAAGTATACTGTAGTCCTTTGATGTAAAACTGACCCTAAGTACAAACATCCCTAACATACCAAGTGTAAACAAAACTTCATTCCATTTTTTCCACAATTTTTAAGTTTAAATGTAATTAAAATTAGTAATGATTAATTAATTATAAAAAATAGTGGTGGGTAGCCGGGAAAATTACCAAATCGAGTTTCTTCCCGCAGTAAATTTAAAATCCCTGAATATTCCCAAATTTAAATTTAGCACCAGAACATAAAACGAATCTTTGTGTAAAACTGTAGACATTAAAAACGGATAAATAGTAAAACGTGAAAGTTAAACAGGTAAATTTTAAATTGTGAGAGGAATGCCAAGACATTTATGTATTTGGCAATAGTATAGCAATATTTTTAAATTGTTCTTTTAATTTTTTTTTATTTTAAATTTATACAGTTTTATTTATTTTTCTTCCTTCCCCTTTGCATTGTTCCCAATTTACAAAAAAGAAAAATCAATTCAATATTTGTAAAATTATAAACTATTTTAATTTTCATAAAAAAACAAGGAAAGACACATGAAAAATAGGGTTATTTGGTATCAAAATAAATGTCTTTGTGTAACACATCTGATTATTCCAAAAAATTAAAAAAAAAAGTATTAGGAATTTTCCCGGGAGCATTCAAGAAAAAAATTTGTTTCCTAAAAAATTAATTCTCCATGTTGTTTCCCATCACTAATAAAAACGCATTGTATGATATATAGGTCACCAGTGTAGCACTTCCGGTTTAACCAGAAATGACGTCAACGTAATGTTTTTAAATAGCATCCTGTATATTTTTTAATAGATTCTTGTAGAACATAAAATCCTCTTTCCAACTGTTTTTTCGAATTTAAAATTCATTAATAATTAAGGAAAAAAAACACAATTGTTATTCTGCAGAAAGATGGCCATGAAATCAATAGTTATGTTAATATTTTTTAACAAGTAGGTGTTGCAAGTTATTGAAAACATGTTATAGTACATTTATAGTACAAAATCAAAATTAATTAGCATAGTAGATCATTAATCACATACTAGTGTTACCCCAGCACACAATGCACTGACAGACAGCGTTGACAGAACCGGCGAAATGTCAAGTCACGTGATGCATTAGTTCCAATAATGACACGCGACGTTATTGTAGATGGCGCCCCAAGTGACGCGCGTCTAGCCGACCTTCATATATATTATAAATTAAAATAATTATTATTAAAAAATCGACGTAGAATAAAAATATAAAAATGTTTCATGTTCCATCTGTGGATAGAGACCTTTCATTTAAAAAAAAATGGTGTAAATTGGTGAAGCGGTAGCCGCTGGCGGAACCGGAGAAAAAAACCCTTTGTGCTTTCATATATGTATCACATATTATTTTTTAAATTCTAATGCAAAACAAGCCGAACACTGTAAGAAGACTTAAACGACGAAGAGGACTGACGGTTGCTAGTTTATTAGCAAGAGTGTTACCGATGAGCGACTTTCAAGCCATAACCACTCAACAAATTTACTTATTACTCATAATTATAATAGAGCAGATTGTAAATAGGTATGCAAGTAATAAATTAAAAAAAATTACTTGATACACCTCCTTTATTAACCTATTTCAAATTTAAAAAACAGTTGAAAAGAGAATTTTATCTCCTACAAGAATTTATTAATAAATATACAGGGAGCTGTTTAAAATCAGGAAATTAGCGTCATTTCTGGTTAAACTAGAACTGCTAGATTAGTGACCTATACATCATGTATTGGTTTTTATGAATAATTAAACTTGCCCAAGTTTAGTTTTGTTAACTTAAAAACTGTAGAAAAAAGGAGGAGGTGCCTAGTTTTGTTTCAACTCGGTATATAAACATCCCCAACGTTGATCTTTTTAACCTAAAAATTGTAGAAAAAGAGGGGTGTGTACCTCTAGGTTTATTTAAACAAGGTATATAAATGTTTCTTTTTAATTCCGATAAACTTACCAAAGATATATCATTGATGTTTTGTTTACAAGTCAAGAGTTCAGCTTCCAGTTCAAGTACATGATCAGCTCGTTGTCTTGCTCTAGCTAACTGAGCTTCTAGCATTTCTCGAGTTTCCAATAATACCCTGTTGTCCTCCCGTAATTCATCTACACGAACTCTATAGAAGTCTGCATCAGCAAGTCGTTCCCTATAACGCTGCGCCTCATTTTCCAGTTTATCTGCTCTTTCTGCTTTTTCACGCATTGCATCTGCCTCATCTCTATATGCCTTGGCCTTTCTTACTTCAGCTAATAAATCACTGTTCTATAAAAAAAAACAATATCTAAAACAACTATAAATACAAAAATATTAAATAAGAGAGCTACATCATTAATGTAAAGAAAGAAAAACTAGCAAAATTTACCTCAGTTTTCAACTTAGCTACAAGTGTGTTGGTATGTTCTAGCTCCTCTCGACATTCAGCAAGTACTTCCGATTTTTCTTCCCTGGAAATTTTAAAATAATATTAACAAAAAAATATTAATGTCAGATAAGAGTACTTACAATTCCTGTCTTTGTTTTCTGAGACGTGCTTTCATATCAGCAAGTTCCACAGCCATATGGCTCGATTCCACCCCTGCATTGCCACTACTATTAGTGGAAGTACTTGCATCTTGACTGAGATCACTTATCCATTGTTGTAAAAGGCCATCTCTTTCGCTCACAAGCGAACGCACGTGAGTATAAAGACGTTGAGCAGATTGATCCGCCCATTCTAATGTCAGTACTATATTTTGATCTTCAGTTACCTATGAATAAAATTAAATTACTCAATACTCATACAAGTATATCATGTTAAAAGTTGACATAATTACAAAACAATTGACACTTGTACTAATGTACTTTTTGCATTTAAGGTGCAATCAAAAGAATTTCCAGTTGTGGTAACCTTATGTTATTCCCTAGCTTCAATATAAAGCCTTAGCAGCAGAAACAGGCCACGGTTAAATAAATATTAAAATCTCAAACCTATGATGATCAGATGTAGTATACCGGGTGTAACAGACCACCCAGGCACTATCTTTTACGGCTGAACTATTGAACCTACAGGAATGGGATTAAAAATTTGATGTATAAATCGTACCCGAGGTATTCAGTAAAAATATTTAGAAATTTCTTGGGGCTCCGGAAAGGGTAGTTATGGGGAGACGCTTGGCGGTTAATTGGGACAGAAGGTGAAGGGAATCGGGTCCTGACGCTCGACTATTAATTGGAATCGGGGTTTGACGCTTAATAATCTCAAAAATTATAGTGAAAATGTTCTTCATCTTAAATTTTTTATCATTAATCTATTAGATCTTTTGATTGGAAGTCAAAAATAGGGGGGTTTCTCGAGATTTACAAATACGAAGATGGGTCAACTTCACCTCATTTAAAGGGTCTTTTTAAACCCAACAACTTATAAAAAAGAAAATATCGTTAGCTCAAACCGTTTCAAAATGGCGGCCAATTATATCAAAAAAAGCGGTCATTACATAAACATTTTCCCAACTGCACATGAACTATTGTACCAAGAAAATTAGTAGTGATTTTTAAAGTCCATCAAATTAGCTTTCCAACGATGTACCACAAGAGGACAAAAACTAAATTTTAGTACCCCCTCTCCTCCTCAAAAGAGCAGGAACGTTCAAAAGATGTTATCTCAAAAATCTTAAATAGGACGAGGGGTCAAGTAATATCTCATTTTAAAGGTCCCATTAAACTGAACAATTTTTGTATTTAAAGTTTTTTCATATCTCTCACCGTTACAAAACGACGGCTCAATTTATAAAAACTTACTTCCTATAACTGGATGAATCGCTCCCTCTACCGCATCTAAGGCAATGAAGCAGAAATTTTTTTGCTGATTTATAAAGTCTATTTACATAACATTTTTTTTTTTTTTTTTAAAAGAATCATGAAGCCGTGCGTGAGCACGACTCCATGATTCCCATCCCACCCCCTTACCCGGGCTCAGCACACTCAGTGCTATACACCGGTCTAACATGCACCCCACCCCTGAAGACCCAACATACACACCTATATGTGTCATCCATGGACCCGTCGGATTTAACTTGTTCAGAAAAATTACCGCCGAGCAGTGGACTCGAACCAACTGCCATTGGGAGTCTAGTTTCAAAGCCTGGGACTTTAACCACTAGACCACCCGCCGGCCCACATAACATTTAAATCCACATGCGAGTTGGAGTTGGACATTTCAACATCGCAGTTACACTTGTGACGCCACCTTCATCTTAGGTTTAAAACAATCACAACACTGTGCACATCCTATTTGCCAAAAACACCAACACATGCAATTATAGTTTCTCACCGGGTATAATAAAGGCTTACTAAAATCATTTTTGAGTAAAGGAGTTAAAGCCAAAATTATCAAAACATCAAGCGGCTGTCATTTCAAAACTATTGTTTGGGAAAAAATACGCTTTTGTCTTGGTGCCCCCTATCATAATGATCCTAAATTTTTAAAATAAATAAAATAAATTTCTATTCTATACTACAGATTAATTTGAATTGCGGATTTTTCATTGATGAAGTGATTATAATAATAATAAGTTGATTTTCATTATTGGACTTTTTATTAATTCTGGCACGTTTTTGTATTGTACACTTGCACTCCTTTTAAAGCTTAATCAACAGCTATAGCACACACAGTGAATTGCAAAATAGCCGAGCAAAAAATTACAAAAAATTGTGTCATAGCAACGAATGTTGTTACCCTTGAAAATTCTCCTCAAAGCGATAGCGAATGACTTTTCTATATAACTTTTTCTTGTATTTTGAACAGTAAAGGCAAAGACAGCACCACTCCATGAACACACTAACACAAAAGGATATAAATATCGTCTAAACTAACCTCCTTAATACACTCCACAATGTCATGTTGAGTATCAAGCGAAAGTTCTTTAATTCGAGTAATAAAATATTCTTTAGTCGGTCCTTGTACTGCACAACCTAACAGTAATTGTAACAACAAACGAAGTTGGTCTAAAGCAACCTTTGATGCAGGTGTGCGACCCAAAGTTACGCAATCTGGCAGTGACACAACCACTTGACCTAACTCCTCCTAAAAGCAAAGATAATTTACAGTATATTTGTAGCTCCCCCTAAAATAAAATGTACTATGCATGGTATTGTACAAAAAAATGTATTGTTCGTAATAAATTGAGCTTAATAAATCACAGACTGGCTGATATATTTATTTAATTGACTACTTTTTAAACTCTCTTCTTTTATATAAGTAATTATTTTTCGATTCCTAGCTATCTCACAACAGTTTAACAATCACTTGTATATGATGGGTGTATTAATCTGATGAAATCTATTTAAAAACCCATATAATTTGTTCTTACTTCATAAAGACTTTTAATATTCTTAATGATGCAGTGAAATATCTTAATTCGAGTTGCAGTAATGCTCAAACCCTGCAACGAACTACTTGATGTAGGGATAGGTTGGGACGGTTCAGGATCAATCAGCAGCAACACTTCATTTATAGGACCTCCATCAAAGAAAGTTTCATACACTTGCAGCCTATCTGGGTTCTTTACACAAGTTCCAAGCTGTAAATGTAAATTCTTTGAATTATGGTTATGTTCTTTTTGTATAAGTAAAATTACTTACCCAACTGACTAAAGGTCCAGATAAAAATTCTTCTATATCAGCCTGACTAGCTGCCATTGTAATTAAATATCTAATTACATATTTTACACATCACATATCTTTGTTTATAAGGGTTTTGATTCTAAATTACATTTTGAAAAGTAACATGTTCACCAATGATTTCAAGTTAAACTAATTTTCATTCATGAGAACTGGAAATGCCTTTTCCATACAAGGTAAGGCTATTAATGTAAGTAGTTTATTACTATTAATTATCCGAAGACCTGCTTCTTTTCACCTGACACTTGTCATTTTTAAATTCCCATGCTGTCAAACATTTGCTTCTCCATTGTTTAGGTTTAGTTAAATAAAACCAGAGACGTGCACAAGAAATTTTGAAGGAATAACGTATGAGTCACCAAACGTTTCGCCCTAACTTTCTTAATCCTGTGTTATGCATTTTGACATTTATGATTTTTATAGGTGTATATTTAAAAAATGTCGTTTTTCCATATAAAGCAATATGCATTAGCAAGTGTAGTTTTAAATGAGAAGCTGAATATTTTTAACCCCTCTTTTAACGATACTTCGATGTCAAGTACATAATTTGCATAAGTACAACCACCTACAAAAACTTCAAATCTCCTAGTTTCCAATTTTCATAGGTTCAAAGGAAATTTCGCCGTTCTGTATAATTCGAATGAAATTCGCTTTTAAAAGTTAATTTGAAAATTACGTATAAATATTTTGAAAAGTGAAAAAACGAGTTTAATAATGTACAATTAAAGAAACCGACACAGCTTTGCTTCTGCATAACACTGTACTTATTTCCACCTGCTGCTACCTGCAAATTGCAATCTTCACTTTCACTTTCACGTAATTGTTCAAGGAATGATCTTGTAGCGTCTTTCCCACGCATTTCCCAAAGGATATGATACAAAATTGCTCCTTCAAGAAAATCACACTTCTAGTTCGTAGAACTAGTAATAAATTGGAGCGTTAAGTGTACGGTTAATAATTATTATGATGAAAGAATGAAAACGAATTATGTGGTTTATTTAAGGATACCCAAACAGTAATCCCATTAAACACTTTACATGACCTAAGTTACCGTTACCATAATCTTAGGAAGCAAAATACAAAAAAGGGACACTTTTTACAATAATAAAAATAATAAAGTTGTACCTAGTACCTAGTCTGCGAAAGCCACATATTATTTGCCTGAAATTATACATAAAAATAGGTAATTAACGTTATGCGCTTCACTGTGTGACAGGTTGAAGTTACTGAAAACGAATCTAGGACAAATCATCCCCGAAAAAACCCGGAAAAGCCCCAGAGAAAATAAACCCGGAAAAACGCCCCAGTAAAAAATTCCTAAAAACAATCCCTGCTAAAAAAAACCTTGAAAATAAAATTCATAAAAAAAGCTGCCAAAATGATAAAATTTGTAAAAACAAAAAAACTCTAATATTATTAATAGGTGTGTTTATATAATTGTTAATTATTGATGAAATTAACCTTTTAAAACTGTAAACAATTGTTTTGTTTTCACAGCACATTTGATGTTATGGGTGGGTTTTTAAGCAATCGTTTAAGTTTTTTAATATAATTCTTAAAATTAGTTTATAAGTTATAAAATCTTTTTAATGTCATTTTAAACCAGATTATCCAATCAGTTTTTCAATGAAACCTTTCCTAATGCGATATATCAACAAACAAAATTAATCACCGGGGGTTTTTACATTTTATAAAATTTAGTATTCTCCTTCGCGACAACTTTTCATCCTGTCAAACTCTGTTTCAACTAAGCTAAAATATTATTTTTTAGGGGTGGTGCAAAGTAACATAAGACAGCAGGAAAAAAGAGTTTTGTTACTGGACATTCTTTACCTGTTTTCAAAGTTATTTTGTATCGGGACTGTTTTTCCGGAGATGCTCTCTCTGGGGATATTTCTTCCAAGAGAATGTTTTTACCCGGGGCGTTTACCTGGGCTTTTTCGGGCAATTTTTTTGGTCTTTTTTTCGAAACTTCTCCGGCTCCTTAAAAAACCAAGTCGCCTTTGAAATGATTAACAAAAAACAATTAGCGAATTTGAACATCATTTATACCATTGCCAAGTTGTTTATGGTGGGCATTTTTCACAACTAATTTAAAGTTTTAACCAGTGATGAGTCTCAGTATTTTCCCAATCGGTAAAATGGTATTTTACCGGTAAAGTAAAATGACATTTTACCGGTAAAATGGTAAAATCATTTCAAATTGCCGCGCGCGGATATTCGTCCTACTCCAAAACAAAACACTATTTTTCTTGGAAAGGGTCAGAAATGTTTTGTGGTAGGAACAGGATGGCCACTTAAAGCTGCTTTTCAAATTCCCTGACTTATAAACTTCAGTTTTCCCTGACTCATTTTTATGGTACAGAAGCCAATTTCAACTGTTTTTGGTACCAAAATAAAAATATTCTAAATTCCCTGACTTTTCCCGGTTTTCCCCGTTTTCCAGAAAAGTGGCCACCCTGAAGAAACCTAAATAAAGATTAATTTCTTTAAACCAATCATATTATAATACAATAATATATATTAAATATTTTTTTATTTTTGTTATTAAAAGCTACATCAATTACATTTATTAAGTTTGTTTAACTTTATGGTTATATGTATAAGTTTATTTTATCTAAATGTTTATTTCGATTTATATCTTCATATTTTCTGTTTGTTATCACATTTTGCTTTGTATTTAATTTAGGTATACTTCAATAATTATAACTGTAACTGTAAGTTACATAACCGTTATATTTTTATAAACTATAAATAATTGTATTTTTGTGTTTTCGTATCAAGTATTAAGTGGACCTGTCGAGTATCTAGTATCAAACTAAATGGTTTTTCATAAAGAATCCAATGACATCATTTTTGACGTGAAATGAATTTTACCGGTATTTTACTGGTAAAATAATGATTTTACTTACCGTTTTTTATTTTACCGGTAAAATCACATCACTGGTTTTAACCCTTATAGACAAAGAGCTAGCAACGACAGAGACTACAGAATTTCATCATGGAAATTTAAAATCTCTCCGTATTCTAAAATTGGTTTCATCCACTAAAATGCAAGTCTGGCTGGCGAGATCTGTTGCGTGTCAATAAGGGTGGCTCCGTTAGTACCCCAAAAAATAGGAAACACGCATTATAGTATTAAAGCTCAGCTTTTTTTACTTAATACCTAGTAACATTAGTAATATTGTAGTTATGTTGCGAGACCATTACGTGATTGATAAGACTCTGAAAGACTTATGTGACCTTGCGTAGGTGGGCACCCCATTGATAGCATAAAACATACACGAAGGATTGATAGTATAATGTCAAAGCAAAATGGTTTGTATCTTGGGTTAACAAATTAGGATTTGACATGTAGTAAAGATACAAACCATTTTGCTTTGACATTATACTGTTAATGGGGCGCCCACCTCTGCAAGTTCACATAAGTCTTTCAGAGTCTTATCAAGCACATAATGGTCTGGCAACATAACTACAGTATTACTAATATTACTAGGTATTACGTAAAAAAAACAGCTTTGATACTATAATGTATGTTTCTTATTTTTTGGGGTACTTACGACACGCAACCGATCTCGCCAGCCAGACTTGCATTTTAGTGGATGAAATCAATTTGAGAATACGGAGAGATTTGAAATTTCCATGATGAAATTCTGTAGTCTCTGACGTTGCTAGCTCTTAGACTATTACTTGATGAAATGAGCAGAACCACATCTATTTTATTTCTAATTAATGGTTACTGAGGTTGCTTGATCAAACGAATTAAGACTAATATTTTCGCAAAAATACAAAAAATGGAGAAAATTTCAAATTTTTTTATCTTTGTATTTAAAAAAAATGCCATAAGGAACCCAAAACTGAAATAAAAAAACATATAGTAACATTTACAAAAAATAACCTTGATGTCGTCACTATTTTATATATTACTATGATAAAGATTTTTTTAAACGCATGAAAACTATAAAGTAAAAATTATTTCAAAATTTTGGAAATTTTAAAAAAATATCCCTCGAAATTGGACACACTTTTTTTTTTAATTTTGTAGGCTCATAGAAGCTGGAAATGAATACAATTTAGTTCATGTCCCAGCCCGCTAATTTCACTATTACGTCTTCTATGAATTTTTTTAAATTTGGGCTTTAAGCTTATTTATGCAAAAATGTGTTATCAGATCGGGATGCAATTTTGTATGGTAAATGTCCTAGGGGTGTACAATGTTACTAGCTGTAAAACCTACTAGAACTGTAAAGTAAAAAAAATGAAAATTTTCACATTTTCAAAAAAGTATTGCTCAAAAGCTGCCATACAATTTGGTCTTGTCTCGGTCCGCCAGTTTCTTATGACGCCTTCTATGAATCTGAAAATCAAAATTTATGCTTATTTTAACAATTTACTTTAATAAATAGTAAAATGAAAACTCAGAGGCACTACAATCTATTGCGAAGTTTGGCCTGCAATGCCCCAGTGAGTGACAGCCACCAATAACCACTTCCGATACCAGTAAACAATAAAAAATTTGTCTTTCCATTTTTGGTTTTTTTAATCCTAAGAAATCTGTATTGCCTTTCTCTCAGAGGGGTGTGTGGTAATCCCTGGTTAAAGACTTTAAGCTCAGAAAGGTGGTAAAATACAAAAGCAGGTTTTGTATATTTCATTTACAATAGGTATTTGAGGTTTAAATAAACTTACAACTCATGCAACATTCAACATACATGGATACAGTTACTGTTTTTAAGCCAACTTATGCCTGTTGCAAGAATATATTCTGCATTTACAAAGCGGATAATCTTGATGCCAACTATACGATACCAGCTACTCCGCTGCTATAGTAGTAGGCATAGTGCGATTTATAGTCACTCTTGACACATACAACATTGATACAAAAATACTTCAGAAACTATGATAAGTAACAATTTGTAAAGTATAGGAAAGACCAGGCAAAGTGCTTCGCCCATTTTTGTTGAAGAACTGGAAAATTACAACTATATTTAAATTCGTGTTTTTGTCACAAATAGGAATGGACGTATTTTGGCATTTCGCAAAGAAAACTACAATTTAATTTCATTATATTCACAAGTATTAAATAATATCCTGGAACATCTTTTATTTATAAAATTTTTAAATTATTTACAAAAGTGTCATCACAGCTATTAAGAAAAACCTTTTTAGTTATTTTAAGATCAACTCGAGCTTGTGGCAATATTGCTTTTGGAATTAGTTTCAACTTTACACATTTCTACTCCCTTGCCATACAAAAACGCAAAAATTTTTCCATCTTCTTCAAAACATTTCATTCCCTGTATATCTGCTATGGGTGAATTATGTTTTTGAACATAGTTACAATGGAGTTTTTCATTTTCTATTTTCCATTTAAAGATGTTCAATCTCTGATCAACAGATGTTGTTAAAAAGTAATTATTCAACAAGAAAACCCCTGTAATTTGAGCACAGTGTGATGAAATATCGGTAAAAGTTGATAAAATTTTTACTGCCAATAGTTCATTGTGAACAGTAAATTCACATAAATTTACAATCACTGCATTATCATCACCGCCACTTAAAAATATACACTGACTGTTATTTATTACTTTATACATAAAACTATTGATACCCGACTGATGAACATGAAAACAGTAAAAATTTTCTAATTGTAACAGTCTTTTATCTTTGTTTTCTTTATCGTAGCAGTTTATATTACCTAAAAATCTAGTAAAATTCCAAAACGCTATCTTACCATCTGTGGCCATTGACAATATAACATTATGACCACAAATTTCTAAATGTGACACCTTTAAAATGCATTTCAGTTTGTAATTTACATTTCCAACTAAAATCATCTTATAACTATTTGTATTGTCGTCTGCAACAATTAAGAACACTTTTAACGTTCCATCAGAACACGCAGCAATTAATGCTACGTTATTGTTTAAAACGATAGTGCACAAATCCATTATTCTCGTTTCTGAATCTTCAGCTTTAAGTTGTTCGTAATAAGAATACTTTTCACTACAAACTATGCTTATAACATTATCCTTTTTAAAATTAACTTGAAGTTCCCACAGCACGATTTGTGCACGACCACCAGCAGAAAAAATTAAATGCTTTTCTGAACATTTTCCATTTTCATTCGTTTCAACAACAATTCTACATGATGTTACAACCCGAATACTTGATAAATGAGATTTTAAAACATTTAAATTTGCAAAACTAACTAAATCATTTTCAAAGTCAACATTAGAAATTCGCAGTGTAGTATCTTCTCCTCCAGAAATAAATAAACACTTATGCAGTTGTGAAAAATTAAAACAACAAGCGCTGTTAACTTCAGTTAAGTGAAAACCACTTACAATATCACAGGGATGCAGTGAGTTCCAGTTAAAACGTGTTAAATTAATATTCTTATCTTTGATGTACACAAAGTTAACATTATCATTATTTTTATAGAAATCCCAAGATCTATGACCACCCCCACAATGAAACTGTATGATAGTACATCTTTTTTTATAATCCCACATGACAAATTCATTACCCAAAAATGAAAGAAGTAGAGTACTGTCGTCCGTTTCACATAATGCAGCCAACCATGCGAAAGGAAGTTTATCTGATGATAGCACTGTAAGTTGTTCAAGTGTATGATCAAGATGGTATCTTTTGAGAATTGAATTTCGTCCTGTAAGATAATAAATGTTTTTATATTTTGTACAGCTTATGAACTATTTATTTAACATTATTAAAATAAAAAGTACTATTCATTTAAATGTTTTTAGTTACCTATTTGTTCTTTTGAACAGAAATATAAATTAAAATTGTGAATATGAAAGAAGCAATTTTACCACCACCACTTCATTAAACAGAGTTTTTTTTGTTTTTCTTCTAGCCCAGGAAATTTATTATAAAACAAAAAAAAATAAATGAGCTATTGGAAAGTAATTTTCTTTGTGAAAACACTGATTTGTACAGCAAAAATAGACGAATTTAAAGACAACATGGCTCGCCTCTTTTTTACTTTCTCATAATTACAGTATGGAATTTTATTGCCATCGTAATGATTTTCAATTCTAAGATTTTGACGAAAATACAAGTTTTCCCCTCCAGGAATACAAAACAAGTTGTTTTAAAAAATAACAGTTTGTATATGTGTGTAGTGTGAAATTTCAGGAAGTGCTAGACTGATTTTATTTAAATTTGATATACATTATTGGACACAAGTAAAGCGACACTTATAAAAATTACAATTAATGATAAAACGCCTAACAAAACATTGAAAGAAGGTGCTGAAATAAACATCAATCAAATATTTGTAGTATTACTGATTTAAAATGGCTAAAGGCGATACAACGTCCAGTGAATTACAATGCATGGTAATGAATGAATTTTTTAATGGAGAGAAGGAAGCAAATATTGCGTGGCGATTCAAAATGGGCCGGTACACTGTATCGAGAATAATATTAAAATTTAATGAAAGAGGACATCTAAAGTCAAATACCAAAATCTGGAAGACAAGAAAAACAACACCCTACACCAGAATTAGTCAAGGTAAATGTAAGCAGCACAACAATTTAAAGAAGATTGGTTGAAGCAAAAGTGTTTAGCAAATAACCTCTTATCTCGGCCAAGACTAGAACAGCAAGGCTTGAGTTTGCATGTGATCACTTGAACTGGACCGAAAATGATTGGAAAAAGCAGCTCTTCAGTGTCGAAACCCGATAGAACATTTTTAATTCTGATAAAATGCGATGTGTAAGACGACCAGTAAATGAGAGATTTCATCCAAAGTATGTAATGCCTACTGTCAAGCATGGAGATGGTAATCTTATGTTATGAGGTTGTTTTTCATAGTACGGTGTGGGTCCCCTCCAATTCATTAATGGTAGCATAGATCGACTTGGGTACAGCAATATTCTGGAAAAGCAGAATGGCTTTACGATTTACTTTATAACACGATAACGACCCAAGGCACACTGAAAATTTAATTAAAAATTGGTTCAATGACAAGAATCTGCAGGCTTTAGACTGGCCAGCTCAGTCCCCTGACCTGAACCCAATAGAAAAACTTGTGGGAAAAAGTGGAAAGTAGAATAAGAACCGATACATTTACAAACAAATAGTCTTTGATTAATAAAATGAATGACGTGTGGAAGAGCATACAGAAAATGTCATTCAAATGTTAATTTCTTAGATGCCACCGAGATGTGCAAACGTTATTGCAAATAATGGCTATGCTACCAAGTTAGTAAAAGTATTTGTTTGTTTTATAAATTTTTTTAAATAAAATTTCTTTGTTGCTTTATTTTTGTCTTATTGCTTATTTTTCTGGATACTGATTTTCTATCATTATAAATTTATTTTGCTATGAATTTTGTTAGTTATATAAAAATAAAGCCATAACTTTTTTTTCTGTAATTTTTTACACTTGTTTATTAAATAATCTTATTCTCCATACAAAAAGTTTTGTAAAATATCATAACTAGTCTGTTTTTTACAAAAATTAGCCGTTGGAATTAACGAGTTCCAATAAGAGTACCTTTTTTGTGTATTTTTTATAAAGAATAAGATGTAAGTTGTTAATAAGTTAAAAAAATTAAAATAAAAATTATTTAGAAAAGGGTACCAGTGCCCTCAAATTTGTGTCGCCCCCGGAGAAAGCTAAAGTGGCTGGTGACAAAACAACTACAATAAAAAAACTATGCAGAAAATACTACTAGGTATATTAGTTTTCTAAAATACTTACCTAAAGATATTAGTTCATTGTTCTTGTAGTACAAATTTGTGACTCCAAGATGACTGTGTGCCTTTCTTATAATCTGAATTGGGCCGAGGAAGTCCAATGAATAGAGATATACGTTTCCTTTTCTATCCCCAACTGCTATACATTTATTACCACACACACAAGCTGCTGTTGTCCATCGCTCCTTATTAGGAGGAAGCTGGAATGTTTTTAAATGACATGGTTCATTCTCCTTCAAATTCCATAAAGATAAAATTCCTTCTGGACCACATGTTAAATAGTATTTGCAAGATAACCAATGAAATGCAAATATCCTAGATTTGTCCGGAAGTTGATGTGTAAAAAGTCGCATTAAGGTATTGGTGAATTGTTTATAGATATGAACTGTTCCATGGTAACCTAAAAATGAAAACTCCAGTTTTTAATTCTATAAATAATGTACATTAATTGTTTTGTAATTTTAACCTGCTAAGGCGATCAGATTTCTGCATAGCGAAATTTGAAGTAAAACATAGCTCGCTAAATCTTCATGTCGAGCAATTTCATTCCATCTATTTTCAATTACACTATAATATTCTAATAAACCCTTTTCAGAAACAGTAACTACATCATTGTTTTTTAAAAATGCAACTCTTTTAGGGACTTCATTGCTTTTTATATGTAATTCCTTTTTTGTTATACTGTAATTCAATGGAAACAATGTTACACCACAATCTCCACCTCCTGTAACTATGATGTTACTCCGCTCATCACAGTCTAGGCTCCATATACAAGCACCTTGATGAGCTTCAAGTTTTCTTATTAATTGTCCTTCCAAATTCCACATATTTACTACAGAATCTTCACCAGCAGTTAGTACATAATTGTCTAGTACTTGACATCTAAATACTCGAGCACTATGTCCATATAATGACCTTTTGATTAATATCCGTATATTAGATCGCGTCAGTTCTGTTAATAAATCCTGCGAAGTAACTGACCACAATATTGCTGATCGATCATCTGATGTGGAACATATTAAACCAGCTGTGGAATTATAATGTATCGAAAATATTACTCCCTAAAAGATTTGATTATAAATAACATACATTTAAATACAAAACCATAATTAAATATGCACCTTGTGTCCATTTAGTCTGTATAAAACTGGACATAAATCTTCATGATCAATCTTCTTAGGCCACCATATTAATACTTGACTGAACACCGTACCTGATAATACTATCAAATTGTCCCAAGAATCATTTACTAAACATGCACAGTATAATAAGCATTTTTCTTCACAAATTACTTTTTTCACCAATTTCATTTCTTTTGTCCACAATATAACAACATTGTGCATAAATATAGTTGCAATATTGTTATTACAGTTAAGCCATTTTGCTTCTAATATCCAGTCGTGACATGCAGAAGATGTAATTTCTTCAAAATTTGTGTTGTTTTTTATATCACACTTAAAAGTTTTTAATTGATTTCCTCCATATACAAGATATTGTTGAAATGAAGAATCAGATACAATGCCATAAATCTTTTGACCTTCAAATACTTGAATGATGTCTGCAGGACCCTTCGATG
Organism: Ctenicera cuprea; assembly: GCA_958336395.1. NCBI lineage: Eukaryota > Metazoa > Arthropoda > Insecta > Coleoptera > Elateridae > Ctenicera > Ctenicera cuprea. Next base: position 8,461,706 of record OY284494.1, on the reverse strand, counting down.
TTGCGTCATAAATATGTAAGTGTCCACCAATTCCTGTAACAACAATAAAATATGAATAACCAAATATTGAAAAAACGTGATCATAAAAATGAATACCTAATTATCACACAGTACAAAGAGCAGGTACCAAGAAAATGATATACCCTAGTACTTCTAGGAGATGTCAATGCTCAAATTAGGAGTATTTGAAGGAGGTATCAGGAACGAAAACAGCACATAACAACAGAATGATAATGGATGTGGTGACAATTAAATTTCAACACCTAAGGAATCATAAGATAACATAAAGGCATCCAGGCCAAGCAGTAGAAAATTAAATAGACCACATATTAATTTCTAAAAGAAGAATAAATGGAGTGAAAAATGCACGAGCATACCGAGGGGCAAACGCTAATACTAACCACTATATACTGCAGCAAACATAATAGAGGTTGTAAACAGTTACTGAAACACAGAGGAGAAGACCTAAATATAGTCGTTTACTATAAACTTCCTTAAACCCCAAAACGTGCATTTCCGCTAAAATCTAGGTTTCCAAAATTGTCATGAAATCAATACTTCCCTATAACAAAGGTGTGGGAAAGTAAAAACAGTTGACTATCGCAAATTTGCGCTGACGCAAAAAGTTTAATACAGGGTATGTTCGATTTAAACCACTCGATTTAAATTAAGTAATATTTCTTCAAACTATGTCAAGGCTTTAAAACTGGTAAACTAAAAGTGCACTACTTTGAAAAACACAGAAATTTATACTCAGCAGACACCCCACAAACCTTAAATGAAAAGGATTATCAATTTTTTTAAGTCAAAACTATATATTTTTTATATTTATTAAACACATATTTTCAAAAAAGGTGAAACACAATTGAAAATTAAAGCATCACTAAACAGTTATAAAGGAATCAATTTGAAAATAAAAACAAATTTGAAACTCGCTAGACATTTCAGCAACAACATGATACATCAAAAACATTACTACAGTATACATAAATACATCGTAAGCGAGTCTAGCAGACCAGCACTGACCTGACCGATCGGTAAGCTTGCGATTTGCTAGTAATAGTGATCCATACTTTGATATGTTTGCACGTTAAAGAGGTAATAAATTCCCGATCAGTTTTGCCAACCGTGTGCACTTTTCTGCGCCTACGTTGCCAAACATTATTTTAAATAAGCATAAAAACATAAAAAAGTTGCCAGGACGAGGATTTCAACCCACGACATGCCTCAGAACACGGCACACGCGATTGTTCACTTACGCCACCACGTTTGTGAAGACAAAACACTAAAATACGGAATATGATCAAATCGTATTACAGCAGGGGTTGGCGGGGTCGGGTCAATGGCGGCCGGTACCGGTCGGGTAGACACATCCTATGTTATACCGTTGATTGAAGTATTAGTACTTCAATCAACGGTTATACCCAAGGTGTGGCAACATAACCTGCATGTACAGTTTTGAGAAGAAATATAAAAACCTATTTAATATCATACAAACCTGCCAAAATTTTATTGTTAATTATTTTAACACATGTTACATCTGTTCGTACAAATAAAGTATCAACAGAAAACATTTTAAATATTTAACTGAGGAGACAACGCTATATTAACAATTTTAAGTCTCACTTTTCCTAATTACCGATAAGCTTAAAACTAATGGCGGCATTTGTTTCGAGAAAATTTGTTACTCCCCAATAATTATGATAAAGAAACAAAGAACTTAGGGTTGCCAGCCGTTCCGACTTGAGCTCCGACCATTACCAGAGCATACTAAATGTATTGTATTCTGTGCCATCACCGCCATCACTCCGCCCTGGTGTTTACTGTCATACCACAAAACACTTCGATTTTTAATTTAAATTGTCATTTACATTAAAAACGAATTTATATTAAACACTGTAAATTAAATTTAGGTACCTATTTTATAAAGCAAAAAAAAGGTGGGAGCTATGTCACATTAACACTCGGTATGTATGAATGTCCTATGTTTTAGACTTCGGTATAATAAAATTAGATTTTTCGTGTTTATATGCGGCGTCAATATACCTCGACCAAAAATAAATGGGGGTATTTGTCCTGCTTATCGATATTTCAACCCTGGCAACCACCGAGGTGTACAAGGTTTCCCAGGAAAGTTGAACTATATGCAAAATGCATGCGATATTGTATTATCAAGAAAATATGCCAATTTCCATCTAACTAATCAAAAAACTAGATTTTTAACACATCCCACAGTACAAACGTACCATTTATTTTAAAAATGCAGAGAAGTATGTTTTTTTTAAAACGCCTTAATTGCAACACAATCAGTGACAGCATTCATTCCACCGATTTTTAATTTCCGTGCGTGTTGCATGAAATGAATATAATTTCCTATGCTTTGCATTATTTTTCAATGAGACAGTATTTTGAAAGACAAGAAATGAAAAACAAAATTTAAAGAAAAAAATAAGATGTCCAAGGTACATAATTAATTTTGTTTGGTTGTTTTTAGTTTACCAACTATAAATTATTAAATTTCCTAACATCATAAGTAGAACAAGAGCTTTTAGTTGTTAAAAGTTGTGCCGACCCTTCATCATAATAAATCTGCTAATGTCGTCCAAAGCACCCTAGGCAAACGTGAGTATTTCCCGTTTGATAGAGTACTCTTCATAACATCACTGATATAGTAAGGTAATAATAATAACACGTTCTTTGCTTAGGATTATATTATCAGTTAAAAATTCATAATAATTCCAAATTATTAACTAAGCTTTTCCAGTATTATTCTGTTCAACATGGTCATTCTGTAATTAGTTTAAATTAATCACTTTTCAGTTTTTACCTTTTAGCGTTACATCATATGATAGGACTTTCAAAAACCACAATAAACATGAGCTCTTCTTTAAAAGACTATTTTTCGAGTCAGCTTTTATAATCATCCTGCTTTTGCATCCAACCTTTTATAATTTACAATTTTCTGAAGTATTTATTTGAGCTACACTAAAAAGTATTTTTTTTAAATATAGCAGCAGGTAGATGTTTCCAATGAGAACGACGAATTTAAAAAACACCTTTCAACTGAGATTAAAAGACGACTGATGAAATGCAAAAACTGAAAAGGTGCAATTGCAATGAGATAAAAAATTACAATAGTTGTATATTCTACATAACATAAGTATAATATCACATTTAAAAAATCGGTGAAAACTTCTAGCTAACAATGGCAACAAATTTGTATAATATGTAGTTTACTTTTTTCGTTTGATAGGAGGTTCATCTTCAGATTTCTGGATGCCATGCTTGATGAATCGTTTGGCAACAGCTTGATTTAATGTTGGGCGTATTGTATTTCTATCATGTGCCTAAAATTTAAAAATAAAATAAAACAGTATATTTTATAAGATACAGGCAAAAATTAGGGTAACATGTTATTTAAATTGTTTACTCGCCTCTTTTGCTTTGATCATGTATTGTCGGATGCGATGCAATTGATTTTTCACTTCACTTTTATTTGGATCTATGCCTTTTGATCTGAGGTATAACCAAAACAATGTATTTAAACTATACCCCATAAAGAGATCATAATTTACTTTTTCCTCGGTGTTTAATTTTTCGTAAATATCACTGCTTAGTGCCGCCTCCAAAATGCTTTCTATTTTACTAACACTATTGTGAAAATTAAGTAATTTGTCCTGTATTTTCTTGTCATCTTGTAAGTCACCGAAATCCATGGGTTTTTATAATTTCGGAAATTGATTTCTCTAAACTACCAAATTTCTGCATGCAAATGATACAAATTTTAGGTTATGAAAATAGATGACACAATCAGGAAACGTTAATTTCTGCCTCATACCGACCAATCACGAAGAAGGGGCGGAGTTTACAAATTACGCCAAATTCAAAAATTTCAACTTTTAAAAATACGCCTACTGGTTAGGCAACCCAAGATGCACTTGCGTGTGGCAACAAGACAGCATTTTTACTTTTGCCTTAGCTTTGCGCGCATTATCAGTGAATTAATGCAAACGTAAGTTGGATATTCTAGAAGCATTTGAAATTCATAAACATTTAAAATCTGTACCTTTAATGAATGAACAAATTGATCTCTTAAACTCACCGTTATTAAACGTTTTGGAATGAGAAATCAAGTCATCTGGACGCAGATATAGAAAACCAAGATCAAGTTATGAAGATTTATTGTTCCTATAGCAACACCAACTGTTTACTTTTAATCTTGCTTTTGATAATGACGTGTAAACACCTTGAAATACGTGTAAAGCTAAATTAAAAAACCTGTTGAAGTTAAGAATTGTTTTATTTACAATAAGTTAAAATGAACTTCAACTCGAACTTATAAATAAATTAATGCAACTTTGTTCTCGTATTTTTTCTAAAATATAACTGCTCTTTACCATCACTTCGAGTAGACTGAGTATGTTTGCATAAATATATGTTCCCAAGCCAGCCATCTTACGAGTCATGCACTCCACTCATAGCACAACAAAATTTATAATTATAATATTTCTTCTTACTTTTCTTATGAAGAAAAATTCACCATACCGTTTCAGTTTGTTTATTGTCTAAAAATCAGATAGTACATCTTAGCTTTGATATAATTGTTGAAAACTCAATACCAACATAATTTATAAAAATATTTTCGCGAATAACAACATAGGATTCTAAACAACATAATTATTATACTGATTTGCTTAATTTATTCTATAACAATATAGCAAAACGGAATAAACCTTAAAAATAAAACTTCTTTACTTAAAATGTCTAATACTGATAGGTATTTAATTAATTCCGTAAGAAATCTGAATACGGATAACAGATCGTCGTTTTCAAATTCATTTATTTAGCTAATGCCTGCTGAATTTCGTCGAACGATTTATTTTTTGTTTCTGGTACAAGAACTAAAGTAAATACTACAGCTAGGGCTGTACATATTGCAAAAATGAAAAATCCTATATCGCCACTCCAAGCAGTCTCGATCACCTGAAATAGTTTTGTAACTGCGAAAGCTGCAATCCAACTTACAAAGGTAGCCGCTGAAGCAGCTACGCTTTTAATCTCCTGCGGAAAGATTTCGCCCATCATTAACCAAGGTATTGGACCCAAACCCAACGAAAATGCAATTGTAAACATAATCAAAGCGACTAACGGTAAATAATCCACATATATGTAATATTCTTCAGAAATAATTTCTCTCTCTTTCAGCATCAAACTAATTCCTACTATTGTTAAACAAACAGACATGATGGACGCCGAAAGCCAAAGTAAAACTCTTCTACCGCTTCTGTCAACAACAAGAGATTGAAAAATAGCTGAAACCACTTGAACCACATTCAAAATAATTGTTCCTATTTTAGGATCCAGGCCCATCTGAGTGCTCTCAAATATTAACGAGGTATAAGCAGTAACGGCATCCATTCCATTGGCCGATTTGAAGATCATAAGCCCAAAGCCTATTACACATGCTTTTTGACTGGATTTCTTTTTCAAACTTTCTTTGATTACTTTTATACCGGTTTGGGATTGACTTTCCATCAAGGTACTTTCAATTTCTTTGATTTCTTTATCAACATCATACTCGGCACCTCTTAACCTTACCAAGGCGTTGCGGGCTTCTTGCATTTTATCGTTTCTGATTAAATATATTGGACTTTCAGGCATGAAAATAAATATGGCTCCAAATACCAAAGGAATTGCCGCGCAAGCCATTGTGTAATGGGGTATGCTATTAACCAGTTTAGCAACTACATTAGCAAATAAAATTCCACCAGATATCATAAGTTGTGTGTAACTTCCCAAGGCCCCTCTTATTTCCTTTTGAGCTATTTCGCTGGAATAAATTGATGCTAATACACAAAATGCTCCTGCTACCATTCCAGTAATAAATCTGCCGCAATACAGCATTGCAATGTTTTGTGCCCAAATCATTAGACTCCATCCTATAGTAGCTGGTATAATCAACAACAGCATAGTTAGTTTTCTTCCTAGAAAATCACTGAAAGATCCCGTAAATAAAGACAGCGTCGCTGCTCCTAAAGGCATCAACGATACTACCCAACCGAATTGGTCTTTTGTTATTTGAAATCCAAGTTGTCCGTTTAGCAGGTCGTCGGAAATTTGAGATGTCCATGCTAGGGTTGTGCCCATAGACAGGGCAGCCAATGAAGCTAGAAAGAAATAAAGGAGGTATTAAATACTGATTTATATAAAACGATTTTTCAAAAAATAGTATAATTTATTTGTTATTCATAATAACAGAAAAAATGTGCTGAGTTTATTATTCTCGAATTGATCTCTTCTTATTAAATAAAACAGTGCAAAGTTATAAAAGAGCACAAGATAAAATTTCCATTTCCAATGATACTGTAAAAACACTGCATTTGTGTGTTCTTTATTTTAATTGAAAAAATGATATCTTATATGAGATACTTTAACCCTTTCAGTCACCGCGTACACTGTGGTGTACGCCAACAATATAAGGTTGTAAAATGATTTGTGTTCGGTAATAATCATTTTAACTTTGGGTACAGTGTTGTACAGTATTCTTTTACAAACCTGACAAATATCGCCATCTGAATTTGAATGGCAAAAATTATAACATTATTCAAATGTTGACACTTGCGTTAAAATTTACAGGGATCTGTAGCGCTTTCATAAATAATAGTTTATAGGGTTTTTCCCTGTTTGTATCGGTTCATAATTTTTATATGTAACTAGAAAGGTGTATTTTAGTGTGTAGCACGGGCAAATTTAGCTATTTTTAATTTTCTATATTATTTTTGAGCGTCTAAAGTGTGTGCACTATAGTAGCCAGTGTGACTCTGCGTAATAGTATTGTTTGGTAAACATAACCTCTTTTTTTTTTAATTCTTCCATCTAAATAATGTATTTTGGCAAAGAAATGCCAGATAAGAGACCCCTATCACACCAAGAGCTTTTTGAGCTAATTGAGCAGGGTCTTTCTGATGTGGAAGAACTCAGCGATGAAGATGACTATGGTAGGGAGAGCAACCATACATCCCCGTTAGAAGGCATATGGACACCTACTGTTTGTCGATATAGTAATCTAATATATTATTGTATTTTAGATTCTAAACAGGATAGACTTGGAGAAGCAGACGAATCTTATAGCAAAATCATCGAAGAAGTTGACGTCGAAATTGACGATCCCAGCAAAGTTGTTTCGGATGTGCCAATGACTTCCTCGGCTACATCTAAAAATGTCTCTACCGCTGCTACAATACAGCAATATTTTCGTTGTACCATATTTCAATCAATAAAAATAAATAATCTTGTCTTGCCTAGTATAAGTATTGCCTGAGGTGTATCTGAATTTAAAACATTTTGATGTACAATACCGTTATGTAAGGTCACAGCGTACACTACAGTGCACACTCTCTGCTTTCAAAACGGAAAGGGGGGGGGTTAAAATAACTACCAAAAATTCTTTAAAAAAATCATATAACTTGTTCCCAAGGTTTCAAAATTTTATAATAAAAAATGAAAATTCGTGACTGAAAGGGTTAAAAGAACAATTAATTATAAAAATATTGGAAATATTTGTTTATCTTTCAATAACGTGTTTTTGAAAAGCCCCTATATAACCGTTAGTATTCTTATAAATAAGAAAAACTGTTAGCGGTAAGTTATTCAAAACTAGTACAGGGTTATAAAATATCTACCATCACTACGAAGCATTTGACGTTTCAGTAGCCAGTAGAACCTGAATATTTTTAAGTACAAAATTTTATCGCGAATTATTTTAAGCAAACTACAAATAATTTAACAATTCGATATATTATTAGAGAAAAAATATATTCATGTACTGCTTGTGAATCTGAAAAGGCAATACGTTTACCAGGTAGATAATTATTATTATGTTTATGTGTCTTTAAAATAAACTAGTGCACAATGTACTGACAGACTGAGCGTTGACTGGGCCGGCTAAATGCTAAGTCACGTTATGCATTAGTTCCATGAGGAAACGCGGCGTTGGTGTAGATGTCGCCTCAAGTAAAGCGCGTTTAGCAGACTTTCATACATAAATTAAAATAATTATTATTGAAAAATCGACGTAGAATAAAAAAATAAAAATGTTTCATGTACCATCTGAGGATAGAGACCTTTCATTGAAAAAAATGGTCCAAATTGGTGAAGCGGTAGCCGCTTGAGGAACCTGAAAAAAATACCCTTTGAGCTTTTATATATGTATGGATATGGATACTTATAAATGTTCTCAAAATTGTCGCTCAAACCACACGTTGAATTGTCAATAGTAATACCACATAAGCTTTGAATTTATCGGTTAATTACCGATAATTTGTTGCAGATCGACGAAAAGCGTGCAAATTTGGCAAGTAATACTTCAAAATGCGCAATTTCAGTCGATTTGCAGGAAATTTTAGTAAATTAACTGAGAAAAATTCAAAAACTTGAGTGGTATTCGACAAGATTATGTTATGAGTACAAAATTAAACCAATGACGGATTTTGTTTACTAGCGTAACCATGAAGTAACTAGGGCGTAACTAGGCGTTGTCAAGTTAAACAACTGTAAATAACATACACGAAAAAGTATCGAAATTATCGGTCTAATTTTTATTTAGATAGGTTAATGCTGCATTTTGATTGGCTGTTATGTTCATGAATAAAATAATCGACATAAGTCCCACGCATGGAATTGTCGATGTAATTGATTTATCATTTGTCAAAAAAAAACAACCAATTCTGCATTTTTATTGATCAATATACATTAGGGGACATGTAAATTGAACGCGTTTTTCAGTTAAAATTGCGAAAAAAGAAATTGTCATGAAATCAGTACTTTTTCTATACTGGAAGAAGTAGGTATGAGAAGAAAGCGTTTTATATATATATATATATATATATAATTCCGAAATTATAAATTAAAATACATTACCAAAGTTGTTAAATATTAAATATACTTATCTATATTTACTTATTGTATAACATGTTGGTAGCTTACTACACAGACATTATAAAAATGTAACATAGTATAAGAGTCCCAGTAAACCACATTTTACTGGTAAATAACAGACTTTTTAATGTTATCAGTGAAGTGATATTTATATTAATATTTGTATGTAAATATTTATAGTTAGTAATCTATTTAAAAATTTCTGCTTTAGTACAAAATCAAACTAGATATTACTGGAAAATGAAAAGCTCTCTTGAATATAAAAGAAACCCGTGGTCTACGACCCACGCTTTTTTGGTAACTTTTTTTAATGTAATAAATAAGCTGTGTCGAGTTGCACGACATGTACCGAATCTGTCCCCCAATATTGTTTATTCTCAAATATGGAAAGTCGGCGACTAAACTAAACATACGTAACTAAGAAGTAATTATGCGAATGTTTATTACCCCTTTTCTTTCAAATTGGCGTCGTTCATTAGTGTTTGTAATTTACTTTTTTACATTATAAACTCTCTAACTGTAGAAATGAATGTCCTTGATTCCTATTAATGGTGATTGTGTATGGCAGGTTCGGTAAGGCGAGGTTAGTTTCTGCTGAAATGTTGTGTTTTTGAACTGTAAATGGTAATCCAGTACCCGAAGGTGATAAAATAACTTTAGGTAATAAAACAACATTTCCAGACATCTGCTGATACCTCTTGAAATCTAAGCTGCAATGCAATTTTTAAATATAATTTGAGTTTTTTATTATTATCTATAACACGGTATCGTTTGCATGATCTGACCTGCATTTCTCTCTAGAGTTTTCGGTACTGATCTGTCCCTGATGAAGACGCGCTTAACAAAGAAATATCATATTAACAATCAAATTAGCTGCAGTCAGCAGTTGTTTGCAAAGAAAATTTTAGTAATTTATGTGCAATTGTTATAATTCTTTTAATCTAACTATAAACCAAAATATAAATGAATGTTTATGAATTCCTACCTTACGCTCTTTTATTAAGTAATGAAATAATTTATGACGTCAGATGTAGTAAACATTAGAGGATTAAAAGTAAAGGTTAGTGTTTAAAGAAATTTTGAATGATGTGTTCGTTAAGAAAACAGAATGCACTGGCATTCTGGTAATTACAATTGAACAAAGAAAGCGTGTTGTTCAAAAAGGGACCTCTGCTTCTTATTTGCATGGAAAAATTAACTGGTGGAATGTATATACGGTTTTAGCATTTACACACAGCTTCCAAAGATCTATTTTTATAGTCCTACCATTAGACACTCACCGCGTTTATATATTAGATTACTTATCATAAGTAATCTAATATATAAACGCATAACTTATGAATTTATTATTGGAACGTGTAACAAAAGTTGCCTAATTAATGTTCCTATTTTGGTAATTTCCAAATAATATTTTTTATCAATAATAACTCATTTGCTAGTGTTGTAACTATATATTTTGTGTTTATCGTAAAACTGTTAACTTTCTCAACATTAGTTAAAATAATCTACAATTTTAAATTTATTGAATGCTTTTCATACACTTTAACGAACGAAAAAACGTTCGCTCTATTTCTCGCGTTCTTATACTCTCTTGTAGCAGTTTACAGATATGTACTTATAAGTTATAAGTATATGTATTCACGTATCTATTGAAAAAGTATAACACGTATAATGTATATAATGTATCTATATCCAAAACATTGGTAAAATATATCATTTAAAAAAAATTAACCTCAAGTGCAAGTCTACGAAATCGTGCATCAGGTTATGTCTCGACAGTTTTATACTATCAAATCAGTTACAAAATAATCTAATAAATAGGTATTTTTTATTACGATAATAATCATTTCTAATGTACTGCAGTAATTTGTCTGTATATTTTATTCGTAGTTTTTAATCAATTGTTTAAAGAGCTACGATGAAAGCAAACTGAAACTGGAATGCTCTACCATAGAACAAGAAAGTTTTTTTTAAATTTGATATTCTTTCTAGTCAAGATTTATACGAGTTTAAACTCTTAATTTTCCCCATTTTTCAGTCAAATTGATTTTGTTTTCCAGTTTTATAAGGTGTTTAGAGAGCTACATCTTGTGTATGGTTTAAACTTTCAGTTTAGTCTTGAACTTATTCCGTGCATATCTCAAAATTACGAATACAAGTGTATCAATAAACGATAAATTACGTAAAATAGTGAGAGAATCTGTAAGGTGCGTGATAAACTCGATAATGATAAACTTCTGTCAATCATAAAAATGAACAAAGTACTTTGCCTGGACTTGCCGATACTACAAAACTCTAATTAAATTCTATTTTTAAAACAATTTCTGTATCATTGTTTTAGCCTCAATACTTACTATAACATCGCCCGACCCCTATAGTTGAGTTCTCGAGAAATTTTATTTCCACGTTTGTGGGTGCTTTAGAGTTAAAAGCAGCGAAGTTGCCAGATTTGTAGAACATGTTTTCTTTACTCTAAAATTAAAATCTGTCCAAAATTGTGACGGCCATTATCCATCATTTATTATCACAAGCGCTGCCTGTGTTTCAGTGAGTTATTTAAAATTAAACGACATTAAAAGTGTTCTTAAATTAAAAAAAAACAGTACGTAACTATTTTGGTGTTTCTATCTTAAGATCTTATAAAGATAAGCTTTTACAAACATTATTTTTTATTCTGCTTATAAAGTTAATAAAAAATTAATGAATACAATTCCGCTCGTTTTTAACATTGTTTTAAATAAAATGGAATTTAATTGGGTTATTGCGGCGGCTACCTTAACGTTTTTTAGGTAGGTATATTGCTTTTTATGTTTCTTGCTGGAAGAAGTTTATTTAACTAATTGTTTAATGATGGAACACTTCTGATGAATTCAGTATATTGGCGGTGCACTTTTTGTGAAAGCAAATAATACAACAATCGGTAACCCTGTCGAAAAGTGTATTTTATGCCATATATTTATTAGGATTTTTTTCTCAAGCGATCAAGAAAACACGTACCACTGTAAGAAATCTGCAAAAATATTTAAAAAAAAAACGTGAATTTTCATGTGAATGAGAGTTTGGTTAAAATTGAAGGAAATTTGCTTTCGATCAAGATAGTTGGCATTAAAATTGTTACGCAACATTTATCAGTAAAAACAATATAAATAAATTACATAAAACTATGAAGGTACAGTGAATGAAATTCTTGATGATAAAGCTATCTCCGTGTTTCCTCCAGATAGAATGAATATGACATAAACAAATGTGTTTTCTTTCAAAACGTATCGAAGAAAAAGAAACTGTGGCAAGGATTAACGCTTATGTCGTAAAAAATCTAGTTAATTGCAAACAACCATAAAATTGTCTTTGAGCGAGTAGCAACGACCCAACTGCCATGAAAGTTAAGTACTGCCCAAATTTATATTAATAGTTACTGCCTGGGAAAGTTTGTTTCTTTTTCGATATCTTTTGATAGGAAACACATTTGTTTTATGCCAACTTCAATTTATCTGCGGGAAAACCGGAGAATAGCTTTATTATGAAGAATTTCACTCTCTTTACCTTCAAACTTTTTACGTAGTTTATCTATACTGTTTTTGCTGATAAATGATGAGTAACAATTTTGATGCCAAGTAACTTGATCGTAAGCAGAATTTTCTACAATTTTAACTATACTTTGTTTCAACAACTTCTATGAAATAACGCAGTACCTCAGTGGTTGAGTTTCTATTTGCTAACCGGTTTGATGGTTCTAATCAAATCCACATCTTTCTTTTAATAATTTTTTGTGAAAGTTGCGTTTTTGAATTATTTTATTAAACAATCATTCATTAACATTGTTCTAATACTTTTATTTTAAAATTTTTGTTCTAATGTAATGTTAATATTTTGTTCTTATAGTTGATTAGGAAGTACGTATTACTATTGCGCCATGTTTGAATAATGGCTAATGAATAACGCTTTATTTTCTTAGTTAATAAAAATATTAATAAAATAGTAAGAAACAGTTTGAATTAATAAAGCATAAACTTTAATAAAAAATATTACCAGTATTGATAAAAAATTCATATCATCAAAATCATGGCTATTATGATAACTATGTTTTACTTAAAAATATTTATAAAAGTTTATTATTAATTCTGTTCGCTGCATGTATATGTTAAAATCTACAAATGAAAAAGTTTGTCGCTTAGTAAATATTTGTCTACATCGAAAGTAAAACATCAGATTGGTTTTTTCTTCGAGAAAAAAATATTTTTTTTGGGAAATTAAAATGAGATCATGGATAGCGCCAATGCATCTGCTTTTAAACATAAAAAATAAGCCTCTCGAGATATTACGTTATATTTGTTTAAAAAACGCTTAATTTTAAAATTGTTCATTTGGGCATATTTTTGTTAATAAAAAGGTCGTAATTGGCTATTTTGTATAGCAAACAACGTACTTAACAAGAATATGTCGGTAAGATCTAGTTTTACAAAGCAAAACAAATTATGAAGGAAGCGACTCTTGCCGTTTACAGAAGTAGACATAGAAGTTTCATCAATTTCTAATTTATTTTCGTATACAAATGTTATTATTGTTTTTTTTACTATGTGTTTATTGCCAGATCAACAGATGAAGATTTTTATACATAGCATGAATAACCTGTAATCAAATAATTAGAAATAACATACAACGATATATTACTTATTTTTGTAGAAAGGAAATATAATTTAAAAGTAGAGGAGAAGGGGGTAATATGGAACCCCATTTTGTTTTTTCCCAATAAAACAAGCAATTTCAGCACAATTAACTAAAACTAGGTGCCACCAGATTCTGTAATTGTTCATTTATTGTTCTTGTGAACAAATTTTCCATAATGGGCGCCGTTCAAAAAATATACGCAAATTAGTAAAAAATGTCAAAATCATGTTCTGTCAAAAAGTGTGGGTAATATGGAACCGTGTAAAAATATATAAAAAATGAGCGTAGAAGGCAAATAATGTGTTTATTTATATACCAAACCAGTAACAAACTTAATATATGTATGAATATAACGTAAAAAAATAATTTAGCGACAGAATTCACAAATGTAGGCATCTTTTTCGCAGCTTGAGCACTCATAATGAGCGCAGAGCTGGCACATTATACATTGAACCCAAAGTTCTCCTCTTTTATCCTGTGAGTAGAATGCATCATAGAACATACAAACTGCATCATCCTCTGAAGTTGGTTGTTTCCCAGTTGAATGGTCGCTGTCATGGGAGGTTCCATATTACCAGCGATGTAGGGGTTCCATATTTGACAAACTACCCGCTGTACTAAATTGTTAGGTAATACTCTTGAAGATCATTTTAATCAGCTTTTGTCAGCTGGCTTTTGAAGAACAAATACTTCATCAACTACTAAAATACTAAACATTTACTTACCATCAAAACACTCCACAATATTAATTAGAACTTCGACAGAAAAAAAATTTGAAAATTTTCACAATAACACAAAAAGCATTTACTACCAATGAAAACTGTAAAGTGACCACAGAATGATATGTATGCTATCCTTCGCAGAAACACAACATGTTTAGCCACTTACAACATAGATGTCGCTTGGAGTTTCATAATTAACACTGGGTTCCATATTAACATCAGGTTCCATAATACCACCTTTTCCTCTATATCAATCTTTAATCAAATATAATTTTTTTCTAAAAACCATACTTCCTTAAAGTTTAGACATCATTGTTATTGGCAACATCAATAGTTCTCATATTGAGAATAGAAGCAATTAAAGCGTACACCTTACTATTTTTACTTTCTCATACCTCTACTGAAATAAGGAAAGTTACAATTTCATGCAAATTTTTGAATTTCAGATTTTAACCTTAATACACGTTTTGGGGTCCAAGAAACCCAAAAAAACTGTTTTTTTTAGAAAATGACTGTTTGTGGGTGGGTGGATGTGTGCGAGCGTGGGTGCGTTCCTTCCCCTATATCTTCGAAAACCCTCCACCGATTTTTATCAAATTTGACGTGTGGAAGTTTTTTAATTGCAGGTAGTGCGCTGTAAGGTTTTAAACTGGAACCTGAACTAGATACGAATATTAGACATGTTTTCTGGATCTCGATTTAATCCAAAAACTTTTTAAAATATTAAAAACAAAGCGTTGTAGTGCATCTAAACGTAAATCAAACGGTTTTCTCCAAATGCTGTTTCTTTAAAACAAAGGCCGCTACGAATTTTTGAAAATTTTGATTTTAATGCACAATTACTCAGTAACAAAATCTCTAATCGATGCAAATTATCCTGTTATTTAACACCCCTTAATAAGCATAACTATGTGATGCAAAAATATTTTTGTAAGTATGAAAATTGTAAAAACGCCAACGTCTCAAAATTTTAGACATTTTCAAAAAAATATTCCTCAAAAACTTCCCATACCATATTTTTAACGATGTGAGCCGACAGAGCTTGCAGTGGACTATCAATTTGTTTTTTACTAGCAGTTGAATGGGCTATTTGTAGTAGGTTATTAGAATTATAAAGAATTTTAAACCATTTATAAATCAAGACAAAAAATGCTACTTTTTAATATAAACAACGCGTTTTCCGTAAGTTACCACGCCTATCAATTAGCTCTAGTAAAAACATATAATTTTCATTCTTTGCATATTTTTGATAAACTTTTCAAATAAAGTATTTATGGCGGTTTTTTTGGTCCGAAGTCTGAAGCGAATCTAATCAGCCAAAGGCGCAGCGCCGGGTGGCTATTCTTTCTACGGTATGCGACATCGTATTGCACAGACTGTTGCAAGTTTAAATCATCACTGGGGCGTAAACTTTTTCTCATTCTCTTTTTCTTTAATTTTTGTTAAAACAGTGCTATGCAGTCATTTATTGGCACGAGTACATTTTAAACCTATAAAGTATGGGAAAGTATCAGCGACCTGTTTCGCCCATTTTTTTTCACTTAATTTACCTGTAAGAGCAGCAATGTACTGCGGTGCTTTCCTTCCAGAGCTTTCATTTGTGAGAAGTTCGGTGTTGCTATTGTATGCAGATAATGTAATTGATGTATCCTTTTTTTCGTTTTGCTGCAAAAGGAAAAATATTATTAGACATGACATAACTTCATGGGATGATACACCAAAAGAGATTTTAAAATAATATTAACCGCACATCCAAAAATTAATGTAGGTATTCATTTTTTTCCCATTTTTAAACACACTTTAAAAGAAAACTAATGAGGTGCTAAAGTTGATAAGTTCCAATAAGATGGTTTGAAAAAAAAATAAAAAAGTTCGCTATAATGGCGTGTACCTAGAAGAAGGTATTGTTGTCGTCAACATTTTAGAAGTTAATATTTTGACGGATATGTACGTTTTAGGGTCTGAGAACACCGAAAAATTATGTTTCACCACGATGTCTGTATGTTTCTGTCCCCACTTCAATATAGTGGAGCTCGAAAAATAAACTTAGTTTGTTTTCTGCGCATGTTAAATAGTCGATCTGAGCAAGCGCCATCATCTAGCTCCTCCCTCCCCAATCACTTCCACTGTCAATTTTTTTTTAAATTACGAATTTCGAATTCAAAATCGTTATAAACATGTTAAATAACAATAGAAACAACCTTCTATTGAGTAGTGATCTATAGGGTGTGTCCTTTTGGTCGTTTACCTGAACAGTTGAATCCGATAATAGCCAAAAAAACGACTATCATTCACTTTCAAAAATCAGTTTTCAGCTTTCAGCGGATAAAGTTTGTTTGCAATTACAAAATACCAGATAACTTCTTCAAAAATATAGAAAATTATCTCCTGTATTAAAGCAACATTCCCAAAGCCTTGCGAAATAAAAACGTAATTGTAGCTCTGGGAAAATATGCCGAAATTGACGTATCGTCTAGTAAGAAAATTATCACCTGAAAATAATAAAGAACAAGCTAATTACGCAATTATTGTAATAAAATGTTGAGCGTAGTTGGAGGTAGTTTGGATGTTTATATGAACAATCTTGGATCTTGGATCGGCATAATTTATTGAGATCACCGCACACAATTTTTGATATACAGGGTTGGGCAAAAGTACGCAACAATGCAAATATCTTTAATACGACAACCGCGATTTTGCCAAAATTTTCTACATGAAGGTTCCGGTATACGGCGGATACAATGAAAGTATCGGGGGTTTAAAAGGACTTCCGGTTAGGCGGAAATGATATCAACTTTTTTATTTTAAACGGAACACTTTGTATATTTTTTGATATATCGATAGATCCCTTTTGTGCGAGTTCAGTGATATAAGGTTTTTTTGATATATCGATAGATCCCTTTTGTGCGAGTTCAGTGATATAAGGTTTTCTGCCTTTATTTTTAATGATTTTAGAGATATTGAACAATAATGTTTCGTAATTGTTATCTAGCAGCTCATGAAAACAAAAGAATGTGAGGATCTTAAACAGTTATGTAATGTTGTCAAATATGCTTGGTTTTGCGTTGTGTTGTTTTGATGTTCGATAGATTGAGCAGTGTGGTTGCAATAATCAATTAATTAACCAATTTAATTAAAACTGCTGAATTTAACATCAGAAATAGTTCAATTAACGGAAAGATTGCAAATTGTTAAATAACGTACAAACTTCTTGCTGAGTTCTACGACGCTCACCAAAATGAACCATAATTAAAATTTTAATTCGTTCTCTTTCTGTTAATTGAACCATTTCTGATGTTAAATTCAGCAGTTTTAATTAATTTTGGTTAATTAATTGATTACTGCAACCACACTGCTCAATCTATCAAACATCAAAACAACACAACACGAACCAAGCATATTTGACAACTTTACAAAACTGTTTAGGCTTGTGACATTCTTTTGTTTTCATAAGCTGCTAGATAACAATTACGAAACATTATTGTTTAATATCTCTAGAATTATTAAAAATAAAGGCATGAAACCTTATATCACTGAACTCAACTCGCAAAAAAGAGTTCCATCGATATATCAAAAAATATACAAGGTGGTCATTTAAAATAAAAAAGTTGATATCATTTACTACTTTTCCGGCTAAACCGGAATGTATTTTTAAACCGCTAATATCTTTATTCTATCCGCCATATATCGGAACCTTCATGTAAAAAATGTGGTCGAAATCGCGGTTGTCGTGTTAAAGATATTTGCATTGTTCCGTACTTTTGCCCAACCCTGTAGATTTGCATTGATAAAATGTACATAAATCATTTGTTAGTTAATTAACAGCGTTCGGTGTACTTTAGCTGCTTTAATAACTTGTTAAATATCTTAGACAAACCAATTTAAAATAATACGGGAAATTCATTTAACAATTTTGACGGAGGGCTTATAAGGAAGGTCTCGTGGCGGTTGCCCGCCAGCTTTTTAAAATATGCCATAGTACCTATTGAAATACCTATATTTAAAAATACTGAATAAACTGTACTATATTTTATTTTAGACATTTGTAATTTTATTTAAATTTATTATATTTTAATATTAGAATTGTAAATAATTAACTTATATAAAAGATGCATACCATAGTTACTCATATCATGACGACAAATTCAGTGAGGTAGAAGTAGTAGGTACATATACAGTTTCATAGTTTAAATTTTATGATACTAATTAACCAGCAGTATACTAAATAATGTAATAAAAAGTAATAATAAATGCTTAACTGTACCTTCGACATGATTTATAAATTCACGCTGTCCTTAGAAAATCGCGATGTCGCTTTTCACTCCACTAACTAGTGTCACATACTACAGCGAACTGCTTAACGCTAAAGTAACCTTAGATTGTGGTGTTATCGGTTTGTATTTTCTATAATGCTATTGTTTTTCAAGTGTCGATTACCAGTGAAAAAGATCAAATATACTTAAACGTCTGTTTACGATCTACGAGTAAAGTAAGAAAGTGTGACGACGTGTTTTAATTTTCTACATTTTCATTTTATGAACTTGTAAACAATTGTGAATAAAGAATCACATTTAAGCATGGTTAATCCGATTATCTTAGTAATTACTATTTTATTTCCTAGTAAATAAAGACAGCACCTTGAGAGTTTTTTTAAATGAGCTTTTCTAGAATTACAACAATTAAAATTACACTCCGTATGTTAAAGCATATTTTTTGAAAACATCATGCTACCAATTCTAAAGCACCAACACTACGAAACCTTCCTCGTAAACGCGCCCTTCTCTTCATCTTTCAAAACTCTTTTAGCTATTATTTCGTTTTCCAACGCCACATATTCATATATTTGGAAGAAAAGTGGTAGAGAAGGCCAAGGTTCTACAAGGACTGTAGCGCCATATAAAGGAAAGCAAAAAACTTCCAGGATTTAAATAATTTTCTAAAATATGCAGATTTAAAATTTTTTTTTATTATACCTGCATCATAATCCTTGTCAAACAAACCAAAAAGCGTGCGTAAACCCAACATTAAAACACCCCGGTGTTTTAAAGTTGCTGAGCAACAATGACGTCATCAATTTTGAAGCAACAAATTACAAACACGCGAATAAAATAATTCGAATTCACATAGCAACATAAACAACAAAAAATGCTAACCAATCTCCAGGCAAATGATATGACGTCACATCATAGACTACTATGTAAGATGAATCAAAAGCAAAATGCTGCTTCCTAGCTATATTCTTCTTATTTTCTAGATTATGATGCAGGTATAATAAAAAATAGCGTATAATACACCTGTATAAGAGCCTTTAAAGCACTGCTCCGTTAAAAGGCACTCGGCTTCGCCTCGTGCTTTTAAACCCGTCGCGTGTGCTTTAAAGGCTTGCTTATACACTTGTATTATAATATACTATTCTATTATACAGAGTGCCCATTTTAAAACTCGGAGCCAATTTTTTTTTAAATAGGCAACACACAATGCAACCTCCAGATCACTATGCATTTCTACAATTTTTTTCATATTGAGATCAGAGTTGTTATACAGTACATGTATGTACTAATGATTAAGTACAAATTTAAGGTTACTTTAATAACTCAAATTTAATATTTGACAACAATAACTACAATAATTTAATAGGAACATAGTACAAAAACTAACGAAGCAGGTGTTCAAATTGCCTTCCCTCTTCCTTTTCGCAGAGTATAATTCTTCTACGCATCGAACCTCTAACACGAGCTAACATTTCCGGTGTGATAGAGCGACAACATTGAATTATCCTTTCGCGTAGATGTTCTTCATTTCGAATGGGCACTTCATAGACATCATTTTTTACTTTGCCCCACAAAAAGAAGTGTAGCGGAGTCAAATCGAGACTACGGGAAGGCCAAGGATGCAATGCACCTCGTCCAATTACGCGTCCCTCAAAACGTTAGTTAAGATAATTTCTCACATCCCTATGAAAATGCGGAGGTGCACCATCATTTAAAAACCACATGCTATTCCGTACGTTTTGAGGAACTGTTTGGAGGAGAGCCGGTAGTTCATTAATTAAGAAATTTAAATATATTTCGCCATCTAAATTTTCATTAAAGAAATGTGGACCTATTACAAAATCGCCAATAATACTGCACCACACATAAAGAGAAAAAATTCTCTGAAAATGAGTTATCCTGATCCAGCGAGAATTGTCTTGGACAAAATAGTGGCAGTTATGTCGACATAACCATGCCGTTGTTTGAAAACCTCGCTTCATCACAGAATAATACCATACTTAAAGAATATTGAAAACAGAACCTTTGCTAATGTTTAAGGCATTTGCAATCGCTCTTTGACTTGTATGGGGATTATCCGCGTAACCATTTCAATTACAGCTACTTCGTTATGTTCAACCGTAACTTGCCGTGCCCTTACTTTTGGTTTTGAAAATTGCCCATACTCTTGTAAATTCAGAAGAAGCATTCTAAATGTTTTGTCTGTTGGAATTCGTCGAGCTGGAAAGCGTTGCGCATACAAAGTACTGGCAGCACTCGCATTTTTTCGACATTCACCCAGAATTAGAAGCATGTCCACTTTATCAGCGTTGGAATACATTTTGCACCAAAGATTAGTGATCGATAATCCTTGTTTTGCACCGTTCAAGTAATGTGGCTTAACGAATTTGATTAGTAAACTGTCAAGTTAATGCAAACATGATTGCCCTGATCTTAATTATAGAAATATTTTGTTTTAAAATAATAGTCGGCAGTGACTTGTATTGCGTGTTGCCTATTTAAAAAAATTTAGACTCGGAGTTTTAAAATGGGCACTCTGTATGTACAAACAACAAAAAATGCTAACAAATCTCCAGGTAAATGATATGACGTCACATCATAGACTACTATGTAAGATGAATCAAAATCAAAATGCTGCTTCCTAGCTATATTCTTCTTATTTTCTAGATTATGATGCAGGTATAATAAAAAATAGCGTATAATACACGTGTATAAGAGCCTTTAAAGGACTGCTCCGTTAAAAGGCACTCGGCTTCGCCTCGCGCTTTCAAACCCGTCGCGCGTGCTTTAAAGGCTTGCTTATACACTTGTATTACAATATACTACTATTCAATGTTTTTGAATGTGTAATCAAAATTCTCTAAAAATTGTGAGAAAAAAACAAATACACTAAATTTTTACAAAACATCTGGTATAAAATAGATTTGAAATTTTTTCGAGAATTTTAAAAATATTCTAAATTTACGTAAAAATATTAAAATTTTCTAAATATATTAAAAAGGTTCATTAAAAGCGAGGAAGGACTTGTGGCGGTTGCCCGCCACCTTTTTTTTAGATTTTTCCGCCACCTTTTTTTCAGATTTTTCTTTGTTATCTAAATCTCTAAAATTCTGAGTACAAAGGTTTTACTACTAATTACAGCAATCCTTTTGTAAACGGGTGTACACCTAATGTTTATTTATGTGTGTTTGTGCATCGACGATATTGTTAAAGATGTATTGTACTTCCTTATTGAGCAGACATAAGATTCTAATCTTTGACATGTAAAGTTGTGTCTGGGAATAGGTAAAACTTTTTGAGAACCAACCGACGCAAAATAAAAACTGATTGCTTTTATCCTCTGCTACGTTTTATGTGTTTAATAGACTCTAAAAATGTCGATGTCAGCATTGATAGGATTTTATATTTTTGAACATTCGTTATGCAACTAGCAAAATTGAGTTATACAGAGTGTGTCACGTAGCATGGGCAATAAAATGATAATTTTGTTATAATTTGATTAAAATTCAAAGTAGGTTGTTTACAGAATTTTATCACAATAAATAATGTTTCTAATTATCTATGAAATAGGAGCACACCACCTGTTCGGTGGACCAAGTTTTGAGGTATAGAGAACTATCTTGGCAATGCGAGAATCACTGGTTCGATTGCTTTGAAATTCCTTTTTTAACTATTTTTTATAATCCTATACTTTCATTAAACAGATTGATTATTTTTTGAATTATTAGAAATGAAATAAAAAAATTTAGCGTCCGTATTGGCGGTGTTATAAACTAAATGCATTTACATTTTTTGCGAGCATCTTTAAGTAATTTTAAAAAAATACTTTGATCACATCGTATTAAAAACATGTCGTAAGGACATAACTAAAAAAAAATATTTAAAAAATGTTATGGGAATTGAATACGGGATACTCGCATTGGTACGCGAGTGCTCTACCTCAACACTATTCCCACCAAACACATCATCTGCTTTTATATCATGGATACTAAAGCACACTTGTAGTTTGATAAAATTCTATGAAGCATTGATCCTAACCAGATTTACATGGTTAAAATCTTATGACCTGCACTTCGTGAAACAATCTTCTTACACAAGCCCACAATGTTTTAAACAAGAGTTATTTTAAATTGCGATATTGCTACAAACCTCCTTTCACCAACACCATCAATTTCATATTTTTCAAAAATATCGAAATTGCAATTGAATGGTGAGGTAACCATAGGAATTACATGCTATTATAAAAAAACTTTTGAATAACTTTGTTTTATTATTATTTAGCACTCGCCAGTAGAATCTCCATTCGAACATGCGTAAGCACAACTCCATGATTCCCGTCTCACCCCTTTACCTGGGATCAACGCACTTAGCAATATTCACCGGTCTAACATGCCTCATCCCGAAAAGACATGCAACCCAACATACAAACCACACACAACGTTGGGTTTAACTTATTCAGGAAAATTTCCGACGTGCAGAGGATTCGAACCTACTGCCGCTAGGAATCGTCTGCGATGAAGAAACACTAGAATCTAGAATAAGGAAACTAGATGCGTTCATCAAAACTTAGGGGAAGTAGGTTAAGTATCGTAATACCGGAAAGAAAGTTCAGATTTGTATTCTACGGTTACGAAATTGTCGATTTGCGCAACTGCAAACGTATCGTTGAGCGATAATTACTGTGCGCTTTAATTTTTATTGATTACGTATTTGAAGCATTTAACCATGTATAATCAAAAAAATGGAAGAAGTTCAATTTGCGTGAAGAGGTCAAAAATTTACAGTAATAGTACCTTAAAATCAAAGAACACTAAATACGAAGATACGGTGAGTTTACTAAACTTTAGCATAAGAGTTGGATTACAGAATGAATTAAATCGAAGAATGAAAACTGATAGCGGGGACAAAAGAAAATGAACTTATGCAAAGAGGGTTTCATGGCGATAGGCGCACCCCATCCACAGCTACCGAAGGCGGTCAAAAATTTAAGTTTTAATGAGCATACATGCAGGTCATGCAAAAAGTATGGAGCATTTGTTCTAGAGTCGTAAATAAGTACAAAAATGTTTGGAACAAAAGTTTCTTGGCAAATTATTTTGTTCCAGCTGTAGTACAACGTATATAAAAAAACTATAATAATTTAAAAAAATAATTTAAAACAACATATAGCATGCTTATAATGCCTACTGTGCTTTGTAATAAACAAAACTATTCATTCACTTACTACAATATTTTGTCTTTTGAAGATTCTGTAGATATACCACCTAAATATCTACCCACATCAATGGATTGGAAGGAATGGACATACTAAATGGCCTGCTAGATTTCCCGATCTTACAAAAATAGATTTCTTTTAATGGGGATACGTGAAAGAATTGTTTATACAGATACACCAACAACAATCCAAAATATAAAGGATAGGATAATACATGCTTTTAGAAGTATCACACCGGCAATTTTAATAAAAGTAGAAACCCCATTTCAAAGGCGCATAGAAATGTGTATGTCAATCAAAATGGGCAACATGTGGAGCACTTAATATAATTTTTTTCTTTTGTTTTATTTGAAAAAATCTTAATTTCTTTAAATAAATATTGTTGAATTTTGTACTTTTTGCTCAATAAATTAAAAGTGTTTACAAATAGCCATAAGGATGTACGTACAAAAAATGTTCGCTATTTAATTCTACATAACATCGTTAAAAAATATACAGGGTGTTCCTTTTGAAAAAGTTGAGAAGAATAACTTTGAAGTTTTCAAAATTTAAAAATTAATTTAAACACCCTGTGCATGGTGGCTCTACGATATTTAAACAAGAGCACCCTACAACCTCCTACAATAAGGTCCTTACTTAATTTCGTCTTCAAAGCTGCGGCCGCGGAAGTGGTGAATTGTTAAGTGAAGTAATGTAAAATACAATTTTTTTGAAAAAAATATTATTACTTCTAAACCGGACATTAGATGGAGCTAATATTTTAGATATGAATAAACATCCTGAGAAAAGTGATAAATATGCAAAAATATTCAGGGCATTCCATTTAAGAAAAATTACCTTAAGCGTGCCACACTCTTTTGTAACGCCCTGTATATTTGAAAATAATTTATATGTATGTGCATTTACCCACAGTTTACATCTGTATTAGAAAGATTTTTTTTATTTGTTACGGTGTACGAGCTATCGAACTCCCACGCACTATTGCCCCACCCGGTATAACATACAAGAGATGTAGGTAAATTATAAGAATTAAGCCAGGTACCTAGCTTTAGTAAGCTAGTGCTCCACCACAACATTAATCTCACGAAACACGTGATTTGCTCTTCTTTTATAGATATTAACTATGTTATGTGATAAAATTCTGTAGACAACTTTCTTTGATTCTAACCAAATTACAGCGTGGCAAAAATGCTAGCCCGCACTCGTGAAACATCCTGTACATGAAGTGTCAAGTATCTGAACTTGGCAATTTGTTAATTTATCTAAACAGTTGTAACAGATAACGCAGAGCCTATTGTTACAGTAATTCTTAAAATTGGCTCGACTACGTAATATTTTGCTCTGTATTTTCGTATTGACAACCGCATACTAAGATGGTACTTGACGGAAAAGATAAAAGGCAAATTTTCTTAAAGTACTTATGAAGTTATTATATCTGCTGTATTACAAACGCATTGTTCAATTTTAATAAACCAGTACAAAGGTATATGTTTAAACTAGTATTACAATATATTAAAAATCGAAATACTTGTAACTACAATCACGAGATTTATTTTTATACACAATCAGATTTAAGAGAGATTAGTCTTTTTTTTTAAATGACTAAAAGTCAGTACTACATTTTTGATAAGGAAGGTAGGCATCTTTGCTTTTATAAATCAGTGGTTACGATTCAGAAAACATTTCTTGGCGACGACGTTCGACTTTTGCAGTAGACGTCGTTATAGTCTAGGAGCTGGAGCGATATGGTGTGACTGAAAGTTAACCTGAAAGTTAGCACTAGGGTTTATTGTTAGAGGACGGTTCAATGATCAATTCATCTCACAGACCGAATCTTCGCTCTCATGTAGTTCCGGAAATACAGCATCAGCAAATTTTTGATTTTTTTACTGCAGGTTAACCCTTTTGAAGTTGCGGTTACTTGAAAAGCATGCCATTATTGTACACTTCCACCATGTGCCATCATTTTTTATCGTGTCCGTTTATCGGGCTGGGCCAGTTAAAATGGGAGCAAAAATGGACTGCGAGTTAACCCTCTCAAACCTGGTGGAAAATGTTTATTGGTGTTGCCAATTGTTAAGATACCATATGCCATCAAAAGTTACCGGTCCATTTCAGAGTAATTGGCTATTATTTGGACAGAAAATAGACATTTTCGCCATTTTGTGGCTAAAACTTACCGATTACAAGTTAACATGATGGCACCGTGTCAAATACGTTAATTTGAGATCAAATAATAATATATATGAGTGCCATCATTTTTTTTCCAATTCAACCCCTCCCACAACCCCAAAAACCTCCCCAAAAAAGAAACGATTTTTGTATTTTTGTGTGCGAAACTTTATTTTATTTGCAGAAATCGCAGAAGTAAGCTAGCAAGCCAGCAACCATTTTTTGTTTAAAACGCATATCGATAAATAGTTCAATTTGATATCCCAACAAGCTTCACGACCGACATTAGAAGATTAATAGATACTAACTTTTTTCAACCAATCAACAACCAGAGAGAGGGGCGTACCGTTCCAGAGAGATCAAAAAGGTGGATACTGATTTTTTTTGGGGAGGGTTTTGGGGTTGTGGGAGGGGTTGAATTGGAAAAGAAATGATGGCACTCATATATATTATTATTTGAGCTCAAATTAACGTATTTGATACGGTGCCATCATGTTAACTTGTAATCGGTAAGTTTTAGCCACAAAATGGCGAAAATGTCCATTTTCTGGCCAAATAATGGCCAATTACTCTGAAATGGACCGGTAACTTTTGATGGCATATGGTATCTTAACAATTGGCAACACCAATAAACATTTTCCACCAGGTTTGGGAGGGTTAACTCGCAGTCCATTTTTGCTCCCATTTTAACTGGCCCAGCCCGATAAACGGACACGATAAAAAATGATGGCAGATGGTGGAAGTGTATAAGAATAGAAAGCTTTTCAAGTAACCGCAACCTCAAAAGGATTAACCTGCAGTAAAAATATCAAAAATTTGCGGATGCTGTATCTCGAGAACTAAATGAGAGCGAAGATTCGGTCTGTGAGATGAATTGATCATTGAACCGTCCTCTAACAATAAACCCTAGTGCCATCGGGTTAACTTTCAGTCACACCATATCGCTCCAGCTCCTAGACTATTAGAGGTTGTGATCATTTTGGGCGTTACGATAAAGACGGCAATTTGGGCGTTATAATCAGAGTATCAGTATGGGGGTTTCGGTCATCTTAGATGCTTTGGGGGTTATGATCTTTAGGGGGTTCTGATAAGGTGTCATTTAGCTCACGTTAATCATTGTAACTAAGAAAACATTTGAGGGCTGTGAAGAAATTGGGCGTTCTGAGAAAGAACGGCTTTTGGGGGTTATGATCACATTGGGAGTTAGGAACAGACTAGCACTTCGATGGTCATGCTGAAATTGGACTGGAACACCAACAAAATTGTAGCTCATTCATGGCTACGTAAGCCTACATAAATAAAAAAGGAAAACAAGATATTCAACAATTGAAAAACTAAAACAGAAACAAACCGTATATCAAACACAACTTGAAAAGAAACTAGCGCCTACGCAATTATTAGAAGATGTAGAGCTAACTCCCTTAAACAAAAAGATCACTAACGATATTCTAATCACCCCCAAAAAAGTAATTACAAGAAACACATCTAAGCAAAATGAAAAATCATTCCTAACACGTTTAAATTAATAGAAGAAAGAAGAAGATTGGACCGAGAATCTGACAAATATAAAACAATAAACAGGAAGATAAGTAAAGAACAACAAATCCAGAGTATTATAGAGGACAATATGAATATGAAAGTATTGAGATCAAACCTAGAAAAGGATAAACCGAAGATCAATAAAATGAAAAAAAAAACGAGATTGTGAACATAGTAGGAGATTTTTACAAGAGACTATACACTTTAACTATCCCGAAACCGAAAACGCACAGAAAAACTATTATTAATGTAGGTTTGGAAAAAGTTCCTGAAATAGATAAGGCAAAAATAAGAACTCCAATAAAACAAATTAGAAACAGAAAAACTCTTGAACAAGACCGAATAACAAGCGATATGTTAAAAATGGGTGACGAAATAATAGAAGATACTCTTAAGGTATCACTAAACAAATGCTTTACGGGCGAAAAAATACGAGTTAAATGGAAAAACGCAGATACTATAATTTTGTCTAAAAGAGGGGATAATGCAAATATTAAAAATTACCGCCCTATCAGCTTGTTGTCTCACCTTTATAAATTATTAACAGAAATTACAACAAATCGTCTAACTAACAAATTTGACATTTATCATCCGGATGAGCAAGCGGGCTTTCGAAAGGGCTTCAGCACGACTATCATATACAATCAATACGCACAATAATAGAGAAATGTACAGAATATAACGTTCCCTTTCATATAAGGCTTTCATAGACCACAGGCTAGCATTTGGCTCTATTCCAATATGGGCTATTTCACAAGCCATGGACAACGCTCTAATTGACTTAAAGGTACTCAAATCTTTTAAGATACATATACGAAAATGCAATCATTTCAATAAAAATATACAAGAACATGGTTACTAATAAAAAACAATACAAAAAGGCGATAGACAAGGAGACACAATATCACCAAAATTATTCACCCTGGTGCTAGATGAGGCATTTAAAAACTGTCATAGGAAAAGAACGGTATTAACATCAACGGCTCATTTTTGAATCATCTAAGATTTGCGGACGATATCGTTCTCATAAGTAACGAGGGAGATGAATTAAATTAAAGGACATGATAGAACAGCTAAATCACGAATATAAGGTAGTTGGTCTAGAAATGAACCTAGACAAAACAAGAATCAAGAGCCAGACTGAAATACAGATCAATATAGAAGATACAGTCTTAGAAATAGTAGACCAGTTTATATACTTTCGACATACCTGATAAGTTAAGCAAACAAAACCAAACAGCCGAAATAACAAGAAGAATGCTGTTAAGTTGGGTCGCATTTGGAAAATTAAGCCATAACTTAAAAATCACTCGAATTCCGATCAATTTGAAGCGCAAAGTGTACGCGTCCTACCTGTTATGACATACGAAACTACAACACTCACATAAAAAAACGCTAATAAACTAAAAACTACACAGAGAGCAATGAAGAGGGCCATGCTTAAAATCAGCTTAAAAGATAGAATAAGAAACGAAGTAATATGAACAAAATTTACCAAATTATTTAATTATTAATTAATAATATAGCAAGAGTGGCGGTAGCTCAGAGGTTGGGCGCTCAGTCTCTAACGCTGAAGGTCTAGGGTTCGATTCCCCGCCGAAGCCATGCAACAATAAAAATCTATGCCGCAACCCGCCACTCACATTCCCCAATCCGGTGTAGGCAGCCGTGGGGTCTTAATGCTTGAAACCTTCTCTGATATTTAGTCGTTCGGATACGACGTTAAACTGTAGGTCCTCCGTACTCCACCTTAGCGCTAAGGAGAGTACTTGGCAGAGAAGAGTGCCGGTGTCCAGCAGTGGGACGTAAAGGCTGATTACGAATACGACAAACGACGAATATAGCAATGGCAAAAAATATTTAACATTAAAATAAAAAAGTAAAAAAATTACCAAGACCTGTTGTTAAATCTACGCAAAAAAATTCCTCTTAAATTTTACTTTGTCATTATGCACTTTAATTTGATAGCGTAAACCTTCTTCTTAAACCAAGTTAATGCGTGATTTGCCAAATAATTTTAAGGTAACAGTTGCAGACAAATGTTCTTCGGTCGACGCATGTTTCTTAATTGCAACTGAAAGATTGTTTAAGTCAGAATATCCTGTTTCAGACCATACTTTTGAGGTTAGATGTAGATGAAAATACTCATCAATTCCAGCAAAATACTTATACCATTTAGTATTAAACAATCTAGATTTCTTCTTATCATCTGTCCGTCACAGCCCTAGTAGTTTTGGAGTACATCGCCCATGATATTTTATTTCTTTTTGTTTTTCGTAAGAGTATTAAATAAATTTTTATTTTAAAAGCTGGATGACGAGATTTGCTATATTTCCTGCAAACTTATGTATAAAATAAAAAATCACACAATAGCTGTATGCTGCTCTTGATTGCCGCTAACTGACGCAAGTAAATTAAAAACTACAGGAGCCGTGCCTCATCGGTGCTTATTGCGTTCTAAAATTTACTTTCTTGCATCTGATCATTGCATTATCTGTATCAATGTGCATGCAAACGTATTAAGAATAATAGATTGGTTGATTGTGTCGTAGCTGGAATCATTTGGCCCGATAAGTTCGGCTTCGCGTATGCAAAACGGTGTTTAAAGGCAACGCTTATTTGCTTATTTGCGCTTGCTTTGTTTTAGAACAATTCTGCTATTGTTGCTTCAACTGTAAGTAAAATTTGATTACATGCTGGTTAATACATTTACTTCCACTTTTTCTTTGATGTCTAATGTTTAATGTCACGCGGTGGTGTTAAAAAGTAAAAATTAAAACTGTATGTAAAAGTACCTTTTTTTAAATGGAAATTATGAATTTGAGTTTTTATTTGAAAAGAAACAGGACGGGCCGCCACTGACTACCACGGACTGAGAAGAAGACGAAAAAAAATGGTTTGGCAAGTTTATAAGCAATGTTTTTTGAAATGTTACAGAATTTTTAGAATATTTTTCACTTATAGCTGTCAACTCTTTTTTAAGTAAGAAGACGTTTAAGTCAAAATTTTCAATAAATCGTAGCAAGCGCCATTTTGAAACTAGAAAGTTAGAGTAAAATTGTTTTTCTAATTTTGACATGTAAAGTGTCACTTTTCAAAATTAATTGGAGTTTCGAAACGTCACACTTTTCATAACCAGTTAGGAAAAGTAAAATATTTCACAACTGGTGATTAAAAATTCATTTCAACACCAGTTACGAAAAAAGAATCACAAAATTAAGAAAAATTTAACATTTAATTAATTATAAACGTGTATAACACAATTCTTACAGTTAGTTAGGTTAACTCCTGATGATTGGGAAGTTTTATTACTAGAACTTGCCGTAATCTGAGAAACGGAAATGCAGTTTTTTTCACCAAGAATATCAGTAGCAATCTTTTTCTTGTTCTGTACATGATGATAGTGCATTTTGTGCGGCCTCTTCAATATCACTTGGTATATCTGAACTAGAATCAGACATTTCGGATATTTTCTAACTCGACACACTTCTGTATAAACTTCACACTGTCAAACAAAATAAGTGTACCTACTTGATTTTCTATACAATTCATGAAATTAATAATTTCCCCGATTTAAAGTTTAAAGAACTTTTCTGTTTATCAAAATTAGAAAAATTTTTGTGTGTAACACGTTAGGAAATGCGATTTTGTGTAACTTGTGTGAGTTTGCGGGAACTCGCTTCGGTCGTCCGCAAACACACACGTTACACAAAACGATGCATTTCCTAACTGGTTACATAAATAGCTATTTCGACGTCCTAAAGTCATTCGATCAGAACCGATTTAAGAATTTGAAAAATGAGGTTTTCGAACAAAATACTACCAAAGAACCATATCTAACTTCCGCTGTCGCAGTTTTTAAAAGCTTATTTTGTCGGTATGTTTTGATATACCTCTTGCCCTGCCTCCCCCTTTGAGAGGCATTTTTTTAGGTTATGCTAAGGAAAAAGGTTTTGATGAAGGTATGGCCTAAACTGCTTGCTTATAGCCTCCCAAAGATTGAACAGCTTAATCACGTTTTAATTAATATCTCCGCCATAAATTGACATATTTTACTCAAATTTTGTATAGCCATTTTAACAGTAATGATTTATAATTTCAGTTGCTTATGTTCAAATTCACGACCAAGAAGCGCGTAGATGTGGGGGTGCTTGACGTATTTCTTAACATATTTTTTACACATTTGAGATTTGTTAATTGTTGATACGGAAAGTATACAAAAAAGGCACGCTGTTGAATGCCGCTTAACTTAACTGTTTTCGAGATAGACAATTTTTTGAGAAATCCAGTGGCCTTGAAGGCGTGAGCGTATCCTCAGAACCCTTTCAACAAAAAAAACTTCTTTGTTAGTTAGAATGCTTTAAGAGACACGTCGAGCACCCCCTTCATCTACGTCGCTGGTTAAAATGACTGGTAATATAACCACACCAAATTTAAATTCTAATTATTTTATACAGCATGTGTTAATTTAACAAAGTTTACTTTGTTTTTCTCAGATTTGTTAATCTAAAGTGCCCTGGGATTTTTTGTAATAATAATTTAAAAAGAATTAAAATTAAGAATTAATAATCTATAATGTTTGCTAATCTAATAGCGGTTCTCTCAAAAATAGTTTAAGGTAGACAGTAATAATTCTTTATAGTATAAAACAATTTCATTGCAAACATATCACATAATAACCCTAGTAGGCTTACTTCAACAAGTGCACTTATGTTGTGCTGGTTGCCTCTGCAACAACTATTTTCTTATCTTATTTCAAAACATATAAAAACCGGATTCGTATGCAAATAGCTGCAGTAATAAACATTAAGACAGATCACAGCAATTCAACTTACATATAAGCCCAAATCCGCAATTTCGCTTTTATATTTATATTATTAATTATGATCAAAAATACATCAACTCGGGTGCTAATGTACAAATTTTGTTTATTGTAACTTGAACTATACGTAAACTTTCCAGTACAAATGTCAAATAAATCACATATCTATAATTAGCTCCTGCCTTGACGCTAAAAATAGTGTGAAATATCCATCATTACACAATATTATTGTGCGTTATTGATCAATATTGCGTATATTGCACAGTTAGGACTAGTTTGTTTGCTTAAAAGTTAAAATAAAATACACAATAAAAATTTGCAATACGAAGTAACAGAGAAGGGAAGGTTGGTATACCTATACGGCAATATTATTTCAGTAGAGAGGTTTTGTATTCAGTAGTACGCGAGAGGTCATGAAAAAATAGTAAAAAAATCGTTACTTTGTGTTTGGTTTTATTGAGCTGCACCGGTAGTTTCCTGTATAATAATGTAAAATAAGGTGCTAATGCTTAGGTTCACTAACATTTATTTTCTTTAAGAAAATTTCAGCTGTGTATTGAACACGTCTTAGGAACCAGTACTTCGAACGTAATTTTTTTTATAAACAAAACTTAGAATTATTGTCAAGCAAGCTTTATCCTTTAGTATATTTTTAAAGGTGCACGTCTTCACTTCTTAAACCTCAAAACTGTAGGTATTGTGCAATAATCATTATAATGATTATGAATTGTGTACAGGTTACTTCAAGAATATTGCCTAATATTACTGAGTGTCTAGAGGGGGCCTTAAATACCTATTTCTAATTTTTCATACTCTGAGAGCATGATATATTTTTTTCTTTAGATATCTCTTTTTACAATTTTAAATTCTTTGTAAACGTTTTACGCAATAAAATAGTAAAGCAGAAACAATAATTATAAAAAGTAATTGAATGTGGTTCTATGTTTCGTTATGTTATATTATTTTATTATATTTGTAGTTGCCTTTATACTATTATTTTGAATACTTCATTGTACCTAATTATCCGCTATATATTAAGTAAGACAGAGGAGAGATAAGATAAGGCTGTACAATTTTTTAGATTTGACTGCTACATTCTACTGTGAATTAAATTAGCAAATAAAATAATATTTATTTTAACTTTCGTTAAGTAATCTAATAAAAGTTTCTTAATTTCAGTTTTTATTGTATTAAAATATTAAAAGTTACTTACACTTTTATTAAAAGATTGATAATGAACTCGTGAACGTTTTTTTAAAGCACACAGCACACTTCCCGCTCGCGGCATATCGAAGCCGTAGAAAACTACATTTTCTATCTGTTTTTTTCGCACTGTATATGATAAAACGCGATAGAGAGCTCGTTACTATGCAAATTATTTATTTCATTTACTTAAGATAGATAATATAATCACTGTATGGTGACAAGCATAACAAGACATTATTCTACCTTATTTTATACAACCATAGTTATAAAACAAAATATATATAAACCTAATCAAGTAAATAAAAAAGTCTTCTTAGATACAAACATTTCGTTATTATAGTATATCATAAAATTACACTATTTTAAATACACTTTAGTACCTTGCGTTCCAAACAAAAAGTACCTCTTACTAGATACCACACTCTCCATAGTATACTCGAAACTGAACAAAGTGGGTCTATTAACTTTTTTGATTTAAACATAAAAATTAATTCAAATAATAAACTTGAATATTCTGTTTATAGAAAACCTACGCAGACAGACATTACAATACCACCCCATTCTTGTCATCATAAAACACATAGATTAGCAGCATACAGGTCTATGATACATAGCGCTTTACCGTTTTTTTAAAGTAAAATTAATTATAATAGAGAAATTTTGATTATTAAACAAATTGCATACAATAATGGTTATAATACTCAACTTATTGATACACTAATTAAAAAGAAAAATTATAAATAAACTATTCAGAAAATTTATTCAACTATTTCATCAGCTAAAATGATATACGCATCAATTCCATATTTTGGCAATAAATCAGAAAAAAATTGCCAAAATTATGAACAAAACAAATAAATGTAAAATAACTTTTAAAATAACAAAAAACATTTTAAACACTTTGTTTAATGCTAAAGAAAAAATAGACAGTTTACTAAAATCCGGCATTTACAAATTAAATTGCTCGCACTATAACTCGGTTTATATAGAACAAACAATTAAAAATTTTGATAGTAGGTACAAGAAGGTCCGTTGTTACAAATATAAACACCCACATAAATCCAATTATGATAAACCCTTATTAGAACACAATTATTTAATGACGTCTAATAACACTATAAAAACTTTACACTTTTGTCGTGATAAACGTAAGTTGGATATACTAGAAGCTTTTAAAATTCATAAATGTTTAAAACCTGCACCTTTAATAAATGAGCAAATTGATCTCTTAAATTCACCGTTATTGGACATTTTGGAATGAGAAGTCAAGTCATCTAGACGCAGATATAGAAAACCAAGATCAAGTTATGAAGATTTATTGTTCCTATAGCAACACCAACTGTTTACTTTTAATCTTGCCTTTGATAATGATGTGTAAACACTTTGAAATATTTATAAGGCTAAAATAAAAAACCTGTTGAAGTTAAGAATTGTTTTATTTACAATAAATTCCATTTATTAGACTCTTAAAAAAATTATATTTGAGACACCCATCGCTATTTTGCATAAAGTATTAACACATTATGCAGTATTCAGCAGTATGTGTAAAAACAGTAGATCATTACATAGGGTGTTCATAATTTAATGTTCATTTTTCAAAACTTCAAATGTCAGTAAATTTCTTTTTTTGTAGTAATACACCCAGTATTTTTTAACGCTATCTTTTTCAATTTGATATAGAATTTTCTATACCGAATATTAAACTATTTATGGTTATTTGTTTTTTTATGATTTTTTTATAGATTGCAAAATAAAATCAGCTATGAAAACAAATCTAAACTTCTATTTGTTAGGTACTGTTACGGTTGTTGTTATGGCAACATATATACATTTATATACCTCCGTTGTTATGGGTCTAGGTAGGTTTTGATTTAGTTTTAGTAAACAATTCAATCATCTTTTATCCACAAGTTCGCATGCATGTGTTGTATCTTCAAAGAATAAACATATTTTTCGCGCATCGCATATAAACTCAATTGTCTAAGCATTTACCTTAGATAGTGGTGATCAGCCGATAACTGAGTTGCGCTCCTTCGAAAACTTCAACGATCTTCAAGAAAATTTTCTCCGAGAACTTTCTACTGATGTAAGGTTTTTTTAAAAATTTACAAATGTTCCTCAATAAAAGCATGCAATATTTTGCGCATATCAAGAAAATACCTACATAGAAGGTTGATACAAACATCAATAGATAAATGGTTCCGAAAACAGTAAAAGCCATATTAGTAATATACTACTTAATTAACAATTTATAGGTAATCACACTAAATGTGTGGCCGTGACTACAGTTAAAAAGATGATAAAAACTCTCAAAACATTTTTTAATCAGAAACTTTGCATAAAATCAATTATCTTTCTTTCGTCAAAACTGTAAGTAACTAGAAATATAGAATTTTGGAATCTGACACAACAAAGATGTAAAAAAACGCCATGAAAAAAAAAAAGAAAAACATCGGTGGAAAAAAGCCATAACAAAAGCTGAAGTGTGGACTTCGAGTAGATTTTCCTATACTAGATAGTAATACTTACCGTATTTGCAAAACTGTATTTTTTAAAATTATAGCGTTGTACATTTCACCGACTGTTAGATTTCTAAGAAAGCAAGCTGCGTATAGGAAACCCTCCATTCCATCCATCCAAAGTTATAGCACAGTTAAGTTGTAGCTTTCAGAAAAAAATCAAATTGTAGCTAATCTTCTAACAGCCTACAAAGTTTAAAAAAATCGCGTGAGCAATTTTTGAATAATATTTTTTTGAAAAAGCACCATTGCGATCTTTTTCAGGTTTACGAAATTAATTTTGTTTCATCGTATACCACCCACAAAGGTCTCGCAAACAAGTTATAGCTGATGCCGGCCAGACGACTACTATTTGAATAAGTGGGCGTTAAATACGAAATTTTGTAAAAGTTGTAGCGGCCGCCATTTCACCGTATGTTAGATCTCTAAGCAACAATTTATATAGGCAACCCTACGATGTCGCATACCGCATAAGAATAGTTCGAACGGAACCGCCAGCCCTACAGCTAATAAGATGCGCTTTGTATTTTAGACTAAAAGTCGATATAAATGGTTTATCTAAAAAGTTATAAAAAATATACAAAGAATGAAAAATATATTTTTTAATTAGAGCTAATTGATAGGCGCAGTTAAAATCACGTAAATGCCGGAAAGCGCGTTGCGTTGTTAATATTAACAAGTATCGTTTTTTTTTATTTTAAAAAAGTTGAAAATTCTTGCGGATACTAATAAAGTACTTTAAATAGTCTATCGAAGTGATAAAAGTGTATAACCATCAGCGTTTATCGGTTCAGAAAGTTAAAAAAAATCGTGTCCACATTTTTATGAAAATTTTTTTTTTCGAAAATTATCAAAGTCCTTAATCAGCGGCATCGCGATTGTTTTCGATTTTTCAAAATTAATTTTACTTTATTGTATACTACCCACAAAGAGCTCCTCTCAAACAAGTTAGCTAAGCTAATCCCGATCAACTACTTTTTGAGTAAATGGTCGTTAAAGCCGAAATTTTCAAAAAGTTGTAGAGACCGCTATTTTGAAGCTAGAGAGTTGGGTAAAATAATTTTCGATTTGCCTTAAGTTCTTCTCTTAGATTCCGTTCTCAAAATTCTAAAATAAGTTTTGAAAAAAAAAACGCTATCAGAAAAACATGTGTAACTTCTGTTTCCGATTTCGGATTTTTTGGAAAAGAAGTTTTAGTTCTTACCTAAAACTGCAATTTTCGTTATGTCTCTTGATTTAGAATTTCATTAAAATCGGTCCAGTACTTTCGCCTTTAGAGGCGGCACCACACCACACACCCACCTACTCACAGACAGACGTTTCTTAAAAACTTTTTTTTAGGTCTATGCCCCAAAATGTGTATTTCCGTTTAAATTTAGATTTCAAAAATTTTCATGAATTCAATACTTCCCTATAGCGAAGGTATGGGCAAGCAAAAAAGCTGTTGTAGCTTAGGTGTAATGACTCAGGTGACTAATGCCCCAGCAGTATTGCCTGGTCGCCGCGCCGGGAACAAATTACCGTATCGAAAGCACGGAAATACCGTATTTACAACCAAATTACCGCACTTAATCTTTAAACGCTTTTTATGCTAGAGGGTTTACTGGATTCCGTTTTACAAAGTTTTAATGGCGGAAATTCACAATATAAACTAATTAATTCGTTAATATTACAAAAAAACAGCAGTTTATTAAAAAAAGGAAACATTTCTTAAAAAATAGTTTTTGACAAGAAAAGTAAAAGCTACGTAACAACAAACGAAAATAATTTGATCTAAAATCGGGTTCGCTCCTTATAATAAGTAAAGTTCGGTGAAGTCCCCATTTCCTAAAAAGAAATTTAGGTACTTCTATTAGTCAAGCACGTTAGGATGTAGTGTAAAGATGTGGGAGGTGCCGCAGTGGCGGTGCCGAATAATAGAGATATGAGTAGTTTTATTTATTTTTAGGTATAAATAAATACTAATAGGGAATAATTATAAAATTTTATTAAAGAATGTTCGTATTAATAAACCTTTATTATTTTTAAGAAACATTTTAACTACCGTATATTTGCGTACGATAATGGGATTGGACCGTATACCGTAATTTGGCGTGAATTACAGTACAAATGCGGTAATTATAAAATTATTATAAATAAATGTTAAACAGTAATACTGTTGCAGATACGGTAAGTCACATTATCTAAGGGTAAAACTACACGGACGGATTTATCGGTGCGTGTTTCACGCTGCGAGTCCCACGCCCAAGTGTAATGCATAGTTTTAAAGTTTAAAAGCGTTATACACGCGGCGTTTTGTGAGCGTGGACAGAAGCAACGCTGCATGCGCCGCTAAATACGTCGGGCGGAGATAACGCCAAGAGTGCAACAAATTGTTTTGTCTAGAAGTAAACTACACGAACGGCGTATTAAACGCTGATTACAGTCTCAGTCGAAATTAGCAATTAATCGGTGGATCTGCGATCTGCAATTACTCGTGAAAGATGTTCGATACGGAGAGGTTCATAAGTGAAGTAGAGAAACACCCTGCTCTGTATAATATCAAATTAAAAGAATACAGCAACAGAGACATAAAAAAAATCATGGGACGAGGTTGCTGTAATAATGTATGAAAACTGAGGTTCTTTGCCTGTGGATCAAAAAAATAAACTTGGTAAGCTATTATTTCTTTATTTATATATGAACATCATTAACAAAAGATAGTTATCGTTTATTTATTTATTTAAATTTTTGTATACTGCCAAGGTATCTCTCCTTCTGCACTAACAAAATATGTTTTGAACTGGTCCCTCACGGCAAATCCAGCTGATGGACCTCCCGTACCTCTGATGTCGATGTCTTCCATTAAATTTGTTAATGTAGCATCTTTTTCAACTTCATCTCTTCGTATAACAAAGTTATGTAATACACACGCAGATTTTGTTATTTCTATAGCAAAAGTTACATCAACACGAAAACTGGTGTGAAATACCCGCCATTTGTTGGCTAGTATACCAAAAGAACATTCTACGAATCTTCGAGCTCTAGTTAAGCGATAATTAAATATTCTTTCATTTAGTCCAAGAGGTCTTCGTGCATATGGTTTTAATAAGTTATCATTTAGAGCAAAGGCTTCGTCTGCCACAAATACATATGGTTGAGCTTGATCATGCGGATTTGGCAGTATTGCCCTTTCAGGCAGATTCAATTGTTTTTGGGATAATTTCTTTCCAAAAACTGATGTTTTAAAAACGTTACTGTCAGCTTCTTTACCATATGCTCCGACATCTATTATCGTAAAACAGTAATTAGCATCTGTAACAGCCAGCAAAACTATAGAAAAAAACTATTTGTAGTTAAAATAATCCGTCCCGGTATTTGAAGGGCATATGATTCGGATGTGTTTCCCATCAATTGCTCCTACACACTTTGGGAAGTTACTTTTGCTATAAAATTGCTGTGATATTTCTTTCCATCGTTCTAGAGTGGGGTTGGGCATTTCTAGAGGCTGTAAATCATCCCAATCCCAAATTGTTTTACAAGTTTCTTTCACAATTAATCTAATTGTACTTTTTGCAACATGGAACACGTATTTCAAACTCACGAAAGTTGCTCCAGTTGCCAAATATCTGTAATAAGACAAAACTGTTAGCAGTCATGCAAAAATATTCAATAAAAAGGAAATATGTAATTACAAACGAAATTATTTTGTTATTCTTTTTTAGGAAAAGAACTACAAACCAAATGGAAATCTTTGAGAGATCAGTTTCAAAAAGAATTAAATTTGTTGAAACATACAAAAAGTAGAGAAAGCGCCAAAAAGAAAAAGAAATATATTTATTTTGATCTACTCTTATTTTTGACACCTTATTCAGAAAGTCGAGATACTGTTTGTAATTTGGATAACAGTATTAATGCTGAAGATGATAATAATGAGGAGGTAGAGAATCACTGAGAACTCCACAGCCTTCGTCATCAATAACTGCAATATCTAACTCAGAAAAGAAAGCTACCGGTAAGACTAAAGAATCAGCTGAAGGAAAAGAGTTTAGAGAAATTACAAAAATTTTGTCAGAGAGCGTTGCTCTTCAGAAAGAAGAGAAAGTAGGTGATAAAACGGGCAACAAGTCGTTTCTTATGTCTTTACTACCTTTGCTGAACAAACTACCAGAAGACACAATCATGGAGACAAGAGTGCGCATTATGCAAGTAGTTCAACAGTCTATATCACAAAGTCGCCGCCCGTATTTTGCACATCCCAGTACTTCTTCATCTTCCATTTCACAGCCACCTACTCCAATTATATATGAACCACCAACATCTCCATTGACACAGTTTCAGACATTTACTCAAATTTCTCAAAACAGTGAATATTCAGTATATGATTTATATGATCAGTAAAATGTTACATTTTATTTGTTTTTGTAGTTTTTAAATATAAAATAAAGGAATTATACTTACCTGACTGTTATTACTAATCTTTCAACTGGTTGAATAGGTTGTCTCATGTTTGTGTTTTTTTTTCTTAATCTGTCACTCACTAGAACTAACAGCTCATCAAAACTATTTACAGACATTCGATAATAACAGAAGAACTTATCAGGGTATTGTCTATGTTCATTAAATTTTAAATGAAATTGTCCTGTAGATAGTCTGCTCCGAAGAATGGGATGTATCCACCAACGATGATTTCTGTTTCGTTTGTTTCTTAAACGTAAATACACACTCATTGCAGCAATACAACCTACTTGTACAACATCCATTATGCCACTGACTGTATTAATGACGATATTAACGCTCTCGTGTAGTCGCTTCGTATTACTCGCAGCGTGAAACACGCACCGATAAATCCGTCCGTATAGTTTTACCCTAAGTATAGGAAAGTCCAGGCGCAGTGCTTCACCAATGTTTTTGAATAGGTGTGTTACTAAAAATACGTCGTAGAGATATGAGTAGTTTTATTTATTTTTAGTTATAAATAAGTACTAAAAGAGAATAATTATGAGATTTTATTTAAAAGAATGTTCGTATTAATAAATCTTTATTATTTTTAAGTGCCAGCACTTTGAGACATGCGAGTCCCAAGCTTTAATCTGTTTAACTGATAGTCATCCCAAAGAATTGTATTTACAAACTTCTCACAATAACCATCAAATATCATTGTTTCTGCAGGAGGTAGCCCTATGAATTATAGCTGGTGCACCAAG
The DNA here is from genome assembly GCA_958336395.1 of Ctenicera cuprea. Lineage (NCBI taxonomy): Eukaryota > Metazoa > Arthropoda > Insecta > Coleoptera > Elateridae > Ctenicera > Ctenicera cuprea. The sequence continues at coordinate 8,420,449 of OY284494.1, read as the reverse complement.
TATTACACATGACGCTGGATGCTTTTTATTTGGATAATCTACAAATTACTGTAGCATTACAGACGATTTCGGCAATAACGAAGAAAATGGAAAATGTTTATGGAAAATCCAAGTCAGCACCTCTATGTGGACAGCCAATCATCTTTAAAAATAAACTAGCGTCATTTTTTATTGATTTTAAATGTTAGTTAGCTTTGTTCTGCAATGGTATTTTAATCTTAAATAATTTCCACGTATCAGCCGCGCTACTTCAGATCCTGCCACCATCCATCTTTTTAATGCAACAGGGTTCTGTATTGAACCAATAGCACCGCCATCTCCCTTTACATTGTTCAAGTACTTGGTTCAATATCATCGCAGAAAATATTCCATCGTTATTGTTAGCTGTGAATTTTCCAGCACTAAATTCAGAGAGCACTTTAGGATGTACCTACTGTTGACAAATTTGTCAAGTCTTGTAGATGTGCAGGAAGCAATCTAGCGTAATTAGTATGACTCAAAAGAGAACCTTGGTGCAAATCTTGTCAAACATTTCACATAACTATCGAAATTGGAACTAAGGGCGTCAAGAAGTTTAGAAGTAAAGCTTGTAGCTTCATGAATTCGCTCCAAAATGCAGACTATGAGACCTTTCAGACTGTTTCTTCCTCCACTCCTCTAAATCAAAAGGCTTGTTTCCTCCATCGCTTGAATCAAACTCTTCAACATACTGTTTATACGCTCACTTCTTCGTACAGTATGGCGCGGGCGGATTATTTATGGAAAGCTAACTTTGTCTGCCGTCATCATCAGAAATCATGCAATTCTGGAAGAACTCATGAAACTTCCGCCATTTTAAAAATAACTGCCTGGTCTTTGGAACCTAGCTCAAGAGTTGCTCGTAGATCAGTTACAGAATATTCTTTACCTTCTTCTATATACAAAATTTGTATTACCTACTTTTAGCGATTTTTTTATGTTTTATAGAGACTGGCTCCATTTTGAAAACGGCAGCCATAATCGTTCGGCCCTACCTCAAAAATTATTCTCTTAGCTGTTAAACTACAGAAAATTTCACTTTCTTTCCACTGTCCGTTATACTATGGGTAATAGTTTTTAAACGTTATGAAATATAGTTTTTGTTTTGTTTCAATTTACAAAATATCACCAGCAAATTATTTTAAGTTGTTCAATTTTCGTAAGAAAAGCTGTTCAGTAACATTCAAACTATCATATGAAGTACTTTATTTATTCACAATTAATGAACTAAGCTGTCATCGGCTAGTTTCTTTCCAGCTAAATGCGTAAAACTGTCTCGTAAGACATTAAAGGGAGATTACACACGTAACGTTCCCTACCAACCAAAGCTCTTCTATTTTGTTCGTAAAGGCATACATTTCAATAGCAGCATGCAATACTTTTATCTCTCTTTTATAGCACACGATGTAAACTATTTTTGTTAAAATTTTGTTAGGTATCTTTTGAAATGAATCGATGAATAGACAATAATATATGTTATCACTACCTATAGTACAATTTTAGAAAGCCCAGTCGCATCGAGTAATAAGCAAAACATAGGTGCTTTACAAAATATTTCAAGCGGTGCTCAACAATTGGGCTAGTATCTGCATACAAAAATTTGGTATTAATATAGTTGATGTAAAATATTAGTACTAAATGATTTTTTATTAAGGTTTCTTTAAAGGGGCACTGGGCCCCTTGCTTCAGATGTCAGGAAAGGCATCCTTCCCCCGCTTTCTACGCCACTGCGGAAGATTGTAACTATTGCGGTAACAATATTTACTATCTTTTTAGTATTCTTTTAACCAGTGACGTAACGCAAACCGCAAAGCTCCCCCCCCGCGCAGGCCTTTATAATAGGCCCCAACCCCCTCCAGTTTTGTTATAGGCAAATTAAAAATAAGACATCTACGTTTATATATAACACCCCAGCAGGTATACCTTATTTTCGTATGTGATAATGTAGTGCGGTAAAAAAACAGTATTGTTTAACCTTAGTTTATAGAAAACGACTTGAATTAGCGTATTTTTATGACGAATTCATTATGATTGCTTAACCTTTTTGTATTTTCTACTTTACTTCTGCAGAAACACTAAGAAAAATGTTAAAGTTTAGAAGATTTTAAAGTATTTTGTCCTGTTCCTTGCTCAATTTTTTTCTTTTGATGGCCACCTAGTGGTGTAGCTAGATTCAAATTTAATATGCATATACCTAAAAATTGACCACAATTGTATTATATTTTCAATTTGTAATATATGCACGTTTGCGATTGACACCGAAACTGAAGTAATTATTTCTAAATTCAAGTCTCTAATTATTTCGCTGACATTAGGTTTTATGCTTTTATTTAGGCTACAGATTTTTGAGCTGCCTGACTTTTTATGGTTGTTATGGTTGTATGATTTGAAATACAATGATCGTATTTTTTATTCTGTAATTTTTTCTATTTGTTTCTGACAGCCCGTGATCGCTCTGAGCCCTTAAAAGACTTACCCTTCCCCGCGGTGCAAGGGTTTCGGGTTTGTTACGCCACTGCTTTTAACAACAATTTATAAATATAAATACTTTATGCCATTATCAATACAAGTTGAAGAAGATTTTGATATTTTTTATTATTAAATAATTAATTTAGTAGTTATTACTGAAAATTGCTAGGGGCTGGTCTTTCGAGTTTTTGTTTGGTTTTTAGAAATATTTTGCATCTTAACTTGCATCATGCCAATGTACACTCAGAACTTGCAGATATGCATTTTGTAGGCGAATGCCTGAAAATTCTGAATTAGCGGTAATGGGATAGGCGGAAAGGCATCCTGGAAGAGTTTTAGCAAACGAAGAACATTTGTGTTTGTTGATCGTTTCAAATCGAAGAGACAGATGCCGGAACAGAACTGAAAGAACTACAGAAGACGAAGAAAATGTTTTCAAACCCTCGGCTAAATACCCGTAGGATATCTTTGCAGTCTGCAAACTGAAGCAAATGCGGATCTAGATACCATATTTAGGAGAGGTAATCAAAAATGCATTTTTTATATTGTATAATCCATACATATATAAAAGCTCAAAAGGTTTTTTTCTCCGGTTCCTCCAGCGGCTACCGCTTCACCAATTTGGACCATGTTTTTTTTTCAATGAAAGGTCTCTATCCTCAGATGGAACATGAAACATTTTTATATTTTAATTCTACGTCGATTTTTCAATAACAATTATTTTAATTTATGAGTCTGCTAATCGCGCTTTGCTTGAGGCGACATCTACACCAACGTTGCGTTTCCCTTATGGAACTAATGCATCACGTGACTTATCATTTAACCGGTTCTGTCAACGCTCAGTCTGTCAGTGCGTTGTGCGCTGGGGTAACACTAGTTTTAGTAATAATATCTGAATTTAAAAAATCAAGTAAAGCTTTATAGTCGTATAATATGTACTAATACCTCAAATAATTGTAAAAAACGCAAATTAATACATTCATTGGAATCTTAAGAGAGGTTTTTACACACCTCCTAGATCCACCTTGACTAGCCTATATCTCTGCAGTGAGAATTTTTTCACTGACGAGGCAACCTTCACCCTATCTAAGAACGCCACTACAATTTACACAAAAAATCTATTAAAAACTTAATAGCATTTTTAATATTTGTAGGAATAAATGAGCTACAGCACCCAAAAGAACTATTGAAAATTTCGCTTTCTGATTATAGCTTAAAAACAAAAGATTTTCAATTATTGATTTTACCACCAAATTCGTCGTAAAAAATTGACCAATATGATGCAAACAATTTTTTTCTAGATTTAACAATAACATTGTTACCTACATTACATCAAAAATGAAACGTTCGTAACTTGCGAAAAATTACTGTTTTTTTGAAAAATGTTTTTTGTGGTTAAAGAAAACCAGAATCAAAAAAAGAAAATTAGTCAGTCAAAAATTGGAAAGGAGGGATAAAATTATTCCTCCTAAATATTGCTGCACCCAAATATTAAGTTCTGAATCTTATGCTACTATCTGTTATGAGTAATTGAGCTTAAGCAGAAGTATTAAATAAGGAAGCATAAATTATTGATATTCAAAACTTCATAAAAAGCGTCACATAGAAATTAGCTGGGTTGGGACACTAAGGAAATTGTAGCTCATCCCTAGCTCTATGAGCATGAGTATTTTTTTTTAATTTTAACAAGTTTTGAAAAAATGTTTTACTTCACTGTTTTCAATGATTAGAAAATTCTTGTAAATATTAACATTGTGTTACTATAGCGCTATTACATACCAAATTTGCTCCAGATCGGTCAACTCGTATTTGAATAATAAAGCGTTAAATACACAATTTAAAAAAATCGTGACAGCCGCCATTTTGATGTTAAACAAAACGCGTTGAATTTGCACTAAGCTCATGTATCAGATTACGGTTTTAAATTTAGAAAATTCAATTTCTGAAAGATGCAACCAAAACACAAGACCCGACTTCCGTTTCCAGTTACGGACTTTTTTACAAAGCAATTCTTGATATTTCAAGCGTCACACGCGCGCACTTGCACGCAAACACACACACAATCACGCGCATAGTTTTCGAAAACCGTGTTTTAGAAATCTTACACTGGTATTTATTTTCGCCAAAATCTCCGATCGATTTTTTGTAAAATTTGAAGTATTGAACAATATATGTAACCCCTAAACGGAAATTCAAGCAGTGGTAGCTAGCAAATCAAAGAGTTTTTAGTGATCTTTTTAGATATTAGTTGTTAACTAATCATTTCAAAACACAGAACTTTAAGCTGGAAAAATTTTGTCTTTGTCAGACAATTTTTAAGTTATCATAATTAAGTAAACTAATATGTATCAATAGAGCATTACAAACAGAGACGGATCCAACCAACTTTGGGGGGGGGGAGCAACTCTCAATATGCCAACTGCATTAGTTAAAATTTGCCATCTTTTTTTGACACACGGATAGATATTTTATAAGGATTTTAAGTGAATTAAGACAGCAAGGTCATAAAAAATATAAATATGTAGAAAATATAAACTTGTAGTTTTTAGGAACTTCTCCGCAGAGAGGATGCAGAGTCAGTAAATAAAAACAATACTTATTTTCCAGGAATTTGATCATTGAACTAGACTAGTCTAGTGTGCCATAAATTGTATGAAAAGCTGGTGCGGTGTAAGCGTAATATAATACGTTCCCGGTTCCCATTGGCTGCGGCTCGTTAGAACCCTGAATGCAGCTTAGTAGCTTAGCTTTTGTTAATTGTTAATTGTTATACAATATGCAATGAATGAGCTTATATAATGTTAAATAATACCTTCATAACTTGATTAGAAGCTTAGAATTCGAATTTAACATTCTTTCGGCATTTTTTCCAACTTTACTGCGGTTATGCGAGTTTTGCCAACTGCCTAGAGTATTAGGGGGGGAGGCTCTGATTATAACATTGATAAATTTGTTCGATCGTTCTGGATTTATCAGTTTTACTAATGTAAATAATTAATGCAGTACTGATGGCATGGTCATACATGTTTTGACCCGTATTTTAAACATTATCTTTCCCCTAATCGTATTATATAGCAAATAAAATCTAGCTACACATAAAATAAATTCTGGTTACGTCACAAGGTTTAATCACTTTAAATTGTTGCAATATTGGACTAAAAAACTGTAGCAAATTCATAATAGAAAAGACTGCATAGAAATAAAAATGTTTGTAACTTAAACATATTCAAAAATCCAGTCTTTTCCGATACATACGATAAAAAAACTTGTTTATATAAAAAAGATAATGTTAAAGTCATCATTAGATTTCCAGATTGATCTAGAGGGAGATACGCTTACATATACCTAACGATTTATGTAGCAGCAAAGTTGAAATAAACCTACACAGAGTCGTATCTACAAAAACTTGACTAGACTGAAGTTGTTCTCATAAAACTCGTGTATGGACGACGACAGCAATATAAAATAATCGGTGCATTCCCAGTACGGAGCCAGCGACGTGGAATTTTATTGCTAAGGTTAATGAGCTTAAAATGGCGGTTTAGAGTAATTTTAGCGCTACTGTTTGCAATAACAAGAATTGAATAAAATTTCAGAATTGAAAGCATCCACTTGAATAACTTACAAGGCAAACAGCTACTATACCATGCCAGTACGTTTATAGTATACACGTGTTTTAAAAAATAAATAAATATTAGAACGTTGTTCTTGAATTTTATTAATAAAAACAAAAGCCTTATTGCAATGAAGAATTTCGTGCTCAGCTTTTCAAAATATTTTTATGATCTAGCAGACACTTACAGCGTTTCTAAGAAACAAGCAGTAAGCGGAGTTTATTTGATATATTATGGTCTGATTTTAATGTGGCGCATTTGCTCAATTACCACACCGTACAAAAATCCTTGTTATCTACTTTTCTATTATTAGGATTAGAAACTCCTCAATACAATTTTTAAATTTCCGTGCTAATGAATAAAATATATTCAAATATTATTGATTTCTATTTAAAGTATGCGTAAGGTTAGCAAATATAAAGATATTTGTGGTTTACTTATTTTCTATATAATAAATCCCGATCCCTTCCGTCTGTTCTAACTTTTAGTGGTGTGAGGCCCCTACTACTACAACCCACTTATTTAATTTACGGGGTCCTTATATAAAGAAAATTTTCCTTTGTACAGTAAACCGCTAGAATATTCCATAACAATGCGCTCCCTTAATGTAGAGTATTTGTGTATCATGGCAGCACAAGCTGCTGACTCATTGCAACAACAAACTCGAACGAGAACACATTGCATCGGTTTCGGCTACGCCAGCCAGCGCCAGCAGGCAAGCTTGCATCATTTTATTCATTTATTTCAAAAGCCTGCGTAGAGTGGTTCGGCAATATTGCCTTTTACTATTACTACACAAACGTGATAACAAGACAACGATGGTAAATAAATTAAAAGCTCTAAACAAATAGAAAATAAAACTTTAACGAAAGTCCATATTTAATGATTATCTATATATAAAATACTTAATTACTTTAACAATATTTATTTATTTTAACCTTATACGTAATGTTGAATTAATAAAACGTACTGACTTGATTCAATTATTTGAACTTTGCACCAATCAAAATTATTTTACATTTAAGAATAAAATTTATTTCCAAAAAGATTGGTTTACCCATGGGAAGTCCAATTTCACCTCTTTTAGCTAATATATTTATGGAAGATCTAGAAGATCAAATATTCGTGTCAAATCAATCGGAGAAAATTATATTTTGGTTTCGCTATGTTGATGACATTTTAGCATGTTTTAATAGTTCATTTGATTTAATTAATAAATTTTTAATTTTTATTAACAGCTTGCATCCAAACATAAAATTTACACTAGAAACTGAACAAAATAAGTCCATTAACTTTTTAGATTTAAACATAAAAATTAATTCAACTAATAAATTTGAGTACTCAGGTTATAGAAAACCTACACAAACAGACATTACAATACCACACGATTATTGTCATCATAAAACACATAAATTAGCAGCATACAGGTCCCTGATAGATAGAGCTTTGGCGGTCCCTTTAGATGAAATTAATTATAATAGAGAAATTTTAATTATTAAACAAATTGCATACAGTAATGGTTATAATACTAAACTTATTGATACATTAATTAAAGAAAAAGATTATAAATTAACCATTAAAAAAATTTATCCGAATACTACAACTTCATCCGATACAATTAAATATGCCTCGATCCCATATTTTGGTGACAAATCAGAAAAAATTGCTAAAATTATAAACGAAACAAATAAATATAAAGTAAGTTTTAAAACAACTAGAAACATCTTAAACACTTTGTTTAGTGCAAAATCAAAAACAGACGATTTGCTAAAATCAGGCATTTACAAATTAAATTGTTCGCATTGTAATCCGGTTTATATAGGCCAGAGAATTAGAAATTTTGATATTAGGTATAAAGAACACGTACATTGTTACAAATACAAACACCCACATAAATCCAATTACGCTAAACACTTACTAGAACACAATCATTCAATGACATCTAATAACACCATAAAATGTTTACACTTTTGTGATGATAAACGTAAATTAGATATACTAGAAGCTTTTGAAATTCACAAACATTTAAAAACTGTACCGTTAATGAATGAGCAAATTGACATCTAATAACACTATAAACTGTTTACACTTTTGTGATGATAAACGTAAATTAGACATACTAGTAGCTTTTGAAATTCACAAACATTTAAAAACTGTACCGTTAGTGGATGAGCAAATTGATCTCTTAAATTCTCCTCTATTGGACATTTTGGAATAAGAAATCAAGTCATCTGCAGACGATTACCGAGATCAAGTCACCAAGTTTTATTGCTATAACAACACTAACTGTTTACTTTCTAATATAACCTCTGACAATGGCATGTAAACATGTCGAAATACGTTCAAGGTTAAAACAAATAAATATTGTTAAAGTAATTAAGGACTTTATATACCTACAGATAATTAGAAAATGAAACAATGTAATATAACACGAGTAATTCATAGAATACAAAGTTGTGCACTAAAAAAGCAGTAGATTTAGGTAGCCACGAAAAAATGGTCTTGCGTAACATTAAATCTTGGTTTCTTCCGAATATACACCCTGCACGTGCAAAACCGATTAATACACTGGTATATCATCGGCAGATTGTTTATGTGCAGCCAGGTATCATACTATCAGTGGTGCCTATATTTGCTTTTGTTTCCTGGTGCCAATTTTTGTTCATAGACCAAACGTTCCTGAAAGAGTTCAAGCACAACTTTCATGGGCAAAACTTCGATTGAAAAAACACCAGTTGACAAAAATTGTCTAAAGAAAACCCAGTAAAAGGATCCTGTAACAAAATCATTACTGAAAAAAAAAACAACGCGCTAAAATAATGTACCGAAAACAAAACACCCTGAAACTCATCCTAAAAACAAAAGCACGTCTGTTTTCTTGCTAGTGAATCACTGTATAATGAAGAAAGAACTTTCCCTGAAAAAGATACTTGCTGTTTTCTTGCTAATCAATTTTTTAGACGATTTATATAAACAAGAACAAATTTCATTATGAAATTATATGCAAATGCCTCAGACATTTTTTTACTGCGAAGGTATTACCTACAAAAGCATTATGAAAATCTCAGTTAAAACAGTCTCCTAGAAATGGAATAAAGTACTAAATTAATTAACCTTTTTCCGGCTTTGCGATTATTTTCTAGAAATTGTTTTCTTAACGCTGTTTTAAAGTGGTTGTTCTTTCATAAAATCCGGGCGTTTTTCGTTTTTTTTTCACGGGATTTTTTTTGGGAGTAGCATACACTGCAGAGTCGCGTACGCCGGGTATAAAGTTATCAAAACAACAACGGCGGGGCGTAGCCCACGGGTTCTGATAGTAGTTTATTAGATATGTAAAAACGTTGCGATATTTTTAAATTTTACTATTTGCAGTGATTGAGTGATCGGTAGCAATGTAAGCAGGTTAGAAATTAAAAACATCGTGTTCTTTAATACAAACTTGAGTCTTAAGAGTCGTTATTCTTAACTTAAGCATTAAGTAAGTATAAATTATATTTAACGACAATAAAACTCTCATCCAACAAGAGTTACGCATTTTGCCACCAGAAGGTTTTTTTTAAAATACTCAGTCATCAGAGCCGCGCGATGCACAACATAAAAGTGGTACTTGCTTGAAAATGCGGTTGCTTCAGCATGGCAACAGACTTGCAACGCCACTTTCGGTTCCTCTTTTTACTCAGTGCATTGCAAGGATTTCTATGTCTTTTTTGATTTTAGCATTTCTACTTATAAATACCTGTACATAAATAATTCAAGACACAATATGATTTACAAATTTTGGAGGTTGTCCGTGCATATAAAAGGTGATTTTGTTTTCTTTTGACATATAGTTTAAAATTTTAAAAATCTTTCATACCAAGTCATTAAGAAGTAATAACAATATACCCAAATTTTTACAACATCTAGATGAATACACATATAGATCAAATATTTGAATCAAATCAGTCTGAGGAAGTTATATTTTGGTTTCTTTCTTGACATTTTAGCATCTTTTGATAGTGCATTTGAGTTAATTAAGAAAATTTTAATTTTCATTAACAACTAGGCATCCAAACATAAAATTACATTGGAAACTGACCAAATTAAATTTTTACATTTAAGCATAAAGGGTAGTTCAAATAATACACTTGAATATTTTGTTTATAGAAAACCTGTACAAACAGACAATAAAATACCACTCATTAGCGTCGAGTACAAAAGGGAGGGGGGGTGTTAAAAGTTAGAGCACCCCTTAAGCAAAATCAATGGGGGCTGTGCTCCCCTGAGATAAATAAAAAAGCCAAAGTGTTAACTTTGAGTGAACTTTCCCATACTAGAAATTAATAGTCGCCCAATTTGCAAAAGTGTAATATTTTACAATTATAACGTTGTACAGTTCACCGACTATTAGATTTCTTTTCTCCCATTTCACCGTATGTTGGATTTCTAAGAAAACAATTTATATAGGCAACCCTACGATGACACATACCGTATAAGAATAGTAAGTATGAAACCGTCCGCCCTATAGCTGATTACATGCGCTTCGGATTTCAAACTAAAAATCGATGTAAATGGTTTATTTAAAAAGTTATCAAAAGCATGCAAAAAATGAAAAATATATTTTTTAGATAGAGATAAATTACAGGCGTAGTTAAAATTACAGGCGTAGTTAAAATTACGGAGCTGCCGAAAAACGCGTTGTTGATATTAAAAAGTATCGTATTTTCCTTTCTTAATTTTTAAAATAGTTGAAAGTTCTTGCTGATCTTAATAAAGTACGTCAAATAGTCTAACGAACTGATAAAAGTTTACAACGATCAGCGTTTGCGTTTTTGAATAAATAATTATTTCAAATTTTTCAAAAATTCTTTGAAGACGTTAGATTAAACTTGGGAGATTAAGAGCACGCCGCCGTGGCACCTTTTTGTTTTTGACGCTAGAGGCGCTAGTCATTCTAAATTTGAATTTAATTACTGATGGTTCTATTAAACATAAACAGGTAGCGTCACATGCGTTCTGTTGACATGCATATATTTTTCTTTACAGGACTGTACTAGCAGAATTATTGATTTCCTGCATAAAATTAATTCTCAGCATTACTTGCTCGTGGGTTTGTGCGTAACTAATCTCTTACTTATGTGCGAAATTTGTTAAAAGTTTTAAATTAACGCGCCAAATGCCTATCGCCGTAGCGCCATCCGTGCTGATTCCTATGAACTTTTGTTTTCAACATGGCTGACGTTACTCGCATCGAATTTTTAAATTTACTCAGCTGGCACATAATAATAATAATTGACAAAAATTTTAAATTGGTGTACCTATTATAACAGTATCTAGATGATCAGCGTAAATACAAATGAAGAATAGTGTTAAATTTATAGTTTTAAGTTTGCTAAGAAAAGTAAGTTTTTTACCTTGTTTGCATGTTTCACGAAAAAAAAATTATCTGAGCATCTAAGTTACTTTATTAAGTAACATCTATTAACTTGTTTCATTTCGTTTTCTTTTTAATTAAGTCGCTGTGTACATATAAAATGCCTATATGATGTCTATACTAGCGCCATCTGTGTCGTGTGCTTCGGCGCGGCGCGGTCTAAAAAAACAGATTTTTAGTTTACTGCAAGCTCTATCGGCTCAGAAAGTTTAAAAAAAATAATCGTGTGGGCAGTTTCTGAAAAATATTTTTAATAAAATTTTCAAAATTTAAAGCAGCGGTATTGCAATTGTTTTTGTATTTTTTTAATTAACTTTACTTCATCGTATACTACCTACAAAAGACTCTCTAGCAAGTTGTAGCTGATCCTGATCAGATAACTACTTTTTAAGTAAATGGGCGTTAAAGTCGAGATTATTGAAAAGTTGTAGCGGCCGCCATTTTAAAAGTAGAGAGTTCCGCAAAAAAAGTTTTCGATTTGCCTTAAGTTCTTTATCAGATACAGTCCTTAAGTCACCAAAATTTAGTTTTGAAAAAAACGTGCTACCAAAAAAACATGTCCCACTTCCGTTTCCGATTTCGGATTTTTTTGAAAAGCTTCAGTGGAACTACAATTTTCGATATACGTCTTGACTTAAAATGTTATCAAAATCACGCCAACACGCACGCACGCATGCGCGCACACACACACGCATTTTTGTTTGTGTTCCTTGAGCTCCAAAACAGGTATTTTCTCAAAATCTAGATTTTGAAAAGTTTCATGAAATCGATGCTTTCCTATCCCGTAGGTATGGGAAGCTAAAAATCGGCAAAACCCGTCGTTGCTACTTTCTTATACATTTAACTTTTTAAATATACTTGCGCCGATAAACAACTGAATAACATTGTTTTAACAAAAATTAAAGGGACAAAAGAACAATTGAGAAAATGAAGCGCCCCAGCGGGATTTTGAAATAGCGATAGCTTGTGCAATAGAATGTCGTATCGTAGCTGTAAGCATAATAGGCAGCGAGAACCTCGACTAAACCACACGGAAGTAAGGTAGCCAAACACCTTACGCATAATTAGACGTAGCGTCTATGACATCAGACCATAAATAGCTGTAAATGGTTTGTTTGAAAATTTATGAAAAATATAACAATAAAAAATATTGTTATTAGGTAGTGCTTATAAATAGAAGTAGTTAAAATTAGGGAACTTCCGGAGCACGCGTTGTTGATGTAAAAATGTACCGTTTTCTTCTTAATCTTTTAAATGCTTTAAAATTCTTTTTATCCCAATATACTACTTCAAATAGTCAATTGAACTGTTTAAAGTTTATAAAGATTGACGTTTGCGTTTTTGAATGAATAATTAATCAATTTTAAGATTTTTAAAAATTACTGGAAGACGTCAAAGTTAAATTTAAGAGATTAGAAAAAAAAATTTGCAGTTAACTGCAAACTTCATCTGCTTCTCGATGAATAATTTTTTGAAAATTTTCAAAACTTTGAGAAGCAAACATTTTTACAATTTTGATAGATGGAAAAATATTTTAAATAACATAATTATACTTATTAAGAACTATTACTGATAGAATCATTTTTGTCGATTGGATATTTTGCTTTTAAATAATCGGGCATTAAATTCAAAATTATCAAAAATTCACAGCGGCCTTGGTTTTGTACGTAGATACAACTTTCAAAAAACCCATTTAATATGATATTAAATGCACTATAATGCGTTGCTTTCGAAATTTCATAAAATTTGTTACAAAAAAATCTATACCAAACGAAACATGTCTAATTTTCGTTTACGGTTCCGGTTAAAAATTTTACGAAAAAATACCTGCAACTAAAAAACTTTTACATACCAAATTTTATAAAAATCGGCCAAAAGGGCTCTGGAGATATAATAAGAAAACGAATCCCCCCTCCCCACACACACAACAAAATTTGCATAAAATCATAACTTTCCATGTTTCAGCAGAGGTATGAGAAAGTAATATATTTAGAAGGTCATAAACTCCGCATTATTGCATAATAAACATAATCCATAGCCATTTTGAGGTAGTTTTTTTTCATACACCATATATTTTTAGGTACTATAATCTGGTGACATAAACAAGACCGGCTTTTATCAAAAAATATTTATTCTGTATTAGTCTAAAGTAATACGTTTTAATCGCGAGAACACGATTTTAACGCAAAATATCACTAAAGACGTTGTAACTAAAAGACATTTGTAAATGGTAAAAACTAAAATCACGTTTTTTTTTATTTTTAAAATTTCCTAATCTGTATCAGTGGCGGTTTGTCCTATTACGCAGGGTAGGCGGTGCCTACCCATAACTATTAAAAAAATCAAATTCTAACTTCCAATAAAAAAAGTTACTTTTACACAGTTTTTAATTTTAAACACCACCGCGTAACATTAAAAATTAGGCACCAAATAAATAAACCGTTGGTTTTAAACACAGTTTCGCATACGAAAACCCCGAGCTTATCGGGCTAAATAATTCCAGCTACGACACAATCTACCAATCTATTATTATTAATACGTTTGCATGCACATTCATGCATGTAATGCAATGATCAGATGGACAGATGCAAAGAAATAGAAGGAATTTCAGAACGCAATAAGCACGACAAAGCCACGGCTTCAGTAGTTTATATTTTGCTTGCGCCGCTCAGCGGCAGTTAGGTGCAGCCTGGAGCTATTGTGTGTTTATTTATTTCATACGTAGTTTGCAAATTTGCAATAAATATGGAAATTCTCGTTGACGGGCTTTTAAACGAAAAATTTAATCTCTTTAATCTCTTATAAAAATAAATAGATATAAAAAATCATGAGCGATGTACACCAAAATGACTAGGGCTGTTACAGACAGACAGTATGAAGAAATCTAGATTGTTTAATACCGACTGGTATGAAAGAATATATTGGCAAAATGGTAGCGATATTAAAAATAAACTATTTTGCTGGAATTGCTTATTATTTTCCTCTATATCTAACTCCTCAAAAGTATAGTCTGAAAGAGGATACTCGGATTTAAAAAATCTTTCAGCTGCAATTAAGAACATGATTCGACCAAAAAACATTTATCTGCTGTTAAATTAAAATTATTTGGCAAATCACGCATTAACTTGGCTTTAGACGAAGGTTTACGTTATCAAATTAAAGTGCATAATCACAAAGTGAAATTTAATAAGGATTTTATGCGTAGATTAATTCATTTAACAACAGGTCTTGGTAAAATGGAGTTGTCGTAATTTTTTTACTTTTTAATCTTAATGTTAAAGATTTTTTGCCATTGCCTACGCAAAGTTTGAACCCACGGAACACCACTGATCTTGATGACTATTGTGTTTGAAATTGATTTTTATAAAAAATAAAATTTAAAATTATAAAGATTTCTTTACGAATATCTCTAATGTCAACAAATCGAATAATAAGTATTATGACTCGTCACTTAGTTATTAAAATTAGTTTTAACAAAAAGATATTGGGAGAATAGACGAAGCCGGCATTTTTTAACGATTTAATTTTCCAGTCCGTCCCTGCTAACTGATAAAATAAACAGTTAACGGTATATTAAGTAGCTTAAGTAAATAAAATGTTGGTTAGGATTTCTACATAAAAATCCAATTAAATGAAGCAGGTTATCAGTTACTTAAATGCGACAATCACGAGTGTGGGTAGGTGATATCAAAGAAAGTCGGACAATCCGCGACGTCTGAAATAAAATCTGAAACGGTAAAAACAAACAAAATTGCGTATACACTCTAGATTTCCTGGCTTATTTTCCGAATAAGAAAATTTTTAGTAACAATAAATCAGTATTCTTCTTATAAAGTATAGCCATACATGATTGAAATGTTATAAACAAAAGGAACTATATTAAAACAATGCATTAACATAAAAAAATTTAATAACAATAATAAGTAAAATAATTATGGTTTTTATAATTATTTATTGTTGAAATGGTTTCACGAGTTCTTACTTAACAAAAACAGGTTTAGCATTTAATAAAATAAAACTGGAAGTAATTTTGTACAATACAAAATAAAATACAATGCTCACTTAACTAAAACAAAATATAAAAAGGATGTTGGTGTTAAGCTGACATTTTACAGAATCAAATAATTTTTCTTAAACCTTGAGACTGACTTTTTGAAAATTCTGAAATTTGTTTATACGTTTTGAGAAACTATTTATAAATCTCTTCACTGTTTGTTTAATGATATAAGCTACAATCTTGACCTCAAACTTGTTCATTATCGCTTTGGCTTCTTATTTATTTGAAATTCAGAAATTTTTTATGTTAACCATATAAAATCAATATAATTATTAATCACAATACCTCAACAATCAATGCCAATATGATTAGTCGCCGATTAGCGCTCAATTGGCATCGCCCTACATACCTATTTAACTTTGGAATGGGTTGTTAGAAGAATAATAAGACCGGCATAATCACTTACCTACGCAATCTCTAACATCCATCCCATGGCGTCGTGGCGGGGGAAGGGGGAGCAAAAGAAGCCCCCTCCCCTCTGGAATTTGAACTTAAAAAGAAATTTATGTGTAAGTTCTAGCATTCAACTTCATTGAAGGTTATATTTAGTATGAATAAAACACTTTATCTACGACTGCTTGAACAAGGACTTATTATGTCATTCATTTGCGTTAGGTAATTAAGTTTATTATCGCACTAATATAAAATAAGTTATGTAAATAAAACTGAAGCCTTGTTTATAAGAAAACTGGCTGGTTGCCATAGTATTGAACAAATCGAATCTATCTCGTTCAATGATTATCTGTATATAAAATATTTAATTACTTTAACAATATTTATTTATTTTAACCTTATACGTGTTAGCATGCACCCTCATTAGCATGAACCCTTCCCTAAGGGGTTGGTCCCATCCATCTGTAATAAGGCGCCTTACGCAACTTTAACTGAGAGCGCATGAGCAAGGATCTGTGTGACTGGAGAGCGGAAGCGGCAGTTACGGGGCATGTCAGATGGGGACAAGTAACAATATACTGCAACTGTGAACGTTAACTGTAATTTTGTCTATTAAAGCCTTTTTGTGTCGTTATTTTGATTTTAATTGAGGGTACGAACCCCTGTTGTTAACATCAGAAGTGGGATTCCTCCCAGTGCGCCCAAATTACATTTTTTTTTGTTCTATTGTACTTCGGCAACATGGCGTCGAAAAGGAAAACGCGTTCTTGGAGTGATGACAGTTCGGACAACGATGACCGCGAAGTTAGAACGGTGACTGATCGGGCTTCCGACCGTCCAAAATTGCAATGGCGTGAAACTTTGTTAACGCTGGTTGCAACACAACAGCAGCATTTGGCAGAGTTATCACGACGAACCATCATGGCTACCGAGCCAACGCCCAGTCCTGTACCAGAAGGTTCCACAGCGCAAGTGCCAACGTCATCAAACGCGTCATTCCGTTTATCCGAATTTGATCCCGATACCAGCACCTACGCCATCGAAGAATGGCTCAAGGATGCTACGAATCTGAAAGAGGAGCTTTATATAAGTGACATGTTAATGATTGCGAAAGCTGGTGCGGCACTTAAGGGCCGAGCCCATCATTACTACTGCGAGTGGCGACCAGTCAAACGTACTTGGGGTGATTTTTGTGCCGATCTTGCTGTTGCTTTTCCCGATCGTGAGACGCCCGGTGCTCGCGCATTTACCGCCGCGACTATGCGCAGTCGTGACTGTGACTCACTTAGTGACTATGGTATTCAAAAACTTCGTAGCATCCGCCGCTTCCATGCAATTTGCCTTGGGATACAATTATAAGTATGGTGGAATATGGCCTCGATCATTCAGAGGCACAGACATCAACACGCATCCAACAGCCAAGCGCAGAACGAGAGTTGCTCAAACTTCTAGGGGAATTCGATGCTCGTTGTCGTAAGTCTCGTTTGATGACAGGCCAACAACCCGCAAATACCAGTATTACGAGATCAGCCGGCGCAACTAGTAAACAACCCCTTGAGCGTCGAAAATCTCCAAGTGTCTTTAGAGGCACTTGTTTTAAGTGTGGACAGCAAGGCCATCGTCAGGATGTCTGCCGTACATCCTACCGAAGTCATGATGATTCGATAAAACCCAGATCTGACAGAAAACCCAAATATTTATTATGATATGTATCTATCACGAATTCATTTGTTTTCTTTATGATCTGTTGGAATATAAAAATTTGGTCATTTGTTGACCTGACACTACGGAATCCACACTGATAGTTTCCAGTTATTTGTTCAGCGTAATGTTATACTATTCTGTAATGGATGATATTTGATAGGATCTTATAGCCCGTATTTAGAAGTGTTATACCTCTGCAATTTGCGCAATTTAATTGGTCACCTTTTTTATCTAGAGGGCATATCGAGCTTATGTTCCATTCCTCGGGCATCTCTTCCATCTTCCATATATTTGTTATTAGTTTGTGTATATAGTAAGTTAGTTCTTCTCCACCATGCTTAAGGAGTTCACATGGAATGTTGTCAGATCCTGGGGCTATTTTATTACTAATTTTTGTTATTGCTATTTTAACTTCTTCTGGTGTAGGGGGTGATTGGTTCTCGTCTGTTATAGGATTATTGTTATTTTCTTCTTCTTCTGCGCTACTTATCCCTCGTTTCCGTTCACATATTTATCGAAGTATTCCAACCATCTGTTCAGTATCTTGTTTTTCTCATTTATGATTTGTCCATTCTTATCTAAGCACATTGATATTTTTGGCTTCAACTCCTTCCTCGAGTTGTTCAGTTTCTTAAGAAATTTATGTTTCTTAGTTTTTCGAGTTCATTAATCTGCCCATTTTCGTTTTTTTTCTTTTGTTTATGCATTCTTTTCTCTTCTCTACGCCCTGCTCTGTATTCATCCATCCCTGCTCTTCTTCTGTGCTTTCTTTGCATTTTGAAATATGCTTCGTTCTTTATCTTTGTGGCCTCGTCACATTTTTTATTCAATCAGTTATTTCTCAGGCGTGTTCGTTCTTATCCAAAAGTTTTCTTTGCTGCGGCTTTTACTAGTCTTTTGCATGCTTCCCACTCTTGGTTTTTCTCATACTTTTCTATGCGTGGCCTTTTTCCTATTCGTTTTGTAATGTTATCCTCGAACTTTATGGCTTCTTCTTGCTTTGCCAACTTTTCAGTGTTGTACCTTTTCTGTCGTTCGCCTTGTATTTTCTTTACAATCGAAATTCTTGTCCTGATTTTTGTTTCTACTAAACAGTGACCAGAATCGATATTTGCCCTTCTATATGTTCTTACGTCCATGAGGTTTATTTAACACATGTCCCCCATCAATAATTAGGTGGTCAATCTAATTAAACGTGTTGCCATCTGGTGACTTCCACGTCTCCTTATGTATATGTTTATGATTGAACTTTGTGCTGCCTACTAGGTTGCAAAATTGTTGCCTATCTTTGCATTCATATCACCTGTTATTATTTTGATATCATTTTTAGGCAGTTATTATAAGGTTTTTTTAGTTCTTCATAAAATTGGTCTTTCTCGTCTTCTGTTTTCTCTTCTGTTGGAACATGTGCCGTTATAATGCTTATATTGAAAAACTTTGCGCTAATGCTTATACAGCATATTCTCATGTTTATTGGTGTGAATTCTATTACGAGTGTTTTATCCTCTTACTAACAATAAACCCCGTTCCACATTCCTCTTTGTCTTTATGACAGCTGTAGTATATATCGTGGTTTCTTTTTCTGAATTATCCCCCTCCCTGTTCATCCCATTCTTGAATGGCTGTGATGTCTGCGCTGTATTTTATATATTGAGGAGATTTTGTAACGCTCCTGGTCTGTATGGGGATAGCACGTTCTATGTATCGATTCGTAAATAATTGTCCTTATTTTGTTTGCCATTTTGTCGTCTTGAGTTCCGTCCGGCTTCGTTTTCTTGATTTTTCATAACATTTGAAAAATACAGCACCTTTCCCCACAAGTAACTAAATACCAGATACTTATTTCGACAGCAAATCTACCATCGTCAGTGGTAAACTGTCACTAAAAAACTACACTAACTACCTAATATACATACATTCTGTTTTTGGCAATCTCCAAACTTTCATAACAATTTAATTTCCTTTTGTTATTAACGTTGCGCATTAATTCTGTTGTCTACCTTGTGGTGATTCTCAGGCGTATGTAGGGTTTTTATAACACACCTGTTTCTCACATGGTGGGGTTGTGGGTTGTTAGCCCCATGTCCCAAACCTCCCCCTTTATCCGGGTTTGGGATCGGCAGGGATGACTCCTGGGCTACTCAATCCACTTATTCGTCACCACAAGCGGAGCATATAATATTTCTATTAGTTTATTCTTAATTTTGTTCCCTGCATGTATATGTTAAAATCTACAAATAAAAAGTTTGTAGCTTAGTAAAAATTTTACTACATCGAAAGTAAAAAGTAATGTCTGTGATTTCTTAAGGCAAAATAATAAGTTTTTTTGAAATTTAAAAAAGATTATTGATACTACTGGTGCAACTGCTTTTAAACAAAAACAAATCAAGTCGATATGCTAAATATTTCTTGAGACATTACGTTATACTTGTTTAAAAAAACGCTTAATTTGAAAATTGGCAATTTGGGCGTATTTTTATTAATAAAAAAGTTCGGTACTGCCCAAAAAGGTTGCAAATGGCGTTTTTTGTATAGCAAATAACGTACTTAACAAGAGTATGTTCGTAAGATCTTGTTTTACGAAGAACAAAATTTTCTTATAAAGGAAGCAACTTTTACTGTTTAGCAAATTTACATAAAAATTTCATCAATTTCTATTTTATTTTCTATACAAATGTTATTAATGTTTTATATTTATATTAAAAATTATATAATTTTTGTTTTTGTAGAAAGGAAATATAATTCGAAAGTAATTCAATCTCAAATCAACTATATTAATAATTATATCTCTTTTTTCAATATGCTGTTTTTTGGCTGAGTATATAAGCAAAGCAACAAAATACACTCGTTCAGAGTTGTGTGTCTGTGACAGCGCTACTGCACATTGGTCGCTTCAGTTTGCTTCTAGGAAATTTCCGTTCTCGCAATTTCGTTCCCTCACTTCCGTTCCAGTATACGCGTGGTTACTCCTGTCGGAAAAGAAGTTTCACTTCAAAAATGATAGTTTGCCTCGTTTGTTGTATAAGGAATTACACATAAACACACAAAAGTTTGCGAAGAGGGCGCTACACCCCATACTGCAAAGGATTATGTGAGTTTGAATTTATTAGATGTCTTTACTTTAAATTTACAGTTTTCCCAGGCTATCCGAACTAGATTTCATGCATTGATCTATTGAAATATTTTTGTAGAACAAAGAATGTAGAAGTAACAAAACTAATATTCAGTTGGGAAATTAGTTATTTAAACTGTATCTATAAATTACTGAACAATTATATTTGTATAGCTGATCTCCTAAAGTGTATAAATTTCAATGTTCCTGATGCGAGATTGCGAAGAAGACAGGTTATCTTTAAGGTTACGAATAACAAAGCACCTATGAATCAAATGTTGCCTATTGTATATTAATAATTTGAATGTTGTAAGGCGTGTATGCGTTTAATATGAGTTTAAAGACTTTGATTAGAATATGTTTTAGGCAGTGATATGAACTTTATGTATAGTTTATTTTGTCTTTTAGGATTTATTTTACGTTTTACCCGCTTCCTGTAATTAGCGTTTTAGCCATTTTTTTGTTAGTATAATTATTTATATCATTTTGTTCAAGACACATTCAACGATTGTGTGATTTCGAATAATTTTCTGGAAACAATTGAATTGTGAAATCTCTTGGCCATCTTGTATTCCAGACTTAAACCCCGCGACTACCGTATAGGGGATTTCTTAGAACAATATTTGTGCATATCGGTCAAACACTCTCACACAACTCAGAAAATGAATAGCCCAATAATGCAACTATATTGGTGATATGGAAAGACCACGTCATTTAATTTATTTTGAAAAAGTTCTAGTAGGCCATGAACTGATGGAAGTAAAACAAAACACTACTTTTATTTACTTTTACCTTTAGATACATTCGGTACGCGAAAAACTCAGCAAACTTTATTTTGAGCCTAGGCAGCAGGTTATGTTATTTTTTATAAAAAAAATTACTGACAAATTTTTTAACATACACAATTTACTGAAAATTCCACTTGCAGTTTTTATGTTTGCAACTGACATAACAAATTTAAATAACAGGTTAAATAAATACAACAAATAACACTAGGACTACACTAATGCAAACAATTATTAAATAAATGTTCAAAAGATTTGACACCTTTGTCAAACATGCTCAGAATCTCGTCTAAAATAAACTCTTTAATCTGTGTGTTAGTAACTGTGTCATTCATTTGTTATTGTAAAAAATAACTTAACCTGCTGCCTACGCTCAAAACAAAGGTTCCTGAAATTTTTGCGTACCTAATGTATCTAAAATCCAAAGTAAATAAAAGTAGTGTTTTGTTTTACTTCCATCAGTTCATGGCCTACTAGAATTTTTTCAAAATAAGTTAAATGACGTGGTCTTTCCATGGCACTGAAATTTTTATTTTCTGTAATAAAATGCTCAAAACTTAAACAAAATTCAAAGTGAGACACATCGTTGAAATCAGAATTAAAAACTCTATTCAAATATAAAAAAAATTTTAAATGCCGACTATAAGAAAAAAAAAGTTGACAGTCGAAAATTAGCCAGGGTAACAGTTATACCACATTTAATCGAAAATTTAGATTCAGCATGAAAAAGTGTACTAATAATTTGTGAACTAGAAATATGTAATATAAATGACAAATAAGTTATAGCCGAAAACAAAAAGAATCCAAAATTTCAGGTATTTTTTTAGTTTATTCAAAAACTAGGGAAGATAGCTCTAATTTCTTTTCAGATTATTAGTGGACATAAAATTCAGCAACTTTTCTCTAAGTTAACCATTGTCGTATCTACTGAAATAAGCGAGATCCCCATAGTTAACACGCAATTTGATACATCTTGTATATTATATAAAAACATAAATAACGTCAAGCCGCTGGCAGGTTTTAAGATATAAGAAGACAATATTTTTCAACTTCATGGGGTTAGAAGGAAACTAGAGCATTAAAAATGACTTAGTAATGAATATACAGAGTTTCCCAGCAAAGTTGAACTATATGCAAAATCTATGGAAAATTATATTTTTCCAGATTTTGTGTTCCCAGGATAGTTTGACTAAGAATTTGGACTATATTATTGTTATAAGCTGTGCTTAGTGCGGTTTAGTCAAGAAGAAAACAATTTTTACTCTGAAATTAAGCAAAAATCTAAATAAATATTCATACACTCAAGATGTGCTTTTTTAATAACAGAGTAACTACATTTTTATGTTTATGTGGAGAAGTGGGTGCGGCTACTGTCTTGTAAGTAGTAGTCCTGGGTTCTAATTCTGGATGGGAAATTATTATTTTTTTAAATTTTGGTTATTTATTTAATTCATTTTCACGCCGGTTCTACAATCAAATAGTATGCAGCGGCGTCTTGGTTTCTTAGATGGGGGGGGAGACATAATTTGGCACAATATTTTTTGGAATAGGTTATTTTGTCAGTTCTAGAACCTCCCCCACCACTAGATCTTCATGGTCAAGGTTAAAGTCATAAATCACGTTCAAGGTCACCTCCTCCACCACCAAACCTTGAGTTTTAAGGTCATAAATCAAGGCCACCTCCTCCACCACGAAGGTCAACTTCTTGCCCTTTTCCGAGTATTAAGAATCCATTTGCATCGACTTGAGTGGAATTGATTTGTAAATGTACTTCATAATACAATTCCGATACATCTTTACCTTTAACTAAAACATGCGTAGCATAAGCTTTGTAACGAGCATCGTAAAAGTGTATACCGAATTTGTCAATCGGCATGTTGTTGTAAAAGTTGAGTTGTAATAGAAAGTCGCGTTTTGCGACTCTTTAATAATTTTAGCTATTTTTAACATTATTCTTAGATTGTAGTTAGTTTGTAAAAAAATGTTTATATTTCAAATTTAACATATATAGAATATTAGGATAAGTTTTAAGCTTAATTAAATAATTGCGTTTATTTCTGCAAATCTATAATTTGGTATGGTTGTCAATGCTATGCTACATCGTTAAATATTTCGCAAAATGAATCTTGTCTGTGCATTACGAATTAATATATGTAAAACTGAAAAAGCTCAAAACGGTGACAATGCTAGACTATATTTATGAATAATATTTCTAAAGATAAATGTGGTGTATGAATAACTATTATGTATTACCATTGCAATTAAACAAATTCTACTCTATTTGCGTTTCAATTATTTGCTGGTCTTGCAAGTTGACCTGCGTAGTGGGGGGAGGTGGCCTTAATCAATGACCTTGAAACTCAAGGTTTGGTGATGGAAGAGGCGACTTTGCAGCATGATGTATGACCTTGACCTTCGCCATCAAGGTCGAGTGGTGGGGAGATGTTCTAAAACTGCCCAAAATAACCTATTTTTTGGAGTTGGCCACAGGCATTTTGATATCAAGGAAAGGAGTGCATATTTAGCCACTTTTTTTGAAAAGAACACAGTGAAAACACCGTGAACGATCAGAAAAAGCATTATATTTCTTTTAGGATACGTTCCTGTTGGTATTATAAAAAACTAGAAAAGAAATTTTTAAATATAATAAAACCTAAATAAAACCTTCTTATTTTAATAATAATTTATTTATTTTTCGATTCTTGGAAAAAAATTTAGTAGAAGTGGTGATGGCTTCACATTTACTCATTTTAGATTGTTGGTAAAAATCAAGTTCCGACCCACTAGTATTACAAAATCAAAATAGTACATGATTTCTAATATTTCATAATAAAATTAAATTTATGAGTGTGCTCTAAGAAAATAAGTGTTTCTAACAGAATCTGATTTCTTCAGTAAGTCATCACTTTCTTCAATTGTTGTAAATGAAGTAAGAAAACTAAACTGAAACTACTGTACTTATGTATATGTATCTACTGAAATTTGGGTAGGCACCCGGTTGGGCATCTCAGTTGAGGAGAGGACATGTGCCTCCCCTGGTTTTATTCCTCCTCCCCCTCCGTTTGACTCCGTCACTTAAATAGTAATAAGAACCCGATTTGTATAGTGAATTGTAAATTTTATACGTTAGGCAACGAAATACTGAAACGAATACCTATTTTTTTCTTATTATAACATAATTAAACATTTGAAACGTCAGTTATGCGAAAAAAAAACAGTCCAAAAAGAATAATTACATTAGACTTAACGTAACAGTAAAAGTGAAAATAAAAAAAATATTTAGAAACATATTATAAATTTTGAATAATTCCCCGTTTTGTGCAATTTGACAGATAATCAAAATTAGCAAATTTTTTTATAGCAAAACAGCTACTTACAAATTTTTAAGTAAAAGTATCTTGCCTTAAAATGGTATTGAACATAATACATAGTCTTCTTAAAAAATAATTTGTTTTTAATCTGTTCACTGTTTGATTGCAGCACTGATGTGAAAATTAAATAAATAAAAAAAAAGTTAAGAAAAAATTTTACAACCAGTATTGAAGCCCGGGACTTCTGCTCACAGGAGAGTCCCACCCACTTTGTCACAGAAACATTGGAAAACGTTGTTACTCTGGTATTAAAAGAATAAATACGGCTTGATTTTATGTATATTTATTTAGTTGTTTGCTTCATAATTAGGTAAACATTATTTTTTTTGACTACTACCAATAGCAGCTAAAAACAAGAACACAGTTAAAAATTTTAACCAAAGTATAGGTTTATTTTCACAAAATACATAAAAAAAGAATGTTTTCAGCTACCATAATTATTTCTAAAAATTATTCCATCGTATTTCATAAATGTATTTGGATCATAATATTTTACTTCGTAAGTTACAGTCAAATTTTCAAAAATCGTAGTGGATCGTGGACACAAATTTTAATTTCCAATATTGCTGAAAAATTCATTCGGTTCGCTTAATTACATTATCTATTTATTTTGATTGTAAAGTCAATGAGCTTTTTTGCGGTAAATTTTTACAAAGCTTATTTTCGCAATAAATTAAACTTATCATTTCATAGATATTAGAGAATAAATTAACACAACAGCGGCTTGTATCTTCTACAAACAGACAGAAATAGATGTTGAGTCGTCAAAAAACCCATATTTTTGAGAAAATTTTAAAATTAATGTTTTAGAAAAATAATAACCCCCAGTCTAATGAATAGACTGGCAACAAATATACTCAGAAAATACCAGAACGTTTTTTTTGAGAGCAAAAACACACTTTTCCTAGTTCCGAAACTGATATTAGTGACCAAATAAAATCACTGCTAAATTTTATTGGTACTAACAATAAATATGAAAAATAACAAATAAACAAATGCAGAAAATATGGTAACGAAGTTTGATGGGATGCAGGTTTGTAGCAGACGTCAGCATTGAAATCACCGGGAATGCCAGTGAGAATGTGTTAGTGTAGTAACGTCTTCGCTGCTCAGAAACCAAACCAAGCAACAACATTCGTATAAAATTAATTAAATTCTATTTCTACTTCCAAAGTCATAAATATTTTGATTCTCTTGAGAAACCTTTTAAGAGCAAACGATCTTTGGCGTAGTCACGTTTTAAGCTATTTTTAGGAGCTTCTCAACAAAGCACATGGAAGTGGTTGAGGACTACCTGTTAGAAAACTTTTTAACGTCTGTCCACTTAAGGATTCTGTATGTATTCAGGTATTTTTTCAGAATTATGCAAGGAAAGATCAATTTCGCCAAGTGGCAAGGCATTAAACCGTTCAAATATTTGCGCTTTCAGACGAAGCATGAAGACGAGACGGGCAAGGCGTGGACGCGTTGCTGACAATAAAAATCAAGTGCACGTAGATGTACGATGTAGGTACAGTAATTACAATAAGCTATGATCGGCGCGGCCGCCGAGGCCATGTCTGACAAAGGCAACAAACCGGTCTGGGGCCGCCTGACTTTTTACCACACGCTACTTTTATTTTCATTCTTCTATAGCGTCCTCCCTCCCCTCTAAGCGCAGCCGGCATCAGAATACCTGGCCAGTCGACGGTTAGTCAAGTTAGTGTCCAATCTGCTAGTTTCTTCAAGTTTATCCGCTTTTCTCTAACTTATCCCGAAAATTTTTGCCAAAGCGGCAAAGAATTGCGGCAGTGAAAGTGTCCTCTCATGTCCGGTACTAGCATCAGGTTCGGTGAGTTATGATTTTGTATAATTTCAATTATTTATGTGTTGTCTACCCAATAGTTGAGGTATTACCAACATCAACATTGAAGAATCTGAAGGACGCTAAAATAATTTTAAATTATCAACTTTTAAATTTTTGTAGCATTTATTTCGCTTCGATTCGACAATCAGTTATCATCTTCTTGGCGAGAACATATTGTAAGGCGTCTTCATGATGATAGTAATTGTAATAAAAATCGTGATTTAACCGAAAATGTGGTCGTATCGTGGTTAGCCACACTGGATTATCTGATTAATGTATTAATTTTGTATTAGCATAATAATGCCTCGTAGTCGGGGCACTTGTCAGGTGGGGTTGGCCTCTCAAGGTCAGGTGTGCCAGGCAATAACCTGGCGTGGATCGCGGGAGAAGGGCGCCGTCGCGATTTAACACCGTCTTCTACCCCTCAGGCGCAAACGCGCATGCGTTACTTATAAGACTGAGGACGCGCATGCGAGGATAAACGAAAAATTTATTGTCTGTACCGTCTAACCGCCATACATTTTTTTACCAATAACTTATTAGTTTTTAGTTATTACCTATACATGTACAGTGCAATGTAGTGGTACGATAGAAGTGATTTGCAAAAAACGTCTTGAAATAATGAAGAGAACTTTTTCATTTTTTTAAATTTACTTTATGGTTTACTTAAAAGTAAACCTGCTAAAAGTGGGCTACCTACGATTCCATTCTTTAAAATAATATCAACCCCTAGCACTGCGAAAGTTGTACACCACATTACGGAATTTTTTGGGTGCAGAAAATATCATCTTTAAAATATTGCTTATAGCAACTGCTTCCTCTCACTTTTTCGAAACGTGAATGCCGTCTTCGGCAACAATTCGGCAAATCAAGATTTTTATTAATTAAATTTTTTTAACTTAATTGCAGCTACAAAACAGAAACTCTTAATAAATGTACTCGTATGTAATTTAAACATGTTATCCGAAAATAAGAAGAAGACAATTTGACCTCGGTTAAAGAAGGTAATTCAGTAAATATTTTGGTTTTCTACGGCAGATTAGTGGTAAAAGAGTACGAAGAACATCAAGACTATGGAGGTAAATCCTCGTGAATAGCAGAGGGGGGGGGGGGGAGTTTTTCTTATAACAAACGTAAAAACATTCTTAAGTAAAACAAAAAAAGTACTTTAATTTCGCTTGTTGCTACGAGGCGGGCTCATCACTGCAAGGTCGACTTGAACTTTAAGTTTTTAATTAGATTTTATAGTTGCAATAGCAACCTTATAATTGTCTTTCAAAAACCTATTACCTGTTTCAAATTTTGCGAGCTCAAAAAACCTATAAATCATTCTAAAACCGTTTTCTATTCATGACTTTCAAGCCTTCTACAATTCTAGGAATTAGAAATGTATCAACATTTTCTTACAAAAAGGCTTATTTAATTGGTGTTATATGAAAGTAAAACATTGAATGAAGTATGCTTAAAAACAGGTTTAAATTTAAGCTTTGTTCTTCTGTACTTAATTGTACGTAGTGCTTCACCTACCCGATGTTTTATCATTAGTAATGATGTAAATATATACAGGGTTTTTCAGGAGAGTTGAACTATATGCAAAATCCATGGAAATTATATTTTCCCGATTTTATGTTCCCAGGATACCTTGCTTAAGAACTTAAGCTATATAATTGTTATTGGTGTTGTTTAGTCAAAAAATTATAATTTACACCTTTAATATTGAACAAAATAAATAAATTCTAAATAATTATTAATAAATTCTAGACGTGTCCGAGAGTAACAACAAGATTTTTTAATGTTTTAGTAGCGACGCGGTTAAGAGTACTGTGTTGTAAATAGAAGGAACGGTTTCTAATCCTAGGTAGGGCAAATATAAAAATTTCTTTTTATTTATTCAATTTTCACAACAGTTCTACAATCAAATCGTAAAAATATAACAAGATTTTTACAGCAAATTGTAATTTCAATACTTCAGGTAATGAAATAATTAAATTGATACCTCTTTCCTTAATTATACTAAACTAAACATAAAAACTTCAGTTATAAGAAGATGAAAACAGTTCAATAATTAAATAAATAACAAAAAAGAAACTTAAAAAAAGTTTGTCCTACCTAGCATTAGAACCCAGAACTTCTATTTTCAAGCCAGCAGCCATAGCCGCGTCGCTACTGAAACATTATTAAGCATTGTTGTTACTTTCGGATTAAACAAACATTCCTAGAATTTATTAATACGTATTTAGATGTTTGCTTAATATTAAATAAAAAAAATATTTTTTTTTGATTAAACACCCCTATTAACAGCTGATAACAATAATACAGTTTAAATTATTAGGCAAAGTATCCTGGGGACATAAAAGTTGGATAAATATAATTTCCCATGCATTTTTCATATTGTTCAACTTTCCTGAAAATATAAAATTATCAGTTTTTGAGAAGAACATATCAAAGCTTTGGAGCCAAATATTTCCATTATGCTGCACATAATTAATGGATATAACACTACAAAAAGGCCAATTCAGAGAATTTGAGATCTTTAAGCAATGATTTATAAGACAAATATTTATCCGTGGGTAGCCTGTACCACATGGAATATATTGCATATAAACAACACTGAATACATCAACAAAAGGTATTCACAATTACTACCTTTGCATGGCACGTTGTTGCCATAAAACTAAGAAAGTAAAAGACGAAGCGAGTTGATAACTATATTGTTAATTACAAACTGCATTACAAAATTTACTAGGTGACACAAACCGCACCTGAAATTATATGCATATCAATACACTTGCAACTATAGTATCTTCAGATAAAAACTGATTTTTCTGTGAAAAAATTATAAAGTTTTCTTTATATACATAATAAAGTACACAGGTGTAATAATTTATGACATAGATTGTCTACATTGATATAAATAAATAAGTATATAAGCGTACTAATTGTTTGTTGTATTAAATATTCAATTAAATTAAAATATGGTAAAGAATTTGAGATTATTTAACTGAAATTTATACATAGAAATAAAGACATATCTGTTACACGTATATGGCATACCATAAATTCGACATATAAATAAAAAAGCTGCACATAATGAAAGTTTTCAAGCTACTATTAAGGCAATTTAAAACAAGTTAATTTTTTATTTTGCAAAGTTCCACTCCCATGCATTTTAATTAAAATGTTATACCTAATGAAATGTAATTTAGCAATTAATTTTTTCTAAGATGAAAACTATCAAAAATGGAATAATAAATAACGACGTAATCAATCCGTTTAGACAGTTGCATTATCGCATTTTTTCAGAAATTTTGAAGCAGGTAGAAAATTATTTTGTTTTTTAAAAACTTAAGGCAATAACTTATTAAAGCAAATTTTAATTTCTCGCATTTCTCTTCAATAGCTTGTATTTTCACAAACCATGCTTGACGCTCTTATAAGAAGTAATTAAATTTTTATAAAATGCTTTTAATATGTTGCTTCTATGAAAATATAGTCTTACAAAACAATTAAGTACAGGCTAGGAAACTAATCGAAAAGTAATTGACGAGGTAACGCCTTATAGCTTCCATTTTTAGATTCATTTGCATATTTTTAAATTACTAATGCTAAATAATTTAGTCATGAGTTTATGCATGCTATTTTTAGGCATACCAATATGGTTTCGTTAGATGCCGGACACGAAGATATTTTTAAATTTTTTCTAAATTCAAACACATTTAAATAATTTGTAAGCCGCAAATTTTGTATATAGAAATTCTAAAATACTTAGTAGGTGAATATAGCAAAAATTAAATTAACAAACTTTTAAATGTTTGCATACAGAGTGCCCATTTTAAAACTCCGAGCCTAATTTTTTTTAAATAGGCAACACACAATGCAACCCCCAGATCACTATGCATTTCTACCATTTTTTTTTAAATTGAGATCAGAGTTGTTTTACAGTACGTGTATCTACTAATGATTAAGTACAAATTTAAGGTTACTTTAATAACTCAAATTTAATATTTGACAACAATAACTACAATAATTTAATTGGAACATAGTACTAAAACTAACGAAGCGGGTGTTCAAATTGCCTTCCCCCTTCGTTTTCGCAGAGTATAATTCTTCTACGCATCGAACCTCTAACACGAGCTAACATTTCCGGTGTGATAGAGCGACAACATTGAATTATCCTTTCGCGTAGATGTTCTTCATTTCGAATGGGCACTTCATAGACATCATTTTTTACTTTGCCCCACAAAAAAAAGTCTAGCGGAGTCAAATCGCGACTACGGGCAGGCGAATGATGCAATGCACTTGTCCAATTACGCGTCCCTCAAAACGTTGGTTAAAATAATTTCTCACTTCCCTATGAAAATGCGGAGGTGCACCATCATTTAAAAACCACATGCTATTCCGTAAGTTTTGAGGAACTGTTTGGAGGAGAGCCGGTAGTTCATTAATTAAGAAATTTAATACATTTCACCATCTGAATTTCCATTAAAGAAATGTGGACCTATTACAAAATGAGCAATCCTGATCCAGCGGGGATGGTCTTGGGCATAATAGTGGCAGTTATGTCGATTAACCATGCCGTTGTTTGAAAACCTCGCTTCATCACAGAATAATACCATACTTAAAATTCCGCATTGCCGTTTAATTGCCGTCTAAGAAATTGCCAATACTGAACACGATGCTCATAATCCCTATCTTCAAGATGGTGTATGGTATAAACATGGTAGGGGTGAAATTTGTTCGCCTTAAGAATATTGAAAACAGAACCTTTGCTAATGTTTAAGGCATTTGCAATCGCTCTTTGACTTGTATGAGGATTATCCGTAACCATTTCAATTACAGCTACTTCGTTATGTTCAACCGTAACTTGCCGTGTTCATACTTTTGGTTTTGAAAATTGCCCATACTCTTGTGAATTCAGAAGAAGCATTCTAAATGCTTTGTCTGTTGGAATTCGTCTACCTGGAAAGCGTTGCGCATACAAAGTACTGGCAGCACTCGCATTTTTTCGACATTCACCCAGAATTAGAAGCATGTCCACTTTGTCAGCGTTGCAATACATTTTGCACCAAAGATTAGTGATTGATAATCTTTGTTTTGCACCGTTTAAGTAATGTGTCTGAACGAATTTGATTAGTAAACTGTCAAGTTAATGCAAACATGATTGCCCTGATCTCAATTATAGAAATATTTTGTTTTAAAATAATAGTCAGCAGTGACTTGTATTGTGTGTTGCCTATTTAAAAAAATTTAGGCTCGGAGTTTTAAAATGAGCACTCTGTATAAATATGTCTTCCAATTATGACTTCCAAGTTGCCGCCGTGTCTTAAACGTAAATAGGTTTGACTACGTTTCGTCTCTGGTTCCATTGTACATCTTCAGCGTTGCATTCAGTTCTCGTCGGTAAACCTATTCCAATTGAGGCGCCAATCTTCAAGATAAGAGCCTGTAAAACGGTAAAACGTCAGATTCATTTTGGTTACTGTAATAAAACTAAAGGCTAAGTGAAAATTTCAGAGCGTAACACAGGGCGTTCCGACACTCACGGACACGTACTGTGGCCCTTTATTCTAAAAAAACTGAACCAAAAGTTCTTGTACGATTTTTCGATTCGAAAGTTTATTAAAGTTTATAAAAATCTAAAAACGGTAAAACAATATCTCAAATACAAGTGTTAAATCAAGTACTGAAAATAAATCCGTTCTATGTTACAAAAAAACAAGAGATAGTTCAAAATAATATATGAGAAGAAATTTATATGTTCAATTGAGTAGCGATACGCTCTTGGCTGTTGAAACAGCACCTCGTTATTCATTTGTTTAAATTTACTTCCTAATTTGATATCGTGCAATACGATTTATTATGTAGAAATCGGTCCAAAATGGGAAAGAAAGGCCGCGAATTATTCGAGTATTATGATACGCCGACGGAACTCGAGACTTCTAATAATCAAGGAGGACGAGCGGTACGTTTATACACGGCCATTCTTTCGCACTTTAAATCGATTGTAACATAATAAATTAGGTAGTAGAACTAATATGAAACAAATTTATTTAAATGATGTGCCGTTTTCAACAGCAATAACGTGCCATTGTTTAATTGAAGGAGCCAATTAAAGTTTTTCGGACGCTTTGAACAACATTTGTATTTCTTTTTCTTAATTATAATTTTGAACTAGCACTTATTTTTGCTTTCCTATACTTTCAGTATATTTTTTACTTTCAGTATAGGGAAATATTGATATCATGACATCGAGAAATTAATTTAAAAAAAAATTCCAGCGGGTGGGTGTGGGTATGTGTGTGAGTATGTGTGTGGTGCATTCTAACTATCGAAAGGCTGGTCAGATTTCGATGATTTTTAAATTGGGAGGGTATATCAAAAATTCACCGACAAAATTCGCTTTTAAAAGAAAATATACTAAATTTTAAAAATTTGAAAATAGAATCTGATAGAAGACTTCAGGGCAGATCCAACGCTTTTCACAAATTTTCTACCTTTAAAACGACGGCCGGTGCAAGTATTTGAAAAGTTTGAATTAGCGCCTTATTAGTCAAAAACAAGTTGACAGATCGGGATTGAATTTTCTATGGTTATAGCCTTATAGACAGACAATGCTACTGTGCACAAAAATTTTTGAAAAGTTAAAAGCTATAAAGTGAAAAAAAAATTCTAAAATATCGGAAATTTTTAAAAAAAGATTGCTCAAAAAGTTGCTACAAGATTTTTAAAATTTTGTAAGATCACAAAATCTAAAAGTGAGCTACTAATTGGTTTGTGTTCTAGCTCGAAAATTTGTTCGTGACGCCGTCTGTAAATTTTTGAAAATTTGAGTTTTAACGCCTATTTACTCAAAAACGAGTTATCAGATTGTCATGAAATTTGATACTAAAAATGCCCTAAGGGTACACAATGTTACATATTACTATAGTTTTTGGATCTACTAAAACTGTGTAATAAAAAAATATCAAAATTTTGACTTTTTCAAAAACATCCTGCTCAAAAACTGGACATACGATTTTTTTTACATTTTGCAGACTTATAGAGATATGGATCAGCTACTGTTTGGTTTTTTAGAACACCTTCTATGAATTTTTGAAAATCAAAAATTCTTATTCCCTTATTTAACAAACGAGAGTCGATAAAAAATGTTTGTTTAACCTCAATTGCTCAAGATTGATAGTAGAATAAAGTTGTCAGCTTAATTTTAAAATACGGCAATATTTGGGTAAGGGTGAGTTTATTTTCCCATTCCCACCCAATTTTTGGTGGACGAATTGGTACTTCCGTTTTTGGGTTTCTTCAATTTCAAGCAATCTTTTTCTAAAAACTCGACTTCTTTCAACAAAAAAACTTCAGCCTATTATCAGTTTACTTTACAATATCACCCGCTCTCTCCCTCTATATATGACGCCCATGCGTAGACCGAAGTCTTTCGGCGCGTAACCGAAGTATCACACACACTTGTCGACCTTTGCTTCACTATTCTGTTTTGTAGTCAGTGTTGGGTCGTAAGTAACAATATCTAAATTTATTATAGGAAAGTCCAGGCGAAGTGCTTCGCTCATTTCTGTAATTTACTAATTTACTATGAATTTATTTCATTAAACACAAAAATTTAAATTTGAATATTTTTTTTTCTATCATTTTCTGATTTTCCAAAACTTCAATAACTTTAAATATATTGGTCAAATCGATAAATTGTATGCTTACGTAGAACACCGTCCCACAATTCGTGTCCGCGAGTTTCGAGACATCCTTGAACCTTTCTTCATTTTATTTAAAATCTGCTCGCAGCAAAATACTTCAGACATTTTGCAGGTTGTATTTTCTATTTCATGACAAATGTTAACAAGGTAAGTTTGTTCAGTTAACTTAGAACACTTATTGCAATACATACTGAAATTATTAGTTTATGGAAACACTTCTCGCAGTGAGTAAACTATAAAATGTAACTTTTGATATTCAGTTTAGCTCATTCTTAAAAATAGTACCTCATATTATAGATCCAAATAACAATACAGAAATAAAAAAGTTTGTGATGTTTTCTCCGTTTTTTTAAATTCTACTGTAACTACAACTTTTTATTAAATAGTAAAAATTTTAAAACAATGAAATGAGCATGTGTTTTAATTTATTAGATAACAAGTTTTGCTTTAGTAAAATTCTTAATTTAACATCTAATATATTGTTGAAAAGAAAAGTATGGAAATATCTTATTTGGATTCGATTTTAATAAATGTTTTACAATATAATAAATATTTAAATGGATATTAAAACATTGTTTAATGTGTGAATATTTAGCTGATTTATGTTCGTTTTTATTAATTGTGTAAATCTTAGTTACTTTTTAATTCTTAAATCAACATAATTTTTCAAAGCTAATAAATAGATGTTTAGTAGAACAATAAATACAAACTGCTATTAAACTACCGTTGTAGGTACTTTGCAGTAGCAAAAACTCACTTAAGATTTTTTAACAGGAGTGGCTGTAATTATGAAAAAATTATGGCAAAAGCGCAGCTTCTGATTGGTAGTTTTAGATTATTCCTAGGAATAATGCAAATGAGACTAAATTAGTACAATTTATTGTGTATATTCGTATATTTCCTTTAAAATTAGTAGTGATGCGAAATTTGTTGTGAAAAAGCAAATAATACAATAACATACTTGCACTAAAAGAATTAATTAACCGCTAAATATGTGCATGGTCGTTACTTCAGTTGAGAACTGCAAAGAATTAAATTTAGTGTTAAAATTTTTCTTTGATTATAATAAAATGTTGTAGAGATATTATTAAAAAGGTTTGAAAATACTAATAGTATTCCTGTTCGTTTTGTACTTTACAACAACTTTCATAAAGATTAATTTAATAGACTTTTTTATTTTATTGCTGTAAATTCCTTAATTCCAGTAATAAAATCAGCATATTTTTATGTACAATTTTCTATACACGTGGAAAACAAGAATCAGAAACATCAGAACGTAAAGCAATAGAATGTAAAATGCAGATACCGTTATAGGTTTTAGCTTTAACTGCGATGGTTAATTATTATTTAAACGTTAAGTATCGGTTATTCTGTTTTATAATGTCTCATTACAATATAGAATCTTTCAGCTCTACAGAGTTTCTGTACAGAAACGTGATACAAAATTGCTAGTTATAAACGTAATGTTTGGTTTGCAAGTTTTACACTTCTGGTTAATTGTGTGGGTAAAATGTCAGCAATATCTGCTATTACGACAGCTGCCAAAGGGTAATTAGTAATTACATGTGAAAGACGGTACAGATAAACAGACTTATTGCTAAAATTATTGTGAACTTTTAAAGCTACGTCAGCATTATTTTTAGAAAATAAAATAAATGAGTTTTGATATCGAATTTACTCTGTTATTATGAATTTGTAATAGATGAAAAAATGTAGAAGCGCTGCTCTCATTTTTTCCTTCCACGGTATACGAAGTATACAGGGTGATCATTTGAAAACGATCCACCCTGAATATCTCGTGAACCACACCAAATATGAAAAAAATGTAAAAGTGCTTTTCTATGGGGGACACGCGATGGCGTAATCTGCGTCGCGTTAATACTCACCCCGCCCCCTCCCCCCATCTAACCTTGAAAAACTTAAATGGCACTATGCCCTTTGTGACACCTCAAATTAAAGGTCTTTTAAAATGCTATCTTTCTCCGCAAAGAAAATTAAAATCGATAGATTTGTTTTTGAGAAATTTAAAAAAATATAAAAATTAGACAAAGTAGCACAGGCTGTGCAGAGCAATTAAATTTTAACGTGACTGTTCAAACTGTCCTCCATTTTCGGCTAAACACTGATACAGTCTCTGTTCAAATCCTAATTTAATATTCTGAAATACCTCTCGCCGAATAGACCTACATTATAGAGGGAGGTATTGTGATCGTCAGGTTGGATTTGGAGCAAATGCGTTCATCCAGCGAAGTTTTTTTCGTTTTGAGTTTACTGGCTGATATGCGAGTTATGCCTAAAAGAAAGATACTTTTATGCCAAATATTTCTAATAAGCATGGTTTAGCGCCTTGGGAGACCGATAAAGCAGACGCTACAGAGGTGTGTCTGTCTGTGTCTTTATACACTTTACAGTCTAGATCTGCGCAAACGCGATCTCCCTATCACTTTCCATTCCCACTGCCCCCACCATCGATTTTTTATTTTTTCAAAAACTTACGAATTTCGACTTCAAAATCGGTATGAGAATGTTAGTTGACAATATGCACAACTTTTCATTGAGAAAATATTTAATTTTGGTCGTTTACTTGAACAATTTAATTGAGTCATTGTTTTCATTTCCCTGAATTTTTAATTTTCAAGTTTTTTATATTAAATTTTTTTGAATTTTCAAATTCCCATTACTTTTCAATATATCTAAAAATTTTCGTAATTTGCAAACCGTTTCGAAACCTAAAATATTTTACATTTTCAAAAATCGGAAATCTTAAAAATTTCGAAATTTCCAATTGAATTCAATAATTTTCAAAAAAACTCATAGTTATCAAAATTTTGAAAATAAGCCTAATTTTAAATTGTTAAAAACATCCGGTATAAAATATTTTCGAAATTTTTTCAAAAATTTAAAAAATATTCATAGTTCAAAGTAGTGACTCCGGTACATAATTTTGTCGAAAATAATTAATGAATAGAAAGAACGGTAACTTTTTGGAAACGTAGGGGGTCGTGTTTGACCTCTAAATAGTGTTTCTTACCTTCCAGGAGAATTCTTTGCCTGCGAAAAAATTGGATACAAATGCATTATACGGATGACTCTAGGGACATCTATCACCGCTTATGTTATTGTTAGCACGCCTTACTTGTTTCTGATGCTTGCATTTCAAAAAGAACTACACCTGCCTGAAGAGTACCAATAAGGACGAAACGCGTCTTAGGTTGTTCTTACTTGTAAATGTCAGCAAATTTTTGTTTATAAGAACAATTTCATTAACTACTTGATCTACATGAGCCGTTTATTAAAATTAGTATTGTTGAAAATGCTATTTCTATACCAACCTGAAGTTTTGTACATCTTGAAACATGGGAAAATGTAAAACTCTTCTTTTTCCGCAGATATACTCTTAAAAGTATCTATTATTTATTCGCAAAACTCTAAACGAATGCAGAATTTTCGAAACACCTCGTTGTGCGCGTCTAATATGTAAAGACAGAAATTTAAAAAAAGGTGAGCGTTTTTAGAGACACTATGGTACTGCTCACGGAATACATAATGCGCTCCTCTTGACATCAATAATTCAACGTATCTGTTGATTCTTATTTTCTAGTTTTTGCATAGACCTTATCAAAGATCAAATTCATAATTTTACTTAAATCAGAAACAAGTTTTTAAAATATGTAATAAAAGTTAATGATATAAAATTATACGGTGGCTTACTCAAAGCGGAGTTTTTTTAAATAAAATGTGCTGCCTTGTCCGTGTATCTTCTTTTCAAAACGTCGTTGAAACGGTCCAATACGTTGCAATCATATTTGCCGCTGATTGTTTTTCCTTTTTCAAGGTAATCGATGTGGATTATGCCGCGTGCATCCCAAAAAACTGTAGCCATAACCTTGTCGGCCGATAAAACCGCCTTAGCCTTCTTCGGCGCAGGTTCGCCAGTAGAAATCCACTGTTTAGACTGTTCCTTGGTCTCCGGTGTAGAGTTATGGATCCATATTTCGTCCACAGTTATGAAACGACGCAAAAAGTCTTTTTTGTTGCGTTTGAACATCGCCAAACCTGCCTCTGAAATTGTCACACGTGTGCGTTTTGCTCGATTGTGGGCAAACGCGGTAGCCATCGCGCCGATAGCTTTTTCATATTCAAATGTTTGTGTAATATATTGCGCAAACGTTTATCTGAGAGGCTTACTATCTCAACTATCTCGCCCACTTTCACCCTACGGTCTTGCAATACAATATCATGGATTTTGTCAATCATTTGTGGTGTGGTGGCCTCATTTGGGTATCCTGAACGTACGGCATCAATTGTGCTTGTACGACCACAACGAAAATCAGTAAACCACTTGTGAATCATTTTAATCGATGGTGAAGAGTCCCCATGATATTTATCAAGCTTTATTTTGGTTTGCGTAATGGTTTTTCCACCCAAAAAATAATGTTTAATTGACACACGACATTCACCGTTTTTCATGTTTGCAAAAGTACGAGAGGTTGTCTGCTTTCAATGGCTGTAAAAACTGAACTAAACGACAGACCTGTCTGAAAATTTTAATGTGACCTAGTGACAGATGGTATTAACAAATGCCATCTAGGATTTGCGATTTTGACCCCCTCTGTTGCAATTTTACCAAAGTTCTCACTCCTCCCTCGTATGAACAACGTGGGCCCGAGAAGTGAGCCCTGTGGTACTCCGATATTAACTGGTAATGTACTTGAGTGATATAGATCGTCAATTCGAACTAGCTGGTGTCTATTCTTTAGGTAAGAGCTAAGAAGGAAACCACTGTAAGGTTACACCTTTAAAGGCGTAATTTTCCATGTATGTTAAAAGTCGGTCGTGATGAACACAGTCGAAAGCTTTAGACAAAAACACGTGATTATATTTTAGTTACATTTTCATTTTCTAGGTAAATTTGCAATCGTTTTTTGGGAACTTGTTTTATCCGGTAAATCGCCACAATATTTAGTTAGTTGTAAGGTTTTGTGTCACAATACCGGGATCTTGGTTCCCGGAATCCAGGCATCAAGGGTAGTTTTTGGAACAAAAACTCCGAGATTGGAGTTCTTGCAATCCCGGTATTTTCGAGACCTGAAACTATCAGGTTTTTTACTGCAGAGAATGCAGCTGCGGCGTATGAGTTTTTCTTTTCGGTGGACAATTAAAGAATCGGAAAAAGAGCCATCTCTGCTGCTGGACCATTTTGTATCAGCATTAGATCAGACTTGGTGATGCCACTTTAGACGAACTATTATTTCTGCTATTATTATACTACGTTGGTCCCGGGATCAATCCCGGATTATTAATTTTCGATCCCGACATCCCGGAATTGAAATTGCGTCTCGGGATTGTATTCCCTAGTCACATTACATAGGCTAATTCTATTCACCCATTAGAAAAATATAATTCTTGGCTTACGTAGTATTAAAATTATATTTCCGACTATAATTAACGTATCAACCAGCAAATTTTCATCAATATTATAATACGGAATGGATGGGATTTTACAAAATTTAAACGCTAGGTAGCTGTCTAATTGTGCCCCAATTGATTATTGCGGATAATAGAAACACGTGTAATAATTCAAATAGGTTTATAATTTTGTTATGTTATTTTAAAAGTTTCTATTAACATAAAATTTATATTATCCTTGATCGCCATCACTTATATGTGATACTTCATCTTTCACATCTTCAGTTACTGCCTCTCGCTCCGTTTATAACAACCGAACCAGACTTTATTTTTATGCTTTTTAACAGCAAATATTATAAACAAAACTCAACTGAAACTGATTATAGTTAGCTAAATGTCATATACTTGTACGAGTATGTAAAATAATTAGACATTTCTGTTGACATTAACAAAAATTGCATGACGAAATGGTGATTAGAAAGGAGTGGAGGGAACGGCCTTCAAGTTTCATGGCCGAGGTAAATGGCATCAAGTTCACGTTCAAGCGATACGAGATCAGCACTAGCGGAGGCTCGTCAAACGAGATGTTGAGGTTACTATCTATTCAAACGAATGCACGTTTTATGAAACGACTGGTTAATCCAAGAGGCTCGCCCGTTTTATTAAAATTCAGTGTATCAAACTTTACATATTGTTTGCGAATATTGGCGTTTAATTATGGAAGGAAAATTTAGAATGGAAAATTCAATTTTCTTTATACAAGGCTGCCGAGTGGGTTATTTATTAAAATTAACATTACGTAAAAAGCTGTTTAAAGGCCAGCTGACAAATTACAAACAAACCTGTCGATTTTTTAGCTACAGAAAATATTTAAAATAAATTGTTTACGAAAGATACACATTGCCCTGTTATTGACCCCTAAAAATTTTGTTAATTAAGAGACTTTTGCCTTTTTTTGTTTTTATTACCTACTTGTAATTACGTAAATCTGCGTAAAAATTTTTTAATCAAAAACAAATTTTTACAAAAATA
Source organism: Ctenicera cuprea (assembly GCA_958336395.1). NCBI lineage: Eukaryota > Metazoa > Arthropoda > Insecta > Coleoptera > Elateridae > Ctenicera > Ctenicera cuprea. Next base: position 8,379,520 of record OY284494.1, on the reverse strand, counting down.
AAATCACTCATAAATATTAAGCAACTTTTTAACAATAGCTTCTTAAAAGTATGCTGAAAAACATGCGTAAGAAGACTCCACGTCCACGGAATAATTCCTTGATTATTCAGAAACATCTACTAAGGGAAATACGCTACTGTTTTACAATAAAAAATCCCAGGCTATTGTTATCTTGTGATATGAATTTCTTGCGAATATTTTATATTATTCAGCATCTGCTTGATGTAATAAATCCATAAAAAATTAACATAGAAATTATGTGAAGTGTTTATCCTTTTTTGCGTTTAAACCTATCTTTAAAGTGCTTCACCTAGGTACTTATTATCCTCCCTGCATGCGTAGGTATGTTATTTTAATACTTGATATAATAATCAATAAATAAATTAAATAATTCAAAAGAATTGGCAGTTTTATTGTATATGTTCAACTGAGTGTTTATAAATTTACAATAACAATGTGGCTAATGGATATATATTTACATATTTCTTCGAAAGAAAACTGCAAGTGCACATTATTTATTACATACCAGTTGTCAGATTACATTGCAACACAATAGTAATAAAAGTCTTTGTCAATCAGCACAGTAAGTTATATAAAATCCATGTAAATTAACAACCCTTTCAAATTTTATTGTAATAATAAACCAAGGGCGTTCGGTTTACTTTCGATGAAGCAGCTACATACATCGATGTTTCGGAGTTATTGCAGCTCTTCAGTGTAGCGTAGCAAGGAGGAAAAGTTGGAAAAATAAAGAATCACAACAGGATAGGTACCAATACACACATCCCAAATTTGTGCCTTCATTTTTCTGTTACATACAGCTGCCCAGTGGTGTCGTCATGGTGTTGACATGGTATTCCCACCCGGCTGCAAATTAGTGGGTGTTAGTCATGAGGCACAAATTTGAAATGTGTGTCTTGGTACCTATCCTGTTGTGATTTTTTATTTTTCCAACTTTTCCTCCCAACTACCACTGAAGAGGAGCAATAAGTCCGAACATCGATGTCTGTAGCTGCTTCGTCGTTTCTTACTTGAACGGTTTATAGCAATATCTTTTTCAGTCATTATTTTAATAATATTATCCGCGTTTCATTTTTCTGTTTTTGTGTTTCTGCGATTTACTTACTTATCGTTGGTACTGCTGGAAATTTCAAATAAAAAGTGGAAGATCATGAAATTGTGCATGTATCACCAAATTTCCCTAGCGACATACGAATGGTTTTCTTAATGAGTGTATTTATATCCAGTTGTTTTTGTGTATTAACCTATACCCCGAAGCCCAATGTAACCTAAGCACCAAGTTTGTTATAGTGTCATTTTGGTAGCAGTAAATCCGTCATTTCTTAACAATTTATATATTCTGGAAAATCATATGAGGGTTGGGTTACGTGATAGTTTTGTTGGGTCTGCATTTCGGTGCAAAGTTTAAAAAACTTGTAAGTTTCTTCGTCGGATCAAATGATTGTTTTTCTCATCACCCCAACACATTTTTTTCAGAGAAATAATGAAAATTTCAACATAATACAGTTTAGTCATGGGTTTAATATGTATAATGCGATAGGTAAAGTAAATAACTTGTTATAGGTTGAGTATCTTCTGATCGCATAATCAACGTTTACACCTGCTAAAATCTAAATTAGTGCAGGTCACATAAAAAACGTTTTTAGTAGCTTCACGACAGAATCCTATGATTTTGCATTGATCATGGTCAATGTTTTCGTGTATAAAACTCAGTCTTCTCATCTGCTTATACCGAAAGTATGGGGAAAACAACGGCAGAGACTCTGTCCAACTTGAATGTTTCTGGGTCCTACAAAGATGCCACGGTGGTGAATAAGACATCATTGCATCAGGGGCATCCAATTGTTTCAAATCCTCAAAGTTAGTAACAGTCAGTGAGTCGATGACGAGGGCCAAGTCGACATTGGCATCCTACTGTTATTGGTCGTTCTCACTCGTGGAACACCATTTTCTTTAAATCTGGAAAAAGGAAAGTTCAGTGTCGGTTCCTTTCATGTAAAGAAGCGGCCACTATAGGGGTCTTGCGGACTGCGTACCGTCTCTTCAACCTAGAAAGGATGGGTTGGAGCTAGGGATTTAAATAAAGGTGAATTTCCGCGGATAGTACTGCCCCAATATATTCACCTCTTGGCCCAGGAAAATCCGCGTAAGAAACCCGAGCCGGGCCTGGATTTGAACTCAGGTCTCCCGAATAAAATGTGGACGCGTTAACCGCGGAGCCACCTCTATCGGTTAAACCTGGACGAGGCGCAATCAAATATCAAGTTTATCAACTTCGCAGTTACAAGGCACATAAGAAAACATTAAAGAGCATTTCCTTTTTTGCGCATACGGTTAGTAGGTGCGACACCTTTGGGGTCGAAACCTGGGACTCGCAGACTATTTCCTGTACCGACTCTTGAAGTGTTAAGGCAACCGCCCCCGATCACTTCTCAACGCCGTTTTCTGCAAAGATACTTCACATCCAGATTATGTAAACGGAATCAAGACATAGACAAATATAATCTTTCTCAACTAACTGTCGTAATGCTAAATTTTACCGAAACAGACCTCACGGAATCAAACTCCATTGCTTGCTTCTATCCAGAAGCAAAAAGACGAAAATCTACATCGTGGAAAAACCTAATGGAAATACCACGTAAAACAATGCAATTCTTCCTGGGTGGTGTGAATAACAAGAGGTTTTTATGTGTATATGTAAAATTGGTCGATATATTTGTTTGTCCTAAAAACCGATATACATAATTTGACAAATACTTCCTTCCATAAAATGCAAGGAAATGTAAAGAAACCAACAATAAATAGTCTACAGTCTGACAAAATACGTCATTCTTATTACAAATCAGAAGCTGCCATAATGTTACTGTAATGCAACGATACATATCTCTGTACCGATTAGCACTAGAAAAAATTGGCGAAGCACACTCGATGCACAATTTTATGCTCTATACCATTCGTATTTCACAGTTTCTCTTAGTAACAACTATAAGCAAATAAATCGCAAGAAACAATACATCGGCGTATTGTTTTTTAAAAAGATAGCAACGAACTGCAGCGAACATAACACAAATGTCTCTAAAAATTTTGTAATACGTTTCAATTTGACTTTATTTCTAAATCGCCCACACTATTAAATAAACATTCACTATAATGAAAAAAAAGGAACAACTAATCAAATATCTGCCGTAGATACCACATACCATGAAATTTAATGTAATACTTGTTTATAGGAAGGAAATCATGTTTATCGATACGTACACTTAATGCCGCTTCAGTTAAATAAATATGTGCGACTACAAAATAATCAAAAACAAAGTGTAAGAAGGTAAATTGTTCAAAAACATATTTTCGTGTAAGAAGATACGCCTGCTAACACGAAAGGTTTTGTGAATTTTTTAAATTAAATTTAGAAAAACGTTTGTTAAAAAAGAACGCTTTATTGGACATTCCATTTAATATACAAAACAAAAATGGATGTTTTTGCTATTTATATTACCATTCCGGTTAGTCTGACTTTCAATATTTTTAAATGTTAATATATCAGAAACAACACCTATATATACATTTTAAAATGACCAAACGGTTATTTAATGTAATGGTATTATCGTTATGGTAATGTAATTATTAACGACTTTTTCTGTTAATTAATTTTTTTTTCTGCAATTTCCGAATGCTAGTTTTACTACTTTTGCCTTGTCATTTATGAAGATGAGGATAATACTAATACATGCTAATACATAAACACTTTCTGTAGTGTCGGATCCTGACGAAGTCAATTTAAAGTAAGCAGAACAAAAACGATTAGTCCAAGGTTTCTTGCGGAATTTTTCGACAAGCCCAGTGTTTGTTTATACTTTAATTAGCACGATTATTTCTGAAATCAAACAATCTCAAATTGTTATTTTAAAAAATCAACCAATGAGCTTTAAATACAGGGTAATTAGATAATCGTAAAGTAGGGATCTGTGGTAAAATGGTACAATTATAAGCACCTACATAAATCCAATTATGCTAAACACTAATTAGAACACAATCATTCAATGACATCTAATAACACTATAAAATCTTCACACTTTTGTGGTGACAAACGTAGGTTGGATAAACTACAAGCATTTAAAATTCACAAACATTTAAAATCTGTACCTTTAATAAATGAGCAAATTGATCTCTTAAATTCACTATTATTGGACGTTTTGGAATGAGAAATCATGTCTTCTAGGCGCAGATATAGAAAACCCAAAATCAAGTTATGAAAATTTATGGTTCTCATAGCAACACTAACTGTTTAGAATCTTGCCTCTGAAAAAGAAACGTCACATGTCGAAGTACGTATAAGGCTAAAATAAAGAAGAAGTTAAGAATTGTTTTTTTTATAATAAATTTTCTAATTGTGTAAAGTTTCAGAAAATATTGCTTAATAACATTTTAGTTTAATTATTGTAGGGCAATAAAACTAGGAATTAACTACAATTTGGTCGGTGTCCCAATCCGCTAAACTCTTTGTGTCGCCTTTCATAAATTTTTTGAAGAATTAAGATTCATATTCCATTACTTAATAAACGGGTTGCGTTTTCCCAACACTAGGAACTAACGTATGATACATTTAAACTAAGAATTAGTCCAATGTCAACTATTTATTGTTTCATTTACAGCAAAGAAGGTGTAGGTAGAAACATTAATATACACTTCATCTATATCAATAATGATGGTAAAACTTTAAAAAAGAAATATTAAATTATTTACCTATATGTGGATGATGATCAATGTCGCAATGTTTTTGCATTTTTTTACAATCTTAATTCACGTTTAGAATTCATATTTCTTTTTGAAACATATATAACTGTAAATCCATTGCAATCGCATTTTACGATATGAGGTTCTTCGGCTTATCTGGCATTGAAGTTTCTTGGTTTGGGTATTTTCAATTGCGATTTCATTGCATCCAGTTAACTAAATGTCGGTGTTTCTCCGATTTTTATAATGTTCACGCTTTGTTGTAACTTACAAACACTGCTCGGCCCACTAAACTAATCTGCGACACTTTTTTGGTATGGGGTATTAACATTTTTGTATTTTTGTCAGGTTAGGTAGTTACACTTTCATCCCTTTATCGTGTTACCAAATCCTCTCATTTAAATTTAAATATTTCTGTAAAAATGTAGTCAGAATTTGCGCATAAGCAGACGTTTAAAGCACATTTCACAAAGAACTTTAATTCTTTTGTACCGTAAAGCATCGACGTACTATGCCAGTTTATCTCTAACCAAATCGTAGAGTTACAACAAAGTGTAAGAAGGTAAATTGTTCAAAAACATATTTTCGTGTAAGAAGATACGCCTGCTAACACGAAAGGTTTTGTGAATTTTTTAAATTAAATTTAGAAAAACGTTTGTTAAAAAAGAACGCTTTATTGGACATTCCATTTAATATACAAAACAAAAATGGATGTTTTTGCTATTTATATTACCATTCCGGTTAGTCTGACTTTCAATATTTTTAAATGTTAATATATCAGAAACAACACCTATATATACATTTTAAAATGACCAAACGGTTATTTAATGTAATGGTATTATCGTTATGGTAATGTAATTATTAACGACTTTTTCTGTTAATTAATTTTTTTTTCTGCAATTTCCGAATGCTAGTTTTACTACTTTTGCCTTGTCATTTATGAAGATGAGGATAATACTAATACATGCTAATACATAAACACTTTCTGTAGTGTCGGATCCTGACGAAGTCAATTTAAAGTAAGCAGAACAAAAACGATTAGTCCAAGGTTTCTTGCGGAATTTTTCGACAAGCCCAGTGTTTGTTTATACTTTAATTAGCACGATTATTTCTGAAATCAAACAATCTCAAATTGTTATTTTAAAAAATCAACCAATGAGCTTTAAATACAGGGTAATTAGATAATCGTAAAGTAGGGATCTGTGGTAAAATGGTACAATTATAAGCACCTACATAAATCCAATTATGCTAAACACTAATTAGAACACAATCATTCAATGACATCTAATAACACTATAAAATCTTCACACTTTTGTGGTGACAAACGTAGGTTGGATAAACTACAAGCATTTAAAATTCACAAACATTTAAAATCTGTACCTTTAATAAATGAGCAAATTGATCTCTTAAATTCACTATTATTGGACGTTTTGGAATGAGAAATCATGTCTTCTAGGCGCAGATATAGAAAACCCAAAATCAAGTTATGAAAATTTATGGTTCTCATAGCAACACTAACTGTTTAGAATCTTGCCTCTGAAAAAGAAACGTCACATGTCGAAGTACGTATAAGGCTAAAATAAAGAAGAAGTTAAGAATTGTTTTTTTTATAATAAATTTTCTAATTGTGTAAAGTTTCAGAAAATATTGCTTAATAACATTTTAGTTTAATTATTGTAGGGCAATAAAACTAGGAATTAACTACAATTTGGTCGGTGTCCCAATCCGCTAAACTCTTTGTGTCGCCTTTCATAAATTTTTTGAAGAATTAAGATTCATATTCCATTACTTAATAAACGGGTTGCGTTTTCCCAACACTAGGAACTAACGTATGATACATTTAAACTAAGAATTAGTCCAATGTCAACTATTTATTGTTTCATTTACAGCAAAGAAGGTGTAGGTAGAAACATTAATATACACTTCATCTATATCAATAATGATGGTAAAACTTTAAAAAAGAAATATTAAATTATTTACCTATATGTGGATGATGATCAATGTCGCAATGTTTTTGCATTTTTTTACAATCTTAATTCACGTTTAGAATTCATATTTCTTTTTGAAACATATATAACTGTAAATCCATTGCAATCGCATTTTACGATATGAGGTTCTTCGGCTTATCTGGCATTGAAGTTTCTTGGTTTGGGTATTTTCAATTGCGATTTCATTGCATCCAGTTAACTAAATGTCGGTGTTTCTCCGATTTTTATAATGTTCACGCTTTGTTGTAACTTACAAACACTGCTCGGCCCACTAAACTAATCTGCGACACTTTTTTGGTATGGGGTATTAACATTTTTGTATTTTTGTCAGGTTAGGTAGTTACACTTTCATCCCTTTATCGTGTTACCAAATCCTCTCATTTAAATTTAAATATTTCTGTAAAAATGTAGTCAGAATTTGCGCATAAGCAGACGTTTAAAGCACATTTCACAAAGAACTTTAATTCTTTTGTACCGTAAAGCATCGACGTACTATGCCAGTTTATCTCTAACCAAATCGTAGAGTTAATCAGCTAGGAAATGTTTACTTAGGAAGTATTAATTTGACTAATATTACATATAGATTTGATGGGCAAATACGTCGTGTCTTTTAAATGTTTTTTTAACATAGACATAAAACAACCGCGTATACAATTAATGCTGAATATTAAAATCTTTTAAGATAGAAAATAATTTTTCATGATTTTAATTAATTCAAAGAATATTGCAGGAACTATCAAATATTTTAAAAAAAGTTACTGGAATACAAAACTCTTTAACAGTGAAATAAAAAGGCAGTAAGCATAAGAAAAGGTTCCACTGTTTTCACTTTCCCATACTTTCGGTATAGGGAAGTACTGATTTCATGAAAATTTTCGAAATCTTGATTTTAACTCAAATACGTTAAGTTAATACAGAATTAACTTCGAAAATCTGAAAACGATCGTAATGACGTTTTCTTTTTCAAAATTTTGAAAATTTTCAAAAAAATATTACTCAAAATTTGCCCACACTATTTTTTTAAAACTTTGTAAGCTGTTAGAACAGAAGATTGGCTACAATTTAATTTTTTTTCTGAAAGCTATAATTTCACTATGACGCTGTCTATGAATTTAGATAGATGGAAAGGAGGGTTGCCTATACTATAACTTGATTCCTTAAAAACCTAACAGTCGGTGAAATGTACAACGGTATAATTGAAGCTGTGTAGTTTTTCATATTTGAACAATCTTTATTATTTATGGTTTTTAAAGTATTTTAAAACAACTTTCTATGCGTAACAGTACTATACGATTGTGACGGCTATTGTTAAGCTAAGACTTCGATGCTTATAACAATGCAAGTGCAGTAATTTTTTTTTTGAAAAAGATTGTTTGCGTCTAGGGAACACAAGACACGAAAAAATAAAATTGAACAGCTAAAAGTGAGTAAAAAAGAACAGAAAGAGGGAGAAAAATTGGTTCGCTTAAATATAAAAGTGCACAAAGATTGTTTAAAAACACGGCTTTGAACCTCTCGTCAACTATGGCACCTAAAGAAGAAGAAATATTTAAAAAAAAATAAATTTGGAACATTGTTCTGCTGTAACTCATAAGCAACTTAGCTTAATCGCGATTGTTTCTTAAATAAAGAGTTCCTTCTAATTTCAAAATTATATACCAGACGTCACATAGAAGTAGAACATTCGCAAAAACAACCTATTTTGTCGTACCTAACTTACAAAAAAATTAGTTTCCAATTTTTTAAAGCTAAATCTTAGTAAGTTTCAAAATTTAAATTATTTTTCTTATTTCGAAGATATTTTTATATAATAGCATTGAGTTTTCCATAAAGCTATAACGTGGCTCAACTTATATAAAGTTGCAGCGGTCGCCATTTTGAAGTCAAGGTGTTTGCAAATAACATTTCATTTCTCTAGGCTCTATTACACACTGCTTCTATATTTAGGGAATTTCGCTTTTAGAAACAGTGATACCTAAAAAAATGTTTAACTTGTGCTTGCGGCCATTTTCTTTCCAGTTTTCTATTTTGTTATGCCGGTTGTGTGTTAAAGTAAAATATATTTACAGTGATTCCGCCTCTTCCTTTCTCTTTCTATTTCCCTCTCTTCCTCTCTCTCCCAACCCCGCTTCTCTATCACTCCTTATCTCCCCATCTCCCTAATTCTCCTCCTCTCTTTATTGTTCCTTCTCTCCCACCATGCGTCCTTTCATTCCCTCTCTTACCACCGCCTTTCTCTCTTTTAATTTACAGTCGCAACCCCCTTTCTACTTTCTGCCTTTTCCACCAATTAACTTTCGCGAAAATAACTTATGGATTTGGCAAATTAAAGTAAGTCTAAACACTCTTTGGAGCTTCCAGCATTTTCATGCAAAGTTAAACTGTATCCTTACTAAGCAAATATACTTGTGGAAAGTTAAGATTTGCTTTTTTTCTCGACAGTCAAACGGACTTCGGGAGACATTATTATACAAATTATACATACACACATTTTAGATTTTCCAATCTCTCCTGGTAAAAGTATAAAAATAAATTAATATATTACGGGTTTTTATACCTATATAAGAATACTGTTACATTGATATGGACACATTCAGAAGTATTCATGTTAATTTTGGCGTGAGCAAAATTTGTTATTCCTATTTATACAACTAAAAGTGTAAAATTAATAGCAACAAGGACGTACCAGGGAATTCCGGTTTAAAAACATATGCCATTCCTTCACGCAGAATTCTTTTTAGAAACCTAATATTCAAAACTTAATTTGCTTTTAATTATTTAAATTGCTACCAATATTAAAACAGAAAGCTTATTAAGAAAGGTTGCCAGTAGTTTACAGCAAAGTTTGGGTCTTTATATTAATTTTTTTTTTCAAAATGTAATTGACAGTCTGATTAGAATTGTTTTTTATACACAATAAAGTGTCTTTTAATTCACAGAAATACTGTAAAAGATAAAACTTCGACATTGTCAATCCACAACATACTGTCTTGTTTTTTGTTTCTGTGAGCGAGGCTATCTTCTTTGAAAAATTTTAGTCAAATACCGTTTCGTGTCATAACCATCATTATTAGCATAACGTATGTGTGCCATAATTTAAGAACGATTAAGTTTTAGCTTTTGATATAAGAAATGTACACCTTTGTTACTACAGTGTGTTCATAGCCGATCAAAACATATCAGCATAACCTTGGAAATGAGAATGTTTTATATTACCTACCTAAACCAACTGTCTCAATTTTTACCGTCATAATCAAAAGCAGCAATTTTTTTTGAATTTGTTGGTAGTAAATTTTTTTAACAAATATTTACATAAAGAAAGTAAAGTTAAAATATATAAAACAATTGTCAGACCAATTCTTACCTATGGAGCTGAGACAAGAGCAGACACGGCAAGGACAAAGCAATTACTGCGTACAACTGAAATGAACACTCTCAGAGCAATCCTCGGGAAAAGACGACTGGACAGAGTTAGGAACCAGGTAGTAAGAGAAGATTGCTAAGTAACAAATACAACAAAGTTTATAAAGCAGCGAAGAAAATGCTGGGACGAACACATTGAAAGAGCAAGTAATGATAGATTAATTAAAATAAGCAGAGACTGGAAACCACAAGGACATCGTAACCCAGGAAGACCACTAAAAAGATGGGCAGAGAGCTGGTAGACATCAACAGAGTCCACGCCATAAAGTTGTGTGAAGAAAAACAGGCATCTTGCCTATTATAAAAGGAAAAGGAGAAGAAGAAGAAGAAAATAATATTAGGGATAACTACAAATAGGCCGTGCATGTACTTTGAAGTATGATCGTCAGCAAGCAGATTGCTCATATTTAGCGATTGATCGCCATTTTGGCTACTCAAGAACACCATCTGGCGTTTAAATTTCGCGATTGGCGATTTTCTACTAAGCTCGGAAAGCGTTAAATTTTAATTTATTAAACCTGGAAATTTAAATTTCAAATCCAAAAGTTAAATCGGTATAATTCGACACGAATCGCCCGACTTCGGTGGAAAAATAACTCGACGTCATAAACTTGTGAGCGACATAGAAAATTGTTCGTTTATATTCATATACCACCGTGCTTACTGTTTTAAGTGATTTTGTAATTCGCTCCATTTACAAATGCATTACGTGATGGTATGTCAGGTATGCGATATATGTTTATAGAGCGATGTAAAGAAGAGTGGTGTTTGTACTTTATTCAATAATTGTTTTATCTCTAAACTTTAAGGGTCTCCGAATTTTATCAACAGATGGCGCAGCTATAAATAGTCAATTTTATTTTAAAATAAATTTAAAAAGTGAATAAAAGTAAAAACTAAATTAACTAATTACCCTAAACTTAGTAAATACGTGCTGTGCACAGAATAGAGGTCAAAAATGATCAAATAAGGTTTAAATACTTGATAAATCGCACCAAATGTATGTTTTTAAGAGCGCTATCTATGCGCAACTCTCATAAAGAGTCCCGAGATTGTCAAACATTTTAATTGAATTAGGTTGAATTTTTTATATGGTGAAAATTAAACATCTATATTCTTTATATTCAGCTCACTTTTTTATTTATGGTATTATCAAGCTTCGTGTTAAGAACCACTACAAATTTAGTTGGTTTTATGCTATTTATTGTAAACGTTGGAACGAAAAACGCGTTCGCGATTTTTGGCTACTTCAGCGACATCGTTTGGCTACAAGTCTCTAAAATGATCTGAACACTCTGACAGCAAAGCCACCGATGGGCAAATAGTGTTATGCAAACCTGAAGGGGTAGGAAAACTTATAATCCAAAAATATATGAAATTGGCGTAAATATATAAATTAATATGGGTTTGATATGTATATTGTATAAATGTATGTATGTAAATTGTAAATAAATTGTTTTAAATTGAATTAAAAATTGGCGGAGCATTAACCCATCTTAATAATTTGGAATAACGAAATCAGTTTAATTCTGGCAATGGCAAACATCTGTTTTTGTCTATTTTTTCTTTTTTTTAATAATAAAATGAATTTCCATGAAAATAATTATATTATTTGCACTTTTAAAATTGAATACTATTTCAGAGATTAACAATATTGCAATAAACGCTTGCATACATAATTTGGTGGATGTAAAGCAAAGTCCTAGAATTTGATTCATAAATCATCAAATTTCAACTAAGAAAATTAAAATTATACCAATTCGGAAAATGTGCTTCTTCTAATTATGACGGCGAAAATTGACATAAATTGTGAAGGGAGATAATATAACACATTTTCACACTTCTCATGGTAAACTGGTATGTTCTGGTCGGCTACAGCCGGTATAATAGTCGTAACAATATAAAAATTTAAAGAATCAACACTACATTTCAAATTATTCAAACTAAAGCTATTTTTATGAACTGTCTAAAAATATACGACTGACATTATATGCAATAGTTGCTTCTTATAATTATAATTGTAATATTAATTATATTGTTTAATAATTACTAATATCTGGCAAGACTGAACACGTAATTAATCACACTTATCGCCTGTATAATGCGTGTAACCCTGACTTTCAGAATTCACACGATATAGAATTTTAATTTATATAGTTCTTCCGACATCTGCACGAAATGCAAATAATGTCAAATTCTTCATTGGTAACCTTCGTAATTTTAATACCAGATCACTACTGCTTTGTAAGCCTACATAATTTCGGATTATACAACTGGAAACATAAATATTCTAAACAGATTTGTTATTCGGACAATATAATTTAAAACTCGCGATAATCGCATGTTAATTTTCGATTTGAATAAAGCAAGGTTAGTTACATTTCTCAATTCTATAATGTGGTAATGGAAACAGCAAGTTATCTTCATTCTTTGTTGATCATATTTTGATAGAAAGAACTTAATTACTGTGGTATGTAATTGAAAGGTCAAGATTTGCATATAAATATTAATTACGTACATAATTAGCAACACAATTGATTACTTCCGATTTACAAATTTTATAATTAGGTACATAATTGCATAATTTTTTTAGGAAACAGAATATAAATGCAAAATATTGTTAAATTTTGACCTCTGAATTCGTATTCGAAATTGTGAACCATTTATTGGCCGTACTAAAATGATACCAACTTCCTCACCATTCTTTAATTTTGTTTTTGTTTATTTACCTACGACGATCATCATCTGATCATCCCGTCACAACATTTTATTACTTAAGACCTTTCCGGCTCAATGCACCACCTCTTTTAGTCTTTTCGCGTGTTCTCTGCCTCTAGGTTGAGGTTGGTACGAAATTGCTACCTTTGAAAAACAATCAGTGATCATCCTACCCATACGTCGCTTTCATTTAGTTTTGTGCGTTTTATATTGTAACGTAGGGCGAAACTCTTTAACTCTGCTGATAAAATACAATAACTGAGAAAAAAACATTTTTATGTATTTAAATAAGTAAATTTAAAACAATTATTTCGCGGTTTTCTTATTTTCCTATACATCTAGGATATCATTCGTTTCATGTTCCGGTTTAGATAAAATTTGATAAAAGAGGTAATATCAAAGCTGTGCGTCGAGAAAATTCGTCTGTTTAAATGTGGGCGTGTACAGCACTTAATCAATTTTAATAAAATTTGGAACGTCCATAAGTGAACATTTTTTTTGTGAGAAAAACATTTTTTTTTCGGAAAAGTTTGGTACTGATTGAAAAGCAGAAGAGACATGGAACATTAATTTGTCAGTCCCAAAAATGAGGGAAGAATTATTGGTTTCCTTAAATTATTATTGCATCTACAAACTAATTTTAGATTATTTATGTATTAGCACTAATGCAACTAAAGTTGGCTTAACAAGAATATTTAGTCGTTCCCTTTTATTATCAAAAAAATCCTGAAAAAACAAACTTCAAAAATTCATACAAGGCGTCGCAGTGAAACTAGAACATTTGATGGCCAAGCAAATTACAGCTCGTTTCTAGTGCGGCTTTCGGTTTCACATTCTTGTTAAAACTGATTTTGCGGGTGTACTTTTGTTATACACGGAACTCACAAACACATTTAAAGCGGACTATCCGTTCGGGAGATGCGAGGAATCGAAAGTGCCAAACGACCCACACAACCATTCATTCACCCACCTCCAGACAGATATTTTTTTAAAACTTTCTCTTAAATTCCTGCAAGCCTAAAGCATGTATTTATGTAAAAATCTCGAAACATTCTCGCACATGTGTACCCCACACATGTGCGAAAATTGTTTAACCCGTAAAAATATGAAAACACATTTTGAAAACTATTAATTTGCTCAAAAACTAGCCACAGCTAGAAGCAACCATGTTTTTGATATCCCTTTTACAGAAATTAAGTTTTGTAAATTTGAAAACGGGATCTAATGAAAGACCTTACCACTTTCATGGTTTGCCCAACTCTTGTTTTAAAATTAAGTCGGCTCGTGAACATTATTACTACGGGAGGGCGCCTCAAATTTAAAACAAAAAAATTGTGTCTTTTAATTAACAGTTCTAGAAATGAAATCAATGCGCCTTTCTTTGTTTTAAAAACATTGTCAATCACAAAGTTGTTAAAATGTATGGCCCGCTTAAATACTTTAAATTTTTAACTCCAGTAGCTTTCTAGGCTAAATCATATGTCCCGTAAAAATTATTAAACAAATAAAACAGAATAAAGTAAAGTCAATTCGACGTTGTGAAATTTACATTCATACTAGTGTTACCACGCCGAAATTCGACGGCAGACTCAGCGTTGACCGACCCGGCGAAATGCTACGTCACGTGATGCATTCGTTCCAATAATGAGACGCGGCGTTAGTGTAGATGTCGCCTCAAGTGAAGCGCGTCTAGCAGACTTTTATATGTATTATAAATTAAAATAATTATTATTGAAAAATCGACGTAGAATAGAAATATAAAAATGTTTCATGTTCCATCTGAGGATAGAGACCTTTCACTGAAAAAAAATTGGTCCAAATTGGTGAAGCGGTAGCAGCTGGAGGAACCGGAGAAAAATACCCTTTGAGCTTTTATATATGTATGGATTCCTAATTTCTATATTATGAGATTGATTAATTTATAAGTTACGACGGATTGGGGCTGTATTTTTTAACTGAAGCTCTAGCTCGTAGGTAAACTACTGCTGAAAACCCGTAAACACAAGATATTAATAATGAAGTTCATTTTTAACAAAGTACAGACACTTTTAAGCATGAACTCATATAAACAACAATGCAGTGGGCACTAACCACCAAGCTAAAATATGCTGACAAATTTTACAACACAGGCTTAGGATATGCGACCTTGACTTCTCGCGACAAAGTTTGTATATACGAAAACATGAACATTGCCGTAAGAACCTAAACTACACCACAAAGAGAAACAGGCCGGTGCTTATTTAATATTAAAATATAATAACTTCATTTGTTTCTCATCCACACTGATCTGATGCTTAGGCAGGAACTACAAAAAAGTCCACATAGTAAGGGGTTCTGTATGTTTAGTTTCGTTTGTTTACATTACCGCGGCCCTCTTTTTAAAAACAATGTTGCCCGTATTGAAATAGCATGTGTAAGATTTGGCAGCAAAACAATTCTGTATAAAAACGTTTTTCCGTAGTAAAACTTGAACGGTATTATATGTTTTAGAAAAGGGGAGTATGGTATTATATGTAATTTTGTTTGCTTTACTTGTTTAGCAAAAGATTTGATTTTTTTTTCATTTTGTAAGCTTATGGGGCTGGGGATAAACTACAATTTGGTTAATGTCTGAACCCGCTAATTTCTCTGTAACGAATGAATTTTATGAATTATTGAAAATTTTGGATTTAACACCTACTTACTCGAAAACGACTTATCAGATGGGGATGAAATTTGATGTTGGAAAGGCTCTAGAGGTACGCAATGTTACAAGTTACGAAATCTTTTAGAACTACTAAGCTGTGAAATGAAAAACATATCAACATTTTGGCTTTTCAAAAACAAATTGCTCAAAAACTGGTAACATATATTTTTTAATTCTATAAGTTAGTAGAGCTAGGGATGAGCTATATTTTAGTTCGTGTCCTAGTCTGCTAATTTATCTGTAACGCTTTCTATAAACTTTTAAAAATTGAAAAAAAAATGCATTTTTGTTTAAAAACGAAAATGATAAAAAAATTTTGTTTAACCTAAATTGCTGGCAAGTGATAGTGGAATAAGATTCAAAACTTAATTTTTAGATGCGGTTACATTTAGAGGAGTTAATTTCCCCCCTCACAAAATTGTTGGAGCACGAAGTTCCGTTTATGGTTTCCAAAAAAATGAAAAATTGTTTGTGTTTTATAAAAAATAGACTCAAACACGTTTTGGTTTCTAAATACAAAAAGACATGCCTCCAAGCAAAGCATTAGTGCGTTGACGCTGTATGCTTAGCGTGTAAACAGTTTAGACCGCTCGTAATATGTGGAGTAGTGCTTCTCTCTGGTGTAAGGGAAGAATGCTAGTTCCGTTCGCTTATAGTAGACCATATATTATATATTTTTCAAAATCTTACAAACAGATTTTACTTTGTCATTGTTTGCGCGTGATAAGCATGATAATTAACTATTTCTAAAGTATAGGAAAGTCCAGGGGAAGCGCTGCACTCATTTTTTAAAGATTTCTTTCTAAAGGGGAGTAATAAGTAATGGGCAATTTAGTATAACTCCGAGTTAAAATTTCCTATATCAAATTATACCAAAAACGGTATTACTAAAATCATATTGAAGCATGTCTAACGAATTGATTCTTGATTTAAAAAAAATCTTGTCAGTTATTTCTTCACGTCCACTTTAAATAAGCACGCCTTTAGGAATTAGCATATTTTATTATGCATTGACTAGCGAACATCCTATGGGTAGGTACATTTTTATTAAGGCATGCCATTTATAACCGCAGATTATTCACTAGAAATATGGATAGTTTTTATGAGACACAAACTAGTTTAATTCCACTCAATCAAAACAAGTAGATGGAATTCATAAGCATTAACTTTGCTTAGTAGATTACGTTAGTTTAATGATATAAGACCCAAATTTTAGTGTTGTTCCTTTAACACGTTCGTTGTCAAAGTTTATTATAAGTAACAGGTTTC
This sequence comes from Ctenicera cuprea, assembly GCA_958336395.1. Classification (NCBI taxonomy): domain Eukaryota; kingdom Metazoa; phylum Arthropoda; class Insecta; order Coleoptera; family Elateridae; genus Ctenicera; species Ctenicera cuprea. The sequence goes on along the minus strand of OY284494.1, from coordinate 8,362,681 downwards.
AATCACACGTTTCTAATACAATAATACTTTAATTTACATTATCTAATTACAATTTTTGAATAATTAGTAGATGTATGCGCACCACATGGTCAAGCTTATATTTTTCTGATAAAATGATTTGCTTTCAAGAACGATTGGATGTTTTTAATTATTATATTACCTAAACACTAGCGTACGTAACTTAATTTCCCTATGGACATTGGTAACTGTAATAGTATTTTATGCAACGAATCCATAATGATAGCTATTAATACACGAGTGAGATTACAACACGAGCGGCAGCAAGTGTCGTAATTCAAACCAGTGTATTAATAGCCATTATATAAGATTTTTTCTACGATTAGTTAATTAAAAAAATATTCATTAAAAAACTTTTTTTGGAAAGAAATTCAAACTGTTTTGCGATGTTAACTGACAACACTGTACTCCACACTCCACGTAGTTAATAATTTTTTAAAACCGTTGTATAACGAGAACTGGCCAAATTTTATAGAAATGAGTTCTAGATTTATTCAAATTTTATATCAATAATTTACCATAATAAAACAAATAAACAGAATGGATTTCCTAGCTTAACAATTAATACGAGTTTTGTTAAAAAAAATCCAAAAGTAAGCGACTACCTTTAAATATCAAAACGTGAATATTAACATATTTTATTGGTCTCGAGCACAAGAATGCAGTCTTTTGTACTTTATTTGAACGTCTAAACTGATTCCTGTACAAGAAGTTATGTCAATGTTCATCTCAGTTTATGTAAATAATACACTATTGACTTTTTGTAAATACCGTTAAATGACGATTTTACAAATTCGACTTATAACGACTATATAGTGGAAATTTAAGTTAATTGTCTATACTACCATTATAACAGCTGATTTTAAGAAATCTAAAATTCGATCAAATAATTATATTACTTTCGACGATAATTTATTTCGGCAATTAGTTCAAACATTAACTAAAATAAGCGTATCTTCTAAAAGTTGTCACTTTAAGGATAGTACGATGTTACTGTAATATATTTAATACTAGAATAATACGAAGTAATAGGCGGGTAATATAAGCACATTATGTCGCCAGCGTACTTTGTCTGAGAACTTAAACTGTATTATTAATCAAAAAATAATATTTTTACTAATAATTATTAATAAATTCTAGAGGTGTCGTTTTAAACCGATAGTAACAAGACTTGCTAATGTTTCGGTAGCGACGGGGCTAAGAGTACTGCCTTCTAATAGAAGTTCCGGTTTCTAATCCTGTGTAGTACAATTTTTTTAATATTTGTTTTGTTATTTATTTAATTTTTGAACTGTTTTCATCTTCTCCTAACTGAAGTTTTAAAGTTTAATTATGTTATAGTAATGAAATAAGTATAAATGTAATTGTTTCATTACATGAAGTATTAAAATTACAGTATACTGTGTAAATTTTGTTTTGTTGCTATTTGATAGTAGAACTATTTTGATAATTAAATACACAACGAACAAAATATTAAAGAAATGTTTGTCCTATCCAGGATTCAACCCCGGGACTTTTATTTACAAGCCAGCACTCGTAGCCGCGCCGCTACTGAAACATTAGAAATTCAGTTTTGTTGTTACTCCCGGATTAAAAAGACGCGCCTAGAGTGTTTTAATAGTTATTTAGATTGTTGTTTAATAGTAAATGTAAAAATTTTATTTTTTTTTGCTAAGAAGCACTAATAATAATAATACAACTTAAGTGTACTTTCTTTTGAAAATTCTTCTATGTACAATGAAACAGAATACGTGCATTTGGCTTGTTTATTTTTTGAATTTCTAAAGTAAAGTTCCAACACTATAAATTTGACATAAACAACTCTTGTCACGTTTACCAATTGTTAGTAATTTGTGTTAGAATTTTATGATTTGTTTTGTGGTAGTATTTCAAAATCAACATTTAAAACCTTCGAATAATTACTACAGCAACATGTTATTTGCACATTTAACGTTTTACTTAAACTGACAAATTAGATGAACTAACTTAATCTCTTTCCTCAATTTAGAAGTGTGGCTGTGGAAAATACTAAACAAATTAAGGTTCTTCAACACCGCAACGTTAGTGCTAGGTGAAAAACAATAATCTAATGAAGCCCAAGCTATACTTTTCTTTTTTGTTGCTAGTTAAATTTCTATTGCTCTACTTACCGGTGTCGATTGCTAAGACCATTTTAAAATTTTGATTAAATTTAAATCTAAGCACATTCCTAAACAATCAGAAGTCACCAGCAATTAAGCTAAAGCGGGTGGTTTAGTGGTTAGAATCTAGCTCTAGAGCTAGATTTCCAACGGCATGCAGTAGGTTCGAATCCTCTGCATGTCGGAACTTTTTCCGAATAAGTTAAACTCGTCGTGTTCATGAACGTTGTGTGTGGTGTGTATGTTGGGTTGCATGTCTTTTCGGGGGGGGGGGGGGCATGTTAGACCGGTGAATAGGGCTAAGAGCACTGGGGAAAGAGGTGGAATGGAAATGATGGAGTTGTGCTCACGCACAGCCCCATAATTCTTAAAAGAATGAGCTTCCCAAGAGCTTAATTTAAAAACAAAACTTTATTGTGACTGTGCGAAGACCATGAATAGAAAGCTTTGTTATGCAAACCGCAAAACACAACTAGATTATTAGTTGCTAGAAAATCTACCTTTTCGGGTTCTAGTACTAGCGATTTCCAACATTGAGAAGCTGAAAACTAAAAACGTTTTGATCTATTATAGCAAACGAGAGAAGCTTACCAAAATTATGTAACTGGTTCTAAATCATTGAAAGCAGTTTGCAAAAGAAACTTTTTTACTGTATTTTTAATTTGCCATCACGAATTAAACATGTTGACACATAAAAATAAATTAGTCAATATTTTTCAGAACTTCATTCATTCGTCAGAAGAAGTAAGCTGAAAAATCATAGAAATAGTATTTTAGAAAACCATCGTTACCATAGTAATTCTGGCTTATAAAACAAAATGGAGACTAAAAGACAATCAATTTGATGACAAATACTAACATGCAAAATCACCTTCTCTACCAATGACTCGCTTTGAACCTATTACTATGTTTTAGGTATATCAAAAAGAATTTTAACAAATCGAACTATGTGTTGTTTTACCAAAGTTGGGAAATTGAAAGCCTAATAAATAGAATAGATAAACTGCTTTTAGCGTTTAAACGTTATAAAATACACACCATATTTTCTTTTTTTTTTATTATGAGTTAAAGTTATTTTGCATCATAAAACATAATAATTGTATATATTTTTGGAGATAATAAAACAAAATTTAACACTTGTTAATCAAGTTAATGTCACTTTCAAATTAATTGAAATTTTTTTTAATTGCAGATATACAGGAAATGAGAAGCATGCACGTGCAATTTGGGCAGTATCAATCAACAGTTTCACAACGAATATCTGAAGGAGAAGATCGTAAGAATAATAGTATAAGTGTCCAGTTTTATACGCGGGTTGGAAAGATGATGGTTTAGATAACGACGAAAATTATTAGTTCCGTTTAGTTATTAGGTACAATTTACTGTACTGTGTTCTTTTTACTCATTTATTGTAGAACTGATTGAAAAAAGAATTATATAACAAAAAGAAAATTTAAAAAAGTTTGTCCTACTAGGATTATAACCGGTTTTTCTGCATAAAAGATAGCTGTCTTAAGCATGTCACTGCAAAGTATTATTGTTACTCTCGAATTGAAAGAACACGTTTCTTTATCAATATTTATTTAGATTTTTGGTCAGTTTTAAATGTAAAACTTATTATTTTTTTACTAAACAGCACTAATAACAGTTAATAACAACAATACAGTTTAAATTTTTAGCCAAAGTATCCTGGGGACATAGAATCTGGAAAAATGAAATTTCCCATGCATTTTGTATATAGTTTAACTTTCCTGGGAAACCCTGTATAATGAATTTAGATTAAATATTACTGACTCAGGTGATAATTGGCTTATACAAAATCAAATTAGGTACCTCAAATACAAATTTCAGAGGTACGTGCTACGAGGATGAACGCTCCACCCTCAGCCGCCGGAGGATATAGTTTTGGAAAGTCTTTTCGAAGAAATTTGAAAATTGAAAGATTGGCTTTCTAATATTCTTCGCCCCCCTTCTTTACGAACTAAATAGTTTTTTCGAAATGTTTGTTTGTTACCAATGTGGCGAGAACTTCACCAGGTCGGATGCTCTACTTGTCCTCACAGAAAGATTTGCTCGCTCTGGCCCGACTACCAACCTGCAGCTGATGAGCACGGAAACCATGGAATGCAGGTTTTAAAAACATTTAGCTCAAAAAATGGCCATACAATTTTTTAAATTTTGTAGGCTGTTGAACTAGGGATGAGCTACAATTTGGTTAGTGTCCCGTCCGTTTTTCTCTGTGACACCTTCTATGAATTTTTGAAAATCGAAATATTATAACTCTTTATTTAATAAACGAAGGACGATGAAACATTTCTGTTTGAGCTAAAGTAAGTTGTTGATGCGCGATAGTAGAATAAGATTCACAGCTTAATTTTTAGGTGTAGCAATATTAAGAGGGACCAACTTCCATCGTCTCATCCATCGTTTAGCTGACGAATTTTTTTGTGGTACTTGATTTGCTGTAGTCCCAAAATTTCAAACCATCGATTTTTTCTCACAAAAAATTAGACAGCAAAAGTTCCGTATTTAGCTGACCATATGCTGTTTCTGATGCCACGTGCTTTCGATCGAGTGCTAGGTGTTGGGTCTAATTGTAGCGTCAAACGTTGATACAAAAATATTTTTGAAAATATAAGAAGTAACAATTTCTAAAGCAAAAGAAGTTCCAGGCGTAGTGCTGCGCTTATTTACATTACTTTATGACTTTACAATGATCTGTAAAAACCATACAACCTTTTTCGCACTATAGTCAATTTTAATACCAAAATAGAAAAGTTTAAGAAGTTATTTTCTGTTTTCAGTGAACTGTTGTTATTCCAATAATAGGTAAGTTGTGAATAAACCTTTACAAACCTAATTACTGCTACGGACTCACTCAGAAACGAAGAACGTCGGTGCAGCGAGGAGTGGTAACTCCACCACCGTTGGCGTGTATTGGCTTGCCAACGGTTGAGGAGTTCCTCGGCCTCGCAGCGTGTCTACAGATTTGGTAAATTGTGACCAAAGCAATAATAAATACCATATTCATAATGACTTATGTATGTAATATTAAATTTTAAGGTAAATACAGTAGCACTATTATAAGTAGAAAATGTTAATAAGTAACGGGTGTCCAGAAAGTCTTTCAGTCCTGGGCGGCTATGGATTGTATAACGTATGTCTTTGGATATCTTTGTCGAAATTCTTGTTTACACGCATGGATGGAATAATTTCAATTTCCGTTTTCTAATTGTTGACCATTGCGAAAATAAGATTTCACAATAAAGGTTTTTTGTTCTTGCGTAAACATTTTACAACAAGAAATGTGCAGAAAGTAAATAATTCAAAATAAAAACCATTTAATTTAAATTGACTTTGACTTATGTCAAATAAATTACTTAGATAGGACTGAATAAAAGACATGCGTTATACAATCCATAGCCGCTCAGGACTGAAAGACTTTCTGGACACCCATTATATGAAGTAGACTATAATAAATTGATGTACGTTTTCAATTACACAGACGTGGATTAATCTTCTACTCTTAAGTGACAATTTCAAATATGTACTTATATTAGTAGGTACGATGAATTTTCTTGAATGATTTTATATCGCAATCAGCCTCTACGTCCTACTGCTGGGCTCCGGCACTCTTCTCTGCCACGTACTCTCCTTACAATTTAACGTCGAATCCGAACGACTAAATACCACAGAAAGGTTTTAGGCATTAAGACCCCACGGCTGCCTATACCGGATTGCGGGATGCGGCATAGATTTTTATTGCTGCATGGGTGCGTCGGAAAATCGAACCCCAGACCTTAGGCCAGGCGCGCACATGCGATTTTCTGTCGCGCGACTGAAAAATCGCAATCGCGGAATAATAATTTTTAAATTTTTTAAGCGCGCACTTGCGGGGAATTAATCGTAACTACATCTTAGTACCAACATGGATTTTATTGAAACCGCTTCTATGGTAGCTTTATTATTACGAATGGAAGCCAGAAAACGGCGCCAGAAGCAATATTGGGTGCATCCAGTGATAAGTCAAAGATTGCTAAAAGGGCAATTTTACAAAATTTATAACGACTTAAGAGATCATCCTAATAAATTTTCTTAATACTATAGGATGGTCTCTTTTCCACCTCTAGAATTATTCTTTCTGTGTCCAAGACACTATCTGCAGGGTCATCCCTGGCGAGAGATTCGTCGTCGGACATTTTATATTACTTTATTAAATTATAATTAACCTCCTTCAGTATATATCACGGTACACTTCAAAACGTTCGACAGCAACTGAATTGCGGATGAATAGTCGCAAGTGCGTGCAGGTTCATTCCTGTCCTATATGACCCATTTTGATTTGCGACAATCGCATCGCTTCAAAAATAGGGCTGGTTGCATCTTTTCAATCGTGGCAATTATTTAGTCGTATATGCGCGCCTTCGTACTTAAAAATAAGTGTTTCATTTTTGCGACTAAATGATCGCGCGACAGAAAATCGCATGTGCGCGCCTGGCCTTAGCGTTAGAAGCTAAGCGTTCAACTTCTAAGCTACCGCCACTCCGATTTTATATCACGTCTTCTCAATTACTCATTTTATCTAAATCTACTGCAAAACCAAATATATTATCTGCCAACCTTTCTTACTTTCTGGAGAATTAGTACAAAAACTACAGTGATCAGAAAAATCTATGAACATAAACACACATACAAGGTGCAACAACAGTCTGTATTTTTTACTTTCCTATACTTTCAGTATAGGGAAGTATTGATTTCATGCAAATTTTCAAAATCGAGATTTTGACGGAAATACATGTTTTGGGCTTCCAGGATCCTAAAAAAGTGGTTTTTAAAAAATGTCTGTCTGTGGGTGGGTGTGGGGGTGGGTGTGTGGGTGTGTGGGTAACGCTCATATCTCCGGAACGGCTGGACCGATTTCGATGTGCTTTGGAATGAGGAGGTATATCAAAAATTCATCGACAAAATAAGCTTTTAAAAAGAATCCGAAACCGGAAGCGGAAGTTAGACATGTTTTTTTGGTAGCATTTTTTTCAGAAACGGAATTTTGGAAATTGGAATAGTGAAAATTATAGAAGGCCTTAGAACAAATCAAACGTTTTTTTACCGAACTCTCTAGCTTCAACATGACGGCCGCTACGAATTTTTGAAAATTTCGACTTTAACGCCCATTTACTCAAAAACCAGTTATCTGATTGGAATCAACTACATCTTATTTGGTAGCCCTTTAAGGGTACTATACCATGAAATATCATTAATTTTGAAAATCGAAAAACGATCTCAATGGCACCACTCCAAAATTTTTGAAATTTTCAAAAAAAAAGATCTCAAAAACTGCCCACACGTTTTTGTTTAAACTTTTTAAGCTGATAGAGCTGAGAATCTTCTACAATTTATTTTTTTGCGCATTGCTATAATTTCACTGTGACGCCCTCTGTGATTTTTTGAAAATTGAAAATTGGTACCCTTTTATTTATTTAACGGGGGGCAATAAAATATTTCTGTTAAAGCAAAATAGCTCATCATTGATAGCAAAATCCGAATATCATAATATTTTTTTGATAATTTAATATTTAGGGGGGCTACTGTTCCCCCTCCCCCCCAAAATTTTCGCTACAAAGTTAAAAAATTGATTTCTTCTTTTGTTTGTTCTAGGAGAATCTTTTTACAAAAAATCAAAAAATCGAATTTTTTGCCCCTTAATAATCTTTTTGTCCTTAGAAGAATTTCACATACTTTCTACAGCAGTTGTATTCTTGTACGGAAGTGACTAGAATTTTGAACGTTCTATGCATTTCTATTGCGCACGCATTCAATAGGCAGTTATTTAACGATAACGAGCAGATTCGGAATAGCATGGATGGATATGCGGGTGTGTTCGAGTGCACTGCCGTTTTACTGCATAAGTAGTTGTGGGGTCGAGCCTCGGTTGGGGCCAAAATTTTTTTTTTATTTTTTAGTTTTTTTTAAAACACTGCTTTTGCGTTTCTAGACAGGTGTATATCAAAAGTGTTGGAAAATATTAAACAATGTTAATTTATAAGTATAGGAAAGTCCAGGCGAAGTGTTTCGCTCATTTTTTATAGCTACTTTCTTAACACAGCTGGAAAAAAGTCTGGGAAGTATAATTATTTTCTATCCTTAACTGTTTTGGAGCAATGCTGTTATAATAGTTATTTAAGCGACAAAGAATGTATGGGCGTAATAACATTCGAGTGTAATATAAATCCAGGTAGATCCGAGGTTTATATTACCTTCAGAGAATGTTATATTCTTACTTTACGTGTTGCTTATTATATTTTTCTCACTACCGACAGCAGTTAGCTTAAAATAATAAAAAAATTTATTTAAAATTTGACATTTGTCATCAGAACTATGATCAGAATTCCGTTTTAATTATTTCTATTTTGTAAGCTAGCTATGCCTGTTGCTGTAAATCTGTATTACTATTATTGTCCTAGGAATGTTATTAAGTTCTGTAGTCAAGAGTAGCCAAATAAACAAATGTTATAAAGCAACTACATTTCTTGTAGCCATAGATGTATGGCGTATTTATATTGCCGGCCGCGGCAGTGGGAAAATTATTTATTGTGTCGGTAGTATTATTTAGATTCTTTTTAGAAACTGACATAAAAGTTTTCTCTCTCCCTCTATCTCTTGTTAAAACACGCTCATCAACGATTTTTCACAAAAAGGTAAAAAAATCGATTTATATCAATTCAACAGAGACAGAAATTACATTTATACTGTTATGAGTTATGGATATGAGGATTTCCAATACAATGTTTGCCTATGATTGGTAAATGAAGTTGAAAACAATGACCTTGACCTTTTGCACGACATTTTTAGGAAAGAAGGCATAATTACATTAATCATGTTACCATTTTCAATGTAAAATGTTACCCAGGAAGCAAGCTCGAACTTCAACTTAGGACAATATAAAGATTATATCTATTTATTCGATAACATTTCTATTCCTCTTCTTCCCTAGTGCCATACCCTATTCAAGGCGTTGGCGACCTCTCTCCTATATCTGTGTTTGGTGCGCGAAGACAGATATTTTGCACAGACAGCCATAGAAGACTACAGTTCAACGTGGGCCCCGAACCACTGGAAGTGCATGCACCTCTTCTCCAGGGAGGTTTTCCTGGGGAAAATCCATCTTCCTGGTTTCCTGTTGCCTTGCGAAAGAGAACAATCGGGACGGAAGTAGGACCTAGATCCGCTGCATAGAAGACAGACTACAGTTTATTGTGGGCTCTCCGAACCATCGGAAGTGCATGCATTTTTTCCGGAGAGGTTTTCCTGGCGAAAATCTACCTTGCTAGTTTCCTGTTGCCTTGCGAAAGAGAACAATCGGGCCGAAAGTAGGACCTAGATCCGCTGCATAGAAGACAGACTACAGTTTAATGTGGGCTCCGAACCACCGCAAGTGCATGCGCTTTTTTCTGGAGAGGGTTTCCTGGCGAAAATCTACCTCGCTGGTTTCCCGTTGCCTTGCGAGGGAGAACAATTGGGCCGGGAGTCGGACCCAGATCCGCTGCATTGGTAGCCCGCGCGCATTGGTAGCCCGCGCACTTTCCACTGAGCTACAGCCGCTCTTAATATATTTCTATTAATAATGACAAATTATATATCGGAGTAAATGAAATACGTGCAGATATTTTAACCTCTAATAGAACGCACCAAACTGACCCACTCCTCTGGTTATTATTTTTCAAAAAATCCCATATTTTTTTAGCATTTTCCACGCCCTGAATTTGACGGGCTGTTTGGTAAGTAAATTACGTTAAACGTCAAAGAACGAAACGGGATTATGCAAACACAGTATAGTTTTTTGTCTTGCTCAAAAATTTGCCTTTATAACAAGTGTTCAATGTAGTATATTATTTTCAGAGCAGCACGGGCTCGTCGTAACATGGATTCGCTAACTCTGGGAAAAACTATGGGATTATCACGAGTATGCGGCATTTTATACACGTGCTCTTAGTTCCTCAAGAGTATTTACTGGGGCATATAGCAATATTGTTTTATATATCCCCACAAAAAAATTTAAATGCGGTGATCGCGCGGGCCTTTACACCGGCCAATTTCGACTAATAAACTGCCCGGAAAATTTTTATGAGCTGGTGCACTATCATGGAGGTACCACATGCCCTTGCGTACAGCTAAAACCACTTATTCTAAAAGTTCGTTTAAATTTTTGTTCAGAATTCTTAAACACTCAACGCCCTTAAGACGAGGTGGTAAGATATAAGGTCCCATTAAACAGTAACCCCCACAATGCCAGCCCACACATTTACACAAAACTCTGTTGATAGCGTTGATGTGTCCGCGAAATGTATTAAGATTTTCATCTGACTAAATGTGATCGAGTTATGGACATTGAAAACTCCATCTCGTGAAAATCCCGCTTGTCCGTAAACAGCAAACAATTTTAAAAAATAGGCTGCTATTCAACTTTTCTCAAAATCCATCTACAAAAAACTTTACGACGTGCTTTGCTCCTAACTGTAGTGTCTCCACCAGATGTGCATTTTAAGGGTGCAAACTCTGTTTGTTTAAAGTACGCCAAGTTGTAAATGCTGATACTCCAATGCGATATGCAAGTTTTCGAAAACTTCGGTGAGACTAACCTACCTCAAGTCTGAAGTTGCGGTAAATTACAAAACCATTTATCAGTATGTACCTACTTTTTGCTGCTTTTTAATCCGAGGTTTTTATTGTGCTGCATTAAATTAAAATACAATTCCAGAGGCGGGTACTAAAATTTTTGGTAAGAGTTTTTGGTTTTTAACTTTGAATAGAAAAGTGATTCAGTTTGGTGCGTTCTATTACAGGTTAAAATACCTGCACATTCTTCAATAACGCCCTGTATGAGTGCGTAATGTGTTGTCAAAATTTTTGTGGTTATTCTATATTCCAATAGTGCATATCATAATTTCTATATAACGAAATCAAACGGTGTTGACAAAATATCGTGTATGAAGTGGTAGTAATCACTTAAATTTTCAAGAAAACTTATTTCCAACTCGCATCCTTTGTTTCGCATCATTTAATTTTTTTTCGAAAAAATTATTGACGTAAATATTTAATAAATTTAAAAGTATTCTAGTATAGTCATTCCGAGGCTAAAGTGTATTTTACTATTTCCATATTGCACTCTGCGGTTGTTTAATTTCCTAATATAAACACAACACATACGAACATATTCATATATTCCTAAGAAATTACAAAACCGCATTCACGTTATTTTTAATAACTATGGGATTTTTATGTCCCATGAGAAATACACAATAAATTAACGTTGCAACAAGCCGTCGTGTGATAGATATACTTCCGTTTTTAATTACGTCATAAAACCTCAAAACACAAGCGGATTGTCAACAGATTCATCTTTTACAAGGTGGACTTCATTTTTATTTGTATTAGTTGTTTGTACATAACACACTCATACTTTTTCTGTAATAATTCATGTTCAGTGTTCTGCGAATATCATAGGAGTTTACACCTACACCTACCAACTGCGTCTTTTTTTCAACGGAAGGTATGTACAAATAGATTCTATAATAATGTTGTTTGTTTAATACTTAAGAAAATTAATTTTGTGTTTGTTATATTGAATGTAGAATATGTCTGAAAAATGTTGTGTGTTTGAATACTTCCATTTTCATCAATCGGTCTTTTTTACTTTCCCATCATTCTACTGAAGTAAGGAAAGTTATGACTGAGTGGTTTTTAAAAAATGTCTGTCTGTGGGTGGGTGGGTGCGTTCGTTCCCCTATATTTCCGGAACCTCTTAACCGATTTTTATAAGATTTGGTGTGTGGAAGTTTTTCAGTTCAGGTAGTTCGTTGTAAGGTCGTTTATCACAACCGGAAACGGAAATTAGACCAGTTTTTTTGGTATAATTTTTTTCTAAACACTCTTTTAAAATTTTAAATACATAGCGTTGTAGTGCATCTACAAACAAATCAAATGTTTTTTTTTCAAAATGCTGTATCTTCAAAATGAAGGCCGCTACGAATTTTTGAAAATTTTAATTTTAATATTATTTGATATATCTCTTAATAAGTATAATCAAGTGATCTAAAAATATTTTTCAGGAAAATGAAAATTGTAAATATAACAGCGGTTTAAAGTTTTGGACGTTAAAAAAAAGATCCCCAAAAACTGCCCACAGCATTTTTTTTTAACTTTCTGAGCCGATAGAGCTTGCAATGAACTACAAATGTGTTTTTTGTTAATATCCCAAGATTAACACTGACGCCCTCCCAGAATTTTTTGAAAATTTAACTCTATAAATAAGTTATTATAAGCATTTCTCATCCGTGCATTACCTATCGCTTTTATGTATGTTGTGATTTCTAGGAAATCATATCCAAAAATAAAACGGGTTAGTTATGTTGACACAAGTTAGTTTTGTAAACGATGCTTGTATTTTTATTATGCGTCTTAACATTTTGCTATTGCGTGTTTACATATATGTCACGTACACTAGATGTAGTTTTATTTAGGTACTTTACTTCTTCTACAGCCTCCGACGAATAAACACAAATTTGTTTTAACGCTGATGATTGTTTTATTTGCCCTTAAATCCTTTAGGTTATGGGCCCAGGTACCGCGGCTTAGTGTTGCAAGTGCAAATCGTTGTGTTAACTGTGCATATAAACTTAGTTTGTGTAGGTGAAGTTTGTAAGCTTTTTCGCGTGATTAAACCATGGATACCCTAAAGCAGCACAAAAGAAATATCAAACAGTTTAATGGTGACAAATACAGTGTATGGAAGTTTAGGATAAAATCCTTGCTGACTGAATTGGAGGTGCTTCAGGTTGTTGATGAACGTACGCCACAACGGCCGAGTGAAGACTGGAAGAAGAAGAATGCACTTGCAAAAAGCACAATTGTTGAATATTTGAGCGATGCATACCTAGGGTTTGCCAAGGAACCCACTGCTGCTGGAGATATTATTCGTAATCTTGATGCAATTTACGAAAGACGGAGTCTTGCGACTCAACTCGCTTTACGCAAACAATTGCTTAGCTTAAAAGTACAAGCAGATACCACCTTAATTCAACATTTTACAAGTTTTGATGACCTTATAGCTGAACTCATTGCTGCAGGAGCAAGACTTGATGAAATGGACAAAGTGTCGCACTTACTCCTGACGTTACCGGCAGTGTATGACGGAGTTATCACAGCGCTTGAGACATTAAGCGAAGATAATTTGAATGTTGCTTTCGTTAAAACCCGTTTGTTGGATCAAGAAACCAAACTCAAACATGAGGGAAATTCGACCAGTGCAAAAATTTTGCAAGCCACATCAACTGGATGTAACAATCGTGCGACCTTCGACCAATCGGAAAGAGGTAGGAACTCGCGAAGAAAAAAATGGAAAAAGAATTACTCCAAATCCAAATTTGTCCACAACCGCTTTAATAACTCCGATTACAAGTTTTCCAGACTGAGCTGTTCTCATTGTGGAAAGAACAATCATGTAAAACAAAATTGTTTTCATTACAAAAGAATGATTGATAATCTGAATACTGCAAAGAATAATAGATCTGAAATCCGTACGCTCCAACATATCCAAACAAATAAAGCTAAATATAAACCAGATGGCTTTATATTCATGCTGGGAAATCTGAGAGGTCATAAATTAAGTAAGAATGAGCTGCCGTTTATTTTGGATTCGGGTGCCACCGACCATATCGTCAATGAGGCGCACTACTTTACAACTTGCGACGAGTTGAATCCACCCTTGCGAATAGCTGTGGCTAAAAATGGCATGGACATCACAGCAACGAAGAGAGGTAGCATTGAAGTAACAACAAATTTAGGCGTTCGTGGAATGCTAGAAAATGTACTTTATTCACCTGAAGTGCCCAACAATCTTTTGTCGGTGCGCCGAATGCAAGCAAGTGGAATGGTAATAATTTTTGATGGCGATGGAGTCAAAATCAAAAGTGGAAATCAGGTTATTTTAACCGGTAAGCCAATAAATAACTTAACGAGTGTCATATTTCGTGTGTCTAAAATTAATTTGGAAAGTCAAATAAATCTGAGCAATGCTGAGAATTATACATTATGGCATGCACGTTTGGGTCACCCTAGCAAAGAAAAATTTATTAAATTAAAAAATGATGAATTGATTGAAGACGTTGCTCAGATTCAGCATATAAACCCTAATAATGAATTATGCGAAGCTTGCATATACGGCAAGCAGGTTCGACTTCCTTTTAACAAGGCAAAATCAAAAGATCACGTTCTTAGACCGTTATTTATAATACATTCAGACGTTTGTGGGCCAATTAAACCCACTACTATTGATAATAAAAATTATTTCGTCACCTTTATTGACCAATTTACTCATTATGCTGTAGTATATCTAGTAACACTCAAATCTGAAGTACTAAGTGCTTTTAAAGATTTTGCAGCTAAAAGTAATGCACATTTCAATTTACCAATTGTGAACCTTTATTGTGATAATGGTGGCGAATACCTATCTAATGATTTCAAAACATTTTGTGTTCAGAAGGGCATCACATACCATTTAACTGTTTCCTATACACCAGAACAAAATGGCGTCGCTGAACGTCTAAATCGCACGATAACCGAGAGAGCTCGTGCAATGGTCATTGCAGCTGATCTGAATAAAGAATTTTGGGGCGAAGCTGTATTGACGGCTATGTACTTAATAAATCGTTCACCCACGCGAGCTCTCGCCGTAGCTAAAACACCCTATGAGCTATGGCACAATAAAAAACCTCGGTTGTCACATTTAAAGGTGTTTGGTGCAACAGCATATGTTCTCATTAAAACCCAAAAACCTAAATTTCATGAAAGATCTTTTAAAGGCATTTTAGTGGGCTATGAACCCAATGGGTATAAGATATGGAACGTGGAAACAGAAAATTTTCTTATTGCCCGTGATGTTTTGGTCGATGAAGTCAATTTTAAGATTTCCAGACCAATAAAACCTGTTG
This sequence comes from Ctenicera cuprea, assembly GCA_958336395.1. NCBI lineage: Eukaryota > Metazoa > Arthropoda > Insecta > Coleoptera > Elateridae > Ctenicera > Ctenicera cuprea. The sequence goes on along the minus strand of OY284494.1, from coordinate 8,347,536 downwards.
ATGGGGTGATGGATGTAAGTCCGTCATTTAAATATAGTAAAAACAATACTCAAGAATCAAACAATGAAATGTTGAAAATCCCGTCACCTACGAAATCTGAATTTAAATCAGAAAACGTAGTAATTACAGGTAAAACATCCAAAAATATTAATTCTGATATAAAATCAGCAATTTCTGAACCTGAGGTGTCACCACCTCCATTTACTAGCAGTTCTAAAGACGGTTTTGAAGGTCCATGCATCCGAAGAAGTGAACGCATTAAAAATCTTCCAAAACAGTCTTATAATGAGGTAGTGCTTGATTATTTAATGTCGGCACAAACGCTGGTTTCGACGATTCCTAATAATTTTTCTGACATTAAAGATAGGGAGGATCGAAGCCAGTGGGAGGATGCAATAAAGGAAGAAATTGCTTCACTTATGATCAATAAAACCTGGTCACTAATTAAAAAACCTTCAAACCGTAATATAATAGACTGTAAATGGGTGTTTGCTATAAAACACGATGAATGTGGTAATACTCTAAAATATAAAGCCCGGCTAGTTGCTAGGGGCTTTAGCCAACAGTATTTACTTGATTATGATGAGACTTTTGCACCTGTTGCAAGAATTACTACATTTAGATTAATAATAGCCCTGGCCAATCAATTCAATTTGATACTCCATCATATGGATGTCAAAACTGCATTCCTCCATGGAAAATTAAAAGAGGATATTTACATGAATGTTCCAGAAGGAATTAAAGCGGATCAAGGTCAAGTGTGTAAGTTACATAAAGCATTATACGGTTTGAAACAATCCTCGCGTTGTTGGTTTGAGCTCTTTGATTCCGTTCTACGAGAACGAGGTTTTATAAACACCGGAGTTGACCGCTGCTTGTATTTTTATGACAAGGGAAATGTAAGCAAGAATATTTATGTTGTTCTGTATGTTGATGACGTAGTCATCGCTACGGGCGATCGACATGCCCTAATTTACTTCAAGCAGTTTTTGATGAATAAATTTAGAATGGTCGACTTAAACGAAATCAAAGTTTTTCTAGGAATTAGAGTGATTCGAACTGATAACAAAATTACACTTGATCAAGGTCTGTATCTTAGAGCTATCTTAAATAAATTTAACATGACTGATTGTAAGCCAGTTAGTACACCTTTACCAATGAAATTAAATTATGGCGCTTTAAATATTGATGAGAGTTACAATGCTCCTTGTCGAAACCTCATTGGGTCTCTTATGTATGTAATGCTCTGTACACGACCGGATCTTTGCGCTGCTGTGAACATCCTCAGTTGTTATCAAAGTAAGAACAACCAAGAACTGTGGAAAACTCTTAAAAGGGTTTTGCGGTATGGCAAAGGAACGTTAGAGTTAAAATTAACCTACACCAAAGGTAATACCCAAAATGATATACTATATGGTTACGTTGATTCTGATTGGGGAAATGATGAGTGTGATAGGAAAAGTACTAGTGGCTATGTATTCAAAGTTTTTGAGAACTGTACAATTTGTTGGAATACCAAGAAACAAAATTCCGTGGCAACTTCATCCACGGAATCTGAATACATGGCTTTATTTGAAGGTGTAAAAGAAGCCATTTGGCTTAAAGCACTCATGAGCAGCATAAATCTTAAGATCCTATGCCCAATTTGTATTTTCGAGGATAATACAGGATGTATTAGCATTGCAAATAACCCTACGGATCATAAAAGGTCCAAACATATTGATATTAAGTATCACTTTACCCGCGATAAGATACAAGATAAGGTAATAATTGTTAAATATATTTCCACAGACAATCAACTTGCCGATGTCTTTACAAAGCCATTGCCAGCCTCTAGATTCATGGAGCTTCGGCTTAATCTTGGGTTGAAATAATACCCTTATCTTTATTTTTTTTTATATTTTAATAATATTCATAATGATAAGAACTTTATATACTAGCTTGTAACTACACCTTAGTTATCTTCCAAATATGGGTTATTAATCATATTATAAACTAAGGTTATATGCAATTTATTTTTATTTTTTTTTTGGTATTACTCGTTTTCATTTTTGAGTGGGAGTGTTGTGATTTCTAGGAAATCATATCCAAAAATAAAACGGGTTAGTTATGTTGACACAAGTTAGTTTTGTAAACGATGCTTGTATTTTTATTATGCGTCTTAACATTTTGCTATTGCGTGTTTACATATATGTCACGTACACTAGATGTAGTTTTATTTAGGTACTTTACTTCTTCTACAGCCTCCGACGAATAAACACAAATTTGTTTTAACGCTGATGATTGTTTTATTTGCCCTTAAATCCTTTAATGTAGTCAGCGAGCGCGCCCCGTACGCAATCAACGCTTTGAGTCTGGAGCGAGCGGCTTGTATCGGCTTGAAATGTAAATTTCCATCACTTCTTGACGCGAGAAAATTTAAAACGTAATAAGTATGAGAAAGTACCTGTTTCGCTCATTTTTTAAATATAAATAACTTTAGAGTTACAATAGGTAAAAATAGTTACAATAAATATTTTTCAAATAAATTTGTTAACTAGACATAATACAACACTGCAAAAAAACATGAAACTGACAAAGAATAAATTCGGAAGAGAAACTCATAGAACAACACTAAAGTGGCTCCAATTTCATAGAAGCGAAGAAAACAGTTTAGATTTTCTTTTAGTTTTTGGTTTTTGTATTGTATTTAAAAATACTAAAAACTATTGTTTTTGAATCATTCTCGCAATTATGCATACCAAATTATTATGAATAATGTAGAAAGAAAGATGTTTTAATTTTTTTTTATTTATCACTATGTTTATATTCCTTTGTCGTGAACTTTCGTTTTGACAAAATTTTCGTTTTTAAAATTGTTGTTTTCTATTCAATTCCAAGGTAATAAATACTGTGTAAACTGCTTTGTATCAACTATTGACTTTTACACTATAGTATTAATTTAAGAATCAACTCGTAAAAGCGCCGCGTTCACGTACTTGTTTAAATTATTTAAAAATTCCTATTACAGTATTTTTTTTTAATGTACTTCGTAATTTTGGAATACATTTAAAAAATGATTATTGCGCTGCATTTTAATTGTGCTTTGCCAAAACTTCGACATCACATACATTTTAGTGTTTATTAAAAATTGTTTACAAATTGACGTGTGGTCGGGGTGAGGGTAGAGTAGCGGGGGGTATTATGGAATAGGCGGGTATTGTGGAATACCAACTTTTAAAAATAACTAATGGAGCCATCTATTGTACAATTGTGAAAATACATTGGTTTAATACTAAAGTAACCGGATGCTTAGTGAAAAACTTCTGAGAGCAACATAACCTCAAATATTGTTGATTATCTCGATTGAGTGGCGTGCATAATTTTTAGGTAAGTACGTTTATTTTTTGTTTTTGGCTCTTATTTAATATTTTAATAAATTTCTCTGTTAGCAAAAATAAGTAAAAGGGTACAGCATTATGTTGTTATGATTTTTCTGTTAATATAAGAACTCTTTTATTTTTTTATTTAAAACTAACCAATTAATGCTCCTGGCGGCTAATGTGAAATATTCCATATTAGCCTCCTAATATAAAATAATACTGCAGATATAAGATTTCCATCATTCTGAGACCTATTTCTTGAAACTTGAGAGCTATTTCGTTATTTAGTAGACATAATTAAACTTTATCACGTGTGTCAAGTATTTTTTTTCTTTTAGAAATGGCAAAAAAAAAACAAAAAACCTGAACGTAAAAAGTGGGATGAAGGTAATATGACAAAAGCGATAACTGCTGTCCGAGAAGGCACCATGGGGTATTTAAAGGCTTGCAAGCATTTTATGGTCCCACGAACTACCCTTTTTCGATTGGCAAAAAAAGGTGGAGATCCTGAACTTGTGTCAAAAACAAAATTAGGACGCAAATGCATCCTTAGCGAACGTCTAGAACAAGAGCAAGTAAAGCACTGCTTAGCTATGGAGCGGACATTTTTTGGATTGACAAGAAGAGATATACGCAGTCTTGCTTTTCAACTTGCCAAACAAAACAAAATTCCCAATTCTTTTTCGTTGCTCAATGAATCGGCAGGTAAGGATTGGTTACGTAGTTTCAGAAAAAGGCATCAAAATGTTCTGAGCCTGCGAAGGCCCACTGGAACATCTTTTTCTCGAGCGTTGGGTTTTAATAAAGAATCTGTCAGTGCATTTTTCGATATTTTGGAGCAAGAAATGGACAAGTCAAACTTTACAGCGGACAAAGTCTTTAATGTCGATGAGACTGGTCTGTGTATTGTCCAATCAAAATGCCCCGAGGTGTTTTCACCGAGAGGAAAAAGGCAAGTAGATTCTATTACTTCAACCGAACGGGGCTCCTTAGTCACTGCTGTGTTATGCATGAGTGCAGGCGGAGGTTTTGTTCCACCGTTGATGATTTTCCCTCGTAAAAATTCTAGCGAACTCTTGAAAAAGGAATCACCACCTGGAACAGTATTTGCTTTTCACCCTTCGGGTTGGATACAAACTTACATATTCACCCAGTGGTTTAATCACTTTCTTGAATACGTTCAGCCAACTGCTGAAAGACCTGCGCTTCTAATATTAGACGGTCATAATACCCATACGAGAAATTTAGATGTTGTGATAGCTGCAAAACAAAATTTTGTCACCATAATTAGTTTACCACCCCACACGTCACATAAGATGCAGCCGTTGGATAAAACCATAATGGGCTCATTAAAAACGTTTTATAGCGAAGAAATCCGTCAATTTATGCGAACTTACAATCGTCCTGTAAATCATTTCGACATGGGTGAACTTTTTGGAAGAGCCTATTTAAAAGTCCAAAGTGGGGAAAGAGCTGTGAATGGTTTTAGAAAAACAGGTCTGTTTCCGGTTAACAGACATATATTCACAGACGAGGATTTCATCGCAGAGGCGCAGAAAAACACGGATATTCCAACTACCATAGATCAACAGCAGCAAGCAGAAGAATTCGAACAAGCTCTTGATGTGCAACGACCAACAACACCTACTACCTCTCAAATGATTTTGCCCGAGGAAATCCAACCACTTCCGGTTTTAAAGAAGATAAAAGGGACCAGGGGGCGGCCGTCCGAAAAATCTAAAGTTATAACATCGACTCCCAATAAGGAGGAATTAGAGCAATCACTTGCTAAGACTGCAAAAAAGAAAAATCGGGTAAAAAGGAAGGTTTGCAAAGAAAAAAAGGGTGGCCTTTCTGCATTAGACAATGCAATAGCTGGTCCAAGTGGAGTGAAGTCCAAGGCTAAGAAACCTAAGAATATAAAGAAACGGGACTATTCTTCATCTGATAACTCATCAAGTTGTGATGTTTCCTTAGCTAATTCTTCCAGCGAAGAAGAAATTTTTCTCAAACATCAAACACCGTCTCTAGATGCAGAATGCATTTTCTGTACCGGCCTATTTTCTCAAGATCAAAAGGGCGAAATATGGATACAGTGCCTTGTGTGTAGTCTTTGGACACACGAACTGTGTGCCGGTGTAGAAAAAGACAATTATGTGTGTGATTTGTGTCGCTAATGGACATTTTTTGTTGTATTCCATATTACACAACCACATATTCCATATTACCCTACCATTTTTAGGTGACAATAAAATTTGTTCATTTAACAAATAGTTAAATAACTTCAGAAAAGAAAAAAAAAATTATATTAATCGCAAAGAGCAAGTTAATAAACGTTTTAAGGCAGTAGTAGTGGTAGTCGTTTTTTCTAAAATCTATTTAGTTTCTAAAATATTGGCAAAAAACAAAAGGGTATTCCATAATACCCCCCGCTACTCTATTAATATCCGCTCTTTAGAGGTGTAATGATAAGATAATCACAAAATTGGCAAAAGCGCTTCGCCTGGTCTTTTCCATACTTGAAAAACAATTACGTAATATACCTTCATAAATATTTTATATAATCTTTTATTCATAGGATTTCAGGATACATACGCCTAACATGATCGGCTGCATTTGCTTTTACTCCTTAGACGATCGATTACGCTCGGGGCACGGCAATAACAAATTTAGGTAACTTACACGGCATTAAGGTTAAAAAAGTCTCTTTTTTTTACTTTTTGTTGGATGATTTTTCTTAGAATTAAATAATACCAAAAGCTTAGAATCTGATTTTAATATCTGCGTTAAGCAACTTAGCTTAAACAGGAAAGCTTTATCTTTCTCCGTTTATTAAATAAAATATTATTCATTTCCGAACTTAAAATGCATATAAAAATTAGCTTGTTATTGATATTGTAAAAAAATGACGCAAAAACATGTCTAAGCTTTTGATTAAAAAGTTTTTGTAAACTTATTTTCCAAGGGAGTTTTCAGTATACTTGTTTGGTAGGTCCAAAACGTGTAGTATCGTCAAAATTTAGATTTCGAACATTTTCTTAAAATCAATAACAAAAATAGATGAACGCGCAAGAGATACAAATATGGACCCCTATATAGCATGGCCAACCCATAATAATTAGAAGAGTATGGAGAGAAAAGCTATTTCTCTTAAAAATTAACCTGAAAATAACCACAACTTACACGCCATCTTGATTACAAAATCGGCAAACGCAATATCCCCTCTGTTTTCCTCCCACAATGACAAGGCGCCGGTGGCGGCTCACATCTTACCGATATAAAGTCATCGGCGAATGACGTGTTGTTTATTTATGTGTTCCATATTTTAACATCTGCCATCAACAGACCCGGTGACCGAGTATTAGAATGCTTATACAGCGTTGCTCGAGTGTTCAAATTGCGTGCGGATTATTTTATTTTAAATTCCACTACTTTTTGACAAAAATGCATATGAGTTATCATTATTATTTTTTTATTGTGTACATGGTGGCCTACTATTGTTTATGTTTCTAGTGACATTGGCTAAAGATAAAAGATATTATTTCGTTGTAAAAAAACCTCTTGCAAGTTTCCCTTTTGCAAGGACTCTTGCTTTTGGTCAGTTACTTGAATAATTCTACCGTCGAAAATGAAAATGTAATAAATAGATCGATAGAGAAAATACGGAGAGAGAAAGAAGGGCGGAGATTAATAATAATAATAAAAAAAAAGGGGGAGACGAATGATAGAACACTTTCGCAAGGAAAGGTTTATCATTGAAACGGTCGCCTGTGCTTTTAAAATTACCTTATTTATTAGTACAGTAAACAGAAACCCGATGTGCAATAAAATAACCTGTTAAACCGATCATCACTTTAACCATAAACACTACGAATTTGAAAACATGTAATAATGTTTTGCAGTGAAAAAAGATGGGGTCCAAGGAACCCAAAATGGTGGTTATTAAAAATGTCTGTCTTTGGGTGGGTGCGTTCGTTTCCCTATATCTCCGGAACCCTTTCACCGATTTTTGTAAGATTTGGTATGTGAACGTTTTTTAGTTGCAGGTAGTTCTTTGTAAGATTTTTAACCGGAACCGGAAGCGGAAATTTGACATGTTTTATTAGAATAGATTTTTTTTCTAAGAAATATTGAAAACATGGCATTGTAGTGCATCTAAAGGCAAATCAAATTGTTTTTTGCGAATGCTATATCTTCAAAACTAAGCCCGCTGCGAATTTTTGAAAATTTTGACTTTGATGCCAGATTATAAAATATCCAACCAGAACATATAATAAATATAATCACGCAATGTAAAAATATTTTAAGGTACATGAAAACAGTAAAATTGTTAACTTCTTAAAATTTTCGACATTTTCAAAAAATTATTCTTCAAAAACTACCCATACCATTCATTTTTTAATTTTCTGAGCTGATAGAGCTTGCAGTGAACTACAAATTTTGGAGATGTGAATTTCTGAGAAATGCCAAAACAAGAACTGAAATCTTGCTGCTTTATTTTTATATGCTCACTATATTTGAACCACTCGCTCATAATAAAATCCAAAATTGTTTCGAATCGTTTATTTTTTTTGTATTTTGTTCTATTATAGGTACCGTATATAATTTGCGCTCACAGTGCCTGATTTATATTTTATGTGGCCCTAGGTTATAAATAAGTATGAGCCCCTGCTTTTCAAAAAGTAACTTATCTACTAAGTGCAGTAAGTAGCTACAGGGGCGGGGGGGAGGCCAGGTCCTACCATAACACGTTTGCTGCTGGCCGGTAATAAGTAAGTTCAACCCTTACGTTATGCGTTTGTCCGCACAATACTCTTTTCATTGCACAAAATAAAACTGAGCTTAAATTCAGAAACGGTAATTAAAATATGATATTATAACACTTTACTAAGGTGCTGACAAAAATATACACCGTTTTCCAGAAAAGTACAACTATAATATGCAAAATTATATTTTTCCAAATTTCAAGTTTTCAGGAAACTTTGGCTAAGAATTTAAACTGTATTATTGTTATTAGCTGTTATCAGTGCCGTTTACTCAAAAACAGTTGCATTAAAAATTAAGCATAAATCTAAATAAATATTAATAAATTCAAGACGTGTCCTTTCAATCAAACAGTAACAACAACATATTCTAATGTCTTTGTAGAGAAGCGGTTGCAGATGCTGTCTTCTAAGCGGAAGTCCCGAGTTCTAATCTTTGGTGCGTCAAACTTTTTTTTGTCATTTATTTAATTTTCCCACCAGTTTTACTATTAAATAGTAAAAATAATACCACTTGTACAGTAAACTATAAATTTAATACTTCAGGTAATAAAATAAATAAACTGATAACTCTAAAACTTCAGTTATGAAAAGATAAAAACAGAACAAAAATTAAATAAACAGCAAAAAAAATGTTTGTATTTGTTTCACCCAAGATTGGAACCCGCGACTTCTGCTTAAAATGCATCAGCCTAAAATGCTTCTCTATAAGACAGAATACGTAGTCCTCTGAGATTAAAAGAACACGTGTTAAATTTATAAATATGTATTTAAATTTTTACTTAATTTTAAATGTGAACATTTTTTATTCTACTCCCATATTTTAATTTACTTATTCAGTGTGCGCAGGCTATACTATAATGATACCCATTTCGATACAGATTATGAAATGACCCAAACTGACCAATAACAGCAAAGCATTGTTTTTGATAACCATGGTTACAAGAGTTGTTGACATTTATCAGTTAACATCGCAAAACAGTTCGAGTTTTTTTAAGTATAATATTCAAATAAATTTTTTTAATGAATATTATGCAACTGTTATAATGGCTATTTCGTCACTCGTTCGAATTACGACACTCCCTGCTGCTCGTGTCGTAATCTCAGTCGTGTATTCATAACTATCATTATAGATTCGTTGTATAATATACTATTATTAAACGGCATTTTTTTAAATTATTAACCGAAGTATCCTGGACACATAAAATCTGGAGCAATATAATTCTCATACATTTTTCATATACTTCTACATTGCTGAGAAACAGTGTATACACTCAATTCCAACGCTAAGGTCGTACAAAAGGTTAAAACTGCATATTCTAGCGCCTCGGATTCGCGGCGGCTGCATATTGTTATAACGTTCGAAAACGCGAATCCTCATCGCTAGCAGCGAAAGTATTAATATTTTGCAAAAACATTAAAATATTCTCTGCCTTATGTACACCTTTGTGGTATAATGTATATTACTACTTGTAGACCTGCCGGTAGAACAGTAAACGGATCGCTAGCCAACAGTTGCACTGTTGCAGTTACCTAGCTTCAAGTTATACGCATTTGCATGACGTGTCCTAGATTACCGGCTGTTACATTACGTTACTAGGTTTTATAATAATTTAACTACACTGTATCCATAAAGTAATCTCCCCCCTCCCCCCAAATAACTTTTGAACGAGTTGATATTTTTCTACAAAATCTGGTGTGCTGTAATGGGAAATTAAATACTATTCTTCAGACCATATTAAAATTTTGTATCATCCAAATTAAAATTTTTTTTTAATAGACAGGGAGGTCGAGTGACACCTCATTGGAAAGGTCTTTTAGTTCTACGTCTGATCCTAAAGTTTCAAAGAAAAATATTCAGCCATAACAAAATGGCAGATTTTAAACAAATGGACTCACTCAATTAAAAATTTGTTTTGATTTTCTTATCCAGTAGTCCACTTTTTCATTTGCAGGACTCAGTTTTCCCAGAAATATCTCAGGTGGCTTGAAATAATATTGAAAACGTTATGTTCCAACAAGACGGTGCGCCGCGCCGCCTCATTACTATAGGCCTGTTTCTGACTTTCTCAAGGGGCATTTTCTTGAAAGATGGATTGGTAGGCGGGGGCCTGTAGAATAGCCGGCTCACTCCTCAGATTTAATTTCCTTAAATTTTTTTCTATGGGAATATCTGAAATCGAAAGTGTACAGAACCCGTCCAGAAACAATTGAAGAACTGGAGCAACGCATTACCGAAGTTTGCAGAAATATCACTCCAGAAACGTATGAAAATGTAAGGCAGGAATTTCATAAACGACTTTTTATGTGCCAAGAAGTGAATGGTAAACATTTCGAACACTCAATTTAATTAATTTAAACTTTAATTCGTAGTTTTTTTAAATAGACTTCTATATCTTCAAATATTGTCATTTTGTTATGGCTGAATATTTTTCTTTGAAACTTTAGGATTAGACGCAGAACTAAAAGACCTTTCTAATGAGGTGTCACTCGACCCCCCTTTCTATTAAAAAAAAAATCAAAATGACGCCCAGTCGCCATTTTGGATGATACAAAATTTTAATATGGTCTGAAAAATAGTATTTAATTTCCCATTACAGCACACCAAATTTTGTTGAAAAATATCAAGTCATTCAAAAGGGGGTGTTACTTTATGGACACAGTGTATACAAAATGGTGGCCAAAGCATACTTGTAGCTTCTCAATTTTACATAATGCCGAAAAATTAGGAGAGTCAAAATTTATGAAACACTAAAATTATGAAGAAGAAATGCGGCCCAAAAATTAAGCTTTAAAGATCCTGAGGCCGTAGGCTGCAGCCTAGCCAGCCTATTGGTAAATCCGGCATTGGGTCTCATCATTCCTAAAATACCTGCTATTATCAAAAGCGTCATATAAATATGAAATATTGTTCGAGCAGTCTAACCTGACAGTAAACAAACATAAACATATTTTCCTAGAACTCTTACAGTAAGTATCAAAAACATTGTCATGAATATCGACGTACGAAGGTTCTATCAAATCATAATTTGATTAATACGTTATTTACATTCGTGTTATAGGTACCTACTGTTAATTTAGCAAAAGATAACGCTTTACATGCGTAATTTCATAATGTGTGATATGTATAATGTTGCGTACATTTGGGTGCATATCACCTCATTTTTCATGTTGCCGCTTCATACTTCAGCCTTAATTAATACTTGCGCAAAATTAATGATATCATATTATCAACAAGGTGATAAGATTTTTTGTTAAACGGATGTTTTTGAGTGGAATAGCTAAACAAATACCTATGAAATACTAAAAGGAAGTTACCTGTTGAGCAATGTAAATATTTATAGTCACCCATGTGTTATTTATCAGATACGCTTCAATGAATTAATAAAAAGCATTTGGCCATTATTTACTTTGGTTTTATTTTTAGCAAAGTAATAATTATGCATTTCTAATTAAAACGATGGATGAATACTGCAATAAATTATTTGTAGGAATAGGGGCTTAATTAAGATAAATGGATGGCATATCAAAACTTACTCTGCTAGATTAAGTGGTACAATAGCAGTACCTCTATTTTACAAAGTTTACGGCAAACTATCTTGAATATGGTATTTCCACAAAAATGAAGCGTACACATACGCTTTCACAATAGGGTTGTTTACTACTTTGTAAATATACAAAAAACCTTATGTATTTCAGAAATATATTGCGCATCCATTATGCTATTCGTCTTACTACAGATAATTTAATCATTAATTTAATTTATAAAATTAGTTTAGATAGGTGGAGTAAATATGAAGTACTAATAAATACTTATAAATATTAAAACATAACCTATTAGAACATTTTCAAAAAAGTTAATTAATACTTACTTTAGACTGTTTACAAGAGGAAATAACGATGTAAAAGGCAACCACCGGCTTTATGATGATAATAATAATAGTAACAAAATATACGTTGTGTTAACAGTGGGCAATGATATCAATTGCAGCAACACAAAAACTACAACTAAATGCGTATTTTTTTAAACACCTACTAAACCGCAAATTTCAACAATTAGAAATTAATTATTTTTGTTTCGTTATGTTGATGACATTTTAGAATGTTTTAATAGTTCATTTGAGTTAATTAATGAATTTTTGATTTTTATTACCAGCTCGCGTTTAAAAATAACATTTACACTAGAAACTGAAGAAAATGGATCTATTAACTTTTTAGATTTAAGCATAAAAATTAATTCAAATGATAAACTCGATTATTCTGATTATAGAAAACCTACACAAACAGACATTACAATACCACACTATTCTTGTCATCATAAAACACATAAATTAGCAGCATACAGGTTCATAATACATAGAACTTTAACGGTTTCTTTAGGTGCAATTAATTATAATAGATAAATTTCGATTATTAAACAAATTGCATACAATAATGGTTATAATACTCAACTTATTGATACACTAATTAAAGAGAAAAATTATAAATTAGCTATTCAGAAAATTTATCCAACTACTTCATCAGATAAAATGAAATACGCGTTAATTCCATATTTTGGCAATAAATCAGAAAAAATTGCCAAAATTATACACAAAACAAATAAATGTAAAATAACTTTTAAAACAACAGAAAACATCTTAAACACTTTGTTTAATGCTAACGAAAAAACAGACAATTTACAAAAATCAGGCATTTACAAATTAAATTGCTCGCAGTGTAATTCGTTTTGTGTAGGACAAACAATTAGAAATTTTGATATTAGGTACAAGGAACACGTACGTTGCTTCAAGTATAAACACTCACATAAGTCCAATTATGCTAAACACTAATTAGAACACAATCATTCAATGACATCTAATAACACTATAAAATGTTTACATTTTTGTGATGATAAACGTAAGTTCGATATACTGGAAGCATTTGAAATTCACAAAATTTAAAAACTATACCTTTAATGAATGAACAAATTGATCTCTTAAATTCACCGTTATTGGAGGTTTTGAAATGAGAAATCAAGTCATCTGGACGCAGATGTAGAAAACCAAGATCAAGTTATGTTCCTGTAGCAACAACCAACCGTTTACATTTAATCTTGCCTCTGAAAATGACATGTTAATATGTCGAAATACGTATAAAGCTAAAATAAAAAACCTGTTAAAGTTAAAAATTGTTTTATTTACAATAAAATAAAATTCATTTCAACGAAGTAAAGCTCGAACTTATAAATACAATTAATTAGCGGTTTTCTCGTGCTGCCAACATTACTTTGGACTTCTTAAAGTTTATTTTCAGATTCATGTGTGGCAACGCTCTATTCCATGTATTTAGATTGTTTTGCATATCGTAATACGTTATTAGGGCTAGATCGTCTGCGTATAGTAGGCGAGTGTTGACACTTTTACTGGCTTTATTTTGTAATACTTATTTTGCTTCCTTCTTATGTTTTTTTACAAATCTTCAAATAGAATTATGCATAATAATGGGCTTAGGATACTTCCCTATCTGTCGAAGAAGTAAATTTTTACGAAATCTTGTTTTCTATTCTGATGATGTTCCTACATTTTTTATACATACTTTGCATACTCATTCTTACTTGTACATTTTTCCTTAGTACTTCTGATAGCTCTTGTCTTACCACTCTGTCTGTAAAGAACAGAAGTACATTTTTACTGTCTTATTGCTTCGTCGGTAATTTGTCTTAATGTAAACATCAGATCGTGATCTCCACTGCGTTGATATTATTCTAAATGATGCTGTGTTAGTCTGTTAGTCTTCTCTAATATTCTTTGGCAGATCTTTGCAGGGATACTTGTAAGGGATGTATTTCTGTAATTTTCGCAGTTAGCAGTGCCATATTTTTGGTTGTGTATCGGTATTATCATCGCTACTTTCTAGAAGCGTCTAGCCAGTATAATGCAACAGTCACTCCTATGTTTAGCGGTATCCTGCTAGTTCGTAGTGGCACAGATGGAAATGCGGGTGTACTGCATTTTACTGCATAAATGGTTGAGGGGTCGAATTTCGGTTGACGCCAATTTTTTTTAAATTTTAAACTGCTTTTTTAACACAATGTTGTTGGTCTTTGCGGTCGAGCCGAGGTTATGGTTAAGAGCAGTTATATTTTTTTAGAAAAAATACGAAAACTAAGTTGCATTCGCTCACTGAGAATGACGGCATGCTAACTGCGCAAGTCCGACCGTGCACGAAGCTTATGAAAGCACCAATAAGAAGTAGGAACATAGCTGCCTTAAACCGGTTAGACGCTAGTCTACTTTTCATGCCAGTCACAGGATATTCTTTTATGCTTTCATGCCACGTTTATAATTGTTAGCAACTATTCTTTAGCCGTTGATCCAACGTACTTTAACATTTGTGCAGCGATTTGATCATTTCGGCTGCTTTTCTAAGTTTTGCTCAGCTTCAACATTTTTTGGTCTTTGGTCAATTTTTTCTCTGTTATGTCCTAATTTTTGTTGAATATTTATTTGTTGTTATCTTCAGTATGAGTTTGCTTATTTCTTTTCTGTCGAGGATGTTGGTCGATATCTCTTTGTTCTGGTAATTCCATAAAGAGTTCAAATCAGCGCAGCGTACTGATATTCCTTTTTCATCTACAATAACCTAGTCATTTTTGTTTTTAATCTTTCTCCTCATATGTTTTTTATTTCTTCTTGATTTTTAACTCTCTAGCTTTAAAATTGCGGCTGCTATGATCATTTGAAAATTTTGATTTTAACAACTTATTATTCAAAAACGAGTTGGTAGGTTGGAATCAAATTTGGTATTGTATAGCTCTAGGAGGACATATGTTACTATGTACCATACAAAAAGGTGTGAAAAAATAAAAATTATAAATAATATATATATTTTTAATTTTAAAAATTAAAAACCTGAAGGTAGAATTGTTTTTAAATCTTGTAGGTTAATAGAGCTGAAGATAAGCTACAATTTGGTTTGGGTCCCGGCCCGCTAATTTTTTGTGATGCCTTCTATAAATTTTTGAAAATTTTGAATTTAACAAAAACTGGTTACAAAATTTCCTTCACATTTTATATCGAAAATGCCATAGGGGTATGCAGTGATACAAGTTACGAGAATTTTTGAAATTATTGAAACTGTGAATTAAAAAATAAATCAAATTTTTGACAGTTTCAAAAAAAAAAATTGTTCTAAGACTGACAAAACGATTTTGTTAAATTTTGTACTCATAGAGCGGGAGATAAGCTACAATGTGGCTTGGTCCCAGTCAAAGCCTCATAGGAGGCTTTGTCCCAGTCCGATAATTCCTTTATGACGCTTTCTATGAAATTTTTAAAAACCGAAAATGCACCATTCTTATTTAATAAATGAAAGACGCTAAGTAATTTTTTAATATGTTGAATTGCATATGATTGGTAGTAGAATAAGATCTACAACATAATTTTTAGGTGCGGCAATATTTAGGGGTATTCATTTTCTCCTCCCTCCAAATTTTTGGCGAAAAAATTTGTCCTTCGGTATTGTGATTTTTTTTAATCCCAAGGTATCCTTGTCCCAAAAGCTAAAAACAATATTTATTTTAATCTTATACGTATTTCGACATGTTCACATGCCGTTATCAAAGGTTATATTAACATAACGTTTGATAATAACTTACTTATTACTTAAATAAGAATAGCCAAAGTCAGTAGTCAAATAGTCAAAAAATAACAACTTTTTACACTTATAGCACTTGGATATAAATGACCAGCATAGCAAAATTTCTACTGTTCATGTAGATGTGGCCACCGTTCGAAATGTGCACGTGCTTTTGTATTTATTGGTGCCATTTTCTCAAGGTATTTTATGAACAAGAAGAAAAACATCGACCACTTCAAAGGAAATTGTATAAAATAATGATTGGTTACATTGATGCAAGGGACAAGGTAGTAGTAGCCTTTTATAACTTAAACCAGTATTAAAACTTTCATATTAGTTTTGCACACCAAAAAGTAATAATAAAAAGCTGAAGTGTTAACTTCGAGTGGATTCTCTTATACTAGATAAAAATACTTGCCGATTTGCAAAAGTGTAAAAACGTTTTGGATTTGCCTTAATTCTCTTATTTCACCGTATGTTAAATTTCTAAGATAACAATTTACATAGGCAACCCTACGATGCCGCATAATGTATAAGAATAGTAAGTCCTACAGCTGATTAGATGCGCTTTGGATTTCGGGCTAAAAACCGATATAAATGGTTTATTTGAAGAGTTATCAAAAATATGCAAAGAATGAAAACTATATTTTTTAACTAGATATGATTGATAGGCGTAGTTAAAATCACGTATCTGCCGGAAGACGTGTAGTTGATATTAAAAACGTGTCGTGTTTTTTTCAATTCTTGCTGATCCCTATAAAGTACTTCAAATATTCTACCGAATTTATGAAAGTTTATAACGATCGGTGTTTGCGTTTCTGAATAAATAATTAATCAGTTTCAAATTTTTCAAAAATTCCTGGAAGGCGTCAGAGTAAAATTTGGGACATTAGTAAAAAACAAATTTGTAGTTGTCGTATACTATCCACAAAGAGCTCTCAAACAAGTTGTAGCTGATCCCGAAAAACTATTTTTTGAGTAAATGGGCATTAAAATCGAGATCTTCAAAAAGTTGTAGCGGCCGCCATTTTGAAGCTAGAGAGTTCGGTAAAAAAGTTTTTAATTTGCTTTATGTTCTTCTCTTAGATCCCGTGCTCAAATTTCTAAAATTAAGTTTTGAAAAATGCTACCAAAAAAACGTGTCTAACATCCGTTTCCGGTTTCGGATTTTTTTGAAAAGCTTAACTAAAACTACAATTTTCGATATACCTCTTGATTTAAAATTTCATCAAAATCGGTCGGTTTTGGGTTGCTTATCCCCCAAAATATATTTCCGTGAAAATCTAGATTTCGAACATTATCATGAATTCAATACTTCCCCATACCGAAGTTATGGGAAAGTAAAAATATACATAAATGGAGCTGGGTCCGGAAATGCATTCTAGCGGAGTTAGGGTTCCCAACAGATGAGGCAGTTATTATCTTCTGTTTTATGTATATACTCTGGCCAATTCTTTTCAAAAACAACGTGCTTTAGAAAAGAGTTTAGAAAAGAGTTGTGCAAGGTAGGTGGTTAGACAGCTATTTTTTTACTACCGGAGTTGTCAATCCGGTTAATGCCTTAGTTTACTAAACCCGGATCTAATGATATATTTCAAAAATCTACTACCACGCATCTATTTATAACATGGTTGCGGTTGTCTAGTTTTATCCCAGACTGTTTTCTCTTTCATCTTGACTGCTAGTTCGTGGAAATATATTATATAGTAGATCGGTATGCAAAATGAGTCACTAGTCGAAATTCTTTTACATCTTTAAACTTGTTCGCTTCACTGCACATTTTAATTATTTTATGCAAATTATTCCAGCTAAGAGATTCTAATCACCAAAGATATAAATTTATAGAACCAGCAGTTAATGAGGTGCCGGTTCGTAGAGCATTAACCCCACAGAAACATCCTATTTAGATGCCAGTACGCCAACGTATATATTAAAGCTGTGTTTGTCAAACTGCTTTTGTTCTTTTAAGGTGAAATATAAAAATGTTGCTTTTGACAATTATATCCTAATCTTCAACCATATTCATATTTATGCAACTACTTTTTTAACACATTTTTCAAGCATGACTGAATTATTTGAGCTATTTCATTGTTGAAAAAAAAAGTACTTGTACTTAGCCCAAGTTGTTCCTTATGCCCTAAGAAGTCTAAATCCGAAGTCGTCAAAAGATCATGTACATAAGGGCACTACATAAAAAGTTCGAGTTACGTATATGACGAAATTCGTAGAACATTAATCTAACTGGTCCCAAAATGTTTCACCTATTAAATTTTGATAAATACAAGCAAGTTTTTTATTTGCACAGGCTCATATTGTATCGTATATGAACCAGTTCTTTGTAAAAAATTGTATTTTTAACATTAAATCGAAACCATTTTGGCTACTTACAATCATTATATTTCAATATTTTTTATAGGACTTTTGAGAGTTTTCTTTTATTGCAAGGGTTTAAGAAAACAGGCATTTACTAATATCAAAAATTTGCCTGAGAAGCGATAACGTAAAACGTCTATATTTTTATTCTTGTAAACTCGAGTAACACATATTTGCTATTTAATATTTTCTGTATTTCCTTCAGTTTTTTTTAAACGTCCACCCAGGCAATGTTCCTTCTTTTTAGTTTCTTCTCAAAGTATTGCCGCATCTACTAAAGTTGAAGAGGTCTTTGCAGTTTCTTTTACGAGAAAACCAGATTTTCTGTAAAATAAGCATTTTGCGAGCAAACAAATATCAAGAAAAATCCATTTTGCCTAAAACCGGACTCATATCTCAATATTGACAGGCCAGCTAGCCCCGGCAAAAATTTGATGTAATATTTTCCATTAAAAGACGATTATTTACTCCAAATTCCGTAAATTACATTAGTTCTCAAAACACTGAATTTAATGGGCATTAAAAAGCCCTTTTGGACTTGTTCTTTTAAATAAAGGACGGTTGGAAACACTGGATGCGGAAATTTGGGCGTTGTGTCCCTCTGATTTCTGAATAACAAGACCGATATTAGACGAGCGCAAGCGGGCATTATGGGCTACTTTTTGGGCGTTGTGATCCTATAAAATAATTGAGCGTAGTGGGCACATTGGGCTTTATGGACCTGTAGCAGTTTAGGCGTTATAGTCAGAGTGGGCATTATGGACCTCCTAAAGAATTAGGCGTTGTGGGCACATTGGGCTTTATGGATCTGTAGCAGTTTGGGCGTTACGGTCATAGTGGGCATTATGGACCTCCTGAAAAATTGAGCGTTATGGGCACATTGGGCATTGTGTCTCTAGCTATTTTTGAGCTTTGTGGGCGTTGTGAGCGCTTGGGCGTTGTGGACCTTCTTTGGACATTGTGGGCTTTTTATAGCGTTAGACGTTGTGGGCCTTGGGCGAAGTCTTCTAGACACAGAAGATAAGGCTACACTTTTAAATAGATTGTGGCGGAGTAGAGACTGCTACATGCAGGGTTAGTCCACGAGCAACTAAAAGTTTTTACAATAACGATTTTCGTAGTAACTTTTTTTAAAAATGGACTGTTTTTACATGAAAATGCGTGAAACAATGTGACTAACACGTTTCTAGTAGTCGTCAATCAACAAAATCGCGAAAGACCCCTCCAAGGGAGGAAACTGCGAGATACCCCATTTTTCAATTTTTTTCGAAACATTTAGTATGCTAAAACGGCTCTTAAAGTTGGACAAATACGTTGCTCTTTACGGCGAAATATAAACTTTAACAAAGCATAGTCTAAAATTTGCCATTTTTAAAGCGCCGATTTATTTTTAACTTGTGTTACTTGCTAAGTAAATGAGAAATCAAAAAAATTGACGAAAGTAACTTTTATGCCCAAAATATCGGTCGTGGACGTTTCGTCCCCGTAATGACAGTTAATCCTAATCCTATACGAGTAACTTTTAAGCCGCATAGACGTTTCGTCCCGAAAGATAACAGTCCATGATAAGGAGGGCAATTAAGCGTAATTAATGAACCAATAGAAAGGGTTGTTTTGTAACCAATACAAATAGGTTGCTTTGTTTAAAGTATGCAAATAATAAAATGTTTGTGAAAAATATTTTAGTTTCTTATTCTGCTCCGAGCAATAAACATGGAAAACTTACAAGTGTTGAAAAGTGTTAGTCGTCGAGGGCAAGTGTCTTTAATTGTCGATAATTACAAGTTTAATTTTAAAAGAGATCTTGCTTCTGGTGAAAAATCTTGGCGGTGCCGTACCTCAAAATGTTTAGCAACAATTAAAACTGTTGGTGAAGACTACAATATAGTTACGTGTAGTTTGGAACATAATCATGCTGAAATGTCTGCTTCGGCAGTTCAAAGTTGCTGCTAAACGGAAAGGCCGTCGACGACATTAGTTCGAATCCTAATAAAATTTTGCGACAGGTCTTGTGTGATAGCACTTCAAGTGACGCAATTCAGTGCAGCGATTTATCAAATATAAAAAGGGTTATGTACGTATAATGCTAGGAGAAAACTTCTCCCGCAATTACCCAAATCCCGCCAAGAAGTGCATGCAGCAGTAAAAAAAAATGTGTCCTATTTTAACCAACAGAAAGGAAGACTCATCAGAAGAAGAAGACATCAGTCAAGCTTGGTGGAGAAAAATACAGCAGCTAGGCCTTGCAAAGGAGTACAAGGAAAAAACGGAAATTGGAAAATGGTTGGGTTATTGCTTTGGTCTTTTATTTTTGGGTAATATAAGCTCCTTCTATTAAAGAAAAACTTTTACTCAAATATTTTTTTTTATTTCTGAACCTCAAGACGTCGGAGACTGTTTTGTTTTCGATTTATGTTCGATTCAGCCAAATGATGACAAGATTAAAAAAATTTCAGATTATTTGGTTGATAACTATATTTTAGGAGGATCGTCATATCCCCACATATATGGGCAGCAAAAACAGCTTCCAATACGCGTACTACTAACGCCTGCGAATCGTTTCACAGCTTCTACAATAAATGTTTTAATTGCGCCCACTCGAATATATTTATGTTCGTTGATTTTTTAAAATCTTATCAAAGTGAAACATACATTAAATTGCAAAGCACTAATAAATCCTATAAACCTAACTCGGATACGCAAAAACGAAAATGCTACTTAAAGGCCAGAAAAGCTGAATTAGACAATAATAAAATATCACGACTTCACTTTGTAAAAATATCGTCACATTATTTTAGCAATATTTTATAATAAATTATGTATGTATTAAGTAATAACTAATAAATGTCTAACATCTACAACTTTTATTTATTATGTCTAATGTGTTAATTTTTTTTGGGGACGAAACGTCAAGAGGGATTAACTTACATATTTCGTACCGGGGACGAAACGTCAATGAAGCTTAGCGCTAATCAGGTCTTTGGGACGAAACGTCAATCGCCCGTCCTTCTAGTGAAAACAAAATTAAAAATTTACAAAAATAAAAATGTTACATAAGAAAAACTAAAATCACGTTCAAGATGCGGGCTGTCGCCGGCCTCGTTGTCTTGCTGAAGTTTTAATACCGGGCGGTACCTCAATTTCTCTTTGTTTAGTTTTTGTTGTTAAAAAAATCATTATATTAAGATAAATACCGCTTTTAAAATTTAAAAAAGAACTTATTTCTTCTGTATTCATGATGGCCGATGGGTTTCGTGTGAGGTAGAACGAGATGTAACTATACTCGTTATACTGAATACGGAGCAAAACAATGAGGCCGGCGACAGATCGAATCTTAAACGTGATTTTACTTTTCTGTGGCACTTTGAATTTTGTAAATTTAGCAAATAGCACGCGCTAAACATAAACCAGCGCGCTTAATAAAAGCAAACTTTTGGCTTCGCCTTTCCAAAGTTCTAGTTAGTCGCGCCGCCAAGAACAAGGTATTTTTCAAACTTTAAGAACCGTCTTAACATGAAATGAAATTTTCAAAGTATTTAAGTACATTTCTGTAATTTATACCTATGTAAAAATTGAAAAATGAGGTATTTTGCAGTTTTCCCTTCCTGGAGAAGTCGTTCACATTTTTTAAGTTGACAACTACCAGGAAAGTGTTTTCCACAAATTTTCACGCATTTTCATGTAAAGAAAGTCCATTTTAAACGAAGTTGCCACGAACATCAAAATAAATGATGTATTTCTCCGAATTAGGATGAATCGTCACTAAAAGTGGAGTTCTTACAGAAGCATTTAAAATTTGTAGTAAACAGTTTTGTGCTAAACCCTTTTTAATAATAAGCGAAACCTGGTCGATTACAAAAGAAGTTGCCACGAAAGTCAAAATAAATGATAAGTTTCTTCGGACTATAATGCATTGTCACTAAAAGTGGAGTTCCTACAAAAGCATTTAAAACTTGTAGTAATCAATTTTGTATAAAACACTTTTTAATAATAAGTGGAACCTAGTCGAGCTCTCAATGGGTAAGACAATGAATAGTGGAACTTGTCTGGTATGTATTTGTTTAATGATATGATATGTATTGGGGTTTTTGGAATAAGAAATCAAGTCATCTGCAGACGATTACCGAGATCAAGTCACCAAGTTCTATACACTAACTGTTTACTTCCTAATATAACCTTTGACAATGGCATGTAAACATGCCGAAATACGTATAAGGTTAAAATAAATAAATATTGTTAAAGTAATTAAGAATTTTATATACAGATAATCATTAAATATGGTATTTAAC
Organism: Ctenicera cuprea; assembly: GCA_958336395.1. NCBI lineage: Eukaryota > Metazoa > Arthropoda > Insecta > Coleoptera > Elateridae > Ctenicera > Ctenicera cuprea. Next base: position 8,325,132 of record OY284494.1, on the reverse strand, counting down.
GAAGTAAAGCTGGAATTTATAAATAAAATGTATTTGTTTGTTTTCAGTGCGATAAATACACATCTCTGAGGCGCTAGAATTAAAGTAAGCCATAAATAAACAGAATTATAATAACAGGAAAACAATCAATAAGCTGAGCCGACACGCAACAGCCCGCTTTTTGTTATAGTGATAAATATTTCCGAGATGTAAAATTTAGTCGTGTTGATACGGTGAACTTTCATGTGACTATCTTGTACTAAACGAATATTAATGAAACTTTCAGCAAGTGATTTCTGATTTTGCTGGCATTAAAGCCAGAAAAAAGCATTTTCTTTAAAATGGATATTCATCTTTAACATTAACTGTAACTTTAATTATTTTTAGATAACTACATCTTATAATACTACAAGCTATATTATTTTTTATTACTCTGATAAATTTTACTTCTGCAAAATATAAATTTATTCGTAACATTTTTCGAAAAATATGTAATTTAAGATCCCACATTTAAGACATCCCTTTTCTCCTATTTTGCTGGCTTCGCTCGTGGCGTGTGAATGTCCTTTCCTAGGGGGGACCGACAATATCCTGGGTGGGGGCTCTGAAATTGTAGTTACGCCACTGGCCGGACACCCTGTATAATACGTTTGTTAGAATTACAAATCAAAACATGGAAAGACATACATGTTCTAACAATTTAATATTTTATCGCCTAAGTTTGTTTAAAAACCTGTTTACTTTTCCAATGGTTAAAACTTATTGTTATTGTGTCTGATACGTTTCAGATAAAGTGATTCCCAATACCCAATACCATAATTACTTTCGTCATAGCTGCATGCGTTGTCTAACCTTTCGACTTTAGGATTATGCCCTATATTTAGTAGAAATACCACGAATCATTAACAACATGCTCATTGTGTCTATGAGTTAATTTTTTAAGTGGTAAAGAAAAGTAGAAAACGTAGCTTTTGCAACTGATAATACTGTATGAATATAGGAAACATGCAATACCTTTAATTATGGTTAGATTATGAATATTTGTTAAAAAATCCCCGTAGCCAACTGCTTTGGTATAACAACCGCGACCTTCCCTACGTGCGTATGAGCAAACAAATGGTGGCGTGTACTTTTGTCACTTAAACGTTGCAAAGATAAGGTGATATGAAAAATATTCTCTTTATAGCAGAAAGGACGTACCAGTGATAAGCTTCGCGCTGCTATATGCAGCAGCAACACCGGTTAGCCTCGCGGCTGATCTACCTTGAGCAATGGAGGACGTCGACCCGGGTTATAGAGATCGCGTCTATCTGCCACCGCAGGGTGACGGCATCGATACCAAAGAGTACCTCTGCAGGTAAGTTAACTCAAATTTTTATGGTTTTTGTTTTTCTCTTTATTATTCGCAAAAATGCAATTGTATTATCTTAAGTACTACTTCAATGTTGTCGCGTTTTAATCAAGTAAGTACCAATACCGATCATTAGTATAACACATGCTTCAAGAGTTCTCCGAATCGCACTCAATCTTTTTTTTTAAATGGTAATTATTATACTCCTATTTTGAAATAGTGAAACAATGATTACTGAACTAAAATCTCCAAACTGTTCTTTTCTTTAGAATCTATTCTAATTTGTCGATTGCGATCGAAAGAAATTTAAAAAAGTGGGTTAAAAACATTTTCAGGAAGAATGTTGTGGTAGTACATTAATCAGTCCAAACTTTATTACTTTGTTGTAGGTTATTATTAATATAAATAAAATTAATATTGAACCACTTCAACAGATATTTATTTTAAGTTTAACCTTATACGTAGTTATGTAGTTTCATAAAACTAATTTTTTTTTGACATGTTTCATAAAACTTGTCGATGGCTATTTTTCAAATTGTAAATTAATTTTGCGCACTGTTTTTGTTACCAACCCGCTCAAGAACGCAATCTTTAGAAAACTATTACACCAAAAAAAAAACTAAACGAGACTCGTAAGATGGCTGCTTTTTAGGCACACATTTTGGGAGTGGGAACTGTATCCATAATTAGTCTACTATTTCAAGGTTTGTGACTGTTTCAGTTGTTACATTTGAAACTTAGGAAACACCCATTAAATTAGAACAATACATAAAGTTTATTTGCATTATCAAAGACAAATTCTTTCATTCAATTTTATGCCTAGCAACAACGAAAATTTAAGCCAATAGCATTTCGTTTATCTCGTACAAACCCATCGTCGTTGCGAAAAAAACCGTTGCTGCCATAAAATCCCGTCGGCAAGGCAAATGTTTTCGTTGCTAAGAAGATTTATTTACAACAGTTACAGAATTTTTGATTTTTATTAACAGCTTGCACCCAAAAATAACATTTACACTAGAAACTGAACAAAATAGGTCCATTAACTTTTTAGATTGAAACATAAAAATTAATTCAAATAATAAACTTGAATATTCTGTTTATAGAAAATCTACACAAACAGACATTACAATACCACACGATTCTTGTCATCATAAAACACATAAATTAGCAGCATACAGGTTCATAATACATAGAACTTTAACGGTTGCTTTAGGTGAAATTAATTACAATAGAGAAATTTCGATGATTAAACAAATTGCATACAATAATGGTTATAATACTCAACTTATTGATACACCAAGTAAAGAGAAAAATTATAAATTAGCCATTCAGAAAATTTATCCAACTATATCAGAAAAATTGAAATACGCCTCAATTCCATATTTTCAAAATTATAAACAAAACAAATAAATGTAAAATAACTTTTTTCAGCAACAAAAACATTTTAAACACTTTGTTTAATGCTAAAGAAAAAACAAGACAATTTACTAAAATCAGGCATCTACAAATTAAATTGCTCGCACTGTAATTCGGTTTATATAGGACAAACAATTAGAAATTTTGATATTAGATACAAGGAACACGTACGTTGTTCCAAATATAAACACTCCCATAAATTCAATTACGCTTAACACTAAAACACGGTCATTTAATGCCATCTAATAACACTATTAAATTTTTACACTTTTGTGATGACAAACGTAACTTGGATATACTAGAAGCATTTGAAACTCATAAACATTTAAAATGTGTACCTTTAATGGATGAACAAATTGATCTCTTAAATTCACCGTTATTAGATGTTTTGGAATGAGAAATCAATTCATCTGGACGCAGATATAGAAAACCAAGATCAAGTTATAAAGATTTACTGTTCCTATAGCAACACCAACTGTTTACTTTCGATCTTGCTTTTGATAATGACGTGTAAACACGTTGAAATACGTATAAAGCTAAAATACAAACCTTGTTGAAGTTAAGAATTGTTTTATTTACAATAAATTAAAATGAACTTCAACGAAGTAAACCTCGAACTTATAAATAACAGTTACACTGTTTCAATAAATAAAACTTTAAAAAATTTGTGTTTGCATTATTCGAGAATTTGTCTTGCCAATATTAGTTGTAGATCATTCAACGTTATTGCTTATTGGTAAAAGCACTCCAACGACAAAACATGCAAAATTGCCTTCTGCTCCGCAGTCGGGAATTTATATGCGTGCTTTGTGTTCTCGTGCATTGCCAAGCAACAATGTTTCGTCTATACAACCAAAATTTTCCGATTAAAATGTGAGATCCTATTATATTGTATATGATAAAAAATAATTATAACTAAGAAAAAACCTATAGCATTAAGAACAATCTCACTTCCATTGGGTAAAATGTTGCTCTTTAATTTCACTGCACTCTAAAAAATTATTTGATTTTGGGAACACATATTTGCTACTTTGTTTTTGGTTCACTTAACTAAATACTAATATACTCAATCAATATACTTAAGTTAAATTGGAATTGGACCTAATACGTGGCCATAAATTTGCCTCCATCCCAATCACTACGTCGAGGTGACCCCTAGGGATTATAAATTTGCCTAGGCGATATACCGGGTGGTTGGAGGCCGAGATTTAGGCAGGTGAAGGTGAGCTCCAGGATGGAGTGGCGCGGCTACTGGCATTAGGAACTTGGGCTCTAGGGGTGAGGTACACTTTGCTTGCTGACGCCCACTACTAAAGTGTCGACCCAGAGGGTTCGTGCTTAGGTACACTCGACGCTGTTAAGGTACCGGTCGTATCGACCTACTACCGACTACTCTGGGCGGTGCGTAGTTGACCAGTACTGGGATTGCAAGTAGCCTAAACTGGTAGGGGTAGCACTGACTTTAGCATGTGCTTGCTCCGAAAAGTTCAACCAGTGACTTCTTTGGCTGGTAGGTACCATGAGGACCAAGTCCGAGCCCGCGGGGAAAAAGCAGCCCCAGTTTTAGTCACGGTGTAGGACTCGTGGTGGCAGTGGTAAACCTATGCAGGCTAGGGTCGTCTTAGTGCGGTTCGACGGGTGAGCTGTATTTTCAGCTCGGACACTGATCTGCAGAATCAGTAGAGATTTAGGTAATCTCTCCCGACCAGACCGGACTTTGGACTCGCAGCTTGATGTGAAGACTGGTAGCTTGTTCGCGTTGAACCGTTGTTAACTTGAGCAGGCGCGCTGATTGAGCGTATCTCAATCCGGCCCGAAGAGGGACGTGGCGGATAAGGCTTACGCTAGGTGCCGCCACGTCAAAATAAGGAGGTAGGCCGTAATGGCCACCTCACATTGGATCTGTACCTAATAGAAAACTGTCATAGTGTTTAACAAATATTAATTGATGAAAATCAGCTGTGAAAGCAAATTATTTTGTTTGGATAACCAAATCGAAATAAATTTATTGTTGTGAACAGTAGCAAAACAAAAACGCAAGAAACTCTCATGAGCCAACTTTTATCAAAAGTATTATAATTATTTTTAGTTACTTTTATCAACTTTATTTATATTTTTATATTAATAGCCTAGTAGGCATTTATAAACTAACCAACATAAAATGAATCAATGAATAACCGATTGTTCGTGGTTTTTTATTTTTGCGGAAAATCCTTGCCAATCTTTTACCCCTCTACAACAGGCATCTTTAAAAATTTTATCATTTCGGTCAGCAAAGAGCCAACATGCTTCACAGTAAGTTACATGTAGTTGTGGAGGCAATCAAAACCAAATTTCTTTAATCTCTATTCTAGTTTTGGACACATAACAGTAGTAGAATGAACTAAATGAACGTCCCTTGTCATCTTTTGAAACAATACTTAACGGTTTACATAGTCCAATGCTCAAAATTTGTTCTTTAATTTATGTATTAATGTCTTTGTCTAAATAAACCGCCAAATCAGAAGCAAAAACGTCTTCAATATAATTTCATGAGAAACACATGGTCTTCCCATTTTTCTGCCACACTTTCACCAATATTTTCAGCTCTACTTTCAACGCTGTTTGGCATTTTAACTTGAAGTTGAAGTTACAGGCTCTATTCCACTTCTAAAAAGCGCCATTTTTGTAAGCTTTTTCAGCTTTTTCTTCCTTTCTTTTAAAAATTTCTTTTTTGGGCCTCAGTTGAATATTAATGTTTCATTACCATTTTTAATACTTATAAACATTCAAATATTTGAATGAAACTAAAGTGTAAAATTAAAATCGTATTAAATGATCAAGCGTGATGGAGTCTTTTAGTTAGTGTGTACGGCGAAGGATGTTTAAGCTGTATTGCTCATCATTAACAATAGCATAAAAGGCTAGTTTTAATTTTCAGATAATTTAGTATTTCGTTTACGAGGGCCCTATTTTCAGCTTTTTGGCTCAAAATTTAGCCATTGGTCTTTCGTGCTTCCTCACAATTTTATTTCATACAAAAACTTCTGAAAGTAACACCAATCTAGAAGTGTAATGAATTATAGCACGAGAAGTGCATCACACTTGGAGTCGAGATTCGATAATGTAGTTTGTAAATTATATCCATTAATTATTAGCTACTTACAAACAGATACATGAAATTAATGCAAAAGGGAAAACAATTTAAGCTAGTTAGAAATTCTATTAGCAGCAGAAAAACAAAACGTAAATGAACCAATTAATAAACACGTTTTTATGATTTTACCAATATGGAAATAAGTTAATTCCACAGCATCAGAACTACCAATTAAAAGATAACGATAAGTCCACAAGCTGTTTTATCACACGTTCTCATATTTTATTAAGTATCTCACATATAAATAATTTTAGATAGAACTTTTTTTTAATTATTAGCTACAAATAGATAATACTCGTAGCAAGAATTCAAAAATGTAATTTTTACTACTACTTGAAGAAGATAAATATTTTATAAGCCTTTCAATTCTTTGACGAATTTTTCAGTAGTTTTTGTATTTTTTAAAAGATAACACTATTATAAATTAAAATAACCTGTACTAGTATGTATCTAATATTCAAACAAGGTTACAGTATTATTGTTACCAAACAAAGCCATTATAAGCGAAACCACTGATTACTTTTGAGATGGCATAGAGCGAAGATAATTATGTAGGAATTCTACTCCCTTCGTTGTACTAGGCAACAGGTATGACATATGTTGAAAAATCTACTGCATGATTAAAAACTGATAAAATGAAGCAAATTTTCAATAAACTATAACTATATTATATGCAATTTTATTTCCTAAAATCACATCATTTAGGTGTTCTCCTTAGGCTCTCTGTAACAGTGTCCCATCCCTTGCTTCTTTAATGGAATCTTTAAGAGCTTGAATTTTCTATGGACGTCTCTCCAACACTTTCTGCTTGTGATACCTCCACAGGAAAAAATCGGACAATCAAGGGATCTTGACGGCCATGTTATGTCTCCACATGTTGAAATTAATTTGTAATTCCAAAACTTTAATTTCTGGAAACACTGGTAGTGCATATAAATCCTGCCTTTAGTGATAGCACACGTTTTAGGGGTACCTCTATTGAAACCATAAATGAAAGTTTTATAAAAAGTACAATAAAGTATGTTGTGTTACTATATATTGTTGAATAATCTTTCCAAATACCACTCGCAATCAAAATTTTTTAAGATATTGTTTTGTGTTTACATGCAAATTTCACTCAACAAAAACACTCAAATGCCACTCGATCTTCGGTCTCACGGCATTTTACGACGTTTTTGTTTCGCGAAATTTACTACCATTATAATTGAAAGAACAGGTGACATTATGCATGTGAACAACTTGTTTAAATACCTACACAACAACATGCGAAGAGGCTAGGAGCTTAGGGGTAATTGTAGATAATACATTTAAATTCGAGTCACATGTATCAAGGTACATCAAGCAAGCTTATCTTAGTCTGAAGATGATTTATGTGCATACCCGTTTCTCATTACGTAACCTGCAACCTTAGTTTAATCGAATTTTACTTATTGTTCACTATTATATAGCTTCTGCATAACTCAAGATTATCTTTTATTCACATTTGGAATTCGTAAACATGACCACATTTCTCAGAAATTGGGGAATACATTAATCTTGTCTTTTTCAAAAATCATTAGGTTTAAATGCCGGTCCTACTTGTATAATAAAATTCAGTTTGGTAGCAATACTCATGACAACAATTTGAGATATACGAACCTTATTACTCCACGTTTGCATAGTACCTCTCTATAGAACATATAGACGTGGTTACACGTTTCAAACCTCTAAAATTTGCAATTAAGATGCAATCAAGAAATATCTGTTCTTAATATTTATTAAATTCATGTAAATGCAGTTCGGTATTTTAGTCTAAACGCTTTGCAAAGAGCCATTCTTGTGCACTCCGTCCCAAACCTCATTTGTGCGTACTTGTCAGCTGACCGTTTATTATAAAATTTTGGAAAGGTGTTAAAAGACGCTAAATTCAAGGACGGTCGAGATAATTCAATTTTTATGACAATTTACTCCATGTGTAAATTATGCCATAAGAACAAACAATCGGTCGTGACGGTTCCCTTGTACCTACTGGAAGACCTGGGTACCTGCAGTGAGATAACGGTCTCCTGGAGTCTAAATAGTTTTACTTACCAAAACTGTTTGTGCTTATACCTTAATAGCCAAAACAACTATAGCATTAAACCATATATTGTTAAAATAAAGCATAAGGTTATGTACACGAAGTGTAACAAAAATAATTATTAAAGAAAAGCGCAAGATATTACAAGCCAAGCAAAGCAAAATATGTACAAAAGCAAAATACGGAAGCAAAGCGGGGCAAGCCAAATACGGAAGCGGCACGGTAGCATTACGGTAGCAAACACGATACGGTACCAAACCAACGGCAGCGGATAAGATATGGTAGCCTACGGTAGCAACTAAGATACAGTAATCTACGGTAGCAACTAACAAAGTAACAATGTGACGTTCTGGTGCGAACGATAATGAATTTAAAAACCAAAGGGTTAAGTAAGACAGGTTTGAACAGACATAAGAGAGAGGGAGAAAAGTACGGTCTCGTGGTTAACGCCTGCGACAGACTAACGTGAAAAAGAGATAAGGAAGATCTGACTCGTGATAAACAACCACGATAGATCAGAAAAACCGAAAAAGAGAGAGAGGGTCTGCCTCGTGTCAAACGGCCGCGACAAACTATAAATGAAGAGAAAGAGAGAGAAAGATGGAACGGAATAACAAGCAACCAATGCAATAATAAAGTGAATACAGAAATCACCAGAATATCTCAAGTATTACTTACTCAGTATACCGTCTAGAATCGGTTACCTCGGCTGGTTGTCCTGCTGTAGATCTGGAGTTAAGACTAGGAGAAGATAAACTGGTGAACCTTGAACATAATTCCCTTCCAACAGTATAAAATTTGCTTATACAGGGAATGTGGGGATTGGAAATCCACTCTAAATAAATGCGCGTTCTAAATTTAGTTAACATTAGGAGTATCAAACATATGGAAAAAATCTAAGCAAATAATGAGTATCTGTATATAAAATACTTAATTACTTTAACAATATCTATTTAGTTTCACATTATACGTATTTCGGCATGTATACATGCCATTGTCAAAGGTTATATGAAAAAGTAAACAGTTAGTGTTGTTATAGCAATAGAACTTTGTTACTTATCTTGGTAATCGTCTACAGATGACTTGATTCCTTATTCCAAAATGTCCAGTAGAGGAGAAGGCAATTTGCTCATTCATTAACGGTACAGCTTTTAAATGTTTGTGAATTTCAAAAGCTTCTAGTATATCTAATTTACGTTTATCATCACAAAAGTGTAAACATTTTGTGGTGTTATTAGATGTCATTGAATGATTTTGTTCTAGTAAGTGTTTAGCGTAATTGGATTTATGTGGGTGTTTGTATTTGTAACAACGTACGTGTTCTTTATACCTAATATCAAAATTTCTAATTGTCTGGCCTATATAAGCCGAATTACAATGCGAACAATTTAATTTGTAAATGCCCGATTTTTGCAAATCGTCTGTTTTTGATTTTGCATTAAACAAAGTGTTTAAGATGTTCCTAGTTGTTTAAAAACTTACTTTATATTTATTTGTTTTGTTTATAATTTTAGCAATTTTTTCTGATTTGTCACCAAAATATGGGATCGAAGCATATTTAATTGTATCGAACGAAGATAGGGTATTCGGATAAATTTTTTGAATGGCTAATTTCTAATCTTTTTCTTTAATTAAAGTATCAATAAGTTTAGTATTATAACCATTACTGTATGCAATTTGTTTAATAATTGAAATTTCTATATTATAATTAATTTCATCTAAAGGGACCGTCAAAGCTATCAGGGACCTGTATGCTGCTAATTTACGTGTTTTATGGTGACAAGAATCGTGTGGTATTGTAATGTCTGTTTGAGTAGGTTTTCTATAAACTGAGTACTCAAATTTATTAGTTGAATTAATTTTTATGTTTAAATCTAAAAGGTTAATGGACTTATTTTGTTCAGTTTCTAGTGTAAATTTTATGTTTGGGTGCAAGCTGTTAATAAAAATTAAAAATTCATTAATTAAATCAAATGAACTATTAAAACATGCTAAAATGTCGTCAACATAACGAAACCAAGATATAACTTTCTCAGATTGATTTGATTCGAATATTTGATCTTCTAGATTTTCCATAAATACGTTAGCTAAAAGAGGTGAAATTAGACTTCCCATGGGTAAACCATCTTTTTGGAAATAAATTTTATTATTAAAAGTAAAATAATTTTGAATGGTGCAAAGTTCAAATAATTGAATCAACTCAGTCCGTTTTATTAACTCAACATTTCTGTTAATAAGAATATTATTTAACAAAGGAATACACTCTTGAGGAGGTATTTGGGAAAACATATTAGTAACATCAAAACTAACTAGCTTGCTTTGTAGTGGTAAATGTAAGTTAGACAACTTTTTGATTAATTCGGAAGAATTTTTAACTGAATATTTTGGTTTATAATCAAAACTGGTAACTATATTATTTAGTATTTTTGCTAGCATATGGTTGGGTGCATTTATGTATGATACTATTGGTCTAATGGGCATGTTGGGTTTGTGTATTTTTAATAAACCGTATAGTTTTGGTGGTTGTGGAGTTGGATTTATTATTTGTCTTTTTTGATAATCTGTTAAACAAACCTGGCAATTTTCTAATGTTTGTTTTAATTCTTTTTGATATTTTTTGGTAGGATTACTAGTTAAAGTTTTTAAGTTTGAATTGGTTATGAAATCATTAATTTTTTGTAAGTAAATGTCATTGGGTAATATAACTAACGTGTTTCCTTTATCTGCCTTGACAGAAATCAGATTATTACTGAAATTTTTTCTTTAATCGATTTAAGTAATAAATTATTTTGATTATTTATTTTATTTTTTGATTTATTGGTATTGAGTGACATCTCTTTTAATAAATTAACAATTTGAAATTTTGCATATAGGAAATGTCTCTCTTTAAGAATCATTTCAGAATTGACTGCTAAAATTTCTTTAATATTATTGGTAAATTTTGGAAAAGGGGCAAACTTAAAACCCTTATTTAGGAATTTTATTTGTTGGTCATTGAAATCTGTGTTTGATAAATTAAGAAAACGAGGATGAAAATTTATTATTGTGTCAGGTTTTGTGTGTGGTTGAAGTGCACGTGTGTGTTGTTCTAATCTGGAAAGTTTATTTTTCTGTATTGTGTATTTTTTAAATTTTATTTTACTAACTAATTCTCTAATGTCATTGTCAAATACGTCAAACTCAATTGGATGTAATTTGTGAATGAGTTATGTGTAAAGTACCTTTAGGAAGTTTGGAATGAGCTTCTTTTTCTGACATTGTTGATCAACAATGTCAGAAAAAGAAGCTCGTTCCAAACTACATTAATATCTCTACCAAAACCAAGAACAGCATAACTGAGAAGATAATCAGAAATGCTAAACAAAGATGGTTGAAAGAAGAATCAAAAAGATGGTTTAGAATTAGAAACAATTTGCACATTTATTTAAAGGTACTTTACACAGAACTCATTCACAAATTACGGATTTGACAATGACATTAGAGAATTTAGTTAGTAGAATAAAATTTAAAAATTACACAATACAGAAAAATAAACTTTCGAGATTAGAACAACACACACGTGCAGTTCAACCACACACAAAACCTGACACAATAATACATTTTCATCCTCGTTTTCTAAATTTATCAAACACAGATTTCAATGACCAACAGATAAAATTCCTAAATAAGGGTTTTAAGTTTACCCCTTTTCCAAAATTTACCAATAATATTAAAGAAATTTTAGCAGTGAATTCTGAACTGATTCTTAAAGAAAGACATTTCCTATATGCAAAATTTCAAATTGTTAATTTATTAAAAGAGATGTCAATCAATACCAATAAATCAAAAAATAAAATAAATAATCAAAATAATTTATTACTTAAATCGATTAAAGAAAAAATTTCAGTAAATAATCTGATTTCTGTCAAGGCAGATAAAGGAAACACATTAGTTATATTACCCAATGACATTTACTTACAAAAAATTAATGATTTCATAACCAATTCAAACTTAAAAACTTTAACTAGTAATCCTACCAAAAATTATCAAAAAGAATTAAAACAAACATTAGAAAATTGCCAGGTTTGTTTAACAGATTATCAAAAAAGACAAATAATAAATCCAAATCCACAACCACCAAAACTATACGGTTTATTAAAAATACACAAACCCAACATGCCCATTAGACCAGTAGTATCATACATAAATGCACCCAACCATATGCTAACAAAAATACTAAATAATATAGTTACCAGTTTTGATTATAAACCAAAATATTCAGTTAAAAATTCTTCCGAATTAATCAAAAAGTTGTCTAACTTACATTTACCATCACAAAGCAAGCTAGTTACTTTTAATGTTACTAATATGTTTTCCCAAATACCTCCTCAAGAGTGTGTTCCTTTGTTAAATAATATTCTTATTAACAAAAATGTTGAGTTAATAAAACGGACTGAGTTGATTCAATTATTTGAACTTTGCACCAATCAAAATTATTTTACTTTTAATAATAAAATTTATTTCCAAAAAGATGGTTTACCCATGGGAAGTCCAATTTCACCTCTTTTAGCTAACATATTTATGGAAAATCTAGAAGATCAAATATTCGAATCAAATCGATCTGAGAAAGTTATATTTTGGTTTCGTTATGTTGACGACATTTTAGCATGTTTTAATAGTTCATTTGATTTAATTAATGAATTTTTAATTTTTATTAACAGCTTGCACCCAAACATAAAATTTACACTAGAAACTGAACAAAATAAGTCCGTTAACTTTTTAGATTTAAACATAAACATTAATTCAACTAATAAATTTGAGTAGACAGTTTATAGAAAACCTACACAAACAGACATTACAATACCACACGATTCTTGTCACCATAAAACACATAACTTAGCAGCATACAGGTCCCTGATACATAGGGCTTTAGATGAAATTAATTATAATAGAAAAATTTCAATTATTAAACAAATTGCATACAGTAATGGTTATAATACTAAACTTATTGATACATTAATTAAAGAAAAAGATTATAAATTAGCCATTCAAAAAATGTATCCGAATACCCTAACTTCGTTCGATACAATTAAATATGCTTCGATTCCATATTTTGGTGACAAATCAGAAAAAATTGCTATAATTATAAACAAAACAAATAAATATAAAGTAAGCTTTAAAACAGCTAGGAACATCTTAAACACTTTGTTTAATGCAAAATCAAAAACAGACGATTTACCAAAATCAGGCATTTACAAATTAAATTGTTCGCATTGTAATTCGGTTTATATAGGCCAGACAATTAGAAATTTTGATATTAGGTATAAAGAACACGTACGTTGTTACAAATACAAACACCCACATAAATCCAATTACGCTAACCACTTACTAGAACAAAATCATTCAATGACATCTAATAACACCATAAAATGTTTACACTTTTGTGATGATAAACGTAAATTAGATATACTAGAAGCTTTTGAAATTCACAAACATTTAAAAGCTGTACCGTTAATGAATGAGCAAATTGATCTCTTAAATTCTCCTCTACTGGACATTTTGGAATAAGAAATCAAGTCATCTGCAGACGATTACCAAGATAAGTAACAAAGTTCTATTGCTATAACAACACTAACTGTTTACTTTTTCATATAACCTTTGACAATGGCATGTAAACATGCCGAAATACGTATAAGGTTAAAATAAATAGATATTGTTAAAGTAATTAAGTATTTTATGTACAGATACTCATTAAATATGGACTTTAACGAAGTAAAGCTGGATATCTATTGATATCTAAGCAAATAGCTTGATGCGGATAATAACGAAACCATAAAAAACTACAGATCATCCCATTTAAGCTTTAGGGTTACCTACGCCCCTTACAATAGGGCGGTTCTTCAAAACTCACTAATAGTCTAATATACGCCCTGTTCAGTCCTATAAAAATTTTAAAAAAATATTGACTTATCTTTTATTGTTTTGGAGATATCAACTTGTAACACTTTAGTTGTTGCGCCCTGTAATCCAAATTTGAATATATACGATTAGAGATTCTTTATTTTGAAGGCTTAAATAAAAATTATAGCTACAGAGGCCCCGTCTTTTCGATGCTTAAAACGTTCTGAAGTGCCTACTATTTCTTTGCATCTGATCATTGCATTATTTGATCAATGTGCATGCAAACGTATCAAGAATAATAGGTTGGTTGATTGTGTCGTAGCTGGAATCATTTAGCTCGATAAGCTCACTCACGCCTTCGCGTATGCAGAACGGTGTTTAAAGGCAACGGTCTATTTATTTGTCGCCCAATTTTTAATGTTGCGCGGTAGTGTTAAAAAGTAAAAACTGAATGCAAAACTAACTTTTTTTAAATTGAAATTTAGTATTAGATTTTTTTTGATAAATTATGGGTAGGCACTGTTTACCTGGCCTAGTAGGACGGACCGCCACTGATTTTTTGAATATGCATTTTTGCGCAAATAACAAGAATTTGAAACATTCTATACTCACTAAAGAAACTGTCGTCACGTGAACACTGAATATTGAATAATATTCAGTGTTGCCTTTTGTGCATAAGATTTAAATTTGAATGCCATCAATAGTACGCTGACGATGTAATATTACCCCATAAGCGTCTGAAAAAAATTAAGGAGCCTCTATAACTTCACAAAATTCAATAATCAATAATATTAAACGTTTATGCAATATTACCAACTGCGTGAAACTTTAAAATGTGTTAATAATACGTTTTTGCATATATAAAATATTATGATTTGTTAATGCAAATTGCACCCCACTTTGCAGCACTGCACATTCGTAAAAATACGTATGACTTATCTTTAATCACATTTCTTTACTGCATAGGTATTTAATAAAGGAATTATTACCCTTAAATTAAAAATTTGAAAAATTGCTTTCTGTCCCCTAATTTTCTGATCCGCCCACTGGGCGCCCCGGTCAAAATTAATTTCAGTACAATAAATGCTAAAATAAATACTGCATCATTACATGCTATATAAGATGCCCTGTATAAGTCGTATACGCTCAGCAAAAAAACTATTTTTGTAGTTAAAACGATGAAGTTTCCCAAATAATGATCTTAAAATTTCTATATTTTTTTGTAAAAGTGTAAATTGGAGGAAAAGTCAACGTAGGAACGTCTTCAGCTGTTGATACGACAGACGTAACTTGTATTACATTTATGGTTGATAACACTAGTTGTGCTAACCAATGGGTTTCATACTATACCCACAGAATGATTTTGTGCTATAAAATGGACGTACTTACTCAATCTTTAACCTGTATACTATATTGTCAGTTTTTAAATTTTGTTTACCTTATAAATTTAAAAGGAGACCGCAAATTTCATTTCTTTACAGTTCAACATCGTTTATGCGTTATTTTTGCAGCATACCGTATGCTAAAATACTGACTGCACTGTTTATCCTTCTTATTGGTTGTTTAAGTAGCTAGCATAAAATAAAAAGTATACTTGTGAGATCGTTCTACGAGAAACTATTTTTGTACTACTGATTAAAACGATTATTTTCATTTTTTACACGAATTACAGAAAAATATATATTTTATCGCCTTACATCGTATCACATAAGAATTACATTGTAAACTGCGTGTGTAGTGTATCTCATTATAGATGTTTTAAGCGCAAAACCAGATTTGCATAAGTATGATCTCTTGCAACTTTGGCCATACAGAAAGCAAAAAACGATAAAAGTGCCGAGACTGGATACTTTTTGATGAGTGTAAAGAACCCAGACCAGATCTGGTATAATCAAGGTGTAATTACTTCGTATACTGCATAGCAATGAATCTGGCAGCCTCATGTTCAATTCATACAGCGTGAGAACATTTTTTTGATTGACAGGTACATAGAACGAGAATTCCCCGAAGCCGAAGATGGCAGGAATGCAGTGTACAGCGTTCCTACCAAGTTCAAGAAGAGTGGAGAGAAACAAGCAAGTCTCGCTGAACAAGTCGTCTTTACACGATTACACGGCCTTGCAGAGGCGACTCGCCAAGGTGGGCTGTGGGTGACATTCTTTCACAGCGCTAGCTATGCTGGTCACTCTTTTCGAAATCAAAGAGTTGGGAAATTGATGATAAGAGAACACGATTTTGTCATTTTTGCTAAATATTGTGGTATGTATAGTTGTATACGTCTGCGTGTGAATTTTTATCAACAGTTTTTCCTTTATTTTTCGTCTTACACTATTTCAATTTCAAGTTGTCTGCCTAAAGCAAAGCTTTCATTTTATGCAAACAAGGTGATGCATAAACGTCTCCAATATACCTAACTTAACTATATCATTTCCAATTCCAGTCATCAAGTCATATTGCTGTAACTGCAGTTTTAGTATTTGTTAAAATTTGCTTCAACGTTTCATCTTAGTTATCCATGTCCTTCTGGAAAAGAAAAATGTTAATGCTTTTTATACAGTGTGTAAATTAAGTAACGCATAAATTCATTTACTCGGCTATTAGCAATTTTTGAGAAAAATGCTGGGACAGGTCAATTTTTATTTTCATTTTGACACATTTTTGAGTAAAACTATTTTTTTGTAAACTTTAAAATGGCGGCCGTGCGCCATCTTGGAAAACAATTTTAAATAGAAAGGGGGGTCTTGAGCGGCTCATTTTAAAGCTATTACTGAGGAGAGTACAGGTGCAAATTTTCAAATATTTTTATCCACCCAAAACAAAATGGCGGCCTGTCAAAAGTTTACCTACTTGTAGTTATTAAAGTTCTTTCATAAACTGTCAAAATGTAACTGTGTACAAAATTGGACCTCCTTTTTATTTAAAATTGTTTTCCAAGATGGCGCACGGCCGCCATTTTAAAGTTTACAAAAAAAAAGTTTTACTCAAAATTGTGCCAAAATGAAAATAAAAATTGGCCTGTCCCAGCATTATTCTCAAAAATTGCCAATAGCTGAGTAAATGAATTTATGCGTTACTTAATTTACACACTGATGTACTTTTTCGCATAAATATTGAAATTGTCAACTTACGTTTATTATTTATTATTTACGTTTATTATTTATTAATATTGATTTAGTTTAATGTTTAATAATAAACATTTTCTTTTTGCATCACCAGGAAAATATTTTATGATGTTGGCGGAAATTAAATCAACGTACGATGGAACGAAAATAATTAATAACGTAGAAGTCACAAGCGATGCAAAAGTAATCAAGAATAACAAACGATCTGCCCAACATCAGCTACGAGATCATATGGAAGTACTGCAAGGGCTCCTAGAATTAAACGCCAATGAAAATATAATTCAGTGCTATATTATGTGGCCTTTTTTGGGTGCAGTAACCCGAGACCCAAAACAGAAAGTGATGAAGCGATGGAAGGAGGACTCAAACCTACATGTATTTGAAGATCATTTATCAGATCAAAATAACTTTAATCACTGGTTCGTTGATAATGTTCTCTCTGGTAATGAAATTACTGAAAAGCATTTTATTACTTTGCTAAACAGGTAGGTAAAGTTTTTTTGTGAAGAGTTACCGGCCATGTTCTGTTGTTCAACAAACACTACCTTGTTTTATAGTTCTGGTTATCTCAGTAAAATGCTTAATTAAATAATATGTTTTTCTAGTGTATGTACACCTTGTCAATAGCGACATAAATATTAAATAGCGATCCTTTGTTAGCAACCACAACCATTAATGTACTGCCATGTTGGTGCTTAAATAACTAACGTTATTTTACACAAAAAAAATTGCAGTATTAAATCGTTCAATAGCTTTCAATTCACAAAGCTTTTTTACTAATATATGGAAGAATTCTATAACCGGTTCTCATAAATCAGGGAACCCCATAAAATCTAATTTAAGCAAGAATCGACACTCAGAAATTGAAAATAACAAAAAACAACGATCTAGTTTAAATTGTTAAAATAACAGAATCGTCTTATCAACAAAAAATCAAATCTGAATAAAACAATAAATTTAATATGTTCTAATAAACTTAATACAACCCTTGAATGATTTAGTCAAAGTGATTTCATATCCTAATACTATTTCTATTACTATTTTCCAAAGGTATTACATAAAATATCAAGAGATCGAAAAAAACTGATTCTCAGCGGGGTGTGAAATGAAAAGTCACGTTTTTGCTAGACTAAGGGAATGTTTATATTGTCAGATAATAATTAAAACCTAACTTGAAATTGCCATTATTGACATTCCCTTAGTCTAGTAAAGACGTGACTTTTCAATCCACAGCCCGCTGAGGATCAGCTTTTTTTGATCTCTTGATATCTAGTATGTGAATTTTTTCCTTCATCATTAACTAGTTAGTAAAAAATAAACATATACTCCTGGTAGACGTTAGGAACTCGGTGGGCGTTGTGTCCCTCAGACATGAGTGGCCATAGTGGACGTTGTGGCTCGTTACAGTAGCTGTCGTTGCGGTCACGGTGGACGTTGTGGTCCGTTACGGTAGTGGGCGTGACGGTCGCGGTGGCCGTTATGTCCATCGGATATCGTGCGAGGCGACAGTCACGGCAACCCGAACTGTTGCGCGTTATGACTCGGTGGGCTCTGTGGCCACCAGACTTGAGCGGCCGTTGTGTCCGCGGTGGGTAAGCGTTGTGGGCACGGTGGACGTTGCGGACAATCTTCAGAGTGGGCGTTGTGTCCTCGGTGGGTGATATGTACCTACAAAATAAATGGTGGGCGTTGTGGCCATTGGACGTTGCGTTGAACCGGTGAAAGCGATCCGCATGTATTACACTGCTCCAAAAAATTAGCGCATCACTATTAGGATTTGATTTTTTATGTGTTTCACACATAAAAGGTCACTTTGACAAATTTGAGAAATGTTTGAATTATTCTTTTGTTTTATTTAAAATAGCGTTGTCATACAATCATATGTTTATTCATTCTAAATATTTAAATGCATATGTTGGTTTATGTACTAATCTATAAAACACATAAAAGTCAGATCCTAATAGTGATGCGCTGATTTCTTAGAGCAGTGTATATAGTTAGATAGATACACTGAGAAATTTGAATTGAACGGTAAACTAAGTATAAGTAAAAATATTCAAATTTTACGAAACAAAGGAAGCAATTCAGAAATGAAAATCTAAATCAAACAGTCTCTTTTGAATAAAAGCTTAACAGTAATAAAATAAAATTCAAAGTATTTGAATAAATTAATAATTACCTACATTTAATGACAACACCTGACTGAAAATGGAATTGATAGTTGAGATGAAAGATAACAAATTTTCATACACAACCTAAGCAGCGAACACTGGACTTTATGATTAAAAAGAGAAATATGTTTAAAAAACAGAAATTATAAAAAGTATTCAAACAACCCTCCAGTTTCAGCTTAAACAGTAACGAAGCCTATTATAAAACGATCTTCGCACATTCGTAGATAGTTTTTGACATTCTTTTAATTCATTCAATGCATTCTTTTGTTTTTTTCTACACAAATATAGATGACCCCACAAAAAGAAATAACGCGAAGTGATCGTGGCCAGTTAGTGGTGCCGCTACGGCCTATGATGCATCTAGCAAAAGTCCGAATAAGATATTCTCTAACTGCGCCGCAATCATCAACAGGACACCTATTTTGCTAAAACCATACATTTTCAGTTGGAAATACTTCTTATATAACGGGAACTCCTGTTGCTGAAGTAGTTGCAAGTGTGATTCATCATTGTAGATGAAAATTTGTGATCTTTTACTTTAGATATCAGTTGATAATTGTTAGCTTTTCATGTGGGCGCAACCGAGTTCCCCTAATGACGTGATTAGGAGTTAAGACCATGGTCGAGTTCCCCCAATCCTAATCTTAATCCGCTTATCACAAGTCTTTTAAGTTACTCAAGAAAGGTACATGGTTATCTAAAAATTTGGTTTATTTCAATTCAATTGGTGTGTAGTTTCAAGGGGCGTTTTCTTACGTTTAGTATAATTAGTTTTTGCAAAACGCAATTAGTTAAATTTGCGACGTCAGCTTGTTCACACCAGCCAGAATGGTACGTATGTTTAGCGAGAAAGGCAAAGAACTGTTAGTAGTAGAAGGGTGCAAATTTTATAAAAGCAATGTGTTAAAAAGTGGCAGTACTACTTGGAGGTGTTATAAAAAAGGTTGCTCTGCGAAGTTACACACAAAAGAGGGTGCCCTAGAAGAAAGTGTGTTGCTTCATAACCACGAAGTATCGACAGCAACCCTAGAAAGGCAAGCAGTGAGCAACAGTGCGAAAAGGAAAGCAGTTGAAAATATTGCAGAACGACCATCGAAACTTATTTATCAAGAACTGAATGACAATCCCCAATTTTTGGAAAGTCCAAATATCGCAGACATTACAAATATAAGAAAAAACGTGTATCATCAGCGGCGATCAACAATGCCACCGCTGCCAAAAATTGCAGCGAGACTCACGATGTTCTAAAGACAATAGCTACGGAAACAAATAAAAAGGAGCCATTTTTACTTATTAATGATGCAAGCAGCAATATAATAATATTTTCGTGCTAAACTAATTTACGTTTCCTTAGTTCCGTGGAATTTGTGTACATAGATGTCACTTTTGAATATTGTGCGAAATATTTCATGCAGCTGTTTACGATTCATGGGTATAAAAATGGGCAGTATGTACCTCTAATTTTTGCTCTTTTACCAGACAAAAATAGTGCAACCTATTTAAAACTTTTTAATTTAATTTGTGAGAAATTAGAAGCATTTAAATTATCGTTTGCACCAAAAAGTATTGTGATAGATTTTGATTTCAACCCAGTATGTGGGCTTCTATGAACGCTAGCATGGCTCGTACCACAAACGCTTGCGAGTCATTTCATTCAAATTTTAATTCAAGTTTATATCATTCTCATCCTGACATTTATAACTTTGTGAGAACACTGCTAAATTTTCAAACCGGCAGTTACCTTAAAATAAACACTGCTAATAAGGAAGGTTCAAAATCTGTTTTTCGAAGGGTGGTACAAAGAAAACAACAGTTTTTAATAGAAAAATTTCATCAATATTCTACCAACCAATTAACGAGATTTGAATATGTTATGTGTAATCTTGTTATGTGCTACGATATAATGTAATGCTTATTTTTTATATTACTATTTGTATGGTGTTTACAATTTAAATAATTTTAAATCTTGCATGTGTACTACAATGTCTATATTATTCTTTATATATCTACTTGTATTGTTTTGTTTGTGTGCATGTGCAAGTATGTACAGTGCATGTTATATAAACAAAATTTTTCTTATAAACAAATGATTTCTATTTTATTTTTACTTTATAGTACTACAAAGAAACTAGTAAATGTAGGTTTTATTAAGTTACTTGTGAAATTTATTAAGTTACTTTTGAAAGTGTAGACCTGGAAATTTTAATCCCTGTTTTGCAAGTGAGGGGATTAGGTTCAGGGGGATTAGGGGAACTCGGTTACTCCGTTTCATGTGTTGCCACTAAATCTAGGTAATTATTATTTTTTTAAAGATTTAATTTTATATTATCACACATTAAGCTGTGGTTCGAAAAATGTTGTTAAATATTTGGTTGAGCGTTTGATTCGTGAATTGTTTATTTTGTCAATATTACAATTTACTTTCAGCTTAGACCGCGTCGTCATTTTGGAACTACACCCATCATAATCAGGTAAGGACCAACCTGTAGCTTGTCTGCCTTTACAAGCATTTGCTCTAGAAGTTTAAGCAATATCTGTTCGTAGGCCCTGCCTGCCTCCAAAGGGTCGTGTGCTTAGATTATTTAAACCTTGGGGCGGACAAGGATTTGATCTTAATGTATTTTGTTTGCAAGGACAATAACACTTAATCGGCTTATGCCTGTTAGCTGTTTGTGAACCCATACAAACTATTTGTTTGAGTTCACAAACTTGTATGTTCAGGCAGGCAGGGTCTACGAAAAAATATTGCTCAAACTTCTAGAGCAAAGGCAGACAAGCTACAGGTCGATTCTTACCTGATGATGCTGGGTGTAGTTCCCAAATAACGACACGGTCTAAGCCGAAAGTAAATTGTAATATTGACAGTTCGAGAAACCGCGAAAGCCTCAAAGAATATATTTGTTTATTTTGTTTTGTCATAACTTATTAATACTTATTCACGATCACATTACATTCCCCATACTAAAAATCGGATTAAGTAAAAGAGCAAACGTGTTTTGATGTTGCAAACGCTTTTAAAATTATATTCAGATGCATATGTTCAGTATTGCTGTAAAGAATGAATAAAAAGTAACCAAAGACTGAAAATATTTTACAAGAAAAGCACGTTACGTAATTATCTCGCTATAGTGCTATATGCTTTCGAGCATCTTCTTTTCCTCTAATAAAACATTATTATATGTTATTATTTTTCAGGTACATTATTCTAAGTTGTGGAGTTTTTGTTAATGAAATTAATCAAGGAATGTTAGCTTTGTTGACCCAAGAACAACTGGAATTAATAACGAGTGATTTATGTAACAAACCAGGAAGAGGTCCAATGGTAGTTCATGGAGCCGCTGGTACAGGAAAAACACTGCTGGTTTTAAGGAAACTTCAGCAGTTGTTTCAATTGGGCCAGCTGAATGACGATAACAGGGCTTTGTATATTTGTTACTGGCCTGGTATTCGGTAAGTTCGTTATTTTTTGATTATTATGGGTAAACAATTAAATTTTTTTTAGATGCGAAATGGAACAAAAATTAAAATTCTTGGGCTTAGACAAATACGTTGACACAGCTCGTTTTTATATTTCACAAACTGGATTTCTTCAACGGAATAAAAAAAAATACAGACACATTTTCATGGATGAAGCAGAGGCAGTATGTTTAGCTTTTGATGCTGGAATTACATTGAAGACTCTGTCTACGATTTTTCAGCGATACCATGATGGTAATTGTACAATAAAAAATTGTAAAGAAACGGAGAGTCCCACTGATCTACTTAGCACTTGTGAAAGCATTTTCACTCACACTACCGACAAATGGGGAGAACTTTGGTTTTTGGTAGATATAAATCAAGCATCTATGTTTCTGCCAAAACATTCTCCACAATTGTTAAAAACATCTACAATTGTTTTAAACAAAGTGATGCGTTCTACTGGTTACATATTCAATATGTTTAAACAATACTATTCTAACCCCATGCCTAAACTACCAGAATCGATGCTTGCAGGTATGAACTTATCGGACATATGCATGGGTCATCACATACTAGGACCTCCAATATTTTGGGTGAGCTCTGAAGAGGAGTCTTCCAAAGAATATAGCGCACAACATGCTGTAGTAAAAGTTGTAATAGATCTCTGTGGTACAAAAGGCTTCAAACCAAATGACTTATGTATTATACCTTTTTTGGTAAATGATAAATTTGCACCCAACAGTATAAACAAAGAAATCGAGCAATATTTTGTTGAAAATGGATACAGACCTCACGGCGTTGGTGACGTAGAAAATTTTCTAAGTAATAGAGAAGTGAATGACTTCCTAATTGCTTGGGCATTACGTGTTAAAGGTTTAGAATTTAAAGTTGTTGTGATGGTTATTGAAGAAGATGATTTCGACGCCAGAGATGCCGAAGACAGGAAAAAAACTTATATCATGGCATCAAGGTGTACTTGCATGTTAATTTTGGTTAGTCCTAAATCTGTCAAAGATGATATTGATCTATCGCACGTTATGGAAAGATATCCATTTAACATACACTTGTAAAGTTACTTCCAAACAATACTGTAATTAACAGTGAAATGAAAAACAGTCTGCTTAGGTAACCATATTTAGAAAGTTATAAGTTTATATATTTTAACATAAATATTTTGGATAGCTGTCATTGCCATAAATTAGAAATTATGTGTGTCCACGCAAAGAAAACAAAAGACTATTTAAGCACAAAGACAAGCGACAAAATATCAGACGTTTTAAGATGTACTTACTTTAATAGTAACTGAAAAGGCGGTGGCTATCCTATTTTTTAAATTACTGCACAAAACCAACATTAAGAATATAAACGATAGATCATACACGCTAAAAAATTTTAGTATGTAGTGAAGATAGGCTCCTAATACCTTTTTCTCGCATAACAGTACAATACTTTTTTTCAGTTCGTGTGAAAAGCTTTCTTTCGTAATATTTATATTATTTTTTAATTTTGTATGATATAACAAAGGTTATTTTGTAACTATTAAGTGTAATTCTGTTATCCAAATATTGAAAACAAATATTAGATGTGTAAAACTACTAGGTACTAACATAAAAGTTGTGATAGACTTTTTCAGATTGTAATTACAAAAATAAATTTTCTTTAATCATTGTATAGTGAATTGTTACTTTATGATAACTAGCAATATATACGATACCTTTTACAGAAGTTGCAGGACTACAAACATTGTCATTTTTTTTTCTTCTGCCAAGTAATAAAAACATGCAAATTCCATGTATAGCCAGATACAATACTTTCAAAATGGTATTTTATATCACAGAGTTGATCATGATCACCTTACACAGAGTGCCTCTTTTTCGTCGTTGACGAATCGGACGTCAAATCTCGCTCGAGATACGAGGACGGTTAAAATGGGACAAAAGGCCTAGAACAAATATTCTTTAATTTAATGATAGATAAGTTGATATGCAGATTGCTTGAAATACCTTGTTACCTGTTTCTTTAGAAAACTAGAAGGTGCTAAACCCTGCACTCCGTGTGAGAGACAGTTTATTTCTTCTTACTTCCTAGTTCCCAAACCTAGTGGGGAATTCAAATTTATCATAAACCTCAAGAAATTTAATACTTTAATAGGAGCCCTTTATTTCAAAATGGGGGACTACAGAACTGTTCAAAGCTTTTTTCAAAAGATTGTTACATGACATCAGTTGATTTAAAGAATGCCTACTTCCTAATCCGGGTTCGCCCAGATTCAAAGAATTATTTAAGGTTTATGTTCAACAACACTACGTTTGAGATTACTTGCATACGATAGTAACATAAAGAAAAGTCACACTACAATCTCACTGAACAAATCTGGCTACTGCACACAGGGGTATGCGGATGACATCGTAATACTCATAGTGGGGAAATATGCCAATGCAGTAACAGAGCTCATGCAAAGAGCTCATAAACTGTTGAAGAGTGGTGCATAAAGGAAAACCTAAGGGTAAATCCTACAAAAACAACACTAGTCCCCTTCACTAACAAAAGAAAGCTGGATGGGTTACGGCTGCCAACTCTATAACCAAGTAGTACAGATGAGAGGAGAGGTCAAATATTTGGGAACGTTCCTAAACACCAAGTTGACCTGGAATCAATATAACCAACAAATGTAAAACGGCGTTAATGATGTGCCGGAGAATAGTTGGAAAAACCTGGGGATTAAAGCCACGCCTGGTGCACTGGTTATACATTGCAGTGGTAAGACCCATGATAACCTACGGCTGCCTAGTCTGGTGGCCAAAGATCAAACAAAAGCAGGCAAAACTCACAATAATTCAGAGGCTCATGTCTATGCATAACAGGAGCAATGAAAAGCTCACCCAAGGCAGTCATGGAAATAATTCTAAACCTACCCCCCTCGACATTTTCATCAGGAGAGAAGCCAGGATGGCAGCATACAGGCTGACATGTAACATGAACTGGAAAACCCAGAATAACCTTGGGCACACCAGAATCACAAATGACATCGCAAACCCTCTATTAAACATGGGTAGCAACACCATGATTCCAAAAATTTCATACGACAAACCATTTGAAATCCAAATGGATTGGGATCAAGAACAAAATCCGCCAAGAAGGCTGATCTGGTACACGGATGGGTCCAAGATGGATAACGGGTCAGGTGCTGGAATATATGGCGAAACCCCAAGGTTCAACATGCATGTATCTCTGGGGCAACACACCACGGTATTCCAAGCAGAAATATTCGCTCTGTTAACCTGCGTCTGTGAGAATTTGAGAAGGCAAACCAAAGGCAAAACCTATCCACATACTCACTGACAGTCAGGCAGTCCTAAAGGCATTAGTATCAAAGCAGATAAGATCCAAGCTAGTCTGTGAATGCCTGTAAAACCTGAAAACCCCGGCAAAACACAACCTAGTAACACTGGTGTGGGTGCCAGGTCATAAGGACATAGCAGGTAATGAAAAAGCAGACCAACTAGCGAGGAAAGGGTCTGAGGCTACCTTTACTGGTCCCGAACCAGTACTAGGTATTACAAAGGCAACAGCACGTGGGGTAATAATTGAGTGGATTAAACAACAACAACAGCAATATTGGAACCCTGTGCAAGGACAAAGACACAGTAAACGGATGATAGGAAGACCATCTCAGACTCTAACAACTGAAATACTGAAACTCAACAGGAAGGATCTTAGAATTGCGACGGGGCTACTAACCGGTCATTGCAGTCTAAGGAAACACATGTACAGAATGGGCGTATATACAGAAGAACCTATATGCAGATTCTGTAATGGAGAGGAAGAAACTGCCTCTCATGTAATCTTTGAATGTGAAGCATTAAACCGCCGACGTCACAACCTGTTGGGCGAAATAGACCCACAGGTAGGCATACCGGAAAAAGATCTGGTCCACAGGCTACTAAACCTAGTAAAGGGCCTTAACCTGTTTACCTAAATCAAAACACAAATGCAGAGAAACACAATAGGCCTTATTGGCCGGGGTGTTCAGGGACTCACAAAACCGTGCTCTGCAATTGCTATTACCAATAACCAATAACCACACTACATCAACAAAGTGTCAGTATTCGGGTTATGCACTGCTCTTTTTGTATTTACCAAAATTACTACACCTATTGCTGAGTACTCACGATCGAGAAAGGAATTTATTATCTGTGATTTTTTTGGTAATACATTTAACAACTGTAAAGAAAATGTTGCAGTTTCTACTCAACGTTTAGAATCGCTGGGATTTGTTTTAAATATTGCA
This sequence comes from Ctenicera cuprea, assembly GCA_958336395.1. Taxonomy (NCBI): domain Eukaryota; kingdom Metazoa; phylum Arthropoda; class Insecta; order Coleoptera; family Elateridae; genus Ctenicera; species Ctenicera cuprea. Next base: position 8,298,265 of record OY284494.1, on the reverse strand, counting down.
AACACTCGGCTAAACCCATCTAAAAAGTGTGCATTCTTGGGCTTTACCTTCAACAGCTCTGAATTTTCCTTAGAGTTGCCGGAGGAAAAAAAGGAAAAAAAAAACTTTAAAATTGACAAATGAATTCTCCAATCTTTCCCATTGAGAATGTGGGCAATTTATTGTAAGCTTGGTTTCTATTTGCCCTCCAATTAATTATGGCTGGCTTTACACAAAGCGTTTTGAAAGAGTAAAATTCTTAGCTTTGAAGTTAAGTTCAGGTAACTTCGAATGCGAAATGAGATTGTCAAAGACCTTACAAAACGATTTTAATTGGTGTAGATGTGACCAAATAAAATCCAGAAGATAACCAATTTGATATTTGATATGCAGCAATATTGTACTTACAAGATGTTTTATTTAGAGTAACAATTAAGGACGCATGCAATTTACAATGCAAGAGAGAAATTTACTAATGATTGTTGGAACTGTTAATAAATTGCTTTAACCTTATTAGATTTTTGTGTTTGTAGAGCTTCTCCGATATTGGTATAGTAGCTGAATGATTATATTATTTCTGGATCTTCAAGTTGACACTTTGAGTAACTGACAAAAATAGGAAAATATTGATTTAAATAGAAAAGATCAAAGGTTATTAACTTTAACTTATTTATCTTAAATTTAATTTCACACCCAGTAGCCTACCTGGAAATACAGACAACTAATGAATCCGACAAGGAAGAGAGATAAGAGACAGGCTAAGTGGGGACTCACGCATTCTGAATACTTTTCAGTTTAATAGAGAAACTTCACATATCCATTTAATTTTTTGTAACTGCGCCAGATAGGTCTCATCGGGGTCACATAATATATTCTTGTAATATTTTAGAAATCACAAGTTTTTGAAGTTTTGGTTATTAAATCTTATCCTCCGCAAAAAAAAAGGATTTGTTGTTTTCTATTGATTGCAATTTGTTAGCAATGAAAAAATCGGATTTAACAATGCAAATCTCGATGTAAATATCACACTAGCACATGTGCGAGCCAATATTAGACGATATTGCGCAATTCAGGATTGGCTGTAAGCCCAAGCGCAAGCTGCTGAAGGGTATGGTGTCTCACTCGAGTTTCATATAGGCGTCACGAAATGTTTGGCGGAGAGATGGCGCAGCAGATTATAGTTACTAAAAAAAGACGTTTGCGCGTCAAATTTGAAATCCGCACGTAATGCTATTTTAACCTTACTTTGTTTATACTGTGATATTATACTGTCATAACTCAAGAATTATAAGAACATTATAGTGACAACTATTCTCGATCATATTTTCCTATAATTCATTATTTATTGCAATATTAAAAAGGTTAATATTTAATATAGCCTAAAAATTTATATCTTCACACTGATTATCATTGTAGCGAGCACTGTAGTTATGGAATTCAACGTCGGGAAAACGATCTCGTTAATGCGAGGAAGCGGTAAAACTTGGTTTTGATTTTCTTGGGAAATTCGAAAAAAAACAGATTTCAATGCACTCAGTTTTGACATCGATAAGGCCCCCAAAAGGCTTATTGCAAAGCAAAAACACGAAAAAAAATGAGCGAAACACTTCGCCTGGACTTTCCTATACTTATAAAATAACATTGTTTTATATTTTCCAACACTTTCGATATACACCTGTCTAGACACGACTAGTTAAAGTAAATAGTTCTTATAAGTTGTAACATCATGAAGCGGTTGAAGAAAGACCGACCGCTGCGCGCGCTGCAAGCATAAGGTTGGGTAAAATATTCGGACTGAATCTACGGAAGCGTGGAAATTGATATTTGAAAATATATTAATAACTCGAGAAGTATTATTTTTAGCAAGAAATTACTCTTATTAATTTGTATTTAGAATTACAAAACCTTTCTGATTTTAAAACCAAAATGCCACGTTTCCATTTAAAAAAAAGTTATTTTTTACCCTGGCCGCCATATTAAAATTGGAAACTCAAGTTTTTTTCTTAAATACAATCGAGAAGAATTTGCCCTACAACTTTGCTCTTGGGTTTGCGAGTCTATCTATTAAGATAAAAAAGTTAGCTTACACTGAACATTAAACGACTAGTACACAAGAATACAACTGCTGTAGAAAGTATGTGAAATTCTGCTAAGGACAAAAAGATTATTAAGGGGCAAAAAATTCGATTTTTTGATTTTTTGTAAAAAGATTCTCCTAGAGCAAACAAAACAAAAAACCAGATTTTTAATTTTTTATCAAAAAAATTTGGGGGGAGGAATATGAAATTATCGAAAAAATATGATATTCGGATTTTGCTATCAATTTTGAGCTATTTTGCTTTAACAGAAATATTTTATTGCCCCCCGTTAAATAAATAAAAGGGTACCAATTTTCAATTTTCAAAAAATCACAGAGGGCGTCACAGTGAAATTATAGCAATGAGCAAAAAACAAAATTGTAGCAGATGCCTATCTCTATCAGCTTAAAACGTTTAAACAAAAACGTGTGGGCAGTTTTTGAGATTTTTTTTTTTGAAAATTTCAAAAATTTTGGATTGGTGCCATTGAAATCGTTTTTCGATTTTCAAAATTAATGATATTTCATGGTATAGTACCCTTAAGGGGCTACCAAACAAGTTGTAGTTGATCCCAATCAAACAACTGGTTTTTGAGTAAATGGGCGTTAAAGTCGAAATTTTCAAAAATTCGTAGCGGCCGCCATGTTGAAGCTAGAGAGTTCGGTAAAAAAGCGTTTGATTTGTCCTAAGGCCTTCTATAATCTCCACTATTCAAATTTCCAAAATTCAGTTTCTGAAAAAAATGCTACCAAAAAAACATGTTTAACTTCCGCTTCCGGTTTCGGATTCTTTTTAAAAGCTTATTTTGTCGATGAATTTTTGATATACCTCCTCATTCCAAAGCACATCGAAATCGGTCCAGCCGTTCCGGAGATATGAGCGTTACCCACCCACAGACAGACACACACACCCACCCACAGACAGACATTTTTTAAAAACCACTTTTTTAGGATCCTGGAAGCCCAAAACATGTATTTCCGTCAAAATCTCGATTTTGAAAATTTGCATGAAATGAATACTTCCCTATACTGAAAGTATAGGAAAGTAAAAAATGAGCGAAACACTTCGCCTGGACTTTCCTATACTTATAAATTAACATTGTTTTACGTTTTCCAACACTTTTGATGTACACCTGTCTAGACCCGGCTAGTAACAGTAAACAGCGTTTATAAAAACTTCAAGCGTGAAGAGCGTAACTTAAACCTACCATTACCACGCTGGCTCCGCCTGCAACTGAGTACATGTAAAACAACCGAACTGTAATGAACCGGAGGCACGAGTAAGGAAGCGTGTTGATGTTTGAAAATGTATTAATAACTCGAGAAGTATTATTTTTTGCAAGAAATTACCCTTATTAATTTGTGTTTAGAATTTCAAAACCTTTCTGATTTTAAAGCCAAAATGCCACGTTTCCATTTAAAAAAAAAGTTATTTTTTACCGTGGCCGCCATATTAAAATTGGAAACTCAAGTTTTTTCCTTAAATACAATCGAGAAGAATTTGCCCTACAACTTTGCTCTTGGGTTTGCGAGTCTATCTATTAAAATAAAAAAGTTAGCCTACACTGAACATTAAACGACTAGTACAAGAATGTTGTAGAAAGTATGTGAAATTCTTCTAAGGACAAAAACATTATTAAGGGGCAAAAAATTCGATTTTTTGATTTTTTGTAAAAAGATTCTCCTAGACCAAACAAAACAAAAAACCAAATTTTTAATTTTTTATCGAAAAAATTTGGGGGGGGGGGGGGGGGGGGGGGATGGGGAACAGTAGCCCCCCTAAGTATTAAAGTATCAAAAAAATATTATGATATTCGGATTTTGCTATCAATGATGAGCTATATTGCTCTAACAGAAATATTTTATTGCCCCCCGTTAAATAAATAAAAGGGTACCAATTTTCAATTTTCAAAAATTCACAGAGGGCGTCACAGTGAAATTATAGCAATGCGCTAAAAAATAAATTGTAGAAGATTCTCAGCTCTATCAGCTTAAAAAGTTTAAACAAAAACGTGTGGGCAGTTTTTGAGAAATATTTTTTTGAAAAATTCCAAAATTTTGGAGTAATGTCATTGCGATCGTTTTTATATTTTCAAAATTAATTATTTTTCATGGTATAGTACCCTTGAAGGGCTACGAAACAAGATGTAGTTGATTCCAATCAGATAACTGGTTTTTGAGTAAATGGGCGTTAAAGTCGAAATATACAAAAATTCGTAGCGGCCGCCATGTTGAAGCTAGAGAGTTCGGTAAAAAAACGTTTGATTTGTTCTAAGGCCTTCTATAATTTCCACTATTCCAATTTCCAAAATTCAGTTTCTGAAAAAAATGCTACCAAAAAAACATGTCTAACTTCCACTTCCGGTTTCGGATTCTTTTTAAAAGCTTATTTTGTCGGTGAATTTTTGATATACCCCCTCATTCCAAAGCACATCAAAATCTGTCCAGCCGTTCCGGAGATATGGAGCGTAACCCACCCACCCACAGACAGACATTTTTTAAAAACCACTTTTTTAGGATCCTGGAAGCCCAAAACATGTATTTCCGTCAAAATCTCGAGTTTGAAAATTTGCATGAAATCAGTACTTCCCTATACTGAAAGTATAGGAAAGTAAAAACGAAGACACAAAACTGATTCTGTAAAGCAATTTGATGCGCCCGATTTAATGTTTATTATGTGCATGGGTCACGGTCGCATTCTACAGTTTATGTAGTTATAGAATGAAATGGCTGTAAGGCATTGTAATTAAAAAAAGAAACGTGAAAAAAATTAATAATTGACCCATATGAATCATACTTTATTGCTTACTCTACATATTTCGTTAAATACAATAGAGTACTAATTTTTATTGCAATTATTTAGTGAAAGTAGGCAATAGCAGTAGTAAAGTATAAAGATGTAATCGAATTAGAAGACAACGAAGTAACTGCGCAATTTTATCGTAGAATTAATGCAGTGCTTTAATGTCGTTTCGGTTAACAGTTGCCTATGAGGGTACCATCTACCTGCACATATTATAATTGTGTAACATACAAACCGCATAAGCACAATGCGGATAGCGATTATCTTACAAAATTTCAGAAGGACTCCTGCCTGTTATACAGATCACAATCAACATTCTATAATATTCGTCTCTAACCTAAGAATTAAATTCCTAAGGGTAGCTTGTATAAACCAGGATTAAAACACATGAAATACGTAAAAAACATGAAAACATTAAAATCTACATTAACTAATTTAGTACTTTTTTAGCATGTTAACTTAAGCATTCCAATAAAATATACTTGATATAAACATAAATTCATTAAAAAAATCTTTTACATTATAAAACTAACAAGTAGTCACTATTATATTTGTGGTTGTCCTACTATGATGGCACATCGACAAGGAAATCATAACATGAGGTCCTCGACCTGGTAATTCTGCCACTGGGATGGTGACATACAAGTTGCAGTTGAGGAATCACGGCATATTTTTGTGGTTATATGTGGCGATGCACACAGGATGATTGATAACATGTTGGGATGCACTTTCAGTACAGATTAAGAATCTGAAAATAATAAAAGTTCCTATAAATATTTGCCCAAAAACGCTTCATTGCCGGGCAAGTTGCAGTCTACAGAAGTGGGAACAGTATTACCTCTTCCATAGGTTTAATTTCATAAGCAGCTTTTATGAACGCATGTTTATAGAATTTACTCTCAAAGTTTTGTGGAAACTATTCTATGCTGTCGTATTAAGAAAACACTTATTAGACCTTCATGGCAATTTAATTTAAAAAAAAGCATGGTATTATCTCAAAAACTGTTAGATTTAGAGATTTTCAACATGAGTACATTATTTGGGCAATTTTGTATGGAGACTAAGATTTTATTTCCAAAAGTTCAAAAAAAATGCTAAAATGTAAAACATGTAAAAGAAAATATTACGTGACCCCCCCCCCCCCCCCCCCCCCCCCCGTATGAGACACCTCTAGTGCTCTTATTCGAACCAAAATTAATACAAATACTTAAATAACTAATTATGTGAATAATGCTCACATACGAAATTTTAAAATTTGAGTGCAATTACTGCAAAAATTATCTACAAAAAGTGATTAGCCTAGTTCACCTTCAAGAAGCTGTAACCCTATAATGAAGGGTTTTCAGGCCCATGTTTATGAGAATTTTTTCGATTATATTTAGATTCTGAATCTATCCTTAAAATTCGTTCCCCAAGTTATGAATCACACTGTATACCATTGGTTTGGGAAACGAAAATTGTGCAGACTTCATTCATATGAAGTAAAAAGGCTCTTTTAACTTTTCTTTCATTCATGTTGTTATGAATCCTAAAAAATATTACAATCATTATAAGAGACATAGTTAAATATGATCTGAAAAGAAATAGTACCTATTTAGAAATCGTAGAGTATGCTAGTTATTTTAGCATTAGAGTAACTTTAAATTAATCCATCTTTTTCCATTGTAACATGTAGCTGCGTACTAAAATACAAACGATGTTGATTGTTTAAATTATAGCAAAAGGAAATTTTTATATGTTGTGATTATTATCAACAGTGATCGGAAGTACAATTCTTTTAACTGCCTGAAAATAATTCATATAAGTATTTCTCAGCTTCTTAACTGTGTTTTTACTAGTTAATTGTTATTCTACATACATATTTGATTAAAATTAAAACAGTATACTTACTCTTTAATTTTGTGCTGGTAGTCTGTCTTTTTACTAAGCTGAAGCTTCTAATAAATTGAGTTTTGTAAATTACATTGGTGTGTTAATTAATAAATCACCGAAGTATGCTTTTATTCGTTATTATTTTACTTTTTGAACGAATCGAATTGTCTCGTCAACTCGCAGAACATTTCAGGAGGATTAAGTTAAAATTCAGTGTCCAAGAGATAATCTTCACTGCTGCCCTCTCGCGGCAATACATTTGTGGTTCCCCTCCCAAAACAATGTAAATATTAAAAAGTGGAAACACCAATATATATATATTTTAACATAATGGTCTGTGATATTAGCGGATAGCTAATATCATTCCATGCATCTTGCCCAAGCATCTAGACGCTAGTCCCGAACCTCCCGTCTGCGCACTTAATTGTAATTAAGCACCATATTTTCCTTGAGTTTTACTTTTTATTCTAACAGACCGCAATTAGTATTGGGACTCGAGCTTCTTGGCTGCGTTTGCGGCGCGGGATTGAGACCGCGACCTTCGTTGTACGTGATTCGCCTTAAGACTCATTGTTTTTATGTGTCAGTGTCAACAGAAATACAGTTTTGCAGACTAGACAAAGCGCAAACCATAAATAAGAGAGGTCAAATTATTTTGTTATTAATTTTTATTAGTTATATAATATGAACTTTTTTTATGCATATGTAATTCCTAACTGGCTTATTGTCAAGATTGATTGATTAGTTATAGGAGACAGATAGAGTTGTTAATTATCCTTCTGGATGAACTGTACCTTTTATACAGTATTTGGAATAATTTCTTTCCATTTATTGCGGTGTCTCGACCTATACGAAAAGAATGTATAATAAACATTATTATTATTTTTAAATAAGTAAAATTCAATGCTTTTGATCTATGCCGCGGATTGAAAATGATCACTTAAAGGATTGAAAGTATAATCAGAGAGAAAATCAAATTTTAAATATATTCTACAACAACTTGTCCCATACCTGAAAAATTAAAATTTTTTCTTGTAAAACCAGATGTCGCACCACACCAAAAGTTATGTTAAATCTTTCTTATAAAGCAATAACCATTTTCTACAAAAACCTCATTTTAGTATTTTGTTATAAATGATTTAAATCGATCAAAGTGTACGTGTTTACTCGGCTATTACGCCCTAACTATGGGTTCTACCAAAAAAATTTATAGGACATAATTTGTCAGAAATTTAATCCTTTCTTTTTCTTACACTAACTATTTTTGTCGTAGAATGTACCACAAACAAGATATTCTGCAAAACTGTTTTTGAGCGCCAACTTACCCATATGACGGGCGGCGCGAGTGACAAAGCTACGGGGTCGCAAAATCAGCCAGCATATCTTTAAAAGACATCAAAATCTACAGAATCTCCAAGTTTCAAAACTTCCTGACTTTTTTTGTTTGTGACCCCTTTTTTTCGACCTGGCTACTGGGCCAAAACCACGATCTAAATGTGAAGGTATGTGAACGAGGTAACCCGCTCATGTCAAAACTGTCCCTAGAAATGAAATTTGCTGAACCTGAGAGAGATGAGTACAGATGGCTTGACTCTTTTCCTCGCTCTTATAGAAGTAAAGCAGAGAGCACAATGATGGCAAACAAAATATTATTTACTAATAAATTACACTATTAAGGCTCAAACACATAAGCAATTGTATTTTAGGTATTACTGTTAAGTGTGCTTTTCACTGAAAGTAGTCGGGTAAAACATTTACAAGCAGAGAAAAATTTAAACTATTAGTTCAATTAGTTAAAAATTGCATCACAAATTGATTCTAAAACGATGACCGAAACAATTTCTATAAAATTACATTATAAAATTGTAGCAATCTATTCGCATATTTTACTGAAAATCATCCCATAAAGAACTGTAACATTCTGTGTAAACATTGTTAAAAAAGTTTATAGGGACATTGTGCAATAAAAGCGTAAAACTTAACAACACAGTAATTGTTAAATGATCATCACAGCGCTTTTTAAATATAGGCCACAGTTACCTAAATATTTTATACATAATTTAATATTATTCAAATATATAAATGTATCCCTTCACTAATTACCCCTATTTTATGTTGTTCACAAGGAAAAGTGAAATTTGCAAAGTTTTTTGTACTGAAATACAAATCAACAATTTAAAATTTTTCTGTGAACAAATAAAAAATTACAACCAAAACACAATTGTTTTTACTGCTTATAAACATTTTCCCTGGCTACTTTCGGTTAAATACACACTTAACAGTAATACATGAAATATAACTGCTTAAGTATTTGAACCCTAAGAATGCAATTTAAATTTTGTTCCCCATCAATGTGCTCTCTGCTTTACTAACTATAAGTGCGAGCAAAAGGATTAAGCCGTCTGTACTCATCACTCTCAGGTTCATAGACATAACTAAAGCCTTTGACAAGGTGTGGATTGACGGAATAAAGTACAAGTTATTACACATAAATATTCCAAATTACATCAAGGCAATATTATTCTCCTTTTTGGAAAATAGAACTTTTGCGGTTAACCTAAATGGCACTATTTCCTCTACTAAAAGTCTCCATGCAGGGGTTCCTCAAGGTAGTATACTTGGTCCTACCCTTTTTAATATTTACATCCATGATTTACCTCAGCAAAACATTGGTGAAATAGCAACATATGCAGATGATACGGCATTGGTAATACAAAGCGACAGTATTACGGAAATAGTGGAACGTCTTCAACGCTCAATGAACATTCTAACTAAATGGTTCACAAAATGGGGAATAACAATTAACTCCTCGAAATGTAGCAACAAAATTTTCACACTCAAACGCATCCCAGATGAGATCCCAAACATCAAAGTGAATGGTTCTGAAATTCCATGGATGGACAAAAACACAAGCATTAAGTATCTTTGTTTACATTTTGACACCAGACTAACATGGAGTGCACACATCAACAAAAAGCTTAACGAGGGATATACTCGACTAGCTGTACTATACCCCTTACTAAATAGGAAAACACCTCTTCGGACCGACTGTGCAATTCTTCTGTACACCGCTCTTTTAAGATCCCTAATTACTTATGCGTGCACAGTATGGAGTGCCACTTCTACTACCAACATAAGAAAAATACAGGTTTTTCAAAATAAAGTGCTCCGCATAGCAATCAATGCCCCCTGGTTCATTAGTAACCAGCAGATACATACTGAGCTAGGAATAACAACTATTAAGCAGTTCATCCAAAAAAGTGCCCAAAAGTTCTTCGATAACATAAATCAATGCCCTAGTGCAGCGCAACATCACCTTGGTCAACTAAACATACATACAAGGCTAAGAAGAAAACTACTGCAAGATAAACTATTGGACCTCAATAATTAGAATAATTAATTAGCGATGGGCGTCAATTTTGCCTCTAAGTTAGGATTAATAATGTCATGTTAATTTTATATTTACAACTCAACCATGTATAACAATACATATTGTTGATCTGGTTCATTCCAATTAAAAAAAAAAGAGGGTGAGCATGCTTCAAATTTAGCAACCCCCCTCCGACTTCTTACATCTTAGACCGTGGCAAAAAACAAAAAAAAACAGTTCGATTTTATAATCTACATGCATTATATTAATATTTATTTCCAGAACTTTGTTTCATTTTCTTATAATTATTTGAATGCATTACAAAGTACTAACAGATTTTTTTTTATATTTATACAGGTAGTTTTGAAAAACCTGGGCCCCCGCTCAGAGGGCGATCACTTACTTAAAAATACGACAAAAACTTCCTATAAACATTTGTCTGCAACAGCTTACTTTTCTAGAATTTTTTTTTTAATAATTATTTCAAAAAATTTCAGAAACGGTTTGTAATTGAAATTTCTCATGCCTTACAATCTTCTTGGCTATAATTAAAATGCTAAAATGCCATCAAAGGCATACGTGTGAGTAATGGGGTCTATTAAAAAATTAAATAACAACAAAATAAATATAAATGCATGCACGCGTTTTAAATTTTTGACTCGCTTTTTGAAATCCTTGTCGCAATCTGCATAAAAACTCTCTTTAAATTTCGTTTTATTTTTTTCTAAATAACGCCATTATACACACGTACGCCCCTGGTGCCATTTTTGGAATTTAATGATAGCCAAAAAGGTTTATAATACATGAGAAATTTGAATAAAATCTACCAAACCGTTTCTGAATTTTTTTGAAATAATTATAAAAATACATGTGAGACCTGGACACACCATTGTCATTTATCTTGTAATAGTTATTTACGTCATTAGTCCGGTAAAACAGATATTACGTATGAATAGGTAATAAATTCGGACGAGGCAAAACCGAGTCCGAATTTTATTGCGCAATGAGTACGCAATATCTGATACCGGACGAGTGACTTAACGCATTTTATTTCATACTGAAACTAAAATCTAAAAAAATTCTAATAAACCAAATCTGATTCAAACTTCCGCCAATTTACACAAACAACCGCTAGTTGGCATGGCTAGAGAGTTGCTAGAGACGCTTAGTTTGTTTACTTTGACATTCGCCAATAAATTAAAAATGAATCAGAAGCATTCCGAAGAAATTTTGCAAAAATCTAAAGAAGCTACGGCTAATTTTATTGTCGTGAAGTCGGAAGGGCGGTATAAAAAAGAATATGACGTGTTTACAGCATGGCGGCAGCAAAACTCGTATAATGCTGAAAAAACTGATGAGGATGTTATGTTGGCATATTTGTATGATTTGGTAAGTTTTTTTTGGCATTTTAAATATTTGTATTACAACTTCTTTCATTTCTAGTCTAAAAAATTGTGGAGTAAATATTCCATGGTAAAGTCAATGTTGCTCGTGTTTGACAATATTGACATTTCAACATTCCTGAGACTGAAACAATTTTTAAAACGGAAATCAGTTGGTCACCAGGCTAAACAGGCACAAACTCTCAGCCGAGAAGAAATTTATGATTGTGTGGAAATTCCTTCAATCCAAATTAGTGGAAATGAAAACTGTACCATTAATTTTAATTTTGCCTTGCCAAAATGTTCTTAGTATCTTGTTTGTTTTTTATAAATTTGTTCTGCAAAGGTGGCTTTGAATTGAGTACCTACTGTACTGTAATAACGTGTTTTGCAATACAGTGCAGTATGACGTAAAACGGTCTATAACAGTACAGTATGATGTAAATTTCATTCATATTATTCAATAAGATAATAAATTTGATATTAAATCAGAGAGTTCATCGCTTCGAGCTAAAGTTTCATAAAGTATGCAAATTCGGTTACTTTTTGATAGCTCTGTATATATTAAAATATCCATTAATGTTGATCACTCGACTCATTTAAGTAACCAACTGATTAATCTGTTATTATTCAATGATTTAGAGTTCTAGTTGCTGCATTATTAGTTTGCTACTATAATAACGAATTCAACAGTGGTTCATTAGAATATATTTTATCAAGGACTTCTCCACTTATAAAATGTACATACATACACATACTTGTGTAAAAGCACCCAAAATGTTTGTAGTAATCTATAACACATTAGGAAAATTATATGTTGAGCAAAGTGTGTTTAAATCAATATAATTCTAAATCATAGCTTATATAAACATCTAATTTAAATATCATGCAGAGTAAAAAGAGTAGTAAAGATTAACAAAAACCATAATCTGTGTAGTACTGCTACAATTATTAATATAGGTTTGGTATAAAAGATTTTATTGAAAAAGTGAAAATTGATCTGCATCATAAATTTAAATTAGATTTTCACCTGCAATTGGAAAAACATTAATTACAACTGATATAGGGTTTCTACTCTACTAGCAAACAAATTAATAAATATGTTTACTCTTCCAGTTTTAAAGTGAATATAAAATATCTAAATAAATATAACTAAAAATTATTCTGCAATTTACTCCGCCAGCAAGTATTTTATTCACTAATAATTTCTTTTTTAGCATAATGTTTTTATAGTATAAATATATCCAAAATATAGTTAAAATTTTAATTTTACATAACATTTAAAAAATAAAAACATAATATGAAAAACGCATTATGAAATTTAAAAAAAAACGCAATTACCTTTCAATATGGCAGAATTACAACTATAATTTTAAAAAAATGTCTGAAATCTATGTTATAAACAAGGTTAACTAGTACGGCACGATGGCAGGTCTTGTCCTTCTAAAGGACTAATTCGATAACCCATATTGGCTAACATGGTCTCAAAAGGGTCCATTGCCATACGCTGTTGATTTGCTTCTACTGCTGCCCATGGGTCTCCTACTATGCGTGTATTTTCAATACCCTCCTGTAAGCATTGCAATTGTACTACTATATCACTTCAGTTGCGCTAATCACTATGTATAAAAAACAAAAGCGTTATTGCATCACAGCTTCTCTTTAATATAACAAAAACCACATCGTTTTAATTTGTATTTTATTTTTGTGGAATTAATACTTATAACTGAAGACCACAGCAGAAAAAATGTGAAATGTCAGCCAGGGAATATTTGTCAGGACAGCGTTTGTACCGCACCGACTAAACAGTTTTTTACACGCACAAACAAATTTTTTGATATTTGATATTGATACAAAGTGGCATGGTTAACTCAATTTCACAAAGAAAATGGATTTTTCACATTTTGTCCCTGTAGTTTTCAATTACTACTTACCTCACCAACAGGCGACCATAATTTTACAACAGGATCGATACCACTGGTAGCTATAAAACAGGCACTAGGGTGAGGTTGAACACAATTCACAATCGATATGTCACCCCACAGAGCATTAGCAACATTTGATGATTTACAATCCCATATAAATATTACGCCATCATCAGAACCAGCACAAATGAACTTACTATCTTCACCTAATAACAATCAATAAATACTATGGTAACTTAATACATGGAAACAAACACAAAAGCCCTTCACAATTTTACATACCTAAGAAATTCGCTTCTTTGATGTCAGTGGTAGTATTACAATGACCCAAGAAACGCATTTCATAGTCTCTGGCATCCATTCGCAGCTGTTTTTCTTCATCGCTAAAGGGTTTTTCACTTAAACGTTCTTCATTATTCTCTTTCTTTGCTCTAAGTGCTACTAAATCATTATGCAGTCCTTTAACTTGTATATTGTCAGCAAAATCTGGATGACATTTTCGAAAATACTCTAACCACTGATATGCCTCTTCAGTCCAGGTTAATGCTATTAAGCACTGAACTAGGCCTATGTATGCTTCTTTGTTTTCAGGCCAGTGCTGGATCACATGTAAATAATCTCTTGCTGCTGAATAAACATCTCCAGTCCTTAAAAGAAAATTTAATATAATTAAAGATTGAATTCAAACATAAAACTATAGTTAGAGAAACAAAAGAGCATAAAATAAAGTTTAAACACAATTGGTATTCTCAATAAAAAAAAACTTACCATTTTCTAAGAAACAATGTTCTACCTCTTCCAATATAGTCACAGGCACAAGGTTGAGCTGATATTCGTTTATTGTAAGTAATTAACTTCCTACAAGACGGTGTTGTCGTGCCGTTAGTTTTCTATAACAGTTTAAGAAATACTTAAAAGATATTAATTACTACTACAAAATATTTAAAAAAAGATATATACAAGGCGTCCTTGAAACTTAACAGCAAATACTATACAACAAACTAGCCAACGTATGTTACAAAAGTTTTAAGAAAAAATTTACCAACTCAGAATTATTGGTAAATAATTTGCAATCTAGTTGCCATGATAAACAAATATTCATCAGTACTTAAGTTTATTACTGAAGTCTCTAGACCTTACGTAGGGCATATGAGGGGAGAAGCCGTATATAACAACATTTATACCAAAAGGTGTCGACAAGTCGGCCAGCAAAAGCGGGTCAAAAGTAAGCTATTCCCTGCCAGCAGGAGGAAAAGTAATGAATTACTTATCACGCTAGATTTTTAAGAAAGAGCCTTTTTGCAAAAGCAATTTATTAATCCTTATATAACAATTTTACTGCGTTTACTTTTGCATTGTAAGAAAAATATACTAAGATCACATTTTCTGCAATTCTTTTTATTTCCTTCTGGGTACACCATTTATTGAACAAAGTGTATTCCTTTTCGTACTTTTCCCTTGACTTCTCAGACAACAAATTCAATGTCATATAATTTGCCTCCTAAAGAACATCTAGCGGAGTTCTTCAAAAATCATCTAAATCACTTTCATTGCTACTCAAATTCATTGTTTCAAAACTACACAAAACGTGTCCACCAAAGCAATACAAATTACTAGTAAACAAGAAAACTAACAAACTTGTTTATTAAATGTTTTTAATAGAACACTTTGTATATTTTTGCATATTTTTATTCGCCTTTTAATTTCTCAAGATTGAACAAACTTTTCTTGTGAAACCTTAGTCAAGACTATCTCCTCCAGATATTTTAATGTTGAATTTTGTTTTGTTTTGTTCTG
The DNA here is from genome assembly GCA_958336395.1 of Ctenicera cuprea. Taxonomy (NCBI): domain Eukaryota; kingdom Metazoa; phylum Arthropoda; class Insecta; order Coleoptera; family Elateridae; genus Ctenicera; species Ctenicera cuprea. Next base: position 8,283,060 of record OY284494.1, on the reverse strand, counting down.
TTGCAGCCGTGCAAACATTTCTAACTCTAATGTGCCATATCTTAATTGATTTAACAGGGTTCCCACTAACTATCAAGAATTAGAATCAATGACTTTTCCAGGATATCCATGACCAAAAATCATACTTATCCATGACTTTCGACAAAAAAACTTAATAAAATTAGAGACGCAAAAATAATCACGTTTGTGGGTTTTTTATCAATTCACAAGACAGTATGTGGCGGTCTCACTTGAACCTAATCATAAGCCATATTACGTTCCTTGGAATTTAAGAAGGATAAGAAAACTACCTCAATGATATTTTAAAAACCTTTAGCAGCAATTGTTTTATAAGCGGCAGTTTTAAAAATTCAATCGGAAAATTTTTAATTTTTTTAAATTATGTTAACACTACTGCAGGAAAATCAGGTTTTTTATTGTAAATCAAGAGAAAAATCAAGACTTTTGCCAAATTTTGCATAAAATCCATGACTTCCAGGTTAAAATTTTAATTCCCTGACTTTTCCATGACTTCCAGGTTATCCAGGGTCAGTGGGAACCCTGTTTAAGTGTAACACCCAAATTGTTACATTGTTGGATTGAGCTTTCACGGCTCTATAAATTTTATTAAATAATGGTTATACCTAAATCCAACAGTTTTTGAGAAAATTAGACTCTAAGCAAAAAATCGGATAAATTATAGAAATTCAGGTATCATATTAGAGATTGACACCTGTATGATTTTTGCTTTTGCAAGGACCAACTGCGAACATTGTTTTAATTCATGTAAGAAATTTTTTTTTATAAAAAAGCTCTATCACACTACGTAACATATACAGGATGTTTCATTTAAAAAATCAAGTTATGACAAATAGTTATTAAATGTAAAATTTTTGCACCGCCGATGCTGCAACAAACACCCAGATAACAAAATTCAAGTATAAAATATCTGGAGGATAGCACATCGTCTTGACTAAGGTTTAACAGAAAAACTTTGTTCAATTTTGAAAAATACAGTTTGTGCAGATTTTTGGTAGCGTCTTCTGCAAATGTAAAATTTTTCGAAAATAGTTCAATAACTTAACAATGCCGCAACCAAATTCCAAAAGCAAAACATATTCAGAAAGGCAATTAAAAGATAAATGAAAATATGCAATAATATACAGGGTGTTCTATTTAAAAAAACATTCATTTGTCCCTCTTGTAAGGAACACCCTATATAATTGAAAATAATTTTAAAATGTTTCCGTATTTTAAATAGTAAAGGAGATATCGACCACCGCACTGTAGTCACCTTAGTTAGGTTTCTAATACAAAACATAAATTTATAAACTTACCGCACCACAACAAGGTTTATATACAGAACTTTTTTTTCTGGGAAAACTATCAGGTACTCGCAGCTCATTGACATATCTAGGATTATTAACATCAAAAAGATATATCTGTTCTCCGCCCATATTAACCAACATATCAGATCCAGTGGAATTAAACGTTACATATGTTGCTGCTAATTTATAACTCATGTCTCCACCAAATTCTCTTGCTAAATGTCCTGGTGCATAATATTGCACACATCTGGGGTCCTGTGGTTCCGGCGGTGTTCTTTTACGAGGGTCAAAACTGTGATTGGGCTAATAAAAGTAATTTCAAAATATTAGTAAAACTCTAGAAACTATATCGTTAGATCGAAAAGAAACAAAATCACATGTAATTCTGAAAGTTTAAAAACATGTCTTTTACTGACCCTTAAATGCAGGAGTCGATAAACCAGCAACTCCAATCCTCTTACTGTGTACGCCCTGGCACATGAAATTTCTAAGTGTATAAAATATGTTTATATTCTATGCAATTTCAGGTTCTCAGTAGTGCAAGTGGAAAATGCGTGTAAAATCTACAAACCCTTTTGTCGGTCTAGGCAGTCTAGGCAGGTAGTTTATTTAAAGAAAATCAAGTGCAGTAAAGTCAGGCATATAGGCATACAAGAATTGGCGTTGTGGATTTAGTCGGCTCCTCTTAAACGTCACTATTCCAAAATTAATAACAGATAAAGCAAACTATTTGTCAATAAACGACAAGCATTAAAACTTCTATAGCCTCATCTGGTTTCATTTCTTTTTAACCTTACAGTATGATCAGCATTATAAATCATTAATCAATATAAAAACATTATTTATAACACTGTAATTAGATTAGCTACTAATTAATTTATTTATAATAGCACAAAATGCTTAAACAGAAAACAATTATGTAAGATTTATATTTACTTGCTTTACCCTATATTCTGATGTTTTAACCATTCTTCTATCATACAAGCGAATGAAGCAATCATTAGCTCCGATGGCTATAAGATGAGGCTTGACAGGATTAACTGCAATGCACTTCAGTTCTGATGTATAACTAAGATCGATAAACACTTTGCTTTTAACTAAACACTCATGAGGTTCCCGCATGTCGTACTGACTGTAAAATAATGTCAAAACTTTGTGTTATCTAACTAAAAAAGACTAATTTAAGGTTCAACTTTTACTTACTCGAAATTTAACTAACAATATTAAAAAAACATTAAAAAATATTATGATTACATTAATACTTACATAACCAGGCCATCTTCACTAGCAGACCAAAACAATAAAGGGTGATCAGGTGCAGTAACTAAACGTTTAACACGCCCCACATGGCAACCACAATCCAAATGGGGTGTCTGACGAAGGACTGCCTGTTCTACCGATTGAACAATAACTCGACAATCACCTGCCCCTGTAGCGACAAGTGAACCATCATTACCTAAAAACTAAAATTATATTTATAAATATTCTTACCAAATCTGTACAATATTTATTGATAACTTTAAAATCCCTATGTTAAAATTTTTAAACAACCCGTTAACTATTGTTTAATGCTGTATACTTACTTTAACAGAAAATATATTTCCAATATGAGGTGTATGTAGTCTTTTAAGTAAACGATGACCAAACGGATCCCATATAATAACATTTGTATCATCTGAACCAGATGCTAATCGCCTAAAAAAAAATATCAGTATTAGTAGAAATCTATTAGTCGGCCTATAATATGCAGAATATTCATGACTTCATGTTTTATTAACTTTTACTATTAAATAGACCTATCAAACCCACGATAACAAAACTGTGAATAGTTATTTAATATCTACATATAAGTTGTGTTGCTAGCGTCACATTTATCATCAGTTTATACCTTCCGTCTGCAGACCATTCTAAGCAGTTTACACATCCTTGATGGCCTTCCAACTCGTATTCTAAACCTAACCTCTTAACCAGTGCTTCAGTAAATTGTGAATGTCGTTGTACTAATCTACCAACTTCTGCCTTTTTTTCTCTGCCCTGCAGAAGTTTCACAATATTTTGACTAACATCGGTCTTTCTTAAGGAGCTGTCCATCTATAAAATTGTAACTAATATAAAAAATTAAAAACTGATTTAGTTTTGAATGCTTACATTTGGTGTATTTATTGATCATCATAAGTAATAACCAACTTTATATTCGCAACTCATTGTTAAGAAAATATACCGTTTCTTTCCAATAGTAATTATATGGACTGGAGTTCTGGAACTGTCCCAGCTGTCAAATTATTAATTTCCAGTTCGTTTGTTTTTCACTTCACTTGTTTATTTGCATTTTTTCTTGATGGCTGGACGTCAATGCTACAGATTACAGACGATTACAGATACAGAATAACAAAACTCATGTGACACCACCGCTGTCGTTGCTGCGTTTTCGAAGTTTTCCAATAGAGAGCGCTAGAAATGCTTTACTACACAAAGTGTCCCGTAAGTAATAGGACAATGTTTAAGCATAGCTTCCTGGGATTAAAGCAGACTGATTAAACCTAACATATCTTACTAAAATATTTCCTTAAGAAGGTATGGGGCCTTAAAGACAAACATTTTATTTCCATTTTTGGCTGAAAAACTAAAAACTAATCAGATCGAGTTGAATTTCGGTATGGTTATGTTTTATAGGTCTAGAAATACAACAGTGTTACTTATTGTTTGCAGTTGGTAGAGGGAGCTAGTTACGAGATTTTGGCTTAGTATTTTGGCACGTAACTTTTCTGCTGTTAACTTTTTGGAGCTTTTGATTAGAAATTCGGATGTAGAACTTAATTTATTAAAAAAAAGCATACGTGTTAAAAGTTGATAAAATGAACTGTTTTCGAGAAACGTAATCACCCAATGCGCTTTATCAAGTAGGTATGTGTCCTTTTAAGTTAACAAAAGAAAAATAAAAAGCTAATAAACCGCAAACACCAGAAACCAACAACTTTAGTATTATTTTGATGTTCTTTTGTTTACTGAAAATGACACGTCATACCTACTTGATAAAACACATTGAGTAATTTTTTTGATGTGCGCAGGCACTTTTAAATAGTATTTCTCAAAAACAGTTCACTTTATAAACTTTTAACAAGTATAACTTTTTTCTAAAATTAAGTTCGACATCCGAATTTAAAATGAAAATTTCCATCAAGTTAACAGCACAAAAGTTATGTGCCAAAATATCAAGCCAAAGTGACGTAACTAGTGCCTTCTAGAAACTGCAAACAATAAGTAACACTGTCGCATTTGTAGACCTATAAAACATAACCATTCCGTATTTCAACTGGATCTGATTGGTAGTTTTAGTTTTAATCAAAAATATAAAATTTTTGTCTATAAAGCCCTACAACTTTTTAAGAAAGTTTACTAAGGCATGTTAGGTTTAATCGATCTACTTTGGCCCCAGAAAGCTATACCTAAACGACCCATTCCTTACAAGACACCCTGTATAGGTTTCATCTAAAATTGCACTTGCGTTGATGTAATTTTAATTTTTTATTAAAGCATGGATTTAAAAAAATGCCCGGCAATGTTAAATTTACAAAGCATTGAAGCATAACCCTGCCAGCAGGCAGCAGCGAGCCTACATAAATAGACATAACGGTACAGACGTCTTTGTCTAGTCAAGATCTGCGTGCCGATGTAAGGCTACGTTTACGCCCATGTGAAACTAGTACTACTAGTATATGTTACATAATTGTTTCGAAATTTTAACTTTTATACTGTTTTTATTTACAGATTGCTGACAGGCATTTTTATTTAAGCTTACCTGCATGTTTGTACACGGTGCCCTAATTGATTTGATTTTGCAGGATATTTCGGTTACTATAGCAGTTTGAAAAAAAACTGATAAACATATGGGTCAATTTTTTGAGTATATTTCGATAGCGAAAGTGGACTTGCTATCTTCTTTTGTTTTCAAGTTAGGCGCCAGATTCAATTTTTTCAAAATATAAGAGGTTCTAAAGTTTCAGTTATTTCAAAAGATAGAAGGAAAGTGTAGACACTTTTTACAGATATTTTTATAAAGAATTTAAATATGTAAAAGGCAAAACTATATAGTCACAAAGACAAATAAAATTAGTGAAATTAAGACTAAATTGTTTTACTTCTATTGTTTAAGTAATCTTTAATTTATTAATGAATTCCATGCCATTGAATAATAAAATTGTCATTATTGCTTTCAGAGCATCATGTTTTGCAATAGTGCATGCTAAAGGAGCTGTAGGTACCTAATAAAAGTATGATGTGTAATATAAAAAATTTATTACATAAATTTGTAAATACATATGTATAAAAGTGTAGTACATATACAATACAAGAATGTTAAAACCAAAACCATAACCAGAGGCGAAATACTGATAAATCCTAAAAATACAATAAATAAAATTTGACAGTGCCCAGCTCAAGTTTGTTGAAATAAATATAATATCATTTATCCATAAAACACATGGGAAAAAACAGATTTAAATCTGATCTACCAACAAAGTGAAAGGTAACAGCGTCTGAGTAACTATATTCGAGGTCGTATAAGGTACCCCCCACAATAGAATTTTTATGTATAACATCGTCAAATTTAACAAGTAACAATATAACAACATATACAGTAAAAAGTAATTTAGCGAATGACATGAACAGGAACAGTAGAATTACGTCCTGACACCCTAACCAGTAGTTTTTCTCCAAGCTGTTTTGAAGTTTCATGCCATACACATTTTCCAATAATTGGCACTTCTTCCAATGGAGAGCGGAAAGCTACCAACATAGTTAAGCATGCTCCATCTTTGTCATTTTTAGGATCGTGTTCCACCTACAAATATTTAAAGTTCTCTCAATATGAAATTGATTTCACATAGTAATTAATTACTATAGATGTCATTTTATACACTATAATAATAATCAATATCTTACAGCAAGCAATCCTTGTGGTCTATGTGGTGCAACTTCTGCTCCAAATATCTCAATCATGAATCTTCGAAGTGTAGAATGAAGAGATTTAGCAGGATGAACTTCACAGGTAGGAAGATGAAAAGCAGTGCGTTCACTCAACAGTACATGTACTCTATTTGTGGAACGTTTTTTGATTACTACAACTAATCGCAGTAGCAATTTTTCATGTGGTCTTGCTACAGGTAACAGTTCTTTATGCCACGAATTATCTTCTGTTTTACATGCTGTTGCGTAAGCTCTGAAATAAAAAATTTTTTAATGAAATGACTAAGAAAAAAATTAATAAAAGACTCAGAAAGAATAAAATATTATACTTTAATAACAAAAACTCTGATTTTATTAAATATCCATATTTCTCGTATTACAGCCCCGAGCCCTCTCGGATAATGGAAAACTTGAATAATATTCATTTTTTTCAAATTGCGATATATTTACTGAAAACACTGGCATCGTAGTAACAGAAAACCAGCTCGTCCCTAAATAAATACAGAATCTGTAGCTCAAAATTTATTGCTGAGGATCAGAGGTAGGGTTTCCAGTCTCGAGATTCAGGACCGTCCCAAGATCCCACACCAATCTGCTCCCGGGACCACACAGGAAAATTACCGGAACCTTAAAAGTCCCAAAATAATAGTAACGTCACAAAACATGCGCAAAAGCGGCAGGCGTAGCATGCGTGCAGCAGGTTGATGTTCCGTTGTCCCAGTTGAGGAAGAAGCAAAATCAAGAAGTGCCATTAAAAGAAAAATTAAACATGGCCACAAAATTTAAAAATCTCCGGTTATGCTATGAACATTTATAAGTTGCAATGAAACACTTTTGAAACATTGAACCTTTTTCGGGGCCTTTGCGACTAGTCCCGAGACTTGAAATTTGGTCCCAATGTCCCTTTTTGGTCCCAGTACTTAGAAACCCTAATAGTCTAGGAGCTGGAGCGATACGGTGGGACTGAAAGTTAACCCGATGGCACTATGGTTTATTGTTAGAGTACGGTTCAATGATCAATTCATCTCACAGACCGAATCTTCGCTCTCATCTAGTTTTCGAGATACAGCCTCCGCAAATTTTTGATTTTTTGACTGCAGGTTAACCCTTTTGAAGTTGCGGTTACTTGAAAAGCATGCCATTCTTATACACTTCCATCATGTGCCATCATTTTTTATCGTATCTATTTATCGGGCTGGCCAGTTAAAATGGGAGCAAAAATGGATTGCGAGTTAACCCTCCCAAACCTGTTGGAAAATGTTTATTGGTGTTGCCAATTGTTAAGATACCATATGCCATCAAAAGTTACGTTACGTTACGTTAATTTGAGGTCAAATAATAATATATATGAGTACCATCATTTTTTTTTCCAATTCAACCCCTCCCACAACCCCAAAAAAATCAGTAATTTCGATATTTAACCGCTGTCGGAGTCTCATTAACTGAGTAATTTATCATAATATTGGTCTAATTATCCACCTTATTGATCTCTCTGGAACGGTACGCCCCTCTCTCTGGTTGTTGATTGGTTGAAAAAAGTTAGTATTAATCTTCTAATGTCGGTCGTGAAGCTTGTTGGGATGTCAAATTGAACTATTTATCGATATGCGTTTTAAACAAAAAATGGTTGCTGGCTTACTTCTGCAATTTCTGCAAATAAAATAAAGTTTCGCACACAAAAATCGTTTATTTTTTGGGGAGGCATTTGGGGTTGTGGGAGGGGTTGAATTGGAAAAAAAGTGATGGCACTCATATATCTTATTATTTGACTTCAAATTAACGTATTTGGCACGGTGCCATCATGTTAACTTGATTCGGTCTGTGAGATGAATTGATCATTGAACCGTCCTCTAACAATAAACCATAGTGCCATCGAGTTAACTTTCAGTCCCACCGTATCGCTCCAGCTCCTAGACTTATAATCAGAGGTCATCGGAAATTTATTGTAAAACTAGCTTTTCACTATGATTTTCAGACAATTTTTTTAATGAACGAACACACTGATACCCATAACTTAATAATTGGTTTGACTTTCAGCCAGCAATTTTATTTAGTTTTACTTAGATTGAAATAGCAATGAAGAAGGCAAGGTTGAACTTTAGGTCGCGACCTAGCACAATGTCACCTATACGTGTTTAAGATACTGTATAATGTATAAACAATAAAACTAACCAAACCTTGATATTTTCCAGTATACATAAATTGTTAACAGATGAGACTATAACAAAACTAGTCCTAGTGAGCAAGGGAAAGGTAAAGGTAAAAAACCGGGGAAAAAGCCGGCGGAAAAAATCCGAGGAAAAAAAACGAAAATAAATTCGACGGAAAAAGGCGGCGGAAAAAAAACCAACGCCTTTAATTGATAGTACTTTAAATTTAAAATATTAATAACCATTAGGAAAACTTTTAAATAATACGAACATCGTTTTAATTTCATAATTTAATTTCTCACTAAAAAAAGACAATTTCTCTCCTCGGCCTTTTCGCAGTTTTTTTTCAGGTTTTTTCCAGGGTTTTTTTGAGGATTTTGTTACTGTTTTAATGTACATATGCATCAAAATATGTACAGCACATTTTTTTTAGATTTTCTTTTTAAATTTAAATGTGCTTACTAAAAATAAGCAACGAAAATTAGAGGACGAAAAATTTAATATGAGTGAAACTACAACCCCTAATAAATTAAATTTTGCTTGAAGTAATTTTGGTTGATTATATTTGGTAGGCATATTTAAATTAAAATATTATAATGTCGTTTCGCTTTTTACTGTTAACAGATTTTCATCTCCCAATTTGTTAAGGGTTGTAAAACTACAATTTTCACTCTTAAGAGCGCGCCGCGCCGAGGCACGCCACAGATGGCGCTAGTATAGACATCATATGGGCATTTTTATATGTACTCCGCGACTTAATTAAAAAGGAAACCAAATGAAACAAGTTAATAGATGTTACTTAATAAAGTAACTTAGATGCTCAGATAATTATTTTCTTGTGAAACATGCAAATAAGGTAAAAAAACTTACTTTTCTTAGCAAACATAAAGCTATAAATTTAACACTATTCTTCATTTGTATTTACGCTGATCATCTAGATACTGTTATAGTAGATACACCAATTTAAAATTTTTGTCAATTATTTAAAGTATGTGCCAGCTGAGTAAATTTAAAAATTCGATGCGAGTAACGTCAGCCATGTTTTTGAACAAAAGTTCATAGGAATCAGCACGGATGGCGCTACGGCGATAGGCATTTGGCGTGTTAATTTAAAACTTTTAACAAATTTCGCACATAAATAAGAGATTAGTTGCACACAAACCCACGAGCAAGTAATGCTGAAAATTGATTTTATGCGAGAAATCAATAATTTTGCTAGTACAGTACTGTAAAGAAAAATATGTGCACGTCAACAGAACGCATGTGACGCTACCTGTTTATGTTTAATAGAATCGTCAGTAATTAAATTCAAATTTAGAATGACTAGCGCCTCTAGCGTCAAAAACAAAAAGGTGTCACGGCGGCGTGCTCATAATTAATATTCGTGATCTAATTTTCGCAGCTTATGTTTTAGTAGGAACATTTATATTTAAAAAAAATCTCTTTCCGCTTTGAAAAAATAGGCTATACTATTTTGATGCAGATATAAAAAAAATATAAAAAAATTGCTTTATATTTTCATATTTTTTATTATTTACACTTTTTAGAACAATATTCAAATTTCAAATATCACCCTGCGTTGAAATGACCACAAGAAACAAATCACTGCAGTTGAAACTGCTGTATTTGCTATTCCCAATCAAAATAGTAATGTTCAAGACAAAACATTGTTAATTTATTGTAAATAAAACAATTATAAATAAAACATTGTTATCTTGTTGTGTTGCGCAGGAAGGACGCGGTCGAGGTCGTCTTTATGCAATCGCATTGCAGCGATTTGTGTATTCGCATTTGGCATCATAATACCGCGGCTAGTGGTATCACCATATCATGTATCTGTATTATCAATAGTTAATAACAGATTTAGAATAGGGCGAAGAAAATTTTGTAATTAAAAAATAACAAATGAAACCGATTTTATTACTTATACAAAGCTTTTGAACTTCTACTCCCACATTTCAAGTAAAATTCTAAATCGTATCTTTTCAATGAACGTAAAAGTAAAATGAAGTACAAACATTCCTAAATTCATAAAACGAACAGTCTCACGCCCATTTTTAAAACTGTCTGAGCCGATAGAGCTTGCGGTGAGCTACAAACTTGTTTTTTTTACTAATCTCCCAAATTTTATTCTGACGCCTTCCAGAAATTTTTGAAATATTTAAAATTGATTACTTATTTATTCAAAAACGCAAACGCAGATCGTTATAAATTTTAAAAGCGATACTTTTTAATATCAACAACGTGTTTTCCGGCAGTTACGTGATTTTAATTTACTTGTTAAGTGTGCGCTGCCTATACTATAATGATATCCATTTCGATAAAAATTTTCATTATGAAATTACCCAAACTGACCAATATCAGCAAAGCATTGTTTTTGCTAACCATGGTTCCGAGAGTTGTTAACATTTCTCAGTTAACATCGCAAAACAGTTGGAGTTTTTTTTAAGTATAATGTTCAAATACATTTTTTACTGAAAAAATAGTGTATGCAACTCTTATATAATGACTATTAATACACTCGTTTGAAAATCTCACTCGTGTATTGATAGCTATTATTATAGATTCGTTGCATAATATACTATTTTATTCTTTGCATATTTTTAATAATTCTTTAAATAAACCATTTATATCAATTTTTACTCCGAAATCCGAAGCGCGTCTAATCAGCTACATGACGAGCGGTTCCGTTCTTACTATTCTTGTACGGTATGCGGTAGGGTTGCCTATATAAACGGTTGATATCCATCCTTTCCCAAGTGGGCATAGGGGTAATAAATAAAATAAAACAAGACTGCGAGTTTTATTTTATTTATAGCCTATATAAATTGTTTTCTTAGAAATCTAACATACGGTGAAATGACAGAAGAGCTTAAGGCAAATCGAAATAGTTTTTACACTTTCACAACTACGGCAAGTATTAATATTCAGTATCGGAAAGTCCACTAGAAATTAACAGCTTTTTTAAACCTGAAACCCGATTTGTTTTATTCAATCAATACTAGGAATAAATTATGCAAAAAGGTACGGAAAATTTTTAACGAGATGGAATTAATACGAAACAGTTTACAATTACCCCCCCCCCCCCGCGCTAGGTTTTTCAATACTTAAACTAGAAAATATAAACTTGAAGCAATTAAATTAGACTACAAATACTACTCTATAAACAAACAAACAAAATTAATTTGCGGCACAGTGGCGCCGGAGCGCCCAACGACGCGAACATTTTAAGTGACATGATTTGAAAGCCCTTTTAATTCTGTGTATAAGCTTATTTTTCCAAATTCTAAATAAAAGAAAAGGCATTAAACATAGAACTAACATAAAATTATCCTTACTGAATGTTAAAAGTGTTTTTCAAAACCGCTGGCCGTATAAAGAAAAATCATTAGGGGCTTTATTTAATATACTCTGTCAGAAAAAAACTCCCAAAATACTAGCATTATTATGCAATATACAGGATATTCCTTAATTACATGCTGATATTTCAAGATGTGATTCCCTAGTTGAATTTAACTGAAAAAGTTCCTATGAGCACATGTTTTAAAACACTTCGTTTTCGAGATAGTTTAACTTTTGTTTAAGTTTTTTTTTATCTCACATTTTTTGTGATAATTGGCTCATATTTGGTACACAGACAGCAGTTTGTAATATCAACGAAAGAACATTGCCAACATTCGGAACAATGTACAAAGTGATATTTTTTGGGTTACGATCCCTTTTACCCTCCCGAACGTTTCAAAATAAAACAAAAAACCCTATTCTTTGTGAAAGATAGTCAGTGTGGTCGTAAAACAAAAGTTCGGGGTGGTGAATAGAATCGTAGCCCGAAAAAATAGCACCCTGTACATTGTTCCGAATGTTGGTAATGTTCTCTCATAGTTATTACAGAAAGTTGGCTGTGTACCAAATTTGTGCCAATTATTAAAAAAAATTAAACTTTATCGCCCTGTTATCTCGAAAACGAAGTGTTTTAGGACATATGTTTACAGTAACTTTGTCACTTCAAATATCAGTTAAGCAATCACATTTTGAAATATCAGCATGCAATTAAGGAACACCCCGTAAAGAAAAAACATTTGAACGGATATGTTTAAACTATATACAGGGTCCAAGTGCTTTCCACGTTGAGTATCATAATATGGTCCGAGTTTTGCGATTTACTATCAGCGAGCCGTACAAAATATCTTACCTCTGTGATACGGCATAGTTTAAATACAGGGTGTCCAAAATAAGGAGTGCATGCATGGGGATCTCGTAAACGGTAAGAGATAGGGATTCGGTTAAATGAGAAGAATTGTTTAGCATCTCAACTACTACTATGATCCACATTTAAATCCTACAATTTTTGCTTAATTTTCAGTACAGACTGAAAAAACTAAAATTTTCAGTTTTCGTTTTTATGTGTATAATTTGATTATTATCAAAGATAGCGCAAAGAGGTTTTGACATTATTAACACACTTTTTTGCACAGAATTCGAATCTCGAATTGAAATTTTAATAGGTCGTTTAGTTTTCAAGATATTGATATTAACATCTACTTTTTCAAATATGCGTCAAAGGCGGCCATGTCATCATTGAATAGAGCTCTTTTTCCTCTTTTCTCTGATATAAGGTTTAATGGGTTTATTTTTACAAATAACGGAGTTATAAGCAAGAAACCTTTTCTTTAATAGTAGGCTGCGAAAAACTGTTTTCTTGAGTAGGCTGACCATTAACAAAAAACAAGAAAAGAACAAACAAACGGCTGCATTTGTTTCTATTGAGTTTTGATCCGTTTATCTTCCCAAATAATAAAGTTATATGCGAGAAATTGTTTACTTATACCGGGTGATCGTAAAAAAATGATCCAGAGCAGGCCATGACCGAAGTGTTACAGTTGGCAATACTTAATATAAGCCAATTGTCAAATGTTGACAGCTGTAAAAAAATTTTGTTAGATACATTAAGTTAAATTTATCTAACCAAAATTTTTTACAGCTGTCAACATTTGAAAATTGGCTTATATTAAGTATTGCCAACTTTAACACTTCAATCATGGCCTGCTCTGAATAATTTTTTTTACGATCACCCGGTAGTAGGCTGTAAAAAAAACAAAAAAAAACACCTGAATGTTTCAGGAAATAAAACTATTAAAAATGTACAATCGTATGATAATCAGAGATGAGTACTATTTAATTTGTTTTGGCAATATCTGCATCTTTACACCAGTTTATTGTCATTCTAAATTTATCTTCCTTTTCGTGTTTTATTACTTAGCAAGAGTATTTAAAAGTTCAACGTCTTTTAATTGTTATACGAACATACATTTTTAATAGTTTTCTTCCCTGAAACATTCAGGTGTTTTTTTTTTCATTTTTTACAGTTTACCATGAGAAAACAATTTCTCACTTATAACTTATAACTTCATTATTTGGGAAGATAAACTGATCAAACCTCAATGTAAACAAATGCAGCCTTTTGTTTTTTGTTTTCTTGTTTTTATTAATTTTCAGCCTACTACAAGAAAACAGTTTTTGACAGCCTACTATAAAAACAGTTTTTTTTGCTTATAACTCCGTTATTTGTGAAAATAAACCAATCAAACCTTATATCAAAAAAAGGAAAAAAAGAGCTCTATTTAATGATAACAAGTTAATGTCAATATCTTGAAAATGGAACGACCTATAAAAATTTCAATTTGAGATTCGAAATCTGTGTAAAAAAAGTGTCTTAATAATGTCAAAACCGCTTTGTGCTATCTTTGATAATAATCAAATCATACACAAAAAACGAAAACTGTAAATTTTAGTTTTTTCAATCTGTACTGAAAATGAAGCAAAAATTGTAGGAATTGAATGTGGATCATAGTAGTAGTTGAGATGCTAAACAATTCTTCTCGTTTAACCGAATCTCTATCTCTTACCGTTTACGAGATCCTCATGCGTGCACTCCTTATTTTGGACACCCTGTATTTAAACTATGCCGTATCACAGAGGTAAGATATTTTGTACGGCTTGCTGATAGTAAATCGCAAAACTCGGACCATGTTATGATACTCAACGTGGAAAGCACTTGGAGTCTAGAGATTTACACAGCTAACACATGTTCTAAAAATTCAAGATTTAGAATAATTTAAATCTTTTCTTAAACGAATTAGCGTTTGAAAAGTGTTTTGAATTTTTGCTCCGTACTCAATGATTTTTGAGTTTTCAAAAATTTTTGGTCTTGTCATGAAAATGATCCATACTTCAGAGCAAACACAAAGAGTTAATTCCATTACAGTTTTCGCTGTGTAGGTGAGAATTTCAACGAAACAGATACAGTTTTCAACGAAAGATATGCAGACAATCGTATTTGTCGCGAATACCTTCGAAAATTACTGTTCGGAATGGTAAAATATCTGATCGAGAAGTATGAAGAAATTTGATAAAAACAAAATTATTTTATTACAGAAAGAAAAGCATAAAATAACGAAAATTTCTGTGCAACAAAAGAATGGCACGGGTTAATATCAAAAATCCAAACAATAACAAAACTTGATATGCATCGCCAACTTAAGCAAGAAAATAAAACATCGCAAAAGCATCGTAAAAGATATCAACCAAATAAATCAACAATTATTTAAAAAATGCTTAATAATCAAAATGAATAATGTTCCTGGAAAACAAAACGCCTGGTATTGATATTTGATATACACAAAACAAAATACTTAGTGTTTCAAACAATTTGCAGCGGCACTAAAGGTATGACCTTCATAGCGATACAGAAGTCTCGTCTCGGTTGTGATAAAAGTTTGTACTTATTTTTATTTAAAGTTTGCAGCAGATGTAATTTACATATAGTTTAGCTTAAAATGTGAAATTTTTTGTACGGTAATTCTAATTCCAATCACAAAATTCTCAATAGAAAGTTTATCGGGACACGCGTACGTTTTAGATATCAAAACATGTTTTTGTCAAATTTTGAATATAAATGATAAAGCACAAAAAATAGGTAATTCTTGCTCTAACTCACTTAGGCCGTGACGTGACATCAGTTGTTTAGGGTATTTCAAGCAAGCTCCACAAATCAAACCCATATACCTATAACTCATTCCGGTTCAAAAACAACAGAAAGCAATATTTCATTTATTTACAAACTATTTCTATATGTTGCAAACTGTGTCAGTGTTAAACTAAAATGGAAGAAAAACGGTCACTAATTAGTCAAGAAGCTATACTTAATGTGAGCATATTTCCTTATGAATATCACAGCATTCAATTGAATTACTTTTGTAGGAAGACAGTGAAGTATGGGGTAACTGCAATGAGTACAAAGAAGATTATAAAATTGTTATCCAACAAAAAGAGTTGGTTCGAATACCATTTTTACACCAATCTCCACAAGTAAGTACCATATCATTTTGGCTTGTACCTTTACCGTTCAGAACAATTGTGGTTTCTCTCAAATGTAAGTAACCAACCCGAAAATTTATTTAATCATCTGATTACTATGAAATTCTTCAATCTTCATTCATAATTTTTTTTAATTTAAATTAATTACACCCAGACCTTCCCATACTTCAAGAATGTTTAGTCCGAGGTTAGAATTTAATATTAATATGGATGGAATTAGCAAATTTTGATATAAAAACTGCTCTATTCGAATTCCTCCACGAAAAAACTGGGTGGCAAAATTGCTTTTCTAACATTCTCGGAATCCTAAAGTTTTATATTCTAAATAGTATCCAGAAACTTATAAATAAGTAAACATTCTATTGTGACGACGAACAAATTAAACGCCAAGTTTGGCTCTTAAACCTTAAATGCATGTTAGTGCAGATTAATGCAATGAAACGTTTGCCTTTACAAAGATGTAAACGAACAGCTTAATTTAGAAGCCATTGCGCAGACAATGCTGTTCCTAGATATGCTTTCATATCTGCGAGAATTTAAAGTTACTATAATATGTAATCTATATCTATTTATGTGTTATTAAAACTTTTTTTTATTAAAATTTCACATTGTATGCGTATGTAGTGCCAGATTTGGTGGGGAGGGGGGAGCGGTTATGAATTCCATAACCCCCCGGGGGTATTCCGGCGACGGTAAATTATTTTTTTTACCGCCGCCAGGAAAAAATAATCTACGTAACTTTGACTAAGAATGGTATTCGAGGGACTATTCAATGAACCAAATCATTAATGTTTTCTAATAAATTGTTTTAAAATAGTCACTTAAATACCCTCCAGGAAGATATATTCATCCCTATCTTTTCTTATTGGTTGAGAAACACCAAATTCTGGATTTTCATTGGTCAATTTTTGACAGATGACAGGTGAATTGAATAGTCACTTATAATACCTTTAGTGCTGAAAGTTATGTCGAAATTTTTGTAGGGATATCACAAATGTCTATTACGCTTGTCTACAAATAGTACCAGTGCTATTTGCAAGCGCAAATATATATGAGTGGTACCGCCACAAAAATTGTCCACTTAGCTTTTAGTACGAAAGGCATTAAACGAAAAATGATTGTTTTAAAATTATTTTTCATAAACTTGAATCGCTTCCTTGACGATAGAAAACAAAATTTGATATATCAAAATATTTTGATACTTCTATTATATATTTCAACTCGGCATTATTATGGTTAATATAAATCACGTAACATGTGAATTGAATTTTAATCGTCATTGACAATTCCTCCATTAGTATTACTACTGATAAAATAAAATATCAAAATCTGACATCCACAAATAATTATGAAAATTATCGAGAGAGCTCCTTAACTCTTGAAATTATCTGTATCCCTAATCCTATCAATAGCCTACTTGCCACAATAGCTATTTTGGAAAAATAAACTACTTTTTCGCATTTCATATTGTAACTGACTATATTTCTATACTCAAAATCGTTCTGTAAAGTGGTACTTTACAGCATAGCAACGGATTTCTCCAATCGCAAAATTGGCTGTAATTAGGTTACTATGTTATTGAAACAACCTACCTTCTATTATTTTTTTATTTTCAATGCCAGTAATTGTGACAGTTATTAATGTCACTTTTATTAAAAACTAACAAAATTAAATTTTCACATGAAATGCGAAAAAAATAGTATACGCAATCTCGTTAGGAAAGTGTTTTCACTAAACTTGTATGGCTTTTTAAGTTACTCGCTCGCTTCGCTCGCTCGTACTCAAACCAGCCATACTCATTTAGTAAAACATCACTTTTCTAAACTTGTTGCATAATATACTATTACAGTTGTACTATGCAACAATAATTTGTTTTTACTCTCGGAACACAATTTGACTGTTGAATGTGCACTGTTAAATTCGATCATATACTATTTATCTTCTCGTTGCCTCAGTGCTATTTAATTAATTCGGTAACATTCTCTATGATCTACTCTATCATGTAATAGCCGATTTGTTGTTACCCTATTAAATAAATAATAAAAAAAAATAAGAATAGTAACATTGCTAACATATTGTTTTCAGGTTAGTTATCGAAAATACATTGTTGAATATTTGAAAAATTACGCTGCTGAAAAAGATATAAGTTATTCTTGTTTACACTTGGCCGTTTATATGTTGGATATTTTTATGGATAACCATTCCATAGTACCTGAAAGGCTGTATCTTATTGCCAATACTTGTTTGTTGCTAGCAGGTATTCTTTTGAATATGTAATTCACAACTACTCTTTGTTTTACAATCGTTTAGTATTTTTTGCATTGATTTTAAAAACGTACCTAAATTAATGTGAAGAATTATTAAACAACGTACTTTAATAAGCAAATAATAGTTTTATTATTTTTCAGCAAAGTTTGAAGAACTTAAGTTGAATATTCCCAAGTATGAAGAATTGAATGCTGCTGTTGATGATAGCTATTCTTTCAATGATTACAAACTAGTAGAAATAATTATCCTAAAATTTTTCCACTGGTATCTAATGCTTCCTACACCAGCACACTACACACATTACTACATGCAAGCCATATTAAGTCCAGATGATCCTAGTAATGAAACAACTTATCGAACTTTGATATTTGAATTACATGAATTTATCAGGATCTACTTGGACAAAGTTATTGATGGTATAGGGTATACACACAGATTTGTGTAATAAAGGGTTATTCTTAAAGTGGGAGTTTTTAACATTATACTAAATAATAGCACTCTTAAGAATAAGTCCTTCATTATACTTATATTTCCATCTTCTGTGTAAAAACATTTCTTCAAATATTTTAGATATTCATTTCATGCAACTTTATACTCCTTCTCAACTGGCAGCAGCTATAATTTCAGCTGCAAGAATACAATTAGGACTGAGTAGTTGGACTGAACAATTACAGCACTTTACCCAGTATTCAAAGGAACAAATACATGAACCTGTTCAAGCTTTGCTTAAGTAAGTGTATAGACATCCCAAAGCTTCTATTATATTAATTTTATAAGTATGCATTAACTAGTGCCATAAAACAAAACACGAAATTGCAATTAACCATTAAAAACCAGATAGCACTGTTTATACAATTAAATATTACCATGATTGACAGTATAAAGTGATAAGGTGCCAATTTACTAAAATTTAGCATATTGGGCTGGGTTCGAGAACTAGCCGTAGTAAAAAATTAACTCCAGCTTATTCACAAACTCCACCACGACATAATCTGTCTATATCTACGCGATAGCGCAGATAAGAATAATGCGTGTACAACATAGAGTGTCCTCGAAATAGGTGGTCAAAGAACTATTTTTAATTTATATCTGAAACCTCCTTTAATACAGAGTGCCCATTTTTAAACTTCGAGCCTAAATTTTTTTAAATAGGCAACACACAATGCAACCCCCAGATCACTATGCATTTCTACCATTTTTTTTTAAATTGAGATCAGAGTTGTTTTACAGTATATGTATCTACTAATGATTAAGTACAAATTTAAGGTTACTTTAATAACTCAAATTTAATATTTGACAACAATAACTACAATAATTTAATAGGAACATAGTACAAAGCAGGTGTTCAAATTGCCTTCCCCCTTCGTTTTCGCAGAGTATAATTCTTCTACGCATCGAACCTCTAACACGAGCTAACATTTTCGGTGTGATAGAGCAACAACATTGAATTATCTTTTCACGTAGATGTTCTTCATTTCGAATGGGCACTTCATAGACATCATTTTTTACTCTGCCCCCAAAAAGAAGTCTAGCGGAGTCAAATAGGGACTATGGGCAGCCAAGGATGCAATGCACCTCGTACAATTACGCGTCCCTCAAAATGTTGGTTAAGATAATTTCTCACATCTCTATGAAAATGCGGAGGTGCACCATAATTTAAAAACCACATGCTATTCCGTATGTTTTGAGGAACTGTTTGGAGGAGAGCCGGTAGTTCATTAATTAAGAAATTTAAATACATTTCACCATCTAAACTTCCATTAAAGAAATGTGGACCTATTATAAAATCGCCAATAATACCGCACCATACATTAAGAGAAAAAATTCTCTGAAAATGAGTTATCCTGATCCAGCGGGGATTGTCTTGGGCATAATAGTGGCAGTTATGTCGATTAACCATGCCGTTGTTTGAAAACCTCGCTTCATCACAGAATAATACCATACTTAAAAATTCCGCACTGCCGTTTAATTGCCGTCTAAGAAATTGACAATACTGAACACGATGCTCATATTCCCTATCTTCAAGATGGTGTACGGTATAAACATGGTAGGGGTGAAATTTGTTTGCCTTAAGAATATTGAAAACAGAACCTTTGCTAATGTTTAAAGCATTTGCAATCGCTCTTTGACTTGTATGGGGAATATCCGTAACCATTTCAATTACAGCTACTTCGTTATGTTCAACCGTAACTTGCCGTGCCCTTACTTTTGGTTTTGAAAATTGCCCATACTCTTGTAAATTCAGAAGAAGCATTCTAAATGTTTTGTCTGTTGGAATTCGTCTACCTGGAAAGCGTTGCGCAAACAAAGTACTGGCAGCACTCGCATTTTTTCGACATTCACCCAGAATTAGAAGACTGTCCACTTTGTCAGCATTGGAATACATTTTGCACCAAAGATTAGTGATCGATAATAATATTTGTTTTGCACCGTTCAAGTAATGTGGCTTAACGAATTTGATTAGTAAACTGTTAATTTAATGCAAAAATGATTGCCCTGATTTTAATAATAGAAATATTTTGTTTTAAAATAATAGTCGGCAGTGACTTGTATTGTGTGTTGCCTATTTAAGAAAATTTAGACTCGGAGTTTTAAAATGGGCACTCTGTATAATAAACTCCATATTTGCGGTGTAAGATTTATGGTTAAAATTATACAAAACAGAAAAATTCTTTCAATATTGCTTTCAAACAGTAAAAATAATGAAAATATGGGTAAACTATCAAAACTGTCCCTAAATTTATGATCACACAACTATACTTACTTGAAAAATAACTCTTAATTACATATTTTAATTTCAGATCTGATTATATAAAATGCTCCATCTGTAAGAAGTCCATAACATAATATGAATTACTATGTACTATGTCAGTACCTACTACTATTTCTTTTGAAAAACGTACCTTATAATTTTTTAAAAATAAGATAGGTAAATTTCCTACCTAATCTTTATAACATGTATTGTTGATTATTGAGTTGTGTATATAGAAATACTTTATAAATCGTAGGAATAAGTATTTAGGTAATTGTAATAAACACAAACATTACAATATTGCAGTTTATGTTATATATCTTAGCTTGTTTTGAAATAAAGACATTTTTTTATACATAGATACTAAGTTTTTAGCATTTAAATGAAATTTTATTCACAGATTACAGTGTTGCAACACTGTAATCTGTAATCAACATGTTGGCATGTTTAACAAGTTAATGTCACGATGACAAGATAAATTCATTTAGATAAAAATATCATCAATGAGTCATTCTTAACCTCACCTTAAAGTATTCCAGCAAAACATAATTTTCCAATTAAAAACCAAATATAAATTTCTTATAGTATCAACTGAATGTGTTAAATAAATCCTCTAGTAATAACAAATTTGCATTTTAACTTAAGTCATTTGCTTTAAAGATTGATTAGAAGCAATAAATACACTACTATTTATTTTTCATAAACATTCTTAACTGGTTTTTCAAATAGATCATTATTTTGGTCAATTTATCAACTTGTGATTTTGGCAGTATGCCTACAATATTTTTCTATTTTGTGGTGTACCTATCATTAAGTTAAGTATTTTTATTAGGACCGATTTCTTTAATGTATTGACAACATTACTGCCCGACTCTTCACATTATTAAATTGTCGTCTGTAGATTCCAGCAGTGCACCATACGTAATTTAGTACTGCCAAACATAAAAATGCAGAATAGTTATCTTGTGTATATAGAAATACTTGTGGAATCACAAAGTAAAGCCATAAGTTTACAATTTTGCGAAATTTTGTTATTAAGTTACAATAACTATACTGTATTAAACTACTGAACAGCACATACAATTTTTATACACACAAATAGAACAAACTCATAACAGAGAAGAGCCTGTCACGTGACTATTAAGTGCCTGCACAGACAGACAGATAGCATGCTTCGAATCAAATTCAATGGTCAAGGGAAAAATTAAATATCTTCTTTTGTTTTCCAGTTATTGGCCATATTTCACATTTTTGAAACTGGTGCTGTAGCTTCGTTATTTGAAGAGGTATATGGAAATTGTACAGAGATTTTTATCAGCATTTTTGTGTAGATTATGATGGAACAAAATATTTTAAATATTCAAGTGTTTTCAAGATATGGCCCAAACCTACATTTTGTCAAATTACACTGTTAAAAATGTTTATTTTTTTTTCATTCAGAAAATATGCAGTTTGATGTATTCACTTTAAAAATAACAGTAACAACTGCTTTTCTGTTTTTGTTAAGAATTAAGTATGCCTTGATAATATAATAAATAACAAATAACTTCAATATTATTATATGAAAAATTTTAAAAAATGACAGCGGCAGAAATCATTATGGTTCCAGAGAAAAAAAATCTAGTAGCGTCAGGTCAGGCGATAAAGTGGGCCACAAATAGGGTCCATAAATGAAGTCACCTATTAGAATGTAAAATATAGTCAATAATTAGAGAACAAAAACAACATATTTGATTTCTGCATGATACCCCGCGTTTGCTCAGGGTCCAATAACAAGTATGGCCTATTTTGAGTTGGTGGCTATGGAATACTAAATTTTTGTTGGTTGCCATTTTGTCCTATGATTGTATGTCAATATGTGCAGTTTTATATGCAATGAACAAATTTCTAATCAAGCAACGAGTTACAGTTCAATGTTTTATTGTTTAGATATACTAAAGCAAATTTTTCCAAACATTAATTTCAAGATATGGAGACATACCACAGGTATTACCAAGTCACATTGATTCCAATGCAAACCTTCATGAAACGAGTTGGAACTGTGACAAACCAGGACGATAATGAATATGTGAAAGTAGAATGTCATGACAAAGTATTTTTTGAAATATTAAGAAACAGAAAGTTAAAAAAAACGTTTTATAAACTTTCGTAACAGTGTCTTGCCATACTAATTCTTTCATCAACTTTCGTATTTTTAATGAAACACCCTGTATATTGTCAATATTACAATTTACTTTCGGCTTAGACCGCGTCGTCATTTGGGAACTACACCCAGCATAATCAGGTAAGGACCGACCTGTAGCTTGTCTGCCTTTACAAGCATTTGCTCTAGAAGTTTGAGCAATATTTGTTCGTAGGCCCTGCCTGCCTAAACAGGGCCGTGGTCTGCTTAGTTTATTTAAACCTTGGGGCGGACAAGGATTTAATCTTAATGTATTTTGTTTGCCAGGACAATAATACTTAATCGGCTTATGCCTGTTAGCTGTTTGTCAAATGACAACGCGGTCTAAGCCAAAAGTAAATTGTAATATTGACAGTTCGAGAAACCGCGAAAGCCTCAAAGAATACCCTGTATATTTATGCATATTTGGAATTAGGATGAAATTCTGGGTCCGTCCATACCAATTAAGTGAAGTTTTGACATCCCAAAAATATTTTTGTTGTTGCTTTTCTTTACTATTAAGAGTGTCTGTCCAAATCGATTCTAATCAATCTACAAACTGTTACCGATTGTCAATTTTTGTTTCTCTAACTTCTCAAACTTACTACAAATGCTACTTGTATTTCTTTTTTCATTTGTTTCAAAAAGACTACTAGATTCAAAATGATTGTCAAATTTTCAAAGGTAATATTTCACTTGGTATGTTTTCTGGGTTGTAAATTTTATTTTTGGACGTATGTAATTAGATTAGAATCAATTTGGGTGAGTCAGGGCACTCTAATAGTAAACAATAATTACAAAAAAATATTTGTGGGATGTCACTTAATTGATATAGACATAGACAGACTCAGAATTTCATCCTAATTCCGAATACGCAATTATATACAGAAAGTTTGGCATTTCCAGTGAAACCAGAAGTGACGGAACACCCAGTATTCTGATACATGCTTAAGTATCATCATCAGAAGGCTTAGCTGGTACTTAGATTCATATTCAGTGTGGGAAGCCAAGTCTGTAAGTATTGATTAAATGTACCAGATGATCAAAATTATTTGAGCTTTGATAAACTCAGCCTTAAACATTTAATACAAATGAGTTGAGGTTCAGAAACGTTCAGATCTTATGATTATTGGCAGAAGATGCATTTGGATGTAGAAATGAAAGAATATTGTTATGTTTATTAGTATGTGAAAGTAAGGGTTTAGACGCAAGTGTTCCCAAAAATTTTGATAATTGCTAGATATAAACATATTTTAAACGGTATTTGGCTTATTCCAAGCTTTAACTTGGACACATCATATTGTTATTTTCTTTAATTTTTCAATTTCTTTTATTAACTCATAAACTTTATCAATATGGAAAACTACTAGTTATAGGAAGCTTTACTATGAAATATAAAATAACTTAAAAAATCTTTTTGGAAGCAAAAACATAGACCCACATTACATACCTAGCTCTGTCAACTATATGTGTGATGTCTTTGGCTCTAATGGATAATTCGTTTAGGTCGGCTATCCATTTTGCTTGCAAAGATTCAGAATCTGCTTGTGCTGGAGTTTTTAAAGTGCCACCAATAACTTGTCCTGTTACTACAAAACGTACCCATGAACCACCAGCACATTCAACCAATAACAAAGTAGTGCATTCAATAATAAGTCCCGTTTCTTCCTGTACTTCTCTTGCAGCTGCATCACAAATATTTTCACCCTTCTCCATACGCCCAGCTGGCAAATACCTAAATAATAAAGCGAAAAATGTGTCAAATTTTATAAAAATGGATTTTAAAAATTACCATTTTCCTGCACAAGACTGTTTAGCTTCTTGCATCATTAGCACTTCATTATTCTCATTTAAGAGGACTGCTGCTACAATGTATGTAACTGTTTCTCCTAAAATAGGTTTAAAATTTGGGCCGACACTTGGGGCAATCCCTTGAGATTCTAATGCTACATTTTGCTCGTCCAAAGTAAAATCACATATTTCAGCATCTTCACCTTCCAGTCCAAGCCCTTGTAAGGTTTTTTCCACATACAGTTCCACCACATCTGGCATTTTGAGGTTAACTTTATAAGTTAAAACGGTATTAAAACTGTTTTAATAAATTTTCTCTTATGAAACCACAATTTTTAACAGCCAAAGAAACTAAAAAATTCGCTATTACACCTGTACTAGTACTACCTGAAAAGCAACATTTTCTAACATTTAACTCAAGGCATTATTACGGAATATCAAAAGCACAGAACATAAACCTTTATCAAAAGTATGCGTAGAATGACAACATTTAAAATTGTTTGCGCCAAATTGACCCGTATGCTCAGTTAACCTTGAGCTCCAATCAGCTAACTGCTAAACTGCAAACACACTTGCCGTCCCAGTACACGCACCTCAACATTTTACCACTGATTTCCGGTCCATATCACAACGCCAACTGTTCACAACGCCAACCGATGATTTTGAGTGTTCATAACGCCAACCGTGATCATAAAGACAACTATACGCTGCTGTTCATAACGCCAACCGTGATCATAAAGCCAACTATCAACCTCTGATCACAACGCCAACCGTGATCATAAAGCCAACAATCGAGCTCTGGTCATAACGCCAACCGTGATCACAACGCCAACTGATCAGAATGCTAACTGATTATTTTTAGTTTTCATAACGCCAACAGTGATCATAAAGCCAACTATGAACCTCTGGTCATAACGCCAACCCTGATCACAACGCCAACCGTGATCACAACGCCAACCGTGATCACAACGGCAATCGATTATTTTGAGTTTTCATAATGCCAACCGTGATCATAAAGCCAACTATCAACCTCTGATCATAACGCCAACCGTGATCACAACGCCCAAAGAAGTGCGTTGATCCTAACGCTCACTGCTAAAAGTGTCTGCTCAAAATTTATTAATTTATTATACAGGGTGACCATGGGAAATTTGTTGTTTTTCAAGATGCAGGGTCGGTTAAGTTAGCAAAGAATTGTAACTTTTTCTTCTGATTGCAACAGTGAATTCAAAAAGCAATTGAATATCGCGTTCTGGAGTTATTTGCTCAAGCAACTTTTCTAAAAATGTAACATCTTTCATATTTTAAAATATTCTCTAAAAAAATTAATTCTGAATGTAAAACCTAACCTAACCTAACCGACAATAAATCATGCTTGGTAATCCTCTAATCTTGTAATTATTTACAAAAACTGTTTCTCGAATTTCACATTTCAAGACCAAAATATGTCGATTTAACCCAATTTACCTATATATACGATTTTGAAGTCAAAAATTAATAATTCTCAAGGGTCTAAAAGTAACATTAAGAAATGCTTCGAACAACCCCTACATCTACGCCCCTGGTAGGTAGATTTAAACAAAGACAAGTGAAAATGTACACAATTAAAAGTAAAATATCTGTACAAACCTTGAATCAAATACGTCAATTTACAGCAAAGATATAAATTAAAACGTGGTTTAACTGCACCATCTTTAAAGGGCTGTATCTCTCGTAACGATGCGTTTTTGTATATAGGTAAATTAAGTTAAATCAACTTAATTTTGTCCAGAGAACTCGTGCTTAAATTGTGACCAGACGTTTTCTAATGACCCTGTATAATGTAATACTGTAATACTAATAATGATTATGGGAACGGGCAACTATTGCTAACTCTGTTATTTTTAAAGATACAAAGTCAGTTAAATTTGCAAAGAAGTGTAGCTTTTTCTTCAGATTACCATGGAAAAAACAAAAAGTCAATTGAGTATCGCGGTCTCGAGTTATATGGTTAAAATAATTTTTTCAAATAGAACATTGTTAATTTTAAATATTCTGAAAGATAATATTAAAATTTAAATATAACAGTTCCATACACTAATAAAGCTAAAATGATCTTAAACAAATTATTCGTGATTATTTACGTCCTTTTGCAAGAAAGTATACACAATTTTACATAATTTCTTGCAAGATGACATAAATAATCATGCATAATTTTTCTATTATTCGTTTTAGGCTATTAGCGTTCTTAAAACTTTTACATTCAGAATTAATTTTTTTAGAGAATATTTAAAAATATGAAAGATGTTACATTTTTAGAAAAGTTGCTTGAGCAAATAACTCCAGAATATTCAATTGCTTTTTGAATTCAGCGTTGCAATCAGAAGAAAAAGTTACAATTCTTTGCTAACTTAACCGACCCTGCATCTTGAAAAACAACAAAGTTCCCATGGTCACTCCGTGTAATAAATTAATAAATTTTGAGCAGACACTTTTAGCAGTGAGCGTTAGGATCAACGCACTTCTTTGGGCGTTGTGATCACGGTTGACGTTATGACCAGAGGTTCATAGTTGGCATTATGAAAACTAAAAATAATCAGTTAGCATTCTGATTAGTTGGCGTTGTGATCACGGTTGGCGTTATGACCAGAGCTCGATTGTTGGCTTTATGATCACGGTTGGCGTTGTGATCAGAGGTTGATAGTTGGCTTTATGATCACGGTTGGAGTTATGAACAGCAGCGTATAGTTGGCTTTATGATCACGGTTGGCGTTATGAACACACAAAATCATCGGTTGGCGTTGTGAACAGTTGGCGTTGTGATCAGGTCCCTTTATGTAGTGCTGTAAGGAACTGTTTTATATTCGTTTGTAACACTTTCCATACACGTTAATAAGAAAAATAACAAAACACAACTGAAGAAAAAAAATGTATGCTGTAATTTCCCAATATTTTTATTGAAAAAAAAAATGTCAAATAAGAATAGGTTGAAACAGAATGTATTGAAAATATGAAATCTAATTAGATCGAATTAGTATTTGTCCACAGATTAGAAATATATATACGTAGTCTCGGGCAACAAACTTTCACACTCGCGATTAAAAGACCTGCGTTAGTCCCTTGGTATACAATATACCATTTTATTTAACATAATAACAAGAAGTAGCTGACCACTTGTATACGCATAAAACATACACGAAGTGTATACGTAGGCCCTCCGTCGGCCATATTGGTTTGGATTGTGTGGCGTCACGTTGGAATAATGTATTAATATTTTCTGGATAACCTGTAGGTCGCTAGTGGCAAAACTGTAACAGATGGGTTATGTTTTATTATTTGATGATCTGTGGTTGATAATAAATTATATTGATACTACGTTGCTGAAGATAGTAGGATGGGAAATAAAAAATTTAATTTTAGGTTATTTGAAAAAACAAATTTCTGAATACAGCGGATTGCTATTCTAAACAACTTCCTCTTCTTGCAGCACTTTTTTCTTTGTATATCTTATGATTGAGATGCTAAAATGTGTGGATTTTATTTGGTTGTTAAGTTTTCTAATGTTCGTATGTTTGCACAAACCAAGAAAAATTAAAAAAAACTCAACAAACAGGATCGGTGATAGATATTAAAAGAACTCGTAACAAACACGATGACTAAGATGCACTAGTATAGTTAAAAATGCGAAGTTATAAGGTTTTTAGAATAACATTTGTTTCTGTTCATTTTCTGTGTGTACCAGGTGATTCAGCCTAGATGTCCCAAACTGATATTTCAATTATTTATCATGATTACAAAATTAACTTTGGCAAGCCTGTACGGTGCTTAGAAATCCTTAAGCAGAGTCCTGGGGCAGTAACTGGCAAACATCGATCAAAAATAACAGCAGCTGAAATGCGATATCTAAGACGCCTAGTGGGAAAGACAAGAAGAGACAGGGTAAGAAACAGAAGCATTAGAGAAGAGCTACAACAAGACCCTATAGTACAAGACCTAGAAAGCTCGGGGGTTGGGATATCTACCGAGCGCGTCTCCAGGTGGCGGATAGGATAACGGCCGAAGTCCTCGGACCTAGGTTAGTGGTTAGTTAGTAGGGACATCCCGGGTCTAAACTCCCGTGTGATGAAACGAAAGCTGCCGCCGCGGACCATCCCCCCTCTCCATTGAGTTGTGACCGCTCAATAGATTTCACAGGGTTTAGGTCACCCTCGTGTTTGTGCCGTGCGAGGCGACCCGTGTCGGTTGGATGAAGGGATCCTGGTGATTGAGCTACCTCTGAGACAGGTATGGTTTCCTGGAGTGCGGCAACACATCTTTTTGGCCCTAATTTCACCTAGACGGGAGGTCGAGTGACTAACCCACCTCGACCAATCGGCTGTATCGTCGGGTCAGACCGCCGGTAGGGCGAGCTCCTTGGGGGAGGAGGGGCGCGCAGTGGGTCCCTAGGGGTTCTGATTTCTGATTTCCTAGGGTTTCTCTGGTGGTGCCTACTCGTGTGCAACTCATCTCTGGGAACTATGTCTCCCTAGTAGCCTTGGCGTCGAAGTTCGACGTCCCCTTGTTGGGCTCCGTGGTGGGTGAGGAGCTAGGGAGATGAACATATATTTCAGCATGGAAAAACCAAACAAAGAAATCGTACAGGGTGCGTCCTTGGATACCCCTGTAACAAGCCAGCAGCAGCAGCAACAACAGCAGCAGCAGCAACAACAAAAAAAACAAAAGAAGGAGGAACAGACTCTTCCAAAGAGGAAGAGGATTTCTGGTTCCGAACAGAAACGAAGGAGGAAGGCTCGCTTAGCAGCAGAGAACTCCGACGCCACTGCCTCTACCTCCACCCAAGGGCTGGCTCCTGCAGCTAACCCTAGGGCGGTAGGCTCAGGCAAAATAAACAGCAGAACTGGGAGGGGAAGTGGGGTCTCCTCAACCGCTACCAAGGGACTGGCTCACAGAGCAAGCCCCAAGGCGGCCGGTTCCGGTGGTCCTACACCTTCCACTAACAAAAGGATTAGATCGGATGGAAGCACGCCCTCCACCTCCAATCCAAGGAAGAAGGTCAAACTTGACCAAAAGGTCACCGAGAGGACAGGTGGCTACAAAGAGGCCCTTACCAGACACCTCCGCGTGGCCATCGTGGATCTTAGGACCCCCCTCGGCAAAATCACCCAGGTCCAAGCGGACCTAATAAAAGCCCAATTGCTAGTGGCTCTGGACAACTACATGTTCGCCCTAGTTGAAGGCCAAATCCCACCCACTTTTAGAGGCTGGCAGTACTCCGGGGAGATTCTTCGAATCACCTGTGAGGACGACCAGACCCTGAAGTGGCTGACACACGCGGTCGCGAACCTGCCTGCCCTGTGGGAGGGTGCTCGCCTCAGCGTCGTTCAGGTGGATCGGCTGCCCAGGCTGGCGAAGGCAGCTCTGTGGGTCCCGGGAAAACCCGAACCTACGGAGACTGTCTGTCGTCGACTGGCAGTGCAGAACCCCGAGATGGGCGTTGGGGACTGGCCCCTCTTCTACACGGCCGAAAAGAAGGAGCCACTTGGTAGGCTTCTAATTTTTGACCTAAGCAGAGAGGCCGAGACGGCCGTCAAAAGCAAAGGAGGTAAACTGCACTATCAGTTTACCACCCTAAGCATAAAAATTCAGAAGCCTGGAGATGCACCTCCAGCCTCTGAAAATCAGCCTATAGGGCAGGGTGCGTCTACGGACACCCCACAACCCTCTTTAGTTACAGATCAGGGTGCGTCTGCGGACACCCCTCCACCACCACCCGGAGTGCAGCTACCAGAGCAGCCATCCGAAGAGGAATCCCCACAACTCCCCACCCCCATGGACACAACCTGTGAGGAGGAGAGGATGCTGATGGAGATACTGTTGGAGTCCGGGTCAGACACCGGGGCCGACTAACTCTTTTTTTTGACCCCATGTCCACTCAGCCTGGACTAAATATTACAATACCTAATACAAATTAACCTGCAACACTGTCGAGTGGCTGCTGTCACTCTACGCAGACATCTCGACAGTCAGCAGGACACTGTTGCATTAATACTTGGATTGTAAAATCTAAGATCTGTGGATTAAATAATAATAATGGCGCTGTCTTTACAGATAACGCCCAAAAGAAACCAACGACGTGCATCTACTGTCCCAAGCACTTACAAGCCTTCGCTTTGCCACACCTCTGTACGCGTGATATTACGGCGGTACAGGTGAGTTGCAGCATTAACGAAGGAAAAGAAGATGTTATATTAGCATCGGTATACCTTCCCGGTGACTCAATCGACCCTCCGCCCTGCGCGGAGTTGATCGAACTGGTGGATTACTGTGAGAGGGAAAATAAACACCTAATTATTGGTTGTGATGCGAACGCTCACCACGTTTCGTGGGGCAGCAGTACTATCAACACCAGAGGTAAATCTTTACTTGAGTACCTAGTAAGTACAAACCTAGAAATACTGAACCGCGGATGTGAACCTACCTTTGTCACAACAAGCAGCCAGACGGTGATTGATGTCACCCTGGCATCGTTAGGTATTTCCAATAATATTGTGGGCTGGCATGTATCACCTATTGTATCCATGTCAGACTATAGATGGCTCTGTTTCAGATTATCTGGAACTACGGTCATACCAAAACAATATCGGAACCCTAGGCAGACCGACAGACTATCTTATAAAGTAGATCTGGAAGACCACCTGGCGGAGTCCATTTTCCCGGATACGATTGCTCTGGTAGAGGACCTGCAGATCAGCGTGGACATTATGCAAAACTCGCTCTTACAATCCTATGAATCATCATGCCCCTTGAAGACACCCAAGGCGAGTCGCACAACTTCTTGGTGGTGCAAGAAACTCGACAGGATGAGATCAGTGCTGGGTAAACTCTTTAATAAAGCAAAGAGAACTAGAACTACTAGTGACTGGGAGGCCTACAAAGAGCAAAAACGAATATATAAAAAAGAAATCCGCCGGAGGCACAGGGACTCTTGGAAAACTTTTTGCGGTTCTATAGAGACTACTACCTCAGCGGCAAGACTAAAAAGGATCCTCTCCAAAGACCCCAATCAACAACCTGGCTGTCTCAGGCAAGGGGATGGTTCTCTGACAACCAAACCCGAAGAGACAGCACAAGTGCTAATTCAAACACATTTCCCAGGCTGCATTGTTACCCCTGACTGTGTATGGCCAAGGCCCGACACCCCACTTCCCATCGAGGAGGATTGGGAAGTGGCGGACCGGGTCGTAAGGGGCGACAAAGTAACCTGGGCTATAAACTCCTTTCTCCCCTTCAAGTCGCCAGGAGTGGACGGTATCTTCCCAGCCCTATTACAATGGGGTCTGGACCTGATACTTGACCACCTGGTGCGCATCTACCGGGCATGTATCGCCTTTCGATATATACCGGAGAGCTGGAGAGAAGTGAAGGTAGTTTTTATATCCAAACCAGGGCGTGTTGACTACACCCTGGCCAAATCTTACCGTCCCATTAATCGTACATCTTTCTTATTAAAGATTCTTGAGAGACTTTGTGACAGGGAAATAAGGAAGAAGGTGCTTGCTTCACAGCCACTGCACCTGAACCAACACGCTTACATCCCAGGGAGATCTACCGAATCGGCGCTACATGCCGTAGCGGATCGCATCGAGAGATCATTAGACAACAAAATGTCTACCCTGGGAGTTTTCATTGATATTGAAGGAGCCTTTGACAAGGCCACCTTTGAAAGTATAAACTCTGCCTTACGCAGACTTGGTGTTGCAACTACTCTTTGTGAGTGGATAAAGCACATGCTTGCAATGAGAGCAGTGCAATTAAACTTAGGAGACAGCTCAATTAGAGGTGTCGTGATGAAAGGCTGCCCAAAGGGCGGAGTTCTGTCTCCACTGTTATAGAATACAGTGGTGGACGGCCTTCTAAGCGCACTCGATGATGCTGGATTCTATACCATTGGATATGCGGATGACATCATCATCCTCATCACGGGGAAGTTTGAGGGCATGCTCTGCACCTTAATGCAGACGGCTCTTCGAATAACAGAAAAATGATGTAATGAACAGTCCCTGTCTGTCAACCCCTTGAAGACAGAGATGGTACTCTTCACAAAGAAAAAGAAGGTTGGACCCTTACGTACACCTCTCCCATTCAATACTTCTCTCAGATTCTCAGATAATGTCAAATACCTGGGAGTTATTTTTGACAAACAGCTGAACTGGGAGAAACACCTGAAAGCTGAAACGAACAAACCATGCATGGCTTTCTGGCACTGTCGCCGCGCTCTAGGTAAATCTTGGGGACTTTCCTCTAGAATTACCTTGTGGCTGTATACTGCCGTGATTAGGCTACCACGCCCTTTTAATGGTTTTGTGAGACAAAGCTTTATAACCGAGTAAACGAATTTTGAAATTTGAAAATTTTTTTGTTATTTCTGGTGCATCGAGGAAAAAAATTATTTTCTCCCGAAAAAAGCAACTTTTCGGAAAACCGCTTTTGTAGAGTTCTAGTCGAAGGTCTCTTCTACCACGCCCTTTTAATGGTTTTGTGAGACAAAGCTTTATAACCGAGTAAACGAATTTTGAAGTTTGTCAATTTTTTGGTTATTTCTGGTGCAGAGTCGAGGAAAAAATTATTTTCTCCCGAAAAAAGCAACTTTTCGAAAAACTGCTTTTGTAGAGTTCTAGTCGAAGGTCTCTTCTACCACGCCGTTTTAATGGTTTTGTGAGACAAAGCTTTATAACCGCGTAAACGAATTTTGAAATTTGTCAATTTTTTGGTTATTTCTGGTGCAGAGTCGAGGAAAAAAATTATTTTCTCCCGAAAAAAAGCAACTTTTCGGAAAACCGCTTTTGTAGAGTTCTAGTCGAAGGTCTCTTCTACCACGCCCTTTTAATGGTTTTGTGAGACAAAGCTTTATAACCGAGTAAACGAATTTTGAAATTTGTCAATTTTTTGGTTATTTCTGGTGCAGAGTCGAGGAAAAAAATTATTTTCTCCCGAAAAAAAGCAACTTTTCGAAAAACTGCTTTTGTAGAGTTCTAGTCGAAGGTCTCTTCTACCACGCCCTTTTAATGGTTTTGTGAGACAACGGCTACAATAATTTACAGTGATATTTCTGTCTCTTCTCTCTCTTTCTAATTCTTTTTTTTTGTCACTAGATTTAGGTTGGTGCATTCTAGGGTTTTTTTTGTCACTAGATTTAGGATGGTAGTATTCTAGGGGATTTTTTTGTCACTAGATTTAGATTGGTAGCCCTGGCGGTGCTAGAATCGGCCTATACAACCCTTCGTGTATGTTTTATGTATTTTATGATACACCCTACTAGAGACGTAAACGATTTTCTTCAACTAGTATTAACAGAGTTATCCCTGTACTTACTCAGTTGACACAAAATAAGTAGAAATGGTAAGCAAAATAAATAGCATTTACCTACAAAATTTCAAAATTTTATGCACCTACTGCTACGCAGTTTTCAAACCATGTTTATAGGACCTTTCTGTGGCTTTTTTTGGTACCATTCACTCCCAGAGTTTGGCTCATTATCCTTAAAACACGCTGTATCATGTGCATATTATTAAATTGTAAACAAAAACAAGAAAGGAGCAAGTATCTTCTGTTATTGAACTGCAAACCGCACTATACCTACTATAGCGTTTACAGAGAGTCCCATGATATAGTAAAGTCTATACTTCACCAAAGTTTAGCTGAGGACATTGCATGTCGAACGAGTGATCATTTAATCTAATTTTGAATATTGGCGGGCTTATGAATATTTGGAGTTGTAGGCTGTAATAGCCAAATAAAAGGGAAGGATAAATAATTTAAAGAAAATCGCCAAGTGGGATATGAAGCAAGCGATCTACTATTGCTGTCCTGTAAAAGGTTGATTTTTTAGGATAGGTACGAGGTTTGCGCGTAAGCACACTTTTTGGTATGTGTAAGACAATTTTTAAACCAGCAGTTTGAAGGTCACTTCACCGGCCCTGGCATAAGCTTAATCATCGAGGTGTCCTCACTTCACACCACTGAATTATTACGTATGGACCATATGAAAAATCTATTGTATGCAACGACCTCGCAAATTGTAGCAGAGCTAAGGAACGCTTATTTGATATCACAGTGCGTATCCAAAACGACCATGACATGCTTCGTAAAGCAACTATGTCTATCGCTCTTTCAATTTTTCGAGTGTTAGGTCGTTCTACCACAAAATTTGGTGTGCTGCTGTAATGGGAAATAAAATACTATTTTTTAGCACATAATTAAACGTTGTATCATTCAAAATGGCGGCTGGCGCCATTTTCAATATTTCTTTTAAATGGAAAGGGGGGTCGAGTGGCACCTCATTTGAAAGGTCTTTTAGTTTTGCGCCTGATCCTAGAGTTTCAAAAAAAATATTCAGCCATACCAAAATGACAAATGTTTGAAGATAAAGAAGTCTATTTAAAAATCTAAGAATTAAAGCAAACAGTAATTAAATTAAGTGTTCGAAAGGTTCACCATTCACTTTTTGGCACATAAAAAGTCGGTTATGAAATTTCTGCCTTACATTAAGTTTCTGGAGTGATATTTCTGCTTACTTCTGTAATGCATTGCTCCAGTTCTTCAATTGTTTCTGGGCGGGTTCTGTACACTTTCGACTTTTGATATCCCCATAGAAAAAAATCTAAGGGGGTTAAATCTGGGGAGCGAGCCGGCTATTCTACAGGCCCCCGCCTACCAATCCATCTTCCAGGAAAATGTCTGTTGAGAAAGTCAGAAACAGGATAATGAGGCGGCGCACCGGCTTGTTGGAACATAACGTTTTCAATATTATTTCCAGCCACCTGAGATATTTCTGGGAAAATTTACTCCTGCAAATGAAAAAGTGGACTACTGGATAAAAAAATTAAAACAATTTTAAGTTGAGTGAGTCCATTTGTTTAAAATCCGCCGTTTTGTTATGGCTGAATATTTTTCTTTGAAACTCTAGGATCAGATGCAGAACTAAAAGATCTTTCAAATGAGGTGTCACTCGATCCCCCTTTCCATTATAAAATAAAATTAAAATGGCGCCCAGCCGCCATTTTGAATGATACAAAATTTAATTATTAGCTAAAAAATAGTATTTAATTTCCCATTAAAGCACACCAAATGTTGTGGTAAAATATCAAGTCTGTCAAAAGTTAGTTGAGGGGGGGCGGGGTTACTTTATAGACAGACGGTATATCTGCAGTTTTGCAGATGTAGTACTCCCTTACATATTAAAATATTACAATTAAAAACAAACAAACCACGACCCCAAAAACACAACTTAAAGATTGGAAGATAATACTTATAACACTTAATCCTGTGATGTTAACA
Organism: Ctenicera cuprea; assembly: GCA_958336395.1. Taxonomy (NCBI): domain Eukaryota; kingdom Metazoa; phylum Arthropoda; class Insecta; order Coleoptera; family Elateridae; genus Ctenicera; species Ctenicera cuprea. Next base: position 8,246,973 of record OY284494.1, on the reverse strand, counting down.
TTCAAATTTTATAAAGTAGTTTGTTTATATTTTTTGGTGTTGCTCATTCATTAAAGGTGCAGTTTTTAAATGTTTGTGAATTTTAACTGCTTCCAGTATAATTATCTATTTTATGTTTATCATCACAAAAAACAGAATTCACAATCAACCTAGCCAACACAATGTTGGAAGAGGTATGAAATCATATAAATTGGTATTGTGTAGATCAGTGAGAGAGAGGGGGGAGCGAGCAATATGGTACTTTTTAGCTAGGATTGCAAGATTTCTTTCCTCACATTCAATAACTACTATCAAAATAGATTAACTATGCAGCTACAGAATTTTTTCTTGATTTAAATATTTCGAACAGTAAGGTGTTTAAGTTCTTAAATTAGATTTGCATAGTCCATTGAATTATTTTCTATTATTCTGTAAACTGGCAATAAACAGCTACACTTCATCACTAAACTCTGTTTGTCCTCTGCATCTAGATAGTTGTGATGCTAATTCTATAAACAATGATGTTGTCATGGACACCAAATGGGTTGAAATCAAATTAGTTTTTTAATCAAATATAAACCAAGTGTTTCAGAAAAAGTTGTGTGGAAATTCACAATTTCATGATATGTTTGATGAATGGGATGAGGGGAGATGTAGGTTTGATCTATACATATAGTTTTTCATTCAGAGTGCATAAAACAGTTTTGAAAATACATCTTGTCATTTTGTGACATTTGCATGTTTTTTTTGTTGTTGTCTACATTCAAAATAATACTTTGTTTCAGATCGTGATAGATTTCAATCGAGCAGCAGCACAGATAAAAATGAATCAGGATCGGAGCAAGAAGACCTTGTTCATGCCCTCCAAATGGCGTTCATGCAAGCTCATATTATTGCAACTGTACGTGAACGTCCAGAAAACCTTGCTAAACGTTCTTTAGAAATATTGGTGAAATGGCCGTGCGAACACCGAAATCACCCTTATCCTAATAACAATGAAAAAATTGCTTTATCCGAAGAAACGAATTTAACAGTTCTGCAAGTTTCTAATTGGTTCAAAAATGCTCGACGTTCCACTTTAAAAAAATTGTTACCAAACATCATAGAGGCAGAAACTCTAAATAAGATTTTAGAAGCCAGCGATACAGTTTAGCATTTGATTAATACTATTTTTTATGTTAATACATGTATATTTCAGAAAAACATTGCAAGGAAATAAAAGAATCGCGTGGTCATCATAGAGCTACTATGTTTGGCGTGTGTGTGCGTGTTATGCCTGGACAATAACAGGGTAAAATGTACTATGACATCATCAATATCAACAATAGACACCGGGTTATAATATACTTTGAGTTGCAATTAGCAAATATTTTTCAATTATTTACCTAATTTTATTTTTATATAACGTATTTTTACTTATCACAGTTAAATATAGACAGAAGCGAAATACATATAAAACATTTATTAAATCACTAATAAAACCCATCATTACAAATTTTCTAAAAACGTAATCGTCATTTTTATTAAATTAATCATATTAAACGTTGGAAACAATGAAACTTTAAGCTCTAAAATGGGAAGAAACAGCTTTAACAAAGTCAAATCGTTGTATTTTGTTTGTTCATAATTCTTCTATTTTATTGTTTACAAATTCCTTTCTTTGTAATACACGACGGTCATACATTTTTGATGCATTAAACACACTTCGCTGTTTTATTAGTTAAAATAGTAATAAAATTTTGAATATTAGGATGCGGACTATAGAAAGAAGAATTAAATTTTGAATGAAACTCTTCACAAGCATTCGTGGTTCTTTGTAAAGAGGCAGAATGTTCAGCCCACATATGAGGAGGAAACAGAATCTTCTGAAATGTAGTTATCTACCAAATAGTCTAAAAAAGCGGAATGTAGAGACCATTTCTCAAACCGTGAACACTAAACAGTTGCAAAAAGAATTTTGCACAATACTCGAATGTTCCATCCAAATACGCTTCACTCAAATTTGAAAGAAATCTTATATTTGTTTCGCAAGAGAACATTATTATATGGTTAGTGTCGTTGTTTTTTTAAAACAAATCCCCCCCCCCCCCCCCCCCGATTGGTTACTATAGAGTTTAATTCTAAATATTCGTAGATTTCTGCTGTACTTTTCGGAAGTTTAGGAAACAGTGCTCTTCTTGCTTGATACATATTTTTTTCTAATATGATTTGTATCTTGAGTAGTCAAAGTGTCTACGTTATTCTTTTCAATTCGGCGTGAATTATTTTTGACGGTTTTTCACAAATGTCATCTACTGCTTTACGTTTCAATTTATTGCTTAACACTTGTCTATTTAGTAAAGCCGCCGACAGTTTTTAATGATTGTGGGTCAATGAAGTTTGATGAACTTATACCCGTTTACCACTAATAAGTCTTTGATGCCATTTTCACTTTTTACAATTTCTAGAGAAGCCATAGTTCAACACAAGGAAAAGACTAGCAGCAAGCAACTGATATCTTCTCATTATCCTTGTAGCCCGTTCCTATAATAACTACCACCAGAATCGATGTCATTGGTCAAAAACAAAAGCAACCCCCTCTTAGAATAATTAAGAAATATTCTTGGAGATATTGCAAAATAACAAAAAATATTTTATCTAGTGCTGATATCGTTAATCCGCTTATGAAATCACCATCGGTAACCAACCCGACCATAATCCGGGAACCAATTCGGCCATCATTAGAGAGGATTAAAGTATTTGGGAACCAATTCGACTCTGTCCCAATTTTCGTATTGTTTGAAATTCACAACATATACTCGGGTACGCCTGATCATAAAACTTCACTACATTTGTAATATATTTAAGTATTTAATTTGCTTACTTAATTCTAGCCTACCTAAAAACAAAAACATGTATAATGTGCTGCTTGTTGGTTGAAAGTAGAATAAATGGAATGCACTAGCAAAAACAACTCAATAATATAATAAACTGATAAAATAGTTGAAACTCAAGAATACAAACTTAGTCAGAAAGATGTTTAAATCAAATGTAAAGTTCTGAGATAGGTTTTGTTTCTCTTTAAACTATAAGAAGAGCGGCCGTAGCTCAATGGTAAGAGCGCGGGCTACCAATGCAGCGGATCCGGGTTCGATCCCCGGCCCGGTCGTTCTCCCTCGCAAGGCAACGGGAAACCAGCGAGGTGGATTTTTCCCCAGGAAAACCTCTCTGGAGAAGAAGTGCATGCACTTCCTGTGGTTCGGAGCCCACGTTAAACTGTAGGTCCCCTATGTCTGTCTGTGCAAAATTATCTATCGCCGCGCACCAAACACAGACATGGGAGAGAGGTAGCCAACGCCCTAAATAGGGTATAGCACTACAAGAAGAAACTATAAGACGACTTTTTGCATGAGGCAGTTGAAACAGGTAAGGTGGCGGCACTTTTTTTTAAACGATGTGTAATTTAGCTTCAAATGCATCATGATGTTTATCTAGTAAATTAAGAAGTTTAAGCATAGAATAAATTTTTCTGTTTATGACTACCTAATCTCTATATTAATTTATGCATTTTAAGAAACGGACGTCCACAAATTAACAATGAGCAAATTTCGACAACTCATCTGAATTTAAAAGCTTATTACTTAAAGGATGTAGGGATTGGATACATTTTAAAATAACACTATTGTTTTAAAATATTTTCTTTAATTCACTGATAACATATTGTAATATTTAATATAAGATGAAAAAAAGTAAACTTTGGGTTCTATAGTAACAGGGGCGGATTTAGGGCAGGGCAAAAGGTGCAAATGTCCAGGGCCCACCGCTAAGGTGAAAATGTCCAGGGCCCACCACTGGCGATTCACAATAGAAACCTAAATCGAATATTTCATGGGAAATGCGAGATATAAACCAGATTGCCAACTCTAAATAATATCAAGAATTATTCTTATTGTTATCTATTCCAAGAAGTCTGTTCGGGTCGGGAACCTGTTGCAATTAACGTCCAGCAGGCAGCAGCTCCTCTTACGGGAGGTACCTAATAAAAATGATAATTTACGAGTGCGATATGTTTGAATGAAGCCGCGCTACCATGCACATGCACGTGCGGGGTATTTTGTGCAATAAATAATGTATACAATGAAATCTAGGTATTTGCCCATAACACTGAAATAAATTGAACTGTGAACAGTGTCAGTGTAACAGAGCTTCATTATTTAGAAATATATTGATTGACCTGCTACTTTATAATTGGTCAATTTTAAAAGGTAACAAAATGATTTTATTAAATTTATTTTAGTTATTAAGAATGATGTGTGTAGTTAATAGTTATGGCTCCTCCTAAGAAGAAATACAAATCAGGCGCGTGCAAAAAGAAAACGAAGATGAGAAAAGAAGCCGTACAATTGCAAATTAAAGAAAACGCTACTAAATTTTGGACACATTATGCAAATTTAAATCCTTCAGCTTCAGTACCTATAGCTATAGAAGGAGGCCCGGAAGGAGAAAATAACAATAATACAGCAGCTGAGTCTGATTTGAGTAGAAAAATGACAGAAGAAGTTAACGTTACCGATATTGGACTTAAAGAAGACATCTTAGAACAAAATACGAACATTGTATTATCCTGCGAAGAAGAAAGCAGCTCATCCGATGTATCTGAAGATTCTAAAGACTCTGATGTGAATAATGACTACCAAAATCAAAATAAAGATGACGATGACAGTGATGACACTAATGCTTCCTCCACTAAAATGAATTTTGAGGAAATGGATATACAAATCGAACAGCCCTCTTATCAATCAACCGACCCAGGTCTATGGCCTTATGAAACTGATAGGAATTTATTACAGGAATATTGGTGTGAGAAAGGCTCGAATTCATGTAGAAATTTGGAAGACAATACCGATTTCAGTGCCTCAAGAAATGTTGATTCTTCAGGAACTTCGCGTACTTTTACTAAAAGTTTGATGTATCGCGTAATGAAAAATGGAGAAAAAGTTCAACGAGAATTTATTTTGTATTCTCCATCGAATGGGTCAATTTACTGTTTTTATTGCCGCCTATTTTGTAAAAATTATAACTATGCTCTGTCCACTCAAAGGGGATATAATGATTGGAGACATGTATCACAACGTCTCGCTGAACATGAAAGTAGTCAAGAACATCAGCAATGCATAAAAAACTATTTAAGAAGATGCCACACCAAGGGTCGTATAGATTATCATCATGAAGAAGAGATTCGAAGTGAAAGAAAGTACTGGTGTGACGTATTACAGCGTGTAGTAGCTGTGATTAAATTTTTGTGTGAACGTGGCCTTCCGTTTCGTGGAAGTGCTGAACGATTTGGTTCAAAGACAAATGGAAATTATCTTGGTTTGCGTGAACTGTTAGCCCAATTTGATCCATTCTTGAGCAAACACCTTGAAAAATATGGAAACAAAGGTTCAGGTACGCATTCTTACCTTTCCAAACAAATCTGTGAAGAGTTTATCGGTATAATGGGGAAACAAGTTCAAGATATAATTGTTGGTCAAATTAAATCGGCAAAATATTTTTCAATATCCGTTGATTCAACACCAGATGTAAGCCATGTTGACCAGTTAACAATTACCATACGTTATGTTGACAAATTAAAGGGTGGTCCCGTGGAAAGGTTTCTAAAATTTGTGCCAATTCATGGACATACAGGGCAATCTTTAGCTAATGTTATAATCGAGACTTTGGAAGAATACCATTTAGATATTCAAGATTGTAGGGGGCAATCTTATGACAACGCCAGTAATATGTCGGGGAAGTATAAAGGTGTGAAAGCATTTATACTATCTGAAAATCCTCTGGCTGATTATGTACCGTGCGCGGCCCATTCGTTGAATCTAGTTGGTCAATGTGCTGTTAAAGCTAGTTTAGTCGCTGTAAAGTTTTTTGGTGTTGTACACACTTTATATAACTTTTTTTCTTCATCCACTCATCGGTGGGAGTTACTGCTTAAATATTTATCTCCAAATGACAAAGGACGGGTATTGGTAGTAAAAAGATTGGGAGACACTAGATGGTCAAGTCATGCCGATGCAATAAAAGCCTTGCATACAAACTACAAGGACATCATGGAATGTTTGAAGATTATTGCAGAAAACTTGGAAGAAAATCCAGAGACGCGGCATACAGCTCAATCGACCCTTAATAAAATGATGGAACTAGAAAACATAATTCTTTGCATTGTGTGGAATAAAATTTTAGGAGAAATCAACAAGGTGAATATTGCCTTACAATCACAATCAATAGTTTTAGGAACTGCTGTCAATTTATTAGAAGGCCTTGAACAATGTGTTCAAAACTTGAGAAATGACTTTGAATCAATAGAAAATGCAGCAAAAGAAATTTTCCCAGATAGCATTTATAAATTTGAAAGAACACGAAGACGGAAGACTTTTTTTGATGAAGATGTAGGAGGTGGAGATATGTTGTTGGAAGGAAGCAAAAAGTTTGAGGTGGAAACGTTTTATGTGATAATAGATACACTTGTTATTTGTTTGAGAGAGAGAAAGGAAAAATATGCTATTTTAAATGAACGATTCGGATTTTTGGATAGGCTTTTGAAGATTGTTCCTGAAGATTTAAAGATAAGTGCTAAGAGGTTGCAAGAAATTTACCGAAATGATTTAGAAATATCATTTGTAGATGAAGTTCAAAGATTTCAAATTTTATTACTAACATCGGAGTCGGAGCCGGATGTTAATCTTCTGGATTCCGCTTCAACATGTTTGGAGAAGATGAAGAATTGGAGCCAATCAAAGAAAAATCTTAAGGACAGACCGATAATAAATTGTTCTTATTGCTTCAAGTTTTTGCGTGAGCAAAATATCGTTTCTGTTTTTCCCAACGTAGATATAGCCCTCAGAATTTACCTAACTTTACATGTGTCGGTTGCCCAAGGAGAACGTACATTTTCCAAACTAAAGCTCATTAAAAGCAACCTACGCTCTACAATGACTGAAGATCGCTTAAATTCTTTGGCTATAATGTCGATGGAAAGCGACATTGTAGACGTGCTTGATTTCGACGAAATTATTAAGCAATTTTCGGATCAAAAATGTCGAAAAGTTTCATTTTAATAATTTATTTTTATGCATATTAATCATTTTGTTTAATTTTTCTGGTATGTAGTATTTATTAAACAATATAATATGTTAATTTTTATTGGGTAAGCAGTGTAGTTTCATTATTGTTGACCCGACCTTGAAATGTGTGTTAAAGATATAAATCTGTAATATAAGTAATAGGCATATACTGTGAGTATCTAAATTGAAAAGAAAATTGGGGCCCACTTATAGTTCTTGTCCCGGGCCCCTTGGAGTCTAAATCCGGCGCTGTATAGTAAATTTGATTTTACGATCCAAACCTGGATTTTCAGTAATATGTTGCTACAGATTCTGTGGCCGTTTCCTCTGTCGTTCGTTTGTCTTACTCTGATACCTTAGCGTCAATTTTTTGTCACAAAGTTTGTACAGAAGACCAAATATTTTGCCACATTGTCATGTGATCCTCGTAGCGCAAACACCCCTCGAATAACAATTTGTTTACAAGTCAGATATCTTTATAAAATCATTCCGCCACCATGAATTTTCTAATTTAGATCCTGGATTCGGAATTAAGAGTCCCAAAACCCCACGAATGCCAATTTGTATCAAAATCGGATGGCTTTATGAAATCTTCTCGCCATATTTGTTTCGACATCTTGAATTTTTAATTTAAATCTTGGATTAGTAATTAGCAGCCCCAAAACCCCTTGAATATCAAGTGTTATGAAAATTGGATACCTTTATAAAATATTTCCCAGGATTTTACATTTATTTTGTTTTTTAGTTTATTATTAACGATAAAAATATAACAACTGGGCGAAACAGGTCGTTGATACTTTCCCATAGTTTTTACGTTTTAAATATTATGACCGGCGAGAACTGCGCGGAAACAAACGATAATTAGAAATTGGACTTCAGATTTCAGACCAAAAATCGCTATATATCCGTTGTTTGAAGAGTTATCAAAAGTATGCAATGAATGAAAAATACGTTTTTTTTTCTAAACCTAATTGACAGGCGTAGTAATAACCACGTAACTTCCGGAAAACACGTTGATTAAATGGTATCGTTTTTTTCCTTCTTGTTAATCCTAATAAACTACTTCAAACACTGTTTGAAGTTTATAAGATTGACGTTTGTGTTTTTGAATAAACAATTATTAAATTCCAATATTTTTTAATTCCTGAAGGACGTTAGAGTAACATTTGAGAAATTACTAAAAAATCAATTTGTAGTTCACTATACAAGATCTATCGGCTCAAAATGTTTAAAAAAAAAAGGTGTAGCCAGTTTTTGAGGAATAATTTTTCGAAGATGTGAAAAATTTTGAGCAGCTTTAATTTTTACAATTTTCATATTCCGAAACATATTTTCACATCACTTGATTATTCTTATTATGGTCTATTAAATAATATGACAAATTGTGTTGATTAGATATTTTGTTTGTGAGTAATCGGTCATTAAAGTCAAAATTTTCAAAAATTCACAAGGGGTTAAAAAATAGAGACCAAAAAAATGTATTTAATTTTCGTTTGCGGTTCTGGTTCCGGTTATAAGCCTTACAGCGCACTACTTGCAACTTAAAAACTTCCACGTACCAAATCTTGTAAAAATCAAAGAGTTCCGGAAATGAACGCACTCACCCACCCACAGACAAAAATTCTTTTTAACTTTTTTGGGTTTCTTGTACCCCAAAACGCGTTTCAGTTAAAATCTGAAATTCGAAAATTTGCATGGAATCAGAACTTTCCCCACTCCAGTAGAAAGAAGTGTGGGAAAGTAAAAATGGTAGCGTAGCAATCACAAATAATAAGGCAACACTTTACAAGAGATATGTTTCCAGCCAGTTTTTTAGGAACAATGTTTTGAAGATGTCCAAAATTTTGAGCAGCTAGTATATTTACAATTTTCATATTTCGAAACATATTTTCACATCATTTGGTTATTCTGATTATGGTCTATTAAATAATATGACAATTTGTATTGATTGGATATTTTGTTTTTGAGTAATCGGGCATTAAAATAAAAATTTTCAAAAATTCGTAACGGTCTTATTTATAAAGATAGAGCATTCCGGAAAAAAACATTCTATTTTACTTTAGATTCACTACAATGCTATTTTTTAGAGTTTCAAAAAAGTGCTTATAAAAACATCGAGATCAAGAAAATGTGTCTAATTTCCGTTTGCGGTTTCGGTACCGGTTAAAAGCCTTACAGCGCACTACTTGCAACTTAAAAACTTCCACATACCAAATCTTATAAAAATCGATCAAAGAGTTCCGGAGATAAAGGGAACGAACGCACCCACCCACAGACAAAAAAAATTTTTAATTTTTTTTTGTTTCTTGGACTCCAAACGCCTATTTCAGTTAAAATCTGAAATTCGAAAATTTGCATGGAATCATAACTTTCCTTACTCTAGTAGAAGTATGGGAAAGTAAAAATGGTAGTATAGCAATCACAAATAATAGGGCAACACTTTACAAGAAATATGTTTCTAGCCTTAGATGTCCAGATAATCGTTAATAAGAGCATGACGCATTTTCGTCTCCATCTGCGGTTTGATTCTTTCACAGATTAGAAATATATATACTATTTGTCTTAAAAAGGGGGGGGAGCAAGGCCGGCCTGCGTCCGAGGCTTTTTGACAAGACGATTTAAAATCAGCACCCCTTGATAGGTATCCCTTAATCTTACGGTATTTTGTGTATACTAAAGTTTGTCTAACTTTTAGCTATAGCTTATAAATCTACGTTTGAAAACACACAAAAAAGGTACTCTTAAAACCCTTCAGTGCTGGCACTAGGTTTTTGAACATGTGTACAGGGTGGCCCGAATTCGTTGGTTTTGCAGGCTATCTCGGTTATTATTGCAGTTACAAAAAAAAAATGATAGACATGTTATAGGCTAATTTTTTTCATATATTTCTATAGCAAAAACGGACTTTAGCTATCTTCTCTTGTTTTCAAGTTATGCGCCAAATTTTGAGTTTTTTCAAAATGTGTGCGAGGGAGTTATATTTCACTTATTTCAAAAGATAGAAGGAAAGTGTACAGACACTTTTAACAGAAATTTTTATTAAAAAAATTATATATCTAGACAGATGTTAAAATCATTCACTGTTGGCTGCAACTGCATTAAAAAGGCATTTATTTTGCGATTCATAAAATATATTCTTTGCTATACTTATTTCCAATAGCAATCGGTTTACAGCAACTTTTGTTAATTTTTATGTTCTACTTCTACTAACAAGTAAGCTATGGATTTACACATTTTTTTAGAATCAGTAGAAACAATTGAAGTCAGTAAATACTAGAGTCTACTGTTTACTAATAAGTATAGGCTATGGATTTAAAACGGTTTTTAGAATTAGTAGAAGCAGCATATTATCAAACCTAACTACGTATTTCAAATTACGTGCTAAAGTACTAATAACCCCGCATCTATATTGTTGTTTTCACAATTTATAAAAAATGTTTTTTTCGATTTATTTATTTTAAGACTGCATGATAATTTGGAACATAGCCTGTATGTCTCATTTTTACTTTCCAATACTTCCAGTATAGAGAAGTACTGATTTCAGGCAAATTTTTGAAGAGATATCTTGACGGAAATACATGTTTTAGACATCCCAAGCCCAAACAAGTGGCTTTTAAAAAATGTTTGTCTATGAGTAGGTGGGTGTGTACGTTCCACAACTCCCAAATGGACGGATGGTCCAATTTCAATGAGCTTTGGAATATGGGGTTAAATCAAAAATTCATTGGGAATATAAGCATTTAAAAAAAATCTTAGACCGGAAACAGAAGTAAGACGTTTTTTGGTAGCATTATTTCTGGTAAACGAATTTTCCAAATCTGTAAAGGGAATTAGATAGAAGACCATATGGCAAAGCAATTGCTTTTTTCTGAACCTTCTAGTTGCAAAATGGCGGCTGCTACGATTTTTTGAAAATTTTGACTTTAACACCCAATTACTCATAAACGAGTTAACAGATCGGGATTAAAATTTCTCTCATGCTAACAATATAGAAACACAATCTTACAGTGCACATAAATTTTTGAAAAGTAAAAAAAATATGAATTGTATATTTTCAAACAAATATTGCCACACAATTTTTTTTTATTTTTTAGTATAATAGGTAGATGAAGATGAGCAACGATTTTCTTTGGGTCCCTGTCCGATAATTTCTCTGCGACGCCTTCTATGAAATTTTGGCTTTAATGCTTATTTACTCAAAAATGAGTTATCAGAGCGAGATGAAATTTAATATTGCCAATTTCCTTGGGGTACACAATGTTACAAGCTACAAGAACTTATCCACATATGCATATACTCACCCACCCTGCACAAAATTTTTTTTAATTTTCATGATATCAATACTTATACTGGATAGGAAAATAAAAGATAGTAGGTACTTACTAAACAGCCCCCTATACTGTTAACTTCAAGATTTGAAAAAAAAGTACTTTTCCGAGTTACTTTTAGAAATGCACGATAATTTGAAACAGCTTATGTTCTATTTTTGAATAGTACACAATATATAAAGCAAATAAATCTAACCTATATTATGAACATCCTGCATCTCATGGCTAATTGTTTCCCTAAATTTACAATTCAGTTCATAGAACAGCTTGGTCTAAAACAGGTGGCACAAGAAACATGGCACATTTCCTTTATACTGTTTGCTATGAACTCAAATTGTTAAATAGTTATTGCAAAAATCTAGCTCACCAAATTTATTTAAAAAAATCTATTATGTTTTTTTATTGAAGCACCATTACAAATTATATTTGTATGATTACATGTTACTTATCTTAAATATCAATCAATATATTCATAAAGAAATTTTAGCACCAAAGCAGGTATCAACATTTTAAACTTGAGTACAATATAATTTATTAATAAATATTGCATTAAACACACAAAACTCTAATTAAATCACAAAATTAGCTTTTGGCTTTAGATAAAATATTTACAGTTTATTAAAAATATAAAAACCATTCATCTACAGGCTAAAGTATTTAACAAAATTTGTGACTTTGCAAAATTAAAATAGTAAGTTTTAGTAAGATCAATAGCATTAGTATTCTTAATACAAATCAGTTCTGATAAAAAAATTGGATTTAACAGACTCGATTGAACTGGATTACCTTTTCAAAAAGTAAATACATTATTAGGACATTCCAGCAGTGAACACGCAAAAACCAGTTTTTATATGCAAATATAATAGTCTCTGCTGTAAAACTGTTCAAAAATGTACACGACTTATATATAATATTATCTTTGTTATTTACACTTGTCCTGTGTTAAAAAAGTTTTAAGACTTCAAAAAAAGTTTGTTCTTAAATATTCATATGTTAGTTTACATTACGTGGAAAAAGTGAACACATTTTTTATAAAGCTTCCGATATTAAACTTGCTATATCCTAATATTACTACACATCTTGGGACTCAATGGTAGTATAATGAACTTTTCTGGATACCATTTCCAACAAAGGAGCTAATCTAGTTCGAAGTTTATCTTTGCTTAAATAAACATAAGCAGCTAGAAGTGACACCAAAATAATCGATAGTATAACAACTAAAACAGTAACAGCTCGCGATACTCGTGCATGTTTATTTTCAGCAAAAGTTGTTAAATTTAGTATGTACTCCTTCCCAGCTTTTGATTTGTGACACTGTACTAAATTTTTATTTCGAATTGTTACATTTGTTTCATGCATCCATATGTACAATTTTTTTATGGAACTGTCGCAATGGAATGGATTACCTACTATATCAATAACAAAGGATTGATTCCTAAATGGGTACGTCACACTATCAAAAGTGTCTAACTCTTGCTGGGTAAACTTTGTAATATTATTATGTTCCAAATCTAAAAATCGCAACTTTTTGATACATGCTATATTGAAATTTAAACTGGGAATATAGTTGTCACCTAGATACAGATCAAGTAAGCTGGGCAAGTCGCAGAAAACATATTGATCTCTAAAACCTTTGATTTCGTTTTGTTCTAAATGAATTTTAAAAAGCTTAGTCAAATTACTATTAACAAAAATGTCATGCAAATCATTAGCTAAAGCTTCATCGGTATTATCAGCAAATGCATTTGTTAAATGCAGTTCTATTAAATTTATAAAATTCGAAAATACTCTCGGATGATGATAATTTTCATCACCTTGATTTGATATTGATAAATTATTATGATTTAAAATCAATCGTTCAACATTGGCTACATGGTGATATGATTTTCCTTTAATTTCTCTTATACCATTATTGCTCATATCTATAGTTTTTAACATACTCAAATCTTTCAGTTCTCCAAATATGTTCCAAGGTAATTCGGGAATTACATTGCCTGTAAATATTAATACTTGAGTTTGCTCAGGAAGCTCTGCCAACATTTCTGTGTTAGTAAAGCCAGTATTTGTGCAGTTAACAACATACTGGTTCCGTCTGTCGTACTGTGCAATCCCACAAATACATTTTTGTAACAAGGCTGATCCACAACTGTATGATGGTTGCGGTATAATCGATGATGAGAGACCAACAAATGTCAGAAATAATGTCTGCAGGAATAAGTTTCTCCTATGATGTGGGGTCATTCTAAAATATAAATGATAAATCATTTGTCTGTAAATTTTATATTATACATAAAAAACTTTCTTTTGTTTGTTTAATGCCTACACCCTACACACCTTATATGGAAAATAGATTAACACATTTTTCACTTGCACTAGAACATAATATGAATGTTTCAAGAAGAGACTATTCGCATAAACTATATGTTGAGTGATTAACTTACCTGCAAAAACGCCTAGAACGTTGAACTTAAAAAGTGTTGAATTGTTTTCTTCTTTTTTAAATGTGTCATCTGACACATTTGCTGCTTAAGTAAAGTCAGGTTTACAATGCAGCATTTCCTGTCAGGTAATGGTGATCTGAAATGGAAAAACAGGTGTTGCTGTATTACGGGTTGTCTAAATATTTTTGTTTATGTTGGAGTTAAACTCGGAAACTCTGTTTATAAAAATAATACTTGTGCATTGGTGCCTACTTCCCCTGCTTCCTTTACTACTGAAAACTGAAATTAAAATTATACATAAATGTGCTTTGTGTTTTACACCAGTAAATAATTAATTAAAATAATTAATTGAATTGAATTAACGAATTTACAATTAAAGCTGTAGCTGTAGAAATTAATAACTTCTTGCTTTTGTCCCTAACACTCTACATCCCCATAACATTTCGGGCTCGCTCAGCAGAGTGAGAACATTTTTGTATTTTAATTGTGCATCCCCCATGTAGCTGTGCAACTCAAATTAATTACCTGTGCTAGACCTAATCGCTCATAATTAGTCGAGTTGTCTTGGAAGATGGTTTCCCTACGTCACACCAGGTACAGATTTTAGTTGCGTGGTTTCTCTGATGCACTATTATATGTTTTTTTCTATTTGCCACCTTTATTAATTATAACCCTACGTTGTTTTATTTTTGCTCGCAAATGATTTTATCAGCTTCTTCAAAGTAAACCCACTCTTACAAGGGCAAAAGGGTTGAGAATCAGCTTTAAATAAAAGATAAAACAATCATAAACCTTTAATTTTATTTATTGTTCAAAAAGAATTAAGTGCGTTGGCTATGTAAAGTGTACATAAACTGTCGTTTATACCAGGCAATAAGTTGTCAGAAACGTTTCCTTACGTTTTAACAATGGATTCTATGCTTGTGAAGCCAAGTGGCTTGATTATAGCCTCAGGTTTTGGTACAGGACTCGAATCTGATCACGATGCGCGCGAATCCGGAATTACCCAACCAAGATTGTTCAGCAATTGCGCTCTCATGAATTCGCATAAATCAAAAAGATATTTGCGCTTCCAGAGGACGCATACACCTTACTCCCTTGATCGCGTAATTCGCGTTCCAATCAGTATTCGCTATCCCGAACACCCAATCAAGATTGCTCAGCAATTGCGCTCTCATGAATTCGCATAAATCAAAAAGATATTTGCGCTTCCAGAGGATACATACACGAGGATGCATACACTTTGCTCACTTGACTGAAAGCAATTCGGACTCGCTTATCCCTTTTCTGAAGACGTATAAATACAACAGAAGCCTCGATTTTCTTCGTATGCTCAACAGTAATCTGTTCAAGTTCTCTGTGCTGCTCTTCGTGACCAGTCAGATTAAAAAAAATCCTGTCCGCTCAAGTACCGGTAACCTTTTTATAAAAATTGCAAATTCTGCCTCCAAGAGTTGGCTGTGCATCAAGTTTTCCAATCAAATTTCAGTCCGGTTGTAAAAGTTAATTTCATTGGTGCAACACTACAAAATTCCCACTCTTGAGTTTCCTGAATCTTAAATTATTATGCTAAAGCCACCCTAATTTATGTTAATGGGTGAAGCTTCGGCATTTCCTAGTATTTCAATTTCTTCAAACATGGTACCTGTTCTCTGACAACTTAATCCCTGCTAATGTGAGCCCTGCAACTTGGGTTCTTGCGCTATTTCTGCAACGACACACACCCTCAAATAAAATGTGATCTATGCAGTCGTAAAGGGGATTAAACTAATTTATTTGCAGACCTTTTACATAAAAGAAAATAACACGTGCATTCTCACACGCATGTGTGAATATTGTTAACTGTTATAATTACCAATAATATCGTGGAACGAATTATCCTATTAAGGTAACAAACTTAAGTATTTCATTATTTAAATCTAATGTCTTTTATTCTTAATCTACCTGTAAAAATTACCTACTGCACCTTTCCCTGTAAATTCGCAATAAGATCTCAAGAGGTGAACTCTCACACCCACTCAAAGAGGCTGCCGTTTTTTGTACCTTCCTAAGTTGACTTACTGGGTGCTAGTCTAAAGCGGCATGTCAATACCTGATTTTATTCTGTTTGAATACGCAATTTGCGGTGTCTCAGTCCGCAGCGAGCACACCTGTCCTGGAAAAACCATTTAGCATTCCACATATATTTGTAAACAGTGCTATTCTGATCAAACGTGAAGTGTTTATTTTACATAAATTTTTGTTATTATGCTTTTACTTTGAACTTTTTACATTCATTCTAATATTTTTATTTTGAATTATATGCAATTATTTTTATTTATAAATTCCAGCTTTACTACGTTAAAGTCCATATTTATATTTAATGAGTATCTGTATGTAAAATACTTAATTACTTCAACAATATTTATTTATTTTAACCTTATATATGTATTTCGGCATGTTTACATGCCATTGTCAAAGGTTATATGAAAAAGTAAACAGTTAGTGTTATTATAGCAATAGAACTTCGTGACTTGATCTAGGTAATCGTCTGTAGATGACTTGATTTCTTATTCCAAAATGTGTAAGTTAGCTTTAGCTAAGTAAAAATTATTATTACTATTAATACCTGTGCTGCATGCTAAAACGTAGTATTTGCAGTTTGCATGCGTTCACAAATATATCTTTTACTACCTTTAAAATGTCTGGAAAACGTAAAGATACAAGTGATGTTTGGTAAAGAAGATAGACGTCTTTAACTATGTGACAGAAATTAAAATGTTTATTGCTTTTAATGTTTATACTTTATTATATTATAAAAAACTGTTTTTTGTTTTTTTCTATGTTTTTCTTGGTGATAGAAAATTATTTTTTGCCTGCATAATAGAACATCACATTCCTTGTCCTGTTTTATTCATAAAATCATAATTGTACGATTATTGTTTTAATAATTGTAATCCTAATCGCAAAAGTACTAATCTTTATTTATGAATTCCAGCTTTACTTCGTTAAAGTTGATATTTAATGATTATCTGTATATAAAATACTTAATTACTTTAGCAATATTTATTTATTTTAACCTTATACGTATTTCGGCATGTTTACATGCCATTGTCAATGGCATGTGAACATGCAGAAATAGGTATAAGGTTAAAATAAATAAATATTGTTTTAGTAATTAAGTATTTTTTATACAGATAATCATTAAAGTACTAATCGTTTTATCACTAAAAATGTTGTACATCAAAAACATCCGAGTTAAACTTTAGTATTGGCTGCTCAAACGTCAAATGCAACATAGTGATTTATCCATATATTAGGAGTGCAATAATTAGTTGAATTTCTGTAAACGCTTCATTCGAATTTTAAGTAAATATTTTGTGGTGTTTCGTAATAATAATAAATAAACAGGTAATAGTTGTCCCTTATTTTTTATTTCTACTACAGCAGAAGTTACTGTATATAAAAGAAAGAATAGTCTCCTGTGCTTTTCCTTAACAGTATTTATTTGTACATAAGTTCTTATTGTATGAAAATAATTGAGGCTTTGATGCTTTAAAGTGTAAAATATTATTCTGATGTTCTATATTATGACAACAAGTAAGACTATTTACTTATCGAGTTATAGTGTATAATCTGTAAACGACACTTTAAAAATAAAATAACTACATATGTGTAATGTAAAAATATTATTAATAAATGAAACTACACAGTGCATTCAGTTCGGAGTAGGTACGATCAGTGATAGGACTACACATTACTACAAACTTATTATACCACACTGATTATCACTTTCAATATAAAAACATCAGTCTCCTTGCTAATCGCATCTACCTTGAATGTACTATGTGCACATAAATCATTTAGATCATAAAATACTTTTATAAAGTAATATCACATAACTACATGACTGCTTATTCTACATAGTTACAACTACAAAAATAGCATTTTATAAAACATATTACAAATTATGCAAGTGAGAAGCATTTTAAATAATTTTATCATAGGTCCATCATCAGCTTTCACGTAACTTGTGATTAGCGTGGAAAATTAATTTGAAGTACAAAACTAAAATTTTGTGTTCTATATTTTAGTGGAAATTAAATATCAAAGTTAAAATATAATATACTCTAATTTTGATATCTTTGCATTAGTTATATCACTATTTATTATCCACATACATAATGTTGCAAAGCTGGTAATTGAATATAGTTGCTTCCATCACAATTAACATAACATTTTTGATATGAAGGTTGTGTTTCAATCTATGAGCTTATCTAAAACGCCGATGTTATTTATTTAGTGTTACAAAGAAAGTACGCTCATTAATTAGACCAGTCATCACTTCGCAAAAAATAGGGGTTGTAGGGAAAATAACTCAGAAATGAAATTTTTTGCTTAAATCCTTTAGCTGGGCGTCCAAAAAGAAACCCTGAGTTTGTGAATTCTAACTTGGCCGGGAAAATAGGTGAAATGGTGCAAAAAATCACAAAATCATTGATTTTTCGTTTCCATTGCATTCCACATTAAAAGTAGTCTTAAGGAAAATAAATAATATTCTGCTTAAAAAACAATATTCTAGTCGTAATAGTTTCCACATTCTCTCTCTCTTCGGTGCCGTCTCAAACGAGGTTGGCAATCATCATTTTATATCTTGTTCTATTGTATGTAGCATGAAATAAAGTGGCCGTGTTCTGCTCTGTCCATTCTTTTATGTTTTTAAACCATGACTTTTTCCTTCTTCCTTGACCTCTTTCCACATTATGCCCTTCCAAAGAACCTCAATTTTTTTTAATTTTTGGCCCATAAATCTTACTTTACCGATTTCTTGTAATACCGTTGTCTCTGATTATCATACGTAAACGTGATCTAGAGATTAGTCATAGTACACTCAATTTCTGCAAATCTAAAGGATAACAACCCTCCAACCACAACTTATTTGTTCATCAGTTATAACCTCTCAAAGTAGCACATTTTCGCCCGTTTTTCGAGCCTATTTCATAGGGTTGCAGTTTTTTCGAAAAAAAGCTCCTTTTGAGTGCATCCAATGGAAAAATGAGCTAAACTAAAATGAAAGGGGATAAAATTTTGCGTGAAACTAAAAAAGAAGAAATGTTCTAGCCCTAATAGTTATCGAAATATAAACTTTCATAAAACCCTATTAACAAAATGTAAATCTACGCGTTTTTTTGTTACATGTACACAGAATACAGTCCTCTATAATTCGAAAAAAACTGAATTTACATTTCTATACAATAAAAATGGGGTTTTCAAGGTCATATTTCAGAAACTATTGAGGCTAGAACGTTTCTTCTTTTTTAGTTTTACGCAGAATTTTATTCTTTTTCATTTTAGTTTAACTCGTTTTTACAATGAATGCACTCAACAGGAGCTATTTTCGAAAAAATGCAACCCTAAGAAACAGGCTCGAAAATGCACTACTTTGAGAGGTCATAGCTAGCGACCTATCAGTGTTAGAGGGTTGTTCTTTTTGAGAATTACAGAGAGTTGAGTGTACTTTAACTCATCTCTGGATCACTTTTACGTATGATCATTAGGGACAACGGCATTTCAAGAAGTCGGAACAGTACCAAACCAAAAGTTAAAAAAAATTGGAGTGTTTGGAACGACATATTTTAGAAACTATTAGGACCAGAACATTATTTATTTTGTCTTACGCAGAATCTAAATGTACTTTTAATGTAGGATGCAAACGAACAATCCACATTTTTAAAATTTGTTTGCCTTTTTCAAAAAACTTTCTGGATTTACGATCGCGTTAGAATTCACAAACTCAGGGTCTGTTTTGGACGCCTAAATAAAGAGTTTAAGCAAAAAAATTTCATTCCTGAGTTATTTCCCTACAAAAGTACCTGATGTTTGGACTAACTTGCATTATTGTAATTTAGAATTTAATAGAAGCCCCATACACAGAGGTATGTACACCGTGTAACAGACCACCCACACACTAACTTTTATGGCGAAACTATTGAACCTACATATATATACAACAGCGCTACAGGCCTTAAAGGCCCTTGGCTTTTTCAACTATTTCTTTCCATGCTTTTCTATCTATTGAACCTACATGGATGAGATAAAAAATTTGTAATGTAAATCATACTCAGCAGTATTCAGCAAAAATAGCCCCCGGCCAAAACTACCCTGCCCCAAAAAATGTATAAATATTTGTACTAAATACCTCGCGTACCATTTATATTACAAATTTTTTATCTCATCGATGTAGATTTAATAGTTTAGCCATAAAAGATAGTGCGTGGATGGTCTGTTACACACTATAAAACTTCTATTTAGTAGCAAAGCAGCAATTTTATTGTTTTGATGTTTTATTTTCAGTTCGATAGCAGATTATATGTAGCACGGGTGGAATTTATGCAGTTTACGTTCAAATTTTCTGTAACTTCTTATAAACTAAAAGTCAAACTTAAAACAAACATAAATACTTAGTGTAAATCTAATCCTTCTACAGCTTTATAAAATGTACAATAGATACCTAATTCTAAATGCAAAGATAAAATTCAAAAATATGTACATAAAATACGTAACAAGGAAAAAAAAATATTCAAATGTTGCATCCTACCAACTATATTATAATTTGCTTGCAAGTAATTAACTTACAACAAGACTACCAAGTAAACTATTACTCTACCTGCATTCATTAATTTTTCAACATTTTTAAAAAGTTTTCAGTATATGTAAACTGGCAAAACTATAAAACAACACAATTCGTTTTATGAATCTAAAGGTATAGTTTAATAATTAAAAAAAATAAGAAGTACGGAAAACACAGCATTTTTGTACATAACAATTAATGTACATTATGGCGACGACCTTTAACCCTTTGAACAAGATTCAATATTTTTAATGCAGGACCTAATTTCAAACCCATATATTTCATCATCATATCGGAATTGAGAAGAAGTAGAGCTTTACCATCAATTTCCTGCAAATAAGTTGTAAATTAATAGTATTTTTATAATAAACATAAATGTTAAAACATTTATTGTGTGTTTGATATAAACATTTAATGCTTCAAATATTTTGTAACAACATGTACACATACTTGGTACTTAGGTACATTTAACCTACAAAAGAACTACTGAGAAGAACGAGGAGTGTAATAGATCTTAGAACATTTAGGCAAAAATTTCAAAAGGTTTTCTGTGATCTTTCTATTTTAAAAAAATATTACAATAGTCAAATAGTCCCATACAGAGCAAATAATTTTTGAAATGCGATTTCCTCGCTTCGAACGTACACAAAATTCTAATTATTTCAAGCTGTTTGCCGTTACCACTTTCATATCTGCTAAAGTATTCATCATTATCATAAAGTATTGCGGCTACAAAAAAAGTATTGGTGATAAATTAATTGTAGTTTGATTCGTGCTGATTCTGATGATGAAAATTACATAAGTTTGCAAAGTGTAGTAATCACACAAATAATACAAATAAACTTGTAAATAAATTAAATCTACGGGATGGCTGCTTCTGCATATGTAAGTCACGAGTTCTCCCTGCTTTCCTCTTGCTGCCCTCATCCCACGCCTTTACTTTAGTAAAGTACTAGTTGGGATCAGGCAGCAGATGCGTCACATTTATTTTCAAATTTTTAATATTGTTGGTGTTAGCAATTCTACTTCTTCATCTAGAGAATGTAAGTATACTTCAACGGACATGTAATAAGATTATATGTAACTGCAGTAGGGTTACAGGATGTTTTTGTGCTAGCATTCCAACTTAATCTTAAATCTTTAGATCTTACTAACTTAACAATATACACCAACTCTGGTTGCTATGGCCTTATTCTGCAGTGTTTTACAAAGAGTGCACCAAGACAAGGAAACTACTAAATGTATTGTTTCAAAGATGTGCTTATTCGCGCTAATATAGATTTTTGTTCACAATTAGGATTGGAAATTTGACAATGAATTTAAATGTAATTACAGAATTTCATAATTTTTAACAATGTTTAAAACTAAACACCGTCAATAAATCAACTGAGATAACCTAACATATAATAGGTTATAGGTACCTTATCTCAGATCTCTCTGTTACATGTACTGCAAAATTGAGACCTACGTATCATAGCAGCAAGTGGTTCGTGCATCCTCCTTATTTTTTTTATTACTTCTTGTTAGACTAAAACTCTGACTTCAACTTTACTTGGGTCTTTCCCGTCCTCATATATAACAAATAATACCTAGTTGACACATTTATTATTATTTGCAATTTTTTAGAAAGTACTAGCTCAGAAAGTGAACTTGAAACAAAATTTTAATTTGACATTGTCAAACTCATAAAGCTCTTCTTGATCTGCAAAAACAGTTTTGGAAATTTTGTAAACGGCACCAAAAATCACAGGAAAAGTTAGCAGTATGTATGAAAATTAAGGCGGAAATAAGAAAAACTGTGGATCAAAAAATTCGTGCAGTTATTTTATTAATTAAACAACAAGACTATTTTCACACACTACTCATATGCTTTTTGCACTGGTATAACTTGCATAACAGCTCTTACGCCAAATTAAAAATTTGCTTTAATCTTGTTGTTTACTTTTACTTAATAAAATAACTGCACAAATTTTTTGATTGACAGTTTTTGTTATTTTCTCTCTAATTTTCATACATACTGCCAACTTCGCCTGTCATTTTGCGGTACCATTTACAAAATTCCTCCAACTGTTTTTGCAGATCAAACACTGCTTTAAGGGTTTCACAATGTCAAATTTTACCTTTATTTCAGCTTACTTTCTGAGCTTATAGTTTCCAAAATATACATGCTTTTGGATTATTTTATAAATATTGCAATTAATAATAAATGTAACAGTCAGCTATTATTCTTTATTTACGACGAAAAGAAAGCCCCAATTAAGTTGAAGTCAGAGTTTATTCTAAAGGTTTGAGATTAAGTTAGAATGCTAGGTAAAAACATCCTGTGACCCTACTGCACCTTTGCAGTTACATATGACCCTATTCCACGTCCTTTGAAGTATACTTACATTCTCTTGATGAAGAAGTCAATTGCTAACACCAAACAGTATCAAAAATTTAAAAATAAGTGTTGCGTCTGCTGCCTGATGCCTACTAGTACTCTACTAAAGTGAAGGCGCAGGATAAGCACAGCAACGGGAAGGCAGCGAGAACTCGTGACTCACATATGCTGCAGCAGCTATCCTGTCGATTCGATTTACTTGCAACTTTCTTTATTTGCATTATTTGTATGATTACTACACTTTGCAAAATTATGTACTTTACATCATCAGAATCAGCACGAATCAAGCTACAAGTTATCACCAATACTTTCGTTGCGGAAATACTTTAGCAGATATGTAGTGATAACAGCAAAACGCTTGAAAATAATTAGTTTTGGGTAAGAGAAAATCGCATTTCAAAAATTTTAGCTCCATAAGGGACCGTGCATTTTCACAAATGTAATATATTTTTAAAAATAGAAAGACCACAGAAAACCTTTTGAAATTTTGGCCACAGGTATTTGTAATGTTGAAATTTGTCGCTGCACTTTTAAATCGAAAATTTAGTTTAACGCCCTTTTTCACAGGAAGATTTTTTAACAACTTTCAGATTTTGATCCTTAAGGCATAAGGAACATTGTTTGCAAGGTTGTAGCTTTTTACCTCTCACGTCTCACAACAGTCAAGATACAGTTTGTTTTGCACTCTACTATTACTGTTTTCCTAAGAAGCAACTTTTCATCCTCCATACCATAAAAACCCTGTTTCAATACATCTAAAAAAAAATTTTTATACAGGTGTTTCAAAGCAAAGTGGGACACACTGTATAGAAATGATGTAAAAACAAAATAGGTTTCCTGCAAGTGTTTTTAACAATTTAAATTGTAATGGTTTATATTTTAACATGTTGTACATATAGGAATAGTAAATTTGACTTACATGTTTGCGGAATAAATCAGCATGTACACCTAGACAAGGATCAGCAGATTCAATGAACTGAATGACTTCCTCAATTCCCCATTCTGGTGTAGGCGCCTTATGTGTCGATACAGGTGTATCAGAAAGTGAACTGTCAATAGGTGTGGTAGAAGTAGCTGCTTCTAACTCTGCTGCAGCTTTACGTTTTGTTGGCGGCGGTTTCATTTCACAGACTGTACACTCACTACGATTAGCATCTAAAGCTGAAATTATAATAAATTTTCATCTTTATGCATACCTAGTGTGCTATAGTAAAATATAAAATTAAACTTTTAAAACTTGTTTTATTATACTTGATCTATTCGGATTTATATTCACCACAAAAATGAAACTACGTAGAAGTATTTTATTTATCCCTACTCATTTTTTTTTAACAGTAATTTATACCCAGTCCATAAAATTCTAAACACTTTTGGAAAATGGTCACCTCGCAAAAATTATCAGGTAAAAAGGTGCATGAACGAGGAGCACTGGAAGTAATTATAGGACACACTAGTTTGAGCTTAATAAAAAAATGTAAATTAATTCAATAAAAATAATCAAAGTAATTTAATTAAAAATTCAAAGTAATTAATACTGTATGTAGGTACAGATTCAGTACAGATTAAACGAAATATTTCTGTATTTGCCTTTCATTTTTATTAATTTTTTTAACAACAAAAAATTTAAAACAAACAAATTTATAATCAACACATAAACATTTCATCATCATAACCATCATATTATTAATTTGCACTGATGAACTAATTTTTACAGTAATTTCGATCTGATTTATATAAAACAATCATTGATTTCAAACTATTGGTTTTTGAGTGGGATGCCGTTTTCTTGTGAAGTCTTCCAATAAGTATAATAATGTTTATAATTTGGCAGTATGCTTAGAATAGAATAAAATTACATAAAAGTGTTCAACAATTATATACTTTATTTGAACTGTATGTGTACTTTGCTGCACCTAAAAACAGCCTAGGTCTAGGGAGCATAAAAAGTAACATTCCAGCATGTACATAAAACAAAAAAAATGGACCATAATAACTTTAATAATAATAATAAAAATCTTTATTTAGCATAAGCTAACTTATTACAATATTAATACTATTTTATTGTGTACATCGTGGAATGCTACTATTATTATGCTCCCTGGCATGTCTTTAGTGATAATGTAAGTGCCGTGGGCACAGCAAAGTCTACACGGTGCATAGATGTAAACCAATAATGAAGCAATATTAGATATGATTGCCCTAGGTGTATAAGGACGGGTAACGTGCGGGCCGGTAGATTTGCGCAGTAGTTAACACAGGTGGTAACGACATAGACGTGTTGTACAGCAATTACGTGCTGATCCACGGCAAGTGGGGTGGATAAAAATCATAAAATTGCTTAGATAATAAATAATAAATTTATTTAGGATGCAACTCTTTTGATCTTATTAAAAATTCAAAGTAAAAAATAAGATATCTAACATGCGAATTCGTTACACTTATTAAAATATTGAAACAAAAGCACTAATTCTGCAGACAATACGTTATTAGTTAGCGCAAGTGCTCAAGGGCACTTTGATTTTTTTTTAATTTAAAAAATCAGCTTAATCAAAAAATTGACTTACGATGTTTATTTTGATGACATGAGTGGTACAATCAATAAAAGGTACTTACTGAAAAGCTGTTGACAACAGCCCAGCGATGCTGCTAGCGCAGAAAAAACATTTTCTAGATCAGATGCTTTCTGTAACGTTGGTAGCTTGATAGTATAAGTGCTTCCTCCATGTGAAATCACCATTTCATCACCACGAAGAGCCCCTAACCTTGCCAACATTGTTTCAGGTTTACTTGAGGCTGTTAGTAGTTCGGAAACAAGTTTTTTAGCTACCCCAGTAGGAGAACTATCTTCTATGGTTGGAGAAAGTTGTGCAATATCGATAAGAGGTCCTCCCAGGCATGATTTGTGTAAGTATATTGTAATTGGAGGTGGCGGAGGGGCTGATGTGTCAGCTTCTGGTGATTGAACATCGGATGTACTTATGATAGTCATTGTTCTTGCTTTGAACCTACAAAATAATTTAAATAAGACAATGAGCAAATAGTATAATTTTTATTACATGAATTAATAAAAAATATATAATTTTGCAATAAATGGCAGATGGTGAATATAAAGACTGAAGGAGAAGCATAAGTTAGTGTGCATAGGATATCACTTTTTTAACATTACAACATGTAACATTACAATACAATGCAAATGTTGAGAAATTCTATCAAATTTAAAATGTATTTAGCACTATTATGCTAGGTTGAATTTCTTGTTTGGATATGCTTTCAACTATTACACATTTCTCATAAAAAATCTTATATTTAATACCAAACCAAAGTCAATTCTAAAGTATTTGTAATACATATGATTTCATATTTAAAACTTGCTTCTGTTTTATGTAAAAAACAAAAATATTTTATCTCTCACCGGCAGAAAAATCTGGTCACCCAATTTTTTTAATAATTTTGTGGATATGAAGCACGATTACCTATTAGGCGTGGATATCGCGCTCTATACCCTTCTCCTGCTTTACAGCAGTCAAATGTTATTGTTGTACAAGGTGTTTCAGGAAAGTTAAACTATGTGCAGAATGCATGGGAAATTATATTTTTCCAGATTTTATGTCCCCAGGATCCTTTGGCCAAGAATTTAAACTGTACTATTGTTACTAGCTGTTATTAGTTAATCAGAAAATAACAATTTTTACATTTATAATTTGGCAAAAACCTAAATAAATATAAATAAATTCAAGACGTGTCTTTTTAATCCGAGAGTAACCACAGCACTTTCTAATGTCTTAGTAGCCACATGCTTAAGGGTGCTGTCTTTTATGCAGAAGGGTTCTAATACTGGGTAGGACAAACCTTTTTCTAAAATTTTTATATTTATTAAATTTTTAAAGTTTTCATCTTCAAGTTTTAAGTTTAGTTATATTATAATAATGAAATATTTATCAATTTAATTATTTCATTACCTGATGTATTAAAATTACAGAAATGGAAATAGAAACAGATAGAAGAGATAATAAAAACAGCAACAACCGAGAGCATCCCCAAGACGAAGATAGAAAAAAGAAAAGAGCTGAGATTAAAAATGCTATGAGCCCAAACGGAAGAAGACGTACCACCGAGCATACCAAGAACAGAGAAGGAATGCAAAACAAACATGTAGAAGCGCGAAAAGGGCGGATAAGGAGAATCAGCTAAAAATAATAGAAGACAACTTTAAAAATTACGAAATTAAGAAGGCATACAAGAACATAAGAGAGGAAAGAGGAGAACTTAAAACGAGCCCGGTATTTTACAAAAACAAAGGAAACCTAATAGGAAAGGAAGAAGAACAATTAAAAATATGGAGCCAACACTTTTCTGAAATACTAAACCAAACTCAGGAAGAAAGAGATAATGGAGCAGAAGAGGAAATAACAAGCAGGAGCACGGAAGAATCCGAAGAGAGTACTCCACCATCAACAAAAGAAGTAGAAGAAGTAATCCAAGCTATGAAAAATGGCAAGAGCCCTGGGCCTGGATACAACAACATAACAGCAGAAAATATAAAGAAAGGAGGGAAAGTGCTAATACAAAATATACACAGTATAATCACGGAAGTATGGCAAGAGGAACAAATGCCGCCGGAGTGGAATAAAGCCCTAATTCTCCCAATCTTTAAGAAAGGGGATAGATCGATATGCAGCAACTACAGAGGCATCGCTCTGCTAGATACGGTATACAAAATAATATCGACACTCATAAAACAAAGACTCGAACCGTACGTAGAAAAGGAGTTGGGAGAGTATCAGGGAGGCCTTAGGAAAGGTAGAAGTACGACGGACCAAATAACGACCAAATTACGAACACAAAATTCCACTACTCATCCTATTCATAGATTTCAAGACGGCGTATGACAGCATAAACAGGAGCAAACTATATAAAGCTACGACAGACTTGGAGATAACAAATAAATTAACAAATCTAGCCAGGATGACTACGAAAGCGACTAACAACCAAGTAAAAGGGAGGAACAGTCTATCGTAAAAATTCGACGTAAAATCAAGACTAAAACAGGGCGACCAACTCTCGTCACTGTTATTCAATCTAGCCCTACAGAAAATCATTCAAGAAGCAAAAATAAAACGAGAAGGTACCATATACACAAATTCGCACCAATGCATTGCATATGCCGATGACGTAGCCCTCCTAACAAGAAGTGAAAAACATCTAAAACAAATTACTATAAGACTAATACAAGCAGCAAAAGAATACGGCCTCGCGATAAATCAAGAGAAACAAAAATTATGAAAATAGACGTAGCACAAGAAGACCAAAAACAGCCGGATCTAAGAATCCAAACAAACCAGAGAGAAGAGCTAAAATTTAATAGTGTGAAAGAATTTGTGTACTTAGGTGTTTTACTAAATAACAAGTGCCAAGAATCCACAGAGATAGAAAGAAGAATGGCGAGGAGCAACAAATGCGTAGGTGCCTTGACTAATTTATTAAAATCAAAAAACATCTCCCTAAAATATAAAGTGCGGATATATAACACAGTAATAAAACCCTCTATGCTTACGGGGGTGAAACATGGACCCTAAAGAAAAGTGACCAATATAAAATACAAGTGTGGGAGAGACGAATACTAAGGCGAATACTAGGTGGTAAAAAGACGGAAGAGGGATGGGAAAGAAAACAAATGCTGAACTATACGAAATATATAAAGAAACACCAATTACAGAAAACGTAAAAATACGCAGACTGCAATGGTTGGGACATTTAAAAAGCATGGGAAATACGAGGGTGGTAAAAAACATTGCATGGAAGAAGGCTGAAGGAGTGAGGAAACGAGGTAGACTGAGGAAGACAAGGGACGGGGCAATAATGGAAGATCTAACGGAAAAAGAAATAGAAGATTGGAAAAACGAAAGTTATGAACCGAAAGGAATGGGAAAAGATCCTAAATAAACGCTAAGGGCCTAAGTTGTAAGCGTAGATAATAATAATAATTAAAATTACAATTTACTGTGCAAGTTAAGTTCTGTTGTGTAGTATGTGATTGCAGAACTAATGAAACTTTTTTAAAAATGTTTATCCTAAGGATGTTGTTAAAAACATTTTCAAGATGGCGATTTTCAAGATACTGATAGCAACTTTCTTATTTCAAACAGCTGCCATATTGTTTTTTAATATAAGCAGATTGCATTTGTTTTTCTGATTCCAACGATGTATAACAACCTATGTTTAAATTAAAAACAATATTGAATTTATTGATATTTTAGTTTACAGTCAAATAAGTCATGAAAACAAAAGAAATAAATAAAATGTGTTAACACACTAAACTGTCGGGATATGAATCAGTTTGAAAAAATTCACAACATTGCCTATGTAACCGATTCAATATATATATATATTTCAGCACTACAGGCCTTCTAGGCCCATGGCTTAACCGATTCAATATCTTTATGCTACGCTACTCGATTTGAGACATCCTGTAGAGTATGACTGCAAAAGTCTAGGTAGTCATCCACAAAATGAAAAGAAAAATGAGGTGATACGATTTTTTGTCGGTGAGTGTAGTGCACAATAATGATACTTGTAATACATTGCATTTGTGCGTGCAAATAAACTGCTGCATATCTATCTTTCATCCAATGTCTCATAATCATTGAATCACTATTACATGCCAGTTTTAGAAACATGTTTGAAAAAAAAAATTACATGAAAGAAAATCCTTTGGGAGATACTCGGGCTACACAGGATATCATAACGAAATATTTCGACATATAGACAAAAACCTTATCCTAGCGATGCACTCAGATCAAATGAAAACTTCCTTTTAAGTTCCGAAAATTGTTTGAAGTAGTAATATCAGAACGGGACTAATGGTCAGGGAATTTACAAAACCAGTTTTGCTGGAATTTTATTCTGGAAACTGAAACTCCAGCAAAACCGGTTTTGTAAATGCCCAGACCATAAGTCCCGTTCCGATATGACTACTTGTTCTCACTTGTGTTAGATCATGTCGCTTAGATCATGTTGCAGAGATCCTGCGGAAATAGGAAAACCTACATCATGAGCAACAGCCAGGCTAGGGTGGGTCGAAAAAACTAAATATTTTTTTCCCGGAACGCTTTAGTAATAAGAAGAAAAACGGCATAAAAAAATTAAAATCGGTTAATATCTTCCGTTCGCGCATCGTACTTAAAGTTAATGAAAAATTTCACAAATCGTAAATTTTTTAAGTTAGTTAAAATTTTTAAAATAAACACGCTTTAGTTTTTTATGCTTGTTTTATGGTTTATAAACCTAAATAAATTAAATTCTGATCAATAATCTCATTTTTTCCGTTCGCACAACGTCTTAGAAAAAACAGAAATTTACCAATTTTTTGCAATTTTCACTGTGCAACGCTTCGCTCGTTTTGCTAGAACAAAACGACCCAGAACTCACCACGTGAGTCGAGTTTCACCAACACCCTACCCAACCAACGATCCAATTGTTGGTTGTGGTATTTACATTATATTTACAACTATTTACAAAGATTTTCCATAGAGTAGGATTCTTTGGCTTACTGTGTTTTTTACTTTTCTTTTTTATATCTACTACACATTTAACGTATGATTTTAAGATGAAGCCAACTATTTCTTTTAAGTTTCCGGATGGATCTGATGAACTTATATACAACCTTAAAATCATAAACGCAAGACAAACCGTCCCAAAGAAGAAGACTGTTAGAAATATCGTACCACCGAAGATAAACTTTCAAGCTTCCGAATACACTGAAATTATTAATTGTAATTCTTGTGTGGTGTATCCTTCCCCAATGCTGCGGGACCTAAGTGAAGATGATATTAAATCACTCATGAATTCTGACACTACATCCATCAGAGAAATACAAAAATTTCCCTGTCACACCCAGGCTGTGGAGAGGTATGAAGAAGTATGTGGATATGAAGCTAGAGATGGCTATATCCGAGCAACACTGAAGTCTAGATCGGTTATGCCTCATTTCTCCAAAAAATCAAATTTTAAATGTGTAGTAGATATAAAACAGAAAAGTAAAAAACACAGTAAGCCAAAGAATCCTACTCTATGGAAAATATTTGTAAATAGTTGTAAATATAATGTAAATACCACACCCAACAATTGGATGGTTGGTTGGGTAGGGTGTGGGTGAAACTCGACTCACGTGGTAAGTTCTGGGTCGTTTTGTTCTAGCAAAACGAGCGAAGCGTTGCACAGTGAAAATTGCAAAAAATTGGTAAATTTCTGTTTTTTCTAAGACGTTGCGCGAACGGAAAAAATGAGATTATTGATCAGAATTTAATTTATTTAGGTTATTTAAACCATAAAACAAGCATAAAAAACTAAAGCGTGTTTATTTTAAAAATTTCAACTAACAAAAAATTTACGATTTTTGAAATTATTCATTAACTTTAAGTACGATACGCGAACGCAAGATGTTAACCGATTTTAATTTTTTTAATGCCGTTTTTCTTCTTATTACAATAGGCAACTTTTCCGCACTAAAGCGTTCCGGGAAAAAAATATTTAGTTTTTTCGACCCACCCTAAGCCAGGCAGCATAGATGTAATACAAGTAAAGTGGAGCGTGCACGCTTTATAAGCGCTGTGTCGACAAGTTGTGCCAGGATGTGATAGTGTGAGTAGGATGACTAGATACGGCAATTGCATGAGAAAGACTGTAAACACATTATTAATGTAGTTATACCAAGTTATACATAGTGTGGTCTTATAGTTGTTTATTTGCCAAAACTATTGTTGGCAGGGTTTCGCTCTCTCTAGCATCGGTCCACTTTACTTGTATTACGTCTATGCCAGACTATGCTAAAAGTGCTGATGTCTTGTCGATTCAATTCCAAATTGGGACCAGCCAAAACTCCCCAGCCTTATAACTTCATTTTAAAAGATACGGTTTTAAACGTTTTCAAAATATTTTAAGCTTTCAAGGTTCTGTCTATGTTACTGCAAAGAACTACCAGTTTGCAGACAAAAGCACTTTGGGGAACCAGATATGCAACCCACAACGCTTATCTGATCAACAATACCTCAATTGAAAAGATCCTAGGCTTTTTTGAAGAAACAGGACTATGAGGTCAAAGAAAAATAAGTGTTTAGGCTGCGGTGTTTGAGTCGATATTCAGTGATATCAACAACGGGAAAGAAAAAAATCTTGCATGATGTCATTACTCAAAAACAGTTTAACATAATTTTTTTGTATACATCACCATATGGATAAAAAATTTCTGAATCACTTTTATTGAATATTTTTTTCTAAAATGAATATTAACAGCACAAATTGGGATCTCCATATTTTTGTGGGAGAGCGTTTTCTTCTCGTTTCAACAATACACAAATTTATATCATTACATAAGAAAATATTGCAAACAAATGCGAAAAACTTTTACGTCGGCCCCCCCATGAGTAACAGTAAAAAGAAAATGGGGAAAGAAACTATCAAAACATGGAAACAAAAAAGCATCATAACTGTCAAGTTAATTTGTATGGTACCCAATTTAACTCTGCTCACCATAAGCTATAGGTCTGTTAAATGAGGAAAAAGTTGCCTGTTTAGGAGGACACCAGCTTAATGGCATTTTTAAAAGTTTCGAAAAATTCATAACCGCCGAGATACAGGCAAAAAATTAAAATTTGATAGTGATAGTGTAACACATAAGAAGAAATGCACTGATGTAACCAGAATTTTTTTGACCCACCCTTTTTGAGAAAGGCAGTGGTCAATTTTTTTTTCTTATGACCGCTACATTTTTTATTCTCTATTCCCCTGTAAAAGAACTAAAACTGATATTTGAAATAATAATTAAAGCAAATATTTCTTAAAGTCTTAATCAGATGAAAAAGTTTCTTGTGTTTTTTCCATTAGTAAATATACAGTGTGTGGATAAAATATGCAACAAATTCAATATTTCCCGAAATATTATTTTTTAGTAAAAACGCTCAGACAGGTAAACTTCAGTTTTATCCTAGCCACTTTTTAAGAATATCCATCCATCCATCCATCTCAGCTGTGTTGCTTCCAGTGCAGGAAGTAGGCCTCTCCCAATTTACGGCAGTTTCGTCTATCTTGTGTTTCTTGTTGCCAGTTTGTTGCTACCCGCTTTATGTCATCACTTCATCTAGTCGGTGGTCTTCAAGGACTTGCTTGTTTCCATATGGTCGCCAACTTAACATCTTCTTTGTCCATCAATTATCTTTAAGTCTGGCGATATGTCCTGCCCAGTTCCATTTAAGCCAAGTTGCTCATTCAACAATATCGGCTACTTTTGTTGTTTTTCTAATCCAATTGTTTGTCTTTCTCTCTTAAGCTTATTTTTTAACATGAAATGCTTCATAGCCCTTTGTGTTACTCTAAGTTTGTTTATATTTTAGCCGCTAAGGTCATAGTCTCAGCTCCATAAGTGATAACTGGTGATATACACTGATCAAATACTTTTCTTTTTAGACATATGAATATTTTCGCTTTTAAATGTTTTCAAATGGGGTATACCTCACCCTAGTTGGAGAGCAGAGGTAAAGGAAGCTATGCAATCCAGAAGATTAGAAGAAGGAGATTGGTTAGATAGAAGTAAATGGGGTTTGGGAAGCGATACTCGGCCTCGGCCGTAATAAAACTCGCCAATATATATAAATATATGTTTAAGCTTGTCAAGAGTTGCCCATCTTAGGCTTATTCGATTTTGAATCCCACATGTCTGGTGGTCTTTATCTATTCTAATGTTTTGGCCTAAATATTTATAAACTGTTACTTGTTCGATCTCTTGTCCTCTTTCTTTTTAATTTTACTCAAAAATTTAAGAATATAGCTGTCGCCAAAGCGTCACACGACAAGACACAGTGACTTGATCCTTATTTTTTTTTAAACGGAACAGTATGCCATGTGAAGGTATTTGAAAGCTCTTTTCCAGAGGAATTCAGAGCACTGTTTTTTTTGACAAAAATCAACTGATATTGTATGGATAACCGTTGTTTAAATTGGATATCTCAAAATACACACCTTTTTTTTGGAACAAATCTAGTGTGCGATTTTTAGTTTTGTTTTAATTTTACTTTGACCTTTACTCAAATTATTCGTGTAAATTTTCACTTGATAATTTGATTGTGATGGAGTTGACCGAAACTCAGTAAATTGGAATTCTTATCTTGGTTGGCTGTAGTAATAAAATTAGAACTCAAGAACTATCCCACTTATTCAACCTCAAGTATCCAAATCAGAAACCAATTGTTCGTTCAACGGTTGAAAAATTCAACCAAAACTAAAAATCGCAAACTAGATTTGTTTGAAAAAAGGTGTTTTTTGTGAGATATACAATGGTTATCCATACATTACCGGTCAATATTTGTCAAAAAAAAAACAGTGCTCTAAATTCCTCTTGAAAAGAGCTTTTAAATGAGCCGTCACACGACATACTGTTCCATTTAAAAAAATAAGGATCAAGTCACTGTGCCATTTAGAAACAGCAATATGCTTAAAATGTGGCTGGAATAAAACTGAAGTTTACGTGTCCGAGCGTTTTTACAGAAAAATAATATTTCGGGAGATATTGAATTTGTTCCATACTTTATCGACACTAAATACAATTTTCATATGGCTGAAGACAAGAAAATGGAAAAAAAAACATATACCATACTTAAAATGTTTTGACGACTGCATTACAATCTCGAAACAATTAAAGCTATAAAAAAATTAACATCGCCAAAAATAGAGCTTTGTGTATATTTTAATCTGACATATGGTTCATTAGACTTAAAATTTATAATAGCAGCGTTGTAGCATGGGCCGGTATACTATAACGTTTTTAATTTTGGCTTGGCTTTTGATTTGAGTCAAATTCGTCAGTGATAACCAGGAAATATAAATAAATGTTTAGTGATTCAGTGACACAGGAAAAATCTCCACTTATTTTCACGAAAAATAAGCCTAAAATTTGTTTCATGTTTATGCAACTACCAAGGATGCACCAAATATTAACTTATGAACGTTTAGTTGAAGCAGCTCAAGTAACGTATTTTCAATTACAATAACTAAATATATTCTTAAACAAATGATAATTTTTTTGAGTTATTAGTATCTGCATGCATAATGTAAATGTTACTAAAAAATCAATACCATTACCAGAATTCATGCTCAACCTGCTAATACAGCATCTTACGTCAAAAATGTAATTAGTAAGTAAATCTACATTCAAATTAAAAAAAAAACAGCAATGCCCAGCAACTGTTTGTAATAAAATGTATCCAAATAAGCGATGACCTTTCACTCCAGCTTATGTCATTCAATGTAATAATACACCAATCTCATTAAACGATTATTTAATTAATTAATTAAATCATCTAGCATTTAATTTGCTTATTCTGACTTGTATATCATAAACTTGTTGCACAAAAACACAGCATACTGGTATTATCATACTATGACAAAGTCGCATACCTCATTTGAGGTATTTACAAAACATTTTTTAATTTAGAAAAGCACAGATTTTAGAGCTGTAAATTATTAATTGATTCCAAATAACTGAATTTAGTAATTATATTTTATAGTGGAAGAGAAAAAGTATACACAATATCATTAGTAAATTTTGAATGTAGTTTTACATAAATATGAACAGTATAAAAGTATCAATTACAATAATGTAATATTAACGAAAGAAAATAATAAACTTAGATTAATGTTTTAACTAATTTAAAAAAATTACAAACATGACTTTATTTTCAAAACTTAATTTGAAGGTCCAAACCTGTAAGCTGCAACCCTATATTTTAAAAATTGAGTAAAAAAATCTCTTAAATATTGATCTCTAATTCTTGTTTCAACTTGTTCTATCATTTACCAACTTCTGAAAAAATACTAGATAAACTTCCACCAACAAAAGTCAATGTGTCGTAATCTACGAATTGAGTTTACATCAGTAATAATGTATTTTCTTTAACTAAACGAACCATGGCAGCCCCCTCCTTTTACTTTATTTAATCACTTAAACAAATGAAATGTGCAGTGATTAATATACAACTACATTGGTGTTCTGATGTAAATCATAATTATTTTGAACTTCCGGTTTCACTGGATATTTTGGCATATTTCTTATTTTAAATGAAACACCCTTTATATTTTGACACTGCCAAAATTGTTTTTTATTAAAATAAAATGGTTTCTATCAAGTCAAATATTAATTTAAGAATAAGAATCGTAATTTAAACATTATGCGCTTCACCGAGTCAGAGGTTGAACAGTTTTTTTTTGCAAACACTCACTTTTAATAATATTAAAATTGTGATTTTTATTTTTAAATTAATGTTTTACATCATACAAACCACTTTATGCAAGTCACGACATTTAGACAAAAATATTGTAAAAATATAAAGGGTGTTCCATTTAAAATAAAAAATCGAATGTAACATATGATCAAAAAGTCTTTGGATAGCGGTTGCTGTGGAATTGACAAGTCATCTATGAAAGTATAACACTAAAGGGGAATTACACTAGTAACACTAAAAGGGAATTACACTAGTAATTCCCCTTTAGTGTTAGGGGAATTACACTAGTAATTCCCCTTTAGTGTTATACTTTCTGGCATATATCTGCTTGTTTGCTTTTGGTTTCAATTATGGTTAGAATTATGTCCACAAACAAGAACGAAACATGTAGTGGTCTATTCTAGCCATAATTGAAACCAAATCTCTTCTTTCTTATCTATGAAATTATTTATTTCTATTAGTTTTGACATTTACTTTCAAAAGTCAGCGAATTATAATTAAAAATGTTTCCAACAGAACATAAAATTTTTATGATTAGAGCATATTACCGTAATGGAAATTGTGGTGAAAATGGTAACTGGGTTTATTCACCTAATTCATGTTTAAATGAATTCCGTGAAAGATTTCCCAACTTCGCCATAATCGAGCGAGGTTTAGAAGTAAGTAATTCTATAGATAGCTTTCAAATTTCACAGCAACCGCGATCCAATGACTTTTTGATCATACTATACAATAAATGTTTATTAATAACTTCAAATTTCACTTGTTCAAATTACTAAATAAAGGAAAAAAAAGAGGGTAAGGCCGTGTTTCTCTTACACAAGGTATATCAGAATATATTGGAACCCAGGTTGAATTAATAAAAGTCAGAAGTTTCCACTAGTACGAAATTTATTATTGCTAATCAGGATTTAGCAGTTTTGTTGGACAAAGTGTATACATAACGCAAACATAAGCGGATACAATATAATAAAACGAATTAGAAATTAATAACTATATAAAACATATAACCTTCACTTGTAAAACAAGAACTAACAAAAAGAACATGCAAATTATAAACCTACTAATTAGGTAGACAGCATGTCAGTATGTGAAATTAAATCATATTAACAAACCACAGGAATGCAATCGATTGACGGGCTTAGTAGTCAAATTGAAAACCAAAAAGCATTTTTAAAAGAACTATACCTCCACGTAATGGAAAAACCTGTGATAATAAAGATAAAAATGACAGCCTATAAATGATAAGTAGTAGATAAGTATGTGTAAAAAAACCATGCAAGTGTAGCAAACACACCACCACACCACTTTCTATTAAGACACATACCAAGCAAATAAAAAGTGTATATATGATAGCTCAACTACCAATTATAATTGATAATTTCAGAAAATTATATACGAGATATTTTCACTTTGTTAACTACTTAGTATCATATTTTCTCACAATACAGTTTCTATTATATGAAACAAATATTGTAAACAAAAATGCAATTACCATGAGAATTTCTATTCCTGTACTCTCATATTAGTTTTATGCTCATCAAATATAATTTAGTCGAGTTCACATACAACTAAATTGTTTTTAAATTAACATACCTGTTATTGCCAGTAGCATTTTTCTGACCAGGAGGTTGTAAAGGATGCCCGGTCTTAGCACACCACCCTACAGGAAAGATGTCTCTGCTATCATACCTGCACCAATAATCGAAAGCACCTCGCCAACCATCAAAAGTTACATATATTTGATCTTGTTTGATATTGCCCACAGTTGCACAACATATAAGTTGTGGATTTTTTTTATCAACAGCTTCTAGTTTCTGACCAATTTGGAAAAGGTTAGTCCTTGGTCCAGGTGGTTCTCGCTGAAAAACTTTGGCAGGTGCCATCTCGGCTCCATTTAAAGTTTTTAATAGGAACATAGGCCATGAACTTGCATTCATTCGAAAACCTGGAAAATAAAATTAGTTAACGGAAAAATTGAAGACTAATTTTTAATTTTGTTCGGGTAAGTAAATACCTACAGGCTGTTCAAAATTATCGGGGCACCATTGCTAACTTCGTCATTATTAGAGCTACAAAGTCGGTTAAATTAGCAAAGTATTACAGTTCTTTGCGCTGATTACAATGCTGTATTCAAAAAGAGTTACTCCATAAAATAGTTTTGCTTAAAATTGAACATCTTGTATATTTTCTCATTTTTTGAAAGATGATTTAATTGTGAATAAAAAAGTTCTAATGCAATAATGACCTAAAGTGAATAATAAAAAAGTTATTGGTACATACCTTTTATGTTCAGCATCAAAAATCTTCATAACTAGACATACTTTTTTGTTAATAAACATAAACAATCGTCAAATAACTGTTTTATTTTTCACTTTAGGTTACTACTGCATACAAACTTTTATATTCAGAATTTAGTTTTCTTTCAGAATATTTAAAAATAGAAAATTTAACAAATGTTGTTATTATAAATAACTCGTTCAATTGTTTTTTGATTACAGAATCGTAATCAGCGTAAATAAATAATAGCGAAATTAGCAATGGTGTCCTGATCATTTCGAACACCCGGTATATGATTAGCGAGATAAGGAGCAAAAAGAAAACAAAACTTAAGATGAACGTAAGTAACTTCACCCAAAACCATTTGCAAGGTTTATGTAACACTTAACATAACATTTCTAATAGGTAAGACCTCCAATTCAGTAAAGTTTAAAGAAAATTTAAATTAAATTAAATTTGAACTATTTCGGACATACGTGCATTTTTTACAATGACAGGCAAACACACAAATGGCTGCAAATCAGGGTGCAAAAAATTGGTTTTTTTATAAAAAAAAACATCAAAAATTGATTTATTTGATTTAAATCGGATATTTTGATTTAAATCGACTTTTTTAATTAACAAAATATGTAAGACCCTTGTTTACTTGCACAAACTTATAACGTACTATCTGCAGTGTTTTTGTTTAAATATTATAATAACAAGTGTAGTGTAATGGTTGACATATAAATGTTATGCATCTTATTTATTATTATGAATTATTGTTTTTAAGAAAGCAACTCTACGATCTTTTTCCACCCCACTTACCCTGGATCACCGCAGAACATCTACACAACAGATCTACCCCGTTAGCCCAACCACATATGCACTTTGCTACGCTTGTAAAACCGTCATTATCTTAAGCATATCCCAGGGAGCATAAATCGTGGCATTACACCAGGTACAAAATAAATATTGAACAGCTATTAACAACTAGTGAATTTTTATATTGAGTGTGCATGGTGGAATGCTACTATTTATGCTTCCTGGAATTTTTTTAGGAATAATAAAAAGCACACAATGCATATGTGTGAACTTATAACAGAGCTGTCCACGGCGTCCCTTTAGATTATCGTGCAGAATTAATTTTTTATTTTATTAATAGATTTGAATAAAAGTAAAAATTACTTTATAGTGGATGATGCAGTTTAAATAAACTATATAATAGTTTAACACTTTTGTGTAATTCTATTCTAAGCTTACTCCCAAATCGTGAACATTATTGTACTAATTGGAAAATTTTACATAAAATTGAATCAATGATTTTATATAAATAGTTTCATTTAAATCATGATTTAAATCACGATTTTAAATCAACTCAATTAAATCTTCGCACCCTGCTGTAAAATAGTTTTAATTCTAAATTAAACCTTTACATTTACCAAAGAATTTAAGATATGAAGAAAACAGAATATAAAAAAATATGTAAAACTCTGCGACCTAACCTAACTTCTGTGTTAAATTTTTCACCTCACAATTTTGCTGTTTTAGCCTTTACCGGTCTTTACACACGGCATGCTTTACTTTGGTACCTGTAGTAATTTTTTCAAGCTATTAATTATCAAAATATTTACTTTCTTTAACACGGGAGAATCCGTTTAGTGAAATGTACAAATGCCTCAACTTACCTAAAGGAGGTTGTAACATGCCTCCTGACTTCTCGCAGTGCCCAATTGGGTGAATTTCACTTGAATCAACTAATCTCCAAAAATCATTCTTATTATCACTTCCATCCAATCTCAGTCTCAATCGTAGACCTTGTATGTATACCACAGTAGCAATACAGGTAGATGTTACATTACGAGGATCCAGTGCTTCCAGCTTCATACCAATTTTGAATTCATTTTGAGGCAAATTCACCGCCTGTTTGAAACATTCATGGGGTGCTGCAACACTTTTCGTTTCTCGCAGGTATTCATCCCAATCAAATGGCATGAACGTTTCATATTGAAAGGTCCCAGGCGACGACTCGATCGTCGAATTTGCAATAGGCTGAGGGATAACAGGAACTACTCTACTGGTTATTTCTGCTCTTTTTTGGTGTTTATTCATGCAATACACAGAACAGTAGTCTTTGATAGAGTTAGAATTTCCACGTATAACATTATCACAATTTAAACAGGCTCCCTTTACACATGCTTTTCTGAATTCTGATAAACATGTCTCTGAACAAAACTCCTTTTTGCCATTTGTTGTGGGTAATACGTATTTTAGTGGTAGTTTGCCTTCGTTGCACCAAGTACATGATAGAATTTTCTTCGAAGGCCGACCTCGTAATTTTGTAACACTTGTAGAACTCGTACTGGACATGTTTATCCTGCTATATACCTCATGGACATTATGTATCAAATTACAATACAGATAATAAAATTAATTACCAATTACTCAATCCTCCATCATTTAAGCAAAGCAAGTTTACCGGTTTATCGCAAAATGTTGCAGAGACCAGTCTGTAGATATAATAATGTGCTTTATGTTTATATCTACGTGAATAATTATTATACTTACAACACTCTCTTGGAATCTTTCAATTCTTATTGAAATTATATTAAAATATGATTAGTCAAATGTCAACACGGCAAATATGCAAACTCTAAGCTTTGCGCTTGCTGTAATGGTGCCAACCTTCTCATTTACGAAAGGAAAATCAAATTCCCTAGAAAAAGCGGCACAATTTAAATATAAATTAAATTTTTTTCAATTACCTTTGCTTATGACCGTCTCAAATTGAGCCCCATCGTAGGAATCTCTTTTACTTGAAAAGAAATATAACAAATATTATTGTGCCGTAACTATAGCCTCTTTGATAAATATCAAGTTAAAGCTTTATGCAGCCTGCTGCGTTGTAGATTAACCTAGATAACTTATCATGAAATTCAGTTCTCAAAATATTTGCAAAAAATCTAGAGTATCTAGGTAAATAGTGTTGTTAAAATATCTTGACAATTTTAAGCGCTTAATCAAATCTCTATATGCTACTACATCAAATTTATAATTTCACTTCTTCAAAAAATAAAATATATCACCAAATTATTATTCGTTGTTCAATATCTGAAACGGTACATAAAATTTAAACTACATTCTTATTTGCTTTAGCCTGCTCAAGCATGCGTAATTTTTAGAAGAAAAAAAACTGTTTTTCGTATTACTTTTTGCATAACCTGTAACATTATTCTCTAGTTTGGTAAATGAAAAGGCATGAAATTGCATTAGAAGGGAAAACCTTGGAACAAGTTAAGAAATTCAAAGACCTGGGGCAATAATCGCCGAAGAGGAAAAAATAATAATAGGAACTACCAACAGATTATTTCAGGCACTAAAAAAAAACTTCCTGGGAAAAGGGGGAAGTCTCGAATCAAACAAAAGCAACAGTATACGATGACAGTAATAGTACAAAATCCATAAGTTACATGGTATAATAGAGAAGGCACAATTAAGGTGGCTGGGAGGGCTATACCGGATGGAAAATGAGAGGAAGGTGAAGCAGGTATATGAAGCTGGGATGAGTGGCGGGAGACCTATAGAAAGACATTAAAAGTAAATCATAGAGGCAATAAAATGGATCAATGCAAAAAAAATAGTGACAAGACGAAAGAAGTAGAGTAAATCTTGGAGAACAATGCCCTTACAAACCTCAACATGGTAAAGTATAAGAGGACGGATTAAGTATCATAAATGATTGTAAATTTACTGGTAAATCACATTTACTAAATTTACCAGTAAATAAGCCATTAAGTACAAATAAAAAAAAACGTAAAAACTTGCATATTTTCTACTTTAAAAAATTTCAACATAAATTTAATTCTGAATATTGCTCCTTACTATACAGACAAAAATATTTTACAAAATATAGGAAATGTTAAAGTTATTAAAGTAAAACACTAAAAACTTAATATACAATGACTTAATCACAATTAAAACATATAACTTAATATCTAACCTAAGGAAATATTTCAGAAAAATAGTTATTCTACTTTCGCTTTCTTGACTGAATCAAAACCATTAATTGCAACGAATGACCTTTTTAGAGATTTCTCAGCCTTTTTCTCCTCTGGTGTTTTTTTAAGACCCTTCATTTTACGAGTTTGAAGGTTTGTAATATCTTGTTTACCAACGTGAATACGGCCCTGTACCGTTCCTAGACCATCAGTAGATATGTTCTTCTTCTTTGTAACCTTAAGAACTTTGGGTTTGCGACAAGCAAGTTTCATTAGATCTTCAGATGGTAATCTGCTACGTCTAAGTGTCAAATCTAGTCGTGGACCTGCAAAATAAAAAAAATTATAGTCAATGATAGTAGAATATTAACATGCATCTATATTTGTCTTAAATAAGTACCATTTACAATACATATTTATTAGTTTATTTTTTATTCAATCAC
This sequence comes from Ctenicera cuprea, assembly GCA_958336395.1. Classification (NCBI taxonomy): domain Eukaryota; kingdom Metazoa; phylum Arthropoda; class Insecta; order Coleoptera; family Elateridae; genus Ctenicera; species Ctenicera cuprea. The sequence goes on along the minus strand of OY284494.1, from coordinate 8,204,167 downwards.
TGTTACAATATGAGAAAATGCCACACTCTTGCATTACTTACTTATTAGTAAAAAACCATCAGCAAAAATTTATCAGTAACAAAAACAAAAAATACCTTTGAACACCTTGCAATACTTTGTAGTTTATTTGACAGACAAAATTATATTTAAATAACATTTAACACGAACAAACAATTATTAATACATTTGAAGGAAAAAGTTTTAAATAAAAAAAGCAATTCAAAGAACACCAAACAAGGGACTTGAGCATTAGCAGGTTGTCGACGTAGAGACCGAGCCGAGGGCTAGCATGTTCTGGTGCTGGTCCAAATTGGGTTAGAGCTTCAGAAGGTTGTGGTCTGCACAAGACAGGCTAGGGGTTAAAATGACCTCGCAAGTTGAAGCTTTTGGAGAAGCTGGGTGCTAGGTGGTTCTTGGAAAAACCTGTGGAGATGGTGTGTGTTGGACTGGAGACTAATGCTCCATCCTTAGGCTAGGTACAGCTTTAGTTGAAGTTTCACGGTAGGTTATTTCACTTTGGACCGCTCTGATCGATCCGGAAACGAAATTCTCAACTGTTTTTTCTTTGGCCCATTTTCATCAATCCTGAAGGGTAAACTGATTTTTCTGTGTAAACGTGCTATTTATTGCAATGATATGCGTGGTCTTGTGACTACTGGAAAACAATTCCCTAAACTGTCTGCAATTCACGCAATTAAATTAAACTTTTTATGAGACTCTTCTAACTTTCTCAGGGTCGTTATTTAGCTTGTAAATAAGTTATTTAAATTAATTTTAAATAGAAATAAACACACACAACGATATCAACTTTACAAAATAAGGTTTTATTTATTAAATGAATTTCAAAATGTGGTTTCCGAAAAATTAAATGAGTTTTATTAATTACTATCGTCCTTCTTAAAAATAAAACACTTATCTTAGCGTCTTCTTATTAGGACATTCCTCGCTCTAGCAAAACGCTGAGTGTCCAACCTCTATTTCGCTCTGCTGGCCTCTCGAGCAACAACAAATACTCGCCCTTAATCCGAATCTTCTTCTGATCTGTTTTATATTATTTCCAACTTGCTTTTACCACCATCACAAACGAAGAAACTTTCTCGATCGTCTTTTACTTGTAATACTTCTGTACTTTTCACAATTCGTAGATAATCACTTATATTTTCTTCTTTTATACTCAAAATCAGTTTACATTACGTTTTAAACTCGTTCTTTCTGTTTTCATCCAGAAGATATCAAATTCTCTGTCCTTATTTTCAAAGACCAATACAAAAACTAATTAAAACAAAATTCTCCATTTTTTTCTTCCTTCTTTGATTTCCATTTTTATAACAAACAAATAAATCTCACGTCCATGAGTATACTTTTTATATGTTTGTCATTTTGACACTGACATCCTGGCTGACATTTGTCGACGCACAATCAAGTAAGTTTAAAACTTCTTATAAATTAAACCTTTTTTAACAATTCTGAACTAAATTATAATTACAATTAACATAACTAAAAATCGTATCAATCTGATTGTGTTTTTCTTTTCTTTTAGTGCAAACAAACTTCACAAATATGAAAATATAAATTATTAGAATATGTAACAAGAAATTATAGCAAAAATACTCAACCCTGAGTTTAAAAGTTAGAAAATCAAAATCTTACAAGTCTTCATAAATCTCCAAATGTAAATTGAACTGTAGCAAGCATTCCAAAAATTGTTTTCCAGGAACTACAAAACCCCAGTCAAAACATACACCTCCAAATATCATAGCATTATATATGATTTCGTTTCCTGACAGTGTCAACAAACTGTATAGCATCCTCAACACAATAAAAACAAAATAACAGGATGAAGTTCATACATCCTCCACTAAACATTCGTTATAGCTGGATCATCGAGAAGGGAATGAGACGAACCGTGGTTGTTGTGCAGAGAAAGAGCAACATCTGCCCTGTACACGAATTAACAAAGCAACATTCGCTGTTGTAAACGACCACAGACTTCTCGACGCTGTGCCGATTGACTATGAGTAGAAACAGTGGGTTGGAGTTTCTTATTATTTTGTAGATCTCGTAGAATGGAGACGTAAGCGAGATTCCGGACATTTCCATTCATTAAATTAGGTCACCACTATAATGTACGGAATAATACTGATTATTCCCGTCAGAATATAGCGATCAATCACTACGTCGCATTTGCCGCTTCAACGGCCAATGGAACTGAAGCTTGATTTCCATCGTGATGTCCCAACAGCATGTATGTGGCGCTGAATTGAATACGAAGCGCACCATTTGTGGTGACAAGGTGTAATTAAATTATTTTCAGGTTCGACTCCCGGCCCGGTCCTACTTGCTCGCAAGGCAACGGGAAACCAGCAGCTGCATTTTTCCCCAGGAAAACCTCACTGGAGAAGAAGCCCATGCACTTCCTGTGGTTTGGAGCTTACATTAAACTGTAGGTCCCGTATGTCTGTCTGTAAAAAATATCTATCGCCGCGCACCAAACACAGACATAGGAGAGACGTCGCCAACGCCCTGAATAGGGTATGGCACGAGAAGCACAAAAAGAATTCTTTGAACGAGTGATCTACTGTTAGCTAACTAAAAATATATCAAAACTTACCTATTTCTTCCAGTTCGATTCTAGGTGTTCTATACCCAGACTTCTTTAGCAGCACTTTGTAAGATCGCAAAGATATTTTACCATCTTGGGTGGCAGTAAAGCTAATTGCATGTTCAAGTCCTTGCAAACGCACAGCTTCTACCTCTTCTCTATGAAATAAATCTATAAAAATTGACCTAAGATGTTTATACTCTTCCGACTGTTCCCAAGTAGGTCCATTAAAGATGAGGCAAGGTTTTGTACCTAAGGTAATTTTGGGGCCTGGAAATTCTCTGAGCCCTTCAAATCCATCTATACCTAATTCGACCATATCGAGAAGCGAATTATTGAACATCCTGCCAAGTACTAAATTATCAGGACGCTTCTTGCTATGGGAGCCCATTATAAATAAAGGCGTTTCGTGCTTTCTACAAAATTCTTCAACAGGTGCTACGTTCTCAAATACCGTAAAATCATTTTTACGTGACAATAATTTTGCATCTGGCTTTTTCAAATCATACAAGTCCTTTAAGGTATTTCTAACTTTTTGTGATGTGTTACGGCCCTGAAAAATTAACGTTTGCTTAGGCCCTTCGATTATTTGAGGTTCTCTGGATAGAAGCACTTTCTTGCCCTTACGTGTGGTTGGCTTACTGAAAGACCAGTTATTGTACTATTAAACTACAAATCATAATGAAAATCAAACAATATAGAGAATATACTTACACCACACGTTGAATTGGGGACATTTCTGGGTCAAATTTTGCTCAATTTTTTGATTTTTTTACAATATAGCATGAAAACAGTAGAAAACACGTGTTAACTAACCTTACCACCCGATACCAACATAAAAATGTAAACATTCTAAACTGAAATGGGTACCAATCTGTATGGCGGTAAATATAAATATTAGTTACGGAAATGAAGTTGATTTCAAGTCAAAATTTTAAAAGAAATGTATTATTTTCCTACAATTTTCCTTTGCATGACTTTATTACGGGGTAGGTCAAACCTGTGCGGCGCGTGTAAGGTAACGCACAGTGGGCTAAATCGAATAAAAAGTGGAATAAAGTGCTGTATAAAAACTTCACTGCAAATTAAAAAAATATATGTAATTATGTTAACCGATAACTACTTTATTGTGCATATCCATAAAAACGAACATACGCGCATTTGGGTTGCAATAACAACGTCGCAAACAATCGTTTCGCAGGACTCGCAAGCTCCCGTTGCTGTCTTCCACTGAGCGCTACCGTTGAATAGTAGTTTTTTATTTTAAGATTTCGTGATATTTCCAATTACGATGGAATACCAATAAGTTGCACTAACATTACTGTTTCCTACCTTTTTGAAAGTGTCAGTTCTACGCCAATTCAGGTAGTTCGCCAATGTATAGGGGTCCCCTTTAACGCTAGTGTCTTCTTCACGGGTTGCAAAATCTGTCTTTTTTAGCACTTAAAAAAGACCACGAGGAAAAAACACACACCTTTTTGCACTAATGGTTATTGATGACGAGAATGGGCAAGATATGTACTTTAAACTGCATATCGGTTGATTTTGATATCGGTCTTCATTATTTAGTTGTTCAGTATATAGAGTCACTTTCATTATGAGCATATTTTTGTTAAACCAAGAAATTCAAGTAGAGTTTTAATAATTTGTAACTCAATGTAACATTTGAAAAGTAGCATGACATTGTAGCTTGGACTTTTATTAAGCAGTGCCAAACTTGTTCACTTTCCTTTTTTGTCCTTTTTTCAAAATTTTCAACTTTTGTAGGGAGGCCTATCACTTTCGAGCGCAGTGAACTATTTGAAGCATTGCGGGCCAGGGGCACTATTAATGCTACTACATCAAGGTCAAGGAAGTTCTTAGTGAACTATATTAAAACAGTTAAGGGTAAGGTGCTCTGGTACTTAAGAAGTGCATGTAAATAAAGACCAATATAAGGCAGAACAAGAGTATATTCTATTTAATAGAAGAACAAAGATTTTATTTTTGTTCAGTCTAGTTCAGTGTAAAAAGTAGTTTTATATCTACAAATTATATTTGTTTTTTCAATTTATTTTTTGTGGCAGACATTAAAAACTAGAATTTTTTTCTTAAAATTGCATAGAATGTGGTTGCTGCTTGGAACAGCAATACTTTCCTCTCGTATTCAACCCAATCTGATTCCCAAATAAATATAATTTACAAAAGTCAGATTAAGCCTTTCAGTTTCGAAACATTTTTTTTCTAATTTTGACATGTAAAATGCCACTTTGAAGTTTCGAAACGTCACACTTTTCATAACCAGTTAGGAAAAGTAAAATATTTCACAACTGGTGATGAAAAATTCATTTCAACACCAGTTACTGAAAAAAAACACAAAATTAAGAAAAATTTAACATTTAATTAATTATAAACATGTATAACACAATTCTAACAGTTAGTTAGGTTAACTCGAGATGATTGGGAAGTTTTATTACAAGAACTTGCTGTAATCTGAGAAACGGAAACGCAATTTGTTTCACCAAGAATATCAGTAGCAATCTTTGTCTTGTTCTGTACATGATGATAGTGCATTTTGTGCGGCCTCTTCAATATCACTTGGTATATCTGAACTTGAATCAGACATTTCGGATATTTTTTAACTCGACACACTTCTGTATAAACTTCAAACTGTCAAACAAAATAAGCATACCTACTTGATTTTCTATACAATTCATAAAATTAATAATTTCCCCGATTTAAAGTTTAAAGAACCTTTCTGTTTATCAAAATTTAAAAAAATCTTGTATGTAACACGTTAGGAAATGCGATTTGTGTAACATGTGGATTTTGCGGGAACTCGCTTCGTTCGTCCCGCAAATATCTCACTCGTTACACAAAATGATGCATTTCCTAGCTGGTTACATAAATAGCTATTTTGCTCCTCTTTTACATATCAAGATTGTCAACGTATTTAAAATTCCCCTAGAAAGTTTTATAATTATAAAAGAATGAATAACATTTTGTCAAATACTCTGCCATGTTAAATCCGTTATTTTAAATATTACAATTTGGCACAAGATCTAAAATCACAAAACCTTCCAAGACCCAAGTGTTGTATAAATCTAATAAAATGTTGTGTAGTAGTCCGCTGTATTGGAACCGCCATATTTAATTTTTCAATTTTGACCTGACATTTGAAATCAGCCACTATAAAAACCTTCAAAACCCAAATATCGTATAAATCTGATGAAGTTTTGTCTAGTAGTCCGCCATACTGAATTTTTCAATTTTAACATCAGATTTGAGATCAGCGACCTCGCAAACTCTTAAAACCCAAGTTTTATGAAAATCCGATGACTTTTTTAATTTTGACCAGCTTCTTGAGAATCTGGCCCACTGTGTAACGGTTACAAGGAAAAAGTAATGTTTTGTTTTTGGGTGTCTAAAGCAAATGTTTATATACTAATTGCTTTTCGTATTTGATAGGGAGGGTGTCGCCCACGTTGCCTCCCTTACGAGGCAGGTGCCACTGTAAAAATTAAATATTTTATATGGATTATACGAGTATAAAACTAAGTTGGAGGTATCGCAGGGTGATTTATGCTCAATTCTTAAACTTGTTTAAAAACATTGATGCTATCAGATTTTCTACAATTGGACGTTTTTGGTATACCCCGCTTTCTTAATACTGAAAATGTGTATTAATATTATACATTATTCCTAATAATTAATTAACATACATAATTCTGTGCAAAAATTGTACTTTTGGTGTAAGTTATTGTTTAATTAATTTTAATTTAATTTTTTTTAAACTTGTCAACCGGTTCAGACAGATTTAGAACAAAAAAATTTTTAAATAAGTCTACAATTGCTTAAAGATTTATTTTTAGAACATAGGTTATCTGTGTAATATAAACTGCAGTAATCGAAAATTTCAATTTGAAAACTACAATTTTGTATGCACCTTTCCTTCTGTATATATTGTATACTGCCCGAGGATCAATGCATATTTTAAAAATTACGTAACACTGATTTACATTAATGTAAGTATATAAGTCCGTCACCACTCTACTGTTAGTAAGTGCAACCGTTCACCTTTAGCACAGTAATTTTATTACCACTGTTTAAGAATTGAGATTGAGAAGAAAATGTTGGGCATTAACGTATACTGTCTTACTTTGGTAATTTTTATGATTGTGGGCGTATGGTGCATTCCACACCACACTGCTGGTAATTAAAGCCTTGCTTTATTTTTTAATTAAAAAAATGTGTAATTAGTCATCCTGGAATTGTGACTTAAAAGTTGGAATTCCAAGATTTTAATTTTTACATTATTGATTGCCTTCAGTGCACAGAAAAGTTTAATTTTTAATAATATTGTTATAGACTAAAACACAACAGCAAACAATGAAAAATATAAGAATGTTCGTAAAGTAAATAAAAAAAATATAATATATAAATATAAATAAAAGTTCTAGCCTTTTTTTTCGTTGAAGTTCATTTTAATTTATTGCAAATAGAAGTTTTTTAGTTTAGCCTTATACGTATTTCTACATGTTGACATGTCATTTTTAGAAGCAAAACTAAAAGTAACGAATTGGTGTTGCTATAGGAACAATAAATCTTCAATACTTGATCTTGGGTTTTCTATATCTACGTTCAGATTACTTGATTTCTCATTCCAAAACGTCCAATAACGGTGAATTCAAGAGATCAATTTGCTCATTCATTAAAGATATAGCTTTTCAATGTTTGTGAATTTCAAATGCTTGTAGTATATATAACTTACGTTTATCATCACAAAAGTGTAAACATTTTATAGTGTTATTAGATGTCATTGAATGATTGTGTTCTAACAAGTGTTTAACGCAATTGGATTTATGTGGGTGTTTATATTTGTAAGAAGGTAGGTGTCCCTTGTATCTAATATCAATATTTCTGATTGTTTGTCCTATATAAAGTGAATTATAGTGCGAGCAATTTAATTTGTAAATGCCGAATTTTAGTAAATTGTCTTATTTTTTTAGCATCAAAGAAGTGTTTAAAATGTTTTTTTGTTGTTTTAAAAGTTATTTTACATTTTTTTGTTTTGTTTATAATTTTGGCAATTTTTTTCTGATTTATTGCCAAAATATAGAATTGACCTGTATTTAATTTTATCTGATGATGTAGTACGATAAATTTTCTAAATTCAATAACACAATGATACAATGATTTTATTGTCATTGGTATTAGGTCAATTTTAGGGTTACTTTGTGCAGCTGATTCCAAATTTACTATCACTTTTATTAGATTCGCTCTAGTTTTGGAGATAATGCTCCCTTTTGGAAAGTGTGAAAGAAAAAAACAAGGAAAACCCAAAATTAAAAGTGTATTAAATAAATCTCAAATTATACAAAATAAAATGAAAGGAATATTAAAAAGTATTACATTGTTTGCAAAGAACATGTTAAGAATTAAAAATGATATCATAAATCACTCCTAATGCTGGGTAAAACGCAGTTTGTATGACTTTCTTTTGTGTTGATCTTCAGGACAATCACATGGTTATTCTACTTTCGCTTTCTTGACTGAATCAAAACCATTAATAGAAATGAATGACCTTTTTAGAGATTTCTCAACCTTTTTCTCCTCTGGTGTTTTTTTAAGACCCTTCATTTTACGAGTTTGAAGGTTTGTAATATCTTGTTTACCAACGTGAATACGGCCATGTACCGTTCCTAAACCATCAGTAGATAAGTTCTTCTTCTTTGTAACCCTAAGAACTTTGGGTTTGCGACAAGCAAGTTTCATTAGATCTTCAGATGGTAATTTGCTACGTCTAAGTGTCAAATCCAGTCTTGGACCTGCAAAATAAAAAAAAGTCAATGATAGTAGAATAATAAGGTGCATCTATATTTGTCTTAAATAAGTACCGTTAACAATACATATTTATTAGTTTATTTGTTACTCAATCACTGTTACAATATGAGAAAATGCGATGCTGTTGCATTACTTATTAGTCAAAAATTATCAGCAAAAATGTATCAGTAATAAAAACAAAGAATACCTCTGAACACCTTGCAATACTTTGTAGTTTATTTGACAGACAAAATTATATTGAAATAACACTTAACATGAACAAACAATTATTAGTACATTTGAAGGAAAAAGTTTTACACAAACAAATCAATTCAAAGAACAACGAACAAGGGACTTGAGCTTCAGAAGGTTGTCCACATATCGACCGAGCCAGGGGCTAGCACGTTCTAGTGGTGGTCCGAGTTGGGTTAGAGAAGGTTGTGGTCTGCACAAGACCAGGCTATGGGTTAAAATGAGAAGGAGAAGCTGGGGGCTAGAGCCAAGCCTGTGGAAATGTTTTGCGTTGGACTAGTGACTAATGCTCAATCCTTAGGCCGGGTACAGCATTAGTAGAGCTTCATGGTAGGTTATCTCGCTTTGGACCGCTCTAATCAAAAATTCTCAGCCGTTTTTTCCTTGGCCTATTCTGATCAATCCTGAAGGGTAAACTGATTTTTCTGTGTAAACGCATTATTTATATATGATTTCGTTTCCTAACAGTGTCAACAAATTGTATAACAGCTTCAACACAATAAAAAAAAATAACAGGGTGAAGTTTTTACATCCTCCACTAAACATTCGTTATAGCTGATGATTTGCTCTTCACATCATCGAGGAGGGAATGAGACGAACCGTGGTTGTTGTGCAGAGAAAGAGTTGCCCTGTACACGAATTAACGAAGCAACATTGGCTGTTATAAATGACCACAGACTTCTCAACGTCATGCCGATTGATTATGAGTAGAGACAGTGAGTTGGAGTTTCTTATTATTTTGTAGATCTCGTAGAATGGGGACGTAAGCGAGATTTAAGACATTTCCATTCATTAAATTATGTCACCACTATAATGTACGGAATAATACTGATTATTCCCGTCACAATATACCGATCAACCACTACGTCGTATTTACCGCTTCAACGACCAATGGAACAAAAGCTTGATTTCCATCATGATCTCCCAACGGTATGTATGTGGTGCTATGGGAAAGTTACGCTGAATTGAATACGAAGCGCACCATTTGTGGTGACAAGGTGTAATTAAATTATTTTCAGGTTCGACTCCCGGCCCGGTCCTACTTGCTCACAAGGCAATGGGAAACCAACAGCTGCATTTTTCCCCAGGAAAACCTCACTCGAGAAAAGGTCCATGCACTTCCTGTGGTTTGGAGCTTACATTAAACTGTAGGTCCCCTATGTCTGTATGTAAAACATATCTATCGCCGTGCACCAAACACAGACATAGGAGAGACGTCGCCAACGCCCTCAATAGGGTATGGCACGAGAAGCACAAAAAGAATTCTTTGAAGGAGTGATCTAATATTAGCTAACTAAAAATATATCAAAACTTACCTATTTCTTCCAGTTCAATTCTAGGTGTTCTATACCCAGACTTCTTTAGCAGCACTTTGTAAGATCGCAAAGATATTTTACCATCTTGGGTGGCAGTAAAGCTAATTGCATGTTCAAGTCCTTGCAAACGCACTGCTTCTACCTCTTCTCTATGAAATAAATCTATAAAAATTGACCTAAGATGTTTATACTCTTCAGACTGTTCCCACGTAGGTCCATTAAAGATGAGGCAAGGTTTTGTACCTAAGGTAATTTTGGGGCCTGGAAATTCTCTGAGCCCTTCAAATCCATCTATACCTAATTCGACCATATCGAGAAGCGAATTATTGAACATCCTGCCAAGTACTAAATTATCAGGACGCTTCTTGCTATGGGAGCCCATTATAAATAGGGACGTTTCGTGCTTTCTACAAAATTCTTCAACAGGTGCTACGTTCTCAAATACCGTAAAATCATTTTTACGCGACAATAATTTTGCATCTGGCTTTTTCAAATCATACAAGTCCTTTAAGGTATTTCTAACTTTTTGTGATGTGTTACGGCCCTGAAAAATTAACGTTTGCTTAGGCCCTTCGATTATTTGAGGTTCTCTGGATAGAAGCACTTTCTTGCCCTTATGTGTGGTTGGCTTACTGAAAGAACAGTTACTGTACTATTAAACTACACATCATAATCAAACAATATAGCGAATATACTTACACCACACGTTGAATTGGGGACATTTTGGGGTCAAAGATTGCTCAATTTTTTGATTTCTTTCCAATATAGCACGAAAACAGTCGAAAACACGTGTTAACTAACCTTACCGTTACCACCCGATACCAACATAAAAATGTAAACATTCGAAACTGAAATGGGTACAAGCCTGTATGGCGGTATATACAAATATTAGTTACGGAAATGTTGAAGGAACATCATAACAAGATCAATCTAAAATTTAATAGTTTTCCTACTTTACATTTTCCAGAACATCTTCAGTTACCTGGAACATCTTCAAATAATTTGGATGCTCCCCAAATTTTACCTGAGATGGAAATACTAAGAAGTCCACCGCCAAAAATTCTGAAAATGGTAAATTCCCCAAAAGCACCCATTTTTCGCAGAGACTTGCGAAGAAAATTAAGTTTATTAAAAGAGATTAAAGTAAGAAGGAAACAGCAATTAAGTCCAAAGGCTAGAAAATTATATCAAATCGCCACTGGTTTAAGGAAAACTGCGAGGAAGTTAGATAGGGAGAATGCCAGCAACATCAAAAGAGTAAAAGAAGCAACAAAAGTGACAGTTTCAGAAGACTTATTCAAAAATGAAATTAATTTAACAACATTCAATTTTATTAAGTCTCAGTTAAGAATGCAAAGCAAAAAAAGAATACACTCCTCCAACTGTATAAAACTGGATTTCAACTCTGCAAGGCTTCAAATGCATATGGAAGAAACTAAACAGTGTAGTATTCGATTGTTTTTGTCCGAGAAGTTTAAACCAAGATCCCGTTGAAAATTTCTTCGGATGTATTCGTAGTCATGGGTTCCGTAATATCAACCCTACATGTAATGCTTTAAAAGCTTACTCATCAATAACTTCACGTCATCACATTCACCAGGAGCGAATTGTGAAGAAGACGATTGTGACGGTGCTTTGGACTCCCTTAAACAGTTTGTCTGTAAGTCTCGTGTAGATGTAGAAGATGATGAAAATATGGATGCGGAAGACATAATTGTGTTCTTTTGTTTATTAATATTTTTGTTAATTTTTATATTCATACATGGACTAAAAATGTAAATAATATTTTGAAAAGTTTAGATTTAAGAAACATTAATGATAATGTAAAAAAGATAGCTTCAGATAGATATACAAAGCTTAAAATTAAGAAACAAAAAATCAGAAATTTGAAGCAGCTTCAATAGGTTATTTAAAACATTAATTTTTGCTCTCGGGTAGTTCTAGAGACTTTAGACATGTTAGTAGCTTTTTTTAAATTTCAATTTAAATTTATTCGCTTATGTTGAATTTTGAAAAACCCTGTATATAATGTACAATAATCCATTGACGTAGTTTTCTCAACGAAATTATTTTTTTGTAGTAATTCTGCTGTAATCAGTGATGTGGGTTGTGTAGAAAATATTAAATCAGAACCTGATTAATGAATCAGTTTTTGTTTATGTTAACAACTCTCGTCAAAACAACAAGCTAAGCTAAAGCTCTTCGTTGTCTACATATTCAAGGTGTTCCCCTATTCTCAGATGGGTAATTTTATAAGCAGGAAATTTTCAGTAGAAACCTTGAGCAAATTTTCATAAAAATTTTCCAATTCAGAAAATATTTTTCAGAAAATGTCACCCCACATCACTGAATGTAATATTATGTAATCTTAGCTGAACTTATATGGACATGTGTTTGTTAAAAGACCCTGTAATAACACCAGTAACTGTATTGTACAAATTTAACTTATTTCGTAGGTCCTCATTTGTAAATTTTTGTATATGGAATTAAAACGCTTTATTTCTGATATATTTGTAGTTTTACTAATACATTTAAATGGTATAATTTTACCTACAATTTGAATTTCTTGCTATGAAATGTTTAGCGCCATTTGCGATCTTAGTCAGTACTATTTCATGTATTATAGTATGTTTATAGAGTTTCCTATCTATTTAAACGTATTATATTTTTTATCTATGTGTATGGCGGTAAATACAAATAGTAGTTACGAGAATGCTGAAGTTGATTTTAAATCAATATTTTAAAAGAAATGTATCATTTTCCTACAAATTTGCCTTTGCATGACTTTATTACGGGGTAGGTCAAACCTGTGCGGCGCGTGCAAGGTAACGGTTACAAGCAAAAAGTAAAGTTTTGTTTTTGTAAAATTAAAAAGAGTTCCGTTTATTTTAAATTTTAAATATTGTCACGTCAAGGGGTTCGTTTGGTTCATATTAGATGAACCAAACATCGTAGCACGTGACTATGTCCGTAGATGAAACACAACTCGAAATACATAACAATATATTTGAATAACCTTTTACATGATTGGCTAAGACTAATACAATTACTTACATGATTAACAACACTTCATACCAAACCCACATTATGTTTAAGTAATGAGAGTATGGATGTTTATAGAATTGTAGATGAAAGCTGCTTGCTGGATTGGAGTTGATTGTCGACTGTCTGTCGTACCAGTAAGCTTTAGCCCTTTTATACTCTGTGTTGCAGAGTGGTTGAGGTTTTATTAATAATCAATATGTGGATTGCAGATGCACTTGAGACCCAGATTTTAGGCTATAATTATACCAATCAATAGTATGTGTAATTGTTCCACAAAAGTGCAACAAGGAAAGAATGCGTACAACCCTAGATTCTTAAAATAGATTATTATATGACTAAATCAACACTCCTGAGTTGTACCGCATTGCGACACATTTTAATATGTTTAATTACTTTTGATAATTAATATTAAATATTCTAAATAAGACTAAGTCATATTATGACAATATTTAAAAAATTTTAACTGGACCTTCTCAGTTTTTTTGCTAGAATATTTGTCGATTTAACTACTGCATCTAACAATGATATTTTCTGAGAAGCTGGGCCTTTATCAACAAAATATATTTAATATTGCTGTCCTCATACAACTACAGTGTCACATATTCTGTACCATCGTCTATGATGATTTGAACCATAGAAAAATAAAATACCTTAGTTGAACGTCAGTTATCACAAAATTAACGCAGATGACGTTCTGTACTGATACCACTTTGCAGACAGTTTTTAATTTTGTTTCATCTCTGATTTTATCTTCGATAAACTAAGGTGCCGTGATGCGTTCACAGATTTGTAATATAAATCATACTGGGGTGTTCGCCGAAAACAGTCATAAATGATAACATGCATTCTGGGAATCAAAACTTGCAGATTTAACTAAATTTACTAGCATGCAAAATTGCTTCGTTTGATCACAACGCCCAATTTGATCACAATCCTAAAGTGCTAGTTTGTTCATAACCCCCAACGTGATCATAACCCCACAGCCATTCTTGATCAGCATTCCCAATTTGATCACAACCCCCAAACTGATGGTCTGATCATAACGACTAACTTGATCACAACCCCCAATTGCCTTCTTCATCGTGAGATCGGCATCAGCTACAACTTGTTTGAGAGCCCTTCGTTAGTAGTATACGAAGAAGTAAAATTAATTTCGAAAATTCGAAAACGATCGCGATGACGCTGCTTTAAAGTTTGGATTAATTTCCAAAAAATATTTTTCAAAAACTGCTCACACAATTGTTTTAATCTTTCTGAGCCGATAGAGCTTGCAGTGCACTAAGAATTTATTTTTACTAATCTCAAATTTTACTCTGACGCCTTCCAGGAATTTTTGAAATATTTGAAATTGATTAATTATTTATTCAAAAACGCAAAACGCCGATCGTTATAAACTTTTATCAGTTCGATAGACTATTTAAAGTACTCTATTAAGATCAGCAAGAATTTACAACTGTTATAAAAATTTAAAAAATATATATTTTAATATCAACAACGCGTTTTCCGGTAGTTATGTAATTTTAATTACGCCTATCAATTAGCTCTAGTTAAAAAATATATTTTTAATTCTTTGCATATTTTTGATAACTCCTTAAACAAAGCTATTATAGCAATTTTTGTCCGATATCCGAAGCGGAATTTGTAATAGGCTGTAGGTCGCGACGCATACCTTGCTTTCGTGCAGTTAAGTCGCTACTATGCGTATAGATACGATATGGAAACCAATTGTACAGGCTATCGCAAGTTGAAATTCTCGCTCCTTGTTTTCTACGAAATCTTATAATCAGTGCACTGTACAACCTTATAATTATAAAAACATTACACTTTTACAAATACTGCAAGTATTAATATCTAGTATGCGAAAGTCCACTCGAAGTTAACACTTTAGCTTATTTTATTTTAAAGATTATTTTGTCGGTGATATATTGATGCACCTCCACAATCCGAAGCTCATTGAAATCTGGTCATCCGTTCGGGAATTATTAGGCCTAACCCAAACATACAATGGCATCTATGCTTCATTTTAGACTTCGTGATTTACATTTGTCTGTTGATTGATATTTTTTTTATAAAATTCCACTATGGAGAAAAATTGATGCCAAAAAACATATCCAACTCCACATTTCAAGTTTCATTAAAATGATGATATGAACTAAGGAAGGCTTTCTAAGAAATTAAAACAAAGGCCAAGTTGAATACTATTAGGGAATCCAAGAACCACACAAGGTTATGCCTTACTTGAAAAACTTAATTGGAATACATAAAATACAACATTAGCATAATTACATTAACGGAATTAGCCTTAAAAAGATATATGAGTGAATTTTCCTTAAACAGAAAAATACCCATTACCTTGAAATCGCCACCTGTTTGTAAACATCATAAAGTAACAGAAACAATACATCATTATATCTACGAATATTTTATTAAAATTCAGTACGGCTCGTGAACATTAACCAGGGGAGATGACACAAATTTAAAACAAAAATCTTACCTTTCAATTAACAGTTCTATAAATTAAATTTACTTGTCTTTCTTTCGATTTACAAAATGGTCAATTATAAAATCATTAACATTGTCAATGATTTGAATAATGCTTTTATCTTTTTACTTAAATACTGAAATAGTTGACACATCTCCCAGGAAAAGTCACACTGTCACCATTTAACATATTTAAAATTAATTAATTTTATAATATTACTGTTGACAACATATCGGTGATGAATAAATATTAATTTATAATACATTTCTTTGTTTATTACGCACCCTGCTCAGGCAATACTCACGCAAATGCAGACTTGGAAGAAGGGTTTGGTATGTTTTATCTCGTTGATTTACATGCTCTCTGCCTCCATTTAAAAACAATCGATAATCACACATGCAGTAAACTTTAAATGGTATTATGCATTTTAGAAAAGTGGAGTATTAAGAATATGTAATATTGTTTTTTCACGATTATCGAGACATTTACTCATTATATGCGTGTTATTGATTAGTAAATGTAGTGCATCCTATACGTATTTTCATAGCGCACGGGTTGCCGTGGCAACTTGTGGGATATGAGTTTCAACCCGTGAAATATGAGTTTCAGAAAGCGGTATCATAGCAATGAAACAAAAGTTTTTTTTTTGTAAGAAAGTGTCAATGCTTCTTTAGGTTATTAAAAAAAATAACCTAAGAGGGCAACAAAGTCACAGTCGTATAAAAAGTATGGTGTACAACTCGCATGGAATGTCCATTTCTCATTCGTATGAATAGCAGCATTTGCCTCCGGCTCATGCTGCAACTTTTCATACTCCTGAGAAATGTGTACCATTCCATGCCCGTTGTAAAATATACTAATTGCTTTTCGGATTTGGTAGGGAGGGTGTCGCCCACGTTGCCTCCCTTACGAGGCAGGTGCCACTGTAAAAATTAAATATTTTATATGGATTATACGAGTATAAAACTAAGTTGGAGGTATCGCAGGGTGATTTATGCTCAATTCTTAAACTTGTTTAAAAACATTGATGCTATCAGATTTTCTACAATTGGACGTTTTTGGTATACCCCGCTTTCTTAATACTGAAAATGTGTATTAATATTATACATTATTCCTAATAATTAATTAACATACATAATTCTGTGCAAAAAATTGTACTTCTTGTGTAAGTTATTCTTTAATTAATTTCAATTCCACTTTTTTGAAAATTTGTGGACCGGTTCAGACAGATTTAGAACAAAAAATTTTTTAAATAAGTCTACAATTGCTTAAAGATTTATTTTTAGAACATAGGTTATCTGTGCAATATATACTGCAGTAATCCAAAATTTCAATTTGAAAACTACAATTTTGTATGCACCTTTCCTTCTGTATATATTGTATACTGCCCGAGGATCAATGCATATTTTAAAAATTACGTAACACTGATTTACATTAATGTAAGTATATAAGTCCGTCACCACTCTACTGTTAGCAAGTGCAACCGTTCACCTTGTTACTTTAGCACAGTAACTTTATTACCGCTGTTTAAGAATTGAGATTGAGAAGAAAATGTTGGGTATTAACGTATACTGTTTTACTTTGGTAGTTTTTATGATTGTGGGCGTATGGTGTATTCCACACCACACTGCTGGTAAGTAAACCCTTGCTTTATTTTTTAATTAAAGAAATCTGTAATTAGTCATCCTAGAATTCTGAGTTAAAAGTTGGAATTCGCAGATTTTAATTTTTACATTATTGATGGCCTTCAGTGCACAGAAAAGTTTAATTTTTATTAATATTGTTATAGACTAAAACACAACAGCAAACAATGAAAAACATAAGAATGCTCGTAAAGTAAATAAAAATATAATATATAAATAGATATAAATAAAAGTTCTAGCCTTATTTCGTTGAAGTTCATTTTAATTTATTGCCTTATACGTATTTCTACATGTTGACATGTCATTTTCAGAGGCAAAATTAAAAGTAAACAATTGGTGTTGCTATAGGAACAATAAATCTTCAATACTTGATCTTGTTTTTCTATATCTGCGTCCAGATAACTTGATTTCTTATTCCAAAACGTCCAATAACGGTGAATTCAAGAGATCATTAAATATACCGCTTCTAAATGTTTGTGAATTTCAAATGCTTGTAGTATATCTAACTTACGTTTATCATCACAAAAGTGTAAACATTTTATAGTGTTATTAGATTGAATGATTGTGTTCTAACAAGTGTTTAACGTAATTGGATTTATGTGGGTGTTTATATTTGTAAGAACTTACGTGTTCTTGTACCTTTGATTATATACCTAGTCAATGCTTGTACCTATTTCTGATTGTTTTTCCTATATAAAGCGAATTATAGTGCGAGCAATTTAATTTGTAAATGCCGAATTTTAGTAAATTGTCTGTTATTTTTTTAGCGTTAAAGAAGTGTTTAAAACGTTTTTCTGTTGTTTTAAAAGTTATTTTACATTTTTTTGTTTTGTTTATAATTTTGGCACTTTATTTCTGATTTATTGCCAAAATATAGAATTGACGTGTATTTCATTTTATCGGATGATGTAGTAAGATACATTTTCTGAATAGCTAATTTATGATCTTTTTCTTTAATTAATATATCAATAAGTTGAGTATTATAACCATTATTGTACGCAATTTGTTTAATATTTGAAATTTCTTTATTATAACTAATTTTACCAAAAGGAACCGTTAAACTTCTGTATATCATGGACCTGTATGCTGCTAATTTATGTGTTTTCTGATGACAAAAATCGTGTGGTATTGTAATGTCTGTTTGTGTAGGTTTTCTCTAAACAGAATATTCAAGTTTATTATTTGTATTAATTTTGTTTAAATCTAAAACGTTAATAAACCTATTTTGTTCAGTTTCTAGTGTAAATGTTATTTTTGGATGCAAGCTGTTAATAAAAATTAAAAATTCATTGATAACTCTAATGAACTATCAAAACATGCTACAATGTCATCAACAAAACGAAACCAAAATTTAAGTTTTTCAGCATGGTTTGATCAAATATTTGATATTCTAGATTTTCCATAAATATATTAAAAGAGGTGAGGTGAAATTGGACTTCCCATGGGTAAGTTATCTTTTTGAGCTTTGCATCAATGAAAATTATTTTAGTTCTAATAATAAAATTTAATTCCAAAAACGGTTTACCTATGGGTCAATTTCACCTATTTTAGCTGATATATCTATGGAAAATCTAGATGATCAAATATTTAAATCAAACTATTCTGAGAAAGTTATATTTTAGTTTCGTTATGTTGATGACATTTTTTTAAATTTTTATTAACAGCTTGCACCCAAAAATAACATTTACACTTGCAACTGAACAAAATAGGCTTATTAACTTTTTAGATTTACACATAAAAATTAATTCAAATAATAAAATTGAGTACCTATTCTGTTTATAGAAAACCTACACAAACAGACATTACAATACCACGCGATTTTTATCATCATAAAACAAATAAATTAGCAGCATACAGGTCCGTGATACATAAGGCTTTAACGGTTTCTTTAGGTAAAATTAATTATAACAGAAAAATTTCGGTTATTAAATAAATTACATACAATAATGTTTATAATACTCAACCTATTGATACAGTAATTTAAGAAAAAGATTATAAATTAACTAATTAGAAAATTTATCCAACTACTTTATCAGATGAAATGAAATACGCATCAATTCCATATTTTGGCAATAAATCAGAAAAAATTGCTAAAATTATAGATAAAACAAATAAATGTAAAATAACTTTTAAAACAAAAAAAAACATTTTAAAACTTTTTTTAAAGCTGAAGAAAAAACAGGCAATTTACTCAAATCAGGCATTTACAAATTAAATTACTCGCACTGTAATTCGGATTATATAGAACAAACCATTAGAAATTTTAATATTAGGTACAAGGAACACGTACTTTGTTACAAATACAAACACCCACATAAATCCAATTACGTCAAACACTTATTAGAACACAATCATTCAATGACATCCAATAACACTATCAAACGTTTACATTTTTGTGGTTATAAACGTAAGTTAGATATACTAGAAGAGCATTTGAAATTCACAAACATTTAAAATTTGTACCTTTAATGAATGCGCAAATTAATCTTTTAAATTCACCATTATTTGACGTTTTGGAATGGGAAATCAAGTCATCTGAACGCAAATATGAAAAACCAAGATCGAGTTATCAAGATTTATTGTTCCTATAGCATCTGTTTACTACTTTCAATCTTGTCTCTGAAAATGACATGTCAACATGTCGAAATACGTATAAGGCTAAAATAAAAAACCTGCTGAAGTTAAGAATTGTTGTTTTTACAATAAATTAAATTTAATAATGCTTATATTATCTAAATATAAACCATAAACTAAAAGTTATGTTAATAATAGTTGGTTCATTGCATCTACTATTTATAAATATACATACAATATGGTAACAGCACACATTTATTTAATACCTTGCATTTAATAATTTATCAAATGCTTTGGCACTGTAATTTAAATTAGGAACCTATTAAAAGGAACACGCACCTCATTGTTTACATCACTTTATTTTTACCTGCATCGCTATAGGAAGGTGTTCGACTTTAAGAAATTTCAATAAACTCTTTCATTGAAGTTGAGTTGCTGTGGGCTTACTTTGCCGATGTACAAGTAATGCCTAAAAGAAAGGTACTTTGTGGCAGGCCATTTCTACCTAATCATTTTGACTAATATAAGCACGTTTCGCCGCTGTGGAATGCCGATAAAGTGAGCGTTGTGGTGGTCTCTACGCATACCAAATAGCCGATTTGCGCCCCCAATCCCAATCTCC
This sequence comes from Ctenicera cuprea, assembly GCA_958336395.1. Classification (NCBI taxonomy): domain Eukaryota; kingdom Metazoa; phylum Arthropoda; class Insecta; order Coleoptera; family Elateridae; genus Ctenicera; species Ctenicera cuprea. The sequence continues at coordinate 8,183,829 of OY284494.1, read as the reverse complement.
CATCTCCCAAGTTTTCTAAAATTACGAATTTTAGCGTTATACTAAGTATAAAGTATTAATTGAATAGAAACTACTTTCCAATAAGAAAAAAAACCTCTAAAACGCTTTCTTTTTGTTGCCTACCTGTACAGTTTAAATTAATAAACCGATTTTGAGATTTCAGCATATTGCAATTACAAAATTTCATCACACCCAAACAACTCTTTCAAATATTACGGGATGGTAATTCCATATAGGCGCGCTATTAAAACAAGCTCAAGTATGTATTCAACAAAAATATTTCAAACTCGGTATGAACGTCTTAAGTGACAATGGGAAAAGCTTTCAATTACGATAAAACCACTGTGAGCTTTTCATTTGTTAGCTTACCTGAGCAATTTAATTGAGTAATCGCCAAAAAACGACCATCTACAAATTGAAAGATAGATATTTAGATTTCAACGAATAAACAACTAGGCAATTGCAGGTATCATATCACTACTAGATGACTCCTTCAAAAAATTAAAGGGCGAAGGGATGGGGCTTTACTTTAATATAGATGCAGTAGACAAAAAAGATCAGATACGTATTCTGCGCATATCAAACAGCCAGTCACAGCTTTTCATGGAGTCAGAGGTTTCATTTTGGTTGCTGTGCAGGTAAAAAATAGATTTTGAGATTTCGGTGGTTCAACATTACTTGCGATTCGAAATATTGCAATTATCATAAACCAAAGCAATTCTTCAAAAAATTAGCCGGTGGGGAAGGTCCTGCTATATTCCAAAATTAGGGTGGGCTCGAATAAAAGCTCAGATTTATCTTCTAAAGATACCAAAAAAAATACGACGCTCAAGTGCACCCCCATACCCCCAACCCCTAAAAAGTAAACATTTCTAGAAATGACGAGAATCATCTGTTTTATCATAGCAACAGTTTTAAACCACTGTCAAGTGCATCCCCAAACCTCAAAAGTCGAAAATTTAATAAATGAAGAAAACCGTTTCTTTTATTAAAGTAACATCTGCAAACCACCCTTAAAAGCACCCTACCCCTAAAAATTAAAAATGCGTAACAATATTGAGAATCATCCATTTTATTAAAGAAAATAATTCAACAATCTCAAGTAAGCACCCCCACCCGAATCGCAGTTAGCATCAATTTTTTGTGTTTCTAAAAATTTAAGAATTTTATTGCTAAATTAGTACGGACGTGTTAAATAGGAACAATTTGTTATTGAGAAAAGAGCTATAGGATGTTTTCTTTTGGTTGAATACCTGACCATTATAATAGAATAATTGCCAAAAAAAGCAACACCATCTACCCCAAATTGCACCCCCAACCCATAAAAACTAAGGATCCCAAGAAATAAGGAAAATCATACCGTTTATTAATGCAGCACCTCAAATCACCACAAATCGCAGCCCCAACTTTCACAAAATAAAATGTAACTAGTGTTACCCCAGCGCACAATGCACTGACAGACTGAGCGTTGACAGAACCGGCTAAATGATAAGTCACGTGATGCATTAGTTCCATAAGGGAGACGCGACGTTCGTGTAGATGTCGCTTCAAGTGAAGCGCGTCTAGCAGACTTTCATATATATCATAAATTAAAATAATTATTATTGAAAAATCAACGTAGAATAAAAATATAAAAATGTTTCATGTTCCATCTGTGGATGGAGACCTTTCATTGAAAAAAAAATGGTCCAAATTGGTGAAGCGGTAGCCGCTGGAGGAACCAGAGAAAAAACCCTTTGAGCTTTTATATATGTATGGATGGATGAATGGTGCCCTAGGAAAATAATAATTAAGCCAAAATTGACGTTTTGGCTAGTGCGCTCGCTGCAGCTCATCTGCTTTAATAAATTCTTACATATCTATCTTACAATAAAACTTAAAAAATTGTTAAGAATTTAAAGCAGCGCGGCGGGCTTATGCGAGAAAGGTCTCGTGGTGGTTGCCCAACCACTTTTTATTATTAGGCTACGAATTTATGTCAACACAGTTTTTGATTTTTAGAATTAATAATAAATTTCTTAGTTATTTGATAATATTATTGTGTATAACAAGAATGATGATTGATGAGTTGATGACATTTATGAGACTAGAAATATTTTAGATTACCTACGGCTAACAAAGCCTGCTTACAAAAAACTATATTTGAAATATGAAAACAATACAATGAAATGCCAAACGAAGACAAACAGGCAACTGCATTGTATCAGTTCAGAAAGTTACGTTCTAACTGTTTGGGTTTGTTAATACCCGTGTATGTAAACGTCTGGCTATAATACATAGAATTATTAAAGTCGTGTCATAATAGACCATAGTTTTGCCATCCGCAATGTTTTAGAAATATCCTGATGTATTAGTAGCTGCTAGAGAAACTTTCTGTAACATAAATGTTCTTTCCTGCCTTATACACTATTTTAAATGCATAAAGTCATTTACTTTTGTGTGTATTTAATTGATTATAAAACGAAATAATAGTTCAAAAATAATTTCAAGAAAATAAAAGTATGTAGTAGTTAGTACCTAGTAAAGCTCACTTGAATATGCTTTATTTAATATTTTAAATTTATTTTAGACCATAGTAATCACTGCCACGCTACAGATGGCGATTCAAAAATTGTTCACGTTGAAGTTGGAGAATCAGCATCATTGCCAGGAAAATGTCAACACGTTACTTGTGAGAAAGACTTTTCCATTTCGGCTGTAACGTAAGTATGAATTGAGTATTTTATACTCTTCTTGTAGTTTTAACGGGTTTAACGGTAACGGGTGCACTAAAATATGCCGCATAAAACCTTCAATATATGCAAGAATATGCAGTAACCTTTTGCGATATGCACTAAAAAAATTAGTTTGTTTATTTAGTGCCTAATGTGAAAATGTGATGTTTATTTGAATCTGCAGTTTAATACTAGTAATTATTATATGAGTTAAAGCACGTTTTGCATCAAATGTAATTTTTCGTTGAAAGAAAAAGATAAATACAATTAATGATTTTCATTATTTTTAGTTACAAACACTCAACATTCAAAAAATCAAAAGGGCTTACATAATATAGAAACGCATTATTATTAACTTCAGTTAAAACTGCATTTTTTATTTGCATATACAAAAATACAGGTAGAAGTAAAATCAATAAATAACACAACCTATTTATTAACCGACTTCAAAAAAAGGAGGAGGTTCTCAATTCGTCTGTATATATATATATATATTTTTTTTTTATTATGTTTTTTGTTTATGTATGTTCGGGCATAACTTTTTTGTTTATGAACCGATTTTAATGATTTTCTGGTGTTAGGTTCAGTATAGTTCCAAGGTGGTCCCATTATAATTTCATTGGTATTGGAGCTTGAACTTCGAAGATACTCCTCAAAATCTATTTTTTTAACGGACTTTTTTAGTGTTTCCGTATTTCATCTTCCGTTTCAACTAGCAATCGTTTCCTCATTCGAGAAACACCCTTACTAGGTCTACCCATTACTTAAAATTGTAAAATAATTAACTTTAAAAAATAAAGAAAACCGACTTCAAATAAAAACACAAAAGTAACATAAGTTAACTAAAAAGCAAAAAATAAATGTTTTTTATACAACAGTTTAATACTTATTTGTTGTTCCGTTTAATGTAATTAAGAAATTAATGTTTATTATATAATTATTAATTGTTTTATAATTTTTAAGTCGGTGCCAAGTATAACATAGATATAACATTAGATTCGAATTTTTATGTTATACTTGGCACCGACTTAAAAATTATAAAACAATTAATAATTATATAATAAACATTAATTTCTTAATTACATTAAACGGAACAACAAATAAGTATTAAAATGTTGTATAAAAAACATTTATTTTTTGCTTTTTAGTTAACTTATGTTACTTTTGTGTTTTTATTTGAAGTCGGTTTTCTTTTTTTTTAAAAGTTAATTATTACAATAAATAATCATGTGCTTTTCAATGGTGTCAACGAGAAAATTTTGCCGCTTATCTTCCAATATATTTTTGTAGCTGGAAAAACTTCTTTCTACATCAAAAGAAGTTACTGGACAATATTTAAATAAATGTGAATTTTTAACTGCAAAACATTCGTCATTGTGGCCATTGCTTAAGAAATCTCCATTTATAATATTTTTTATGGAATTCAGAGTTGAAAGTCCGCTGTTTTTCTGAATTAAATCGTCCATTTTGCTGCTAACATTTTTGCATATTTTATTTTTATTTTTATTCAAAATTGAATGGAATTTTTCGATTAATTCTAAAGATTCAGTGAGAAGCAGGTTTTGTGTTTCTAATTTATTAATGATGCTAGGAATTTCCGAAAAATGAGCCTTTATGTAGGACAACTGAGGTTGCAATTCCGGACACTTTAAAATATCTTGACAATCTGCTATAGACTGAGCAGAAGTTGAATCAAAGGTGTTAGCAACATTTTTAAATTCACTGTAATTTTCACAATAAAATAGAGCGGTTTCTATCCACTTTAAACAGAGTAAACAGTTTTTTTTAATTCAAAATTAAAATAAAGGGATAAATACCTCTTTTTCACAGATGACGCACAACACAACACTTCCATCGTATTTAAAACATGTATACGGCTGCAACCACTTCTTAATTAAATCGTTTTTTGAACTAGCAACTTTAGGCATTTTCAGGGTATAAACTGGACAACTACACTTTACAGCTCTCTGTCAAGGCAACAAATGAACTAGTCAAGCACTAAAATTATAAATAACTATTTCTAAGAATAAGTATAAGAAAAATTTCCAAATATTATTTACAAAGAAATTTGTACCTAAGGAATAAGACCTACCCAAATAATACAACCTTTGTCAGTTAATCATTTATTTCCTCTCCCCCTACTTGGAAATTTAGAAAGTGCAAGTGTAGGGTTCATGTGGTTAGAAGAAATTGTGCAATTTCTTCTAAGAACTACGAATATTTTATTTAATAATTTGTTTGAAATTTTATTTTTTTTGCTAGAATATGCATTTTCATGCAATTAAAAGCTCAAATATGCACTAATATATGCCGTATGCCGTAAAGTTGTAATATATGCCAAATATGCAAAATAAAATTTACTTTTTATGACTCTAAACATCACGAAACGTGTATATTCGAAAAATTAACATTTTATGATCATAGGAAAAAAGATGCAAATATGCATTTGCCCAACTCTAATCATCATTATCACAGCACGTGTTGTTAGACTCCTGAGTTGTAAAATTGGATGTGTTTACAAAATCTAACAAGAAGTTGCAGCTATCTTGTTTGTTATGTAGTTTTTGTTAAAACTAAAATTTTGTATGTTTCATTATTATACATATTGTTTTTGTTATATTCTACTGCTTATGCTAAAAACTAAATTTTCAAAAATTTTCACATACCTAATGAATTTAAATGTTAAAGTAAATAAAAGAAGTGTTTTATTTTACTTGCATCAGTTCATGGCCTACTAGAATTTTTATAAAATAAATTAAATGACGTGGTCTTTCTATGGCACTCTTATGAAATTTTTATTTTTTGTAATAAAACGCTCGAAACTTAAACAAAATCCACAATGTGACACATCGTGGAAATCAGAATTAAAACTCTATTCAAATATGAAAAAAATTAAAATGCCGACTATAAGAAAAACAAAAGTTGACAGTGGAAAATGACCAAATCTGATACACAATTTAGATTCAGCATAAAAAAGTGTTTTAATAATGCGTTAACTAGAAATATGTAATATAAATAACAAATGACATAGCCAAAAACAAAAAATTCAAAAATTCAGTTTTTTCAAAAACTACGCAAGATAGGGATACTATTGAGGGGTGCGGTCTAGGTGGTGTAAAAAAACAATTAATACCAATATTTCGAGAAATTTCATATTATCAGGGTTACTGTAAAAATACATTTAGTTTTCACCATAGACTAAGTTTTTTAGTTAACTTTTACTCACGAATTTTTGAAGTTAACCGAAGTGGCAAACAAGAAACCTACTACAAATATTAGAACAATTTCTTGAAACAAAGTTAACTAATTCTCTTAAAAGAAAACGAAGAGTAAACATTACTCTATTGCATTAACTTACAATTTTATGTTAAAATAAATGAGTTTCAGATGCCAAAATTTCCCTTTCTGACACAAAATGCACTAGATATAGTTAGAAGGGTTTATGACCATTAAAGAAAATTACTGTTTTGCCCACCATAATTTAAACTGTCATTTACATCATTCAGAATTTTAACAGAATATGTTGTTTAAGTTACTTATATCCAACTTTGGATTTATGGCATGTGGTTCCTTTCTTATGTAATACATCTCTTTAAAAAGTCATTTGATCCCATTATTCTCCACGCATTTTTGAGTTATTCTAATGCGTTTGGTGGTCCTTATTATTATAATTAACTTAAAAAAAAAAGGGAACTGACAAAAAATAAATGTTTTTTATACAACAGTTTAATACTTATTTGTTGTTCCGTTTAATGTAATTAAGAAATTGCTGTTTATTATATAATTATTAATTGTTTTATAATTTTGAAGTCGGTGCCAAGTAAAACATAAAAATTATATACCTTGCTGCAATAACAAATTAGATTCGAATTTTTATGTTTTACTTGTCACCGACCTAAAAATTATAAAACAATTAATAATTATATAATAAACAACAATTTCTTAATTACATTAAACGGAACAACAAATAAGTATTAAACTGTTGTATAAAAAACATTTATTTTTTGCTTTTTAGGTAACTTATGTCACTTTTGTGTTTTTATTTGAAGTCGGTTCCCTTTTTTTTAGAAGTTAATTATTTTACAATTTTAAGTGATGGGTAGACCTAGTAAAGATGCTTCTCGAATGAGGAAATGACGGCTAGTTGCAACGGAAGATGAAATACGGAAACACTAAAAAGTCGGCTAAAAAATAGATTTTGAGGAGTATCTTCGAAGTTCAAGCTCCAATACTAATGAAATTATAATGGGACCACCTTGGAACTATACTGAACCCATCACAAAAAAATCATTAAAATCGGTTCATAAACAAAAAAGTTATGCCCGAACATACATAAAAAAAAAACATATATACAGACGAATTGAGAACCTCCTCCTTTTTTTGAAGTCGGTTAAAAAAATGTATTGTAAGCGCACAAGATTTGGGTTTTAATTTGCAATCACTCTTGTGTTGGATTATCCGATTTTTTAATAATAGACCTGTTTCATCTATATAAACGCCACTGCATCTATTGCAAGAAATCTGATAAACTACATTTCCTATTTGTTCTTTCTTGATTAAATCTTTGGTGCTATTAAACAAATTGAAAGGTGGTTTTACATTATATTTTGCGATTTTTACATTTTCGTTTTTGAACATATTGATTAGTTTGGCCGTAAGTCTCTCGATAAAGAGAAATGAATACATTTTGGGGGGTTGACTAGTGGCTACTACTGGAGCTAAAGTTTGATTTGCCGAGCGGGGGGGAGCTGTATTAAAAATTTACTTTTTTACTAAAGATGGTGGGTAGCCATTTTCAATTATAATTTCGTTTAACTTTGCGAGATTCTTTTGTAACAGGGAAGGGTGTGAAATCTTTCGGTACGGACTTTCATAGCTAAAATAAAATTCATTTTAATCTTGAAGAGATGAAAAGAGTTGTAATGTATGTATCTTTGAGACGCTGTATCTTTTTGGTACCAATCTAAGTTAATTTTGTTTTCAGTAGTCCGGAATAATTTAGTATCCACGAAAGCAACGCTCTTTTCTATTTCTTTCTCTACGGTGAATTGAATATGTTTATTAAACTCATTGAATATGGTAAGAATCTCGTGTATTTGGTCTTTGGGAATCGGGCATACGATGCCATGGACAAATTCCTTGATGATGGGTAAAAAGAACGACAATTGGGGTATGCATGAATCAAATAAATAGTCCATAAAATACTGGGCGAGAATGGGGCTAAGAGTTGATCTCATGAGGCAACCAAAAATTTGTTTGTAATACTTCTCTTCAAACACAAAATAATTTGTGGCAAAATTAATTTAATTGTTGTTATGAACATATCTTAGGGGATATTGCAACAAGGTTGAATATAATTCTATTTTTTTTAAACCTTCAACATTAAATCGAGGGGAATGTTGCTGAAAAGAGAGACTACATCCAAGCTAATCAATTCTAAATTGCTAGGAAGTTGAACGTCGTTTATACTTTCAGCAAATTTTAAAGAATCTTTCATATAATATAAATTTTCTGTTTTGCAACTAAGCTAAAGTAAGTTACTATCGACTTTTATTTTTTATTGGAGTTTAGGTTGCCACAAGGTCACGAAGATCCACCATTCGCTTCTGTCTATAATAACCACTGCTTTTGTTTTGACTGCCAAAATATTTATACCGTAGTCTTTAATTGCGTAACTTATTAAGGAAAATGATTGTCTACTACGAGCATCGTATTGATAAAATCCCGATTGTGTAGATTATATTTATATAATAGTATATTAAAAAACAAGTTTCATAAGACATGATTTTAGAGCACGCGTCCAAGTTAGAAAACGAGCCGCTTGCGGCGAGTTTTCTAATGGACAAGTGCGCTTAAATGTCTTATGAAACGTGTATTTTATACTATTTTTTCTATTTTGGTCCAAAAAAGTTAAAAATTACGTTATTTTATTTTTAATTTAAAAATTTAATCGATTAGGAAAATTTGGTTTTTGTTTTTGATATGTGGCTGTTGGTGACATTTAGTAATTTCATACAATTCAAACTACTGTCAAATTAAAATTTAGACAAACAATTTGAAAGTGATTTAATTTTTAAAATACCTAAGATTTGAAGATAAGATGGAAGAAGAATTATCTTGCACCCCACCCGAGCTACGCAAAGTAGCGAAAAATACGCTAAATAATCTTTTTTAGAACTTACAATTTGAAGGTTATGTTTATAACGCGTGAAGGTTTTCTTGTCACATGGTTGTCACCAACCTAACAAAATAAAATTTTGAATTCTTTTAGGAGTTGCTTTATGAAATCCAAATGAGTTTCATAAAGTAGTCAGTAAAGAACCAAAATAGAAAAATCTGTTTATTGTATCCACTTGCGAATAGTGCCAGACTACATTATATTATATTGAGAACGGTTTACACAAGCGTTACAATAAATACGCTGTAACCATAGGCGCCGACTACGTGGGTGCTCCACGGCTCAAGCACCCCTGAGCCAGATTTAAAAAAAATTACATAAATTAAACTAAAAATAAAATAATAATTTTTAAATAAAAATTAAATAGAAAAAATACTCCTAAAAGCGAATCAACAGCGACAAACATTGCGAAGTATTTGTGACATATAGTAGTGTTTAAGAAGTATTGCAATAAAGTGTTTGTGAGAAATCATAACTCGATTGCGCAGGGCAAAATGCATGTGTGCGCGTCGCCGCAGCGGCATTCGTACAGTGAACACGAACGGGAAAGAGCGACGAGTGTCCTTTGATTTTTGCTAACAGATACATCTTTGGATTAGTTAAAATGGAGAAATTTGTAATTCGTGTAGCAGAAAAGAAAGTTGATTCATTAGATTCATCTTCATCGAATGCAAACATTAACATATCATCGTCATCGGCTGGGGGATGCCCCCAGCCCACAGGGGGCACTACGAGCAGCACTAAGAATAAAAGTGAAACGAAGAATAAAATAACATAAAAAGCTAGGACTCCAGTAGTTTATCCTCTAAGGACTCCTAAGCATCATCGATCTCACGATCACGCTCCACCGGATCCGTCTCCGGCCAACGGTGACAGCCAACCAGAATTCCGCCGTTCTGCCTGACTGGCTCAAAGAGGTTTAAATACCTCCGCTTGCCGGATTTTAAATCAGTGTTTTATTCACTCTGAAGATGCAAGGTGCAATGTCTTGCGAAACGTTAGTTTGTATGGGTTCACAAACAGCTAACAGGCATAAGCTGATTAAGTACTATTGTCCTGGCAAACAAAATACATTAAGATCAAATCCTGGTTCGCCCCAAGGTGTAAATAATCTAAGCACACGGCCCTGGTTAGGCAGGCAGGGCCTACGAACAAATATTGCCCAAACTTCAAAAGCAAATGCTTTTAAAGGCAGACAAGCTACAGGTCGGTCCTTACGCCCATTATGCTGGGCGTAGTTCCCAAGTGACGACGCGCTCTAAACCGAAAGTAAATTGTAATATTGGTTAAAATCGTCTTGACCATTCCTGTTTCAACATGTACACCAGAGCGTTCCTTTTCTGCTTTGAGGCGCTTAAAAACGTACCTCAGAAATAATATGACCCAAAGAAGATTGAACGACCATGCAATTGTAAACGTAAATAGGGAACTGGTCGACGATATAAATCTTGACACTGTGGCTGACATATTTATAAATAGAACTACAGCTCCCAGGAATACTTTTTTTTTATAATTAAATAATTTGCATTAGCGATATTGTCATATTTATAAGCTGAAAATGTTTCTCTTATTTAATTTTTTAATTTATTTTTCTTAAATCACTTTTGTTCAGTTTTTTGTATGTTTCAAAAATGTCTTATTAAAATATTAATTAATTTGATTTTATTAATTATTAACCTTTACATTACGTTTTTTTGGAGTCTGCATTAGCTCAACTTGTCAAATGTTAGCATTTGTAATTTGAGTGAGCACCCTTGAGCATTTTCAAAACCCGGCGCCTATGGCTGTAACCATAAAGTAAATAAAACTATTTGCTTTATGCTGTTACGAACAACATCTGAGTAATCGAATATTTCTACCTTACATATAATTATTAGGTACTTCGGTGTACGTTAAATTTTAAATTGATACTGGTTACATACTCACAAAATATGCCAATTATTATTATTATTTCAGGTGTGCTGCTTATGTCTCAAAACCTGGATGCAAGCAATCTGAAATTGATTATTCCAAACCATATCCAGAGTGCTGCCCCCACGACATCTGCGAAAAGAAAGAATAAAGAAGAATTGTATTAAAAAGAAGTTACTGTAACATTTACTATTTTACTTTGTACAACATGTTATAATTAATATTACTCGTATATCTATGTATGATATTGCAAATAAAAATCAGCCTCTTGAATTTTTTTATAAATTTTTCTAGTTGCATTATTTCTTGTCTATACAACGCATGCTATATAGTGAAGTCGCTTAGCAAAATGTTTGGTTTTTTATTCGAAATCCGAAATGACAATTCACGACACAGAAATTATAAAACAAAATGTAAAAATTAAATTATTTTTGGCGTACTTTTATCGTCATCTCAACTTTGTAATATCTCAAACAGTATAATACACACACACAACATAAGCATACATTTATTTGTGCCGAGTACATCAAATCAAATATCGACTACATTAATTAAATGCTTATTTAAATTTACATAATTTAGCAATGTAAACATATAAAACGATACATATTTATTATAAAATGTAAACGTAGGGAAAAGTCAGAAAATACCGGGGGGAAAAAACCGACTAACAATAGGACGTTTGCAATATAATTTTGCCCAACAAAAAACATTTTAAACACTTTGTTTGATGCAAAATCAAAAACAGACGATTTGCTAAAATCAGGCATTTACAAATTAAATTGTTCACATTGTAATTCGGTTTATATAGGACAAACAATTAGAAATTTTAATATTAGGTACAAGGAACACGTCCGTTGTTATAAGTATAAACACCGCCATAAATCCAATTACGCTAAACACTTATTAGAACACAATCATTCAATGACATCTAATAACACTATAAAATGTTTAAACTGTTGTGATGTAAGTTACATATACTACAAACATTTAAAATTCACAAGCATTTAAAATCTGTACCAATAATGAATAAACAAATTGATCTCTCAAATTCACCGTTCTTGGACGTTTTGGAATGAGAAATCAAGTCATCTGGACGCAGATATAGAAATCCAAGATCAAGTTATGAAGATTTATTGTTCCTATAGCAACACCAACTGTTTACTTTTAATCTTGCTTTTGATAATGACGTGTAAACACGTTGAAATACGTATAAGACTATAATACACAACCTGTTGAAGTTAACAATTGTTTTATTTACAATAAAATGTACTACAGCTTAAATACAGCTTTCATCGGAAAAAGAGAGATTAAGGTTACATATATAAAACGGTATGTGCCTCAATTTTGACTATTTTCTATAGACTTAAATCAAAAACAATCATGGCGGAGATGAAATACCTAAGGAAAGTAACTGGAAAACAAGGCGAGACAGGATAAGAAATTCAACTTTTAAGGAGTAACTGCAGCAAATACCGCCAATAACTACAATAAAAACCAAGCAACTAAAATGGTATAGACACACAAAAAGAATGGCTGAACACCGCATGCCAAGAAGAGTACTGAAGGCAAGAACAGAAGGCAGATGACTAGGCGGAAGACCAAGAAGAGTATGAACGGATAACATCAGGGAAATAAAGTGATGGAGGTAAACAAAATGACAACCAACAGAAACATCTATAGGAAGTAGACTGAGGCACCCGACGCCGTTTCGACAAACAAGGTTATTCACTATTCTTTTTAATATCTATAAACATTTTAATAAAAGTGAAAGGTGATTATTTCTAGTGTATGTTTGATTTAAACCATTTGATTTAAATAAGTGCTTTACATTGTGATTTTAATCAAATGATTAAAAAAGAAATCATGATTTAAATCAAATCTTTAAAATTGGACAATTGAGTGCCTTATTTTGAAAATTTACCAGAAATTTACACTCTGCAGATGCCCCATCCTCATGAAAGGGATAATGGGTTAGCTTGTTTTGAATTTCCAATCTTACTTCTTTACTGTTTAAAATGCAACATGATTGAAACTTGAAAAATTTAAGATTTAAACAAACAGAAAGATTCTCTTATATTATACAAAACAGTCACTTAAACTGTAGCTAATAAATTTTAATTTAAAAGAAACTAAACGCAATTTAAGTCAAAATATCGATTTAAAATCGATTTAAATAAAAAAAAATGGTTTAAAACCAATTCCATTATTTTTATACGAAAAGAAAACTTTTTATTCGTTTCTTGTTTATTTCTAATGTTTACTTGTACATACATTTAAAAAAAATTGATGTGAGAAAATGTTTCTAGCAGTATTTATTTTAGTTTATTGTTGATTTGATAAAGTTCAATTAACATTGCAAATAAAAAATTGCATTTAAAATCGGGATCCTAGGAAGATAAGAAAATCAATATCATATTTAAAATAAAATTTTTCATTGCATTATATGATATGTCATTGTTGCATAAAGAACCCCATAATAGAACAAATTTATATAGAGTGTAAAAAAGTAACAAAATCAATTGTTATTTGCCAATAAATGTAGGTAGAATTAGAATAAAAATTAAAATTTAAAACCAAAAATCAAATTGAAGTTTGTCATACTTAAGTTTTTTAAATACAAAACTTTTCTTTCTGTTATAGCACTCCCACTTGTAAATTCATAAAAAACAACTTTTAAAATTTTATTATAATACCTAGCTCTAAATTATTACTAAAAATTTTGTTAATGAATAAATATTCCTCGCAAGTATGAATGAATTTGCAACATAGGTAGGTACTATGCTAAACGCCCTAATTTAGGGTGGAAGAATTGAAAATAGTTTTGGTTGCTAACTGAATTTGTATTCTTGTTACCGCACCACTATAAACGCACGTTTAACAAGTGAAAAGCTACAACCGATTATGTCAAGCGTACTCTGGTCGTATGTAGTAACTGTTGGAGCTACAAGATTATATCAAACTAACAGAACCCCTAGGCTATGCCTCCCGTTTTTTTTTGACAACTTTATACTACGCGCGCGTCTCAGAAATGAGCGCTACCTCCGAAAAGAGAAACCTATGGGAAAAACCAAATAAAAACCCGAAAAAAAAGCCCACGAGAAAAAAATCCAATAAAATAAAAAAATGTATCTAAAAACAAGCAGGAAAAAGGTTATTTAATTAGTTAAACTTTCCCACTTAGCATTTTTCCCATTTTCAGGGAATTGCCTTAACAGCAATCAGCAAGAAAAAAACACGTATCGTTTTCATGGAAAGTTCTTTCTGTATTATATAGTGATCCATCAGCAAGAGAATAAAAGTGTATTTCTTAATGGGGTGTTTCTTCGTATATTCTGTGACAAGTTTGGAGTATGGCATATTCCGCACGAGTGAAAAGTTTGTCACCCGAGCCGAAAGGCTTGGGGGACGGTCCACGAGTGGGGAACAGCCATTCCAAGCGTGTTACAGACTATACTTTTTCTACGACTATAAATTATTTAGGTCATCAAATTTAGAAAATAAAAAAATTTTAAGTTTCCTGTTTAAAATACGCTTTGTTTGTAACTGTCAACAAAACATAAAAACAGTTGACAGACGAGAGACGCCATCTTTATTATTTAGAACAGTGTTAGAATGAAATTTTCTATAAGTGTAGAATGTAAGTTATTCCGTAATTAAAAATTGTAACAGAATGCTTATGTTCTAAAATAGTCGTAGAAAAATTATTTCACCAGGTTGTTATTTTCCGGAGTTTTCTGGAGAATTTTGTCAACGAGTGTTTTTTTTCATCGAAGCTTTTCTCATGAAATGTTTTAGAAGAGCATAGATCAAGATGTAAAATTTTGGGGCGTGTCTGCCTGTGATTACTGTTTAGAAAGAAAAAAACTAGTAAATATTAGCTAACTATACAGGACATACGCGTATTATGCACAAGTACACGTGAATATGCTCACACACTTGCGAGCACACGCACTCGCATTCACAAAAAGTTCTTTATGTGCAAATGTAAAGCTATGTCAGACATGACATGTGTGATATATTTCATAGAAGTTTCATTAAACAATTAGATCAGGTGTGTGTGTGTGCGACTAGCGAGCCCTTACTTAATTCTGCCTAAACCTACTAATTTTCTCAGATCTTCAAACTTATTTAAGTATGTGGAGGTTTTCAAGTCATAAGTCGGAATGTAATTTTAAAGAGTCAGAAGTAAATAGTTAAGGAATTTCTAAATTTTAAAGTCTTTCCCCATTTTCACTCTACAGCCTGCTTCAAACTTAGTCGTTCTACAAATTATATTATCGAACATAAGACTAATAAAGGGGATGCAATTGAGCGCTGATAAGCGAGGAAGTACGAGAGTAGCACCGATAGTTTCTGCAAACAGCAAAAATAAAACTCTGTTTTCAACAAGTAATTTTTTATTGCTTTTTGAAATATTCCCTTTTCAACTTAACACATTTATGCATTTGATAAAACCAATCATTAAAGCAAGAACTCCATTCTTCTTGAGACACCTGAAGACCATGTTTTTGAAGGCTTCAACCACTCTATTTGCATATGAATATTGCAAAACACGCATTTTATTCTTTAATCTAGGAAAGAGGAAGAAATCGAAAGGTGCCAGGTCTGGACTATTGGGTAGGTGCTCCATTAATTCCACACTTGAAGCCTTAAATATTCTTTAGTTTGCGCAGCAGTGTGTGAGAATGCATTGTCGTGATGCAGAACTGGTTTACTTTAAAGCCGAAAGTCGTCCATTTTTTGAAACATCTTCAAAAAACAAATTGTTGTGTACCAATTAGTAGTTACGGTTTTCTTGTTTTCTCAAACAAGAGTCTCAAAAGGGCCAGATTTTGAGAAGAAGAAAGCAATCATATTTTTGCCAATACTTTGAACTCGCTTTACTTGACAGGATTGGGTTCTGTTGAAGAGACCCATTAGGCTGATTGTTGTTTCGTTTCAGGTTCAAATGCGTAAATCCATAATTCATCACCTGTCACAATATCGTACACTGCTGTAGAATTCCCTTCGTACTTCTTTGATGTTTTCTTGCACCATTCCACACGAAAGCGCTTTTGAGCTTCGTTCAAATTATGGGATATCCAACGACAACAAACTTTCAGATGATCTTGTAAAATTTTCTTACTAGTGTTATTTTAATGCCCAAATTAGCCTGTAAAATTCTACAGATGAATTAGTTGTCTTCTTTAATCATAGTTCGGACAGCAACTATGTTTTTATTCGTAACTGTTGAAATTGGTCAACCTTCGCGTGATTCACCACTGAGGGAAACTCGATCAAACCTTAATTCGTTATACCAGTTGTAAACAGATCTAATACTATGTGTTTCATTACCAAAAGCAGAGCGAAGGTTTTCAATACATTCTTTTCATGGCAGAGAACTTTTAAAATCATAGAAAATCATGACTATGAAATGTTTTCTTGTTTATAGCATTTTTTTAGAACACACAAACACTACGACGACAACAAATAATGAAATCTAATAAAAACTGCCAACAACAATGTACTTTAGTTTTTGTCTGCATTTATTTTTACTTTCACGTACTTTGAAGTAAGGAAAGTTATGATTTTATGCTAATTTTCGAATTTTACATTTTAACAGAAATACGCGTGTTGGGGTCCAAGGAACTCAAAAAAGTGGCTTTGCCAAAATGTCTGTCTATGGGTGGGTGCGTTCGTTCTCTTATATTTTCAGTAGTTACTCGGAGCCGAAACCGGAAACGGGAATTAGAGACCTGTCTTTTCGGTATAGATGTTTTTCTAAACACTTTTTAAAAATTTTAAACATATAGCGCTGTAGTTCATTTAAAGGCAAATCAAATTCTGTTTTTTAAATGCTGTATCTTTAAAATAAAAGCCGCTACAAATTTTAAAAAATTCAAACTTTAATGCTTGATTACTCAAAAACAAAATATCCAATCAACACAAATTATTGTATTATTTGATAGTCATTGATAAGCATAATCCAGTAATGTAAAAATATCTTTGAATCTATGAAAGTTGTAAATATACCAGCGATTCAAAATTTTAAACATCTTAAAAAAATTGTTCTTTAAAAACTGCCCACACCATTTTTTTTAACTGTCTGGGCCGATAGATATAAACTACAAATTCGTTTTTTGCGATTCTCACAAATTTTACTCTGACGCCCTCCAGCAATTTTTGAAAATTTTAAAATTGATGCGTTTTTCGGAAGTTACGTGATTTTAACTACGCCTACCATTTAGCTCTAATAAAAAGAATATTTTTCATTTTTTGCATATTCTTGATAACTAAATAAATAAAGTTGTTATAACCATTTTTGATGCGCCCATTACATATCGCTTTTACTAGCGCGCCCGTTTGAAATGGACGCCGACGCCTTGAATCTGGAGCGGGCAGCTTGTACTGGCTGGATATTACTAGATGTAACTCAATCATTTCTTGACGCAAGAATATTTAAAATGACAAAAGTATGGGAAAATACCAGCGGCCTAATTGCCCATTTTTATAGCTACTTTGCTTATATTAAGTTCAGCAATTATCGGTGCTTCCCTAGTACAATGGTAATTAAACAATTGTCAGATGCCATCTTACAATTTGATTTTGTCGTTTCTCGTTTTAATTTTTAATGCACATTTCTCAATACATTCACAGTTGAAATATTCACATTTTCTCCAGGTTCCAAATTTAGATATTGCTAAATGTTTTCCTAAGTTGTTTGGATTTTATATTTTTTGATAATAATGTCAAATATATACAAGATGACCTTGAAAACAACTAAGAAGCGACTTGGTGATTAAATTATTTTTGGATAATGCAGTAAAAGTGAATAATTGTCTTGTTTTCAAGGTTTTATAAGGCCGATCACTGCAGTCATCATTAATATTCGCACTAGTCAGGGTGACTACTTAACATTTAAAATGTCAAAAATTTTTGTGGGTGCTATTTTCCTGTTATTAATTATTGAACTTGGTTTAGCACTACTTCCTCACAAAACTATTGGCAGTAAGTGTGAGACATTACCATTATTAATTATGATTTATTTTGCATAGCAAAATGTGACATAAAACAGTACTTAATTATTTTGTTTTTGATTATTAAATATTGCTACTAATTTGACTTTTATAAACAAAAATCAATTGTTAGTAAAACGCATTTGAATAATTTTTAATATTCATTATAGATAAATTTTAACAAGTAAAAGCTAAAAAGTTTATGGCCGTTTAAAGGCACAAAATGACCTCCGTCAGTAAATGGACTTTCACTGCAAGGTGCATCCTGTGTCTTCATCGATCTACTTTTCAATAGCAAGGTTACATCCGTTTTCATTAATATTATGCTTTATTATAGATAACATAAAGTATTGCGACTATGACAACATGCAGATCAAAAGTGGACAAACAGTTTCCGTCCCAGGAAAATGCATGTTGGCCACTTGCCTCAGAGAATCAATTTCTGCATTTACGTTAGTAAACTGGTTCACATAATCTATCCTTTAAAAAAGGTAACTAACATTATTTTACAGGTGTGCTGACTTTGTTCCAGCTCCAGGCTGCCACGAAGGTAAAATTGATTACATCAAGCCATTTCCAGAGTGCTGTCCACAAAATTATTGTGATTAGATATCCACCTTCTATTATTTCAAAGTAATTTATACATTATTGTTTTTATTATTTTAGCTTGAATTGTAAATAAAAGTGCTTATAAAATATTAAATGGTTACAGCAAATTATTATACAATAATTTATAATAACAAAATTAATTATAGGCAATATACAAATACAATATACAATACATATCTCTAATAGTGCCGTTTGCTAATAATATTAATAGAAGGTGGCCTGCAATGACAAGTTACTCAAACGCCTCTGGACGTAAACGTTTCGGTACCATAAAGTTGTAAATAATGAAAATCTACTTTTAACTTGTAGTAAATTACAGACGGGGAACGCCCAAGTACCCTCACTCGGTGAGAGGCCTCAATAGAGACACCTTGCCTGGAATCGGCGTTGTAACGACAATAGCGTCTAGTCTCTTCTATTACAATCGATCCCACCAAGGTCAGACTTTTTATTTGTGCATTTCTATTGCACACGCATTCAATTGGCACTTTCTTAGCGATAACCGCTAAGTTCGTAGTGGCACAGATGGATATGCGGGTGTGTTCGGGTATACTGCTTTCTTACTGCATAAGTAGTTGTGGGGTCGAATCTCGGTTGAGAACAATTTTTTTTTATTTCTTAGTTTGTTTTAAAACACTGTTGTTGCGTTTTGCTGTTTACGCGAGGTTATTTATTAATAGCAGTTATATTTTTAAAGAAAAAACACGAAGACAAATTTGCATTCACTCACTGATAGACGGCATACTAACACGCAAGTCTGACCTTGATGAGGTAGGATCGATTGTACCGAAGAGACTAGACGCTAGTTGTAACGATCACTTCGGTGATTTCAACTTTGTACGTCTACCTATCCTGGGAGAGGTTCAAGGTCTTGTTAATTGGGACGAAAAAGGACTGAGTTTCACGAGCTGGAGTGTTCACTAGCTCCCAGTATGGGTGCCAAACCCCTGAACAGTATCGTCGTGACTATAAATAAGCCTACGAGCAACCACTGCATTTGGGAGACTCGTCGGGTTATAAATCTGCCTAAGCGATAAACTGGGTGGCTAGAGGCCATCGATAGGCAGGTGAATGTGAGATCAAGGAACGAGTGGCGTGTTTTTTTGGCAATAGCTGGAGCCCTAAGAGTGCGGTTTTACTTTGCCTGTCAGTCCAATAATCAACGTATCGACTCAGGGGCTTAAGTTCCCGATTTCGTTAAGTTACAGGATGTTATGATCAGACTGAATACAAACCTATCTGCGCTGTGCGTATTTGACCAGTATTGGGACTGCGATTGCGTATACTGTCCGGGTAGCTTTAGCTGTTCCAAAAAGTCCAACAAGTGATTTTCTTAACTGGTTCCACATTGCAGCCTCCTCTCTTAAGACTTGTGGTAGCAGTGGTAGGCGTGTGCAGGAAAGGGTAGTCTTGGTGCAGCTCGACGGGTAAGCTGTGGTGCAGCTCGACGGGTAAGCTGTGCTTCAGCTCAGATATATTTGCACAATCAATGGAGGTTTACGGAGTCTCTTCTCGCTAGTGGGAACTAGGGCTTGTTCTCGTTTTACCGTGTGCAAGCGAGCTGATTGAGCGTAACTCTATCCGACCAAAAGACGGCCGTGGCGCATTAAAGCTAATGCTAGGTGCCGCTACGTTAAACCAAAGAGGCTCTGCAGTACATTACACCATTCACAAAAATAAACTGTTTTTAGCTGTAACGTTGTAACACTCGTCTTAAGTGGCCAAGATTTGACGTTTTGATTTTTGTAAAAAAAGGTTCCTTGAAATTAAAGAATACCAGAGGTAAATTAAAAATATTTGATGGTTGAGGTCGTTACTTTGTGAAATTTCATAATATTAAATGTTGAAGATATAAAACTTAGACAAACACCATTAAACTTAGTTTGTCTTTAGGACTATAGCTTTGCCTTTTAGGGTATTTAAGAGCAAACTGATAAATGGCATCTTAATGTTACAGTTGGTACCTAATTCTAAACGAAGGTAAGAACACATTCAGCCGGGCGGGCTTCCAAAAGGAATTGTGAAAAACAACGTCATAACTTATACTGCCTACTGCCTACTCTACATTTTGTGTTTCTAAAATCTCGAAATCAATTTGATCGTTTGAAAGAGTAACTCAATTATTTTTATTGTATTTATTAATTAAGTGCTTCGAGACAAATTAATTGACCAAAAATGTCTAACTGTGGGTGGGTAGGTACGGTCTTCTCTCTTACCTCCCTCGGTTGGTCCGATTTTGATATGCTTTAGAATGTGGGGCTACATAAAAACATTCATCGGCAGAAGAAGCTTTAAAAAAGTTCGAAAACGATAGCGGAAATTAGACATGATGGTTTTGGTAGCATTTTTTTCAGATATTGAATTTTGTGAATTTCTAAGCAGACTCTGATAGAAGACCTTGGGACAATTCTAACGCTTTTTTTAAAGTTTAGTTTTAGGCGGTTTTTACGTTTGCGTTGTTATTAAGAAAGTCTGCTACATTTTTCGACATTTTTTTCAAAATACGGCAGGATTTGAAGATATAAACTATCAATTAGGGGATAGAAAGGGGGTATGTTTTGTTAATAAAGCTGTATTTTGTTTCTTTTTTATAACTTTATCGTCTATAAATCATGTAACACGCAACGCATCTCTATTGCGTTGCCTAACTATTAAAGTTTGTTACTTATTTTATCAAAGACGGTTTAATTGGAAATTAAATTTATGCTTGCTTTATGTCTACCTAATAAAATTAAATATTTATAAATGTATCCACAAAGAACGTGTTTGCGTGCTATTGTTTTTGAAATTACTTTTACATCTGCAAGTAATTATTAAAACGGCATATTACAGTTATTTTTATTATTTAATAGGTATCGGCCGACGCTGTAATGGCACAAGGCCATCCGAAGAAAGAAAGAAGAATAGGTATCGGCGAGCAACGGTAAGTCGGAATAGTCCTTGAAACCAAACTTGACCCAAATATTGAAAGCTTGGGTTACAATAACGAACTAAGAATTTCGCAAAATAATTAACAAAACTAAGACTTGCGCGCTATGTTACACTACCTATTTGATTAGCTTAGTTGTTGTGGGGCATAGCACACGGGTTCTGCTAGTAATAAACATTAAACAATATCCCTGTACTTCTTCGTTTAGTGTCCACGTTTACACTCAACAGTTCAAAATACTTCCATCTCATCCTGCTGTATCAAATCAGACCCACCATTTAGATCCGTCGCAAACCTTTTTGTGTATCATCTAAAGCAAGGCTGCCCAACCTTTTCATCAGTTGGGCGAAATTGACGATTTAAAAATCACTGGCGGGCCACTGATTACTGACGGTATCTATTTTTGTTACTTAAGCTTTTTAAAGTCTTGTTTGGTGCAACAAAAAAATCAACATTTTGAAATTTAATTGTCGTTTATTAAAATAATAAAATAAATAGCATCTACTGCCAAATAAAGAAACAAAATTTTATGTAACGAAGATCTAAATCCAAGTAATTGGTACAATTAATGTGATTTCTGACATTGTTTTTGTTTTAATAATTTTCCTATGTTAGATTTCAGGTCAGATGTTGACAGTAACTACAAAATCAGATATATGTTGCTCAGTTAGAGATGTGCGGTATTAATTTTTTACAAAATTAAGATTTGAAAAAAACTTTTCACAAACATATGTTGATCCAAATCTACTTAAAAATTGAAAGGCCAGGTCAGTTATTGCAGGAAAGTCTTCCTTTGGCACCAATGTCCAAATTCTTCTGAAGAAGTTTGTGACTTTGAAGATATTTTTTCTGCAAAAAGGTTTTTTAGTGCAGAATGATTTTGCAGTTCAGTGAGTTCCAACTGAATATTGGCAGGATAACTGATTACCAGTCAAACTGATTGTGAAAGGATTGACAAAAATTTGTAAATTTTGTTTTGTACTTTCAAAGTCCTGGAATCTGCTCTCAAACGACTGTAATAAGCATCTAATTTTAGCTTCGTACAGTTGGCAATATTGAGCTTCTCTTTCAAATCTTTGAGTATGGGAAAAAGGTCAATATTTTCGTTGGCTAAATTAATTAAAAACAAAACAAAAGGTCTGTCACTTTCCGAGCGGGATAGCTAATCACGTGACCGCGCACAAGGCGCATTGTTTGTTTTACCGCGGCGCGCGTTACTTTTTCAAATTGGCGGGAATTTTGAAACTGGTTCACGCGGGCCACTTATAATTCGTTCACGGGCCACAGTGTGGCCCGCGGGCCTGGGGTTGGGCAGCCTTGATCTAAAGCTTTAAAATTTATTCGCCTCATCATCCAAACGTTTATAATTTGGAGAAAAATTGAATTTTTTTTAATAATATATTTGTATACCTATTGTATTTTCATGGTTTTAAAGTGTTTGATTTAACTTCTGCAACGCAACCCATCAAACCTTCCTTGTAGTCAGAACTTCGCGTCCTAGAATTTGGGAACCTCTGATTTAATCGCAGCTAACATATTAAAGGAGATTTAATTTCTCTTCTTACCTACTTTAGAAAATAATATTCGTTATATTGATTTATTACAAACTGATTTCTAACGAGTTCGTAATAGAAGTATGAATGAACAGCTATCAAACTTATATAAATATCTATAAATTTTTATGTATTATTATTAAATCACCGTGTATTAATACCTATAAATAAAATAATAATTTAAAATTTCAATAGAAGTAATAAATTATTAAATTCTCATGTTTTGCGGTTGAAAAGTTTTTTTTTTGATTTCTGGTACTGTTTACATCCAAACAAACAGTTATATCACAAGTGTATTAAAAAATAGTCTGTAGTATTAGTTACGAAAACTTGTTGCATAGCACTGGTTGTTTTGCTTGACAAATTACACGAGACGCGGAAAGTCAGATATAATTTTCACAAGCAAAACAAACATAAATTGCTATGCAAGAACTTTGTGTAATTTACCATATTATTATTTTTCAATTTACGAGTAGAATATTATTCAATGATTATCTGTATATTACTTTAGCAATACTTATTTATTTTAACCTTATACGTATTTCGGCATGTTTACATGCATGTAAACATGCCGAAATACGTATAAGGTTAAAATAAATAGATATTGTTAAAGTGATTTAGTATTAATTATTTTATATACAGATAATCATTAAATATGGACTTTAACGAAGTAAAGCTGGAATTTATAAATAAAGAATATTATTCGATTATTCACGCATAATATCAAATTAATTTTATTCTTAAAAGCATCGAACAATACAGTTGAGTAGTTTGTTTGAATTGTATTTCTAAAACTGCGCAATGACCAATTTACAGATATCCCATCTTACATGTTTTGGAAACATTTTTTAATAGGGGGCTGCCTCAGCCTTTTCTCGTTATCATCGTTTACTGCGCAGTGATTAGAACATTAATTGGTATTCAACACTTTAAATTTTTTGTAACTAAAATGTTTTGTTAATTTCAGCTCTTATATTATAGTCATAAATAATCTGTAATCCTGAGATGGGGCGAGAGGTACATGAAATTCAATGTCCTCAGTTAATGCTTGAATACTTGCATCCCTTTTAAAATATGTATTACTTCTACTTAAAAAAAATTTCTGAAATTTCCCCATCATTGATTTGTAAGAAATTTCCATATTTGATCAATCCAGAGACAACTAAAGTTCGGAATATATAACAGATAATTAATAAAATTGTAAAACAAATTAGCAAATGTTAACTTTTGTAATTTGTTAATAATAATAATAATCATGTCTAAATCAGCTTTACATGCTCAATTAGTGATTGTTTCACACAAACTCGCTAAGATTGACAACCAAAGTCTGTGTTAAAATTGAACTAGTGATATCCCAGCGCACAATGTACTGACAGACTGAGCGTTGCTGAGCCGGCTAAATGCTAAGTCACGTGATGCATTAGTTCCATGAGGAGACGCGGCGTTGGTGTAGATGTCGCCTTAAGTAGAGCGCGTTTAGCAGACTTTCATATATAAATAAATTAAAATTATTATAATTGAAAAATCGACGTAGAATAAAAATATAAAAATGTTTCATGTTCCATCTGAGGATAGAGACCTTTCATTGAAAAAACAAATGGTCCAAATTGGTGAAGCGGTAGCCGCTTGAGGAAAGGAACCGGAGAAAAAACCTTTTGAGCTTTTATATATGTATGGATATGGATGGATTATAATAAATTCATTTCAATAAGTAGGCTCCTGCTGATTGTCAAAGTTTGTAAATACAGGTAAAGAATACCAACAAACAGCATCAATTTAATTTCAAAATAAAATTTTGCTTATGAAAATATTTTTAAACGCTTGGAAAAGGTAACTGGAATTTCTATTTATATAGATCTCTTTATATTTACTGTAATTTTGCGATGAAGTTTTTGTTGCTTTATAAAAGCTTCTTATTTGCACACTAATGTCTATTTCACTTTTTGCTAATAAGTAATTCATCGTCCTGATAATTAAATAACAAAATACTAAGTAAGTCATTAGAGTCCTGTGCAGAGCAGATACCATATTTTAGAAGATGACTAGAAAAAAGAATTTATCGCAAAATTGTATGTAATGTGCGCTTGGACACATATTACGGTTTACAAGTTTAATAGGAATTTCCTGTTTAAAATTATCTTGTACACACACAAGGTCTATAACTAAAGTGACGATACCGTATTCGAAATTATTCGCATGTGAAGCTATATTTGTTTCCATTTTTCTTGTATTGTCCAGTTTTTATAATGGTTGTTTACTCATGATTGGTTTTCGGAAGAAAAGTAACACCGTGGTGCTATTGACACCGTTTATAGATTTACTATTTTGTGTAACATCGCTCACCATTATATTTGACTGCTTGCTGCAAATAAGCTTGCCAAAAACATGTTTGGGGAACTAGATGGAATAATTAGCACTTATAATATTATTGAACCAAAAATAATTCTGCGAAAAAATGATGTACGTTGTTCACGATTATATAATTGGTCGTACTGCTTTTTAGTGTCACTTTTTTAAATTTTGTATGCCATACAGATTGCTAACTTTACCTTGTACACCATTGCTAACTTTTGTCTGTTTAAGCATAAAAAGTTGGTTAAATGAGAAAAAATTCAGCATTTTTTACCACTATTTTGAACATTAAATTCAATCTTTTATAGTATTTCCGGTTTAACGGCAAACGATACCAACTGTTGAGTTTTAAACGAAACACCTTGTATATTTTTACATTTCAGATAGGAAATAATTTTAGTTTTACAAAATCATTATACATGTGTATTAAAATCACTCATAACAAAGGTATTTTATTTTTTGACTTTGTCACCTTTTGCAGAATTTTTTTGTATAACATGTAGGTGCATTTTTCTGTTGTTATATGTATGTTTTGCTAGTTTCAAAGTTCTGGACAATATTTGTTATCTATATAACATTATATAAAAGGCTTCAACATTAAATAAACCGAATAGCCGATCTGCGCAAATCCGATCTCCCTACCACCCCCAACGATTTTTCGATACTTTAAAAATGTACGAATTTCGGCTTTCGAAATCGGTATGAGCATGTTAAATGACGATAGGAAAAAAACACTGAGAGGTTTCATCGCCAAATTATGAAACCGATTTTGAGGTTTTAATGAAAAAACATTGGTTGCAACCAGTGGCGGTCCGTTCTATTAGGCAGGGTGGGCAGTGTCTACCCATAACTTTACAAAAAAAAACAAATTCTAACTTTCAATAAAAAAAGTTACTTTTACACAGTTACTTTTTAACACCACAGCGTAACATTAAAAATTGGGTGCCAATAAATAGACTGTTGCCTTTAATAGTATATTATGCAACAAGTTTTAGAAACGGCATTTTAGTCACGAGATTTAGAGTGGTCATTTGACTTTCAAGGAGTAAACATGCTCGTAGCGCTCTACTATCTTTGAAAGTTTGTGTGCCATAAGTTGATAAGTGAACCTGAGGTCCAGGGGCGGATTTAGGGCAGGGCAAAAGGTGCAAATGTCCAGGGCCCACCGCTAAGGTGAAAATGTCCAGGGCCCACCACTGGCGATTCACAATAAAAACCTAAATCGAATATTTCATGGGAAATGCGAGATATAAACCAGATTGCCAACTCTAAATAATATCAAGAATTATTCTTATTGTTATCTATTCCAAGAAGTCTGTTCGGGTCGGGAACCTGTTGCAATTAACGTCCAGCAGGCAGCAGCTCCTCTTACGGGAGGTACCTAATAAAAATGATAATTTACGAGTGCGATATGTTTGAATGAAGCCGCGCTACCATGCACATGCACGTGCGGGGTATTTTGTGCAATAAATAATGTATACACTGAAATCTAGGTATTTGCCCATAACACTGAAATAAATTGAATTGTGAACAGTGTCAGTGTAACAGAGCTTCATTATTTAGAAATATATTGATTGACCTGCTACTTTATAATTGGTCAATTTTAAAAGGTAACAAAATGATTTTATTAAATTTATTTTAGTTATTAAGAATGATGTGTGTAGTTAATAGTTATGGCTCCTCCTAAGAAGAAATACAAATCAGGCGCGTGCAAAAAGAAAACGAAGATGAGAAAAGAAGCCGTACAATTGCAAATTAAAGAAAACGCTACTAAATTTTGGACACATTATGCAAATTTAAATCCTTCAGCTTCAGTACCTATAGCTATAGAAGGAGGCCCGGAAGGAGGAAATAACAATAATACAGCAGCTGAGTCTGATTTGAGTAGAAAAATGACAGAAGAAGTTAACGTTACCGATATTGGACTTAAAGAAGACACCTTAGAACAAAATACGAACATTGTATTATCCTGCGAAGAAGAAAGCAGCTCATCCGATGTATCTGAAGATTCTAAAGACTCTGATGTGAATAATGACTACCAAAATCAAAATAAAGATGACGATGACAGTGATGACACTAATGCTTCCTCCACTAAAATGAATTTTGAGGAAAAGGATATACAAATCGAACAGCCCTCTTATCAATCAACCGACCCAGGTCTATGGCCTTATGAAACTGATAGGAATTTATTACAGGAATATTGGTGTGAGAAAGGCTCGAATTCATGTAGAAATTTGGAAGACAATACCGATTTCAGTGCCTCAAGAAATGTTGATTCTTCAGGAACTTCGCGTACTTTTACTAAAAGTTTGATGTATCGCGTAATGAAAAATGGAGAAAAAGTTCAACGAGAATTTATTTTGTATTCTCCATCGAATGGGTCAATTTACTGTTTTTATTGCCGCCTATTTTGTAAAAATTATAACTATGCTCTGTCCACTCAAAGGGGATATAATGATTGGAGACATGTATCACAACGTCTCGCTGAACATGAAAGTAGTCAAGAACATCAGCAATGCATAAAAAACTATTTAAGAAGATGCCACACCAAGGGTCGTATAGATTATCATCATGAAGAAGAGATTCGAAGTGAAAGAAAGTACTGGTGTGACGTATTACAGCGTGTAGTAGCTGTGATTAAATTTTTGTGTGAACGTGGCCTTCCGTTTCGTGGAAGTGCTGAACGATTTGGTTCAAAGACAAATGGAAATTATCTTGGTTTGCTTGAACTGTTAGCCCAATTTGATCCATTCTTGAGCAAACACCTTGAAAAATATGGAAACAAAGGTTCAGGTACGCATTCTTACCTTTCCAAACAAATCTGTGAAGAGTTTATCGGTATAATGGGGAAACAAGTTCAAGATATAATTGTTGGTCAAATTAAATCGGCAAAATATTTTTCAATATCCGTTGATTCAACACCAGATGTAAGCCATGTTGACCAGTTAACAATTACCATACGTTATGTTGACAAATTAAAGGGTGGTCCCGTGGAAAGGTTTCTAAAATTTGTGCCAATTCATGGACATACAGGGCAATCTTTAGCTAATGTTATAATCGAGACTTTGGAAGAATACCATTTAGATATTCAAGATTGTAGGGGGCAATCTTATGACAACGCCAGTAATATGTCGGGGAAGTATAAAGGTGTGAAAGCATTTATACTATCTGAAAATCCTCTGGCTGATTATGTACCGTGCGCGGCCCATTCGTTGAATCTAGTTGGTCAATGTGCTGTTAAAGCTAGTTTAGTCGCTGTAAAGTTTTTTGGTGTTGTACACACTTTATATAACTTTTTTTCTTCATCCACTCATCGGTGGGAGTTACTGCTTAAATATTTATCTCCAAATGACAAAGGACGGGTATTGGTAGTAAAAAGATTGGGAGACACTAGATGGTCAAGTCATGCCGATGCAATAAAAGCCTTGCATACAAACTACAAGGACATCATGGAATGTTTGAAGATTATTGCAGAAAACTTGGAAGAAAATCCAGAGACGCGGCATACAGCTCAATCGACCCTTAATAAAATGATGGAACTAGAAAACATAATTCTTTGCATTGTGTGGAATAAAATTTTAGGAGAAATCAACAAGGTGAATATTGCCTTACAATCACAATCAATAGTTTTAGGAACTGCTGTCAATTTATTAGAAGGCCTTGAACAATGTGTTCAAAACTTGAGAAATGACTTTGAATCAATAGAAAATGCAGCAAAAGAAATTTTCCCAGATAGCATTTATAAATTTGAAAGAACACGAAGACGGAAGACTTTTTTTGATGAAGATGTAGGAGGTGGAGATATGTTGTTGGAAGGAAGCAAAAAGTTTGAGGTGGAAACGTTTTATGTGATAATAGATACACTTGTTATTTGTTTGAGAGAGAGAAAGGAAAAATATGCTATTTTAAATGAACGATTCGGATTTTTGGATAGGCTTTTGAAGATTGTTCCTGAAGATTTAAAGATAAGTGCTAAGAGGTTGCAAGAAATTTACCGAAATGATTTAGAAATATCATTTGTAGATGAAGTTCAAAGATTTCAAATTTTATTACTAACATCGGAGTCGGAGCCGGATGTTAATCTTCTGGATTCCGCTTCAACATGTTTGGAGAAGATGAAGAATTGGAGCCAATCAAAGAAAAATCTTAAGGACAGACCGATAATAAATTGTTCTTATTGCTTCAAGTTTTTGCGTGAGCAAAATATCGTTTCTGTTTTTCCCAACGTAGATATAGCCCTCAGAATTTACCTAACTTTACATGTGTCGGTTGCCCAAGGAGAACGTACATTTTCCAAACTAAAGCTCATTAAAAGCAACCTACGCTCTACAATGACTGAAGATCGCTTAAATTCTTTGGCTATAATGTCGATGGAAAGCGACATTGTAGACGTGCTTGATTTCGACGAAATTATTAAGCAATTTTCGGATCAAAAATGTCGAAAAGTTTCATTTTAATAATTTATTTTTATGCATATTAATCATTTTGTTTAATTTTTCTGGTATGTAGTATTTATTAAACAATATAATATGTTAATTTTTATTGGGTAAGCAGTGTAGTTTCATTATTGTTGACCCGACCTTGAAATGTGTGTTAAAGATATAAATCTGTAATATAAGTAATAGGCATATACTGTGAGTATCTAAATTGAAAAGAAAATTGGGGCCCACTTATAGTTCTTGTCCCGGGCCCCTTGGAGTCTAAATCCGGCGCTGCTGAGGTCAGCAACTTTTGAGTGATATCAGTTACATACAATAGCAAACCATTAACTGTACGTATAAACAAACACATTATTTTATATGTAAGCTGTTAATCCATGTTTCCAATTGGAAACGGATGCGGCCCCGGACCGCCCAGTCCCGGCTCTTCAGCATTTAATACACAAACCTCCCGAGAAAACTACGGTTACACATTTAATTTTCCCGACATGCAAAACTTTCCGCATGTACAACAGCAAGGTCTATACAGCATTCAAACTATCCCGCAAGTTACAAATGCACCTCGAAATCAAACCTTAATGTCCCCCTCCTTTATAATGAATCCTTATGCAAATACATACCCCCAGGCAATGCAAACGATTACAAGTCAACAAACATATAAACCGGCAGACGTCGACAAATACCAACACGCTGATGCAAGCGAAGACAAAACGGAACACGACGACGATGCAAGTTCAACCATCTGCTCTAATGATGACAACCAAAATAGCCAAACAAACCCGAAACACAGCTGGCAAACGGTTGCTAAGAAAAGGAGAAGAAATCCCCAGACAACACTTAATACACAACAATCTAGCCAAACCTTGATTACTAACAGATATGAAGTACTGTCTCAAATAACAAGCGACAACAGAAACACTGAGCCAGGCTCCAGCAATCCATCCCCAAAAATCCCTAAACCTCCACCGATATACATTTATGGAGTTAACAATTATAATCAGATGATTAATGAGATCACAAATGTTATTGAGAAAGAACAATATTATACAACCGCCCTGGCCAATAATACAGTCAAAGTTAACGCCCTAACTTCAGATGCATATAGGAAACTTACGGCTCACCTTAGAAACGAAAATATAATACATCATACTTACCAGCTTAAGGAGGAAAGGGCTTATAGAATAGTTATTCGCAACCTTCATCACACTATTTCAACCGAACTTATAACAGAAGAACTAGCAGCTCTGGGACATAAAGTACGTAACATCATAAATATACGCCATAGAACAACTAAACTGCCACTGCCGCTATTTATGGTAGATTTAAAGCCAAACGAAAATAATAAAAAAAATATTTGAGGTAAGATACCTAAGCAACATAAAAGTTACGATTGAACCACCCAGAACAAAAAATACTATACCACAATGTATGCGTTGCCAGAGCTATGGTCATACCAAGACGTACTGCAATAGGCCCTATAATTGTGTTAAATGCGGTGCAACACATAGCACATCTGTATGTAAGAAATCCCCAGACACCCCAGCTAAGTGTGCCCTATGCCAAGGAAGTCATCCGGCCAACTATAAAGGGTGTACTGTATATAAAGACCTCCAGAGATCCAGAAGTGCAACATATAGAACACTAACAAATAATTCGCGTCAAAACCAGATGCTCCCTACTATGGATAACTTCCCCCCCCCCCTTAATAACAGGACCAGCAATGCAAATAATGAAGCTAGAACATATACCCCTCAAAACACATTAACTTATCAACAAGCAGCTACAGGACAAAACAACATTAACGAACTACTCTCAAACTTCCTTGCAGAATTTAAAGCAATGTTTGCGCAACTTATAAGTCAAAATAGCATGGTACTCAACATGCTGTCCACAGTAATCAATAAAATAGCATAAAAATGGCGACTTACATACGTATCGGCGTCTGGAATGCCAATGGCATTACCCGACATCCCGGAAATAATCACCTTTTTACAACTCCAACAAATTGATATCCTACTGATTTCGGAAACTCATGCAACCGCAAGAACAACAATTAAAATACCGAATTATACTACTTACCTTGCTAATCATCCAGACGGCACAGCTCATGCCGGATCAGCTGTAATTGTCAAAAGCACAATTTCTCACTACGAGATAGAGCCTTTTCTTACCAACAAAATCCAAAGTGCTAAAATAAAAATTGAAGCTCTCCCTTATCCCCTGGTCATTGCTTCTGTCTACAGTCCACCCCGTCATCTCATTTCAACTGAAGAATATGAAGAATTCCTGCTAACCCTGGGTCCAAAATTTATTGCAGCGGGAGACTGGAACTCCAAACATACAGCTTGGGGCTCAAGGATCACCCCAAAAGGACGTAATCTGTTAACTGCAGTCCAACGAAACAACTACAACTACCTTTCGACGGGCGAACCAACATACTGGCCCAGTGACCCGCATAAACTGCCAGATTTACTCGACCATGCAATTATCAATGGCATAGCGAGTACTTACCATCAAGCTGAATCCAACTTCGATCTTTCTTCTGATCATTCACCAATTATTATAAGCATCAGCACAACGGTCATCAAGAAAGACCCCCTTTTAAAATTATGCAATAAACACACTGATTGGAATTACTTTAGAAACCACCTAGAAAACGAAATTAATCTTGGTATCAGAATAAAAGATGCCCAAGACATAGACGAGGCAACCCAGCAATTGACTACAATTATACAAGAAGCTGCATGGCAATCCACCCCCGCCCCAAAAACATCACCTGCAACAAACAACATTCCTCTGAACTTACGAAATCTTATTACTGAGAAACGGAGGGCACGAAAACAATGGCAGAGAACTAGAGATAGACGGGACAAAACCTATTACAATA
Organism: Ctenicera cuprea; assembly: GCA_958336395.1. Taxonomy (NCBI): domain Eukaryota; kingdom Metazoa; phylum Arthropoda; class Insecta; order Coleoptera; family Elateridae; genus Ctenicera; species Ctenicera cuprea. The sequence continues at coordinate 8,151,259 of OY284494.1, read as the reverse complement.
GACTAACGCATCAACTGCAAAATGCGCTAGCGGAAGCTCGCAACGAAACATTCAGACAATACATTACTAAGCTTTCTCCTGTTGACAATACTATATGGAAGGCAACAAAAAGATTCAAGCGGCCAACAGTAATGATCCCTCCTATCAAGAATACCGATAATACCTGGGCGAGATCTGATACCGATAAAGCCAACACTTTTGCGAAACACCTAGCTGACGTCTTCACAACACCACAACCACAAAATAATGTTGATGATAGAGAAATTGAATCCTTCCTTGATGCTGCGTGCCAACTATCGATGCCAATCAAACCCTTCACACCTGCAGAAGTTTCCCAACAAATAAAACTAACAAACGTGCAAAAAGCCCCAGGATATGACCTAATTGTTGGAGAAGTGCTGAAAAACCTTCCTAGGAAAGCCATTGTGTTACTTACCACAATATATAATAGCATACTACGACTCTGCTACTTCCCTATATTATGGAAACATGCCCAGATAGTAATGATTGTTAAGCCTGGCAAACCGCCCACCCAACCACAATCCTACAGACCGATAAGCCTTCTACCCCTCCTTTCCAAACTCCTTGAACGACTCCTGCTCAAGCGCCTTAAGGAAGCTGTAGACCTAGATCAGCTTATTCCATCGTACCAATTTGGATTCCGTGAAGGCCACTCCACCATTCACCAAAGTCACCGAATTATTAATCACATAATGGAAAGCATGGAGAACAAGAGTGTGTGCCCAGCGGTTTTCCTGGACATCAAACAAGCGTTTGATATAGTGTGGCATAGCGGCTTGTTATACAAACTTAAACTGCACCTACCGAGTCAACTATACTTACTACTCAAGTCATACCTCACAGATAGGACTTATCAAGTCAAAATGAACAATGCAGTATCAGACATCCACCACATCAAGTCTGGAGTTCCGCAGGGCAGCGTTCTTGGACCGCTGCTATACTTACTTTACACATCAGACGCACCAATCACAGACCACACTGTAATTGCGACATTTGCGGACGACACGGCCATCCTGTCAGTCAATCAGTCTCCTGAAATAGCAGTAGAACATCTTCAACAACATCTTGACTTGTTACAAAACTGGTTCCAGAAGTGGAGAATTACGGTCAATACAGATAAATCAGCACAAGTAACCTTTACCACGAGACGTGCCGAATGTTCGCAAACCAGCATTAATAATGCCCCAATTCCAATCAAAACTGAAGTGAAATACCTTGGCATGCACCTCGATCAAAAGCTCACTTGGAGATCACATATTAAAAACAAAAGGAAGCAGTTAGACCTAAAAATCAAACAAATGACATGGTTACTTAGAAGACATTCTCAACTCTCTTTATCAAACAAGATCTTACTTTATAAAGTCATTCTGAAACCAATATGGGCATACGGTATTCAACTCTGGGGATGCGCTAAAGCGTCACATACAAAAATTCTACAGAAATTTCAATCCAAGACCCTCCGCATGCTAACCAATGCTCCATGGTACATAAGGAACGACACGCTTCATAACGACCTAGAAGTTCCCTACGTAGATAGCGAAATCAAGAGGCTTTCAACCAAGTACACCAATAACATGGCAGGACACCCTAATCAACTCATAGAACAACTTGCTAACCAACCAGGCATTACAAGAAGACTCAAACGACAATGGCCACTGGACCTCGTATTACAACCCAACCAATACTGAAGTAATCTTTAGGGAGACTAGCGCTGGTTAGAGCTCCCCGCACGACAATTACATCATCATAAAATTTACTTAATACCCTGTAAGAGTAGATTGTAAATATGCAGTTTAAATAAAAAAAAAAAACAAAAGTCACGAGATTTATTAGGCACGAGCGGAGCTAGTGTTTATTAAAACGAGTATCTAGAAAAGTTTATAAAACGAATTGCATACTATACTTTTTCTACGACCATCTCAAAAATACTAAAATTTGGAAATTATTTTATTATCTTAAGCAATATTAATTATTTTGATAGATTGATGACAAGTGACGACTAACTTGATTTTCAGTTGATTTTCAATTGATTTTTGCGATTAAAAACGTAGAGCTAACTTCAGCCCGTGACTAAAACGCACAAAGTCACAGCTTGTCGAGGTGTGTTTAAAAGGTCACTTAGCGTCATGGAAACATATGCGGTAAATGGCATTTTAAACACGGAAGTAGAAAAACACAGTTTCGCATACGCGAAGGTCGAGCTTATCGGCCCGAACGATTCCAGTTACGACACAATCAACCAATTCTTAATACGTTTGCATGCACATTGATACAAATAATGTAATGATCAGATGGACACATTCAAAACAATAGTAGGGATTTCAGAACAGAATAAGGGAATGGGAAAGGCACGGCCTCTGTAGTACTTTACTTGCGCTGGTCGGCGGCAGTTAGTTGCAGCGTGTAGCTATTGTGTGTTCATTTATTTCATACGTAGTTTGCAAATTTTGCAGTGAATATGTAAATTCTCGTTGAGTAGCTTTTAAAAGAAAAATTTAATCGAAATCTTACAAATAACAAATAGAAATAAAAAATCATAGTCGATGTACTTCAAAATGACTAGGGCCGTTACAGACAGACAGTAGGAAGAGATCTAGATCGTTTAATACTGAAAAGCATAAAAGAATGGACTGGCTAACTGCTAGCGATATAAAAAATAAATTGTTTTGCTGGAATTGTTTACTATTTTCATCTATATCTAACCCTTCAAAAGTATAGTCTGAAACAAGATACTCTGTTTTAAAAAATCTTTCAGCTGCAATTAAAAAATCTCCGTCTACCAAAAAAGTTTATCTGCAACTGTTACATCAAAATTATTTGGCAAATCACGCATTAACTTAGCTTCCGATGAAGGTTTACGTTATCAACTTAAAGTGCATAAAGACAAAGTAAATTTTAATAGGGATTTTATGCGTAGATTAATTCTTTTAACAACAGGTCTTGGTAAATTAAAGTTGCCGTAATTTTTTTACTCTTTAATCTTAATGTTAAATACTTTTTGGCATTGCCTACCCAAATTTTGAACTCACGAAACCCCACTGGTGGCAACTATAAAACTCAAAATTGTTGAAATATCGAAAAATCGTTAGGCGGGGGTGGTAGGAAGATCGGGCTTGCCCAGATCGGCTATTCGACTTGTGCAGAATACGAATCTGAAGTTATTGTTCGTCTATTTTGAAGTAGAGCACTATTCTCCCTTTTACATATTTTTTTAAGTGGTCGAGTGGTTTTATGATATTTTGTGTTTTCTAGTTGCAACCAATGTTTATCTCCAAATCAATTTTTCACTGCCTATAGACCTTCGGCCGTATTTTTGGCGATTACTCAATTAAACTGTTCAAGTAAACAACCAAAAAGAAATCTTTTAGTGGTGTTTTTTTATGAAAAGTTGTTCCTATTGTCATTTAACATTCTTATACCGATCTTGAAGCCACTAAATTTATAAAAAAAAACACTGGCTGGGGTACAATTTTGTAAAATATACCTGTACAGACCACGCTCATGGCATTTTCTAATAGTTATTAGAAAGTATACCCGGGCACAGACACTTCCATAAAACGTACCCTAATCTAGTAAGTGCCATCATCAATGTAAATTATACACTCGCACAGTGCTGTTATGTAAAATATACCCGAATCACTGCATTCTCAATGGCACAATTGACATAAAGTATTTTCATTAGTTTTGTTGGTGGTTTAACGAATTTTCTAGTCTCACAAAAACACAGTGAATCGTTAGAAAAACATGGCCAAATCTTAAGAAAATGCTGAATCGCGAAACATGTCTTGCCATTATAACAGTTTTAATAAAAACGTAAACCAAGAAAAAAAATAGCGGTTCATTCAATGAACCTATTGACTCCTGCATAGTAAATACCTCAGAATTAAAATTTGGCGTTGTTCGTTACTAATTAGTAATTTTGACCCCTCCATCGATTTTTTGTTAAAATTTTGATTTTGATTTTAGATTTCATCGAATAAATATTGTTTGCAATTAGAAAATACTAAAAATCAGAAAATCTCAAAATTTTTAAGAAGTTTCATACTTTAAATATGCAAAAAGTTTCAAAATTTTCAACATTTTATGAAATTAACATAATTTACTAAAATTTTCAAAATGTTAAAAAAATTGGAAATTATTTAAATTATTTTTTTTTTAATTTTCAAACCTAAACTTTTTTTCTTTCATCATCATTAGAAATCATCTAACTAAGCTAAGATCAATATGCAATTTTTATCATATTTTATTAGTAAACGTGTGTGAGGGCTCTAGATCGTGGTTTGAGGATGATATGGAATTCTCAAAAAAAAAGTCCTAAGATTCATTATCTAATCGAATCTGTATTTTTGTGCCACATCATTTATATTTTATATTTAATTAAAAGAATTCTTATTTGCTCATACACAATACATAATTGCATTATCGTTATTCATTGCGTGCCTTCTCCTACATGTACTTTCACAATTACGAAAAGAAAATTATTCACTCCCTATTACAGGCTCAACAAATTTACTTAGTTAATATTGTCTAAATTCATTGTTTTTCTATTAGCTAAAAGCCCATTAGACATTAATAATAATTGCGAAAGATATATCATCTAGGTAACTGGTTTTACAATAAATTATTTATTGCGGTACGGTGCGCGTTATTCTTCAGTGCATTGAGCAAATTTCTAAACTCGGCTTTAATTATTATCTGCTAAACATGAATACTAAAATTAAAACCAATGTGGAACCTACCAAAAGAATGACCGACTGCGTGGCTTGTATATTTAAACCATTATTGTTAATGGGATCAATTTGTGGAAGTTCTGTGGTGTCGTTTGGTTGTCCCCATATGAAAAATCCATCAGCTTCAACAATATTTAGAAGCTCTCCAAAACTTCTGGTTTTTTCAGGGGTCTTTTGTCTTACTATCTTAGTGAGTACTATAATAAGCGTTTACGATATATTAACTTCTAATAATAATAATAATAATAATAAAGTTCATATATTTTTGCGATTATCAGAACTTCTGGTTAGTATCGGTTCGTTGGGTTATTGCATTCCCGGGATTATAAAAAATAATGATAAACTGATGGAGTTAAAAGGACTCTCAGCAATTATTGAAAACCGCCATAACTACGGATTCCACACTCTTATAACTCGTAAAACAGCAACAACATTTATGAAAACATCTTATTTTCTGGCCGGCTATACTGTTGGAAGCGGAATATTGTTTATGGCGTATGTAATTGTTGACTCGTATTCCGATGCCTCTGAAACAACGCAGTTCTTCTTCATAAACAGAATGATTATGATGGCCATGAACTACTACGTTCTATGTGCAAGCATTTTCCAGTGTATTTTAGCAAGTTTCTTTTACAAAACACTTTTTAAAAAGTGTTTCCAACGCATTAAAACTTCTATGAGCAAACGAGCCCATGCCGTGTGGAAAGCACAATCATTTATTACTAGAGAAGTTGCGGATATAAATCCAAACAAATTTTCACTTGAAGAAGATCTTAAAAGGTTAAAATGTTTGTACACCAGCTTGATCTATAACTATCAACAGCTAAACAAATTTAAAAATCCGTCATTTCTTCTGTGGTGGTTGATAGTAGGGGCAATGCTTATAATTAATTTTTACGTGTTGGTAGTTGTTTACAGCAATTATGGTTGTGGCGACGTTCTTCTGACTACAAGATCGTATGGTGGCGTACTTGGCGTAGTAATTTACTTAAATATTGCAGAAACTGTTAATGTTGTGGTAAGATTTACATCTTGTTATTGATTTTAATAATATTAAATTATAACCCGTTTTTCTACGGCATAGTCGACGTAAAGAACTAAAGATATTTGGTTATATTTTTTTAAAAGCGTTAGTAGTAATTCTATGTAGAACCTATTAAAAAAATGTACTGTAGGTAAAATTCCATAACGGGCTTTGAAGATTTTATTTAAGAAAATAAATTTCCAAGTGTAATTTATAAATATAATATTCAAAAACAAAATCTACTTACATAAGTGTTACAACAAAACTACTTTAACTATTTCTATAAATATAATTTTTTGAACAAAGTTTTATAACTTATTGTCCACTTGCACATAATTCGTCTAACTTATCAAAATAGTCCCCGTCGCTATCATCTTCGTCACCCAAATTAATTAAAATCTGCTTATGAAAATTACCTTCGTTTATTTAACTATTTTCTGTATCAATTACATGACGCGACGCACGAAATTGCTCTAAAGTTCCGGTGAAATATTAGTCACTTCTTTGTATAAGTTGTATCACTTCAATGTCCAAATTGAGAAATTGGTTACGTTTGCGATAATTTTTTAAGATGGCTCCATATTAGCTCAACTGGATTAAATACACAATAATATGGCAGTAAAGGTAAAACAGTATGGTCTAATTTACTCGCCAGATCGTCAACTCACATTTTTTTTTTGTTTTTAGCACCTCTAACAATTCCTTTTCTTGTAGCTTTCTTCAAAAAATATATCGTGCTTTTAGAAAACGTTCGCTATATCGTCTTTTAAACGATTGGAGTTTGGCAGTTTATTAATTTACTATGACAGAGTTACTGGGCAAATTTGGCAATAAAGTATTTTCCAACGACGACTCGAACAATTACGCTGTCATATCTTCGCGATAACCTAAACTCGAATCGCGAACATTTTTGGCCGACATTAAAGGCATTGCACCCACCCTTCGTCGCACCCGGCATGCAGCAAAATCACCCGCTCCCCCCTTGAAGGAGGCACATCCATGTTGCATTTATTAGAATCGTTGACCTAACAGATTTGCAGATAATATCATGGGTGTCATACCATATAGCATATACAGGATCGCTATTATGTATGGGACCAAAGCTCCCCTGGTCAAACGGTATATGTTAATTTGAGGTTATTTTGCATATTCTGAAGTAAAAAAAAATTTTTTTTTGCATATAGTTTTTAAGCGCGGCCGCCATCTTGAATTTTTTTAAATAGCAACCTAGGCTGTGTGATACATCAATAGAAAGCTTATTTTTTTCTCTTTTCAGAAATATTAAACATGTATAGGGTTACATAAGAAAATAACGCAGAAAAATTAAAAAAACATTTGAGGCATGCTTACATCGTTTAGGACTAACTTTTTTTTTCAGGAAAATTCTTGTTTTAAACAACATCGTAGTTCTGAAAAGAACCTTTTTTATCATCGCACAGCAGTTCCGCAGAAGAAGATGGAGCGACCTACTTCGAGCTGGTGTACTTGGTTAATTCGTCACTGCACATTTACTCAAATCTAGTAACCCTTGCATTAACAAAACGTCATAAATAAACAAAACACAAACAGTAATTAAAATAAATAGGATAACAAACAACATTTTTAAATAAAAATGAAAACAACAACATTATTAATTAACAGTAGTTAAGAGAGGAGATGTTCAAATTGCTGCCCATTTACTTCTTGGCAATAATGAATGCGCTTTTTAAATTGGTACGCAAAGAATTGCGAGAAATAGCAGCCATTTCAGCACGAATACGATTTTCCAATTCTTCTAAATTGTCAGGTCTATTTAAATAAACGCGACTTTTTAAATGGCCTCACAAAAAAAAATCTAAAGGAGACAAATCTGGTGATTGAGCGGGCCACTCCACGGTTCCTCTTCTCCCGATCCAACGCCGATGAAAAATGTCGCCTAAATAAAAGTCCATGGTGAGGAGGCGCACCATCTTGCTGAAACCAGATGTTTTCGTTGACTGCATTTGGGTTATCATGATTTGGAAAGAGTTCTATAATTTGAGGAATAATATTTTCCCACAGCATTTGAAGATATCTCTCCGACGTAAGATTGTCTTCAATGAAAATACCAGCCCATACGTTAACTTTCTGCGGTCGCTGGGTGTGAACTTCTTCCATCCAATGGGGGTTGGTGTCAGACCAGTATCTACAGTTGTGCCTGTTTACGGATCCATTCAAACGAAAAGTAGCTTCATCCGAGAATACAACTGAATTGGCAAAATTGTCATTTTCAGAAATAACTTCCATTGCCCACTCACAAAACTCGACCCTTCTGTCGAAATCGTCTTCTGCCAATTCCTGTATTAGATGTACTTTGTAAGGGTAAAACTTATTTCTTTTATAATTGCTTGAATGGAAGTCTACTCATATTGTGGTTTAAGGTAAGTTGCTGCAGACGTTTGAGGTTGCTCAACTACATCCAGTACTACCTCAAGGGAATTCTTTTCATTTGTGGCAGATCTTAGTCTACCAGATTTAGGACGATCTTTTACATTCCACTTTCAGTAAATCTTTCTAAAGTCCTACTTACTGTAGATCTACTAATTGGATTCCGATCGGGATGTGTCGTATTAAATAAATGACGTACCTCGTCGTGTGTTCGTCTTCTGTCACCATAACCAATCATCATGAGAATATCTATCCGTTCTCCTTCTGATAAATGATCCATATTGCAGAATTCTGAAGATTATTTGCCAGACAACACAACTACAGGAAGAAATAACAATGTGTGATGTTTATTTTGTCACCTATTAAACTCTTACTACTTGTTTTTGCTTGTGTTTTGTTTATTTATGACGTTTTGTTAATGCAATGGTTACTAGATTTCACTAAATGTGCAGCGACGAATTAAGCATGCCTCAAATGTTTTTTTTTAACTTTTCTGCGTTATTTTCTTATGTAACCTGTACAAGTTTAATATTTCTGAAAAGAGAAAAAAATAAGCTTTCTATTGACGTATCATACAGCCTAAGTTGCTATTTAAAAAAATTCAAGATGGCGGCCGCGCTTAAAAACTATATGCAAAAAATTTTTTTTTACTTCAGAATATGCAAAATAACCTCAAATTAACATATACCACATGTGAAATGCATATCTCAAACCGTTTCACGAAGGGAGCTTTGGTCCTATACATAATAGCGACCCTGTATATCTGCTCTGTTCTCTATAGTTTTTTATTGCCCCTAGATATTCGCGCCTACATACCTGCAGCCTTTTCGATGTCAATGACGTCTGTTTATTGTTTTATGTTTTAAACCTATACCTTAAATAAATGTCTCTAATATACTTACACAACAGTCTATATCGGTGTCGTCGTCGCTTAGTTTTTGGTGTAACGATTTAATCGGTGGTACCGTATTTTTTCTATACATGTCATAAAGTTTTCGTCGAACTAAAGCTTCGTCATTCTTCTCTAATGTTCTACGCATACCGGAATCGCACCGTTTTTTACGTTCATGCACTCCGAACTTTACAATTCTTCTCACCGTAGTTTACGGCACTTTTGTTAACAACGCTGTTTTTATTGATAATTGCCCTGCTTCTACTTCCTCTTTGATTTCCAAGAGAGCGTTGTAAGCATTTAGGACGATTTGTTTAGCATCCAAAGAATAATGTTTTTTTAGATTGGATATCATTTATTTCTCCAACACTTTCTTGCGATACGTCTTCAACGGCGATTTCTTCAAAAACACTACACGGTCCACCACATTTTAAACCCCGGTTCGTTTCGCTCAAAACTGTGAAAATAACTATTATCATGTTGTAGTTTTAGAGATAGATGCATTAAACATCAGTTAAAAGTAATTTATGTAAAATATTTACGCCAAATAGTGTTTCTTGCTTTGTATTCTCGAAATACAAGTAATTACAGCTGCAAATAAGTAACAAAGTTAACTGGGTCCGGCCCGTAGAAGTAAGTTGCTTCTAATGCGCTTATCTTCAGGTACCATCTTAACCGTTTGTAACTAATTATCTTTACGTCGACTATATGCACCTCTTTCTATTATTATTATTATTATTATCTTCTTATACCCTTTCCTCTTCAGTGTAACTAACACTATAAATATTTGAAATATATACTGTACAATTTTGTTTATGCTTTGTTTTGGTTTTATTCTTCGTTATTTTCTTTTGTGATTGTGAGATCTGTCTTCCCAGAAGTATTTTATTGTTCTAGCTACTTCATTTTCAAAGTTTTTTAAATTACTCGTTCCTCGGTAAAGCCTTTTAAATTACATTTTCGTTAGTCATATGTTGCTTTGAATGTTATACTAAGGCTACAGCAACATAACTAATCCCATGACTTTGTAAGTGGCAAAATACCACAGATCCAAAGCCTAAAGTGCTCACTCTAAGTTTATAAATGGATTAAAAATAAACGTACTCTATAGTACCTAGACAATAACAACTTTAAACAAATCTTTGATATTAAAACAATTCTTGCGCCCCCTTCAAAAACTAAAGCCGACGAGCGGTTATTTATAAAAACGCTTTGGCAGCGGAAGTCGAGCCATAACTGAAAGAAAAGCATAATTTTTACTTTACAACAGGAAGGGAGTGATCAATAAAACATTAGCAAATAACTGCCTAGTGCATTTAAAAATCAGAAAATGAAAGAAATACTATTTACCTATTACCAGTAATTAAACGTATAGTGTATAAGGTTCTTGTAAACAAACAATAATTTATCTTGAACAACATTTTAATAATCAACTAAAACAGTTTTTGCGATTTTTGGTCAAATCCGAGACCTAACTAAAGAAGAGTAAAGCAACATTAAAATAACCGACGATCGTTTTGATAATTCACATTTAAGATTCCTAGGTAATTATAGACAACCTCTTTTTATCTCTTCAAATAAGAGCGCTTTGCTTGTGCAAATTAAAAAGAATTGCATTTCCTGGGTTAAAATAATCAAAAATTCAATTATTTTAACATTTATACATGTCATTTACAGGCGCGTTTTTAAGCTATGTAGCGATTCGGTGCAAGTCACGGGGGGGGGGGCGCACTCCTCAGCGAAGTGACCTACAGACCTAGCCCCTAGTCCATAAAGCCATTAAAAAATACAGCAAACAATACAAAATTTACCGAAAATTTATTTTTCTCTTAAAACATACAAAATTAAACTTAAATTAAACACCGACAAAAAATAAAGATTCAAAAAAATGTTTATAATGTTGTTAATTCAAATTGTTGAGAGTACCTATCTCTTTCGATTGAAAGTATTGCCAAATCTGACGTTCTCACTTGAGTCATTGTGCTCCTTAGGTGAGTTTTCAATCTACGCAATACACTTCGTTCATTCCCCTATATCTCCGGAACCCCTTGACCGATAAGATTTGGTGTGTACAGGAACCTTACTCTGATTGCCGTACAATTATTAGGAAAGCATATATCGACATTGCAGACATTTTAATTGCTTCACTTTCTAATGTAACATTAAAGCAGTACAATGTGTCGTTACAAGGTTGGTGGCTTTTTTTTGTAAAGAAGACCGTTATAATCCGTTTCAATCATCAGCGAATATTGTTATTAATTTTTTACTAGAAGGATTTAACAATAGTGCGTCCTATGCAACCCTCAATGCTGACAGATCGGCAGTCTCACTGATTTTAAGTGAAGACTTTACAAATAACAGAATCATCAAAAGATTAGAGGTGTTTTCAGACTAAAAACAACCTAACCAAAGTATGAAAAAACTTGGGATACTGCACTAGTACTGGTCTTCATTACTAAGTTATACCCTTTAGAATCATTAAATTTTAAACAATTAACTAAAAAATTAGGAATTTTACTAGCATTGATTTATTGCACATAGGGTACAAACCTTTTCCTTAATAAGCATTGGTAATATTACTTCAGTACATTCAGGCATAGAAATCAGAATATCGGAATTAATAAAGACCTAAGCACTAGGAAAATATCAACCATTTTTCCCCTTCTTTATACAAAAACCTAAATTATGCGCAGTAAAAACATTGCAATTGTGTTTTACTTGCAGGCAGTTCTTTGTAAAGTCGTTAATCGAAATCGTAATTAGACCTGTTTTTTGGTATAGATATTTTCTAAACACTTTTTTGAACTTTTAAACACATATCGTTGTAGTGCCTCTAAAGACAAATCAAATGCTTTTTTACCAAATGCTATATCTTCTAAATAAAGGCCGCTGCGAATTTTGGAAAGTTTAAACTTTAATGCTCGATTACTCAAAAACAAAATATTCAATCGAATGCAAATTGTCATATTATTTGATAGCCCTGAATAAGTGTAATCGAGTGATTAAAAAACATTTTTGGAAATTGTAAATACTACGCCTATCAATTAGCTCTAATAAAAAGAATATTTTTCATCTTTTGCATATTTTTGATAACTCTATAAATAAAGTTGTTATCACCATTTTCGTGAACGCATTAATTATCTTAGCGCTTGTTACGTAGTAGGAGCAAGCGCCGCCCGTACCTACGTAACCAACGCCTTGAGTCTGCAGCGGACTTGTACCGGCTCGATTAGATGTAAATTTTTATTACTTCTTGACGCGAGAATATTTAAAACGTAAAAAGTGTGGGAAAGTACCAGCGAGCTGTTTCCTCCATATTTGTTTTCTATCCGATGTCGCACGCTTTTCAGCGCCTGATTTGTGTTTGTACTTTGATTTATTCTTAAAATCAAAACAAATATTGCAATTAGACAAATAAAACGAGAAAAGAAAATATTTTTACCATTGAGAAATATCATAAAACGGAAAACTTTGAGCTCAAATTTTAAATTTAGGTAATTATTGTACAGGCACAAATGTTACTTCTTTAAGAAAAAACACTGAACTGATTCCAGTCAATAAATAAAAATATTTAAATATTTCTTACTACCACTCTCTTAATTCTTAGATTTCGTTTTGTTTATTGAATACTTTGACTTTGTGGCGGATCGGCAGAGAGGGTCAAAGGTGCACGTGCGTTTGCCCGTTCCAGTTCCAGGAACCGAGTTTATTAATATTGAATACTAAACAATAAAATGAATGCTTTGCTAATCAAGTCGGCGGTATTACATTCCCATGTAAGGCTATTATTTTACATTATTTGGAGATAAATATTTAAACCTAAAATAATACATTTTACTATTTTAGCCTTGCTTAGAAATAAATATTTTTTATATAGATAAAGATTTTGTTTCCTAATGCACGGGCACAGGAGCCCGCCAGCCCTGGGGCCCGTCGGTGCAATACACCGATTGCACCGACGTTAAATACGCCCCTTGTCATTTAGCGGCAACATTGCATTAAACATTTAAAAATTGATCAAAAAAATATTTTAGTTTTACACAGTATTTTGCCAGGAATTTGTTAAAGTATGATTTTATAAATAAGCCTCCGTTTTGCGTTAGTGCTCTTTTGGGAATAGACGCGCCGGGTGTCCTTGACAACTGTGCCAAAGTTCAGAATTTCTTCTTCTTTTCTGTCATCGACCATCTTTAACTCGCATTTAACCTTATCCAAATAAAAGTTAGTTCATGCTAAAGTGACATCAAACATGCAGCTTTGTCTGCCTTGTACGTCACTAAGTAACAGGCGGTTTCCGGTTCTTGCTACAGTCGGCACGACCGCAAATATTTGTTTGCTAGGGAAGTGTTAAAACTTGTTGGGAAAACTCTGTTTTTTTTAGATGTCATGTGCAATGATATAGAGGTTAGGTGCTTCTAATTTGTCAACAAATTAGTGTTTAAAGTGAGTTTCATTTTTATTTATATATTTTATTATAAATTGCTATGTAAAGAATTGCCCCACCTATAATAGTAAGACAAAAAATAAGTATTAAATTATAGATCCAACTAAATTAATCTTTGATTTATTGAACATTTTATTATTATAAACATAGGTAGATTCAATGTGAAACATTTTAGATTTCAAGAGAATATTTAATTAAATTTTATTATTGTAACGAAATTATCCATCCATCCATATCCATACATATATAAAAGCACTAAAGGTTTTCTTCTCCGGTTCCTCCAACGGCTACCGCTTCGCCAATTTGGACCATTTTTTTTCAATGAAAGGTCTCTATCCTCAGATGGAACATGAAACATTTTTATATTTTTATTCTACGTCGATTGTTCTATAATAATTATTTTAATTTATAATATATATGAAGGTCGGCTAGACGCGCGTCAGTTGGGGCGCCATCTACAAAACCGCCGCGTGTCATTATTGGAACTAATGCATCACGTGACGCATATAGACGGGTCGGCCAACGCGAGTTTTGCAGTGCATTGTGCGCTGGGGTCTCACTAGTTATATAAATATTTTGTAAAAACGACAAAAATGCACCGGCTACAAACGTGCCGCGAAATAATATTTAAATTTGCCGTCATTTTTACACTTGATGACGTCACATAGTGGCTCTGAAACTGTGCGCTGTAGCATACCATCGTTTATATTATATCATGCCGCTTTGGTAAATTTTATAATCACTACGTCTAAAAACGTTTGTTTCAATTCACATGCATAACTATACAACGGACTTCCGTTTCTTACTAGGGTTGTCACGCCTGCAGATGTTTGTTGATTCTGACATGCGACGGCAGTCAAAAAGGGTATGAAAGTGCTGCGTTTTGAACGGAGAGCTCAGTTGGTTTTCAGGACTGAAAGCGAGCAAAGCTACAAAATACGGTTCAAAATCTAAAACTTAAAAACATCTGCTGCGGAAGAGCCAAAGGTGAACTAACATTTAAATGGGAAATGAAATAAAAAAAGACAACAAATATATAAAAATATAAACTAAAATAAAGTAACATTTTTTGTATAACAAAAAATAAAATTACTTAAAGATATAAAAACTACACGTTATATTTACGTAAATATAACGTCTTGCGTCTTGTAAAGTGTGCAAAAAACACCATTTGTCGTAAGTGTTTACGGCAGATCGAAATGCTAAACATTGTTCAAACTATGGATATAAGGTTGCTTGTGTTTATGACGCCCCTTAACATACGACCTTAAAACCGCTACGTAGTATATATGCGTTGATCCCTTAGAGGATGTGTGTTTTATTTGTGCGATTTAACAAATTACTTTGCGATTTGGTAACCGTACTTAATAAATATCTATTTATAGCCTTCTATTCGTTTAATTTCTTGTTTGCTTGTTTGTTGATGTCATGTTATAACATTTTGAATATTTAATAAAATACATTTGCATTACCCTGAAAAGTGTTAAAACAGTACATCAAAACAAAACGCACTTAACATAAAAGACATCAAAAAGCAAAACCATGCTTCATTTCTAATAGTAGAACAAGTGCGCTTTTCAAGTACTCTACGTAAATTAAAAGCAAAATGATCATAGTGTAAATAAGTTGTAGCAATAAAAAATGTAGATAATAATTGTTGGATCATTCTCAATATTTTAAGTAATTACCTACAAGCGTAATAAATTATCGACTATGTCTTTGTACAGATATCATGTAGAGCCAAAAACAACATAAAAGCTGACGTACTTAGATTAAGTAAACGTTTCACAGTGCATGAAAAATTTAAATAAGTACTTAACAGTAACAATGTACAATAATTAAAAAAAGAAATCAAGGATGGAAGAAATTTATTTTTTATATTTTTCATTGCAAATAACTTGCAACATGTATCTACTGGCGAACCAACGTATTGGCCGTCAGATAGAAACAAAATTCCTCATGCTATAGACTTCTGTATTACAAAAGGAATTGACACTAAAAAATGTAAAGCAGAAACCTGCTTCGATTTGTCATCAGACCACTCTGTAGTAATGCTAACCGTTCATTCACAGATCTTGAATAAAGAAAAACAACCCTCCTTGCACAAAAATACAACAGATTGGGATGCGTTTAGGGAAAAATTAGACTACCTAATTTCGCTAGACCAACCATTAAAGACCGAAGTGGACATAGAAACAGCGGTGGAATATTTAACAAAGAATATTCAAGAGGCTGCTTGGTTTGCTACACCTACCTTCGTAACACCTCTAGGGAAAAGTGAAATATCACCGGCTATTAAAGACAAAATCGTAGCAAAAAGACACCTGCGGAAACAATGGCAACTAGCCAGAACTGCAGAAAACAAAAGAAAGTTAAATAAAGCCACTAAAGAACTGAAAGACTTGATTCAAAAAGAACAGAACCAAGGTATTCAAGAATACTTAGAAAGTCTTACGCCAACAGAAACTACGGAGTACTCTCTCTGGAAAGCCACAGGAAGGCTAAAAAGACCCCAACAACACAATCCTCCAATTAAAAAGGAGGACAATACCTGGGCCAGAAACGATAAAGAAAAAGCTGAAGCCTTTTCGAAACATCTAGAAAACGTATTCAAGCCATTCTCTTCAGAGCTGTCCACCGAAGAGGAAAACGAGATATTAGGCTTCCTGGATTTTCCATTCCAAATGGAATTGCATCACTGTAAAGTCAAAATCGAAGAAATAAAACAGGTCATAATGAAAGAAATAAATATCAAAAAGGCAGCAGGATTTGACCTCATTTCTGGTAAAATATTGCGAGAACTGCCTGAAAAATACTACAAACTAATAACCTCCATATTTAATGCAATACTGAGATTAAACTACTTCTCCAGCACCTGGAAAACTGCTCAAATCATTATGATCCTCAAACCAGGAAAAAAGCCAGAAGATGTCTCTTCCTACAGGCCTATAAGCTTATTATCAATGCTCTCCAAAGTCTTTGAGAAGTTATACGTCAAAAAACTTAATATAATAATAGCAGAAAGGGAAATCATCCCGAACCATCAATTTGGCTTCCGCAATAAACATGGAACAATAGAGCAAGTTCATAGACTAGTCAACCAAATTAATAAAGATCTAAACGCCAAAAGATACGGCTCCGCAGCTTTCCTCGACATATCTCAAGCGTTTGATAAGGTATGGCACAAAGGCTTACAAGTCAAACTAAAGAAGCTCCTTCCTCATCCCCAATACCAATTGCTTAAATCATACTTAACAGACAGGCACTTCCTAGTAAAGCAGGGTAGTGAAATACACTGACTTATATCCCATACACTCAGGCGTTCCTCAGGGCAGCGTCCTTGGCCCAGTGTTGTATCTCCTGTACACGGCAGACCTACCAACAACAAGAACTACTACGGTAGCAATATATGCAGATGACACTGGTATTCTGGCATCCTACATTGACCCAACATCTGCTTCAAGAAATCTTCAAATAAACCTAAATAAAATTTAGCAATGGCTAAAAATATGGCGCATTAAAGCTAATGAAACTAAGTCCACGCATGTGACATTTACATTACGCAGAGAAGATTAACAACTGCCAACTTCCGCAAGTCGAAGATGCTACATATCTCGCCATATTCTTGGACCGCCGCCTTACCTAGAGGAAACATATATTTACCAAACGTAAGCAGCTTGGACTTAAACTAAGCCATTTCTACTGGCTCATTGGCCGCAAATCAAGATTATCCTTGGACAACAAAATACTGCTATACCAATCCATCCTCAAGCCAATCTGGGCTTATGGGGTTCAGCTGTGGGGCACTGCTAGTGACTCCAACATTGCCATCCTACAAAGATTTCAGAATAAGGTTTTGCGTGTCATCGTTGACGCGCCTCATTACGTTTCCAACGAAGTGATTCTACACGACATCCCTCTGGAATCTGTCAAGAAAGCCATACATCGATTCAGTGCGAAATACAGTGAAAGAGTGTCAGTGCATCCTAATGTGCTGGCTAATCAGTTAAACGTGCGTGAAGCCAATGAAGTGCGTAGGCTAAAACGTCTGCTGCCATCAGACCTAACTATAGGACCCAGATAAGTTTAAACTTGACTGCATAGACAAATATACTCTAGGCTTAAGATTAGATTAGATAACTTTAAAGGAGATCACTCAATGGGGTGATACTCTACATGTCACTGCTTTGTTGTCAAATTAAACGCTTATTGCCCATTGGGCAGATTGCAGATCTCTCAATGGAATTATAATTAAAAAAAAATATTTTTCATTTAGCAGTGGAAGTACTTATCCTGTTATTGTTCATTATAATATGTACAATTTACTTCGAACTTATGATAGCAAATAGTAGCGACACTCATTCATGTTACTGGAACTCTTATCAGAAGAATGCTCTTATGCTGCTGGTGTGGCCACAGAACTGGGACATATTTTTGAGACAATTAATTGTATCAGCTATTTTTGGGGAACTCTGATATGAATCTGCAGTCACGCAGCATGCTCAGCAAAGAATTGATGTTGATTATAATGTCTATATACAATTTGTTTATAACAATACAGACTATAACATAAACACTCCTGACGGACATCACACATTTCATGCAATAGGCGGCATAAAATTTATAACATTAGCAAAAACTTTTCAGACGAACAAACCAATTTCAAGGAAGGACGTCATTCAAGCAGCTAATCTAGTCGTTTTCGAATTTACGAAAATAAATATTTATAAACGCCCATCATAACCAGGTTACACCACTTTCATATATCAAGATGTTAGCGACATTCTTATAAAACCAGACAGTGCAGATTATATAATGGTCACTTTTGATCAGTTCTTCTTTGATAAAGCGGCTGATATGCATCTCGCTGCCGGACCACAAAGCCCGTTCTTTCAAGTGATTGTTTGTCTTGAGAGATTTCACCTAGTTTTATCTTTCATAGAAGTTGTCGTTCAAATCATGCAAGAAAGTGGCATAGAAAGTATGTGGGAACATATTACGCCAAAAATAGTGTACCCCACATGTTAAATAGAAAAGCTTATTCAAGAGCAGTTCGCATTCATCTTCTTACACAAAACGCCCTGGCCAGACTGTTTTGGAAGAAAGCTTCCCAAATGATAACTTTGCTGAGAATGTTAGAGGCAGCTACACTTTCTTGTTAAGCAAATCCACAAATCTACATACTGTAGTCGATTCTGAGCCTGTTATGACACTATAGTTTCGCAAAAACAAAACAGAAACTGAACTTACGGGTGGATGAACTTAAAAGTAGTGGTTGCAGTATATGAATATGATAACCATAATTTGGATGTTTGTTAGAGCAGAAAGATGTGGTGACTAGGTGCTTCATAGTTTCAGTGTGCAACAGATGCTACCATACTTGCACTTTGCTGGGCATGTTAATTATACTAAATCAGTCCGTGTTTATCACCAAGTAATGTTGCAATTGAAAACAAATAGGTCAAGATGAGTACCCCAAATTCAAAACAAGGGTTATTTACTATTCAAAGGTCTAACAAGTATGGTCAGGAATTTGGTCAGATATGACCATCGAACAAGTTTTTATGCGATCCATGAAGAGTACTGGAGGATGGTACATAGTACGTGGTACATGAGCGCAGTATATCAGCATCAACTATTGCAAGGTGGGTACTTAGTATGCCAGCCTCATCAAGAACTGTTGATGGATGCTATGGAAGACTTCGGTGGTGTTATCAGTATAACATCAAAGCTACAAGTTTCTGAGAGATTTAAGGCAGGAACGCGCTCTAGATGATCTTCAAATCTTCGTGAACTAGTTTTAACAATATCGACCTTTTAAAAGAGCTCACTTGAGTTGTGTTCATTGTAGTACTGTGATCTCGTTGCTGACAAGACAGCTGACTGTGATGATGCTTTAGAGATCGGGTTATTATCTTTTAAAAATCACCCTTTTAGTGAGGTTTATGCAAGAAGGAAAAATGGAGTAAAATTTGTTTTCGGTAAAAGTTTTTTTGAACTTTTAAAATTTTTTACTTTCATCCTGAAATTGTGACAAAATGGCTAGTAATAGCCAAAAATTGATAAAAGTCTCTTATGGTGGCCATAATGTAAAACAATAATTAAAAAAAAACAACCTCGATGTTCATTAATTTGTGAGTTATATTCGTAAAACAAAATTCTTGCATGAAATTCAAGATAACTGACTATTTTTTTTAGTGGTGGAATATCCGCAACTGGATTTTTAAAATTTTAATGAGAAAGTGATGGATAAGAAATTCCAAGAAATCCCATCTTTTTTTTAAATGTCTATCTCAAACCCTATATCAACATTATTTGCCGGTCTATATTAATGTTGTCTCTCGACTGTAATCGGAAATTTTTTTACGAAATACGGATCTATATACAGTGTGTTTTGTTCTTCATTTCTCTTCATTTGAAATTTTTGAATGTGAATCCTTCTGTGGTCTTATATCATTCTTAGAGTTCCTCTTTTAAAGCTTCTGAGCAAACAAAACAAAACGCCGATTTGCAGAAGGTGACCTTTATTAAAGTATTAAAATATATACAAAGCAAATTTTGCTGGAAAGCGAAAAAAGAGAACACGGCTTCAGGGATGCGCGGAGAACGCAGCGAAAGACGTCTGAGAACTTTTAATAGTAAGATATTAAGAGCCAGGTACAGGGAAGTATGGACTTTAAATAGGAATTCTGAGCCCACCAAAGCTGTAGTGTAACGAAGAGATAAAATTTAAAATATGTTTCACTTGTTTTTACGAATATATAAAACTGAAACTGTATTTAAATCGAATATAACCTCAATAAATGAGCAAAATTGTCGCTTTCTTTAACTGAAACCCATCGGTGATTCTCTGTTTCATACTCTTTTATTTTTATTTTTTATTACGCTTTTACCTGTTCAACAATTTACACTGTTATTCAAGGCAATGATGACAGTTTGTACGTAATATACTAAATAACATGAGCGGTATGACCGCAAGAATATTTTAAATGTTAATTAGTTGTGTTTCACTATGAGAGCACTGGAATATGATGAAAATTATAACTTGATCGTTGTCGCTGTTGTCACTGGGGAATATTTTTTTGCTAGTTTGATAAGCGGTAAGTACAACCGCAGGAGAGTTTTGTTTGTTAGCTAGTTGTTATTTCACTATAAGAGCACTAGGTATGTTGAAACTCAACACTTAATCGTTGTCACTGTTGTCACTTAGAAAAATATCTTGTGCTAGCTTACGTTTTAGTCGTACGTGGATGCCTCGCTGACCTAGTGTGTAGTAGGCTGCCCCGCTGCAGTTGATGAGATTGGCGTGGATTTTTTTAACAAGTTTCTGTATATGTTGTTCAATTGTGGGTATTCCCAATTCATGGTGTAATTGTTGGTTGGTGATAAACCAGGGAGCGTTGACGGCGATTCTTAGAATTTTGTTGTGGAGTACTTGGATTTTGCGGAGATTTGTTGCAGATGTGTTGCCCCAAACGACACACCCATAGAGGACTAATGAGCGTATAAGTGACTTATAGAGTACATAGTAGTAGTACATTGAGTAAGCAGGTTGGACTTGCGGTTTATAAGTGGGTATAATTGGATTAATCTCCTGTGTCCTTCGTTTAGTTTTTTGAGGACATGATATTTCCAGGTGAGTTTGGTGTCGAAATATATGCCTAGGTATTTAACGGGCTCTTCGTAAGCGTTCCACTGAATAATGTGGCCGTTGATGGAAATTTCAGGCGGGTTACTAATTCGTCTTAAAGTAAAGATTTTTGTGACACATTTGTCATAGTTGATTGATAGATTCTATTTCTTGAACCATTTGCTAAGTATGGTGGTAGCATCTTGTAGGTTAGATATGGCTACTGATAGGCATTCGTCTTTAGTTAATATGACTGTGTCGTCTGCGTACATTGCTAGGTCAGCATTGATGGCGGGGAAGTCACTCATGAAGATGTTGAAGAGGATTGGGCCTAGGATGCTGCCTTGAGGGACCCCTGCATGTATGTTTTTGATGGGGGATAGGGATGTACGAATTTTGACTGTAAAGGTGCGATTGTTAAGGAAGGAAAATAGTATGGATTTGATATAGTCGGGTATTTGTGGGAGTAAGACTTTGTATTTGAGGCCGTTTGTCCAGACGCGATCAAAGGCTTGTGCTATATCAATAAATAGGGTTGTTGTAAATTGTTTGGATTCAAATCCTCTTTCGATGGTTTCTGTCACACGTTGTAATTGATGACTGGTGGAGTGGCCTTCTCTGAAACCGAATTGAAAGGTTGGTAGAATATCCAATCTTTGGACTTCCTCGTTTAATCGAGAGTAGATGATTTTTTCCAAGAGTTTCGAAATGGTTGATAGTAAACTGATTGGTCTGTAGCTGCTAATGTCTTTTTTATCCTTTCCCGGTTTGGGGAACATAAGTATAGTTGTATGTTTCCATATGCTACGGAAATAACCTAACTTTAGACATGAATTAAAAACTGTTGCTAAGTACGCATATGCTTTTTTGGTGAGTTTCTTCAATATGATATTGGGTATAGCGTCGGGGCCTGGCGATTTATTTATTGGAAGGGTTTGGATTATAGAAGCAAGTTCCCTATGTGAGGTTGGTTTGAAGTTTGCTTCTGGTATTGGTTGATGGGGTCGCTGTGACTGTGAGAAGTGAACGTTTTCTCGAGATATTCTGCGAATGCTTTGCTTTTTTCTTCATCGGAGTTAAGTGTTTGTGCACCCGAGGTAATTGATGGTATTTCGTGTGGCTGGCGTAGTATCCGTTTGGTTGTTCTCCATAATCCTGGATCTCCTGGTTCGAGATTACTAATGAGTTTTTGATAGGAGTAAATTCGATACGCTTCAAGTTCGTTTTTAATGCGGTGCGATAGGTTATTTACGATGTTTTTTGTTGCGGGATTTCGGGTTCTCTGCCATTCTCTTCTCAGCGAGTTGTTTTGCTTGATTAAGTCAATTATATATTTGGGTGATGAATTAATGTTCGTATGTTTTCTGTTAGCCTTCTGTTTGGTAGCTCGCTGAACACTATCTGTGATGGTTTTTGTTATGTGTGTAATTGTTTCATCTATGTGGTTTGGGGATTGCAAGTCGTTAGGGTACTTGAGTTGCTGGTCAAGAGATGCACTGTAGAGTTTCCAGTCAACTATCCCATTAATTAATCTGGGCTCGGGGGTGATAATTGCCGGTGTTATTATAAATGAAATAATTACTGGAAAGTGGTCCGAGTCAAGGTCGGTTAGTACTTGTTGATGTGTTTGCTTATTGAAGTTCTTGCGTGCTAGAATATCCAGTATGTCTGGTTGGTAGTCGCTGCTGTATGGGTAATAAGTGGGCTCATCGGGGGCTTCAATTTGAAAAGCGTATGTTGATGTTAGGTCGTATAGTTTGGAGCCGGCGGGGTTTGTTATTCTACATCCCCAAATGGTGTTTTTGGAGTTTAGGTCTCCAATGAGCAAAATAGGTTCATCTGTGGCGAATAATGTAGAGATGTCTTGTTCGAGGAGTCGTTTGTTAGGTTGCTTGTAGACACATATTATGTTTACGGCAGTGCCATCTTGGGCTTTGATTTTAATTCCAACAGTCTCGAGGTTGATGGTGTTGATTGGTTGACTTTCGTAATGCATAATTTTACGCTTAACGATGATGGCCACTCCTCCTGATGCGATGTTGGCATTTCTGTCTGTGCGGTAGATTTGGTATCCAGCTATCTTGAGTTTTTCAGAGTGATTTAAGTGCGTTTCTGAGACGCATACTATATCAATGGAATGTCTTGTGAGGAACAACTTCAATAAGTTTAGCTGCTTTTTGATGCCGTTGGCGTTCCAATTGAGGATTTTTATTTGAGAAATTGTATTAATTTTATGGTCCATTGAAAAGAGTGGGTAGGAGATTTGTTAATAGGAATTGTTTAATTTGTTCTATGTAGGGTTGGATTAGGTTTATGAGGGATGATAGTATGGTATTGAGTAAGGATGAGGTTTCAAGTGCTGGAATGTTGGTTCTGGGTTGCCACGGCGAGCTAATTTGAGAGGTACTACGTGGGAGTTGAGGGAAGTTTTTGGTGTTATTATCAGGTACGCGGTTGATCTGCGTTCTTGTTGTGTTGAGATATTCGTTTCGAGGTCGTCTGTCTTGAGTCCTTGCTTCAGAGAAATATTTACATCCTCTGAAGTTAGCAGGATGATTTTCTCCACAGTTGGTACATGTCGGGGGCGCTTGAGCTTGTTTGTCACAATTTGTATATAAGTGATTGCCTTGACATTTGACACATCTAGGTTCTAGTCTACAATAATTTTTTGTATGCCCGATGCGTTGGCATCTATGACATTGAGGGGTTTTATTATTGTTTTTACGTGGTTCTATGGTCACTATTGAGTGGTAAATTTTATTGATATTAAATATTTCGTTTGCTTTCTCGTTTGCTGTTAGGAGTACAGCGCAAACTGGCATAGGTGTTTTGTCTTTGTTTAATAATCTTGTAACCCGACTTATCGGTAGTTCGTACGTTGCTAGTTCTTCAAGAATATCATCTTCAGTTAAGGAAGCAGGAACGTTTTTAATAACTACCGAAAGTGATCTGCTGTTAGGGTTTTGGTATGTGTGAAATTCTATTTTATTATCTAAATAATGTTTAGCCAAGGTTCTGTAGTCGATTTGTTATAGAGTGATTTTTAATGTAGTTGAGTTTAAGCATGTTGTGAATTCTTCTTTTGCGAGGTTTTTGATGTCGTTGATTACTTCTTTATGATTGATTGGACCGTGTAGGAAGATAAGTGGTATTTTAACTTTAGGTGGTACATTAGTTGTCTCGGTTTCGTTTGCAGCGGAAGGTTCGAGGTGGCTAGGTAAATAGTATCTATTTTTCTCGATTAGGGATTCGGGTTTTCAAAGATATTTTTTTTGTAGTTCGGTGATCGGTGGAGATAAGTGATCTGAATTTCTTTTTAAGAAGGACATGTGATTGAGTCTGTTCACTCCCTAAGAGGGGGTGAAGGATGTAGTTGTAATTGCCAAAGCTTAATAAAAGTAAAGTTTTGTTACCAGAAATAGGATGAAAGTGAACGTTGTTTACGTTAAATGGTTATCACTGAGGACAGACGTTGATAAGTCGCACACACTACCAGATCCGCGATAAGAGCGCGAGCACGTCTCTGCTGTTCGAAGGTACAGCGTGCACTTCCGCTTCATACTCTGCTTAGATGCACACTGCTGAAAACGGTTTGTTCTACTGTATTAAGCATAAATACAAATGTGGAATGTATTCTAACAAGTCTGCTGTATTTTAAAGTATGGATTCATCGAAAAATAGCTGTGATAAATGAATTTTAAGTTTCTTACAAAGTTTTGTCGAGTTCACCTTAAAATGCCAACCCTTTACTAAAATATTTTCCGTATAATGTTCGACGCAATAGGATATGATACCCATAAGTTTTACTTATCAAGTAACAAATGACTGAATTATTCATTTTGAAACTTGCACCCGTTGAAAATAAATATTATGTGATAATTTCATAATACCTAAAATTGAAAACAAACTAGCTTTATGAAGATTAGCCTATATTAAATTTATGAAAATGTTTTTTTAGTAATTAATATACTAATAGCCAAGTGAAACATTTTACAGCAAATATGCTCTGTCAATAGAATGATATTGACAGTTACGAAGCCTAAATTACCAACCAGTTGTTAATGTTTTTTTTCATTTGCATAAGCGCTCGATTTTCTCTGATTAGATGAGAAACAAGTATACGTAGTAAATATAAAACATTCAGTAAGGAAATAAATTCATATATGTAACTAATAGTAATCAGTACCGCCGAACCAAAGTTGTACAGAATGAAACAACTTTTTATGTACCATAAAAATGTCTAAAAAGAAACAAATATCAGAAAATTGCATATCTTGCGTACATTCAATTATGACTACTTTTGCGCGATTTGTGGGGTTGGCGGTTGTACATCTAGACTGTTCACATATCAACGGTTTTAATAAAATTGAAATATCATACTCGAAAGCGTCTACAATTATATCCGCATTGATAATTTTGCCCTTAGCAGTTGGATTTGGTAGTAGCACCTACACAATTGCAATTGCCACCATTAATACCGAGCAAGACATAACTTCGTCCGGAAAACTGTTAGTACAATCACTAATTTCGTTAAGAGGACTCCTTCTCATTATTGCTACTCTTTATAATAGAAAATTCGGACATGTTGAATATATAGGTCTTCACGATTTACTTCAAAACATTAATTTTTCTAAATCTGACCCTTTTCTTGATAAAAATACCGTACGACAAATGCGTTTACAGTGCTTTGTTTACGTTACAGTTATAACAGTTTTTATGAGTATGTTTCTTGTACTTTCATATGATATACGACTAGATTTAAATTGGAATAGTGTAATAAACATTGCTTTCATTCTTTCCCTTCATTTGGATTTAATGTTTGCTTTCGTACAAGTAGTCAAATCTGAATTATATACGCATTTATTGAAACAGTGTTACAAAAACGTCAAGAAAGAGATGACTCAAATTCTACAGGCAAGACGAATACAAAAGCAAAATACTGTTTTACGAAAACACCCTCAACGTCAACAACGCCAGACAAATTCGTTATCGGGTGCAATAGTACACGCAGAACGACTGCATTCTGCTATAATATCCAATTTTAAATATTGGAACAAAGCGGCGAATCCAGCACTAATGTTATGGTTCCTTTGTATAGTGGCGACTTATATCATTCACGTTTTTTTATTTTGGCAATCTTTTATAAATGGAACATTTACCGTTGTCTTAATAAGTTACAAAGATATGGAAATGCAGTTCTGTTTGGTGACTGGTATTAGTTTGTATACTACATCTAAGATCGAAAGTCTAGCAACCGTGGTGAGTGTTAAGATTTTTTTCTGTGTGTGTCTGTATTTTGATGTTTCATTTTATACAGCCGAGTAAACTTAAAAACGTAACGCAACATTTGGAGACCGCCAATTGGGCGCTTTCGTTTAGGTACGGATTTTTGTCCGCCAGTTTTTGGGCGCTGAATTATTGACCGCCTGCACTTTCGGCACCAGTTTTCTTTATTTATAACTTCAAAACACATTGATCTAAGTCAAATGTTGTGTAGATCATCGAACAGCATCAAATTTATTAATCTGCCAAATTTAAACCTAGTTACTATCACTAACGGGGAATTAAACTAGTAACGCCCTCTATTATGTGCGGCGAGAAAAAGTTGCAAAGCAACAAACCGGCGCACATAATAGAGGGCGTTACTAGTTTAATTCCCCGTTAGTGTTATACTTTCTGGCGTATATATGCCTGTTTGCTTTTGGTCTCAATTATGGTTAGAATTATGTCCACCTGATGAGTTCAAACAAGAACGAAACATGTAGTGGTCTATTCTAGCCATAATTGAAACCAAATCTTTTCTTTTCCTAGTTACTATCTCTTACAGCAAAGCTAGATTTTCATAGTGTGTTAAATTAACTTAAACATAGGTATTGTAAAAAGTAAAGTAACGCATGAGCAAAAAAGAACAATGCGTGTCGAGGACGCAAGTTATTATAGTGAAACTTCTTAACGTGTTTTTTGAATTCTATAATTTAACAGAAAACATAAACGGTTTCAGTTACAAATATTGTTATTTTTTAGGAAAGGTGCCTTATTAACTCAAACTCAATTTTATTATTTTAGCGAACAATCATTTATTACTTTTGTTCTAATAATAATGTTGTTGTTACGTACTGTTAATATTTTGTTGTTGTTCGTTTTGTTAATTAGGAGTATGGTGGAATCACGCCCAGGACCAATGCACGTCATCAATACCTACAGACACAAGCTTTTAATACCAAACCCAGGAAACAAAAATCAAATGTTTTCATCATCAAATAATGCACAAGGAATAATATTATAATGATCAGTTTCAATCAAATGTTAAAAATTCTGCATGAAATGGTTAATATTTTTTAATTGTCTGTAGTAACAAGGAGAGAATTCCATGATAATGTCATATTTCGTGGCATTGGATTGGCATCACTAGGTCACACGTTTACATATCGATCTTCTATCGATTTTTATATGATTGTGCAACCTAACCTCACCAAACAAACAACAAATGTTGGCTTGATTTAATCTCATATGCAGCCCCATCCACAAGCATTAATATTTCCACAAATAGTTATACATAATACCTACTCAGATAATTGTAATCTTCAACTTATATATAAATAAATACTATTATTGTTGCAATTTTTAATTGTCTTTGATATCTTTTCTGCTACAAACTTTAATTTTATTTCATATTATTAACCAGAAATGAATTAAATTTTACATTTGGTGTAACATGTGTTGCATATCCAGTGCTTATTAAAATCATTTTCACTGTAATGTAAACATGATATTTTTATGATGTCATTGTGACGTCATCAAATATCGGTGACGTGCATTGGTCCTGAGCGTGATTCTACTATATGTATTATTATGATTGTTCCGTGTTTGAACAATGAGCAGCACTTAGTTAATAAAAATATTAATTAAATAATAAGAACGAGTTTGAGTTAATAAAGCAAACACTTTTTTTTCACATTTAAAAAGTATAGAACACAAACATTCTAAACTTATACAAAAATTAATACCAAAACTTACTATTTCTGAATAAAAACAAAGTTTAATTTATTTCAGATAATTGTTGTTTTATAACAGATGGATAAAAAAGCAGCCACAGTACCTACGCAAGCAGTATTTATTTTTGTTATGTGCACCCCTTTCGTAGAGCCACTGAATACACAAGGGAACGTGTGAATCGTACAAGGCCATCGAATGGCGACCGTGCATCTGTCTTTACGAACCAACAAAGCGGTTTCACTTTAAAAATTCATACCATCAACGTCATGGCCATATAATATTTTTTTTGCTTTGAAATATTTTTCAATGTGTGTTCTTAATTTTGTTCGCTGCATGCACATCTTAAAATCTACAAATAAAAAGTTTGACGCTTAGTAACGAGCTCACTACATCGAACGAAAAAAGTCATATTTGTAGTTTTTTTTTGGAACAAAGATAATTTTTTTCAGAAATTAAGATGAGGTAACTACTTTTCGCCCTAGGCCGAAAAGTACTTTTCGGACGGTAATTCTTAAATCTTTCAAAGTCTTTTTTAATATTTTTGCGGCAGCAAATCTAATGTAGCTGTGTTGGCGATTTTTCCCACTTCAGGTGGTGTACACACAATAGAATTTTTACTTTCACTTAACATTTTAATGAAAACTGTGATCATAATAGTCGACCTCACGTCACTTTGACACAATCGAATAAACAGATTGTTTCATTTTCATTTAATTGTGTCAGAAAATGACGTTTTTTTACTTCGGATATTTGAACGTAAAAATAACCTTTTTAGTAAAGTACTAATTTTTGTTGTGGTTGCTAGGTAACTACTTTTCGTCCTAGGCCGAAAAGTAATTTTCGGACGGTAAAGGTCGTAATGGTCGACCTTACGTTACTTTGACCCAATCGAATAAAATCATCAGACTAGTTTCATTTGTTTATGGTATTCATTGGATACGTCCGTCATAGGTAACTAAACGAAAATATAGAATTTTTCAGAATAAAAGTTATTGGTTTCTTTAATTTCTTACTACCAAATAAAAAATAGTGAATGACACACGGACGAAAATGTGCTTCGTACTCATGAGTTTTTAGCATATTCTTTGAGGCTTTCGCGGTTTTTCGTTTCTCATATTAAAGCCTCATAACTTATGAGACTTGAATGTTGGGTACTTAAAAATTATTAAAGCAAATTGTTCAATTTTTAACAGTTTGCAAATAACGCTTAAGAAACTGATAATTTAAAACGCCTGTAAGGTAGACAACCTTCATCATCTTTGCACTATTGCAATGTTATCAAAAATTGTTTAAAACTAAATCGAGATTTCATTTATAGATCTTGTAATAGTGCAACCGATATACCTTAATAATTTAACATAAATAATTTAGAGTTTTTAAAACAAATTCCAAAGTGTTAATTTTGTATAAATTATCCAAGAATTTAAAATTTAATACACTCACTTAACTCAGTGATCCTTAAAACGTTTACATCAATACATTTATGAACAAAGTACATAATTACTTATTGAAAAATAATTTTTAAAACAAGAATTTTTTAATTTTTTTTACAATATTATAACACATTACTTACTTTTTTAATTTTATTTATATTATTGTAAGAAATACTAATTGAATTTTATAATATATCTATACAAAATACATGCGCGTATACTATTTTTATATATTACATCAAAACAGAATACATTTGTAAAGTATAACAAAAAATAAGCAAAGTAAATTTTCAACTTTGTTATAGCTCTACATCTATCACATTAACAATCAAACATTAATAATTACTATTTCAACATGAACATATACAAGTTACAATATGAGGAACCGGTACAGGGTATTTCACCTTGATTTTTTCAAGAATGCTAGGATCTAGCGGATTCCCATCCAAATACACAACCTTAAGCGATTTCAGCCCATCAAACACTTCTGGATCCAATTTACTAATGTTGTTATTTTCTAAATGAAACCGATAAAGATTATCGAGACCTTGAAGCGAAGCAGTTTCTACTTTCGTTAGCTTGTTGTTATTCAAATGCAGCTCCGTTATACACTTCAATTCATTAAATGCGCCAGGTTGTATGGCCGTAATATTATTATTTTCCAAATGTAAGTATTGCAAGTCTGGCACATTGGTGAATGTTTCATTGGTTAGAACTTCCAATTTGTTGCTGCCGAATGTAATAGTTGTAAGACGTTTTATGGGTTTAAAAATATCACGAGGAAGTGATTTAATATTGTTGTCTGATAGATCCAGCTGCTTCAATTTAGGAGTTTTCACAAAACTGTCATCTGTTAAAGTTTCTAATTGATTTCCACCTAATCGAAGAAATTCAAGTGTAGAAGAAAGTGGCTCAAATATATTAGGATTGAAAACGCTAATTTTGTTTTTTCCTAATTCTAAATATGACAATTTCTCCAAACCATCAAAAGTTCCAATCTCGAATTCGCTTATGTTGTTGTGGTATAAGGAAAGCATGTCTAAGCTAGCAAGACCCTGAAACGCACCTGGCTCTATTTGAGCAATTTCGTTGTTTGTTAAATATAACTGAAATAAATGTTTTAATCCCCCAAAAACACCCGAACGAAGTATGTTTAATTTAGTGTCTTTCACATTAAGATACCTCAAATTTTCAAGTTCAGCAAAAAGATTTCTAGAAATGTCAGTAATAATATTGTGGGAAAAGTACAAACTGGATAGCTTTGTTAAACCTTTGAAGCTGCCATCTTGCAAATTATCAAGCTGATTATGTTCTAGGGATAAATAATCAACTGCACACAGTCCATCAAAAACTCCCGGCTGTAAGATAGTCAATGAGTTATTTCCAATTAAAAACGTTTGGACTAAATTAAGGCTTTTGAATGTTCCAGGGTTGATAGACTCAATTTCGTTTTCGTACAGATACAACTTTGTTAACTTACGAAGGTTGTCAAAAGTACCGTTCTCTAATAATTTCAACTTATTTCCATCAAGATGAAGAGCAGTTAGTTCAACAAGATCTTTAAGCAGCTCACGTGGAAGGAATGTAATTTTATTCCCCTTCAAATTTAATATTTTTAGCTGTTTTAGTCCGGCAAAGAGATTTTCATCCAGAGAAGATATCTGATTTTTTTCTAAATTTAAAACAGTAGTGGACACAAAGTCTGTAAATGTGTCTGGATCAATTTTTGTTATTTGATTATCTGACATGTCAAATTCCCGTAACTTAGTAAGACCTTCGAAAGTCCCAGCTTGTAGGTGATGAATTTTGTTTCCTCTTAAATTAAGTATGTTCAATTCACTATTATCTTGAAACACTTTGGGTGGTAAACTTGTAATACTATTATTGGCAAGATTAAGGGTTTTTAATTGACGTAATCCCTTAAATGTATGCAAGTCTATAACGGATATACAATTAGCTGCCAATTGTAGAGAATTAATATTGGAAGTACTTGCAAAAAGACCGTTTGGTAATTCTTCAATTGTATTTTCAGAAAGATTGAAAATTGACAGGTTGCTTAATCCTGAAAGCATGTTGGTGTTCAGACATTTAATGTTATTTTTATGCAAATCAAG
The DNA here is from genome assembly GCA_958336395.1 of Ctenicera cuprea. Classification (NCBI taxonomy): domain Eukaryota; kingdom Metazoa; phylum Arthropoda; class Insecta; order Coleoptera; family Elateridae; genus Ctenicera; species Ctenicera cuprea. The sequence continues at coordinate 8,119,569 of OY284494.1, read as the reverse complement.
TGTTCTAAGCGAATTTAAATCTTGAAATACATTAATTGGTAGGTTTCCAATTGAATTTTTAAATAAATAAAGTTCCTGTAGATTATGCAATCCTTTAAAACAATCGTTTTCCAAACTGAAAATTTTATTGTTTTCTAATCGCAAAGAGGTCAGCAAGGAAAGAGTTGCAAAAACGTTGCTAGGCACATGCGTGATTTTGTTATCAGATAACCACAGCAGTGTTAATTTACAGGTGTTCTTGAAAATATCGGTATTTATACTTTCTATACCATTATTATGCAGTTTGAAATTTAGAACTTCAACGAGATCGTCAAATAATCCTTCTGGTAGCTTATCTATCTTATTTCCAAAAAAAAATAAATCGGTTAGGTTGTAGAGACCAGAAAATGCCTTACTGTCTATATGAGTTATAGTATTAAGTCCTAAATTAACTTCTTTTAACGCCTTCAGTTTTTCAAAAAGACCTGACGGTAACTTGGTTATAGTGCTATGCAAAATCTTGACTTTCTGAAGATGTTCTAGGGTTTCAAATAACTCTGGAGTTAAATAATCAATCTTACTCTTCTCTATGTCTAGACCTTGAAAATCTTCTATTTTAACAGCATCTCTTGCAATGCACTGCTGAATTCCAGCCTTTAACTCCTCTGATGAAGAAACTTCTTCACACGCAATTGCGTTCCAGAATCTGTAGTTAAATTTAGGTGGTGCTTGATAGATATAAAGTTGTTCATCCATGGTAATTAGTAAATTTTCTAGTAGAAGTTTATCTGCAACAACACGAAAGAACATTAGATTTTGATATTATAGTAAACGCAGTGATACGGAAAAATGATGAAGAATTGCACGTTTTAGATAGACTTGTGAACTGATTTGTTATTTAAAAAATTGATTAATTTCGTTATATTTATCTTTAATAAATAACAATACAATTTCATAAAATTATTATTTATTAGTGCTTATTATAATTGCTCGAAATGACCTATACAGAGTGTCAATTTGAAAACGTACAATGTGCTATATCTCTGGAAGTAAAAGAAGTATTAAAAATAACTTCTTGTTCTTCTTATAGTGCCGTATCCTATTCAGGGTGTTGGCTACCTCTCTCCTATGTCTGTGTTTGGTGCGCAGCGATTGATATTTTGCACAGACAGACATAGGGGACCTACAGTTTAACGTGGGCTCCGAACCACAGGAAGTGCATGCACTTCTTCTCCAGAGAGGTTTTTCTGGGGAAAAATTCACCTCGCTGGTTTCCCGTTGCCTTGCGAGGGAGAAAAAACGGGCCGGGGATCGAACCCGGATCCGCTGCATTGGTAGCCCGCGCTCTTACCACTGAGCTACGGCCGCTCTAAAAATAACTAGAAACCGTTTCTACCACATGAAGAGAAATCATCACGACTCATAAGATAACCTTCCCCATTCAACCCCTTAGGCTCTAGCTACTCCAACAAAAACATTTCAAATGTTAACACTCACCTTGTGATAACCTCATTGAAAAGCTCTTAAAAAATGTTATTCAATAGTAGCAAACATTTTTTATCCGATTCTTTTCGAACAAATTAAGAAATAAAACTCGAAAGGTTTAGAACCAATTATTATTATTTAAATTTAAAAATATTAGATTAAATGTTTAAAATGATTTTCATTATTTTCTAGGCAATAGTAAAGTCTACTTTCAAATTCCCTAACCTGGGAACCTGACTTTTCTAGAAAACAGATTTTACTAATGGGGTCAATCTGGAGATCTTGGGAGCCGTTTTATTTCTTAATTTTTCCGAAACAAATTAGGTAAAAAATGCGCTTTTCAAGAGCTTTTCAATGAGGCATCACAGGGTGAGTGTTACCTTCTGAAATTTTTTTGTTGGGGTAGCTGGAGTCTAAAGAATGGAATGGGGAATGTTACCTTAAGAGTCATGAGGATTCCTCTTCCATGCTGTACAAACGGTTTCTAGAAATTTTCAATTCTTTTTTTTACTTTAAGAGATATAACACATTGTACGTTTTCAAATTGACACCCGGTACGATCATATACCTATGCACATTTTGCACTGTCGTGAAATTGAAGTAAAATAAGCAAAGGTTGCTCATCTTTTATGTGATTATATTAAATTTAGAACTGTCTCGACTTTACGTGACGACCGGTTATTATTTTACATCTCGCCACAGCTTATTTATTATTATTTGGAGCGAACGTTTATGATACAGTCTGGTAGGGCGACACGGAACTTGATTTCCAAAGCTTGCGTGGGGCGGAGCGCACGGGTTCAGCGAGTCTAACTTAAAACAAGAAATGAATTGAAATACTTGTAGAATAAAATCCACCCGTCACATTAATTTTTGAAAACCCCGTATCCTCCTAACGATTGATTTCTGAGCATACGTTTATTGACTTTTTCAGAAAACAAGTTTTCTTTTTAAATCTGAAAAAAGAATATGATAAAAGACCTAGGGGCAAAACAAATATTTTCTGTCATAACTTTATAGCTTCAAAATGGGGGCCGCTACGATTTTTTGAAAAGTGTGACTTTAGCGCCGTATTACTAAAAAAACGAGTTGATAGATAGAGAAAACATGTGGTAATAATGTAGTTCTAGGAAAACACAATATTACTATGTACGAGAATTTTTAAATCCATAAAAACTGAGAAGTAAATATTATTACAAAATTTTGGAAATTTTCATAAAAATATTAATCAGAAAATTGACTAAGCAATTTCTTTTTAATACGTCTTCTTTTAAGCATTATTGGTGTATTGGCGAGCAAGAACAATGCGAAAAAAACTCAATGAAAAGTCAAATTTAGTTCACAACCTTGAAAATTTCGCATTGTCTTCCTCCAGCTATCCTCCCAGGAATGAACAAAAATGCGGGAAGCACTTGGGACTTGGACTGTCCTATACTTTACATATTGTTAGTCACAAAATTTTTAAACGTAATTTTGTATAAACGTAGTAGCGCTAATCATGTTTAAAACAATTTGTTTTCGCTCCCGATAAGGAAACTGGGCGAGCAAATTTAGCAACCCAATATGGAAGCAGCATGACCTATACGTGGTTCGTGGTACTTATTTTCTTTAAAATGTTGTGGGGGTTAAAAAAAGCATTTAATTCGTTACGCAAAAAATTGGAGGGAGGAGACGCCTAGACGCCACGCCGCGCCGTATGTATTAACGTATCTAAAATTTAAAATAAGGTTCTACTATCGGTGATCAGCATTAGTTTAAACAAAAATGTTTTATTGTCTCGGTTATTAAATAAAACCGCACAACTATAAAATTTTTAAAAATTCACTGACAATGCCACAGAGAAATTATAACAATTTAACAAAACCCATCCCCTGCAGCTCTACGAGACAACAAAGTTTACGCACAATCGCGTGGTCAGTTTTTAAGAGCTATTTTAAAATAACATTCTAAAATTTTGAACATTTCTTCACTTCGCACTTTTCGCAGTCATGCATTCAAAACTTCTCAAACGTTGTAACATTATGTGCTTGGGCTATAACAATACCTACAATTTATGCCATTCTGGCAATTTATTTTTAAGTAAAAAGAGTTTAAAGTCAGAAAAGAGAGTCCAGTCATTGGATCCGGTATTCATAATTCTAAAATTCAGATTCTATGAAAAACGTTATACCATAAAAACACGTCTGTTGTCTAACTTCAGCTTCCGGTTTCGGATTTTTATCAGAAACTTATATTGATATTAAATTTGTGATATACTCTCAGATTTCAAGTTTCAAACGAAACTAGCGAACGAGCGCAGTTCGAAATCAACTGCTGGAGGTAAACAGAGTGCTAAAAAGTAGTTGGTTAACGCGGTCATCTGTCAAATGTCTAAGCCACAAAAAAAAAATATTAACATTTAAAAAAATCGTGTAGGTACTCTATGAGAATCATTTTTCGGAAATGTCAAAACTTTGAATTTTTTCCACTTCACAGGTTTAGTAGTTTCAATAATTCTCGTAGTTTGTAACATTGTGTTACTCCTAAGGCATTTACAATATCACACTTAATCCCTATCTGGCAACTCCTTTTTTGAGTAAATAGCGGCTTTAAAACCAAAACTTTCAAAAATTTATAGAATGCGTTACGGAGAAACTAGCGGCTTGCAACGAAAAAGTGTCACGTTACAAAATTTTCAAAAATTCAACTTTTCTAAAAGCTTGTATGTTACAAAATTTCCAAATTTAAAAACAAAATGTAGTTATTTAGAAATTACGAAATATTAAAATTTTTCAGATTTAATAAAGTTTTCAAGATTTTTAACATTTTCAATATTTTCTACTTTTTTATATTTTAAAAATTTACAAAACTTTAGAGTTTCAATATTCTGATAATTTTAAATTTTTCAGCTTTAAATATTTTCAATGTTTCGAAAACACTGAATTTTCCAAAAATTTTGTATGTCACTTATTTACCAAATTTTTGGAATTCAAGATGTTTCAAAAAATTTCAAATTTTCGAAACATTAAAAAAATTTGACAATTTTCAAGAATATCAAAACGTTGAAATTGTAAAAATTTGGAAATAGGCAAATACAAGCTTTTTCAAATTCGAGCCCCACCATGGGGATCTCGCTTATTTGAAAAGATAGAGAGTTGGTTAAATTGAGGCAAAGCTGCCAAATTTTATGCCAAACAATAATCTGTAAAGAAAGTTAAAGTAACCACTCTCGTTTTTCAGATATCTAAAAAAACTGAAATTTTAGTTTTCTTATTTTCGGCTGTAACTCATTTATCATTTATGTTACATATTTCTGGTTAACGCATTATTAGAACACTTTTTTATGCTGAATCTAAATTTTTTATCATATTTGGTGTAATTGTTAAAATTGTTCATTTTTGACTGTCAACTTTTTTTTTCTTATGGTCGGTATTTTAAATTTTTTCATATTTAGATAGAGTTTTTAATTCTAATTTCAACGATGTGTCACACTTTTTGTTTAAGTTTTGAGCATTTTATTACAGAAAATTAAAATTTCATGAGTGCCATGGAAAGATCAGGTCATTTAATTTATTTTCTCTTATTTACTTTTACTATTAGATACATAAAGTATGCGAAAATTTCAGGAAACTTTGTTTTAAGCATAGGCAGCAGGTTAAGTTACTTTTTACAAAAACAATAGAATGACAGTTACCAACACACAGATTAGAGAGTTTATTTTAGACGAGCTTCTGAGAATGTTCTACAAAGTTGTCAAACGTTTTCAACATTTATTTAATAATTGTTCGTATTGTTGTAGTTCTAGTGTTATCTGTTGTGTTTATTTAACCTGTTATTCAAATTTGTTGTCAGTTGCAAACACAAAAACTGCACGTGGAATTTTTAGTGAATTGTGTATGGTAATGTTAGAAACTTTGTCATTTATTTGTTTTTGTGAAAAATAATTTAACCTGCTGCACATACTCAATACAAAGTTTCCTGAAATTTTCGCATACTTAATGTATCTAAAAGTAAAAGTAAATACGAGAGGTGTTTAGTTTTACTTCCATCAGTTCATGGCCTACTAGAATTTTAATAAATTAAATGACGTGGTCTTTCCATGGCACTCTTATGAAATATTTTATTTTCTGAAATAAAATGCTCAAAACTTAAACAAAATGCAAAGTGTGACACATCGTTGAAATTAGTATTAAAAACTCTATCTAAATATGAAAAAATTTTAAATACCGACCATAAGAAAAAAAAACTTGACAGTCAAGAATGAACAATGGTAACAGTTACACCAAACATGATAAAAAATTTAGATTCAGCATAAAAAGCTGTGATAATAATTAATATGTAGCATAAATAATAAATGCGTTATAGCCGAAAATAAAAAATCCAAAATTTCAGTTTTTTCAGATATCTGAAAAACCAGAGTGGCTACTTTAAATTTCTTTACAGATTATTGTTAGGCATAAAATTTGGCAGCTTTGCCTCAATTTAACCAACTCTCTATCTCTTCAAATAAGCTAGATCTCCATGGTGGGGCTCGAATTTGAAACAGCCTGTAAGTATAAAAATTCGTCAGATTTAACAATATTTCAAAAAAATTTAATATTCGGGAATTTATAAAATTTTCAACATTTTCAGTATTTTCTAAATTTTCGCAGTTTCAAAATTCATAAAATACAGAGTGGGCCAGAAGTCAGTTTACCGATTTGGTTTAAATAACAAACAAGCAAGTATGTGGAAAATAATTTATTGTCACAGAAATAAAAAAAATAATTAAAAAAACTCAAAAAAAAGGTAAACTGACTTCTGGCCCACCCTGTATTCTGGTTTCAATATTTTAAAAAATTTTTAATTTGTCAACATTAAAAGTTTTCGAAATTAATTTTCAAAATCTTCAAAATGTCCCAACTTAAATTTTGAAATTTTTCAAAATTTATTAAATTTAATTTTTAAAGCTCTTCTTTTTAAATTTATAGCTGTTGAAAACTTAAAATTTTGACGGCAATTCAAAAATTTCAATCATAGAGCAAGGAATGCTTGCATGGGGAAGGTATCGTAGCGGTTGTCCGACAGCTTTTAGATTTTGATATTGTTTTCGTAATTCAGCTTCGTTTATAACACCGATTAAATACAGTGGTTTAAATTAATTATTGTTCATTCCGTGCAATCCTTTTATTTGACAAATTAAAAAAAAACTAGAAAATATATAGATAATCTACAGAAGAGTTTGTTTTGATCCACGTTTGTTAGTATCTAGTTCTGGCTTTGTATTGAAAATAAAATTTTTTTACATTTTAAACTTTTTCTGTTTCATACATTTTAATACGTAAAAAGACTTCTTTATTACCCATAAAGTTACAAATTATTAAGCTTCTATTTAAAGCTGATATTTATTTGACTTTGGTATTAAGTCATTCAACTCAAAAACTATTATTAAAGATTAACTTGCGCTCATTAAATTCACAAATAAATCTAAAACTTGTTTTGTCCTGCAATTATTTATGTACATTTATGAAATAAGCCGTTTAGCGTAAATTCAATGAAAGAATTTGTATCTGATATCAAATTCAGTACCGCATCTAAAATATGTGTCACGTTTTTCTGCTAACTTTGAATGAATCGATACGTATCTCAGGTTATTTTATTACTTTTCACCTAGTAATTACATTTGCGTAGGAAAGATCGTTTAAATTAAAAAAAAAGATAATAGGTAGATAATTACCTTAGCTTGCTGGTTTTGCTCGTTGTTAAATTAAGGCACTTTCATTCATAAACGCCAATGTGCTTGAAGTATGTTTCTAGGTTACTCTGTCATGGTCACGAAAATACAATGAATTGTACGTACAAAGTATTCGGATGATCATGCGCAACGCACAGTAATAAAAAGAGCCTGGAAATGAACGGTATGCGAGGACATCATAGCTATTCTAAATTATTTTTAAACTCGCTGCTTTTGCCGCGCGTTGAATGAGAATTATTTAATAGGTTCTGCCATTATTAGCGTTGCCAAGCAAGGATTGATGTTGCTGCGAAGAAAAATGAGCAACGCACTTCGCCTGGACTTTCCTACACTTTAGAAATATAGTTACATATCATGTTTTCAAGAGTATTTAAGTATTAACTGGAAAACATAAACGAAAGGTCAAATTCGTCTTCCAAAAAATTAGTATGAGGGGGGAAAATTAACTCCCTTAAATATTGATCCACCTAAAACTTAATTTGTGACTCTTATTCTACAGTCACTTATGAGCAATTTAGCGTAAATAGAAATTTTTTATCATCATTTATCGAACAAAGATGCATGAATTTTAGATTTTCAAAAATTTATAGAAGGCGCCGCAGAGAAATTACGGAGTGGGGCCACGAACCAAATTATAGTTCATCCTTAGCGCTATTAGCTTATAAAATTTTAAAAAATGTGTGGCCAGGTTTTGAAAATTATTTTTTTTTTAAAGTAATAATATAACATTTTTTCGCTTTGCAGTTCAAAAAATCCTAAACCGGAAACGGAAGTGAGACATGTTATTTGCTAGCGTTTTTTTTTCCAAAACTAAATTTTGTAAATTTAAGCACGGGATCTAAGAGAAAAATTTAAGACAAATCTAAAACTTTTTTACTAAACTCTCTATCTTCAAAACGGCGGCCACTACATTTTTTTTGAAAATCTCGTCTGTAACGTCCATTTACTCAAAAAGTAAATGTTTGATCGGGTTTAGCTGCAACTTGTTTGAGAGCCCTTTATGGGTAGTAAACGATGAAGCAAAATTAATTTTGAATATTTAGAAAATTTTTAAAAGAATATTTTTCAAAAACTTTTTGAGCCGATAGAGCTTGCAGTGAGCTACAAATTTGTTTTTTACTAATCTCCCAAATTCTACTAGACTAATTGAAGTACTTTATTAGGATCTGACAGAATTTTCAACTTTTTAAAAAAATTACAAAGAAACAATACTTTTTAATACTAACAACGCGTTTTCTGGCATTTCCGCAATTTTAACTACGTCTATGAATTAGTTCTAGTTAAAAACTGAATTTTTTATTCTTTGCGTGTTTTTGATAACTTTTTAAATAAACCATTTTTATCGATTTTTAGTTCGAAATCCGAAGCGCATCATTTTTGGTAGTTTTGAGTTGTAAAGATGGCGAATCTGTTTTTACTAGTCTTATGCGGTATGCGAGATCGGAGGGTTGTTTATATAAATTGTTTTTTAATAATCTAACATACGGTGAAATGAGAGAAGAGCTTAATCAGGCAAATCGAAAACGTTTTTACCAAATTTTCTAGCTTCAAAATGGCGGCCGCTACAACTTTTTGAAAATCTCGAATTTAACGCCCATTTATTCCAAAAGTAGTCGTCCGACCGGCATCAGTTACAATTTGTTTGAGAGCCCTTTGTAAGTGGCATACGATGAAACAAAATTAATTTCGAAAATCTGAAAACGATCCCGTTGGCGCTTTTTTTAAATTTTAAAAATTTTCAAAAAAATATACCATCGGTATAGGAAAGTATTGATTTCAGGAAAATTTTCGAAATCTAGATTTTAACATAAATACACGTTTTGGGTCCCAGGAAACCCAAAAAAGTGGTTTTTAAAAAATTTCTGTCTGTGGGTGCGTGTGTCTGTGCGTAACGCCTCTACAGGCGTACTTGACCGATTTTAATGAAAATTTAAATCAATAGGCATATCGAAAATTGTAGTTCTAGTTAAGCTTTTCAATAAAATTTCAAACAGGAAACGGAAGTTAGACACGTTTTTTGGTAGCGTTATTTTCCAAAACTAAATTTTGTAAATTTGAGCACGAAAGGGAAATCAAAACTGTTTTACCGAACTCTCTAGCTTTAAACTGGCAGTCGCTACAACTTTTTAAAAATCTTGAATTTAACGCCCATTAGTCAAGAACTAGCTGTCTGATCGGGTTCAGCTACAACTTGTTTGAGAGCCCCTTGTGTGCGGTATACGATGAAGTAAAACTAATTTTAAACTTTCTAAGCCGATAGAGCTTGCAATGAACTACAAATTTATGTTTTACTAACCTCCTTAATTTTTCTTTCAGAAAGTTTTTGAAATATTTGTTATTAATTAACTATTTATTCAAAAACGCAAACGCCGATCGTTATAAACTTTTATCAATTCGATAAACTGTTTAAAGTACTTTATTTGGTTCAGCAAGAATTTGCAACTTTTTAAAAAATTTTTGAAAAGAAACGATACCTTTTTAATACCAACAACGCATTTCCGGCATTTACGCGATTTTAACTACGCCTACCAAATAGCTCGAATTAAAAAATATATTTTTCAGTCTTTGCATATTATGTTTGATAACTCTTTAAATAAACCATTTATATCGACTTTTAGTTCGAAATCCGATCGCATCCAATTAGCTGTAGAGCCGGACGTTCTGTTCTTACTATTCTTATGCGGTATGCGACATCGTAGGGTTGTCTATATAAATTGTTTGCTAAGAAATTTAACATACGGTGAAATAAAAGAGAAGCTTAAGGCAAATCGAAAACGTTCTTACCGAATTCTCTAGCTTCAAGATGGCAGCCGCAGCATATTTTTGAAAATCTCGAATTTAACGCTTATTTACTCGACTACCAACAGTGCTCCAATAGGCAGTAATATTACAGACCTGCCATTTAACGAGAAAGTTCCTCGCTATGGGTTGAACTGAATTGTTCCTTCATACGCGTATCATACCGGTAGCAAAAAGATTAATGTGAAAAAAGGAAGATTTAATAATAATAATAATAATAATAATAAATTACCTTTATTCAGAAAAGATATAAAAAATCCATACATTTAGGAAATTTTAAATAAATAAATAATGAAAAGCGAAGTTCAGTTCAGCAACTATTTGCTCCACTGCTCTACCACAACTCTTTGTTTCTTTAATAATGCATATCAATAAATACAACAAAATGAAAAAAAGAATGAAAATTTTCAAACAATGAAACACGAAATTATTGTTATCGTTTTTTTTATAATTTTCGTTTTTCACAGTTTTAACAAATGATGAAATTAATTTTCAAGTGTTTGTGTGTTCAGTAATGATCAAACTTCTTGAAAATACCAAGTGCAGTACAGTAACAACGCTTTTTCTGTTATAAAACTTTTGTTGTTGCCAGTACAACATCGAGCTAACTTATGCTTGTCAACATACTTCCCCACATTATGGAGACACAACCGTCAGTATTCTTTCTATTCCGCTGTCGTCGTATTTGGCAAAAGATTCTCTGCATATTTTTCAGCCACTGTAAAATTGACCAACCTAAGTTGTTAATGGTTTCGCTCACTGTAACAAAAGAAGCTTTACTATTGGACTGCACTTTGTATCTATCTTTCCTAATTTTACTTCTAGCCTACTAACAAAAGGTCTAGTGCAACTCTTCAGATAAATTCTAAACTGCATTGTTTTATTTTCAGAGCGAGGACATTCTGTCATTCTTATTCAAATATCCAATAAGTAAATTAAGCACGGCAGAGGCAGCACAGGTGCGTGTCTATTTCAATTTTCTGTTATTAGATTGACTTGCATGATATTAGTAAACCTAATATTATGTTGTAGGTGGAAATGCTCATAACTACTCTGAATATTCAAAAACCTGTACTTAGAGCTTCTGATATTTTCACTGTTGGAACTCGACTGCTGGCCTCGGTAGGTATCAAATAAGAACTAATTATTTTAATTATTTTCTTTATCGAGAAGAGAAGCTTACGCAAGCAAAAATTTAACTAATATATTTTTTTAGATTTCTGGAACGGTTGTAACATATGTTCTAGTAGCATTGCAGTTCCATGCATCATGGGCTAAACAATAAAGGAAAATAGCTCATAAATCAATAGAAAATAGTTTTCATACACTGGTCTCACTAATTAATGTACATACACCAAATATAAGCACATCTAACGGAAATTCAAGAAAACCGCAAGAATCCATCTGACTTCTTCAAAATGTTTTTATTCAGCAGCAGTTTCTTTTAGTAAATATGATTCATATATTTAATTTTATTGATATTAATAGATTTGGCAGATAGGAAAGTATTTTCACTACAATCAACCTTAAGTAAACAGTTAGTTGTTATCATCTTCAGAGTTGTAGATGTTGATGTTATTAGAAAAAAGTATCAAATCAGAAACAATTAAAGACAGAAATAAATAAAAACAGAAAAAAACCTATAAATGAATGTATTCAAACAAACGTAATCTCAAAAGTTGTACTAGCCAGTTGTAAATAACATGGATGAAGGTAACTAGGAAATAACGGAAATTATGAACTATCAAAACAATGCTGAAATAGAAATAGACTTGCCTGAACGATTTGTTTAGATTAAGCTTAGTTATAGTTTAAGTTTAAAACTTAATTAGATTCAGTTCTCAACTAACCCTTACTTGTTGCAGTATCGCGAAGTACTATCACTGGATATTACTTCCTCATGTTATGTATCATATGCCAAACAATTTACTGAATGTTACCCTATAACAGATTGTAAATAGTCAATTAATAAACATGTGAAAAAAATAGAAATAGATATCACGCAAGACGACGTAACCACCACAATATCAAAACTTAAAAACCGTAAATCACCAGGCGTCGATGAAATTGCTAACAAGATGATTAAATACGGTGGACAAGAACCGACCAGTGGCGGACGAGAATAACGATACCCATATTCAAAAAAGGACTAAAAAGAGATCCAAAAAACTATAGAGGAATAAGTCTTTTGAGTAGTAAAAAAATCATAGCCCAGATAATAACAACACAAACTGGAATAAGTGAAGAACAGCAAGGATTTCGATCCAACAGGTCCACGGTAGATGCAATTTTTATACTACGTCAATTAACAGAAAAATCCATAGAGTTTAATAAGCCCCTTTACCTTTGTTTCATCGATTTCACACAAGCATTCGACAGAATGCAGCTTAGTGATGTATTAAGAATACTACAAGAGAAAAACATCGATATACGAGTGACACATATAATAAAGGAACTGAATGCGAAAAACAAAACAAGAATTAAAACCTGCGATGGTCTAACCGAAGAAATTCCCGTATCAACTGGCACTAGACTCTTTATAATATTGTTATGGACCAGATTATAAGTAGCGTAGGTTATAAAATGAGAAATTGTAAAATACAAATCTTAGGCTATGCTGACGATATGGTCCTAACAGCTGAGAACGAAGATGATTTACAACGTCTGCTGTTCAAACTAAAAACAACCGCAGAACAATTTAACATGCAAATTCCTACCCAGAAAACACAATCAATGGTCATTTTCAAAGCCCCGATACGATCAAGTTGGAAGTCGATGGAAAGTCTATTCAACAGGTTATGCAATTTAAATATTTTGTCGCCGATATATCAAGTGATAATAATACCAGATGTGAAGTGTAGACCCAGGCAACTAAAGCCGCAGTAATATCGGGTTGACTACAAGACATCATATGGCGGAACAAACACATGACGGTAAAAAGCAAAGTCCGGATCTATAAAACCTGTGTAAGGCTACTGTTAACATACGCAGCTGAAACAAGAGCTGAAACAACAAAAACTAAACAAACAGTGAGAGATACAGAGATGAGAACTCTAAGATCCATTACTGGATTAAGTTTGCCTGACAGGGTACAAAGCGAAAGGATCCGCGAGACATGTGAAGTACAGGATGTGGTCAGATGGAAGAGATCGAGAAGAAGATACTGGAGATACCATGTTGAAAAGATGGGAGAGGAAAGATTGGCAAAGAAAGTTCAAACACAAAAACCAAACACCAGGCGAATCCCAGGAAGACCACATAAACGTTGGTACGAGAGTTGGACGTCATCATCGCAAGATAACAACCCATAGAAACAAAAAATGGAATAAACAGGGCTAAGCCCTAACGTAAGAAGAAAAAGAAGAAGAAGAAATAATTAAACCATGAAACATCAAAGTAGCTATAGACCATGCCTCTTCTGATTAGAAGAAACCAACTAAAAGAAAAGAAGAAATCACAACAGAACTTGTTCCTGAATTGAAGTTGTCAGAATTGAAGAAATGTAGAAATAAAACTACAATTCCTTTTCCTTGGCAGTCAAGAAGAAAAAAAAAATAACCCTAATTACGGGTGTAATTGCACTGTGCGAAGAGTGACTGTATTTTTTTACAAAAAAATTGTAAAAATGCATCATGTTTTATATTATGCTACCTCAATTTTTACCTTCCTGTTGGCTTAAAGACATCAATTAGCAGTTTATTAGTGCAGCATTTTAATACTAGGGATAATTGAACAGTAACAGTAAAAATAGAAGAACCGTGGAGTGACGGAGTGTAGGACAGACTGCTACGCAGTCATACAATGTTGTATAAGAATGGCTACCGTTTCTCTCTTACAAGACAATGGACTAACAGCGGGATACTATGCGCTCTCGTAAACTCGTACCTCAAGTAATAATGCAATTCACTTCCGTGATTCGGAGCCACGTAAAGTTGTAGGGCCTGTATGGAAGTGTCACTTACCACACACACAGCGCCTTCGTAGGAAAGAAGATTGCAACACCTGTCTAAAATGCAACTTTAAGAAGTAAAAAAAGAAAAAGCGGAAAAAAAATGAAGAACAGGAATACGGAGGGCTACGTAGAAATCTATAGATATTTATTTAGATTGACTTAATAAGATTACTTACAAAGTGTGTTAAATGTTTTCAATTTACTGCACACCGTACCACCATAGTTTATATTGTTATAATAAAACAATGGTATTAATTAAATATTGCACCCGTTATAAATTCAGTACTTTTATTGTAAGATTGGTTTACAGCATAACATAATTGAATGATTGTGTACAGTTTGACACCAGTCTCAACCATTCATTTATATTTATTTACTACGATAATATATATCATGCATTACAGTATTGTTTAGCGTATTTTAATTGTTAGCAAACCTTTTAGCACTGAAAGTTGATAGACCTATATATTAGAACGTTGAAAATTTTTTTATATTCCTAATATGTCTTTGCAAAGCAGTCTCTTACTCATAGTTGCTTTTGTCCGAATTTGGTTGTAGTACCCATTACCCTGGTACCTGGTTCGTTACTGGTAATAGTCACAAATGCATCTGAAATCTCAAGTTAAACATTTGTAGGGTCGGGAATATAAATTATTTGAATTTTTGAACAAACGTAACCTAGCTATCGAGTTGTATATAAATCCCAACAATTCATGTTATGATACTAAAGTGTCAAAATTGGTTCAGCTATTTAGAGAAATCTACATTACCAGTCTGGTAAAAATAAAACAAAAAATAATTTTTTCGATCAAAAAACAATTTATTTTTTAACGTAGTCGCGTTTTAGGTCGATACACTAAGTCCAACGTATCTTTAATTTTTGGATTCCATTTGAATAATACGATTTCTACAACTTTTCAAAATAGACGTTTATTGCATCGGTGATCTTCTCATTAGAGCCGAATCTCTTTCCGCCGAGCCGTTTCTTCAAGTTCGGAATCAGGAAATAGTCGCAGGGAGCTAAGTCTGGAGAATATGGTGGATGTGGAAGCAATTCAAAGCGTAACTCGTGAATTTTGCTATGGCAACTACACACGTTTGCACCGGTGCATTGTCTTGATGGAAGAGAACTTTTTTCTTCGCCAAATGCGGTCGTCTTTTTCTAAACGTCGTTGAAACGGTCCAATGAGTTGCAGTAATATTCGCCGTTGATTGTTTTTTGTTTTTCAAGGTAATCGATGTGGATTATGTTGCGTGCATACCAAAAAACTGCGGTCATGACCTTGTTGGCCGATAAAACCGCCTTAACCTTCTTCGGTGCAGGTGCGCCAGTAGAAATCGACTGTTTAAACTGTTCCTTGGTCTCGGCGAGGGAATAAATTTATTTCCTTGCCGTGCTTTATATAGATGTTTCTAGGGGCATTTATCCCCATTTATAATATGTATAACTGCCCTATTTTAGTGATTTTCGCATTCTAGCGAACCATGATCCGCCACTATAAATTAATTAAACGCAACACGGAGAATCCTACTGATTATATAAAATTTTGTAAATTAGATTCAAAAACACAATTCGCTTTGATAAATCTTGCATGCCGTAGTGTTAGCTACGAACATAATTTACTAAATTTGTTGGAAAAAGCTGATCTAAAATTATATTTGTACAGGTCTTTTATATTTACTGTAACTATTTGATGAAGAGTTTGTTAATATACTTATAGTAGAAATAACTGTTTACTTTTCTTACTAATTGTATTTTTATTGGTATTGAAAAGTAATTTACAGCTCTGATAATATAAAAAGAAACGATATTACAGTTTTGTATATTATGTGCGCTTGGATCCATAGTACGTTTTTCAAGCTTACATAGCAGAGGTATAAATAAAATGACAACAGCATAGAAAAGTACCATATGTACAGCTGTAGATAAATTTTTCCTTTTTTTACATTGACTAGTTGTTATCATGGATATTCACTCATGAAGTCATGATTGCGTTTCGCGGGAAAAGTAACATAACAAAGCTCATAACACTACTTACAAATTTAGTATTTTGCATAAAATCGTTTGTCACTATTCTTAATTGCTTAATACAACGCAAGCTTCCTACAGTAATATATGAAAGAATAAATGATATGTCAGAATCATGGGACCACTTTTGCATGAAAAATATTGATTCGTTTACGATTATAATTATTATTGGTCGTACCTACTGCTGTTTGGCATCACAGTTTTTGATTTTATATGATGTAAACATCTCTGTGATGTTTGCTACATTTTTCTATTTTTCTGTAGATCCCATGACAGTTTTAATCTTCGGTTTGGTATTCGATACCTATGAGAGTCTCTGAAATGTCTGTACCAGCGAGCAATCACAGGTTCTTGGGCTCAAAATAGATTGATTAAAGCCAACGTTCCTATATACAAAAACGCTCCGGTACGCAGCTTCGAAGTTTTTGAAAACAAACGTTTATATTTTATAAAACGCCTCAATCGATTTAGATGAAATTTTGCTTATAAACATTGATAAGTAAAAACACTTTTTGATGTATTTAATTAGTTTTGTTATCGGCATATTTCAAGTAGCCCAACTCGGGTACCTACACCTCTCAAAAAATGTAATTTGTTTTTACTTTCCCGTTCTTCTGCTAAGGTATGGAAAGTTCTGATTTCAAGCAAATTTTCGATTTCAGATTTTAACGAAAGTACATGTTTTACAGTCAAATTAACCCAGATAATTGGTTTTTCAAAAATGTTTGTCAGTGGGTGGCTGGGTGCGTGCGTAGGTGCGTTCGTTTTCCTATATCTCCGGACCCCCTTCACCGATTTTTATAAGATTTAATTTGTTAAAGTTTTTTAGTTAGAGGTAGTTCTTTGTAAGGTCTTTAACCAGAACCGGAGCCGGTAACAGAAATTAGACATGTTTTTTGGTAAAGATTTCATTATAAACACTGTTTTGATATTTATCAAAAAAATATTATGTTAGCAATTGAATTAGCCACAGTTAGCAATGTTTTGTAAAACACAGCGTGTGACGTAATCTACGGGGTATGCTATTTTATTGTAAAGTTTAAGACGCGCTTAACAAAGAAAGGTCATATTAGGAATAAAGTCAGCTGCAATTAGCAGTTGTTTGTAAAGAAAATTTTTAAATTAATCTGCGATAGCTATAATTACTTTAATTTAATAGTGCCTCAAAATATCTTGATCAATAAATGTTTATGAATTCGTACTTTACGGATATTTTGTAAACATGACCAACGTTGTTATTTCATAGGAATAGTTAATCTTCTGTAGGCACACGTACCTCTTTTATCAGTGGAATATTTATGTCACATGTAGTAAACATTAGGGGATTGAAAGTAAAGGTTGGTGTTTACAGAAACTTTGAATGATGTATTCGTTAAGAAAACAAAATGCGTTGGCATTCCAGTAATTAGAATTAGATAAACAAAGCGTATTACTTAAAATATGATCTCTGCTTTTTTTTGCACGGAAAAATTAACTGGAGAAATGTATATACGATTATAACACTTACATACGGCTTCCAAAGATCCATTTTTTAGTTCAAAGTTTGGACGCTATTTACGTTGATATATTTAATAGATAATATATTAGATTCATATAAAAAGGTTATTACTAAGCCGGGATACTTTTATTTTTATTTTTAACATTTTCTTTAAATTCAGTGCACTATACTAACGCTAAATATTTAAGATGACATGGAATAAATAAATTTTGTCGGCATCTGACAATTTATAGGACCACAGCGCTTATAATTCTTAATAAAAATTATTAGCTCTTGATGTAGTAGAAAATATTTCTGAACTTAATGGATATCCTTTTAATTGAGAAATTTCAAGTATTGTAATATGTTTTGAAATTTTACAAGATACACAATTTTACTTATGTAATATTGTTTTTTACAAACGAAATTACACTCAAAACATGCTTTAACAAGTATGTCTATAAGTTTTATAAAACTGCTTTGCTTCAAATCAGCCAAATTTTATGAGATTTATACCAATTTTCTAATTTTAACCATAACTGCTTTAAATAAGTTATTGGTTATTGGTAATAGCAATTGCAGAGCACGGTTTTGTGAGTCCCTGAACACCCCGGCCAATAAGGCCTATTGTGTTTCTCTGCATTTGTGTTTTGATTTAGGTGAACAGGTTAAGGCCCTTTACTAGGTTTAGTAGCCTGTGGACCACATCTTTTTCCGGTATGCCTACCTGTGGGTCTATTTCGCCCAACAGGTTGTGACGTCGGCGGTTTAATGCTACACATTTAAAGATTACATGAGAGGCAGTTTCTTCATCTTCATTACAGAATGGGTTTTTCTGTATATACGCCCATTCTGTGCATGTTTCCTTAGACTGCAATGACCGGTTAGTAGCCCCTTGGCAATTTTAAGATTATTTCTGTTGAGTTTCAATATTTCAGTTCTTAGAGTCAGAGATGGTCTTCCCATCATCAGTTTACTGGGTCTTTGTTCTTGCACGTGGTTCCAATATTGCTGGTGTTATTGTTTAATCCACTCAGTTATTACCCCCACGTGCTGTTGCCTTTGTAATACCTAGTACTGGTTCAGGACCAGTAAAGGTTGCCTCAGACCCTTTCCTCGCTAGTTGGTCTGCTGTTTCATTGCCTGCTATGCCCTTATGTCCTGGAACCCACACCAGTGTTACTCGATTGTGTTTTGCCAGAGTTTTCACGTTTTGCAGGCATTCCCAGACTAACTTGGATCTTATCTGCTTTGATGCTAATGCCTTTAGGGCTGCCTGACTGTCAGTGAGTATGTGGATAGGTTTGCCTTTGGTTTGCCTTCTCAAATTCCCACAGACACAGGTTCCCAGAGCGAATATTGACGCTTGGAATACCGTGGTGTATTGCCCCAGTGAGACATGCATGTTGTGCCTTGGGGTTTCGCCTTGTTATCCAGCACCTGACCAGTTATCCATCTTGGACCCATCCGTGTACCAGATTAGCCCTCTTCGCGGATTCTGTTCTTTCCTACGACGTCATTGATCCCAATCCATTTGGATTTCAAATGCATTGTTGTATGAAATTGAATGAGTTACAGGCAGACACATACACACACCTAATTCTTACTCAAAAATAGTTGGGAAAAAAAATTTATCTTCATTTGATATATCGGTTTATAAAAATAATTTTAATTCTCCTCATTTTCAATTCCAGATATTTTACTCGAATTCGTGATTCATGGTGATTTATTTATTCTTTACTTAATAAACACTTTCTTTTAATTTTACTTCTAGCTTGAGAAGAATAATTATACAAACATTTAGTAGTTAAAGCTATTTAATGGCAAGAACCTCTCTAGTCATGTTGACACGTCCTTAAGTAATTAACCTTAATCGAAATTTTATTGAATAAAATAATCGACTTCTAACCAAGCTATAATATATTTTATTATTTACTTAACCTGAAAGGTATGTAAACACTAACAAGTCTGTGCACTTTAAGTGAATAATTTACAAATAAAAACTCGAAGCCTAGAGCCTCTAATATAAAGTTATGTTTCTGAATAATTTGAAATTTAAAAAATACTTGGTAATTTTAGTTCTTGTATAATTTTAAAATAAAAACAAATTTCACCAAAGGGTTGAAGTAATTTTTTTTATTTGTTTCTTTTTGTAACAATATTTTAAAAAATAACTGTTTTGCATAATTTGTTACTTAAATTGTTTGTACCAAAATGTTGATATAATTGTTATTTATTTCCTTTTTTGTAACAACAATTAAAACAAGAACGGCGCATGTTCATGTAATTTAAGTAAGGTTTGGAGCGTAATGTTGAATTTAAGGCTCAGAACCGGGTATGTCAAATTAGATTGGTTCTAGTATCTAACATTAACGTCTCTTGTCAATCAGAACAACTAATAGTATTAACAGGTGCGTAAACATATACACGGAAGTGTACACACCAGCAAACCAACGGAAATCATGAGAAGCAGGAAACACAATACCTACCATGGAACAGGAACAGTATATACGGACAGACACAAATTGACAGTGCGGAAAATCCCAGGAGATGGAAACTATTTATTCGCCTCAATAGCAGACCAAAACACAAATGTCACAGCAACGCGAGAACAGCTCAAAAAAGAAGCTTTCATCTTAATCAAAAAATCGTGTCATACATCAGAGAAATCCCACAAAAATTCCAATTGCAACTGGAGGAAAATGTAAGAAACTTGGCTCCGCGCTACGACCATCTAGCATATACCTACGGCCCAGCACTACAAACAGAAGCCTACTTAGAAGACCTAGGAAAAAAAGAATTTTGGGGAGGAGCCGCATCAATAGCAGCAGCAGCAGAAATACTAAAGGCGTCAATAGAAATACACTACAAAGCAGGTCCAATCTCCACACACACTCCGGTAGACAACAATCAACCACCCAGGGCAAGAAGCCAAAGAAGAAAAGGAATCCGTAGAAAGCTGGAATGGAACGCCAAATATGATCATGCTAGATCAAAGAATAGTATTAGGTAGTTTATTAGCTATTAGGAAATTAAGCTATTTTCAATCTGTAATCTTAGAACAATAGATATGTGTAAAATAAGAACAATGTGAAACTTTGATACCAAAGTTTATTAAGTTAAAATGCATAATCGCATAACATTCTTGGTTACGTACTCAAAACCCCCATTGATGCGTAGCTTACTAACTACCCGGTGTTGCAGCAGCGGTGTCTTGCGGTATGCATTGCAGACATGCTAACGCGGTTCAACACCCCACCCTATCCCACCTATCACATAAATTTCTACCCACCTACAGGCATGGGGTGGGCCTGGCGTAATCCAGGATCGCCCCGCGAGTCAGCTCCATGTCAGATGATGATGATGATGATGATGATGAACAATTAAAACAAGAACGGCGCGGCGCCCTTACCAAATATCACTTTATGGTTTTTTTGTGAAAATTCAGGAAATAGATTCAGAGGCTAAGGACTGCTAAGTGACTACAAACTGACTAAAATTTAAAGACTTGCAACTGCAGATCCGTTATGCAGATTTTTATATAAATTTAGAAGTTGTTGATTGACGTTAGGTCTTTTAATAACACTTGCAGTGAAACTGCCTGTCTATTGTCTAAAATGAATTTTGTTTAATTATAATTTTTGAGATCAATATAAACTATAAATTATAAATATTGTGCAACGTTATTGGTTTTCACTATTTATTTCTTTTGTTTAAATAATTTCTGATTGTTATTATATAAATACTATCTTCTATAATAACAGCTTGTTCTCCTTAAACTACAAAAACAGCGTATGTGTAAAAGTCAACTCCATTTCTCACATAATAGCTTTAATGACTTTACGTCTTGATTGAGAGGGTTGCCACACCACCCTATTGTTTTGATTAATTAACTGCATTTGGAGAACAATTAATTTTTGTGGAACAAGTAATCTTTACATGTTAAGTTTTATTTTTACATAGGCACGATTTCAAAAACATTACGTAAGTTTGTTGTGATCGGTAAAGTTTATTGTTAGTGATTACGGGGTTCACATTTCATAACTAATATATCAGTACAGCATGTCACATATAGCGAGTCCTGTGCTCAAGCTTTTTAGCTTGGATGGCGCTACTGTGTCTGTTAATAATATATTGTCACAGAGAAACCACAAGTGATCAGCTGATCTCATAGTTGCATTTTTACATGCACTGTAATATTAATCCTTCTAAGAGTTGCAAGTATTTTTTAGGTGGTATTACGGTTGCTTACAGTAAACGATACGAAATGGTGATAATAGCGAAACATTTTACAAACTTTATTTACTCTATAAGATCAGTAATTGTTGTTATAATCTTTTTATTATACGTCTCGAAAGGAAAAGTATTGTATAAAAAATTAAAATGAGCTATGAAACATTGGAAACAAGTGAACTCCGGATATCTTTTACGGAAGAAAGAAGCACAACGAATACGTTCACGTTTAAATAGGATGGTGCTACGGCTAGTTCTAATTACGTATGTAATCTGTTTGGTATGCTATAGTGCAGTCATTACTGAATGTATGCTAACTACGTCAGATTTTGTGATTTTTTGATGCGTCGAATCATTTTTGCAATTTGGAATTTGTTACTGTGTGGTACATTCAACACTGTAAAGGCAAGGCTGTAACGTCTTGAAAATTGCTAGTTTATATGAGTTCACAAACGGTAAATCGCAAAAAGAGCCTATAAAGGACTGGAATAAAACACATCCCCGCAAAACCGTAGCCTAACCTAACTTTAGGTATTTTATTTTACAACTTCCTAGTATACTCGGTCGCACTATAATCTTAGTTGAGTAAACACATTCATTTTCAATATTCACAAATTAAAACAATTCTAAGTTTAAGTGGGTATTTTAACAATCCAAAAGCACTGTAACACTGTTTTTTCCCGGTGTCGTAATATGTAGTATGTACACTGTCCAGCGATGTATATCTCGCAATAAAATATTTTTTTCTACTCCCATGTTTTAATTTACTTATTAAGTGTGCGCTGCCTATACTATAATGATACCCTTTTCGATACAAACTTTCATTATGAGATGACCCAAACTGACCAACAGCAGCAAAGCATTGTTTTTGGTAACCATGGTTACAAGAGTTGTTGACATTTCTCAGTTAACATTGCAAAACAGTTCCAGTTTTTTAAAGTATAATGTTCAAATAAATTGTTTTAATGTATAATTTTTGTAATTACCTAGTTGTAGAAAAGATAGTGTATGCAACTCTTATATAATATCTATTAATACACTCGTGTATTAATAGCTATTATTATAGATTCGTTGCATAATATACTATTTATTAACTATTTTTTTAATACCAATTACCTACTATGAATAATTTTAACACAAAACACAGAAACGCCCGTGTGGCAAGAGGCCGGTGCGATCGCAGATACCTGCTTAGCAGGTTCCGATCGCAACTTTGCCGGCTTGTTGCCTTGCAACTTTTCCTCGTCGCACATTATAGAGAGCGTTACTAGTGTAATTCCCCTTTAATGTTGTACTTTCTGGCATATATCTACTTGTTTGCTTTTAGTTTCAATTATGGTTAGAATTATGTCCACCTGATGAGTTCAAATAAGAACGAAACATGTAGTGGTCTATTCTAGCCATAATTAAAACCAAATCTCTTCTTTCCTATTTCTTGCCACACGGGCGTTTCTGTGTTTTGTGCTTAGAGGCCGGTGCGATCGCAGATACCTGCTTAGCAGGTTCCGATCGCAATTTTGCCGGTTTGTTGCCTTGCAACTTTTCCTCGCCGCACATCATAGAGGGCGTTACTAGTGTAATTCCCTTTTAACATTTAGTTCTAATTGAGTTATTAAATAAGGTTTGTCTTCTTGATATGATAAAAATTCCTCATCATTGTTTGACAGTTCTTTAGTTGCTCCTTCTGCTTCTGTATCAACTTGTTCTTCTTTCGAAACGTTTAGACATGTTGGTACCGGAAAGGCTGTCGAATGAGGTACTGGGCAAGTAGCAGAAGCACAAACTGGGATACGCAATATTCTTCTTATTTTTAGGAGTCCAAGATTTGTCTTGATTTTTAATTTTAACACCAAAGTAGTAGCACAGATAAGGTTAACACTACAGATATACGGTAAATATGTGAGCTATCGGCAGCTTGTTTTATATGATTAATAATCTGCAAAAAGATGGCGCTACAATGACAATTTATAATTAAGTCACAGATGACTGTAATTGAGCAGATTACTTAGCACATATTCAAACCAAAAGTTAGACAGCCATCTGCCATGTTTAATTGTCAAATCGCAATTTTTCCTGAATAATTAATATTGAAGCCAATTCTACTTTAAATTATATTCATGATGTGACAGATGCACTCAAATCCGCGATAAAACAGTTTCCAACACATTTCAACAGTAATAAACAAATAGCGATAGCAGCGCCCTAAAATTGGTCCGGCGCGTTGTAGCGAAACTAACGCTAATTTCGTCTCCAAATATGGGCGGACATTTTGTATAAAGGGTCGTATATCTGTAGTGTTAACTTTATCTGTGGTAGTAGAGTAGGTACGCTTTTTCTATTGTAGATGTAATATATTGCGTAAGGCGCTGAATAGTTAAGTCTCCGCAAACATAAAAAAAACTGTTTGGATCATTTGTACACTTACGTTACATTGTCTATATAAAACACAACAGATTATCACAAACTGACTCAGTTCAATTTTCATACTCGTAATAATCCGTCTGTATCTTTTATGTATACCCGCATAATCGCATGTCTACGAATTTCTGAAATATGAATGGCTTAAAAGCAAAGAAAGGCGTGGCTTACGGTTGTGACGTAGAAAACATGCCAAAACTGGTTCAGCCCTGTTCACACAAGTCAGGCAACACAAGATTTCTTTCAATATTTAACATTGATGCGGTAAAACAGAAAATGTCAAATTCAGCAAAAAATTAATATATTTTAGGAGAATACTATTATTGAACATTTCTCAATTTCTGACGTGGTAGAAAAAAATTAACACTATTTTCAGAATCAGCATGAAAAACTACATACGGTACACATATTAGATTGTAAGAAATAAAACCTATGTTCACCACTGCTATTGTTCATTTGTATAGATCATAATCATTGTGGGCAAGTCATTTAGCTGCCGTATATGTATGTCAAAAGCTGCAATACTTAAAAACCCATAAGCGGAGAAGTATCGTGGAAATCAGTCTAGATAGCCATTTTGTTACCCATTGCAATAAAAGATTATCTATAAAACATTTTTAATGCATAACGTCACCTTAATTGGACTATAAAAAAATTTTGAACTTAACCTTAATTAGAATATTACAAAAAATGTCTATTACTGCAATATTAATAAACTACACTAATTATTATCTTATATTGACTTTGGTACCGATGTATATATCGCATTTAGGCCAACAAAACTCTTAATTCTGTTTGTCTTGAATTTTTGTTTACATAGCGGAAAACAAAATTATTTATTTCTAACAGTGCTTAAAATTATACGTGACTACAAACAAAGCAGACCTATCTCTTAACAATGTTTAATAATAAAGGAATATCAGCACACTGCGTATCATGTGCTCTTGGTCCAATGCTAAATTGTACGGCATGGCTGGGATTTCCATGTTTAAAAGTGAAATGTTTACACACGAATAACGTAAATAGAGTAAAAGTAGATTATTCGACGTTTTATTTTTTCACTTCCATCTCGCTGACATTTTTATTAGCAACTGCAAGTGTTTGGCATGCATATGCTATCATATTAGCTTCGAATGAAGGATGTGACCTTCTGATATTGGCAATGCGATCCACAAATATTTTCTTTTCTTTAAGATCGGCTGTTAATATATTAGCAATTGTACTACAAACCAGGATAGCGAAGACCGTATTTACAGGTCTAGTAATCATTGTAACAAATTGGAAGCTTTTGGAAAGAAAAGCAATACATCAATTACGCTTACGTTTCGGAATCTATATAAGTGCAATAATGATTTCCTTAATTTCATACGCAGCTTGGTTGGTAATTACCGACTTTAAATTAAATTGGGACATTGTTCTAAAATTTGCAAAAATTGTATGTTTTTATATAGATCTAGGAATGATTTTGGTTTATACAACTTTAACGGATTTTATCGCAATTGTGTTTACTCAATACCAGTTTAATTTAAAAATTCGCTTATTGACAAATTTAAAAGCCTCACAAGTTCGAGACGTGGATAATAGAATGCTAATCAAATATCTAAGCCAAAACACATACAGAATATTAATTAATTTGAGTTCCTTGGAGGAATTACTGATTTCAACCAGAAGATTACACTCTGCTCTACTTTGTAATATGAAGCATTGGAATGGTGTTATAAATCCTGGACTATTGATTTGGAATATTAGTGCAATAATTACGTTAATTATTAACTTTTTCGTGTTATCAGCTACTGGATTGGCTTGGATGAATGGAAAGGTTCTTTCTGTTGCACCTGACCTTATTGAATCACAATTTCAAATAACTGTTTCGTCTTTATCCTTAACATACGAACTGTACAATCTAGCGTACTTGGAGAAAGTGGTGAGTAATACGCATTTATTTTTAAATTGCTATCACAAAAATTTAAACACCCAAAGTAATTATTGATATGTTCGGTAACATGAACAGTATAGTATAAAATATACCATTGTCAATGTTTCTGCGTTCTTAAACAGCTCCTTTTATAAAGAAATCTTAAATAGTAACATAACTACGTTTTAGACCTCGACTTTTCCTCAAGAAATTTACAATCATTATACAAAGTGTATCAAAAATAAACGGCATTTTCTTAAGGGCTTGTTCCTTTCATGAAAATTAAAGGAAAATTTCCTATTAACATGGGTCTGCAAATGCTTCGTTATCGCAATACAGGGTACTTTAAAATCCATTGTTTTATTTTCAGAGCGAAGACATTCTGTCATTCCTATTCAAATATCCCATAAGTAAATTAAGCACGGCAGAGGCAGCACAGGTGTGTGTCTGTTCAATTGTCTGTTACCAAATCTACTATATAATATATAATTGATGTAAAGTGCATGTTATTGTGTTGTAGTTAGAAATGCTTATAACTACTTTGAATATCAAAAAACCTGTCCTTAGAGCTTCTGATATATTTACTATTGGAACTCGACTGCTAGCTTCAGTAAGTATCAAAAAGAAACTAATTATTATATTCTATGTTGTTGGCTTCCGGGCACAACTAGCCCAGAGTCCTGCAAATGTCCCATGCAACATGGACAAAACATCGGCACTAACAATACAATACAAATGTTGAAAATTTCTACACGTATGGTGATTAAACTAATGTATTCTTTTAGATTTCCGGAACAGTTGTAACATACGTTCTGGTAGCATTGCAGTTCCATGCTTCGTGGACTAAACAATAAAGAAAAATAACCATTCAATCTGTAGAATATGTATAGTTTCGTGTCATTAATTGATGTATGTACACCAAATAAAAGCACCATTAACGCAAAAGTAAGGAAACGCCCCCCTTCTCCGTAAGAATCCGGAAATTTATTTACTTCATATGTAATTTATTTGCTAAAACTTATACTTTTAATTTCATTAGTTTTGATGCATTTTAACCAACATAAAAGTATTTAAGCCACAAGCAACTTTAAGTAGACAGACTTCTATTGTTTTTACGAATCTCATTTTAATAATGTGTAAAGTGTAAATGTACTTTTTACTAAGCAATTGAATATTAATGCTTCTTTTATATGTTGCCTCATGTTTTACCTTGATTTTGGCTTGGATTACATGTATCCTTGAGCATTTATGGAGATATTGACACGCACTCATTTAGGAAGATTAATAACTATAATTAATATTTAAAAGGTATTATTTATACGACACAGTTATATGAATATTTACTTCTTAATACATGCGGTGGATTGAAATTGCTTAAGAGTCACTCTGTATACATAGACAGTATGATTTAATGTATGATGTATGGAATATATTGTGTGTATTATGTAAGTAGTTTTATTGTGATCATAAATACTCTAAAACTATAAAACAGAATATAACAATTTGCAACGAGTGGAAAGATCCTAAAGAACAAAGAAAGTAAAAGAGAAGAAAAGCAAAAACAAAAATTTGTAAGATTTAAGTTTAAAGGAAAGTGGTGTCCGAAAAGATTTTTTTTAAGTCGCGTGACGTTCAATAAATCACACTAAGAGAAGACTCATTGTTTGCTGTTAATAAAATTACTAATTTGTTTGACTATTAAAAAAAAGTGCCAGAAAAATCTAACTCTGTAGGAAGTACGTTCGAACTAGCAATAAGCTAGGTGCGTTGGAAGAGAGCGTTTGCTTTGTATGTGCAGGCAAAAAGCATCACAGATACGAAAAGAAAATAAGCTATGTTGCTCTACTTCGCAAATTGTTATAGGGTTTGTTGTATACTTTAGAAGCAGCAAACAATATGCCTGAGGAAACAGCTGAGTATAAATTTGCTGTAAAATTGTTAGGTAAACTTTTCATTTTAGAATCAAACGTTTCTTACGAAAGACATATAGTTACGGAAATAAAGCAAGATGATAAAGAAACAAGTGCTCAGTTTCTTGTAAGGCTGTGGCAGCAGACACTATACTACTTATTTGCTAATGATGAAATTCAACAAATAAGGAATCAAGTAGTAGAAAAGTGTAAATCGCTATCCTTAAGAAGAAAGTTTTTAGAAATAGGTTAATGATTAACTTTGGGGACATTAATGAAAACTACTAGAATTTTTGAAGCATCAGAGCAACAAGCTACAAGTATGGAGGAAAATTTTGACCAAGAAATTTTAAATAAATTAAAACAGGAAAATGGTTGCAAAGAAAAAAATTGAATTAAATGCTGTCGATATGGTAAAGCAAGGCATAAACTTTGGTATAAGAAATGTTCAGCACAGAATGAAATCTGCAACGAATGTAATATCAAGGGGCATTTTACAGAGGAATGCAGGACAAAAATGAGGTAGAAATAAAAAGACGAATAAGAAGAAACCAGAAGCGAGGTGAATCAGACAAGTAACAGAAAATTCTGACGAAGAAGACGAATATACCTTTGGGATAAAAAAGTTGGAAAACCAGAAACAGACGTGAAAGTGTTACTTAGAAGAATTTCGTTAGAAGTATGAGTACTTATCGATTCGGATTCCACATGCTATGTTTTAGATGTTGGAAATATTGAAGTCACAGATAATTAAGTGCAGAACCGGAATGATAAATGATAAATGTAGTACAGAGTACAGGTAAAAGATAAATTTGAAGTTGCAGTTAAAACAGAAACTGGAACAACAGTAACAGCACAATTTTACGTCATAAAAGATAAAGGAATGCCACTAATAGGTAATATAAAACGTTTAAAGATTTAAAAATGTCCAAATTCGGATTAGATATTAATGCGGTAGGCGGGCAGCTAGGCAGGCAGGCAGACGGACAGGCGGGCAGGCTGGCAGGCGGCAGGCGGGCAACCAAACAGACGGGCAGGCGGGCAAGCTGACAGGCGGCAGGCGGTCAAACAATCGGGCGTGCAAGCGGGCAGAAGGAGAAACAGGCAGGCGGGCAGACGGACAAACACATGATTGAACTAATTTGCACTACATCCTAGTTTGAGACCATTCAGAAGCTAAATCCGAAATATGATTATTCAATTCGAAAATTGTTTGTCATTTACACCTATTCCTGCGTACATCCGTGGACACGTATATCGTATTTTCTGACATATGATATTGGTAGTAAAAACCGAAAAATTTACACACAAAATTTGTATTTTTGCATATTTATCTAACAATAAATGTGTATTTAAAAAAACAAAGTTTTGAACTTATTTAAAATAATATTTTTACATAAAAAGGTGTTGTCCTAGTTTTACTGGGTAGACTGGAAAATAGCTACACTACACATTTTAATTCTGATTAAATCAAAAACTATTTCAGTTTATATTAATAATGTGGTCACAATAACACACTTTTAAAACAACGAAAATAACCAGAACAGGAATACACCTTCTTTATATGAAAATCTTTTATTTATTAATAACGTCACCTAAAAGGCTCCCTTTTTTCAATTATGCATTTTAGCAAGAGTAATGAGGTTTTTCCACACGTGTTGGTACAAATCCACATCCAAATTGTAATTCCTGGAGTGTGCGGTCATGGTAATTACCTACGTAAAATAAAAAAAACAAAATCTGTACCCATAAAAAGGCATACTTCTAGATAATTATGTTAGTTGATTTTTTTAAATTACCGCCAATGGTTTTTGATTTATTCATACTTAAAATACGCCAGTACTCTCTGCGCCACCTTGTACTATTTAATATCGTCATTGGACTAATGTTGCACAAGAAGATGACCCATAGGACGCTAATCATTAAAATTATCTTTATTTTATTAAAAGAGAAGTAAATAACGCTTTATTCCAAGGGTATTATGGATAAACGTTCTTGAGATAATATGAATATTATAGTGCAAGTACGGTTGATTTATACGTTTTTCTATAGCAACAACCAACAAAACTAGAACAATGCAGAAAATGTATTTCAATCAGTTATACTGTTAATCAACATTGACAGAGTTGTTGTTAAAAGATTTCTAAAATTACGATTTGTGAGTATTTTAGTAGATAGATGAATATTTAACTTAAGTATATTTAAAATATGCTTATCATCTTTAATAGATTCAATTTTACAGAAATTACTACAAGTTGATAAAAGGTCATCATCCTTTGCATTTTTCTTTTATACATTTTACAAATTAAAGTTTGATGAAATCACAAAATATTTGCAATTGTTACCTATTAATAATAAATGCGAGTAGTAAGTTAAAAAAAATAAATTTAAAGAAATATTAATTTTCTTTTAATATGTTTATAATTTTTAAAAACGCAATGGAGGCGCCGCGGCGGTGGTGGCTAAGTGGATGAGTATCTGCTTTGCAATTAACCGTTTCCAGGTTCAAATCTCAGATTTGTCATGTCTATGTTTGCCTGTGCATGTTAGATAAGCGCTAATGTTTAATGACCCTGGTAGATGGCGCCCTCGCAATGCAAGCTATTACAAAAACTCAATCTTTTTATTTAAAAATATATAAATTCTTTGTGTAATATAAATAAAAGCAAACTATAATAATGAAATGTAAATGCAGTCATATTTATCTTAATTTTTGTTGCGGACTACGAAACTGTTATATCTCCAAAGTTACACAAAAACGGTTGTAGATTGAAATTGTATTTGCTTATGTATAAGATATTTTTAATTTTTTTTCACAATTTTAGGTACTTACAGTACAGCATACCTTTTAAAATTCATTAATTTGTTGGTAAATACGAAAATGTCTCCCCTAAGCTTCTTATTCATTTGTTTCTGGTTTATTGAGTTGGCAATTGGTATACCTCATCCAATACAAAATGCTGGTGTGTATTACATTTTTACTTTTTTTTTTAATTTATTGCAAATATTTATTAACTTTATTATTAATTTGTTATAAATACTTAATAATTTTTTTCTACAGGCGTCAAAAGATGATGACATTTCTCAGTATGCAAAATGTCACATTCGAGTTGTTTATCGTGACAACGTCGACGAAGTATTTCGCGCACTAGAGCGAAAAATATTTCGTGCATGACGACAATGGTAACCCTCTTTTATAAAAAGGACGCAGACAAAACTTGTTTAGGAAAAAATAACTGACAAATATCAATATTTGTTAAATTTTGTTTCCGTAGTAACAAAGAAACAGACTAGATTGCGATAGAATAAATCTTGATTTTTGTATTTTATTATGATTTTACCTAATTTTTTTTATTATTTAATAAGTCTGCAGAAAAAATATTGTATGCAACTCGTGCCCTAAATTTCTTTGGTGCATTCGAATGATTTTTGTCTCGGCTGCCGCCTCGACAAAAAAACTTCCATTCTCAAGCACCAAAGTATAATTTTGCGCACTAGATACATAAATAACTATTTATTATTTATTTTTCAGATGACAACACTAAATGTGAATTTGTTTTCTTACCTACTGGTTACTTACCCATCGACAAAACAGTTTCTGTACCAGGTGAATGTATGTTAGTCACGTGCCAACGTGATCTAACCATTACTGGCTTGACGTAAGTAAAATGTTTTATTCTTATAGAGGGTATTTCTTAAATAATTAGTTCTCTTCAATCTAAATGTATTAATATAAGGAAATTTTTCGATGGAAAACTTTCTACATGTCCTATATTATTTGTCAAAATATTTACTGAATGTCACTATGTGACAGATTGTAAAGTTATAAATAAACTAAAAAAAAATAGAGGGTATTTGTTGAACAATTACAGGCTTGACATAAGCAAACTGTTTTGGGCTTATGCGGAGTATCTGTTTTAACTTACTCAAAAAACGGAGATGTGAATTTTTACGAGCAAATCATGACGATTGACTAAAACTGTTATACAAAGATGCTTCTCTCAACAATCAAAGTAGCAGAAAAAAAAAACAGAAAACTCGCAATTGCTCAAGAACGATTTAAGTTAGCGCGAACAAACTTGGCGAGAGTATTTAGCAGTGACGGTCCGTCGTATTAGGCCGGTTAGGACTGATCTAACTCTAGTTACGAAATAAAATACGAACTTTTTCCTAATGCTAACATTTAGTACAACTGTAGTTATTAATACATTATTTATAGATATCTCGTCGCATAGGCAGCAGTGATAGCAGGCCTTTGCAGTTAAACTATTAAATCTTGTTCATGGCGCTTCTTTAATGCTATGCCTTGCTGCCAGGTGCGGTACCCTATGTTACATGCAGCCAGCCTCAGCCTGTGCTTAAAGATGCAACATTGAATTTGCAAACCCAGTCAATGAATACACGTGAAACGATTAAACAATTTTATTGAGCCAAATTGCTCATAAGTGATAGTAGAATAAGGTTCTCAACTTAATTTTTATATACAGTAACATGTAGGAAAGTAATTGTGTCCCTCCCACCCAATTTTTGGTGGACAAATAAGTTCCTTGTGTTTGTGCTTTTCTTTAATTCCAAAGAATCTTTTTACAAAATTCCAAAGAAGCTTTTTACAAAACAGCAAAGCATGGATTTTCATCCTTTTCCTCGACCATTTTCTCTTCAGTGCAAAAAGTATGCCGCCCCAAGTTTTGCTATTTAAGTCGATCTTGTTGCCAGTTTGTTGTGCTTCGTTTACCATCAGTCGTTGCTCTAACTGGTGCTTTTTCCAAATTTATTTGATTTCCATAGGGTCTCCAGTTTAATAATGTTTTTGTTCATCGGTTATCTTTAAATATTGCAATATAGCTATAATTCAATTTAATTTCAGCGAAGTTATTCGTTAAACAAGATCTGTTAGTTTTATTGCTCCTATGATTCGACATTTCATCGTGAAAAACTTATTGCAAGATTAGTTTCTGTCAATTTCTATTACAACTTGATCGAGCAAAGGCCACCAACGCATTATTACATAGAAACATTGATTTTGAAGTTTCGAAAGATAAACAGCAAGAAATGGTGAATGACCAAAAAAAACTAAAGCCTAAATGATTAGCGAAATATAGAAGCGCAGAGGCAGAAATGTCTTTATCTCTTATTAAAGACGCCGTTAAAATAAGATCAGATTGTTTTCTAGAATTACCAAGTAATCGACACTGCTCAAGGGCGATGCCTTGTTATGCTATTGCCTTATTACCTTAACCATCAGTTCTAGTCCTTTTATTAAACTGCAGAACTTTGGTTTGTAATGTGTAGGTGTTAAATGAATACATACAGAATTTAAAATTAATTATAAAGACACTAATGGCGGCCCGTCCTATTATGCAGCGTAGGCAGTACCTACCCATAACTTAAAAAAAAATCAAATTCTAACTTCAATGAAAAAAAGTTACTTCTACACAGTTTTTACTTTTTAACACCACTATGTAACATTAAAAATTAGGTACCAAATAAATAAACCGTTGCCTTTAAACACAGTTTCGCATACGAGAAAGCCGAGCTAATCGGGCCAAATAATTCCAGCTACGACACAATCAACCAATCTACTTGTTATTCTAATATAACAATAAATAGTAGGGATTTCACAAAGCAATAAGCAGGGCAAAGTGACGGTCTCTGTACCTGTAGTTTTTAGTTTACCTGCGCCGTTCAGCGGCGTTTGGGTGCAGCGTGCAGTTATTTTATACGTATAGTTTGCAAATTTGCAGTAAATACGGAAATTCTCCTTGAGTAACTTTTAAAAAGAAAATTTAATGAATACTTCTACGAAAAACAAATAGAAATAAAAAACTCAAGGGCGATGTACACTAAAGAATGGACTGGCTAACTGCACCAAAGTATAAGTCGACCAAGAACATTTATTTGCAACTGTTTAGATTAAAATTATTTGGCACATCACGCATTAACTTGGCTTTAGACGAAGCTTTACGTTATCAAATTAAAGTACATAATGACAAAGTAAAATTTAATAGAGATTTTATGCATAGATTAATTTGTTTAACAACAGGTCTGTCTTGGTGAATTTCAGTTGCCGTAGTTTATTTACGTTTTAATGTTAATGTTAAATAATATTTGCTATTGGCTACTTAAATTTCAAATCCACGGAACGCCACTGAAAGACACCCCTGTAATATTTCGTTTTGAAATTAAGAGACAAACATACTGTAAAACAAACACCAGAAATCCGAATACGAAGTTGATTCATTTAAAAATAGAAGTAGAGGTAAAAAGGTATTAAGTTAACTACAGTAAAAGATAAAGAAGGTAATAGAAGGAAAGTGGTATAGGTAATGAGATGAGGGACAAAAACAGCGGAAAATTTGCGAAGAAAATCTCGTGACAGTACGACAACTAGTTGTTTCTGCTATTGTCAAAACTGACCTTTATCACTGACTGAAGAGACTTTAACTCTGGAACACGATATTAATATATACTTCTTTCAAACTCGTTATATTTTTTCGGCTGTTCACAAACAGCAAAATTCTGATAGCAAAATCTAGTTTTAGATCATTTTGCATACCTATAACGCTACATTTTCAGATGCCCTACACACTTCTTGTTTCCTGGATGCCATTTGACTGAACCGGACAATTTCAAAGAATATCCAGATTGCTGTCCTCAGGTAATCTGCAAACATGTGAATTTTTGGTATGCTAACGATAAGCACTACGCTGAAAATTACGTTAACAAGTACAATTAAGAACTATGTCATTGTAAAAGTGTAATTAATCATAAGTG
The DNA here is from genome assembly GCA_958336395.1 of Ctenicera cuprea. NCBI lineage: Eukaryota > Metazoa > Arthropoda > Insecta > Coleoptera > Elateridae > Ctenicera > Ctenicera cuprea. Next base: position 8,084,885 of record OY284494.1, on the reverse strand, counting down.
CTTGGTATGTTTTTTTATTATAATTATAAAGCTGTATCAAAATAATAAATGTTTTTAAAACGGAAATCAATTTTCTCAACTCAAAAATAAATGTTATCTTAAAAAGGAGACTTTAATAGCAAGAATTTATTGCCCTGTCCATTTTGTTCGCGTATATGAAAATCGTTTGAACACTTAATAATATATAGTTTATGTATATACGAATATTTAAATAAAATATAACTCAACATGCCTTTTCAATGTTTTGCATAACTATTGTTTTTAACTTACGTTAATGTTTAAAATTTATGTGTAATCATCTTTTTCAAATGCTATGGAAAATGCCGAAAGTCTTAAAGATGTAGAGAAACATAACCTGCGTATTCTGAAATAAATATGAAACAATGTACCTACAATAATAATTGATTAAATTGCCTTTAGCTTCTCTAACTTTTATCCAATTTGGATAAACCTTCAAAACAAAATATAGTAAATAATGTAAAAATAAAGAAACATGGTGTACAATAAAAGTTTTATAGTGAAATTTATGACAAGTTATTGTTATTACCGTTACATATTTAAATATATTTCGCGAGTTAAATATCTCAACGATCAAATTTCAAAAACTGTAGTAGCATTCAATATTGTGTAAACTGTGCCTAATAACTGTTTTGTTTTATGGAGGCAACTTATGGCATTATTTTATAACATACTGGTTGTCTATAAGTTGACGGACAAGCTTTATGCATTTCTTGGGCAAGAATATGATGAAAGTTTTAATAAAAAAAAGTCAGCCGACGATTACTTATTCTGCGAGAGATCAATTTAAGAAATGTAAATGTATGTGCAGACAGTCTACAGAAATAAAAAACTTACAACATGTTAATGAAAAGTAAATAATGGCTGCGCGTGCTATGGCTTTACTTACACAATGCTGCCTACAGTGTTATATTCTAATTATTATATCACGTATAAGGTGAAAACCGGCGTTATAGGCACAGGATTTTTTTTTTAAGAAAGATCGTAGAATTACATCGAGCAACTCTTTCCCACTCCACCTACCCCGGATCAGTCTTATACGGCTTTGCACGGATGTACTTCTTACCCCAACCCTAAATCCCAACAGATTCTGAACCTGAAAAAGCCAGCATTTTTAGAAATTTTGTTACCGCCCCCAGCTTCGAACCCCTGTTCGAGAGCGTGGCAACAGCGGTGCTATAACCACTGCGCCAATCTCCCGATTTCCCAGGAATTGTAAGAAACTTATAAGTAGACCTAAAGAGTAGGTGGTGGTGCTCAAGTACCAGCTGTTTGATAGTAAATCAAGAAACCTTTGACTGTTTTCATTAACGTAACATTAGAAAAACATTAAGTTGCCATCCATTAGTGAAGATTTTGCAGAAATTTTTTGTTTTTCAGCGCGCAATTGTATTTCCCTAAAAACTTACCAAATACAAGAACATACACTCGCTTGTTGCGATTATAGTAAACACTATCTAATAGATAAGAGATAACTGCCATGCGCACACGGCAAATATTGTGAGAGGTGCAGGAGCATATGCCATGTCCAGCCAAAAAACCCTTCGTGTATGTTTTATGAAAAGACCTGACAACCTTGTCGAAAATATATGGGGTGCGTCGCGTCGTTAAGAAAATATATGAACAAAATATTAAACCTGCTAATAAAAATGAGCTATGGGAATCTACTGAAAATGAACGTTAAAATCTTTTGCTATGATATAAAAATATAATATTGTCTAAAACCAGGCGATTACAAAGTTTAATAAAAAACAATGGTTGTTCTGATCAATATCAAACACTTGGTATAAAACAATGTTGAATTATTAATAAAAATTGGACAAAATTCCCCAATCCGGTGTAGGCAGCCGTAGGGTCTTAAAGTTTGACACTGTTTCCGATATTTAGCCTTTCGGATACGACATTAAACTGTAGGTTTCACGTACTCTACTATAACGCTAAGAAAATACGTCGCAGGGAAGAGTGCTGGAGCCCATCTAAGGCCGATTGCGAATAATAAAATATTTACAATGTCTGATTGCATTTATTTAAGCTCATCCAAGTCGCGGCTTCTTTTAAACTAAATAAACTTTGCAAATAGTAGTGCCGAAATTAGTGTGCAATTTTGTTTCTGTAGTCGTAGCTGTAAATATTGACAATTTTAAAGTATTTACTTGGATTTTGTAGCAAAAGAATACTTTACTGATACTCAGATTATAATATTAAAAGGTACATACAGTAAATATAAAATAAAGTGAAACATGGCCGATTATCGTGGCAAAACTGTAATAATCAGTTTTATACTATTTTATTTAAAATGTATATTTATTAGATTTGCATGCTACATTAACAACAAAATTAATCAGGTAAAACACAAAAACTTAAAGATTAACATTTTACAACTAATTAATAGAACTGAAACATTTTGGTGTTAAGACTCAAACTAAATGTTAACTTTTAGTTATTAATTTTGTAAAATAGCAGTGCAATTTTAGGGCTTAAGTTAATGTAGTTACGTATTTTCTTTTGCTGTAAAATGTTTATCTTTAACTTTTTATGGTTCACCTGATTAATTTTGTTGACCCTATAAGCAGCCCAAAAAAGTGGGAAACAAGGTAAAAACGGCTATGAATTTGTATAAAATATTTATTAAACTATTATAATAACATACTAAAAGTTTTTAATGTACATTGACGATATAAATAATTTTACACTTAAAACAGTTTACCCTTAAATGGAAATTGTACTTAAAATATCTAAGTCACAAAAATAAAATTTTTAAGATATTACTAATATCACATGCTAGCTCAACTCTGAGATTCCAAATATGTATAAAGTATAACATTCAAGAATAGCAAAAGGTGAAAATTAAAACCAATAACAAATATTGCGACACTAAGGAAGAGATAGACAACCACTAACAATCAAGTGGCAAACAACAAGATCTGTTCTCAGACAGAGCTAATTCAGAGGCGTTTTACAAGGTTGAACTGGGTATAGGGTATAAATCAGAACATAAGAGTCAAATGACCCAAGAAACATTTCATAGAATGCAAAAACTAAAGATAAAGAGATATTTAGCAGCTGCCAAATCGTGTTAAAACATTAAATCTACCACACTATGGTAATTATTTTACAATAAGAAAATTATGTTATTTAAATTTAACGTTTGCTATGGCAGATTTGTTTATAAATATTCAATATAAATAGTCTCTATACTTATTTAATTGCAAATATTTCTGATGCCAATATTGTACAGTCCCCAAAATGGACATTGGTTCTAGTGGCGTAAACATTAGTTTTACTAAAGGAATACTTTTGATAATCTTAGTGGTGTGGTTCAAAACTCATTTGAAATCTCTTTACAATAAAGAAGACAATGTAAAGAACAAAATGTTGGTACTGTAAACAAAGTATGTATGAAGTTATTAGCCCGACCACCTGCATTAATATCTACCGGCGTCTCTATACATCTGCGGTCTGCCTCATCGGGCGTTTTCCAACTGATTTAGTTATGTAGGGGTACACAAGTTATATATCTTCGAAAAGTAAATAAGTGTCAACTGATCGAAAAACGCTAGGAGGCAATTTATAAAATGACGATCGCGTCACAGCGCTTACACTATTGGCCAAAGCATGCAAAAGGGTAGGTTAAATTTAGCAAAAAACTTTTATTCAGGGCATTCTTTAGTAAAATCAATATTTAAACAACCATACTTTAGGATAAATGTATATGGTGTTACATAAGAAGAACATATAATATAAAATTAGATACTAGTAAATAAATAATAAGACAAATTTAAAAATTAATAAAATAGAAAACATTATTTTCTTTTAGTACAGAATAAAAAATATAAAAAATTAACTCTGGAAGACAAATATTCATTTAATATATATTGAAACCAATAACTGGTGTACGGCTTCAATTGTTCAATGCTTAAGAGACCTTTTTCACTGAACACATTATTAATGTGAGTAGCTACTTGAAATCTTACTTCTAACATAACGAATTTAAATACCATCACATTATTTCAAAAATCAGTTTTTAATTCTACTATCATCTATAAAGCTAACTTCGCATTTCAGTTTCTTCAACAGTTGCAGAAGGAGGAACAACACCATTACTCGCAATTTTTTTGTCAGTCTGCTTGCCAAACATCTCCGCATCTTGCAAAGTTTCTGGTAACTTACAATCAACAGTTTCAGGTAAATAATAACATAAAACAGCACCGATTAGTGGTACAATACCAAAAATAATGGGAGGCAGCCATGGTTCGTATGTTGCAAGACCGGCTACAAAAGGAGCTAACATTGATCCAATTCTAGCACACATGGACGATGTTCCTACAGCAATATTTCTTATAACGGTGGGAAATAATTCACCAGAAAAGATGTATACGGTAGGAAATGAAACTGATAAGCCAAACATCCCTAAACATCCTAAAGCAGCTCTCAGCCATGCAGGATTTGCTGGTACAACAGCAATTAGTAAGCAGGCACATCCTGCAACAATATTTGCACCCATTAATGTGTATCTTCTACCTAAAGCTTTCATTGACCAAATTGAGAAGAATGTTCCTGGTATTTGAATGACGGCTGAAAAAGCTACGTTTACAAATATGTCCCCACCCAATTGTCCTATAAACTGGGCCACTCCAAAAAAGCACAGTCCGCATACAATCCAATTGAAACAAACACAAACTGTTTTAAGTCTCATATTTGGAGTTCTGACTAAATCCGACATTTTTCCAGCATGTTGTTGAGAAGCTTCTTGCTTCTGCATGTAAGTATTAACATCGTCTTTTATGCATGCTGTTGGTAAACCATTGTGGTGAGCAGCATTTTCCATTACTCTCACCGCTTCGTCAGATTTACCAACTGCTAGAAGCCATCTTGGGGATTCGGGTAATATCCAATAGTAGGATATTAGTATTACTGAAGGAATGGATATTGCTAGTTGAAAATAGCGCCAATCTCGCAAAAAGTATCCAATTAGAGCTAGAGTAAGGTGGCCCAAATTGAATGGAATTTGGTAAAGAATTCCTACAGCGGTTCGCCATTTTGTTCCTGTAACAATAAAATAAAACATTACAAAAAGTAATTAAAAAGCCATACCAATACTCAAATAGCTACGCATAAGCACTACTTAACAAAACAGTTTTTAGAAGATACTAAGAGATTGATGCATGAAATAGCGTTTGCTTATTAGCCATTGAATAATGTTTAATGTTTTCCTATTCAGAAGAAATTTTTGAATGATTGTGTCAGCTGGTAGATAATAAACAAACTAAATTTTTGGTAAATACGTATTTCCTCGCACAAAATACATTAAAAGCTCTAATAAAAAGGGTAAATAGCATTAAAAATTCATTTAACACTCAAACGATACTTTTGAAGAAAGTACAAACCAGAATTGATATAAATCAAGAAATTCAAGATAACAACGAATTTTACAGGTAATTTATAACAAACGCTCCATTTTACATAACATAAACAATTTTAGAATGCTGTTCTTATTTATGCCACTTACAAATCGACCAAACACGACTTTGGCAAATGAATTTAACTCTCACTTGCCATCAAATCTCCTTTCCGTCAGTTGGCCGCTTGATATAACCCAAATTTGTTGTTAAATATATGTATAGGAATCCTGACGAACAGCACCTAAATATTTAGTAGACTAGTCAATTCACCTGTCATCTGTCAAAAATTGACTAATGAAAATCCAGAATTTGGTGTTTCTCGGGTAATAAAAAAAATAGGAATGCATATATCTTCCTGGGGGGTATTCAATTGACTATTTTATACAAATTAAGTTTTTATTATCAAACTAGTGTTACCCCAGCACAATGCACTGACAGACAGCGTTGTCAGAACCGGCGAAATGTCAAGTCACGTGATGCATTAGTTCGAATAATGACACGCGACGTTATTGTAGATGACGCGGCGCCCCAAGTGACGCGCGTCTAACCGACCTTCATATATATTATAAATAAAAATAATTATTATTAAAAAATCGACATAGAATAAAAATAAAAAAAATGTTTCATGTTTCATCTGTGGATAGAGACCTTTCATTTTAAAACAAAATGGTCAAAATTGGTGAAGCGGTAGCCGCTGGAGGAACCGGAGAAAAAAACCCTTTGTGCTTTTATATATGTATATGGATTATTATAGTTTCACTCAGTAACTTGCTCTGATTTTACTATAGTATATAGATTTATTTAGCACGTGCGACAAAAACGGAAAAAGTACTTTTAAATAGATGAAGGTAATTTATTTATTTTAGTTTAATATGGTTAGGTGTTTTCACTTATAATATAACAAGTGCAATAACTATTTTCGCGAGGGCTTTTGTTGCAATGGAAATAAGCACGAGTCGAAGATAAGTGCCTTATTTTCAAATAGCAACAAAACGCATGAATGAAAAGCGACAATAGTTTACAGATATTAATTTTTTTTTAAATTTTTTTTTTAGATATTAATTCAATGCACTTGTAATATTCTGTACGAAAAGTGCATCACAATATATCGCATAGGATAACCTACTTTTAATTTAAAAATATCAATTAGGTGCATTTTTATTTTCATTTCTTTATAGCAACAAAAATAAATTGCAACAAATGTTAACATCGATAAATCAAATAATTTGAAATTAAGTAAAAATTGTGTAAAATTCAATAAAAACATAGATCAAGATATGTATAAATAAACAAATTATGTATGCAATCTTGCTAATCAAAAGCGTCTGTTTCTTACTAGATTTTGTTTAAAAACTTTTTCGGGGTAGTACAAGGAGGGGGCACTAGTAACGCTTTCCCAAATAACTATATTCCTGTAAACTTTATTAAACTATTAGAAATAATTTTATTCCTGTACAAAAACACGAATTTTGATTTTTTATTTCTTATTCTCATAGCAAAAAGAGGCATTCTTGTTAAAAGTCGCTATATCTAACAGTTTTTAGAATAATTCAATTTTTGGAAAAAATTAAGTACACATATGATAGTCCGAGTTTTTCCTGAAGATGCAAAAATAATTTGTACAAACTTTGAGAATAAACTCTACACATCCAAGCAATAAAAAGAGTTTCGTTAATCATGAGTTCGGAAACGTTTTTTACAGCCTCTGGATGAGACAACAGTCTGAATTATTGAAACTGCTTCTACTTTTGGAGACTGTACTTCTGCAACGAAGCGTTTCCATGGGCATATTTATCGGAAAACCCATGGCAACTCGAAAAGTGCTAAAAGCAATTTTTACCTGCATTAAATATTTTCTCTATGTTTTACATTGCATTACCACATTAGCTTTACAAAATCTGATAAACAAATAGCAATACAACAATTAGTAAGTATAGTAAGTAATATTTGATAAGGATAACATAGGTATAAAAAGATTGTAAATGTAATATTATATTCTGATAAAGAGCAATACACGCTCATAAACAGCATCGGTGTAATTAGTATTTAAGAACAATTTTTAATTTTCTTAGAAATTATTATAATAGCTGTTCAAACGTCTACGATAATTTGACTGACCATGAGTTATGATTTCTCCCTTTGCATTTTTCTTAAATATTATTGCATATTATAATCATGTTATTCCTGTAGAAATAAAAGATAAACGTTCCACACTACTGATTGAAAGTGAAACTAAATTAAGAATGTAAACACTTTGTTTGTTATATAATATTTGATCTGCGTTATGAATAGTAGCAAGTTATACACTAAAAGTGCAATTATTATGTCATAATGCTAAATAATTTTGTTTCATAATTATTCTTTTATATGCTCTTAAAATATCAGTCTCAAAGTAAATTACATGAGTTAGAGTTAGTGCAGTTGTGGTTTTACCTTGTAGCAAATTTAGAGTCTACTGTGCTCTTGCAACATAACTTGACATGTTCTGGTACAAACAAATTAAAAAACAGGGGATTTGATGGTCATTGACGAACTTGCGTTTTCTATATTCGTGTTGGTCAGACGTTATTGAAAAGACCTACTCACAAACGCCCGCAATCTTGTGTCATCAACAATATTTTCCGCTACCATCTGATTAAATTTATAACGTTTTCATTTTCGCATTCTTCAAGTAATCGACATACATTAAAACATCCCTTCTCCATCTTTCTGCTGGTATGCATATTTTAATTTAAAAAACTGAAATTATATTTAAACAAATATTTTGAAACTTACAGTGATAATAACTACATGTAAACATGAGTCTAACAACACACAACAGAGATAATGCAACAACGTATAGCATTTATACTTAACAAGAATTACCTTTATGTTCAAAAATGACTTACAGAACAAAAAAGAAGCATACCTTTATTTATCAACAAAAACGTAACCAAAATATAGCCCGTAAAAAAATTAAATTTAACGAAAATATCAAGCTAACCTGCCTATCTGACTTAACTGTATCTCGTCTGTAATTTAAAATTTTTCGGGATTGATAACGTGCTGCGCGTCCATGGCCATAGTGCTCTACACCTTTCTGGCTTACAGACTTTTAATGTTGTTGCGTTATTTTATTCCACACACAGTAACGGTAGTACGTACATATATCAATTGTTTGACAGTAGTAAGCCGTGGAAAATAGTTGCCTTTGGTGGAATGTCTTAGACCTACTTGATGGGACTTAGATCCGAAGAAATTGGAGGTTGTCGAAGGTTATAAATTTCAAGATCTTCAAGAACTTTTAACACACTTAGCGTTGTCATCAAGAAATATAACATTCTCAGTGCCAATAAAGTTGCGGCGTTTTAAAACATACTCCATGATTATCTCATCTCCGCAGTCTTGTCCTGTGAGAGGTGTGTCAGAGTCGTATTGAACACATTGAGATCAGTATGCCACCTTAAAGACATTCCTGTATAACACCTCCACCATTAAAGTCCACAACTTGTTGAGTGTAGTGCAGGATAGTGAGCTCTCCTGCATTCCGGGGGTATTGATATCTAGTTAGCCTGGAAAGTTTCTAGTAAAGAAAAGTGAAAATGGTTGCTATGGTTACAACTATGTTTTCTAAATAAGTGTTCACAATATGACATCCATAAGTTGAACGGTGATCAAACTGTGAATTTTTGAAAACAGCATGTCTGAGAAAAAGATAGATTTTGAAAAAATCGAGTTTCGGTCAGTTATTAAGTATTTATTTTTGAAAGGGTTATCGAGCAAAGAAATTTTTGCTGATATGACAGAAACCTTAGGTGATCAGTGTCCTTCATACGCCACTATTAAAAACTGGGTTGCGGAATATAAAAGAGGAAGATCAGATATGAAAGATGAGCACCGCCCTGGAAGACCAATTTCTGTGACAAAGATGGGATAATTCTGATAGATTATTTGAAACGGGGTAGAACTATCACGGGAGCATATTAAACTGAGTCTCTAACTAATTTACGTAATTGTGGAAAAGCGCCGCAGAAAACTTGCCAGAGGTGTGCTCTTTTTGCAAGACAACGCTCCTGCTCACAAGTCGTTGATTGCACTGCAAAAAATTGATGAAATTGGTTTTGAATTGGTTGACCACCCGCCCTATTCTCCGGATTTAGCACCGTCACACTATTATGCGTTCCCAAAACTCAAAAAACATTTGAAAGGTAAAAAATTTTCGACAAATGACGAAGCAATATGTGCCGTTGAGGAGTGGTTTGCAGACCAAGACAAAGATTTTTTTTTAAATGGCTTAGAATTACTTTATGAACACTCTGCTAAATGTATAAGTCTTAAAGGAGATTATGTTGAATAAATAAAATTTTGTTTTGAAATATTGTTGCGTTTTATATGGTAGGCTAAGTACTTATCAATACCCCCTGATATATCCTCCCAAGGTATCGCTTCTTGGAGCCTTGGTGTAGTTCATTCCTGCCTTGAACGTCGCTGGGCTGGTTTCTTAATTCTTTTAGAACATTTCTTCGGTCTATATGCTGCTAATTCTACCTTCTATAATAATAATCGATTTCGAACAGTTTGATTCTGTAGAATTTGCTACAGATATCTAGTAGATGCAAAAGGCTGTCTTATTGCGTGAGTAACGAGGTGTTGTAATGCGATTAGATCTACTTTTAGGTCTTCTTGGAGTTGCACCTGTTATTTAAAACCGAAACAAAGTTAGTAAAATCACACTTTGTGATATTACCAATACAGCAGCTATGTATGTCCACCTGACGATCGCCTCTTCCGTATATTAAAACAGCTAAATTTGTTTTGCGTTGTTTTTTTTAAATACATATTTGAAAAATTACAAAAGTTTGGAAGAGAATTTTCGACACCCGTTGCTACAGATTATCGTAAAACCACATTAAAAGACGCATCAACAATAAAATGACATAACAACCGAAAAGCTTGATGTAGCAGGTATTTGTATTAAAAAATAACCTCTTTATTTAAACATTCATAATTTATCAGCAAAAATCGTCAAATTCAAATCAATGTTCTTTATATTACAATATGAAATTTACTTTCGAGTAGCTTATGCTATACAAAGCCTTCAAAAATAGAGCGTTCTTACACATTGCAAGTTTTGATGAGACATCTTCTATACCAGCCGGCGCCGTCTTGTATACCAGTCGGCATCTTATCTAGATAAAATTCACAATTATATTTATCGATATCTAGATTTAATCGTTTTGTGTTATATTTGAATATTTAAAAATCATTTCTTATGAAGGCGTTTTTTTTAAATTCTGTTTTAAGCGCCGTGACGCGATCATAATTTTTTTTAATAGCACCATACCTATTTTTTGCATTCATACGATACAAAGTGTTCAAAAACGAGAAAAATTAGCAGGCCCTGAATTTAAACAAATGTCTTCCACAATTGCAATAGTGTGCTTTGAAATTCATTAGACATCGTTTAACAATCGAAAACAATGGAAGGACAAAATGCTAGTGCTGCCAACATGTCTATTAGTAAAATGCTTTGAATGCCACTAATTTGCCGATCCTACTCTGTATAGCATACGTGGCATAAAACAGTGGCATTCAAAGTTCACTTCGCCCGGCCCCCTTCTTTAACGAATGTTTTTCTTTCAATTGTTTTTAATTGTGAAGAGAAACCAAATGAATTTTAAAACACACTGTTGCGATTGTGATAGACTTTTGCTTGAATTCAAGGCTGCTAATATGAAAACGTTTGTCGCGTTTTTGTCGAAAATTCTGTAATGTAGGAATATACAAACATTATACCACTGAAAAAATTTTTTATGAAATTAATGCAAAAAATAAGTACCTATAGTGTTAATTAAAACAAAGACGATAGCATCACATCGCTTGCAACATTGGTCAAAATTTTCTTTGAGGTATGCAAAAATGTAGATAATATTTAATTAAAACTTTTATCTAGAGTATTTTTTAGATCAATATTTACACCACCAGAACCAATAATCCATAATTTTGAACAGCCGTGTATACATTGTCTTTTTTTTATAATTTATAGTAACAGATTTAGGCGAATTTTGAAGCATCGGAAGTTCTACTGTTGCCATACCGCATCAATTTCCAGAGAAGACTTGGTCGTATTTGGGTGCTGTAATCTCGCTTTGTTCACTTAGCTTAAATCAAACTAGCTGAAGTGTTTCTTTGTTTAAATTTTTCTACGTTAATAATTTTTTTCTGTTGTTTCTAGGTCAATTTACTTTGACAATAGTAGCAAATATTGTAATTTCTAGATTCTGGATTAAGATTGGAGCGTTTGAAAAACCCACACGCACTTAGGCCACAAAAGGTTGGCTCATTGTGCTACCTCCACACCATCTCCCCTCCACGTTAATTACCCAAGCCACCCAATTCTTTGAATGAACTTGAGATCGTCGGCCATTGGGGTGTTGCTGATGAAGGCCATCTCAGGCCAGAAATCCCAGCATGGATACTGTAAATATTGCAAGTTTAAGACGGTGGCATAGCACATGTTCTGCTGTCATGTCCTTTTAGTTACGGTCTCGACAGTTGGAGCTGTCTACCAGCCCTAAGCTGTGCATGTGCTTTTTTAGCGTGCAATGCCTAGTCAGAATTCCTATAACCAGTCGAAGATTCTTTCTGGACAGTTGCACACAGTATTTGGCTATCTTTGGTGAGGGTGCTGCAAAAGCAGCCCTTGCCTGACAACAGCTTTAATTATTAGTCCACCTTTTCGTAAAGCCGTTTAAGGTTTCTTGATGTAGCATAATGGTGAATATCTTCGTGGAGACAGGGGTTACAGGTTCTGGCCCACAAGGTAGTTGTTCTGAGACCAGTCTTGCAACCTCGTCAGCTTCTTCATTACTTCGATTACCATCATGTCTCTTTGTTCAAACCAGTAAAACAACATTGTCTCTGGAGATATCTTAAGAAGTTTCGTAGCACTGGAGTAGTTTCGCAATTACTCAGGAACAGTAAGGCAGCTCTACTATCGCTGAAAGTATCAACAGTTGGTTCTTAATTTGTCGTTGTAGAACTGCATTTGCATTATGCATTATTACCACTACCTCCGCTTGGAAGGCGGTGAGAAGTTTGCCTAGCGGTATCTTTTGCCAAAGGTTTAGATTGTCAGAGATAACTTCAGAACGGCGCCGTTTCTATTACTTGTTTCAGATCCATCAGTAAGATAGGTATATCTAAATGGTGGGTTACCTTAGCCTTCACATATACACTGAAGTGTTGATTAAAAGTATACTTGAAAGAGAGCAGTTACCAACCGCACCAAGAAGAGGAATCTTTAAAACTGCCTCATCGAGGATGCGGATGTGTCTGCCACTCACACCTTTTGTATACCATCGCTAAGGCATAGTATTAAGGCAGTGTTTATAGCTAATTTCTTGTAGATAGTACTATCTCTGTTTTTGAGGGGTTAACAGAGACAGACTGTTCAGTACACCAGTTTTCAGGAGGATGGTAATATCATCCGCATAGAAAATGGTGTAAAAGCCAGTATCGTCTACTACTGTGTTCCATGGCAATGGGGTCAGAACGCCACCTTGAGGGCACCTCTTCGTTACAACGTCTCGTATAGAAAAGCCGCCTGTATTAGCCTGTACTGCTCTCGTCGCCAGGGTGTGATTTATACACTTAGAGAGAGTGCGCGCAACACCATACCTGCCTAGGGTATTGTAAATTACAAATATAACAAATCTTTATTCTGTAATTGTAAAAATTAACTACGCAAAAAATAAAATGATAGATTTATAAACCAAAATGTTGCCAAAAAATTTATGCTATTGATGAAAACCGGAAAAATGGAAGAAACCAACGTAAAGTTTTTAGATTGTACAAAATCTCTCACACGTATTTAATTGATAGCTTTAAAGTGAATCTCACACTATCAAAAAAACACAAACTAAAAAGTACTATTTACAACACAAAAGTTACTAAAGTTACTAGATTCAGTTCTTTTTCAGCTAAATGAACAGACTTCAAATAATTGCTTACCGATAAGTTCCATTACAAGTACGAAACTTGTAACCATGGTTCCGCCCGTAGCAGAAGCACAAATAAATCGCAGAGTCAAGAAAAGCCAAAACCATGGGGAAAAGGCAGCACCTACTCCACTAACTACCTGTACCAGGACGGCGCAAACCAATGGTGTTCGTCTACCAAACCTGTAAATTATTTGTGAGTTAGATACTATACTATTATATGTTAACAAAAATTATTTATATTAATGTATTTATAACCCATGTAATATCTTCTAATAATTAAACGCGGTGAGTGTCAAGTGTCTAGACTAGACGGTCTCTTGCATCTCCGCAAAGTTTATCGGTAATAAATTGCATAAATATCCAGTTTATCAGCAGTGTTTTAAAAATATATTGTCTGCTGCTAAAGATACAAAGTCGCGCTACGCGGCTTTCAAATTACAATAATATTTCACTCATAAAAATATTATACAAGAATGAAATCGAGTGTTTGACAACGTTGGGTTAATGTTTACACATAACCGCACTTCACTGATTCTACTGTTTGGAGCTATAACAAACGCTAGAATGATTTAAAAGTAACTAACAAGCGACATTATACAAGAACATCTATCTACCTTATTGCCAAAAATTCAACCTACTATAAAACCGCCAAATGCTCTATACGTCTGCACTGTCAGTTGAGATCCCAGTCTCGCCACGTCAGCAGCCACAGCGGCACGAACTAACCAAAACATTACACTAATCTTCTTCTTATAGTGCCATACCCTATTCAGGGCGTTGGCTACCTCTCTCCTATGTCTGTGTTTGTGCGCGGCGATAGGTATTTTGCACAGACGGGCATAGGGGACCTACAGTTTAACGTGGGCTCCGAACCATAGGAAGTGCATGCACTTCTTCTCCAGAGAGGTTTTCTTGGAGAAAACGCGCTTACCACAGAGCTACGGCCGCTTATTTACACTAATAGCATGCTATAAAAACCATAGGTTTGGCTGTTGTGTCATTTTCGGTTTATATTGAAAACGTCCCTAAAACAGTGCCCACAACAAAAACATTGATAGAGAATACATCCGCCGAAATTTTCTAAAAAAAGGTTACTGCAAAAACAACCCCAGTAAAATTATTTCCGGGAAAAATCAACCACCATAAAAATCCCATAAACAGAAGCAGGCGTATTTTCATGCAGGTGGATCACTGTATTATTACGAAAGAGCTTTTCCTAAAAAAGATACGTGTTTTTTCGTTGATGATTAATTTATATGAATACAAGCGAAATTCATTAAGAATTATAAACAAATGTGTAAAAAAATTTTTTGGCGTTTTTGTTACCTCCAAAACAATTTTAAAACATCTGTAAGGCACTCCCCTGTAAAAGTGATAAGTTTAACTGACATCTTGCCCGCTGCATTGTAACGAAACTTGTATGAGGCCATGAAAGGACTTTTTCGGGGGATGCTCATCCTGTTAATTTTACTGTAAGTATTTTTTTCTTAAAAAATTTTAACGAGGTTGTTTTTTACGGGCTTTTTGGTTTTTTCCCGAAGCTGAAGTGGGCTTTCTTTTGTTTTCCTCATGGAATTCTCTTTCCGGAAGCAGCTTTCAATCCCGAGACCGACTCAGCGGAGCGGAGGAAACATTTAGAGTTACTAAAAAAACGGGGGGCGTAGCCAAATGGTTCTGCTAGTATTATTTATTATCAAATTATTTAATATCAAAAATTAAGCATGTGCAAGAAGGTAGAACGTTGCATCAGCTATGTTTATGTACACGCATTTGAATAAGTAAATCAATCAATTTAAATCAACTCAGTCATAACAAGGAAGCGCTCAATTTTGCAACAATGTTCTGTCATATTTACACAATTGTACTATGTTGAAGTTAGTTCCTAACGAACGATACTTTATGTAAATTAAAGCTACTCAAAGCATGAACTTATGAAAAGCAAAAACATGTATCATAAAAAACATTTTCAAATATAACATCGGCTTAATCAGGTAATATCACGAAAGTAGTAAAAACATCGTGCTTAAATTAGCTGTTTACCCAAAGATTCTTTATTCCATAAAGTATTAAATTTTTAGAATGAATTGTAAAATTGCTATTCCGATTGGTATGTTATAAGGTTAAGAATACTAAAGTTATTTCAGTATTGTTCAATGCATAACTGTGGTAAACAATAAAACTGCAAATACATGCACATAACTAAAAGAAAAACATTGAATTAAATACAATCGGTTTGTGCTGAATATCAATTAATAATAATAACAATATTAATAGAACAATATTAGGAAACGAAAACAAATATGAAAAGCAGGTTTTTAGGCTGTACAAAGTATTTCCCGAAATACATACCATAGCATTTTAACCATATTGGAATTTTATTAAAATCGGAGTATGTTGTTTACAGAATTTAATCACATTACACCCTTGTCTTAATATTCATGAATAAAAAGAGCAAATTACGTGTTTGGTGGGAAGTGCTCTTGGGATAGATCATTTGCTTACTAATGCGAGAATTTCGGTTTCAATTTTTATAAAATTCCTTTTTTATAATTTTTTTGAATTTACTTTCTTTATTTACCTGTCTATTAAATACAAAGTTTTATACAGTATTATACACGCAATAAAATTTTTTCCGTACTTTTTGAGTACTTTAAACAATACTTCAAACACTTTGTGTTTAATAAAAACGTTGCAAGACCATAAATAAAAAATAATTTAAAAACTAATTTTATGGATATTAAACCCGAAATCTTCGCACTGATAAGCGTGAAATCGCAAAATATTTTTGTTATTATTTGAAATTGGTGCGGTGCGGAATCCGAAAGACCCCTATAGCGGCCCGCACCTTTACGGGGAATGAACCAACACCATTTTTTTGTTTACTACTAACCACTGTTACTCTTTGTACTATTTAAAAATTGCCATTTTCATCTCCTTATAGTAGGTATGATTTATTTTTAACAGTTACTTGTCAGTTGACATTCATTAATAATGGCCCCTTTTAACTTAAACGGAAAACAGCAATAAACAAATTTTAACGCTATTAACTCACTACTAGCACGATTTAAGTGCAATCATGATCAATGATCATGTATAAATGTAATAAAGACGTACGCAGTGCTCAAAACAATCGAGACATATACTAAAGCTAATCCTCATTATTTTTTTATATTTTAATACAGGGTGTGTCTGTGTATAAATTGGCGAAAGAACTACGCGTGGTGATGTTAGTCATAAAATTCTGAGTCGAAAATCTTAATACCAAAATATTGTACCATGCTTCCTGGGTATCCACGGGATCTTCAAAGTTTGAAAATGAAGTCTTTTAATAAGTAATGAGTATCTGTATATAAAATACTTAACCACTTTAACAATATCTATTTATTTAAACCTTATACGTATTTCGGCATGTTTACATGCCATTGTCAAAGGTTATATGAAACTAAACAGTAGGGTTGTTATAGCAATAGAACTTTTTTACTTATCTTGGTAATCGTCTGCAGATGACTTGATTTCTTATTCCAAAATGTCCAGTAGAGGAGAATTTAACAGATCAATTTGCTCATTCATTAACGGTACAGTTTTTAAATGTTTGTGAATTTCAAAAGTTTCTAGTATATCTAATTTACGTTTATCATCACAAAAGTGTAAACAGTTTATGGTGTTATTAGATGTCATTGAATGATTTTGTTCTAGTAAGTGTTTAGCGTAATTGGATTTATGTGGGTGTTTGTATTTGTAACAACGTACGTGTTCTTTATACCTAATATCAAAATTTCTAATTGTCTGGCCTATATAAACCGAATTACAATGCGAACAATTTAATTTGTAAATGCCTGATTTTAACAAATCGTCTGTTTTTGATTTTGCATTAAACAAAGTATTTAAGATGTTCCTAGTTGTTTTAAAGCTTACTTTATATTTATTTGTTTTGTTTATAATTTTAGCAATGTTTTCTGATTTCTCACCAAAATACGGGATCGCAGCATATTTAATTGTATCGAACGAAGTTATGATATTCGGATAAATTTTTAATAAGTGTTTTAATTCATTATCTGTTGACAGAAAGAGCTGCAAATTAGAAGAAATAAGAATTGTAATAAATATTTTTTCATAGATGTTGTTTTTCAGCCCCAAAAGCGTATTTTAAACATTTCTTCGTTAACTTATTATAGTAAAAAAATACATATGGCAACATTATAAAACATTCACGGAGTATTGCGATGTAACGGACATCCTTAGTTACCGTGCATTATAACAAAACACCTGTGGTGTGTGGATCCAATGTTGTCAAATGTACGTTTCTTTAAAATGGTTCCTGAGGACAGAGGAACCATTGTCCAACATTTTGGTATTAAGATTTTCGACTCAGAATTTTATGACCAACATCGCCACGTGTAGTTCTTTCGCCAATTTATACACACCCTGTATAGTTGCCGTTATAGTAGATGCGCGGTTTATTACCATGACAACTATTTATAATGAATTAGTAGTAACATAGTTACCACTTAAACAGCATAATAGCAAAGTCAGCACAAATTACACAATTACACTCTAAGTTTCCCGATTTTTTTTAACGCAATTACCTACGTAATAATATCAACGATTTTGAAACATGCAAAAAACTGCATTACATAAGAAAGCGCACGTAAAGAAGCGCATGACAATTTTCTAAACTAGCTGTCGTGACTGAGGTTTTTCTAAATGTCATGTATTATCAAATCACTTTTCTCTTATGAACTTCGCGGATGTAGTAAATAAGTAATTAATTGAAGCTCAATTCAAAGCATATAATAATAATTATTATACTTACTTGTCAGACAAAATACCAAAAAGAAGGTTTCCAAAAAGTATTCCCAACATGGTAACAGTCTGGGCAAAGTTGGCAAGTTGTGTCTTTTCGCACACCAAATCCCATTGTGTAATAATTGTTTCCGTAAATATTGTTCTAAAAGTGTAAACAAACAATAATAAACAAAAAAAATGGTTAATAATTATAAATATAAATGATCGGCAGCATGCTGTTGCTTTGATATAAAAGGTCCCAAATTTTTAGTCTTTCCACAATACGCATGCAAGAATAATAGAAGTATCAACACCTGAAGTGGCTTATTAATATTTATAATATAACAAAATCGGCAACAAAAATAAAAACAAAAAGGTTCAGATTCAGATATACATTTATTATGATTTCGATAAGCAGTATACAATAACTTTATTTATAAGCTCGAGCTTTACTTCGTTGAAGTTCATTTTAATTTATTGTAAATAAAACAATTCTTAACTTCAACGGTTTTTTTATTTTTTATTATACGTATTTCAACATGTTGAAGTGTCATTTTCAGAGGCAAAATTAAAAGTAAACAGTTGGTGCTGCTATAGGACCAATAAATCTTCATAACTTGATCTTAGTTTTCTATATCTGCGTCCAAAAAATTTATCCAACTACTTCATCAGATATAATGAAATACGCGTCGTCGATTCCATATTTTGGCAATAAAACAGAAAATATTGCCAAAATTATCAAAAAAACAAATAAATGTAAAATAACTTATACAGCAAACAACAATTTAAACACTTTGTTTAATGCAAAAGAAAAAACAGACAATTTACTAAAATCAGGCTGCCAACTCTCTTTAACCTAGTAGTACAGATGAGAGGAGAGGTCAAATATTTGGGCGCGTTCCTAGACACCAAGTTGACCTGGAATCAACATCTAGACAATGTAACCAACAAATTTAAAACGGCATTAATGATGTGCCGGAGAACAGTTGGAAAAACCTGGGGATTAAAGCCACACATTGTGCACTGGTTATACATTGCAGTGGTAAGACCCATGATAACCTACGGCTGCCTGGTCTGGTGGCCAAAGGTCAAACAGAAGCAAGCAATTGCAAAACTCACAAAAATTCAGAGGCTAGCATGTTTATACATAACAAATGCAATGAAAAGCTCACACACGGCAGCCATGGAAATAATGCTAAACCTACTCCCCCCCCCCCCTCGATATTTTCATCAGGGGAGAGGCCAGGATGGCAGCATACAGACTGATATGTAACATGAACTGGAAAACTCAGAATAACCTTGGGCACACCAGAATCACAAATGACATCGCAAACCCTCTATTAAACATGGGTAGCGACACCATGATTTCAAAAATTTCATACGACAAACCATTTGAAATCCAAATAGATTGGGATCAATGGCGTCGTAGGGAAGAGCAGAATCCGTCAAGAGGGCTGATCTGGTACACGGATGGATCCAAGATGGATAACGGGTCAGGTGCTGGAATACATGGCGAAACCCCAAGGCACAACATGCATGTCCCACTGGGGCAACACACCACGGTATTCCAAGCAGAAATAATCGCTCTGGGAACCTGTCTGTGAGAATTTGAGAAGACAAACCAAAAGCAAACCAAAGGCAAACCTATTCACATACTAACTGACAATCAGACAGCTCTAAGGGCATTAGTATCAAAGCAGATAAGATCCAAGCTAGTCTGGGAATGCCTGCAAAACCTGAAAACCCCGGCAAAACACAACCTAGTAACACTGGTGTGGGTGCCAGGTCATATGGGCATAGCAGGCAACGAAAAAGCAGACCAACTTACAAGGAAAGGGTCTGAGGCTACCTTTACTGGTCCCGAACCAGTACTAGGTATTACAAAGGCAACAGCACGTGGGGTAATAATTGAGTGGATTAAACAACAACACCAGCAATATTGGAACCATATGCAAGGACAAAGACACAGTAAACGGATGATGGGAAGACCATCTCAGACTCTAACAACTGCAATACTGAAACTCAACAGAACTCAACCGGTCATTGCAATCTAAGGAAACACATGCACAGAATGGGCGTATAAACAGAAGAACCCATATGCAGACTCTGTAATGAAGAGGAAGAAACTGCCTTTCATGCAATCTTTGAAAGTGAAGCATTAAACCGCCGACGTCACAACCTGTTGGGCGAAATAGACCCACAGGAAGGCATACCGGAAAAAGATCTGGTCCACAGGCTACTAAACATAGTAAAGGGCCTTAACCTGTTCACCTAAATCAAAACACAAATGCAGAGAAACACAATAGGCCTTATTGGCCGGGGTGTTCAGGGACTCACAAAACCGTGCCCTGCAATTGCTATTATCAATAACCAATAACCAAAATTAGGTATTAAAAATTAAATTGCTCACACTGTAATTCGGTTTATATGTATAGGACAAACAATTAGAAATTTTGATATTAGGTACAAGGAATACGTATGTTGTTACAAGTATAAACACCCCCATACATTCAATTACGCTAAACACTTATTATTATTTATTGTCATCTAATAACACTACACAATTTTTACATTTTTGTGATGATAAACGTAAGTTGGATATACTAAAAGCATTTTAATAATTTTTTCATAAACATTTAAAATCTGTACCTGTATCTGAGAAAATTCATCTCTTAAATTCACCATCATTGAGGTTTTGGAATGAAAAATCAAGTTACCTGGACGCAGATATAGAAAATCAAGGTCAAGTTATGAAGATTTATTGTTCCTCTAGCAACACCAACTGTTTACTTTTAATGTAGCCTACGAAAATGACATGTCATCATGTCAAAATACGTATAAGGCTAAAATAAAGACCCGTTGAAGTTAAGAATGGTTTTATTTACAATAAATTAAACTTCAGCGAAGTAAAGCTCAAACTTATAAATAAAAATAAATAAATCTGACTTTAAATTCGGCATTGTGACTTCTAATCTTGGAATTCCGTCTTTGAACTAGAAATTCTCACTTTAAGTTTAAAGTTATAATTACAAGGTTTTAATAGTTACTTATATTACTGATGAGTGGTAGTGGCGGCCCTACAACGCTTCCGTACTTAGGTTCACTAAACATAAAGAAAAACCGAGAATCTGAGTACACTTACCTATTAAAAATATGACTAGAACAGTTGACAGCACATTTGTCGGTTGCATTGTCAGCACATGTGAATGTAATAGGGGGTGCAACAAATACAATGCTGAGTTGATGCCAAGCGATTGGAAACTTTACAAGAAATATTACGAAGCACACCCATATATGCCATCGTCCCATAATACCAATCGACTTTTGAACAATGTCCGTGTTTGGATCATCATTTCCAGTTTTCACTATAACAGAAAAATATTTGTTACACAAAAACATAATATAGACTTGCGGTTAAAAAAATACATAATTCTCTATTTTCACTTCTATTATTGTATTGTTTGCATGCACTTTTAGTACTTTCTGTCATAATATAAAATATATTATAATAAAATTGTCTATCTCGTCGAGACGCTAGAGGCTTTGTCTCCTCTGGTTTTGTCTTGTCTCAGCTGTAATATGATTTGTTTTTTATTTAAAAGTTTTCTACCACACCAAAGTTACTCTTTGAACAGTGTGTCTACGGATGTACCTAACTATAGAGAAAGCGTTATTACTTTTAACGTTACGAAAAACGTCATTCTACTTATAAGTTTTGTTTGGCCCATGTGTGCTTAAAATGTAAAAATTTTAATTTTCTGCTTACTGCATAATGTTTATTAACCACTTTTAAAAAAGCAACATAATTAAATAGTTATTTTTTTATAGAGATATAAGAAAAATTTATTTAAAAAAGATGGTTAGAATATTATTTGACACTTAGATTTCTAATTTGTTGAAGATCGGTCAATATTTTGTTTTGGAATACATATCTATATATGTATTACATCCGGATCCCGCCCACCTGTCAAAACTTTTAGCGGTGAGGGGCCCGCTCAGTGGCGGAACAGACACCCCCGCAACCCCCGCGTTGCGGGGGGCCCCAGACAGTTAGGGGCCCACGCGTCTATCGAACCATAACAAAAATAAAAACTAATTTTAACCTTTTTTTGTAAATTTCAGTTTACTTTGTTAAAGTCCATATTTAACATTTAATAATAAAACCAATGTTAATTCTTCAACTAACTTTATTAGCTGTTCATATGTTTCGTTAGTTATTTATGAGACGTCAACTGGCGCGTGGCGCCAGCACCACTATTTTGTTTCTTCTACAATACGAAACACATAATAAAATTACAAAGGGTTGTATGTATGTATTTCAGGTCTTATAGCACTTAGGCCACATTGTCGGGCCCATTGTGCGTACTACCTTACATACTAAGTCCTTAAAAACTACTTAAACTATTCTGTTAAGAGGTAGAGGTTCCAAGAGCTGACAACTGCCCCAGTCCGGATTCGAACACCAGGCCAAATAGAGCCACAGACTCCCGAAAGCCTCTGTGACCTTGGCTGCAAGCGCCTACTACACTCGCCTACCAATTTCCAATTTACTTGGCACCGACTTAAAAATTATAAAACAATTAATAATTATATAATAAACAACAATTTCTTAATTACATTGAACGGAACAACAAATAAGTATTAAACTGTTGTATAGAAAACATTTATTTTTTGTTAATTATTTTACAATTTAAAGTGATGGGTAGACCTAGCAAGGGTGCTTCTCGAATGAGGAAATGACGGCTAGTTGAAACGGAAGATGAAATACGGAAACACTAAAAAGTCGGTTAAAAAAATAGATTTTGAGGAGTATCTTCGAAGTTCAAGCTCCAATACCAATGAAATTATAATGAGACCACCTTGGAACTATACTGAACCCAACACAAAAAAATCATTAAAATCGGTTCATAAACAAAAAAGTTATGCCCAAACATACATAAAAAAAAATTTAAAAAAAAACAAAAACATATATACAGACGAATTGAGAACCTCCTCGTTTTTTTGAAGTCGGTTAAAAATAGAAAAAAAATGATGATAATGAACCAATTGCAATAGCCATTAAAGAACCATTCCTTGGATTTTATGAAGTGACTGATCAGACCTCAAGAAGATCAGAGCATAAATTGTTAAATATTTTAAATGAAATGCAAATAAATATAGCTAACTGTCATGGTCAAGCATAAGGCAAACATGAGTGGAACTTATGCTGGTTTACAGAAACTGATAAAGAAAAGTGAACCCACGGCAGAATACGTTCATTGCACAGCACATAATTTAAATTTAGTTTTAAACGATGCCTGTTCTAATGTTCCTACGGTAAAAGCTTTTTTTGATTTATGTCAAAAAATTTACAATTTTTTTGGACACAGTATTAAAAGATGGGGCGATTTACAAGTGACAAAAACGAGGGTATAAAACACACACTTAAGTCGTTATGTACAACTAGGTGGACATCGCGATGGCATTCGGTATCGGCAATAAGGTACAACTTTGTCTCCATCCTCAAAGTTCTCAATAATATTATTTTAACGAGCAGAAAAAGAGACGAAATAGACGAAGCTACAGCTATCCGGAAAAAAATGGAACAATTTGAATTTCTTTTTATGTTAACATTTCAGTGTGAAATTTTGGAAAATATTGACTTGTGTTCAAAAAGTTTACAAAAAATTGATGCTAGCTTAGACTCGGCCAATGAACAATTAAAAAATACTTTACAAAGAGTTAAAAACATGAGAAAAGATTTCGCAAAAATTAAAGAGAAGGCAGTGGACATAGCTAACTCGTAAAAAATAATGCCTATTTTTGAAAATAGACGAAAGAAGAAAATTAAGAAATTCTTTGATGAGTTATCTGAAGATGAGAGACTAAATAATGAAGAAGAAATATTTAAAATCGAAATTTTTTACTGCACAGTTGACATTCTAACTACTCTATTAGAAGAAAGATTTAAAAGTGTTAAAGTAATTCTAAAAAATTTTAATTTTTTATTTCCAAAAAATGTTATTACGTTAAATGAGGATGAATTACACCGTAGATCAAGAAAATTGCAATCCATTTACAACAAAGATTTGTCAAATGATTTTCCTCACCAAATTATGAGTTTAAAAAAAAGTTTAAGCGACGGCATATCAAAATTAGAGACAATGTTGGACCTTGCACATCATTGAAAATAGGTGTCTTGCACCCAATTTACCGGATGTAAGCAGTGCAGTGTTACTGTTTTTAACTTTACCCGTGAGTGTATCTTCGGCCGAACGTTTTTTTCCCCAAAACTTAAACTAATAAAAACCTATTTATGCAATACTATGGGACAACAGCGCCTTTCAGACCTATCTCTGATAAGTATAGAACATGAATGTATAAAAAACTTAGATATGGACACTATTATTAATAACTTTGCGACAAAAACCTCTCGACTAAAACACGCCGCTTCTTATGATACTTTTTTACGTTCATATTTTATAAATGCATGTATATAAATATTGTGTCATTGTGTGTAAAACATAACAATTACACTGTAATATGTGCAAAAATCAAATCAAAAGGAAAAGTTGCAACGACTACGATAAATTGGTAAGTTCTAACTCAATTAAGGTTGATTTATTTTATTAAGAGTAGTTAAAATAAATACCTACTAAATATAAAAATAATGATAAAAGTAACTAATAATTATAATACTTTTGATATAAGTGGGCAAGCCTGGGGGCCCATACTGGTTCGTTGCGGGGGGGCCCTAACACTTTTTGTTCCGCCACTGGGCCCGCTGCTAAAAGCAACATAGTTACGAGTCCATTACACACCACGCATTTTTTTAATACAACAAAATTAGTTGTATGCGGTTTGTTTGTAATATTAGAACATAATCTATCAAAGGCTGGCATCTTACATTAGACTCTGCGGAGAGCACACATCATGTCGGGCTTACAGATCCCTTTCATCGAGCTCAATTTGCACTTACTGTAGCTCAGTACTGAAAACGACTGTGTATAGAGATGTAGGTCAGCTCATGCAAGGGCCAGCGGGTGGTCTAGTGGTTAGAGTCCCAACCTCTACTACTAGACTCCCAACGGCAGTAGGTTCGAATCCTCTGCCCGACGGAATTTTTTCTGAATAAGTTAAATGCAACGTGTCCATGGACGGTGTGTGTGATGAGTTTGTTGGGTTGCATGTCTTTCAGGAGTGGGGTATGTTAGACCGGTGTATAGCGCAAGTCCGTTGAGCCCGGGTAAGGGGTGGGATGGGAATCATGGAGTCGTGCTCACGCACGGCCTCATGATTCTTAA
Source organism: Ctenicera cuprea (assembly GCA_958336395.1). Taxonomy (NCBI): domain Eukaryota; kingdom Metazoa; phylum Arthropoda; class Insecta; order Coleoptera; family Elateridae; genus Ctenicera; species Ctenicera cuprea. The sequence continues at coordinate 8,059,415 of OY284494.1, read as the reverse complement.
AATAAAGGCAGCTCAAGCAAGCAAGGCCGCGTGCCGCATTCAATATATTCAACTCGAATAAAATTTACTAATTTACTTACAAACTGCATTACGGCTGAGCTTTCAAGAGGGCAAGTATCTGGAAATGTTTTTTCATCGCCTTTGGATACTGGATTACCATTTACAGTTTTGAAATGCAAAAAACAGATAACAATAACCTAGCCTAACCTGTAAATGTATTGCAACCCGACACATATTATTTAGTAGCATCTATTTCTAATAAATTTTCCTTGTATCTGCACAGAGAGTAACAATTTACTGATACTAAATTTAATGTGTTTTACTCACTTATCTACCTGCAAAGAATGTCTTCTTGTCATAAAAGTAAACATAACAAAGATTCAGCTCTTCTTTAACACCTTAATGCTAAATTGGTAAGAAGTTACTTTGTTTAAATTTGTAATTCCTCTGTTTCCCAATAAACAAAATTTAATGTCAATAATAATAAATAAATATATAAATAAATAAGTTGTTTTCTTCAGTTTGTTTCATTATTATTATATTTTATTTTTATGTTATAGAATACAATATTACCTAGAGTTTGTTTAGGATTTGATTTAAAATTTATTTTATGATTTTATATTTTATGACTTTAATGTTTTAAGTTTTCACAAGAAGTAGATAATAGTTTACTTTTTCTTTTCTAATATTATGCTTTTGTAGAAAAGTAAATAATCTAAAACTTAAACATACGTATAGCAGACACAGTAAATTTATTGATTTATCCTATTATTTTTCATGCATAATAGTAAAACATAAAAGTTTAAACAGTTTAATCGTTATGGAAACCGTTCACTTAGCCAATGTAAATGTTAACTTTAGCGTGAGTCAGCTTATTATCATTTGATTTCTTGCTAAGACATCTTGCTGAAGGCGTGAAACCTGTTGAAATTTTACGCAGACTTGGCTCACAGTTTCTAAAAGGTACACTCAAGAAGTCCAAAGTTTACTGTTTCAGATACAGTTATTCGGCAATATACATTGAACAAATCTTCAACACGTTTAATGACAGCAGAGTTTTGTTGCTGTTGAATTTCCTCTTTCTGGATTTTCACGAATAGTTTCACGGCCATTTTCAAAATGGTTAACCTATTCAACTACTTGTGGTTTATTTGTTCTGGTCTAAGTCTGCGTAAAACTGCAGCCGGTTTGACGCTTTCAATAACGAGAAATTAAATTATAATACGCTGTTTCATGGTACAGTTGACATTTACATCGACCATGATGAATTGCAAAAGAATGGTTTCTTTGACAACGGTTATAAATTGTTTCGTGTTCAGAAAAGAGTACCTTTAGTAATGTGCATAATAGATTAATTCGTGGATCACTAAATTCACTTGTCACTGCGTAAATTCCGATTTTGACGTTGAACTACATCGTAAAAAAACTTAAACAAATTTACCTCGTCTCGACAGAAGCAAATTTGAGCAAATTTGGCTTTCTCCAAACGCCGCGGGGCATAAAACACCGACACCCATGTTCCCCGAAAACTGCTTATTAGTATTTCCCATTTTTATTTATAATAACTGCATCTACAGTTTTACCAACAACAGTTACTCACTGTCGAGCATTTTGTATTTTAAAAGATTCGCTCACGATAAACTACCAAGGTTTTAACATGTGAGAAATAGTTATAAATAGTATTTAGCGAAAAGTAAAGCTCTGTAAACATCGGGTCATGATCTAAATAATGTAAGCAGTAGGTTGAAGCAGTGAGGTATACGTTGTCATGGCAATCGCATACTTTGAAGCAGCGATACAGGAAGTCACATACATTGCTTCACTTCACTATGCAGTCATGCACGGTAGTTAAAATTTTTACAATTGTGGTTGGTAAAAAATTTTTATTGGTAATGAATTTATATAAATATAGAAACATTTAAACATAAAATAATAAAAGCTACTTTTTACAAATTATTTTGAGTGCAGCGGCGCCGACGCTTTACTCGCTTCACTTCACCCCTTCTATTTCAGCATCGTGCCCGTAGTATAGTCTCACACAGAGTGCCATCTGGCGATATTTAATAAATCAGACCACAGATTAGTATGTAGTAGCTAAATAAGTACGCGCGTTTACTGTTACTACATACATATAACAAATCGAAATAGCTCTATAGAAAGTCATGGTATGTACGTCACAGTGGCGTTCCGTGGGTTTAAAATTTGGGTAGGCAATAGCAAAAATTATTTAACATTCAAATTAAAAAGTAAAAAAACTTAAATTCATTGAGACCTGTTGTTAAATGAATTAATCTACGCATAAAATTCCTATCAAATTTCGCAGATATTGGGATAAATCTTCTTTGGTCGACGCACGGTTTTTAACTGCAACTAAAACAATTTTTAAAATAGAGTTTCTGTTTCAGATTATACTTTTAAGGGGTTAGATATAGATGAAAATAGTAAGCAATTTCAGCAAAATAGTTTATAATATCGCTACCAGTTAGCCAGTCATCGCCCATGATTTTTACTTTCCTATACTTTCAGTATAGTGAAGTATTGATTCCATGCAAAATTTCAAACTTGAGATTTTAACTAAAATAGTCGGGGACCCCAGTCCATGGACCCCAAAAAAGTAATTTTTAAAAAATGTCTGTCTGTGGGTGTGTGGGTGGGTTACGCTCCATATCTCCGGAACGGCTGGACCGATTTTGATGTGCTTTGGAATGAGGGAGTATATCAAAAATTCACCGACAAAATAAGCTTTTAAAAAAAACGAAACCGGAAGCGGAAGTTAGACATGTTTTTTTGGTAGCATTTTTTTCAGAAACTGAATTTTGGAAATTCTAATAGTGGAGATTAAAGAGAAGGCCTTAGGACAAATTAAACGATTTTTACCGAACTCTCTAGCTTTAAAATGGCGGCCGCTACGAATTTTTGAACATTTCGGCTTTAACGCCGATTTACTCAAAAACCAATTATCTGATTGGAATCAACTACATCTTGTTTGGTAGCCCTTTAAAGGGTACTATACCATGAAATATAATTAATTTTGAAAATATAAAAATGATCGCAATGACATCACTCCAAAATTTTGGAAATTTTCAAAAAAATATTTCCCAAAAACTGCCCACACTTTTTTGTTCAAACTTTTTAAGATGATAGAGATAGGCATCTGCTACAATTTTGTTTTTTGCGCATTGCTATAATTTCACTGTGACGCCCTCTGTGAATTTTTGAAAATTGAAAATTGGTACCCTTTTATTTATTTAACGGGGGGCAATAAAATATTTCTGTTAAAGCAATATAGCTCATCATTGATAGCAAAATCCGAATATCATAATATTTTTTTGATACTTTAATATTTAGGCTACAAAATTAAAAAATTGATTTCTTCTTTTGTTTGCTCTAGGAGAATCTTTTTGCAAAAAATCAAAAAATCGAATTTTTTGCCCCTTAATAATCTTTCTACAGCAGTTGTATTCTTGTGCTAGTCGTTTAATGTTCAGTGTAGGCTAACTTTTTTATTTTGATAGATAGACTCGCAAACCCTAGAGCAAAGTTGTAGGGCAAATTCTTTTCGATTGTATTTAAGAAAAAAACTTGAGTTTCCAATTTTAATATGGCGGCCACGATAAAAAATAACTTTTTTTTAATGGAAACGTGGCATTTAGGCTTTAAAATCAGAAAGGTTTTGAAATTCTAAATACAAATTAATAAGAGTAATTTCTTGCTAAAAATAATACTTCTCGAGTTATTAATATATTTTCAAATATCAATTTCCGCGCTTCCGTTGATTCAGTCCGAATATTTTACCCAACCTTAGGCTTGCAGCGCAGCGGTCGGTCTTTCTTCAACCGCTTCAAGATGTTACAACTTATAAGAACCATTCACTTTAACTAGTCGTGTCTAGACAGGTGTATATCGAAAGTGTTGGAAAATATAAAACAATGTATTTAAATGTATAGGAAAGTCCAGGCGAAGTGTTTCTCTCATTTTTATTTATATATTTTTTTCTTAAGAGTATCCATTAAATTTCTCTTTTAAAAGCTGATCTACGCGAATTTCCATATTTACTGCAAATTTGCAAACTGCGTATGAAATAAATAAACACACAATAGCTGCACGCTGCAACTAACTGCCGCTGGCGGACTCAACTAAAGTAAAAACTACAGAGGCCGTGTTCTGAAATCCCTACTTTTTCTTTGCATCTGTCCATATGATCATTGCCTTATTTGTATCAACGTTGATGCAAACGTATTAAGAATAATAGATTGGTTGATTGTGCCGTAGCTGGAATAATTTGGGCCAATGGGCTCGACCGTCGCGTATGCGAAACTGTGTTTGTTTGTTTATTTGGCGACTAATTTTAAATGTTACGCGGCGGTGTCAAAAAGTTAAAACCCTGTAAAAGTATTGAAAGTTAGAATTTGATTTTGTTTTTAAAAAGTTATGAGCAGGCACTGCTTACCCTGCCTAATAGGACGGACCGCCACTGGTACGTCATAGGCCAACTACAATAACGATTAATATTTTATTATCCGTTTAGAAAAAATACTGCTAAATGACATTATTTTATAAATATTTTTACTTTTCTAAACTGCATTGTCAACCATCGTTAGCAAGTAAGAATTTTAACAAAAGCTTGATGGACGGTTTAGATCAAGTTTTTCTTCTTTTAATTGAAGTATGTCGTTTTATTTGTAGTTAAGTATTGTTCATTCTAACTGTGATGGTGTTTACATAGACATTATTTATTTAAGATATTTAAAACAGTAAAATGTAGATCATTTAGTGAACTTTGTTGGCGACAGTTATATTACTTTATTTTTGGTCACAACTAAAGAAAGCAATTGTAATCCCATAGTATCAAAATTAATGAATGTAGTTGTTGTGTACGACTGTACGTATATGCTTTTACTATCGACTAATATCAGAAAATATGATAATGAATATTAGAACTTGATATCATATGACACGTCTAAGATCGCTGAATGAACTTTAATTTGTCAACACATAGTTATGCTTATGATATCAATATAAATACATAATTTCTACATCACATCATTTCCGGATTGCAATCACTTTATGTACTTGCATACAGGGTGTTTGTAAACCGTATGTCGTATAGTCGCAGATTTCTAAAAACTATGAGAAATCTGTGCGTGTACAGTTAACTAGAAACTAAATCATAACTCCTGAACGGATAGTCATATGCTATGAACTTCGGAGTATCAAAAATTCTACGACAAAATAAGCTTTTCTGAAAACCCGAAAACGGGCGGACGTCAGACATGCTCATTTCATATCATTTTTTCAGGAATTAAATTTTCTGAAGTTAAATCTAACGCTTTTTTCCACAATTTCAGCTTCAAAATGGATGACGGTCCTACGGTGTTTCGAAAATTTTGATTCAAACGCGTTATTACTCTAAAAAGAGATGCCACATCTGCGTAAACTGTGAAGTGAGAAATATTTTCAAAATAAAGAAAATTTTCAAAACTAATTACTCAAAAACTGGCAACTAGGATTTTTGATTTATTTTGTAGGCTCATAGAGTTAGATTGATCTACAATTTGGTTGCTGTCCCATTCCGCTAATTTCTCTGTGACTTCCATGAAATTTTTTTTTAATTAATAGCATGCCCTTTACCTAATAAACGTGAGTAATAGTAGAATAAGAGTCACAACAATTAATTTTTAACTGCAGCTATGCAGGTTAATTTTCTCCTCGCACTTAATTTTTGGCAGACAATTTTTTTACTGTTTTTTAATCTCAAGAAATCTTACTCCCAATAATCAAAAAATCAATTTCTGTTCTTATAAGCAAACTTAAAGCTAAGAAACGCTAAATTTCAGTTTGCAACTTTAGGTAATGCTAACCTGGAGAAGGCTGAAGCTGATGTGTTTGTTGTTTAGCTTGTTTTAGCAGCTCATTGTATTGTGTCTTTTTCGATGCACGAAAGGTATTTATTTTGCATTTCGTAAGTAGCGCAGCAAAAAAATTTGGAATATTTATAGAGTTGCTGTATTTTCCCTTTGCGGAGTAATCAACGTGGGTGCAATTTGTTTCGTACTGCTACTGTTGTTGAACACACAAGGTTGTTAACAAATACTTTCGAAAAACAAAATTTTTTTAACTATACGAAAAATCAGGCGAAATGCTTTGCTCGATTTTTAATTCTTTAAACCCCAAAAAGTGTACTTGTTTCGTTAAAATCTCAAAATCAAACATTTCCAAGAAATCGGAATTTTCCTATGCAACAAGTATGGAAAGTATCAATTTATTATTTACGAATTTTATTTAAATTTAAACTAAATTAGAACAGATTGCCATACAAACAAAACAACGATGTAATTATTTTTACAAAGCCTGTTCTTTGAATTCGCAACTTACACGTTTTAGAAATGCCCCGTAAGTTTATTCGGTGTTTTATAGTCTTAAAAGCAGTTAAAACAATTAAAATATAAGCTCCGTTTGAACGCATGTTTTTTTAATGTTTAAAGCTACCATAATCCTTGAAATAAGCTGACTGGATAAAATTTTCCAATACATATTACTTTTGTTACTATAATTTTACTACTTATTTAATTCGTTGCTATTATTGTGAGTATTGCATATATTAATATTAATTCGTTCTTCCATCAATGACTTAACAATTCATTCATAAATTAATTTCTTCATTCATAGTTTATGAATCCACAGATGTACTAACGGGGCATATACATTTAGGGACTTGCTCAAATTTTAACCACACTTTTTAAAGCATTTTTTTGCTCGACTATGTTTAAAAATCACTGTTTCAAGTGTTGCCTAAATTTACAATACAATTTACATACAAATATACATCTCATAAAAAAGTTTGTGAATAAAATAATTATCTACGTAAAACTAATTTTACAATAGACTGTGCTACGTAAACGGTTCCAAATAAAGCTGTAGAGATATAAATTCAAACGTCTTCTGTTTGTAGTGTATTAAATGGATTTTAAGTTAAATCTCAGTCTAGATAATAAATATCTATAAAAGGAAACACTCTTTTAGAACATATTTATGCTTTGACTTTCTAGTCTGATATGATTTATAATGAATAGATTAAATATTCTCGTTTTGGAATGGGATCATATTAATGTGTAAACGAACAAAGTGCACGAGTTCATAAATGAAAGTTCATAGGACAAACTTTACGTTAGGTTTTTTCATATGCTACAGCTACATTAAAGTTAAAACGAAAAATGAAAGTACGTAGTTACTTTCAATAATATAAGTTACCCTAATACTTACAAACAGAGGTATCTTCATTTTTTTACGAACACCTTTTAATTTTGATTTTGTAATAATACATTTTAGTTAATTAAAATAAATTATGTGTACTTACTGAGAGAATCGATTTCTGCACGGTGTCTTTTTGCCCTCCCCATTACAAACTACTAATTATTTTTTGCAAAATAACTTAAACCCAAATTTCTAGCAACGAAATTGTTAAATAATTTATTGCAAAATTCTGTTTATTACGTGGCACGGTTAGGTAAAGTTATCGAAAGACGCGAACTAAATAAGTTGCAGCGCATAGTCGCACAACATTTAAAATATAGTAATAATAAAAAGTACAGGTGAAAGATAATGTCAAGTAGAAATATGGTTGGTTAACCAGATCAACAACTACCAAAGCTATGATGACAAATAAGTCGTGCTGGTGCATAAGTAAATATTAGAAAACGAAATTTATGTGGTTACGTACACAAAATATTCAACTGTATAGTTTCCTGGAAAGTTCGAAGAGTTTTACTGTCCTATACTATTCATTACACACAAAAAACCTATTTTGAGATTTAAATAGAAAAACACGTTTTGAAACACAAAAAATACAAACAAGCAAACAAGTTCTAAGTGAAACTTCTTAACGTGTTCTCACTGAAAGTGTGTTTTAAATTCTGTGGTTTAATAGAAAACGAAAATGGTTTCAGTTACAAATACTGTTATTTTTTATAAAAGTTGCCTTATTATTATTAATAATAATGATAATAATAATAATATTAATAAAACTGATTACATCAATTCAAAAGGCAGTAGTCATCGACACATGCAGTATCTGTAGAAGAGTCCTTAATATACCGCCTTGAACAATCGCCGATCTCTTGCTGCAAGCCGAGACGAAAGAAGAAACCAGCGATAGCTGTGTAAACATGAAAATAATAATAATAATAATGTCTTTATTGTAACATCAAAATTAAAAATTATACGTATACAACGTATATGAACATTAAAAGAAAATTCCTATGAGCAATAACAGAAAAAAATATTAGTATCAGACAACAAACGGCGAGGTTCAGTGACTTGAAAATCACTGCTCTTCCACCTAACCAGTCAACTCAAACTCATTTTTATTATTTTATTTAACAATCACCCATTACCTCTGTTCTAATGCACTTTATTTTCTTAGTTAATCAAAATATTATTAATAAAATAACTAAAATAGGTTTGAGTTAATAAAGCATAAACTTTATTAAAATTAAAATTTTGGGATTGGATTATTTCACATTGAACAAGTATAGAACACAGACATATTCTAAATTCGTTCACAATTTAATTCCATAACTTATTATTTATGAATAAAAATAAAGTGTAATTTATATCAGATAATTGTTGTTATATAACAGATAAATAGATAAGCAGCCATAGTACCTATGAAGCAATCATTTTTTGTTATGCGCAGCTCTTTTTTTAGTGCCACTGAATGCATAGGGCGAATGTGTAAATCGTACTAAGGCATGCAAGGCCATCGTATAGCAACCGTACATCTCTCGTCACGAACTAAATTTAACACTGTCTCTAAAGCAGCTTTACCTTAAAAATGCATGCCATTAACTTCATGGCCATACGATATTCTTTTTTGCTTTAAAAAAATATCGCAAACTGTATTCTTAATTTTGTTCGCTGCATGTATATCTTAAAATCTACAAATACAAAAATTTGTTGCTTACTAAAAAGTTCATACGTCAAAAGCAAAAAGTCACATTCCTAATTTCTTTGGGCAGAAAATAATTTTTTTTAGAAATAAAAATGAGGTCATAGACAGCGCTAATGCACCTGTTTTTAAACAAAAACAATCAAGTCAATATGCCAAGTACTTCTCGAGATATGACGTTATATGTGTTAAAAAATGCTTAGTTTGAAAAGTGGAGATCTGGGCACTTTTTAATTAATAAAAGAGTTCGATACCGTAAATGGTCATTTTGTATAGCAAATAACGTACGTAACAAAAATGTGTCTGTATAATGTCGGAATGAAAAAGTTTATCGCTTAATAAAAAATTCACTACATCGAAAGCAAAAAGTCAGATTCAAATTTTTTTTTGGGGCAAATACAACTTTTTTTTTTTTGAAAATTAAACTGAGATCATAGACAGCGTGAATGAGTATGCTTTTAAAGAAAAAAAATTAAGTTGATATGCCAAGTACTAGTAAAAATAATATTTAATAAAAATATTGATAATTATGACACTAGAACTATAAATAATTTTAGGCTACCATTGAACATAAAAAATTGCTCACAAAACAGCTTATACTATAAAGGGTTGAAATTTTATAATGAAATGCCAGACGAAGCCAAACAGAGCAATAGTGTTTGCAGGTTTGAAAAATATTGTTCAAGTTATGCTAACGGAACATGTAAAGTCTAATGGATTATTTTTCTGTAAACATCTTTTATGATGAATAAACTAAACTAAAGATACTTTACAAGATATTACGTTACATTTGTTAAAAAACGCTTAATTTGAAAATTAGCAATCTGGACATTTGTATTAATAAAAAAGTTTGGTACCAGTCAAAAAAGTCGTAAATGGCCATTTTGTATAGCAAATAACGTACACAACAAAATTTGAATAAAGGATGCGACTTTTACCCCATTGATATAGAAATTTCATATATGTCTAATTTATTTTTATACACCTTTGTTATTTATGTTTTAAATAACAATATTTAAATTGAAAATAGTTATTTTTTTGCTTCTGTAAAAATGAAATATTAGTCGAATGTAATTCAGTCTTTTTTATTCAAATTTATTATAAATTATATATCTACCTAGATGTGCTGTTCTTAGGATAGTTATCTAAGCAACCCAACACATTACACCGTTTATAATCGTGTCTGTGGTGGCACAACTGAACATTGATCGCTTCAGTTTGCACCAAGGCGACCTCACTTTCGTGGTTACTTCCGTCTCATCACTTCCGTCTCGCATTCGCGTGGTTACTCCTGCTGACAAAGAAGTTTTACTCAAAAACTTTCTTCATAAAAAAATTGTGTCGAGTAGTATGAGTGCGTGATTGAGTAAGACATCATTCGCTCGTACAATGTCCATCCTACATTCTCGGGAAACGAAAAGTTTTAATAATATAGACAATACCATCTGTTCAAACAAAAAATGCTCCTAGTTCAGTAAATTTTGTAACTCATAGAAAATGTTTTCAAATACAGGGTGGTCCGCATTAAGTCTGTCCAACTTCATATTGAATTAAAATACTGTATCAAGATTGTATTGTATTTGTTTATCAACTTTTACTAATCAAAATGGTTATATGCACGGCTCTGCAATTTTCATCAAAGAGTTGGTTGATCTTCGATCTGTTTCTGAATGTTCACGTATGTAAACAGTAGCATGCGTAAACAAAAATTGAACGGCAATTTCAATTCGCGATTTTATGAATGTGGAACACTTTCTATAACACCACTAGAGACTAAGCCTTTGCCGGCAATTTTTACAGTTCACAGATTGCCATCGTTTGTTGCGATGAAAGTTGCCACTCGTGACCACATAGTAGATGCATTTTCTGTAGCAAAATCATAAGAGTTTTTAATTTATTGTTTAAACTACTATAATTTCACTGTAACAAAAATAGTGTCGAAAATGACAGACAAAACATGATTAATTTTAATTACTGCGGAGGAAGTTATAGTAACGTAACCGATAAACCCACAGCTCTTATGATTGTACTGCCGTACCATTCACATTTTATTGAATCAATTTCAAATTTCCCCCTTTTATCCGAACCAATCGCGTTTGTTTTAGACTGTTTTTAAACTGCATGGTGCTGTTTAAATAAGTGATTAAACCGACAGTAGCTTCGGATAATCGCTCTTAAGTCTTAAATTAACGCGTTTAAAGCTGATGTTTACTGACTCTGAAGCAGAAGTAAGTATCATATTTAATTATAACATAATATATGAATTAAAAACAATAATTGTCTTTGTCGTTCACAAGCAAAAAGTAAAATACGAGAAACGTCAACGGTAGCTGATGATAACGATGTCAACCAACATGAATCGCAAGTGTTCAAATCATGACCGGCCCAAATTTTAGCGTACACCTATAATAAATATAATAACAACACGCTAGTATGCATTAAAACCATAAATATATACTAACATTAAAACTGCATCTTGTTTGACCGTTTATATGAAATAAATCTTAGACCAAAATAATGTACAAAGATTTTATGAAGTACCACCTAGCGATTTTTCTCAAAACCATCCATTTTTACAACACTTCACAGTAACAGTAAATAAGATCGTCAAAATAAAAAATTAAGTGTGCAAAAAGACGCCACTACAAAACATTTGAAAACAAGCAAACACTACCATGTAAAGAATGCCAATTCCCGAAAACACCCGAGCATTTCCGACTAATGCAGTGTTGCCAAAAATGCGTCAAAATTAATGTGAGTGATAAAGTCAAGACAAATACAACTGGTGATACGATTTTTCTTTGATACAATTATGGGGTAAGTTGACTCGTGCTAGTTAAAATTTAGGCAATTCCCATTATTGATTACCATCTTAACTAGCACTCGTGAACTTACAGCACAATTTTATCAAAAAATCGCAATCATCGCTGTATTATTTATGAAAATACATCTATTACGTGCGTCTGAGTAGGCAGCACGAGTTCCGACCATAGGCGCCAGGGTTTAGAAATATCCATGGGGGCGAAACGAGAAAGATGCGGAAAAATTTTAATTGATATGGGTGTCCCAAAAATGCCGCAAAAACGATTCATAGCGATGTGCTATAGTGAAAACTGCATTTAAAAAAGTTTCCTTGTAAGCTTGGTCTTTGAGAAAACACAAGAAAAAAAGATAAGACTTGGCAACATTGTTAGTATGTAAACAGCTTTACAGATTTTTCGGTTCGCATTTCTGTGAATGCGAGGAATGTTTATTGTTTATGCTTTCATAGTTGCCACATTATTAAGAATAAATGTTACTGATAAAGTGAAAACTGCATCAGCATATATCGCATCAGTTTCCTTGCTTTTTCTACATATTCCGACTTTAAATTCTTATGTTCATAAGCATCCTACTAAAGCACTGACATTGAGAATCAAATTTTTTCAATGGTTTTAAATTCAGTCTTTATAATAGTGCAACGCTATGGATTGTTTTTACAGCATTTTTGAGACTGTATGCAATTTTTGGGGATCTGTTTAGTACAACTTCACTGCACTTTTAACTAATTTTAATTTGTCATATATTTTGAAACTGCTGTTGAAAATTTCAAATGATTAAAATGTTCGCGCTTAGCGTGAGCTTCGCCACCCAATTACTGCCCTTGCGCCGCGCCAGTCAAAAGATTTAGATCCTGCATTAATGTATCCTGTTTCTAATAAAATTGTAGTAATGTTATTTGTGCATTGTTTTTATTAGGTATATTAATTGTCTGTTATTGAAAGATGTTATTTAAACTGTGCTGTGAGAGATTCTCATGTTAGCGCGATAAATACAGTCAACGGAATATGTTTAGAGTTTGCGTTCCGACCCACCAGAATAACAGTAAGCCGTAAATAACAGAATTTTACCAATAGTACATAAACATTTGCCGAAAATAATTAATAAACTGAAAGAACATGTAGGGGCACGTCGGCAGTTGTGGTAAAAATTTGGCCGAGATGCAAGAAGTGAGACAGTCAGAGATTTAATATATAACGTTTTGTTATGGTGAGACAATTAAGGATTTATTTGAAGTCAAATGAAACTGTAGATTGTGTTTCTATTTTTACAAAATCTTCTACTTTAAACAATTGAAAATTACAATTAACAGTACCTACAGCGTTATTGCAATAGTAGACCGAACAGCAGAAAACGTTTTGTTTTCATGGTACTTTTGTTTGGGCAATAATTTATGAACACCTGTTAGAAGAAATGAATGTTATGGCAGTAAAGAGAAAGGTTATGCAATTATTGGTATAGGTGTGCCTGTCCTCCTTTTATGCACACGTTATGTGATCAAATTCCAGAGGAATTTTGAACTTTCAGTGGGTGGATTTAATTTTAAACTAAGATGTAGATTTTTTAAGTAGAAGCACAAATCATTTTGTGTCAAATACCTATCTCACCTAAAACTAATATGAATAATAATCATACCTCACAAAGTGAAATCCAGTTTTTAAAAACCTTCTAACGTTTACTGCTTGTCATCAGAATCTTGGCATTGAAATTTCAATTGTGCAAAGAAATATACATTCTATATAGAACGTTATGAAAAATGTTAACCAACAGATAACAGGTGGTAAAATAAATTATTCATTGTATTAAGTTCATTACAATAACGAACTTGAAAGCAAAATTTAAAAATTGAAAATTAACTAACATTTCAAGTAACTCACATGCTCCTAAGCGATGACGGTTACCGGAACTGCTTATATTAAAATTCCGCGTGCAATATACATTATAATACAATTCAACAAGTTCATGTCGGGTAACAAATACCGTTAAATACCACAATTGCTTTAATCTATTGCATAATATGCCATGCAACCTTGAAACTGCTTCGGAATAGGTAAGCATATATTTGCAATTATAAAAAAAATTTACGATTCTTGGAATGAATTTTAAACTTTTTTTTAATAAGGTTGTACATCCACAATACTCATACGTATTTGCACAACAAAAATAAATTTTCAAACTGCAGCAGAGGAGCATATTTTGGGTGTTTAGGCACTTTTGATGCAGTTTAAAAATACTTAATTGTTTAAAAAGAATAACACGAACTTTATTTTAAATGCTCATTTTTAATACTTACAATAATATAATAATAATTATATTATTTGATTAAATTATATTAATAGCTTGTAAATAGGTAGTTAGAATATGTATTTTAAAAGTGCTAATTTGAAGTGGCTTTTAAAAGTTTCTTCACGCAGACTTCAAATGTCAAATAAGTTATTTTTCACGCTACAGGCAAGATAAATAGACGATACATCCATAGCTACAAAAGATGAAAATGGCCAATAACATTCGTTTACTTTTTGCCCTTGTCTACGGAACTTAAGTGTCATTTACATTCCTAGGATAATAATTAAAGCAACAAGGTACAGATTGCAATATTTTTCACGCTACCGGCAGTGTAAGTAGGCCTTACATCCATAGCTACAGGGATCGTAAGTGGCTGATAACATTCGTGTACTAGTTACCCTTGACGACGGAACTTAATAGTGTCACTTACGTTCCTAGGAAAATAATGTTGATTTTAACTGTTCGTTGATATGGTAACAAACACAGACAACTTAGAATAATGGAGCTTTTAAAAAATAATTCCGATGACAGCTGTCAAAACGAACTTTTAAAAATATGATTAAATTTCTACCTGTAGGCCTACTTACATTGCCGGTAGCGTGAAAAATTTAATAAGTAACACGGAATGTATCGACTAATAACATCCTCGGCACCCGACAAGCTTCGGCTCCGCCTCAGCTCGTATTCGCCTACCTCGGATGTTATTACGTCCTTACATTCCTTGATACTTAAATAACTATTATTTCAACAAGCACAGGCAACTTAGAATGATGGGGCCTTTAAAAAATAATTCAGCAGTCAGACAGCAGTCAAAACGAACTTTTAAAAATATGATTAAATTTCTACCTGTAGGCCTACTTACATTGCCGGTAGCGTGAAAAATTTAATAAGTAACACGGAATGTATCGACTAATAACATCCTCGGCACCCGACAAGCTTCGGCTCCGCCTCAGCTCGTATTCGCCTACTTCGGATGTTATTACGTCCTTACATTCCTTGATACTTAAATAACTATTATTTCAACAAGCACAGGCAACTTAGAATGATGGGGCCTTTAAAAAATAATTCAGCAGTCAGACAGCAGTCAAAACGAACTTTTAAAAATATGATTAAATTTCTACCTGTAGCGTGAAAAATTTAAACGTTGCACAAAAAAGACATCACGGCTGGCTATGAATGGTGGGAAAAATTCGTTACTTAAATCATTTAAAACAAATGCGTTATACGGTGACGGTCCGTCTTCGACTTTGAAGGAATTAAGGAGCTATTACCTAATTCTAGGCATAATATTGAGTAGTTTAAAAAGACGTGCTGGTAAATAATAATTAAAAAACATAATTTTTACAAAATAAAATTTAACTTGAAAAACACAGCACCCTTCTACACAAGTAACTAAATACCAGATACGTATTTCGACAGCAAAGCTATCATCATCAGTGGTAAACTGACACATCAGTGCTTTGCTGTCGAAATACGTATCTGGTATTTAGTTGCTTGTGTGGAAGGGTGCTGTAGTTTTCAAACGTTGTTATTTCACAGTTCGAGTGTTTTTACTTAAATTGAAATTTAAATATAACGTTGCTTCTGTGTTTCTGAATTTTTTTCTGTTGGAAACTGTTTCTTTTTAGTGACACTTTTTAATATTTGTATACACAATTTGCTGAATTTATTTTAGCATAAGTTTCTGATTAAAAGTTAGTTAACATATTTTGAAAATTAAATAAACTTAGATGAGCAGAATAAAAATTAGAATTAACATGTAAATGAAATGATTTGAAGGAGTTGGTTGTCCTGCACATACTGTCTGTAGTGCAAACTCACATACCTGGTGGAAAATCACATTTGCTATCTATGCAATTTTCCACAATATAATCACAACACTCTGTTAACTTGCCGACAGTGAGCAGGTTTAGAAATGAAATTTTATTAATAAAATTTGTAAAATATTACTCAAAAGGATAACATTTTTATAATTTAATGTTCTTTTTGAAATGAACGTCGTGAAAATGGATAATGCATTTTTTGGCTGGTTTATGTTTCTAGAAGTTAAGAGAAAACATCTTGTGTAATTCATAACCGTTGTGTAATATCTAATGCTTTTTTATCTATCTATATATGTACATAAAAGTGAATGTTTGTGTGTATGTTCCCTATAGACTCCGAAACTACTCTGCCGATTGAGCTCAAACTTTGACACAAAGTGTGTTTTGAGGAGGGGACGGTTTTAAAGGGTTATTTGTTTTACAAGAAATGGACACGCTAGGTGGCGCTGGCAATATTTACGAAAATGTGTGTTTATTGTCTGATTTCGCTTTATTGGCGCATAGCAACGCACGCCGGATATTAGGTAGTAGTATGTACAGAGTGCCCATTTTAAAACTCCGAGCCTACATTTTTTTAAATAGGCAACACACAATACAAGTCACTGCCGACTATTATTTTAAAACAAAATATTTCTATAATTAAGATCAGGGCAATCACGTTTGCATCAACTCGACAGTTTACTAATCAAATTCGTTAAGCCACATTACTTGAACGGTGCAAAACAAAGATTATCGATCACTAATCTTTGGTGCAAAATGTATTCCAACGCTGACAAAGTGGACATGCTTCTAATTCTGGGTGAATGTCGAAAAAATGCGAGTGCTGCCAGTACTTTGTATGAGCAACGCTTTCCAGGTAGACGAATTCCAACAGACAAGACATTTAGAATTTACAACAGTATGGGCAATTTTCAAAACCAAAAGTAAGGGCACGGCAAGTTACGGTTGAACATAACGAAGTAGCTGTAATTGAAATGGTTACGGATAATCCCCATACAAGTTAAAGAGCGATTGCAAATGCCTTAAGCATTAGCAAAGGTTCTGTTTTCAATATTCTTAAGGCGAACAAATTTCACCCCTACCATGTTTATACCATACACCATCTTGAAGATAGGGATTATGAGCATCGTGTTCAGTATTGTCAATTTCTTAGACGGCAATTAAACGGCAATGCGGAATTTTTAAGTATGGTATTATTCTGTGATGAAGCGAGGTTTTCAAACAACGGCATGGTTAATCGACATAACTGCCACTATTACGCCCAAGACAATCCACGCTGGATCAGGATATCTCATTTTCAGAGAATTTTTTCTCTTAATGTGTAGTGCGGTGGTATTGGCGATTTTGTAATAGGTCCACATTTCTTTAATGGAAATTTAGATAGTGAAATGTATTTTTTCTATTTTGGTTCTTTAGTGACTACTTTATGAAACTCATTTGGATTTCATAAAGCAACTCCTAAAAGAATTCAAAATTTTATTTTGTTAGGTTGGTGACAACCATGTGACAACAAATCCTTCACGCGTTATAAACATAACCTTCAAATTGTAAGTTCTACAAAAGATTATTTAGCGTATTTTCCGCTACTTTGCGTAGCTCGGTTGGGGTGCAAGATAATTCTTCTTCCATCTTATCTTCAAATCTTAGGTATTTTAACAATTAAATCACTTTCAAATTGTTTGTCTAAATTTTAATTTGACAGTAGTTTGAATTGTTTGAAATCGTTTTAAATGTACCAACAGCCACATAACCAAAACAAAATACAAAAAATTTTCCTAATCAATTATATTTTTCAATTAAAATATAAAATAAGGTAATTTTTAACTTTTTGGACCAAAATAGAAAAAATAGTATAAAATACACGTTTCATAAGACATTTAAGTGCACTTGTTCATTAGAAAACTCGCCGCAAGCGGCTCGTTTTCTAACTTGGACGCGTGCTCTAAAATCATGTCTTATGAAACTTGTTTTTCAATATACTATAAATTTCTTAATTAATGAGCTCTCCTCCAAACAGTTCCTCAAAACGTACGGTTTTTAAATGATGGTGCACCTCCGCATTTTCATAGGAATGTGAGAAATTATCTTAACCAACGTTTTGAGGGACGCGTAATTGGACGAGGTGCATTGCATCCTTGGCCTGCCTGTAGTCCCTATTTGACTCCGCTCGACTTCTTTTTGTGGGACAAAGTAAAAAATGATGTCTATGAAGTGCCCATTCGAAATGAAGAACATCTACGCGAAAGGATAATTCAATGTTGTCGCTCTATCACACGGGAAATGTTAGCTCGTGTTAGACGTTCGATGCGTAGAAGAACTATACTCTGCGAAAACGAAGGGGGAAGGCAATTCGAACACCTGCTTCGTTAGTTTTTGTACTATGTTCCTATTAAATTATTGTAGTTATTGTTGTCAAATATTAAATTTGAGTTATTAAAGTAACCTTAAATTTGTACTTAATCATTAGTAGATACATGTACTGTAAAACAACTCTGATCTCAATTTAAAAAAAAGGTAGAAATGCTTAGTGATCTGGGGGTTGCATTGTGTGTTGCTCAATAAAAAAAAAATAGGCTCGGAGTTTTAAAACGGGCACTCTGTGTAGTACATATTACATTTTACATGTTTACAACATTTCATTCTTGGTAATTGATCGAATTTTAGAAATAAAACTTCTTATTGATAAAAATGCGGGGGAATTTAAAAGTTATGTGTGTTATGATATTATCCTTGCACACGCGCACGTATCAGTTCAGCGCCGAAATGCCTTGCGATTTGCTAAACAACGCTAGGTGATATTGTTTCTGTTCGTGCGATTTATTGATATTGATACTATGATTTAATTCAATGTTTGTCACAATTCATATTTGATCCATATTATTAACTGATGTAGTCATTTGCAAACGTCGTCTTTACTGTTTTCAGTTACATCTACCTACGTACGATAGTGCGTACTAATATTTGTTTCATTTATAATTATATGACAATATTATCTAAACAAAAGTTTACGTTGTTAATTAAACTTGACCACACCGATTACTTCTCAAGCAATCAATTTGCGTACACACTAGGTTTTTTAATGTTAATATATTTTTAAAAGCATAAAATTTAATGCTTCTCTGTGGTATGTATTCAGAATCACCAATTTAATACATTATGCAATACATGCACATATCCTTAAAGTAGTGATGTAAGTTTTCTGAAAAGATTAAAATCGGAAAGAAATGATCACTTCAAATAACGTGACAATTAATATTAATTCGATATTTTGTTTTTGAGTAATCGGGCAATAAATTTAAAATTCGTAGCGGCGTCCAATTTGAAGATACAGCATTTAGAAAAAGATGGAATTGATTTGCCTTTAGATGTACCACAACGCTATGTATTCAAAACTTCAAAAGAGTGTTTAGAAAAAAATCTGTACCAAAACAACAAGTCTAATTTCCGTTTCCGGTTCTGATTAAAAACCTTACAAAAAACTACCTGCAACTAAGAAACTTCCACACGCTAAATCTTATAAAAATCGGTCAAGGGGTTCCTGAGATATAAGGGAACGAACACACCCATGCACCCACCTACAGACAGACATTTTTTAAAAACGCTGTTTTTGAGTTTCTTGATCCCCAAAACGCGTATTTCAGTTAAAATCTGAAATTCGAAAATTTGCATGAAATCATAACTTTCTTCCGTAGAAGTATAGGAAAGTAAAAACAATTAATAATTTCTTCGTTTTAATAAAAAATTACTGCTCCGGATCTTTCTTCTAATAAGACGCACTGCAGTCGTGCTACATATTGCGCCGTGTTTGACATTAAGTACTTACATAAACATAGAACAACATTCTACAAGAAACTTTAAATTAAATTTTTACGGAAAATTTCTGTCGACGAATTTTGTCTTTTAGGAAAATTTTCAATTTTGGAAATTTACACAATGGAAAATTTCCGCCCCCCACATCACTACTTTAAAGTAAAATTCTTAAAAACGAATTTAACTGAATATTTATAGGTTATAGTACGATTTTATCATAATTACAGTAAGTATTGCTGTTACAATTTAAAGTAAATATGTTCGGTTAGTTTTATTTCTGTGCCCAATTCCTTTCCCTTCTCTATAGTTCCTTATAAGTTTATGGATACGATTGTACAAGAAAAAAAGCTACTGTTTTATTGCATAAGTTTTAGGAAAACGATTTTACGGTTTTTTAAATTATATCTTGTTATACATATATAAGTAGGAAATGTTCTTCTAACTATTTTTCCAATGACTTCTACGAATTGTAGTTGTAGCATGAACAGTTTTCTGAATAAATGCATTCCTTTCTGAATAATAAAAAAAAAGTCTATCACTTTTTATCTAATTCTACAGGTTATAATGTAATACGTATTTAACCATATCGATCAGGCCACTGATTTTCATCAAGGTTTTATTAACAGAATGCTCGCTATGTGGGCCATGGCTAAGATGATCAAAATAGCATAAATTAGAATAATTTACAAGAAATATATCTAAGGTAACATTTCGTAATCAGCGTTTACGTCCAGAAACCTTGTAAAAAATACTTGGCTAAGTAAAAAATAGCCATCTTATTATGAGTCCCAGCTAGTCTCGTTTAGTATTTTAGTTGGTGCGATAAGTTTCTAAAGATTGCCTGCTCAAGCAGGTTGGCAATAAAAATTAACGGAGACGCAAATCATATGTCATACGTCAAATTGTCAAACTGTCCATTTTGCAGCCACATATTGCCCAGTTAATTTTTATTATCGAGCGTTTTTCTTACACTTTTTTTATGTGCATACGAAAAGTTGGGTAACAAAATTCGGATTTGATATGTACTAACGATACAATCCACTTTGTTTGTTTTAAAGGAAAACAACGTTCTGTAAGGATACACCAGTACACATATTTAAGCAAGCATAATTAGTCTATTGTTTTCAAAGGTTTGTGGTTTACGTCCCACTACTGAGCTTCGCGGTGCTCTCTCTGCCACGCATTCTTTCTTAAACAATGCTCCTTCCTAAGGGGGGCTTGACAATATTAGTGCAGGGGGTGGCAGAAACTGTAGTTACACGAATGCCCTCAGACCCTTAGCGCTCAGGTGAAGCAAGATAGACCTACAGTTGAAGGTCGAATCCGAACGACTGCTGCCTAAGCCAAATTGGGTATTTAAGTAAAGCATAGATTTAATTAC
Source organism: Ctenicera cuprea (assembly GCA_958336395.1). NCBI lineage: Eukaryota > Metazoa > Arthropoda > Insecta > Coleoptera > Elateridae > Ctenicera > Ctenicera cuprea. Next base: position 8,038,348 of record OY284494.1, on the reverse strand, counting down.
TGATTACACGTTTGGTACCTGTGAGGAATTGAAACACAGACTTTTTGCGTTAGAAGCGAGAACTGGACTTTCCATGATATTCTTATGAAATGTATATTTTTGTAAGCGGAATGCCCCAAAACATAAGTGAAATGCAGTATGATACATTGTTGAAATTAGAATGTAAACTCTATATAAATACGAAAAAATTTTAAACGTTGCCCATAAGTAAAAATAATGTCGATAGTCGAAAATCAGCAGCAATACGAGCAGTTAGATCAAACCTGATTTAAAATAATAGATTTTGCACAAAAAGTGTCTTAATAAAGCGCTAGCGAAAATCATGTAAAATATATGACAAATGCGTTGTTATACTCAAAACATTTATAATTAAATGCAAAATTTCAGTCATTTCAGTTTACGTGGATACTACGTGAGAAGCTCAATTTTTTTGCAGATTATTAGTGAGCATAAAATTTCGCAGCTTTGTCTCAATCTACCCCTTTTCGTATATCTACAAATGAACAATATCCCAATGTAAGCCTCGAAATTCCGCCCACTCTGTATACAGGGTGTTTCGGACACGGACTGCAGGACTGTACAAAACTGAACAAAAACTTTCTGTACGATTTTTCGTCTCGACTAATATTTTTGGAATTATTAAAGTTTTGAAAAATCTGAAAATAAAAAAAAATAAACAATCAAACTCAAATTTAAGTATTTGATTAAGTAGGTACTGAAAATAAAGCTATGATACAGTACAACAACAAGAGATAGTTCAAAACGATAATTGACACGAAAAATTACAAATGTCGTTTAAAGTGTCTGAAGAGCTCAAAATACAAATTTAATTAAGCAGTGGCACGCTATTACCTGTTGAGCAGCACGTCATTAATTATTTCTTTCATAGTTCGTCAATTGTTTCAATTTAGTTCCTAATTTTTAAATCGGTTTATGTTGCAAAAAAATAGTCGCGTATAAACATACCGCTTGTCCTGCTTGTTTATTAGAAGCCCCCAGTGCCATCAGCATATCATAATACTCTTGGTTTCAATAATTCGCGGCCATTCTGTCGCATTTTAGAACTAAATTCAAACAAAGGACGAACTAAAAAAACAAATAAATAACGACGTGCTGTTTTCAACAGCCAATAGCGTGCCACTGCTTAAATAAATACGCAATTTTCAGTCTTCAGACACTTTAAACATCATTTGTAATCTTTCCTGTCAATTATTGTTTTAAACTATCTCTTCTTGTCGTAATGTATTACGGATTTATTTTCAGTACTTGATCAAACACTTAAATTTGAGTTTGAATGTTTATTTTTTAATTATTTTCAGATTTTTCAAAACCTTTAAACTCTAAAAATATTGGTCGAATCGAAAAATCGTAGAGGAACTTTTCGTTGAATTGTTTTGGTAGAATATTATCCCGCAGTCCGTGTCCGCGAGTTGCGGAACACCCTGTATTCTTCAAATTTATGCATTATCCCATATTTGAGGATAATATAAACATAGATAAAATTAACATTAACATTTCAATTGTGTGCATATCTGAAAAGTGATTCTATTTACAGATAACAAATTTTGAATGACAACAAACATCAGTTTGTTTCATGATTCATCGGTTATTCTCCATGCATTCTTAACGTAATTATCACCTGAGCAAAGTATACCTTTAATAATAAGTAAAAGAATAGATTAATAGCAGCTGGTAGGGAACGTCATGGTGATATGAAAGTAGGAAGCGTACCTCAACGTAGAAGGTAGGTCGTGAGTTGAGTTGAGACAGCCTTCTATTTGGAGTAACGACCGAGCGTAATTAAATTACAAATATATACAACAATGTTTGTATAAACATTGCACAGCTAGTTGTTTCTATTAAAATATTTGCTTATAAATAGTTCAAAGTTATGAACATTTTGAATGTGTCTTTGTAAATCTAAATGGATGCCAATATTTAATTTTTTATTTTGAATTTAGCAATAAAATATGTTATTGTTTTTATCCCCCACCTTATCTAATATTTCTAAACCTTAAAATGTATACCACTTTTTAATTTCACAATTTTTAGTAGAATTCATGGTTTAAAAAAGGTTTAAAAAAACACGAAAGCAATACTACCAAGGTGATTTGGTAAATGTTAAATCAACAAAACATTATTATAAATTAAAGGAAAACTCATTCCCACAGACTGAATTAAACTATGCATTAGTAGTTAAACCTACTATTTTGCTAAATAATTTTTAAATAATCTTAAGTTAATAAATTAGAATTGCTGTATTTCTTTATAAAAAAGAGATCAACTGAAACAATTTACATTACAATATTTTAAAAAATAAAATGTAGTAGTTTTATTCAATGTAGACTTATTATTCAGGTTTTTAATAGCAAACCGTCGACCTTGATTTCTATTCGGGTGATTGTCTTTTATTCAGAATGTAGTGATCAACAGGTATTCCCCTAATATGCATTAATTAAAGTTGTATTTAAATTTGAATGGTTACGTATCTGTCTTTGCGGCATGTTTTTAAATTGTATATGCGAATATCGATCAAGACGTTGACTTTAATTGCTTAAAACTGTAATTACGAGTAGGTTAATCTAGATATTAGATAAGTATCAGAAACAAAAATAACAGACGCCATTGTACTGCTTAAAGCTAGAGCAGCTAGAGCTAAATTATCAATAGTAATACTACTTAAGCTTTATAATCTGTTTCAGAACGACGACATGAGTGTAAATTTGGCAAGCAATAAAAACCCGACAGAACGTAGCTGTAGAGGGTTTTTACTTTGCAAATTTGCACGATTTGAATCGATCTGCAGGAAATTTGAGTTAATTAACCGAGAAAAAGCTTAGGTAGTATTCTACAAGATTATTTGATGATTACAAAGCTAAACCAATAGCGGACTTTGTTAATCGTTGTATATTAACGTAACCATGAAGTAACTAGGGAGTAACTAGGCATTCTCAAGACAAACAACTGTAAATAACATACACATTAAATTTCCGAAATTGTCGGTCTAATTTTTATTTAGGTAGGTTGATGCTGCATTTTGATAGACTGTAATGGGCATAAAAAAACAATCAACAGCAATACGACATGTTATTTAAAAATTATTTATAATTCCGTCGGTTCATTGACAACGAAATTGTGTTATTGCTGGGCAATATCATGAATCCGAAGAACGAGTGATATTACCGTGCATAAACACACGTAAGTTCGTTACTTTTTTAAATATTCCTCAAACAAAAAAGATAAACTATTATATTTTATAGTTACTTATGTTTATGTTTAATTATTATCTGCAAAAAAAATTGTTGGCGTGTTTCTATGATTATACACCACCGATAACACCGTCTAATTGGTCAAGAACCTGAAAATAAACAGGTGCCATTGGCTGTTGCAATGCGAGTAGAATATTTTGTATAATTTCAGTCTACAAACATGTAGGATTCTTAGCAAATAAAAATTCTCACAAATTACGCCGATTCATAAATGTGGAAATTCAAAACGTGTTGAAACCTATACACCTGTTTCCATATTAAATTGTTTTAGTAAAATTTTTAAACACATATTACATAAACGAATTTTTGATTATGTAAAAATTGGCATAAATGAATCGCAACTGGGATACTTTCCTAATAGATCTACTGTGACAAAATTGTTATTATTCTCAAACTTCGTAGCTCAGTATTTAAACATGAAAAAACAAGTAGACTTTATTTATTTATTTAGACGCTTTTGACAAAGCCAACGTTAAAATACTCTTGCACAAATTTAAATGTTGCTGTTTGTCTGGACATAACCTAATTTTTTTGGATCATACATAATTGATACAAAAGCTTTTGTAATACAAAACTGCGCCTTGCTTAAGCGCAGAGCGCAACACACTCCAACAACCGTCTAAATAGTACTGACGCAAGCGAGACTATCGTGCACATTTGTTCTCGGTTACAGCCGTTACATGACTTTCGTTATGCTGCGTGATCGCACGATCGCATATTGCACCCGCCGGCAAAGAAGTTTTACTTCAAAAATCTAATAAATTTTTGAATTTTTAAAATCATGTATTTGAAAGTGCAGTCCTAGTACTAGGAGTTGTTTAACCTCTCTTGTAGTAATTTACAAAATTTTAAATAATGAATTGTATTGCTCTGAACTTTTAAATAATGTTAATATCTCTGTTTTCTGCATTAGATTAAAGAAAAACAAAAAAATGTTTAATGCAGATAATTTATCTTCCCCGTCTGATCTAGCAGCTTTGAGTAGTGTCAAAGAAATAATAACAAAATGTGATTTCGGTGTGTTTAGTAATAAATTAAATAGTTGAAAATGTGATTTGACGATTGTAAATATGCAATAAAATTTAAAAAAAAAATTTATGTAAAATTTGTTGTTTGTTTTGAATACTTAAATTCATTAGGAATTGGGATTGTAAGCCTGTTGATGAATAAACCATTAATATTATTTCTAAATATGAGACATATTATGTGATGCTACACGGGGTATAGACCATAGCATTTTAACCATGTTGTTTGGTTAGAATCACAATAGGTTGTCTACGGAATTTTACCACATTACATAATTGTTTTATTATCCATTAAATAATAGCAAATTACCTCTTTAGTGCGAGTAGTCTTTACGTATAGCACTAGCTTACCAAAGCGAGAGTTCCGTGTTTAAGTCTCATAAAATTCCTTTTCCTAAAATGTTTTATTTATATTCTTATGGTATAAATATATTGGATTCTGAACTGTCTCACCATTCCGTGCGACGACAATTCCCCACTACTAGAAACCCGCTCTTTATCCGCTGCTACTCTCATCACCGCTTATCTCCAACGCAAATTCCATGAGCTACAGATGCGAAGTCGTCCACGGGTTCAGCTAGTTTGTATTAAATATGAAGTGATCGAATTTTTTTAATTATTAGGCAATGAAATAAACAGAAATCAAAGTCAATACGTTTTCCTGATAATTAATTTAAGTAATTTAACAAATACTTGAAATTTAATAAAATTATGTTAAGAACATAAAAATAAAAGATGATGAATAGTTTAACAAATGATTTTTGTGGGACTTGAACCCAAAACTTGCATTGGTAAGCAAGTGCTCTACCTCAAAACCACACCCACCAAACACGTGATCTGCTTTTATTTCATGGTTATTAAATAGCGTATGTACTGTGAATAAATTATGTAGAGAAAATACTTTGATCCTAATTAAATTGCAAGTTTTATGGCCTGCACTTCGTATTTTCATAAAAAAATTAGAAATAATAAATATTTTTAATTCAATATAAAACTACGATTTTTCGTGAAAACTCACATAAAAATATTAGTTATCAACATGCCTAATGCAAATAAATAAGAAAAATGTAGAACGAAAAGCAATTCGGTTCAGTTAGATTAAAGTTGCCTAATTAGGGGAACAATGTTTAATGGTAATTTTATGTTTCTCAAAATACCCATAGTTTACTAGATACGAAGGGAAAACTGAAAATGATAAATTTCTTTACTGTAAAATATCATATTAACAATAGCAAAAAATTATAAAGGAAAAAGTTGTAGATCTATTCAAGCTTTATTAAAAAAAATAGTTTCCCTTTTATCTAATGAGTATCTGTATATAAAAGACTTTTATCTAATTTAACCGAGTTTGTATCTCTTCTAGTTTCCGAGATTCTTATAGTGTCCGTACTTGTTAGAATAACAATGACTGTTTTTCTTTTAAACCACTAACAACTTCTGAAGCATTGCAATGTACCAATTTGTACAAACGCATAGATACAAATTTTGATTGCAAATTCTACACATCGCAGCAAAAAAAAAAGTTGTTATAAACATGAGTCCGGAAATGCTTTTTTTTACGGAGTTACAACCTCCGGAATAAAGAACACTCTAGTCTGTTTCTTCTTCCGGAGGCTGTAATTTCGTACGTAAGCCTTTTCCGGCGCATGTTCAGAAGGAACTCTTTTATTGTTTGATGTGCGTTATGATATTCAATTTGTACAAGCTCTTTGCTTGTATTGAGAAAAGACTCAGACCTTTATGGCAACTATCTGTTTTAAAAAATGATGAACGTGGTGCCAAAGTTACACTTTTTACTTTTTACCTAAAAAAAGAATATAATAATTATGAACAAAGAAGACATTTGGTTAAACTTATAACTTATTAATGTTTTCCTTAAATGTTTAAAGTAATACACTTACCATTACCGTTATTTATCAATAAATAAAAATTTTGAAAGGTTTTACTGTTTGTACACTTTGCATCCTCTATGTTGTGTCAACATTTTGTTGGAAATATTAATTTAAAACCTATTATACGTTTGTAGTTGAATCCTAAATGGAATTTTTATTTGTAAACTGGTACTATTAACCCAAATACGCTGTTAATATACAAATAAAATAATAAAAACAGTTTACTGGTCTTTGGGCGAATTAAGCGAATGCGTGGTAAGCTTAGTATAAACAAGCCAAGTAATTACGGTCGTTATCTTTCGAACGACATTTCGTTATTCTAATTTAATTGTAATGTATAATCATAAGCAATTTTACTATTATTATACATTATTAAACAACCATTTTTTGTTATTGTCAAACAAATTATCGAAATAAATATACACGTGTACATATTGCATGCTATAATTTGACTCTTTCAACTAATTTTAAATAATTTAATTAGAAATTATTTCTGTACTATTATCAATCGATCTACTTTACCTGTCGGAAAATAGAATAAACGAGATTAATTATTATTATTAGTTTTGAATGCTGCGTCAATTTATATCATATGGTTCGAAAAATGTCATAGCATGTTGCATGCTTTTTCTTTCGTTCGAACTTTTGCTCTGATGCCTATCTCAATATTCTTTTTCTCCTTCTGGATCATTCAGAGATATGTATGTATATCTATCAAAGGCAAACTGGGGTATTGGGTAAAAACGTTTAGTGGTTCAAAAACAACAACAAATTTTCTCGAGGTCATTCTCGGAAGAAACCCTACATATTGTTTTCCGAAATGTTTCATGTTTTTTTTGGTGAATTGTATGTATATCTCTTTCAGAACTGTTAATTAAAATAAATTGTTATGTTGTTGAAGTCAAATAGGTTTCAGCCAGTTTCGGCACAAACCCACATAAATATACTTATTAATTATTAAATTATGTAAATATATATTGCCTGACATTTATTTTTTAGTATAGTACGAAAAATCTATTAAAATAAATATTCTATTATGATGTACGGTTACGAGCCGCTACTGACCGGATTTTGTTAGGAATTTTCAAGATTTAAATCAAATACTTCGATTGGTTTTCGAAATTGACTACAGTTTATTTTTAAAGGACAGTAACGTTTAATTAAGGTTTTCCTTTTAATTGATTATTATAGGTATGTAAAATACTTAATTACAAAATTTATTTATTTTAACCTTATACGTATTTCGGAATGTTTACATGCCATTGTCAAAGGTTATATTTCAAAAGTAAACAGTTAGTGTTGTTATAGCAATAGAACTTGGTGACTTAATCTCGATAATCGTCTGCGGATGATTTAATTTCTTATTCCAAAATGTCCAATAGAGGTTAATTTAAGAGATCAATTTGCTCATTCATTAACGGTGCAGTTTTAAATTGTTTGTGAATTTTAAAAGCTACTATATCTAATTTATGTTTAGCATCACAAAAGTGTAAACAGTTTATAGTGTTATTAGATGTAATTGAATGATTGCGTTCTAGTAAGTGTTTGGCGTAATTGGATTTATGTGGGTGTTTGCATTTGTAACAACGTACGTGTTCTTTACACCTAATATCAAAATTTCTAATTGTTTGGCGTATATAAAACGAATTACAATGCGAACAATTTAATTTGTAAATGCCTGATTTTAGCAAATCGTCTGTTTTTGATTTTGCATTAAACAAAGTGTTTAAGATGTTTCTAGTTTTCTGTTGTCTTTTTTAAGTCATAATATTTACTACAAAGAGACTTTTGAGTTTTAATCTATTTACACAGTAGAATATTTAAATAACTAAAACTCATTTACTCTTAAATATTAATTATCTTTGTTGTGTTGTTATTATTTTCTATAAAATAATTTATTAATTGTGTTATTGAATACTTATAAAATTATGTTTTTGTAGGCACAAAATTGAAAACCCTTTTTGCGATTCCACAAAAAATGTTTTTGTTTAAAAATACAAAATATTTAAAAATGTTAGCAATATGAGTTTTTTTTAACCTCAAATAATATTTTGTATTAGAAATGTGATTTTGGCAAAGGTCACGTTCTATAAATTTGGAAAGTCAATTACTGTTTATCAGTGACTACGTGCACTTAACCGTAAGTCCTATTTTGCAGGGTTCGTAAATATCGTGATATTTATATAAATATCAAATAATCGGATATATATCAAAATTGGAATATTTTATGTTAGTTTGTTTTTCAATAAGATAACTACACATATTTTTTAGATTGCTATATTTTTACATTTTTAAACAAAATGTATAGTTTAAGCAAAATAAAAATTAAAAATTGTATTCTGTTCGTTCATTAAGACTCAACTGCCTATTCTAATTATTTATTAAATATTATCTTTGATAATGGGATATCATCATCATCATCATGTAATGCTTCTTCGGCGTTTGTTTCAGAGATAGCCACTCTAGTTTAGTTCGTTTTGCCGAGGAGTTCTGATTCAAGTACTTGAAAACAAATACCGATTTTTCCACTTTCTCGTTACCAAAACGATTTCTCAACTGGGATTGGAAAAATCCAAATGTGGAAAAATATCTTTCCAATCCTGCGGTTCCTGCTATGGTTGTGTGTAGTTGCTCTTATAGATCTATGAAAATTTTCTTATTTGGCCATACTGACTCGTGTATGGTTAAGCCTTTTCACCATGTCAACGGAGTGGTGTTTTTGAAATGAACGCCAAACACGAATTTGGGAAATGGTTTCGACTTTGTTATCAGGGCCATAGCGAATGGAACAAAATCTGGATTCATTCAGTTCGGAAATTCATACGCTTTATCTTTCTGCAGACTGCTGAGGCTTTCACCTAAAAATCTGTGGTCCAACATATTTGAAGTATAGACACAGAATAAGGGGATTCACAAATCAGATTCATGCGATTTCCCGTCAACTATCAACAAACCAAATGATTAGGGGGTTCCCGCACCATTCTCTCTCTGTGTAGCGTAAATCAACACTGTTGCCACATCGATATTGAGTTTATAGAGAAATCTGCAGCTTCTTTAAAATATGGATATATATCACGTTATATATCCAGGATTAAATATCGTGATATATATCAATGATATTTATTAGATATATGTATATCTATTGATATATATCCTCGAACCTTGCTATTTTGGCACAGAGACCATATTGGCCCTAAATCATATTTTGTACCTAGCTGTATACACCAACTTGGTTAATACAAAAACACTTGACATGCCCCAAGCATGAACTATTTTGGTCCCATTTGCTCATTTCGCGCATGTGCACAATTCGGCACAATAGTTTTGGGGTTAGGCACAGGCAGTTTAATTTCAAAGAAATGAGTACATATTTAGGTCGGCAGTTGCAGAAAAGTGCAAACGCTGTGAACGATCAGAAAAAGAATTATGTTTTTATTAACATACATTCATGTTGGTATCATAGTAAAATAAAAAAAAACAATTTTAAATGTGATAAAAATTTATATTTTAATAACAATGTATAAAGATGCTTTTGTGCAAATTTTTTAATTCTTCTTTTTTTTGATAAAAAAATTCAGTGAAGTGGTGTTCGCTACACGTGGCCTCATTTTAGATTGTTGGTAAAAATCGAGGTATATAATTACAACATACTTCCCTGGTGCATGGATAATCCAAAACTGATAATTATTAAACTGAGTTTGGATAGGAATATTAAAATTTTCGACACACAGTGTTAGTAAAACAAAATAGTACATAATTTGCTAAATTTCATAATAAAATTAAATTAGTGGTTGTGCTCTACGAAGTTAACTGTTTCTAACAGAATGTTATTTCCTCGGTAAGTCATCACAGACCCCAGTTGTAAATGAGGTAATGAAACTAAACTAAAACTTAAAAGTTACACATGGATTTAAAAAATCGGGCAACCCAAATTGACAGGGTGGGCATGTGCCCTTCCTGGCCCCCATTGACGCCCTCACTAATCATTAGACTATTTATGAAATATCGTTTCTTTCAGGAAAGTTGAACTATATGCAAAATGCATGGGAAATTTTTTTCCAGATTTTATGCTTTCACTATACTTTGGCTAAGAAATTAAACTGTATTAAAATAATAATTTTTACAATTAAAATTAAACAAAGTTTTAAATAAATATTAATAAATTAAAGACGCCTCCTATTAATCCGAGAGTAACAACAATACTTTTCAATGTCTCGGTAGCCACATGCTTAAGAGCGCTGTTTTTATGCAAAATCCGGGGTTCTAATCCTACACAGGAGTAATTTCTTTAAGTTTTGTTTGTTATTTATTTAATTTTCTTATCAGTTCTACAATGAAATAGTAAAAAGAACACGATTTGTACAGTAAATTGTAATTTCAATACGCCAGGCAATGAAATAAATAACTAAATTGTTTTGTGTTAATTATTATTTCTTACCAGTTCTCCAATGAAATAGTAAAAGAACACGATTTGTGCAGTAAATTGTAATTTTAATATGTCAGGTAATGCAATAATTAAATTTATTTCATGATTATAACATAGTTAAACATTAAAACCTCAGTTGTGAAAAGATAAAAACAGTCAAAAACAAAAAATAAATCAAAAACAAAACTTGTCTTATCCAGGATTACAACCCGGGACTTCTACTTAAAATACAGCATCTTTAAGCACGTGGCTACCGAGAAATTAAAAAGCATTGTGGTTACTCTTGGATTAAAACGACACGTCTTCAATTTATTAATATCAATTTAAAATTTTTCATAATTTTAAAAGGAAAAATAATTATTTTTTGACTGAACGTGACTAATAACATTTATACAGTTTAAATACTTAGCCAAAGTATGCTAGGAACATAAAATCTGGAAAATATAAGTTCCCATTCTTTTTCATATAGTTTAACTTTCCTGAAAAACCCTGTATAAATTATTTAATTACACATCGGTAAAGAAATTTTAACTAAAAGCTATAAAATAATTCCTGGCACGATTCTACCAATCCTGATATAATTAAAATTACATATCATTTACGAAATGCACTACTTTTAATAGATTTTCTGTAGTTTCTTTATTCTATAAAGGTTATTACATGGAGTAGATCTATAAGTGAACTGCAGAGGGAATTATGTATGATTGAGGAATAATTATTTAAGATATTCAATGAATGAATACCTGTTGTGTTTTATTTGTCAAGTTCAACTACTTTAGATTACAAAAACAAGAACATAACGTAAAAACACTGTCTTTACAATGCTTTGCAAAATGGGTGCAATATATAGACTGTCTTGTGATATTTTATAACTATAGGCGGAATTTCTAGTCTAGTATTTAGTCAGTATTTAAATTATGCGGCAATCAATTAATAATACCTTCCTGGCATAATGTTTTTAAATATATAGTGAGCGGGTATCTAAAATTTTAAACAAATTATCTACATACAAGCTTAGAATGGTAACACATCCATATGTTTGACGTTATGCTATCTTGTGTAGATAGTTCCTATTTATTTGGTCAGCTGAAATTAAAGCTTGTGTAATAGTGAAGTAAAAGAAAACAAGGCTCACAAGCGTAGAATATGAATCGTCATGAGTGCTGCAAACTGCAAAAATATGTTTTTTTAATTGAAATGCAAAATAGCAACCGAATGCTTGAATTAATGAAAATAGAACAAACCTTGCAAAATCGTGCAATATGTGTCGCGTATAACTTGAGTACGCCCATAGTTTTGGCTTACTTATTAAATGATAACGAAATTTTTTGCTATTCTGCAACTAAAGGTCCGTTCTTTATTTATATGAAAAGTGCAACTATTTTTAAACGGCGTTTATTACAAACATTACATAGAATATTTGTGCAACTGTCTTTTTTTCTTAAATATTGTATATTTCTGCATTTCTTTGCCTTTGTCATACTTAGCAACTGACCGTGTCAAGTTTAGTATTACATCTTTGCGTCCTGTGCAATAATTAATTTTTAAATTACCACTTTTTGTTTCGTTTTTTTGATGTAGTATTGTATCCAAAATGAACACAAAATCGTAAATAATGAAGCTGTATTTAATAATTTAGAAACACTGAAGGGCAGAAGAAAATAAGCAACTGATAATATTTTTAAAATGTAACTAAAAAAGGTTTCATGCATTATTAGAAATGGCCAACAATTTGAACAGTTTTTGTAGCGTTGTTTTGCTTTGTTTTAATTTGATTTCTGTTCACTTAATAGTTATTTACGTAACAAGTACTGAAAGTGATACTTTACAGGACAAATGGGCAGGTGGAAGGCTAAAAGTTCTGTAAAGACACTTTCAAATGTACAATTTTTCTTCAAGAAAGTTAACATAATTCACGGTAATTTAACAACATACCATAATTGACAACTAAAAAGTTGTGACGTTGCAAATATATTTTGTGCAAAATCTTCGATAAAATCATAGAAGAAATGATTTTTTTACGTGATTCTGACGAATTTGGCACCCCACCTGTGATTTCGGAGGTTAATTTTTTTCTTAATTAAGTTGTTTTTTAAGCAGGTTTATTTTATCATACTAATACAATAAAGTAATTCTTTACGGTACTAGTATCATACACATGTATTTTCTGTTAATACTTTGATTACCATATTATTAAAATTGTTGTAAGATTTAACAAAAACGTATTTCTGCGTGTTATTGATGCCAAAGTGAATAAATTTCATTTAATATTATTGAAATAAAAAATAATTAGTATGCAAAGGCGTAAAAATTTAATACTAAAACTGACAAAATAAGTTAGTAAATAAAAAAACTATACATGGTGTTTCATTAAAAAAGAATTGCACAATTGCAAGAATTTATGTTCAAAGCTTACTGCAAGATGCGCGAAGAGGCAATTTTTTATGTTCTGTGGCGATTCTGGTTATATTTTGTAATAGAAACTTAATCAGAGTCGCCTATAAAACAAACGCGTCATGTCGATGATTAGTTTGCACATCGTAGAGCTATCATCACAGTTGCGCAGTTTATTATTTTACTGCAATTTCTCATATTTACCATTTTTAAGAATTAGCAAGTGAGCATGCTAAATTATTTTTAATATTTATTATTTTATTTTACAAGCGTACATGATAAATGTCAGTTGACAATGTTCCCCATTTAACAAGCATATTAGACGGTTAATTGATTTAGAGGTAAAGGTGAGGATTTGTAATATGGTGACCCCAGTCCGAATCCCGTGACAGACCTGTTTTTCCATTATTATTTTTGTATCTATGTTTTGACATTTTTATTTACATTATTAAATTATTAAATTAATGCAAGATACAAACTATAGTAATTTATAGATATGAACATTAGCTAAGATAGTAATAAGAAATGTCAAAAATTTATTTTTTAAATTATTTTTTATAAAGAACAGGTCGGTCACGGAATTTGAACTGGGCTCACCAGATAATAATCGCTCGCCTGCACAACTAAACCCAACAACTGTCTAATAGTTTTTTATTATAGGTATGTGTATTGAATGGGTCGCGGTTTACAAGTTTAGTATTCTTGGCGGTTTACAACTGACATTTATCATGTACGTGTGTAAAATTAAAATAATTTACAATGGCTTTTGATAGTTGGTAAAAAAAATTAAACATAAAAATTGCGTTAAAATAATAAACCGCGCAATTATGATAATAGCTCCACGATTTGCAAACTAATCATCGACATGACGTGCTTGTTTCAAAGGCGACTTTGATTAAGTTTTTAATTGATCGCTCTGTATAATACTTTTCATTGGCTTTACCTTGATATGGCTTAAGTATTATGTTGCTATTTAATAGTTTTAAGTTAGGGTGGCAAGAAGTGAAAGGGTGAGTAAGCAAGCAACAATTCCATTGCCTTATTGTGGCTCCTTTGCAACCTGCAACTTCGCTTGGGCTACAGTTCAATACCTTTTTTAAAATTAAACTTCCTTGCCGGCAGGAGTAACCACGTAAATGCGAGACGGGAGTGATGAAAAACGAAAGTAATGGAAATGAGGTCGCCTAGAAGCAAAACTGAAGCGATCAATTTTCAATTGTGCCATCACAGCAACACAACTCTAAGGAGGTAATGTGTTACTTTGCTTATATACTCATTCAACGAACAGCACATCTAGTAAGAGATATGATTCATAATAATATATTTGATTCAAGATTGAATTACTTTCAAATAATATTTCCTTACTATAAAAACAAAATAAAAGTCATTTTTAATTTAAATATTGACATTTGAAAGATTAATAACATTTGTATATGAAAATAAATTAACAATCCATGAAATTTCCATGTATATTCGATAAACGGTAGAAGTCGCATTCTTCATAAAAAATATTTTTCTGCAACTAAACCATGCTGAAACGTTCTTGTGAAGTAGGTTATTTGCTATACAAAAGGCAATTTATGATTTTTTGACCTCTGCCAAACTTTTTGATTAATTAAAAAATGCTCAAATCTTCACTTTTCAAATTAAGCGCTTTTTAACAAATATAACGTAATGTCTCGAGAAGTACTTGACTTTTTTTTTGTTTAAAAGCAGATGCATCCCCGCTATCTATGATCTCATTTAAATTTTCAAAAAAATGTTTTGCCCAAAGAAATTACAAATATAACTTTTTGCTGTAGATGTAGAGAACTTTTTACTAAGCGACAAACTTTTTATTTGTAGATTTTAACATATACATGCAGCAAACAAAATTAATAATAAACTCTGACAAATCATTCAAAGCAAAAAAATAGATATCATTATGCCATGATTTGTTTTTTATGTTATGCATTTTTTTTATCAAAGCACCGCACACTTTCTGTGTCGGATCGAAGCGCAAACCTTGATAGTGCTTGACATATACTTATAAAACTAATTTTAGTTGGTTGTACATTTTCTTTGATTATAAATAAAACATGGGAAGAAATAATGTATATATGTGACGTAAAATGAGTAACATTTTCTTGAATGTTTCTCCCGTTTCTGAATCAGGATCTTTGAGTAACCTCACTAAACTATTGTTACAATCTTTACAATTTTATTCACTGCAGCATTTCAGTCCTTTTTTATACAAGGGTCTATCTATGTTTGTTTTGACTTTCTAAATTGATATTTAAAAAATGACTTGAATACCAGATTTTAACTGAAACCGTATTCGTTTTCTGTTAAATCATAGAAATCAAAAAACATTTTCAGTAAGAACACGTTAAGAAGTTTTACTTAGAACTTGCGAGCTCGGCATTTCTTTTTGTTCTCTGGATATTAAACGCGAATCTTTTTAAAAAGAACACCAGGAATTTTATAATCTATTGTAACAGCGCTATTGATCGTGCCCTTTTATAATATACTGTCTATATTTGGCGTGCGTTTAGAGCACTTTCATAACTTTTATAAAATATTCCTTTTACAACAAGAACATTTTAAACTTCCCAACCATTCTTTGGATTAATTTACAAAGCGTATTTGACCAACTTATAAAATACACTTTTGATGTATCGAACAACACTCCACTTACTATTTATTTTTATAAGCGACAAATATTCAATATTCAATTCAAAAAGTATATTTTATTTCTAGCTTATTTTCATCAATTTTCTCCAGAACTGACATACTTGAAAACAAGATTTTCTTTAAATAATTTCCCGCAGCAAATAATATATGTACAATTGTACACATTGCTTTAAAACATACCCGGTGTAAGAATAAAATTCGGCTTACGAAAGACAATTAAAATGTTTTCTTGCCCTTTTGCCTCATTTACTACCTTAATTATAAACCTGAAATCTACATTTTTACTAATAATAAAAAAACACTTAATATGAATTCCTATAAAAAAACATTTTTTCTATGATTAGTTTCATTCTTTAAAGTAGGAATTACTTTACACGAAACACATTAATGTTGAACAAAAATTAAAGATGTTTAAAATATTAAAACAAAGCAAGTAGAACATAAGCAATGTGCATCATTGTTCTAACAAATGTCTTGTTGCTTATTAAAATACTGGTTTCTATTTTGAATAAACCCGAGTATAATTAATATGTGAATGACAAGTGAAAATGGAAGGCGAAAGAAATAAAATTTTAGTGATACTTATCGAGTCAAAAAGTTTACTGGAAAATGGCAAAACGCGGAGTTTGATTACTGGTACTGGTAATTATGCTGGAAAACAATTCAGAAATATAGAGAAATGTGGAAGAAATAAAAGTTAGCTCTGTTGGGAAGGAAATTTTTTCTTACTATTTTATAGTTTTTCAAAGTAAAAATACAAATGAGAGTATTTAGAAGCTATAGCAGAAAAAATAATGTCTCGGTGTTTGTAGGTACAAATTTCCAAACTTTTTCTTTAAGCTACTGAAAATAAAACATCAATTGCACCAGTCGTACTACACGTTACTTAAGATGTTCGATGCTGGAATTGCTTTTATTTATAATTTAACTGTATAATATAGAATAGTTGTTAGTTTTTTTATGGTATTTAGAAGTTTTTAACCCCTCTGATACTAATCGATGCGCGTTGTTCTCGCTCAAGTGAGTGCATCTTGTATTTGATTGATTTATTGAACGAATTAGAAAGTGCGTGTTGGAGAAATAAGTACATTTGTTCTACTTACTTCTTTAGACATAGTTTATTTTTAAGAACATTATAATTATTTTAAGGACAGCGCTGTTTATCATAGACTGTTAATTTTACTTTTTTGAGGTTTTTATTATTTTAAAAGTTTCTTATAACAAAACAACAATTAAATACAATATAGAACAACTGAACTTACTTTTGAAATAATTTTAAAGCCCTGGTAGCTGCACTATTATGAAAACTTTACTATCATCAATCAAACACACCGAATCGCTTATCCCGCTCACTTCTATGACTTCCTTGCTTTCAATAGCAACCGTGACTGAAAGCTTATCATGAGTACACCGCAATGATATACACTTACCACCACATCGCGCGACCTACTAATTTCTTCTTGTATATACCTACTCTCGGCTAAATTATGGCAAAGATATTGTTTTGTTGCAGAAATTCCGTGAAGTAAAATATACGCAAACATTCCATTATCATAAAATTCCCTTAATTATTCTCCATAATAGTGTTTTATTTTCTTACTTCGAGTAAACGTTATATTAGTCCGGAATTCAATGCAATTAAGGTAATGACTTCTGTTATGTGGAAGGTTTGACGTGATAACTTTATACTGCAGTTATATCATAGGTTGGAGTTTTTATTCATGAAATGTTTCTGTCATACTTATTTCTACAAGGAACTGAATCGATTAACATTACGAAAATCTTTAAAAGATTAAAAGATATATTTAAAAAATGCCAATTGAGCATAAAAATTATATTACATCGTTTAAAAATGCAATTAAAATAATTATCATTAATTTGTAAATCAAAAGATATGCTTGTCAACGAATATCTACTATAAAAGCGAGAAGAGTCGTTCGGAAAAACCGTTAATATTTTAGCTAGGGTTAAATTTTAACCTGGCCTAAACAACGTATTTCCTTAGACAGGTTATAATTTCAAATTATATTAAAATTTCAATAAAGCTTTTCCTACACTTTCGAATTAAGTTTTATTAAATATTTATTTATTTAACTCTAGAATGTAACAATCAAACACACTTTAGCTCTAAAAATATAAATGCCACAAATTCAAAGCTGTTAAACTTTCACCACTTTAATAAAAAAAAATACGTAATAATCCTATTGTCGCTTCTTAATATGTTTTCTTCTTTGCGGGTTTTCATAGAATTTTCACCCTAAAATAAAGGAAATACAGCAGAAGGAAAAGAATGGCTATCTATTCATCTGTGTATCATCTGAATGTATTGTGATCGCGAAACGCGAAAATTTTTACGTGTTTTGGACTCTAGGAACCTACAAAAATAATTTTAAAAAAATTTCTGGCTGTGTGTGTGTGCGTGTGTGCCCGTACGTGCTTGTCTGCGCGGGTGCTTGCGTACGTGCGTGCTTGCGTACGTGCGTGAGTGCGTGCGTGCATTAGTGTGTGCGTAATTGTGTGTGGACGGGAAGGCGTACCTGCGCACACGTGCGTGCGTGCGTGTGTGCGTGCGTGTGTACGTGTTTGTGTACGGGATCTGATAAAAGACCTTAGGTCAAAGCGAATGTTTTTTTTAAGACTTATAGCTTTAAAATAGCGGCAACCACGATTTTTTTTTGACTTTAGCGTCTTATTGCTCAAAAGAATTAACAGATCAGGTTTTAAAAATTGTATCGTAATAGCCTTGTAGGGCACAATGTTATTGTGCACAAACAATTTGAAAAATTAAAAGCAATGAAGTGAAAAACATTTCCAAAGTTCACAAAAACTGAACCTTAAAATTGCTGCTCGGGTACCTAGTTTGTGAGATGTATGTAAACAAATTAAGGAAATAATACATCCACCAAGTAAGGGATTAACACTTTAGCAGGGGTTTATATTTAAAAGTCCCACAATTCAAAACAGTTCTTAGTTAAATGTACTGTAACTATTGTGATTATATATGCAAAACTAATTATTTTATTTTAAATTAGTATAAATCTTGATTTTTCATTTTCATTACCAGAACTATTGCATTCAGCTGATTTGCTTTTTTACTATTAATTTATTCGTCATTGATTAAGACAAATTTTGTTATTGCGTTTGAATAATCCAGCAATCTACTTCATTTTTCATGATTGAATTATGTTTTTATTTTTAATTAATTCTATTTAGTGTAGAATCCGGAGCGCAATATCTAGCGCCTTACGTGAGTTGGTAATCCCCAGTGCCGGACGAGTGAGGCCCGTTCAAACCTGTTAGTATGGGCTGTACATGTAAATTTCAATCACTTATTCGCGCGAGATAATTCAAAACGTGAAAAGCATGGGAAAATACCAGCGACGAGCTTTGTTCATTTTTTAGATCTAATAAGTATCTCCCTGCTACAATCATCATTTCGCCTTTAATGGCATCTCTTTCTATTTTCCGACAACAGTGGGGACTGGGAACCGTCGATGACACAAAATAAAGGGACCGTTTTATTGGTTGTAATGCAAATATTTCGAATCAGTTCATATTTTAAGAAAGTTAGCTGCTGGATTCTAGATTAGGACTGGAAGGGTAAGAGAATTCACGTACATTTAGGCCACAAAATGCGGACCCATTGTGCTACCTCAACAGCACATCCCCAACATGGGAATCACGCAAGCCACCCAATTCTTTGAATGAACTTGAGGACGTCGGCGATTAGAGTGTTGCTGATGACTGCTATGTCAGTCCAGAAGTCCCCCAGCATGGATCCTCTGCCTGTTGCGAGTAGGAGAATGTATAATATTGCATCTAGGAGCGTTGGAGGGAGGTGAACAAATAGCCCCTGTATACTAACACGGGCAAGACGTTGCACATTCCCCAGTGTGGTTGCAGTTGTAGCCTGACCAATGCCCCGTAGCATAGTATAGGTCTAATAACGACTGTATACAGCCTCAGGGTACTTCTGGAGAACATCCCCCCAAGACCTTCCCAGCGCGTGGCGACACTGCTGAAAGGTTATGCATGCTTTTTCGGCCTTAGCTTGCCAGTGTTTTTTTCAATTCAACTATTTATTTAAAATTACTTCCAGATATTTGACGTTGTTTGATAGATTTAGGAAAGTATCGAATAGGAAGAGTGTACGTAAAAAACTAACCTTCTTCTTTTTTTCACTGCGCCAGTTTTCTATTATTTGAAGAGAAAGTGTAGAAGAATCTCTACCACTGTGTTCTATAGTAGTGGGGACAGAACGTCACCTTTTATAGAGTTATCACCTACATTAACCTGTATTGCTCTCATCGCAAGGATGTGTTTTATCTACTCACAGAGAGTGGGCACAACACCATACCTGCTTAGAGCAGGGTTACTGTTGTCGAAAGATGCCTTACCAAAAGCTCCTTCAATGTCGATAAAACTTTTTAGAGTAGAGACATTTGATTGTCTAACGATCTCTCTATTCGATTTGCCACAACATGTAGTGCGAATTCGGTGGCTCTCCCACAAACGTAAGCATGTTGATTTTCGGTCAGTGCGTATAAAATTAGCATTTGCTTCTATATTTCTCTGTCACATAGTCTCTAAATTTTCTTTAGCAAGAACGAAGTGAGACTAATTGGGCGATATCATTTGGCCAGTGAGTAGTCACCTGGCCGACCCGGTTTAAGTGTAAATACTACCTTCAGTTTCTTCGGGGTCTCCGGTGTGTATCTGATAGCGATGCATGCCCGGTAAACACGCATCAGTTGAACGAGTGTAAGGTTCAGACCTCATTGTAGAAAGGCTGTAAAAATAGCGTCCCACCCGGGCAACGTGAAGGGAAGGCAAGTTATAGGCCAGGTCACTTTCTCGCCTTGTACGACCCGGTTCGCCACTTCCCAGTTCGCTACAGTTACCTGCTAAGAAGTGCTTTGTGTTACGTTTTAACTTCTTCTTCTTCGTATATCCTTTTGCCCTTTAGGGCGTCGCATTCGGTTTCATACTCCCCGTTTGCTTAATCCACTTCTTCCATTTCATTCGGTCCCGTGCCAAGGTTTTCATTTCATTTGGGGTTTTTTCTCTGCTTGACCCCACGTCCTCTATCCTTTCCATTCGGGTTTTCCTCGGTCTGACTCTCTTTCTTTTTCTTCCATTTCCTGTCTATCACTTTCTTGGCAATTCTTTCTGGGTCCATTCTTGCTATAAGACCATACCAATTCAGTTGCCTATTCTCCAGTTTTTTCATGATAGGTTCTTGTTTAGTCATATTCTTTATTTGTGAGTTCTTTACCCTGTCAAATTTTGTCTTTCCCGCTATTTTCCTCGTGCATTTTTAGTGGGACACATGATTCGCTAACGTCCATTTCATTATTCTGTAGTATAGTATTACTTACTGCATGGTATATGTTCATTGCTTTTTGCCTTCTCTTGGCTATTTCTAGGTCTAGGTTTCCATCCTTTGCTATCACACTTCCCAAGTATTCGTAGACTGTTACTTCTTCCAGTGTTTTTTGTTTGCATAGTATTACTCTTTCCTCTTCTGTTCTATTTTTGTCATTTATTATCATTACGTTTTAACTATGCGCTAAAATTGGAAACGGTTAGAACTGTGGTTAAACGATTTTTGAAAATATGAAATTGTTTTTTTTAGTTTTAGAAAAAAGAATTATTTCAAACACAGAAAACCAGAAACCGAACATGAAATTCATCAGTCAAAAAGTAGGAGAAGAGTTAGAAGGGGTCTAAATATAACCAAAAAAAGTTTTTAATTTTATTCTACTACGGCTCATGAGCAATTTAGTTTGAACAAATTTGTTCCATCGTTCTCTGTTCATTAAGTAAAAGAGCATGAATTTTAAATTTTCATAAAATTATAAAAGACGTACAGAGAAATTAGCACATTAAAACGCATTATAAAAATATAGTTCATATCTAAATCCATAAAACTTGCAGAATTTTAAAAACATCGTGCTTGCAGTGTTTGTGCAATATCATTTTGCAACTTTTTTTGAATTAGGCAGTTTCCAAGCTTTCAAAAATTCCCGTAGACAGTATATTTGCGTTCTCCTGAAGGTATTACAATACCAAATTTCATCCAAATTTGTCACTTGTATATTTAAGGCTTAAAGTTCAAATTTTTCAAATAATCGTACCGGAAGCCATTTTGAAGCTCAAACGTTTAGAAAACCCGTTAGATTTACCTCAATTTTCATTAAGATTATTTTGTGGATGATATTTTGATATCACCCCACATTTCAAACTCATCAAAATCATAACATTAAAAGAGAATTACACTAATAACGCCTTCTATTATGTGCGGCGAGGAAAAGTTGCAAAGCAACAAACCGGCAAAGTTGCGATGGGAACCTGCTAAGCAGGTATCTGCTATCGCACCGGCCTCTAAGCACAAAACACAGAAACGCCCGTGTGGCAAGAAATAAGAAAGAAGAGATATGGTTTCAATTATGGCGAGAATAGACCACTACATGTTTCGTTCCTATTTGAACTCATGTTATACTTTCTGGCATATATCTGCTTGTTTGCTTTTGGTTTCAATTATGGTTAGAATTATGTCCACCTGATGAGTTCAAATAAGAACGAAACATGTAGTGGTCTATTCTGGCCATAATTGAAACCAAATCTCTTCTTTCTCATCAAAATCAGACCATCTTTTCGGAAGTTATAACACACCCATACACCTACCCACCCACAAACGGACACTTTTTGAGTTTCTTTATTTCTTCAGAAGTTTGCAATCGAAAATTTTTATGAAATCAACACTTTGTTGTACCAAAAGTATAAAAAAGTTAAAATAGCAGAAAAGAATCGACGTACTACGTTTCTTGATTGAACAACTATTTAACTCGTGTTGGCCACGATTTTTCACTGTATGCCATGGACAAGTTGCAAAATGAAACGCTTCGTTGCTATCGTTGATTAAAGATTAAGTACAATTTGTCACAATTTATAGCTGCAATAGTAATAACAATGAATAGTAACATACTCACGTTGTATTGTAAGTATTGTTTATTAATATCACGAAGTTTCATCACGTTACATTTTTAGTCCAATAACGCACTATTCTATAAAAATTTATGTTTCTACAATCTATTTACTATTTACATTATTAATGTAGAAAACCATTACTATGTCACATAATATGTATGAACAGACATTGAATTACATATGAAACTGTATATAACTTTTTTTTTGCGAATTAGTTATCTTCTTCTTCGGGCTTACTTGACACTAAACTATAATCCCCAGTATTCTTCTTATTTTTGGAATCACTTCTGCAAAAAAACTAAGTCAGAAATCAATAACTATTTTATAGCAAAACCTACATTGTGTACTACAACTATTCAATTTCCGTTTGTTATATTTTTAAACTTAAACGTCAACGTTGTTTAATGTGTACGACGAAATAACAAATTTGACGTTGAAGTTGAAAAAGAAAGAAAATAGGGAAAATTGGATTGTCGTACTAATAATAATATATTTATTGTGTACCTACTTTCTGAAATTCTTTAAAGTACAGTGCGAGCAAAAAGACTTTATTGTCGTGACCTATAGGACAACTCTGTAACCAAGGTAACAAAATCACAAACATTGTAAAATTTCAAACTAACAGTCTACGACAAAATTTGATTAATAAACACAATAAACATAAAATATGTTTATGGCCGTGTAAAACGTTAAATAAACATATTCCATTTAAGCCTCCAGTAACTGTAGCGCCGTTTTGGTCAGTGTCGTTTTCCATTTTACTTTTGACTATACCACTCACATTTCATTGAACCAATCACACATTTCCCCTTTCATAAAACGAGCCAATCGCGTTTGTTTTATATTAATTAGCCTGCATGGTGCTGTTTAAATAAGTGATTAAACCAACAGTAGCTTCCGATAATCGCTCTTAAGTCTTAAATGAACACGTTTAAAACTGATGTGCACTGACTTTTGGATATATTTATTATTATTTTAATATAGGCGTTCGTTGCTTCGGCCAAAAGTATCATATTTAGTAATGACATAATTTATGAATTAAAAACAATAGTTGTTGTCTCTGTCATCCACAAGCAAAAGCAAAATATGAGAAACGTCGACGATAGCCGATGAGAACGATCTCAACCAACATGAATCGCGAGTGTACAAATAATAGTTAAAATTGTAACTTATTTGAAAAGTTGTATAAACTAAAATCTACATAACCTCAAAAATTTTATGAAATACCAATTCCAAATTTTGATGACATGTATGAAAAATTTTGCTAAAATTATAAACAAAACAAATAAATATAAAGTAAGTTTTAAAATAGCTAAAAACATTTTAAACACTTTGTTTAATGCAACTTCACAAACATAGGATTTACTAAAATCAGGCATTTACAAGTTAAATTATTCGCATTGTAATTCGGTTTATATGTATAGGCTAAACAATTAGAAATTTTGATATTACGTATAAAGAACACGTACGTTGTTACAAATACAAACACCCACATAAATCCAATTCCGCTAAACACTTATTCGAACACAATCATTCAATGACATCTAATAACACTATAAAATGTTTACACTTTTGTTATGAAAAAACGTAAATTAGATATACTAGAAGCTATTAAAATTCATAAACATTTAAAAGCTGCACCGTTAATGAACGAGCAAATTGAACTTTTAAATTCACCTCTATTGAACATTTTGGAATAAGAAATCAAGTCATCTGCAGACCAAGCTCTATTGGTATAACAACACTAACTGTTTACTTTTTAATATAATGTTCGACAATGGCATGTTGAAATACGTATAAGGTTAAAATAAATAAATATTGTTGAATTGATAAAGTATTTTACGTGAATATAATCAATATACTTATTGCCTTAATTTATTAGTTTTAAAAATAAAATCAATTTAACAGTTTAATATATTATTGGTGAAATAATTCACTCATATACCACTCGCGAAGCTGGAAAAGCAATCGGGGAAAGATGCTCAAATTTTCTGCATAGCAAATCGTGTTTACTTTGTTTGAAAAAGAATTTCAAGAAATATGATCGCGAATAAATTTAAGCAAGCTACTAGTTTCATTTTTTTTGTTAGTTTTAAAAATAAAATGAATTTGACAGTTAGATATACAGGGTGTCTATTTAATACTTCAAAAAAAAAACTTAGGTGGCAATTCCTCGGTGAAAATTAAGCACTTGGCCTAAAATTATGTTATCCGAAAATTCACCCCTGAAAGGTTACAGCCCTTCAAAGTTGCTTAACAAGTACTACAAAACGGTTTGAGCTATAGCGATCAAATTTTGTAACAATTTTAGCATATATTTCGTAGATAATTTGGCGAAATATGAAGAAAATTGCGAAACGAGAAGAAAGGTTTAGAATTGGTGCACCCGTTTACCACGCCCAAAATATGTTTAAATTTATTAAAATTTAAAAAAAACATTTGGGTGGTAAGAGAGTGCACAACCCCCAAATCACCCTTCTCGTTTTGCAATTGTTTTTATATTTCACCACATTATCACTGATAATGTAGCAAGTAATACGATTATTATTGATGATATTTTCGAATTGAAATCGAACTGCAGATTGCTGCTCGGTTTAAACGAGAATAAATCATCGATAATTAATCATAACACGAGTTATATTTAGTAAGAGAATATAATGAAGAAACATTATGGCTAACCAAAATTATTTTACTAAAGTGTCATTTTATTGCAGTTGCGACCATCGTAAGGTGGTTACCAACACAACGTACGTAAATAAGGCAATATGAGGCTCACAATATAAGAATTACAATAAACTATTTACGCCAGTTTAATGAAAATCAAGTAATCAGTAATCTTATTTGTGTTTTCCGCGACTAAATGTAGGATATCTGGCTCGATTGTAGGTTATCCCTTGCTATTTTAGCCAATTTCTTTCCTGCTATTCTGAAAATGCCACCAATACGTCTTCCGATTTAACAATTGCTAACATTTTTTATTACTGATTTAAATATAATTTTTGAAAATAGAAATCATGATTTAAAAGAATTATCATTAAGCAATTTAAAAAAAGTTTGTGAAGAAATAATTCCCCAAGTTTGTTAGAAAATATAAAAAAAGTCGTGTGCAATTATATACTTAGAAGACGACATGACAAAACATTTTCAACGAAGTCTTTTTGCTCGCATTGTATTTGTATGTCTTTAATATAAAAAAAAATAACTACTTTGAAAACAAAATACAATGTTATTAACTTTTAAAAGCTAACTGAATGTTGCATTCTAATATTTACAGTAAGATTTCGCGTTTGCATATAATTGATATATTTTTTTTATAGATCCATACTTGCTCATTTAATTTAAAGTAGTTAATTTTCCACACATAAAAATGAGATTTAAGAATCATTTGATCTTTACTACAAACTTCTTTACTTACAGTTTTACAACTTCAATATCTTCGATAGTTTCGGGCAAAATAGTATCCAGAGTCTCTGGCAAAGGAAGCACAAGAACCGCCTCCAGTCCTGATAAAACTCCCAAAACTAACAAAGGAATGAACCAAGCTATTTCGCCAAGTGAAATTAAAAGTGGTGATAACATAGATCCTAATTTTGAACACATTACAGCACTTCCTAGGCCTGCGTTCCTCAATACGGTAGGAAAAAGTTCACCCGTAAAGAGGTACAATGCTGGCAACGACACCTGTAAGAAACCTTCAACTTTAGATTTGGTTCTAGCAGATTATTAAAAAATGTAAGTAATAGTATTATTCACAATTCTAGGTGTTATGGAACAGAATTATCCGATAGTTATAACTTAATTGTATAAGAATGTCGTGAATATTCCCAAGAAAACTGTTCTGCTGCTTACTACAGTAGCGGTTTCTCCATTGGGTCAAATAGTCATTGACCTCCCAATGAAATAAGAAAAAATAAATAATTACTTTTTGTTTGAGTACATAACATATTATGCACTATAATATTTAGAAACTACTTTACAGTTAGCTTTTGTATGAGATTTCCATGCGAGAACGTTTATTAAAGAGCTGCCGCAAGATCCAAAAATGTTTGAATGTTTGAGTATTTCGCGCGCATTACACGAATCTATGCGAGGGTCATTTGTCTGTCAGTCCCCAATTCAGCTACACTCCACCGAATAAAGCCGCCGGCTTAAAAGGCCTTCAAATGAATAAGAGTGAAATAGAAAGCTCATTGCGGTAAAATTCATATTACACAAGCTAAAAGAGGGTAGAAGTATCTGCGTATTAAAAACTTTAAGGTCACGAACCCACAATTTCCGAGAATTATGCTGTCAGCTGTCCGTGATAAGCGCATGCTAATAGCCGCTTAATTTCCGGGATTCGCATACGATGTACCAGTGTGAAAACAGTTCTTGGTTGTGTAATCATAATTTAGTGGTGTTGTACGATGTCCGTGCAAAATAATTTTGGATTGTGAATGCCATGTAAGAAAATGCTTTTACTTGTTTCTACTGCCTACTATTTTGTGATAAGTCATTGTGTGATATTGTCTGCAACCATTTAAAAACTAAAACAAACACATTTTTTATCGGTAAACCACATGAAAAATTTTGTGCATTTTGACACACTGGCAATGTGGGTATCAATTTACAATAATTTTATTAGAGAGTGTTTATCGAAAGTCTATTAAATACTTCAATTAAAATGTTGGTAAAAATAGATCATTTTTTTCTAAAACAAAATGC
Organism: Ctenicera cuprea; assembly: GCA_958336395.1. Taxonomy (NCBI): domain Eukaryota; kingdom Metazoa; phylum Arthropoda; class Insecta; order Coleoptera; family Elateridae; genus Ctenicera; species Ctenicera cuprea. The sequence continues at coordinate 8,010,975 of OY284494.1, read as the reverse complement.
TTCCCAGTACACCACACCACGAGCCGCCAGTGGCTTACGACAATGTATAACTTTTGTAAGTTTAATAAAATATTAAGTCAAAAGATATAAATTAATATTAACTAAAGTTTTTGAATAAGAATTACTGTAAATACTAGAACTGTTCCAGTTTGACAAGAGCCTAATGCCGAATCTATCTATGAAACTTCGCAGATATGTACATAGCTATTCTGCGAGTATCTGTCTTGTTTCCTCTCTAATGCGATAATAATAATAATAATCAACGGAGCTATTCAACTTGTTCTATATAAGGGTAACCATTTACTTAAAATAATTTCTTAATACGGTGAAGTTCCACCACTTTGAAACCAGGATATTCTCTGTTAAAGTCTTCGTTTTGTTTTGGTTTAGAAGCAAACCTACAAGACCTGATATAATTTTGTACTGACGACGCTAAATGTCTGTAAACAGTTAAACTGCGCTCTACAACAATGGCCCAATTAAGTGAGATAACTACCACAATTATAGTTCAACGATTAACCACGTTCTGCGGTGTTGGTATGTAACAGTGGCGTTCCGTGGGTTCAAAATTTGGCTAGGCATGGGCAAAAATTAAAAAGTAAAAATCTTTATTCTAAAAATTAACCTACTTATTCTTATCAAATATTAACAACAAAAAATGTATAAATAAATGTTTCGAACAATTTAATGTTTTAAACGCTTGTTTGTTTATTTGCGGTCGCTTTGTTTCAGAACTATTCTGCTATCGCTGCTTAAACTGTAAGTGAAATTTGATTACATGCTGGTTAATACATTTTGTTCCACTTTTTGTTTGGCGTCCAATAGTTTAATATTACGCGATGGTGTTAAAAAGTAAAAATAAAAACTGTATGCATAAGTAGCTTTTTTTTTATTAAAATTTAGAATTTAATTTTTTATTTGAAAAATTATGGGTAGGCACTGCCTACCCTGCCTAATAGGTATGTAATTCTAGCATCCATTTCAGATTATTATGTAAATGCTCAATAATAACAAAAATGAATATATTGAAACATTCCTGAAAGGCCTTACCCCTACCGAAGCTACTGACTATTCCCTTTGGAGGACAAAAAAAAACAAAACAAGTTAAAAAAGCCTCTCCGCCGATTAGGACACCACAAGGAACCTGGGCAAGAAGCAACAAGGAAAAAGCGCACGCCTTCGCTGAACACCTATCAGAAGTCTTTCAACCGCATCCCTCAGAAAATGAACCTGAAGAGGAAGACGACCTCAGAAAAGCACTAGAGACACCCTATCGGCTGGAACCACCAGTCCAACGCCTCAAAACTGCAGATTTCCAAGAAGTCATCAACTCCCTAAACCCTAAGAAAACTCCGGGTTATGACTTAATTACCGGAAAAGTTCTTAAAGAATTGCCTAATAAAGTATCTCACTCAATTGTTCAATGCAGTACTACACACAGGGCTTTTTCCGGCACAGTGGAAAGTGGCACAGATCATCTTTATCTTAAAACCAGGTAAACCCCCCAACGAACTGAAATCTTACAGACCAATAAGCCTCCTACCCACGGTATCTAAAGTCCTTGAAAATCTATTATTAAAGAGGCTTCTTCCAATCCTCGAGGACAACGAATCAATACCCCAGCATCAGTTTGGATTCAGACAGATGCATTCCACAATTGAACAGACCCATAGAGTTGTACAGATGATCAATGATACCTTTGAAGCCAAACAATATTGTTCGGCAGCATTTTTGGACATCACACAAGCATTCGATAAAGTGTGGTATATCGGACTCTTATACAAATTACGCTTACTTATCCCCTTGAACTACTTCCTAGTCCTTAAATCTTATCTCCAAAACAGGCACTTCCTGGTAAAAGTTGAAACTGAATATACAAAACTCTCGCCAATCAACGCAGGGGTACCCCAAGGCAGCGTCCTTGGGCCACTATTGTACCTGCTGTACACTGCAGTCCTACCGACTACACCAGAAGTATTAACAGCAACCTTTGCAGATGACACTGCAGCCCTAGCCACTGATAGTGATCCCATCATTGCCTCACAGAAACTACAAACAAATTTACTCGCAATTGAAAACTAGTTAAAGAGGTGGAGAATAAAGGCAAATGAGACCAAGTTCGTCCATGTAACCTTCACCACACGAAGAGAGACTTGTCCCCCTGTCTATATAAATAACAGACAACTACCACAAGAAGAAGAAGTAAAGTACCTCGGGATGCACCTTGACAGAAGACTTACCTGGCGCAAGAACATCTTCACAAAGCGCAAACAACTTGGAATGATCCACTCTAAAATGTACTGGTTACTTGGACGTAAATCCCAACTCAGCCTAGATAATAAACTGCTGGTCTATAAAGTAATAATCAAGCCAATTTGGACTTATGGCATTCAGCTCTGGGGCACAGTTTCCACGTCAAATTTAGAAATATTGGAACGATTCCAATCGAAAGCGCTACGGATGATAGTGGATGCACCATGGTTTGTAAGTTGTAATACAATTTGCCTTCAGACAAGACAGAAATTGTTTGTAGTTCTTGACACTGGACGTTTCAGATACCAATGAAGGTCGACGTCGGAACAAATAAACAATTTATTCTAAAGAAATTTAAAAAACTCTGCACGTTTAAATTGATACATGCTTGTTTGTTTATTAGAGGTAAGAAAAAATATTTCTATAATGCAACTACGTTATGAATTTACATTACAAGCGATTGTATACATTTTACAATAAGTTTACGCTCAAATAGGAGAAGAATTCATAACAATAACAAACTAAAACTGCTGTGTCTACAAGTATTTAGGATGAACTGGCTAAACCCTACAACCTACGCTTTTTTTACTTGCCTATACTTTTACTATAAGTTTCATAAAAACATTTCAAAATCAAGATTGGGCCTCCAGAATTCAAAAAAAGGTTTCAAAAATGTGTGAGTGGTTGAGTGTGTGTGTGTGACGCTTCATAAGTCCAACATAGAGATTCCGACTTCGGTGAGCTACGGAATTCGGACGTAGTTAAAAAATGTACGTACAAAATAAGCACACAAAAACCGAACCGGAAGGAAATGGGAGTTGCAAGTTATTTAGAAGGTTTTCTTTTTCAGAAACGGAATTTTAAAAATTGATAACGGAATCCGAAAGAAGAACTTTTTTGAAACGTACTAACATTAACATGGCCGCTGCTACGAATTTTTGATAACTTTGATTTGGATTGAACGCCTTATTACTCGAAAACGAGTTAGCAGATAGAGATTCAATTTGGTACTATAATAGCCCTAGGGTATAGCAAAACGTCTCTGTGTAAAAGAATTCTTTTATATTCAAAAGATTGTTGCGTTAAAATTTTCAAAAACATATTGCGCAAAAACTGGCCACGATTTCTTTTAATTTTGAATTGATTGTGTGGTAGGCACATGGTGAAACATTATTAATAAATATTTAACTATTAAAAAATTAATAGTTTATTAATAAAATAAAACGCTTGGTAATTGTTTCACAATTTGTTGGTTTTTATTTACTCAACTCGAGTTTCAACCATCACGGTCATCGTCAGGAGTTTGCAATAAAACTCTTTTTATTGTGTAAGCTCAGGCAGATAGGGTTAGGCTACAACTTTGTTTTTGTCCGAGTTTGCTACTATCTCCATTACGCCTTTTATGAATTGTTTAAAATACAAAATCTATGCCCGCTTATTTAATAAACGGGAGATATTAAAAAATTGTATTTATATTTAATTGCTCATAAGCAATAGTAGCATAAAGTTCACAACTTAATTATTAGGTGTTTCTAAATTAAGAGGGGTTAAAGTTTTCCATCCCACACAATTTTATCTTTAGGTGTTTTGCGATTATGTCAGGACTAGATTAATATTTTAAGCTTAGCATAGACACACTTATTTATTATTCGACATGTTGACATGTCATTTTCAGAAAATAGCATGTTAACATGTCGAAATACGTATTCATTTCAATGACCATCAGTTTGTTGGGAAAAATGTTAAGCAGGTTAATAAGAAGTTTTCTTTTAATCTTTATTATTACATAGTATATGTATAACTAAATGTTATTCTATGTAACTTCTATCAACCTCTGCCCACTTTTCAACTCTGTTCTTTAACTTACGATATGAACGTCGTTTAGACATGCTCTCGTCAGTAGAGGGTTTTCACTTACAAATCACCACGAAGGCTTTCATCACAACTATTATAATCACTACGTCACGCCAAAAAATAATTGATTATTAAGGAAAAATTAAATTGGAAATATCTATTTTTTCAAACAAATGACGAACGGTGATTTACGGTTCAAATTTTTCGCAACCGCTCTAATCGGTATTAAGATTCTACACTGTTTTGCTAATTTTTATAATAAGAGAAATAGCAAAATAGAGCCAATAATTATTTCTCGTTTCTTTGACAGTTTGAGTAATACATACCGACATACCAACGACTCCAAAACCTGCCAGAACAATTCTAGGCCAATCTTGTAAAAAGACTCCTCGTGGGACTGCCAAAATTGACAAGAAACAAATAGCCGTGAAAACACAAGCACACGCAATACTCATACGTCTACCACATCGTCTTACAACAATGACGCAGAGTAATGTACCAGGAACCGCAATAAGACCACCAACAGCTACGGCAAAATACAGATTATGGCTCACTTGTCCAAGATACTGAGAAAACCCAAAAAAGCTCACTCCACAAATGAACCTAAAAATAGAATTTACAGATTATGTTCCGTTGTTCTTAGATTCGCCGAAATTATATGCAAATAGTACCTTGCTTACCAATTTAAACATAGCAAGATGGTACGTGTTCTAAGCTGCGTATTTTTGATCAGAGCAGATAGTCCAGGTCTTTCTATAGTAGTAGCACTTAGTTTAGAAATTTTCTGATCCTCTACCATTGCTTGAATACAGTTTTTATCAATCCCATTAGTTTCTGCCGCTTTTTCTAATATTTTGATCGCTTCTTCTTTTCTACCAACTGCTAATAGCCATCGAGGTGATTCGGGAATTAAACTAATTATTAGAAATAAACATTAAATAAATTGGAGTCTACAAATATACATTACCAAAAATAAATGATATATACAGAACTCAGTACTGAAAGGGCAAACTGAAATTCTCTCCAATCTCTCAAAAAATATGCAATACCAGCCATAAGAGTATTACCAACTCCGAACGGTATTTGATACAGTATAGGTACTATTGTTCTCCAGACACCACCTACAACTTCCATACACATTACGAATGACGTGATCATGCTACCTCCATTAGCCATAGCCAAGACGAATCTGAACATCAGGAAGAGTAAAAACCAAGGTGATAGAGCCGATAAAACACCACAAATAGATTGCAACAGAATAGCAATTATTAAAATTTTTCGACGTCCATATTTGTCAGCAGCAGCACCAAAAATTATACTGCCTAAAAAACAAAATGTGTAAGCACATTGTAACATGTAATGTAATATTGTTTTATTATTCTCTTGATATCAGGTTGAGTTTCTGTAAAAACTAAAGGAGTTTTTACTTTCCAACAAGATTTATATTCTACCAATAGCAAATAGCCAACGATATGCTTATTAAAATATTATAAACAAAATAGTTAATAGCTTCTTCAACAGGCCTTTGTTTTAACCTTAGAGGTATTTCAACGTGTTTGCACGTCGTTATCAAAAGTAAGATTAAAAGAAAATAGTTAGAGTTGCTAAAAGAACAATAGAACTGGATGACTTGATTTTGATTATCTATGTCTGCAGATGACTTGATTTCTTATTCCAAAACTTCCCGTAAATTTTCAAAAACGTTTTGGGTCGCGTTTATTCAGCTAGGGAGTTCAAAATAAAGTTAGATTTGCACCAATATTTAGTATTCGAATAATGCTACTAAAAAATATGTCTAGTTTCTGCTTCCTGTGTCGGATTTTGTTTTTGAAAGCTTGCAGATTCACGATACACGGCGTTTTACCGGTCGCATAAATTAGTTACAATCAAAAAACTTCAACTCTTGAACAAATTGCCTACAGTATTGGTAATAATAATCAACTTATTAATAAATAAATTTAACCGAAAGATTATAAATCAGCTATTCAAAAAATGCGTCTAAATTGTTAAACCGATTTCATATTTTGACAATAAATCGAAAAAAATTGCTAAAGTCATGAACAAAACAAATAAATGTAAAGTCACAGCTAAAAACATATTTACCGCTTTGTCTAATGCCAATTTTAATTACTTTAATTTACTACAATCAGGTATCTACAAATTAAATTACTCCCACTATAATTCGGTTTATATAGGCCAGACAAACAGAACTTTTGACATTAGGTACAAAGAACACCTACATTGTTACAAATATAAACCCTTATTTAATCTAATTACACTAAAAACTTATTAGAATACAATCATTAAATGACTTTTAATAACACGTTGAAATGTTTACACTTTTAAAGTGAATTAAATATACTGGAAGCATTCAAAATTCACGAACATTATAAAAATTATACCTTTAATGATTGATTAAATTGATCTGCTCAATTCGCCATTGTTGAAAGTGTTGGAATAAAACATCAAGTCATCTGCAGACATAGATAACCAAGATCAAGTCATTAAGTTATATTGTTCCTGTAGCAAAATCAACTGTTTACTTTGAAGCTTGCCTTTGATATGTAAACACGTTAAAATAAGTATAAAGTTAAATTAAAAATAAAAACCTGTTAGAGTTACTAATTTTTTTTATAATACATATATTAATATGAACTAGGTATGCAAAAAAAGTAAGATAATAATAATGAAAGTCATTAAAGAAAAGTAAAGACATATTATGCTATTGATCTTTAAACATATTAATACCTATGAATAAATGATTTAAAGCACGGCCTAAATTTTTTAACAATTTTGATTTAAAACAAGTAGTTTTTAGTTAGCCCTGAATTCTAGCTTACATTTAGCTATAAATTACTAGAAAAAATAAAGACAGTACAAACCAAGCAGCACACCAAACATCAGTGTTATTTGTGCAAGATCTACCAGGCGTTCTCGACCGCAAATAAGATCCCATTCTGTTATAATACTGCTGTGTATAACAGACCTATTATATTCATAACCCCATTGGCATGGTATTACGCCAGATTTATTCTCTATATCTGATCCAATATCCCACATCATACATGATCCTGTTTCTAGGGTTGACTAAAACAATACTTAACATCAGAATTTCTTTAAATTGGCTTGTCTTTCGAAAGATATAACAGAAACGGTAACTTAATGCATTTCTTTAAATAAAAAAAAGAAAGAGTTATATATGTTTGTTGGGTATAACTTATATTATAGTAATTCTTTGTGCATAATTTTGCTTAAGCACTGTTTCATCTTCAGGTTTATTTTCAGCATACTCTGCAGTAAATATTTCAAGTCAACCTCTACTCTTCAGTTCAGTATATAAAATATTGTAAAGATTTGTTACATCTACCTTCTTGCGCAGCAGCTGATTATGGGACTATTGATGTGCCCAAGACCATAAAATTCAGAAATCAGACGAAAGAAAACAATTTTCTCTCGAGTGAAAAATCAAGACAAGACGAGAGACTATTCTCGAGAAAAAAATCTTTCGTATGTCGACTTTTAATTATCGATATTTTTTCTCTACGTCGTCATATACTTTAAAAAATTTGTTTTAAATGCAATAATAGCACAAAATTTGAGAAAATAAATAAAAGACACTGGAATATGCCGTTCTTTTCAAATTGGATGAAGTATAATTAACGCTAAGGAAAAGGCAGCCAATTTGCAAGTGGCCTTTTTAGTCTTCTATATTATTATCTATCTATGAAAAAAATAAAAACAATTGCAAATAAACAAAAACGGCTATAAACATTTTTCATTTTTCGTATTGACATACGATAACTTGGGTGAATCGTACCTTAGAAGGTTTTAAACAGACTGCCGTTATTATTTTATGATTAAGAAGGTCTACGTATAAAACTATTAAAATTTTTCTTAATCTATTCCGGTTGACAGACCTTTTGTAATTTTATTATTATTCATCTGCAATTTCACCAATATGTCTCACCAAAAATCTCTGTACAAGTACTTTTTAAGTATAAAAATATTTATATTTATTTACACTTCCAATATACAATATACTACATTATATTAATTTATAAGAAGTTTTATATCAATTATCTTTCTTTCCCTCCCCGCTCCTTCCCCCTCCTTTCCACCCTCCTTCCCTTCCTCTCTTCCCCTTTCTTTTCCTTCCTTTCTCTATCTCCCCCTTCCTCTCTCTCTCTCTCCTTTTCTCGCTCCCTCTCTCCCTCCCTTCCTTCGTTTTTCTAGAAAAATTTTTAGCCACATACTTTGCATTCTTTGTACGCATTATGCATGTTTCTAAAAGCATTGTATTATAGTAAACAGTATTAGGCAAGTCAATTTAGAATCATTTCAGGGAAATAAAGAAAATAATTCCGAAAGTTTTGAAATTTGGCGCAGACGTTCGTATGGGTTATTGTTCAACGTGTAAAAAGTCTTGAAAAATTGAAGGTAAGGAAAGCCGCCACATTAGGAAAAGACATTTTTTAAATTATCGATTTTATCAATAAAAGGGTCATCACAAAAATAAAAGAGCATTAAATTATATTCAAAAAAGTTTGAGTTCATGTTTTCTATTAGTTTGATACTTTCTTAGTAATGGTAGGCGAATGTTACGCAGTTTAATTAGTAGGTTAAAAAAACTGTCTTTATCGACACTACCAAGGTGCAAACCCTAACGAACTGCGAGAGTTTAGAAGAAACATCATCTATTCTTCTGTTATTGACCCACTATACCTACTAAGGTAGTTTGTAGAGAAAAGGCTCTTGTACTGGCTAGAATTCATTTTTAAGTGATAGCGTAAGGTTTATGATACCCAATCAAAAGACTCCAAAACGTTAAAACTATATTCGTTGATGCTTGTAAAGGCAGACAAGCTAAAAGTCGGCCCTTAGCGGATTATGCTGGGTATAATCCTCCGCAAAGTAAATTGTAATATTGACCCTTAAAACAATTTTGAATTTTCTATACTTTATCATTTTTCTATAAGAGTCTTGGTAGCCCAGGCGGAAATGCGGATGTAGAGTGTTTTGCTTCATACGTGGTTGTGAGGTCGAATTCCGGTGCGGCCTAACACGGTGTTTCCTTAAAAAGTGCTGTTGGCTTAGGCGTTCTACACGAGGTTATGGTTAATAATTGTTTTTTAACTAAAAATGGAACAATAAACGTCTAAACCAACTACACATTAAAAAAAACAGTGTATAAAAAGGCTGTTCCGCACCGATATTCGACCTCTCAATCACCTATGAAGCCCAAACGCTTTGCGCCTATACACCCACACTTTCGTCTGTGCTACTGTAACTCTTATATGGAAACACTAAAACATAGAATATAAACATAGTTTTTACGCTTTGATGTCCTTTGATTGGCTATCATAATCCTTATGCTGTCACTTAAAAATGAATTCTAGGCAGTATGAGTGCCCCCTCTTCTCTACAAACTGCCTTGATAGGTATACTGGAAGCAATAACACAAGAATACTAGCGTCTGGTGAGTTCGCATACAGCCGATCCTGACTTGCGCAACCTCATCTCGTATTGTGCAGTGTTAACTTGTCAATGTGGTTGTTTGTGGGAGTGTGATATTTACATCGAAAGTAAAGCAAGTTAATGAAAGTGTAAGTGTAAAATGAAATTGCATTGTTAATGCTGATATTTTCATTGCTAATAAATTGCATTCAATACAAAACAACAAATTATTTTTTTTTTAATTTATAACATGCACGGTACAGCGTAGAAAATACAAAGCGAAAGTAACTTCTGATTTTCATTTTTTACAAGAAGGAATGTTAAAAATATTTTTTTTCCTTTGACTATCAGCGGTACTACAACGTACCGTCAAAGAGTTTATATCCAGAATACCAAACATATTATTACTCATTTTTCTGCAATTATTTGTAATTTTTTTGTTGATAATAGATTAAATATTATGTAATTCCAAAAAATTAAAAACACCGTTTCCTTTTAATTTATTTTATAGAGCTCTTTAAGAAAATAGTTATCAAAAAAAATGTTTATTTTATATAGTACGTCTTTTTTATTATTTAACTTTTAAAGCAACATATGAGCAAAACATCAAAAAGGTAATCGTACAACTGACGTTTTAAATTTTAAAACACGTGCGTGTGATTAAGGAAGGTTACGATCTCTGCTGACGGCGGGTTCGGGCGGTAGCTTTACAGACAGTCCAGCTGCATGCCGAGGAGGTGCGCAAGTCATGAAAGTTCGAATAAGGTAGGATCGGCTGTTAGTCGAACTCGCCAGACGCTAGTCACAAGAATAGATCATTCTTCATTCATCATCAATAAACCATTTACTATGAAACTATCAAAATAATGCATAAAATAAGGTCTACTATTTTTGTAGATAATTTAATGTAACTTTTTTTATGACAACACTGACTATCTTTCACTAAAAAATCAGCTTTCTTATTTTATTCTGAAACTGTTTGGTTTCATTCATTTTTTTGATATGTTGTACCGTTTAGAAGTTATTTGACAAAATGTCCAATAGAGCATACACTTTTCAAGTACTTTAGATCGATATGCTTAAATGACTAGTTTGTCGAATAACTTCTGAACAGAGGGAGATGTCAAAAAATAGTACGATAAGGTAAATTAAAAAAATCAAAAAAATTTAACTTATCAGTATCTCGAAAACAAAGTGTTTTAGGACATATGTATACAGGGACTTTTCAACTTAAAATTAGATAAAACATCACATCTTAAAATATCGGCATGCAATTAAAGAACACCCTGTATGCAATGTTTCGAAATCTTCCAAAAATCACTCAGTATATATATTTTACTTCACAATGTATCCAGTTCTAAGTACAAATAAAAAATACGTAGTAAGTGAAATCACAAAATCGAGACGAAACGAGAGAAGAAACTCTCGGAGGAGAAAAGCTTCTCTCGCCGAGACAATACAAGAATTTTCTCTGGCATTCGAGACGAGACAAGTAAATACGTTGTTAGCGCTTTCTTCTGTAATAGGCAACGGCAAATTTTTACTTCTGGGTCATAAATTACAAATAATAAATAATATAAAAAAATTCTACGAAGGGACAAGTCTAGTACTAAGTTGTAGTGCTCCTCCTCTCCCGTTTAGTTTTCTTATACTAACAACGTTCCTGGATTTTAGGTAATTGCTTTTGTTTAATGGTAATCCTCGCAGTACACAAATAATTGTTCTTTAACGAAGGAATATAACAAATGGTAATGCCATGTAATTGTTAAGTTTACTTTGTTACTGCTTCTCTAACACAAAGAATTGGAATAATTGCTGAATACTTGTTAAAAGCTGTACTAGAAAAATACAGCACCCTGTCACACAAGTAACTAAATACCACCATAGATTAATAACTCCTAAGGAGTTATTAATCTATGATACCACATACGTATTTCGACAGCAAAGCTATCTTCATCAGTGGTAGTTACCACTGATGCTGATAGCTTTGCTGTCGAAATACGTATCTAGTATTTAGTTATTTGTGTGAAAGAATGCTGTATTTTCCAAGTGTTGGTATTCCACAGTTCGAGTGTTTCTTCTTTTAAAAGCTATCGATTTTAATTTTACGGGAATGATTTCATAAAATCAAACGTTAGTATTAATTTAATATTTAAAGAATATCAAATCTTTAATGATTACCTGATGAAGCTTACAACTATTAGTCCTGGGTGCAATAAATAACTTCCATTGATCAACTGGCATGTGTTCATATTTCTCTGGCTGCTTACACCAAAATTCAGTAGGAGGTGCCAGAAAAACTATACCCAGTTGAAACCAAGCAATGGGAAATTTCAGTAGAGACATTAACACGGAAATTTGACATTGCCATCGTCCGAAATCTCCTATTGTTACCTGCAGGAGATCCACGGAATTTCTTTTATTGCGCTCTTCATCTGCAAGCAAACAATATTAAAAAGTTGCCGTCTATTTAATCAGAAACAAGGATAGGAAATCGGAAAGTATAGTAATATTACCGTTTTCGCTTGTGCCGTATGAACTTGAACGATATAGCTGATACTTAACATTACTGGTTTCTGATTTGACATTGAAATTTTGTGACATTTAGCAGCAAAGCAAACGGATCTAATGCCTACTTGTAGAAATTAATTATTTACCAGTAAAATGGTCTTCTAAATTAGGCTTTGACAATTGTCTAAGTTTATTATTTATAACTTATTATTATTATAATATAACGTCTAAAGTATAGGATATTCATTCGATGTACAGTTAGCAAAGAAAACTGCGTACAGCATTAATTACACTACAAAATACGCTTTGAGATTGCCATTATGGGGAATGTAATAAAACACTTCTTACATTTGCTTAATGCCAACCTTGAAAGCTTTTTTAGATCGTGTGTGAAATGTATTTAGTTACGCTCAAACTAGCTTGAAATCTCAAAATTGGCTTAAAATCTAAAAAAATAAAAATATATTTAATTTTGCATGGTAATGTACATATATTTTTCAAAAACTATAAACATAAATGAACTTAAACAAATATTAGAAAAAAATATTCTCGAAGTGTACACAGTCTTAAACCACGAAATCAAGTTATTAAATAATTACATAATGCTTTTACACTATGCTCCTCCATGAGGTCATACATTTTACGACCGAAGCCAACAGAGAATAAGCCATTTTCTTAAGCATTTCTAATAAATTGAAGACTATGCACGACAATAGCTAAGCGGCTAATCTTTTGATTACCTTTACAAAATTATCTTAAAAAATTTTATTTAATGTACTTACCTAATTTTGTCATGACTCTTAAAACTATTTTCTTTATAGCACCGGAAGACGCAACTGCTTTTTGCACGCACCAGGAGAAATTGTTATAGAAGTGAAAGTCGTGTAGCGTTGCAGTGAACATAAACAAGACATATGGGTAACCTGCAACTAAAACCGCATTTTCTATTTTCCCTAATATCGGTGTTTGTAGAACATTGCCACTGCAAATTGTAAAAAACGATACTATCAGTACAATATTTTTATGTCAAAAATTAACCGTTATGAAAATTGGATAAACTGAAATATAAACTTTATACATATGAATCTTACCTGTATTCTTAATTACGCACCCACACCAGTACAGAAGTATTCATGTTCTAATTCACGGCAGTCTAAAAAACCAAAAATTTAAATAAATGTTAACTGCTTTTATCGCTTTAAGACGCATTAAACGCGTTTTAAGTAGGTCATATATTGATAATTAATTTTGTCGTACTCAATGTTTTTAAAAAATAAGCAACTTATATTGAAGATACATCCATAAACCATATTAACAGATAATCTCATTCTAATTCATGCCATAATATATAGAAATAAAAAGACAACGTAATTAAAATCGGTCTAGGCCGTCTGCACGCGGCCGTTTGGGCGCAGAAAGGGATTCTTTTAATTTACCGGATTTACTTCCAAAACAATTTACTGCATTATATACAACTTTTTATTAATTTTTTTTAATTAATATTGTTTTTTAAGCTGAAAATGCTTTAAAATACCAAATTTCGTCGAAATATAAAAATACACCCAAGAAAAATATCGTGCTCTTGAACACAATCATTATTTTCGTTTCCTGCGTTCAAACGTCTCCGCGTCAAATCGTCTCTGCGTGCAAACGTCCTGGCGTCCAAATTGCCGCATTCAAACGACCGCGTTTAAACGTCCTACTTCTATTTAAAATGGACTACCGTCTGAACGTCAGTTACATCTGACGGTTTTTGCATTTTTATACATTTTCTATAAACACTTATTTAGCTGTACTGTGATTGTGCAGTGTCGTAGATATTTTTATTTACAAATTTTAATAGTACTAGTGTTACCCCAGCGCACAATGCACTGACAGACTGAGCGTTGACAGAACCGGCGAAATGCTAAGTCACGTGATGCATTAGTTCCAATAATGAGACGCGGCGTTAGTGTAGATGTCGTCTCAAGTGAAGCGCGTATAGCAGACTTTCATATATATTATAAATTAAAATAATTATTAATAAAAAATCGACGTAGAATAAAAATATAAAAATGTTTCATGTTCCATCTGAAAATAGGGACCTTTCATTGAAAAAAAAATGGTCCAAATTGGTGAAGCGGTGGCCGCTGGAGGAACCGGAGAAAAATACCCTTTGAGCTTTTATATATGTATGGATTATTTGAAATTAACCAAGTGCTTATACTTAATTGATTATGTATTTGCAATGATCGGTGTCGGACCTACTTTGTGTTTGAATTATCACTCATGTCTGATTTACCCTGTCTTTATCGAAGTTAAGCTGATTTAAACAACAGTAAACCTTTTAAAGTATTTATTTATTTTTGTGACGCAAATGAGTGCGAGAACCATTTATATAGAATTAGTTGTGTGCGAATCAGTCAGTTGTGTGGAGTAAAGTTGCCAATCCAAATTGGTACCGCAGTTTTATTTATACTGTTACTTCTTGTTGGGGACTGCTTATAAATGTCGACAATTGTACAGGTTACGCTTACGCAAGTAACAGTACTTTTAACAAGAGCGCCGTGTGCTATCACTCATTTGTACGCAATACTCTCAGCCTGATTAGGTCTCATCCTAACAACGCCTTGGCCGCTACGCCTAATTCCTGAAAGACAATAGCGCCACCTGATAATATGCCTGAGAAGTTAACCTAATAACAGCGATCGATTACGTACAAATGTGTAACAACAACAGGCGAAAGGAACGTCTTGGCGCCACCAATATGGAAATAGCGCCGTCACTCACTTCAATCAGCTTCCCTGCAATAGCGCCTCAATTGCTACGCCTAATTCCCGATGGACAATAGCGCTTTTGGTACGCCTAACCAGGTGCACCGACAGAAATCGGCATCTACGCCTAAGCCTTTTTTGATTTTGGCAAAGTGCTCCTCGTAGCCCAAAACCCAAAATTATGATATTCTATTTTAAAGTTTCAAGTCCCAGACTTGTAATACTGTGACAAAATGTTAGCAATAATGTCTCCAAATTGACGTTAAGATTTCAACGAACTGAGTGATCTTTGAGAATTAAAAGATTGATTTATTCCTTAAGGGAACATACTCTTTTATTCAAATTCATGTCCATCCTCCAAGAGGTTAGACTAGTTTATTCTTCCAATAAAATTACAGCCCCAATCTCTTTTAATTTTTAATTGGATAGAAGTATTAATAAAACTTTGTCTTACACTCTCAACCGTTGTTGAACACTTGTGCTAATTAAAGCTGTCAAGTTTCTCCAATTTATGTTAATAACTGCAACCCAATATTTACCCTAATCCCCATAATTTGAAAACGTGAAATTTTAAATATTAGACTGGCTCCAATAATCCACACAAGCGGCCAACTCATTGATACAGGTCAACATGTGTTTTACAATCATGGTTTATTTACATTTATGTACCAAAAATGTGTGCAGCTGCCCTGACACGACCACCTGCTTAAACTAAATCACAGCAAGTTAGCTGTCAAATGATCACTGTTAATTAAAGTCCGTATTTGCTGAAAGAAATATATGTCTTCTTCTGCATTATGTCTTCGTGGAGCTCCCACTTGAAAGTATAAAACAATCCAATTAAATCAACATCAGATGCAAATTATTGATTCTCAGGCAGCACACCTTTACAGTACGTTTATGTTATGTTTATGTTAAAATATTTAGTATTTGAAACATTTACTTATCAATAATTTTGCTATGTTTATAAAACAACTTTGTAAACAATATAAAAAGATATAAAAGATGTGCCATGATTTACCGTGAGTTTTTCTAATATTTCGTGGATTTTATCAGGTTATGAGCATAGAATATTCGGAGTGTGGAAAGTCAAAAAAGGTATAAAGTAAAATGTGAAAAGGTAAAATAGTATAACACCAAATATACGCTCTCGAATTTAGACTCGTCTAGAAACAAAAAAATGTCGACCTTACAATCAGCTCAGTTAACAAGAGAACATTTTTCTAACTGGAAGGTTGAGTCAATTTGGGAATAAAGGGAGCAAAAGGTGTTTTGGATCCAAAAGCGGATTAAACAGCAAAAGACTTCGAACAAAACTTAGGTTGCTGCACCTATTTTACAAATTTCATCCAGCAATTTTTTGTACCCCAGTTTTAGGGTACGTATTTTTTTTTCTCTTCTACTAAAACTCAAAAATAAAGATTTGATGGCAATTTTAAGTATGCCTTTCCCGAATATGTACGACCACATGCCGAATCTCACGGCTTGGTTCGTGGTACACGCTACGTCACTACTGGGTAACTACTTCGCGCGCCAATTGGGTAAGCTTGCAGCGTAAAAGTTTGTAATTATTGTGTTTTTTATTCGTTCTAAACGTTTCAGCAAATGCACGAAAAAGCGGAACTGTAAAAATGGTTGGCTTTGTGCCGCAATGTACAAACACTGTCGCAAATAAAGTTTCTGTTAATGTGCCGCAGAATGTAGAAAGAAGGAAAATATGGCGCGGCTAGGATTGCTAATGTTTAACAGCTTCAAACAGTTAAAACATAATTTTGCACAATTTCAAAATTTTATGAAAAGTACATCTTTATGTGGGGCAGTCGAGTTCCACCAATCCATCAGGTAGTCTTACTAATTATGGTCGAGTTCAGCCAGTAACTTTTGTAACTGGGATTTAAATAGTAATCTCTTACAAAAAAGCAGATAAGTTAAGTTACCTATTGGAATTGATTTTATAGTTAAAATCAGAGCTAAAAGTTGTGTCTAAGCTCTTTAATGAATTTAGAAGCACTATTTCTGTTTTCATAAATTAATCAATGTGTCCATAAACTGATACAAATTGGAGTAGCTGGTATATAAGTTACTGTTGAAGCATGAATGAAAAGATTCACATGCGTTTGTAGATCTTGCCATTAAGTCTGTAACGCTCGCCCCAATGTGAGGCGGAAAAGTCAATTTTCCATCAATATAAGTTTCCATCCAAATAACCGCAATATTTTACAACCCACGGAACATTCGGAAGAATGTCTCATATAGTTCCGTGGTGGTCGAAAAACAATCACCAACTTCCTCGGGATCCAAAAACTGAAGATCATAAAAATTTGTAACTAATTTTCAATCGTTGATCTGGATTTTTGTATTCCTCTTGGAGCTGTAGCTGCTGTAGTTTTCTATACCGCGCTTGGCATAGAGATGAAATCGACATCCCATGATGTCAACATTTGGCGACATTTCATAAACTGCATTATGAATTGCGTTTTCAAAGTCAATTGCTACCGCTTTATAAAACTTAAAATTAATTACAACAAGCAACTGTTTGCCTTTTTCACTCAATAGTAATTGCGTTTTCATCATGTTTTCACAAAGACAATTAACTTGGAACTGATAAATAGAAATAACTCGTTAATAAATAACTTTAACAGTTTCTGGGGGAACTCCACATCTAAAAGTATTATTTTTATCAGTTGGCGGAACTCGACCTCGCCTCTGGGGCGAACTGAACAGCAATGGGTGTAAATAAAGATAAATAAAAAGTTCATGTTTTTGAAAAGATGTTTTTAATAAATGTTCTACAAAAACAAATTCGACAAAAGCAATGTATGTTTACAAATTAATCTAAAAATTCAAAAAGTATACATTAACAAAAATTGAAATTTTTACAAATGTGAAAATTCAAAAAAGTATGCAGAATATTTGCGAATACAACACTTCTGCATACTTTTTAACATGAACGCTTGACTCTGCTTATGTTTAACAAGATCGTCTATATTTGCAGAAATGTTTGTTGTTGATAATCGCAATAGTGTTTTCTAAACGAGTGTCAGTAATTCTTGATCTGTTTTTTAATTTGACATGACAAGCGCTGTAGTCCTGGAAAAAATACCCCCGGAAAAGAAAACGAAACAAATTTTTTGAAATTCATTTTTTTCAGTTGTATTTTCCGGGGTTTCTTCCGGGTTTTTTCCGTTTTTTTTTTCTGCAACGGGGCAATGGTGCCCTGCGCGCTTCGAACAAATACTATCCATTTTTATTTGTACTTTTTAATAAATACTTATCAATCAAAACTATCCTGACGTCGCGTCGTACGACTATTTTTTTTTCTTAAATGTAAAAAAAATTATTTGTTACTTTGATTGTTTATTTGTATCAGTTTAAAATCATAATCTGTCTCGCGGGCTGGATTGGTGGTTATAAATGAAACATGTACTGCAGTCCAGAAGAAAGTTAAA
The DNA here is from genome assembly GCA_958336395.1 of Ctenicera cuprea. Classification (NCBI taxonomy): domain Eukaryota; kingdom Metazoa; phylum Arthropoda; class Insecta; order Coleoptera; family Elateridae; genus Ctenicera; species Ctenicera cuprea. The sequence continues at coordinate 7,992,701 of OY284494.1, read as the reverse complement.
CGTGGGCCGTATACGACCCGCGGGTCCTAGGTTGCCCAGGCCTGCCCTAGAGCAATAGCCATACCAAATTTGATAACGAACTAGCAACTCGAACTTAAAGAAACACAGTAGCGACCGTCATGTTGAAGCTAGAAAGTTCGGAAAAAAGTGTTGGGTTAGCGCATCGAAATCGGCCTACTTAAAACATATATTTCCGTCAAAATCTCGAATTCGAAAATGTTCATGAAATCAATAATTTCTTCCCTATAGTAATTGTGAGTTTCGGAAAGTAAAAACGTAAACGCAACTGAAATTAAAATAACTTTTTTAATTTTTTATGTTTCTTTACAGCTTTCTGTATTTAACAAAGGTACAATAAACCTAACGTTTATGTAGGATACTCTTTAACAAACTATTATGTTATACAGACTTCAATAAAGCAGTAGGTCTATTTCGTTCCGCTATTGTAGAAGAGATGTCGCTACAAAAACAAAACAGTTTTTAAACATTTTGATATACAATCACATTTAAATCGAATTCCTAACGTAAGTATCTATATAATGATAGATAGATAGATAGCAATCACAATCAGCAATAAGTAATTTTAATAAATTAATAATATAAAAAAAACGTTGAAATTGGTGTTGTGTAGTCCACATTGTAATTTCTGAATGTAGATACTACTTTTTCATGATTTTAATTAAAGGTTCGCTTTCAGACAATTTCAATTGAAACATAATATTGTCTCTTGTTGAGACTTCGTTAAATAAAAAGCTGACTAGTAAAAATTATACATCACAACTGCCATCCAATTAATAATGTGCCACATGCTGAAGGTTCGGGATGTGAGAAGGATTCGACCCACATGTCATTATCAAATTAATATTTTAGGAGTGTATTTTATCTGCATTGTGTTACTTTAATGCTTATGGTTTTTACAAATACATACGTAAAGACCAAACCTTCTATTAATCAATGCCATCAAATTTCTGGTGCGACTATTGTTTATTTGCATTTATTGTAGTAATTAGCAGTTGCCCCAGTTCTAGTCTTTCAGTAAAACTGCAGTCAGCAGTGTGTATCTGTGCACAAGGAATGTAAATAAACGTAGGCGAAACTGCAAGAATGATTTTGTTTGTTTCTATGCAGTTCTTTGTTGCCTAATATAATTCTTAAATCTAAATCCGTGATTAATTTACACCTGAAATTGAAAAAACAAGTTCAGTTAATAATACCATTAATTTGACAATTCCTTGAAGAGTTCCACGCACCTTTAAAATCAAAGACAAGACTTTGACCTAAATTTTTTGCAAAGCGAAGTCAAGATCAGAAGCTATGACCTCCATTTCTTGTGTTCGCAGTTACATCACACAAAGATGTGATGTAATTCGGCGATATACTTTTAGCAATTTGCTGACGTGTTTGTGCTAATTTCTTAGCTGAAATAATAATTATAAATGTGATACTAATCTGAATTACCCAATACTGCTCTAGTAACCCATTTAAACTGAGATAATAGTAGGGAATTATTAATGAATTTAAATGACCGAAAATAGTCCCATATCGCGTATCGGGTAATCCATTTTATTTTACTGTTTAGCAATTTTAATCTGCGCGGATTTATTTTTATAATTCAGCCTGAGTGTTTGACCAGCATCGTTTTCTACATTTAGACAGAATATTTATAGAAATGAGAAAAATTAGAATTCGCTTATTTGTTAGCGTTCATTGCTCTAACTCCTAGAAAACCCACGGTAAGTTTACAAAATAAATAACGTAAACATATAGAAAACGGTTCTTTTTTCGTTTTATCAAGTACCTACCCAAAACGTAATCATTTAATAATTGCAATTAGCATTATATTGAAACAAAAATGATTTACAAATGCTGCCAATCAGCGCAAAAACAATAAAATTTTGTTTCCAATTTTGAAATTTATAGTAGTAATTAAATATTACGAAATAAACTGGAAGACCAATAAAATTGAAAGTTTGCTAACCCGAAAGTTGTGTTATAACTAGAGCGCGGATTTTAAGCATTTTGCCTATGCATTGTTATTGTAAGCAAATAAAAATCCTTTTGTATCTCCACGATTCATGAAAAATGTAATCATTTGCCACCACTTTTATTTTGCTTATTTAGCCTATTTTCTCTATTTTGCTTCTTAAACTGCTTATATGCGCTTATTTTAGCTTTTATACAGCTAGTTAATGTTTTTTGACATTTGCAATTTTTAGTTTGAAAAATCTAATGGTAAAAAATTAATCAATATACTATTTTTCGGTTTGAACGACTCAGCGAATAATTTGCCGAATGTTTACATCACCTTCTACAAATCCCCTGCTTGGAGTAACAAACATCCCTCAGAGCAACAAATAGTGCGCTCGGGGAATCACCAAATCCTGTGTTCTATCAAAAGCCACACACAATAGTCTATCGTGTTTATTTGTAAAATGGCTAAAAACATTGTTTTGTTTTTGTTAACGTCAGTAATTTGGATTACTCCATTGAGTTGTGATGTTCTGTGATTAATTTTAATTTGAAATTAAGAAATGCCTAAAGTGAAGAATAAATCCGTACCGGCAACTTGCCGTAAAGATTTTCCTGAATTGTTTATTAAAAATAACAAAATATTTTGCAGGAAGCTGCATGAAACCTGCAAGGTACGCTTTTGTAATAGTTTATATTTTTACACATGATTTAAAAAATTTCTGTCATTTTCCCATAATATGGTTCAGTGAAATTTTTAATAAAAATATGATTTGAGCATGGGAAATGCATATTTTTATTTGTTGTCAATCACATTTTCTAGTTTTTATTTTGTATTGGAAACAAATTACAATTTTGGGTTTTTAAAATTTTGATTATTTCGTGATGTGTTATGCTTTTTTTTTCTGATTTATTAAGCTTATTATAAGCGCTTATTTAAAAAAATAAATGCTTATAAATTCGGCTCTGGTTATAACCAATAATAAACGGTGATTTTTTTTACACATTTCTAGCATATTGTTGCTAAAATTGTACAAGTGAAAAATTATGTTAGTGAAGTTATAAATATTCAACATTTATTATACTTCCGGCTAATAAACATTTTTGTAGACGTTTCATATGCATTTTTTATTTTACCCTGAGAATTTTACATAAAAGCAGTTTTAAGTATAATTACATTGTTTTCGCTTTCATTCGATTTTTGTCTATAACGAATGTTCTTTTTTCTACTTTTTAAGATTTTTTCCCAAATTTAATTCCAATATTGACTTTCTTTAATGATGCTAATCTAATAACTTTCTTAGACAATGGTAAAAACTGTATTTTATAACCGCAACAAATCAAAGATTTCCTTGTTTAATCATGAGAAATTGACCAAGCTTAACAGCCAATCATGGTAGAACTAATAACTCATCCGTGATGTCACATCAGACAATAAACATTTAAAATTTTATTTTGCTATTTTTAAAAATAGTCTATTCTAGATGATTCTAGTTATTGACTCACTAGATGCAAAAACAGAGGTTTGTTTATAAAATCCAAATCAGAAGATATTTAAAACGAGCAATTAGTCAATTACAAATTGTAACTCTGAACCCTATAACCCCCTGCTTAGCTGTCATATTGATGTTTATTTTGGCAAATTTATTCCTATGTCTACATATAATTATAGGCACAAATAATAAACATTTGGTTAATGCCTGCAGGTGTATCTTAAAAATTTCCCAAATTGTATTACTTCTCAATCTGTAGTTACTTTCTTTTATCAGCAAGCATTAATTTGTCATTAAATTATTTGCAAAGAGTTTTTATATTTTCATGTTATTACTACTTATATTAACATAAGCACATTACGTTGCGGCACATTTAATTAGATAATAATTTAAAGCAAAGAACAACAATAACGCTGTTTAATTAACAGACGAGTATCTAATAGTAACCTAAAGATCAACCAATTTTACAGCTTCCTATTAGTATGCAAACGCTGACGTGTATTTGCTGCACTAATTGATTATTTTTGGACTGTTTATTAGTTTTTAATTGCTCACAAACATTTAATGATAGCAAAATTAAAAGAAAGGTTGCAATAACAGCAGTTCGTTCACTACTTAATGGTAATATTTATTATATAGATATGTTTTTAGGAAAACAGAATGTAAATAGACCATATATCCACTCAAACAGTGATTTTATGATCACATTAGGCTGCAACGTACATATGTCTACTGCTGAGATTTTTTCCTAAAATGTTACTTTATGTTGAAACTCATCTATAATAAAATGAAGCAAATACATAAGTAATCGTATTATGGTGGCAACTGAATGATGTTCTTTAAGAACAAATAAAAAAGTTACATATACAATATTAAAAAGTCAAATTAAATAATTTCTGAAAACGTACCATTCCTTTGAAACATTTTAGCATATAAATTTATTTTGTTTGGTTCATTTTTTGGCGTTAACGTCGTTAATAAACAGTCTGTCCCTTTAAAAAGTATTTGTTTTTTATTCTCTGTCTGCCTCCTGCATCTGCTACTAAGGCTCACCACCGACGACAGGGGGTACACCAGCTGCTGTCTAAATATGTTTCGGGTGTGGTATCTCATATTAACTTTGTGGTTTCCTACCATAAGTATTCTGATAGTTAAAAGAAAATGTTAATTTACTATGATATTACTATTATTTGCTATAAAGTTAAGTAATTGCGGTAATTGCGTTTACCACCCATGGTAATTTTTGTGTAAAAGAAGTATGTATTGAAAAACCATAGACGTGAGCATAAACAGTGTTAAATTTTAATCACAAATAGCCACAGAGAAGTTCTTTCGTGAATCACGATCAACAGCACATGACAAGTTTTCTTCGAAATTGGCAAGGGCTGTAATTATATAACAGTAAAACTAATTATACTGATACGTAAGACGGTGCTTTTAACTCGGATATACTCAGGAAAACTTATTTGTGTATCTTATGATTGTTAAATCTCAGAACTCTACATAATTATGCCATTCTGTCGAATATGGAATATGTGCTAAACAACACGAAGCACTATGTGGGCAGACACAGCATCAAACTAAAACATTAATAATAAGTTTAGCTATCTCATATTTTTTGAATATTTCAAATGTAATGCTTTCCCTTATCAAAAAACGATTATCAAAATGTTTGTAAAGTGGATTTTAGTGCATTACAAGCTCGTCTTAATATGCGTAAAATAAGAGCAAATCACAGGTTTATTGTAGCCCTGAGGTATAGTACTCGTTCACAAATGCGAGGGTCCCGGGTTGAATTCCCATTATATTTCATTTGCTTTTAAATTATTTTTACTTTTATTTGTGCGCTTATTGCAGTTTTATTAATACAAAGTGATCGTAGTACGCTACGTTATGGTGAGAAAGGAATTGCTAATCACGGCCTAAAAATCTTGAATCCTGTGACATGATACGCGCTATACAATTCTCGCGATGTCACAATGACATAGGCGGTCGGTTGTCACTTCTATTGACCCTTTCGGGGATGCAGCAATGCAAACTGGTTCACAGGTGTTAACCTGAGTATTGACAAGATAGATTAATTGTCCAGTGGCACGTAATGTGGAAGTAATTACCATTAGGTGTAGCCAATCAAAGTGTAATGAGATGTCAGAAATACTGCGAATTATCCATTCTGCCAAGGCGTGATGGGTGGGCCCCCCGGTTAGTTAAACCACAGTATATCAGATAGTGACAGATTGGTGAGTCTCTTTTCTTTGTTTTCTGTTTCCACATATAACGCCGTTTTTTGGCGACCCTTGTCGGTCATTGGCGCCTGCACGACTCAATTCCAACACTCCACCCCCGGTTACAAAGAACGTGTGAAGCCTGGTTTATGTTAAACAATCTTGGGTTAAACTAGCCTTATACCTTAAAGTAAATAGGGTATTTACTTTATGCTTTGACGTGTCTTTGTTATTGACCAAGGAAATTGGTAATCAAAAATAGCTCTCTTGATACATCTATGTATATTTTTTTGTAACTTGTAACACAATCGTGTGGTATTGACTAATTTTTCGCAAAACAATTGTGTAAGGTCTTGGCTACTCTACAGTCCAGACTTGAACCCCTACTATATTCCACACTCAAATCCTAGAATTTTTGCTTAATTTTCAGTTTTCGCTTTTTGTGTATAATTTGGTTACTATCACATATAGCGCAAATCGGTTTTGACATTGTTAAGACACTTTCCTACTCATATTTCGAATCTAAATTTAAAATTTTTATAGGTTGTTGAATTTTGAGGATATTGACATTAACCTCGCTTTTTTAAATATGCCTCAAAGGCGGGTTTGTTATTATTAGATAAAGCTCTTTTTCCCCTTTTCTCTGATATAAAACTTTATAGGTTTATTTTCAAAAATAACAGCGTTTAAAGTTTCTCGTAGTATAGGCTGTGAATAACTGTTTCCTTGTTTGTTTTCATTAAAGTTTGATCAATTAATTTTCCCAAATAGTAAAGTTATAATTGAGAAACTGTTTTCATGGTAGGCTGTAAAAAAAAATAAGTGACTGTTTCAGAGAATAAAATATTAAAGCTGTATGCTTATATATAAAAATCAAAAGACGTTTAACTTTTAAAATAATACTCCTCCTCTCAAGTATAATGAAACGCGAAAATTAAAATAAATTTAGAATGAAAATAAACTCGTGTATAAATTCAAAAACAAATTAAATAGTACTCGTCTCCGATTATTATACGATAATAAATTACTAATAGTTTTATTTCCTGAAACATTCAGTTGTTTTTGTTTTTGTTTAGTGTATTAGTTTGTGTATTAGTTGCGAAGGCAAACTGATAAAACCGGAATGGAAACAAATGCCGCTTTTTGCTTTTCCTTGCTTTATTAATTATCGGCCTACTACAAGAAAACAGTTTTTCACGTTATTAATAAGTTCTAGTTTTACTTACAGCTTTGCACAGCCTAATATGGGGAAACAGTTTTTCGCTTATAACTCCGTTATTTGTGAACATAAATCTATCGAATTGTATGCAGAGCCTTCGTTAATTACTGATACCCATTAGATGTCGAAGTCAGTTCAGGATTGGTACTCGTGGTAGATAAAAATTCCCTGTAAGTGTTACTGTCAACACTCAAAGTGATGTTATGTATGTAAACAAGCAAGCCTTGATAAGTTGACCAAACGGCTTGGGATTTTTTTGATACTAGGCTTACCAACAGTGTAAGTTGGGTTGCCTATATTTTGTGGTCACGTGGGTATCAGTAATTAATGACGGCTCTGTATTAGAGAAAAGAGGCTCTATCCAATGATGATATGGCCGCTTTTGACGCATATTTAAAAAAGTGAAGTTAATGTCAATATCTTGAAAATTTAACCAGCTACAACAATTTTACTTTCAGATTCGAAATCTGTGTAAGAACGTGTCTTAATAATGTCGAAACCGCTTTGCGCTTTTATAATAACCAAATTATTCACAAAAAGCGAAAAATGAAAATTTAAGTGTTTTCAGTCTGTACTGAAAATTAAGCACCAACTCTAGAAATTCTAAAAATTCTAGGATTTGAGTGTGGATCATAGTAGTACTCGATATTCTGAATGATTCTTCTCATTTAACCTAATCTCTATCTCTTACCGTTTACGAGATCCCCATACATGGGGTCTTAATCTTGAACACCCTGTATAAGTTTATAATTATATTAAAATATACATCTTAACGCTATTGGTTTTTTAATGATAAAAAAAATAATATGCAAGCTATTAATATTTGTAGGCTGTCTATCTACGAGACTATATTTTTTGTAATATTCATTCTTAATTTAAACTTTTATGAAACCTTTAAAAAAATATGTAATAGAAAAGAAATATCTATCAGTTCATCAGAATACGAACCTCTCCTCTCGTAATAAACTTGCAAAAACAATTCCTGGCATATACATCTGCTGCATTACAAAATTCCCAAACTTTTATTTGTTGTATGATGAATGTTTATATTCATTGTTGTGTTACTGAGAATCATGCATTTTATTACTTTTGTGATAATGATATTCGTTGCCCACCTCAAAAACTTTACATTCTTACCTATCATATGCATTTCCCTTTTTGACTTTCTAATAAATTGCTATAATTTGAAAATGAGAAATGAGTTCCAGTTAGACAGATAATTGTTTAATTAAGCGGCGAATAATTAATGGAATTAATAGGAAATAAAATTTGCATTTACCTTTTCAATTTTATTAAAAAAGTACGCTGAGGAATTGTTTAACTTAATTAGATCCGATCTGCAATGCGTTGTCTACAATTATCGCATATTTTCTTATTGGTCATTGTTTAGCTGACTATCCGTTTGCAAGACGGTCGGAAGAGAATCCGTGAACGTAGTAACGGAGAGAGTAGCAAGGAGGGAGCGCGCGAGTGGTGTCATTCACCCCGCGAGGTTGAAGCCCGCAACAACGCTCAGCTGTTTTCCAAACCAACGCCGCCCCTGATAACCTGACAACGGTGAGCGGCACTCCGAGTGATGCGCCCAGAGAATCGACTTTGTGATTTTATTTTGGAACTTTGCCCTTCTATTTTTGGCCGAGGTCGATATCCAAGCGTTCGTTGACTGTTATGTCATGTTTTCGCCCAGAAAAAAAAGCGCTTTTACAGTCGAACCGCATTTGTGGAAAATTCTGCTACCGTTGCACTATTGGCAATTAAGAAGTCGTTAAGTTCCTATTAAATAACTAAACGATACATTTCTGGAGATTACGCTAAAATTGCTAGTTAAAATATCATCATTAATAAATAGGTTTTATATCACTGTATTCGATGTTTCAGATGCAGATTATAAGTAAAATCGAAGATATTCATTTTACGTATGTTGTAAAAAAATATATTTTTTATGGCGGAGGTTTCGAAAGCACTAGACCCGTTTATCGTTTTATCACAATATACAGGGTGTTCAGCCGTAGATGTCCAATATTGATCTCTTCGTTATTATTAGAGCTGCAGGTTAATGAAGAAAGGATTTTTACTTGTTCTGCTCATTTTATGGATTCTGCAGAAAAACATAAAGAATTGATATTTCGTCGAGATATTTAGCAAAACACCTATTTTGCCTGTAAATACCTATTAGCATTAAGTCAAAGTGAAAATATAAAAGTTGCGTTAAAAGTCATTTTTTTCTATGTAGCAGTGGTGTTCCGTGGGTTTGAAATTTGGGTAGGCAATGGCAAAAACTATTTAACATTAAGATAACGTAAACCTTTGTCTAAAGCCAAGTTAATGCGTGATTTGCCAAATATGTTTAATCTAACAGTTGCAGATAAATGTTCTTTGGTCGACGCACGTTTTTAAATTGCAGCTGAAAGATTTTTTGAAACAGAGTATCCTGTTTCACACTATACTTCTAAGTGGTTAGATATAGATGAAAATAATAAGCAATTCCAGCAAAATAGTTTATTTTTAATATCGCTACCAGTTAGACAGTCTATTCTTTTATACCATAACTGTCTGTAACGGCTCTAGTCATTTTGAAGTACATTGCCCATCTATCCCCACTATCTAACCCACTATTCATTAAATTTTTCTTTTAAAAGCTAGCCAACAAGAATTTCCATATTCACTGCAAATTTGCAAACTACGTATGAAGTTAATAAACATAGAATGGCTGCACGCTGCATCCAACTGCCGCTGGCCGGAGCAGATGCCGTGCGTTCTGAAATTTCTTTGCATCTGTCCATCTGATCCTTGCATTATTTGTAGCCATCTGCATGCAAACGTATTAAGAATAATAGATTGCTTAATTGTGTCGTAGCTGAAATCATTTGGCCCAATACGCTCTGTCTTCGCGTATGCGAAACTGTGTTTAAAGGCAACGGTCTATTTATTTGGCGCCCAATTTTTAATGTAACGCGGTGGTGTTAAATAGTAAGAACTCTATAAAAGTAACTTTTTTTTTGAGTTAAAATTTTATTTATTTTTATTTATTAACCTGCCTAATAGGACAAACCGCCACTGTTTTGTAGGTCGCTAAAAGTCCCTACTTTTAGCATTTGGTCACTAAAGTCGCTAATTTGCAAGCTTTGATTCACCACATTTTTAAATTTTACACTATTTAATCCGTCTGTACCTTTTTAGTTTCCCTACGTTGGTATACATATGTGCGCTAAATTTAAAATTCAATTCTACATTACTGTAAATAAAACGTTCGCAGTTGCTGTTTATTTACTGTCTACTTGATTTGAATTTGTTTTTGTTATTAAACTGTTTTTCTTTTTTGTTTTGAATATTGTGATGTTCTTTTGGTTGAAACTATAGCGACTGTAGTTGACCGTAGTTACGTTCTTATTTAATAAATGATTAAAACCTAATTTTACATGGTTGAAAATGTGATAAAGTATCGAGTTATAAGTACCGTTGCAACTGTTAGGAAGTGCTCTTTCTGAAAAATAATATAAACCAATATTGTTAAATTAGAAATTTCTGGCTCTTTCTCAAAAAACTGTTAGCTGCGTTTTCAAAGCGCCCGGGATCGACGGATACGGACATAAAACGGTAATAAACGGTTTTATGGTAACGTCTGGCTGCATAGAAACAGTTTTATATCCGTCATGGCACTTTAGACGCAAAACAAAAAAAAATTAAGTAACATTGCTAAAGTTGCCAAGAAAACAATTAAAGTACACAACCGTATGCAGAATTTCCTCCAAATTCCAAAGATGTATGTAAAAATATACATAATGTTGCATTCAAAATAAAAAAGTTATGGTCACTTCTGGCGAAACAGGCAGTATTAAAAAGTTGCCGATACCAATAAATAGTTGAATTTTATGGATATATTACCGATACCAAACTTTATTCGTTTATCTCAATAAAGAAAAAAGAGCGGTGACCACGTTTCATTTACGCGCAGTAGTGGCATTTGAAAACCGCAGCTTAGATTCGTATTCTACGCATGTCTAATAGCCAATCTCGCGATATTCCTAGCACCGCCCGGTCACTCCCATCATCAATTTTCTGTTTTTTTTTTCAAAAATTTGGTATTTCGACTGTAACAAGCTCCCATTAAGAAAAGACCTAGCGGGGATTTCCTTTTGATGGTTTATCTAAACTGTTGGATTGATTAATTGAATCGGTTGTTGCTGAAGCAACTATTAAGTGACTTTTGCTACTTTCGGAAAAACAAAAAACGTTTCACATTTCTATACGGTTTAGGTTGTTTCGGCACTAAACGATGGAGCATGACAGTATGTATATCTCAAAATGACAAAAATGAAACTTTACGTTGTTTCAGCAATAAGCGATACAATTTCCAAAAGGATCATTGTTTTGATAAAGCGATTTTTGGCTTTCAACTGGTAAACATTGTTTCTTCTTCTTCTTATAGTGCCATACCCTATTCAGGGCGTTGGCTACCTCTCTCCTATGTGTGTGTTTGGTGCGCGGCGATAGATAATTTGTACAGACAGACATAGGGGACCTACAGTTTAACGTGGGCTCCGAACTACAGGAAGTGCATGCACTTCTTCTCCAGAGAGGTTTTCCCGGGTAAAAATTCACCTCGCTGGTTTCCCGTTGCTTTGCGAGGGAGAACGACCGTGCCGGGGATCGAACCCGGATCCGCTGCATTGGTAAACCGCGCTCTTACCACTGAGCTACGGCCTCAAAATTCAAGATGTTAAAAACTACTTTAAAAAATAAGGTGGTGGGGGGGGGGAGCTCTATTTCAACATAGACGCGCTCGAAAAACCTTAGATTCGTATACTACGCATGTCGAATACGTGATATGCGCAAGCGCGGTCTTTCTATTCTACCACCCCTTGGTTACCCTCCTCTAACAATTTATTGTTTGTTCAAACATCTACGAATTTTGAATTTAAAATTGGCATCAACATCGTAATTGACAATAGGAACAACTTTCCATTGAGAAAACGCCTCTGGGGGGTTTCTTTTTGGTGGTTTACCTGACCAGTTTAACTGAATAATCACAAAAAAAATGTTGCGCTAGGTATAAATCGATTTTAGATTTCAACTAATAAATACTGTTTGTAATTAGAAAATACTAAAAATCAAAAATTTGTTGAGCTATTCGTTGAATTTTCAAAAATTTTTGTAATATACGACATTTTTTAATTATCCGGTTCCGGTTAAACACCTACCAAATCTTATAAAAATTTATCAAAGGGTTCTGGAGGTATAGGGGAAACAAACGTACTCACTCATCAGTGGCGTTCCGTGGCTTCAAAATTTTGGTAGGCAATAACAAATGCAAAAATATTAAATGATTTAACACTTAGAATAAAAAAAATCTTAATTTTAAATATTTAGCTCGTTATCTTTAAATATCAACAAACAACAATACATATAAATAAATATTTAGAATATAATATGATGTTCGTCGAATTAACCTTCTATAGTCTATACATTATACAGAAAAAAATTATTTTCTGTATACAAGGTCGATTATACTTTCTTTGATAGCTGCAACTTCAGTACAAAATAATAGTCGATTATATTGCCGTGCCACTTATTACTTTTCGAAAGAAGAATATTAATTATAACATTTGCAATAATTAGGTTCCTTTTTCGGTCACTATGGAAAGTGAAAATAGCAGAAGGCTTGAAGATAAAGAGGATAAGGAAAATAGTATAAGAAAAAAAATCAATTTCTTTTTAATTAGAAAATATTTAGAAATTGTGAAAATTTTGAAAATATAATTCCTTCTGTCATTTCCGTGAATTGCTGTTTCCTTAATAAAACTTCCTGAATTACTGCGTATTGCCATACAAAATTTTCTATTCATTTACGTATATACGATATTGCCTCATTTTGGCGTAAATTTCTTTACTTTCCTTTAGGTCGGCCCGTCATTGATTTATGCGTGGATTATAAATCACTGCACATACATGGACGTCTACAAAATTTTGTTTTATGTTTAGCGATTTCTGCACGCACATTCCTTGAAAACAACGAACGTCATTTAATTTCAATTTTAGTTTCAACAGTTTTGTTCTGCCCCCGAGACAAACTTACATATAACTGTGCAATGACTGACGAAATGTGCTGTAGCTATCTACTTAAAATCTTTGAACGGCGTCTTTAATAAATAGATTTAATTTGTAATTTATAAAATTTTTTTGTGAAAAATTTTATGTATTTTGATATTAAATCAAGGAAATACAACACAAATACATCATTAGCGTAGCAAAAAATTATTGATTTTGGTGTAAGAATTTTTGATAATTTATATTTCTGTTTTCCTTCATTCCTTCTATAATTTGTGACATTGTTGTTTCACATAGTGTTTCACATGAGTCTCGAATTTTTTTTGTTCTTGTTTTGCTCTTGCTCAAAATGCAAGACAAGAGTTATACTCAGAGTTGCAAGACAAGACAAGAAATGTTGTATTCTTGCACTGCTGTTTTTAAAAAGCGAGCGAGATGTTTATACTGTTGATTCACAGACTTCTTTGGTATGAATATGGACTAAATAATATGGTTTATTTACTTATTTAAAGGGGGAAATACGCCTTTACGTTTGAGATGATAGGTACTTTATGCATACATAAATTAATAATAAATTCCCGCATAATTCCTATAAATATATAGTTTTCGCTTCTATGCAATTTGAAACAAATTGTCTACGAAACTTTTACAATATCCCCCTCCCCTATATGTTTGACCTTGTGCGAGCTCGTTTAGTTACTTATTGTTTACATGGTCAGCTGCAATTTATGTTTGTATAAATTTAATAGAAATGATAACAAGGTTTATAAGCGTAGAATATGAATGGTCACGGGTTCCAAAAGTACTACACAAAGCAATTTTCTGAAAATGCCATTTTAATCTATCTAGTTTCTTCATCTAATACTGTTTTCCTTCATTTCACGACGCTTTGTTTTTGTTTTCATCTCAAGATACAGAGTGCAGAATCTCTCTGTCCTAGCTCAATAATAATGTAACACTAAACCAAACGACGTATCTCAAATATTGCAGTTGGAGTTGTTAAACCTTGCAAAATCGTGCAACATGTTTCACGTAAAACTTAATCAATATAATGAATTTTAACGAAATGTTTTGCTGCTTTAGGACTAAAAGTCCGGTATATCAGCTAAAATACAAAAATACACTTATCACTTCGCACAGTTAATTGCAGCAAAAACATTTGTCTGTTAAGTTATCCAATGTTAGGGACGTGATCGTGATGCCAGATTGGAACATTGACGCACATACTTTTTTGTGCAGTTTCGGGTAACTTAGCCTAGGTAGTTTACTTTAGCAGTATACATAAATTTTATTACAATAATCTAACGAATATCGATATGCACTTTTCACGTGGTTGAAAAGAGAAAAAAAACTGTTTCAAAGTGATGCCACCAAAGGTCTACTTAAAAAAATGCTGAATACAGGCTGTTTCAAATTCGAGCCCCACCATGGGATTTCGCTTATTTGAAGAGAAAGAAAGTTGGTTAAATTAAAGCAAAGTTGCCAAATTTTATGTGCCTAACGATGATCTGTAAAGAAATTTAAAGTAGCCACTCTGGTTTTTCAGATATTTGAAAAGAACTGAATTTTTGGATTTACTATTTTCAGCTATATCGCATTTATTATTTATGCTACATATTTCTAGTTAACGCATTATTAGTACACTTTTTATGCTGAATCTAAAATTTTTATCAGATTTAGTGTAACTGTTACCATTGTTCAGTTTCGACTGTCAACTTTTTTTTTCTTATAGTCGGCATTTTAAATTTTTTCATATTTAGATATAGTTTTTAATTCCGATTTTAACGATGTGTCACACTTTGCATTTTGTTTAAGTTTTGAGCATTTTACTACAGAAAATAAAAATTTCATGAGAGTGCCATGGAAAGACCACGTCATTCAATTTATTTTGAATAAATTTTAGTAGGCAATGAAATGATGGAAGTAAAACAAAACACTTTTATTATTTACTTTTATTTTGAGATACATCAAGTATGCGAAAATTTCAGGAAACTTTAGTTTGAGCGTAGGCAGCAGGTTAGGATATTTTTTACAAAAACAAATGAATAACAAAATTTCTAACATACACAATTTACTAAAAATTCTAGGGCCGGCGGGTGGTCTAGTGGTTAAAGTCCCAGGCTTTGAAACTAGACTCTCAATGGCAGCTGGTTCGAATCCACTGCTCGGCGGTAATTTTTCTGAACAAGTTAAATCCGACGGGTCCATGGATGGTGTATGTAGGTGTGTATGTTGGGTTGCATGTCTTCAGGGGTGGGGTGCATGATAGACCGGTGAAAGAGCGCAAGTCCGCTGAGCCCGGGTAAGGGGGTGGGATAGGAATCATGGGGTCGTGCTCACGCACGGCTTCATGATTCTTTTTAAAAAAAAAAAAAAAAAAAAACTAAAAATTCTACTTGCAGTTTTTATGTTTGCAACTGACATAACAAATTTTAATAACAGGTTAAATAAACACAACAGATAACACTAGAACTACACTTCTTACATACATATACATATAAGCCGGTTTAGAACGTCTTACGACGTTGTCCGACACCTATTCTCCACCCTCTTCTGTCTTCACAGTCTTCTGGTGTTAAGTTTCTATCGCTCATCGATTTCTGTATCGCTTTTTGCCATTCCAAGCTGGGTCTACCTCTTCTCCGACGTCCAGTTGGTTGCCATTCTAAAACTTGTTTAGGTAGTCTTGTTTCAGGCATACGCTGTACGTGGCCATACCATGTCAACCGTTTGTTGTCTATGTCGGTTACTATACTTCCTTCAATTCCCATCTGTTGTTTTACTGTATCGTTTCTAATGTGACTTGTTCTTGAGATACATAAAGATCTTCTCATCGCATCCATTTCTACTACTTCTACTTTTGCTTGATATTTCTCCGTTATCCTCCAGGTTTCAGCGCCGTACAGAAGAGTGCTTTTTACCATCGTTTCATAAATATTGAATTTTCTTCTTTTTGTTATTTCTTTAGTCCAGAATATACTATTGAGACATGTAATAATTTTCCTTGCTTGTACTATTCGCTTTTCTATCTCTTTCGTATCAGTACCAGTATCATCGAATGTAACACCCAAATAGACGTAGTTCTGACAGTTGGAGATTTCTTGTACGTTTTCAAGATCCAATGTACTAGGTTCCTTTCCTATGCATAAGTACTGTGTTTTTTCGATATTGACTGATAACCCCCATTCTGCGTATTCTTCTATCAGTTTTCGCATCATGTATTGCATGTCATCTTTATCATTTGCTATAACCACCTGATCGTCGGCGAATTGTAGGGTGTACATGCACCTGTCATTAAGTTCAATACCCATGCCATGAACCTTTCTTTTCCATTTTTTCAGAGCTGCTGCTACGTATATTTTAAAAAGGGTTGGGGAGACGCAACACCCCTGTCTCAGTCCTTTGGTAACCAGAAACTCTTGCGTGACGTATTTACCTATCTTTACTCTAGATTTTGAGTCTCTATATAGTTCTTGCAGAGCATGTATATAGGTATGATTGATGTTCGATTGTTCTAATACTTCCCACAATTTAGAAATAGGAACTGTATCGTATGCTTTTTGGAGGTCTACGAATGTAATATGGGTTTCTATGTTTCTAGCCGTCCTTTTTTATATGATTTGCTTAAGACAGAATATATTGTCAGTGCATGATCTTCCTGCACGGAAGCCGCTTTGTTCTTCTTCTTCGTTCTCCTTGATATCATTTTCAATTAGATCTCGTAATACCCTCCCATAAAGTCTACTCATTGTGCTAGTTACTGATATACCCCTATAATTATTACACTTCTTTTTATCTCCTTTCTTGTAAATTGACGCGATATATGCTACTTTCCATTGTTCCGGAACCGGATGTCCATTCAAACATTTGTTCATTATATAGGTTATCATTTCAAAAAGTTTTTGTGTTCCGTTCTTCAACATTTCGGCATATACCCCTTCTGGTCCACTAGCTTTACCTTTTTCAGGCCCATAACAGCTCTTTTCACTGTATCCATCTGGATCTTCACTTCTTCCCCATGTATGTGTATCCGTTGTGTTGAAGATTCGTTAAGGTATTCTTGTCTTGTCTCTTGTAGTAGCTTCTTGTAGTGTTCATTCCATTCTTCTGGTTTAATAATTTGTATGTGGGCTCTATCTTTTCCTGGGTTTTTTAAATTTCCTATGAGACTCCATACTTCTGAGCATTTTCTTCCGCCTATGTATGTACTTATTTCCTGGCACTTTTTGTCCCATACTCTGTTTTTCTCTGCACTGTGTTCCGATCGCCTCTTTTGCTGCTTCATGTAAGCTTGTAATGATATTTTCGTATATCTCTGTGAATGTTTGTGTTTGTGCATTTATTAGTTTCTCATCTAGTCGTCGTTGATATAGTTGTCTCGTACTTTCATTCCCAAAGCTATCTAAGTTGTATTTGGGGAGTTCAAAAGTTTCTAAATTGTCGGGTTTTTCAACCTCTCTATCTTTGTTGACTTTTTTAAAAGGGAATACCACTTTAGCTCTTACAAGATGGTGGTCGGATCCACACGTAACCCCTCGCAAAATTCGTACGTCATTCCATTGCAATGCTGTTTTCTGTTCACTGATGACATAGTCAATGATTGTTTTCAAATTACGTGTATTTTGGGTCCAGGTATACCGATGAATGTCTTTATGTTTATAAAATAGCCATTCTTAATCTTTAGATTATGAGTTTCGCATAAATGTATTAGACTTCGGCCATTGTCGTTGGTTGTCTCTTCTCCAAATGGAACCACTATATCACTATTTTTTTCACGCCCAGTTCTACTATTAAAATCCCCAAGCATGATCACTTCTCTGTTATTACCTATTTCTGTTAAGGTTTCGTCAATTTTTTCGAAAAACTCTTGTTTCGTGTCGATTCTTTCATCAGGGCGTAGGCAGCTATTACTGTGATATTATGTCCACGTAGTTCAATGTTCATTTTCAGAATGTTCTCGTCAATTGCTTCCCAGTTACTGATTTTATGTTTGAGGTCTTTCCGTATAAGTAAAGATACTCCCCTGGCTGCTCTTCGTTCCTTAGGAACCCCCGTAAATATGTGGACGTATTTTCCAATAATGTTGATGCCACTTCCTTTTTTCCTAGTTTCTGTCAGCGCTATATACTTCTACAAACGATTATTAAATACATGTTCAAAACATTTGAAACTTTTGTAAAACATGCTCAGAAGCTCGACTAAAATGAACTCTCTGAATATGCGTGTTAGTAACTGTGTCATTCATTTGTTTTTGTAAAAAAATAATTATACCTGCTGCCTACACGCAAAACAAAGTTTCCTGAAATTTTCGCATACTTAATGTATCTAAAAATAAAAGTAAATAATAAAAGTGTTTTGTTTTACTTCCATCAGTTCATGACCTACTAGAATTTATTCAAAATAAATTAAATGACGTGGTCTTTCCATGGCACTCTCATACAATTTTTATTTTCTGTAATAAAATGCTCAAAACTTCAACAAAATGCAAAGTGTGACACATCGTTGCAATCAGAATTAAAAACCAAATATGAAAAAATTTAAAATATCGACCATAAGAAAAAAAAGTTGACCGTCGAAAATAAACAATGGTAACAGTTACACCAAATCTGATAAAGAATTTAGATTCAGTATAGAAAAGTGTCTTAATAATGCGTTAACTAGAAATATGCAGCATACATGATAAACGCGTTATAGCCGAAAATAAAAAATTGAATTTTTCAGTTTTTTTCAGATATCTGAAAAACCAGAGTGGCTACTTTAAATTTCTTTACAGTTTATTGTTAGGCGTAAAATTTGGCAACTTTCTACCAACTCTCTATCTCTTTAAATAAGCGAGATCCCCATAGTGGGGCTCGAATTTGAAACAGCCTGTATGTTACCACTAAAAAATACTTGTAACAGAAATTTGAACAATACCAAAATGTGACAACTAAAGAATGTTTTGTACTAAAATTGTAAAGGTATTATTTACCACACTAGAGTAAATGTTCCATACCTTTTGTTCATCCTTTATGTACTTACTTTACACCGCAAAAAAAATAAAAACAGACTGTATTTTAAAGACTATAGAAGATCCCCTATTCGGATTTGATCCTGTACAGTTCGCATTTTACATAACGTTTTACTTCGAACTGCAGCTCCTGAAAATGACGTTCACATTTATGTACTAGCTTGATGTTGTTACGTTAATGAACTATTCGTAATTTTTTGCGAAAAATAGGATGAAATTTAGTTTGAAGTAGTTTCGTTTTATTTTTACTCTCGACTTATATTGACAAACGCGAAACGGATTCTTTGTAATTATCACTCTACTAATTCATTATCTGTGCGGTGTTGATAAAAAGACAAAAAAAATAATGCAGTCGTAGAATTTCGTCCTGTTTCGGCGTATTATCACGGCAACCAGGATGAGCGCGTACCGTTTTGTGTGCGCCGCGTTTCTGCATCCAAGATCCAAGAGGCCAGTGCTCCCTCGTTCACTGACGTTCGCACGTGGATACCGCGATCGGCGTGGCTTTACCCCGTGTATCATAACCTTCCTCAACCGCGGCGTGCTTTATTGCTCTTTATTAGTTCACGTTTATGAGGTGACTATTGTGTTCTACTGAAGATTATTATTATTGGTGTTGGTTTGTACTCTGCGTTTTATATTTTATCGTCTCGGAATAATGTAGGTACTCAAAAAAGAAACTTTGTTTTGTGAACCGATTTATTGTTTTTGTGAAGTGTTAGTGAACTTCGTTCCAAATTGGCGTCTTGATGTCTTCATATTTAGGTAATTACCACGTTTCTTATCTTTGCTTTTATTGTTTTTGTACCGGCATTATTGCTAAAGAAAATTAATAAGTAGACAGTAATTGTATCTTGTTTAATTGTTTGAATATAACCATTATTGCAGGTGTGTAAGTACATACTTACGCAATTGTTCAGATGGTAATTGTTATTGTAATTGCACAAACTATAAAAACATAAACAGTGAGACGATACCAACATAAAGGTTCCAAATTTCAACGTGCAAGTATACCTACAATCGTGGCATCTCTTCCCGGTAGGGCTCAATGTCATGATGAGATATAAAAAATCTTTTCTTTTCATAATTTTAATATTTTAGAATTGAAAATTTACCTCTCCACGTAGTACAACATGTTGAATTAAACAATGTTTGTTAAACAAACAAAACTTGATCAATGTAAAAGTGGGGTCAAGGTCATTGTACGGTTGCGGCTGCTTCAATACGTAACTTTTAGGAATTAATTTAGTTGTCGTCACATTATTCATACAGACATGATGAACTACTATTTACACCCCCCTCTGTCTCTCTCTTGCCACACACTTTCTAACTGGATAAAGCTACCAAAATGTTTATCAGTTTTAATTTTGGTTATATTGTTTTTTTGCCGGGGCATTACGTAATTTGTTATTTTTATTTTATATCCAAAACATTCTACAGGGTGCGGCAACAACAGTCACAAGCTGATATATCCAAAACTATCAAATAATGATCAATAATTTTTTTTATGATTTTATGGGACCGTATAAAAGGTTAAGCTAATGGTGTGTATTAAAAGCCCCCCTCCCTGTTTTAAGGAATAGGGTTAACTTAAAATTTTTAAAAGGGTTGATATATAATTTGTATTATTTTTTTTAATATCTGCATCCAAATAGGTTCAGGCAATTATTTTTAGATTTTTTTAAAAAGCGTTTAGTACCCAAAAAATTCTGTAAATAATTAAATAGGTACGAGATTAGTTTTTTCTTAGTTTAAATGTGCCTACTAAAAATAAGCAACCAGAATCAGAACAAGCAATATTTAATAAGAGTAAAAATGTACGTTTACAACTCCTGGTAAATGGGGTGCGGAATTTTTGTACATTTTTTATTGTAATTCAATTTTGGTTGCTTATAATTTGAATTAGTAGGCATATTTAAATTTAAAAAAAATAACAATCGTTACGCTTATAGAATTTCATTCCCCTACCCTTTTATTGGAGGTACCAAATGTTTTTCGAAAAATCTGAAAAAATAGGCTGTACCTATTTTGACGTGTATATTAAAAAAATATAAAAGATTATTATATATCATTCCATTCAAAGTTTTAAGTCGCTCCCTCGCCGCATTCCTTAAAATAGGGACGCTATTCAAAACTTACTATTAGGCTAGTATATGGCCCTTTCCGTCCTATAAAACCATAACAAATTTTGTTGTGTAATCTTTTATGGTTTTGGAGATATCAGCACTTTCGTTGCCGCACCCGGTATAATGGTTAGTCTGACAAATGTAGTGAGCGAAGCGTCTCCCACTACCCAAAAAATTGTGTGAGTATTGCTTAAATTATATTTATTGCTTATATTGCTGACTTTTGCATAATTTTGTATAAATGTTGCTGCATATTGCATAGGAATGCGTAGTATTGCCGAGATGGTGTAAAAGTATTACCGACAGTGGAAGGAAGGCAGGCCCCTTGGTTGTAGGCAATGGGGTAGTCTTTACTCACGCAATAACTGTGAATTTGGCATATCATTTATTTTCATTAAGCTTTCTTTTCAATTTTCGTGGGTCTCATTTTTATACAAAAGTAGAGAAGAAATTTTTGGATATAAAAAAATTATTAGATATGACAGTAGTGACGGTTCATAAACATTTACTACGGAAGGGCGACAGAAATTAAAAACAAAACCAATTTGCCTTTCACTTTTAACAGTTCTATAAATGAAGTACTTACGCTTTTGTTTTTCTGATTCACGAAATGGTCGATTACAAACAAATTCAAAATTTTAAATGTTTTTGAATCATGTTTTTTTACTTTCCTACTTATATATTTTAAATTATTAACACGTTTGTTGTGCAACACAACAAAGCACTTCGCACCCGCAAATCCAGTCCGCATATTTATGAATATTTTGTGTCAAACTTTTGCACATATTCCAAACTTTTTGCTATTGTCAGATTGGTTAATTTTTAAGTTAGGACTATAGCGGGCCCATATTTTTATTTGAAACTTCGTCTCGTGCGTACATGCTGCGAATTCGTTTTTAAACTTAATATTTTATACCAAATTCATCACGACCCATCAATAAAAACGCTTTATTAAAACTGACCAACATTGACAAATGCATTTTAGACACTAACGGGATGTGACCTTGACATTCTGCGGAAAGGTTTGTTTATACTATAACATAACTGTAGCGTTATGAAGCTTTATTTCTAAACCATGTATTGCGGGACAATTTCACCGGTCGTTTTAGTTTTGTATGTTTTATCTCGTTTCTTCATATAACCGCTATTCTGTTTTAAAAACACGGTGCGAGGCTGTGGCGTGCATATCTGAAGTTTTGCCATTCCGCAATATTTTATACAAACGTTGGCCTAGTCGCTTTTATATATTCTTATATTCTCAAAACTTTAAGGGTGTTCAAATATTTCCTTGCAAAATTCCTAGGTGCATTTTTTTCAAAATCATAAATAAAGCAATAAAACAAATTATTTATTGGTCACAATATTATCACGATTACATTTTTATGTTCACAAGTGATATATGAAAGATTTATTTTACGGATAATAATATATCGAATTTAAATTATTAATTAATTGTATTTTGAAAACTATCAAACAAAACAAATGAACAGTTTATTTAAATATATATTGTAATGCTTTAGATTTCAACAATATTTAAGTTGGATTCATTTACTGTGCTCAGCACTCTTGATTTACCTCTCAGGGGTGCTCGAGCACCCAAGCACACCGTAGTCAGCGCCTATGAACGTCGCTTTCCTGTATATGTTTTTCCCCCGACCCCCCACGAAAGCGTCTATATTCATTTAACGTAGTAGGTACGGAAATTAACGATTTCATACGTGTGCGTTATTTTTCTAACTCACAAGTGTGTTAGGAAAATAAAAGCGAATCACTATAAGCATCGCGATTGGTCGGAGCGCTGTAGCTATCTGGCAAGTTGCTCGCGATTTGCAGTAGAGCTGTAGAGGTATCTGGCAAGTTGCTTGCGATTGGCCGCGCTAGGCGTCTGTCGAAAGTTCGAAGGTCAAGTGAATATTTTATGGGCAACAGTTACCCTACACATTACACATTATTAAAAGTATTTCTGTTCATAGATTAGGCAATTTTAATTTAAAAATATGGATATTGACTAGCGATAATTTTATTGAATCTACTCCACCGAGTGTCGTCGAAGCAGCAAAAAGCAATTCATTAAATCTATTACCCAAAAAATCGTAAAATGGTAGAAAATTATTTTTTTTTGTTTGGTCGTGGAAAAAATATTGTACATAACTCGCTGGAAAGTGACATACACACTCGTGTGATTTCTGCACTCAGCCTGCGGTTTCGTGCGTCAACATTTCTACTCGCGTATTAAGTGTCACTTTCCATATTCGTTATGTAATATACTATAGAAATGGGTAGTATGTTACAATTATGTAGTATTGTTTGTGTTGCGTGTTTATTAGGGAGGGCGTCGTCCGCGTTGCCTCTCTTACGAACCCCCACTGCTATACACTAGAATTGCGATATAGTGAACACGGTTTAGACTCAAAAATGAATTATCCCCTATAGTGAATACACAAAATTTAAAATTGAGTAAGACTCCCTATAACGAACAACTAATACGTTCATTTAATATTATTAAATAAACTGTGCAATAAATGGTTTATGAAATAAGCTTTACTTATTTATCTGAACCCCAAAAATCTAACAAAATTCGCTAATGTGAAAAGGTAACCAGGCACCCATGGTTTTATATCTTCTCCTGAAGATGCACTTTGACAAAATAATGCCTCTTACCGCTTACCCAATGCGTTTCAACAACCTCGTATTCAGAGACGGACCCTGCCAACATTTATTGGGGGGGGGGGGATCCTGAAGTAAATTGGGACAGCGGGGACATAAAAAATATAGACATGTTGAAAAAATAAACTCGCACTTTTTAGGAACCTCTCCGCTCCAAATACGAAGAGAGACTGCAGAAGCAGAGTGCAGACTGATTTCAATCCTATCAAAACAACAGTTATTTTCTAAGTATTTGAGTATTGAATTAGACTGCCAGTGTCAAGTGTGCCATAAATTGTATCGTGCGGCGTAAACGTATTACGTTCCCGGTTCCCATCAGCTACGGCTCGTTAGGATCCTTACTGAATGCAGCTTAGCAGCTTAACTTTTGTTAATTGTTATTCGCAATGAATGAGCCAATTTCGTCATAAATATTACGGACCCAACTTGATTAGAAGCCAAAACCTGGAATTTGAAATTCCCTCTCCAAATGTTTTGTGTTGACGGCATTTTTTCCAATTTTCCTGCGGTTATGCGGGTTTCGCCAAATTTTCTAATTTTTCCGTGTTCCAACTGCTTAGAATATAAAATTTCAAAAAAATTTAGCATTTGTTACTTGGAATAGTGTGTTCGGAAACGCTAAATTTTTGCTTGCATATTAGGATTTTTTGACGGCCTATTACATTATCAATAAATGTTTTTTACCCTTTTGGAATTGTGTAAGGGAACGAACAACGACCGCATTCACCCACCTACCTACTCGCTCATACACATGCAATTTCCAAAATACGTTTTGGATTCTTTGAACTACAAACGTGTTTTATCGATAACATCTCACAACAAGATATTTTCATGAAATTAAAGAAAAAAAATTAAATTAAAAGACGCATGTGGGAAATTGTCATTAAATAACTCTAAGAGATTACATAAAATACAGATATATTGATCGATAGTTTAATAGTATATTATGTAACGAATCTATAATGATAGCTATTAATACACGAGTGAAATTCAATTCAAACGCCGTATATCGGAACCTTCATGTAGAAAAAATTGTCGAAATCGTGGTTGCTGTATTAAAGATATCTGCATTGCTCCGTACTTTTGCCCAACCCTGTATAGGGGTTGCATACACTATTTTTTCTACGACTAGTTAATTTAAGAAAATATCCAAAAAAAAGCTTTTTTTTGAAAAGAAAAAACTCAAACTGTTTTGCGATGTTAACTGTCAATAACTCTTATAACCATGGTTACCAAGAACAATGCTTTGCTGCAATTGGTCAGTTTAAACAATGCTTTGCTGCTATTGGTCAGTTTGGGTTATTTCAAAATCAAAATCTGTATCAAAATGGGTATCATTTTGGTATAGGCACACTTAATAAGTAAAATAAAACATGGGAGTAGAAAAAACTTATTTCTTTCAGATCATAAAAATGTTGTCACTATTTTAATATTGTTGCATTCTAAACTCTACTTGAAAGTAAAAATAACTACAGGTTTTTTCTGTTGTAGCAAAACTAACCAAAAAAATTTACTAAATATTTAAATTAAACTACTACTTTACATATTGCATGATTTGTATTAACACGGCGTTGTCAGAAAAATGCAATACGAGTTGTATCTTTGGTTGCAATTTGAAATATCTATTTAGGTCTGAATGTTAGTGATACAAATAATTTAACTATCGTCCTTCAGATTAATCATCTTGCATACATCAAAGCCAGTTTTTCGCAGCATGTAAGAATATCGCCCTCGAAATATTTGTAAAACAATTTCAATTAATGTCATGCACATGTTTTATTTTATTACAAGCATCTAAAATTGTCTTGTCTTGACATAAAACCAGTGGCGTCACTATACAAATTTAAATAACATTACTTTGGTCTAAGAATTGAAGCGATGTTGTTTATACAGTGTGTGGAAAAAGTATGAAACACTTTCAATATCTCCCGAAATGTAATTTTTTTGTAAAAACGCTTAGACACGTAAACTCCAGCCACATTTGAGATTTGAAGCATATTGCTGTTGCTAAAAGGTCATGTGACACGGGAATTCAGAGCACTGTTTTTTGCCAAACATTAACCGATAATGAACCGGATACCCGTTGTTCAAATTGAATATCTCACAAAAAACATCTTTTTTGAAGCCAATCTAGTGTGCGCTTTTTGTTTTGTTTGAATTTTACACACCGTTGAACGAAAAATTGGTTGCTGATTTGGATACTTGAGGTTCAAAAAGTAGGATACTTCTTCTTGAATTCTAGTTTTATTACCACGGCCAACAAAATTACAATTTATTTAGTTTTGGTCAACCCCACCACAAGCAAATTATCAAGTGAAACTTTACACAGTTAATATGAGTAAAGGTCAAAAGTAAACAAAACCTAAAATCCCACTAAATTTGTTCCAAAAAAGGTGTTTTTCGTGAGATATTCATTTGAACAACGATTATCCATACATTATCGGTCAATGTTTGTCAAAAAAAACTGCTCTGAATTCTTTTTGAAAAAAGCTTTCAAATGAGTCGCATACTAAATAAGGATCAAGTCACTGCGCCGTGTCACGTGACCCTTTAGCAACAGCAATATGCTTAAAATGTGGCTGGGATAAAATTGAAGTTTAGTGTTGTTGGAGCGTTTGTACTGAAATACAGAGTGGCTAGGAAAACCCCGGCCACTTTTCTTGCGGCGGTCAAGAGATGGCGCTTTAGTAAAGAAAAATTAAATTAAAATACTGGCAACAACGCAGAATTCAAAACGTTTTATTTATTAAATAAGCCCCATATTAAATCAAAACAACCAAAACGTGTTGGATTCTGCGTTGTTGCCAGCATTTTAATTTAATTTTTCTTTACTAAAGCGCCATCTCTTGACCACCGCAAGAAAAGTGGGCGGGGTTTTCCTAGCCACTCTGTATAATAGTTCGTGAGATATTGAATGTGTTCCATACTTTATCCACTGTATTGTACTATACTGGGTCAGCGGTCGTAACAAATTAAACTACGTATTTGCTAATTAGTCTGTTTGTTTGTTATTTGTATTGTTTATTTCTTAGTTATAGTAGGTATACATCAATAAAGAAAATATGTTTTGTCATATTAGTTATATACAATTTTCATAGCTCATAGGACATAAACGCCTCATTAGGCGTGGCTAAGCAGGGATTTCACAACACATCAATGAAATTTTTGCTGCAATAGAACTGCAACTTATTTTTTACGATTTTTTTCTATTTTCACTATGAACAGAGATATTTTACTTTAAAAAAATAATTATTTTGTAGTTTCTTCCTCGTATCTAGCAAGCTGTGGGTATATTGTGAAAAACAAAATCACCATTACATTGTTTGCCTAATTAGGCAACTTTTATCTAATTTAACCCACTTTGTATCTCTTGTAGTTTCCGGGATCCCTATAGTGTCCCGGTTAAAATACACAACCTGTAGATTGTTACAGTAAATATTAACACGACCTGCTTATGATGGTTGCTTTAACGCATATTTTCCTTTATTATGAAAATACGAGACATCCTAACTTTCCTTTGTACTTGTAAGCTGGATGCAACATACTCTCTTTTTTTGCTTGTGTCGGAGCTTACTTTTTACTTTTCTGTACTTTTAGTATAGGGAAGTATTGATTTTGTACAATATTTCGAAATCTAGATCTTGACGGAAATACACGTTTTGGACATCCAGCAAACTTAAAAAATGTTTTTTAAAAAATATCTGTGTGTGGCTGGTCGGTCTCATAACTCAAAAACGGATCGGATGGTCCGATTTCAATGAGCTTTGGAATGTGGGGGTACATCAAACATTAATCGGGGAAATAAAATTTTTAATATAAACTGGAACCTGAAATCGGAAGTTATAAATGTTTTTTGGTAGCATTTTTTCAGAAACAGAATTTTTTAATCTAAAAACGGAATCTTATAGACGACCTTACTTGAACAAATTGAATGACTTATTTCCCGAGCTTTTTAGCTTCGTATGTCGGCGGCAACTATTTTTTAAAAATTTTGAATTTAGCGCCGTATTACTCAAAAACGAGTCGACAGATCGGGATACAGTTTTTTATCGTAATAGCCCTATGGAGACACATTCTTACTGCGTATAAACATTTTGGAAAAGATAAAAACTATGAAGTGAAACATATTTTCAAACTTGAAAATTAATAAAAAAGTATTGCTCGTAATCTGGCCACACGATGTTTTTTTAAATTTTTTAGGCTTATAAAGCAAGCAATGAGCTACAGTTTGGTTTGTATCGCAATTCGTTAAATTCATCTGTGACACCTTCTACGAATTTTTGAAAATCGAAAATTTATGCTTTTTTATTTATTAAACAGGGTACAATAAAATATTTCCGTTAAAGTTAAATTGATCTAGAGTGATAATAGAATGAGAATAAAAACTTAATTCTTAGGTGCAGCAATATTTAGGGGAGTTAATTTTCCCTTTCTCCCCCTCCCCCCAATTTTTGGCTGATGAGTTGGCTGTGTTATTTTGTTTTTTTAAATACTAAGGAATCTGTTTTTTAAAAACTCATATTTCATTTTTTTTTTCAAAAAATTAATTTTTTAAATTATGTCTAATAATGCGGCCCAGGGCTATCTACAGATGCCAACCAGGCAACTATAATAGTTTGTCTGAATCATTCGTCCCGTACAGAGGTAACATTGTGATTGCATAAAAGCTGTTGAGTGGTTGGGCGTGTCTTTAGGTGCTATAGAATTTTGCGGCCCTTGTGATTTTACACTACTGTTTCATTATTGGCATTGTATTTGGTACAACTAATATGATATTATAGTATATTATTTCAAGTTTTGTGTTAAATTTTTGTTTACAATAAAGATGTATTCATAAAACTCTAAAATAGCGCAGTTTTTGTAGCTTTTTGGAGCCGCTAAACAATGGGAATCCTAGATGTTTAAACGCGCGGGAAAATCCAGACGAAACGTTAAGTTCATTTTTAGTTTTTACTTACTCATATTTCTAATGCAGTATCAAAAGTTGTGATTGTGTGCAAATTTTTGAATTTTAAATTTTAACGAAAATATAAGTTTTGGTGTCCAAGGAAATAAAAAAAACTGGTTTAAAAGAATGTCTGTCTGTGGGTGAGTTCGTTCGTTCCCTTGTATCTCCTGAACCCCTTGACCGATTGTTATGAAATGTGGTATGTCGAAGGTTTTTTAGTTGAAGGTAGTTCTTTGTAAGGTTATTAATTGGAACCGGAACCTCTTCAAATACACTATTTATAACGATTTTTGGTCCGAAGTCCGAAGCCAAAATATCTAGCGCCCCAAGCGTCTAGTCCCCGATCCATTGCTCATCATTCCACAGTTGAACTAGTCGGATCCCGTTTCAGATCTCTTACTACCGGGTACAGATGTAAATTGCAATCACCATTGGCACGGGAATATATCAAATGTAAACAGTATTTTTGTTGAAACAGTGTTGTTCACGTTCAGGCATATTGGCGCGAGAATATTTAAAACTTAAAAAGTATGGGAAAGTACCAGCGACGCGTTTTGGCCATGTTTTACAGCAAAACCTAGGTTGTCACGACTTAGAAGCATGGCGCCGTTTGGACTATAAACTGTTTTATAAACTGCATAGTAATTTAAAATTTTTTTTATTGCAACACCCACTTCTACTTAATTACCTATGATCTTGATTGGAACTGGTATGGTTACGATCTATACAAGAAATTATTGTTAATGAAACGCTAAGAGTTTCATGGCAACTCAAGTATTCGAAAAATGGGATTATTATTTAAAAAATTACAGAATTAGGTTACTTTCTACAACAGTACCTTTTTCGTATATTTTTGTATAGAGAAACTGCCTACGGAAGATCATTATTTCATAATGTTACGGAAACACCGACAGTTTCAGGGCAACTCAATTATTCGCAAAAATGGAATTATTATAAAAATTGCAGGATTAGCCGACTTTTTACAAGAGTACCTTTTAGGGCATTATTGTATGGAGGACGAGATTATTTAATAGAAAAGTTTAAATACTGTACAGAAAGAAAGTTATATGTAGAACCCATCCCCCTCCCCCATTTGAGTCGCTCTTATAAATTTGTCAGGTTGAAAACTGATGTGAAACATGGGCCATTGAAAAGTAGAATCGCTTGCAAAATCTGTTTATTTTATACAGGATAGTTTATTGCAATTTCATCTTTAAAGGTTCATGTTTTTCATTTTGCATTCCTGCACACATCCCCTATATGTTTATATTTAGTTCATTTCTCTAAACCATCGCGCAATTCATTGGATTTATTCATGGGAGTCAAATAACACTTTGCACTTTGTCTTAAGACAACTGCAGGCTCGTAACAATAATTTCCGACCTTGTTTGGTTGCTATAAAGTAGAAAGCAATCTTGGCAAAAAATCGTCTGCTGTCGCCATACCCAATCATCATTAATTTGTTCTGTTTCATTTAACACCATATTTTCTTTTAATTTATTATTAAAAATAGTCTAAAGTATTAGAAGCTCTCAAGTTTTACGTCGCTTTTGTTTTTTGATAATAAAACAGTGAACATGGGCTGTTAAATGACACTAGAGGGCGCAGTCCACCTTTTCAGCGGCAAAACTTGACGCTTGAGCTAGTTTGGGGGCGACAACAAAATTGCAAAATTTACATTACAACACCCTGTATGCGGCAACTCTAATTAAAGCATTATGCAAGCTCTTTGCAACGACATAACTATTTACAAAATTTTTATTAGTTAATAATTGCCGACCTTGTTTTATTCCTATAAAATATAACGCGACCTCGGTAAAAGATCGTCCTCTGTCGCCATACCCAATCATCATTCGTTCGTTCTGTTTCACTTAACACCAAATTTTCTTTTAATTTATTATGAAAAATAGTCTAAAGTATTAGAAGCTCTCAAGTTTTAAGCCGCTTCTGTTTTTCGTTAATGAAACAGTGACAATTGGCTATTAAATGGCACTAAAAGGCGCAGCGCATCTTTTTAGTAGCAAAATTTGACGTTTGAGAACGTTTGGGGGGCAACAACAAAATACTTTTTAAAAATGCTACACCCTGTTTATGGCACTTTTAATTAAAGCTTTATGCAAGCTTTTTGCAACGACATAATTATTGACCAAAATTCTTTTTAGTTCAAAAGTTAAACAATTTTCCTTGTTTGTACGTAAACGGTACTCAAGAGAGTGGAGAAAAGAATTTAAAATTTAAATCTAATACAATTAAATACGCTTAAGTTTATATAGGCCAGACAATTAGAAATTTTATATTAGGTACAAAAAACACGTACGTTGTTACGTATAAAGATCCGTATAAATCCAATTACGCTAAACGCTTATTAGAACAGAATCATTTAATGACATCCAATAACGCTATAAAATTTTCACACTTTTGTAATGATAAACGAAAATTAGATATACGGGAGGCATTTGAAATTTGCATACATTTAGAAACCATACCTTTACCGAATTGACAAATTTGTTCTCTCAAAGTCACCAATATTGGGCGTTTTGGAATAAGAAGTCAAGTCGTCTGCAGACATAAATAACCAAGATGAAGTCATCCAGTTCTATTGTTCCTACAGTAACACCAACTTTAAACATGTCAAAATAAGTATAAGGTTAAAATACATAAATATAGTTGTAGTAACAAAGTATTTTATTCATACATCAATATGAACTTCAACGAAGTAAAGCTATAACTTATTAATAAAAATTTAAATGTTGCCTTTATATGTATAACTATCATCAAAATCAAAATGACATTACAATCAATAGCGCTTTCATTTTTAATTTCCGTTATTTTAGTAGTCTGTGATATTTTATTTTATAATGCCTAAATATCTGCCTTTCGAAAAATATGCATTTTAGTTTACCGTGAAGTTCGCCAAAGCTGTATATTATAAATTGCCAATACAATTTTGTTGTTTTTGTTCGTAATAAATCTCTTAAATACTTTTAGTACTCCCATGGCTCACGTAGCTGCAGTTTTCAAAATTTGACAAGAGCCATTTTTACAGTAACTTTATAATCTTTTTCTTTTGTTCCTGATTGGTCAATTTTAGGGTATTCTAGTTCTTAATGTATGTAATGTATGTATTTTAGTCATACTAATTACCACAAAACTATTATAACAGTTTCAAGACTTGATGTTTGCTATGTAGATATTTATATCTACATCTACTCTAATATTTTGGTTTATGTACATGGTGGGTCATTTTTGAACACGTTCGTTTGTTTTCCGGTTTTTGCCACATTTGACATTTTCGAAATTTTGAAGAGTTGCTGTAGCTCCGTTATTGCAAGAGATATAGGGAAACCGTAAACACATTTTTGATGACCATATTTGATATAGATTACGATAGTGCAACAAGATATTTTCTATATTCAACTATTTTTAAGATATGACTCAAATCTACATTTGTTTCAAATTAAAACTGTAGTTGGTTATGACACCATTAAAATACTTCTGTTTTTCATTTGGAAAATATGAAGCTTGAATTATTTATTTATAAGAATATTTGAAGTAGAAGAGATTTTTTTAAATTTAGAAGTATGTATGCCTTGATAATATAACAACTGACAAATGACCAACAAGCAAACTATACAGACGATGTTTTAAATAAACAATATTCTGATAGGTGAGGCAGGTGGCCGGTTCGATCGCCCGACCCGACCCACTATTTTTTTCTCTGAGATATATTATTCCTCCCACCTTCATTTGTTTTAATTGTTCACATTTGTTAATGTGAAAATTTATAAAGAAGCCATTTGTTATTTATTGTATTATCAAAGCATACTTGATTCTCAATTAAAAGAGAAAATCGGTTGTTTTAATAAATCAATGTAATCAAAATATATGTAATTCCTGGATTTAAAAAAATAAGTAGTTGAATCATGTTATAGCCAAAATAAGGTTTCTATTTGAAAAAATTTAGGTTTGGGTCATATCTTGAAAACAATTGAACATCGAAAATATTTGGTTGTACTATCGCAATCTATAAAAAAATGGTCAATCAAATAACACATCCCACGTCGATTCTATAAACAAAGCTAATACATATTGTTAAACGCTTTAACGTCTTATAAATAACGGAAGTTGAAAAATGCAAAAAGAATTTTCTTGTCTCATTTTGACGAATAGGAAATAGGAGTAAGCAAATATGACCATTTAAGATTAAAATTAAAAAACAAGATTCATTCTCATACTTAATCATAAATAATACGAGTGATTGCGATTTTTCGATAAAATTCTGGTGTAAGTTCTTAACTAGCACGAGTTAACTTACACCACAATTTTATCAAAAAAAAAAATCGTATCACGAGCCGTATTTTTCTTGACTATATCACTCACATTATATTTGAGTAATTTTGGTAACACTGAATTAGTCGGAAATGCTCGGGTGTTTTCGGGAATTGACGATCTTGACATGGTATTGTTTGCATGTTTTCAAATGTTTTGTAGCAGCGTCCTTTTACAAATTTAATTTTTTATTTTAACATTCTAATTTACTGTTGCTGTGAAGTGTTTTCGTAAAAATGGACCGTTTTTATTTCATAAAAATTTTGAGGTTATGTTATGTACATTATTTTGGTTCATATAACCTGTCAAACAAGATACAATGTTATTCAAATGTATATTTATGTTTGTTAATGCATATTAGCATGTTATTACTGTAATTATTATAGGTTAACACTAAAATTTGGGGGTCGGTCATGATTTGAACTATGGTTTTCGCACACTCGCGGTTCATGTGATTTGATGTTATCATCGGTTACCGTCGATGTGTCTCGTATTTTGCTTTTTGCTTATGGACGACAGAGACAATTATTGTTTTTAATTCATAAATTATGTTATAATTAAATATGATACTTCTGGCCGAAGCAATGAAAAACTATATTAAAATAATAATAAATATACCTAAAAGTCAGTTCAAATCAGTTTTGAACGCGTTAGTTTAAGATTTAAGAGCGGCCATCCGAAGCTACTCTGGGTTTAATCACTTATTTAAAACACCACCATGCAGATTAATCAGTATAAAACAAACGTGATTGGTTCATTTTATGAAAGTAAATTTGTGATTGGTTCAATGAAATTGAAATTGAAATTTTGAAGGAAATGGTTCAACATTGATAACTTGATTTGGGAACCCTGTTCATTTTTTTAAGTCGGGTTTGCGTGGTTTAACCACTTCAAAATAAATACAGTAAATTTGATCGATAAAATGTGTATTGAGGAACTACACATCAAGGATTTTTAAGCCTTTTTCGAAAAATATTTAAAATAATGTCTACAGTTTACGAGACAATTTATCAAATAACAGGAACTTACTTCAAAAATTGGCCTCCTGGAGTTTATAAATAACACCGTTTGTATTCTATCTGATCTATTTATCCCGTCATGATTTCACAACTTCTCGTAATCAGGTTTTTGATTATCTTATTCATTAAGTTAAACTAAATACAACACATGTGTTATTGGTGATATCATTTGACCGGGAAGTGATTTTATATTCCTTTATTGTATAAACGATAAATGATTATAACAAGATGCATTAACAGGTTTGTACCTTCTTCATTTATTATTGCCAATACTTAGTCTGTAAAAATAAACAATTTTTGCTCATAATGCAGACGTGAAAAGTGCACCCTATTGAGAATTTCCTTTGTAGCTCACTATAAGCCGAGAAATACGAGGAAAGTCGACGAAAGTACTAGGGGGAAACGTAATTTCAAGTTGAAATAAGTAAAATTCAACACAGGAAGATATGAACCATATTGGTTGACGATTGCATCGCTGCTAGTTATAGCTGTCAAGGTTTGACAGTTAGCGGACCCAAATTTAGGTTTTTGGCGACCCACCACAGTCCACAGCATGAGCAGCATTGCGCTATTAATATCAGGGACTGTTAAAATTAAATGTATAATAAACACTGGCTGCACATATTTTCACTGTATCGCTCGATTAATGAAAAGACATTTCAATATGTATACAGGGTGAAGAA
The DNA here is from genome assembly GCA_958336395.1 of Ctenicera cuprea. Taxonomy (NCBI): domain Eukaryota; kingdom Metazoa; phylum Arthropoda; class Insecta; order Coleoptera; family Elateridae; genus Ctenicera; species Ctenicera cuprea. The sequence goes on along the minus strand of OY284494.1, from coordinate 7,957,966 downwards.
CAAATATGGGACATTGATTCTACAGCCGCAAATAACAACTTTTCAATAAAAGTTTAGAATAGAAGTTTATCGTCAAATTATTTTGCCACTATTTGTCGTTAGCCAAATTGTTGTTAGAAGTGACACGTTTTACCACACTCGTCGCTGTACTCCGTATATGTTTTTTTTCCGATTTGACCTTGCGAGTTATTTCTAAAACCATTTATGGCAAACATTTTGTACCTACCCATTTTGAGTATTAGTCTAAGCAAGTTTTAGGGCCTTGGCACACCAATAAAGCTGGCGCTGCAGTGATGTCTGTGTGCTTGTGTCTGTATACACTTTACAGCCCAGACCCCGTAACTCAGAAAACCAAGTGAGGCTCAAAATATTGGTAATTACAGTTATAAAAAAAACTACAATAAAATGAGGTTGATGCGCCAAAAAAAGGGGGTACGGATGGGGTAGTCTTTTTCAATACAGACGCGCTCAAAAATGAACCTTAGATTCGTATTCTACGCATGTCTAATACCCGATGTGCACAAGCGCGATTTTCTCACCAACCTACTTCCTATTTTCGTTTTCGTTATTTCAAAAAGTTCAAGTTGCTTCAAAATCGGTATGAACACGTTAAATGACAATAGGAACAAGTTTTTGTTGAAAATGCACATATGTGCAAAATCGATTTTGAGATTTCAACCGAAAAACAGTAGTTGCAATTAGAAAATACCAAAAGTCATAAAATCAGGTAAATCTTTAAAAAAACGGGGGTAGGGAAGGGGTGTTCTACTTTAATATAGATGCGCTCAAAAAAGATGGCCCCGCAGTGCCACCTCACAAAGATTTTCGATGTCTCAAAAGTGTACGAATATCGGCTTCAAAATCGGTTGAATAACAATACGAAAACTGCTCTTCATTGAGAAAACGTCTCCGGGAGGTTTCCTTTTGGTCGTTCATCTGAACTGTTTAATTGCTATCAAAAGATTCCAAAACTTTTGAAAAATTTTCGAAATTTTTAACGTATTAAACTCCAAACTTTTAAAAATAAAAGTCTTGAAACTTTTAAAATATTACAAAAATTTTAGTGATTATTTTCAAAGTTTCCTAATATTGTGAAAACATTACACATTTTTGAAAATGTTGAAACTATTAAAAAATTTTCTATTTTCAAAAATTTTAAGAAATTTATAATAATTTTGATATTTTTGTCAAAATTTTAAAACTGTTTCATCATTTCCCAATTTTCAAAAATGTTTGAAATTTTTAAAAATTTTAAATCTTTTAAATTCTAAAAATTTACAAACTTAAAAATTTAACAAAATTTAAAAAATTTTAGAAAAATTTGCAAACGTCACAGTACTGGTTTTGGAAATTTACGAAAACCGTAAGTCTTGTCAACTGTTTTCTAGAAGCGAAACTGAATGTAAATTTTGTTTTCAAAGCACCTGCAGCCGGCTTAGTAAGGAAAGTGATTACGTGATTGGTATTCGAAACTAAATTATTCATCGGAAAAAGATTATACAGAAGCAATTATAAGACCACTTCCTATGGTTATTAGAAGTTGATTTTCGTTTACGTAGAGTCTGGATAGGTTTAAAGTTGTTAATTTTCTTAATTTTTTTTGTGATTTTCATCTTTATCAATTTCTAAATAAAAGCTGTAAGTGATATGTTGAACAAGAAAGATTAGAAAGATAAGAAAGGTTAGAGAAGTTAAAAAATTATATAACATTCCAAGTAAAGTATTAAATTAAATCTTTAGGAACCTTTCTGGAAGAGGTTATTAAAATCACATCTATTTAATCCCCTGCTTCTGAATTGCATGGAACGAAAGAATGGTTTAGATGTTAATTACATTTATGTTAAGTCTTCCTTCTACGTATCTGATACGTGATAGTAGATAGTAAATATTAACAAATACACCCTTGAAATATTATAGATACGACCCAGCACGTATTATTGCACCGAAAAGTGGTTCGTTATTGTAAAATCCAGTGTTGTATATTATCCATATACTTAAATTAATGCTTTTGCTATAACTTAATTTGTTTTTTAAATAAATTCGTAAATATTTCTTGGCCGCTTTAAAAGTTTGAATGAAGTTTTATTTTAAATCTTACACGATTAAACTTTTAATGTAAAAATCTAAGATTTACGATATATTATGTTACTTTGATTAATTGAAATATTATTTTTAAGTATATGAAAAACAAGTCCGAATAAACAGAGTAATTTTTGTTTATTCCAGAAATTTTTAGATACACTTTCCTTGTTTATTTGCTATAGACTTTTGATATAATATGGGCAATGTTATCTTTCGGTTGCTGTCACTGCTGTTATCTATTTAGTTTTAATTTCCTCATTTTCAATTTGCTAACGTAACTTTAGGCTTAAAGCACTAGTTAAACTTTTAACAGAATTTAACTACTACGTTCTACTTTAAAGTAAACATATCGTGATGTTAGCCTCTTGACACCCTCTAGTAATTACTGTTGAATAAACTGCACGGGTTTAAATGATTTAATCCTATTTACATTTACTAACATGTTATTTTATTTAGAATATCTTCAAAACGATACAAATCTGTCAGTTTTTGTTTGTACATAATCCAATACGAAATGAAATGTTTTTTAAAATCAAAACATCCCTGTGCTCAAGGTTAAATTAAGTAATGTGAAAAAAATAAGAATATTTTTCCCTATTTTAGTTTTAATTTTACACAATAGGAAAACCTTAATTTTATCATTATTATATGAAAAGACATTGGAAGCAATTTATAAGTCAATTTAGATTTTGCAACGCACGAATTGAGTGCGTAACACCTCGTACTACCCATTAAGAACTCAATAATAGGAAAGTAAGCTGTAGGTGGAATGAAAACTATTTTCTTGGTGAAAATTCGGTATCGATTTGGCTGTATCAGAGGTTATAAACATTTACTTCAAATTACAATACAAACTATACTTCTTACAATGTTGTTTTCAAAAGATTCTTGTAATTATACCTGGTTTGCAATAGAATAAAAGGGTTTTTTAATTCTTTCGCAATAATCAATATAATGGAATTAGTTTTTACATGAATATTGTTTGTTCACTTTTGCAAAACGCTTCAGGAACTTCCGTAGTTCATGGCTGGAGGGCGATGGTATCGATGGCAACAAATCAGAATCGTATCTAATGGGTACTTAAAGCATCTTTGAGGTAGGGAATGAAATCATAGAACCTGCCGCCTAGGTGTGTACTTCGCAATGGTATAATGAGTAATTGTTGGTATTAGTGCAGGTGATGGCCACTAGGAGTAACGTAAAGTTAGGGCAACGACCGGACACTGCATCGCAGGATTCTTCTCGGCAGGCATTTCTTATTCTTCTTGTATGCACTTTCGTTGGGGTTCGTTGATTGTCATGTAATATATTTTCATTTGGCAGTTTTTGGAACTACTCATATAATTACTTGCAACCGCGTCTTACAGTGTATGTTATTAAAAAATAAATATAAAACTAAATATTTTAATTACCCAGTTGAGTTGTGTACATCCCAAGGGCAGACATATTCGCAGATAACTACACTGTACCTATTACACTTTGCTTTTTACCTAAATTTTCCATATTTCAGCTGTATTTAACGTAGTTTTTTGCTTTTATGTATGCTGATACCTATTGTTAGGAGCACTATTTTTGACTAACAATTTCCTTGGTCAACCACAAAGGCACGCAAAGCTAGCTGAACTCAAGATCGTTTAGCAGAAACCAGGCTTCACATGATCCTTGTAACCGGGGGTGTAGTGTTGGAATTGAGTCATGCAAGCGCTAGTGACCGACAAGGGTCGCAAAAAAAACGGCGTCATATATAGAGACATGAAACAAAGAAAAGAAACTCACCAATCTGTCGCTGTCTGATATACTTTGGTTTAACTCACCGGGAGGGTCTCACACCTTAGCTGAATAGATAATTTACAGTACTTCGGACATCTAATTTCACTCTAATTGGCTACATCTTAATGGTAATTACTTCTACATTACTTGCTATTGCACAATTAATCTTTCTCGTCAATATTCAGATTAACACCTGTAAATCAGTTTGCACTGCTGCACCCCCGAAGCGTCAATAGGGGTAGGGATCGGACTGCCTATGTCATTGTGACATCGCGAGAATTGCATAGCGCGTATCATGTCACACGATTCAAGATTTGTAGGCTTTGATTAGCAATTACTCTAGAGTTCTCACCTTCCAAACAGCACACATCACTATGTACCCACATACCAAAATATTATACTGATCATCTAGTAATTAACCACAAGTGCACTAGATAATTTTACACGTAACTCACACAGTTTTCATGCACAGAAAACCAAAAGCATGCTAAACCACTCCGCATGCAAAAACGATCTACCCCAGTTCAAGCACATGTGTTTACGATGTTTACTTAAGGCGTGCTCACTGTTCACCCTCTAACCGAAGGTGTCTTGACCCAAATGCTCAATTAGTTACGACAGTCTAATATTACGTGTATTTTATGTAAGACAAACGTTAAATTTACAAATTACAGTATAAAAATTATTCACTATAAAACCTAACTTTGCTTTGGTAGTACGTTCCTTCAATTTTTGACTTTCACCTGCCTAAATTTACTGAAAGTAAACCAACTGTTCAAGAGATATAAAGGAAAATAAGCAGACCACTTTGCTTGGACTTCCCTATACTAAACTCACCATAGGCGCACGTATACAGTCTCAACGTTTAAAAACCCAAAAAATTAAAGAAAAGTTCTTTTTATTTCAAAAATTATATTTTATTTAAACAAGAAATACAATAACATCACATATTAGTTGCAGCAAATACAATATTATTGTATGGAATAATGTGAGCCATATACAAAATTTTCTAGCAGTAGAGGCCTCCTATATCCATAGGACCTAACGATTGTTGGACAGCAGTACAAACAAACTGCACGCACTTGCTTACTTCGCAAAGGTCAAATGCAACAAGCCATACAGATTATTTGTATGTTAGATTACACAAGGATGGGAACATCTCGGTGGGGCAACAAACAAAACATAATACAACCTGCAGTCAAAAAAGCCGAGCTATAACCGCCACTCTACCGCATAATGTGCCGAGTCCGGGCCCGCTTTACCTAATTGTTTTTTATTTTTGAAAAATAATTCGTACGATTAAAAATGGTCAAGACCAAAAATTGGGTGAAAGGGTTAAAATTAATTCTTGTAAATATTGCTGCATCCAAAAGTTAAGTTCTGAATTTTATTCTACTACTATAAATGTGACAAAGTTTTGAAAGCTTCCAAAAGTTTCCCTATAGCTGACAAATGTAATAGATATTGAACATTCCACAAAATAGGTAACTCGAAGTCCATTATATGTATAAGGCGCATATTCGTAAGAATTGGTATGTATTAGCCCAGTTCAGATTACGATGCAAATAAGAAAATTGGGTTTACATTGTTTGCTGTATCATTGGAACATAATCTTAGGCTAGCTCTCAATACCAAAACAATCGAGAAGGAAACATACAAACCAAGCGGCCGGTACCGATGTTTATGTAAAAGTCACATAGGCTGACCTCATCGAAACCACAAGCCTGCGAATACCGTCGACCGGTAGTCACTGCTTCAAGGCTTGATTTCAAAAGCGTAGGGCATAGCCTATGGGCTCAGCTAGCCTATCTTAAAGACGACGAATCTGCCCACAGCAAAAACTTAATACTAAGCTGACATTGCAAGCGGCACTGCACATTTGCATCGGCATGGCAGTGGTAAAACTGTGGTTCTTGTACAAACATCCATAGAACTGCAGCAAATGTAACAAATATATCGATTGTTTTGCCGACCGGCAGCCGGGTTTAAAGGCGCAAAATTGAATACTCCCGGCCGCTGGACGACGAAGTAGCCGGGGTCATGGGCAACGTTCGGTATTTTTAAGCGATTTTATTGCAATTCGGTAATATAGCTGCACAGTGTATGTGTAATTGTCATTCGTGTGCAAGAGGCCTTAGGGTGAGGTTAGGATTTTCGCGAGGGTGGGTTAAGGTTGAGTACAAAATAAGGAGTGAGTGAGGAGAAGGCAGAGGGAGAAGAGAAATAAAATTAAAAAAAGGGAAGGAGATAGAGGAAATCAGAACAAGAGAAAGGAACTGATAGGGAGAGCGAGGAGGGGTTATGAGAAAACGTGAATGGGTAACAAGGGCGAGAGGGAGGGAGAAAACAGTATTGTATTCATTGGTGTCAATTTAAGAATTTCTGACAGAAAATAATACTATTAGGTAACGAACAGTAATAGATTCATTAAATAATCACATATGTACTGTTTGAAACTGCTAGGAAAATATTACAAAGATGGTTTTCTAAATAGCATATTAGGGAGGCTGTATCTCTGCAACTAAACTTTTCCGAACACAGAATTTGTGATAACCCTTTTTTTCAACAAAAAAAAAACAATTTCATTTACTGCTGACCATTTTAAAGCGCCCTGCATTCCTTGGCTTGTACATTACGTACTTTTACATCAAATAATCAACACAGCGTTGGGTAGAAACTGAGTAACTGTAACTCGTTACTGGGAAAAGAAATACAAATATTTAGTAACTTGACGAGTTACTTGTTATACTGGAAATTTGAAATATTTTAAAATTATTACATTTTTTGTGCTAATTTTGAGAAACTTAGAAATGATCTTCACGTATCTGTCTTTAAGAAAGGAATTTCAATGCTTAATCCTTTTCAGTTGCCAAATTGTGCTTGTCTTTCAGGTTCAATTAAAAGAAATTTAGGTAAAATATAGCACAGGGTTTACAACTCTACTTCTAATTGGGTACCTGCATATTTTCTCCGAAAACAGCTCGCAAGAAATGTTATCTGCAACCTGGTATTGAGCCTGCTATTTAGAATTTGTGGAATGCCAATATGGGACTGTCTATTATACTTAACATTTTTTAAATTCATTACATTAAAAAAATTCATTGACCAATAACAAGAAATAGAATTATTTAGGAAAATCCCAAAAATAACGTTTAATCTTTAACGTTTGTTGTACATTGTCAATCATAAACAAATACCTGTTACCTATTACCCACCCAGTGTCATTGGACCTGCTAAAAACATTAATTCCATGCCTTTTGTTTAAAAATTTGTTATGATGATTTTGTACTTCATTTGGGTCAAAATTAACAAGCCTTAGAAGAAATGAACTTAAGAAAGTAACCTGGAAAGTAACGAGTTATTATGTGGTAACTACGCAGTAACTTAGTTACTTTTTTGCATTGTAACTGAGTAATTTCTTTAGTTACTTTTGTTGAGCAAGTTGCTTAACCTGACCTATTATACGAAGTATGTCAATTGTTTGGTATAATAGAAAGTGTTTTGCTCCAAATTTTAACCATTACAAAAATCCCTTTAGTAATTTACTTTAGTAGAAACTTAGACATAGGCGACATAGATATAATAAATTAAAAGTTGTCCATGCAATTTTATGTCATTCTAATTGATGGAATGAATATACTCCCATTAATAATACTTAAAGGTTCGCGAAAGTTAATGCGTGTGGTCTACTATCAATTTCCATCAAGAAATCTATTAGTTTTGTCTGTAATTATTACCTTCCTCGCTATACAGAGTATAGCTAAAGGAAGGTATGTTCATTTACTATGTAGTTGGTCATACAAAGGATTACTACTATTCAATTCTAAGCACAATAAACGTTTATTTCGAAGCTACTGTTTAGTAAATTTGTAGTAAATAAGAAAATCTCATTTTTAAATTAATTTTTAATTTTTAAAGTCAAATTTTCCATACTTCATGTTCCTGTTATAAAATACAGCCCGAGTCAAAAGATACAGGTTTTAATATATGTTGGCTATTTGAGAAGATAGGTAAAAAAGTTACTAATAAAAATTGTGCGAACCGACACGTACAATAAACTGACATATGAAAAATTTATTAGGATGTCTTAAAAAATTATTTGTAAGATAATACTTTTCTTAAATGGAATTCCCCAATATTTTTTTATCTTAATGATAAAACTGTTTAATTCCCAACAAAAATTTTAAATGATTATGTTTTGTAAATGCCATATTTTTAACCAATAAAGAATTTTATAGATATTGTCATACAGCTCGCGCGCTTACGGTCCACACACAAATAAGAGAATCGTGGCGCGCAATTGAAAAAATTGAAGTTTACAAGTGTGTTATTCAGTTTGATTACATAAACCTCAAATTTTTACTTAATTCGTTCGTACATTGTTTGTGTTTTGTGATGTATTAACAGTAGTAATTAGTTAATTAAAACGCCACACTAAAAATATGTAAACTATGACATTTATGTAATAAAACTGTATGACATCTATGAAATTATTATTTTTCGAAAACGACTGTTTTTTTACAAAACAATATTTAAATTGTTCGTTGGCAATTAAATAGTCTTACCATTAGCATAAAACAAAATCTAGGACATTTCATTTAAGGAAAGTATTATCTATCTATATGATTAATTTTAAAATTTTAATTTTTTACCTATCTTCTCAAACAGCAGAAATATTATCAAAGCTGTATCTTTTGACTCTAGCTGTTTACAGAGTATTCTGAAACTCGCGGACACGGACTGCAGGACGGCATTCTACTATAAAAGCTGAACAAAAAGTTGTTCTAAGATTTTTCGATTCGACCAATATTTTTGGAGTTACTAAAGTTATAAAAAATCTAAAAATAATCAAAAAATAAATATTCAAACTCAAATTTAAGTGTTTGATCAAGTACTGAAAATGAATCCATGATACGGTACAACAACAAGAAATAGTTCAAAACAATACTTGACAGACAAAATTATAAATGTTGTTTAAAACGTCTGAAAAACTCAATATTACGTGTTTAATTAGGCAGTGGCACGCTATTGGCTGTTGAAAATAGCACGTCCTTATTTGTTTGTTTCATAGTTTGTCATTTGTTTGAATTTAGTTCTAAAGTGTGACAGAATGGCCTCAAATTATTGGAACTAAGAGTATTATGATATGCTGATGGCACTGGGGGCTTCTAATAAACAAGCAGAACGAGCGGTATGTTTATACACGACCATTTTTCGCCTGTTAGACCGATTTCAAAATTAGGAACTAAATTCAAACAAATGACGAACTATGAAACAAATAACCAAATGACGTGCTGTTTTCAACAGCCAATAGCGTGCTTAATTAAACACGTAATTTTGAGCTTTTTCAGACACTTTAAACGACATTTGTAATTTTTCCTGTCAATTATGTCAATTATCGGTTTGAACTATCTCTTGTTGTAATTTATAATGGATTTATTTTCAGTACTTGATCAACCACTTAAATTTACGTTTGAATGTTTATTTTTTGATTAGTTTCAATTTTTTCAAGACTTTAATTACTCCCAATATATTGAACGAATCGAAAAATCGTAGAGGAGTCCGTGTTCGCGAGTTTCGGAACACCCTGTATGTAATTAAGCATATATTGTAGTTAGTAACAACATAAGTCTAATAGAAGGTGTATTAAATTGTGATATAATATTTAAACGTTACTAGTTTAATTTCTGCAGTTATTTTTAATTAGTATTGTAATGAAATTCTAAAAGGTTTGCAAACTTCTGAACTATTTTTTAATAAATATTTATTTTACTAAAGATTCAAGCATTTTAGAAACGTTGTAACCGAATGACATAATGGAATAAAATTATTGCTACAATGTACGCATTTCTAAATGTTATAATATTTCAGGTAATGCAGCCTATAATTTTATATAAATTCGGGTAGAATACCATGGCAGCAGTTCAATTATATTAATTTTCTGAGTAATTAAATCCATTTAAAACTTTTTATTGTATAGGTTCAAGACTTCAGGTAATTGGAAAATGCAATCATTTTTGATTTAGGAGTCTCAGCACTGCCTTAGTTTATAGTTTGCATGGAATCCCAAGTGTGAACTCTCGCAAGTGAGCCATTGACCCTTCTACGTCACAGCTCGACCCAGTGTTTCTTCTGATACCGACCCTTATCGGTCACGGCCCCCGTTCGTCATCACATTCGGTTTTACTGCCGAACGCTAGAATACTACGTATAATATGTAGGTAATACCTGGTTCTACGCTTTACTGAAATTAATTGTTAGATGATTTTCTGTAATGAAAAGCAACATAACCTTATTACACCCGAAAACTCATTATAACTTTGAAAATTATGAAGACAATTAATTGTGTGTAATAATGTGACTATAAAAGGGTTATTCCTATTATAGTTTTACAACAAAGATTTGTTTAAAATCAGAACATTCTTATTTGAAGAACTGATTTTACTTGGAAATTAAAATTACATCAACGGGTTTTTCTAAAAAATAAATTAGTAATTCAATATTGATTGCAACGCAGTTTGGTGATTTTGTTCCTTTGTAGAATATAATTATTAATTAATAAAGCAAAAATATCACTGTTAACGGGCATAATTTAAGCGACCGACCACATTACCTGTATTATTTTTGAAACTAATATGAGCTTCATAAGCATAACCGTTTAATGTTTATTTGATAGGGGAAGGTTAGTCTCGGTGTAAATGCTTCAATATAGAATGAATACATTATTTCACTGTAAATGTAACAAAACAGTCTAATCATAACATTCATAACGCAAACATAGCAACAAATTTTCAAAGCTTTTATGAGCTGGCAAATGCGTTTTATTAAATGACATTTTTAGTTAAGCACACCTTGTTATGTATGTAGCAGCGTTAATGATAACAAGCTTCAATTATCTATTATCTTATAACGCTATAAGTCATAACATTAACTGCTTAAGAAAACGGACAAATGGAATTTTGTGTATGTAGATAAGAAAACTATGTTAAAAATGTCTGTATTTGTGTATAATAGTTGTTAAAGGTAAAAAATTTCATGAAATAGGTACAGTTTAAATTGTTGTGATAAAATATATGGGGGAATTTATCGTTTAGAGACAAAAATTCTAGAAAAAACAAATTTCAAACAATGTGACTGGGAATAGAACGAGACAAACTAGTAATAAGACTAAAATATCCCAGCACCAAGTAAAGGAAAATTTGAATATTGTGTAAATACAAATTCTGTCATACAGAGTCTTACTATCTCTCAAATCATTTTATTTTTATTTTTATTCTTTTCTAATACAGTATATGATTCCAGTCTCACTCTCTTACCCGGCCTCAGCGCACTTAGCGCTATTTACCGGTTTAACCTGCCCGACGCCGAAAAGTCGTGCAACCCAACATACACACTATATACAACGTTGGACTCGCCGAGTTTAAGTTATTTAGAAAAATTTCCGACGTGCAGAGAATTCAAACCTACTGCATGCCGTTGGGAATCTAGCTCTAGAGCCTGAGATTCTAACCACCAGACCGCCCGCTGGCCTTAAAAATCTTTAAACATTTTCATTACTTTTAATAGACTAATGTTCAGCCTTTAATTCATTCATAATCTGGTTAAATGTTTAGCTTACACCACCAGAACTCAAACAATCAATTGTTGCATACATTATCAAATGCGCAAGGGTATTTTCTACTTATTACACGAACTGTTAATAAATTTTACCCATGTATGTAGAAATTCGCAATAAAATAAAGAGATTTTGAATGAACTTAAAGATATATTTTGTAATCAATTTCTGTTGAACCGCTTACTATTATAGGTTTAAATAAATCCCATGTGACACATTATTTTTAAACTTCATCCACTGATAGACTTTTAAATGAAAAAACCATAAAGTACTACAAGTTCAAGTAGTACTACATCAAACAATATGGGCGAAACAGGTCACTGGTACTTTCCCATACATTTTACCTTTAATGATTCGTGCGCCAATATCTGAATATATACCGTTGTTTTCACAAAAATTAGACCAAGACAAAAAATATATAAAAATAGGTAACGCCCTAGCGATGATTTGAACTTGCGACAGCCTGTGCAATACGATATCGCGTACCATATAAGAATAGTGCTACGATAACTTTTGCTAGCTGCATAGGATACGAGCACAGTAACCGCGCCTTACAGCTGATTACATGCGCTTCGGACTTCGGACCATAATGGCTATAAACGCCTTATTTGAAGAGTTGTCAAAAATACGCAAAGAATGAAATATATATTTGTTAACTAGAGCTAATTCATAGCCGTAGTTAAAATCACGTAACTTCCGAAAGTTTTAATATGTTTGAAAATTCTTGATAATCCTAATAAATTACTTCAAATAGTCTATTAAACTGTTTAAAATTTTCAAGGATTGGCGTACGCGTTTTTGAATAAATAATTAATCAATTTCAATTATTTCAAAAATTTCTGGAGGTTCGTCAGAGTAAAATTTGGGAGATTAATAAAAATACATTTGTGTTTTGCTGCAAGCCCTATCGGCTTAGAAAATTTTAAAACGTAGATTTTGCGGTTTTGGATAATATTTTTTTGAAAAAATCTAAAAATTTGAGCAGGTAGAATTTTTTTATTTTTATATACCAAAAATAAGTTTACATCGCTTGATTATACTTATTACGTGCTATTAAATAATAACACAATTTGTATTGATTGGATATTTTCTTTTTGAGTAATTGGTCATTAAAGTCAAAATTTTGTAGAGACCTTCGTTTTGAAGATACAGGCTTCGGAAAAAACCACTTGATTTGCCTTTAGATGCACCACAACTATATCTTTTTAAAATTTTAAAAAAACGTTCACACAAAAATATATACCAAGAAACATGTCTAACCATTTCCGGTTCCGGTTCCGATTAAAAACCTTCTACATAACTACCTGCAACTTAAATACTTCTACGTACAAAATCCTATAAAAATCGGTGAAGGGGTTCCGTATGGGAACGAACAAATCCACTAAATCCACCTAATTTTATTGGGTTTAAAAATTTCGTTTGTAAGTAATTTTTTCTCTTAAAGTTGCATAATTTACAAATAAAAATAATAAAGTTTCATTGCCAGTACTCACTATTTATTTACCTTGATTTGTTACTAGAGTGTGACCTTTATTCGGAAAGCATAAACCACCTGATGCTACATATTAATAAATACCTTCTAAATATAAAAATATTGGGCATATTCAGATTGATTACATTCATCCATGGAATCGCAAAAAATGTAGCCTTGTTTAGCGGCGCTCCTTTTGCTTAGGCGGGCCGTGGAGTGGCGAAGTGACCTCCCACAGAAGGTGCACAAGTAACCTCATGGTCGGCCTCGTCAGCCCGTATACTGCAATATTGGTACTCACTTACCGGACACATGCAAAGCTAATTTTTATAAACTCTCCCATGGCTATTGTAATATCATACGTACATTGTAATGCGAGAATATAAATATTAAGCTATTTTTAATTATAATAGAGATACCGACCTGACTGCCCGACTGTTCTGTTAATCAATTAAGTTATAGATAATGCAGTGTTGTAAGAAAACGTTTAAACATGATTACTGAATCTACAAGTGACTTTTCCTATGCCTCATCAATTTCCGGTTCCGTTACATAAACAGTTACTTTGGTGTTAACACTAATGCGTATGTTAAAGTACTTCTGCGTTTATCAGTTCGAGTAATTTTAGGAAGAAGTAGAAGATTCTTTAATTGGGTTACTAAAAAAAGTTTAATAATACGAACAATATTTAAAAAAAAAACTAGGAAAATGCTTGAATTAGGTTAGTAGATCTTACATTTTCAGAAGAAATTATCTTTAAGTGAAGTTTTAATTTTTATGTGTGAACTCTGCAATTAAAATGTTTGGGGAGAGGTGACAAAGGGTTAAATGCCGAGTGCTTTCCAACAAGTATACCAAAATAATGAGGATCACATATGATGTAAATAAGATCAGTTTTGTTCAGTTTCCGGATTTAATATATAGCTTAGCGTCCTTTGCAGCACAAATTAATAAAATGCAACGTAAATTCGTAATGCAAATTTATTGGGGCCCGTGGTTAAGGAGCTTCACTTTCCGCAGTTAACGGTTCCGATGTAATGTTCTCGGAGTATGTTTTCGTATTGACGCTACCGATATCAGCCGATTATGTTATAATAATACAAACAAATTGTAGGATCCCAAATTTGTTTATCTATAGCGAAAACTGTAGCGGTATGCTGTACAAAGGAATATGCGCTTTATATAATGGACGTTTCAATGTGTGGGTTCTCGTAGCTGGATCCCCCCACCACTCAAAATCGAGGCAGGTGGAATTGATCCGAATTTAATTGATAGATAGATTGCAAGTCAATAAATCGAAACATGGTAATCGTGTTTTTGCATCCATTTAAACTTTCAAATTCCAATTCAAATGCAATTTAATTTCAGTCCGATTTTGAACTTAAAGTTTAAGTTTTAAATTCAATTTCAAACCAATAAATCCAAACATGGAATTTTTTTTCTGTGCATCGTCTGTTGACTTTTTCACACCCGTATTTAAATGTAATAGATTTCAATCCGATTTTAAATACTTAAAGTTTAAACTTTAAAACTAAACTCCAAGACAATAAATTTAAAAAAAAACAGAAACAGCTGTTTGCTTTATATCAAAGTTTGCGTATTTCCCCACGACTCCGTTGTAGCGACAAATTGTGAGCGCAGGTGGAAAGGAGTTAGTAAAGCAAAAATTGACCGCGCAGGCACCCGAAAGCTGAGACAGCCGAAGATCAGAGCCTTTATATATAGATTGTTTTGATGCATTGACAGCTCAGAATCAAGTTACACTTACATTCAGAAGCAGGCGTGGGTTAAAGGGGGCTTGATTGGGGCTGTTGGCACCCTCCCCTTTATGAGAAAAATCACTACAATTAGCAGAAAAAGACGTACATTCCGAGATTATACAAGAGCAGAGGTAATGACGTGAGCTGTACTGTGCGGTAAATTCTTGAAATGAAAACAGTCGTTCTAGATGCATTTTTAGGTTTAAGGGTTGCCCTAAACAGTTAACTGCTGACACGTGTTTGTATGCAGAATACAGTGACAATGTTTGTTTCTGTCACAATTTTTACGGGTTCACAGTGAAAGCGACATAAGTTATAGGCCACTCCGATCTCTCCTCTCAATTGTCGAATTCGATTACGTCATGCCCGTAACAGATAATACTGATGATGATAGGGGTAACACTATATTATAATTATTAATTCTTATGTGCTGCCCATTCTGCTTGGTTCCTGCTTGTTCTTAAGTCCATTCCTGCCCATTCTTCTTGGTTCATCATTTTACAGCATAAATATTTAATATTTTGAAATTAATGTTTGACCTTAAAATTTTCAGATGGCAATAAAACATTCTCCCCACAATTACAAAATACATACCATAGTAAATTGTAATATATATAGGAGTAACATCAATGGATGATTATCTCCTTCAATGTCTTGTACTCTAGCAACTCTTTTGCTTAATACTCATCCAGAGTAGATGTAAAATTCAATTGATGTCAATTAAAAGAAAAACATGGCTATAAAAAGGGTTACATTGGCCACGCACACTTTGGAAACAAAATTTTGCGCTATTTGTTGCTCGCTTTTGTGAATAACAGTCTCTCCTATTATCAAATGGTGAAACCGACACTGTTTGGAAAGGCTTTTTTAGAGATTGCTCGGGTAATTTACTTCATCTGAATATATTACACTTTTATATCAAGCTAGTGGAAATCTTAAATTTAAAGAAACTTCAAATTGACGGTTTTGAATTTTGAATTTATTTTTCAGGTGAACTGATTTGAAGGAGCTAACGCGCTCTCCCATATCTGGTTAATAGTTTACCAATTTTCCCTTTTTCGCCCTTTAATCCGAGTGCTATCAATTACTTCGTGGCCATTAGCAATCATTACTTTGCACAAAGTAATGCTCTGTGGAAATCATTATACCTGCGCAAACCTGACTATATCACACACATTCTACCTAGCCAATCAACGTTCTTGATTTCCCTGTAAGCACTAAGAAAATTGATACTTAACTCGTACTAGTTTATTTAAGACAGTTTCATTTTAACTGGAGCCCGTTAACAATCGACCCAATTTTCGAAGTATCTGGAGCACTGCTTGCAAAAAATTTTTTTTCAGTTTTCTTCCTTTAGTTCACAAAAGCGCTATATAGATTTACTGCCTATTTTTGGGTTTAATACGTAAATTCCAGTTGAGGTGGGACACCGCATTATGTCCCTAGAAGAACTGTAATGCTTGCAGTCGTCCTAAATGAAAAGATAACATTTTTAACATAACTTGATGGCAATTAAGTTGAAAATTTAACGCAAATAATGCTTTAAATAAATTATTTACATAATCACGCCCGTTGTGCATTGATATAATCGGTTGCGAAATAAATATTACAATATCTTGGTGGCGCATAGTTAGATATTTTGCTTTGTAAACAAGAGGTTATGAGTTTACACCTTACAGAGGGTCTGCTTTTTTTATTTTTGATTATTATAATAAGACAATCAAATTAAATGTTTACTTTTAGTTACTTTGTAAAGTAGCAGTAAAATTTATGGAATTCATTTAATGCACCTACTTACTTTCTTCAGCTGTACCAAGTTTATCGTTAACTTTTTATATTACACTCGATTAGTTTTGTTAGACTGTGGTTCGTTAGAAACTGGAGCTAAGTAGCATTAAACAATAAGAATAATTCATTTTAAATAAAATATTATAAACCTAATAAGAAAAAAGAAAAAAGGCAGACCTTATAAAAGTTTTAACTCATAACCGCTTTCTTACAAAGCATAATCTCTATTTGTGCGCCACCGAGACATTTAAAGATTTATTTCGCAATCAATTGTAGGAATGCACCACGGGCGTGATTCAGATCAATAATTTTTTCACAAGCTGTAAGTAAAATAGACAAGGAAAAAAGTATTGTTTCTCGTTCTTCTATTGCATTAATTGTAAAATCAGTATGTGTATTTCTATTAGGGGTTTTGATAACGGTAATCTTTCATACATGCATAGAAAAATACACATGCGTTTCCTATATTGGGATAATTAGTTACCGATACTTTTATCATAATAATAAATCTAAGCATCCGCATCATTGCCGTGCAATTCTACATATAAGAAGATCATAGATGACAGGATGCGCTGAAATATGCCTTAATAAATCTGTGTAATTAAAGTACTTGACTGCGGTGAGAAGCGATTACAATATTAACGACAATATAATACTAATTCATTGCCAAGTCTTGGATAATAAATCAGTTCAAGAATGTGCCAAATGAGTTTCTATACAACTGAAAATTTTACAGAGAAAATTTTGCCTATGATACATAACTTTCTTTGTATTTTTATGAAATAGGTTCCATGTAATAAATGGGAAGAAGGAAAATAAAATAATATTCACTTTAATTGTTTTGTTAATTTTAATTACTATAGTGAACAATTATAGAAAATAAACCTCAAACCTAGACATTATTTAATGGAAAATCGTACGTTATTATTACTTTTTGTGGCGTTGTTGTAACGATTTTCTTACAGAATCTATTCGAGCATTAATTCATGCCTGGAAAATTTTTCATCGTGCATTCCTATAACGTAATCAGTCCCTCTTGTGTTCCTCACTCGGGCCGATTAATAGGTTGTTGGAATACACTCCAAAAAATTTCTGGTAAGAATTAATGCTCTTATGAGATAAGTGGTCATAAATGTTACTAATTAAAAAAAAATATTACATATTTTGAATGATAAAACCATAATCTTTTTAGAGTGTTGGGACGTGTATAAACATAAACGAACTAACGAGCACAGTGGTCTGTTGCTAGGGATTGCGAATGCAGCTTATCTAGATGCGAGCCGCTGGTGGAGGGGGAGTATTCAAATCTCTACTGATTCTACAGATCAGTCTTCGAGCTGAAACGCAGCTTACCCGTCGAGCCGCACCAAGACAAACCTATCCTGCGTACCATTACCTCTGCCACCACGAGTCTTACGCTGGGACTAAGACGACGGGGGCTGCAATTACCCCGCGAGCTCGGACTTGGTCTCCGTGATACCAGTCAATAAAGTCACTGGTTGGATTTGTCGGAACAGCCGAAGCTGTCCCTACTACTGGAGCGACCCGCAGTACTAAGTACTGGTCAATTACGCACCGCCTAGGTGGGTCGGTAGCCGGTATGATCGTAGTGACCGGTACCTTAACAGCGTCGAGTGTTCGAATGCACTTTTACAGTGAGCATCAGCAAGCAAAGTACACCTCATCCCTAGAGCTCAAGTTCCTAATGTCAGCACCCGCGCCGTCCTTGCTGGAGCTCACCACTTGCCTATATCATCGGCCTCCAACTACCCAGTATATCGCCTGGTTAAACTTGTAACTTGTAGGGTCACTACGACGTAGCGACTGAAATGCGAACATATTTATAGTCATGGCCAGGGAGCGCGGATCCCGTTACAAAAGACACCGAGGACTAGTAACACTTCACCTTTAAAACACTGTAAGTAGTTTTCACATGTCACCTTACTGCTTTACCTTCTTACTGAGAGTGTGAGTAAATACACTGCTAAATTGTTCAACGGGTGATCCCGAATGATAATTATAGATGTTAAGAGTACAGAGTAAGAAAGAAGAGTTGTTAAAACAAAACTGATATAAACGCATATTAAATACTGTAAATGTAAGCAAGAGTATAATATCAGTAATTGTTAATTTTTTCCTATAAGTTAATTTTTGAGAGGTCAGTCAAAGAGCGGGACCGGGTGAGATGCACTCTCGCACCCGCCTAAGACCGGGCGTGTCTTAGTCTGTATGAGCTTCAATGGTAAACGTATTGATAAATCTGTTGGTATCTTTTTGTTTACCAAGGTCAATTGAAGCTTAAACAATTTAAGCTTAAAATATGATTCTTTCTCTTACATAGTGTTGCAAATTTAAAATATGCAGCCACCTGGTTTCATTTGTCTTCGGGGCATATTAATTAATTTTAATTGTAAAATCATCTTCACTAGATTTCATGCAAATATTTCGACATTTAAGTACCTACTATGTAATACGTAGATGATTTGAACTTTTATTAATCGGAATTTTAAGAAAGCTAAACTAAAGTCAAGGTTCCAATATAGTTTCAAACTTCCTTGATACATTTTTTTGTCAGTATATGTTGTAAGAATCTGAAGGTATTTGTTTTGAATAGAAATAACATGTTTTGCACGTAACACGATATAATAGCTACGTTTTAGCTGTATATTATTCTGAATGTTCTTGTACGAAAAACTATTTCTTTGCAATAATATGTGGCTTGCGTGCACTATGAATTCATGGGATATCCGTATACTGTATTATGGGGGAAGAATGATTGTCATATTTTGACGCCCTTCACTTACCTCATGTAAAGTCCTGAATGTGCACGTTACAAAATTATCTGCCTTTAAAATTGTGTTTTTATGATTTTACGAAAGCACTATCCCGAAGTAAACTCGATACTGTAACGCCGTTTTAGAATGATCTATAAGAACGCTGTTCTGTTCAAGAACAAGGAAAGGGGTATTACTTGTTAAAAAGAAGCCACAGTAAAGTAACTACATTTATTATTATTAGTAATCTTTGCAAAAGTTATGAAGTTGTTTGGGGTTCAAAACCAACGCCGCCCTGCGTGCCTCTAGCATAAACATCGGGACCGGCAAACAGTAATAAATATGCCGTGTCGAGATGTAAGAGCATAAGCCTGTCGTCGCGTAAAGTTGAGACAGTTCTGGTTTTAATATATAGATAGATTATCGACCAATCTGTATATAACAAAAATGAATGTAAATAGCAAACAGACTCATTTACTTGTGAAAGAAAGAGATACATGTATGTAAGGTAAATTGTAGTAGGCTTGCATCATTTTTTCGGCGTTGTAATTTGGCTTATGCAATAATTGTTTAAATAAGTGAAAATGCCTACTTTCTAAATTTCCATCTTTGTTTCACATGACTTAGTCTAGAGACATAAGATTTTAGCGAGTGAAATTAAGCTATTATAAATATTGGCTGTCGTAATTATTAAAGAGCAAAATGAAAAACGTTAATTTGTTCAGCATTAAACACTGCAATCTAATGCATGATTTACTTTTTAATATATTATAGCCATTTTCCATTGTATGATTTACTATCTAAATTACAACTATATTCCATAAAAATGCGATAAACCGTTTAAAAAATTAACAAAATCAATGGCGACTAGCCATGACTGAGACAACTAAAAAAAATCATTGTTGTTATAATAATAATTAGTACTAGTTTTAATAAGTCCTAATAACTGTTGCCAAATGAAACGTAGTAATAATTATGATTATCACAATGATTGTTTTGCGTCGTCGTGCGTGGAAAGAATGGCAGTATCGCCAGCAAAGGTGGCGATGACAGTGTTTTCAGCTTCTGGTAGGTCAGCAGTATAGATTAGGTAGAGTAGCGGGCCAGGTACACTGCCTTGTGGAACACCAAATTTTATAGGATGATAATTTAAGAGTTCATTGTTAAACTTGACTGTGAAGAATCTATCAGAAAGTTAAGATTTAAGGAGAAGGTAATAATAGCTAGGGAAAAGTCTTTTTATTTTATATAGTAACCCAGTGTACCAGACTTTATTAAACGCCTGGGCAACGTCTAGAAACACAGCCATACAGAAGGAACCATTATTATTTGCGCATATTTCCATAAAATGGGGTAGTACGACATACTTAACATGCGGTTATATATAGTTGTCAATAATGCAATAGCCTTTTTTGGAAGCATCTTCAGTACTTGACCTGTTATCAGGTCATAACCTGGTGTTTTATTGTCATTTAGCTTCATTATCTCAGACTGAATCTCCGCCGGCGAACAAGATTTGATAGGTAGGGAGATCTGACAGGGAATGTCTAGATATTCCTCAATATCTTCGTAAGCTATGTTTGATTCAAAGGGTTAAAATACATTAGATAAGTGCTCACCTTTGCTGACGATACTGCCATTCTTTCCACGCACGACGACGCAATACTGGCATTTGCAAACCTCCAAAATCACCTAAACCTAATAAATGTATGGCTAAGTAAATGGCGCATTAAAATCAACCAAACTAAATCGGTACAAGTGACGTTTACAACGCGATTTAATGTGTGTCCGCCAGATGATGTTCCAATACCTATCAAGACGGAAACTATATATCTGGGCCTACACCTAGACCAACGTCTGACGTGGAAAAAACATTCAAACTAAACGTCGGCAGCTGAACCTGAAGTTCCGCCAAATGTATTGGCTACTTGGAAGAAAATCCAAACTGTTCCTACCTAACAAGGTATTGCTCTACAAAACTATGCTAAAACCAATCTGGACATATGGGGTGCAACTCTGGGGATGTGCCAAACCAACTCGGATTAAAACAATACAACAGTTCCAATCCAGAACACTCCGTGCTCTGGTGGACGCCCCATGGTATGTCTCAAACCAAACCTTACCTTAAGCTCCAGGGTCGCAACAATGATCTCGTACACTAACTGTCCACCGCCCACCCACCTTTAAGAAGACTAAATAAAATCTGGCCACATGACCTGCAAGCACCCTAACGTGAAAGTACTACTATAGGAGTACCACTAATGAGTGGTTCCTCCTAACAAAGCTTATATAAGTCACCATATTTACTTAACACTCATTGTAGAGTAGACTGTAAATTTACTAATAACAAACTAAAAAAAATGATTGTAATTGTCAAAGTCGTGGATAGCCGCTATTAATTTGCTTACCTCTTTCCGGTTTTTATTTTTTTTTATTATTTTATTAAAGACTATTTACAATCTACTCTACATGGAGTATTAAGTAAATGTGCTGACGTTTAAAAAAGGCTTGATAGGGGAACCCATCCATACTACTCCTGTAGTACTCCTTCCACTTAGGGTGCTGTTAGCAGATCACGAGGCCATCTTCTATTTAAGCGTCTTACAGGTAAGTGGTCGTTGGATAATTGCTGGGCTAGTTCGTTGCTGTGTGCCTGGAGGTTCTGGTGGTAGTTCTCTGCAAAATCTCTGGATTTCGTCGACTACGAATGGAATATCGAAATCTTCGTGTATCGTCAGATTGGAAACGTACCAAGGCGCATTCACCAGAGCGCGGAGTGTTTTAGATTGAAATTGTTGGATGGTTTTTATCAGTGTTAGCTTGGTGCATCCCCACAGCTGTACACCGTAAGTCCAGATAGGCTTTAGCATTGTTTTGTACAGTAACAGTTTGTTGCTTAAGGATAGTTTGGACTTTCTTCCGATAAGCCAGTACATTTTGCGGAATTTAAGATTTAACTGTTGGCGTTTGGTTTCGATATGTTTCTGCCATGTGAGTCGCTGATCCAGGTGTAGTCCCAAGTATTTGGTTTCCGTCTGAAAAAGTATTTTAAAAATATATGCATTAGATGATGTTTTTTATGCTGAACAAGTTATCTATCTACTATTTTGCTTTAAATTAATTAGAGGAGGCAGTATGTGCAATAGCTTATTTTTACATGGCCCCATGTCTCAAACACCTAAGTGTGCTTTCAAAAATGTTATCGTCTAGATGGCCGAACAGTTGAATAGCTTCTAATGTGTTGTTGTGGGTAGTAATAAGTATTCTTGATAACTTGTGCAAAACAGACTGAGGTCGCATTATTCTTTTAGTCAGCATGTAAAACAACGGGCTTTGTTTTAAATTAATGTTATTTTATTTATCCACTGTTGTCATTGCGATCACATTTATGTATAAATAGTAGTAGTCAATCTTGAATAAGTACTTTACGCAAGCTTTTGAAATGAAATGTCGCGTCACCCGCCACGGCCCTGAAAGCCACCGGTATTTATAGCTCGCAGTCGCAAAGTGATGTTTCATTCTCCGAGTGTAACTTGTTGATGAGCTATCAGCAGAATATGTTCCAGTAGTTCGAACAAATACTGTAATTCTATCTCTATGGAATAGTGTAGCGGGGCACTGCGCAAACGAATCTATGCCTTGTATAATGGGCGCATAACTATGTGGGTTGTAGTAGCGGAGGCCCCTCACCACTATAAGACAAGCAAGGGGAATCTGGATTGAAATAATAGAAGCTGGTAAGATACATTTTGAAGTGCCTATGCCTGAGAGGACAAACAGCTATATAATAAATATTGTGGCAAACTATCTTTGCTTTGTTCTGTGAAAGTAATTGCACTAGTGGGCTATTATATTGCAGGTATTTGCATCATTAGCTGAAAGTGATAAAAGTAGAAGTATTTGTATTAACGGTTAGGTGTTATATCGTCAAATTAATTCTTGAACCCCTAAAAGTATAGAATTCCTGATGCGTCGGGCGATTGTCCTAAGGGCTAATAAAATGTCTTCTACGTTGTGAATATTTAGAGCTTTCTATTTTACTCAATATTTTTAATAGCTTAAGGATCTTTGATTTTTATTAAACTGTACAATAAAAGTCAGAAATAAAATCCAAAAGTCTTCAAACAGTATTTATTTTATTGTAATATGTAATTTATTCCGTGTAAAAGGTGTATTATTTGTTGCATTGATCGTAATTTAGTTTTACGATGGTGACCTGCTGCAATAACCTTTCCTTATTTGCTTTCATCATGTGAAGATGGTATTGGTGCTAATCCTGTACATTGAGTCTTAGAAGAGATATAGAAAATATCAGACGGTCGGTTCACGATGTTCCGGTATAGAATAAGTCAGCGGCCTGCGTTGATACCATGGGAAAGTTCTAGTAGAGCTGCCGAAAAAGCTAGAGCTAATGCCAGAAACGAAAACAGAGAACATTTTGATATTGTAACTGAAAAGTGGATGTTATTCAACATGTACGGGCATCGGGCAGTTATCTTGATATCCAAAATAAGAAATACTTACATTCTGCTGCTGGGTTTATTTACCTAAAATCTTGAAGGGCTGTTTTTTGTTATGCTTAAATGTTTGGTAGACAGCTCCGCATCAATGTAAATCAATTTCACTTATACAGGGTGTTTACTGTTCAAGGGACAATAAACAACTTTATTATTTTAAGTAGAACACCCTGTATGTTATTACGTTTTTGAATATGAAATCTAATTTTGTGTAAGATGGTATTTCTCTACCTAAATTGTATGGTTGTTGAGTTATTTGCGATTTATTTTTAAAATGACATTTGCCGGTCAAATTTAAAATAGCAATAAGTAACTAACGAAATGTTTTTAAAGCTATTTTTACAGCGTGTAAATGTGTTTGTTTTTCACATAAACCATTAAAATCTTAAAAATATAACTATCTCCATAACTACTAGTTTTATCTGTGGGACATGATTTATAAAATTGGAAAAGAATTAAATTCCTCGTAAGATGATGTCATGAGATACAGGGTGTTCTGTATGAAAAAAATGTGATATTGTTCAAGGTTTGTGCAAAATGCGCATTTTTTACATTGGCCCATTGCATATATGTAAAAATCGCATTAAAAGAACCTTTCCTTAGTAAGTTTTTACTACTGTAAAAATACTCCGTCAATTTTTAAAAATCGGGAGTATCTCAACACCCGTACGTTTTAAGTATAAGAATACTTTATACCGTTTTATGAGAATTAAATTACACATTGAAAAATTCAAAAACATACAGAGTGGTCCGTTTAAAATAACAAAATTGCATATTGTATCTTGAAAAGTAACACCCTGTACATGTAAAATTGATTTACAATGATGCGGAACTGTCTACCAAACAACTTTTGCGTCTAACTTATTTTCGTAAAGTTATTATTTAAAGTTATAGCAACATATTTAAAAAACAGGTGCCATGCATGAGCTTCACTGCAATGATGTCCGGTCTACGATTTCCGTGGCCACTTCAAGGGGTGTGTCACATAACTCACCGTGACCAAAACTATTACCGGCACACCCTTAAAAACTAAGAAAATCAAGCTCGGGGTCATTCTAAGAAACTCATGATTTGATAATATTTATTTAGAACTATACAGCAGATGAATGCTTAGCATAAATTAGTTTAAACGCCTTAACATTAAAATGTGTTTTGTCAATAATTCTTTTTTAGATTCATTATTATTAACGTGGTGGCGCAATCTTGCAAAGTTTCCAAAAATTTATTTCAAATACTACAGAAAAACTTTTAAAAAATATTTAATCTATTTGTTGCTAATACTCGAGGCCGCAAAAATGTGTAGGAATCAGTGGCGTAACTTCAGATTTTGGGCCCGGGGGCAAGATACCTGAAGGGACCTGACCCCATTCTCAAAAAAACTTCAATAATACAGTAATTGATAATAAGAACAATTTCTTCAATAGGAAAAAATTATTTGCAGTCTAGTACATGTAAATAAATATATTAAAACCGTGTCTAATTAAGAGAAGCAAATTTTCTGAAGTTAATGTGTCTGGGTCGGTACCAAAACATGTGGGTGTTGTGTTCTTCCTAAATATAATCTCACTTCAGTATTTTTCATTGTATAAGTGCATACTTACTTACATGGAATTTAAAATGTTTTTTGTTGAAAAACAAAACGAGGACTGTCGAAAATAAAATTTTTTATTGAAAAAACTTCGTAATAAAGAAATAAAAGAAATATAAACTCGTGGCTCGTGGCAGGGCCCCCTAAGGCCTCGGGCCCGGAGGCCGTTGCCCCCTCTGCCTCATGGTAGGTACGCCACTGGTAGGAACTCACTTCATTTTGAAACGAGCCTCTCTATGGGTTTACCCTTGTAGAAGCTCGGTCTGCGCTTTAGTAACTGTATTAATTAATACAGTTAGGTACCGAAGAATCAGAAGCATTTAAAAATAAATTCATAACTAAACTACTGCTTAATTAGGATGTTTTTTATGAAAAATTAAAAAGCAAGACAGTAAGTTTTCCAGTTAACCTTCAAAGCTTGTTGGCGATAAGGAGAACGGACGGTAATTGTATAAATGAAATATAAACAAAAAATAATTTAAACACAAATTAATTATTAAACTACCATTCGCGGTTCTTCAGTGTTATTATTTTTAACATGTCTCTAAACTCTTGTCTAATCCTTCGTGGTGGTTGTCGCTAAAACTTCTGGCATCCTAAATAGGTGTCCTTCGTCAAAACACTCCGTATGTGTTTCTTATTAGCTAAAGTAAAACAGTACAGTTAATTGACTAAACTAAAACCATTACTTAAATAACGAACTCTTTTTGCTGTGTAGGTTGATAATTTAATTGCCCACACAAGTTAAATCAGGTATTTTTGTTTTTTTTGTAAGAATCATGAGGCCGTGTGTGAGCACGACTCCATGATTCCCATCCCACCCCCTTACCCGGGCTCGGCGATTGCGCTATACACCGGTCTAACATGCCCCACCCCTGAAAGACATGCAACCCAACATACACAACACATACCATCCATGGACACGCCGGTTTTAACTTATGCAGAAAAATTTCCGACGGACAGAGAACTCGAACCTGCTGCCGCTGGGAGTCTAGTTTCAAAGCCTGGGACTTTAACCACTAGACCACCCCTTGGCCCAAGGTATTGCTGAGTGAAGGTTTATTTCAATGTTTTCTGGTGTTAATAACTGGTTTTCTTTGATTTCCAGGGCAAAAACGAACTAACATTGTTTTTCAATTTAAAATGCGTTTATACCAAAAAAAATTTCTTATGTCACTAGTATATTGAGCAGTGTACGTACAGCCATGAGAGGATATAATGTTATAATACAAACATATTTTTGAAAGCGGCACACCTTAAAATTGGTATTCAAATATAGCACGCTATACCTCTGAAACGTGTGGTTTTTCCAAATTTTTTAGGTATTAGACGCCCGTGCCAGCTTTTTTCGTAGGGGAGAGGGTGGCTAATAGCTTCCACAATTGTTTACGGAAAATTATTTGAAAACACACATTTGTTGATTGTTGAATGTCTCGTGGAAAGAAGTCAAACAATTCCTTGCAGTATGAACATGAACCATTCTGTGTGTATGTCTAATGGCTAGTCCCGTATGCCACAAACGAGGCAAAATACAATATTTTACTATGCTTCTGTGTTAAGCAGCTACAGATTCTTCTTAGGAGTATCAGAAATGTTAAGCAGATGTTTTTCCAAAAAATAATCTATATACTTTCTCTAGCGCGGTTTGTTGAAAACTTAGAATGTACAGACAGAACAGACTTATACGCCTCCTATAATCTCCTCCCTGTACTTGTCTCAACTTGCACGTGCATTATAAGCGTAGCGAGACCTAGGCCTCATTTTTAACCTTGTGTATTAGTCAAAGCCCATGCTCTCTCGCTTATTGGTGATTTCAAGCGGCCACAAGTATGTAATGAGCTTTTTTTATATAATTGGTTTTGTTTTTTCTTTTGCGGCCCCTGAGAGTCTCGAGGTCTCGGGCGCGACGTCTAAAAAAAGTACTTTATACAAACATTTTCAACCTAAACATTTTTACTAACAAGCAGGTTTTAGGCCCTTGGGAAACCGATAAAGCGACGTTGCAAAGGTGTCTGTGTGTGCCTCTGTATCTGTCTGTATGTCTGCATACAATTTACGGTTCAGACGCCTTAACGCAAATTTTGCTCAAAGATTGGTAATTCCACTGAGACGAAACCGCAAGAAAACGAGGTTGGGGGTGGGTGGAAAGGGAGGCTCTACTTCAAAATACACGCGCTTGAAAAAGAACTTTAGATTTGTATTTTACGCATGTCGAATAGCCGATCTGCACAAACGCGATCTTCTTATCACCCCCCCCACGCCCCGGCCCCACCTTCGATTTATTGTTTTTTAAAAAATTACGAATTTCGACTTCAAAATTGGTATGAGCATGTTAAATGACAATAGGAACAATTTTCCAATCAGTAAACACCACTGAAGGTTTCTTTACCTAAACAGTTTAATTAGGTAATTGTCAAAAATGCAGCCATCAGCCAAAGGACCTGAAAAATCTTTTTCAAAATTTCAAAGGATAATCATTGGTTGCTTCTAAAAGTGGGTTGGGGCGGGGGAGGTTGCTCAACTTCAATATATATTCGCTCAAAAAAAAACATAGATTCGTATTTTACACATGTCAAACAGCCGATATGCGCAAGTTCGACCTTCCCACCACCCCCGTGTGTCCCCCTCCCATCAAAGGGTTTTTCGATATTTCGAAAATGTGCGGATTTCGGTTTCAAATTTAAATTACAAAATTGTCTAAATTTTCAAAAATTTTAAAAATCTTTATTTTTAAATCCTTTTTTTAGAAGTTTGTTCCTAGCATAAAAAATTTCAATGAAATTTCATGCAGTTTTATTTTTGAGAGTATTTAGAAGTGTATAGAAATGTATAACTAAAATTGACACATGGTTTTAAGTAAAGTGTCAGAAAACTGCTAAAATATAAAACACAATACTTCCTTGATAAAAGGATATATATCACAGGAGAAACTTATGCAAAAATGATGTGACCTATATTAACAGGAAATACGAAATTTAACTACATTTGCTGAAACTTATATTTAATTGAAGAATTGGTTTGTTCAAAATAAACTAATTTTAGTAGGCTATGTTGAAACAAGTCATTTAAATCATGATTCAAATCAAGTAATTTCTGTCAACATTACTTTAGAAAAACTTGGAAAATGACATTCTGCATACCTTGCGACTCTGCATGGAAGGGATTATGGATTAATAAGTAAATGACCATGTGGTTAGTTAGTTTTAAATTTCCAATCTTACTTAGGTATTTTAATCTGTCAGTAAACAACACATTTTTTAAGTTTACAATGCAGGCCTGATAAGTTGAATACAATTTTTAATTTTTAATATTTAAATTAACAGAAAGTTCCCTTATACTGTTACATTTCTTAAATTTTAATTAATGAATAAAAAACAAACAAAAATAGATTTATGTAAAAAAATCGATTTTAATCAACCATGAAACAAGCTGTTTTGGTTTAATATGCCTCAGTTTTCATAAAATTACACTAAAATTTAGAGGAAAAGGTGTGGTTTAGATCATAATTCGTAGACATGTTTCGAACATTTATGTCCTTTCACTTGAAAACGTGCTAGTAATTTTAGCCAGAGTATACTGTGACTTTGTATCGATTTTTATTTTTTAGAACAAAATAATTAGAACTATTAACATCATTACCGCAACAACCAGTTTTAAAGTTAATATTACAAACAGTGAATGCACTTCCGAGTTTGGAGATGCAAGTGAAAGTAAAGTATCTTTTGGTACTGCTTGCACTCTATTCTGCGAATCGAAAGGTTGTGACGACTTTCCAACGGTCGTTGCCCTTTGTAATAGTGGTCAGGATTACACGAACACGGGCCAAACAAAATTAGATCATATCGTTAAAAATGCATTAGATGATTTGGCATAAAACGGTAAAAGTTACGACGTAAAAATTGCAGATAGTAATTAAAGACATTGCCGCTAAACTTTCTTGATATTGACTATTAAAGGTATAATTACAAATAAAAAATTAAAAGTTTATGTAAATATAAATCTGATGCTAATTTTAGTGTTACGTGAAAGGATTATTTTTTCGAACACGTGGCAGGCTTCCGGTTTTCCGATCATAAATTTATATTTAATCCCGCAAACATTTAATTAAGACTTGATATAAAATTGGTCGTGTATGGATACGAAAATGAAACGAATGTCTGATTGAATTTTAACGATCTAAAAGATTCCATGACAGACGGTTTTTCTTACTTATACACTTAATTACTGCTTTGACGATTAATTATATAAATCAGTCAGATCTCTAAACTTCCTTTTTTCGTAATTTTTGTTAAGAAACAATTTTTTCTTTTTAACGTCTTTTGTTTGTATTTTGAAAGTGGTGATTTTTTTTTGAATTTACTGTATTATATTTTTTTAAATTACAAAAAACTGTATAGCGTTTTTTTTTGAATATTAGAAAAATTTGCTTCATCTTAACATTAGTTGTTCAATATGGCAGATTATATAATGAACCAATACGTCGTAGGAAGAGCTATAAGATGCGAAATGGTTTAAATAACCTTGATTAGACAAGCAGCTAACGGTAAAATATTGTTAGTAGGTATGTTGTTGACTTTCGTGCTTTTTATATTAATATTTATAAATTATAACCAAAAATACTATAAACACTATTAATGTAATACGTTTCATATTACAAATTCTGAAAATGTATTAAATATTTGTTCTGTTTATGCAAAATACTTGTTTTGCTTCAGGTTTATTATTAACAGTACCGTAGCTAGGGTTTTGGGCGCTAATGGCGATAAATGAAAACGCGCCGTAATGCCAAACAATTACCATCACAAAATAATAACAAAAATTTAACTATAAAAAATATTGTTTCTCAAAACCAACATCTTTACCAATAAAAATACTTGTTTAGGTGTATATTACAAAAAAAATAATTGAAAAAAAGCATCATGGGGCGTTAACACAACTCCAAGATTCCCGTCCCACCCCCTTACTCAGGCTCAGCGCACTTAGCGCTGTTCACCGGTCTACCTTGCCCCACCCTGAAAAGACATGCAACCCAACATACACACCACACACAACGTGGACAAACACTCCGATTTTAACTTATTCAGAAAAATTTTCGACGTGCAGAGGATTCGAACCTACTGCCGTTGGGAATGTAGCTCTAGAGCCTGAGACTCTAACCACTAGACCACTTTCTGGCCCAACATATAACTATCACCATGTTATATTAATTTTACTTTTTGTGCCTTAAAATTTGTAGATTCCTTAATAACATCGGCAAAATCTCCTCCATATTATTTTTAATTGAAAGCAAGCTTAAACTTCTCAATGACAATAAAGGCAATAGATGACGCGAGGACATCTATATAAAGTATGGTGGAGGAAATTGTAGCAAAGCTACCAACCACACAAAACTGGAGCCGAACCAGTTAAGCTGGTATTAGACCGCCAGGTGGCCCTCTGTGTACCAATACAAACTGGATGGTATTAATAAATCAGTAAACGAAAGATGCTCACATTTACGGATAGCAACAACCTACGGCGCATATCGTTCGTACATAAGGCATGCCAACAATAATATAAATGGTGATGGGTGAAACGAACGGCATCTATAAAAAGTACGTTACGTTACGTTACTAGAGAAATTGCAGCTAAGTTACCAACCACACAAACACAAAACTACAACCGAACCGGCTAAGCTGGCATCAGACCGCCATGTTAACTCACTCTTTGTGTCGAACTAAATCGTAATAAATCAGTTGTTTTTGTTTAAGCTACTTAATTTGTCTTGCGACATTGTAGAACGTAAATAATTTTCAATTATTTTTAATTTTTGAAACTCACTTTACCTGAGTCATTGTTAAGGTAAGCATTTTTCTTAGCACAACAGTGTTAGCAGGTTGTTGTTTTTGAAAACTCCAGGTGGGTTTTCCACCATAAAAAAAATCTACTTAGAAATGTCCACCACAAAAACCCAATTCAGAAATAACTATCCGGGTGTTTCAAACTTGTTTTTTTGAAAAATTTTTCTCATTTCAAAATTTCATGCAATATAAAATATATTTGAATTGAATTACTATTGTAAAATTTATTTGACCTTTTTTACATTATTTTTTATTTAAATTGAGGTACCAAGACAATAGCTCATACCCCTAACAGGGGTGTTTACTTTGAATTTCTGGATACGTAAAACATAACGTATCTAAAAACCTTCTTATGTGATATGCAGCACTATAAAGTCACTAAAAATATTTTTAACCGCATGAATAAATTTTGAATAGTTACATAACTGATATGGTTTGACTTCTTCATTAATTTTTTTTTAAAATGACATGAAATGTTTTCTTTCATAATTAAAGTACGTAGAACACATTTACCCGTTACAGAATAGGAGCTTCAACCTTGTGCGAAACGGAATACAATGGTCTTGCCTGAAAATTCTGTAGTTTCTGTTTCGAGTACTTAATGGACAGTTAGTTGAGAATACCAAGAGCGATTTGAAAAATAAATGGGTTAAATTACGAGAACATGTTGCAGCGAGTATTTCTGCCGTTTAAAAATTGGTTTCGATGCAATACAACACAAAGACAAATTATGTAGTTTGATTAATTTAACCCGATTATTTATATTTCTTAAGAACCGAAATTCCAAATTGAGATGTAGACGCATATGCACGTTTTAGAAATTTCGGCGATTTTACTTCAAAATCGGTATGAGCATGTTAAATGACATTAGAAACAACGTTTCATTGAGAAAAGTACTATAGTGTGTTTTCTTTTGGTAATTTATTTGAACAGTTTAATCGAGTAATTACCAAAAAAATATTTGCTTGGAAGATCTCGTCGCAGTTATCCCGACAGCTTACATAATAAAACAAATGAGTAGTTTTATCGGGATTATTTCCCTTTAACTAAAGGGAGCGAATCAGAATCAACAATTCAAAAAATTACTACCAATCATATTGGTTATTAATTGACATAATACCACCAACATGTCGTTTACAACTGAGCTGAGAAAACAGAACGTTGATGTTTAGCGCTGAGAAAATTCAAAGCTAGGTCTGTTACATCCTAGTGATTGCAAACCTTTCTTGACCATACCAACGTCAGCAAACAATTAAACAAACAAGGACGCAGTTTCGTTTCGTATTCTTGAAATAATCTATCCAAATACGATTTGCGATTAAAATTACAATTTACTGAGCCAATCAGAGCGCTCGATTTCCGTGCCAACAACCAATCAAATTAATTTGTTGGTGAAAAAATCAGTAGTGGATTTCAACAGGTAAAAAGAAACACGTGGCTGCGTTTGTTAGCGACAAGGACAAGTTCGGATTCTTGCTGTCTTAATTACTTGTGTGTGATAGAGTTATTACAAATATAACACGAGGCTGCGTCTTTTTTGTAATAAACTGAAGTTAGTTGTTTAGGATTTAACTGTTAAGATGTTAATTTCACGAGAGCGACGGACGAGTGTAATGGTCCAAAACTAGCTGGCACGAGTTTATAAAAAAAAAACCGGATCACTCGTTGTATAGCTTGTGATAAAAATTTGTGTCAAAATTAATCAATTTATATTTTTCTATTGGATGTTAAAACGGCAAATGCGATATCGTGATTGACCGATACATTATGAGTGGAATAATCGTTCGTGTATATTCAAAACAATATTAGTCTATGAATATTTAATAGGTCTGTTTACTGGGCTTGGGGCAGAAAGTTGTATTTTTTATTAATTTTTTTAATAAAAGCTGAACAAAATTCGGCGAATTAGGGGCAAGTAGCATAGTATACATTTTGAAAATATCGTGTATCTGCATTTGTTTGGAATAGTTACATTAACGAATTTGGTTTTAAAAATACGCAGTTTAATTTATGATACATGTATTTTCTTCTCACAAAAAAGTTGCTTAAGAGTAACTGCAAAACTATGGCGCTATTATATTCGCAGTGGGATATAAACATTTGATTTTATGTACAGGGTGTTTTTTATACGACAACAAATTGACACAGGGTGTGTAAAAATGAATAACATTATTGATTGAAGTTAAAAAATTTTGAAACTCTTTCAAACAGTTGATAGTATTACATTGAAACTAAATCTATCTAAAACTATGTAAAGAACTCGCGCTTTAGAATAAAAAAGAATTATTATGCATTTCTATGGAATTTCTTGCGCATAATAAACATATAAGCGACTTCGCGTAAAACTTGTGGTAAACCAGAAATAGCAGAACACGATCTGCTTTTTTTGCTAGTTGCATGTATATATTCTGCTTATACGAGATGCACGAATGCGGTTAGACGTTTGTTTGCAGGGAACCGTTATGCTTTTAAGCAATCAGAACCAGTTTCTTGGTTGGTGGAGTAGTAAATTATAGTAGATATACTTTAAGTTGGCAGCAATGCATAATAGCTATTTTTGTCATGTGAGGACACATCTGACAGCTTAACTTCGATACCAGAATTCCCGCTTTAGTAACGACGTTAATAGCCATTTACAAATGTTGTACGTACATCACGTTTTAGTGTGTTATTTTCTTATGAGGGCGGGATGTATATTATACGCATGCATATCATTCCTATAAATCGGAATGAATGGTGACGCAAAGTAATGCGTGATATGTTTTGCTTTTTTTTTATCTAATGTAGCAATAATTAATAAACCTGACCGAAAGATTGTAAAACAGCCTCCAAAAAAATTCTTCTATCTATTCATTCATTTACATAAATAAATGTACCCTTCTGTTAGTCTATTTTCTTTGCCTTTCTATTGGCTTTTCTTTCTGTATCAACTTGATTTGAATATTGAATGATTTGCTCTTTATAACGATGCCAAAGAAGGTGTATTGAATGAATTTGCCTGTGGATAAGATTTAAACTACAAATTTTCTTACCTCATGATGATTTGAGGTGGCATTAAAAGGGTACGTGTGGATAATAATGAGAAAAAAAGTAAATATGATTATGCAATAAATACAGAGGACTGAAAGTTAGAATGTTTAGTTCGAAAATATTGATGCGCAAGTGGTGTTTTACAGTGGCCTATTAGGTAGGGTAGGCAGTGCCCACCCATAATTTTTCAAATAAAAATCAAATTCCAAATTTCAATAAAGAAAGTTACTGTTACATACAGTTTTTATTTTGACTTTTTAACACCACCGTAATATTAAACACCACCGTAATATTAAAAATTGGACGCCAAACAAAAAGTGGGAGTAAATATATTAACCAGCATGTAATCAAATTTCACGTACAGTTAAAGCAACAATAACAGAATAGTTCTGAAACAAAGCAACCGCAAATAAACAAACAAGCGTTTAAAACACCGTTTTGCTTACGTGAGGCCCAGCTTATCGGGCCGAATTATTCTAGGTTAGACACAATCAGCCAGTCTATTATTCTTAATACGTTTGCATGTACATTTATAAAATAATGCAATGATCAGATGGAAAAAAATAGTAAGAATTTCAGAACATTTTTAGCATCGAAAAAGCACGGTCTCACTCGGTTTTTTTTAATTGCTACCGTCGGTCAGAGGCATTCACGTCCAGCGTGAAGCTATTGAGTGATTATTTATTTTATACGTAGTTTGCAAATTTGCAGCAAATATGGAAAATTGCGTTGGCCAGCTTTCAAAAGACAAATTTAACGCCTCAAAAGTATGGTCCGAAACAGGATACTCTGATTTAAAAAATCTTTCAGCTGCAATTAAAAAACGTGCGTCGACCAAAGCACATTTATTTGCAACTGTTAGATTAAAATTATTTGGCAAATCACGCATTAATTTGGCTTTGGACGAAAGATTACGTTATCAAATTAAAGTGCATAATGACAAAGTGAAATTTAATAGTGATTTTATGCGTAGATTATTTCATTTAACAACATATCTTGGTAGACTGAAGTTGCCGTAATTTTTTTAGTTTTTATTCTTAATGTTAAATAATTTTTTCCTATGCCTACCCAAATTTTGAAGCCACGGAACACCACTGGTGTTTTAACTGCCTTTGTATTTTGATTTTATTTACAATTAATTCTATATATTAAATCTGGCTCCCCTCCGCTTGTCGCAACTTTTGGTGATAGGGGGCCCCTACTACTCCAACCCACGTATTTACGACCACGTTATATAAAGCTTCCTTTGTACAGCGAAACAATACAGTTTTAGATCAAAATAGGATTCCATAACTGGAAATAGATGTTTGGGTTATTGCCGAGCTGCCCGCTTTATACCTCTGATCGCCAGATGCGAATTAACTAGCACGACAACGGGTTCTGGAATACAACTTGCTGTATGTACGACCAATATTTAATAATAAGAAAAATAAAATTTGGTTAATATTATAGTAACATTCATCCACCTACTGAAATAAGTAACATGGACAATAGCGTAAGTAATAATACATTTCAGTCGAAAAGCAGATACTTTTATTTATGAAGAGTATTGGCAGCGCATTTTGTTCATGGGCGGTGAATACATAAAGATCGGGAACTAATAAACATCACAAACAGTTATTTATACATTCCATTCATCCGTGGCGTCCAACTTTGCTTTTGAAAAAACACTGACGGGAACTCTTTCGCTCATTTTATTTTTAGATTTCCGGATGTACAAGTTTTATGCAAAATTTACGTCACTCAGTAAGCACTTGAGCCCCAGGGTACCAATTAATAATTTTTTTAAAGAATTATGAGGCCGTGCGTGAGCACGACTCCATGATTGCCACCCCATTCCTTACTCGGGCTTAGCACACTAAGTGCTATACACCGGTCTAACATGCCCCACCTATGAAAGACATGCAACCCAACATACACACCACACACACCATCCATGGACCCGCCGGATTTAACTTATTCAGAAAAATTTCCGACGGGCAGAGGACTCAAACCTACTGCCGTTGGGCCTTAATTAATAACTAAACAGTAATGTCAAAAACCCTGTCTATGGTAAATGATTAACATAATTAAATTGGTTATCAACATATACCTAATAGGGTTTTACGCAAATCGCAACTTTTTTATTCAGACTAGATTTAAATTACAAGCAGAAAATATTTATTAACCGACTTCAAAAAAAGGAGGAGGTTCTCAGTTCGTCTGTATATATGTTTATTACGTAACTATTTGTGGAGGGCCTGGCGCCCTGGTCATTGGGACCATGGTCCGCACGGTTCTCATGGGTTGTCGCCTATGTTTTTGATTTTGGGAACTTTCGAATAGCTTATGAGAACGCTATAGTCTATAGTAGATAACTATTCGAATTAAACAAATGAATTTAGTACATTTATCAATAAAGAGTAGCTCTCATTTCCAAAACAATTACCGCAAAGATATTTTATTAGGTTGTGCTATATTTTTCGCTCATATTTAATAACAATTTTACAATTATTTCGAAAAGTTTGTTGCTATTATCATTGAGTATTGTAGTAATTACCTGTTATATCGAGTGGTTTTAATATGTAAAACAGTTATTTTAATATAAATTTTAAAAAACGTTTCAGTTAATAAAATGTAGTACATGTGTTACATCTCAACGCAGCTTATTTTTTTTAAGTTGGAAAAAAAGCATGGGGCGTAGCCTACGAGTTCGGCTAGTACATTTGTATAAGAAAACCAAAAGTTAATTATGAATCAGTTTCAAATTTTATTGTTTTAACTAATTGAATTCGATTATTTGCGTACCGAGCGATCCACAAAAAATACATTAAAGCAGGCCCTGACCAGCATGCGTCACGTGTTAGACATATTCAGAAAACTACAATTAAGATTGACAGTACATTTGTAATTATTTTATGAATATAGCTAAGACGTAACGCCTGTTCAAATGGTTTTTTAATGGATCGCTCGGTTTATTACGTGTTGTAAACTTCACCAAAGCTTGTACGAACCAGGGGTAATATTTTAAAAACACTTTTATGATGCCCCTAATTAATCAATTTTAAGTATCTTAACTTTAGAAAGTTCACTTAGTTCTGAGGAGAGGACAATGTAAGTTTTAATTTTTTTTGTGCAACGCTTTTTATTAATCAGTGTAATTTCGCTGAGATGTTTTTTGGTGAAATTTTATTTCTAATTTTTGATAATTAGCCTATACGATTGTTAAATGAAGCTATAGAAATTTGTCTTTCGATATTATATTACATCGTTTAAATAATTTATAGGAGTAATTCATATTCAAGCTATTGCACACAAATGCAGATGAATATTTTTTATTAATGGCTTCTGTTGAACCCGACATTAAATGTAGTCCTACTTACTTCTATTTGTATTTGAATTAATTGATAAGTAAGCTTTATTTTATGCAAAAATGTTCTGCTTCCAGCAGAGTAATATCACTTTTATGTTCTCTCTAAACAAAAAAAAAGCAATAAATTATCTAAATGATCT
The DNA here is from genome assembly GCA_958336395.1 of Ctenicera cuprea. Taxonomy (NCBI): domain Eukaryota; kingdom Metazoa; phylum Arthropoda; class Insecta; order Coleoptera; family Elateridae; genus Ctenicera; species Ctenicera cuprea. Next base: position 7,920,239 of record OY284494.1, on the reverse strand, counting down.
AAGATAATTTGAATGTGATTCACTACTGTTTCAATATCGGTAATTTATTTTCTTCAAAATTTATAAATCATAAACAGCATGCACCTTTAAATATTTATTATTTACCGAATTTGGCGAAAGTGTTTTCGACGATGAAAGTTTAGAACTTTCTTTGGCCCTGTGGCTATGACCTGGTTCACTTTACCACCACGCAATGGGACCGTCAAAGCATCACCATTAAAACGATAAAGCTCAATAACCAAATTGATCTTCGCCCACATTTTTAGTTACTTAAATTTTGAATGTTGCCTTAATTATTTTTATGTTTCTATCAACTGTGGGTGGTGGGTGTATCGTGAAAGTGCTCATTAGATTTAAATAATGCTTTGAAGAAAGAATCTAATCGACAACTGTTTATACTGCAAAAATAAAATCTCTGTAAGATGTTGGTGTAACACCTTTGCTGCATTCCACATAACAAGCAATTGTTATTTTTTAATATTATTATAACGTCGCGGGATTCTAATAAATAGTTATTAGACGATAATTTTTGTTTTCCATTTAAAAGGTGATTTAAAAATTTGAACAGATTGTTGTTGTGTTTACCCCACAGTCGTACCTACTTTTAAATGCATTGCAAAAAAATTAATTAAATCTTACATGATTGAACTTAATTTCATTTTACAATAACAAGTTATAAAGTCGATTTAAATACAGCCACTGATTTTTAGAATGTCACAGTATCATAATAATAGGGAAATATGCAAAATTACATTAAATAGCTAATAAAAATTAATTACTACAATAAAATTGAATCTAATATTGTTTTAAAATATTATTTACTTGTATATTAGTGCATATACGACAATGTAATTTTGTATGTGAAATAGTGGCAGCCTGTTTATTTAACAAGTTCCTAGAATCATTGGAATACCAAAAAATTCAGAATTATGGTGCAAAATGTTACCCGTTTATAGAAGGTATGGATATAATGTGGCTCTCATTACTCTCGTATGTATGGGCATCGAAAATTCACCAACAAAATAAGTTTTAAAACATCCGAAACCAGCATTAATAATATTTGTTACAGAAATTGAATTTTGTGAATTTATAAGCGGAATCTGAGAGAAGACCGTAGGGCAATCCAACGCTTTTTTTTAACCTTTTACCTTCGAAACGGCGGCCTTGCAGTTTTTTTTTTAATTTTTAATTTAAAAATAATGCTCAATAAGCCACACGCTTTTTTGGGCTTTGTAGATTTATAGAGCTAGAAATGAGCTACAGATTTGTGACGCCTTGAATGCATTTTTGTAAATCGAAAATTCAGACCCCTTTATTATTTAATAAAAGGTGGACGATAGCACATTTTTGTTTATACAAAATTGCGCATTAGCGATGGTATTATAAGTTTTAAGACTTAAAAAGGAAAATTTCGTCTTTGGTCTCTGGTTTTCATTAATCCCATTAATTCTTTCTCCGAAAATGAAAAATTTTTTCTCACGAAACACTTAGAAGTCGGGTTCTAATTACTGTTCTAAGGTGGCCTTTGTCGCTTTCCTTTTTAGAGCATAATGATAAAACACATCACAATACCTCCGTATTTGGTGACTATAATAATGAGTTCACAAAGCAGTTACAAAATCCTTCGCTAGGCACCGCTACTAAAGATAAAACAATTTTTATGTGAATATCTGGGGAAAGGATATTATATTCGCATTTAGGGTAATCTTGTGTTGTGTGTTAACCTTGTAGTTCTTATAGTGAATGTTGGGTTGATGAAAAAATATTTTTAAAAATATTATATATATTTAGCGCTACAAGCCATTGAGGCCCTTGGCTTGATACTATTCACTCCGGGTTTGGCTTATTCACTATGTTCCGGAGGGTAGTGGGGCCCCTTGGGCCTTTAACCACTACGCCCCATCAGTTTACGCCAAACCCTTGGCATTACATTCACTCGTCCATTTGCTCATCCATCTACAGTTTTGAGGGGACTTCCAACCCCTCTAACGACGACCAAGGTATTGGCTTGACCGCCGGGACCGACTGTTTTACGTGCCCATTCTCCAGCACGAGGCGCCGTGTTTTGTGCAGTTTTAGGACACCTATCCAATTACCGACCACAGAGCATTTTTCTCGTAAACGACGCATCCTAGGCCAAAGGGAGAAATTTAGCTTTTTGCTTAAAAATTAAACGCTGCCATATATAAACCTAGTATGAGAAAGTACAAAACGTTGGTAATGAAAATGTTATAAACATTATTTAAGAGAGGGAGTGCTATGACCACCAACTTTCATGTATCAATGTAAAAAATACCACAAAATCAATATTTAAATTTATTTTCTGAGCTTATGTACCACATTTGAAGATAATCAGGCCAACGGTTTCAAATTTATTATGATAAACTATTTTCATTGGGCCTTACATGGAGGTCCGTAGCTATACCATATAACTTGACATACATCAAAATCAAAAAATACGAGTCTCTTTATTTTTAGTTTTCTACACATGAATAAAATTTTTTAGCACAATTCCGATGCCCCTGTTTTAGCATCCTAAAATACCAGCCACATAGATCATAAAGCATATTTGATAACAAAACAGTATACCAAAGCTATTAAAACAAACTTTCGTACTGAAAGCAATACCTTTCTCTAGATATATTCCATATAGCGAGGAAATCTTCATAACTTGATCTTGGTTTTCTATATCTGCGTCCAGATGACTTGATTTCTCATTCCAAAACGTCCAATAACGGTGAATTTAAGTGATCAATTTGTTCATTCATTAAAGGTACAGATTTTAAATGTTTGAGAATTTTAAATGCTTCTAGTATATCCAACTTACGTTTATCGTCACAAAAGTGTAAACAATTGATAGTGTTATTAGATGTCATTGAATGATTGTGTTCTAGTAAGTGTTGTACCTTGTACCTAATATCAAAAGTTCTGTTTGTCTGGCCTGTATAAACCGAATTACAGCGCGAGCAATTTAATTTGTAGATGCCTGATTTTCATTGCTTACTTTTATTCTTGCCTGTGATAATGACGTGTAAACAAGTAATATGAAATACGTATTAGGCTACAATAAAAAACCTGTTGAAGTTAAGAATTGTTTTATTTACAATAAATTAAAATGAACTTCAACGAAGTAAAGCTCGAACTTATAAATAATCAGTAATCACTTAAATTTCGGATTATACTATGATAAGAAATCGGATAAATATTTACTAGCTAAATATCTGCATGTTTAAGTATAACAACAATAATTAATTACAGGTTATTATAAAAAAACAGGTTTTCGTCTGTTAAAATAGTTAATGACATCATTGCTTGTCTAAAAATATACATGAAATAAAAATAAAACTATATAAAATCATTCTTCCTTGTACTATGTATTGTATCGTAGCGTAAATACACATGGTATGATGCCCCCTAAAACATACCCGCTAATCCCACCCTGGACGCACAGGTAAAAAGATATTATTCATGACATTCCTAATTACATTCGTAAAAGCTAAAAAGCAATCTAAATATTTTAACCAAGGAAAGGCTAAATAGAAAAAAAAATATAAATAGATGCAAAACCGTGACATTCCCAGTAAGGTGATCAAAATTTTGCCGTTATTTGGCCCACAAAGAAACCAGAAGGACAAACTCGTAATATGTGAAGACTAATCTTTCAAGTTTATGCAATTTTATATTTGTTTTGTTCTCAAGGCCAATTACGACAGTTTTGGTAGGAACACTGGTTGAATGTATACATTAAGAAATTTTCTGAAACAGCATGTGCAATTAAGATTCAGAAATTTGAATATACTATAAAATTAGTTTTTACTTTAATGAGATCTTAAATGCTAGCAAAAGAACCGTCATTTTTATACTTTTTTGTTTTCTAAACGACTGCGAAAGCGAAAGTTGTAATCACACTGTCTTCTAACCGTACTTTCTTTACTTTCTACTTCAGAAGTAGGACTGCGTGTAATTGTAAAAAACTCACTCTTATTTTCTACTGCATTACTTTGTTTTCTGGTCTAATGAGCCGTCCAACTTATGCTACGATTTAATAATAATGAAAATGAAATTGTCATTACATTGGTTACAGTGAAGTAATTCTGTATTTTTATACGTCTGCGATCATACACCGTACCCTACTGTATTATTAAATTATGTTGTTTATAAGTTTGTGTTCACCAGTTATTGCTCGTTGAAAATCTTTTAATTGCTGTATAAAATGCGACTCATCAAGAACAAAAATATGTTAATAAACCTGCGCTCGCTTTTTTTCTGGTTTAAAAACCATAGATATTCATAAATAATTCTTAACAGTTTTGACAGTTAAACTACGTTTATGATTTAAAAAAATGTGCTTTTCTGGTAAAAGAATTTGGATTGCATGATTAATTAATTCGCCGTTAACACTTTCAAATACGGTTAGATTAATGAACACTTAGGAAAAGTTGGGGGCGGCAGGCAATAAAATGCTAGAATCTGTCTTACTAAATTTCTCAAAACTTTCACGTTATTAGACTAATCAACCATAAGGTTAGCTTTTTATAAAATCAGTTATAGATATTCTTAGACAGATTTATTACCGGGAGGGAGAAGAAGGTAAATTTAAGTAAAAGAAAGTTATGGAACAATTATTTAAATATATTCGTAATAATACATTTAACATCTACATTACAAATAAAATAATAAACTGTAATGTTTTGCTTATTATAGCTTCTGAATAATATTAATATTATTAATAAATAAACTCCTTACCGTTAAAATCTACTAGAATAAGCAGCTGGGAAAAATATGTTTTTAATTGACAATGAATTTAACATAACTTTCAGTTTCTAGTTTTACTATTTTGAAAGAGGCTTATATAAACTTTCTATTTTATTTATTTTTTCTCCAGAACTTGTTCTGAAATCAAGGAAAATTTCAGAATCTGTTTTTATATTATAGTTTTGTATGTGTATTTTAATTAAAATAGGCAAACGAAACGATATAGTAAACTTAAAATATCTACATTTTCTGCTTTGCAATTAGATTTCGTAGTACTACGAGTGTTCCTATTTCCGGAAAACGTTTGCCTTGAAATGACACGCAAATATTAGTACCTACCTATGCAGGGTGTTCCTTAATCGCATACTAAAATTTTAAGATGTGATTCCTTAGCTGATTTTAAGTAAAAAATAAACATATGTCCTAAAACACTTCGTTTTTGAGTTAAAGGAAGATAAGGTTTATTTTTTTTTAAATTTTATTTAATTTACCTTGCACCTCTAGTGATATTTAGCTCAAATTTAGTTCACAGCCAACTTCTTGTGATATCTATGAAAGAACATTACCAACATTTGGAACAATGTACGGAATGGTATTTTTTTTTCGCATTACGTTTCACCCCCCCCCCCCCCCCCGGGGGGGGGGGGGCGAACATGAAGGTGTTCTTGTTTCTGCATTGTATTGAAATTTAAATTAAAATTTAGTGCCTAGTCAATATTTCTTGTTACCAAAAGAATAACTGCTGTGTAGTATTTTTCTGATCGCAATCCATTTAACTTTACCGAACTATTTTTTACGGCGCCGCTGACTATTTTGCACAATATAATCAATCTTCGTGTTCGATTCTGAAACTTCTTGGCGCTTAAAGTTTTTTTGAGATCTCCCTCCGTTCAGAAGTTATTCGACTCAATAGCCAATTAACCATACCAATCTAAAAAATTCGAAAAGTGTATGCATTTTGCCAAATAACTTCTAAACGGCACAGGATATCAAAAAAATACAAGAGACCAAAAAGTTCGAAAATGAAAAGAAAACCCTGATTTATTAGTAAAAGATAGTCAGTGTTGTCGTAAAAAAAATTCGGGAGCGTAAAAGGGATTGTAACCTGGAAAAAATATCACCATGTACATTGTTCCAAATGTTTATAATGGTTGTTTTCTACTCTGATGTTTTAGTTTACTTATTAAGTGTGCGCTGCCTAGACTGACTAATAGCAGTAAAGCATTGTTTTTGGTGAGTTGTTGGCAGTTAAGATCGCCAAACAGTTTGAGATTTTTTGCATAAAAAAACTTTTTTAATGAATATATATTTAAATTAATTAGTCGTAGAAAAAATAGTGTATGCAACTCTTATATAATGGATATTAATACACTCATTTGAATTACGACACTCGCTACGCTACCGTTCGTGTCGTCATCTCACTCGTGTATTAATAACTATCACTATAGATTCGTTGCATAATATGCTATTATATATATTACAAAAATTTGGTTGTGTACCAAATTTAATACAATTATCACAAAAAGTGCGAAGTAAATCTTTAAAAACTTAAAGAAAACTTTATCACCCTGTATTTCGGAAACGAAGTATTTTTTTTTAAAACGAATCATGAAGCCGTGCGTGAGCACGACTCCATCATTCCCATCCCACCCCCTTACCCGGGATCAGCACACTAAGTGCTATACACCGGTCTAACATGCCCCACCCCTGAAAGACATGCAGCCCAACATACACACCTACATACACCATCCATGGACCGGCCGGATTTAACTTATTCAGAAAAATTACCGACGGGCAGTGGACTCGAACCTACTGCCATTGGGAGTCTACTTTCAAAGCTTGGGACTTTAACCACTAGACCACCCGCCGGCCCGAAGTGTTTTACGATATATGTTTATAGAAACTTTTTCACTTGAAATCAGCTAAGGAATCACATCTTGAAATTTCAGCATGCGTTTAAGGAACACCCTATATAGTGCTATGATATTTGGAGGTGTATGTTTTTACTGGGTACTGTATTTCCTGGAAGGCAATTTTTGGGATGCTTGCTACAATTCAATTTGAGATTGGAGGTTTGTGAAGGCTGTAAGGTTTTGATATTCTAACTTTTAAACTCAGGGTTGCGTATTATTCCTGTAGTTTCTTGTTATAAATTCTAATAATTTATATTTTTCATATATATTTGTGAGGTTTGTTTTTACTGAAAGAAAAGAAAAACACAATCAGATTGATACGATTTTTATTTATGTTAGTTTTAATTATAATTTAGTTCAGAATTGTTCAAAAGGTTTAATTTATAAGAAGTTTTGACTTACTTGTTTTGTGCATCGATTACTGTCATTATGGATGTCAGTGTCGATGTCACAAACGTATAAAAGAATACTCATTGTCATGAGGTTTATTTGTCTGTTCAAAAAAATGGGAATCAAGAAGTAAGACAAAAAAATGGAAAATTTGTTTATTTAGATACGACTCGTCTTTGTAAACAAAGACAGAGAATTTTATATCCTCTGGATGAATAAAGAGGAAAAACGAGTTTAAAAGTAATGTAAAAGTGATTGTGAATATAAAAGAAGAAAATACAACTAATTATCAACGAATTGTGAAAAGTCCAGAAGAATAACAAGTATAAAGCGATCCAGAAAGTTTTTCCAGTTGTGATGGTAGTAAAACCAAGTTTAAAATAATATAAAACAGACCAGAGGAAGATTCAAACTAAAGGCGAGTGTTTGTGGTTACTTGAGGAACCTGCAAACTAGTGAAATAGAAGTTGGACATTCATCGTTTGCTCGAGTAAAGGACATCTCTATAAGGAGACATTAAGATAAGTGTTCTTTTTTAAAAGGACGACAGTATTTAGTAAAATTTATTTAATTTTTCGAAAATTTCATTAAAGAATTTTGAGTTATTGAATAAAACCTTTTTTGTAAGGTTGATATTGTTTTGTGTTTATGCTATTTCAAATTTATTTATTAATAACTTGTCTTACAAGCTAAATAACGACCCTGGGAAAGTTAATAAAGAGTCTCATAGAAAATATAATTTAGAATTGCGTGAATTGCGGGCATTTAGGGAATTGTGTTCTAGTAGGTACATGCACACCCATATCATTGCAATAGGTATCATCTTCTATCTTCCATGAAATGTGAAAAATAGTGTTTCACGAACTTCTTGTTCTTGCTGCAAGAACAAGAACAAGAAGTAGGTGTGCAAGAAACAAGACAGAACAAGACCCGTGATTAGGCAATAGGATAGCCCCTGCCAACATTTAATATAGATAACTCTGAATAAGCACTGTGTTTCAAAAAAAAATGCAAAATCAGTAATATCAAAACCAAGTTTTTTCGCAAAACTGCTATTTTAGCTGTCATTTCTGTACAATAAAACCAGGACGAAACCGAAGCAGATGTAAAAGTCCAAAGCTGACAGTTCAAAAAATAAATAAATAACGTTTTTTTGCTATATTTGTTTAATATGAACGCACCGATAAAATACCAAAAATAAATTGTTAATCCAAAGATACCAAATAAAATATATGCAAGTATAGCATGTATGTTAGTCTACTAACTACCAAACGCGCTAACAAAATATAAAAGTTTCTTAGTCAGTACTACGCGGTACAAAGGCGTTTAAATAATAGGCGCACGCGTCGGGAAGCCGGCGCCGCTTTATCGAGACTCGATAGCTCGGGGAATCCCCAACTAGCAAGAACAAGAAATAAGCAAGCGTCTTGCAAGCAAAACAAGAATTAAGCTAGCAAGAAATTTGCAAGATAAGAAGTTGTTTTACTTCTTGTCTTGCTTGGCAAGACAAGACAAGAAATCTTGCTTTGTGCATCACTAGTGAAAAATAATTTATTGGTACAAGAATTCGTTGTAACGAATATTTAATATAAACCCGATTCATGGCATCTTTAATTTATGTGGTAATATTTATACATATTCTATGCCAGAACTTCTTACTCTTTTCTATACCGCAGACACTACCATATATTAAACCTTTCAGGAATAACCGTTACTGATAAAGATGTTGCCCCCTTTCTTTATTACATACTAACCGACGTCGATTGGGTAACTACTTAATTACACGTAGCAGGTATTGCATTCAGCTGTACTGAAAATCGTAGCGTAGTAAATTTCTACTGTAAATAGTCTAGAGTAGGCGGACCCGGCATTAATTTTAAATTACACTGCTCCTAAAATAGGCTCTACGAATTTCAGTACTAAAAAGGTACTTAGTTGACGTCGGTTAATATGTGACAATACTTTTGTACTTTCTGCTGAACTTGAAAAGTGAAAATGACACCTTAATAATATGATCTTTAATTCAACTGAATTAAAGTTACAAACAATACAATTACGACGTGTTCAATAGACATTATTGTAAGTTACTGAGGCATTTTGGAAAAAAAGGTTAATGGAGAATACTAGACTAATCTGCTGTTTTCTTTCTCGAATATTTATTTAAAAAAATCTAATTTATCCGTACAACTTGCAGTCTACCATCTTGACAAAGTTTCTATGCTTTTCCATCCTGTGTAAGTGAATGTTGGAAATAAATCGCGTATAAATCTTATTAAATCAACTAAAATTAAATTTACATTTTGTACATTTTTTATGGTACTATTAATGTACACATTAAGAACATAAAAATGAAAGTAAATGGAAAAATATGACTTATTTACGATAACATTAATCAACAGTATATTGACTTTTAATAGATATTAAAAAAATAAGTTTGTTTTAAAAATATGAACATACGGATTGTTAGTTATAAAAATGTATTTAGATATTTCTCTTTTGTTTCAGGTGAGTTGTCCTTGACGTCTTGGAATGGAACAAGTGGTGCAAATCTTAACCGAGTCGAAAGAAAGTGAGAAATGTTTCTTTTACTCTCTTACGTCTATCACATTAAAAAACTTGTTAAACCAATTGCAATCTTATATATTGCAGTGAACCGTAGAGCACAGTATCGTAGAGATCGACCTACAAAAGTAGGTGACACACATTTTAAGTGTTTCATTGTCAAGATCTCCGATCGAATTCAGCTGCCATGGCCAGCACCGTATACGGCGGTAACTCAACCGAATTGCTGTTATACCTCCTCGCATTGTTTCAATGTGCATACGAAATCATATATATGAATTTGTAGACGTTTATGCATAGAAGTGCTGGCTTCTTTGAAACAGCATTCGATCATTTATTTCTAAAGATAGAAAAAAACTTAGTGAAGGAGTAGCATAATAATTTTATGTCTTGTAAATGCCAATTAAAACTTTGTCTTCTACTTTTGATAAAATTGATAATTTTTTTGCTAATTAATAAGCTTTCTAGCGTCCGCGTCGGTATGCATGATGTTTTATTGAGATGGATTAAATCTTACTTTACTAATAGAACACAATGCGTAACTGTTAATGGCTGCACATCAAGCAGCATCAATATTACCCCAAGTAGCACAAAATATTGCTATTATATGAATCAAATATCATTATAATATTTGTGAACTTTAAATATTATTATAATATAACATATATTAAACTAATATTTAAACTTGCTGTATAGCAAATATTTGTTAGTAATATTAAGTCATCGTTAATAGAATATTTTTCCACAATATTATCAACCAAAGTTGTAGAAAATATTATCTAAATATTACGCGCTGCTGTATGACAAATATTAGTTTCAAATGTCAGAGAAATATTACTTACATCTTTTTTCAAAATATTACTACGATAAGGTAAACCAAATATTGTTTAAATATTAATAACCAATATGAAATTAATATTAAAAGGCAATATTTAAGCAATATCACACAGACGTTTTTGGATAATATTACGGTGTTGAGATTTACAAAATGTTATTTAAATATTACTACATAATATTTAACCAACATTTGCAGGTAATATTGAAAAAACATATCGTTTACATTTTCAGATAATATTAGGCTGTTGATATTTACAAAATATTATTTATATATTATTACATAATATTTAACCAATATTTGCAGGTAATATTGAAAAAACATAACTTTGACATTTTTAGATAATATTAAGCTGTCAAGATTTACAAAATGTTATTTAAATATTATTAGATAATATTTAACTAATATTTGCAGGTAATATTGAAAAAACATAACTTTGACATGATAGACAATATTATTCAGTTTAGATTTGCAAAATGTTATTTAAATATTATTACATAATATTTGACCAATGTTTACAAGTAATATTGAAAAAACATAACTTTTACATGTTCAGATAATATTATTCAGTTCAGATTTCCAAAATGTTATTTAGATATTGTTGCATAATATTTAACCGATATTTGCAGATAATATTGACAAAACATAACTTTGACATTTTCAGATAATATTACGCTGTTGAGATTTACAAAATGTTTTTTAAATATTAATACATAAAATTTAACCAATATTTGCAGGTAACATTTTAATTTTTGGAATGAGGGTAAATATCCTCATTCCAAAAATTAAAATGATGAATTAAAAGACAAAAGGGTCAGTTTCTCATTTTAATCTATAATTTCTTGCATCCTGCTTTCGTGCAGTGTATGTACTTGGTGTACTGGTTTTAGAATCTTGATTTAAAAATAAAAATAATACAAATATATTTTATATTTTGGATTTTTTTCCCATGGCTAATTTTTCCTCTGGATTTTTTGCCTTGAACTGTTTTGCTGAAATTTTTCGTAGATGTTTTCCTTTGATTATTTAAACTAGACTCTAAAAATTTAAGTTTATTCTACCGTATTAATTTCATAGTTTTGTCATTTTGGGGGAAATTTATTTCAGGAATACTACTGGTGGTAGTAATTTTATAAAAAATCTGTTTTTGTACTGGTAATACGAAAGGTAGTTATAAAAGAGATATTTGTCGGCTACTTTTCAAAGCATCGATGTCGGTTTTATGTATATTTCCGAGTAATCCTGGTGTATTTACTTTTCTGCTAATGGCCATCTGTGTCTACTGGATGGTTTGCTTTTAGAAAAGATGAGGTTAATATTTGTTAAAATATTATGCTTATTTTTGTTAAATATTACTAAAAAATATTAGTTGTATATTAGGCTGCTATATGCGTGCAGAGAAACAGTAATAAAAAAAATATTTAAGATAAAGTATGATTCAAATACAATCGCCTAGCAATATCCCTGCCAACGTGCCGCCTACCTGAGCAGAAAAAAGGCTTTTACTTTTGAAAATGATTCTAGGAAATTTCAGTTTTGGTCACAAAGTACCTGTTTACTCCCTACCTTTTGCGGGTGGTGAGTTAATCTACGGGGCTATGTTTCTGTGAATTTTGTGAATAACTTACAAGTGAGCCATTGCTGCAAATAGGTAACTAGCGAGCATAGTTCCTTCCCATAAGTGATAATTTTTCTCGTTAGCGTTACATCTTTAAATAAGGTAAGTTAAGCTTACATTTTTTTGGAGGTTTGAGGTATTTATTTATATTTATATTTATAGGTCGAGATTCTCCATTTTGCAGGCCGTGAAAGCGCACATATTCCTACAAATGACCAAGTTATTGGCCAACAAAATGGCTTTGTGATATTCCAGAATTTGCAATACGGGAAATTGCCATTTTGCCATTTGCGCATTTTTAAAGCTATTGTTTGTAAGTATTTTGTTAGATTTTCTTAATCTGTTAACTAAAACAGCTTGTAGTTTTAGCTGTTACACGCAGACGTTTTGTAAGCACATCCGACACGAAAATGAAAAAGTCAGTGTAGGCATTCCTGGCCACTTCCAAAAAGGTTGGTCTCATTTATTCGTAAGTTATTCAGAATTTCTTTACTTACGTGTACATTCCAGACCCAAGTTCATTTTTTTTTTCCTATGAATGTCGGAATGTAAGAATGTGTCACGTAACTTTGTGAAACCATGCCCGAAAATAAACTAATTAATGGTTAATACTCGCGTACACAGTTAACTATATATTATATTTTAACTTTCAGAGACACCACCGTTACGGACAGAGGCACGGGGAGATATATGACAATTAATTGTAAATCTATATATAATGTAAAAAATGTATGTATAATAAACTACCAGGAAGGACGTTTTTGTTTTTTTAACATTGTGTGTACTTCTACATCGGATTGAACTATATTTTGGACAAATAGTGTATAAATATTTTGAAAAACTGTTAAAAATATCGGTTTAATGAATTTAGATAACATTATTTAAATATTTTAAAACTACATTGTGGAAATATTGTATGTAGTATGTTACGTTAATATAAAAAATATTAATGTAATATTATTTAAATATTATTTTTATATTACCGTAACATGTTACATAATATGTCCACAATGTAGTTTTACAATATTTAACAATATTTTCAAAATTCATTAAACAACTACTTTTGACAAATATCATATATTTATTTAAAAAAATATTAAGACAACATTTTGAACAAATATTGTATACATCTTTGAATAAATATTATAGAAATGTCTTTCTTTAATATTACCGTAATATATAAAAAAATGTTACATACAATATTTCTCCAATGTAATTTTCAAATATTTAAATAATATTTTGAAACCATTAAATAAATATTTTTGACAAATATCATATATATATTAAAAAAAAATATTAAAACAATATTGTGAAGAAATATTGTATACATCTTTAAATAAATATAGAAATGTTTCCTTTTAATATTAACGTAATATAAAAAAATGTTACATACAATATTTCCACAATGTAGTTTTGAAATATTAAAATAATATTTTCAAACGCCATTAAACAAATATCATATAAATATTTTAAAAAAATATTAAGAAAATATATTGAACAAATATTGTATACATCTTTAAATAAATATTACAGAAATGTTTTCTTTTAATATTAACGTAATATAAAAAAATGTTACATACAATATTTCCACAATGTAGTTTTAAAATATTTTAATAATATTTTCAGAAACCATTAAACACATATTTTTGACAAACATCATATATATATATTTTTTAAATATTTAGCCAACATTTAGGTCAAATATTGTAAACATCTTTAAAATTAATGTTTTAGAAATGTTTCTTTTGAATATTAACGTAATATAGAAAAGTGTTACATTTAACATTTCTACAATGTAGTTTTGAAATATTTAAATAATATTTTGTGCTACTGGGGACATCAGGAGTCCCGCAGGGATCTCATTTGGGCCCGCTGCTGTTTACTGTATATATTAATGATGTATCGCAATGCTTTAACTTTTCCGAAGTTATTTTATACGCGGTTGACTTAAAAGTTTACTTAGATGTAGGCTATTATTGCTGTAGGTTACAAACTGATATTAGTTATTTTGTTAAATATTGAAAATAGCGACTAATTCTGAACATTGTTGTTGTGTAAAGTTTACGAGAAACCGTGCAAAAATTGATCATGTGTAGACAATTGACAACAAGGCGCAAAATGAGATGACTCACGTTAAGGACATGGATGTTGTTTTAGACAATTACTGCCGTTTGATATGCACATTGACAAAATTACTCAGAGGGCTTACAAAATGCTCAGATTTTTAATGCGTTATTACAAAGATTTCCGCTCAATTAAGGTATTAAAATTGCTATACTCTGCACTGGTTCGTAGTATTTATGACTTTGCATCCCCTGCATGGAACCCACAATAGATCTATACATCCGTAGAATTAAAATAATTCAGATTAAAATTATCTATTTTTACAATATAAATTTTCTTTCCAAATCTCAGTTTTTACTTTCCTATACTTTCTGTATAGGGAAGTATTATTTTCATGCAAATTTTCAAAATCGTGATTTTGACGGAAATACATGTTTTGGCTTCCAGGATCCTAAAAAAGTGGTTTTAAAAAATGTCTGTCTGTGGGTGTGTGGGTGGGTAACGCTCATATCTCCGGAACGGCTGGACCGATTTCGATGTGCTTTGAAATGAGGAGGTATATCAAAAATTCATCGACAAAATAAGCTTTTAAAAATAATCCGAAACCGGAAGCGGAAGTTAGACATGTTTTTTGGGTAGCATTTTTTTCAGAAACTGAATTTTGGAAATTGGAATAGTGGAAACTATAGAAAGCCTTAGAACAAATCAAACGTTTTTTCCCGAACTCTAGCTTCAACATGGAGGCCGCTACGAATTTTTGAAAATTTCGACTTATACGCCCATTTACTCAAAAACCAGTTGTTTGATTGGGATCAACTACATCTTGTTTGGTAGCCCCTTAAGGGTACTATACCATGAATTATCATTAATTTTGAAAATCGAAAAACGATCTCAATGGCACCACCCACAATTTTTGAAATTTTCAAAAAAAAAATTTCAAAAACTGCCCACACGTTTGTGTTTAAACTTTTTAAGCTGATAGAGATAGGCATCTGCTACAATTTTGTTTTTTGATCATTGTTATAATTTCACTAGGACGCCCTCTATGAATTTTTGAAAATTGAAAATTGGTACCCTTTTATTTATTTAACGGGGGGCAATAAAATATTTCTGTTAATGTGAAATAGCTCACCATTGATAGCAAAATCCGAATATAATAATATTTTTTCGATAATTTTATATTTAGGGGGGCTACTGTTTCCCCTCCCCCCAAATTTTTTCGATAAAGTTTAAAAATCTGGTTTTTTGTTTTGTTTGCTCTAGGAGAATCTTTTTACAAAAAATCAAAAAATCGAATTTTTTGCCCCTTGATAATCTTTTGTCCTTGGAAGAATTTCACATACTTTCTACAGCAGTTGTATTCTTGTACTAGTCGTTTAATGTGTAGGCTAACTTTTTTATTTTAATAGATAGACTCGCAAACCCAAGAGCAAAGTTGTAGGGCAAATTATTCTCGATTGTATTTAAGAAAAAAACTTGAGTTTCCAATTTTAATATGGCGGCCACGGTAAAAAATAACTTTTTTTAAATAGAAACGTGGCATTTTGGCTTTAAAATCAGAAAAGTTTTGAAATTCTAAATACAAATTAATAAGAGTAATTTCTTGCTAAAAATAATATTTCTCGAGTTATTAATATATTTTCAAATATCAATTTCCGCCCTTCCGTTGATTCAGTCCGAATATTTTACCCAACCTTATTATGCTTGCAGCGCAGCTGTCGGTCTTTCTTCAACCGCTTCAAGATGTTACAACTTATAAGAACTATTTACTTTAACTAGTCGTGTCTAGACAGGTGTATATCGAAAGTGTTGGAAAATATAAAACAATATTAATTTATAAGTATAGGAAAGTCCAGGCGAAGTGTTTCGCTCATTTTTTAAGTCTCACATCTAGGAAAGCACTGATTGATGTACGAGTATTACTACTATATCAGTTTTTTTAACAACCTCATTGACTGTCAGAACTTATGCGAATTTAATCTGCGTGTGCCGTCGAGGAATACTTGTAATGGTAATATCTTTTATGTATCCTCTGTAAATACTAATTTAGCTCTCAATTCCCCAGTACGTCGGTTGTTATCAACCTCTTGTAATCGCCACATTTCTAGTTGCCCCGATAGATTTTGTTAAAAGAAGTTTGTTCAGTCTCATAATGCAAAATGTCAGCTAATTTTAAATATTTATTTTACTTTCTAAAAATTGTATAGGGTGTCCCGTAAGTAATGGGACAACGTTTAGATGTAGCTTCGTGGGGTCAAAGTAAATCGATGAAACCTGTCAGTTAGTGTTAATTTACCACTGATGACGATAGCTTTGCTGTCGAAATACGTATCCAATATTTAGTTACTTGTGTGGAAAGGTGCTGTATTTTTCAACTATAAAACATAACCGCACCGATTTAAATTCGATCTGATTAGTAGTTTTTGGGTTTTAGTCAAAAATAGAAATACAATTTTTGTCTTTGAGGCGCTATAACTTATCTTAAGGAAACACTGTTTATGAAGGCATGTTAGGTTTTATCGGTCTACTTTGACCCCAGGAAGCTATACCTAAACGTTGTCCTATTACTTACGGGACACCCATATATAGAAAATAGTTTATTTCCAATGTAGTAGATTGTAATTGAATTCACGTTGATTCTGGATCTGTTATCTGCCTGAATAGTAAAATAAAATAGAAAAAAAATAGCGAAAATTTTGAATATGAAGAATACATTGACCTAACTACAAATGTACTGCAGAAAAGTGGGTGTATATTTTCCTCTATATAATTTAAATAAAACCCGAATTCGTTGTATCTAATATTGTGTACCTCTATAATTGTAAACTTTCAAAGGGTGTGTTTTAAATTTTGGTTAATTTGAGGTGACTAACCTTCAGTACTTTGCTGGACAGTTTAATCATTCGGACACCTTAATCGAAGCTTCCATAAGTTATTCCATAAAATTTTACTATAAATCAGATATTCATTGATGAAGGTTTTTGATTGTCAATAGATCCAATATTTCTTGAAATGGCATTGATAAGTAACCTTGCATTAGTGTAATGCGCATTTATTCTTGTTCATAAACGATCATGGGTCAGTAATTTATTATCGTATTGCTACCATACCAATCAGTGCAAGAATAATTTAATTTTTAAAAATTATAGTATTTTCTCTAGAAATAAATGATTAATAGTGATGGTTTAGTCACAGAATTGTCCGAAATTGGGCGATATGAACTGCATCACCAATTCTTCGTAGGTCACACCGTAGTTAAAAATGTTATTCATTCAAAGTGGCGTATTTAAAAGCTACTCTATATATTACACGTTTTTTTAAATCTATTTAATATATTCCAATCACGCGAGAAACAAAACTCGATAGTTCTGTGAATATTGACTTCGGTACAGCAATTTTTTGTTTCCTTCCAATTGAAACCTACTCTTCTGTACAGTTCGTCTACTGACTTCAATTGTTAGTTTAAAAAAACTAAAAGAAGTGACACTAAAAGGTCACTTATTTTAGTTTTTTGTATTTTTTCTACAGAAAAGTATTGAGTTTATGATAACTTTCAATTGATCCAGTTTTAAAGAAACCTTAAATGTAGAAGTTTACCGGTTAAAAACGGAAGTACGCAAATATAGAATAATAGAAAACATTAAGGTAAATTAAATGTTGTTTTCGAACTCTCTAGCTTCAAAATAACGGCATTTTAATTTGTTTTGATGATTTGATGTTTACTTAAACATTTTTGGCTTACAACCAGTGGTAGGCGATTTTGGAATTTAGGTATCAATATTTGATACGATTTTGATATCGATTATATGGAAATATAACATAACATAAAGCAAATCAGTATAAAATGATCAGAAACGTCTACCCTTAAAAAAAATTGCAGTAGAAAAATTGTTTATTATTTTCTGCTGTGTAGGGTTTCGTGTTCTCTTTTGCAATTATCGGGGGCGTCAGATATGTTAAGTAATAAACCTTTTGGTTCTATGTAAGTACAGTAACAGATTAGTTCGAAAAAACGCCATTCAGCAACATCTTTCATATAATTGTTGTTTGAAATTTGAATAATGGATTGCAAATATAAGACAATTTAATTTGTTAATATTTATTTAGGGTTTTGCTTAATTTTAAATCTAAAAGTTATTAATTTTTGACTAAACGCCACTTATAACAGCTAGTAACAATAATACAGTTTAAATTCTTAGCCAAAGTATTCTGGGGACATAAAATCTGGAAAAGTATAAATTCCCATGCATTTTTCATATAGTATAAGCACTTGATAATATATTTGAAATGTATTTTCTAAAAAATACTCATATTAAATTGCTTGTAAAATTGCTCTTTTAAATCCCCCCCCCCCCATCGATTGAGTAGAAAGTTTAAATACTACAGAATATTCGTGCAAAAAGGCAGAAACACATCAACATTAAATCAATCACGGATTCACCCTTAACAAATTTTAAGAAAATTTATTTATTTATTTTTGTTATTACTAATCTTCAAAGACCGGACTTTTAGTTGCAGAATAGCAACAAATTTTGTTGAAATTCAATAAGTAAACAATAACTATAGGCGTTCTCGAATTTATTAAGTTATACCTGAAACACATTACACAATTTTGCAAGGTTTCTACGACTGCCATATTTACTAAAAGTTAATGTTGTTAAGCACCTGGTTTCGCAAAAATTAAGCTTTCCAAAGGAAATGAATAAGCAGGTCATTAAAAACTTCAAGATGCACGTGCTTGTTATAAAAGAAAATGGTTCTTATTAAAAATCGTTTTGGTGATATTCCCAAAGTTATAAAATCATTGGAAGGCAAAAATTTGTCACTATTAGAATCAATTGACCACTTTCATTATATTATTGGCAATTTTGCATTCGGAGGAGAATTCAACATCAGATTGTCGCAATGTATTGATATAGCATCGCAATCCTGGTTACTCACAATTATTAGACACGACAAATAATCCAGTCAGTTGTTTACCGCTCAACTTTTACAGTTTTGCTCCAATAACGAGTTGCGACGTTAAAAGGTCATTTTCAATGTTTAAAGGTATTTTGTCGGACAAGAGTACTAATTTTTCGGATGAAAATTTAGAAAAAGTTGTTGTTTTTTATTCAACGGTGGTTTTCCGTCCCTTATGAATGTTGATAGTCCAAACTTTTCTTTCGTAAAGTTTTTTCGTTGTATTCATAAATTTACACGTTCTATTTTCATTAATTCGTAGTTGCTATTTTACATTTCAATTTACTGACTGCACATATTTTTGCAGTTTTATAAAATTGTGTCGATATATTTCGCTAAGTATTTTTAAAACTCATGACCATTCATATTCTACGCTTATGAATCCTATTTTAATTTATTTTACCATTACACAAGCATCAAATAAATAATAACTATCTACAAAAGCTAGCATAAGATCAAACATATGGATGTCTTACTATTCTAAGCAAAAGGCAGGCTAAAAAAGGCAGCGACCGGGGGGCATTTCCAGCATCTCATGTAACAAAATATGTTATGTTGTAGCGTTTTATTGTTTGGTAGTTATTCAGTAATTAATAATGAGTGCATTGAGGAAAATTGCGGTTTACAGTGAGGTTATGTAACATAACCTGTATGCACGGATATATAATAAGAACTGGATGCCCGACAAACGCATGCGGTAGTGAAGCAGGTCTGACGTCACGGCGGCCATGTTAGTTGTGGGCAAAACATTGTAAACTAACGTTGTGCTTATGCGTGTTTCCGAGTTTTTATTAAAATATTGTAAGTGTCTTATGTACATTTTTAATTCCCACCGTTGCTAACACATATTAATATTATTTATATATTAGTATTGGGACTAGTTAGTGGTGATAATCAACTTAAAAATGCCGCAATCTTGTGTGGCAGTTGGTTGTACAAATCGACATACAAAAGGGACCTCTTTGCAATTCTTCTCGTAAGTACTAAATATATAAGTAATATAATAAATTAATTAAATAATTTACCGCAGGTTTCCACTAAAAAACGAAAATAAACTAAAGAAGTGGATGAATGCACTACACAGGGATAATTGGACACCTACAAAGTATTCCAGAATTTGTAGCCAGCATTTTAAACCCGAGGATTATTGTGGACCAGGAATGAATGTTCCATATTTGAAAGAAGATGCTGTGCCTTCTATTTTTAAAGCATTTCCCGCACACCTTCAAAAGCAGCCTCCGAAACCGAGGATAAGGAAAAAACGAACTATTAATGTTCGTGATGTGTCCCCTCCAAAGCAGCAACCAAATATTGAAGTGGAATTAGATTCAGAAGCATCTACTTCAAAAAGAATAAAATTGGAACCAAGTACAATGACAGTACACCTTCGCAAAAAAATAAAAATTCTCAATCAAAAAGTGAGAAGGAGAAATCGAAGAATATCTTCAATGAACAATTTCGTACAGCTATCAAGCAAATTTTGATGAAGAATTCGATTTCTGCGTCTACCAGTGCCAACTGCCTAGTTTTGGATTCCGATTCGGTTGGTTCCGTCTTTGAGGTGAAGTGGAATAGAAGAAGTTCACCACTTCTAGTTGAAGGGATAAGTGAACTTCCATCCGAAGAAGAAAATAATGACGCAATTGGTCGTCAAATGATTATTAATTTTCTAAGTCCAAAGCTGAAAGTAGTAAAAGATAATGTGTTGTTTTACATATGTGGTTATATAGTGAAAAAAATCGTTAGTTCTATAAATTGTGTTAACTGTGCCAATATGCTGATAAAAGATACCAATGAACATAATTACGCACATGCAGGTCCTTATACCAGATACGTAGACAGAATTAATAGAGGAGGTCTTGTATCTGCATCAGTAAGTGTCTTTAAAATCGTATCTGAATCAGAAAACGAATTTATGATTGTTACTAACAATGCTTCAAATATTAATAAAGTAAATTTAGATAAAACAATTTTAAATAAAGTTGTAAACAGGTTTGCACTTGATGGTACTATATTTACTAATCATTATGAATGTAATTTCACCGAAATAGCATTTGATGTTCCCCACAAAATACAATTAATAAAATCTGTTGTCAAAAGATACCTTAAAATTAAATTTTTTTCGTTTGGTAAATTTTATACCAATGAAATTATGAAACCAGTTAGCAAACGTCACCAACTAAATAAATTAATTTTATTTAATAGCGAATAACAGACAATCTTACCTAATCATTTATAATAATTTGAAAAATTGTATTTTATTATAATATTTTATTGTATCTACTTTTATTAATACTTATTAAAATATATTTTACATTATGGAAATATGTATTTCATTGCCAAAATATCATGATTTTTGTTATTCTTGTATATGAAGAGTACTTATAAAATGAATATAATAGTTTCTGACAAGAATAACATCACAATTTTTGCTGCAAATTTCTTAAAATGTCGTAGAAATAAAAATTCGCGAAAATTTCGCGCAACTTAAAAATTAATTAATCCAAACCAACAGGAAAGCTTCTACAGAAAATTTCTCGCGAATTCGCATCCATAGGAACTGAGTTTTACATTACATGACAGGTAGCATAAAAAAAACTAACTATTACTGCAGAGAAATTCTATAAAATAGTCTAAATTCTAATGCGTTACTTGAACAAATTTAAATTTATGCCCACAACTAACATGGCCGCCATGACGTCAGACCGGCTTCACTTCCAGTATGCATAGGGACTACACAGTCAGGCATCCAGTTATATTTATATCCGTGCCTGTATGGAAATAGTTTAGACATGCCTTCACGTAAACAATATTTAACGCCAGCCAATTTAACCTGTTTTAAAAAATAGTGTTCGTTTATCTTGCATTATATTTACACATCAAATCAATTCATGGTATTATTCTATCTCTGATCGTCAGAAAATAGAATTCTCGCTCTGAAAGGCGTATATGATTAATTTTACGTTAGTGCAAAATTATAACTACGAAGAGGAAGATGAAAAGCAAACCAGTAAGTGACCTGCTGCTGACCCCGAATACTTTGCATGCAGCCACCGCCCTAACTACCGCATGATCCAACCGAGCATCTTATTGCATTCATATTTTATATTCTGCTACTTTTCCGCACCGTTGTTGAAAAACTAGAAAATGTGTAGTTTGCCAACACGTCCCCTAACAAGGAAATTGGTTTGTTTATTAAAAAGAGCTTAAAAAAGAACACACGTGTTAGTAATAATATTTTTACTTGTACATTTGTTCATTCTAAAGCAATCTCGAAAAAATATTAAGCCGAGTGTATGAATAAAATAAATAAAAATTGCTTTTTTCAGAGAACTAGGTTACTTGCTTGTTGCACAGCTTTATGTCGAAGCTGATCAGTTGCCATAACAACATTTCTAAGGTCCCTCAGGAAAATTTCCGCAAAAATCAACTTCATCGTCAATACTTTTTACCTCTTACAATATTTGACATAAAAAGTATTTAACAGGCGTCTTATCTTTACAGGAAAAACAATTGACGTATGACTAAAGTGAGTCGGTAAAAATCACAAATAAAAGCTGAATGTGAGGCACTTCCACAATGTTTCGTTTCATCACTTTGAAACCTATATCCAAAAAAATGCTACCACTAACACTGGTCAACAAAATTTTAACTTTCTATTTTTTCTTTACTATCTATATACAATTTATTTTTGTTTTTTAGTTCTAATTACAATCTTAAAAAGAAATTACTTCTAGCAGGTCAGGTTTTGGAAAAATCAGCTTAAAGAATTAATAAAAGATATTACGCATAATAACTAATAGGTGCACTATATTGCATTACAATTAGAATGTTTTTCTCTTCAGTTTCCTTTTGTAGGGGTCTGTGAAACTTTCTGATATCAGTGTCCAGCAGTAATCAGAAAGCATTTCGCTGTTCCACTTCCCTTGGCAACGTTTCTCGATAGTGGCAATGTCTTAATAGAACCGTTTTCCGTGCTCATCACTAACGTCACCAAGATTCGGAGAAAAAAATCTAAGTGGGAATCTATGAAGTGTATTTTAAGGCTCATGTTACAACCTAATTTTTGATAACTCCTAAGAAGTTCACCGACAATTTCTTTGTAGTTTTCAGATTTTGTATTTCCCAAAAAGTTTTGTTTTACCGCTTTAAAAGCATTTCAAGCAGAAGGTTCTAAGTCGCTTAGAGCCTCTTCAAATTCTGTATCTCGCATTAATAGATTAATGTGGGGTCCTACAAAAAAACCCTCTTTAATTTTTGCATCGGTGATATTGGGAAATTTTTGTTCGAGATATTGAAATTTATGTCCTTCTTTGTTCATGGCTTTGACAAAGTTTTATATGCAACGGTGGCAAGAAAATGTTGTCACTCTCAACTAGTGCCGGATGGATTATGTTCTTTTGCCCAGGAATATGCTGCTCTCTTGGTGGCCATTGTTTGACAGTATAATGGGAATTTCTTGCTTGGCTGTCCCACTCACAAATGAAACAACAATGCTTCGTGTATCCAAGTTGTAAACCAAGCAGAATTGCCACAACTTTTAAATCAACACTGATGCACCATTTATACTTTCCTGTAAATAATTATGTCAAGAAGGCATACCATATTTTCATAGAATTCCTTCATGCGAACAGCATGTCTAACAGGAACTAAAGGTTAAATATTTCCATGGTGTAGAAGAACAGCTTTTAAGCTCAGATTCGAAGCATCGATGAATAGACTCTATTCTTCTGCATTGTTCAAAGATGAGTGATTATAATCACTCATCTTGGAAGTCATTTTTCCCTATTTTTGTGTTCCAATTCAGTAGTTCTCACATCGAGACCAGCGTAATTTTTAGCTTCTGGTAGTTAAAACTATTGCACTGATGTAAATCTTTATTTTCTTTTTATTATTTTATAGTCAGTGCCTGAGGTCTAGTGGTACGCACACTTGCCTTGGTGTCGCGCGTACCAGCTATCGATTCTCTGGTAGGTTGGTGAAATGCAATAGTTCCAATGAATTTATCAATGTGCTTTTTTTCAAAAAAGAAACAAAACCGAGAGTTTTTTGTGATCAAAGATTCCTACTCTAGAAAAAAAAAAATGTTTTTGCGACAGTCATAAGCCACAGCAGCAAAATATCCCGACGGTAAACGGTTGAGAAATTTGCTTATTAAATTGTTAAAGTTTGTCATTATTCGTATATTTATATAGCTTAAATAAAACTAACCAACTATTATTTAAGACTATTTTTGCTAAAAGAAACGTTATAAATGGGTTTGAAGGAGGCCATAAAAATAATTTTCGATTCATTGTTTTTGGTGCCATACTATATTAAATTTAGAAATTTATTTTAATTACGATTATGTTTTAGCGGTACACAATTATTAGTAATGCAAAAAACATTTATGTGCAAAGCTTAGATTCGGTGTTTATACAACGGGAATTGAATTAAGTGGCATATCCACAGAGTGTTCTAGAAATGTATTAATTGACACCATGAATTGTTATATACAGAACGAGTTTAAAAGGAATTATTATTAAAAGTAATCAAATATTGATATGAGTTCAGTGAACTGAACGATTGAAAGAAAGTTAAACATAAATAGCGTTATATCGAATTTGGGCAATTAACAAGACATTGACCAATTTATCATCTTGACAATGTTTAAGAAGAGCATAAGTTAAAATGCTTCTGTTATGTTTTCATTCATACCGATTATATTAATTTAAATGGCATTTCAGTAGTAGTTGTTCAACGATATTTAAAATTTATAATTATAATATATATTTATGTTTAACGTTGAGATCTGATCCTTTGCTAGTTGTTTAACTAGAATACAAAGTATCCGGTTTTCCTTGGTGTTTCTTATTTGTTATTGTAAGTAAATGACAAGGATGCTGTTAAGGAATAAAAAATGTAAGGACACACTGCATGTTTTACATCCGTGCTTGGTATCCCTGAAATTATAATAATCGTGGTGCTTAAGTACTTACCTGTAGATTTAGAATACAATTGCTGCTATCTTCTATTCAGCTAGTGTGCATTTACTTACGAATTTACTTAAGGAAACCCTGAGTTAAACCCACTTTTCAGTTAGACAAATTATTGGAACAGTGTATGAATGTGGAATATATTTCACATTCCACCACTTCCGTTAATAATAAATTCAGAAGGTTGTAGCATAAATGAGATGAGTTCTGTCTTTTTTTATGTTAAATAATTTCGTTTTAAGAAGTTTGTTTGGCTAGAAAGTTTATTTTCCTTGTGTTGTTCATGAAAAATATTTCAAATTTTAGACCTGAAATTAATTTTTCCTTAATTTTTGTTACAACAAATAGTTTTTATTCCCAAAATAGAATATTACTTTCCAAGCTATTAACATTAAAGATAAAATGCTTTTAATCCCAAATATAATCTTTGTAAGTTCTAGTTTTATTTACACTACAATCATTAGTTTATACAGTCAAGCTATACGCCCTTTTTTTAGTGAGTTTATTATTAGGAATTTATTAAAAATTTTTGGTATGCGTATGTTTCGAAGGGTGCTCTACAACCTGGCGCAGTTAGTTTTTTGATTGGACGTCAAATGTCAAAATAGCGATTTTCAACTGTTTATTTTTAAATGAAATGGTACGACTTTTTTTGGCTTAGACGATGCTGTATGATGTTTACAATATGATCCTTACTGAATTTGTTCTCAATTTCTACGATTCAGCCGTAAAATATGCATTCATTATATTAGTCTAGTAGGCTGCGGAATGTATAGTAAGATCAAAAAGTCTTTGGATAGCGGTTGCTGTGGAATTGACAAGAAATTATTTATTTCTATTAGTTTTGACATTTACTTTCAAAAGTCAGCGGATTATAATTAAAAATGTTACAACCAGAACATAAAATTTTTATGATTAGACCATATTACCGTGGATGGAGATCGTGGTGAAAACGATAACTGGGTTTATTCACCTAATTTATGTTTAAATGAATTCCGTGAAAGATTTCCCAACTTCGCCATAATCGAGCGAGATTTAGAACTAAGTAATTCTATAGATAGCTTTGAAATTCCACAGCAACCGCTATCCAAAGACTTTTTAATCTTACTATACTTTGATGTATTTGCACAAAACGATTTAATGATTGTCAGGATACGTAGTGAAAGCATTATTTTAATAAACATAAACAAACATAAGCTCAGGTATTTAGATAACACTGAATAATAGTTACTTCAATATTAGGATACCATCGAATGAAAAATATTGTTTAACCTAACACCTAAACTGAAATGATAGAAAATAATAAACGAAGTAATAGTGCAAAAAGAACGTCAACAAAAATTTCTACATGTTATAAATGTTTCAGTGAATTATAAAAAATATTCAAAAGGTCTTCCTTCCCGTTCTATGCACACAGTAAATCTTCGTTGTAAAGATCCCACGGAATGCAAAACCATATCAGCAGGTATCAGTCGAATACATGTTCGGATTCGTTCTTTCATATCATGTGCTGTTGTAGGCTCTTCAATGTAAACTTTGAATTTTATATAACCCCACAAGAAAAAATCTGGGGGTGTTAAGTCGGGCGGTCATGGTGGCCATGCAGTTGGACCTCCACGGCCAATCCACCGATTGCAGTATTTACAGCAAATGTTCACTTATTTTACGCAAAAACATGGTGACGCGTGCGTACGTACCGGCCTACTAGATTAGTATAATGAATGCATATTTTACGGCTGAATCGTAAAAATTGTGAAAAAATTCAGTAAGGATCATATTGTAAACATCATACAGCATCGTCTAAGCCAAAACAAGCTGTACCGTTCCATTTAAAAATAAACAATTGAAAATCGCTATTTTGACATTTAACGTCTAATCAAAAAACTGACTGCGCCAGGTTGTAGAGCACCCTTCGAAACATAAGCATTCCAATAATTCCAAATAATAAGCTCACTAAAAAAAGGCGTATAGCTTGACTCACCCTGTATCAATCACATCATCATGTTTGCACATAAAAATGTATTAACCTTTCTCTTCAAAATTTAATTTTCAACTGTTGGATATTTGAAACATAATTTCGTATCTAGTTTTGTGTGCAACTTTACTTATTTCACTTACTTAATACATAGAGTGTCAGTTTGAAAATGTAAAATGCGTTATATTTCCTGGAAGTAAAAGAAATACTGAAAATTTCTAGAAAGCGCGTTGTGTAGTTAAGTTTCCAAATTTTAAGACTTAAAACAATTTCAGGTTGCATAAATCGCCATAAATAATGAGAGTTTATATTCATTTTTTATTTCCTAGAAAATTTATAATACAAATCTACTTTTCATGTTATCTCAGCAACAATATCCACCAGTCACTTATTGTCTATAAGCAAATAAAGGTAATTGAATTTCTAAAAAGTGACGTAATTGAACAATTAGGTATTTTAACTTCATACCAAATAACTTAAAGACTTGATCACTCTATAGTAAGTATACTTACTTAGAGTATATTGCCGCGTGAAATTCTCAAGCCGAGTAACATTTGGCAACGTTGCTCGAAACACTCGTCTACTCTGTACTGTCGTCAGTTGCCGGGACACGCTGAAAGTTTTATAATGCTTATATGTTATGACTTGCTAACAACGAGTATTCGAGGGTGATATAAACTTGTTAACGTAAAAAGCATCGAAAGACGTAATTAAAATAAATACTTTAAATGCAGTTGTGTTACGTGCTACAACAGAGACCTCGGTTGTTTTAGTTTTGTATGTCATGTAAAAACTGACTATTTTACTGAATTAATTTTACACTTTTCTGTTATTATTAAAAACGGCATTGCTAGTGCATTTATTTAAATATTATGATATTTGCAAATTTATTAGGAAGCTTCTATCTCTTTGACGCCGGAAGTATGATTGTTAAGAATTTTAAATTAACGTAGTATTTAATTCTAAACGTTAGCATAAAAATAAATAAACATATCCACTTTAGTGAACTTGGATTGTAATAATTACTTCAGTGATTTTTTTACTTCAGAACTGTTTTCATGCAAACGTTTTTTTTTTGTTCCGGATTGGTGTGATGAGTAAAAAATAGTCACCCTAACTTACTAGACCGTGCCCGGATTATCTCATATCTGTTAGGTATTTAGTAATTCGTTAAAATTCGCCGTATTAACTGATTATCCGGATTTACATGAAAAAGGATTTATCCGGAAAATCCGTTCTCTCAATTCACTTAAGTACTGACATTTTTGAATTAACCATTCCATTGCCCGGTTTTACTTTTCTGTAACGTTGCTTATTGTCAATTATTATTAATGTTTTTAGAGGAATTAAAATGCTATCCTAAGAATGATGTGTATAATATAAATTCGTTTATAACTGTCGCCTATTTCCAATATTTGTTGCAGGACTCTGCTGACTATAGTGTCTAGTAATTAACAAGAAAACAGATCACCCTTAATTTTTTAGTTATCAAAAGACCACAATCAAAACATAATCTGAGTTGTCTAAATTGCCTGATTTGTTCGGTAATTGAATTTTGGTTTTTAGTAATTCGGATTTCTACAATTTAAAAGGCCAAATCTTTTTAAAAATTTGAATTTAATAACTAGAATTCACGGACTTACGACTTTATACTCCATTCATATCTGAAATTATCGTATAATTAATAGTTAGTATCAAAATGTAAAGAACGTAATTCGAATCAAAATATATAATTCGAAACCCGGATCGACATAACAGAAATTGAATATCTGCATCTAAATAATCCAGACCCGAAACCAAAATTCCGAAATCGTCCCGGACACAAAAGGATTGAAATCTGCATCGAGATATAAAATCTGATACCTGGGTAGGAATACAGGGTGTTCCAAAACGTTGAATTTAGTTCTAAAGTGTGACAGATTGGCCGCGAATTATTGGAACCAAGAGTGTTATGATATGCTGATGGCACTGGAAGCTTCTAATAAACGAGCAGGACGAGCGGTACGTTTATACGCGACGATTCTTTAGCACTTTGAACCGATTTCAACATAATAAGTAGCATTGCAAAACTTAGGAACTAAATTCAAACAAATAACGAACTATGAGACAACTAAATATGACGCGCTGTTTTCAACAGCCAATAGCTTGCGACTGCTTAATTGAACACGTAAATTTAAGTTTTTCAGACACTTTAAACGACATTTGTAATTTTTCCTGTTAATCATCGTTTTAAACTATCTTTTGGTTTTGTAATGTATCATGGCTGTCTTTTTAGTACTTGATCAAACACTTAAATTTGAGTGTGAAGGTTTTATTTGATTATTTTCGGATTTTTCAATACTTTAATAACTCCAAAAATATTAGTCGAATCGAAAAGTCGTAGAGGAACTTTTTGTTTAGTTTTTATGGTAGAATACCGTCCCGCGGTTCGTGTCCGCGAGTTTCTGAACATCCTAGATAAAATACGTAATCATGATTCATATATAAAATTTGAAATTCAAAACATGTAGAAAAATCAAAATACCGGTGAACATATAAATTTCGGATATCCGACAGCCTGAATTAAATTGCCAGCACTGCACCTACATTGCAGACTGCATTTCTGATACCGTCGAGAAATATAAAGTAACGGGACACCATACTAGAACCAAAGCTTCTTCGTTAAGCTACCTAAGCAAGAAGATTCTCTCAAAACGATTTTACGTAGGTACTCCAAAAAAAGTAAAATTATTTTAATGTGGAAAAATGCTATAGCAAAAGATGGGGCCTTTAATTGTAATTAGTAATGGAAACTGCGATCCTATAAAACTTATCTAAGAATGTCTTTTGTAGTTTAATTTCAACAACGCATTTTTACGAAATTACATGATTTTATCTACGACTATCAATTAGATCTAGTTAAAAAATATATTTTGTATTCTTTGCATGCTTTTGATAATTCTTAAAATAACGCTTTTACAGCGGTTTTGGTCCGAGGTCCGAAGCGCATCTAATCAGCTGTGAGGCACGGTAGTTTACCGTGCTCCTATCCTATGCGGCTAGCCGAAGTTATTATAGCACTATTCTTTTATGGTACACAATAGTGGAAAATTTTTTCATGATGTTTTTTTTTTGTAAAATTTACAAAAACAAAAATGAAATGTTATATTAATAACTTCTAGCTTTTTTTCGTTGAAGTTCATATATGTATTCTAAATAAAACAATTATTAACTTCAACGGTTTTGTTTTATTTTAGCCTTATACGTATTTCGACATGTTTGCAATACATGAATTGTTTTTTTTAAATATAAGTTGAAGTATGATTTTTATATTTAATGAAACAAGTCTTGCAACGTATCAAAATTTTGTATTTTTGCTTAAAATTAATGTTACTAGCTTGCAAGGAAGCAAACTCAAAGAGTTTCCTAAAATTGAAAATGTGGCCAGTTTAGTTGTAGCAAAAATTTATAATCCGGAATTCAGCGCTTGATTAAGGCGGTGATGTTAAAATGCTCATAAACGGTGCCCAGTTTAGGGTCACCCTTAAAAACTACTCAGGCACTATGAAATAATTTCAATGATCAATATCAAGCGGGTTACATTGATAATTTCTTTCTCAACCACAAGCCAATAAAATCAGCGAATTTTTGATCACATGGGTTTAAATACACTAATTAACGTGTCGTTAAAGTAATAACAATCGAGGGCACTTCGTACCGCATCATTATCCAAAAAAAAATGTCATTACTGTAATGTAATTAATAACTGTATTATAATAAATACATGTTTAAATCTTGGAAAAAGGAATTATCTTACAGAATGAACCTCATGCAATTATAAATCCTTATAATTTTATGAACAAATGTCCTCGAGCTAAAGCTCTCAGGCAGTTGCTAAGCAACGCACTTTCGAGGATTTTGTCACAAAAAATAATCGCGTGATTATCACTGCGCTTGATTCATTATGGCTGAAAATTGTCTCATAATTATTAACTACTTTTAAAGAAGAGAATGTCCAAATCTTCTTATTGATAACAATGATAATATTAAGGCATTTTAGCCAAATAGCTCACTTTGTTACTGATAGGTATAGTTACACTTAGTAAAATAATCAAGACTTTTTATTTGTGGAAGCATACGATCATCGACCTTTTTCGACAAACCAGAGCTGAAAATACCACAAACTGTATAAATTTTGTTAATACCCTAATATTTAAATTAAAGAGATTTTGGGATATTTATTGCCTGTCTATAATCATTATCCCGTTTCGAAAATGAGTTTTTCTAATTAATTGTACCTAACCCTGCTATTGGGGAAATTTGAGAAAAATAATAATCACCGTTTGAGTAGGATCCACAACTACCAGCAAAGTTTCCTAGATTTTTCTTCTATTTGTACATTATTGAAAATACCGCTAAAATTGTTCATATCTTACTCAAGATGTAAAATATGTGAGAACAGTCTATCTTCTAATAGTCGTTGCGTAAATGAGTTTTGAATTGAAAATTTTCACGAAGACGCATTTTCTTCTGTTTCCAGCTTGCCCGATACTTTCAGAATTACAGTATTGGTTTAAACTATCAAAAATATGTTTTTCTACTCCCATGTTTTAATTTACTTATTAAGTGTGCGCTGCCTATACCATAATGATACCCATTTCGATACAGATTTTTATTAATAAATAACCTAAACTGACCAATAGCAGCAAAGCGTTGTTTTTGGTAACCATAATTACAATAGTTGTTGACATTTCTCAGTTAGCATCGCAAAACAGTTCGAGTTTTTTTAAGTATAATGTTCAAATACATTTTTTTATTGAATATTTTTTTTAACTAGTCGTAGAAAAATTAGTGTTGAAACTCTTCTATAATGGCTATTAATACACTCGTTTGAATTACGTCTCACTCGTGTATTAATAGCTATCATTATAGATTCGTTGCACAATATACTATTCTATACTATACAAAATCGATTCTTTAAGGAAACCCTGTAATAACTTATTTATTGTTTCCAAACTTAAAAAGTTGAAGTGCTAACTTCGAGTGGACTTTCCCATGCTATATATTAATACTTATCGTATTTGCAAAAGTAAATTTTATAATTATATCGTTCTACATTTCACCGTCTCACAGTGGTCGGAAAAGCGAAAAAGCTGGCCAAAAGTCAAAAAATCAAAGTCGCCAGATGGTCGTAGTAATAAGAATTTATCAACAGAGGGAGCTAGTGAATAGTTTGACAAAAGGACCTTTTGTACCTGCTTCTTTGCAGCAGCCCAACGTACGGCTGCTGTCAGAGTAGCCTGGGCTGTGTTTCTCTCCAAATATAATATTGCGCGGTATTCATATTGTAATAATATGTTACTGGAGTGTGTGCTTTCAATTTCGTGCAATGGAGAGTGTTTCTGGAGGTATGTCGAATATTTTTATGCAATATAGTTTAATTCTGAATTTTGTTTGAATATATTTAAAGTTGTGTTAAACAATTGTCTAAAATAACTATGAATCTAAAAACACATGCATCATTTATCATCGAAAAAGTTGTGATCCCAGGAGATCCAGCCAAGTTTTACAATTGAGTGTACAGCTAATAGTGCATACTTCGAGAATTTACAAAGAAATCTACCAAGTTTTACCAAGTTTGGCTACACTTGTGGCACACTTGTGATGATGATGATTCGAATGACAATAATAAATAACTATTTATACTCTTTATTACATTATTTTATATACTGATACATTTATTGTAACACGTTCACATACATTTGCCTAATAAATAATTTTGAATTTTGGAATTCTGGTTTCAAATTCGTATTCAGCGACCTCAAAAACCAAAGTGTACAAAGTTTCGCTCAAATCAATTTTTTTTTTCAAAATGCGTCGGCCATTTTGGGTCCGCCATTTTGAATTTTGAAATTCTGATTTCAAATTCGTATTCAGCGACCTCAAAAACTAAAGTTTACAAAGTTTCGCTCAAATCAATTTTTTTTTTCAAAATGCGTCGGCCATTTTGGGTCCGCCATTTTGAATTTTGAAATTCTGGTTTCAAATTCGTATTTAGCGACCTCAAAAACTTGAGTATCCAAGATTTTGCTAATTTCGGAAACTTATCCTAGTTTTGGCCAGCTTTTTCGCTTTTCCGACCACTGTGCGTCTGTTGTATGTCTAAGAAAACAAGCTGTCAGTTCATAGCTTATATAGGCAACCCTACGGTGTCGCGTACCGTAAGAAAATAAGACCGGAACCGCCCGCCCCACAGATGATTAGGTGCGCTTCGGATTTGGGACTAAAAATCAATATAAATGGTGTATTTAAAGAGCTATAAAAAATATGCAAAGAATGAAAAATATATTTTTTAACTAGAGCTAATTGATAGTTGTAGTTAAAATCAGGTAACTGTCGGAAAACGCGTTGTTGATATTAAAAAGTATGGTATTTAAATTTTTAGAGTAGTTGTAAATTCTTGCTAATTCTAATAAAGTATTTCAAATAGTCTATTGAACTGGTGAAAATTATTATCGATCTGCGTTTGCGTTTTTAAATAAATAATTAATCAATTTCAAATTTTTCAAAAATTCCTGGAAGGCGTCAAAATAAATTTGGGAGATTAGTAAAAAACAAACCTGTAGTTCATTGTATTTCACAGTTTTTGAAAAGTATTTTTTTAATTTTCAAAATTTTGAAGCAGCGCCATTGCGATCGTTTTCGGATTTTCAAAATTAATTCTACTTCATCGTATACTACCCACAAAAGGCTCCTAAACCAATTGTAGTTGATCCCGATCAGACAACTCCTTTTTGAGTAAATGGGCGTTTAAGTCGAGATTTTTTAAAAGTTGCAGCGGCCGCCATTTTGAAGCTAGAGAGTTCGATAAAAAAGTTTTCAATTTGCCCTAAGTTCTTCTCTCAGATCTCGTGCTCATGTGAGGAAAATTTAGTTTTGGAAAATAAAAACGATTCCAAAAAAACATGTCTAACTTCCGTTTCCGGTTTTGGATTTTTTGAAAAGCTTAACTAGAACTACAATTTTTGATATACCTCTCGATTTGAAATTTTGTCAAAATCGGTTTAGAACTTTCGCCTTTAGACGCATCACACACCCGCCCACAGACAGACATTTTTTAAAAACCACTTTTTTGGGTTCCCTAAGCCCGAAAACGTGTATTTCCGTTAAAATTTAGATTTTGTCAATTTTTATGACATCAATACTTCCCTATACCGAAGGCATGGAAAAGTAAAAATCCGAAAACGTATTAGGCAGGTATAACAGATTTGTTTAGGAAAATACTTTATTATTTATCAATTTAACTCTTGATGAAAGGGGATTTAAATAACAGCAGAGGGTGTAAAAGCTATTCATTCAAAGGATGAAACGTTCAGATGTGACTAATTCAAATAATCGCCATAAATTCAAATAATATCTTACCAATTTCTGTTTTATTATAAACGACTATTGTCTTACGTACTTACTAATTTAATAATAAAATGTACTTAATTGTCACCGTTCGATTTATGAACACAAAAGGCATTTTTATACTTGTACGGCTAGATGCAGTTTTCAAATTAATTGCAAAAATAATACAACAGTAATAACTGATTGTGGATGGAAGAATTTAAAGCTTTCCGGTGCTTGGATCTTGTCCAGAAGTTTTAATTTTAGAATACACCTACTTGCTGTGTATTTTACTTCAAGGGTGCTAAATAAATAGTCTCCAACTTATATTTACTTGTTCTTCTCATTACCTGTAAGATGTAACATGTGCTAATTAAACTGATTAAACATTTATAATTCGTCAATCGCCATTCATATTTTTAGTTTAAATACAAAATTTAAAGACATCTTGAGATTGTTTAGCAAATCTATCATATTTGTATTCCTGTCATATTTATGCCTGTTTTATTGGAAACGCTTTTGTATTTTTTGACTCCTTTTATATAATTTGTACTTTGATCATTCTGAAATAAAATATACTAACTTATTTAAATAGAATGTTTCCAAACTTGAAGCCGTAGAGAACTAGTGTGATAGTGGGTTTATAATTTAATCAACTTCCTAAGGGTAGCGAGTTCTAACCAGTACGCACTGTTGGGACTAATTCCATCACCAAAATTATACAGCAGTAGAAGTTGGATTCAAATTTTAATATGTATAAAACGTATCATTACCCTACCTTATATATAATTAGGTTTTGCCATGAAATAAGTACGGTTTAACGATACTATTACTTTCCTAGCTCACAGCATCGCAGCTTTCTAATTTCTACAACGGTTATTTGAAATCACGAACTTTTAACTGATGATCGAAATGCACGGATCCAAATTTATTTGCACTAATCACGATTTAAAGATCAAAATCCACTTTTATTTTCTAACTTATTTATGATTTTTGAATTACGATTAGACAATTTATGTTTTTAATTTCTCATAGTTCTCAAAAGCTGTGCACGCTTTTCTTTTAAAAATTTGAATAAGATAGGATGGAGCGGCCGTAGCTTAGTGGTAAGCGCGCGGGCTACCAATGCAGCGGATCCGGGTTCGATTCCCGGCCCGGTCGTTCTCCCTCAAGGCAACGGAAAACCAGCGAGGTGGATTTTTCCCCTGGAAAACCTCTTTGGAGAGGAAGTGCATGCACTTCCTGTGGTTCGGAGCCCACGTTAAACTGTAGGTCTCCTATGTATGTCTGTGCAAAATATCTATCTTCGCGCACCAACCACGGACATAGGAGAGAGGTCGCCAACGCCCTGAATAGGGTATGGCACGAAAAGAAAAATAATAAGATAGGAATAGGCTATCGTTCGCTTTTTTTCTGTATTTCCCTAATTTCTCTGTGACACCCTCTGTAAAGTTTTCAAGTTGGGCAATTCATAGCTCTTTATTTATTAAAAATTGGACACGACAAAATATCCTCGTTTAGGTTAAACTAGCTGAACCCGTGGGCTATACCCCAGGCTTTTTTGATTTCTTTTAATAAAAATTACCAAAAGCGATGTAGTTGGGATAGAGTCAGCCAATACACGTCACAAACATTTACAAATTTATTGGGTTACTATTTTACATTTTTATCTCATCTCAGTTGATATTCAGGGAAAATAAGACATTAACTATAATTTCTTCTAGGGTTATAATACAGAATAGCACATAAACATTACAGGATAAACGCAGTATAAATGTCTGCTCACTCAGTACCCTAACTATATAAAAATATACTTAATACATTAATGTAATAATATTATAAAGGAGAGGTTTCTTACCTTTGGTAGCCTAAGGGCCCCTTCTGCTTCTTCTAGTGCCATACCCCATGTAGGGCGTTGGCGACCTTTCTCCTATGTCTGTCTTTCGTTGGCAGAGATAGATATTTTGCACAGACGGACATTAACGTGGGCTTCGAACCACAGGAAGTGCATGCACTTCTTCTCCAGAGAGGTTTTCTTGGCGAAAAATCCACCTCGCTGGTTTCCCGTTGCCTTGCGAGGGAGAACGACCGGACCGGGAGTCGAACTTAGATCCGCAAGTAGAATCTGCTTGTTAACTGATGTTATGCGAAATTATTAAATTGGTAATTCGTGTTACACGTTTTTGTTATTAAATTTGTCCAAAATAATAAAAAGCAAAGTCAAAAAGCGTCAAATATAATTTTGAACAATAGCGGCCAAACCTCTAGGCTCGTTCTTGCTCCTGTTCTTCATAAAAAATAAAAGATTGATAAAAGTACTTTGTCTGCATTTTCCTATACTTTAGAGATAATTATTTTTTCTGTTTTCAAAAAAAGTGGGCGAAGCACTTCGCCTGAACTTTCCCATACTTTAAATATTGTTACTCGCCGTATTTACAAATGTTTATTTGTAATTAGTTAGTTGTACCGTACAACGGCGGTTAGGGTACTACGTTTGCCTCAAATTTTTTTGTAGAAAATGTGATGACGAAATCAGAGATGATACATCAAATTCATCAATTAAAATTGGGAGGGAGTGGTAAAATTAATTCCACTAAATATTGCTGCACCTAAAAATTTCGTCGATCTTATTTTACTATCACTTCTGGGCAATCTAGCCTAACAAGAAATGTATTTTTGTCCCTAGTGTATTAAATAGAGGGATATAAATTTTCATTTCAAAAAAATTAACAGAAGGCGCGGCATTGAAATTAGCGTGTTAGGACACGAACCAAATTCCAGCTTATTCCTAGCTCTACGACCCTACAAAATTTAAAAAAATCCTGTGGCCAGTTTTTGGGCAATATTTTTCATAAAAATGTCAAATTTTTGAAAATTTGATTCTGATTTACGGGTTTGGTAGTTCCAAAAATTCTCGTAGTTTATAAAATTGTGTATCCCTTTATAATATTAAATTCCATCACTCGTTTTTGAGTAAATGGTCCATAGGCGCTTACTATGCTGAAGACTGAATTTAAAATCTGTACAAAATTTTTTATTCTGGTAATGTTCCTGTAAATGTAAGAATTTCATGACGGAACCTTCAAGAAAATGTTGCAACTGATGCAACTGCAGGAGCACTCTTCACTTAATCAACATACATTTTTACAATTAACATTGTGGTAATGCGAAATTTAAACGCAAACTATAGTTGTTGTAAATAACAGTTTTACATGTCGCAACCGTGCAAACCATAAACAATAGTAAAAATTACTCGCATTTACAGATATGCGTACCTCGGAAACTACAGGGAAACTGTGTAAAGCTGTTTACGTGCTAACAGTTTTGTCAAATTTTAACATATCTACTTGTAGGTTGCACAGTGACTAACCTACGGAAGAAATATTTTTTTTAATTTTTTCTTGTAATACCAGTGGCGGCTCATGAGGGGAAGCGAGTGCAGCCCCGCTTCACCTCTAATAATTTTTATTAGCAAATTTTATGATTAGAGATATCTAAATTGTAAAACTATAAATTCGTTTCTAATAAAAGTTCCACCAACCAGAATCGTAAAAATTGCAACGTCCGTGCATTATTGGTCTTTAAATTTGTCAAAACAATATTATCTTGACATCAACCAAAAATCTCAATCAATACTGTTGAGTGGTCCAGTGGTAAGAGGATCTGGCTCACAATGCACGAGTCCTCGGTTCGAATCCTGGAAGAAGCAGAAAATGTTTCCGTAATTCTGTGGATCGGTATCGAGCTCGGCAACCATTCGACGTTGGGTTACAATTAACAGCGCTTGCCTTGATTACTGGCTGACCAGGACAAGTAACAAAGCCACACACAACATTAACATACAAATAAACACATGTGTGTATGGCTTGAATGAATGTGCATGAACGGTGGCATAAGCTTCAGGAGCGTAGTGGTTTAAAGGCCAAAATCCCCCCCACTACCTCCTACTACGCAAGCGAAGAGCCTACCCGGAGTGAAAGACCTCGACACCTTTGGGTATATGCGGATAGATTATAATGATGATGATTTCTTATATTAATTCAGCTGGTTTTGAAGCAATCAAGGAGAAGAACTGAATACCGCGAACATTTAACTTGCCATTTAAAAAATAATTAAGAATTTGACATATGTACTAAAAATTTGAGACAGATTTTGTCTAGATGTAGAACCATTTCTCTGTTTATAAATACGTGATGCTCGAATTAGTTTAGTTCACCGAATTCGCCATTCCACAATACAGATACAGTTTTCACAAAGACGGTTTGAAATGAGTTTCGTGATCCGGTATTTCACAAATAAATAAGGAAAGGACAATATTACATGTAATCACACCTAAGAAGTCGCATTGCAGGCATTGCATATTTTGCTGCCGTTATAAACGACGAATCCATATCGGGAATGAAATCGCTGCATAGGGCATTGTTTAAGATTTATTGTAGCTGTATTTTTTTTCGAATGTAAGTATAGGCTAGAGATGCTAGTAAATGCTAGGCGAGGTCTGTGGGCTGCTGGGGTGGATCGATGCGGAGTCATTGAACTTGACGCGTGTAGTACCCACGCGTTCGCGAACTCGTGCAGGGTAGTCATCTTTAGACCGTTTTATCTTAACAGATACTACGCCGTTTCCCTATTAGCCACTTATTCTGACTAAATTTCACTTCTCAACGGTATTAGCTGATATTTAATTAAATCGATGCTCAAACATAAATTTACGCCCAGTAAATAGAATGTAAATTACTCGTGTTGTTAAACGACCTACCTCAATCAAAACAGAAAATCGATCTATTACTAAGAAACGCTAGAAGGGTGTTGCCTATCCCAACAACATAACGTTTTCGTATTAGCTGTAAACTGAAGAATTCTTTTTTAGGTGTTGAATTCTAATACGATAATCCTATTTTACAGTGGCGTGCCTTGGGTTTTTCGGAAGGGATGCTTGCAAATGTCCTCAGGATTTTTCAGTGATTGTGTACCTACTGTGTATGAGGGTTTTGAAAAATTTGAAGCAAAATTCACAATTTTATGCACCCAATTGGCGCCAATTCTTGTTTGGATAAGAAACATATTGCGTCAAATATTTTATTAATAATGTATCTATTTGATTTATCTTTTTACTTTTCTATACTTTCAGGGATGTATTAATTTCATGAAAATTTTCGAAATCAATATTTGGACGGAAATACACGTCTTCGATCTTCAGGAACCTAAAAAACAGTTTTTTTAAAAATGTCTGTCTGTGCTGGGGTCTGTTTGGTGGATCTGTGGGTAGGTGGGTATGTGTGTGGTGCATCATAGCTATCGAACGGATGGTCGGATTTTAATGTCTTTGGAATCTGGGGGTATATCACAAATTCACCGAAAAATAAGATTTTAAAAACATCCAAAACCGAAAGCGAAAGTTAGATATGTTTTGTTTTGGTAGCATTTTTCTCATAAACCAAATTATATAAATTTGAATCTGATAGCAGACTTTAGGGCAAATCCAAATCCTTTAAAATAGCGGCCACTACAAGTTTTTAAAAGTTTGGACTTAGCGCATTATTACTCAAAAACAGGTTTGACTGATCGCGTTTAAATATTAGATCGTAATAGCCCTATAGAGACACAATGTTACTGTGCACAAAAATTTTCAAAAAATTGAAAGCCAAAAGAGAAAAAAATTCCAAAATTTCGGAAAATTCAAAAAAAAATATTGCTGAAAAACTGGCCACCCGATTTCTTTAATTCGGGAAGAACTGAGGAAAAGCTACAATTTATTTCGTGTCCCAACTCTCTCACGCATTCTATGAATCTCTGAAAATTTGAATTTTAACGCTTGTTTACTCAAAAACGAGTAATCAGATCGGGATGAAATTTGATATGGAAAACGCCCTAAGGGTACACAATGTTTCAAGCTACTAGAAATTTTGGAACTATTAAAACTGTGAAATGAAAAAATATCAAAATTTTAACTTTTTCAAATACACACTGCTTAAAAACTGGCCACATAATATTTTTTTGAAATAATCATAATTAATATTTCTAGATATTTCAAATATTAGATAAACAGTAAGTATGCTAACTTTTTTAAAATAGATTTAATAAACAAATTACATTAACGCAACAAAAGTTTTGAAAATTGCAAAATTGAATGCAAATAGAAAAATTTATAAATAAAATCAACTTCAGTTTGAATATTTTAAGATTTTTGGTACATACAAATCGAACTAGCAAGCTACGGATGGACAAGCGGGTACTCTACCCACTACTCCACCCTGGCCTCCATCCATAATATTTTAGTTACTCAACCTCGACCAAATTATTATTCAAAATGCCTCTCAAGCTTTGTTTTTTGGTTAGATTTTGAATTGTATTCCTTTTTATTTTCCATAGTCGATTCTATATCCAGATAATTTTGGATTTTGCCGCGTTGAAATTTATATTGGAAACGCATGCAAGATAGTAATTAAAATATAAGATGGAAGAGAGAGAATAACCCTTTATCTTCATTTGATGTTTTGGTAGAGTGCTTTAAAGAAGATAAGAATTATTTTTATTAGAAAATATTTGATTAAAGTTCCATTACATTGTTGTTTTTGAAGTGTACCTTATGTAGTGTATGGAAAACGTACATTACATTCAGATATATTATGTACTTAAATTACTGATTTATATAGTGCGTTAAAAAAACATGTGTGCTGCACTGTATGTCCTAAGGTGAGTCGCAGGCTTACTCCAGCAGTCATGTTTGCAGCCACACAGCAACAATCTACATGTTTGTACGCTTTGCCTCGTTTGATAGCAAACATTGTAGTTGCAATTTATAAAAAGAAGTGCTTCCAAATTAAATATAAAAAACAGTTAAAAATATTAAAACTAAACAGGTGTTCTTGAAAAACTAAAACTTCACTGACGTTTGCAGACTTGTGGTTGAGGTTATGACAACCAGTACACAAGTCTGCACAACACTATTTAAATTTAAAAAAATATATTTGCTAGCAGACGTTGCCTGATAAATTTCAAAGGAAACGTGAATAAAATATAAAATATTAATAAGTTCTAGCTTGACTGACTACCTTGAAGTCAAGACCTTCATAGGTACATAATTTTGCATACGTGCTCAATCAATTGGGGTGCAAATGTACCCCAATTATAAACTTTGGTAATAGTGTTGACAATTGCATAAACGGTCAGCATTTTTGTTTATGTGTTTTATTGAAGTTATATAATTACAAAAACAGAAAAAAGTTACAAAAAATGCATATTTACTGAACAAAAACTTTAGTTTTTGTCGTATTTTACTTAATTTCGAACATCTTTCACAAACTGTGTTTTACAGTGTTGCTTGCACACAATGAAATTTGTTACTTTGAATTCAATATTTTGTGCTTTTCCTATCTTTTTTGCTATTACAAAAGTATCACACCAACCCCGAGACCTTGGAGGAAGTTGTTGAGCTGGGAGTGCAAATGCACCTCACGATAAAATAAACTTAAAAAAATATTTAAAAATAATTTGAAGCAATGTAGTAAATGTAAGACTATAATAATAATACCTTAAGAACAATAAATGAAATTCCTAGCATGATTGTACCAGTCTACATAACAAACATACGCATGGGGCGCAGTTACACCCCAGTGGGGCCTTGAAGGTTAATATATTATAAATAAAATAATTAATAATTTCAATAGGTTTGTTATTTTAGCCTTATACGTATTTTAACGTGTTAACACGTCATTATCAAAAGCAATATTAAAAGTAAACAGTTGTTGTTTTATTGGAACAATGGAGTTTGATGACTTGATCTTGGTTATCTTTATCTGCAGATGACTTAATTTCTATTTCAAAATTTCTAATATTGCCGAATTTAAAAGATCAAGTTGTTTATTTATTAAAGGTACAGTTTTTAAATGTTTGTGAATTTCAAATGCTTCCAGTATATCTAATTCAGGTTTATTATCATGAATATATAAAGTTAAAAAAATACCTATTGAAATAAATAATTATTTTATTTCCAAGATATTCATAAGAGTTTAAAAACTAACATAAATTCTCGATAAACAGAAACACAAAAAAGCAATTTAAAAATAATATTCTACCAAACATGCCAACATTATTCTGTTATGCGGTGCGCGCATATTTAGCACTGGTCCAGACTATTTTATGAGGGGGGGGGGTACTATTACACCCACCCACCCCCCGACACTGGGTCGTTTGTCACGGCCATGATAAAATGTATTGCTCTCATCTCTGTATACCACGTTCACTAGCTCCTCTTCTACTACATGTTGCTTATTATTTATTATAATCCCGCTCTATCAATATCTCGATTAGAAAAAAGATAAGGTTTATCTTTTATACTATTATTGTTTGAAAAAAACTAACGTTTGTATAATGTTATCTCTAGCATATCCATTTATGTAGCATGTTTTATTAAGGCAGATATGTAACTATGCACGATGACGCAACAGAAATAGCAAATCTGATTTTAGATATAGGTCAAGTCA
The DNA here is from genome assembly GCA_958336395.1 of Ctenicera cuprea. Lineage (NCBI taxonomy): Eukaryota > Metazoa > Arthropoda > Insecta > Coleoptera > Elateridae > Ctenicera > Ctenicera cuprea. The sequence goes on along the minus strand of OY284494.1, from coordinate 7,877,336 downwards.
GAGCCTCTGTGCTAGGTCTAGACGATTTATTTTAGCTGCTGATTCTAGAAGAAACACTGATTCACGCACACGGACGAATAGAACGCAAACCCCGCATGTTGCAAGTTCACTGGCCTCGCTGCCGCTAATGTTATTGTAACAGCGTTTTCTCCGTTCTAAGATAGACTTCAAACAACTCAATTTTTCTGCTGCTAAACGTCTTCATTTATTTATGCTCGCCTATTTGTATATTATTGGTTCTATAACATTGCAAATATTCCAGAAGCTTGCTGTGAAGTTGCAATAATCCATACCACACATGCTTTTGAAATTTTTGTTGCTATGCTCTTTCTACTTTTTCAGTTTTTACGTTAAATGTTGCTCCTTACAAATGAATTATTGTTATTAGAAATCAAAATTTCTAAACACTTATGGCATGTAGATAATCAACTAAATAGTTCGCAAATACATCGACCCTAAGAACTTTTCTAAACCTATATTTTTTAGTATGAGGAAAACTGTAGTTCAGTTTGCTTGCAGCTTGAAAACACCTAAATCAGAATTATTTAGTGGTTTTTCACGTTTTCAAACTAAAATCCAAAATAACAGGTTCCAACAAACTTTTAAATCTTTATTGTTCTTTGTTCCAAGAGTTTCGAGGTTTTTTATTTTTTTATAAATAGTAATCTTTCTACCTCTGTCTTTAGACATTTCTGAATACGGCATCGGCAAAGTAAATTTTTTGGAATACAATTAACCGAGACCGGTAATAATGTAAAATTTGCATTTAATTAGTCAGAAATTATAGAAGTCCATTCCAATTCCAAAAATTGCTTTTCACAAATTTGCGTAACTGTTATGCAACTGTGTGCTGCGTATATTTTTATCTTATTACGTAGATATATTTAAATTGATTTCTAAGCTAACATTCACGATTTCCAAGTTCAACCTCTATTCACGGCAAACTGCTGATATTTATTTAAGTATTCCCAATTTTACACGAAAACATTGAAGTGCTACAGCAATAATTTATTTTGATCAATAATTATATCAAACGGGAAATCCGGGACCATCTTATGCATACTTAAGTATTTTTTTTGTAAGATTTCATTGAACATCTGACCAGCTGGTCATCGTACTCAACTACAAAATGATAACAGCAACAAAGTTTAACAAGGGAAATGCAGTACATTACATACATGAAATATAGAAAAAAAATTAAAAACAGGTACTAATATTCCGCTAAAACATATTTTACGATCAACGTTTATGGTAAATGTGTATCGAAATTATCAGTAGCGTTCCGTGGGTTCAAAATTTGGGTAGGCAATGGCAAAAATTATTTAACATTAGGCTGGTTTCACACGAGACGAGCTTTCATAATGCTATCCAGTTTAGTGATATGCGGGGTGGATGGGTCCTTGGCACAGTTGTTTAATACGTTACTGTTAGATAAATAATGTAAATTACATTTGCTAGTCTCCGTTTCAGAATTTTTACTTACAATTCGAAACCATCACTGCAAACTCTAATTAAGGGTGATTCGTAACATATGACATGCACTTTTAGAATCTGAAAACTTCTGTTGGAATAAGTGCAGCAGAGGTACAAGGTAGAAGGTTACCATTTTGGCGGGACAGTTTTAGCAATTTTTTCTTATTTGTCACCAAAATATGGGATCGAAGCATATTTAATTGTATCGAACGAAGTTAGGGTATTCGGATAAATTTTTTGAATGGCTAATTTATAATCTTTTTCTTTAATTAATGCATCAATAAGTTTAGTATTCTAACCATTACTATATGCAATTTGCTTAATAATTGAAATTTCTCTATTATAATTAATTTCATCTAAAGGGACCGTCAAAGCCCTATGTATCAGGGACCTGTATGCTGCTAATTTATGTGTTTTATGGTGACAAGAATCGTGTGGTATTGTAATGTATGTTTGTGTAGGTTTTCTATAAACTGAGTACTCAAATTTATTAGTTGAATTAATTTTTATGTTTAAATCTAAAAAGTTAATGGACTTATTTTGTTCAGTTTCTAGTGTAAATTTTATGTTTGGGTGCAAGCTGTTAATAAAAATTAAAAATTCATTAATTAAATCAAATGAACTATTAAAACATGCTAAAATGTCATCAACATAACGAAACCAAAATATAACTTTCTCAGATTGATTTGATTCGAATATTTGATCTTCTAGATTTTCCATAAATATGTTAGCTAAAAGAGGTGAAATTGAACTTCCCATGGGTAAACCATCTTTTTGGAAATAAAATTTATTATTAAAAGTAAAATAATTTTGATTGGTGCAAAGTTCAAATAATTGAATCAACTCAGTCCGTTTTATTAACTCAACATTTTTGTTAATAAGAATATCATTTAACAAAGGAATACACTCTTGAGGAGGTATTTGGGAAAATATATTCGTAACATCAAAACTAACTAGCTTGCTTTGTGGTGGTAAATGTAAGTTAGACAACTTTTTAATTCAGAAGAATTTTTAGCAGAATAGTTGAGTTTATAATCAAAACTGGTAACTATATTATTTAGCATTTTTGCTAGCATATGGTTGGGTGCGTTTATGTATGATACCACTGGTCTAATGGATATGTTGGGTTTGTGTATTTTTAATAAACTGTATAGTTTTGGTGGTTGTGGATTTGGATTTATTATTTGTCTTTTTTGATAATCTGTTAAACAAACCTGGCAATTTTCTAATGTTTGTTTTAATTCTTTTTGATAATTTTTGGTAGGATTACTAGTTAAAGTTTTTAAGTTTGAATTGGTTATGAAATCATTAATTTTTTGTAAGTTAATGTCATTGGGTAATATAACTAATGTGTTTCCTTTATCTGCCTTGACAGAAATCAGATTATTTACTGAATTTTTTTCTTTAGTCGATTTAAGTAATAAATTATTTTGATTATTTATTTTATTTTTTGATTTATTGGTATTGATTGACATCTCTTTTAATAAATTATCAATTTGAAATTTTGCATATAGGAAATGTCTTTCTTTAAGAATCAGTTCAGAATTGACTGCTAAAGTTTCTTTAATATTATTGACAAATTTTGGAAAAGGGGCAAACTTAAAACCCTTATTTAGGAATTTTATCTGTTGGTCATTGAAATCTGTGTTTGATAAATTTAGAAAATGAGGATGAAAATTTATTATTGTGTCAGGTTTTGTGTGTGGTTGAAGTGCACGTGTGTGTTGTTCTAATCTCGAAAATTTATTTTTCTGTATTGTGTATTTTTTAAATTTTATTCTACTAACTAATTCTCTAATGTCATTGTCAAATACGTCAAACTCAATTGGATGTAATTTGCGAATGAGTTCTGTGTAAAGTACCTTTAAATAAATGTGCAAATTGTCTCTAATTCTAAACCATCTCTTTGATTCTTCTTTCGACCATCTTTGTTTAGCATTTCTGATTATCTTCTCAGTTATGCTGTTCTTGGTTTTGGTGGATATATTAATGTAGTTTGGAATGAGCTTCTTTTTCTGACATTGTTGATTATAACAAACGTTCTGTGTTGCTACACCATGTTTGATCATGATCTTCTTGTACATTTTAGCTTGTTCTTCTAACGAAGATGACACCACTTTATTTATAATTTCCAGCTTTACTTCGTTAAAGTCCATATTTAATGAGTATCTGTATATAAAATACTTAATTACTTTAACAATATCTATTTATTTTAACCTTATACGTATTTCGGCATGTTTACATGCCATTGTCAAAGGTTATATGAAAAATAAACAGTTAGTGTTGTTATAGCAATAGAACTTTTTTACTTATCTTGGTAATCGTCTGCAGATGACTTGATTTCTTATTCCAAAATGTCCAGTAGAGGAGAATTTAAGAGATCAATTTGCTCATTCATTAACGGTACAGTTTTTAAATGTTTATGAAATTCAAAAGCTTCTGTTATATCTAATTTACGTTTATCATCACAAAAGTGTAAACATTTTATGGTGTTATTAGATGTCATTGAATGATTTTGTTCCAGTAAGTGTTTAGCGTAATTGGATTTATGTGGGTGTTTGTATTTGTAACAACGTACGTGTTCTTTATACCTAATATCAAAATTTCTAATTGTCTGGCCTATATAAACCGAATTACAATGCGAATGTAATTACCATTACATTGCTACCATAATTAAACAACATTTATCTAATTTAACAATTTTCGTATCTCTTATACTTGCCAAAATCCCCATGCTGTGTGCAAGACATTTTGGGCACCCTGTATCTCCGTTATTTATCAACCAAATTTACAAGGTATCACAGGGGGTATCTTCCTATTTGAAATTTTAAAGTTGAGATTGTTGGGGCTTAGAGAGTTAAGGGTAGGGGGTTGATAATAATTCGTTACGTGTTTATTTGAAAATAAAAATTGACATGTCCAAAATTTCTTTAAAAAAGGGTAGTAAATGTTTAATGAATTTTATTCTAAACTTTAGAGACATATTGCACATGAATCGGTAAAGAATATTCGGAATTTCGACTGCATTGAAAATTGTTTTTATGATTTAACATAACTTAACTTAACTTTTCATGGGATTCTAAATGCTTGCTAGGTGTCATTTTTATGTTTATGTACATGCACTTTACTAACTTTAGAAGTTTCTGGGTTGTGCTTTATAGTAGCTTTTAAAACATGTTGTTCGTTTGGTTTTACTTTAGTTTTCCTTTGTTGGTTTTAATTAATTTAATTAGTTAAAGAAGAAAGTTTTTTTTGCAATTATATGTTGGTACTATAATCAAAATAGGTGTTATTTTTCTATATATGAAACAAAAATATGTCTTTGTTTAAGACGGTAATGCGCTGCGTTGAAAAAAAAGGGGGGGGGGTAATTTATTTAACATAATGGGAATTACTAGGGGATTTTGGCCTCTCATAGGAGCATTTTTGGGACTGTAAGAGAGAAATATTTTGTTATCAATCTGGAGAAAGTAACAGCACTGCTTATGCAGTTATTAATATATTAATGCTTGTTGGCGACGAACGTTGATAGTTCCTTTGAATACTTTCTCTTAGTCAAATGTTGTTTTATATAGTTTAATGAGTTAAAAATTATTTATATTATAATATTTTTATTATACGAAGTATTAAAAATAAGTAGACAAAATTGGTGTGAAGTATTTTCTCCAGACTAGGCCCAGGTTCTCATAAACTTATCTAAATAGAGGCTAAATTCTATGTATTATCAGCAGCTACGCATTGGAATTGCTGTAAAAACTAAAAAAGGCATAGGATAGCATGATTATACGAGCCCAAAACCATATTATTAGAGAAAAAAATCTGTAAGAGTGGTTTACAATGAAAAAAATGCGAAAAACAAGATTAGGCCATAATATAGTTTTGGGCTCTTACATTCGCATCTCATCGCACCAATCTTAGCGCTGAGCTTTGATGCTTTACACGAGTCAAACAAAATTGCAGCGAACATTCCACTCACATTGTAACAGCCAATGGCAGCCATTTATATTCAGGTTCTTCACCAATGGCCGCGATAAGCCTTTTGTTAGGAAGCTCCGGTGTTATCGGTGGTGTGTAACCATAGCAAAACGTCATCAAAATTTTTATTTTTGCAGTTAATAATTAAATAACGCGTTTGTACGGTAGTACATAACAACTAATTATACTAAATAATAATTTATTTTTTTTGTTTGTAGAATATTCTAAAAAATACCACGCGTGAATTAAAAATTATCTATAATTCTGTGTTTCATTGACGAAGTCAATTGTGTTGATGCACGGTAATATCACGAGTCCGAAGGACAAGTGATACTGCCTAGCAACATCACAATTTCGTTGTCAATGAAACAGAATTATCGATAAATTTTAATTCACGCGTGGTAGTGCAGATCGAAAATATAATTATGTTGATTGTTGAATATAAGTTTGTACGGATTTTAAGTTCCGTGCAAAAAACAACATACAAAAACATTTTATTGAATTTGTATACATATAAATCAAACTTTTCAAAAATGTGTGATAAATTGCTTTTTGTGATATTGATTTTTATTGAGATGCAAATTTCGGATAGTAACCAAAGATGTACCGCCATACGTACAATTAATTAAATTTCCTGCTATGGAACTAAAATTTCTATACTTTCCTATTACTAAACCACTATTACTACTGCGCCTCCTATATTCGCATTTTCATCTGCGCGTTATTGTGTATAAAAAAAATTTAAGGATAGTTGAGAACTGTCAACTCTTTTATAATTACATTTTTAATTATGCCTAACTTCCGAGGCGCTTCGTACTGTGGCATCTCTTTTTGGAAGCTTTCATTCCAGATGTTTTTCTGAATTTTTTATTCCGTATTTTTGTTGCTCTTTATAGATTGCTATCTAAGCATATGCGATTTTTATACGAAAAATTTTTAATTTTGTTTAATATTAAAATGTTTCAGAATTTGATCATTGAATAACCCATACTTTATTGTTTCGTTGAGTCAGAGTATAGCGAAAAGTGTAAACTTTTCTTATTCTTCTTATATTATTTACTTATTCTTCGTATATTATTTGTTTATTCCTAATATCCTTGGGACTGAAAACAAAATCGGTTTTAGAGAGAATCTTTTAAAGCCAATTCTGGAGGAATTTGGAGGTACCTACTTAAGTGTTTGATACTAAAAATAGTGCATATCAATGAATTTCCGCGTTTATGGTGAACTGAATTATTTTTAGAATAATATTAGCCAGAATTACTTGATTGCATGTGCTTATGAGATCATTTTATATTAACGTACATACCTCCGTAAAATATATATGATTGTTTGGAATATTTATAACGGTTATTATTAATTTATTGTCTTCCTTTGCTGCGTAACTGTAATGTCGTTTTGTACTTTATATTCAAATAGGAAACATTATTTTATTCTGCTTCATGCGGTGTGAAATATCTATAGATCCTGATCCAATAAAGTATGTGTGGTTGGGAAAGGTCCGGGCGGGCATCGACCCCGTGAACGCGGCTTCGTAACCCCGGCGTCCTAGCGCTCTCGGAGCGACTATTTCACGGTCCTTTGAAGCTATTACCGTCAATCTCTTTGGTAAATTTAAATGAAATACTTTTCGTTTAACTAGTTATTACCTATAAATTTTGTCTTTGTTGCTTGTCGCTAATATTATCGACAAATACCTTGCACAGAGCGAACAAAAACAAAGTTAATCAAGAAAGGAACAAAACTAATTGCATTTTTTTGTTTTTTCCTCGTAAATAATTCGAAAAGTAACGACAGATAATGCAAATTGCATATCATTTAAAGAGATGCGGGTTTTCTTACCGCCCCTCTTGATTAACTTCCTTTTGCTAGTACTGTATAATAATTAATAAATTTGTTCCAAGGTGTCGACTTTTCTCACTTTGTTTGGTATTACGGTTCGTCGCTGTTTCATTATTTTTGTCATTTACTGAGCGGAAAATATACATTAAAAATTACCAGCGTTTCTGCTCGCAGATCTAATTTATTAGAGTTTGTTTACATAGTTAGATATTTCTTTTTTGAAAAATTTAATATTACATTTATTTGTTTATAGTATATTGGTCACTATATTTGGCTTCTCAATCTAAACAATTTTGTTTATTTTATGAAGAAAATTAAGCTGCACACTTACTCAAGGGCTTCTAACACAAAAATGAGATTGGGAATTTTTTTTGGCTTGTACTTGCTCGCATATTATAACGCGTAGTGCACGCCCGTAAATGTTTTTAAATCCCTAGTTTTGTTCTACGACTATCTAAAATTTGTTGCACAATTTAAATTTGCAACTTCAAATGAAAATGTGATATTGCGTGTATTTTCTTCAGGGACGTTTATTGCTACTAGAAATTTCTGTTTCGGTTACGGTTACCAGTTTTTTTTGGTTTTTCGTTATAAAAAGCAAAGAAAATTCTCAACAAGATTATTTGGAAAAAAGTATGCTATACAATTTAAAAAGATGTTGAAGTTATCACGAAAAAATGGCAGCACTACAAAAATTTTCGTTTCTGTCAAACTGTAGATAAACCTGCTGCTGGGGGTTCTTCGGTTCTTTTCATAGGACAGATCGTCGGCAGTACGTGGTAGTCTTTTGGTGAAATCTGTCTGTTTGCGAAATACGCAGACATATCATTAAGTGAATAAATTTTTTCAATTAATTTAAAAGAAATGTCTTTCGACAATAACCTAAAAACCTTGGAAACTTTGACAACATTGTTTAAATAAGACCATGAAAAGTAAATTACTTTATGTGACAAGGACCATGCCTGGTCTTTCAATGAAATGCTCAATTATACTATCTCCCTACGATATACTACAGTGAATAGCGACCGGCACCGGCTTGCAACATTTTGCTAGTATACAGTATACCGTCATCCGAGAACATGCAGCGTAGTTTGCAAGAAATTTTAACTTGGTATGCGGATGTCGTGTTGTTTGTGTATATGTTCCATATTTTAGCATCTAGTATCACAAACGCCGTGGCTCAGTGGTAGAACGCGTGTACAGCGTTGTGAGGCATAGGTTGCTCGAGAGTTCGAATCCCGTGCGGATTAATTTTTAAAATTTTAATTTTACTACTGTTTGAAAATTATGATTATTGTTTGTTGTTGTGCACACTGTCGGCTCACTGATTGCCAATAACACAAATATTAAGTACTTGGGAGTAAAAAATGTATCCCGCTGGTTTAGTATTCATAGCATGTTATACAATGACGTCACACCGGCAAAAACTTTGCATTCACGTTTGAAAAACATTAATAACTCTAATCATTGCTTTGACTACAACCTTAAGGATCAACCAAAAGGGCTGGACATGCAGAACACGAAGATTAAATATTAAACACTAATGTCGGTCCTACATTTGTCGGACCGAAAAAACACTGGTATATTCTTAAAATAGTTACGGTTACGGTTTTAATTTCGGTTTTCGTTTCGGTTACGGTGCACGTCCCTGATCTTCTTGAGCTACCATTTCTCTTTGTTAAATGCAAACGGTAGTTACTTTGACTAAAATTTCCCTGAGGTATTACTTCGCATTGCCTAAACATTAAATTATTAATTCTGTACTAAATATATTATAGACTATAACACAATAGCGTAATACTGACCCAATTATTAATATTATCAACATTTGTAAAACCCAACAAAATACACAGGTTTTTTGCCTAACCAATGCAGTGTAATGAACAGACACAGAGCTATCAAAAAGTAAGCCAATATGCGTATAGATTATAAAAAAGAAAACGCCAATTAATACAATTGCTGTTTAAATGTGAAGAAGAGAGTTCGTCTCTGCCGAGAAAATAATAATAACAATTTTATTAATCTTTGCAACATTGTTCTCTTTTATCTTATAAATTTCATTCATCATTTTTAATAAATTAATAAATTTCATATCAAATCCGACAGTTTATTATTTATTATACTATTATGCATCTATCGATTCACGCCGCACGTTTTCTCTGTCACAACCTACGAAGATTCGGCCACTGTTTTATCGTTTTGTATAAGTTGCAAAAATAATACGAAACTAATGTGCAAGTTCATTACCGTTGTACAGAGTTTGTTCTTCTTTTCAAAATTTGTATAGATTAAATGCATAAATGTGATAATTTACGCAACCTCTTTTAATTTTACTAGCTGCTCGTCCCTTTTCTTACGTTACATTCTTAAAATTACATGGCACTCTTTAACCTATCCCCTATATCCACACAACAAACCTAGTTAGTATAAAAAGGTTTATCTACTTGATTTCAATTATGCTAAGGTTACATGCCCTCAGGGTTTACCCGCTACTGCTGATAGAGGGCGGTAACCTTTTCATTCAGGAAGTTGTGTAAATACGAGGGTGGAAACAACCCGCAGGAGCTTTTACGTACTACGTTTTGTAATACTCTTATCAAAACGTGATCACAACTTTAATAAATGAGATTTTTTTATTGCCAAATAGATATAAAAACTAAAAGAGAATTTTACGGGAATAAATCAGCTGGTGTTATTCTTTATTCAACAATCGGAGAAACCGTAACTCATATACTTGTTAGGAACGTTTAGGGTATAAAGACTGAATCTGCTTTTAGGGAGTTGATAAGAAAACGATAATTAGTTTAGGGCGAAATTTAAACTGGTGCTTTTTCAAAACTTTCAACACAAAAACGTGCTAGTATCCAATTTGTGTTAAAACTGATTATTATTAAATAACTTTCCATATTATGGAGTTTAGAAGAAAACAAAAGTTTTCCCACGTTAAAAATGTAAATTTTTATGAGATAGATAATGAAAGGGGTTTTGTTTTCTATTGTAAGTTATGATAGCGGCACAGAATATGATATTCTATGGTTTCGACGATTTTTTGTAGTTAGTGGCCACTTCTGAATCCAAATTGAAATTTGGAATTGTGGAAGAAAGTTTAAGTTTTGTATTTGCGGGTTGAGTCTTAAGTAGGTAGATTAATTTTTCAAGCAGTTTTGACAAGCTATTTAATAAACTAATTTGCCAGTATAAGTGACAACGTTTTTTATCTCTTCCAGGCTTAGGAAATATCGTCATTATTGCATGTTTTCATGCAACTGGGAAAATCCCATTCACAGAAAAGAGAATAGCTAAATATGCCAATGTTGTTTTGTTAGGTGTTTAAGATTGTTCAGGAGATAGTTAATTAAGTCACTTCCTGGATCTTTTTATTTGGAAGGTCGTAGCTGATGTTTTTGAGGTCATTTGGGGATGTCGGTTTAAGTTGTACAGCTAATACTGGTAGATGGAATTTGAAGCGGTTTACAATTGTATAAGCACATATCTGGTTTGTATCAATTTTGGTTGTAAAAACGTTTTCCAGGTGATTGGCAAAAAAAGCTGCTTTTTCACTGTCTGATCAGTATGCGGTATTATCTACCGTAATTGGCGGTATTTGCTGGTGTTGTTTTATTATTCTCCTGATGGAGTTTCACATACCCAAATCGCTGAGTTCTACGTTCTCTATGTATCTTTGATAGGAGTTGATTATATATTCGTCCAGTTCACGTTTGATTCGGTGGATAAGCTGTTTAATTCAGTTTTGGTTCTTGGGTCTCTTGTTCGTTGCCATCGTCTGCGAATTTTGCTTTTCTTTTTAATTAGATCTATTATATAAGTCGGAGATATATCAGTTCTTGTTTTTCTTCTGTTGTCCTAAATATTGCACAGACCTTTAACAAGGTATGGGGCCTTAAATACAAACTGTTCCAACTGGAAATTTAAAGTTTAAACCTTTCATTTCTAGACAACAGAACATTTAGAGTAAAAATTTATGCAGAAATTTCCCATTAAAAAGCTGATTCGCTCCGGTGCACCGCAGGAAAGTATCTTGGGACCAATTGTATTTAACATCTTCGAATACGATATCCCGGCAACTCATGCAACCCCGGAGATCTTCGCTGACGACACCGCTAACATCACACAGAACCAAGACCTAGAAGAATCGTTCTCCTGACTGCAGGCGACTATTAACAGTTAACAGAGTTTGCACATGGTTTATTGAAATAAATGTTTAATTCAAATAGCCAAGCAGTGAAATATCTGGGGCTTTATCTCGACACACCACTTAGTTAGAAATACCACATTAATTACAAGCTCAGTCAATGTTACGCCAGATGAATATAGCTATATCAACTGACGAACAAAAAATGTGCTCTTTACTTATGTACAAATCTTTAATAAGACCTCTAGCTTTATATGCTAGCTTTATCGAGCAAAGCCTCAAAAACTAACATATCCAAGATTCAAACGTTGCAATACAAAGCTGTGAGACTGGCAGCAAACGCACCTTGGTCACAGTCTCTCTTCTGTGCCGTGGTTTAGAACAAACGCACAACTTCACTATGATCTAGGAATACCAGCAAAAATATCTTAAAAAGACACCAAAAAATTCTTTGCTAATATCACCAAGTGTGATCACCGCTCACTATCATCTAGACCATAAAACATACAGTAGGTTAAAAAATAAACGAAGCACTCTTCGCCTTGACTTTCCTCTACTTTTATACAAAACAATTTCTTTTATATATTCAATGTCAACAATTTCATCTAAATAACAATTGTTTTCAGTTGTAGCGCATTTAAATATAAAACCCTGCTAATCCCTCATTGCAAGGACAACTAAACCACCTGCTGGTAGAAATTTTAGACTCGTGCACATTGCCACGGGATAATACTCTTATACACTACGTGTTTCGCAATCTAACTCGCCTATTCTGAAGTTATCAGTGATGCTCCTATGCTGACTATGTTACGACGGAATGTTTTTTAGAAAAAAAAAGTAGTTTTTGATGTTTTGAAAAAGATTCCTCAGGATTAAACAACAACGAAAAACGAAAGAAAAATTCATTTCCCACAATTAGGGAAGGAGGCGGAAAGTTAACCCCCCTTAATTTTGCTACATCTAAAGTTCTGAATCTGACTTTACTCTTACTCATGAGCAACTTAGCTTAAACAGAAATTTTTTGTCGTCCCCCATTTATTAAAGAGATGGGCATAAATTTTCGGTGGTCAAAAATTCATAAAAGGTTTCGCAGAGACAGTAATGGACTGGCACCTAAACGAAATTGTAGCTCATTCCTAGCTCTTGTCACCTATAAAATTAAAAAAAAATCGTGTTACTACTTTTTTAACAGTATTTAATTTTGATATTCCCTTTATTTCACAGTTTTAGTAGTTCCTGTAGTAGCTTGTAACAGTGTGTACTTTTAGGGCATGTCTAATATCAAATTTCATTTCGATCTAATAACTCGTTTTTGAATAAACAGACGTTCTAAACTCAAATTTTCAAAAATTCGTACAAAATGTCAGAAAGAAATTTACAAGCTGGAACCAAACCAAATTGTAGCTCATTTTCAGCTCTATGAGCCCTTCAAAATTAAAAAAAAAATCGTGTAACCAGTTTTTTTGGTAAAATGTATTTCCGAAATTATGGAAATTGTTTTACTTTATAGCTTTCAACGTTTTGAAATTTTTTGTGCACAGTAACATTGTGTCTCTATAGAGCTATTACGATAAACTGTTTAAACCCGATCTGTCAACCTTTTTATGAGTAATAAGGCGTTAATGACAACATTTTTCAAAAAATTTTAGCCGCCACCATATTTAAGCTAGAAAGTTCAGTAAAGGGCGTTAAATTTGCCTTAAAGTCTTGTATTGGATTCCGTTTTCAAATACATAAAATGTTGGTTTCGGGAAAAACTGCTACCATAAAAACCTGGCTAACTTCCGCTTCCACTTTCGGGTTTTTTTTTAACATATTTTGTCGGTTTATTTTTGATATACTTCAAGATTCCAAAGCTCATCAAAATGCGACCATCCGTTCGGTAGTTACGATGCACCACACACATAGATACACACAGACAGAAATTTTGTTAAAACCATTTTTTTGGGTTTCTGGAAGTCCGAAACGTGTATCTGCTGTGGAAACAGTAATCAAATTGTTTAATGTCAAATTAAAGCAATTAGTTTTGATATTTTCAGTTTATCATAAAATTTTTGTATTGTTGATATTTTATGTTTTTAAAATAATAGTTTTATTAAAGAAAATTTGATATTCAAATACTTTTGCGTTTTATTCACAAACACACTCATTGAACATAACCTCACACTATGAGGAATAACCTTTCTCTCTCTATTATTTTGTGTAAAGTTGGTTGCCTATAGATTGCAGTAAAACAATGCATTGACATGTTTTTTTATAAAAGTATACATAGCTGATATGTATACATAAAAGAAAAACTCACTGTATATGACTATTAACATAATTCTGAAATTGCAGCTGCTGACACGCAAATATATTTTTTATTAACTTAAAGCAATCAACTTTAAATTGTGATAGACATTGAACTAGGGATATGAACATAAAGTATTTAAATTAGCTATTATTATTATTAATATAACTTTCATTAAATACATCTATTGTAGCAATATCTTATGTGAATTTTTCAAGAAAATGTACGTTATTAATAATTGTAACAAACACGTTTTACGTTTAAAAAATTTTTTTTTATTAATATTTCTAACGCATCCATGTAACACTAAATAACGAAAGCAATAAAGTATGTACATTATATTTACTTTTATTTACTAACACTTTTCCTTAACTTTCACTCTCTGTATAGACCTAGTACGCATCTAGGTCCTGTATGTTGAATTGTTGACGTGCTTTAGTCCAATTTATGACACGCTTTTATCAGTAATTTGCAGATCATGCACCCCTAACTTGGAATTCCCCTTTTGTAAGCGCAAAGTTTTGTGAATTTCGAAATTTAAAATAGGAGATCCGGCACTGATTGCGGGTATTAAACAGGCCATTGGCCTATAATAATAAGAAGAAGAAGGCGAAGAAAAATGACTACATTTTTTTTTAAATTTGCTATTATACAGGGTGTGACAAAAATTATGAGCTGGCTATTATAAATAGACGTATTGTAGGTACTCACTGAAATAATCAAAAAAGTTCATGTAAACATGTGTTCTAAAATGCTTCTGAAGCGAGCCAGGGCCACCTGAAGGAGGCGAATGAAATTTAGGTTTCAATTAATATCTCAGTAATAGAAAATAATGAAATTTGGTAAACGGTTTACTACTAGTAAGTGCTACTATCTAACATCATCCAAATAAAATTATTTAAACCGAAGGCATTCCAAATTGGGGGATTCCGATTTTTTTACCAATTTAAGTCAGTTATATGATTCTACCTTAAAAAATGCATAAAAGTGGTACTTTTGATTTTTTTGATACGACTAGTCATTCTTTATAAAAAATCAATTTAAACACTTTGCTTCTTTAGAATGGCATAAATTTTGTACTTATTTGTTAACTTTGGATTCAGCAAATTCAATAATACTAAATTACAACTAACTATTGACTAACAACAAAACATAATTATTACAGTTTTTTAAATTATAATGGTTGTTACTTTTTTTGTTAGCAAATGATTTTGGATAAAGGCCAAAAAGCCCCACTACCTCCTACTACACAAGCGAAGAGCCTACCCGGAGTGAAAAACCTCGTCACCTTTTGGTATATGAGGATAGATTATAATAATTGACTTTGATTATTGTTTGGACAACCATTGTCCATTTTGTTACACCCTGTATTATTATATTATTAATGCCAGTATACAAAATAAGATGTCTGTGTATCTCTTCTTTTATACATCCCAAAAGAGGGCGTCGGTTAATTTTGCTGGTAGATTTTTAGTTTTTCCAGAACAATTAAGAAGAAGAAGATTAAGAAGCCTGAGAAGGAGTAAATGTTGAAATTGCTGGTATTTTTCTTCTACAAGACAACTGCGAATTTTGGAAACAAATATTAAAAATTTAAATTGCTTCTCGAAACTTAAACATAACACAAAGTATTTTTCCATCAATTAAAACAATCTTTCAATAAGGGGAAAGTTCATTATTATATGTTGATTTATTAACTTTGAATAAGTGTTTTGTTTTACTGAAAGTTCTTTCAAAATTTTCACGCATTGTTTGTAGAACACAGTTGATTAATATTTTTGGCTGTACCTACGCATAGAGAATTTTTGCATAATTTTACAACTCGTAAATTAGTTGTACATTCATATAATCACATCTACTAATAAGGTAAAGTATACATTGTAAGTGTAAAATACAGCTTTATAATTTTTACCGCCGAGTAAACTAATCGCTTAACAAATCAGAAACTCAGTCGCCGAGTGTAGATCCCATGCGTGTTCCTGTCTGCGATAATTAGATATAAATATTAAGTTACAACTAATTATACGGCAGGTTACAAGTGTATTCACCCCTAGAGAAAGTAAGTCACGTGACTGCTTTTACTTTCTATTAGCGTTTATGCGCGTCGTCTTGAAAGATTCACTGTAATATTTAGTTCGTTGCTTTTAGAAACGAAAAGTGATGTTATATGAAAGCACGTATTATTAAATAATCACGACATGCAATTTACTTCTCTTTTTTCAATGCATTAATACAACTTTTTATGTTTGTGAATTGTAATGAAAAGTTTTATGCACGTTAAAAGGGAGAATAGTAGCTACAGCTGATTACGAGTATTACTACTTTATATTGAGCCAGTACATATTAGACACGAAGGTTGAATTTGAACTGCTAGAAAACATAATGTTTGTTTAATTGTTTAAATAAGCAACTAGTTCATTTGATTTAATTAATGAATTTTTAATTTCTATTAACAGCTTGCACCCAAACATAAAATTTACACAAGAAACTGAACAAAATAAGTCCATTAACTTTTTAGATTTAGACATAAAAATTAATTCAACTAATAAATTTGAGTAGGTACTCAGTTTATAGAAAACCTACACAAACAGACATTACAATACCACACGATTCTTTTCACCATAAAACACATAAATTAGCAGCATACAGGTCCCTGATACATAGCGCTTTGACGGTCCCTTTAGATGAAATTAATTATAATAGAGAAATTTCAATTATTAAACAAATTGCATACAGTAATGTTTATAATACTAAACTTATTGGTACATCAATTAAAGAAAAAGATTATAAATTAGCAATTCAAAAAATTTATCCGAATACCCTAATTTCGTTCGATACAATTAAATATGCTTCCATCCTATATTTTGGTGACAAATCAGAAAAAATTGCTAAAATTATAAACAAAACAAATAAATATAAAGTAAGCTTTAAAACAACTAGGAACATCTTAAACACTTTGTTTAATGCAAAATCAAAAACAGACGATTTGCTAAAATCAGGCATTTACAAATTAAATTGTTCGCATTGTAATTCGGTTTATATAGGCCAGACAATTAGAAATTTTGATATTAGGTATAAAGAACACGTACGTTGTTACAAATACAAACACCCACATAAATCCAATTACGCTAAACACTTACTAGAACAAAATCATTCAATGACATCTAATAACACCATAAAATGTTTACACTTTTGTGATGATAAACCTAAATTAGATACACTAGTAGCTTTTGAAATTCAGAAACATTTAAAAACTGTACCGTTAATGAATGAGCAAATTGATCTCTTAAATTCTCCTCTACTGGACATTTTGGAATAAGAAATCAAGTCATCTACAGACGATAACCGAGATCAAGTCACAAAGTTCTATTGTTATAACAACACTAACTGTTTACTTTTTCATATAACCTTTGACAATGGCATGTAAACATGCCGAAATACGTATAAGGTTAAAATAAATAGATATTGTTAAAGTAATTAAGTATTTTATATACAGATACTCATTAACTAGTTTATAATAAATCAAGCCAAATGAGGGACCAGTAAAATTTGCAGGAACCATTATCTATTTTATTATTAAGTATTTGACATTTTCTAAAGCAGTTATGAACAGTTTTTTTTATGATTGATTGTATTTATACATAAAGCAAAAAGAAATAGAAGATAAAATCACCCTCTTCAAAGAAGGACATTAAAAAAGTAGTTTCTGGCAAAAAAATATTATTGAACAATATTTTTAGTAGGGATATCCACAAAAGAAAATGCTTATAGTTGGAACATTTTTAATTAGATCTGAGCACTTTTCTCAAAAAATATTGTTGAAATTTGTTTTGATTCGTTAATGGTAAAGTGATTCCCTAAAAATACGGAAAGTTCCCAGACAACACACCTATGCTTGTAATTTATTTATTAAAATAATCTAATTGAACCTCATACTACTTGGAAGTGGGATATCACCGTCTCAAAGATTTTCCTACGAATAATTTGATACGATTCCATACCTTCAGTTTCGGTACAGGAAAGAACTGATTTTCTGAAAAATTTCGAGATTTCGAGAGAAATACATATTTTGGTCCCTCAATAACTCAAAAAAAGGGGTTTTATGTTTCTCTTGCATTTCCCGAACGAGTAAGCTGTTATTTACGATAACAGATGAGCTTTGTATATAAAAAATGTACCGAGAGATTAAGCTTTAAAAAATCCAAAACCAGACGCTGTAGTGAGACGTGTAATTTTTGAAGTTTGGAAACGGGATCGGACGGAACACCTTAAGGGTTTTTTTCCGACCTGTCTAGCTTAGGGAGACAGAGTATGTACGGCTATTTTTGTAAGAATGAAAACTGTGAATTCAACAAAAAATTAAATTTGTTTTTTTTTTTCATTCTGTTAGCTTATACGTAAAGCCCCAGGAATGAGCTGCAATATGGTTGGTGTTCTAACTAATCCTCTAATTTATCTGTGGTACCGTTTATAAATTTTTCAAATCGAAAATTTATTCCCTTGTATTAAAATAAGCAAAAAACATTAAAAATTTCTGTTTAAACTGCATTGCTCATCAGTGATAGTAGAACACATCACATGGAGTAATATCTACATTCTACAAGGTTCATCTTCTCCCCACCAATTTTTGGCTGAAGAATTTTGTTTTTGGTCTTTGGTTTTCTTTAATCTCTACGATTCTTTTTAGCAAAATTTAAAAATTATTTTATTTTCTTGTAAAAAAAATTTAATATTGTAGATTTTTAGTTCAAGTTAGGTAGGACTGATAACCGAAGTAAAAACACTCGAACTGTGGAATAACAAAACTTGAAAAATACAGCACCCTTCTACACTAGTAACTAAATACCATGGTATTTGGAAGGGTGCTGTATTTTTCAAGGACTGATAACTGAAGGCCGGATTTATATGCAGTTGTAGTGATGGATTGGTTATCTGGAGAAATTGGTACACGTGCAAATTTTACCAATTTCTTCAGATAGCCAATCCATCACCCAACCTAGTGGCCACATTTATACGCACTAACAGTGTTGCCAGATATATTTTTCTCTGCTACAACCGGATAAACGTAACTGGCAACACTGTTAGTGCATATAAATCCGACCTTTATATACAGGGTGTCCCAGATTTCACTCCCCGGGCTATATTTCGATTATTTGTAACGATAACCCTATCAAATTTTATATATTTATAAATGGGATGAAGTTTTCTACAAGATGGCGGTAAATTATAGGCGATATCTCTGTATAGGCGAGCTAGTCGACTTTTAACTTTTCTTTTAAATAGCACCTATGACTATTCTGATAGAGCTTTTTATCCTCTTTTCAACCATGCAATGAAATATCACTGTTACATTACAAAATTTTTGAGATAAACGCAATTAAACTTTTTGGTAGTAGTTAGCCAAGAAATCTACCCATTTTTCGAATTTCATCAAGTGCGCATTGAAAACTGCTGTTTGCTGTTAGTTTGAATACTGTTACTGGTTCTTTCGTTATGATGAATGAACAAATGTGTTAAACATAATAAGTATTTTGAACCGAAAACCAAGTAAAACTGCCGTTATAAAACTTCACTCTAAGAATTGCTCAAAATTGCTTCCATTATTATCTGAGCAAATCTCTAGACGATGCAGGAAGTGTCTATTTGTCACTTCTAATAAAGTGTCTCTGGTAATGTTTGCATATTCTGCTCTTATTCTGTTTTTAGGACATCCAAATTTAAGAAAGACGTCTTATAAACGCGCCCTTTTAAATAACCCCGCAGAAAATTGTCTAAGGAGGTGAGGTCGGGAGAACGCGCTGGCCATTGTACTGAACCATATGTTCTCATCCATCGCTGATGAAAATTATCATTCAAGTAATTCCGTACGGTAGCACTGTTACGCGCAGGAGCACCTTCTTGTTGATAAAACATATTTAGTCTTGTACGAAGAGGTACATTTTCCATTAGTTCCGGCAATTCCTCCTCCCGAAAATGCAAATAGCGATTGCCAGATGAAGTTCCTTCATAAAAATACGGTCCTACCAAATGGCCATTAAGTATGCTACATCAGACATTATTTCCTCAAACACGTTGATCATTCCGTTTTCTTAGCCAGCAGCGTGGCTGTTCCGACGCGGCTTTCCCTAAGTTGTACAAAAGTACTTTTGAATATACGAAAATTGTTTTAAATGTCTTTCACCTTATATAGGAACTATCTTAAATATTTATTAGGAGTAAAATAAAGTGTCCCGCGATTCTGTACTTTGGCATGCACAATATTGTTTTGACTAAAGCCGTCCCTGTAATACAAACAACAAAAGCAAACCACTAATCAATCACAGCAACATGAATAGATATTAATTTAACAAAAATACGTTTTGTTCTAATCTGTCCAAAAACATTATTAATGGTAGAATAAGATTCAGATGTTTAAAAATTTTATGTATTGCCAGAGGTGTCCAAAATGTCAAGAGCTGTGGTAGTCCTATGAATAATTTTGTTGAGGTTCATGTTCGGTCATCAGTATAATCCAGTTAGTTTTGTTGAAAAACTTAAAATAGTGCAAATGTCCGTCCACAAAGGCTTGTATGAAATTATCGAGGTTGACCCATTTCACGGCGAATACGTACGGCGACCACACAGGTTCTTCACCTCGCGGTCATCGATGCACCGCCGGCCCCCTCGCGGTACTCCGCTAATGCGAGCCATCCTCAGCGGCCGCTTTGTGAATTATACCCACTGGATTCAGGCATAAAACTGATTTATTAAATGCAAGTCCGCTTCATGTCGCTGAATAGGTTGTTTCTTCTATCGTTCATAGGTACTTATTATTAGTTACATACGTACTTACTTAACCATTGCATGCCACACTACCAAAGTATATCTGCTGAGAGAACAACCTGTGTCTTTCGGAACGAATATGGGATTATCATATTATAATTTTATACTTTAAAAACTTTTAACGGCTCTTTTGAGTTGCAGTTGCAGTTGCTTCGACTGGCGCCTTTAGGTTATATGTTATTAATAATAATAATCCAATCAGTTAGGTCGTGTAGTGAAAACTGATCTTACTGATCAATGAAATACGAACATCAAATGCTCACTTTCAACTGCTGACCATTCAGCATGATCATTTTCATAGAAACTGCAAAAAGCTGATAGGATTGTTTTTACATTGGAATTTTAATATTCGACAAACTGCTGAAAATAGACTGCTTCAAACTGAAACAGCCACATACTGATTTTGAATTGCATTCTATGGCTTGGACAGCTTGGATTCTTTTGTCAAAATTACATGGCCATCCAGATTTTCGTTCTTCAGTACAAACAAATTTAAACGCACTCAAAAAGCCCAAATTGGCAGATAAAATACGCACTTAAAAAATCAAGATTTAATCAGCACAATATCAATATGTAAAAAACTACATCTATTTATTTGCTAAAAATTGAAATTAAACTGAATTATACTCGAGTGTATGTAAGTAGTATTTGAACTTTTGCATTCGATTATTACTAAAGTTGAAAACGAGAAATTTTTCTGGATTATTTGGTGTAGAATTCTGCCTTCTGTCGGTCAGAACGTGAAAACCACCGTTCAACGTCACACGATGTTACTAGCCCATACTTATACTTTGGCTATTCTTCTACGCATATTTTACAGTCAGTTGATGCAAAGCCACAATAAATTTTGGATATTTAGCTGATCACAGGTAAGCAGCCTGCCTGAATCTTTTTGTTCTAACACTGTTTAATTTGAAACGGGCTATCTTAGCAACCGCACCTGGTGTAACTTGGAGAGATTTCTTGACATGTTCTATTCCTTTCCAATCGTTTCCTAGTGCCATCTTCAGCATTCATGTACAATCATTGCAGATGATTTTATAATTCATTTACGAACATTTACCAGCTAATCAGAGTGAGGTCTTCGAAGAATTCTATAGCGTTTTTCAAAGAATCTCGCTGGTCGAAAAGTCTAGAAAACTTCCTAGTAAGCTCAAAATTTAAAAATATCTGTATAAAAAAGAAGTTACTATGAAGAAAATGATAGAAAATTGATAAATATGCAGTAAACTATGCATTTATTGTTAAAATGTGCATGCGTACACAAAATGAAAGTTGGTATCATTCTGTTTAGTATCTGTAGAACCCAAAAAAAAATTCAGTAAAAACCCGAAATGAGCTAGCAAAAATATGCAAAATATAAGTGCGTATAAATTCAGCCTCTATTCATCAGCTGCAGAAACATGTTTAGCAGTTTTCGTAGGCATTTGTTAGCAGGGCCCTGCTTGTGAAGCTAATGATTAAATCTATATATTTACTTCATCACATGATAATCTTCTTATTTTCCAAACAACCACTGCCACACATTCTGTTATATCGGATACCAAATAAATCCGAAAACAAAGTTTTAAAGATGGACAAGTTATCTAAACTAAACATCCGTTGGTTCCACCTTTATAGACCCAATGTATTAATGGGCACTTCAAAAATTGGACCTATTCTTCTACTCTCCGAATATGTATTTCAAATATCAATACCTGATTCGAATAAAAAAAATAGTTCTTAAGAAGCCTCGTAATTGAATACTTACCGCAAAACTAGTAGATATAGCATATAAATACTCCTACCACTTAGGCGATGATATGTTTAAGAATGAATAGTGTGGTACCAAGAGTGTCCAAAATGAATACCTAACAAAAGTATATATAATGCCTTAAAGCTAGACTGCCACTGCTTTAAGCACTTATCTTTGCATTTCCTACAAATTGTTTTTTAACATAAGAAAATTACAAAACGGTTTGTGTGCCCTATATGTAAATTTGTTACCTACATCACTTTAATCAAATTTAGTTGTAGAGATTATTATCTTATTACTACTATACTGTATTCCAAGAGTTTATTGAATATTAATACCAAGTCATGAAGACCAACCTACGTTAAGGCACCGGATGAGGTCATACACTAACGTTTTTTCTCTTTAAATATGCAGGTATTTTGTTTTGCTCCGTGTTAAACTGTTGCAGAAAATTAAAGATTAATGGATAGTATATTCTTTTTTTTAAATAGTATAGCATATAACAGATTAATATCTTGGGTTGATTTTCTATAAAAATGTCAATCCATATTTGAATTTCCTGTTTACTAATAGTCTGCTATGAATTTATTTGTATTAAAATGCTATAACCTTCATTTTATGTTGCTGAACAAGATTTTAAAAATCGCTGTGATTTTGGATCGAATAAACTCTTGTTAGAACACGTGACTACTACTACAGGTGTTTTTATTTTCTTTTGGGCAACCCCTTCTTTTTCGATAACAAAGAAGAAGAGTTATAGATATCGTGCAGTTGTGCTTGGTCCCAACAGAGTTTGCAGGATCACTTGCAGCGAAAAACAATTTTGGAACATGTCGATGTTTTTTTGCCAAAAGTATAATTTTTACCGAACTAAACAATTTTTTGTTGGGGAAATAGTATAAAACCAAGTAACTTGGTAGGTTTTGTTTTAGGTTTGTTGATATTAATAATAATAGGAGTGGCGGTAGCTTAGGGACCGGCGGTAGCTTAGAGGTTGAATGCTTAGCCACTAACGCTAAAGGTCTGGGGCAGCCGTGTGGTCTTAATGCCTGAAACCTTCTCTGGTATTTAGTCGTTCGGATTCAACGTTAAATTGTAGGTCCCTTGTACTCCACCTTAGGTTAAGGAGACTGGAGAGTACATCGCAGAGAAGAGTGCCGAAACCCAACAGTGGGACGTAAAGGCTGATTGCGATATTAATAAAAAATTAAAATAAAAAGATAACATTTTTCCCACTAGTCCTTATGGCCATTCCATACGGGCCAAGCCAAGAACCTTAATCTTGCTAGCCACGGAATAAAATAACGACCTTTTAAATTAAAAACAGACTAGTGTTATCCCAGCGCACAATGCACTGACAGACAGACTGAGCGTTGACAGAACCGGCGAAATGCTAAGTCACGTGATGCATTAGTTCCAATAATGACACGCGGCGTTAGTGTAGATGTCGCCTCAAGTGAAGCGCGTCTAGCAGACTTTCATATATATTATAAATTAAAATAATTATTATTATTATTAAAAAATCGACGTAGAATAAAAATATAAAAATGTTTCATGTTCTATCTGAGGATAGCGATTTCTCATTGAAAAAAAAAGGTCCAAATTGGTGAAGCGGTAGCCGCTGGAGGAACCGGAGAAGAAAACCCTTTGAGCTTTTATACATGTATGGATTGTGCGAGCGTTTTCTATGGCTAAAAATAACTAATTTCCTAAACCGTCTTTGAAGAGCGACAGCCTTTTTATTACTTTTAGTTTCAAAAAATTTCTTTCCCTAGATGCTGCAGTGACAAGGAATTTGGGAACTAAGTATTTTAATACCTTTTTATATTATATTTTTATATTACCTAATAACTACGACGGAAATATTTTTTATTATACGAATAAAAATTACTAACATGACAATAAAATTAGGTACTAAAACAACTAACAAACGGAAGGTACTTCGGAGCCCAAATGCACGGGGTCCAAGGTAACCGCCTTGCTCGCATAGCCCTAAGGCCGGGTCTAGTTGATTATTATTTTACGATAAATTCTGACAAAAATATGGTGGTAAAAACAGGTATGTTACATGGTAGCTTATTTTTTTTCTGATAGGTAATATTATTCAAACGTATATAATAATTCAAGGATGTTTTCCGGTAATTTGAAAGTTAGATACTGTTACATCCCACTATCTTTTATTTAGCAAAGTATGCATTTCAAAAACAAATATTACTTAAACTTTTCCAGGATAATAGAAGCAGTAAAGCACATGATTTAGGTTACTTTATGTTTATGGTTTTAGTATTTTCGTAATCCGGTGGGTCTTAAATTGAATTTATTATTGTGCCCTCGTGTTGAACAGAAGAAGGAAATTATCATAGTTTGTACTCCTACATGAACCAGTATCTATAGATGAATAAACCGTGTTTTTTCTGCCTGATAAAACTATAAATAACAGCGTTGGCACTAAATCTGCAACAATGCGCATAATGCGTAGGGCTCCATCCGAGGCAAAACGTAACTGACCCTGATGGTAATAATAAGCTACGATTTGCATAGTGACCTTGAAGTCAGTCAGTAAGCTAAGGTCGTACAGTTTTGTGCGAATATGACCGCCAAACCAGGGTCAGCCAGGATTCTTTCTTTCTGAATCGATCATTAAATAAATTCTAACTGTAAACGCGTTATTATTTTTGTAGCTTTTGAGCGTATTTTTACGAAAACAGTATGCAACAAATAGTGTATCACTGTAACATGTCTTAAAACAATGTTTAAAAGATGGCAAAATAAAGTTGTTTTTTTTTGGGTAACACAAATTTGAAATATTTGCATCAGTTATGTTTAATATTATAATTAAAGCTTGCCAGAATACCTCGTAGAATAGAGCACTCCAGTATAGAACGGTACAGTGTCTAAAATTGCTCGCAATGTTACGAAACAGGCGTTTTAGTGTTTTTACTTCAGCGCGAATAAGAATCCTTGTGCACATTGATTAATTAGTTAAATTAGTATGACCGTGTACAAAATTATATAAGATTTTGTTGGTGGTTTTGAACACTTCCAGCTTTAAATCGCCTAAGGTTATCTACCTAGAGATCATTGCCAAAGGTATTAAGAAGAGAATGCAATGTAGTGTAGTGGGTCTCCTTGAATAACATGAAGTCTTGTAGTTTTGAAACATATACGTTAGAAGTTACTATTGAAACTGTTGGTTATTGTTTATGTTGTTTCTTACAGTTAGTTTTTCTTTTATAAATTATAGATGCACCTCTTCACTTACTAAAATAGTTCTTTCCTTTTAAATTTGAATAATGAATACCTAACCATAGAAGCGTATGGTAATTTATGAGGATGTTTTGAATTTTATGCCTGGCCACAAAGTTGAAAAATTGGGAGGGAAAGATATTGATAAATATTTGTAACGCCCAAACAGAAAAATCGCCCAGTGAGTGAAACAAACAGCCACAGTGCGTTGAGAATGCATTTGAACGACTAAACCAATATCCGATGTTTTTAATTATCAAATTATCAGCTTTCCCAACGTGTGTTGGGTGCTAGTAGCTCACGTCTCCACCTTCGCAGTTATTCCCTAAAAACATCCCAAAGAGCGTAATCAGTAGCGCTGCATCATGTACGAGGATCCTTCGAAATGTACGTGGCCTAACAAAGAAAACGCAAGTTTTTTGGGCAAAAAATCATTTTATTTTTCAATAAAGTCTCCTGCTCCCTCAACGCACTTATTCCAACGATGCTCCAAAGCAGCAATGCCGTCTTTGTAAGTCTATGAACCCAAGTCCTCAAAATAGCTATTTACAGCAGCGATTGCCTCGGAATTGAATGAAAATCTTTTACCGCCGAGTAATTTTTTTCAGGTTTGGAAATAGATAAAAATCGCTGGGAGCCAAATCTGGCGAATAGGGCGAATGGGGCACTAATTCGAATCCCGATTTATAAATTTTGGCCATGGCGATTGCAGATGTGTGTACAGGTGCGTTATCTTGATGAAAAAGTACTTTTTTTTTCGCCAAGTAAAGCCGTTTCTCTTTGATTTTGTTACTCAATTGCTGCAACAAACTGGTATAATAATCGCCATTTATTGTTTTTCCCTTTTCCAAGTAGTCGACGATGATAATTCCATGAGAATCCCAAAATACAATTGCCATAACCTTTCCTGCTGACAAAACCGTTTTTGCCTTCTTCGTTGGCGGAAAACCTTTGTGTCCATTGTTTGGACTGTTCCTTGGTTTCGGGAGTGTAATGGTGGACCCGAGTTTCATCGACGGTTATGAAAAGGCGCAACTAGTTCTTTGGATTGCGGCGAAAACGTGTCAAAAAGTCGCGAGAAACAATCAAATGATTCAGGTTTTTACTCCGGTGTGAGCAAACGCGGCACCCAACGCGCGGAGTATTTTTTCATTGCCAATTCTTTAGTTAAAATTCTGTGCACACTGTCATTTGAGATGCCCACTATGTCTGCTATCTCGCGCACTTTTACTCGACGGTCATCCAATACGATACGGAGGACTTTTTCAATGATATCCAGGGTAGTAACCGTTTGTGGGCGTCCACTGCGGAGTTCGTCCTTTGTGCTCACACGACCACGCTTAAACTCGGCAAGCCAGTTTTTAACCATTGAAGACGAAGGAGCGGACATCAAAAATGTCGAATCCAACTCTGCTTTGATTTCGGTAGGTGTTAAGCCTTTCAAATGAAAGTACTTTATCACTGCTCGCAACTCAATATTTTTCATTATTTATGAAATCGCTCAAGACGGTCACTTTGGAGCACTGTCAAACAAACTAATTGACAGATCGCTCTATACTGTCATATTTAACCGAAGAAAAGATGTTTCTGAAAAATGGTAATGCAAATTAGCGCCATCACTGTGTTAGGCCTCGTACATAATAACAAAAACATAAAAATGCCATGTCGTGGTGTTTTTCGTTTATTGTGGTGTTTGGGCGTACATGTTTATATGCATTGAGTGCTGCTGCAGTTGTCATAGTCTACCTATAAAGAACGAGGGTGTCCAGTAGGATGTCTGCCTACCATGTCTCAACGTATTTTTAGGTGATATACAGAGTGACTGGGAAAGATCCGGCCAAACTTCTACTGACCGTGAAGATGAAACAAGTTTATGTGAACATAATGCTTTTTTACGTTAAGTTACAGCCTTCCGAATATGGGACGGTCTAATCATGTTTTAATGTAACCTTTGCCATAAATTGCGATATTTGATTCAATTTTTGTAGATGTGGCGGGTGCTCGATAGATTTCTTAACGTATTTTATATACTTTTAAGAATCTCTTTGCAAAGTACACAAAATAAGGTACTCTTGTTGAAAGTCGCTAAAATCAGCAGTGTTTTGTGAATAATCGAGTTGCTGTATAAATGTCTGACTGTTTTCTCAAAATGCGTAAATAATTTGTACAAAGTTCAATTCGCCAAAACAAAAAAAAAAGTGAAAAACATGGAGAAACGCTTCCATATGGAGTTAAAGCCTCCGGAAGAGACGAACAGTCCAGACTGTTCCCTCTTCCGGTGAAACTTTGTAAGAAAGTCTTTTAGGACCTACAAACCTGAGACTACTTCTTTTGTATTTTTTGTATAAAAATACGATTTTAAAGTCAAAAGTTAGAAAAAATACCGTGGGAGATGCATCGATACACACCTACGGTTGATGAATTTGAACGATCAGAAATGAAATTGTCACTAGTAAAATATTTACACAAAATTTGAGTAAAATATCGCAATTTACGGCGAATATTTAAAACGTGATTAGACTGTCCCATTTTCGGAAGGCTGTAACTCCATAAGGAAGCGTTTTCGGCCCTATGTCCACATAAACTTTTAGTCAGAAAAATTCACCTCCGAAGATTAGCCGGTCCTGTCCTAGTCACTCTGTATAAGATTAACGGGACCTTTACACCTTAATTTTTTTGGAGAACTCTGCCATAATTTTGCTAGACGTTGTTCGTTCCCTTATCTACCGAAATATTCAATAAGCAAGATTAGTCTTATCGACTGGTAGTATTAAACAAATATAGAAGGTTCTAGTGTATTAATCAAATTTTGGGGTTGAGCAACTACAAGGTCTAGCTATTATGATAACGACACCTTAAACCAAATAAGCCAGAGCTCTTGGACCAACGTCACGACACTATTTCTTCGCATACGCACCCGTAAATCTTTTTTATCCAAAACATCTAGTTTTTCAATAGGCCAATCTCTCTATGAAGACATATAGCGGGTGGCCATGGCCGCGAGAACAGCTAACAACTGGCCATTTTCTCAATTTTCAAATTAATAATTTCAAATTTTTTCTGGATAATACACACATAAAAATGCATATTACGACATAACACGGTGTTAAGTTTGACTTTCGGTTTAACCGGAAGTGATAGCAATTTTTTAATTTTTAATAGAACACCCTGTATATTTTTGCATATTTGGATAGACCTTTCAATTTACTTTATAGCTATGTATAATACTTACTTATTAACTTTTAATTTTGGACGCCAGAGGGCGTTTTAAAAAACCTTAAATGCCTAATAATGATATTCATAAATCATTTTTTTAAGTTGGCTTTGAAAACAAAAAAATAATGAATTTAAAATTTTTTTTTATTAATTTGTTTAAACATTTTATAGTGGCAAGAAACTATTAAAAAAATTAAAGAAAAAAATTCTCAATTTTTAAAAGGTAATAACTTAATTTTTTTAAATACCCCTAGTTGTGTTTTATTTTTATTGCATTTGAATTGCCATTTTGTTTTACTCTCGTCAGTGTACCTGATTAGGCGTATCAGCGTGACGCTATTGTCTCTTTCGGGGGAATTAGGCGTAACAATTGAGGCGCTATTGCAGAGACGTTGGTGAGAGTGAGTGATGGCGCTATTTACACTTTGTTGACGGCAAGACGTTCTTTTTGGGTAATGTTGTTACCCATTTGTACGTAGTCTATCACTGTTATTGGGTTTAAATATCAGGCGTATTGGCACGCACCGCTATTATCTTTTTCGGGAATTAGGCGTAACGGCTATGGCCCCGTTAGGATGAGACCTAATCAGGCTTCTGATTGATAGCACACATTGGTTAAAAGTTCTCAGTTACTTAAGTAACCTGATTAACACTTGACATTTATTAGCAGTGCCAAAAGAAGTAGAAATATCAGTATAAGTATAACCTGGGTAAAAATTGAGATTGGCAACTTTATTCCCCACAACTGATCTGCAAATTTTAGATAAAAAGTTCACACATTCACAACATCAACACACTTGCACCACAAAAATAAATAAATATTTTACAAGGTTTACTGCTGCTCAAATAGGCTCAACATCTTATCCTTTCTTACCCCGAGAAAATCATCGCAAATAAATAAGTTATGAAGTATAAGCACTATTTAAAATAATAATACTATTAAAGTTTGCAAAACAATAATAAACCGCACAATTACAGTATTTACCACCACTTCTGCACAGATATCAACAGTTTGTCATTAAACAATTTTATTACGTTATTTGCATACTGCAACACTTTTCATCTCAATTCATTTACCCGTTGACGCCCGCTGGAAGATAACTATTTTGTAGTCGACCAATTAAACTTTGACACATTTTTCGAAAAATGCAACATTTATTCAATAAAATTGCAATACTTCATATAATGACGTGTAAAGAGTACTTTGCGACACAATAAAGTAACTTGCCTCTCCAAAAACATAGTATACATATAGGTATGTATATTTTAAGTTTACTTCACTCTATATCGTTGATTGAGATTTATATTTCCATAACCTTTCTTTCATTAGCACAATTTATTTGATTGTGAAGGTTGTTATTTTAATCGCCGATTCCGGCTTATTATAAACTTATAATTAATTTCTTATTAACTTCCATATAATCATATAAATATATTGGTAGCTTGATAAGAATTAATATTAGAAATGATATTTTATTCTTATTTCCGACACTCGTTTATTTTACATCTAAGGAAAGTTAGTCACGCATACACGCAAATGTATGTAATTTATCTTTACTCTTAAAAGTGGACGCATACAAAAGCGGCGAGTAACCGTGAAGTAGTAAAACACTCTAGAATGAAAATTCTACGGTTAATTTATCTCACGACAATTATGGCACTTTTTTTTCTATATTTTACTGTTACTTGCGAACATTTGTTAACGTCTAATATTTTATATATATTTTTAGGAAAAATTATAACAAGTGTTGCAGTGTGAATTAATTGAGATTCCTGATGTGCTTAGATGTAAAAGCTATAACTCATTTAAATTTCCAAGTTAGATAATGTCGGTTTGCAGTTGTCACAGTTCATCTGCATGCAGCATCGAAATATTTAATGGCTGGAGCGTTTATCATCAAACAAATGTAACAAAACAGTGCTTTACCCACATTACACCCGCATAACCAATTCGCTAAATCATACGACCTTTTATTAGACTTTCTTATAACACCTTTGTCTTTTTATTCGTTTCACACTGTTATTTATATTAATAAATTTGGCCTTGGAGGTTGTCGGTTTTTAAATATGACTTAAAGATCATAAGTTAAATTATTTTGATTAATGAACTCGATCAAACTATCTAAGTTAGCCATTTTTGTCGCAATTCGGAACAAACTATCCCGCATGCATTTCACATATACACAAACCTAACACGGCAACGTATTTCATGCCCTCGTTACCTGTTGAAAAGCTGTAAATTCACAATGCTCGTGCAGTTCCTTCATCGTTCTTCTAGATGTCAGTTTTGTAGATGTCCCGGCGTGTCGCTTCAACCTCCGCTCGCTGTTCTAAATACATTTCTTTCATTTTAGCTAATTGAAACTAACTTTGTGCTACTAACAATCTCAATCTCTCTTGTGTTCTTGTGTTTTCAATTATATAAAATGTTTAAACAGTAAAAATAGAACAAGAATGCGAAATCGTTTTGAATAGCTGGGAGGGCAGTGGTGCCCCGTTGCCCTCCCTGTACCAGCTGCCACTGCTATCAACATATTTAAATAGAGATTTTTACTTCGAATTCAAGAATGTATCACACATTCAATTTTGTTTGTTTTTATAAATTGTTAGCATTTTATTTAAAGAAATATAATTAGATAAAAGAGTGCCATAGAAAGACAACGCCGTTTAATTTATTAAAAAAAAAACTTTATAGTAGGCCATGAACTGAATGTTACTATAGAAATAAAACAAAACACCATTTTCATTTACTTTGACGTTCAGATCTTCACTAAAACACTAAAAGTGTTTTGCAATCGCGTTTAGGACGTAAAATAATTACACAATACTGCTACTGGTTTTCAGTAGAGACACCGTCATAATTTCAGAGATACGTGTTGCTCCTCTTGAACCAGACAAGGAGTGAAACTTGACGATTAGCTGCAATGTCTTACGGAATGGTAGGACCAAACCGAGAAAGTCTGAGTATATCTTGTTAATCACGACAGGCGTTCTAAGCTAGGCCAGATATTAGTAATAATACTCATATAGGTAAAATTGTCCTTAGGTTTTATATACTCTTTCTCATATAAATAATTATATTTTTTGAACTACAAAAATGGAAAACATTGTAGATGTCTTCGTAGTCAATTTGACAAATCCAGGAAAGAGATTTCTAAAGAAACCGACGTAAAATGGCATGCCTTTAAAGCAGCTCTCTGAAACAGTAGCGTAAAATCACACACGACATTTTCTAGCAGAAAAAACCCTAAAAGTCCATAGCACCTACAGACACACGCCCAACCACTCAACAGCTTTTATGCGGTAACAATGTTACCTCTGTACCGCAAGCAAGCTACAGAGCCTTCGTTAATTATTGATACCCACGTAACCTTTGCTCCGCAGTGACTTAGGGAGTTTTAGATTTAGATGTTGAAGTCTATTCAGGATTGGTACTCGTGGTAACTAAAAATTCCCTGTAAGTGTCACTGTCCACACTCAAAGCGAGGTTATGTATGTAAACCAGCAAGCCTTGATAAGTTAACAAACGACTTGGGAATTTTTGGATAAAAGGCTTATCAACAGTGTAAGTTGGGTTGCCTATATTTTGTGGTCACGTGGGTATCAGTAATTAATGAAGGCTCTGTATTATAGTCGGCCTATCGACATCTGTAGATGGTTCTACGCTGCATTATCCTCCTTGATATGCAAAACCAAATGTTTTATCTCGATGGAATCTATTGCTGTTTTTAAAAAACAGATTCCTTGGTATTAAAAAAAACTAGAGACGACAAAATAGATTTATTAGCAAAAATTAGGAAGGAGGGGAAAGATTAGCCCCCCTAAATACTAAAACCTAAAAATTGAATTCTTATTCTCCTTCCATAATTTATTATTCATGAGAAATTTAGCCTAAACAGAAATATTTTATTATCTCCCGTGTATTAAATAACAAGGCACAAATTTTGTATTTTTAAAAATTCATAGAAGGTGTCACAGAGAAATTAGCGGACTAGGACACGAACCAAATTGTTCCTGCTCCATAGCTCTATTAGCTTACAGAATTTTAAAAATCATGTGGTTAGTTTATGAGCAATATTTTTTTGAAAATTTAATATTTCAAAGAACCAAATTCTTGATGATGTGCAACCTTTAGTATATGGCAATAAAGTTAAAAGTTATGATTTTGTTGTTTTTGTCAACCACCAAAGTGAGAAAAATCGATTGCATGCACAGAAAGCTGCATTTAACCCAAAACAAACAGTACAGCTGTAAAAATGTCAAACTAAAAATAGCTGACGATAAATAAAAGTTTCAGTTCGGCTGAATTATTCCTGTGCCATCTGTGACGCGCTGGAAAGTGCAGCAAGCGACCTTGCAGCGGAGTAGGAAGTGCATTCTTCGGTGACGTCATACGTTCGCGGGGCTGCTTCCGCTTATGGCTCGTGCTGTTTCTGAATTATACTGGAATATGTATTTATAACGCACATGGAGATGTATTTTATTTTTGCGGTTTATATTAATTATCTACACACATGCAGTGTTAGGTCACAGTATAAATAATGTTTATACTGTGGCTGAGTGTTTTAACGTTGTCTCTAGAATTGCATAAGAATAAAAATTATTATTATAGCGTTATGTAATACTTGTTCAAGTAAAAGTAACCCAATGACTTTTTATTAGATAGATCGCAACAAAAGCACATTATCTGCCATGTAAATTTATTTAATGCTTTATCCTATCCAACATTTATAAGTTATTATAACACAACGCAGCATTTTTTAAGACTACTCCTTTTTCTACTTGTTTTCCTCCTATTTTACTTCTTTATGGCGTTAAGTTCTACACTCGCTTTCTGCAATTTTCCTCGTCTTTTGCAAAATCCCTACTCCTAGTCTGTCTGTCTCTTTGCTGCAAAATTTCCATGGTATTTTGATCTCTAATTCTTTGTTGTAAATTGCACGTGTTCTTCTGCCTCCCCTTTTCTTTTCTAGTATTGTTTTGAAATTCATAGTGTTTCATTGTTATTAGCGTACATATTTATTATATTTTACCACGTCTTCTTGTTCATGCTGTTTCTTATGATTTATTTTTTTAGATATTTTTTTAATTGTACTTACCTGAGGGGTTAAACCGCGAGTGGAAGTAGGTGTAGAAGGTAGTGGAATTACGGTGGAAGTACGCTAAACTACAGTGGAAGTAGGTGTAGGTGTACAAAATTTTTGAGCGCGCTTTACCCGTCGTACTTACCTAACACTTTTCAAGAATTTCCCACCCCATATAGTAATGTCGAAGAATGTGATGTCTTCGTTTTTTTATTATACATTTTTTGGCTGTTAAAGCAATATTTATTTAACAGTACATACACTTGGCTTGTTTTTTTATCCTAAAGTACTCGAAACTATCAACTAGCTAGTGGTTTTTCTTTTAGCGCTATCCCTATATGCTTGTTAGAGTCGTACCTGAAAATGAGTAGCTAAGAACAGAAAAACCACGCAAAAAACGTCTACCTCAGACGATGTCGGCAAGGTGGAACGAGGCAGTCAACAGTAGGAGAGACTGGGATGATCTGAGATCGACCGTACTCTGTACTATCGTACAGTCATGTTGTTGCCAACTATTCGAGTTATTTGGTAGTAGAAAACATTTCGTATGAATTTAGTGAACTTGCAAACTTAGAAATGTGTTAACGCTTAACGCGATAAATAAAGCAAAAGCTTTAACGTAAGTCGCATAAAACTAGTAATTTTTGATAGCGCCCTTTTGTGAATCACTATAAAACCCCGAGATGCGCGATGAATTCTGTAAATATTAGGATTAGGATGTGCAGGCAAGGCATGATAAATTCATAGTTATGTGATATAATTTTTTATTCATTATGTCGCATAGTCAGCGCGTGCACGTTAGTTATCGGTATTCGCGAATCCTCCTATTTATTCGAATAATTTATTTGAACGAATTCATTCGATAGTTGAAGTCACTTCATTCATAAACTATCGATACTTCATTTCATCCGATAGTGCTCATGGTATTGACGTCAAGCGCAAACGCTAGTCGTTCTTTATTATGGTATTTGCAGTATAAAAGAATTATTATTGTCTTTGTGTCATAAAAAAATTGTCGGTTACTAAAATAAAGCAATTTGATAGCATGCTTATTTTATTTTTCCTGTTTTTCGACATTCTTTAACTTCTATTTCTCTGCATTCACTGCATGTCTTTATTCTCAAGTGTCCCTTTGCATAATTCATTATATCGTGTTCAAAAGAGTTGGACGACGAAATGAAGTTTATGCTGTGAAATACAATTGTGTAATTCATCAAGTACGGCCCATAGCTTCTTAACCATATTTTTAGTCTGGCTCAAGATAGGTTTCTTAGAGAATTTTAATACATTACTTGATTGTATTCCTATATTTTCAGTATAGGGAAGTATTGATTTAATGAAAATATTCGAAATCGATATTTTGACCAAAATACACGTTTTGGACCCCAAGAACCCAAAAATGGGTTTTAATAAATGTCCGTCTGTGGGTAGGTAGGTTTGCATGTGAGTGTATTTGTGGGTGTTTGGTGCATCGTAAATGTTCGGATTTCGGAAGCGGAAGTTAGACGTTTTGTTGGTAGCATTTTTTTTCTAAACAAAAGTTTTAAATTTGAAAACGGAATCTGATAGAAGACTCCAATGCTTTTTTCCAAACTTTCTAGCTTTAAAATGGTGGCCGCTAGGAATTTTTGAAAATTACCTTATTACTCAAAAACAGGTTGACGGATCGCATAAAAACATATTAGATCGTGAGAGCCCTATAACAACACAATGCTACTGTGCATAAATATTTTCGAAAAGTTAAAAACTATAAAGTGAAAAAAGTGTCAAAATTTCTAAACTTTTAAAAACACTATTGCTCAAGCTTTCTAAGCTAATAAGGCTGCAGTTGAGCTACTATTTCGTTTTTGTCCTTGCTGTCAAAAACTGGTCACATAATTTTATTTAATTTTCTAGACTTATACAACTGTGGATCAGCTACAATTTAGCTCGTGTCCCAATCTGTTAACTTTGATGTGACATTTTCTATGAATTTTTGAAAATCTAAATTCCGACCTCCGTCTTTAATAAATGGGGGCCGATAAAAAAATTCGGTGTAGGCTAAATTGCTCATGAGTGATAGTAGAATAAAGTTCTTAAATTAATGTGTATATACGGCAATATTTGGAGGGGGGTGACTTTTCCTCCTCTCACCCAATTTTTGGTGGACGAATTTGTCCTTCCGTTTTTGAGTTTTGAGTACAAAAAATCTTACTCCAAAAAATCAAAAAACCGTTTTCTTCACAAAAAACTTGGAAAACATTCAGTGTATTCTCAGTTTACTTTACAACATCATTCGCCTTCTCTCTATTTGACTCCCATGCGTTGTACGAAGTCTTTCGGCTCGTGAGGGAAGTACACAAACAACTAAATGTCGACCTTTGCTTCACTATATTCTCTTTGTAGTCAGTAGTTGAATAAATGAAAAAAATCTTACTAAGTTTTCAATATTACTTTTATATGAATGATTTAGTATTATGTAGTATGTTCATACAGTATTACTTTTATGCAGCTATGCTCTCGGTACAGTGGTAAGAGTAGAGAGATGTTGAAGCGTAACACATTAATAATAAGATACTTTTGACTTTTGAGTATAAGCAACAATATCTAAGGTATAGGAAAGTCCAGGCGAAGTGCTTTCTTCATTTTTTTAATGTTTTTTATCTTCTATTTATATTGCTACGAGATTTTCAATCAATTCAAAGCGACTACATTACTCTAAAATTTTAATAATACATTATCTTTATTACGTATTCCCGTGTTATTTTTAATAGAAAACTGCAATGAAGTGCTATGATAAAGTTTTCTTTTTGTGATTTATTACATTTTTCCATGCGTACATTTGTAATAACAAATGTTGAATTCAAGTACTATAATGAGTACATATTCTACGGAAACAATTTAAATAGTTTCATGGTTCCGTGGAGGAAAACGCCCAGAAGAAGAGCGCGTATAGTGTATACTCTGTATGTATTGCAAAAAAACATTAAATTACATGATCCATTAAAAAGTCACGCAAACGAAAACGTTGCGGATAAATAGAAGAAAATGCAGAAAATAAAAACGAAGTTTAAAAAATACAGCACCCTTCCACACAAGTAACTAAATACCAGATACGTGTTTCGACAGCAAAGCTATCATCATCAGTGGTAAACTGACACTGTCGAAATACGTATCTGATATTTAGTTACTTTAGTTACTTTACTCACTTTATGTTTATAGTATATAGTACAACAATAAAGCATAAAAATTGAGCAGGTTTTTCTAGTGATGGGTTATTTCGAATGAAAATAAACAAATCGATTATAGAAATATTTCAAGATATGTCGAGAGGTTAGAAAAAACCACTCTAATGATGTTGCCTAATTACAAAATTTCAGTTTTGACCGCTTCGGAAGCGGACGTTGAAGCGATACCCCGTATAGTAGCCAACTGCAAACGCCCAATGCAATAACATGATAAGATTACACCACCATTCGCGGTATTATGACGAGAATACACTAATGGAGCGGCGTGTTTGCTGCGCAAGCACACCGAGGTGAGAATGTATTGACTTGAACATTCGGATATTACTGATATTACGAATAGCATCGTTTCTTCTGGTCATTTCAACGCAGGGTCGTAATTGAACATTTTTAAGTTAATTATTAATGTTTAGATTAATACTCTGTTACTGTTGATGAAAACATAGGGCACACTTCGCAAAAAAATGAAAATTGATTTTTTAGATATTAATTAATAATCTACATAATATTGTTTTGTTGTTTGTCTTATTTAAAAAATAATTGATTTATAAAACAGTTAAACGTATTCAGTTTCCTGGTTTAAGAAAATATTACTCAAAGAACAAGGCGGAATTAGCGATGAAATGTGATGAATAGATAAATAAAAACACTATTCAAAGTTGAAGGTTAAAGTTGTTTTGCGGAGCGGCCTGAGGAAAGACGATAAGCACGAGAATTCCTTCATAGAAGTATTCGAGGAGCAACGGAGAGCGTTTTTACTACCTTTTACCGTATAGAAACATCCTTATAATTAATCCCAATGAACGTTATAATTATTAAATTCATTCGAATGGCAATTATTCGATTATAAAAATGATTCGATTATGCCCATCACTAGTTTTTTGTTGCATGTTTTCTGGTTGTTTGTAACTAAAATCCATAAAAAGCCAACTAGTATTATTAAAAAATTCTAATATTTTGGTTTGTAAGATAGGAAAACTATTTTGGAATTTTTATTTTCTGGTAAATATAGTAAACTCTTGACAAACGAAATATGCCTTCAACACTCAGTAAATTAAATTTTTACTTCCTGCCCTATGTACGGCTGATTTCTTCAATTACCTATATGTTATTATAATATAAATAAGGATTGGCATATACTGGTACCCACAAAAAATATCTTACGACAGATTCAAATCCTTCAAAGAAATATTATCAAACTACCGCATAAAAGGAAAAACTGGATATGATTATTTATTATGTTGCTATTAATTAGTAGAATAACAGAAAACCCATAGAGCCTATTATCCGGAAGTTTATTATTAATTTAATGTTGAAATGTCTACATTTTAATGCAATATACGCTATTTCGACGTAAAGCAATTTACCGAGGCTTTTCACTTTTTTCTCACTCTTAATTTAATTGTTTTATGGGTCATCAATACTTATTTTACTATAGCTTTTTCGTAGTACGTTTTAACTTGTAAATAAGGAGAAAGACGTTTAATATATGTAGGTTAGGTACAGGCTTAATCGAATCCTTTAAAATAACAAAGGTTGTCCGTATAAGTGAACCGTACTTCAGATTTAAGAAAAGATTGATCAAGAGAAATGAAACTGTACGGGTGAAAGTTGCGAGCAGAACTGAGCAGAGTGGGTCACTACTTGGCTGAGCGGTTTTGATGATGGTGCAGTTATTTTGTATCGAAACGAATCATCGTTTTCATGGTCCGACTTTTTGAAACTTCGTGTTTTAAAATAGGTAAATAGGAAGGCGTGCTCTATGGGCTAACCGAAAGTTTTAATCAACTTTTTACTTTGTTTTACTATTGTTTTTAATAAAGTAATAAACAACCAGTAACTAATCTAAAATCAGTTTTAAATGGTGATGTAAATGTTAATTTAAAGATAATTTGTAGTAAATTACGGGCCGTTTTTATTGGAGACTTGTTCCTGATCAGTTAAATCAACTTATCTGTGAGCGTAGTTAAAGTTTTTAATTAAATTTCCATTATATGCATGAGTCAATGTACAATATATCAACCCGAAATTAGGAAATTGAATGATTTAAATTTATTTATACAAAGTTCAATTTAGAAATACTAATTAAGAGGAAGAGGATTTCCATATGTTTTGGTATTTAAAATATTCTTAAAACCCATTAGTACTTAATAGTAATATAAATTTTTTAAGACGGTATTAATTAACTTTTTCAAGCTCTTTCACTTTCACTTGTTCCGAGAACGTACATCTTATTATCTTAGTTTTTTATTGTAATAATATTATCATTCACGCTTCGTAACTGCAGTTTATGTAACAGCTGTAATTCAATCTTTAACTGATCAAATCTAGTATCAAATTTCCAGGTTAAGTTCTTCTTGGAACTGCAAATCTATTCAGGTATTTTAAGTTCACTTCCGATTTAACTAGGAGCAGATTTATCTACATGTTTATTTAATCATCATATTTATTTTATTATTATTATTACAAGTTATAACTATTAAACAAAATAGTCTTATTTAATAGCCGGATTCTGTCTAACGTAGCTATCGTTGGGCAAAATACGGCACTTGATTAAAAGAATATAAAAGCAAAAAATTGTATTATTAAATCACTTTTAATAAGTAGATGCTTGTGAATTCATAATATCTATATTCGTTGGTTTTTTTGTTGTTGTACGAACAAAAAATTTAAGCGCGCCCTCTATCTGTTGCGCCTTTAGCCAGCAACCTAGTTTATGCTGTTCCTAAAATCTGTACCAAAGACTATACCTAGTAATAAATGTATAAATAAAATACTCATTTTTATATAATTTTGAAAATTTAAATAATTATAGTAAACACTGTTATCAATTGGTAATCAACCCTTAGGAATAGACATTGAATAATATTAAGTAAAATAAAAACTCACACAGCCTCACCACTGGATATATTTGAGAAATGAAAGCTAATAAATAAGCTAGGCTACATGTTTCGGCCCTACGGCAAAATTGATTCAAAACAGTTATTATTTTTTCCCTACAGCGAATGGTATCCTAGAACACGTGGTATCACGTTGTGCTGTAATGAAAAAAATATCAAATAATGTTATTGTAAAAAGTGTACAGAATCACAGGACGCACGTTTTAAAATATTCAAAATATTTCTTTACTTGCTATTCTGATAAAGAAAAATGGTAGCCACAAGTCGCAGGTACTTTTCCATAGTTTTTGTGTTTTAAATATTCTCGCGCCAATAAATGATTGAAATTCACATCTAGTCATCTCCAGCCTGTACAAGCCGTCCGCTTCAAACTAGGGATATCGCGGGTACCCGCCTATTACCCGGTACCCGC
Organism: Ctenicera cuprea; assembly: GCA_958336395.1. Taxonomy (NCBI): domain Eukaryota; kingdom Metazoa; phylum Arthropoda; class Insecta; order Coleoptera; family Elateridae; genus Ctenicera; species Ctenicera cuprea. The sequence continues at coordinate 7,836,964 of OY284494.1, read as the reverse complement.
GTATTACCCGGTACCCGGCCAATTTTGGCAGATACCCGGTTTGGCCGGGTAGCGATCTTGTACTCGGCCGGGTACCGAGTACGGAAAATTTTTTTTTATATAAAAATAGGTAAACGTTTTATTGTCTATTATTTTGGTTTACTGTCAAGAGTAATTAATAAATATTATACATATGCATATATGTATAAATAATTAAATCCTTAAATATCAAACATAATGTAATAAAACTAATAATTAAAATTTAATACGGGCAAATTGTGGTGCAAGATTATTAACGGTTCTCCAATTTTTGGAAGTAACCTATTTCTTTTCTTTTCAAAAATATTGCGTGATTCTGAAGAAAGCCTTTCGCTATAGGGGCTGTAGCAGGTGCTGGAAGGTACTTTTTTGCTAGACCAGCCAAAATTGTATATTGTCTCATGTTTTGTTGCCACCGTCGCTAATAAATAGTACTATTTAAATGTTAAATACCGCAAATTAAATAAACGTTTTTCTTCATAAATACACCTATATGCTATACAATATAAAACCGTAGTTATCTGTAAAAGAATAAAAGTTCATAAAAAAAATCGGTACCCGGCCCGGGTAACCCGGTACCCGGCGTCTCGGCAAGGCCGGGTACCCGGTGCATCCCTACTTCAAAACCAAGGCGTTGGCACGGCAAGGCGAATCAGGTAAAGGCGCTAGCTAGATAATGCGCTCACGATTTCGGTTAAATATGGTTATAACAACTTTATTTAAAGAGTTATAAAAATATGCAATAAAAAATATATATTTTAATTAGAACGAATTGATAGGCGTAGTTAAAAACACCCAACTTCCGGAAAACACGTTGTTGATATTAAAAAGTATAGTTCTTTTTCTTAATTGTTAAAATGTTTTAAAATTGTTTTTAATCCTAATAAAGTCGGTACTTCAAATGGTCTATTAAACTTTTTATAACGATTTGCGCTTTCGTTTTTCAATAAATAATTAATTAGTTTCAAGGTTTTCAAAAATTCCTAGGGGGCATCAGAGTACAGTTTGGGAGAATAGTGAATAACAGATTTGTAGTTTACTGCAAGCACTATCGGCCTAAAAAGTGTAGAAAAAATGGTGCGGGCAGTCTTTCGGGAATAATTTTTTGAAAATGTCCAAAATTTCGCAAATTTAGCATTTTTACAATTTTCATATTTACAAAAATAGTTTTATATCACTTGATTATACTTATTACGGGCTATGAAATAATATGACAATTTGTAATTATTGGATATTTTGTTTTTGAGTAATCGGCCATTAAAATTCAGTAGAAGTATAAGAAAGTAAATATTGACGAGAATAATACATTATACACTAAGGGAGAGAAACGTTTTATTTTTCCTGAGGTGTAATTTGAAGCCCGAGGGCTACAAATACATCGAGGGAAAAATGGCGGTCTCTCCCGAGGTGTATATACTATTTTTTCCACGATCGGGTGTAGAACACTTAATTTCATATATCAAGAATTATAATAAATCGGAGCGAAATTACAATACTTAGAAGCATTTGGGATGTTTCCATGCAACGTACATTGACAATTCGGTGGAAAACAAAACAAATATAGCAAATCAAGTACTACAAGCTGCAACTACGGTTCATAAAACTATAAATCTTAGTAAAGAAAATGTTTCATGTAACATTCACTATCAATGTTAATAAATATGATTTACATTTTGTTTAATTATTGGGCATGAAATAAAGACTCCCCTAGGTAAATTGTTGTCTTATTTCGTCCCTAGGGAGTAAATGCTTTACTTCTGTCACAATTTTGATGCCATAGAAACCGACTTTACTCTCGGTCGTGGAATAAGTAACTTTTCAGGTTTGAAACCAAATTTGTTTTTATTTATTTTAAGAGGCAATAGTAAATTGTGGCAGTGCTTAGTCCTTAATTCGCTAAGTAGGTATCAGCTCAAAATTATTATTGAAAATTATAGCGGATGATCAGTTGCAAACTTCAATCTTCATTGTAAACTGTACCTTCAAACTTGTTTTGTTATTCATCACGTATTCGCGAAAAAAATTTACTTAAATTGTAAATATGAATTTTAATTATAAAAATCCTGAAAATACATTTAAAACAAAAAAACTAATTTAAATTTAAAAAGATTTGATCTAAATAAAAATAAATAGATTGTTCTAAATCCAATAAATTCTTTTTTTCTGTGACGGGAAAAAAGTTGAACATTTTGTCTCTCTTTGACAGGTACTAAAGTATCACTTTTTATGAAATTACTTTTTTCCTTTTACCCGGGGAAAAAAGTAATTACTTTTTCCCCGGGGAAAAAAGTAATTACTTTTTTCCCGCTACAACAGCTTACTAGTTTAAAAATTCAAATTCCACGTTGACCAATTTTCCGGCTTTATTATATATGTTTTTCAATATATTACATTTTTTCCCGTCACATACACCTCGAGCTAAAATCTATTACTTTTTTCCCTTGTATAATAAATATCTATTTTCGCCCTGTTTGAGTGTTTCTGTTTAAATTTGTTGTATTTTTTTTAATTAAGCCCAAAATTGCGTTGAATAACAAACTAAAATTTCTCTTTACAGCATATTTGTCCAACTCTAGTAACAATAAGAAAATCAATAACTACATTTTATATTTTGAATTTATTTTTCGTAGAATATTTTTTCTCTGGATATTTTCTTGAATTTTTCTTCGTCATTTTGTTTGCATGGATTATTTGACCGTTTACCCCAAAAACTACATAACAAACAAAAACATTCATTCAATTCAAGCATTGTAACTGTTTGAAGTGCGTAAATTTAAATTTCTTCTTAATTATGAAAGCGTTGCAATAAGCTGTACTAACAATTTGCTGCAATGTTCCTGTTGGTTCAAACACCTTTTTGACAATCCGTTGCAGTTTTCATAAGATTATGCCGCGCCGCCGCAATTCACAATCGCCGTTTTTAAGAGTTCCAAATAGTATTTGATTGCTGAGAAATTTCCATTGTCTAACTGTCCCGTTTTTATTAATCAAAAATAAATTCTGTTTTAAAATGTGCTCTAGTATAGAACTAAAATATGTTTTAAACACTCTAGTTGTTTAAAACGCTGTGATATACATTTGTTTTAAAAATTTTGTTTTAAACATGCTAACTTAAAATGGCGGAGTGCTTAGTATTATGAATTAATTAGAGGATCTGAGGAATTTTGCTGCGTTGCGAGGTTTTCACCTGCGATGATTTTTACTACGGTTAAATTGTCATGCAATAAATGTTCTTGTGATTATTTTACTTCGCGATGAGTTTACCGCGTTGAATTCTCCGGCGACGAGTCTACCGCGATGAATTCTCCGCAACCCAACGCTGACGATTAATAAATGTCGTAACCTGTAGGATAAGATCGTTCCAGCCGATTCTATCATGTGCAGTAATCTAACTACAGACATAATTATAATACACAACGATCACTGATCTGAATGCAACTACTACTATAATATGTAGTAATAAATATTGGAATAACAAAGAGAAAGTTTTGCTTCAATCGCGCATAATTTGCAGCTGTGCTGTAAATGCAAAGGGTTTGTCGTTGGATAATAAATGAATTGTTTAAAATGACCGGTAGCTGCTGTATGAGTTATGGCTGCATTATTAACTCAATAGCTGTTATAATAAATAACGTGTCACTTATATTACTAGATTCAGTTTAATTTTTTTTTATATATATACAGGGTGAGCCATTTAAGTATCACCCTACTATTAATTTGTAAACTATTGGGAATATCAAATTTTTTCTTAACAAAAGTTGTTGATCATTAACTGCTGCATAACCTACAACTATTGGCAATCGTACTGGGTGTTTGGTTATGCCTTCACAGCACATTATTTTGTTATTTTAAATACGAACACTCTGTACATTATTGCATTTCTAGATACTACATCTAATTCTAGATATAAAAGTGTTAAGGTACTATCATCTTAAAATTAGTTGTATTTAAATTAATTGATTGTTTTCAAAGTTTTGTGGACTAATATTACCAAATTAATATTTTAGATACCAACGCTCTTTTCTACAGACCATTAACACATTATCAAATATTCAGCGGTATTTTCAAAATAGCAGATTATTACATAGGGTGTTCAACGCCAAGCCAACTGGGCGGCAATTCTATTATTTTCCATTTGCTATTTTTACAGTAAAATGAATTATTTAAAATGCTGATTAGTAAGAAATATCAACCGAAAATGCGTTATTACATTATTTATTATAATATATACATCTTATTATAATACATACATTTTATTATAATATATAAATTTTATATAACTACACAATACCTTTGATTATATACCTTTCGGGTATAGTCAATGACAATATACTCATTGATTTGAATATTATGTACAACTCCCCATAAAAATAAAGAAATATTTCGGTTTTAGGTTTAGGTTAGGTTAGGTTTAGATTACACGCCACTCTAAAGTAATTTTTATTTTTGGGAATTTATTTGTATGATGGCGCTGAGTTGGCTGGCCCCAAGTTGGCTTGGCGCAGAGTTAGCTTGGCGCCGAGTTGGTTGGCGACAAGTTCGCGTCGCCTAGTCGGCGGCGGCCCTAGTTGTACCACACCAATTTTTTTCTCGTTACAATGATATAAAATTTTCATACATACATTTTGATATTTCCAATAGTTTAGGAAATAATAGTGGGGTGGCACTTAATGGATTCACCCTGTATATATATACAGGGTGTTCCCGGATTCATAACAGTATAGGTGTAGCGAACAATTTTTTTGTGAAATTGGAAAAAAATATAGGATATAGTATTAGTTTTTGTTTTTAATTTTTCCAAAAATTCTTTAAAAATGTGTTGTAACAATAAACATCGTAATTCGTATTAAATTTGTTTATTGGAATGCCAATATTGTTAACAAAAGTGGGCACTAACAGTGGGATTGAAGAGCTTTTAGGAGCATAGGTGAACCAATTCAATTGAGTAATAATGCGCATAAATTGAAAACTCGCCGATTTTTACCAAATTTACAATTTAAGTATGAAATGGAATTCTTAAGAACGGCTTTAGATAACTTTTTCACAATAAGGAAGTTTGCTAATGTTAAAACTAACAAGAAAATCAAAATAAAAAATCATGCTGTACGAAAAAACCTAACACATTTTCAATAAATCTGCTCTTGAGAACAGGCAAACATTATTTATTTTTATTTAATTTCACACCCAAAGTACACCTATAGTGACACTTTGTATATACGGATTAGTTTTATGAAAGCACATTAAACCAGAGGCCAGATGCGGCGGATTCTAGTAATTGGTAGAAAATTCCAAAATATTACTTTCCGTTTCCCTGCAGAACTACCACAACCAAATACGGTTCTCCTCCTATTTTGAACCTCAAAATGTTACCTCTTTGTTTCATTCAGAACCATCACCGAAAAAATACGTTTCTCCTCCTGTATCTTTTAAGTGTTTTGATAACTATCAAATAACTGACATCCTTTCAAAAGCTTTTGCGAAAATTTCCACTCTTTTGTATCTCAAGAATTTTACTGTATCTCTACGCAGTTTTTTTTAAATAACAAACAATTTGCCAGTTTTTTTCTACAGAAAAAAACATTCCAGCAATTCAAGTTGCAATCCGTAATTATTCGAAATTATTGATAAACATTTCTAAATTTATTATCAAATTTTAAAATAATAAGTAAAATGGGATAACCGGTTTACAAAAAAAGAACTTTGGTGGCCAGTCCTACAAGTTTTTAAAAAACAAATGCGAAGTATATACATATTCAGCTATTTTAGTCTTAACTATACAGACAGGTCAATATCCTAGGTGTATCAAAAATAAACTACTTTGAGTCTTGATCAGTCAGTCATTGTGGTTCGAAGATCCAAAGTTGATTTTCCAGTAGATACGCACTGGGCTTATCGTAAAGGTTAAATAGCTTCTTTCATTCATTAGTTTTTTGTGGTACACTCATCTGAAAAACATCTATCATAAGTCATAAGCATAACACTCTTGCAGATCTAATCCTTATCCGAATTGAACAAACAGCAGGAGTAGATGTTATTACTTTTTATACATGGGTGTCTGCTAAGTACGTACAGAAACTTAAGGAAATGATTCCTTGGGTTAATGAAGAAAGGTTCATATGTCCAAAAATGCTTCTTTACGGAGTTACAGCTCTCTGAAGAAAGAGTAGTCTAATTACTTTTTTGTCGGTAACTTTCGCAGTGGTTGCACAGCAACTTGCCACTCACAATCCCCAATCCGGTGTAAGCAACCGTGGGGTCTTAATGCTTGAAACCTTCTCTGGTATTTAGTCGTTTGGATTCGTCGTTAAATTGTAGGTCCCCCGTACTCCACTTCAGTGCTAAAGAGAGTACTTGACAGAGAAGAGTGCCGGAGCGACGACGATTACTGACTTAGTGTAGTATTTCTACTTATTTTTGTTTGGCACCAGATGTGTCTCGTATGAGGGGGGAAGGGTTACGTAATATTTGCTTCTAAATATTTTAGATCTGTACAAGTTTTGAAGTTTTGTTGTCCTGTTCTCCATTTAATACACAAAGAACTGTTAAATTTAGAATAATATTTTAATATAATTAAAAGAAAATATTACACGACTCCCCATTATAAGCCACCTCTGGCGCACTTATTCAAACAAAAATCAGTCGAAATTCTAAGCTAAATCAGTAGCGCTCACATATAAAATTTCAAAATTTTAGTGCAACTATACTGCGAAATTTATCGACAAAAAAGTGATTCTTTCTTCGTGAAATAACCCAAGGAATAATCTCCTGAAGATTCTATACGTACTTAGGAGACGCCCTCCATATCATGGTCTTTTGAGGAAACCAGCATGACCACTACAGAAAATGTAATAGAATTTTATTTTACGATTATAAGGTTTGAACATTATATAATATGACTTTTGTCATACAAGGTGGGGCAAAAGTATGGAATATTTATTGTAGAAGCGTAAATAGTGATAGTATTAAAATGTTTATAATAAAAGTTACTTAACACTTGTTTTGCATCTTTCTACGTTTAGTATACGGCCATTTATTTTTAAATCTAAACGTCAAACTTGTTTATTCCTATGCGCTCTTCGTGGAAATGTGGATAATCAATAAATATGCGATAATTATGATAGTATTCCTTGATGTTCTGTACAGCTTTAATTATATTTCACGATATATGAATACACAAATTTAAAGTTCAAGTTTAAAAATTAAAAACGAAAATTGGATGGTCGCACTATATTCAGATTTTTTTCGGACTTCGGACTAAGAATCGCTATAATTACATCATTTGAAGAGTTATCAAAAATATGCAAACAATAGAAAATATATTTTTAACTAGAGCTAAGTGATAGGCGTAGTTAAAATCACGTCACTTCCGGAAAACGCGTGGTTTTGCAAAGTTTTCAAACATTCTCAGAGGGTGTCCAAGTAAAATTTGAGAGAATAATAAAAAACGAATTTGTAGTTCACTGCAAGCTCTATCGGCTCACCAAGTTACAAAAAAATGCTTCTGGCAGTTTCTAAGCAATATTTTTTTAGAAATGTCCATAGTTTTGAGAAGCTAGCATTTTATAATTTCCATATTTTCAAAAATCTTTTTAGCCACACGTTTAAACTTATTAAGAGCTATTAAATAATTCCACAATTTGTATTGATTGAATATTTTGTGTTTGAGTAACCGGCTATTGAAGTCAAAATTTTCAAAAATTCTTGGCGACCTTCGTTTTGAAGATACAGCATTTGGAAAACCATTTGATTTGCCTTCAGATCTATTATTACGTTATAGATTCAAAATTTCAAAAAAGTGGTCAACAAAAGAATTTATACCAAAAAACGTCAAATTTGCGGTTCCGGTTAAAACCTTATAATGAACTACCTGCAACTAAAAACCTCTACATTCCAAATCTTTTAAAAATCGGCTAACATAAATCCCCTCCCTTTCTGACCTCACCGCGCCGCCTACTCTGAAATTGAGAGCAGGCGGCGGCGCGTTAGTTCGCACGTTCTTTGCTCGTATTTAACTTGTCAATTATTTATGGTATAATTTTTTGCATATCAAAAAGCAACATTTTTCCTTGAACGTGGCTCTCTATTTTTTTTCGGATTAGTCCCAATCATGACAATATCACACGTCACTGTTAGTTCATCTTGAAGATTGTAGAGTGAGCAGAAAAAAAATCTAGTAAAAATTATTTTGTAAGCTGTAATAATGTCACAAAGGTAGATTTTTGAAATTATCATATTGAACGAACATAAATTTCGATGGTTGACTTCGTTCCTCCTCTACATCATATTGATAGAAAGGGGAATATTTTCCTTAAAGCCGACGATCTCAGACGATTATGTTAGAGTTGTCCATCATTTATGAAAAACTGGAAGTATTATAGTATCTGTTGTAATATAAACAAAATGCCCTCCGCACAGTGGCGACACTACATGGGGACCTGGAAGGTCCCGCCGCCCCAGAATTTTACTGTGCACCCCTGCGTGCCCCCCTCCCTCCCCAATGACACCTATTAAGTTTGATGATGCTTTCAAATCATCAACATCATCAACATGTTTTAAGAAAATACAATAATTTCAGTTTATCAAAACATTTAACATTTTTGCTTGGAGTTGATGAACTACAATCTAAACCAGATAATTATTTTTAATTCCAAATTTGGATCCCAAAACTAAATTTACTAAGAATCAATCGAAAATTCCCTTTACTAGATGCTATTATCAATGAACTAAAGGAAAGATTTTCAAACAATAATGTTATTTTAAAATCTATTCAATTCCTAAATACTTGTACTGAGTTTTTAAATTCAGACGAGTTTGCGAAATATGTCCAATTTTATTCCGTGAACGCAAGTTCTTTAAATGCAGAAATTGTATTAATAGAAAGATTGTGCAAAAAAGCCGAAGACAAAAACGAAAAAATTAATTCAATGCTGAACCTTCTTAATTTAGTATGATAGCTTTGAAACGATGTACAACTATTATAAATTGCGGTGCCTGTTCCAACTGCCTCATGCTAAAGATCGTTTTCTAGTCTAAAGAGAATCAAAACCTATCTTAGAACTAGAATGACTAATGAGAGGCTCTGCAAACTGTCCATTTTATCCGTTGAAAAAGAAATTGGCAAAAATGTAAATTTAGATAAAGTAGTGGATGCGTTTGCTTCAAATCATAAGAATAAGTGCATAGTTCTTAACTAGTACCTAAACTTGTAGTTTTATAAGCTGATCTTAATTTGATTTACAGAAACGAGAGGGTATTTTAAATTGTTCAAAAAAAACATTTTTTACTAAGTTATATTTTTAAATAAAATAGTTATAAAATTGGTAATACATCTGCTTTTGAAGTGCCCATCGAACTTTAACTTGTCCCCCCCCCCCCCCAATAACATTTTCTAGTGACGCCACTGCCTCCGCAGATAAATGATACAGTAACTAAAATTAAGAATGCTGAAAACTTTAAAAATCACCTTATTAGGATATTATTGCAGTAATACGTTTTAAAAATACTAAAAAATTATTAACATTTGCAACATGACGTATTTAACCATATCGCCTAATGGTACTTGACACATTCCATGATAGTAACATTTTTTTACAACAAATTGTCTGTTTTACAACGTGTTATTGTTTTTTTATAAATCTATTTTGTCACTAAAATGCGTTACATTCTATAATTCCATTGAACAAATTCTTAACTTAGGGAAAACATAACAAGCATTCCAGTTAAAGGAAATAAACGGTGTGTCTGTTGTGGAGGACAAGACCAATAATTTTTTTAAGTATTATATCAGTTACAAGCTAACCAATGGGATCAAATTGATGTACAGAAGTACTAGATTTAATTGGAACCAAGATTTTAAATGTTTACCAACCATCGCTAAAAAATAACTGGATTTTTTTATTTTATATATATAAAAGGATATTTTGAATATACTAAACGTAGCAGATTTTGTACCAATCATAAAGCAATGTTACAGAGCAACCTAAATATTGTTCTACATTCTGTACCAAGTAATTCGATTTTGTAAAGTTGACCTACATGTAATTGCGCTACATGTGCCACTTTTCATTTTGTGATGACAAAAGTAAGAAGTGCTCGATAATATTTTTGTTCGTGTAGGTTATTTGCAATACAATAAAACTGCAGGCTATTGCATTATCTTTAGTTAGAAATGAGCACAATGTTGACCAATACAATAACAAAGCTCGATGAAAATGGAAAAATATAACGTACCTGTCTAATTTGCACTGAAAATTAATGTCGCATCTGGAATTGTTTCATACAATTTAGAACTATATTTATTAATTCTAGCTTTACTTTGTTAAAGTCCATATTTATTGATTATAGGTATATAAAATACTTAATTACTTTAACAATATTTATTTATTTTAACCTTATACGTATTTCGGCATGTTTACATGCCATTGTCAAAAGTAATATTAGAAAGTAAACAGTAAATTAGATATCCTAGAAGCTTTTGAAATTCACAAACATTTAAAAACTGTACCGTTAATGAATGAGCAAATTGATCTCTTAAATTCTGTCCTATTGAACATTTTGGAATAAGAAATCAAGTCATCTGCAGACGATTACCGAGATCAAGTCACCAAGTTCTATTGCTATAACAACACTAACTGTTTGCTTTCTAATATAACCTCTAACAGTGGCATGTAAACATGCCGAAATACGTATAAGGATAAATAAATAAATATTGTTAAAATAATTAAGTATTTTATATACAGATAATCATTAAATTTAGAACTAATCTTCAAACTGACATTTCATTGTCAGTTTTTTGGTTAATATCGAAGCGAATCCTGTATTCCGGCGACTGATATGCATTCATTTACATGATTCAAAATGGTACATTTTTTGTTTCAACATTGTGAACAATTTGTAGGTTTTTGTATACGAGAGAAATTATTTATTTCCATTTTTCTAATACTTTTACTTTACCTACAAAATTGCGAATGCGAGTTACACAAATCAGTTTTACAAATGGTGAAAATTTGGTTGTCTCATAATACAATTTTAAGAGCTGATGATGTCATGCCATATCCATGCAATAAACAAAATGTTTATTTAAATTTAATTAAGAATTCTTCATGGACGATCACCAACCTTGATCCGACTGCTAATCGGTAGAGCAATGTGCACCCTTGCACATTGTTATCAGTTGAGTAATAATAAAATACAGCGGCAAATAGTCATGAAATTATCATCACTCAGTTATTAAATAAATACTACGGTTTTTGTTTACATAAGAGTACAATTGCACATTTAATACATCTGCAAATTCAGCCGAAAGAATATGGAAATATATGGACATCATGACTCAGAAATCGAATTCTATTGTATTTATAATTATATTTACATTGTTATGATTAGCTATGGCTGTTATAATTTTGTAAAATTTATTATAAATTTTAGATAAAGCATTATTGTATAGTTCTTACAATTGATGTAATTTACTTGAGCTAAAAATAGATGTTTATGATCTGAGAAGGTTGCGATTATATGAAATCAAGGATTTTCTCTGACAAAAAATGAATTAAAAATGGGTTAGTTTCATAGAAGATTTGTTTATTTAATAAGTCATAAGCAGATTAAAGCTTAATACATGAAACGTAAAATTTAAATAAAAATATTTACTGCGTACATAGTCGATTTACAGATTTTTCTCAAAAAAAGCTATGCTATGGTCATAGTGCACTGTTCAAAGATTTAGCACTTTCGAGGTCGTCATTGTGATCATTATCGTTAGTAAAAATAAAAAAACGTGCCCCAATTAGACATATCGTTTTATTTATTACGATTTATTTTTCACATTTGGGCTTTAGCTAGTACCGAGGATAATAAGTGCAGAGATGATATTAAAGCAAACTATGATAAATGTACAATAACTCCAAGAAAAGAATACTCCAGAGATGAGAAAAATACTGACAATTTAAAGAACGTCGTGGAAAGTATTCTTAATATTGCGTAATATGAATTGTAGTTTTGTAACCTGACATAGATTTCATATTTCAATAAATAGTACAACTTATAATAACTATTTGCAAACTGCAATTACTAACTAATGAGTCACTATTAATTACACATCCTATTTTATGCAAAAAAGGGCCAAGTTCCCGCATTTTTCTGCAACAAACAAGACTATTTTTATTCGTATCCATAGTGTTACCTTCCTCACCTAGTTTTAGTACTACGGCCACACAGAGAATTTTGCACTGTATTTTGCAAAGAAATTCTGAATTTTGGTACAGTTATACGAAACATCCTTAACATTTATTATCAAAGATGCGCCAACCCAAAATGGCGGCTTATTAATAAAAACCACATTTAAATAATTCCCCAGCAAAATATTGTATAATAAAATTTGTTCAATTTTTAAAATCTGTGTTTTCATCTCACAAATATCTTAAAAACGTTGATATTTAGAGAAAATTTTTCAATAAAAGCGCAGGTTTTTAATTTGATATGTCCCTAAAAACAGTTACAAGAAACATGCATAGGTGTTAAAATAATTGAATATTTGTTAATATTAACACTGGAAATTTTATTTATTTAAAATTGTATACGAGTAAAGTGCCCTTATTTAAACAAATATGAAAAACGTTAGAAATAAAAGTTGTTTATAATTACTTAAGAAGTTTAAATATGGCTTTTCTACGCGATACTCTATTGATTTTGTTTTTTGTACTCTGCTTAGGTTAAAAATAGGAAAAACGGTTTTAGTTTGTCATTTAAATGGCATATTATTCAGGATTAACAATTTTCCATTGACAAGAACCTTATATATCATACGGTTAATTGCTGATAAATAATTGGTAAAAAAGACTTTCCACTTGTCTTTTTTAAACCCAGTGATCACTACGCACATTCTTTATTACATTATAAGTGTATACTATTCTCATATGATTAACAGTGTTATTGAAGTTTTATATTGATAATGTATTAAATTGGAGTATACAAACCAATTAACAATATTATAATGTGTTGTTTAATTTATTTTAATGGTGTCGTTGATGAGGATGAGTTAATGAAATAAAATCCTGTGTAGCGATCACCGCAATTAAAAATGAGACAATTAAAAATTGCTATTTTTGACCTTATTCGAGGCCAAATTACAAAAACAATTAAACAATGGACAATAGTTTTAAAAATTTATATTTATGCATTTTAAGCTCTACAACAAAAAATGGAAATAAACAACTTATCTAGTTGGGATTGTTACATACAATCAAGTCGCTTGATAAGTTAGGGCAGTTGACTAGGCCATCTTATAGGGCGCTATTTTGGTAGAAATTGATTTACAGCTTGTTCAAATGTCAAATTTCAATTATGAAACTTACATAAATCTATTCATAACTGACAACTAAAGCAATGCAGCTTCTGTTAGTTTGACAGATGGAAAACAGACAAATAAATTAAGCAGTTTTGTTGAGCAGGCAGACGCCATTTTGGTGTTTTTTGGCTCAACAACACTTGTATTAGATGACCTAATCAACTACCCTAACCTATCAAGCGACCTTGCATACAATCTATCGTCAAAAGCGACATTTCATTGACAGTTTTTTGGCTAAAATCGAAGTCAATGCTGTGTTCTGTTAAATGAGTATGCATTTGAATTATTCAAAATATTGCATTTTTGGCTTTACCATTGTGAACAACTTCTATTACGAATCACAACTTTTAACGATACGCCACGAGAAATTTTGGGCCGAAATTTTCTGTGGGCGGGATACACCTTGCTCCATAGGCCCTTCAGTATATTTTTGTCCAAAACTAGCTCAGATATGGCATTCAATTATCAGTGCGTATAAGATAAATTATTTATTTTCATTTATGGTAAATAAAACAATCCCAATCTTCAACAAGTTTTTTATTTTAGCCTATACGTATATTGCCATGTTGGCATATTGAAATGTCATTTTCAAAGGCAAAATTAAAAGAAAACAGTTGGTGTTGCTATAGGAACAATAAATCTTCTGAACTTGATGTTGATTTTGTATCTGAGCTCAGATGACTTGATTTCTCATTCTAAAACGTCTAATAACGGTGAATTGAAGAGATCAGTTTGCTCATTTATTAAAGGTGCAGATTTTAAATGTTCGTGACGAACATTAAAAATCGCACCTTTAATGAATTACAAACTGATTTCTTAAATTCACTATTATTAAACGTTTTGGAATGAGAAATCAAGTCATCTGGACGCAAATATAGAAAGCAAAGATCAATTTATGAAGAGTTCTTGTTCCTATAGCAACACCAACTGTTTACTTTTAATCTTGCCTCTGAAAATGACATGTCAACATGTCGAAATACGTATAAGGCTAAAATTAAAATACCTGTTGAAGTTAAGAATTGTTTTATTTACAATAAATTAAATGAATTTCAACGAAGTAAGTAAAGCTCGAACTTATAAATATTTATTTTCAGTTTTGTTTTTCCATATTTCTACTGAAGTAGAATTTATGATTTCATGCTAAATTTTCGAACTTCAGATTTTAACCGAAATACACGTTTGGGCTCCAAGGAACCCAAAAAAGTGGATTTAACGCAAATTGCATCTTCGTGCAGCGTAACAATTGTGTCTTTAATCTTTAATTTTAATCTAGAAATGTTCGAAGTTAAGGAATGAAAATTTCAAGATCTACAGTTTTACATTTACTAAAAATAAAGAAGCTGCATTTTAATTTTCTTCTAATAAATTAATTTTTGTATTGTACAAAACTAGCTGTCTTCAAAATCTGTCGCTATACCCGTGTGTACAAAGCTAATATGGCAAATCTGGCACTGGTTTTAAAGCAATATTTGTTAAATGATTGATAGATGAATTGTTTACTATAGTTCGGAAACGGCATTAACTAGACTTGAAGATGTGATTTATAGTTCAAAATTCTAAACAAAAATTAGCATAATGTTCCTTCTCTCTGGACTAATCTGACGCTGACTGACAACTATTTGCGGATATCTCGTTTACCCCTAGTTTTGAAACCACTATAAATGTATTGATCTTTGTGAAAAGCGGTCACTTATTTCATGCATTTGGGTTGGGAACTAAGTATAAATAACCAACAAAACTACTCCGTATAAATTCCAAAATAAAATCAATTGCATATTTCTACCTTCGTTAAGAAGTAAATGGTTAGTAACCAAAAGTATTTACATAGGAAGATGCACGCTATTAATATCTTGACAGCTAAAATCGTCTTTTAAATGAAGAAATATAAGCATTTGTAAGAAGGTTTGTAGATCTAAATTCTAAATAAAACAGTTCACTAAATATGAGTTAATAAGTGAAATAGGCAGTCACGTCGCCAACAAGGGGCTTTGGGGGAACTGAATCCCCCGCTGAAGGTACACAGTGCCCCCGTCAATTAAAATTTTGTCGTAAATTCGTCAAAAGTTTATACTGACAATGAAAGGCATATTAGAGGGTGTAAATCCGCCCATAAAGAGTGTGACAATTTATCGCGGCCTTATTGCTCACTTTTTTATTATTGGAGTTACAAATTTAATTAAATAATAAAAAAAACAGTTTCACGTCTGCTTTATAAATTATTTCATAAAATAGCTTTGCTTAAAATTGACACTTTCTGTTTTTAATATTTCCAAAGAAAACTTAACTTTAAATAAAACAAAGTTGAAAATAAAAATGTTATTGATGAAACACTTTTATGGCTGTAGCAACAAATTACTTCATAGCTAGACATCATTCATTGGTACATGTGATGACAAATGCATACCTGTCATTGGTTAAAAGTAGGATTTGACGACACGAAGGAAATCATCATGAATACTTTATTTATTATCAACTACTGTACGTTACTATTGCAACGAAATATTTTATATTCAGAATTTAATTTTTTCAGGGTATAAAAAGTAATACGGAGTATTCCATTTGAACAAGTTATTTTAGGGAATAACTCCAAAAGCCGACGTGTTATTATATTTTTTGTATACAACATCTTAATAAACATAACAATGACACTTCTTTCCCAATTTAACCAAATCCGCAGCACTAATGACATGTAGAGTTCTAGGATTTATAAATCGCAAGATACAGGACTCAGTTTTTGCTAATAAATTCGAGGAAAAAACACCTTGATTCGACTGAGTATAATTATTTCTTGCTGCTAATAAAATATAAGACCTTATCAATTTCGAAGAAAAACTTCAAACTGTTTAGTATTTTGTGTGATTTTTGAAAAAATGTAAACCAAGTTATATTCATGTAACAATTTTTGTAAATTATTTGCTATTGATCGTGGTTCGCGAAAAAAGTTATTTGTGGTTATTTATGGTTAAGATTTAACGCTCTCTGTTCGTCAACTTGTGCACAAAAAGTACGACGAATGGTGAAAGTAAAATTACCCCAACTACTGCGTAACTTTACACCTTTACAGAAAATAATAAATTAACAGAGATTTTAAATTTATGCTTTTAACTATTAGAATACGTAGTGCGGTAAAAAATACTTACTCGAAGTTAATGTTTAAAATAAAGATAATAATGAAGTTTCTGTTGGGTTTTGAACTAATGAATTTATTCCAAAGTTTGTTAAACTTGTTTATTCATAACAGTTTTAAAACAAAAATAAATAAATTACCTACTTTGAAAGAAAGATAATGAGTTTTCTTGTGTCCCATTTGAAAACGGAGAGTAGTATATATTTTAAAGTAATTTAAGGCAAAAATAATTTTGCGATACTCTTTTGTTTTGTTTCGGAGATATAATGTAAACTTGTGCTTCTTTGTAGTGGTACTTGTGGTAGACCAAGAGGAGAATACTTACTCCTAAATCATACAAAGATATTGAATAAAAATGAGCAAAACACTTCGCCTGGACTTCCCTATATTTTAAAGCTTTTTTCTTTTTATATTTCCAAAAGTTTTACGCACAACGTTGTGATACTAACAACAGCGGCGCGTTTAAGCGTAAGCTACTACACGCGCCTCTAAGATCCCCAATGTTTAGAGCTCCAAACAGTTGAAAAATTGCACTATTTTAAAGTTTTGTCAATATATATCATAAAAAAAGTAAAGTCGGTGGCACTACACTCCAATGAGGAGTTTGGCCTGCAATGCGGTGGGTAAGGGCCACCGGACCATTGCTTCCGATACCCAGCCGTCTCGCACTCTTATATAAAGTACGGGATGGTGTGGTAAGCACCACGCCTTAAGGCCGGGACACACATGACCGCACCGAGCCCGCACCGTGTGACGCCCGTGTGTTGGACGTCGCACGGCGAGAGAATTGCACAATGTATAAGTACGGCGTAGTCCCACCTTTCCGCACCGACACCGCACCGTGCCCGACTAGTTTTGTTTACTTTTTGACGGGCACGGTGCGGTGTCGGTGTACGAAGTTTTTATATTTTATATTATTATAATAATAATAAATATTATTAATATTAAAATGGATGTAGAAAAATTAACCGAAGAGATAAGGAAGTTTCCAGTGCTATATGACCAGTCGAACGAAAAATATAGGAATGCTGAGTATAAAAATTCTCCAATTAGCATCTTCTTCTTCTAAAGCAAGTGCTACCATCCCTAATTCACTATTTGTAAAATTTTTCAACATTTTGTCTCCACGAAACAGCTGCATACGCTTCAAAAAGAATACTGAACTGCAATCGTGAGACAGACCAGCACGGCCGACACACGGATCACGTGCGGACAAGTGTGGTCTCCCGTCATCGTCACCGACAGTCGGCCGACTTGAGGTGCGGGCTCGGTGCGGTCATGTGTGTCCCGGCCTTTAGACGGCTGCCTTACTTCCCTCACCCCTCGAGGGGTTTGGTTCCCAATACATTTCATAGTAAATAAAAAAACTTAAGAAATGAAATAATAAAGTATCATATTAGTTGCAGCAAATACAATGCTAATAATAAAACAGTAGTTTGGAATCACAAACAAAATTTTCTAGCAGTAAGGGCCCCAAAACACCTAAAGACATACGCCCAACCACTCAACAGCTTTTATGGGGTCACAATATTACCTCTGTATTAGACATGATTCAAGCAACTTATAGTCGCTCGGTCGACATCTATAGATGGCCATTTTCCGAATTATCCGAGAAATAAATGGAATCTTTTAATTTTTTGGAAACAGATTCCTTGGTATTAAGGAAATACCTAAACGACACAGCAAATTCATCGGACAAAATTTGGAGGTGGAAAGAAAATTGACCCTCCTAAATATTGCTACATTTAAAAATTAAATTTTGGCTCTCATTCTATTATCACTCATAAGCAATTTAGCTTAAACAGAAATATTTTATTAACCCCTCCCTCCCGCCGTTTATTTAAATAAAAAGGCATGAGTTTTCGAAGGTGTCAATGAGAAATTAGCGGACACGACACAAACCAAATTGTTGCTCATTTCCAGTTCTATGAGCCTATAAATAAAAAAAACATATTCTGTGCCTAGTTTTGAGCAATATTGTTTGAAATTTACAAAAATTTGAAATAATTTTTTTTCTATAATTTTCGAGCGTTTACAGATTCTCGTACATAGTATAGTATTGTGTTCCCATACAGTTACTTAAATGCCATAAATTGTATTCCGTTTTTAAATAAAATAAGGCAAAAGTCAACATTTGCAAAAAAAACTTACCGGCTACTATTTTGAAGCTAGAAAGTTCTGTAAAAAGAAGTTGAATTCTATCAGAAACCGTTTTCAAGATTTAGAAAGTTCGCTTCCCCGAAAAATGCTATCAGAAAAGCTATCTAACTTCTGCTTCGGATTTTTTAAAACTAATTTGTCGATGAATTTTTTGATATAACACCACATTCCAAAGCTCATCAAAATCAAACCACCCATTCGGGAGTTATGATGCACGACACTTTTACACACGCATACATACCCACAGACAGACATTTATAAAAACAACTTTTTTGGGTTCCTGGAGGTCTAAAAAGTGTATTTACCCGTCAAAATCTGGACTTCAAAAATTTGCATGAAATCAATACTAAAAGAGGGAAAATTAAAGGAAATTTATTTTAGATAACAAGATGTGCTATGACTGCTATGAGCAAATAAATAAAAATTAGTATTGGACCTAGTATATGGGACGTAGTCCGCTTCAGTTAACAAGCCGGATTATAACATACCCACTAAACCACATGATGTCCAGATTAATAAGGAAGTGTTCGAATTAATGAAATTCTATCGGTTCTAAAGAAAAAAAATTTTTTAACATTTTCTAATCTTTAAGGAATAAGCATACCAACTTTACGTATGACTATGGATCTCATATAAAAACACAAACATATATGTTTTTTCCTAAATTATTTTAAAATATACGTGGAACATTCTTCTTTTAAGTTATTTTTTGTATTCGCAGTCAGCCTTTACGTCCCACTGCTGGGCACCGGCACTCTTCTCTGCCACGGACTCTCCTTAGCGCTAAGGTGGAGTACGGTGGACCTACAGTTTAACGTCGAATCCGAACGACTAAATACCAGAGAAGGTTTCAGGCATTAAGACCTCACGGCTGCCTACACCGGATTGGGGAATGTGAGTGGCGGGTTGCGGCATAGATTTTTATTGCTGCATGGCTTCGGCGGGGAATCGAACCCTAGACCTTTAGCGTTAGAGGCCAAGCGCTTAACCTCTGAGCTACCACCACTCATTTTTTGTATTATCCACCGCCAATAAAAATATATTTAGATTTAAATCTGTCACAATTCAGTTTTTAACTTTCCCGCAAATTATGCTTTGAACAGAACCAAATGTGAAATATATTGGGATGCACTATCAAAATTATCCACGTTTCCCGCATTTAACCAACTTTCTCATTTCAAGATACTAATTTTATTAATCTCCAGTGAAACATCCTGTATACTCATTCGAAATGTATCCTTTAAAATATAATAAATCGTTTTCTGAGTAGAGCTTTATTTGATAATTGCTATTAAAAGAAAGTTATACACTTTTTATTTTCTTGTCCTTTCACACTAACAACCAGACAATGTCTGTTTGACCTTTTGTATTTAGCTTTATTTGGTGGTAAATTAAAACTATTCTGCACTCTCAACTTTTACAAAGCTAGAAATGTCTCCCCTGTCTTTAATTTTAGTATCATTTGAAGTAGATAAAAAACATTTTATAAAAAACACTGTTTGAAACACTTGTCAGAGTAACAGGGTTGCGCTATTCTTAATTATCTCAATTATACAGTATGAAAAACACAATTTAAAGAAAACAAAACCCATGTGGACCGTTTGTGACTGCATGAATTAAGTTCCAACATAAGTTTTGTTTTCCATGGACAATCCTTACTACTACTCTGTGGATTTGTAACTTGTATTATTTTGTATTTACATAGATATGATTTTGTTTAGTAATTACCACGAAGTAATATAATAAAGGTCTTAATTTTGCAGTACTTGTGACAGAGAGATTTGAGACAAGGAAACTATAAAAAGCACTCGATCTTCAATCGTCAATATTTTATTTTAAATGTCGATAAAGACCGTATATGTTCGTAATTGTCGGTAATTGTGAAGAAAATACAATATTAGCGCGAATCAGTACATCCTTGAAATAGTAAATTTAGCAGTTTTCTTGTCTCGGTGCTTTCTTTCTAAAACACTACAGAATAAGACCATAGCAACGAGGGTTCGTGCGTACTCTTAAGTATATATTATGCTCGTAGTAATTACTTTAGTTTTGTACGTTATCCGAATATTGCTTATAACTAAAGCGTTTTTGTTTTGTTTCAGGTAACCTTTACAAATAGTCACTATATGGCCACAAGAAAAAAAGGTATTTTTAATTTTTAGTTTTTGCAGTATAACCGAATTAATTAGTTTCTACTTAAGGAAATAGAGTAACAGACATTTTCGCTAACGGACGAAAACAATAATTCATGTTTTTTTTGGCTTTAACATGTTGCCAATCTGTAGGATGTAAAATAGAAAA
The DNA here is from genome assembly GCA_958336395.1 of Ctenicera cuprea. NCBI lineage: Eukaryota > Metazoa > Arthropoda > Insecta > Coleoptera > Elateridae > Ctenicera > Ctenicera cuprea. The sequence continues at coordinate 7,816,013 of OY284494.1, read as the reverse complement.
AACTGCGGTTTTCATTTGCTGTTTGATGCCAACATAAGTATGTAGACAATAATCGGACCTTCCTGATTTCATCACTTTGAATTTACATTAATTGTGAGGTTTACGTGAACTAATCTTTTAGGGATATTTTTGATATCTAGTTTTAGGTTAGTATTTAGGGAAGTTCCGTCAGAAAAACAAAGTAAATCGGTTATGCAATTAGCTCCAAAAGTCCGCTGGCCATAGCAAAGATCGTCGTCCCTTATTAATTAATTGTTTGGATACCATACATTAAAAACAATCCTTTTTATTTTGTTCTAAAAACAGTAAATGGCAGAAATTTGTAAAATAAACAAGTTTACGAGAAGGACCAGTAAAGTAGAATCATTGTTTTTCTTTTTAAATAAATGTCCAATGTTTAAAATCTTTGGAATAAAATTGAAATTCGTATTATTAAATCAATCTTTAATGCCATTGCAGGATGACATTGTCACACGAAGTGAAAGTAAACAAAATATGATTTAGAAGGAGTTATTATTCATTTGACGATTTTCAGCGGCTTAAATACAACATTTTTATTGGCAGCTCTACTAGTTTATAATCCAGAGACTAAAATTAGAGACTCAAAATTTCTCAATTTGGTCTCGTATTAAAAAGTCGATAAGGGAGTAACAATTTTGCTCGTCTCGAATTCTTGGACGAGACAAAAATGCATAGTCATGTTCTTTGCTAAACCAGATTTATTTCAGAAATTTCTCGCCTCAGTAACGTTGACTTCAAAAACTTAACGACCAACGTATTTATAGTTGGTCCTTGTATGATCTATTATTAAATAATGTTATTAAATTCATTTTCGGATTTTTTTGTTAAGTCCACGAAAGAATAGTTTAAGGCAATAAAACTTTGTATGCCATCTTTTCTCAGAATATTTTGTAAATTTTCGTATTAGGTTTTCAAACAAGTTTGATCGCAAGATAACAAGTGCCCTAAACCCACTGCTTTACAGTTCGTTGAGATTTAATTAAAACTTAAAAATACTCCAAATTTCCATTGTGTGGATTTCCTGTAAAATCACTTTTAAGTAAATTTACAGGATCATATTTATTGTTTTGTTTGTTTGTTTGTTTAATCTTTCACCTCTTATACCCGAAGGTGTCGAGGTCTTTCAAAATTGTAAAAATTGATTTGTACGCTTTACCAAGAAGAGCAAACATTCAAATAATAAAATATTTTTTACGTATTTATTTAGAAATATACATACATAATTAATGTATTTGATATTATATAGAAGGGGGGGGGGGGGGGGGGGCAAAAATGCAGTTGTCCACAAATGAGGTTTAAAAAAAAGCAAAACCTTGTATTTTTGGTTTTGGTTTTTTGGTGGAATATCTAAAAACTGTTTAAATTAGTTGCCCAATTTTTTTCTTCAATACAAGCGCAAAAATTGTATTTTTATTTAAAAAAATAAAAGTAATCGATTTATCTAATAATTAACCACTGCGCCGCCCCCTCTAAATTTTGTGCAGAATTAAATGTTTATTTTATGGAAGAATTTATGTAGACCTCATAATTACTTATTATTGTATGTCGGTCAAATAAAGTGCCATATTAGGCACATTATTGTACCAATTCGAAAATTTCACATAAAAACGACACCCCACTCAAAAACCAATTGAGTTAATAAATCAATGATTTATTTACAATATATATGTTTTCAATTTTGGACTTGGCACAAAAAATAAATTGAAAAAATGTGAGTGTAGTAACTAGATGCGATCTATTTCTGACATTTTGTTGTTGAATTTAGGAACAGGATTGCAAAGTGCGTAGAGAAAGCATCAGGATATATTGAATAAATTTTATCATTATTGTTGTTATTATTAAGCTGATAGTTTCTGTTTGTAAATTGTGAATATTTATGTAGTGACTGACTTAATAGATGTAAATGTCAATGACATCCGCCTACCACATTACCATTTTTTTGATTTATTTGTGCAAGTCCAAAATTTAAGAGAAACTACGATTAAAATTTTATTCGTAAATTAACCTAACATATTTCCGCATATTTGGAGATTGGAAAACAAGCAAAATGTCTTTGAATGTAAAACAATTTCTGATAAATAAAAAATGAAAAAAGTTTTTCTTTTTTCTGAACCCTGCATATTTAAAAGCGTATGTAGATATCGGCATTTCTTTTAATACTATAACTGGTATTTATTACCGAAGTCAATAAATGTTAGTTATATTACACATTTCTGGAAAATCATAAAAAATTTAATTTTTCAGTAACCGATAAAATCATTCAGATTGAGATAAATGTAAAATGCGTTAGTATTTTGAATTGATTGTGTGGTAGGCACATGGTGAAACATTATTAATAAATATTTAACTATTAAAAATTAATAGTTTATTAATAAAATAAAACACTTAGTAATTGTTTCACAATTTGTTGGTGTTTATTTACTCGACTCGAGTTTCAATAGACTGTTCTAATTGTGATGCAATATATATAGGACAAACTGGCCGCAGTTTTAATACAAGAATTAAGGAACACATCAGATCAATTAAATACAATCATAAATCAACCGGCACCTCCCAACATTGTATTACAAACAATCATTTTTTCGAACACACAGATACAAAAATTTTACACGTAGAAAACAAGGGCAACCGTTTAAATAAATTGGAAAATTTAGAAATTAAAAAGGCAATAAATAATAATAAAAATATAGTAAACGACCACACCGATTTAGGTTATTCACCCCTCCTGGACCTACAGTATACAAAGCATAAAAACACGTGTTAACACTTAAAATCGACGACGACAGAATGGGTAGTATTGTACATCTTTAGGTTTTAAGTTTTAGTTTTATTTGTAAACTGCTGACGATAACCGGGATGGTTGAAACTCGAGCCGAGTAAATAAAAACCAACAAATTGTGAAACAATTACCAAGCGTTTTATTTTATTAATAAACTATTAATTTTTAATAGTTAAATATTTATTTAAAAGCAGCGTGGATGAAATGAAATTTTTTGCCCAGAACCAACATCGCGGCGCATCGAAGTGAGAACTTGTTCCTCCAAAATGGGTTGTAACGATAAATGTATCAATTACAGGGACGTACACCGTAACCGAAATCCAGAAAAAAACGCAAAATTTTTCAAACCGTAACTGAAACCGCAACCGTAATTATTTTAAGAATATACCGGTATTTTTTCGTTCCGACAAATGTAGAAACGACCGTCGTTAGTATTTACTATTTAATCTTCGCATTGCACATTTTGGTTGTCCCTTAGGGTTGTAGCCAAAACAATTATTAGAGCTATTCATGTTTCCCAAACGCGAATGCAAAGTTTTTGCCAGTACAATGTCATCGTTAATATGATATGAATACGTTTACCAGCAGGATAAATTTTTCCTTTTTACTCCCAAGTACTTAATTTTTGTGTTATTGGCAGTCAGTGAACCGACAGGCGACAGTGTACACATTGGTGCGATTGCGGCGCTGCCACTTACGCTAAAAATTTCAGGGAACATAAACAGTAGCATGCCATCATGTACACAACAGTCAACAACAAACAGTAATGATCACGTTTACCCTATTTTTAAAAAGTAATGAACTTAAAATTTTTAAAATTTGAATTGCCGGTAAACTACGCTGCATGTTATCCGATAATGGTATACTGTATCCCAACAAAGTATTGCCATACGTCACCGGCATGGTCTTAGTCACATAGACTCACATATTTTTGTATAGATTTACTAGATACATCGCTCCAGTTTCTAAACAACCGACAAAGTGAAGCCAGGCGGCCATTTTGTAGGAGGTCAAAGTGTCAACTTAAAATGCAATGCAGAGCGCTTACAGTAATACGGCTACATACATTTAACATATGATTGCACATTACTGACTAAGAGTAGTTTAGTCAGCAGATTTTTCTGCAGTTTTACAAAACGAAAATTTTTTTAGTGCTGCCAAATTTTCGTGATCATTTCAATTTTTTTTTATTTGCATGGCGTAATTTTTCCTCGTGATCTTAGTCAGAATTTGCTTTGCTTTTCATAAAGAAAAAACAAAAAATACCGGTAACCGTAACAGAACCCGATTTTTTTATTAGCAGTAAACTGTAACCGAAAACGTAACCGAAATTTAAAAAACTTTAAACCCTAACCGAAATGTATTTTTTTTTTCGATTCACGTCCATGATAAATTAGTGTAGGACCGTGAATTGCCATTTGTCAGTGACATGAGACTTGCTGCATTAAAAATGGAAAACAAAGGTTTTGTGAGTTGAAAAAACTTTCTTTCCCAAGAGTTTAAAAATACATCATGTTCCAAAGCTCGCAATATTCTTCATATTATGTGTGTTGGAAGTATGTATGGCAACCGAAATTAGAACACCCTTAAGTTAAGTAACATTTGACAGAATAAAAAATGACAAGTTTATAATTTTATTAGATTTCCTTAGTAACTTCAAAATGAAAGGTCATAAAAATCGGAGTTTTATTGAAATAAAAACTGACATTTGTATGACTCTTTAATGATTTGTTCTCATCTCTTATATTAAATTTATCCAAAAGCCCATTTCAAGCAAGTTAACAACAACACTAAAGTAGTTCTTGTATTATACTTAGGCTTTCGCTATTGACAATAAATAAGGGTTATGATATGAGTTTAAGCTTTGCCAAGTTAGTTGTTGAACCGTCACTAAACTCGGTGTAAAAGGTAAAAACCTTATGCGTGAATGGCTGATGGTCAAATTAGAAATGTTCACATGAACATTATAGTCATTAAACCAACAACCTCTAAACAAAGAAGTTTCGCTAGCGTTCAGCCTTGTATTCGTGCACAATCGTCGACATTCGCAGTGCGCTTAGAAAGGTTAGCTAAGCACACTCTGATAGCGCGGGATTCGGTCGCCGCGTTTAGTTCGCGTTCATGAAGAATTGCGCACGCCCGCGAGCGCGATATCTGAACTGCGGATCCCGTTATCTCGATCGTGAAAGATAATTAAGAACAGCTTAATTGCATCAGTGAAATGCATTTACCACTTAATGTTAATCATCTCCTATAGACTAATTATTGTGACAAACTTCTATTATTCTCAATTTTGAAACAATCTGTGATTGAGTGCATGTTTACGAAGAATATTATTATTTGCTTCAATTCAACCAATTGTTGAGTGACAGTTAGTGATCTTTCAGAAATGTGTTGATATTATATTCAGTACTGAAATAGTGGTCTGATTATTAACATTATTAGACAGTGTTTTGTCCAATTTTATTGTTGTTAGTTTTTCATCATTGTTGGCGAAAGTTTGTATCATCAAGTGGGATACGGCTTTACTTTTTAACTCGAGTGCAGTGGATTAGAACAAGCTGAAGTGCCCTGTGCTTATCGGGGAAGTCCGGATTTTTGTTACGTTGTGTTTTAATTTAATAATAGTGCCCTTTCTATTGGATTAAGTGTTTTGGATATCAAATGCATGGAATTCAAGGTACTAATTTTTTTTTGTAAATCAGTTTTGGAAAATCATTTTAGAATTTCCAAAATCAATGACATTCATTCATTGCACAGCAATATATTTATATAATTTATTTCAATGTTTCCAAGTTTTGTTTTACTTTTACAACTTTTAACTGAGCTTTATTTATCAATTCCAGCTTTACTTCGTTAAAGTCCATATTTAATGAGTATCCGTATATAAAATACTTAATCACTTTAACAATTTCTATTTATTTAAACCTTATACGTATTTCAGCATGTTAACATGCTGAAATACGTATAAGGTTTAAATAAATAGAAATTGTTAAAGTGATTAAGTATTTTATATACAGATACTCATTTTAACTGAGCGTCTAGATGGAACAGTTAAATACTTTTAATGTAATCGAATTAAAGTTTTATTTCTCCCACATGATAAAATATGCAGCATACAATTAATTACCTTCTTAATGCACCATAACCGTGTACAGTAAGAGTAACCCTGCTTGCTACCCACCACAAGATGTTAATTTTTTAATTTATCGGCTGTTTATAATAATAATTTATATCTACGCCAAAAAATTCATTTTTAAAAAACTGAACATGTAACTCCGTTAAATTATGAATACTATATCAAGCTCAAATTTAAGATGTAAACTTGTAAAAAGTCTGTTAGATAAATACAGCGTGAGTCAGCAAAAAGATATCTTGTCTGTATGGTTTGAAAAATTATTATTTTTTCACTAAGAGGTGCTGGATGAATAATTTATTATTTCGTGCATACAGCATGATTTTTCAAAATTTTTTACAAAAAATTGAGGTAATTTTTCACTGATGCTTCGAATATGTTAGGTACATTAACATTTATAAAAAAACAAGCACTCAAATCCACATAAAAAGCACACTGTTTTATTATAGATCTAAAAGAAAAGATTCCACCTAATGGTGTTGCAAAATTAAGACAATTGATGAAAAAAGAAATGGAAACTTAAAAATTGTTGTAATTTTTTTAACAAAACTACTGGGAAGGGGTTAATAATAAACTGATAAACAAACATCAACAATATCTGTTTTTTTTTTTGAAAAAATCTTATTTTTCATTTATCTTAAACTGTTGAATTCAGAAGTTACCTAAACATTGTAAAATTCCATAAATCTGTTTTCCTAAAACGCAAAAAGCTAGCAAATCCCTGCAAGTTATAACTTTTAAAATACCAACATAAGCTTTGGAATAATAAACATATTTTATCTAATATCCGTTTTGAAATTGTTAATAGTTAAATAATTACGTTCTTTCGCTGTAATTAAAATAATCTTGCGTCTCAAAGGTATACGAACTTTTATTCGCATACAATGTTGCTAAACGCTTTCTCCGCGCCTGGTAAGCGAAAGTTGAGAAAATAGCCGAAAATTTCTCGCGGTAATTGTTTGTGCAGACTTATAACTGGTTTTTAAATGTTCTGCGTGTTTTTGACGACGTATTTGTCAATTTGTATAAGGTTTCCGTTTTTACGTTCGCGCATTCCATCTCTATATGCAATTTATGTTAATGTTGACGTAAGTTGCATCCTAAAAAAATCGGGTTGATTAGATAATATGCAATTTATTATTTGAAATTTTATCGCGTGAATGGCGTATGAACAGGAAAAATCGATTATCGTGTTACCTTTCTTTGCAGATCTCCTATTATAATGCTCACCATTCAAAGTAGCTGCAGCTATGAGATAATAATTATTTATTGATTAAATAGAAAGGCTGCTAGTTCTAATGTGAAGCAGATCGGATAAAAGTAAATGTAAATCTTCAAGAAAGTAAGACGTTTGTTTTATTACTTTAGCGACCCAATCCGAGTCGTTGCGAGACGTTCAGATTTAAAATCAGAAGTTGGGCTGGGGTAACTGACCGTAGTGTACACAGCAGTCACTTTCACTCAATGTTGGCAATAAACTTTTGATAACATCGGCATACCTGGGATCTGTATTTGTTTACTTCAGCAATTCGAAAGCGTGTTAACTGCCAAAGTTAATCCATTTAAATTTTTGGGAATTCTTGTCAAAAAAACTTTACCTTTTATCACAACAGCTACAGTAACAACAGTAACAACCTGAACTACAGAAATTGGATAATGCACAGCACACTGCTTTTATTTTAATTTTCCTATAATCAATAACTTTACGGTCAATTCTATTCAGAATAGTTCCATATTCGCAAACTTACAAAGTTTGAAAAATTCAAAGTACATTTAAAACTGTATTAGTTTAATTGTTATGAACTTAAAAATTTTGTTTAAAATTATATAAGCTACATAAAACACGAACGAAACAGTAAATACGCCACTGACTGCATTGACCAATTACCGATAATAATCTCGAAAACGACAAAATACACAAAAAAGTGTAAATAACCATCACTTTCCACATTTGAAAATATCCCCCATTGACTGAAAAATTGAAAGAAATGATAAAACATATCCCACAATTCTTTAAAACTAGGTGCCATGGCAACATACCTGTAGACATCAAAGCAACAGTTGCTTCAAAAACAGTATAAACTGTGTTTTTGGTTAAAAAATTGTTGAACATATACTCATATGAAGTTTAAAAAATAACTAATTTAGGAAAAGACCAAAAAAGAAATACCAACTTTTAACTTTTGCGCGAGAACATAATTTCGAATATTTAAATAATAAAACTTTACTAATATGTAGTGCAAAAAAACTTATACCTTTTAAATTAATGTAACCACTATGACTGATTTTCACAAAAATTGGGAACAGGTAAAAGCATTTTTGTTTGGAAAATGAAAATTATTTATGCAATTTATAATACTCATGTTTCACAACATTGCGCTTATCGCCAAGTTGTAGATATGTAAATAAGTCTAACGGTCCGTCCGCCTGCAGTCAAAATCTAAAAAGGCATATACCTGTCCAAGTGAGAATTACATATATCAGTTCTCGTCTGGAAATTAAAAAACGTAACATTTGCTCGTCCTGGCAAAAATTTTTGTTTCCGTCTCTACAGAATTCGAAAGCTGCAATAAACTTTCACTTTTGTTCCCGCAAAATACGATTTGTAAGGTGCTATAAAACTTGTTAATTGTCATCTAACTTTACCAACAAATTAAGAAAATTCAACGAAAAATGTATACTACTGCAAATCAAACAATAATTTGTACTGTTTTTTTTGTAAAATATTTTCACTCTGGTTTTTTTCCTGAGTCAGTAAATGGTTTAACATACTTTTTCTGAATCTTTCCACACAATCTTTTAAAATAAATATAAGTTTCGCTGCTTTAAAAAATGCTAGAAAGAAATGATGGTTTTTTACTCGGCATTTCTCTTGATTTAAAGTGTATAGACGTGCTGTAATCAAAAGTTTTTATATCTGCTTCAATTAATGTCGTGATAGCAACTAGAAGGCAAAATTGTAAAAAATCAAAATATTGGAGGACAAATAACAGAAATCATTGAGAAAAACCACTGTTTTGTAATGCAAATGGGGAGAACTAGATTTTTGAAAAATTGAAAAAGGGATGCTGAAATATGAAGGATAATATTACTATGTACTACATTTGAAGTAATAAATAAATGTAAAAATCAGTACATTATTACTAAAATATCAGTTAATGTACGCACTGAGTTGGGAAAAATATACGAATTTTTGATTTTTAATCAATCAGATTCTACTTAGAGCGACCATTCTTGTATTATTTGTTTTATAAATTGAAGACGGGGACGTCCTTTTGGGGTTTTACCGTTTACTTTCCCCTCTATAATTGTTTTTAGTAATCCATCTCTTCTCAGGATATGGCCTATTGTTTGGGTCCTTCTCTTCGTTATGTGTCTCCATATTTTCCTTCTTTATTGTTATGTTTATGGTCATTTAAATCAAATACTTTTAAAAATGTTCAAAATTATCGCTCAAGCCACACGTTGCATTGCCGATATAATTCTGACACGTGAATTGTCGATATAATACTTTTTCATTGATCTAAAAACAGTCAATTTTGCATTTTTATTGGTCAGTACATATCACGTGACATGTGAATTGAATTGTCTAATAAAATACCCCTCTTGCTTGTCGAATTGTTGATAATATCAATAGTTGCTGAAAACGTTTAGCAATTCGTCTTGCACTTATGAAAATCCTAGGCAAGTGCGCAGAAAATATTGAAATTTATAACCTTACAGAAAGTATCAAATAAATGGAAAACCAAAGGTGAAATTATTGAAAACTTGCTATGCAGTATAAAGAAATGCCAAGGAAGAGCAGAATGCAGATATGCGCATTGAAACTAAAAGAAAAATGTGATATTGTTTTGATTTTGACAGGAAAATATAGCGTATTCATTCTTTAAGGAATCGCTTAGTTTCTATGAGTTACTTCTTTAAATAGAAGTGAAATTAATAAAAAGTTTTGAACGTTTTATCTACGCAGAAATAATTCCGTAGACATAGTAATGTGCTAGATTTCAAACGAATTATTGTATCAAATTAATAATTTAATATGATGTTATTGTTATATATTGCAATTACGTTAAAAAACTGTAAACAGTTTCATGAAAAAAAACCGAAAATTAAACATTTTTTCTCAGTTTGAAGTTTCACGCATAGTTTTATTAAAAGAACGTGAAATTCCATAAAAGTAATTCAAAGATTATTGTCGAATCCAAATCGAATTGCATCAAAACTACTAATCTATTCGACTCTTACTACACGGTTGCATATTTCCAGGATCTATCATGACGATTTAATGAGAATAAATATTGTATCGAATTTCAGTCAACATAAAAAATGTCTACATTATTTTGGGTTTATTTATTCATTCATAAAATATACAGGTTTAACAACCTTTTAAGAGCTTTTTTAGCAAGTGGTATGCATAACATATTTCAACAGTATTGTATGTGGTAAATCCCTGCTCATTTTTAGAACCGTATAATTAAATAAGTACCTACTTATAAATACGCGACTTCTAAATATAAAACATGGTTAATTTACTACGTATGTAGATGTAAATTGTAACAAATCTAGTAAGTGTTTTGTTGAACAATCATATTCAGTTATTAATTTTTGTTACAGTTTAAATTTTAATAGGCAATATATACAAAGGTATTCTTGCAACAGGTAAGAAGTATCCAATAGTTCGAAAAGAGGATACATACACCATCTACTTGATTTAAAATTTATAAATAATATACCTAAGCCCAGGTAGTATTGAACTACTATGGTACTTCTTTGTAAATTTTTGCCTTATCAATTCTTTGTGAACTACATAATTTAATAAAATACTCAGAAAACCATAGGCGCCAGCGTTTAAGATGCTCCGTTAAAAATTGAGTTAATTTGACTCACTAACCCATTTTCTTTGTCTATTTTGCTAATATCTCCAGTTAGAAAACTTTCAATCGCCTACAAAAGATTCACTGCTGAATCTATCATCCAAAGCGACAATTTCATAAAATATTCGTCGTTGTATATTTTTAGTCGAACTTGTAATTCTGTTACCTATTTAACACATATTAGATCATGAAAAATATCAGTTAAGGGATTTAATTTTCTTAAGATTATTCTCGGGAGGAGGATTAAGTCCCCCAACATTTTTCCCGAGAGGGTTTTGTCCCCAAGGCCGTCACGTAGTCGGCGCCTATGCGGAAAATTAAAATATAAATACATCTTTTGATGCTAACTTTGTGGCTTGGCCGAAATGTGTGTCCTCCATCACAAAATAAAACGAAACGGCTATAAAGTTTTTAGTACTTTTAGAAGTTTAACATAGTTATAGCGCAATCGACTTATTCAAATGAACTTTAAATAACCACTGTATTAATTACTATTTGGAATGTAATGTTCTAGTACCACCAGGTTAATTTAATATCACAAACGTAATTACCCCATTAATCCGACTTCTATGCTACCATTAAATATTGCCACAGTCAGTGCTATGGTCTACAATCTATTACTATCTGCTTACGTTCCAGTGTTTCCGGTTTTACCTGAAAAATACAAGTTGTACCCATATAAAATGCTATTTTTGGCTATTTTAAAAATAATACTATGGAACTATTTTTGGCAAACGTTTTTAACAGTTAGATTGTATTATGCAATGTCCTTGTGATTTCCCTTTTTAATAAATAATTATGTAAACAACTTAATAAATAAGCATGGTCATGTTTAAGAATGTTTTTCTATACGATATGTTTTACCTATTCATACTGTAAATTTAATACAGACGATATATATTATTAGAACCGTGCATTTATTGTACATAGATCTGAATTAATGATAGCAATTAGTCTAAAACGGCCCTTTGTTTTAATTTCGGATGAATTTATGTACTAAAAAAGTAGGTCTGCTGCAAAAACCTTTAAATAGTATCAGCACACATATTCCAGCCCTAATTTAATAAACATCTTACCTTTAATCATTCTGAAATTGTTCCACGTACTTTTGAAAAACTCAGTACACAACACTTAAACCAACATGTGTGCGTTTGGCATTGACATTTTACATAATTTTCTTATATCGCTGAATGTGCCTGCAATTCGAGATAAATAAGATGCAATAGATCTTCTGGCCTGCTATTTTATTTATAACATTATAAACCAACATATTTTTACATTATCGCATATTTTATTTTAAAACTGCAAATCACTTGTTTACTATTACCTCCTTATGTAATTAAAACGATGTTTTGCAATTTTTTATTTTAATTTAAATGAACTTGATTGTGGAAACCGTTTTGATTATACATACTCGTATAATGCAGTTAAATCAGGACAATTGTTTTGTAAATGAGTTTTTCGGAAACATGTCGCTTTTTGAATAGTTGTCTTTGTAGAAGGTAATTATATACAGAGTGTTTAGTAAACATATAGCAAAAATTCAAGGGGTGATTCCCTGGGTTATTTAAAGAATATTTTGTCTTTTGATGATTTTCGGAAAGCCGCTTTGTTTCGAAGATACAGGGCGAGGTGTATCGAAACTTTTTGGAACATTCTGTACTTGAATTCCTAGATGATATACCATTGGCAACGAGAAATGCAATGTCGTTTATGCACGATGGTGCACCAGTGCATTTTAGTGTTCGTGAGTTTCTAACAGCAACATATCGAGATCGCTGGATTGGTCGAGGTGGACTTCACTTATGGCCTGCTCGGTCCCCGGAGTTAAACACCCTGGATTTTTTCCATATGGGGCTATCTGAAGTCATTAGTTTACACTACTACAGTGGAAAATGTAGAAAATTTGAGAAATCGGATAATTGATGGGTGTAATTTAATAAGAAACGACCCTGGTGTTGTTTAAAGAGTTCAGCAGTCAACGAGGAGAAGATTGGATTAATGCATCCTAGCTGGTAGTAGTCATTTTCAACAGTTTTTGTAGATTAAGAAGCTTTATACATGTAATATTTAGGTAATAAAATATTGTTACTGTCGAAAAACCTGTACGCCCGTATCTTAGCAACAAAGCGGCTTTCCGAAAATCATTAAAGGGCAAAATATTTTTAAAATAACCGAGGGAATGACCCTTTGATTTTTTGCCGTATGTTTACAAAACACCCTGTATAGTAAAGCGTTGCTATCATATTTATATCGCTTTTAAATAAAATATTACAGTTACTATTCAATACCTGGCGTATGTGTATATATAATGTGTATTTCGTATTTCTATTTTAATATTTTCGACAGTTAATCGAAATTCCTTCGTAAGAAACAGAGTTACACGAAGAAGTGTGTCTGACTAGGGCTTTTAAAATGTTCAACATAAGTTTTTATACTTTTGTTGTTGCAAACAAATGGATAATACGCCTGAAAGGTTTTTCGTATTAATATAAAAGCTTTTAAGTTAAGGTGCAATGCGGTAAAATAGTTTTTGTTTTATTCGTTGGTTCACGAAAGAACTTTAGTCTTTCATGTGGGTGGTCATGCAATTTCAGTGATTTGGTGTCTTTAAGCTGCAGCTGTTAAGGTTACAAGGGTTATCATATTACCAGCTATCAGTTAGATGTTTATATATTAACCTTGTAACTTAAAATAATCATCAATGAAACAGAAATATTTGTTTTTCTTCGTATTCAAAAATTAAACTTGTGTATGTATTATTAATAAGCATCGGCTATAATTTTCTGGCGAATTTTGTTTACAATCACCTAAAAGTATCCCATATTCGTGTCAAACAGCACATACCTTCGCAGATGCAATTTTTACGATAAATTCCAAACTTAAATATGAACGCTTCCGATTTTAGCATAACTGTTTATTATAATGATTCCATAGAAGAGAACTGTTTTGTCCAAAAATTAAATTTTGAAATTGTGAATTTTTTAAAAGCATAGTTTGGTGAAATTTAACAGTAATCTTGTTTACCTCAAAAATACCATGGCCAAGGACCAATATGATAAATGGTTTTTGCCATGGCCTACTAGATATGAGTTATTAAAATTCAATACGGAGCAGTTTCTTGTAATTGATAAATATTTTAAACATCCAAATTGAGAAATTTGTATACATTATCAGTTTTTTCAGAAAAACACATTGTTGCGATTGTGTTTTGTTTTGGTTTTGGTTTGGGGGTTGTGTTATACCAAGTTATTTATTTCTCTAGTTTATCCCGCAATATTAATTAGTGTTTTTTCATCTGTTTAGTTATTTTACAGTTTTATTCTTTTTTAAACATTTTTGTTTTTTATTTTTGTTACATCTAAACTTACGAACGCATCGTAGTGAGATATAAATCTCATTGATTCTTGCTGTTCCCCTTAGACAGGGTTGTAACGTATAGTACAATATAGCATAAAAGACGTATTATAAGTACGCATAAAACGTATATGTATATTACATTTCGTTAAAAACCACTACTTTTATACGTTTTATACAGTACAAAACTAAAATTTGTTTATTTTAATTTTTAGCAATTGGCTTACTTACCGGCATCGACAGCACAATTGGAAGGTTTTTTTCAATTGGTCGTATACAGGGTGTCCGCGCCAAAAGTTCGAGTGCGATTATTTCTAATATCTTTCAAGTTACAAATTTCAAATTTCAGGATGTCAGTCAGTGCATAGGAGGACGTAAGGTACTATAGTTATCATGTCAGTACTCCGCCCCCAACACCCCCAGTTACCCCCACTTCAAAGTTTCAAATGGCACACTATATTTTTTATCGCGGGTTATGAAAGAAAGCAGCTTTTTTAGGATGTCTGCATGGAAAAAGTGCTAGGTTAGAAAACACAGTTTTTGACATTTCAGACAAAAATTGTAGAAAAATAGTTATTTGTTGTTGTCAACAATAAAAAGAAAACATTTTTGTGCCATAATTAATCATTGAGTATTTTATTTAATTGTTTTTATTTAGAAACAAAACAAAATGTTGTAACCACGCCAACTTGATTTTTCAAAATCGATAATAATTAATTTTTCAAACTTTAAAGTAAAATATTCTAAAAACTTTCCTCTTTAACCTAGCACTCCTTTTACGTAGACGTACTAAAACAAATGTCTTCTTTCATAATCCACCATAAAAAATATAGTGCATGATTTGAAATTTTAAAGTGGCGGTGGCTGGGGGCGACATGACAACTATAGTGACTTACGTACCTCCCTGTATACACTGAGAATCACTCTAAAGTTTCAAAATTGTAGCGTGAATGTATATCCCGTATATCCACAATTTAAGGGACGGACTGAGCCCAGATCACTCAAAGGAATTACTTTGTCTCTACTAACTACACTCTGAAGTGATGCGAAAGACAAATTAATCTTTGTGATGAATATTGATTAATTGCATTAAAATTAAATTCAATGTTTATTATTCCTCTTTCTAAGGATGATTGTTTCTCTGTATCTACATATGTAAAACGTAAAAGTGATATTATCGACGTGGAACAGGCAAAATGGACTACAATAAAGATAAAGACGATTGATTTAAAAAATTTTGGGAAATTTTTAAAATTCTTAAAAATAAAAAAAAATGAAAACAGTAATATTGTTTTTCTGGTTTCTCTATTCCCTGGGGAGTTACTCACTTAATCGATTTTTTTAGTGTGTGTACATGGTAAACTTCAACTTTTAAACGTTTTACATGTTTATACGTCATGGTGTATAAAACTTGTGTACGTCAATTAAAGCAACCCTGCCCTTAAGACATACCAATCTGTTTCTATCGCAGTATTTAGTACTTTAATTAATTGGTGCAATTTTTTTAAATCGGTAATAGACACTAAAACTCTTAGTTTCTGACGTTTCTGTATATTTGTTAAACATTTTCCTTTTAGTCCTAGTTTATCAATTTTGAGTTTTGTATAACATTGTTCTTTTGATAGTAATACTCTCCGTGCATACAATTATATCGAATGCGTTTGAAATGATTTAAGCACGAACTTAATTGAAATTTACGAAAAAAAAATTAACATTAATACAACAAAATTAATCGAAGTAACTAGACTAGCCGACCTGCGACGAAAACCACCGAACGATTGTGATTTCACAAAGTAAGAGAATAGACATCACGTTAATATAATTACAAAAAAAAGTAAAAATCACAACTTAGTAGGAGTAGCAAATGAAAAACGTCCGCCCGAATGAGAATTCTTTACCTTCCTGGCGTTGCCGATGACTTGCTTTAACGTTTTTACTACGGGAGTTGGATATTTCCGTAAATTTTTTTAATTTGCTGTGCGTAAGCCGGATAATTACGCATGTCCTTTTAGGGCTCTAACTGCGAGACCCGTACGATTTCGCTATCATTAATGTGCCCTCTACACCCTATATTTTGTTTGCGAACACGATTTAGCATACTTTAAATTTTTGGTACCAAATTGCGGGAACCGTACGAATCTGAAGTTTTTTTTATCGGATCCAAAGCATCATTTATTAGGCCACAAATATAATGTAAAATGTAAGGCAAAAGGAGATTATAAACAATGTATATACAAACTAAGAATGTAGGAACGTTGCAGATAATTATAAAACCAATAAGTATTATTTCCATTAAAAAAAACGCAAAATGTATTACTTGTACCGGGTGATCGTAAAAATATGATTCAGAGCAGGCTATGACCGAAGTGTTAAAGTTGGCAATACTTAATATAAGCCAATTGTCAAATGTTGACAGCTGTAAACATTTTTGGTTAGATAGTAATGTATCTAACCAAATTTTTTTTCAGCTGTCAACATTTGACAATTGGCTTATACTAAGTATTTCCAACTTTAACACGTCGGTCATGGCCTGCTCTGAAAGATATTTTTTTACGATCACCCGGTATATACAAGTAATATACTTCTAGTAATTTGTTTTTGTAATACTGGATTTAAAATGAACCAGGTAAGTTCAGAGTTGCATCTAAAAAATTGCAAAGTAAGGCATGCGTTTACAGATTATTTACGATTAGAATATTGCTCAGCATGATTTTACATAAGTGCGGCGAGAACCGTATTCTTCCCCTCGATCAGTTGGTCATGTAACTGCAAGAGCCGTACGAATCCCGTACGAATCCGCAACAGCTTACGAGTGCCTCACAGGAGGTACGATTTTATAAAACGCATGCCGCAGTGAAAGAGTGAAAGAGAACTGTATGAGTATGAGTATTTCATGTCTTGCAGCACTTAGGCCACATTGTCGGGCTCATTGTGCGTACTACCTTAATACTTACTTAATTAAATCCTTAAAAACTACTTAAACTATTCTATGCAGAAGCTTGACATTACTAACCATTTATTACTAAGCACTTTTTATGTACTAGAGATTTAAGAAAATATTTGTGGAGTTTGTTTTTGTTATTATTGTTTGCTTTTTAAAATTAATAATAAACAAAAAGTATATATATTCACAAAAATTTAATTTCGATTTCTTAAAAAACGCGAATTATCACTATAATTTCAATTTGATTGATTCAAAGCTTCGAGTTTATTTCGTTTATCAAACTATATTTATTATTTATTTATATAGAGTACTCTACACTCTTAAATTTTTTGCCCCATACCTTGATACGGCTGCACTGTTAAAAAACCTTGATTGATGATTATTTTGAAAGCTATAATTTTCATGGTCCGTCTTTGCCACTTACGCTGACTGATTCATGACTCCATCTTAAGTATGCTTTTCGGAGCACAAGCAGTGACGAATTCGTTGGTCCGTGACGTTGTCATATTTAATCGTTCAGATGCTTTTTCGTGCGCGAAGTCCTACTATATTCCATTACCGCAACTTTGCCTTGAAACACTGACGCACCAGCCCCGTTGTCCTCGCTAGACGCCAAGGCTTTGCTCGCGGCGCGCCTTGCAACCTCTACACATTCATTAAATATGCGATAACATACGAATACAACGATGCACTCGTTTCGGCGAGAGGAACGCGGAAGTTGTTTCGTTTAGCTACAACAAAGGTTTTTCTCTTTGATAGAAATCAGATAGTAATTTTATATAAAAGGACGTTGTTGTGCAAGAAGAATATATATTCAGACTTGGATAATTCTTAATTTAAAAAAAGCGCAATCTGTTAGGAAAGATGAGACGAATCAAAGTCGACATCTATAGAGTGAAAAGTTAAATTTATTCAGACTGGCTTATTTAAGGTCAACACAATGCAGTGCTATCATTCATTACCAATTGCATATAACAAACAATATGGCTGCCCAAAACTGATCATAACTGATTTTCCACCACAAAGTTGTTTGCAGAATGAAACGCCCAAAAATTCAAGTAGATTATTTTTACATTATTGTATTTTCTTATGCTTATGCACTGTTATTGTAAGACACCACTTTTATTTTGCTTATTTTCTCTATTTTGCTGCTTATTTTGCTTCTTAAATCGCTTATATGCGCTTATTTTAGCCTTTATACAGCTAGTTGAAGCTTTTTGTTATAAACAATTTATATTTAAAAATTTCAATATGTAAATGAATGCACTTTTATACTATTTTATCATTAGGAGTAATTTGTTATTCTAAAGAGGAATGTAAAAGTCTCATTCTTATTATTTAATAAACAGTTGAATCAACGAAGTAAGTAATTGTCTATGAAGCATTTTTATATCAACTTTTCAACCCTAGCATTTACTGTAAGACCAGATCACTTTTAATATTTTGTTCCTTGCAACCCTACGGCAAATACTGACTATTGTTGTTCTTGAAATGCTCACAGGAATACTAAGTCTCTTAAAAATAAAAATGTGTTTTAGTTCCTTCTCATTTTTCTAGAATTTCTAAAAGCTTTAGTTTTAATAATTTTTTTCAAATTTCGTAAATAATAACACACATATTAAATTTTATCTACTAAGAGCTATTACAATACCAAATTTTATTCCCATTAAACGGATATAAATAACAAACGTATCAAAAAACCTTAGTTACCGCCAATTTTATGCGAGCGTTTGATTTCCCTTAAAAATCTTATCAGATTCTATTTTTATATGTCAAATATTCCCCGTTTAAAAAAATATTACAATCATTCTAGTACAAACAAAGAATTACGTGGTAATTATATGTATTGGTTAACCATTTCCTCTCAATTTTGTCAAAGCTGAAAAACCCCGAAATTTCAGTTTTAATAACTGCATTTATTTTTTTGCAGAAGTGTGTAGTTGAAAATTTCGAATTTAGAAATACCCTGGGTTTCATTTTTTTTATTTTAACCTACTAATAAAAGAAAACGTGAACATGTAATAAATCACGATTTAAATTAAATAATGAACCCGTGCGCTACGGCCCTATCTTTTTTTGTTTCCTTTCAAAAAAATTAACTGCATCGTGATGTAAGAGATTTACTTAATGTATTTCCAGTATATACTCAAATACGCAAGGAATCAGCGAGGTTCTAATGACATAAATGTTTATTTTTTTGAAGTAACATCCTGACCCAGCGAGAGTGACATCAAATAACCATTAAAATAAATGTAGAATATGCTACGTGTAATTGTCCATGTGATCTGGTAAATAAATTCCTAGTTTATTAAATCTCTGTCCTTGATCCCTATTAACGATCATCGCGTTTCCTAGCTTCAGATAGGTTAGGTTTAGTCTTATCTGAAATTGATTTCTTTTAATTGTAAATGGTAATCCAGTACCTGAGGGTGATAAAATAATTGTAGGTACTAAAGCAGCATTTCCAGATATCTGTCTTGTTACTATCTCAGCTGCAATGAAATTTAACCTTTTATCATGTGATAAAAAATAGCGTCAAGTTGGATTTGCTTGCAATTGTTTCGGCAATCCTACCTAGTTTGTGGTATGTGGTTAATGTAACCGTATTATAGTAAACTTTCGTTAATAAAGTCGATGTTCTTGTATTATGTCTTAATTATTGCTTTTATTTGGTAAATATGATTATTATTATAATAAACTCGCTCCGCGCGGCTTCGTATCTTTAACAACAATTCTATGCAATCTGTTGAAATCAAGTGCTGCGCCAGCCTTTTACATAAGCAGCCGGGATCTCGGCCTACATACTTCCTCCTCTGTGTTTATTTTCGAAGTGATAGCCAGTAGCAGATTATATTCCAATAATACAAACAGTATAAACCTGCATTTGCTTATCTGAATTAAAAACTGTAGCGGTCCACTGTACAAAGGTATATTCGCCTTATATAATGCACGCGTAAACACGTGGGTTGTAGTAACGGGGGACCCTCGCCACTAAAAGTTGAGACAGATGGAAGGGATCCGGATTTAGTATGTAGATAGTTATAATTGATGTAGGTTTTGGTGTGGGTGTCGTTTTTATGTTAAATTAGTACTATGACGTACATAATTTGGCAGTAAATTTAGAATAGAATAGAATTAAAGTATTAACCAATTATACAAGAGTAACGCATAATGTCTAACTTTATAAATATGGATTCTGTGATAAAATATCCTTAATAAAAGTTGTTTGTTGAATATCAGTGCATAATTTCTTGGTGTTCAAGTTTTATACGTTTAGTTATCTGGTTGCTATGGTAACCAGGAGATTTTTAAACTTGAAAAGTATTTCTTCCAAATTGTGCGATGTAACAAAAACACTAATTTTGCAGACAACGCATAATTAGTTTTTGCAAATAACCACTTTAAAAAAATCGGAATTAAATCTAGTAAATCGAGTGTTGATTTTTTAATAAAAATTACGATTTCTTTGTTCGTTGATTCTACCACTGCATTTTCACTAAATTTTATAGCGTGTATTGTATTGTTGTGCCATTTTTAAGGACAACATATTTCGGGACATTTCAGTTACACTGAGACAAAGTTATACTATTTTAAAGATTTGTATAGTCTGTAAGTAAACACTATGAACTTATCCTTTTTAAATAAAGTTACTCCATACGTGGAAGACCGTACGTAATTAAAGCTTCTAAAATAAAAAGTGCAAGTTTACCTACTTCTTCGTCATTGTATTAAATATTTAGTCCTTATTTTTTTATTTTTTTTATTTAAAAAATAATTTTTATTGCATGTTTTCGTTTTCGACCAGATTCAAGACTGACATTTTGCACTGGTAATAGTGGGGTATCTGCTTTTTATTCAAGAAAATTGTATATAATCAGTTTTTAGAACACCTACCAGATGAACTTTATTTCGTTTTATTTATCCTACGTTTAGGAAGGCCATCAACCGCCTGCATCATATGGCCCCAATCTAACATACACACGCACCCAGGATCACCCCACTTGGCAATCGAACCCGTTACCCTACTATGTTTGGTAGATACGATGCCAGTATAAGTTATTATTGAAACTATAGTAAGATACCTGTTCAAAATTTTGAACAACGTGTATTATTATGTACTACATTAAATATTGTTGTGCAAAACAGACAGCAATGTTATGTTTTTTTTACTAAATGTACATTTTCTAATTCATTACGTTGAGACGTCGCCTTACATTTGGCGACACAAAAGTACTTACTACTGGTAGTAGTAGAAAAACGTGTCCAGTACTACCAGTTTCAACTATAATTTATGACATCGGGCTGTTATGGTGACACCCTGGAATGAGGAAAGACGAGGTTGAGCAAAATTATTAATGCTAAATGGAGTAGCCTAATTAAATTTTTAGATAGCAAGCAGCTTTACTTTTGCGTTGAATTTTGAACAATTGATAAAAAAACTACTTATTGATAAATATTCCGCAGTAAATAATACGATGAGGAAAATTGCACCTTTTAATTGTTATAATCTAAAAAATTTACAGTTGTCGTGTATTCTCTGAGTAATGTCACCTCTCATCCAGTAGGTACTATTGAACTTCCAAACTTGAAATTTATTTGTTCTTCAATCTGAAATAAAGTTTTGAATATAATGGAAAGAAAGCATATTCTTGGAAAAAAATGGAACCAAAATTTCCAAATACTTTTTCAATTTGGCTCCTAAGAATTTTTACTTCTTAGCGACATTTTGGCGCTGCGAAAAATGTAACCACGCTACTAGTATTTATGTTTTACTTTTTATTTTAGCAGTTTTGACCTCGCTTGTTCAACATTATTATTTGCCGTTTTATAAATGAATGTAGAAATATAAAAACTTATATTGGTACCTGTATAGAAATATCGCATAAAGCAATTATTATTAATGCTAGACCTAATATTAATCTGTTTTAATAAATTCTGCGGTAAGTTAAACTGCCATAATCGTTAAATGTTATTACTTAATCTTTAATTTAAAATCAGACACAATCATGTTTTCCTACTTCTTCCTTAAAATCGTTACAAACATGTAGAATATAATTTATTATAGACATAACCAGTCATTGCAATAAGCCGTTAATTATCTTACTGTTGCGTTAGGTTACGTTTTTACACATTGTACCGTAAGCAGTAATTATATCTTCTTCATGTTGTGTTAGATCACCACATAAATTAGCGTAAGGTTTTCAGGAAGATGTAAATTATCTCTATACTAACCAGCATTTTAGTTATTCATGGTCAAGATTATCATTGAAATTTGGAAGGGGCATTTTTTAAAATTTTATTCAAGGTTCAAACCATGTGATATTGTTCATACAAGTACTTTTATAATAAATTTGTTGCAACATATTCATTATGGACGTTACTGAAAAGCAGTTCAGAATTTTTACATTGAAATACAATGACAAAAATAATTTGTTTATGGGTTCTACTAAAGCCGCAATAAAAATAAGGACAAATCATTTAATAAATTATCTATTCTAATTTTGCACAAAATATTGGATAGCGACATTGAACTATTAACCCAGTTAATACGTTCTAAACTTGAAGCCATTTTACTGAGGAAGCTTCATTAAATCGATTTAAATAAGGAATTTAAATGTCAAAGTACATGGCTAAAAAGTGCGTTGTTTAAACATGTTATAGACATAAAATCAAGTTTTGATGTGACGTATTATTTATTAAGAAAAGTATGCTTAACATCCAGTTTCGTTGGTAAAATACACACGTGTTGTCGTCATCGTGTCGTTCTGTATTTGGCTTCATTTCATAGTAGTAAATTTTAAAGTCGTGGATTTATGTCGTTCACCTCTGATTTATAGCCACAAAATGCCTATTCACTGCTTTCAGGAAGATTTCATATATACTAATAATAATTATTGTATTGCAGTTACCTGTTCGACCGTATGATATATGGTCAGGTAAAGGTTTATGAATTCACCTCGTTATTATTTCCCTTCAGATGACTCAAATGTGGAATCATGGAATGCGGATTCATATTATAGACGTAGATGTTTGTATTAGATTTTTTTATATAAAATTGTTTTCGTATCTTGTAAGGAAATTATGGAAGAACACAATTTTGTACCAAATAACATATTTTATTTCAATTTCTGTTACATATTTCTTCTTCCATAGAACATTATTTTACATAATAGGTAATAACAGGAAGACAAAGTTTTTTCTTCTAGCTCGGCATATCTTCGCAGCTTGCTAAAGGCAATACTACGATAATTGCAATTTGCTCTCCTCGAACTAAAAGCTGATCAACGTGCCTTTGACAAGTTTCAGTCTTCTTGTCGCTTTTTAGTATTTCTATAGGTGGAGGAATCAACCGTTTTCTGCTAATATTCATACTCTCGTCAGCATTTCCTAGAAAAATGCTAAGTGTAAAATATTATTTAAAGCATCATAAGCATGACATTTACATTAGAAATTTTCAAGCTATGGAATGTACATATAAAGCATTCTACTATTACAATGAAACATGGTTAGATATTAAGAACCAAGCATCCTCTTTTATAAAGAAGTTAATCAAGTAATGATTAATTTTATTTATTGTCCTTTTGAAATAATGATGTTTGTTTTGTTAACAGTTTTGCAGTTTTTCAATATTTTTGTTTCATTTATGAGTTGTTACTGCAGCCCTGCAAATACTGTCTTACTTCATATCAAATTTTACGTTGATGTCTAATATTTTGTTATACACTGTGTCCATAAAGTAACCCCCCCCCCCCTAACTAACTTTTGAACGACTTAATATTTTACTACAAAATTTGGTGTGCTTTAATGGGAAATTAAATACTATTTTTTAGCTCATAATTAAATAATGTATCATTCAAAATGGCGACTGGGCGCCATTTTGAAATTTTTTTAAATAGAAAGGGGGGTCGAGTGACACCTCGTTTGAAAGGTCTTTTAGTTCTGCGTCTGATCCTAGAGTTTCAAAGAAAAATATTTAGCCATAACAAAATGACAAGCGTTTGAAGTAAAGAAGTCTATTAAAAAAAACTAAGAATTAAAGCAAAAACAAATGAAATTAAGTGTTCGAAATGTTCACCATTCACTTCTTGGCACATAAAAAGTCGGTTATGACATTCCTGCCTTACATTTTCATAAGTTTCTGGAGTGACATTTCTGTAAAAAACGCATTACAGAAGTTTGCAGAAATATCACTCCAGAATCTTATGAAAATGTAAAGCAGGAATGTCATAACCGACTTTTTATGTGCCAAGAAGTGAATGGTGAACATTTCGAACACTTAATTTCATTTGTTTTTGCTTTAATTCTTAGTTTTTTTTAATAGACTTCTTTACTTCAAACGTTTGTCATTTTGTTATGGCTAAATATTTTTCTTTGAAACTCTAGGATCATACGCAGAACTAAAAGACCTTTCAAATGAGGTGTCATTCGACCCCCCTTTCTATTTAAAAAAAATTTTTAAAATGACGCCCAGCCGCCATTTTGAATGATACATTATTTAATAATGAGCTAAAAAATGGTATTTAATTTCCCATTAAAGCACACCAAATTTTTTAGTAAAATATTAAGTCGTTCAAAAGTTAGTTAGGGGGGGGGGGTTACTTTATAGACACAGTGTATTGTAGGTGTATTAAATAGAACATAGTATCACTCAGCAGTCACAGTTTATATGATGATAATTGTGAATTGTTGTAATAACTTTTAATAACAAATTCAGTTTTAGATCATGAGCTGAGAAATACTTCGGGTTGGTTGTCCTTTTAAATTACTTTGTGATTGTTTTCATTTTTTCACAAATGTGATTTACAATTTGAATATTTTCCATTTATTTATTGTAAATAAAAGAATTCTTCTATTGGAACAATAAATCTTCATAACTTGATCTTGGTTTTCTATATCTGCGTCTACATGATCGTTCTCTTTAATTAGTGTATCAATAACTAAGAAAAAGATTAAATTAGCTATTAAAAAAATTTATCCAAGTACTATCAGGTAAAATGAAATAGTTTGGCGACAAATCAAAAAAAATTGCCAAAATTATAAACGAAACAAATAAAGTAACTTTTGAAACAACAATAAACATTTTAAGCACTTCGTTTATTGCCAAAGAAAAAACAATTTACTAAAATCAGGCATTCACAAATTACATTGTCAGCGCTGTAATTCGGTTTATATAGGTCAAACAATTAGAAATTTTAATATTAGAAAAATAGAAACATGTAAGTTGTTACAAATACAAACACCCACATAAATCCAATTACGCTAAACACTTACTAGAACACAATCATTCAATGACATCTAATAACACCATAAAATGTTTACACTTTTGTGGTGATAAATGTAAGTAATGTAAGTAAATATACAAACATTTAAAATCTGTACCTTTAATGAATAAGCAAATAAGTCTTTAAAATTCACCATTATTGGACGATTTGGAATGAGAAATCAAGTCATCTAGACGCAGATATAGAAAACCAAGATCAAGTTATGAAGATTTTTTCTTCCTATAGCAACACCAACTGTTTACTTTTAATCTTGCCTCTGAAAATGACATATCAACATCTCGAAATACGTATAAGGCTAAAATGAAAAATCTGTTGAATTTAAGAATTGTTTTATTTACAATAAATTAATATAAACTTCAACGAAGTAAAGATTTTTTTTAATAACTTTCTATTAATGTCACAATTACAAAGTATGCTACAAATATTACAAGATGATTGCAATGATCGCGCAAAAGTTGTTTCGAATATAATCTACAACGTATAAAATTTCGTGTGAATGGTTATCTGTTAAATGACATTTTGTTTTAATTACTCGGTGTAGGTCTTAATTATCATTACAAACATCGCTAGTGATTGTAACAGTTAGGTACTACAATAGATTAATTTGTTTCGTAAGTTAAATTAGATTTTGTAAATATCATGCCTCTTTTTATTAATATCGAATTTAAAGTATCACCAACGGCGTTGACATGTAGTATTTGAAAATATTAATAATATGTATTACATATATTTATTTATCGTGGGCCTATTTCTGCTGCTAAGGATTGTCACCGATGCCAAACGGAGGACTCTTCAATTAGAAACGCTTCTACAGAGGAGAGAAACATCGACCACACGGACTTACATCTTTTCCGACAGGTGCACATTGAAAAATGAGACTACAAAGTACAAAGGAACCGTACACACCATTGTACCACCGGCGCAGGCATAAAAATAATAATAATATGCTTTTGCTTATTGACAATAGTATGCTTATCACAAATTCGATTATTTTAAATATTAATCTATGTACTTTTAAAACAAAATCATTGTTCTAGGATTTGCATGTGCCATTAGGTGTCTCCCCTGTTTAAATATATATTTTAATTATAGATAAAAGTGACTGATTTACGACCAAGTTGCAATACCTTATTTCAATGCTGAATACTAGTACAATATAAATTAATAATCTATTCAATTATTAATGAAAAATTGTTCAAAAATCATATAGAACGTTGATTTAATTTATAGTTTGAGTTTTTATTACGGGATGACTTTAAGGTTAAATAAATTTAATTATAAAAATTAAATCAAGTCGTATTCAACAACAAAAGTAGCCATAAAGTAATTTTCTAGTTATATTAACCTTGTCAACCTAAACTCTTATTTGTGTTATTAATTTTCCTTATATGCCTTACACAAATAATTTCAATAAATGTGACAAATTGATTGACGCACCTAATCCTGCTGGTACTTTCCTACGCTTGGGCCTTGTCCAGACCTCGGTGACGTCCTCCAGCACTAAATTCCAGTGCTTGTCAAAAACAGTGACGAAAGCTATGCAGTAACCTCTAATATCATGACTGTGTCTTGTCCAAACCTGTAACAAATTTAAAAGTATAATTTTGGTAATTAAATTCGTTTCCTCTAACATAATGCTGACAATACCACTCACATTTCATTGAACCAATCACAAATTTTCCCTTTCATAAAACGAACCAATCGCGTTTGTTTTATACTGATTAAACTGCATAGTCCTGTTTAAATAAGCGATTAAACCCGCAATAGCTTCGGATAATAGCTCTTAAGTCTTAAATTAACACGTTTAAAACTGATGGGCACTGACTTTTGGGTATATTTATTATTATTTTAATACAGTTTTTCATTGTTTCGGCCAGATGTAAGTATTATATTTAATTATATTCTATGAATTAAAAAAGATATATCTCTCTGTTGTCCACAAGCAAAAAGCGAAATACGAGAAACGTCGACGGTGGCCGATAAAATAAAAAATTGAATTTACAAAAGGACGCCACTACAAAAGATTTAAAAACAAGCAAACAATACCATGTTAGGAGCGCCTATTCCCGAAAACACCCGAGCGTTTCCGACTAGTTCAGTGTTACCAAAAATGCGTCAAAATTAATGTGAGTGATATAGTCAAGACGAATATACGACTCGTGGCACGATTTTTCTTTGATAAAATTTTGGTGTAAGTTAACTCGTGCTACCACCACAATTTTATCAAAAAATCGCAATCACTCGTTGTATTATTTATGAGAATTTTTCAGATTTTAATATTTGTGTATCCGTTTGAACTTTTATTCGAATTTTCGAATTAGTCGAATACTCAAATAATATTTTGAATATTTTAATACTTGAACACTAGAATATTCGAATAATTTTGTTTTACAAAAATTCGAATTTAAACATTCAAATTGTTCCAATACGATTTCCAGCCTTAGTTTCCACAATCTTTCCAAGTTGTTTTTTTGTTTTTTATGTTTAATGGAAATCTAATAAAAAGATTTGGTATCGGATTGGCATTTGGTGTTGGAGTAAATATGCTGAAACGAAATTAATGAGCTAAACACCGGACTACTGATAAAATTATACCGAAAACTATCAGAAGAATTGTGTGTAGTACTAACAATGTTATATCTTAGGTAGGTATCGTTTGGTTGTGGAATACTCCGATTGAAAATAATCGAATCATTCGATATCGAAATACCTCGAGATGTCTCGAAAAGTTGCATAACACCATTCGAATGATTTTACGATTTTAAAATTTTCGGGTTTACCATTTCGGAAGTAAGCGTTAAAACAATGCTTCCTCATAGTAGGCAACTGCTAATGCCCGATATACAAGATATGATGATACCACCAGCCATGGTATGCGAATACACAAATGCAGACAGAATTTCTAGAACGCGATTGCATAAAGACGACCTTTACGGCGCCTTCCCGCGCATGTACCGTACAAGAATGTTTTGACTTGAACAATACGATTTATTAGGAATAGCCAACATATCAGTTTCCACTGCACTGTTATGTTTCTCGTGGTCATTTCAACTCAGGGTCGTATTTGAAAATTTAGACATTGCTTTAAAAACTATAAATAATGAAAAATGTAAAAATACTAATAGATTTATTAATAACTTAAACTAATACTGTATTATTGTTGGTAAAAACAAGTAGTATACTTCACCAAAAAAATATGATTGTTTGTATAATAAATAATAATCGGATATTATTTTTGTCCCTGGTCGCATTTAAAAAAATAAGTGATTTATAAAACAATATTGTATCCACTTTCGCGGTTTCTAGAAATATTACTTAAAGTCAAACCGGAACTAACAATGAAATGTAATAAAATTCATAAAAATACTATTCAAAGCTAGAGGTTTACGCTGTTTTCTCCCGAGCGGCCCCAGAAAATACGACGAGGAGCTTTTTTTTACTACTTTTTACCGAATAGAAACATCCGAATGAATTTATCCGAATGAATCATTCTATTATGCAATGCTTTCAAACGGCAATTTCGTTATCATGGTAATATGACTAAACGACATGCCACAATATCGAGTCTTATCTCTCGGAAAGTTGGAAGGGGATGAATTTCCAATTTTTTATTTAATTTCTTTCGAAAAAAAAAGGAAATTTATTTTTTAAAAAACTCGTAATAGCTAAGACAATACTTTGGGGATAACAATTACTGGATATTTATTTTGTAAACGAAAATAAACAGATCGTGCGGATGAATTGTTATCGAGTAAAAGAACACACATATTTCGTGATGTATTAGTTGAGTAGGTACCCATAATTACATTTGCAGTCTATATTGAATCGTTGCTAAATACGTTTAAAGCATCATTAGTAGTGTAGGCAGCTTAGATTTATCGTCTTTGTCAGTTTTTCTATCAGAGACAGATGGACCCAGTTCGATAGATATTAGTTTTAAAGTACTCGTTAGATATTTCTTTTTTTTTCCATATTTTAAACAATTCTGAATTTTTTTTTACTTAAATACGCTGGATTTTTAAATTGTCGTTAAGAAACAAAAACAATCGCTATTTAACATGTAAATATACCACATTATATCCTACAGGAAGAAAGCGTCAAGGTTTATTAAAATTTTATGTTTATGTATTGGCATATATTTTGGCGGGTCAGAATTGAATTGACCTAATTTCATTATCGTCTGTGCCACTGTTATAGACAAACAACCTTGTTAATTGACGACCAAACCATTAGATTTCAGTGACATGATTTGCAAAAACAGTATTATTGATTATTAATCTCTGAATGGAAATTGCAACGGCTTCACCAGGGTCGTTTATATCACGGGCGTCTGTTGCAAACGAGGTCAAAACTATTATTTAAAAGTGCATTTTAAATAGCATTTACTGTCATTAAATATTAAAATTGTGTATCAATTGGTAACTATGCAGATAAACTGCTTGGAGACAAATCTGTAAAATTTTAGTGGAATGGGAAGGGGGAGTCTAATTTTTCATTCACAACATTCCATAGTGTATAACCTGTAGTATTTTATCATGTACACACTAAAAACATTTAAAAAATTAGCAAAGCACTTCGCCTAAACATTCCTATATTTGCTAAACTTTACTTATTCTAGCAGTGGCGGTACAAAACAAACCCACATTGATATTACTCCGCAAAAGACAAATGCAATTTGATATAAAGATACCGGTCGTGCAACGGAAAAGACATAATATGACGTGCAGTCACAACGAGCTATGGCATGCACTGCTTGCGGCTGTTTCAGCGTAATGTCGTTGGACCGGTTCGCATTACTTTAAAGCCGCCCATTCGGTAAGCGTGAGCTGCTTATGGGCACGTCTCATTGTATTTAGAAACCCAACATTACACTTTACAAGTAAGTTTGTTTTGAAAAAAAATTGATTTTTTAGAAAAAGATTCCTTGGGATTAAAGAAAACTAAAAAAACGGAAGGACAAATTCGTAAAATTAACTCATCTAGCTTTTGCTGCACCTAAAAATTAGGCTGTGAATCGTATTCTACTACCACTCATGAGCAATTTAGCTTAAACAAATCCCCGTTTATTAAATTAATTTTTGATTTGCAAAAAATAATAAAAAAAGCGTCCCAAAAAATTTTGCGGGCTGGGACACGGACTAAATCGAAGCTCATCCATAGCTCTATGAGCTAAATTATAAAACAATAATCGTGGAGGTAGTTTTTGAGCAATATGTTTTTGAAAATGTCTAAATCTTTTTCACTTGCCAGTTTAAGTAGTTTCAAAAATTGTACTAATTCAAACATTGTATACCCCTAGGGCACTGCCATAATGAAATTTCATCGTTATCTGATAACTCGTTTTTGAGGCGTAAAAACCAAAATCTTCATTAATTCACAGAAGGCGTTACAGAGAAACTAGCGGACTGGAACACGAACCAAATTGAAGCTTAACCCCGGTTCTATCGCCCTACAGAATTAAAAAAAAATCGTGGTGTCTCTGAGCGATATGTTTTTGAAATTGTCATAATTTAAAATTTTTTTTTCAGTTGTAGTTCCAAAAATTCTTCTTGTTCGTAGCATCTTGTACTTCTAGAGCATTGCGTGTATCAAATGTCCTCCTGATCTGCTACCTCGTTTTTAAATAAATAGGCGTATAAATCAAATTTTCAATAATTCATAAAAGGCGTTACAGATAAATTAGCGGGCTGGAACACAAACCAAATTGTAGCTCATTTCCAGCTGTATCAGCTTAAAAATAAATCATGTTTTTGACCAATTTTATTTGAAAATACTCAAAATTTTGAAAATATTTTTCCTTCACAGTTTTTATGTTTTGGTATTTTTTTGTGCACATTAATATTTTTCTATATAGGAAGTTTGATCCCGATCTGTTCAATCGTTTTTAAGTAATAAGCAGCTAAAGTGAAAAATTCAAGAATTGCAACAGGCACCGTTTTGAAGCTAGAAAATTAAAAAAAAAAAGGCTTTGATTTCCCCCGAGGCCTTCTATGAGATTCCGTTTACAGATTTAGAAAATTAACCGAAGCACATCGAAAGCGGACCATCCGTTTGGTATAGTTATGGAGGCCACATACCCATATATCTGCCCAACCACACGCGGACATTTTTTAAAAACCATTCTTTTGAGTCCAAAACATGCATTACCGTCAAAATGTACATTTTGAAAGTTTGCATGAGATCGATACTTCCCTATACTAAAGTGTGGGGAATATATTACCCTAGGCTGCTTATCTGCATATTTACCTAGCAATTGTCATTTTACCAGAAATTATAAAAGAGCTAAGCTTGTCTAAATTTTTAAATAATGTTACTTATGATGAATTTAATGCATGTGGCACTAATAGATACTTCAAATATGCCCGAAACTTCAATACAGTATGCGTTTTGCAATTTAAATTACCCAAAAGGTCGCATCCCAAGAGCAAGAGCATTATTGTATCACGCTTCTATAAGTCAGTTAATTGTTCGACTTCAAAATTAATCCATGCACTGCATCAGTTCCAAATAGGGTTGTGCGAAAGGGCTTTATTAAATTGTAAGTTTATAATATCGGATCATAAATTACCACAAATTAATGAATGCATGAATGTGGGTAAATGAGACTCACTGTAATAATTCGACAATTTGAGATAGCTTAATACACAAGGGAGAGCAGCAATCTAAATATATTAAATACTTTTTTCCACTACTAGCATTAAACGATATCATTATTTACTTTGTTTTAGAGCCAAGAAGATGAATTTCTTTCCTAGTGGTTAATAATATTTCATTTTTAACTACTGGTTAATAATGAAAACAATTGCTACCAATCTTTAAATTCACCATAAACTTTCATGTAAAAATCTTTTGATTTTACTGGTAATAACTGTTCACCAACACTTTCTGCACCTTCCCTAATTTCAGGAGGAGTGCAGTTTTCACTCAAATCATCAAAATTGGACATTTTATAACCACTATTATAAAATATATATTTTACATAAATGTCAATTGAAATTAACTATTCTCTTGTTTTCAAGCAAGGCTACTTTATTTTTGTGCATATTTGCATTTGTAATTTTATTTTTTATTAATGTAAAATCAATTAATTATAAAAGGAATAAGGGTGCTAGTAGTGGAAAAAATAATATATAAACCACGGTAGAGAAGACTTATCAGCCTCGCAACTTATTTCCCTCGATGCTTCGCATCTCGGGAATTAATTCTGCTCGGCTGAGAAAAATGTCTTCTCTACCTTGGTCTATAATATACTATTATAATATCAGCTTCATACTCTTATTAATGGTAATTTTTAAATGGTTAACTTTGAAAAATAATGCAAAATTTCTCCATTCCAATTCACGCATATAGTTTGTGTATTTTCACAATATTCAATATCATATATGCGTGGAAGTTATTTTAGAAGATAAGTTTCTTTATAATTGTATTGAGACGTTTTGAATTGTTTTCGCATACATCGGGAATTAAAGGGCATTGTAAATTAATTGATAATAAAAGCGTGAAAAATGTGCACTATAAAGCTTCGTGCACTTCTCTTCTGCCTAATAATTCTAAATATGCAGGAAAAAAAAACGCCAAACGTGTATGTAAGGTTATCGATATTTTAGTTATATTGATTGTTGAGATATTATTGACTTGAAGTAGGATGTACAATATTCACACAAAATATCCTCTTTATTTTTAAAATTGCCGAAGGCGAGTGTATACGTAGTAATAAGCTATTTTCCAAGTTTCAAACGAATAAAATAGCTTAAATGGTTATGACTTTATGAGTAAGCAGTGCGGATGGCAAGGAGAATATTATTGAATACTTTAATAGGATGCTGTTTGAAAATCGCAGAAAAACTAAATATCGATCGCTATTACGTATGGACACAAAACTCTCCTACTATAAACACGAGCCGATGTAGAAATTTGAGATTATGCAGAGATCACAGTTAATACATGAGAATATTCTGACATGCTTTTCAATTTTCTATCTTCATTTTTTTTACGATAAGGCGCCATCTTGATTTGTTTGAAGTGCCAATATAGGTCGTGTAACGTATTGTAAAGCTTACTGTTTTCTCTATATAGTGGCTTAATTAATTTAGCCTTCCAGTGATCTTCACACGACCTATACTGTCATTTAAAACAATCAAGATGGCGCTTTGTCCTTGAAAAAATTAAGGTTAAAATCAGTGCCGTTCCGTCCTATTAGACAAGAAAGGCAGTGCCTACCCACAACTTTTCAAAAAAAAAACAAATTCTAGTTTTCAATAAAAAAATTACTTTTACACAGTTTTTACTTTTTAACACCATCGCGTAACATTTAAAATTAGGTGATAAATTAATAGACCGTTGCCTTTAACCACCGTTTTGCATACGCAAAGGCCGAACTTACCGGGCCGAATGATTCCAGCTAAGACACAATCAACCAATCTATTATTCTTAATACGTTTGCATGCACATTGATACAAATAATGCAATGATCAGATGGGTAGATGCAAAGAAATAGCAGGGATTTCAGAACGAAGTAAGCACGGCGAAGGCACGGCCTCTCTAGTACTTCACTTGCGCTAGTCGGCGGTAGTTAGTTGTAGCGTGCAGCTATTGTGTTTATTTATTTAATACGTAGTTTTGCAAATTTGCAGTAAATATAAAAATTCTCGTTGGGCAGCTTTTAAAAGAAAAATTTAATGGATACTCTTACGAAAAACAAATGGAAATACAAAATCATTGGCGATGTACTTCAAAATGACTAAGGCCGTTACAGACAAACAGTAGGAACAAAGAAAAAGTATAAAAGCATAGACTGGCTAACTAGTAGCGACATTAAAAATAAGTTATTGTGCTGCAATTGGTTACTATTTTCATCTATATCTAACTCCTCAAAAATATAGTCTGAAACAGGATACCTCTGTTGTAAAAAATCTTTCAGCTGCAATTAAAAAACGTGCGTCGACCAAAGAACATTTACCTGCAACTGTTAGATTAAAATGGTTTGGCAAATCACGCATTAACTTGGCTTTAGACGAAGGTTTACGTTATCAAATTAAAGTGCATATGACAAAGTAAAACTTAATAGGATATTTATGCGTAGATTAATTCATTTAACAACAGGTCTTGGTAAAATGGAGTTGTCGTAATTTGTTTACTTTTTAATTTTAATGTTAAACAATTTTTGCCATTGCCTCCCCAAATTTTGAACCCACGGAACGTCACTAGTTAAAATAATAAAAACTCATCAGAATATTTCCGTGTATTTCGTTTGTATCCCTACAAAATTTCAGATTTTTATCTTAAACCGTTTTAGCAGGAGTGCGTACTTCCTACATAATAGCGACCCTGTACAATGCACATTGTGTCAATATTGAGCTACTGGGCGATATTAAAAAATTAATATCGGTTAGCTATAGTGAATTTATATCGATAATATCTTTAATATGACTATATTCGATAATATTGATAATATCGATAGTATTAGTAATATCGACAATGTCCATATATCCATAATATATGTTAACATCAATAATATCGATAATATCAATATATTAACGTTAATATCCATATTATTATCGATAATTTCAACATATTATCCGTTGCATTGATGCAGTAAGTGTCCCCTATTTCTTGTGTATTTTTTTTCCTAATTGTATATAAATAATGTAGAGCTTAATTGTTTCTTTGCTTATTACAATAAACACCTAAAATTATACAATAATACAAAATTTGTATGTATAGGAGTTACGATTTTTTCTGGTACTATCACATGTGTTATCGATATTGTCGATAAAATCAAAACTATCGATATATCGATTGATTTTAAATCATCGCTATTCGATATTGTTGATAATATCGATATTATTTATATATCAATAAATGTTTCAGCCCTAATCACTATTCACCATTGCCCTAGACATTCGGAATGCAATGGGATATATAACATATGGCGAAGAACTTCGTCTTGGCTTTCCTATCATTCACAATTGTTATTTACATTTTATATTTTCAAAATATTGTTGTCAGAATGTTCTAGCCCCAACATATAAAACGTAAGATTACAATAACCCTGAATGTTCTAAATTTTTGAATTTTCTAAAAATATTGTGCTTCCGCTTCTGGTATCGATTTTTTAAGGCATTACTCCGACGATTTTTGATATACCGTATGCGCTCCTTACATTTCAAATCAATGCATAACTAGATCTACTCTCCTATACTGAATGTATGTAAGGTAAAAACAACTTGAATTATATAATTTTGATTATTAAACGCATATGCAAAAATTACAAAACACAATCAATGTATAATGTCCGTAAACAAGGCTCCAGCAATCAATCGTTTACAAACTATAGTGGTTATGAGTTCATATCAAGAAGAGTATTAACCAGCTGGTTCATAATTACTCTAATATTGGGAAATAATTGATTCCTGTAATTGTCTATCGTTGTTGCCTAATAAACTTTTTCTTTAAAAATATTTATTTCTTATTCTGTAATATGTAGGTTTAAGATATAATATTTACAAATCAATAAATTATTAAATAAATCGTACTTTTCCTGAAAATAATGCAAAAAGTTTCTTTCGAAATGTTCACATTTTATGATTACAGTCAACAAAGTTTCTTAGCAAACATTTTCAGGAAAACAACGAATTTATTTACTATATCAGACACGTTTTATTTAGCTAACACCCATTATTACAAGTGTAGTAGGTAACTGCTATTTTCGTGTAATAAACTTGTGTTGACGGTTAAGTCGTGCTAGTTAATTTAGGACAATTTAACTGGTGCCAACTGCTGCTCAAACTAACGTACCCTAATTTATCGGGATCAGTAATTATATTATTGTGATAATTTAATGAGCTCTTGCTACATTATCATTGATTTCCTACTACCCTTTTCTAAGTACTACTTACATACACACATTTGTAAGGCGACGCGACGTAATAGTAATTTAGAGTAAGCCTAAACACGGCCAGGAAGTGACATGTACGTGTATATTCAGCTATTGTCAAGTACACAGCAGCAATATAATTAAGTGAAATGTAGTAGTAATTCGAAGTTAACGTCTTTAAATAAGCTACTTAAGTAATGGGTATCCTTGCGGCGCACCTGATGGTCACAGTATTGAGATAGGAACGGTAACCTTGCTGAACGGCCTCGCTGGGACCTCGCACCAAGGTTCGCGAAAGTGCGGTTGCTGCGGGTGCGCCAGAGTTCCTCTCGTCTGCGTCGTGTCGAGACTACAGTGGCGTAATCGTATAATGTTTAGTATTATTACACTTTGATGTTAGACGTAAGACAAGCCTTTTGGCATGAGGAAGGTGTTATTATTGTACAACACTGGATATCCGCAGATTATTTGCATGTTGGTCTGCAATGAATTTTGATGTAGATGCAGAGACCTCCAAAACTCGTTCCCTTGTAAAAATGTTTATAGGTAATTAATTAAATATTTTAAGGAGTGCTGCGGAAATAAACAGAATTAGTTGAACAAGATCTGAAAATATAGAATACTTGTTGCTCAAATTTCCTATCAACGAATATACTTAATATCTAAACACGCAAATACAGAAAATATGAAATAGATTGGAAAAACGACATATGGTTCTTGTTTTCAAAATGGTGAGCGTGAGACCTTTTGAAATTCAAAATATTTACCAAGTCGGCTTATATATTCTTCGCATAAACGTGAAAAAAATTTAAGTTGAAACAATGCTTACTTACAAATTTTATTGAAAACTATAACAAGCTACAAATTCTATAAAATCACAGGAAATACATTATACTTCGGAGAAAGTTATGACGGAAGAATAAGGAAGTCTATCCGAGCGACAAACTCGTCAATTAAGAGAAAGAGAAAGTATAAAAAAAGCACGCGGTTGAAGATTATCTGAGACGTAGTTTAACAGCCTTAAAAGCTGGCAATACCAAATAAAAATAATCAAACCTTACGTTCACCAACTAAGGCATGTCTACGCCAGGGGGTTTCGAAATTTTCTTTATCACTTTTATAGCAATGTGGGGGAATTCAATATATAACTACGTTATATGTATAGGTATTTTGAATTGTGACTGCACCACTGCGTCGTGGCAGAAAATCCTACAGTAACGACACCATGGGGAATTCCCCCAACTCGCGTTGTTGATGACAATTACAGGTGATCATCGCTAATTTATGTAAATGTATTTTGTTATCACCGAGAATAAATACGCCCCATATTAAATCAAAACAACTAAAACGTCTTGGATTCTGCGTTGTTGCCAGTATTTTAATTTAATTTTTCTTTACTAAAGCGCCATCTCTTGACCGCCGCAAGAAAAGTGGCCGAGGTTTTCCTAGCCACTCTGTATGTTCCCCCGCGGACTACTACGAAATCAGTTTTGACTCCGCTCTGGCTAATCATTTTTGGTTAAAGAAACATTGAAACAAAACATTCGATTTGTTTCGAATTCTCCATCTCAAGTCATATTCCACTTTCGGTTTCGTATTTGGTTTCGAAACTTAGTGTATTTCCCATGATTTTTTATTCCCTCTCATTTCAAATTCCATCCAAATTGGACACCCGTTTGGGAGATCTGAAGGAACGAACGAACAAACGCACGCAAAAGCGTAAAAATTTTATTTTGATTTTCGAGTAGGAGATGGTTGCTCGTTCGTTTCATCATATCTCCTAAACGGTTAGATAAATCTTGTAAGGTGGAAGACAAGCTGTTAAGAAAATATATGACATTGAAAGCGTAAATTTTTGT
The DNA here is from genome assembly GCA_958336395.1 of Ctenicera cuprea. Lineage (NCBI taxonomy): Eukaryota > Metazoa > Arthropoda > Insecta > Coleoptera > Elateridae > Ctenicera > Ctenicera cuprea. The sequence goes on along the minus strand of OY284494.1, from coordinate 7,777,885 downwards.
ATTGTCATAATGGAACATACACCACGTTAAGAGAAGTTAAACTGCAACCTGGGCTTCACGTCTTTTATCTATTTGTAATTTTTTCTTATTTACGTGGTGGCCGAGCTTTAGAAGACTCGCTTTGTATAAGCTTTTAATAGGTTTTCGGTAAATAATTAGAATTAAAAACCATATTGATATGCAAAAACAAGAAGGAGTAGTAATGTAACAAGAACCCATTTAATTATCGCTAAGTATGTAAGTTTTTTTTTCTTTCGAAAAACGGCTGTTCTTGAAAAACAGTGCATGTTGACTTTTTAGGTTATTGGCCCTCCAGCTTCGGTGTCGAGCCAATAACCTAAAAATGTCAACATGACAAGTAAATTGTTTTTAGCAACATTTAGCAAAAAGAATTTATTTGATAATTAAATGGAGTTCACGTTACATTAGCAATGATTATTTCAATAGATTGACTGAATTTATAGCGCTATGCACTATATTACACAAATGTAATTTTTATCGCGTCGTTTCCTGACCGTTCTGTAGTTGTGGTCTTGTGGATATACACCAAGTGACAATTCCTTCTCTATCTATCTAGAGTAAACTGAATGAGAAAGAAAATTACTAGAAAATCGAATGTCGTAACTAGATATTATATTATATTCATTGCCATAATTACAAAACTACATCAGAAAACTGTATAAAATAATAATGCACATGCAAAAGGTAACTAAAAAAGTTGCATTATTTCGTCTTGTGACTAGGTGTATTTCCATGACTTTATTGTTTCTTTACTGCTTGTTAGGATAACTGTCTTATTTTGTTACCTAAACCGTCTAATCCATAATCACTGAAATGTTAAACAATTAGCCGTGTTAGTTGATTGGATCTTAATTTTCATTTTCATTATCATTGCGTGTATAAAATAATCTCTGTTAGGTATTTGAATATAAGAAATACATGCGTTATTTGATACATGCTGGGTCGCGGAATAAGCGTATTTATTTAATACTGGTAGTTAAAACAAATAATATTTGCTTCCTTTATATGATTATCTGCAAACCTGCTGTCCTTAACATTTTCTTGTGGGAAGTTTTGAAACATCATGTAAATCAACATCTCATTTAAGCAATAGAAGTCTTAAGATATGTTAGTTTCAGAGTCACTATTAAATTCACAAAGCAATCCGGTTCACAGTCTTTAGATTGTGCGTATACGTATATCGTTGAAAAACAATGAACCATTTTAAAAGATAGAAAAGTTTGGAACAAGACTATAATAAGAACGTTGGTAGATAATGATGCAAATGGCATTTACATATTGCTCGCAATTGAAATAAATATTACGCATGGTTTCAAAAAATCTGGACAGAAAAAAATTTAGAACAATATAACTCTTTTCGACAACTTTTCTTTATAGATACTCGTATTGTTGTTAGGTGTATTGTAAATAATAATATGCAATTTGATGGGGCTCTTCAAATCAAACTAGTTTTGGATTATACAACAATGTATCAACCCATGTATACAGCACATGTGAATTAACAAAATATGCTATTGGTAAGACACAGAATTATATAGTTAAAAAAAATCAGAAACTACACATAATTGTTTCTACCTTATACGATTTCCGCGAATGTGACTTCTTAAAACGGAGCTAAATTATAAAAGAAAAGAAACCATTTAATTACACAACGATTATATAGTTTCTTCGGCATGAAAGCAGATGCTGGTAGTTAACTGTTGGCCCATTAGCAGTAAACTAAAATGTTACTTGGAGCTACTTTCACCTATAAGAAAGTGAATGTTGAATCACTTTTTACCGAGGTATTTGCTCGATACCTCGAAGTAATTATATAGTTTTATATTACCATGGGTTTATGTGGAAAACTGTATAGTAATTTATTATATGTGACTGTATAAGTATTATTAATTACAGGGTGTTGTAGAAAAAGTAATTAGAGTAAAAAAAGAATGACGTTAAAGACCCACAGTTTTGTTTAGATACACTGACAATAATAGCAACAATGTTATATAATTAGAACATTTTTTTTGTGTCAATTGCTAGAGATAGTTAAGATATTCCTTAAATGTGTTTGTACTTGTACGGAGTGTTTCAAAAATAATGAGCTAAACTTTGGAAATTAACTGTACCATTCCCCCCTCTCAACAAAAAAAAACCCTACAAATATGAGTGCGAAGTAAAAGCGTCCGGAAGAGGGAACAGCTAGATAACTTTGACAATAATTGATTTAAAATTTTGAAATTCTATGTACGGACGCTGCTCATTCGGTTTAGTATATATTTATGTATTTTTGTTTAACTATGTGTCCTAATGTTACCTAATATTTTTTTCTAAGCGTGTTCAAGCTTTACAGTTTCTGAATACTTGCCTTAAAAAGCTTTTTCATTATACCAAACTGCACAAAAAAAGTGATGAGTGGAAAGTTTCAAGACTTTTATTAAAAAATCAAGTCTGTACGTCTGTCTGTTTCCTCAAGATGCGCAAACAGTTCTTTCAAACATTAGGGGTAAGTTCTACAAACCAAGTCATTGAAAAGGTTCCTTAAAAGATGTATCAGGAAACACTTCCTCTGTACAACCTGCTTGCGCTTTAAACACTCGACTTTCACGGGAACTCGTTTTTTGTTACAAAAATTTAATTATCTTGGAAATAGTTGGATTTAGCAACTTTCCAGAAGAGTAATTTTCTTAGTATTTTAGCATCTTTCCACAAGAGTACTTTTTTTATTTTAAATGGAACCAAAAATTTAAAAAGGTTATATTAGAAAATATTAAAAAAAAAACTGTGACCTTCCCATGTGAAACACCACAGTACAAAAATTAGTAGATATACTGAACTAAACGACATATAAAATTACAAAATTACAATTAGTGCCACAGTTTTCGACTAAAAACGTCTTGATTATTCCCACTTCCGGGGGAGATTATTGTCTTATTTTTGGAGTACAATTCACCCGCAAAGTATCGCCCGTCATTACACTCTGTATATAAGTTTACAATAAGGCTGGACTGGAGTGATTTGTACGGACATTTTCAAATTTCGTCGTATTTTCCTTTTCAACATGAAATTTATACTTTGCTGTTTACAACACTGATATACGCCAAACTCATTTGAAATTTTGTATACAATGTATTAGCAGCAATGTATTGTCTGCCATATAAAGTGTAAGCCCAAAATATGCAATGGCACACCTAGTCAATGGAATAAAGAAAACAAATTCTGTTCCATGCCAGTCGAATTTTTTAGAAAATTTATATGTTAAAAGTAAGTGTTTCCCGGTTTATGTTTATAGAAACTTTTTTTTTGTTTTGAAATGGAGAGCTTACCCTCCAAGTTTATACAAACTAAATTGAATTCTTATTGAATTATTTCGAAAACCGTTGGATTTAGTAACTTTTTGTGTAGTTTTGTCTGATGATAACATTTTTAAGGTAAATGTAATATTATAATGTAAATTGTCTGAATCTAAAACAACAATGTCCAAATATAAAATTTCAAAACTTTAATGCAACTACTGTTAAGGTTACCAACTGAAAAGCTCCATAGCTCCGGGCCCATGTTAATAATCGAAATTGTTTGTCTTGTTTTTCGATCACAATTCGCTCCCAAGGTTTGAGTCGCCATTTTTTATTCACTCTGTATAGTCGGCCGGCTATAAGAATTCAAGTCGATTTTTATTTACTTTTAAGATTGTGTGGGATTAAAAAATACCCGAGACCTGAAAAAAGTCAACTAAAAAGTGGGTGAGAAGGAAAATATCAATATCCCTGCGTCTAAAAATTAAGTTTTTCCACGACCGGGAATAGAATAGAAGTCGGTTTCTATGGCATCAAAATTGTGACAGAAGTAAAGCATTTACTCTCTAGGGACGAAATAAGACAACAATTTCCCTAGGGGAGTTTTTATTTCAATTCATATTTGTTTTTGTAAACAAATGTCTGTTGTCATGGTACGTTGCATGGAAACATCCCAAAGGTTTCTAAATATTGTAATTTCGCTCTGATTTATTATAATTCTTTATTTATGAAATTAAGTGTTTCTACACCTGATCGTGGAAAAAATAGTATATACACCTCGGGAGAGACTGCCATTTTTTCCTCGATGTGTTTGTAGCCCTCGGGCTTCAAATTACACCTCAGGAAACAAAAGACGTTTCTCTCCCTTAGTGTATAATGTACTATTATAGTCTTATTCCATTATAATTATTGATGAACAGCTCAACCATAACATCGTCCCCAGTGTATTACATAAAATTAAATAAAAGGGCATTCACTTTCAAAAATGCATAGAAGGTGCCGCAGTGCAGTCCAGTTCCAAATTGTACTTGCTTCCCATCTTTAAGAGTCTACAAAATCTAAGAAAAAACGCATTTTAGAACAATGTATTTTTTTAATATCGAGTGTGTTAAAAATATTTTTTCCTCGCACTTTTGGTGGTTTCAAAAATTCCTGTCTATCGTAATATTGTTTTCCTCTAACTGCAGTTTATGTTTATTTGGCGACTTCTTCTATGTTGTAATTTTATAATTGTTTTTGGAAAAAATATACCATTCGTTTTCCGGTAGTTTTAAAAAACCGTTGACGCGATGCATTTTCTTTGTATTCAAAATTGCACTCAGATCGGTTTGGTAGCACCTGAGATATCTATCCAGACATGCTTTAAAAACATGTTTGGCTGTAATATGCTGGCAGTTCAATAGAAAGATAAAAAGTAGTAAAAGTGGATCGGGACATTTAATTGGTGCGGATTGAAAAGAACCGCAATTATCTTCTCTATAACCTAATATCGGTTTTCTTATTCTTAACGCTGTAGTGCAAGAAACTGCATAAAAATCTACATAAAACTTTCAATTCTACGTACTAACAAAAATAATACTTTATTCAGTTCTACAAGACTGTCCTTAAATGTTTGGATCAGACAGCAATGTTTGCAGATGTGTACGTACAGAAATAGACCAACTGACCTAATTTTTTTAATAAGATTGGCTTAATATGATTTCTATTTGTAACGGGTATCCTCGAATTTTTATTAGTACTATTCAAAATAGTCGAAGTTGGAAATATATTGAAGATATAAATAAAGGCTCGAGATATGAGAAGGTGGGAAGATACAGAACGTTGCCATAATCTTTCACTTCTCTTACTCTTTTAGTTACGGACATGTGGAGAAAATGACTGGTTATTCTGTTAGACTCCATCTACTTAAAAAATCACAAGTTGATATAATTGCGGATTTTAAGAATAAAGGTAGTTTGTTGTAAACGATGCCAAAGGAAGCATTTTCTATCAGTTTCATATCATTGAATATTACAAACGTGGTTCGGTATCGTCATAAATATCTTTGACCAGTTTAAAACAAATATACGAAATGTAGAATTAGTGTACTTTTGGCAAAAGGAGGTTTCTATTAAGCAAAGATGACAGGCATTTCCTCCCATTTATTAGATACCGAAATCCAAACAACACAATTACATTGTTTTTCAATTTGAATTTTGTTAATTAAAAAGAACCTCTTCAGTGGCATATATTAACATTTGATTATTTTTATTACTCATAGTATTTATAATTGTTCGCCTAAAAACAGTCCGCGTTTGCTAACCAACGGTACTGTGCGATATCCTCATGCGAAGGACGTTTATTCACAAAATTACTATTTATGCAATATAATAAGAAAAGAAGACGGAAGCAAGTTTAATAGAAATTTATACGAACCTTAATCATGGTACACATGTAATATGACTGTAAGCTATGTTTAATCATCTTGTATTCCAGGCATATTGCATAAATCCTTGAATGTGTTTTCTTATTATTTTATTAAACCGGCAGTGTTAATAGCCAGTAACTAAAAGTAGTAAATATAGATAGATTTTAAACATGTGTAGTTGTATTTATTATTCCTATTTATTATGTATGTACATATACCGTCTGTCCAAATCCGACCTGAACAGGGAAAATATGAGAATGTTTTATATTTTCTCCCTAGACAAATTATGTACAACGTTACTGTCTTAATCAGAAGAAGCATTTTTTCAGTAGTTCGTAGTAATTTATTTTTTAGGGTTACTCGATTTGCTGTTAGGAATGACTACGCGTACCCGGGTAGTACCCGAAAATATCCTACCCGGGTAGAATAATCAGTTACCCGTTACCCGATAATTACCCGTTAACCGATTATAACCCGCAACTTCATAATTACCCGAAAACTACCAGTTACTTCATAAATATCCGTTGTCTAATAATGTTACTGAATACTTAACATGACGTCATACTCATTATACCCGTTAAAAAAGTGTTAATTGTCTGCAGTTTGCTTTAAGGTCGGCAACATTTTTCCCTTCAAGCCCGCAACACCAAATTTTAAAAAATACTACTACTAGGAGCGAACATCGTAACTAAGTTCATACAGGGTTTCTCAGGGAAGGTGAACTATATGCACAATGCATGGGAAATTATAGAATCCAGATTTTATTTATCAGGATAATTTCAACTCCATTATTGTTATTAGCTGTTATTAGTACCGTTTAGTCAAAACTTAATAATTTTTACAATTACAATTAAGCAAAACACTAAATAAACATTAATAAATTGAAGCCGTATTCTTTTAATCCGAGAGCAACAATAATACTTTCTAATGTCCTGTAGCTGCATGCTTAAGGCTGCTTCTTTCATACGTAAAACCGGGTTTCTAATCCTGGGTAGAAAAAACTTCTTTTTTATTTTCTTGCAATTTATTTAATCATCACACCAATTCTGCAATAAAATAGTAAAAAACGCGATTTGTAAAGTGAATTGCAATTTTAATACGTTACGTAATGAAATAATTAGATTGATACCTATTTTATTATTATACATACTTTTTTATAGTTTTCATTATAATAACATAATTAAACATTATAATTTCAAATATGAAAAGATGAAAACAGTTCAAAAATAAATTAGGAAAAAATTAACAAAAAGTTTGTCCTGCCCAGGACTGGAACCCGGAATTGCTGCATAAAAAGACAGCTGCCCTAAGCATGTTGCTACACAGACATTACAAAGCTTTATTGTTATTCTCGGATTAATGAATTTAATAATATTTATTTAGATTTTTGCTTAATTTTAAATGTAAAAACGGCACTAACTACAGCTTATAACAATAATACAGTTTAAATTATTAGCAAAAGTATCCTGGGGAAATAAAATCTGGAAAAATACAATTTGTCATGCATTTTGCATACAGAGTATTCCGAAACTCGCGGACACATACTGCTGGGGGACGGTATTCTACCATAAAAACTGAGCAAAAGTTCCTTTACGATTTTTTGATTCGACCAATGTTTTTGGGGTTAAAAAGTTAAAAAATCTGTAAATAATAAAAAAAAATACCATTCAAACTCAATCTTAAGTGTTTGACTAAGTGCTGAAAATAAATCCAACAACAAGAGATAGTTCAAAACGATAATTGACAGGAAAATTTACAAATGTTGTTTAAAGTGTCTAAAACTCAAACTCACGTGTTTAATTAAGCAGTGGCACGCTATTGGATGTTGAAAACAGCACGTCATCGTTTATTATTCGTTTCATAGTTCGTCATTTGTTTGAATTTAATTCTAAAGTGCGACAGAATGGCCGCGAATTATTGGAACCAAGAGTATTATGATATGCTGATGGCACTGGGGGCTTCTAATAAGCAAGCAGGACGAGCGGCACTTTTCAAATATTGATTTCAAAATTGGGAACTAAATTCAAACAAACGACGTACTAGGAAACAATTAAACAATGACGTGCTGTTTTCAACAGCCAATAGTGTGGCGCTGCTTAACAAAGCACGTAATTTTGAGCTTTTTCAGACACTTTAAACGACATTTGTAATTTATCCTGTCAATTATTGTTTTGAACTATCTCTTGTTGTTGTAATGTATCATGGATTTATTTTCGATACTTGTTCAAACACTTAAATTTGTGTTTGAATGTTTATTTTTTGAATATTTTCAGATTTTTCAAAACTATAACAACTCCAAAAATACTAGTCGAATCGAAAAATCGTAGAGGAACATTTTGTTCAGTTTTTATGGTAGAATACAGTCACGCAGCCCGTGTAGGCGAGTTTTGGAACACCCTCTATAGTTCAACTTTCCTGGGAAACCCTGTATGTCCTTTGCCTTTTGCTTTTATTACTTATCATGGGTTGCGCATTTACAGAACAAAACTTTATTCAATTATCAATCAAACACAAACACATTCAATAAGCGCAGATAATACTATCTGATAACGGGTAATTATTGGGTAACGGGTAATTCCCCGGATATTAAAAGCAGGTACCCGGTTATTAAAATTATCGGTTATTGTCATCCCTATTTGCCGTCGAGTCGTTCTTTTTTTTTCTGTTTACGAATATAAAAGAAAAGAAAAACAAAATTACTACCAACTAGTTCAGAAAAATGAGCACTAAAATTTGAATAGTTTGTTCAGTGAGAGAATTGTTAAATATTTTCACATTTCTCATGTTTTAGCACTTTAACTGTTCCGGTGGGCTATGGACAGACAGCATATATTTAAACATTTAAGACAACGGTCAAAAATTGGAAAAACATAGTTATTTTTATGACACTGCACCACTATCGTATTTTTTAAATTGAATTTTTGATGTAGGTATCATGCTTGGTAATGGTAAAGTTATTCTTCAAAGAGACACTTATTCCTGTAGAAAATAGCTATTTCGGCAAAGAATTATTATAAGAAACAAAATATAATTTTTGTAAATTAACTTAGTTTCAAAATGTAAACTTCCTTTCCCAAAGAGACCACGTTTAACCTGCAACCTACCATAATTTTAAACTACTTGGTATTCAAATTACTTTTTCCTGCAGAACATATTTTTTGCATTTTCCACTTGCTCTGCTACTATTATTCATATGTTCTGTATGATTGGAAGTGGTATTACATTTACATCATAAAACTTTAAAGGTTAATTTTTGCCTAAAATTAAGCATTGACAGGTAAAAACACTGAAAGACTTATTGCTTAAAATTAACTCGACCATGGCGTTGACCATGGCGTGTGGCAGACCAGCTCTTTTCTTACTCCAACCTAATGTCCGGATAAGCATATTCCATTTGAGTCACTGCCCTGGTGAGTTAACTACTAACCTTCTGCCACAGTTTCCTTGTTGTGCAATCATTAGCATTGATATATCAAGAGGCCAACTATGATTTCTATTGAGAGTCGTTGCCATTGAACAAGGTGGAAAATACTTGTATATGGATGTCATGTTTCGTGATGGGTTATATTTAGACTTATTTTACTTTTACTGACCACAGACAGCTGTTTTTTCATTTTCACTTTTTGTAATGCTAATTATGTATTAAACGTTCGCACGAACTTTAGAAGTGATTTGAATTAAAAAGAGAAAAAAAGCGAGAATGTATTAAAAGCAATTTTAATTTAGCAGCAAGGTTTAGAGAGAGAATAGTGTTTACCTTGATTCGTATGCGTTCGTCCTTGCACTTTTTTAACAAGCCTAAAGGACCTGTCATTATCTCCATTTTTGTAAGAACATTTTTAGGATTGTAGGTGCGCTCCACTCGTATTGGCACTGGAACATATAAATTTGTTCAGAATTAGATCACAAATAAACTTTTTTTATAAAATGTCAAATTTGATAAAATGTTCTTAAATAATTATGCTTTGTGTTTCTTCCAAGTGAGAGAAAGGATTATTAAAAGCTATTTTTCTCTTCCCCCACTTCTCTTAAACTCTGATGATCGTAGTCTACCACTTCTTAGATGCTATGTTGCTATAGTAATATTTTTTAATAACAATTTCGATGTTTATAACTTTATCTGTCATTTCTAATAGACACGTTTTTTTGATAATGTATAGTTTGCTTAAGTTTTTGGCGATATCAGACAGACTACAAGCAGATATATGTCATTGATCACTGAAATATTGACAGCCTTGATTACTAACATTTATGATGCAATAATTTAGTAGTTCATTGTTGAAACGCCCTTTTTAAATTATACGTCTCTTCTCAACAATACCTTATAAATTCAAAACTTAATTCAAATATAATAAAAGCAAATAAGTGGGCTGCGATATTCTCAAGTAAAAATAAAGTAAATACTCTAATACAATTTTGCTCTTTGGGGTTTAGTTTTCAAGATTTAAATAATTTAGAATCTTCAAAATTGGCAACACTGCGTTCTTTCAAATATCTAACAAGATTCCTTATTTACTTGTTTGGCGAAATTGGCATAAAACTGGTAGCGCGTAGTAATTATCACTAATATGACACAGCTTTCAGGTAAAAAAGTAAAAATATTTAAAATACGTAGCGATTTTTTTAATAGCGCAAAAATCGCGTGGTGTGCTGTTGCTAAAACAGAATGTTAACACCCTGTATAAGTATTTACTTAAACTACAGTAATTAATAAAAATTGAAAATATAATTTAACTAAATTTCCCTATCGCTAACTACAATAACCGTATAGTAATTCTAAATTAGATTACTGAATGAAATTAATGATGCTAATATAAACATGTAACTGATGTGTTGTTATGCCCACGAGAAGTAGTTGTCCAATACGTGCAAGGCACACGCACGGTTAGAATCAGGTGGAATCACACTTGAAAGGTGCGAATTACAATTTTACGTGGGACTTTACACGAACACACGTTAACTGCAACCCTAATAATATTTTTGGCTTCCTATACTTAAGTGAAATGTTTTTTGCAACCTTGTCTACTGTTTTTTAAGTACCTTTTTTTGCTAAATTTATTTATTGTTGGCCTATTTCTGCTGCTAAGACTTACCACCGACGCGACGCTAGAAAATCATAATATTTCGTTGATATAGATAGTATGCAACAATGATACATTTTTTTACTTTATTGTAAATAAAACAATTCTTAACTTCAACAGGTTTTTTATTTTAGCCTTATACGTATTTCGACACGACATGTCATTCTTAAAAGCAAGATTAAAATTAAACAGTTGGTGTTGCCATAGGAACAATAAATCTTCATAACTTGATCTTGGTTTTCTATATCTGCGTCCGGATGACTTGGGTTCTCATTTCAAAATGTCCAATAACCCCAGTAGCACAAAATATTATTTAAATATTTCAAAACTACATTGTAGAAATGTTAAATGTAACACTTGTTTATATTACGTTAATATTCAAAAGAAACATTTCTAAAACATTAATTTTAAAGATGTTTACAATATTTGACCTAAATGTTGTCTAAATATTTAAAAAATATATATATATGATGTTTGTTAAAAATATTTGTCTAATGGTTTCTGAAAATATTATTTTAATATTTCAAAACTACATTGTGGAAATATTGCATGTAACATTTTTTTATATTACGTTAATATTAAAAGAAATCATTTCTATAATATTTATTTAAAGATGTATACAATATTTGTTCAAAATATTTTCTTAATATTCTTTTTAAATATTTATATGATATTTGTTAATGGTGTTTGAAAATATTATTTTAATATTTCAAAACTACATTGTGGAAATATTGTATGTAACATTATTTTATATTACGTTAATATTAAAATGAAACATTTCTATAATATTTATTCAATACGTACATACAATATTTGTTCAACATATTTTCTTAATATTTTTTTTAAATATTTATATGATATTTGTTTAATGGTGTTTGAAAATATTATTTTAATATTTCAAAACTACATTGTGGAAATATTGTATGTAACATTTTTTTATATTACGTTAATATTAAAATAAATCATTTCTATAATATTTATTTAAAGATGTATACAATATTTGTTCAAAATATTTTCTTAATATTCTTTTTTAATATTTATATGATATTTGTTAATGGTGTTTGAAAATATTATTTTAATATTTCAAAACTACATTGTGGAAATATTGTATGTAACATTATTTTATATTACGTTAATATTAAAATGAAACATTTCTATAATATTTATTCAATACGTACATACAATATTTGTTCAAAATATTTTCTTAATATTTTTTTTTAATATTTATATGATATTTGTTAATGGTGTTTGAAAATATTATTTTAATATTTCAAAACTACATTGTGGAAATATTGTATGTAACATTATTTTATATTACGTTAATATTAAAATGAAACATTTCTATAATATTTATTCAATACGTACATACAATATTTGTTCAAAATATTTTCTTAATATTTTTTTTTAATATTTATATGATATTTGTTAATGGTGTTTGAAAATATTATTTTAATATTTCAAAACTACATTGTGGAAATATTGTATGTAACATTTTTTTATATTACGTTAATATTAAAAGAAAACATTTCTATAATATTTATTTAAAGATGTATACAATATTTCTTCACAATATTGTTTTAATATTTTTTTTTAAATATATATATGATATTTCTCAAAAATATTTATTTAATGGTTTTAAAATATTTAAATATTTGAAAATTACATTGGAGAAATATTGTATGTAACAATTTTTATATATTACGGTAATATTAAAAAAAGACATTTCTATAATATTTATTCAAAGATGTATACAATATTTGTTCAAAATGTTGTCTTAATATTTTTTTAAATAAATATATGATATTTGTCAAAAATAGTTGTTTAATGAATTTTGAAAATATTATTAAATATTGTAAAATTACATTGTGGACATATTGTGTGTAACATGTTACGGTAATATAAAAATAATATTTAAATAATATTACATAAATATTTGTTTTGTGTTAACGTAACATGCTACATACAATATTTCCACAATGTAGTTTTAAAATATTTAAATAATGTTATCTAAATTCATTAAACCAATAATTTTAACAGATTTTCAAAATATTTATTCACTTTTTGTCCAAAATATAGTTCAATCCGATGTAGAAGCACACACAATGTTAAAAAAACAAAAACGTCCTTCCTGGTAGTTTATTATACATACATTTTTTACATTATATATAGATTTACAATTAATTGTCATATATCTCCCTGTGCCTCTGTCCGTAACGGTGGTGTCTCTGAAAGTTAAAATATAACATATAGTTAACTGTGTACGCGAGTATTAACTATTAATTAGTTTATTTTCGGGCATGGTTTCACAAAGTTACGTGACACATTCTTCCATTCCGACATTCATAGTAAAAAAAATGAACTTGGGTCAGGAATGTACATGTAAGTGAAGAAATTCTGAATAATGTACGAATAAATGAGACCAACCTTTTTGGAAGTGGCCAGGAATGCCTACACTAACTTTTTCATTTTCGTGTCGGATGTGCTTACAAAACGTCTGCGTGTAACAGCTAAAACTACAAGCTGTTTTAGTTAACAGATTAAGAAAATCTAACAAAATACTTACAAACAATAGCTTTAAAAATGTGCAAATGGCAAAATGGCAATTTCCCGTATTGCAAATTCTGGAATATCGCAAAGCCATTTCGTTCGCCAATAACTTGGTCATTTGTAGGAATATGTGCGCTTTCACGGCCTGCAAAATGGAGAATCTCTACCTATAAATATAAATATCAATAAATACACCAAAACTACTAAAAAATGTAAACTTAACTTACCTCATTTAAAGATGTAACGCTAACGAGAAAACAAATTATCACTTATGGGAAGGAACTCTGCTCGCTAGTTACCTATTTGCAGCAATGGCTCACTTGTAAGTTATTCACAGAAACATAGCCCCGTAGATTAACTCACCACCCGCAAAGGTAGGTGGTAGGGAGTAAACAGGTACTTTGTTACCAAAACTGAAATTTCCTAGAATTATTTCCAAAAGTAAAAGCCTTTTTTCTGCTCAGGTAGGCGGCACGTTGGCAGGGATATTGCTAGGCGATTGTATTTGAATCATACTTTATCTTAAATATTTTTTTTTATTACTTTTTTTATCTCTGCACGCATATAACATCCTAATATACAACTAGTATTTCTTAGTAATATTTAACAAAAATAAGAATAATATTTCAACAAATATAAACCTTATCTTTTCTAAAAGCAAGCCATCCAGTAGACAAAGATGGCCATTAGCAGGAAAGTAAATACACCAGGATTACTCGGAAATATACATCAAACCGACATCGATGCTTTGAAAAGTAGCCGACAAATATCTCTTTTATAACTACCTTTCGTATTACCAGTAAAAAACTGATTTTTTATAAAATTACTACCACCCAGTAGTATTCCTCAAATAAATTTCCCCAAAATGACAAAACTATGAAATTAATAAGGCAGAATAAACTTAAATTTTTAGAGTCTAGTTTAAATAATCAAAGGAAAACATCTACAAAAAATTTCAGCAAAACAGTTCAAGGCAAAAAATCCAGAGGAAAAATTAGCCATGGGAAAAAAATCCAAAATATAAAATATATTTGTATTATTTTTATTTTTAAATCAAGATTCTAAAACCAGTAAACCTAGTATACACACCGCACGAAAAAAAAAAGAAACGTTATTTATGATTTTTTCCCTCGGCTTTGTATTGCCTAGATTCTTTTCCATAGATCCATACTTCAGTAGAAGTATAAAAAAGTAAAAATCAGAAAGTCGTTCTGAACAGGAACGCCGATCATGTGTTTTTTATCATTTCATCCATTGTCTAGATGTTAATAACAATAGAACCAAATTTAAACAGTTGTCTTTAAAATCTTCGCGTCAGAAGATTGTGATACTAAGAGTGAAATACGTTTTTAACCAATATTTTGTTTATAAACTTAAAATAAGTATTTGAAATTGTTAAGCAGCACACTGGTATTAATAACAGGTAGTTACATCAGGTATAGAAAAGGTTTGTGCACATCATGGGGCGAACTCTGGATTTAAAACCCCTATTTAAATAGTACCCCAGTAAGAAGGATGCTAAAGATTACCAGCGCTCTGAAATATTTTGTCTTTCTTTCTCGGATGCTTCGAACCGAAAACAAATCTTTATTGACGATTCTACAATCCGAAACAGATTCTTGAAATCAAAACGAATTTTATATTTTAGAATTGGAAACTAATTTCCGATTCTTAGACTAGAAAATAAATGTATGATTTTAGAATCGGAATTCCATTATTGATTCTAGAATCGGATTTTGATTCTGGAATCAAGAATCGGTTTTAACGAGGCTGCAGAATCGATTCTTAAAGCTATAGAATCGATTCCGATTCTGGACTCGGAATCGTTTAACAGCACTCGAAATGAGTAACTGACCCTTGTGTCTTTTAATTCATCAGTAAACATCCTCATTTAGAACCTTAAAATGCAGCACTGCGTGATGAAATTTTTGTTATTCAATGTTACCTTTAAATATTGGTTAAATATTATGTAATAATATTTAAATAACATTTTGTAAATCTGAACTAAGTAATATTATCCAAAAATGTCAAAGTTATGTTTTTTCAATATTACCTGCAAATGTTGGTTAAATATTATGTAATAATATTTAAATAACATTTTGTAAATCTTGACAGCGTAATATTATCTGAAAATGTCAAAGATATGTTTTCTCAATATTACCTGCAAATATTGGTTAAATATTATGTAATAATATTTAAATAACATTTTGTAAATCTGAACTAAGTAATATTATCCAAAAATGTCAAAGTTATGTTTTTTTAATATTACCTGCAAATGTTGGTTAAATATTATGTAATAATATTTAAATAACATTTTGTAAATCTGAACTAAGTAATATTATCCAAAAATGTCAAAGTTATGTTTTTTCAATATTACCTGCAAATGTTGGTTAAATATTATGTAATAATATTTAAATAACATTTTGTAAATCTTGACAGCGTAATATTATCTGAAAATGTCAAAGATATGTTTTCTCAATATTACCTGCAAATATTGGTTAAATATTATGTAATAATATTTAAATAACATTTTGTAAATCTGAACTGAGTAATATTATCCAAAAATGTCTAAATGATATTGCTTCAATATTACCTTTTAATATTAATTTCATATTGGTTATTAATATTTAAACAATATTTGGTATATCTTATCGTAGTAATATTTTGAAAAAAGATGTAAGTAATATTTTTCTGATATTTGAAACTAATATTTGTCGTGCATCAGCGCGTAATATTTAGGTAATATTTTCTACAACTTTGGTTGATAATATTGTGGAAAAATATTCTATTAACCCTGACTTAATATTACTTACAAATATTTGCTATACATCAAGTTTAAATATTAGTTTGATATATGTTATATTAGAATAATATTTGAAGTTCACAAATATTATAATGATATTTGATTCATATAATAGCAATATTTTGTGCTACTTGGGAACGGCGAATTTAAGAGATCAATTTGTTCATTATTTAAAGGTGCAGATTTTAAATGTCTGTGAATTTCAAATGCTTCTAGTATATCCAACTTACGTTTGTCATCAAAAAAGTGTAAAAATTTTATAGTGTTATTAGATGTCATTGAAAGATTGTGTATTAGTAAGTGTTTAGCGTAATTGGATTTATAGGGGTGTTGATACTTGTAACAACCTACGTGTTCCTTGTACCCAATATCAAAATTTCCAATTGTTTGTCCTATATAAACCGAATTACAGTGCGAGCAATGTAATTTGTAGATGCCTGATTTTAGTAAATTGTCTATTTTTTCTTTAGCATTAAACAAAGTGTTTAAAATGTTTTTTTGTTGTTTTAAAAGTTATTTTACATTTATTTGTTTTGTTTATAATTTTCGCAATTTTTTCTGATTTATTGCCATCTAAATTAAATAGCGATTTTTTCTCTATCAAAAATTGTTAGTTTCTGATTCAGGTAGATGTTGTAGCCGAGACCGAGCTGAACGCAATGTTGAATATTGCGATTCCATTATTGTTGGGAATGTTGGAGCTAGAACCCTTTAAAAATGGGAAAAATAAACGTTTTTAAAGATGGGAAAGTCCAGACAAAGAGCTTCGCCAATTTTAAAATTTTCTTATTAAAATTCCTCATAAAAATTATTATGAAATTTACTTTTTGATATAACATTTTCTGCTTTTAATTTTTTAATTATGAAACAAATCTGGTGTCTTTTGTTTAAAATGAAAGGACAAATATGAACAGATGTGAACCCTGCTTGAAGAGAGTATAAAGCGAGCATTTTACTTACAAAAGTTGTTTAAAAAAAAACTTTCTTTGATTTCCTTTCCTAAAACTGTATATACGGCATACGGTTTTTCTTGCTAAACTTTTTTATTACTAAATATGTCAAGTTTCAATATCATGGAAAATTGTTCAGTTCCTTCCCCTTTGTATAATGCATATTTCAACGTAACTTGTGGAATACTAACTTTAAGTAGAAGAACGAAGATGTTATTTTTCTTAACTTATTTTTATTATATTGTGATACGCTTTTTACTTTATCAAAATTAATATATTTGAAGTTTTATGCCAGCATATAAGAATAAAATAGAAACCCCTTCCCAATAAAATTGAATTGAAACGATGAAAAAGACGACTAATGTTTCGAATCAAAGTCATCCTCAGGCATATGCATATAATTATATTTAAATTATTCCCGCCGTGTGGAGTTACTTTTTTTAATTTTTGACCTCACTGGTTTTCATACTTCTGATATGCCATTGAATTTATGTCGATTGATTTTGTAAATGTTTTGAGTTTTTTTATTTCCAAGATTTGTTTCGTTTTCTGGTGTAAATCATTGCATATTTTGTATAATTAATCTTTAAGGTATAAATTATCCCCTTTGGTATGTTTGCTAATTTTTATTGTTTTAATACATATCTATTGTAATTTTCCCTCCAGCTTTATAATTATACGTATATTGTGGGCTTATTTACCCGAAACATGTAGATAGACGTCTTTTTCATCGTTTGTATTAAATCACTTTTTATGGGGAAAACTTCGAGTTTTCTTTTAATTGATTATACTTTCATTGATAATTGATACAAATAATAATAATTTGCAATGTGTGATTTTATTTCATTACTTATTCAAACCGTTTTAATTTAATTTAATGTCACCAAAGCGTAATGATTCAAAACGGTCGCGCAAAACGCGTTAATCAGTTGATAAAAAGTTAATTCATTAATTTTGTATAGATAAATACCAGACGTAGCAATAATTCAAAAGTAATTAACCTGCATGAAATTTAACCTTCCCCACTACGTATTAACATTTGTACTACGAGTATTTATACATAAAAAAATTTCCTTATTTAATGAAATTTAATTGACATGCGTATAAAATAAATTATTATACACTACCATTTTGTTGCAAGAAATTCTACGTTCCGTATACTGATAATAATGATAATAAAATATTTAGGATACTCCAATGAACTGTGAAGTCAAGCGTTCTCATTTATTATTTTCTTTTATGTTGTTAATAGTACATGGAATAATTTAATACAGTAAAACCTAAATTGTTAGAACTTTCTTATAGGCCGTAGACAATAGCAATTCTAGTTTTAAAGCTACATGTTTAGGAAAAATAAAATGGATTAACAGGGCTTCGAATAAGCTTTTTCTTATCATTCGATTATATTTCACATCAGTAAATAGCTAATTACCCTTGCTAATCAAAATTTCCGTAGATAATCGTTTTGTGATACATTAACGTCGTTTTTACAGATGTGTAGGTCTGCGTGACGAGTGGGATAAATGAATATCACATTCAGTGTGTAATTATAGGTTTATAAAAAAATCTTGAGATAAAGACATTCAGAATTTGTGATACCAACTGTAAGGTACAGATTATTAAACACCTTTACAGGATGCGGCAATTAAAGTGTCCCGATAGAGCTTGCAATGAACTACAAATTTCCCCAATGCCTGCAAAATTATATAAAAAAGTTTAGCAACATTTTTTTTTAATTTTCTGAGACGGAAGGGAAGGGGAAGTATATTAGGGTAAAGTGAGTTTTGAAAAACTGCCCTAATTTAAGGCGGGGGAGGGTAACTTAAAAATTTCAAATGAGATCTGTAATTTTTATATTTTTACTTTCCCATACTTCTACTGAAGTAAGGATAGTTATGAATTTATGATATCATGCAAATTTTCAGATTTAACGGAAATACGCGTTTTGGGGAACCCAAAAAAGTGGTTTCAAAAATGTATGTCTGTGGATAAGTGGGTACGTGGGTTCGCGCGTTCGTTTCCCTATATCTCCGAAACCCCTTGATCGATTTTATTTGGTATATGGACGCTTTTAGTTGCAGGTAGTTCTTTGTAAAGTCTTTAATGGAAACCGGAACCGGAAACGGAAATTAGACATTAGATATGTTTTTTGGTATATATTCTTAAAATTTTGAAAATAGCGTTGTAGTGAATCGAAAGGAAAATCAAATGGAATGCTGTATCTTCAAAACTACGGCCGCCATGAATTTTTAAATATGTTGGCTTTATTGCCTGATTAGTCAAAGTAGAAATAGTTTTGGAAATATGAAAATTGTAAAACTGTTCAAAACATTATTCATCGAAAACTGTCCACATTATGTTGTTTTTAACTTTCTGAGCCGATAGAGCTTGTAGTGAACTACACATCTGTTTTTTTTTACTAATCTCCAAAGTTTTAATCGGATGCCCTCCAGGAAGTTTTTTTAATGAGACATTAATTATTAATTCGAAAACAAAAACGCCAATCGGTATAACCTCTAACAGATTATTTATAACGTAAAATGCATGGGAAAGTACCAGCGACCTGTTTCGCCCCCGCCCCTTTTTTTTTAATATCCGAATCAAAATTGATACAACCTTTATTTCAGATTTTCATAAAGACTTTTACTACCCCTAATGGGGGATAAAACATATTAATACGATACCTGCCTTTAGTTATACTCCGTATAGCAAGGAAGGTAAATAGCGGTGACATTCTTTTTTTTTTTAATCTAAGGTGCATACTAATACTGACTTACCAAAATCAGATCAAGTAAAACTTAGCAGATCGAGAAAAAATTAATAAATAAGAGTAAAAATGTACTTTAAAATCCCTAATTAATGTAACTATTAAAAAGCATCACAAGATTATTTTATTTTGTTAATTTAAACATTTACTTAAAAAAAATAATGTGGTTCCGCTCTGAATATTTACAAAATTCTCCCCCCCCCCCGTATGTAAAGTTTCCACTCTTATTGATTCATTTTATCTTGAACTACTTTTGGTTGCTTATTGTGCTCATGTTCGTAGTAAACGTTTTTCAATAAATCCGACAAAAATATGGTTGTACCAGTGTACCTATTTCGATCTGGATATTCAAAAATATAAAAAATTAAGGGTCTCGATTTGGCACGGCTAGCTCTGCCTGGTCAGTACTTGGATGGGTGTCCGAAAAACCGAGTTCACACGGCGCCTCGTGCTCTCGGAATGGCACGCTAATAGGTGGTCCCGGCTGTCGCATTAACAACGCGGCAGTCGTTAGGGGGGTCGGAAGTCCCCTCAAATACAGCGGTACGAAAAAACTGATAGGAGTTTGGCATAAATAATCTGATGGAGCGTGATGGTTTAAAAGTCGAAATACTCCATCACCTCCTGGAACATAGCGATAAAACCAATCCCTAGCCATGTTTAACCCGACGTCCTAACGGCATAAGAGATGGCTAAAGAAGAAGAAATATTACAGATTATCTAATTTAAAATGTAAAATGATTACATTACCTTTCCCCACCCCTTGAGGGCTTAAGGTTTTCAAAAGGCACTATTTGACTAATATACGGCCCGTTCCGTCCCATAATATGTAAAAAAATTGGTTGCTCAATCTTTTATAGTTTTGGAGATATCTATGCTTGTAACACTTCAGTTGCTGATTTTGTGTGAATATTTGCTTATATTTTGTGGTTTTTGTTTAATTTCGATAAGAAACGGTAACACACAGCTTGATGATTATTTTCTAGACCCAAATATTATTTAAAACCTTATTCATCTCTATGTTGCCATCGACATGCCTAGGATTTGTGAGTTTTGGTAAAATAAAAAAAAACTTTTCTCGCAATTTTCAAGAAAAGTTTTCATTTGCGTTATATTCTGTTAGTTTTAAATCTAGGTTTATTGATTATAACTAAAAAGTTAAAGACTGCAAAACGAGAAAACTGTCATAATTATTTGGTATTTGTATTACGACGTAATAACATTAGTTTGTAATTTCTCCTGAGTAATCGTTTCTGATGTACGTTAAGTATTATCAAAAGACTTTCGTAATTTTATTTATCGCTTCCAGCTACGGAATTGTCTTGCTTGTGAATTATATACAAAAAAAACTGGAAGCTGTTACTTGTTAGCATTATGCGATTACCGCGGAATGTGTTGTGGAATGTTAGAAGAGAAATTAGATAATTTCCTACAATAATCAAACTGGTTATAAAAAATGTTCTGTATCACCGCTTTCGTGTAACTTTAGTTAATACTTCGAAGGCGGGCGATGTCAAGTTTTGTAGTAAAAATAACATACAAAATTGTGTTTAATAAACTCGAATAGTTCAGGTTTTTATCACAATTCTTGTGGTATAAATAAATTATTTAATTGTAGACGAGGAAAAAAATAATACATGCCATAATTGCATTTTTTATTTTCATAGGTTTAAAATAATGAATAAGTAGTTGAGTTGCGTGTTACTAGATAAATAAACGAGTAGAATTATTCACAATTATCAGAATAATTTGTAGGTCGTTGTTTGAATTTTAAATCAACGAACAGACAACCTGTTGGCGTGCTTGCTTGAACGTGTCTCGGCGTCTATATTTTGGACAACGAACGGTATGCGTAGGTGCATGCAACGATGCGTGCGTTCCGAAAGCACATCGCTTTCTGATTGATAGCTTCATCGAATTGCGTCGGACGTGAACTCAAAGCTGCGTGAGAGCTTCGCACTAGAGTACGCGAACTTTACGGTCGTTCACCTTACGACGACCAATGCCGCCTGCAAACAACGTCTGCAAGCGAAATTGTATTGATAAGTACTTGCTCATTACTTCGCTTCCTTACCTCTTACCTGTAAATTAGCTACAAAGAAATAGTCTATTAAGCATAGGAAATTAATCAATGCTGTATATTTACCATAGATAATAGAAATCTAACGAGAACTTCATTCAATTTTCAGCTATCCTAAGTAATTGAAATGGGAAAAATTAAAATTGAAAGCTTCAGAGGACGATTTTTCGTTTTCATGGACAGAAGCTGTTATGTAACAGTTTTCTTATTTTTCGATTCAAGGAAACAAACTATAAAATGCTGTAGACCCTATAGAAATTATTTGAGAATTCTTTTCTTTCGGAGGTTCAATTACTCTCTTTTATCTCTCACCTTTTACCCTTCACCAGCTTTAGGTACATTGAAAAAGAGTCAATTGTCATAAATCTCCGGTTGGAAGAAAATAAACTTGATACTGCTTGGAACAAACATTTTTTGAATGTTGGATACGTCTTTGATTTTTATAATGTAAAAGTTTTCAAAAAAAAAGTATAAACAAATTTCATATTAAAAAAGAATCTAATACGGCTAATTATTAAATTAATATTCCAAATATTATTAATATATTTTATGCTCTAATAATGCAGTGACGTTCCGTGGGTTCAAAACTTGAGTAGGCAATGGCAAAAAATATTTAACATTAAGATTATAAAGTGAAAAACATACAAAAACTTCAATTTACCAAGACCTGTTGTTAAATGAATTAATCTACGCATAAATTCACTATTAAATTTCACTTCGTCATTATGCACTTTAATTTGATAACGTAAACCTTCGTCTAAAGCCAACTTAATGCGTGATTTGCTAAATAATTTTAATCTAACAATTGCAGATAAATAATGTTCTTTGGTCGACGCACGTTTTTTTATTGCAGCTGAAAGATTTTTTAAGACAGAGTATTCTGTTTCAGACAATACTTTTGAGGGATTAGATATAGATGAAAATAGTAAGGAGTTCTAGCAAAATAGCTTATTTTTATAATCGCTACCAGTTAGCCAGTCCATTCTTTTATACCATTCAGTATTAAACGATCTCGACTTCGACTTACTGTCTTTCTGTGACATCCCTAGTAATTTTGGAGTACACTTTTCTTTTAAAAGTTGGTCAACGAGATTTTCCCTATTTGCTGCAAATTTGCAAACTACGTATAAAATAAATAATCACACAATAGCTGCACAAGGCACCTGATCGCCGCTGACTCATGCACGTTTTCGGTGATTATTGCGTTCTGAAATCGCTACTATTTCTTTGCATCTGATTAATGCATTATTTTATCAATGTGCATGCAAACATATTACGAATGATTGATTTTGTTTCTGAAAAGTTATGGGTAGGTACTGCGTCTACCCTGCTTAATAGAACGCACCGCCCCTGGTATAATGTATCGTAACCAGAAAAACTGGTTCGGTGGTTTTTTAAATAAACTTTTCTTAAAATGTTTTGTAATTTCGCATATAGAATTTATATTTTCTGGTATTTTTAATTGGTACGTATAGAACTATTGTATAAATCAACTCTAGCTGTGCATGGTGTTTTGATATGTTATTAACTTTCAATCTTTTTAATTATTGTCAATCATCCAGTTTAGGATTAACTCGAACAAAAAAAATGGTAAGTACGTGGTGATTACACTGTTGCCATTTTCATTAATTTTTGGTTAATATTAACATAATTGTAACAATGGTAAATTTCGACACTAATTATTGCAAATACTTAATGTGTGATTTTCAAAATCATGATTATGGACTGTTAAACAGTCCGAAACATCGAAATAATTATATAGCAGTTTATATATCATGAAACTCCTGTCTCACCAACAAGAGTTTTATTAATTTACACACGATAAAGCCTTAAGGAAACCATATTTATTGAAATTACAAATATTACGGTCAAGCATTCTAGTATAGATATAATTGCTTGATGAAAAAAAATAGGGCATTGTAAATTTTTTTACTTACGATGGAAATACTCTTACTGTGGGTTCAATCTAGGAATGGCAATACCTGATAATTTTGATACCGGGGTATCTGCTTGTAATACCCGAGAATCACCCGTTACCAATAATTACTCGTTACCCGATAATTATCCGTTGCCCGATAATTGCCCGTTATCCGATAATACAAGTTAAATGGCAAACGACGTATATTATTTTAATGACAATTGGGAAGAACAAAAGCAAGTGAGTCTTTGTCATAACGTATGTGCGCCCTTAGTATTTTTTAAATTTCGTGTTTCTTAGATGATGAAAGGTTGTCGAACTCTGCTTTAAAGCATAGTAAAGCAGACTATAAGTTAACATTATTGATTTTATTATTTGAGTGTAAATACCAATTAAAACTTTTTTTAACGGGTATAATGAGTATGAAGTCGTTCAGTAACATTATCAGGTAAGGGGTATTTATGAAGTAACCGGTAGTTTTTGGCTAACGGTTTATAATCGGGTAACAGGTAATTATCGGGTAACGGTTTTTAATGGTGTAACAGACAATTATCGCAATTATAATCAACTAACGGGTAATTATCGGGTTACGGGCTATTATCGGGTTACGGGCTATTATCGGGTAACGACCGTAGCTCAGTCGTAAGAGCGCGGGCTACCAATGCAGCGGATCCGGGTTCGATCCCCGGCCCGGTTGTTCTCCCTCGCAAGGCAACGGGAAACCAGCGAGGTAGATTTTTTCCCACGGAAACCAGCGAGGTAGATTTTTTCCCAGGAAAACCTCTCTGGAGAAGAAGTGCATGCACTTCCTGTGGTTCGGAGCCCACGTTAAACTGTAGGTCCTCTATGTCTGTCTGTGCAAATTATCTATCGCCGCGCACCAAACACAGACATAGGAGTGAGATAGCCAACACCCTGAATAGGGTATGGCACTATAAGAAGAAGATCGGGTAACGGGTAGTTATCGGGTAACGGGTTATAATGGTGCAACAGGCAATTATGGCTATTATAATCGGGTAACTGGTAATTATCGAGTAACGGGTTATAATCGGGTAACGGGTTATTATCGGGTAACATGTTATTATCGGGTAACGGGTTATTATCGGGTAACGGGTTATTATCAGGTAACTGGTAGTTATCGGGTAACTTCCTTGGGCATCCTATGTTTTGCTTTTCTGAACGGTATTTATCTCTGGCTATTTTGAGCGGTCTTCCCTGTTCATGCTTGAAATGTGTTAAAGGTTTTTAACTTTAGTACGAGGTTCTCAGTGAATAGCTTAAATATATTAATCGAGGGCTGTCAAGTCAGGAGATCGTGTTGGATACTTTACAGATTCGTTTTATTGATCTGCATAAACGCAATTTACGTATGTTGTACGTGAAAACAAATGCATTTTTGTGCAGGTGCTCTGTCTTGCTGTAAAATGGAATCTCTTCTAGTATTTGCAAGAGTTCATCATGTAACAATAATTACATTTCAGCATTACGAATTCGTTCACAAATATTAATTATTTTTCATCGTCAGCTAAAGTAGCGTAAACTTTTACACATTTTAACATTTTTCTCAAATTTTGTCAGGTAAAGCAACTTTATAAATAATTGTTCGGAAAGCAAAAATAATGCTATTTCATATGAGTGTATATATAATAAATATAATATTTGAATAATTCTGATGTGGCTTCCGGTCAAATTGGAAGTGCAATAAAAGCATGTGTAGCTTTAAAACGTTTCTTTCTAATAAGCAATAAATAAAAGGCGGTATTATGTGTAACATGTTTTCTGAAACACCGGTATTCCATATGCTAGTTTTGAAAACCAAAGTTGATTTATACTGCCGTAATTTAAAATTTCCAAATTTAAAAACCAACCGCATCTATCTATAAGGTAATTATGAATAATACCGTTTCTGCTAAAGTGTGTAAACTGATGATGATTCATTTGCATAATCTAATTTCATAGATGGCCGGTTGCTCCCGGTTTTAAACCCACGAAGGTCGATGTTATACCATAAAAGTAATGACGAAAGTATGTGCAGTTGTGAGTTAAATTACGAATGATGTCACTTGATTTGTCTATCTGCTTATTCGCTTAGTTGGTTTGACCCAGTTTTCACGGTCAACGTAATAATTTTTCCTTCAGGAAACGAATTTACCAGTATTTATTATAATGTAATGTTTTCAAACCATTTTGAAACTTGGATAGGATATGTTACTTAAACTGAAATCAATAACTGGACTTTGTCGCTGAAGCAATTTATACAACAGTGTTTTAAAAATACGTAACTCTGTATTTTGTAGTCTTTTACTAAATTTATAACTATGAAGAAAATGATCAAACTCTTCTTGTCGTGGTAAAGTGGCAAGGATTCATAGCAAATTTTAATAATAAACAAATTAACGCAGCAACACTGATTATCATATGAGTAGGTAGTTCGAAGGATAACACACTTCCTACAAGTAGGCTATTTTTTCCAAGATCCTTGAGCTCGCGAGTTGAATACCATGTTAATTTGTGCGTTTTCTGATTTGGTTTCAATATTCGCGAACAGTCAAATTATTACCTAAAACTAATCAAATATTGCTTATATGTATAATAGGGTAAATTTCTCATGTTTTTATGTTTTAACTTGAATAGTATTTATTGTAATTATCTAGTTTTTTACTTGAAGTAATTATACGGGATTTATTGCGACACCAATTAGGGGCAGTGCCCTTAACGTGCGTGGGCAGAAAACTTTCAAAGCTTATTGTCAGACAGTAAATTCTGTCGTATAAAAGTAATTGAAAACGAACCAAAAATATTAGATTTGTTTAGATTTAAACTATAAATTAGATACTTGAAGTTTTAAAAATTGTTTTTACAAACAATAAAATATAGTATTTGTTGAAGTTAACTGGGACAACTTTTGTTCAATTAATTACAGGAAAATACAAATCAATGGTGAAAAATGCTAGGCTGTGTGATGTCATTACCAACAGGATAAAAATGATAACTTTACCGTAATTGAAAACGTTGCAAATTTTACATTATTATTGTAGAAGCTTATAGTAAATTTGTGTGTGATTTGCTACGTATTTTTCTTTTCTGATTTTATTGGAGCATCATAGACTGATTTTTTTACACATCTTTTTGTTGTTTTTTTAGCATAGGTATTCGTAAAATTTATAAAAATAAATATTTTTCCCTACATTAACTTGCACTACTGCTGATAGATTGCTAATTTTAATAGCACCCTAATTCATAGCCCTTCCTTGTTTTGTATTAATACCACAAGCTAACCTATAATTGACAATTACATGCAAGTTATATGGTAGCTAATGTCACAGACAAGCAGAAAAAACTACACCTGCTTACGAAATAAATACTAATTGATTATAGTTTATATTAATTAAGGCAAATACCAATCCTCGTTATTGGTTAAGAAATAAACAAAAAGTAAATCAATAAAGAAAATAGTAATACTAAGTTATGTATTAAAATACGGCGTCCAAAAATATTTTATTGGTTGTTAAATTCATTACATTACGGTAGTCGCTGAATGTACTGTTGCAGATACTACCATAGTAATTATACTAATTATTATACATGATAGACATAAAAATAATAGGTAATCTTAGCTATAAAAATGCGCCACTTCTGTAATTTAATTGATGTTTATACTTAAGACAGCTGCCTATGTAAATAACAAACTTGCTACCACCAACATAGTTGCATAACAAATTAGTACAAGCAAGCTGTCTGCAAAATCAGTAAACCATATGTATTATAACTATGACGCCTGGAGATCAATGTTTAGTTTTATATTAGATTATGTAATGCCGTTATTTATATTATAAAAAACGTATCATAATATAGTTCTATAAAGTGTAGTAACAATTTTATTTTCTAAGAGATATTTTAGCCCTTTGGGCACGCACCGATAAAGAAACTTCGTCCTATACTCTACGATAATCGATTATTATTAACAATTTCTACTTGTCCGTTCCATTTGTAAAAATTGCTTCATATTTAACTCATTGGACGGTACGCTGATAATGAATCTGTATTGTAGTTTCGATGTCACTGGTATAATGACCATGACCACCCTCTTGCTATTCACTTTATCGCAAACGGGCAGATTTTAAAGGGTTTGTAGGCGTTTGTTATGTTTTAAATGATTTATATTTTGTCAGATAATCAATTTAACCTAGGAATTTTAGAATTAATTCATTAGGCATTTACGAAACAATAGATTAAAATAATGTAACGTCACAATGGGCTTTGCTTGAATAGAAAGTTTAAAAAAAAATTGAATTTATATCAAACAATAAAAATGTATTTGTATAATAATCACTCCTAATTTCATTTGTTTAAATTAATAAAAATACAAAACGAGTGCTCGCCATGGTTTGTTTATACTCGGTATATGTGTTGCGTTAATTTTTTTTTGCACAAACCTAATATCTTAATGATGTAAGGCTAGGAATTTTTCAGATTGTAGTATTCAAACATTCGTTTACCAGTTATTGTAAAAATGAAAATGCAATAAAACAAGAGGAAAATAAAACATTAAATACACTAAATAACGAACTGAGAATTTTTGTACAGAAATTATAAACAACACAATCTAATTAGTAAATAAACATTATGGTATTTAAATATTTAAACATTTAATTATTAGAATATGTAAATACTTAAACATTTGAATGTTCGAATAATTTAGTTTTACGAAAATTTGAGTTTAAATATTCGAATATTGCAATTATTCCAATGTTATTCCCAGCCTTAGCTTTAACAGTCTTATAATATGGAATTTAAAAATGACACGGTTAATATGATGTTGAATTCATTTGTATGATTGCCGATAAAACCGGCGGAACTATTGCACAAACTTAACACACCGAAACAAATTTGCTATAAAATGGCTTTGTTGATTAACTTGTAAGCATTACTAAATTGTTAATAATATTCCGAAAATAACGTAATGACTAATTAGTAATTTTTCCGTATAAATCTATTATTTACAATATAATTGTGCGTGTAATATTTTTGTCTTGGTTTGTCTGCTCCACAATTTCGGTATAGACACGTATCGATTTTTTTGTGTCGATATGTCGACGTATCGATACGTACAGCAACATCGCCTTATCGATATTCATCAAAATATCGGTATGTATCGTTGTATGGATATGGATACTTATATCGATAGCAGTGGGTCCAAAATTTGGTTAGGCAATGGCAAAATTTTTTTAACATTGAGATTAAAAATTTAAAAAATACTGCATCTCCAATTTACCAAGTTAAATAAAATAATCTACGCATAAAAGCTCTATTAAATTTCATTTTGTTATTATGCACTTTTTATGTACTTAAATTTGATACGGTAAACCTTTGTCTAAAGCCAAGTTAATGCGTGATTTGCCAAATAATTTTAATCGAACAGTTGCAGATAACTGTTCTTTGGTCGACACGCGTATTAAGAATAATTTAAGATTGGTTGATTGTGTCGTAGCTGGAATCATTTGACCCGATAAGCTCGGCCTTCGCATATGAGAAACTGGGTTTGAAGGCAACGGTTTATTTATTTAGCGCTTAATTTTTAATGTTACGCGGTGGTGTTAAGAAGTAAAAACTGTGTAAAAGTAACTTTTTTCTATTGAAAGTGTGCATTTGATTTTTTTTTTTGAAATATTATGGGTAGGCTGACTTCCCACCCTGCCTAATAGGACGAACCGCCGCTGATCGATAAACACATTCATATTTATATCGGTATTTCATTTCATTTTACTACCCTTGTGTACCGAAAAGCCGCTGAATTGCCGTCTTGACTATGCTTTTGATGCGTTTTAACGCGTGGTACGTGGTGCTCACTGCTATGCATACGTGTGCGGCATGCAAATTTCTGTATCGATACGTTTCGATGCATCGAGATTTCACTACGTATAGATATATCGATAGGACGATCCAGGCCTACCTATAATCATATCTTGGTAAAATTCTTCTAAATTCATTAGCTAGTTAGGAGGTGACGACTGTAAGCGTGTACCAAAAGGTTTAATTATGGAATAGTTTGTTAAATACAAAAAACGTGCAGCTATTGTGTGTTTATTTATTTCATACTGGCTAACTGCTAGCGATATAAAAAATTAAATTTTGCTGGAATTGCTTACCATTTTCATCTACATCTATAACCCATCAAAAATATAGTCTGACACAGGATACTCTGTTTTAAAAAATCTTTCAACTGCAATTAAAAAACGGCGTCGACCAAAGAACATTTACGGAACGCCACTGCCATGGATATTGCATTCAGGCACAAGGTGGTCACTTTGAATACTTGCGTTTACATGTTACGTTAAAGCCTTACAGAATCACTAAATAATTTTTAGTTGATTAGTTTCTTGAAACACAAGTAGGTTGTAGCTCGAAAACTAAGCGTTTTCGGCCGTATGTTTATACAAACTTAGTTCTATAATTTCACGTCCTGAATACATCCCCCCTAAAACTTCCCACATGTTATGAAACACCCTGTATTTCAACTAATATTATTTTAATTTTGCTAAGATAGTTTATAGTCCCTAAAACCTTTATTAGTCTTTGAACCGAGGGGTGTTCTGGTCCCTGACGTAGGTGTACAGTGCAGGGGGTGTTTCACTCGTCGAAGTAGGTGGAACACTAGCGCTCGAAGTACTATAAGTACCTCGAATAACTTCGAAATATCCCGAAGCACTTAGCAGTACGAAATACATGTCGAATTAGTCGAAGTACATTCGAATTACCTTGACGTACTCGCATGATTTTTAAAGACGTCATCCAAACTCGGCAGAAGCAGTCAGTTTTCGGAATCGCGCAGTAGCACGGTCGAAGGCAAATCAAATCTTCAAATAACAGAACTTTACTCGTGCGAAATTTCGAAACATTTGAATTTCAAACCTTTATTTAAGAACGCTCTGTACATAGAGTGGCCGCGAGAACAGGTAACAACCGGCCATCTGCTAAATATTTAAATTATTAATTTCAAATTTTTTCTGAGTAATATACACATAGAAATGCATATTACGACATAAAACGGTGTTAATTTGGACTTCCAGTTTAACCGGAAGTGATAGCAATTTTTGTATTATTAATGGAACGCCCTGTATATTTTGCATATTTGGATAGACCTTTTAATTTCCTTTACAGCTATGTATAATACTTATCCATTAACCTTTAATTTGGACCACCAGAGGGCGTTTGTGAAAAAAACCTTAAATGCCTAATAATGATATTCATAATTAATTTTTTTTTAAAGTTGGTTTTGAAAACAACAGAATAATGAACTTTAGGTGTTTTTTTTATTAATTTGTTTAAACATTTTATTGTGGCAAGAAGATATTGAAAACAATTAAAAAAATATTCTAAATTTTTAGACGGTCATAACTTTTTCTTTAAATTGAGTTTTATTGCATTTTTTAAATTGTCATTTTATTTGCTTTAATTTAATATTAATACCACACCTTTTTGGTATTTACTATTTTGTTTCGAAGGTCTACTTAGTTGCAAAAACATAGCTATTTTTAATATCCGTTATTACTACAATAACTTTATTTTTTCTTGCTATTTTGAAAATAATAAGGCATGTTATTGGTATTAAATTAAAGCAAATAAAATGGCAATTTAAAAAGTGCAATAAAACTCAATTCAATTTTTGTTGCTACCATTAAATTAGTCTTATAAAATTATCACAATAAGATGTAATCGGTTTTCTCGTAACCTCACTAACAAATTTACACATGTAACTACATCAAAATCAGACCCTGCACAACCAGCTCTCGAAGTACTGATAGCATCAGTGGCGTTCCGTGGGTTCAACATTTGGGTAAGCAATGGCAAAAAATATTTGCAATTAAGATTAAAAAGTAAAAAATTTACGGCAACTCCAATTTACGAAGACCTGTTGTTAAATAAATTAATCTACGCATAAAATCCCTATTAAATTTCACTTTGTCATTATGCACTTTAATTTGATAACGTAAACCTTTGTCTAAAGCCAAGTTAATGCGTGATTTGCCAAATAATTATAATCTAACAGTTGCAGATAAATGTTCTTTGGTCGACGCATATTTTTTAATTGCAGCTGAAAGATTTTTTGAAACGGAGTATCCTGTTTCAGACTATACTTTTGAGGGGTTAGATATAGATAAAAATAGTAAACAATTCCAGTAAAATAGTTTATTTTTAATATCGCTACCAGTTAGCCAGTCCATTCTTTTATACCATTCAGTATTAAACGATCTAGATTTCTTCCTACTGTCTGTCTGTAACAGCCCTAGTCATTTTGAGGTAAATCAACTAGGAATTTTTTATTTCTATTTGTTTTACGTACGATTATCCATTAAATTTTTCTTTTAAAAACTGGACCACGAGAATCGTATTTACTTCAAATTTACAAACTGCCGTGCTTTTGCCGTGCTTATTCCGTTCTGAAATCCTAGCTATTTCTTTGAAATTGTCCATTTGAACATTGCATTATTTATATCAATGTGCATGCAACGTATTAAGAATAATAGATTGCTTGATTGTTTCGTAGCTGGAATCATTCGGCCCGATAAGCTCGGCCTTCGCGTATGAGAAACTGTGGTCTGTTTATTTGGCGCCTAGTTTTGAATGTTACGCGGTGGTGTTAAAAAGTAAAAACTGTGTAAAAGCAACGTTTTTTGTCGAAAGTTAGAATTTGATTTTTTTGAAAAGTTCTGGGTAGGCACTGTCTACCCTGCCTAATAGGACGGACCGCCTCTGGATAGTATCTCAAATTAGCTTGAAATATCTTAAATTAATTAGAAGTACTGGAAGTAAGTAAATTCGAATTACCGTGACGTACTCGAACGAGTTTTTGATATCGCCGTGCGGAAGTCCCAACTACACATACCGAATATTTGACAGCTAGTTTAATTGTTTTACATTTACTTTGCTGTCTGGAGCTCCAACTAAATTCATTGTTATCAATAAATACGGAAGATAGTTTTTATTATACTTAATCTAAAATGATAGCGACATGTCATAAGAAATGAAGCAGCGTTTTTGCTCAAATACTTTGCATAATTCTCTATCTTGTGTTACTGCTACCGTTTGTGGGAGAGATTTGCATAACGAGCTTTTGCGACTTTCTCCCTTATTAGGCAATATAGTTGTAACTTTTTTTTAATATTTCAACATGCAATTAATAGCAATGAACAGAGATCCGTTTTTAATTGTTTGCGTAGTGTGTATATTTAAATCAGATTTCCTGATTAATTTCAGAGTTAGATGCGTAAGGTTGCTGAACCACCGAGTCCGTTATATTTAGACATTGTCAATTTTTCTGGTTATGCGTTGAAACGGCCATTTTATTTTTTTATTCTTAGTTGGCTAAAATAGCATCAATTGCGTAACGCTTTTGTGTCAAACAGCAGTGAATTGCGTGACAGTGCCAAGTCTGTCAGGCAGGGCATTGCTCCCAAATTCAGGCGGGAGCACTGGAACAAAAGTCTATATTTAAATTAACTGTCAATGACTTCATAATACCACAGTTCACAAAAACATTGTGTATAAACAGATTTTAGTATGATTTTTTTTGTTAGGCTGTGAAGAATCGGGATGTAAGTACATACTCCCTCCATTAAAGAACACCAGAGCTACGTAACTACTCGGTCAACTTTACACGTCTTATTGGAGAGTCCTCCTATCCATAATAAAAAAAAGGTTTAAACAAACCCTTATTGATAAGGTACTCGTTCGATTTTGTGTATATCTGATGGTTGTACTATCGAAACTGTGTAGACTTCAAAAATTCATTTACCGATACGCATGAACATGAAACTACGTTTAAAAACTTTTTTATTGGTATGAAAACGTACCTGCTACAGATTTTATCGCTAAATTGTTATAATGTTAAATCAGCAAATTTTACCTGCTGGTGTTTTGTACGAAATAAACAGTTTGGTTTCCGTAGGCTAGTGGCTAGTGACCGAGAGCTAGAAATGCAGAGGTTTGGGGTTCAAATTCCCGCCAGAGCATACGTATTTGTGTCCTCTTACGCCCGTTTTCATGGAGGGCCATATAGCTTCAGCAGTTGGGAAGTGTAGGATAAAAAACATTTGTTTTATAATACAAAAAAAATAGTATATTATAATACAAGTGTATAAGCAAGCCTTTAAAGCACGCGCGACGGATTTAAAAGCACGAGGCGAAGCCGAGTGCCTTTTAACGGAGCAGTGCTTTAAAGGCTCTTATACACGTGTATTATACGCTCTTTTCTATATTATACCTGAACTACAATCTGAAAATTATAACAAAAAAGGAAATTGAAATCACTTTTTCGAAGTAATCTGTGTAATTAATCGTTGATATAGAAACGGTTAGCAATTGTTGTTGTTTCGTTGCTACAACACTAATTGTACGTTTCATATTCATTTAAGTAAATAAAGATTAGTTCTGATTACTTGTGTATTTATCATTGTTAAAAATTTGTAGGTGAATTTGTTGTTACCTAGGCAACTTTAAAGCACTAGTGCCTTAAAGGCCCGTTTTTGCACACTTTTTAGTTTCAAAAACAGAGATTATGATTCAGGTATAATAAAAATGATATTATTTTGGTATACGACGCCAATGCGTAATGCATACTTTAAACTTTATGCCGTTTCCTTTGTTTTACTATGCCTAAACAGGAATTCGAATAAAAATTAGTTGTTTTTAAATTATTGTATATACAAATTTTCTAGTTTGGTAAATCAGCAGCCTAACCTTGCTAACTCAAGTGACATTAATTGGTATGTAATCGGCAGTCCACCTTGGCAAATATAGTTATGCATCCTGGTTTGTGACATTAACATTCATTAAAGTTGGCTGGATGTTTTTATTTGTAAAGTAGTGGCAAAAGTCTTCTTTAAATTCGATAGGTTTAGGTTTCATCCTCTCCAGGAAATAGGATTTGCTAAAAGCTTTGGGATTTACTTTTAGTGGAAACAGCAGAATCGAAGGTTTAGCCACCTATGGTATTATCCTCGCCTCTTAAAATCCCTTTACACCCTAGGTTTGTCCCTTAGATTTCAATTTATTTGTATTGACATATTGAAAGTCCTTCCAAACAACGTAGCTTTTAAGACCTACGACAATTTGTAAAAATATGCAACTATCAGCCATTACCCACGTATTTTAGTTACTTTTTCGTTTTAATGAACAGCAGTTCTATAAACGCGCAAAAGCTTTGTAATTCTATAGACTGCAATGGCAATGTAAAATAGTAACTGCTGAAGTAGGTACTTAAATATTATTTGAGATAAAATTCTTTTCAAATTACTTTAATGAACCATTTCAATCTGTCGTTAGATTGTTTTTCTGTTTGAAACTTAAATTTCCTAATAAATATCGTGCGTAAAAAAGGTGTTCTAGTACGCAATGAATGTCGCTGTTTTGCCAATCCCGCCCAGTGAAGCCTACTGCTATACTGCGTGGAATCGGCGGAAACGCAACGTACATATTATGGCCTACCTACTACAGCAGTGGTTCTCAAGAAATATGGCCGCCATCGCTACTAGAAATTGCTTAAGGCCGCTTTAAAATGAAATGTACCAATAAACGCGTACCTGCCCGTTCTTTCTTTCTTACTTATTGACAATATTATCAACGCGCATTAGGGCAGCGGTTCCCTATGGTCCGCAGACTTGTGGTCTGTGATGCTATCGTAGGTGGACCGCGCCGTTAATAATTTAATAATTCTTGCTTAAAATCTATAAATAAATCAAATCTTTAAGATTAACGCATTGTTTATGTTGTTGCAAATGTTCCACCAATATTCAAGAAAAAACGCTGTCTCGGTTGCCTTGTTCCTCCACGGGACACCCCTGTGTACTCTCCACGCGTATGATCTTGTCCGTGCAAAGAACCGCGCTACATGGTGCATTTACATTTAGTATGAATTCAGTTGTCTTAATCTTACTACCTGGGTATGACAGCCACATTTAAGTTTTTTTTAAATATATTTACATATAAATTTGTATTATTTTTGATTGCTTTTTGTGAATCATTAGTGTACAATTATTATTTTTTTTAAAGTCACTACTCACTATCTTCTTCATCAGTATATGTAAGATTAAAAATAAAATTATTTCTATTTATTGTTTTACGTAACTCTTTATGCACTTCCCTTCTTGTATTCTTAGTTCGAGTCTCTCACAAAACATGCGTTTTAAAACTAATATGCATATTTGTGTGGTGTTGGTGGTCCACAGCTTCTGTGGATTGGGAACCGCTGCATTAGGGGACCTTTTTGTACGCAAGGTATAACAATTTGTTTGCATGGCCTACGTTTTTTTCTAATTACAATAATCTATACTTCTGTTTTTCTCCAAAAGCAAATAATACAATAATAAAAGCATTCTAATTTCAAACTACACAGGTTGCCTAAAATTATTTCTTGAACATTTTTGACGATCTACTACTTTTTTTAACAATCAATACAATTTTCAATTCGGATAGAAGAAGAATAGAAAATTACATATTGGTGCCAACAAAAACAATAAGATGCTGCTTTAAAACAGAAATTTAGGTAGGTTGCTTTAATTTAAACCGGAACTGAAATTCAATCACTGATTAGTGATTATAAACTATTTGGCATTGTTTTCCTTCTCAACAATATCATTCAAAAAAAGTTATAAGGTGGGTATCCATTATTATATACATATATAACTAGGACATCGGTACAACCCTACCCACTAACTTTCTCATTTCTTAAATTTAAATAAATTTTTTTTTGAACTGAATAGGTTTAAGAACTCATAGTTTGAACAGTTTATCTACTTTTAATTCCTGATTCGACGAAAAAAACATTTTTTAAAATTCGAACTGAACATTGTAGCGATAATTTAATTCCACAAAAATACACAGGGTGGTTCGTTCCACTAGAAAAAACAGTTTGAGAGTAATTAATTAAACCGGAAGTAAAAAGTTATACAGAAACAGTCCCAACTGTGAGTTCTTATGCCGATAACTAATTAGGAACAATTAAATTTAAAGCAGTTTGGAAGTTAGAAAAGGATCTACCAAAATTCTGAGTCACCCTGTATATATTCTATATGCATTCTATTGAAACGGCAATTCTCGTATAACCCGGTAATTAATATTTATGAGTGACACAAAACGTTCAACTTTCACGCATGAGTGTAAATTTTTAATAATATCTAATAGCCTAATAGGTATCTTATAATATTTCATGTAAAAACACAAGGTAATTTACTCCTTTCTATAATTAAATAACGTACCGTACTCATTAATAATAACTTACATTGATGTGGTAACCATTTCCTTTCCGGTTTTTCTGTCGAAATATTTTTTGAACTTCCCGCTTTAACAACGTGTTTGCTTTTATCAGTTTGTGCGTTTTTGTATTTGGCTAAATTATCGTAAGTGGTTGCATTAATCACAGGCGGAACAACTCCAGGAGTTGTCAGCGCTTTCAGCGGATCAAAATGTTCGCTAAAGAAGTCCAGACTTGGATCATTTGTTTTATTTTCATCTAAATTTTGTTCATCACTGACAGTTTCACCTTTCACGAACGCCATGCTTAAACAACTGACATGTGTGCGGTAACCTTGACAACGACTCTGGTTGTAGTGTCTGTAACTAAAAAGTAAAACTCATTTGCAGATTGGTTGTTAACCAAGCTATAGAATTTTGCAGGTTGCTTTTTAAATCGAATTTTTACTTGAGCGCAAAAAATAAATACGGTGCAATATCAATAATTATTTGAAATACGACCCAACAATATATTGTGTAAATTAGTGCAGGATTGCCGAACTGTGATGATGGTAACCTAGATTTAAATGAGTTCATGTTTTGTTATTACTTTGTAAATAAAGAAATTGCTAAGGAGGTAATTGTGAAGTAGTTAATTATGCAATGTAAACATAGATTACAGAAAAACTGCTATAAATGCACGTAAAGAGGTTGCATTATATGAATAAGTCTAAAAAAGTTACACTTTCTCCTACAAAGTGACGGAATTTCACTTTCTCAAGTTTCCCAGACGCTATATGTTACTCAGCTTTAATTTTGTTTAAATAATAAAACCATTTTAAAATTTTTACAGAATACAATTGCACTTCTGACATGATAAGAATTTTTTAGTTATTTTGTTAGGTAACTAATACTTAACACATTTTGCCTCATTGCCTGACGTAAGAAAGAAAATGTTCAGAGGCTACTTTAGAAATTTAGTTTTTTAACAAGTATGATAATTTTGCTGTTGCTAATTTCAGCAATTATTTGGAAATTCCAAAACATAACTGGAGATTGTATTTTTCTAAATATACTTCAAATATTCAAGAATAGTATTGAAAAGAGTTTTGAAAAAATATTCAGGATTATAGAAGATTTTAACTGAAATATACAGGGTGTTAATGAATTGTAGGGTCAAACTTCTAGGGATTGCAAAACACAACAAAGCAAACAACTTTTGTTAATAAATGTGTGGTCAAAAATGTTTCCTTTAGAAAATAGAGCCTCTTAAGATTCTTTAAAAAAGTACCTGAAAATAGCCAACCCAAATTGCATTTTCAATTATTTTGCACAGCTCACACGGAATTTTGAAAAAAAAACGATCTAGACATACATGCATTCAAATAACGTCAATTTTGACACAATTCGATATTTTTGTGGTGTTTTTTGACTTTTCTTGCATTCGTTTCTTTCTGTGCCTTTTATAATTCGTTTTTTTCGTTCTGTGATTTTTTTGATAATTATTTTCTTCGGTATTTTCTTTCTGTGTTCCGTATTTTTGTGTTATGGCGAATTCTACTTTTGCCGAACAGCATGACATGATGTTCATGTATGGAGCTGCTTGGGGTAACGCACGCGAAGCTGCTCGCCTGTACCAAGAACATTTTCCGAATAGGAATCATCCATCGCACAAGGCCTTTAGTGTAGTTTCACGTCGGCTGCGGGAGGAACGTTAAAACGTTAGTGTATGCTACCCCAGTTGAAACTGTAGACGACTTTTGTTAATTAATTTATTTTAAATTTAATTTGAATTTGAAAAGTGGGAAAGAGGGTTTTATTTATCCTGTATTAATTTCCGTCGTTATGGAAACAAATAGTAGGTAGTAAATTGAGTTGCCTACATTTAGGCGCTTCTTAAAGAATCTTTGAGAAGCTCTATCCCTGAAAGGAAACACTTTTGACCACACATTTATTAACAAAAGTTGTTTGCTTTGTTGTGTTTTGCAAGCCCTAGAAGTTTGTCCCTACAATTAACACTGTATAAAGTGATTTTAAACTGCACGTTTTATAGAATTAACCACACAACACACATTTTATGATAGTACAGCAGTTTTGTAAAATAGATGGATGTAGAAGACCGTTTTGAAATGTTTTAAGGCTTTTCCGTACCATTATTGGAACGTTTTTAAATTTGAAAAATAGATAGATTACTTATCATTAATCGTAGGATTTTCAATTATTTCTAGAATGCTTTAAAATTGCCCATAATATATCGAAAGCAGTTGCGTAACTGCTATGCCACCAGGATTGCCACGGCGTGTGTGTGTGGGGCAGGGGGGGGGGGGTATAATTAGGAAGATCCACGTGCAATTTTTTCGTCTACATAATTAAATAGTGTTGCAACATTACACCGTCCTAAACTGGTTCCTTACGGAGCTACAGTTCGCTGAATCAGACTTTTTAAAATTATTATACTGCTTTATTTTAAAGTAATAAAATAATGCATACGGTTCAGTAATACTGCTACTGCTCAATAACAATCAAATCAAATTTTTTAAATTAGGGGTAGTTTAAAGTGGTGGGCACTAATACTTATTTCTAAATAACTGTTGTTCTGTACGTGTATTAAACCTGTTTGTTAAAAAGTATATTTTCCATACAAAAATTAATAAAAAAAATTTAAAACTTGTTAAAACATAGGTTCAAAAAAAGAATCGCCTCTTTACGGAGTTACAGTCTCCGGAAGTCTGAACAACCGCAACAGTGCAGACTTTTCCCTCTTCCGAAGGCGCTAATTGCGTAAGAAAGCGTTTCTGGACCTATGTTTATCCCAACTTTTTTTTATTTATTTGGCACTAGACACTCGCGTATTGGGTGAGCCGAATAATTGTCCGAATATTCGGCCTAATATTGAAAACAATACTGAATTGCAGATTTTGCATAAAATTTGATGTTGTAATTAAGATTAAACCATTTTGAAAACAAAGTTATAATTTTGGTAGCCGAAGGAGAACGATATTCGCTTATGTGACGCAACTAACCCACGAATTGATTTACA
The DNA here is from genome assembly GCA_958336395.1 of Ctenicera cuprea. Classification (NCBI taxonomy): domain Eukaryota; kingdom Metazoa; phylum Arthropoda; class Insecta; order Coleoptera; family Elateridae; genus Ctenicera; species Ctenicera cuprea. The sequence continues at coordinate 7,737,763 of OY284494.1, read as the reverse complement.
GTATTAGGCACATGGTCGGGTAATTGACTCGAGTTGGTTTATGTTCGAAATAGTGACCCAATATTCGGTACTCTGCCAAATGGTTGGTCGAATATTCAGTATTAGTTCGTGAGAGACTGATCGAATATTCGTTATTCGGGCAGTGCCAAAATTACTATTCGGTAATTCTCCAAAACTAACTATTTGAACGTTTAAAAAAAACACGCAAACTTTCATGGCTATTTTTAGAAAAAGCGAATTACCCCAAAATCTGTTGGGTTTGGCGACTTTCAACGACAATACTTTTTAGTATATTATTGTACGGAAAATATGAAAAAGAAATTAAACGGCTAAGATCATAATTTTGTTTGGATGCTGTTGGACAGTAGTACCTACTTACTATTGATAAATTTTATTGCTTTATATTAAAGTGTTTTTGATATATTGATTAAAAATAGGTTTTCACCCCCTTGGAGGAGCTGCAGCTTCCTAGGAATGAATTTTAGGATATGAGAATATTTAATTAAAAGTTTAGAAATAAACTTATCATGTATGAAACACAAATTGATTAAATGAGTATCTGTATATAAAATACTTTATTACTTAACAATATTAAATATTGTTAAAGTAATTAAGTATTTTATATACAGATACTCATTACATATGGACTTTAACGAAGTAAATCTAGAATTTATAAATAAAACAAATTAATTAGTTCGTATTTTTGACGCTTTGTCGCCATTTTTGATGAAGCATGCCATAAATATTAATATTTAAGAATTTTTATATGTTCTCTTATAAAGTTTACGTCTCAGTGCCCCGAATTTGTGAGTACGCCACTGGCCAAAAGTCAGTTTTAAATTAGAAACACAAACTTTCTATCATTTAATTCATTATTTGTTTATTAACATTTCGGTTGTATAATTATTTAATGGCAATTTTATTTGTTTTTTCACATTTTACCGTTACCCAACTGGTAGACATTCACAAATCACCGAATGATAAAGAAAAATATTTCCCCACCCAGTGTCATGCCTAATATTGGAAAAACCAAGTATACTGTAAATTAATATTATTAACAATAGTTATGAAGTTCACAGCTAAAAATTGATTAATGTATTTTTATTGCTAATTGAAACTACTTTCTCCTCAACTGAGAGAAATGAACTTTAAATTAAGCAGTGAAAGTGACGCAAGTTATCGCTATTGCCTTAGAGTAACTTCTTCCTATAGTTTAAAAATAATTAATCATGTGGGAGATTTTCTTATATTTTTATATTACCATATTTTCTATTAATCTCTATATTTTATTAATTCACGCCTTTTCTTTTCAGGCTTAGTACAACGCAGCTTTCATGTGTTGGAAAAGGTTTGATATTCGTCGTGATATCTCAAGGTAAGCAGTTAGGTTTTGATTTTAACAATATACAACTGTTTAAGACATGTATATTTACATATAATCATAGATGGTGAATGCGAACAGATAATTACAATTAACGTGAAAGTTGAGAAATATTTAAATAAGGCAGCGATAGTCAATGTGAAAAAGGTAGTATTGAATGAACTGTTGAGCGAAGTGTATTAGTCATTTTTAGCCTAACCATTTTAGAAAAAGTAGACAACTTTGATGTGTTCTTGATCAAATAGGTAACTATTTTAAAATTAAATCTGTTTTTTAAAATAATAAATACGACGTAAGCATATTTTTAACGGCAATGTATTTTCCGCTAAAAGGGGTTTAAACAATTTAAGAGGCTCTACGTCTACAAGTATTAAAAATATCGTTAAATATGAACTACTTTGTTAACCACATTATACACACACACACATACATTTTTGCCATAAAATTCAGAAACATTTCAAGAATTTCAAACAGCTGTAACATATTAATACCTAAAAAGTGAAACACTACATTTCATGAAGTGTTCGCGAAATCGTCGAGCCGACTCCAACTGCAAGGCTATAACATTTTAATAGGATATAATCTCAATAAAGAGAGCCATTACTAGTGGTATTATTTCGAAAGTTCATTGTACTTCTTATACTTTTTCTCATTCTTTTCAATTTTTGCATTCTTTTCGTTGTCAGTTCAGTTCGGCATTATTTATAATTAATGTATAGCTAACGTTGACAAGTAGAACTTACAGGCAAAAATCTGCAAAAAATTCAAATTGGTTAAATGAGGAACATGTGACGACCGCTCTTGATTCGTAGCCAAGAATTTGGTGGAATTTGCAAAAATTTATATGGACATTATGATTATATGAATTTATTATACTCACTTTGGTTCCAACGTGATTGTTATTTTGAGGAATAAAGTGGTCTATATTATTTTAGCTATATAGAATATTTGCTAAAGAAGTGAGTAAAGAAAAGTGAGGGGTTTAGAATTATACGTCCGTCACATAATAACGTCCTTGTAATTTACCATCAAAATTTAAGGAAGATAGTTTCTAAGACTGCCGACCGTGGTTATCTGGTTAACTCACATTTTCGCTTACGACCTGGGATCGCGTATCGGGCTCTGAATCGTCGACGTTTCGTCCTAGTTATGGGGAACTTCATCAGGGCTGTTACTTTATTAAGTTTACTGAACTGTTAAACTTATTTGTATGGACGGACTTACAAAGAAATTTATGGTGTAGTTTTATATTGGCAAAAGGTTGAAGATTCGAATGGCGTTAATAAGGGAATTTTACCGGGTGTAAACGAAACCAGGTACATCCTCCTTTTATCAGTCATTTTAGGTTAATGATACTAAACTTAATTGTTTAGAAAAGCGCAGGATATGATGTTATATAAGTAACTAATCTAGCACTTCCGATTAACCAGAAATTACATTTACTTCATGTTTCTATATAGCACCCTGTATATTTTCAATAGATAAAGAGTTTTTAAATACCTTTCTATTGCTGCATTTAAGCTACAACATTAAAAAAAATTTGTTTCTATTTAGTTTTTCAATTGAATTTTTGTTAATAAAACGAAAACAATTTTTTCTTGCAATTTTTGTATTTAACTCTAAAATTTAAATACCTCATTAAAAGTATTTAACTCCTTTAGAAGAAAAAACAAAAAAAATTGTAGATGGAAGCTAGCTACTATTTAAACGGGCACTTCAATTTTTATATCTAAATAAACACCTGTAGGGGCTATTTTTAACTCCCTATTCTTAACCGTCTAAGCCCCAACCCCAACCTTTCCCGAGATTTTCTATAAAAAATAGTTAGCAAATGTTCAATGAATTTTATTTCAAACTTTAGGGGCATACTGTATTAAGTTTTCAATCATTTGCAACGCCTTCTTGCTAAAAACTGGTAACATAAACATTGATTTCATGGCCATCATCTTCTTGCAGAAAAGCAATTCCTTTTTTTCTCATTTTTTCTAAATTAATTTGGAATTAAAAAAACAGTCAAAATGAGAATTTTGGTTGTACACGAATCTATTACGAAGTATACAAGGTTTTAAACTAAAATATTAAGTTGAAGTCATTTCCGATTAAACCGGAAGTGCTAGACCGATGACATATAATTCATATATTGCGTTTTGATGAACAATTAAACATCCCCACGATTAATTTTAACAACTTAAAAGTTATGGAAACAAACAGGGGCTGGTTTCGTTTACACCCGGTATAATTGTAATTAGGAAAATGCAAAATGCAAAATTGTAATAAACAGTATAAATATACGTGTTAAACCTTATTATAGGCGCTACAAACTCAGTAAAGAGAAAACTGCCGCTTAGTATAGAAAAATCTTTAAGCAATATGATAAATTTAGTTGCCAGCAATAAAAAAAAACATTAAAGGAATTTTAAATTTGTATTTCAGATCCTTGCTGAAAGCACAAAAGCACATCGATAGATAGTGGTATCTGTATTTCAGTCGAAGTGGTGCTGGTAATAGTGGTGAAGGTCGGGTCCCGCAGCCACACCGTGGCGGGGGCTCAGGTCCTAAGGGCCCAGTCGCCGATGTCTCTGGCGATGCCCTTTATTGACAACGACCTATTATGGTGTCCTGATAATGACGGCAAAATGGTCGACCTTTCTTCATGTTTACAAGTAAGTGATATTTTTTTAAATTATGTACACACTTTCATTTTTTTAACACTTTATACTTTTAGGATGCCGCTTCTGTTGCCATTGGTCAGCAGAGTATGGCAACAGCTAGTGGTGGTTTGGGAGAGTTATCACAATCAGACCTTACATCGCTCGTTCCTGGATTGTCAGAGGAACCTGAGCATATGCCTGATACAGACGATATTTTTAAGCAGTTGGGGGACTCTAACTTTGAGTTAGATCACCTATTCACTGAGTTTAATCCAAGTGACATTAAAGTAAGGAGAATAGTTGTTATTTATTATTATACACACATTTCAAAATACATCGTTTCCCAGAAAAGTTCAACTATATGCAAAATGCATGGGAACTTTTATTTTTTCAGATTTCATGTCCTTAGGATACTTTGGCTAAGAATTTAAACTGTATTGTTCTTATTAGCTGTTATTAGTGCCGTTTAGCCAAAAAATAATAATTTTTACATCTATAATTAAGCAAAAATTCAAATAAATATTAATAAATTCAAAATGTGTCTTCTTTTATCCTGCTTCTAATGTGTTCGTAGCGGCGCGGTTGAGGTTGCTGTTTTCTGTGTAGAACTTCCGGGTTTCAGTCCTGAGTGGGACAAACTTTTTTAAACTTTTTTGGTTATGTAGTTAATTTTTGAACTGTTTTCAACTTTTCATAACTGAAGTTTTTTGTTTAATTTTACAATAATGAAATACGTTTCAGTTTAATTATTTCATTACCTCAAGTATTAAATTTATAATTTACTGTAGAAGTCCTATTTTTTTATCATTTGATTGTAGAACTGGTGTGGAAATGAAATAAATAACAAAACAATAAGCTAAAACTTGGTTCTACCCAAGATTGGAACTCGGAACTTCTGCATAGAATCAGCCAAAAACCGCATCGCTACCAAGCCATCAGAATATGTTGTTTAAAAAGGACACGTCTTAAATTTATTCATATTTAATTAGATTTTTGCTTAATTTTAGATGTAAAAATTATGGTTTTCCACTAAACGGCACTAAAAACAGCTAATAATAGTAATACAGTTTAAATTCTTAGCTAAAGTGTCCTGGAGGAATAAAATCTGTAAAAGTATAATTTCCCATGTATTTCGCATATAGTTGAACTTTTCTAGGAAGGGATGTATGTATAATCAGTATATCTGTTTTGGAATATTCTATAGATACGTAATTATTGTGTACCTTCATGCAGGTTTTTTTTATTATAAGTGGCCTACTCAGACTATCTTCCTAATTCAATCAGATACATAATTATTTTCAAAACTTGCATTATACATAGTGTATAGCAAGAAATTCTATTGTAATATTTTTTGTTGTTATTTGCAATTATAAATAATTAAATTCCACGTTTCAGATTGTTCAAAAGCAATAGTGGTCTATTGTGTTGATATACTTTACAAGTGTTTCAAATCTCTTGCCATACCTTAACTGTTCCTATCTATAAGGTCTTACTGATCTTATTTTATTAAATACCCTCAGCAGTAGGTTACACGTCTTTTTTTTGTTATTAAAAAAAAACACATTTACATGAAGACATTCTACTCAAATTCGAAACTTTCTTATATATATTAGATTACTACATTCTGTATAATTATTGCCGTTTGCATTTCAAGAATTAGGAGTTTGAGTTAATAGACTGTGGTTTAACTCCTGGCTGCATTATAATGCTCTTCATTAATAGATGTCTCACGGTGCCAAATTTGTTACAGCAAGAAGAAAACAACAACGTTCCGAATTCGGGTTCCGAACAATCCATAAGTAGTTTGAATGCGGCGCAAAAGAGTGCGCTACTAGAACGACGTACCTCGGCATTAAAGTTTACTATCGCGGCCGCGAATCCTTTGCTAGCGGAGAAATTGGCGGCGCCTAGTGCACAATCCGCACAACTTACTAATCTCAACAATCGACCCGAGGTGGCACCGCTAACACCGAAAATTGAAAAAGGTAAGTAATTCTGTTTAGTTATGAGCGAGCTTGTGAATGAATAAATTAATAATAGTAAATAAGAATTCTTTATATAGTTTTCGTTTGGATTACGGAAAGCTAAAGATTGTTTTACATAAGAATGCTGGGACTTCAACTTAATTCTTGCATTTTTTGAATATAGATTTACGGCTTAGTTTCTGTTCGATTTATTGTTACCAATTTTATTAATGTTTTTATAAACTTTGGTTTTTTTCTCAATTTTTTTATGTGAAATCAAGCTTATCTAAGTTTCAAAAAAATTTCAGATTTATTTTAAAATTGTAGTACAATTTTCTTTTGTTTTTAAACTCCTTGTTGAACAGCTCGTAGAACTTTTACTTTTTTTTAAAACTGGGTTTAGAATTGGAAGTTGAATACGGCAACTTTAAATTTTGGGCTATTTGTTTAGGCTTTCTAATTAATTTCAATATTCAATATCAAGTTCACCGCAAGTTCTAGTGTAATTATTGTCTTATGTTGAATCATTTTACGTATTTTGGGTGTGCTCAAAATTTGTTTTGAAAATGCTTGTTTTAAATTTGTAATAACTCGCGTTATATTGGAAACCCTTATTTAGTTTCAGGTCATAAGGATCGTGTGAATTAAGTTATTTTAACTATATTTACAGATACAGATTTAGATTTATATTTTTTAAAATTAAATTTAACGCTTTTTTTTCTACGATGTAGACTTATTTGTTTATCTATAAAATTCAAACAATTTTATGTATTAATTTAATTAAATTGCGAACACTGTTAAGTATATGTACTTCTGTCTCTATTACTTCAACGCCTGAAAAATTACAGAATGCTGCAGTTTAATTATTAAATTTAATTAGTTAAATTATTAGTAATTAAATAGATTTTTTCGTTTAATACCTGATTTTTAATATACCTACCTAAGAAACGCCATAAGTTGGCCAAGGAAAGCTTGGCGATAATTGTTTAAATAAGCAAAAGTAATATCTCCACTTATAATTGCCATCGATATTTAAAACTTATTAAGTTTTCACTCTTAGTTTAGTTAATGAGTTCTAACAGAAAAACATGGAAATCTTCATGATTACTCGTGTAGTAATTTTATAAGTATGCAATAACTACGCCCGTTTTTGATCCAATCAGTTGAAACTTCTCTAAATTTTAATAAATTGGCACTATATCGTGCGTTATTTTGTCTTCTAAAATTTCCTTACGCCATTTCTGACTCGCTCTCTCCATCTCTGAATGGGTTTATTATATTGTTATGCGATAAATAGATAAATAGATCCTAATACGTGTAGGTTTATGATAGGGATCTTGTGAACAGTAATTCGCACTATTTTCGAATAATCTTCGTTAATGAAACATAACGTTGATTGAATAATTGAGGAACGTTGAGCGACCAATTCTTCATATTACCTAGAAAAATTACCACCTCATAGGTACAATTAAAAATTTCTTTTATTTATGTATCAATTTATTGAGTAAAATCATTTGCATAATTTATGGTGTATAATCGAATGAAATAAACGTTTTCCTGTCCCATGAAAGGCGCACTACAGGATGTAATAAAGATCGGATTTGAATGAATGAAACCCAAATAAGCCCAAGTAAGAAGGGAAGTTTTATGCATGGCAGAAATAATTATACGAAGACAAGTTAATAATTGCGAATACCACGAAACCTGTCGATGCACCGGTGGTACCACGACACGACTAACTTATTCTGCACTGGGTGTCCTTCGACTTAATTGTCAAGTTCGATGCCCAGTGCCCGAGATAAAACAACGCACATAACTGTCCTAGCAACTCATTGTCCCTTTGAAGCTGTTAGTATAACTGTATAGTAAGATTAAAATTTAGAACTGCCCTTTTTAAATAATTAAATTTTCATCGTGTTAAGGTAAGACTATTTTGTAAACGTCGCATTTAGACCAAAACCAAATACATTTCAATGTTTCACGTGAATCGCAATGAGTTGTTTCCTCTCATGATTTGTTTTATAATTTTAGTTGTCTCAAAAAATTGAACAGTAAGGGTTGCACTATCGCACGAAGAGATGCAATTCGTGCAATGATTTTGCAAAACGGTACATATCAAGTTTGATTCACTTGGGAAAACAAGAAAATCATTACAGTTTTGGTTTATTTTCTGTACCCTTGATGCAAAACAGTTTTTCGATGTTTGTGATCTACTAAGACAAATATTTATGCAAGGAAAATGTAATATAACGAGAATAAAATAATAATGGAAAGAATATGAAGTTTCCTGGGAAGGTTTGCTATTGTAAAAAGCCGTGAGCAATATTAAATGAAATTGTTCTCAGAATGTTAAAAGTTTTATCAAAAAATAAATGCAAACAAACAAATATGCTGATACATCGCTTAGTTATTCAAAATACACTAATTAAGACTGTGTACGTCAGGTGTTGTTTTTAAAACGATTCGCCCTAAATACAAAAAGATATTCGAGCTGCGGTAAAAGCGAAGTTGCAGGTTTGCTTTAAAATATTATCTACTAGAGGGCAACAGGACCAAATAGGGTGACTGTCAAATTTAAGGTATATGATTGCCATCTATTGAACAACTAAGTATAAATATATCAAATGTTGTTTTTAATTTACAAACGCGAGAAATCATAATTGTTATTACATTTTGCGTTAATTATGACATAATTTAACTATAACGTTCATAACTTCGACATTTTGGTAAATATTATCTGTTATTACATAATAAATAGCACCGCAGTTGACCCTGCTGCCATCTACCGGCTAATTTGAGGACTATCCGTTTGTTTTTATTCTCTTGTGTTGGAATCACTGTTACTTTAGTCAAGTGAACTTGACTTAACGTTTTGTTTTTCAAAAACTATTTGCACGTTGACTATTTTAAAGTCCGTTGTGGATAAAACACAACCATAATCTCTATAGAACATAACAAGCATGGCAGATCACTAAGAAATGAATTTGAAAATACGTTATACTATTGTTTAGAAATTAGTCAGATACGTTTTGACAAAGTTTGCGCTAGAAAGTTTTTTGTTTATGAGAAAAGCACACTCATTCTGATAATGTAAACTTTTTACCCATTTAATTGTTTTTCCTACCTCTATTTCTACATAATAATGTAGAAAACAGGAAGCGTTTTAAATTAAAGATACCTTGGTCGGTTGTAGTTGTTTTACTTTTAGCCATAATGCCATAACTGATCTTAACAGATTTTAATTTTCATTTCCCTGTTGGTGTTTTGAACCTTTTCAAATTTGATGTAACACAAGAGGTATGTTGCCATTTAAAATAGTTGAGGGGTGAAAATTGAAATTGATTAAACTAAAGTAATAATTCTGTCAACGCAAAAGAACAAAGCCAATGGAGAGTCAATTTTCTTTTCATTTCACACTGTTTCTTTAATAAAAATTCTTTAAATTTGTTTTCTCACTAACGGCAATGTAAGTACGCCATACCCATGGCAACAAGAGATGTCAGTGCCTCAGGACATTTGTTTATTGGTTACACTTGACTACGGACGTAATACTGTCACTTACAGTCCTAGAAAAATAACTTGATATATGTAGTATAAAGGATGGTATACTACAGTGCACGTTTTAAGAGCCACTGTGTGACGTCATCAAGTGTAAAAGCAACGACAAATTTAAAAATTAATCCGCGGCAAGTTTGCAGCCGGTGCATTTTATTCGTTTTACAATATATAATATTAAATAGAATAATTTAGCTACGATGATAAACTACAAATGGAACTTCTCTAGCAAACTAAAATATTTCGAATTGGGTGTACCTAAGCTCATAATAATATAATGTTCAATAAACAAAAAATGAATTTAGGTGGATCTATAATTTCATACTTACTTTTTGTCTTACTATTATAGTTGGGACACTTCTTTACATAGCACTTTATTATAAAATATATAAAGTAATTAAAACTTTCTTAAAACACTAATTTGTTGACAGATTAGAAGCACCTAACCTCTATATGTCATCTAAAACTGACAGAAGTACAAATACTGCGCGTGCGCACTTAAGAAAAACAGAGTTTCTCAACAAGTTTTTACACTTGCGCTGACGAAAATTGGTCCTAGTAACAGCATACCATGTTCTGTACTCTATCGTAAAATAATAGTAATACAGATTTATAGCAACAGGCATAGCTAACTTATGAAATAGAAATAATTTAGAACAAAATTCTGATCATAGTTCTGATGGCAGATATCAAATGGCACCGTATTTTACAAATATTTTCTTATTATTTTAAGCTAATTGCTGCCGGTAATGGGAAAAATTGCTGCCGGTGGCGAGAAAAATGTAATAAGCAACACGTAGTGTAAGGATATAACATTCTCGGAAGGTAATATAAACGTTAATATGTACGTCCTTACATTTTTTGTAGCTTAAATCCATCCATACATATATAACGGCACAAAGGTTTTTTTTCTCCGGTTCCTCCAGCGGCTACCGCTTCACCAATTTGGACCATTTTTTTTTAAATGAAAGGTCTCTATCCACAGATGGAACATGAAACATTTTTATATTTTTATTCTACGTCGACTTTTTAATAATAACTATTTTAATTTATAATATATATGAAGGTCGGCTAGACGCGCGTCACTTGGGGCGCCATCTACAATAACGTCGCGTGTCATTATTGGAACTAATGCATCACGTGACGACATTTCGCCGGTTTTGTCAACGCTGTCTGTCAGTGCATTGTGTGCTGGGGTAACACTAGTAACTATTAAGTCATAACTAGAAAGCTGACTTTTTAATGTTAATATTTATTTTACTGTTGGATAGTATTTATTAAGCGCTTTAATTTGGTGTACCACAAGGGATACATGATGCTATTTAAGATTTTTAAGTTGTTGTGGTTGGGGTAAAGGGGTGAGCACTTGAGCAGGCACTTAACAATTTTAATACCATAAGGTGGCAACCCTGCAACTTTGCGTTACCCGCACAATTGAATATATTTTTATTATCTAGATATTTAGAGTGGGTCATTTATAAAGGACACCCGGTACATAGTTACTTTAATTTTAATAGAAGTGGATATGATTATTTATGTTAGCAATAATTGAAGTATGTTTCTATTAATTTTCCAAAACTTACTTGAACTGGCTTGTGATGAAATTTCTCCCATCCATTACAAAATTTAACATTAAGAATTGAGTGAAGCAGTTTTCAAAAATGAGCGAAGCACTTTGCCTAAACTTATTTATGTACAATGTTTTGTCGTTTTAACCCCAACAGCAGTAAGTTACTGCCTGTATAATAATAATAAAATGCAAGCACCATACAATGGGCTGACGCAACACATCATACATATGTAACCCACTTGTTGCTGCACTACACGACGCCGATGGGAAGCGCAACTAAGGAGATGTAATATGACTGACCTGCAGTCAATACCAATCATGCTACGACCATGGCCTTTCAACATAACGTCCTTTGTGCGGCTTCGCAAGTTTATTATAAAAAAATAAATATTACTTGATTTTTTGGCATTAAAAAACACCGGAGACGATACAGCAAATGCAACAGCAAGTGCGTTACGTCGTAGCCATATTCAGAAAACAATTTAAAATTCCAGTGTTCAATCTTAATTGCAGTTTGTTGAGTATGTCTAAGACATGACGCACGCTAGTCAAAACCTGCTCTTATGTATTTTTTATTGATCGCTTGGTAGATATTTATACAGGGTGTAACAGACTACCCCCGCACTATCTTTTATCAGCTAAACTATTGAACCTACATGGATGGAATAAAAGGTTTGTAATATAAATCGTACACGGAGTAATTAAGTGAAAATATTTATAAATTTTTTGGGGCTCCGAAAAGGGTAGTTTCAGGGGGGGCTAGAAGGGGTTTCTCAAGATTTTCAAACACGAAGGTGGGTCAAGTCGTACCTCATTTAAAAGGTATTGTTAAACCCAACAACGTAAAAGAAAAGAAGATATTGATAGCTCAAACCATTTCAAAATGGCGTCTAATTATATCAAAACAGCGGCTATTACATAAACCTTGTTTCAACCGCACATGGTACTGGCCGTTAAAGTCCATTAAATTAGCTTTTTGACGATGTACCACCTTAGGACAAAACATTAATGGTAGTACCCCTCTCCTCCTTAAAAGAGCGGGAACCTTAAAAAATATTATCTCTATTAATGCGTGTGTTTGTTGTTTTGGCGAATAGGATGTGCACCGTGTCGTGATTGTTTTAAATGTAAGATGTGGGGGGGGGGGTTACTACTTGTTAGTTGGAAGGCAAAATAAGAGTGCGTGGTCGAGACAGGAAAGTACAGGGTATAGATTTAGTGCGAGTGCGATTGAGTTGTCCAACTCCAACTCGCACGTTTCGATATTTTCTTTTTTATAAGGTGTTGGGCTTAAAAATACCTTGTAAATGAGGTATGGCCAAACCCACCTTCGTATTTGAAAATTAGAGAAGCCCCCCATAGACCCCCCCCCCCCTAAACTACTCTTTCCGAAGCCGGAAACAATTTATAAATAATACGATTTATAATACAAATGTTGTATCTCATCCATGTAGGTTTAATAGTTCAGCCGTAATAGATAGTGCGTAAGCGGTCTGTTACACCCTACATAATAAACATTCTGGGCAAGAACAAGTAACAACACCGCATTCAACAATTCCTGCAGACTGCCTAATTTCAGAATCAATATTCTATGTATTTATTATTCTTTTTTATTTTATTTATTTTTAATAATTCCATATTTAAGATTTTAATAACACTGAGTAATGACGGTAATTATTAGAATAAAAAATTGACTAAATTACCGACTTTTTTAAATAAAATAATTCCCTGCAGTCGAGTATGCAATACACCAATTTATATTTTATATCATCCAGTATATCTAAAATTTATCTAAAATAAATGACATTATCATAAAATGTACGATTGAATTTTTTTCCTTAGAAACAAAAACAAGTTGTATAAGCATTTTTTAAATTCTGGTAACACTTGTTTGGTACAGTCGTGAATTTTATTTTTCTTTCTGTGTACAGGGTGGCTTGACTTCGTTGGTTTTGCAGGCTATCTCGGTTATTATTGCTAGTTAGAAAAAAACTGACAGACATATTATGGGCCATTTTTTGAGTATATTTTGATTGCGAAAACGGACTTTAGCTATCTTCTTTTGTTTTTAAGTTATGCGCAAAAATAATAGTAATAAAAGTAACCACGGTCGAAACGGGTAGTTTATAGAACAGCCAACCATTCAGCTATTTTACGTTACATCGTGCTAAGTTCCCAAATTAACCACTTCAAAATAGATAGTTTGCATATCGGCTAACCGCTTTGGCTATTTTATTGACTACATGATTAGTGATAAAAATAACTGTAGATGTTTACTGTTGCTGTTAGCAGTATATAAACTAACCAAATTGGATGCTATGTTAGAAGAATTTAAAAATGACGTTAAAATAACCGAAGCATTGGATAGTATCTAAAATAGCTGACTAGTTTGTAAACTAGGCAAGATTACAATGAAAGTCTTTATACATGAGCACCGGGGGGGGGGGGGCAACTGGCCCCACCCTTGGTGTAGCTAAAAATCTGTATTGAATGAATTTGGGAATTTTAAAAACTAAACAATTAACGGATTCTCAAAATACTTAAAACCTACAACTTCCTAGAAGATAGAGGTAATACCTAAGAAGCTTTGTTTTTCTCAACTCTTTATTAAATACAATAACAAATTAACAACAGCATTTTCTAAAAACTTGTAATGTGTCTCTAAGAACTTGAGCTGGGAAAGCTTACTGTCTAAAATTGTGATTATGCGTGAAGTGAGAATTGCTGAGATTGGAATTGAAATTGAACGATTATTTAAAATTTGAACTATGAGACACCTAACTGATAAAATATGTTTAAGATAAAAATAAATAATAAATCAACTAATGCAAATTTCACTAACAAATTAGGTACTTAGTGTAAAACATGTTAGGTCAGTTATGACTTTTTTAAGTACTTGAAAATGTGCAAGATACATTTTTAAAGAAATTTAGACAAGTTGTTTTATTATTTATATTTTATCTGAAATGATTGTTACTCGCTGACCTACGCGACACGTAATTTCGACTCGGCGAGCGACACCAGATGCGGTCACTTTACGACTGACTCGACCCAAGTACATTTTTGCCGGTGTTCCCCTGGAAAATTAAGACAAGGGCAAGGTATTTACTGAATTACTACTACTTACTTATATATTAGGGTGGTCCTTATTTATGAAAGACTGAATTTTTTCAAATACGCCCCCCCCCCCCAGTTTTGTTCCATTATATAAACAAATAAGCCTGTAAAAATTTCAGCCTAAAAAAATAATATTAACACGTGCCTCTTTTGGCTCAAACATTGAAATAATTTTGATTTTACAATTTTTTGTTTATATTATTTTTTATGAATAGTTGAAAGTAAAAATAACTATTTAATTAACGTTTTGTTATTTTCGGAACTATTATAAATATTTTAATTCATATTTTATCAAAATCGAACGAACATATCAAAACTTATTGTATTTTGAATGTAAAAGCACATTATCGATGTCACATAGGTACAATTTGTAGATAATGGAGAAAATACAGATCCGGATGCAATTTATTTTAAATAAAAATACTGTTTATTGCTTTAAATTTTAAAAATAATTAAATTTACTGCTTAATGCGAAGAGTAAGGAACATTAGTCAAACGAACAAATAAATTTAATATACGTTTTTTATTCGAAAGATTGTGCTATTGTTTCGAAGCTATGTCCCGGATATCTTTTTCTATAGTCTTGAATAACCTGCATTACAAAAATCAGAAGGTTTATTAACATTAGTTAGTTGAAAATAAAGACAAATAAATACTACATGTAATAGTATTAATTACTTGTAAAAGGTACTGTTGTTGATCCAATTTTTTGGTAATTATATTATTAAAATCCAAAACTAATTTTATTTCTCGCTTAGCAGTATCGTTAGCTACCTTCAGAGATTTTATTATTTTAAGATTTTATAGCTACTTTTCTCTATGTTTCAATTTTTCTGGATGACAATGAAGAAAGTCTGTTTCTATTTTAAAACCGCGAAAAAGTTTATTACATTGGCAGATATAAAATTTTCTAATTTTCTTAAAACAAAAGTATTTAAATCTTCTGGTTTCATTAATAGCCTTTCTTGAAGTTCTTCTTTTTTAATATCTTCTTTATCATGGTGTTGATTAATCTTTGCGGCCATATGAATTTTAGTTTCCAGTGGCAGGCTTTCATCAAAAAATGCAAATGCTGCTGTTTCTGTATTTAGGTACCACAAATGATTTGTAAACGTATTGGCAGTAACAGTTGCAGGATTTTTTAGATTTTGTTTTTAAATCCGCAACATAGATAAAAAAATAAAATAAAAAACAAAGAAAAATGTATTTCTTATACTTATAATGTTAATTAATTAATTGTCGATGACATCTCTTCACTATGTTTTTGTCTTCGTTGTATTTCTTTGTCTTTCCTCTTCATTCTTCGCTCTTCAATTCCTTCTAAAATTTTGTCCACGCCGAGCATTCAGCTTGGTCGTCCTTTTTTCTCTGTTAAAGTAAGAATCCCTTGTCTTCATTTATTGTAATCATATTTAGGGCGTTTTCGTGTGAAATATCGAAAAAAATGTCCAACTCATGAAAACTGTTTTCTCATTCGTTCGCTGTCGTTCTGCTGTATTTTTACAATTTTTCCCTAAGCTTCTCCAGTTGTTGTATAATTTTTCTAATAATTGAACGCATGGTTGTTGTAATCTTGTTGGTATTCTGTCTGTTTTCCAAAATATAGTACATTCTTGTACAGTAAAAGTAGCACTCTCTTAAACACTTAGTTCTATTACCCGTAAGTTAAAAAATAAAAACTTGAAGAACGTCCTTAATAGAAGACAATTTAAATCCCGTAATTCGACTTTTGGTATTTTCAATTAAAATGATTTTTTTCTCAAATCGATACTATTTGAAGAAGACATTTTCAGCGTATATAAATAAGCCAAAAAACACAAACTAATATTAAAATAACTGGATATTAAAATTACCGAAGTATTCTTAAAGTCGTTGTTCTGGTCACGATTTCAAAATTACAACAGCCAGATGTTACCCTGCGCAGTTCTGCCAACAATTGCAAAATAGATACCTAAACGTAATATTAGTAATCTTGAATAGCAAAATGATAACTATATAGTTATTTTTTACTTTAAAAATTAATAAAACATGAAAAAAAAAACAAAAATTGTAAAATTTTGATATTTTCGATTTTTAAGCTCGAAGAGGCACGTGTTAATATTATTTTTTGGAGCTGAAATGTTTACAGGTTTATTTTCTCATATAAAGGAACAAAACTAGGGGGCATATAAAGAACGAATCAAATTTTTTTTTTATGTATAAATAAGGACCACCCAAATATACATAGATATGAAGATATGATTATCTATACTAATATGTTTCTTTCTACCTGTTTGTAATACGTGTCTATTTCTTAAAACGGTTTTAAATTGCACCCACGCCCTCACGAAATCTGAAACTTGCATACTTTACTTAACAATTTAAAAAAATTTGTGGGGGAGCTCTAGTCCTTTTATACACTGGGTGGGGGGTCCCTCCACCTCCCCTCCTAAGTATGCAATATTAATTTTGACCCCTTTTAAAGAAAGTCTGACTGCGCCCTTGTGTTTACAATAAAGAAATTATTTCAAAATTCAATAACTCAAAAATTAATAGTGAGGTATGTTCAATTTAAAAAAGGTTTTAAATGAATTTAATCACTAAACTAAGGGTGTTACTTGCTTATGTGTAGGAAATATCACTATAATAAATTATTTTCTGTTCATCTATATAAACTCCTTTAATTGCTCTGCTTTAGAGGTGTTCAAATGACTGAAAAGGCGTATCGTTATATTTCCCCAATTTAACTGCATGCTTGTAACTAAATACCGTAAAATAAACGTGTGACCTAATCCGCCCTAGGAGAGGCGCAAGTGCAAGGGATGTTTACAAAGAATAAGTAGAGACTTCCCGGGTCGACACATGTTCTTAGTTAGATCTTCATAATGCCATCCATTATGTCCTTCATTTAGTTAAGGGTGGAATCACATGTTCGACACACATCACGCTCACTTTTATGGCAAATTACATAAAAAAGCTATAATTCATATTTAAGGGTGCATAAACCCGTCAAGTATCGGGTTTAGGGTGCTTCTGCTGCTGTTTTAGATATGTTTAAGCTTTTATCGTATTCCAAAGTGTCAGACCTACAGTTTATTTTAGTGGGTTATATTTAGTATTTAGAGCCTGTAAAATTCTGCGTTTATTAGGTTCGTATTTGTAGTTTCATTTTTATGGCTGTTCAGGAAGCTACTTGCAGACGAAACAGTGTAAGATTAGTGTGTTCATTTGTAGACACATGTGAAAGAACTGCGTAGTTTCAAAATATATATTAGCTGTCTATAGAAAACGACAGATCATATCCACCAACTGCAATTCCTTTTTTAATCTGTTAATTTGTGAAACTGCCATTCATGATTTTTGACATGTTTATCGTAAATACAACATTAAAGAATATTTAATGAGCAGAAACGGATTTTTTGTTTTTTACAGCGTGCCGAATTTTCGAGGCTTACTAATTGGGATCTGGCTTATTTTAAGAAATAAGAGGACAGTTGAATTAGAAGCTGTATTCTTTAGAAAACTGGAAAAATTAAATTTTAGATTTTTTTCTCTTGGCTATTAAGGTATTACTAGCAGAACTCGAAATGCTTCCTCCGCTGAGTAGGTCTCGGGACTGAGAGGTGTCCCCGGAAAACGAATCCCGTGAAAAAACGAAAGAACGCCAAAAAACAGCCCTTGAAAATACTGTAAAAAGTCCGTAAAAACAACCCCTTAAACAAATGTTAAGACAGAAAAGCCGTAAAATCATCGAAATAAAGATCCCCCGAAAAAGTCTCTTAAAAAGCAGGGGGAAAGCTATTAGTTAAACTTATCACTTTTCCTCATTTCTAGGGGAGTGCCTTATAGAGATGTTTTTGGATGTAATAAATACGGTAAAAAATTTTGTTAGACATAATTCTAAAATGAGATTCTCTCACATCGTATTCATAAAAAAGGAGCAGCAAGGAAAACGTCGTATCTTTTTCAGGGAAAGCTCTTTTTAAATTACACATGCATGATTTCTTTTGTTCCCGTCGAAAGTGCAATTGCAACTCGTTTCGTTGTATTGAACTTGTGCATTTTCGTCCTTGTAGATGTTTTTAAATTTGAGTCTCATCACACAGGAACAGGGATTTATGGGTTTATAAACATTTGCTCATAACAATAACACTGTCTCGAGATGTTAAAGTTCGATGTATTGTATAGAAGAAGAAAGAAGATACATATGCTGTGCGAGATGATATAATTAATACATACGTGACTAAATATCTAAGCTGCCTGGGTGATGTAAGATGTGTTAAAGAATGCGTCACTAATTTGTAGTAAACAGTTTCGAGCCAACAATTTGTAAGACAATGAATAGTCTAATTCGTGTGATATGTATTTGTTTGTTGTCGGTGCGATAAATACACATTTCCCAACCGCTAGAATTAATGCCAGTCATAAACAACCAAATTATACCAACATGAATCACAGTAACAGAAATTGTTATGGTGAGACAGTTAGGGATTTAATATAAAGATTGCCAGTTATTTCGCATGATTTTCGCTAATAAATTATTATGACATTTTTTACATTTCTATACGTCCAGTAGGGCATTTGTATTGTGATCGTGAAAATTATTGATTATGAGAATTTGGCGGAAATATACGTTTTGCAAACCTAGGAGCCCAAAAAATTGGGTTTTAAAAAGAGGGTTGGTCTGTATATGTGTGTATATGTGGATGTAACACAAAATCTCAGGCACTACTGGGCTGGTTCTAAAAAATTTGGTATACCTAGGGGAAAATGAAAATTCATTTGGCTGAAAGTTCTTTGCCGTTTCAGAAATGAAAGTTGAATAATGGTTTTTGGTATCGTTATTGATAGCATGAGAGAGCGCGAAAGACAAATCAAAAGTTTTTTCCGAACCTTATGCAGCACCCCGTATACACACTGTAATACCTGTTTGTGTTAATAATAAAGACTAAACTTATGCATTTATGTAAAAGCTATAATTTGATCACAGCTAAATTGAGTGCCGATGCAGCGTCAATGGATAACTTATAGTCATAGTTTCAGCAAATTTATATAAAATTAATACCGTATAAGCACGTACAGCTTCAGTTATTCAAAATCAAGAGACTTGTTTATTAATGTAAATTTAGAATATTACTAAATTAAACTAATACTACAAATGAAATTGTTTTAGTGTATTATATACAGTGAATTTTAATTCATGGTAGATATAGAAGTAGCAATGTTAACGTAGTGTAGTCAATAAACCTTTATTACAGCTTTTATTTTATTGCTTTCGGAGATATAAAAATAGATCAGAACGTTATAAATCTTCGACGCGTTTAGAATCAACACATTGCTTAATTTTTTTAGGCAGTAATAAGAAATCTGTTTTATTACAGAAAAACATACATAAAATTCTTTTTTCTACACCTATTTAATTATATGACAATTATTAGCATTTTTTTCGTGAAATATCGTACCTATAATTCACTGCAGTGAATTATGGATTCATAATTCACTGTATCCAACCAATCACAAATACAAATTCAAAAATCACTGTTTCGCTGATTCGATGATATTTTAGATCGCCCGCGATCAACTCTTTCTGCGGCTGACAATCGAATCGCGTGACAGCCAAGTGTATCGCCATATTGCTTGTTTACGTTTTACAATCTGTGCAAACTAATAATTTAACCACTAAAACGAGTCTAATTTATTTGTTTAATAAGTGTAGAAAAAGCATAGTATCACATTTGCGATTATGGCCATTATTCACTCGGATGATTTGCGCCACTCGCCTACGGCTTGAAGGGTTAAACATCATCTTGGTGAATAATGGCTGTCATAATCGCTCATATAATAATATAATATTAATTAACATTTTACTCATTATTTTTCGGTTTCTTATTTCTTAAACATTAGACAGGGTTCCCACTGACCCTGGATAACCTGGAAGTCATGGAAAAGTCAGGGAATTAAAAGTTTAACCTGGAAGTCATGGATTTTATGCAAAATTTGGCAAAAGTCTTGATTTTTCTCTTGATTTACAGTAAAAAAACCTGATTTTCCTGCAGTAGTGTTAACATAATTTCAAGAAATTAAAAATTTACTAATGATTTTTTAAAACTGCCGCTTATAAAACAATTGCTGCTAAAGGTTTTTAAAATATCATTGAGGTACTTTTCTTATTCTTGTTAAATTCCAAGGAACGTAATATGGCTTATGATTAGGTGCAAGTGAGACCGCCACATACTGTCTTGTGAATTGATAACAAACGCATAAACGTGATTATTTTTGCGTCTCTAATTTTATTAATTTTTTTTGTCGAAAGTCATGGGTAAGTATGATTTTTGGTCATGGATATCCTGGAAAAGTCATAGATTCTAATTCTTGATAGTAAGTGGGAACCCTGTTAGAGCTGTTGATAGATAGATAGATAGATACTAGATAGATATAGTATAAACTGTCTCTAAGTTAATAAATAATTTCATTTTACTTAATCGGTCTTTGTATTCGAAATTAAGTTTGAAATATGTTACACAAACCGAGTACTTATTTTTACTTTATTAAAAATGATCAATTCATGAAAAATTTAAAAGGTGATAATAATACTAGTTTTAGTTTGAATATTTTGCAAGAATACACTGTTTTACTCATAATAACAACGTATGCTACACAGTAATGACCATGAATAAATGGCCACATTTAATTAAGCAGGAACATTGTTATGTTTAAAGTATTCTTAAATAGACCCCTGGTTGTCAAGCAACCGTCCTAGAAGGGTTAAAATTAATTATAAGGGCCTAACCTTCGACATAATTAGATTCTAGCTAGTCACACACGTCGAAAATGAGATCTACTGCAAGACACATTTTAAATGTTTTAATTAAATGCTTCCGCGACATTTCAGATTAAATTACAAGGTTGGACGGCATTTCTCATGCCATATATTAAACGTGATTGCCAAACGTAATTAATAAACATGGCTGTATGCATCGAATTCAATAGTAATTATTGATTTGGAGCATGCAGTCTATTGCTAAATAATTAATTAATTATAGGGTTTGCTAAGCCGCAAATTTAGCTGTGCGATATTATATACAAATAAGCAGATAAGCCTTTGTGGTTTATTCAAAGTGCGATTATGTATTTTACTTTTTTCATATTAAATAGCAAATACATAAGGAATGTATGGCTTAATTAATACAAACATTAAAGTTGAAACGATCTAACACTACACTTGCAGTGGATACCAACTGCTGGCTCTCTATTTGAACCCCAACCAGCTCTCGGTCCATCGGAACCAGCCACTAGGCGGGGGGGGGGGTCCTCCGAGAAAAAAGCATTTTCTACTAACAAACTTATAATGTAGATTATGGTGGTCTAGAGTTAGGCATAAGATGGCACTGATGGCATAATACGGGGGCGAAGTGAGAAGTCTGGTAAAAATGAAACAAGGAATAATTTTGTCGGCCATAAAATAATTTATTTTTCAACATAGTCGCCTTTTCAAGGTAATCTATGTGGATTATGCCGCGACTATCCCAAAAAACCGTGGCCATGACCTTGTTGTCTGATAAAACCGCCTTAGCCTGCTTCGACGCAGATTCGCTAGTAGAAATCCACTGTTTAGACTGCTCCTTGGTCTCCGGTGTATCGCGATGGATCCACGTTTCGTCCACAGTTATGAAACGACGCAAAAACTCCATTTTATTGCGTTTGAACACCGCTAAACCTGCCTCTGAAGTTGTCACACGTGTGCGTTTTTGGTCAATTGTGAGCAAACGCGGCACCCATCGCGCGTTAAGCTTTTTCATATCCAAATGTTCCTGTAATATATTGCACACACGTTCATCTGAGATGCGTACTTTCTCAACTATCTCGCGCACTTTCACTCTGCGGTCTTGCGATAGAATATCATGAATTTTGTCAATCATTTTTAGTGTGGTGATCTCAGTTGGGCGTCCTTAACGTTCGGCATTAGTTGTGCTTTTGTACGACCGCAAGGAAATCAGTAAACCACTTGTGAATCGTTTTAATCGATGGTGAAGAGTCCCCATAATATTTATCAAGCTTTGTTTTGGCTTGCGTAATAGTTTTTCCAAGAATAAAATAATACTTAATTAACACACGAAATTCACTTTTATCCATGTTTACAAAAATACGAGAGGTTGTCTGCTTTCAATGGCTGTCAAAACTGACGTAAATGACAGATCTGTCTGAAAATTTTAATGTGGCCTAGTGACAGATGAAATTGACGAATATCATCTGGGATTTGCGATTGTGACGCCCTCTGTTGCAATTTTACCAAACTTTTCACTTCGTCCTCGTATGTATTAAAATGGCGTCATTGGATAGATAATTATTTTTTCACGCTACCGGCAGTGTAAGTAGGCCTTACATCCATAGCTACAGGGATCGTAAGTGGCTGATAACATTCGTGTACTAGTTACCCTTGACGACGGAACTTAATAGTGTCACTTACGTTCCTAGGAAAATAATGTTGATTTTAACTGTTCGTTGATATGGTAACAAACACAGACAACTTAGAATAATGGGGCTTTTAAACAATAATTCCGATGACAGCTGTCAAAACGAACTTTTAAAAATATGATTAAATTTCGACCTGTAGGCCTACTTAAATAGCCGGTAGCGTTAAAAATTTAATAAGTAACACGGAATGTATCGACTAATAACATCCTCGGCAGGCGACAAGCTTCGGCTCCGCCTCAGCTCGTATTCGCCTACCTCGGATGTTATTACGTCCTTACATTCCTTGAAACTTAAATAACTATTTTTAAATTTGACAATCATTGGGCTGCTTTAGACTCTTTGATACGCATTTTTTCAATAATTTTTTCAAGATATGTGTTATTCGGTTCCGTCATGTTTTCTACCACTGTTGACGCTTTTCTAGTTTTAGACAGATTAATACATTATCATTGACAACATATGAAAACACGCCAAGGAGTTAAAACCGGGGAACTTGGGGGCCAAGCCACAGGCCCATTTCGCCTAAACCTAATTTAATTTGTTTTCTGCTGGTGGGCTATTATGTGGTGGGGGCACATTTCTTGAGAGATGTTTTACTCTTTGGGATTATTTTCCATAGCCTGATTAGCAATTCGTGAGTGCCAACGTACGTTCGGAGAATTCATCGAATGTTATTTAAAATTTTTTCTTGTTCAAAAGTTTAAAAAGTTATATTACTGTAAGGAAAAAACATGTATCAAATGGCACAATTTAATAAATCATGGCGGTCGCGGTAAGTCTGTGGGTTAAAAGTGTGCAGTCCTATTCGATCGACCCGAGTTCAGCTGTAACCAAGTTTTTATAAATTTGAAGCAGCAAGGACGCGCTCGGTAGTTAAGTAAGTATTTAATATTCAAACATTAAAGTAAACAATAAGCTTTAAATAAATAATAATAGAATATAATTCTTTTCTTAAAAAATTAGATATATGAAAACAAATTTACTGTTTCATTTTAAAGAAATTTACGTTTTTAGGGGTGGGACATGTTGGACCCGTGAATAGCACTAAGCGTGGTGAGTCGGGGTAAGCGTGAAGCATATCGTGCTACTTAAAAATATATGTAATAATTAATCCGGATCCTTCCCCCTGTCAAAACTTTTAGTGACTGCGCATTCAGTAACGTGCTTTACATCTCGACACACATTATTTATTATGTGTTGCGGGTTGTTATACCTCAAGACTGTATTAATTATATCATTATATATCTTTCAATAACTTTGCTACCACTATTTAACAGATAAGTGTGGGGCATTGTCTACGTGTTCTGATAGTTAAAAATTAATTTGCGATTGTTTTAATTATTGTAATATAAATGTGTGCTTATGTTGTTGGAACCCCAATAATTTGGTCAATGAAGTGTGTAATTTCGGGCGTATTTATTTGTTTATTTTATAAATTTATGAGCAATGCTCGTTCTCGTGGCGGTTGCCAAACAATTTTTAAAGAGTAAGAGTGCGTAAAATTCCCAGCTTAGTATGAACGCTGTTTCTAATAAAATTGTAAAAATGTTCGGTGTGCAATGCTTTTATTATACTATTTGTCCGTTAATGAAAGTAAATATATAAAATGTGCTGTGCGAGAAGCTCATGTCAACGCGATAAATACAGTGAGTAGGAAATTTTTACTGTTTACTGTTTCCGATCCCCAAGAATTGAATTAAGCTATAAATAACCAAATTATAGCAACAGTAGTGACTGCAACAGAAACATAAGCCGAAAACAGTCAATAAGCCGAATGAAGATGTGAGGTCCCGTGGTCGTGTTATGGTGATAAATTTGCCGCTCCGAATGTTTCTTCCGCTGAGTCGGTGTAAATAAGAGTTGCTCCTGGAAGTAAAATCATGAAAAAAATTGAAACGAAGCCTGAAAAAATACGAGGAAAAGATCGGAAAAACAGCCGTGTAAAAAAATTTGAAGAAATAATAATCGCCGTATATTCTTCAGGGAAACATCCACCGAAAAATATCTTTTAGGAATTAGGAAAACGTACCATTTCTCCTCACTTTTAGGTAAGTGCTTTCCGAAATGTTTGAAATTAACAAATACTCACTAAAAATGTTATTAGACATTTCCATATAATTGCAAAATTAAATTCGCTTTTATTCATATAAATCGGAGATGTAATGGTACAATTAATATACCGGGTGATCGTAAAAAAATGATTCAGAGCAGGCCATGATCGAAGTGTTAAAGTTGGCAATACTTAATATAAGCCAATTGTCAAATGTTGACAGCTGTAAAAAAATTTGGTTAGATACATGTAACTTAATGTATCTAACCAAAAATTTTTACAGCTGTCAATTGGCTTATTTTAAGTATTGCGAACTTTAACACTTCGGTCATGGCCTGCTGCGAATTATTTTTTTTACGATCACCCGGTACATTCCCCTAATGTTGCAATCTTCTGAACCCAATCACCTTACGTTATTTTAACGTAAACATCAGACAGAACCCACAAAAGTAATGAATACCTAAGCTGTCTTGTGATGTAGGAAATGATAATGAATTGTAGTTCCTATAGATGCATTTGGGTATTATTTGTAGTAAACAACTTTGTAATACACACTTTGTAGTAGTAAGCGGAACATAATACAGATTCCAATTTTTTGGCGATGAATGAATGAATTCTGCTATACATTTGCTTCTTGTCAGCGCGATAAATACACATTTATGGCCCGCTATAATTAAAGTAGCCATAAATACCCCAATTGTGCCAACAGAATTGACAGCAATGTAAAGTTTCATTGTAAACAATCAATAAACTGAACCGACATATAAGGGCCCGCGGCTGTGTTATAGTGATAAAGCTTTTCGAGATGCAAGATTTAGTCGTTGTTATGGTGAGACAGTTACGGATTTAGTATAGATTTAATATAGATTGTATTATTTTTAATGGTTTAGTTATTAGTAGTAGGTGTGACTTTTATTATGAGGTTTCAAACAGTCGTAGTTGCGAAAATATCATGAAAAACGTTGTTTGGGAACGTAGTATTCGGTCAGGGACGAACTAGCGAGTAATGTTAATATTTTTTAAGCTATATTAAAACTATTCAAAATATTTTAGTAGAATAGTAGAAAATATCTTTCTTGTGTTTACAATTTGTAAGTTGTGCTTGAACATCTTGTTTGTTTTTATGACAATATTTTTAAAACTAATACCGAGACGCAATAGTTTAATCTGAACTTGTTTATTTACCGTCAACCGAGTATGTAAAATTCTCAATCATTCCAAAATGTTTGCTGTGACCAGGTCTTTTTACTATAACCTCGAACATGTTATTTTATTAGTTAATGTTGTGAATTATGTTTAGGTGTTAAAATAATTTTATATATTCAGCATCGCAAGCAGTTGCTTGCTCTTTTCGTAATAAATTTGATGGAACAGCATCCTTATAACATAAAAATTTGCCATCGCTACAAAACATTCAGAAATAACATACTTTCCAGTAAATTTAATTGTTTACGTTCAATAATTTTTGCCGCTACTGATAATAGTACAAAACTACGCTTGGAAGAAAATCGCAAATAGTGACAGTAGAAAGTGAATGCTTATTATAATAGTAGACAGGAGCATTACCAACGAAATCGTGCTTTTTATGACTCAGAGAGACGAACATGCACTAACCTGAATCGCGCCTCTGTTTGACAATTTGTAGGAAATGGCCAAAAACGGAGAAAGACCCATTAAACTAGTTATGATCCCCCTATTAAAACCGTTAACCATCTGCAACGAAGAGATTCGCACTTGCCACGGCCACGCTCCTGTAAATAGGATTTCCCTTTCTCGACTTCCTTAAGTAGAAGTGAAACTGACGCAACTCTCGCACGAGTAGCCCTGACCTGCTTATACGCGTTACAATCACTGCACTTAGTGCGTACAATACGTGCTCCCAGTTCAGTTAAATTTACCGACTAATTTATTAATTAAAACGTCACACTAATTTAATGATTTTATTAGTTGCACGAACTACTCACGTTAAGCAGCTGACTAGGTCTTAACAAAAGGAAATGCATTTTCTAGTAATGAATAATAATGATTATACATTGGGCACGTGCTAAAATAAAGATTATATTATGTATTAGTGACAAAACTATCCTCGCAAAATCATACTTGTTAGTAACAAGCAAAATAAATTTCTTATAGGTATTCCTGTCAATGTTACATTACATAAATCCACCTGCGTTGATTTGTGAAAACTGACGTACAAATCAACGCAGGCGACAAAAAACGGAAGCAAGTTTATAATTGGTATTGCTCACTTAAAACAGAGAGGCAAATAATATAACAAAATTCAGAATTTATTGTTGAAATAATTTGTTTTTGATATTGAACAACTTACATATAACAATTAACATTCAATGATTCTTCTTTTACTGTTGCAAACGGCGTTGTAAAATAAATAACAATACCCAGGTTTTGAAACTTTTCAAAAATAGATGTCAAACGTTCTTTAGCGTAGCTATTGTGCAAATTTCGACATTAAACATGGCTTTTCTTTGAAAGTACTACCACGCGAAAAATAGTTGTATTTTGTGTTTTTCAGAATTTTGTGCCACAACCATTTTACTCGTCATGATCAATTTATAGCCCCGGATTACGGGCCCACAACTTCTCTTACAAGTTTACTCTGATATTTATTTCCAAGACATTTTTTTATGAGCGTTTTGTTCTCTGAAATCTTTTCCCGTAGATTCATTCCACAAATACAAATTTTTAACATACGGTGGAATGAGGAAAGAGCTTAAGGCAAGTCGAAATCGTTTTTACAAAATTTTCCAGCTTCACAATGGCGGCCGCTACAATTTTTTGAAAATCTCGAATTTAACGTCCATTTACTCAGAAAGTAGTTGTCTGATCGGGATGAGCTACAGCTCATTTGAGAGCCCTTTATGGGCGCTATGCGATAAAACCAAATTAATTTCAAAAATCTGAAAACCATCATAAAAATTTTAAAAATTTCAAAAATATTATTCAAAAACTGGCCACACGAATTTTAAAACTTTGTACGCTGTTAGAACGGAAGATTGGCTAC
Source organism: Ctenicera cuprea (assembly GCA_958336395.1). Taxonomy (NCBI): domain Eukaryota; kingdom Metazoa; phylum Arthropoda; class Insecta; order Coleoptera; family Elateridae; genus Ctenicera; species Ctenicera cuprea. The sequence continues at coordinate 7,709,999 of OY284494.1, read as the reverse complement.
AATTTGATTTTTTTTAAATCTATAATTTCACTTTGGCGTTTTCTATGAATTTGGACGGATGGAATGGAGGGTTGCCTATATAGCTTGTTTTCTTAGAAATCAAACAGTCGGTGAAATGTATAACGTTATAGATATAAAATTTACATTTTTACAAACGCAGTAACTAATAATATGTAGTATGGGAAACTCTACTAGAAGTGCACACACACCTCAGCTGTTTGATTCTACAACGAGGTGCAATTTCGTGATTTTAATGAAAAAACATGGGCTCGATGAACACATAAAACGTTAAAAAACAATTGTTTATGTGCGGGTATGCTCCAGTATACAGTGGCGTAACAAACACTCCCGCAACCTTAGAAACGCGGGGGGGGGGGCGATCAGGAGCCGTCAAAAACTAAAAAGGAAAAAAAAAAAAAAATCACACGGTCATTGTACTTCAAAACATAAAATAAAGAAAAATTTTTAATTTTTAAGCTGAGTATGATATTTTGCGTCGATGCGTTACCGCAATTTATGATCTTACCTATCAGCTCGATAATAATGGGTAGCCTAAATAAAAGCATAAATCTCCATGTCAGCAAAATAACTAGATATTTGAATTTAGAAATAGTTAAATCAGTTTCGGTTCAAAAACATTGTTTTAACTTTACATGGTGTACTAGTACTAGCTTCAGTCGCGGACCTGCTGTCGAGGGCATGTACGCAGCACGAAGCCCTGTCCCAAATTTATTATTTAATTGACTTGCTGGCTCCAATAGTCTATATTAAGGCCAATTTTTAGTTTGACTTAACTTTCTGCTCGGCTGCCTGCGTACGCGGCCGCTCTTTCCTTCAATAATTCCTTTCCACCTGCATTCAATCGTGCCTCAGCTGTCGTGCGGAAATGCAGTGTTCGACACGGCTTATTTTTAATACATTTGCTAACAATTTTATTAGGAAAAATGCCTGGGGCGTAGTCCACGGTCTCAGCGAATTATATATTTGTAATGTAATTGTGGTTTAATTTTAAAGTATACATTAAATACAAATCTAGCTAAACCAAAATGGAAAATTGAGCAAGAAACCCTAGTAATTGACGATAAAAAATTGTAAAAAATACACCGATTGTTAAAAAGATTGCTACTAGACAAAATTGTGTTTTTGCCGTACAAGAATATCAATAGCAAAAATAAGGCAAGCTTACTTGCTACAGTGTTATAGTTTTAGTAATGTTTTAAATATTTAATAAACATTCTGGTATGTGAATGTTAAACGTAGCTTATGTCCTTTTTAATTTGCGTGTAACAAAAAGGTAAGAGATTATAAAAGTTTGTGGGCGGTGGGGGTGGGGGGGCTTACGGTATGCGTTACGCCACTGCCCATACAAATTATCAGATTTTGATAGAATTTGAAATGTGGGTACGGTGTGCCAAGAAGTCATCGATAAAATAAGTTTTAAAAAAATCAGAAACCGGAAGTGAAAATTAAAAACTTTTTATTGGATCTTTTTATTAAGAAACTGACATTTCTAAATCTGAAGAGATCTGATGGAAGACCGGAACTACAGATAAAACACTTTTCCGAACTTTCTACTTAAAAATGGCGGTCAATACGATTTTTTGAAAATTTTGACCCTGAATGGGTTATAGTCCAAGGCGATAGTTTCTCTGTGGCTTAAAATATTTTAGTTTCTTCTGTTTTTGTAACAAGCGCTTCGTTAGGGAACCAGAGCCACGTGCTGCGTGTCAGGAGCAATTTTGTGTCTTAGGCTGAAGGAACTTGTTCCTAATTCTTATATAACAGAAAATATTCTAGAAAATACAAAACTTGGCAGGTGAAAGTCTTGACTCCCATTTTAATTCTGGCAATATTTCTATTTCCCAGGTAATTAATTTATATTACATTTACTAAGTGGTAATAATACTGTATCCGAATAGACTATTTTGAGGACATTTTCAGGAACGTGGTTAAAATATTCTGAACTAGAAATTTATACAGAGTTTGCAACGCTTATTAGGTTTTCCTTTTTGTAAACAAAGGACAGAGTTGATATAGAAATTGTTAGGCACTGTGCTATAGAATGCGAAAGGCTTATTATATCCTTGGGTATTTCAATTTTGAATTAATAGTCTAGTTTTGTAAAGGCATGAATTGTCAAAAGCACATATCTCTTATGCTATTAAATACATTATACATTTGAAACTTCCAAGAAATTTCACATTAATTTAAAGTGCTCTTACTTCCAACCGATTGATTCCACCTACTTGCCTTTAATATCTGTTTCTGTTATATAGCTCTCTACTTATTTAATATGAATACGACACAAGACATTTTTTTATCCTAATATTTAAAAGAATACAAATTAACAGTAAAGAGATAATTTTTGGTAGTCGGGTACATATTGATAATAGTTTAAAAATAACATTTACCTTGCACTTAAAAAAAATTGATCAATCAATTTATCTTAAATAAGAAACAATTATAAAATAGATAACCCTAAAGCCCCCTCACAAACTTAAATATCAAATTAGTATTCCCACTTTTCTGTCTGATATTTTCACGTTATAGTCCAATATCAACTTGTAAAAAGTTTTTATAGACAATAACATACGGTATTTTCCACGATGTGTAACTTTTTATGCTGATTAAGATGTCGTTTACAAAAAAAAAACAATTATGTCTCTTTTTTTGTTATAACAAAATATTTTTGCTTTAAAGTGTACATCCTGTGTACTTTCATATTCTAAAAGAAAATTTAACTCTGAATAAAAACAGTTCCATTGCAATAGTAATACAAAGTGAATAAAAAAATAGTTATTGATGAAATACTTTTATGGGTAGCAGCACGTTGCTTCATAGCTGTTAAACAACATAAATCATCTTAATCAACATAAAAAGTTACATTTTTTTCTCCATTTAACCAAATTTGTAGCTTTTAGGGTTTCCAAGATAGTAATGGTGTGCATGTGCAAGGTATTGTTATTGACAAAATTTTGGAAGTTGAAATTTTGACGAATATGCAGGTTTCAGGGTCCAAAAATACCGAAAGACCAGTTTCCGTCATGGTGTATGTGTGTGTTTGTATACACTTTACAGCCCAGACCCCTTAACCCAGAAAACCCAATTTAGGCTTGAAAGGTTGGTAATCACAACGAGATGAAGCATAAAATTAGCAAGATTGGTCCTCCCAAAAAAAGGGGGTGGTCTTATACTTCAATATACACGCGCTCAAAACAGAAGCTTAGATTCATATTCTACACATGTCGAATAACCGATCTGCGCAAGCGTGATCTTCCTACCACCCCCGGTTATCCCCACTATCGATTATTTGTTTTTCAAAAATTTACTAATTTCGGCTTCAAAGTCGGTGTGAACATGTTAAAATGACACTGGCAACAACTTTCCATTGAGAGAAGACCTATGCGGATTTTCTTTTGGGCTGTTTACCTGAACAGTTTAATTTTTTTGAATAATAGTTTTTCAGTTTTCAGTGAATTAGCATTGTTTGCAATTGCAAAGTTTAAGATATCATAAAACCAGATAACTACTTCAAAAAATAAGGGGGGGGGTCGCTTTACTTCAATATAGACGCGCTTGAAAAATATGCTCAGATTCGTATTCTCCGCATGTCGAATAGGTACACCCGGTTCACCCCCACCACCATTTTTTGCGAATTTTGACTGTAAAATGGGAATGAACTTTCAATTGAGAAACCGCCTTTGGAAGAGAGGTATTCTTTTGGTCCTTTATCTGAACAGTTTAATTAGATAATCGCCAAAAATCTTTAAAAATTTTCAGAAAATTTAAATTTTAAATTTCCAGTTTTAAAACTTTTCAAAATTAACTACGAAAGTTTATCAAAACTAAGAAAAATTTCGAAACATTAAAATTTTCAAATATTTTCATAACTTTAATCAATGTTTAATATTTTCAAGGCTTTCAAAATTATGAAAATATTCAAATAATAAATTTCTAATAATTTTCACGTTTTCAAATATTTGTTTTGTTTTAACTTTTTTCAATTGAAAAAAAAAACCATTTTAAATAACTATAGTTTTCCTCTTCTTCTTCTTCTTCTTCTTCTTCATCCTATTATAGGGCAATGGCCTGTTTAATACCCGCATCTAGTGCGGGTTCTGTGAGCCCTATTCGCGCGTATTCCGGGCAGGAGGCTGGCCTTACACGTCGAAAGAGGAAGAAGTTCCAGTAAATGGTTTACGATTGCCAAAGATTTTAGTATGACAACCGGGACCGCTTAACGTGCTTTCTGAAGCACGGTTGGGTGCAGATATACCCCTATATTGGTCACCCATCCGAGTGGGGAAAAGAGGGGACAGAACCCGCCATGCAACCAACCATTTTACAGATATTAAAAATGTTCTTGATTTTCAAAAGATCGTCAAAAACGAAAAAAAAAAAATAAAATATTTGTTTTAAATTTTATTATTGTCGAAATATTTTAAGCATTTAAACAAAATTCAATGAATGCGAGGAAGCTTCGGTGGCAGTTGCCCGACAGCTTTTTTAATAAGGACAATATCGACAATATTACAGTTAAACACAAGTAGCGCATTTTATTTAGCTAATTCGTATAACCTTTGGTATCTTTATAGTTTGTTGTATACTCTTTTAGTATCTTGGTAGTAAGTAATATTTAATATTTTCAAAAAACTATTCTCTTTGGTCAGCTGCTTTCATCGTTTTGATAATATTGAACTTCCATTGTTCTATAAATTTGCGCAAACCAACCAGCTTTTCCGTCAACAATGTTTGACCCTTCTCAAATATCCTAGCAAGTTGTTTTTGACTAATTCTCATTATTGTTTCTAGGCACACATTTGTGCTTTACAGAGGAAAAGCTTTGTTCTGGTTTTCTACGGCTCGGAATTTTTGTACGGTTTATTGATTTCAAAATTTATTGTTTTCCTCCAGGTATTAAATATTCAATTATTTTTCCTTTTTAATGTGTTCGTTTTTCATAAATACATCAAATATTTGATTTACGTTAAAGCAGCTGTAGGTTATAATTAACAAAAAAAAAGCTGTGGTTCTCGTTATGAGCATCCTTGTACTTAATAAGTAAGGCAAATAAGTGCAAGTATTAACATTTTGGGTTAACGAACAACGTAACATTTGCACTCCTGGCTCTCGTTTTATGCAATTCATGAAAGTAGGTGCTAAGTAATTGTTTATTGCCCACTTTGTCAATTTATTTATTGTATTATGCTAGGCATGTCACTTGTAAATACAGGTCATGTTCATTTTATATTGTAAAGATTGATTGTGCAAAATTGTTTTTATATGTTAAATGTATTTCTTACTTATTTCTAGTGGTACAAGTTGTTGTAGTAGAGTTTTGATTTTTGAATCTCAATTTGTCAAGGTTGCAAAAATATATAGTACGTAGTCTGTATAGCAAACACATAACGCCAATTTTCGTAAATTAATTATTTATTGTGACACTCTTACGGTAGATGAACGCACGTTCATCTACCCCGGTGGGATATACGAGGGCAGAGTGAAAAGTCTGGTAAAAATGAAACAAAGAGTAATTTGTTCGGCCAAAAACAATTTATTTTTTAACGTTGTCGCCTTTTAGTTGGATGCACTTAGTCAACGTTTCTCCAATTTTTCAATCCCTTCCAAATTATACAATTTCTCTAACCCTTCAAAATAGGCGTTTGTTGCATCGACTATCTCCTCATTACAGTCGAATTTCTTTTCGCCAAGCCATTTCTTCAAGTTTGGAAACAGGAAGTAGTCGCAGGGAGCTAAGTCTGGAAAATATGGAGGATGTGGAAGCACCTCGAAGCGTAATTCATGGCAACTACACATGTGTGCACCCGTGCATTGTCTTGATGGAAGAGAACTTTTTTCTTCGCCAAATGCGGTTGTTTGTTTTTTAAAACGTCGTTGAAACGGTCCAATAAATTGCAATAATATTCGCTATTGTTTTTATCTTTTCAAGATAATCAATGTGTATTAGCGGCGTGTTTCCAAAAAACTGTGGCCATAACCTTGTTGGTCGATAAAACGGCCGTAACCTTCTTCGGCGCAGGTTCGCTAGTAGAAATCCACTGTTTAGACTGTTCCTTGGTCTCCGGTGTATAGTGATAGATGGATGTTTCGTCCACAGTTATGAAACGATGCGAAAACTCCTTTTTATTACGCTTGAACATCGCCAAACCTGCCTCTGAAGTTATCACACGTGTACGTTTTTTGGTCGATTGTGAGCAGATGCGGCACCCATCGCGCGGATAGCTTTTTCATATCCAAATGTTCGTGTAATATATTGCGCACACGTTCATCTGAGATGCGTACTATCTCCACTATCTCGCGCACTTCTACTCTGCGGTCTTACAATGCAATATCATGGATTTTGTCAATCATTTCTGGTGTGGTGGCCTGATTTGGGCGTCCTGAACGTTCGGCATCAGTTGTGCTTGTACGACCACAACGAAAATCAATAAACCGCTTGTGAATCATTTTAATCGATGGTGAAGAGTCGCCATAATATTTATCAAGCTTTGTTTTGGTTTGCGTAATGGTTTTTCCACGCAAAAAAATAATATTTAATTAAGACACGAAAATCACGTTTCTCCATGTTTGCAAAAATACGAAAGGTTGTCTGCTTTCAATGGCTGTCAAAATTGAGCTAAATGATAAATCTGTCTGAAAATTTTAATGTGGCTTAGTGACAGATGGTATTGACAAATGTCAACTGCGATTTGCGATTGTGATGCCCTATGTCGCAATTTTATCAAACTTCTCTCTCCGCCCTTGTATGTATATCACGTGATTTAGGGCAACAAACTATGCATGCAAGAGGCGTTTACATGAAACACAAATATCTATTAATGTTTTTTATTGTTAAACTGCCAAACTTTATGCAGTTATTAATTGGTTTCGCAAAAGTTTACTTTCCACTATAATTCATTGCAAAGCTATTGTTTTTATCAGGAATAAGTTTTGCACTCGCAGAGAACGTCTAAACAGTGGAGCAACTTCAGATGTTGGGCTCGGGGCAAGATACCTGAAGGGCGCTGGCCCCATCCTGAAAAAAAACTTCAATAATAAAGTAATTGATAATAAGAACAATTTCTATAGTAGGAAAAAAAATATTTGCAGTCTAGTAAGTGAAAATAAATATATTAAAGCCGTATCTAATCAAGATAAGCAAATCTTAAATTTTCTGAAGTTAATGTGTCTGGGTCGGTACCAAAAAGTATAGGTGTTGTGTTATTATTAAATATAATCTCACTTCAGTATTTTTCATTGTATACATGTAAGCACATACATTTCATGGAATTTAAAATGTTTTTTGTTGATAAAATATAGACTGTAGAAAATAAAAAATTTTTATTGACGAAAACTTCGTAATAGAGAAATTAAAACAAATAAAAACTCGTGGCTCGTGGCAGGGCCGCCTAAGGCCTCGAGCTCGGGGGCCGTTGTCCCTTCTACCCAGGGGCGGATTTACCACATTAGCCGCCCTAGGCTTGGAAAAAATTGCCGCCCTCACCGTACATGTAAAATAGTAAATAGTAAATAGTCAGTGTATTTTTACCGTTTACACTACCACCCGTCTGGCCTTCAGCTTGGCAAAAGAGTCGATTATAGAATCAAAATTGATCGTTCGCGGTAAATCAGACTCGATCCCAAGTTCGGCGAGATTATTCAAGCAGGTCCTCCTTCATTGTTGTCGCAAAACTTGCCGACCGCAAAAATTTTTGCCGCCCTAGGCCTTAGCCTACACAGCCTAGTGGTCAATCTGCCCCTGCTTCTACCCCATGGTAGTGACGCCACTGCGTCTAAAAACTACTTAATCAATAAATTTAGTTTTTATAATATCATTTTCTGTCTTTGTATTAAGTAACTAAATAGACGGGTCTTGATTCACTGGTAATTTCTATAATCTGTTTCCGTCAATCTGTTATGCTGGTTGGCCCTCCAACTATTGGAGGGAATATAAAGTTTTCTACTGCAAAATAAATTAGCAAAATGCATAATTTTTATTTAAAAAGTGGCCAGAACAAAGAAAATTTAAAAGAGCAAAAGTAATAAGAACAAATTTTTTTCATGATCAAAATGTATTTAAAAATAAGGTCATTTCAATGGCCCCCCATTTACTCCGCATCACGCGTCGACGCAAATCTACATCCAAATTTTAATTCCGGGCGCGTTCTGAGCCTGTTCTGATAAGATTTTAGATTTGCTCACAGGAAATAATCAGGAGCTGTCTGTCACATTTGAATTTCGTGCAAGCCCATAGTAATTAAACAAAATAAAAAAAAAATTTAAAGTATACTCACAAAAACCGCATTCTTTTAAATAAATATACTATATTTTTTTATATTATCGTTAATAGTTTTTGGTTTCTTTATATTTAAAATGTGTCAGTGTTCTATGGGGCACGTTGTACTTTGGTTTTTGCTAAAACTAATTCTAGTTTTTAACGGCAACAAAAGGTTAAGGATTGCAAGTATATCAATTGTTTTTTTCCTAATTGTTTTAAATTCACAATATTGTCTAGAATAAGAAATTTGGATTACCCAAACTTTCTTGTTTGTATACAATGCAGCTAAAAATAGCTCATGATTAAAGTGAGAGCACACTCTTTCCAATTTTAATTGTCACTTGCAAAACCATATACTGTATCGACAGGATTTTATAATTTTAATATAATATAATCCCAAATTGAGTTCACAAACGGGAAATATTGTAGTTTAAGTTGTACCACACAATATCAGAATAAGAACTCCTGCTTGGTATGAACCCAACCTTGCAGTTATTAAAACTTTGAAATTTGTTATTAATACACAATTGTAAATTCCGATATGTATAAAGTAGTAAGGACGTTCAAAACAATTCCTGGTCAAATGACCTATGATGTTTTTTTAACGCACGTCTTACAATTTATATTATTCTGGTGTACATGTATAAACAGAATACCACGTTTGCGCGTACTGCTGTCAACTGTCACAACCGAAAATTTCGCACGAACTATAACCTAGGTTATGTCTGAATGTTAACAAAATTACGTACCAACTTACTTTAGCAGGTTTACCAATTCTTTTTTTGTTAAACATGTAACACAAGACCAAAAAAGCTGCGGGGCAACCAACCGCCACGGGACGTTCTTCGCATTTAGTGAAATTTAAAAAAAAAATCTAATTTTTTGAAATCTTGTAATCCTTTAGATTTTTATTAGTTTTAAGGAAATGTAGGAAATTTTTTACAATTTTAGATCTTTTTTAAAATATTGGAAGGTTATTTGAAAAAAATTAGAATTTTTAAATTGGAAAAACAAAAATTTCACAATTTTTGAAATCACTTTAAATTGTTGGAACATGTTTAGAAATTTAGAAAACTTTTTGATATCATGAATTTTTGACAGGAAAACTTTTTGAAAATTATAAATATTTCCAAAAATGCTGACATTTGTTTAAATTCTTATGAGAATAATAATCGAATTTTTATTGGAGGAAGACAGATTCTCCGTGACTGAATAAAAACATAAGTCATTTGATTTTCTTTTCAATTGTGAAAATTTTAAGAACATGAAAACTTTTTTATAATACTTACATTTCTCTAATAATTTGAAAAATTGGAACTTGTCTTTGAATTTTAAAAATAAATATGTTTTGAAGATTAAAGTTTTGAAAAATCAAACAACTGAAAAATTTTACTAATTTTGAAAGCTGTTTGGAAGTTATAAGAAATATGACATTTTTGAAATTTTTTAACATTTTGAAATTCTTTAAAATTCTTTAAAATTCTAAAAAAAAATAGATATTTTTAAAAATTTAATGAAAATTTTTGATGTTTTCAAAAATTTATAATTTTTGTTAACATTCATTCATTTTGTGAGAAAAAAATTCATTTTTGGTTATTGGAAAAAAGATTTTTCGGGCCGAATAAAAGCATAGAACAAAGAAATAATTCTTCAGCAGAAAATTAGTGGGAAGGAAGCAAATTAGCTTCCGCAACTACAAATTATGTTTAGAATCTTGTTTTAGTATCACTTGGGCATAATTTAGGTTGAATGGAAATGTTATGATCTGTCAGTTCCCGGTCATTAAATAAAACGGCATTAATTTTCTATTATTAATTTTAATTTTTTGTACAAGCAGCCATTTTTTAAGTGTCCCAAGCCTACTACATAACTGAACATAATGGGGAAACTGAAAGTCTGGTATAATATCTTCCTGAAATGTACACGTCAATTTTAGACGTCATAACAGCGAAGAAAAATAATTTTTGTATAAGTTGTTAGACATTTTAATAAGATTTCGGTTTAATTACGGCTTTAATTAGTTAATTTAGAGAGACTTTCAATTTCCACATGTTATTTGCCAATGTTCGGGTCGGCTTGCTTATAGGTACTGAAAGTATAGGAAAGTAAAAAGTGAATGTTTAGTGTGTTGTTTTCTTTTATAGAATAATAGAACCATATGTTTTGAAAACAATGTTAATCGGCATACTGTTTTGATAATAGTTTAGGTGAATTACCTCGGCAGTACCGAAATTTAAAGCATTTTCAACAAGGCGGTTGTCCTGCACATTATTCTCTCATTGTTGATGACTGTTTAAATCATAAATTTGGGTTGCAGTTACATAAATAATTGTTGATAAACTCAGAATCATGTTTAAAATGTATTTTTAAATTATTTATTACAAATATTACCGTAATAAAGGATTAGTTACATTTGTTATAACACAAAGGAGTACAACTTAAGGTGTTTTTCTTTTTATGATTAATATTATAACTTCAAAGTTTATTAACTGCAATATTGGGCTTAGAGAAATCATAAGTTTTTATGTCTTTAAAGTTTTTTTTTTGCATAACTAAAATAAAAAATTTTGTGTTAGCCCTGGGGTATTATACATTTTCACTACGAAGTACGACTCCTTTGGAAAGAAATTCAAAGAACTGCTTGTTTGAAAAGTGCTAAAAATAACGGGGTTTCATTAATAGTGCACCAAGTTTTCTTAAGGAACAGATAGGTAACTTGTCACATTGATATCTTCGTGTTATTACAAAACTTCTGTTTTTCTTAGAATCTAATACTTGACTAGTTTGCGTCTAGTGTTTAAATTTATTGCCCGTGTGTTGCTCATACTTATTATTTTCCTGATTTTTATTCATTTATTAAATTTATTTACAGAAGGATTTAACTAGTTAATAACATCTAGGCTTCCGGGTTGGAGCCGCGTAATCGGTGCTTGAACTGACGACGTTTCGTCCTCGGTTGCACGAGACATTTTAAGGGCTGTGGTCGCTTTGGGATCTGGAACACACAGTTGTGTGATCCTGAAGATGTCCCGTGCAACCGAGGACGAAACGTTGGCAGTTCAAGCACCGATGACGCGGCTTCAACCCGGAAGCCTAGATGTTATTACCAACGGCCGCGGAAGCCTGCAACTTGTTTAACTAGTTATGTTTATCTGTAGAACTTATGTATCGCAAAAATCTAAAACCCATCAAAAAATGTAGGTATTAATTTAGTTTATAAAAACTGTGTCTAACTCAGGAGCTGGGTTAATTATGAACTAATTTTCAAAAAATTACTGAAACTACAGTGGCGTTCCATGGGTTCAAAATTTGAGTAGGTAATGGCAAAAATTATTTAACATAAACATTAAAAAGTAAAGGAATTACTGCAACTCTAATTTACCAAGACCTGTTTTTAAATGAATTAATCTACACATACAATTTCACTTTGTCGTTATGCGCTTTAATTTGATACGGCAAACCTTCGTCTAAAGCCAAGTTAATGCGTGATTTGTTAAATAAATAACTTTAATCTAACAGTTGCAGATAAATGTTCTTTGGCCGACGCAAGTTTTTGGATTTTTTTTTAAAACAGATATTCAGACTATACTTTTGAAGGGTTAGATATATATGAAAATAGTAAGCAATTCCAGCAAAATGGCTTATTTTTAATGCCGCTACCAGTTAGCCAGTTCATTATTTCATACCGTTCAGTATAAAACGATCTAGATTTCTCTCTACTGTCTGTCTGTAACGGCCAAGTCATTTTGGAGTATATGGCCCATGTTTTTTCATTTTTATTTGTTTTTCGTAAGAGTATCCATTAAATTTTTCTTTTAAAAGCTGGTCAACGTGAATTTCCGTATTTAATGCAAATTTGCAAATAATTATCTATGAAATGAATAAACACACAATAGTTGCAGGCAGCAGCTAACAGCCACTGACCGGCACAAATAAAGTAAAAACTACAGAGGCCGTGCCTTTGTGGTGCTTATTGTGTTCTGAAATCTTTACTATTTCTTTGCAGCTGATCATTTCATTATTTTATTAATGTGCATGCAAACGTATTAAAAATAATAAATTGGTTGATTGTGTCGTAGCTGGAATCATTTAGCCCGATAAGCTCGGCTTTTGCGTGTGCAAAACTGTGTATTTATTTGGCGCCTAATTTGTAATGTTACGCGCTGGTGTTAAATAGTAGAAACTGTATGTAAAAGTAACTTTTCTTTATTGAAATATAGATATTGATTTTTTTTTGAAAAGTTATGGGTAGGCCTAACAGGACTGACCGCCGAATAAAAATCTTACCTTAGAATAGCTTTATTCGTACTCGTGATTCCAGTCCGTTACCTGTCATTAGAATTAATTATCTCTTAGTTATGTTTTATTATAAAACCCATTTGTTTCGGAATTTTTTAGTGTTCTTTCTTTGTTAGTAAGGTAATATAGGTAATTGATTACAGATAGATTAAAGTAATTGTTTAGTTGTGTTAGAAGTTAAAAAATTATTTTTATTTTCCAAACACCCTGGTAGTATAATTGTTATTTACGTTACTAGTGTGATAAAGGCGTTATTATAACACGAGTTTGAAAGTTGCATGTCCGAGTCGTCTCATTAAACTAGTGCCGTAATAATACATTACCCTACGTGTGATATACAAAAATTTTTCTATGACTGCTCGAAATTTTTTAAAAATCGATTTTTTTTGCTTGAAATAATATTTGACATTTTGCATTAATTGATTTGCAAATGTCAAGTTATTTTTAAAATACTTTTGTTTTGAAATCAAATGAAGGAGATAGATTCTATTTGTTCAATATTATGGCAACGAGCCAGTTTTCCTATAAACAAACCTTCAGTTTTGTTTGTGTAAATAAAATGAGTTAGGTAATGAATCCATTATCTCACTAGTGACATAACGAACTTCATTACCTAACGGAAATGAATGACACAATACGTTCTTATCCTAACAGTCGTAGATAAAATTGTCTATCATACTGTATGAAATGCAGGAAACATGCTTTATAAAAGCATCTAATTGCTTTGATCGTGAGCTTCGGCCTTCTAATCTAAAGCAGGGTAATTAAATTTTCACATGCAGTTGCTATCCCTTTGATGAAACTTCTGGATGTTTCAATGTCGTACGCAAAATTTTAGACAAAGAACGTATTAGATTGTGTCAGATCTTTTGAATGTTGGCTTTTAAGTTGGTTATCAAACCACATAATATATCCATTCATTAATCCTAATAATTCAACCCAAATAACACTTAGTGCTAATATTTATATTCTAAAAGTGTGTTTATTCAACGGGAATTTCTAAAATTGATAAATAAAAAATTTCATATTTTCACTTTGTTCTTAAAAAAACAGAGGAAGCAGTTATAAAAAAAAACATGTTAGCACCCCACGATTTTGTTACTACAAAATCAGTTTGCTAGTCACACAGGGAACATCTGCTTTATGCTTTGCGAAATGCCGCTTCAACACCATTCTTTATCATCCCTTAGTGCAAATGTCACGAACTAACACTGTTTCTCTATTATGAATATTTTGTTTTTTAAAGGCATTTTAATGTTTCCGAGGGTCTATGTTTTGAAATTATTTTTTTGGTGTAAGAGGAAATATAAATATTATGTCGAGTGTCGTGGCGCATGTGTTCAGTACACTGTTTTTAGAGATTTGTGAGTGTTGTTTTAACCAACGGATGTGCTTAAGTTGCAGTGCAAAAATAGGTTTTTATTTTAGCTCACGCGGTAGCTTTGTTTAACTGCCGGTGGTTATGGCGAATAATTTGTAAATCAGTACTTAAAGAAATATTTTGCCGTTTTTGTTCAAATAACAAACTGTTGATAAACAAAATAAAATTTACAAGAAGCTGTATAAAGTGCGTAGGTGCTATAATTAATACTTGAGAAGCTCTTCATTGTGAGTGATAATAACTAAAAGTGATTTATACTGTGTATTTAAGTAAATTCTAGAAAATCACGTAATAAAAATAATGTAAAGTTATTCGCTAAATTTTCAGTTCGGTGTCTACATCGCATGAGAAAACTTGTGAATAGAAATCCATTTCAACTAGAAATTTTATTTGTCGAAAAATAAACATTTTGTTGGGGCATTTTATTTAAAAAAATAGAAATCTCATAAGGGTGTCATGGAATAACAAGCCATTTAATTTAAGTTAAGAAATGTATAGTAAGCCATGAAAAAAACGTTACTGCAGAAATTACACAAAAAATCTGTTTTTATTTACTTAGAAGTTTAGATCCTTACTTATGAAGGTTTCGGCACGTGTCGCTTGCAAACAAAGAAAATAGAAACATAGTGAGGATTTATTCTTCTTCTAATGTCGACTGTATAAATGCGGCGGAAAGCAGTGTCGCCAGTTTCTTAAAATTTTCCCTTAGGGAATTTTAAGCAGGCGAGTTTTTAAATTAGAATTTACCATAATTTGGGAATTTTTATTCTCATCTTTTTTTTCATAAGTTACTACTAGAGGTACACGAAATCTAGGTAGATATGTTTGCAAAACAATGTTTTGGTGAGAATTTTCCATTTCCAAATTTAGAGAACAATCATTAAATGCAGTTTATATTTTTCGAAGTATTTTACAAGCAAAGGAGATTGAAGTCGGTGAATATAAATGCTTAAATCCATTTGCCCGCTGACGCTGTTCCAAGCTTTCAAATTTGCCTAAATTTTTTTGCAAGCTTAAAAAATACTTTGTTTTTCTGGATATAGTTTTTAATACCGCTGCGCTGCAATTACACAATTGCTATTAAAAAAATAATTAATTTTCGTGTTTCTCTTTTCTTTGTTTCGTAACGGCATGCTTATGCTACAAACTTTCAAATAAGGATCTAAATATATTATTGCTTCCCAAAATTACAGCAACGTATTTGGTAGCTTCTGACACCAAAGATATTGAGCTATTATAAATTATCTATATACTAAATCCCTAATTGCAGTGGCGTGACTAGGAATACGAAGGCCCGTGGCAAAAACTGTGTGATAATCCCCACCTCCATACACAGGCTGTATCATATTGCCTGTTAAGTAGTGGAACCTCGCTTATTTAAAGAGACACAGAAACGAAATTAGAGCAAAGTTGCGAAATTTTATGCTCAATGATAATCTAAAAAATGAATTTAATTCTATTTTCTATTAATCTATTTTTTTTGTCAGATTCGATCTAACTACTAACGTTGTTGAATTTCGACTGTCAACTTTTTCTTTTTTTGTGCTGTATTTTAAAGTTTTCCAGTGGTTAACAGACTTGTTTTTTACCGTAACTTTAACAACGTTGCACAGTTGGCTTTTGGTTAAGTTTTGAGCATTTTATTTCGGAAAACAAAAATGTCTTAAAAGAGTGCTATGAAAATATGGCACCATTTAATTTATTTAAAAAAATCACAGGCCATGGACTGAACATTATTACGAAAATAAGACAATACACTGCTTGTATTAACTCCTACAGTTGTAAAAATAAAAAACAGGTGCATTTTATTGGGGCAATCCGTTTAAAATTAAATTTTCTGAAAACTTCATATACATTAGATGTATGCTATTTTTGAAAAAAAAATTGTTTCCTTACACGACAGACATTTGCTGTAATTTGCATTTAACGTAAAAATCTTAAGACACGTTATTTCATAAATAGTTCATCCAAAGCATCCACTCATCTGCTTAATTAGAATAGAGAACCAATAGCAAGCAGCGCAGGTCCGCCAAAGCACATCACAAGCTACAGTACACAAATAATACATTGTTGTTATGCGCACGCGTAGCCCATACATTGTATTTTGCAAAAACGATTATGTTACGCGTTCCTGAGCTGCAGGTCCCCTTAAGCTCTGGGTTCGCGGGTTTTAGCCACTCACGCCACCCGTTCGTTACGCCACTTCTTAAGTTTCTCACCCTTAAATCTCCATTCAATTTATTGATTGTTTTTGGCGAATGTTTATGTTGCTGTAACTACTGTTAGTATAATTTGGTTATTTGCAGCTTACTTCTGACAGGCCGTAAAAAATAAACGGTAAACATCTTCCGTTCTGTGTGTTTATCGCGGTGACATAATAATCTTATTGCCACGATTGTGATTTTGAGGCATTCTTGATATTACAAAGCTGTCGGGCAACCGCCACGAGAACGATTTTTGTTGATTTATTGAAAAAGATATATAATTAATGCATTCCGCAGGCATTGGAAGTCGCAAACATAATAAATAACCTGTGTCCAGATGTAAAGCAAAATAAACAAGAAAGCAGGCATACCCTACGGGTTCCACTAAGTATTAATATTAGTTTTCTCTCTGCTTTAATGTTGGTGTATTGCCCAAGATACGGGATTTCAAATCTAGGCGTTTTCGGTTTGTTTATTGTTGAGATATTAACTTTCTGCTAAAGCCTTGTATCTGCCACAGCAACATTTGTCGGCGCAAGTGTTTCTAAAAAAGTTACCGAAAAAATAAAAGTTGTGTCGGAAACTGCGGTCGCCGCATGTTTATGTTTTCGCTCGGGAGGCGCTAGATCAAAGAGGAATCATGTCAACGACAATTGTTTCAATTATGCTGCGACAGCGTCTCCACTATAAATACGCGTTTTAAACGTTTTAAACGCAAAATTACAACAAAGGCAGCTGCCACAATAATCACATCGTCCACATGTTGCTGTCGACTAACTTAGGTTTTGCTATATTTATCAAAAACATACAGCAAACAGCATTATTGTTACTTTGATAGATACAACTAGGCGTTTTTCAACTTTGTCGACAAATGTTTACAGAAACATCAACTAAAGTCGACAACTTTGTCGACGACAAATGTTGCTTTGGTAGATTCGAGGCTTTAGATGACGTATGAAGATGGGCATTAAATTAAAAGTAGGGGTTGTAAATGATTGAAAACATGTTACAGTAAATTTTTAATACAAAATCGTAATAATTTTAGAGATTACTCAGCACTTTTTGATTTGAAATAACTAAAAAACTAAATTTTCACATAAAATAACTGACGTTTGGGTCTAACACGATTCTTTTAATTAGCACCCACATTTTCTGCTTTTTTTTAGTTTTAACATTGACATTAAAATACCTCATTAGAACAAACTCTGTATGATAAAAACAAAAGAATCATTCGGATGTTTCTATGGGCTAGAAAGTAGTAAAATTCTCTCCGGTTGTTTGTCGGATGCTCCTACAAAGTAATTGTTCTCATCGTCTTTCCTCGGCCAGCTCGGCGAAACAGCTTAAACCTTTAGCATTGAATAATGTTTTTATTAATTTTATCACATTTTTTTATCGCTAATTTCGGTTTGTTTTTGATTAATTTTTCTAGAAACCGCGAAAGTGGATACATTTTTCTGTTTTATAAATCAATTATTTTTTTAAACGAAATCAAAGAACAAAAACAATATTAGAGTATTAATTATTATATAAACAAATTTTGTATATTTTTGAAGTGTACTAGTTGTTTTTATTAACAGTAATACAGTATTATTTTAAATATCAATAAATTTCTTTATATTTTTGTATATTTATACTTTTTAGAGCAATATTAAAATTTTCAAATACGATCCTGCGTTGAAATGACAACGAGAAACAAAACAGTGGAGTGGAAACTGCTCTGTTTGCTATTCCTAAAATCAATAAGGTGTTTTGTGATCAGTAATATTCAAACGTTCGAGTAAAAGCATTTTTATCCTGTTGTGTTTGCGAGAGAAATGCAATCGCAATCTGGAAATTCTGCTTCTATTAGTGTATTCCGTATTCGCATTATAATACTACGACTGGTGGCGTCATCGCGTCATGTATTTGTATTAAGTATTTGGCTTACTGTACGGGGTATCGCTTTAACACCTGTTTTCGAACAGTGTTCTGTGGCCTCTCGAGATGTCTCGAGATATTTCTATAATCGAATAGTTCGATTATTGTCATTCGAAATATCCCATCACTAGATTTTTTAATTAAAATATATAACGTAGCGTATATATTGGTTTAAACTTATTTCTATTAGGTTTTTATAATTTTTCTCTAACATGTTTACAGTAATTTCCAACACCTACTTGTTAAAATTGACCAAAATAAATTCATTTGATAGACAGCTTCATGCAGCTTAACAATTATAAATTTGAAAAACAGTTTTAAAGAAAAGTTTGCGTTCTACAACAGCCTATTAAAAATACACAGAACAGAACAGATACGATAAGGTTCAATTTCGGTGTAACCGGAAGTGCTGGAATATTGACCTAACTTATATTGAATGCGTTTTTATGGGTAATTAAGCATCTTCAAGTATAATTATGTTAACTTGAAAATTGTAGAAACATGGGGGTGTACAGCATACACGTAGGGCGGACATAGGCTAGGTGATCCAAGTATATTATTTGTACTTTTTTTAATATTTAAATTTAGTCAAGGCTAGATCTGTGCAATTTCAGAATGCGTATCGATAATAATCGATTGTATCGATTAATCAATAAATTCAATTAGTCGAACCATTGGTTAATAAAATAAACGGTTAATCAAATAATCGACTACTCCAACAATTTATTATAAAACTGGTTATTTTTAATAATAAAAGAACTTATTAATCGATTGTTTAACTCAAACTTTAAGATAGGTTTGGACGAAGCAGTCCCTCATTGCCATAATAGTCATCTATTAATGATTGTCTTCGTTTGCCCACTTTTCATGAAATTTGTCTTTCGTGGTCTCTGTTTTAGAATATATATTAAATTTATTTGTAAATTTAAAACTTAACTAAGTTTCGCCAAAGACAAGAGGGATTACTTAGTAGACTATTGACTTCTAATGATAGTGACACTGTTGAGTAGAATTTATTACCAAAATGCGCATTGGATAATAGATTAATGAAATAATTTGTTCCTTAAATAATCGCCTAATCCATTAATCGATAAACAAATAATCGATTAAACGAAAAATTGATTACTCGATTTTGTTGGACTGTAACCAACTAACCGATTAATCGATTATTTTGTAAACCCCTACTTGAGACATCAGTGAACAAATTTTGCCAACGACTACTACATGAACCTATAAGTGATTTGTATTTATGTTTAAATAAAATACAGATTTATATTTCCTTGTTTTTCCTTTGTGTTGTAAAGTTTCAAATATCAATTTTTAAGGTGCAATATGTTTCAGTAATAAGATATTTCAAAGTTGTACAAAGGATATTGTATTTAGTTAAAAAATATATGTATTACAGCAATGGGTAGCTTAAGTTTTACAGTGAACGAGCTGGTGGAAAATTGTAATCACTTAACATGAAATTGTGAAATATTTATTTCAGAAAATTTCAAGTTAGTGTTAGCTTCTTGGTTAATAATATAGAAGTTGACTAAATTAAAGCTAATCTATAATGTTAAGTTGTAAATTCAGGATATTAAACGATCTAATTTTGTTTCAGGTATGAATAATAGAACCCGATGTTGTAAGGTAAGAAAGTGAATTCATGTTCTTATTAATACCAACCTTTTTCGTACGATACGGTTAACGGTAATGGAATACTACGAGGGTACGTTCACATAACTAAGATGTTGGAAAATTGAAATATAAATATTTAACAACTGTTAATGAAGTTACCAGTGCAAATATACCACCTACCGAATTCCCTAAAATGATTGGGCCTCTTAGGAAATCAGCTTCTGAATTTTCAAGCGTTTGTTTTATTTAGAACATTGATTTCCAAACATTATTTTTAATTAGTGGGGAATATTCAGTATACCAATATTTCACAAGTGCATGTAATTGCTAGTAATAAAATGTTAGACAGGTTTAATTAAACTCGGTTTATGTTTAATTTTTTACGGTTGGAGTATGAGGTGCTTTTAATTAGTCGTGTTCCATGTTGATATTGCGTTTCGTACGTATTTTGACATATTTTGCTTACCGTATCAATCATTACTTATTTTAATAGCTTTTATATAAATTTTGACTCAAGGGGTTTAAAAGCCATCTTAATTTAAATATGTTGAATAATGAGAAAAGGAATCGTCGCTCGTTAAGGAACACTTTCATAAATATCGGCAAAATTATATTCTTTAGATACAAAAATAAACATTCTCTGGCTTCCTTGACTGACAAATAGAACTAAGCTACTTATTATTCTCTTTTATAATGTGTCATGAAATTTAGATTTCAGGTCGAAGGTTCAACCCACACTTATTTTAAAAATTCCTTTTTAGATTGTATTGCTATTTTTGGTTTTTACTTTTACTGGGTCAGTGGTGAGCATGAAGTGTGGTGAAAATGTACCAAATCATCAACCCTGAAGATTTTAAGTTGGGCAGTCACCAGAGAAACATTTTCTCTATTATTTGTAGTTGACTTGTAATTAATACGCTGGAGCTTTTTCAAAAGAAAATTAAAAAAAAACAATTTATAGCAAATTTTTATTACTTAAATATTCGGTGTATGAGTGAGTGTATTTGCGGTTCCACCTTTGAACTATTTTTTTCGCAATCCTGACTTCTGTGATTGTTCATTTAGTACCTACGTGAACTTTGTAGTTGTAATGCTTAATTACATCCGCCAATGGTGAAAGAATACGTCAGTATTTCCAATAAATTTTGTTACTTAAACGTCTGGCATTTACGAACTTCAATAAAAAGAGACGAGGAAGGTGTAATAGGCCGGCGGACGACACTGCATTGCACAATATTCAGGTGTTAACCTCGTGCTAAATAACGCTTTCCCTGTTTTTTCGTTCTTAAAAAATACTCATGCTGTGTGCAAAATAAATTTGTAGTTTATGACGTGTTTGTTTTGCAATTGCGAAATTTTTGTCTAAATTAATGTTTTTATTTGCAACATATTAATTATATGTTATGGTAATAACAACCAGATGTAGTCTTCTTAAGAAGAGAAAACGTAGGTATGTAACCTATGCTCTTCTTAGAGGCCATGTGTATCAAAAATTCTGTAACAACGTGCAGCTTTTTGCGGTTCTGAGATTAGTCGGTGTAAATTAGCAAAGACCGTGTGTTACCCAAGTTAATTTGAAAGAAACTTGTATATTTCGGCCATTGCTTGAAGCAATTCTTTTAAGTTCAATGTTGACGCAGAGTAATTGCGAACGTTGACAGTTCTTTAATATTAGTAGTTCAAATTATTCGGTTTGTGTGACAAATATGTTTAGAATTAGATATCTCTGGAGTTTTATTAGAAAAGTTAAAACGATTATAAATATTTATTCAAATTATTTCGTTTGAATTTGTTGCTAAATTAGTGCATAGCAGGTTGTTGTTGGCATATAATTGTTACTACAAAACACCAGTCGTTTTTCCGTTTTAATTTGCTTGTAGTAAAATAGCTGTTGGACAAACGCCACGAGACCTTTCTCCCAATGTCCGGTACTTTTTATTTTCTCCTACGTTCAGTACTTTTTTTCTTTCCAAATTGGCAGCAGCCATGTAAGAGCTGTAGGGACAAACAATATTTTTATGCATGGCGATTTCTAACACTACAGTAAAATTTTCTTTAAATTATAGAAAATTTCGAACGAATATTGCCCAAAAACTGCCCTCACCATTTTTTTAAAACTTTGGAGGTTTAGAAAGCTTGCTACAGTTTGGCTTTGGTGGCAACGTTTTAGTTTTTTTTATCTCACCTTCTATGTATTTATAATTTTAAAATTTATGGCCTTTTATTTAACAAATCGCATTTCGTTTAAGGTAACCTAACGATCCCAAGATGTTTTTCTCTTTGTGTTTTTAAATAATAAATAAGCTAAGTGAAGTAGGTAGTGTAGCGGACTACGGATCACAGCCCTAGTTCTATGAATTATATTCTTTGTTTCTTTCTATATATTAAATCCGGATCCTTTCGACCTATCTCAATTTGAGAGGAATACGGTTGCAACTGAGATTATGCAAACCAAGCAGTGCGCGATGGGTATTATTTTTTTTAAGTTAGCAAAAACTTGAGAAATTATTTTGCAGGACTTAATACCAATACTTTAGATGTTGTTACTTATATATTCAAAAGTATTTTAATGTTAACGTTTCCGCTCCAACATTGACTGCAATACATCCCACCATTGTTACTACTGTACCGAGAGCGGCATAATACAGCATGATAGTATAAACTTTTTGAAAATCTAAATTTTTTTTTAAACTTTCCTTATTTTTGCGGCGCTTTTGTTTTGTCGTACATCATTTATTAAATGAAGGGGTATACATTTTTGATTAAAAAAATGTATAGAAGGCACCACAGAAAATTAGCAAACTGGGATTTAAACAGAATTGTAGCCTATTCCTATTTGTATAAGCCTACAAAATTTAAAAGAACTTGTTTGTTCATTTTTTAAACAATATTTTTATGAAACAATATTTTATTTGGAAAATAATTCTTTATAGTCGCATTGTGCTTCTCTAGAGGTATTACAGTAACAAATTGCAAACCTACCTGTCAACTCGTCCAAAATTTTCAAAAATTAGTAGCGGCCGCCATGTTAATGCTAGTACGTTCGAAAAAAAAAAGTATTCGCTTTGCTCTAAGGTCTTCTATCAGATTTCATGTTCCAATTTTAAAACTTCCGTTTTTTCTAAAATGTATGAGATTGCTTCTGATATACTTTTATTTCCCACCTCTAATAGACAACCAAAAACTTTTCAACTTAAACTTGTTCAATGTTTTAAGTGTCATTAGAAGAAATTAAGCGTATGTGACTGTTCATTTTTTCGGACCCGTCATAATTCGAGCAAGTCATAAATAACCAAACTATAGCAACAGTAGTGACTGCAACATGAAAAGTCGTTCAAAACAATTAATGGAGATGTAAGGGCCCGTCATCGTGTTATGATGATAAACTTTGTTGGCGAGATGGAAAAGTCGTCGTATTATAGTGAGACAGTTAGGTATTTATTACATAGATTTCCTATCGGTGATAGCAGAATAAGATTGTAAAATTAATTTTCAGATAAGTTAATATTTAAAGAGTATTAACCTTTTTCCCACTTTATGATGACGACACTGGTGTTGTTTTTCCGAAAAATGAAAACACAATTTCTTTTCTGGACATCCTGCCGGCTGTTGCGTGTTTCCGGATGCTCTACGACTAAAATGAAAAATATTTTATATTTAATATAACTACATAAACTCAGACTAGCTAAACTAATAAAATAGTTAGCCAATTTATTAAAAGGAAGCCCTTTTGAACATGTATTCCGCGCCGTTCTGCTCTCCCCACGACAGCTGCGGCGAGACTGAGCGCAGGCGGAATGGGATAAATAAATGAAAGGTAGGCCTCACACGCAGTCAGACGAGCCGAAAATTAAGTCAAGTTAAAGATCGGTCTTTAATATATAGAAGAGAGATGGCGCTGACATGCGGGTAGTCGTTGCGCTTTCGAGTGCTGGACGTACAGCTGCGCAGATAGAACTTGCGTGTGAGATATGCGCAGACGAGGAACAAGGCGACTACGTACCATTTTTCACTCGCAGACTTCCATCTGCCCAGCTGTAATTTTTTTGTTGTCCTAGAAATTTTGCCACCAAATTTCATCATAATCTTTAAACTTTTGAGTAAAGACGCGTTCGAATCAAAATTATCAAAAAAACCGTAACGACCGTCGTTTTGGAGCTAGTTAGTTTGGATAAAAGCGTTGCATATGTCTTACGTTCCTCTATCACATGCCATTTTCGTATTTGCTAAATTCTGTTTCTGACATATATGTTAGCAAAAAAAACGTTTGTAACTTCCGCGTTCGGCTTTGAATTTTTTAGAAGCTCATTCTCCTGATGCTGTCTTCTTTAAACAATCACATTATTTGCCTTTCTATCAAATTTGTAGGAATGATGTCTTTTATATTATTCTTCAATTATATCAATAGTGTGTAAAACTTATGTATGTATTACGGAATTGTCGATCTATTTGTCTCTTTAAAGTAAAACCTAAAAGTTCAAAACTCATCACATATAGCACCAAAACTGAGGGTCGCTCATTATTTAGAATACTCAATCGATCAATAGAACTTTCCGTTTGACACTTTCCATTAGCTTCCTTTGTAAATTAATAGATCTGTGAAGTATCAGTTTTACGAGTAGCCTAATTACGCAAGTTTAAATTTAATTTGTAGAAACTGTTAAAAACACCTATAACATAAAAATGTTGTTTATTTTTGCTTTGTTTTGGCCAATTTCCAACGTATAATAATATATTCAGCTAGCTAATATTTAAAAGCTCTATAGTTTTTGAGTCCCAATAGAACTTCGATTGTCACTTCCACTAAAATATTAACAACACGTCATTTGCTTAAAAAAATAAACCCCAATACAACAAAAATGAGAGGCTCAAAATAAAATCTAGAAAGCAAAGTACAGAGGATCAATAAAATTTAACGCTTGTGTAAGTTCAAGGGCGGCCGTGGAACTTCAGGAAATACCCTCCGTTATTGGATTTCTATTTCGATAAGCGCGCTGGTTTCTGACAAATATATTTTTAACTTTTGTTGCTGACTGTACGCGAAGCAAGTTACTAAAGTTAGAAGATTTTTTTAAATATTTTTGACTTGTCGAGCAATATTTTTTTGCCAATTTGGCCAGTTTGCCAGATTGGCAGCTAAAAAGTAAAACTGTACCAAAATGTTAGTAAAATGAATGAAAATCTTCGTTTCGTAATTTTATATTTCTGCGCCATGATGACATTGATCCTACCGGAAGGTTGTAGAAATATTTTCTTAAAATGTTCAGAACGTAAGTGGTCAAAGAAAACAAAAGAAACATTCGATAAAAGTGAAATAGTATCAAGGAAAATATGATTTATTACTTTTTTAAACAGGTCAAAAACAAGAACTATTAATAACAATATTTAAAGATAAAAAAGTTGTTCTAATACAGCGTGATCATAAAGCAATTGTGCAAATAATAAATTGGAATATGCCTTAAACCTTTATTGCGGCATCTAAATTTATCCTATGTCGGTTGATATCAATAAATTGACGCTTCCACAAGAAAAAACCCGAGTACCTAAATTGCGCGAACGCTATTTGCCAAGCTTTAATGAGAAGTCCAAAAAATTCAGTGCGTAGGTGTGTAACTGAAGTTGATATGCATAAAGTTGGAGGAGATTTGAACGTCAATGCATACAAGGTTCAAGTTAAATGTTTCAATTACGCCAGACATCTTACACCACGTTTTAAGCTGTAGTTTAGTAGTGATGCTTTTGAAAACTATAAAATTTATTTTAATAAAGCCAAGATTATGCTTCAATTTTGTTGTAAAATGATCAGAAAAAAAGCTGAAGTGTGGGCTTAGACTTATACCCATACTAGATATTAATACTTGCGGTATTTGCAAAAATGTAACTTTTAATAATTATAACGTTGTACAGTTCACCAACTGCTAGATTTATAAGAAAACAAGCAGCAGGAATTTGAATTTGTGATAGCCTGTTCAATTTGCTACCGTACCGTAACTCTACCCATGGAAACAGCGACTAACTGCACGAAAGCAAGGTAAGCGCACAGCGCGCGCTTTCGGCGAATTACAAATTCCGCTTTGGATGTCTGGCAAGAGTTATCAAAAATATGCAAAGATTAAAAATTATTTTTTTATTTGATAGACGTAGTTAAAATCACGTAAATGCCGGAAAACGCGTTGTTGATATTAAAAAGATATCGTTTTTTTTTCAATTCTTGTGGATCCTAATAAAGTACTTTAAATAGTCTATCAAACTGATAAAAGTTTATAACGATCAGCGTTTGCGTTTTTGAATGAATAATTAATCAATTTCAAAATTTTCAAAAATTCGTGGAAGGCGTCAGAGTAAAATTTGGAATTTAAAAAAAAACATAATTTATAGTTTACTACAAGCTCTGTCGGCTCAGAAAGTTAAGAAAAATCGTGAAGACAGTATTTGATAAGAAATTTTGAAAATTTTCAGTTTTTTGAAATTAATTTTACTTCATCGTATACTACTACTAAAAGGCTCTTAGGCAAGTTGTAACTGATCCCGATCAGACAATTAGTTTTTGAGTAAATGGGCGTTAAAGTCGAGATTTTCAAAAAGTTATAACGGCCGCCATTTTGAAGCTAGAGAGTTCGGTAGCAAAAGTTTTCGATTTGCCTTAAGTTCTTCTCTCAGATCCCGTGCTCAAATTTTCAAAATCTAATTTTGGAATAAAACTCTACCAAAGAAACATGCCCAACTTCCGTTTCCGGTTTCGGATTTTTAACTTAACTAGAACTACATTTTTTGATATACCTTTTGACTTAAAATTTCATCAAAATCGGTGTAGTACTTTGCCCTGTAGAGACGTCACAAGCATACCCACCCACCCACAAACATTTATTTTTTAAAGACCAGTTTCTTGGGTTTTTGAGCTTCAAAAAGTGTATTTCAGTTAAAATCTATATTTCGAAAATTTTCATGAAATCAAAACTACTTGCCTATACCCGAACGTATAGGAAAAGTTAAAAAAGTATAGGGAAGGAAGATTCTTGATTAATTGTTGGTATTTTGATACATACATCACCAACAGAAAACTTCGCTGTTTTATATACCAAATTATCTAATATGAAAAAATTGCCCACCACCTCAGATTTCAACGAACATGTACTTGTGTTTTGTACGAATTTAACCTAGAGTTTGTTTTTTATGAAGAATGCCAAAGGAAAAAAAATGATATCTTTTATATGTAATACCATAACTTATTTACGTTAGGTACCCTTAGGCATTCTATTATGCTCCAAATTCAATCGAAAATTGTATGCAAGAGTTGGCCAGTTTATTCATTACGTCAAAGGTATGGCATTTATGGTCTCGTTTATTGCTTAATTTGCGAAATTTTAACTGACTAATTTTTAAAGGTTCGCCAGTGCGTTTCTGGTATACCGCAATGTTGTATGGTTTTACCACCTGCGGTGTAGGTACCTCACCCGCATTATATTTAAATAAACAATAAATTACTAGGCAATGACAAAATAGTATCGTGTCCATGTGTTTGAATGTTGGTATACCTGTTTATCATGCACTTAAATCTTGATTGAGAACTGTCTCCAATTATTCATTTGGTTTTTCCATATCAATTTTATGACCTCTTTAGTTGCCAAGCCTCTATTGTTGCTTGAAGAAATAAAATAGTTAATTGTTGTAAAAGCAAGAGGTATTTAAAATGTTTTTACTTGTTTGCGTACTTAATAAGGACTCAATAATAATAATTAAAAACGATTCTATTCACGGAGTTCTAAAAAAAATTATAATTCACAGTATCAAACTTGTTTTGTAATAAAATTTTTGTTATGCTCATACATATATGAGAATTTCTATAAATGATTTTCCATATTTTTTAAATTTATTTGTTAATTAAATTGGAACGAAGTGAAATAAAAAAATGTTATTTAGTTTTACTTACTTACGATAATATATTACAAAACGAGGATAATTTTCACAGATACGTACAAAATGCATCTTTAAATTCTTTATTTTTTATCGTAAACAATAAAGTTATCGTACATTCATATACAGAATGTCAATTTGAAAACGTACAATGTGTTATCTCTGGAAGTAAAAGAGGTATTGAAAATTTCTAGAAACCGTTTCTACAACGTGGAAGGGGAATCATCATGACTCATAAGGTGACCTTCCCCATTCAACCTCTTACGCTCTAGCTACCCCAACAAAAAAAATTTCAAATGGTAACACCCACCTTGCGATACCTCATTGAAAAGCTCTTAAAAATGCTATTCAATAGCAGCAAACATTTGGTTGCCTAGATCAAAGTTATCTAGGATAATAGATTGGTAGAAGAGGGCCAATAGAATGGCCTTCAAGATCTCCAGATTTGATCTCATTAGACTTCTTCTAAAATTTGTTGTCTACAACACTCAGCCTTAGTCTGTTGCACAAATGCGACAACGAATAGTTCAGGAGCGCCGAGCTATTCCGCGACAAACCTTCCAAAATATTCGGAGAGAATTTGAGTTTAAAAGAAAATGTGTTTCTATATTCAATAATATTTTTAAAAGGGGTTAAGCCATATTTGACAGCTTTTTATTATTTTAAAAGAAGTAATTTTAAGTGTGGTTAATACCCTGTGTATTGGTACAATAATTGAAATTGGAAAAAATATAGTCTTATTGCAGCGCCATATTTTTCTACCATTTGTTTAATATACATATTTCCCAAAAATAGCTATTTAAATGTAAAAGAAAATTATAAATAACAAAAAATATTTTTTATAAGAGATCCTGCAAGGCGATAGGCATTCAAATTTGTTCAGAGTAGAGCAATACACAGGGCCGTCCTAAGAAATTTGGAGCCCTTGGGCTAAGAATTTGTAGCGCCCTAACAGCAGTGGTAAATTCCCTGGAAAAACAGGCCCGGAAAAAAAATGCCAGGAAAACATAGTCCCGAAAAGAATATCCAGTAAAAAAGACCCGGAAAAAAAACCGATAAAAAAAGATACGTTTTGGACTTCCAGGAACTGGAAGTAGTGTTTAAAAAAAATGTATGTCTGGTTTGTACGTGAGAGTGTGGGTTTCGCGTTATAACTCCTGAACGGATGGTCCGATTTCTATGTCAAAACTTTTAAAATCAAACATTCACCGTACAAATAAGCTTTTAAAAAAATCCGAAACCGGAATCGGACGTAAGATATGTTTTTTTGGTAGTATTTATACCGGAAACAAATTTTCTGAAACTGACAACAAAATTTGATGGAAGACTGTAGGGCATATCCAACTCTTTTTTTTAACTTCTTAGCTTCAAAATGACAAACGATAGGAATTTTAGATAATTTTCACTTTAATGCATTATTACTCAAAAACGAGATTACAGATCGGGAGAAAGTTTGGTATTAAAATATCTCTAGAGAAACACAATGTCACTATCTAAGAGAATTTTTGCACAAATGAGAATTGTGAAGAAGCTGTTTTTACCGGGGATGTTTCTTCCTAAGTATATTTTTACCCGAGGATGTTTCTACTGGGAATGTTTTTTCCAGGGTATTTTGCTTCCCCGGAAATTATTTTGTCGGGTATTTGTTCCCGGGGCTGTTTTTCCAGGGATGTTTTTCCCGACAAACCACCACTAGCCCACACAACTACTACAGTACAGGTTCATATATGAATCTGAAGTGGGGAAATAAGCAGCAGCTCGCATCCTTCTCCAATTTTTACACAAATGCGCACTCAATGCAGGCGCACTCACTCTGCCTTATAACCAGACCAGATGTGTTATGTCTGCATGTTGATTGATAACGATACTAGCGGTATATCCTGGCTTCCACTAGTTGGCGCACCAACATATTTGTGATCCACTAAAAGGGTTATTGTAAAAAATTGAAAGAAAACCAAATATATAGCTAAAACGCCATTTTTAAGTAATGTAGTACCGTAAAGAATAACTATTTAAAACGATGTATTTTATAAGGCATCATTTGGGTGTGGCGCCCTACGGCTATAGCCCAACTAGCTCAATGGTTAGGATGGCACTGGCCATACAACAAAAATATAAAGCACAATAAAATTATCCTGTTAATACAATGATACTATTAATATACGAATTCATTATTTAAACGAATGTAGAGTGTCAATAAAAAAATGGACGAAACACGCCTGAATTTTCCTGTACTTGAAAAACTTTTACTTTTCATATTGTCAAAGTTATTTATGCACAACTTATGTCACAAAAACTTAATGGGTTTCTGTTCTCATTCTTGAAGACAGAAATTATATTCATAGCCAAATACGTCAAAGGTGGGCGATAGCCGTTTCTGTAAGAAGTGCAAAATGTCACTGCAACACTGCACGTACGTCTTAGATTTGGTTGATTAACGCATTTAACAATTTTATTCAATTTAAAAATATTTCAAGTTTTAAAAGAAGTCCGTTCCTACGCAACTAAATGAAATAGTCTGCAAATTTCAAGCATTTAACAAACATTTTAGCAAAGTGGGTAGAGGAACCAACATTAGCAGTCTGATCAGACTTCCGTTGCGCGCCGATCCTTGACCGCATAATCTCAATTGGAAATAACGTTTTTCCCCTTCTCTTCGGACTGCAACGAGAGTGAATTTGTTGGATACTCCTTTCGTTTTGTTTGTTTATTATTGTAATTTGCTTAAAATGATGTAATTTTGAGACGTGCTAATTTATTGGAGTCAAATGTTTGCTTCTTTCTTGAGGCACTCATGAAGCGAAATATCTTTTCAACTAGCACAAGGACCACCACACAGGTTTTGTTAGTAGAAAGGCGAATATAAGTTCCGGGTAGCTAAATAATTACAGGATATGGATCGTTGCGGGAGTTGTTCACAAAACAAAAGATGTTTGATTTTTCAACCAACAATAGTGCAAATTCTTTAACTTTAATCACAGATGTTTTGTTAAAACAGGTTATAGGTATCAGTATTAGTACAGGCATTTTAGGTATTGACCTTATAAAAGATACTGTAAAGCTGAAAATTGGTATAGAGAACAACATACTAACAGTTCTAAAAATTCCATGTATGCGTCATCGATTTTTTCGAGCCCAAGAGCGTCTAAATCATTAAACGCCGTTTTTCTTTCTTTCCGGGACAACTGCCGCGGCCGGCTATAAATCATCTGTCATTGAATAATTTTGCAATTTTTGCTGAAACTTGTTTTTCTTGTTTAACCCCACTATACACTATACAGAGTGATAACGAAGCCAGGTACACAATCAATTTTTTTTACAATTTTCACAATAATTAAAACTTTGGCCGTTTTTAGTTATTGATAAATGCGAGTTTTATGCTATATTACTTTTAATTCAGAAACTTCCGGTTACACCAGAAGTGACATCACATTTTTTTCTTAAATAACGTTTTATATTTTTATGATATATTCTGATAAAACATAAAATTCTCCATTCAGCTATGTCTAAAAGTTACTGAAAACCTTAAACGTTTAGGTAGTAGAAGGCGTTAATGTAAAACTTCAAGTAGGCCATGAATTTTGCATTTAAGTCTGCTAAAACATTTTCTCAGTGTCGTCAAAAAAATTAAATATTTAATGGAAAATTGTCTTTACTTAAACTTTTCAAATAGTTTGTGTGAAAATTAAAAAGAAATGTAATTTTTAGCTATTTTTGGGGGTTTACTTAGGTCTGCTTTTCAGAATTACTTGGTTCTTATTTTTCCCTGCTTCTTGTATTTCTGCGTTTCACGGCTTCACTTTTTTTCTGTTACTTTTGGTTCGACTTTCAAGGACTTCAAAAACCGCCTTTTCTATTATTTTGTTTATACTTGTATATTCTTTCTGACTATTT
Source organism: Ctenicera cuprea (assembly GCA_958336395.1). Taxonomy (NCBI): domain Eukaryota; kingdom Metazoa; phylum Arthropoda; class Insecta; order Coleoptera; family Elateridae; genus Ctenicera; species Ctenicera cuprea. The sequence goes on along the minus strand of OY284494.1, from coordinate 7,678,486 downwards.
GTTTCTTATGTTCTGTTATTTTCCATGATTTTTCCTGGGTGTCGATTTTCTTAATTTTATATTTTATGCAATTTTCTAGATATTACCTTACAGTAATCACTGTAGCTACTCTTGTTCCAGGAAATAGTCGATAATACTTGTATGCCCTCGATCTGACTAGGTTATTTTATCTATTTTTTTTATGTCTATACACAAGTTTGTTATTCGCATGTTGTTGCTGCTCTGATTCCATGTTTGTTCATTCATCAGTTTTCGCTTTTCTACGTTCTTAAGATGCATATACTATACACATATAACATAAATCTCTTCTTTTTATTTTATATCTCGCGGCCACTAGTCTTTCAGACATACATTCATAGTATTGTATTTTTTCATTCAATATCAATCAATAATTATTCAATTTATTAATATTGCAATATAATAATATGTATGTTGAAATTGTTTACCGGTATTAAAAATTAACCATTTATTTTTTAGTGTATTTGTTTCTTACCATTTTTTGGGCTATGCACGGCACGGCACGCAAATTGCAGCTCCAACCCTCAGCTTTAAACGAGCTATCTACGATCTCTCCCAAGTGATAGCCGAACTGTTGTCCCGCAAAGCGTGTGATTTAGGCCCTCTCAGAGAAGATTTGCAGAATATGAGAAACAAGTAGTAACGATATAGAAAAACTGCGGCTTTTGAAGCTCTTCTAAGTCTAGCCAAACGGAACAAAAAAACTAAAAATATCAAACTCAGAAATAAAACAAACAGTAAGAAATAAGAACCATGTGTAGGTAAACTTGCAAAAATGGCCTAAACTTATTTTTTTGAGAAAATTGTTATTCAAGCAATCTGAAAAGTTTAAATAACTACAATTTGCTATTAAATATAAATATTAAATTTTTTAATGACACTGATTGCCTCGAAACATTTAAATACGAAATTCATGGCCTACTTAAATTTTTAATTTTACTCCCTCTACCATAAGCTTTTAGGAATGTCTGAATAAAGAATTTAATGCTCTATCAGAATATTTTATACAAACGTAAATTTATATTTAAGAAATAAAGTTGATGTCACTTCCGGTGTAACCGAAAGTTACTGAATTGAGCATAATATGTTATAAAATTCGCATCTTTCAGTTATTAAAAACGCCCAAGTTTAATTTCATTGTCGTAAAAATTGTAAAAAAATTGATGGCATACCTAGTTTCGTTATCACCCTGTATAGCAGGTATATTTGGTTGCCTATAATCAACAGAAATGCAATACCGATGTTTTATACTAACGGTAGCGATAAATGGGTCAATATTCGTATATTATTTTTTAAAGCACTTGCTCTGTTTGTGTATATTTGTGTTTTTTAAATTTCCTTATTTTATTTTGTGTACATTCTGCTACAAAACCATCGATACGGAAACAAATACTCACACAAATTAATTTTGTCTTTTCAAGTAGGATAAAGAAGCCGTTGTTATAAAAAAGTTATATAAAGACGTCAGTCGTAATAACTAACAAGCAACATCACCTTTAAAAGATACTTCTGATAGCTCGACGGAGTTTCAATCAATTTCCTAAAGAACACGATGTGGAAAAGATGTGATAATGAAGTATTTGTCTGATTTAGTGTGAGCTTCCAAGCTGTATTTGTATTTCTTTGTATATGACTTTGAGAGAAACAAAAATAGTCAGGATCCTATTTTAACTTTATACTTTTGAGGATTGAGGTATTATAAATGCTAACAGTAGTTACTTTTACATCTTAAATTTATTTTGATTCTTTATAAAAACCATTTATTCATACGGCCCTGTTTAGGCAGACAGGTCCCACGAACAAATATTGCTCAAACTTCTAGAAAAAATGCTTGTAAAGGCAGACAAGCTACAGGTCGGTCCTTACCTGATTATGCTGGGTGTAGTTCCCAAATGACGACGCGGTCTAAGCCGAAAATAAATTGTAATATTGACAGTTAGAGAAACCGCGAAAGCCCCAAAGAACACTAAAGTATTAACAATTAATATTACATAATTGGGAAGTAGGATGGGGGATGGAGGATGAAGGATAGAAGATGGATGCTCTATCCACCATCCCAAAACAACTCTTCCACTACAGACCAGTCTTATGACATTATAGAAGTGCATACAAAAATCATGGTGTCCCATTTGTTTGTAATATATCTGCATATTCTAAATTTCATTAAAATGCAACTAGCCATTCTTCAATTACATGTATTAAAGAACAAACAACAATCGTAGCCATCTACTGTACTAGACACTGCTAAAAAATTCTATTACAGTGAGGTGTTTTTTGAAATAGAGTTTCTTTATAGACATTCAATATGTAGGAAAATATTTCAACTAAAAAGTGTATGTGGGAGAAATGACAACCGGTAACTTTTATCCTGATTTAAATTTGGTTGCCTTTATATGAATCACCAGCTTTGAAGTACTTTAAAACTGGCTTGAAGGCAACCTGTATTATGGCAGTACGTAATACAGCAATGTGATTACAATGTAGGTGCATGCGTAATGGTATTATGCAATATTGCGGATTTCGGAGCCGGCTTTCACTTTGACCTGTATGGGGCCCTCCGGCCTCCGAGTTCTTTTAGAGATGAAACACACATGTTGATATTGTATGGAAATGAACCATTTCGTATACGGCAATTCTTTTATTTAAACAATGTATCCTTTCTATTGAATATCGAAGCAATTGATATTTACTAATGAATTTTATTGCTTAATTATAGTTTCATTGTTGATATAATAAAAATTAACATTTAATAAATATGATGACATACCTTTAACAATCTTATAAACTTTACGCTACAAAGCAATCATTTTAAACTTTTGCAAATATACATTTGCATGTGATTGAGAATGCTGAATTCTCCTTACCTTGTATTAAACAAGTTGTTCTTGATGGTATTTCAATAATGCAAAATGACGCGTTTGTAAAGACGAACTGTCAATAAGCAGTATGGTACCACTATGAGTATTGCAGAAGATACCCTACTTTGCAAATATATTCTAATAGTGTATATAAAGTTTTAAGTTTATATAATTTAAATAAGGTTTGAAGTTTTCAATTAGGTTTAAATTTTGTAGATGTATAATCAATACAGCAGCGCTCTGAAAAACAACCGTTGCTGACTACACTGAAACTTTATTATAAACTAGCAAACCCCGTGGGCTATGTCTCACGATGTTTTCTGTTTTTTAATAATAAATAAGCTAATTAAGTAGGTAGCATAGCGGGCTGCGGATCGAAGGTCTAGTTTTATTCCGTATACAGCGATTGCTCTAATTCTCTCTATATATTAAATCCGGATCTCTTTGAACTGTCTCAACTGGAGAGGAATACGGCTGCTATTATACTGAGATTATACAAACCAAGCGGCGCGCGATGTATTTTATTTTTTTTAAAGGTACCATTAACTGATCGAAGTACTTCTTCTGGACTTTCCAATACTTCAGATATTGTTACTTGTCATATATTTAAAAATGTTTTAATATTAACGTTTCACGTCCCAACATTGACTGCAATAACATCCTACCATTTTTACTCTTGTACCGAGAGCATAGCTACATAATAGTCATATTATAAGATCATACTATATATAGGGCCATACTAAGGCTTACACATGAAAATAATAGTATAACTTTTTGACAATCTAAAGTTTTTAAACAAATTCGTTGAAATTTTAGAAAACTAAAAATGATAGGACCAATTTGTCCGCCAAAAATTGTGAACAACCTCCACATTCCGCACCTGGGCAAAATCGGACTATCCATTCGCCAGTCACATACATACATACATTTTTGAAAACCCCCCTTTTGGATCCTGAACGTCCAACACGTGTATTTCCGTTTAAGTCTTGAATTTTTTAAATGAAATTCATACTAAATGTATAGAAAATTAAAAAAGCGTAGGTTGTAGTTTATCGTAAATGCCTGTAGACGCCCCAGTTTGTTAGTTTGTTATTATTCATTCTTATACTATTTTAAAACATGAGCGTAAGTTGTCAATATAAGATAAACAGAATCATTCCTTTATCTTATAGCAGCACTGTTAAACTGAAATGGCATATTTATTGTAAAATGTATATGTATATATTCGTAACACAGTTGCATTAGGGCAATATTATTTCTTACCTCTATTAAACAAACGAAATTGGATAATTTAAACGTTCAGATTTTTTTAAATTTCATTAGAAGAAATTGAGGATATATTACTGTTTATTTGTGACGACGACGTGTTAGTTGAAACGTCTAGTCTAAACAACCACAAAGCCTTTCCGTCTTGTCTGAAGGCAAATTTTATTACAATTTTGAGTTTATAGTCAGTAAACCATAAATAGCCAAATTATAACAACAGCGGTGGCAGCAATTATAAATAATTGCCGAAAACAATCAATACACTGAGCGGAGTTGCAAGAGAGCGCTGTTGTATTATAGTGACAAATTTTGTCAAAAAGCAAGATTTCGTCGCGTTGTTATGGCGAGACATTTAGGGATTTAATGTATAGTTAGATACATATTAATAATATATTGCATAGCTGTATTAAACAACTTTACTTTTTATAGGAAAGGTAGTTTGCGCTGCCTTCAATACACAGATATCTAATATATTACAAAATTGAAAGGAAAAGCTATTTGAAATGAAAATTGCTTTGCTTTTAGTAATTAATCTAGAAATTAAAATTAAAAGCAACTTGATTTTGAAAATAAAAAATGCGTGTGGAAGTCTGATTCCTTCAGTTTTAGGCGCTAATTATGCTTGAAATACGAATAGTGTTCTGAAAAAAATATCTTTTATAAAAAATAGCTTTACATACCACTCCAGGGTGACTACTGTGTCACTTCTCTCATTTATTATCACTGTTGATCGCCTTTTTCACTGTAAGTCAGTGTTTCTGAAATTTTTGTCATAAAATACACATTATTTAAAAAAATTTAAAAAGTACCTCAATAAATATAACGGTTATATTTTTTAGACATACAAATTTCAAACGCAGAATATTTACAAAATGAGTATTTTGCAGACAAATAGCTGACCAAACAACCTTATAAAAGTTTGTATACGCATGCGTCGAGAAACTCTTGTTTCAGGGTTTCGGCTTTCCAAAGATGTAACAATCTAATCACGCATTAATTATTACCTCCCCCTAAATTGAGATTTATGATTCAAATTCTGTATGGCTATTTTGCTGGTTATGATTAACACTTTTATTTGTTTAAAACCATTAACCACTAGCGGTGCAGATGGGAATTGGTGCGTAATGTATTTCTTTAGAGATTTTTTACGCACTCAAGATTTTTGAATTTAAAACATTTGACTTGATAAGCTCAAAAAAAAACGAAACAGTTTTCGAGATAAATTTATTTAAAATCGAATTATCATAAAGATCTGCAAAAGTTCTTAAAATGTGCAATTAGTTTCTACAGACTTTGAAGTTAAGTTTTACACATCGAAACAAAAAAAGTTGCAGCGTGCAAACGCTTTCTTACGCAGGCTGAAAATAACCTTTTCAGAACGCTTTTCCAGGCGTATGTTCATATGAATTTTTCATTGCTTTTTGATGTATTGAACTTACCCGCATGGTTTGATCAAAATATTTTCACATTTTAAGGAAACTCTCAGACCATCATAGCAACTTTGAGTTTTTAGTAAAAAGTTGGAAAATCTTAAGTGTTTAAAAATACGTTAAGAGATACGCCGAGCACCCATATCTACTCCCTGGTTCATAAATTCAAACAAAAACAAGTGTAAATAATCAATAGTAAAATGACTATGCAAAAATATAATATATCTTCATTTATGGCGTAGTTATTAATTATGGTGTGACTAGATTGTTTCATGTTTGCCTTTCGAGAGTCTATAACTTTTTGCGGACTCACGTTTACATGAGCTTTTCCTAATATTTTTTGAGTTGTTAGCTGTATTAAAACAATTAACCATGATTCTGAAAACACTCTGTATAACGTATAACAATCGGTCCTTATGGCAATGATTAGTGGTAATGCAGGAAATTTCAATCGAGTAAAAGTGAAGCGCATGAATGTAATTTTATTATACCGATGCACGTACATGATAGGGTATAGAACATGATATGCTGTTACTAGGACCAATTTTCGTAAGCTCTGTTTTTTATCAGTGCGCAGGCGTAGTACGTGTACTTCTGTCAGTTTGTAATGTCAAGTGGAATGATAAAGATGTTGAGGGCTTCTAATTTGTCAACTAATTAGTGTTTAAAGTAAGTTTCATTTACTTTATATGCTTTATTATAATGTGCTATGTAAAAAATTTCCCCAACTATAATAGTAAAGACAAAAAATAAATATTAAATTGTAGATTCACCTAAATTGATTTTTTGTTTATCGAACATTATTATGAGCATAGGTACATCCACAGAAAAGGTTAACACTACAGATATACGGTAAATATGTGAGCTATCGGCAGCTTGTTTTATATGATTAATAATCTGCAAAAAGATGGCGCTACAATGACAATTTATAATTCAGTCACAGATGACTGTAATTGAGCAGATTACTTAGCACATATTCAAACCAAAAGTTAGACAGCCATCTGCCATGTTTAATTGTCAAATCGCAATTTTTCGTAAATAATTAATATTGAAGCCAATTCTACATAAATTATATTCATGATGTGACAGATGCACTCAAATCCCCGATAAAACAGTTTCCAACACATTTCAACAGTAATAAACAAATAGCGATAGCAGCGCCCTAAAATTGGTCTGGTGCGTTGCAGCCAAACTAACGCTAATTTCGTCTCCAAATATGGGCGGACATTTTGTATAAAGGGTCGTATATCTGTAGTGTAGTGTTAAGCTTATCTGTGGTACATCCAATGAGAAATATTTGACTTTCCCAGAGGATTTTTATTTAGATTTTATCATCGTAACTGAATTATTATATTTAAATGTTGAAAAAACGATTAAAATGCACCGGCTGCACACTAGCCGCAAATTAATTTTTATATTTGCTGTTGTTTTTACGCTTTATGGCATCACACAGTGACTCTTAAATTGTGCGCTGTAGCATACCATCCTTTTTACTATATCATGATGCACGTACAAAGAAAAATTAAAAACATACAGTATGTCTAAATAAAAACAATATCAATACGGAGAAATAAAATTTATTTAGTTTTACGTGAGCCCAACAAAATGTTCCGATGTAATTGGATAATTCATAGTGCCTATTCTGTAGAAGACTGCCGTCGCAGCAGAAATGCTCCGCAACAAATAAGTAATATATGCTTAATAATACAAATAAGATAATATACTGGTGATAAGATATTTCGAATGAAAATAATCGAACCATTCAATTATTGAAATCTCTCGAGATATTTCGAGAAGTTGCAGAAAACCATTCGAATAATTTACGATTTTAAAATTTACGGGTTTGTCCATTTCGGAAGCGGGCGTTGAATCAATGCTCCCTTACAGTAAGTCAACTGCGAATGCCCAATGCAGATACATGATGCGATGATTACAACCAGAGCCGTGGTATTATGATGCGAATACACAAATGGAGATCGAATTTCCATGACGACCTTCGCCGCGCCTTTCCCGCGCAAGCCATAGAAAATATAATACGCAGGCACAACGAGATAAGAAAGTTTTGTCTTGAACATTACTATTCATTAGGAATAGCAAACACGGCAGTTTTCACTGCACTATTTTATTTCTTGTGGTGATTTCGGCGCAGGGTCGTATTTGAAAATTTTAATATTGCTCTAAAATGTATAAATAATTAAATAAATAATAATATAAAGAATTTTATTATTATTAGGAATTAAACTATGCTACCGTTGATAGAAACAAGTGGAACACATAAAAAAATACGTAATGATTATGTATTCAATACTTAATAATTATACGATCAAAGGAACTTACCTGTGAAGTTCGATCGTAATTATGTGAAACGCCTTGCCCGAACAGATAACTATTATGTAGTCCCGTCTACTGTTGCCAGATTACGCCACATGTTTAAAGTTTAACGCGTTTTACGTCCCTCTCCACTCCCGTGGTTACCGGCTCCATGCCATATGTCAATTTGTTTAAAGGTTGTAGAGTCGCAACATCTAAGGGGTTACTGAAAGGGAAGGGAGGGAGTTATCTGTTCGGGCAAGGCGTTTCACATAATTACGATCGAACTTCACAGGTAAGTTCCTTTGATCGTATAATTATGTTTCAACGCCTTGCCCTCCAGATAACTATTATGTAGATGTTTAAAGTTGAATGTTGCGAAGTTTATGAAATCAAAAAGAATTCCAAATACCTTCCAGTAAAAAATACTAAATGCAGGAACTAGACAAAAAACAATATAAAATAGTTGAGTGGCTTTTGAAGATATCCGTGTCTATACCCGATGATTACAGTGTAGTCTTAATCCATCTGCCGATTGTTTGTTTGCTAGCTGGACCATGAGGCTTTATGTTGGATAAAAATGACAAATCGGTTTCTGGTCTTCTAATAGGTTTTATCTGCTCTAAGTAATTCAAAAGCGTCGTGGCTGCACAGATGTCGGGGTTTTGAGTATAAAAAGGTAAAAGAAGACATGGCTGAGCAATGGTTTTGCCTGATGTTTTTATAGGGTCACTAATTCTGATGCGTATTTCATTGCCAGTTTGTATTATGTTTGACAATCTGATGAGAGATATTGTCTGTATTCTGTGACCTGTTACAAGAGCCAAAAGCGTGGCAAGCTTTGCGCTCAAGACTGCTATAGATGGGTCCGAAGTTGACGCCGTTTAACCAAAATAGTCTAGTACTTTCTGCGGATCTCAGGTGGTGGAATATCTTTGTTTCAACGGTCGAATGCGGGCAATACCCTTCAAAACCGCTTAAGATTGGCATTGCTGCCTATATCCCCAGGCAGGATTAAAGCCAAGGCAGACCGATGGCTATTGAATAATCCGTAAGAAACCGATTTAGTATTAAATATGTTTTGAAGGAACGAGATGACTTCGGGTGAGAAAGGGTCGATATTGGTTTGGGAACAAAAGTCCACCATGCCTTGTAGGTACTATTATACTGCTTCTCTGTAGAAGGGGAGATTGATGCCAATGTGGTTGTCAAGGCCTCTTCAGGTATACCTTTTCGTCTAAGTGCTTGTCGGATAACACTGCGGCAACCAACGTAAGGTTGCCGGCGAGTGGGTGGGTTTCCCCGAAGGGAGATAAAAGCAAGCTATCATTAGATTCAAAAAATATTGATCCCCTGATAAGTAATTTAGAAAACAGGGGATGCCAAGCTTGCGATGGCGAGAAAAGCACAACGAGAATCCCTTCCGCCTTATCCCCTACAATTTTGTTCAATGTATTTAATATTAAAGAAAATGGAGGAAAAGCATAGAAAAAAAATAGACGCTCAGTTAAAAGTGAAGGCGTCTACTAGAATAGACCCAGGGTCTCTTTGCCCTGATACGTATTTTCTACATATGTGATTAACGATGGAAGCAAATAAATTTATATCCGGTTTTCTAAAAACTCTAGATATAATCGAGAATGCCTCCGATGGCAGTTCCCGCTCGGTTTCAGGTGGCAAAACACGGGAACCCTTATCAGCCACGGTGTCTTAGGTGTTAACATACGAGGCAAAAATCCATATATTTCGTTCCTCGCACCACTGCCAAATTTGTTTAGCAAGATGTCCGGACTTTGGATGTTGAACGCTTCCCATCTTGTTGACATACGAGAGAGCGGTAGTGTTGTCTACGCGGATTAATATGTTTGCTGAGGTAGCGTCCCTGGCAAAACATTTGAGACCAAAAAACACAGCCTGTAGCTCTAAAAAATTAATATATTCCGATCTCAATGCGTTGTTTCACCAGCCGGAGGTAGTAACACCCTTACAAGATGACCCCCCCCCGTCAGAGAGACATCCGTAAAGAGTTCTAAATCAAAGTGGGGAATTTTAATTTATTTATAGCTGACGGAATGATTTTGGTCCACCAAAACAGATCCTCTTTACAACAGGGGGATAACGACCTGTAACTGTTGCAACCGATTTTTTTCTTAGAGCAACAAAATTTCCCTTTCAAAATGTTTGATATAAAGCCAGGCATACCGAATTGCATGCCGGGCAGGCCGAGACCAGTCAGCCGACAAGACGAGCAAACTCTCGTATCTTAAATTTTGTACTTTTTAAAATGAAATTTAAGTTTTTTTAAAATGTTATGCCGCCTTTCGGGGGTCAGTTCAATACTCATATGGATACTGTCGAAAACGAAACCCAAGTATTTACAACGTTGGGAAGGAGTAATACAGCATTTGGCCGGATTAATTAGGAAGCCTAAAGCTTTAACACAACTAGTGTTAATTTGACACCTTCAGGACCTTCCGACTCGGTCTGGCGCAAAATTAAAGTCATCCAGGTAAACAACGCAGCACACCCCTTGATTTCGTAACAATTGTACAACGGGCTTTGTAAGTTTAGTGAAAGTGTACGGAGCCACGGAAATGCCAAACGGTAAAGTAAACTAGTACATGGTGTCGTCAAAAACAAATCTTAAGTATTTTCGGTAAGATGGGCAAACTTGAACTAGGTACTACGCATTTTCTAGATCAAGTGATGCCATATACCAGTTTTTATAGATCAGTTTCTTTACTGTTTTGGAATTCTCCATTGTAAAATGAGGGGAATCAATAAAAGCATTTGATTTGTTAAGATTTAAAACGAAGCGTTGTTTACTATTTGGCTTCGTTACTAAAAAATAAGGCGATAGGACCTGTCCCCGGCATGCGCTGAAGGTAACTATGACCCCTTAGAGTAGCATTTCCTTTATAAGAGCAGCCAAAGTTTGAGTTTCCGACTAGCTAAAACGTTGTGTTGGTAGAAGATCCCGTTGGTACGGTCTATGTGTTTAAAAGGATTTGGAATCCTGCGACCCACTGTAGCAGCAGTGGTTGAGAAGTAATAATTGGCCATTGTGATAAAAAGAAACGAAGCCTGCCAGCAAATTTGCTACGACTTACCTCGGAAACTATTTGGCTTTGTATGTTGGGCGCCTTGGTCGGAAATTCGCCTAAGGAAATCGCCCTAGCTGTCTCGGCTGTCGAGATGGGCCCTGTCGGTTTAAAGGATGAGACCTGGCCTGAGAAAATCTTTGCACACGCGCAACCCGTACGGTGGAGGATGCTGGTCGTGATGCTCTATCAGAAAAACTTTTTTCGAGAGCTTTGGAGGCCTTAATCCGGTCTCCCAGATTTTTCCCAAAAAACCATTGGGCAGGGGGAACCTGTTCAACATAAAGGGTCTTCGAGCCTGAGATAGGTTAAAGAAAAGGTCAGCTAAAATCTTGCCCGCATCACATAAGGGGAGCAACAAGTCTTCCTTTGTGGCGATATTTTCCGAAGACCTATCTTTGAGCAAACGGCTTATGGCTGTTCCTAAAGCGCAAAGCCCAATGCCTAGTTGATTTTGATAGTCCCCCTGATACGTATCCTTTTTAAGAGAGAGCGGTGTAAGCGCTGCTGAGATTTCAATATTAATAATAGGGGCTTTTAAGGCAGGGCAATTTTGTGGAGGAGTGTAATGATTTAACAACTCCCTCTTGGCCTCTGCGTCAAGACCATTTATGAGAAGAAAAGCCCATCTGGATTGTAGCGCCTCATGAAAATCTTTTAAGAGAGAGCGGTGTAAGCGCTGCTGAGATTTTAAGACTAATAATAGGGGCTTTTAAGGCAGGGCAATTTTGTGGAGGAGTATAATGCTTTAATAACTCCCTCTTGGCCTCTGCGTCAAGACCCTTTACGAGAAGAAAAGCCCACCTGGATTGTAGCGCCTCCTGAAAATCTTCCGTTTTAGTTTGCGAGACACTGGGATCGTTTCCTAGAATGTGCATGAGCTCATCGTCCAAGGAAACGTCATTGTGAATGCGCAAAGTTTGTTCATTATCAGAGGTTGACTCAGCAGAAGAAACAGCTATTCGCGGCGGCAAATTTCTCGGAATTCGCTCGTTCCGCGCTTGGTGCCTAGCAGACGCTGACGTCACGTGTCGCAGCACGCGATCAGGTGTCGAACGTCTCGCGTTTCGATCATCCTGTCTGCTATGGCCCTCACGCCGGCTGGAACTTCGGCTACGGGAACGAGAAGGGGCGTGCAAGCTACGAGATCTTGGATGGTTTCGATCCCGCTTCTTACGCCGAGATAATTTACGCTCAAGCTTGGTTAATCTCTTCAAAAGATCAGCATTGCTGACTTCGCTTTCTCTCTCTTCCGAACTGGAAGCAGAAGAGGAGTTTCTGCGGTTTTTCTTATGCTTCATAGCTAAAAAATACCCTAGAATGAGGTGAAGAATAAAATACTTACAGAAAAAAAAAAAACTGCCGAATCGTGGACGATGTGGTTTGTCTGACACAAGAAACAGAATTGGCATATGGCATGGAGCCGGTAACCACGGGAGTGGAGAGGGACGTAAAACGCGTTAAACTTTAAACATGTGGCGTAATCTGGCAACAGTAGACGGGACTACATAATAGTTATCTGGAGGGCAAGGCGTTGAAACATAATCGGATATTGTTTTTATATCTGGTTTTACTAAAAAAATAACTGGTTTATAAAACAAAAAATGTGTCTACTTTTGCGGCTTATAGAAATATTACTCAAAAACAGGCCGGAATTGGCGATGAAATGTGATGAAATTAATAAAAATACCATTCAAAGCAATATGTCAATAGCAATTACTATTGGTGCTTAAAATGTTGTATTCAAGTTTTTGTGCAGATATATATGTCTACTTTGATATTCATACAAAGCATTTGATTTTAATCAAGTGATCTTTTAAAATTACGATTTAAATCGAGATTTTTAAAATCGGAGAAACACAGAAATGTAGACCTGCAGACACTCACAATCCCGAATGATAAGTATTATAAATTAAAATTAGTAAATGGCCCTGGTTAGCGTATTTGGAGTTTTCAATCTTACTTTGGTATTTTAATTTGTCAGTAAACATCACATAGTTTGATATGCAGCACTGACATGTTTGCCTACATTTTTAAAATTTGATAAATCAACTTAAGTTTTCTTATACTATACTGAAATCACTTAAATTATAAATAATGAATTTAAATTAAAAACATAAAATCTTAAAAATAGAATTAAATAATGAAACAATTTTTTTATGTTTTTAAATCGATACAAAGCAGCAAGAAAGCTGAATAAGTAATGTAATAATACTTTTTTTGAATGAGTTAATGCTTACCATTCAGAACTTTATACCTTTACAGAAAAGTTTTAGTCTAAAAATCTGTATAAAATAATCAAGTTTTCTCTCTGAATCACTGTATTTATTTTTGGAAACAAGAGGTTTCAGTTCTAGCTAGCATTAAAAATTGTATTTGTTGCGAACATCTTCTATTAAAGAATAATATTTTTCAAAACTGTATAATACACCTCCGTTTTGTTATTAATATTCGTAATGTACAATAAAATGCTATTTATGATACATCGTGTACGTTTGATGCTTTTATGACCTTCCAATAATCCTTAGATGTACTTTCTTTAAAGTGTATATTATGAAGAAGGAAACCTAAACGTATTGATTTATATATTTAAAAAATATGCAATTGTAAATATTTTCCCTTAGTTTAAACCAAACAAAATCAAAATTTCCAGTTTTACCGACTTTTGTTCCTCACACCATGCAACATACAACTCCGGCCTACATTTTTCGCAAATTAGCCAATTCTTACGCTTGTAGCGCTCGAGCACTGTTGCCACCAAATTAAGCATATTACCCATTTGGGATTTCCCCTCAAGTTTTAGTAGGACGTTGAAGACATTGTAATATTGTGCACGTCTAAAACTTTGAGCTCCCTACTACTGTTTTATCGTGTTACCCACTTAATCTGTAAATCCAAATTGTTCTGCATGTAACTCGATGGGTTTATTATTTTGTCATTACATATTACAAACTTAATCGCTTGTTTAAAAGCGCAAACGATTTGTGATCAAACACATTTTTATAATTATTGCAAAAGTAAGCATATGGGTGAAAAATTCCTGACAATATGATAGTTATTTTTTTCAGTTCTGTTCTTCTGTTATCCCAACTTGCTAAAATAATATTTTTCAGGAGAAGCAATTTTGGTGGAAATTGTTAGTTTATGTAAGTCTAACACCAAAGAAACCGGCCCATGCCATCAATCTCCCATTAGGCCTGAAATATTGCATACATCAGTTTAACTTTTCCGTGTCATCGGCTTTTATGAAAATTTTCAGAGAACTTAAATATGTTTAGAAGTTTCCTCTTATGTGAAATTATTTTGTTGTTTATCTAAAGGAACTATTTTTCGAGATTTGAGGCCAGCCAAATTTTGACGGATGTGAAAGTGGCCAATTTACATATATTTCTTATTTGACTTATTAAATCCAGTATACTAATGTCTTACAGAAACTCTTGGTGAAACTAGTTACGAGCTGTTTCAAATGAAATCCGGATTTTGGCTGTAAACAATTACGTAAATAAATCAACAAAGCAGCGTATTATTTCTCTACATATTCGCCCTTCCGCTCGATACATGTTTTCCGCCTATTAAGCAATCCGCCAGTTCTACAGGAGAAAAACGTTATTTGCGAAATCAATCACGCTCTCGTCATCCGGAAAGTGCAATATGCTTAATTGCGTTTTCAGTGTCCTAAAGATATGGTCATCACTTGGGGCTAAATCTAGCGAATATGTTGGATACGCAAGCAATTACTTTATTAGCAATTTTTTTATTGTTTTCTTTATGTTTTTCGCACAATGAGCATTGTCAAGTTGGAGCAAAACAAAAGTTTACGCTGTTTTGTCACACAATTCTAATTTAATTAATTACAGCGTCAAGTCGAAGGAAATATTATTAGCTAATACGATATCTCATTTTTTATTCGGATTTACATCTACAATCGCTAATTAGTTTATACAAAAATTTAAGATAAAAAATTAGTTTTCGTGTAAACGAATTAAAAGTTATTGGAGCTCATAAAACATGACAGTTTTGACAATACTGAGGGAACGTGTTTTTGTAATTTGTGACGTATTCATTTGAAAGTTGTCTAACTTTTAAGGTTTTTATGTTTAGAAAAGAATCAATTGGTGTATTTTTCCAGGAAAGAACTTCTTCGGTAGGTATAGAAATATACAGTTTTTAGATAATGTAGATGTTATAACTCAATTACCTTCATTTATAAGTTCGAGCTTTACTTCGTTGAAATTCAGTTTAATTTATTGTAAATAAAACAATTTTTAACTTCAACAGGTTTTGTATTTTAGCTTTATACGTATTTCGACATGTTGATATGTCATTTTCAGAGACAAAATTAAAAATAAACCGTTGGTGTTGCTACAGGAACAATAAATCTTCATAACTTGATCTTGGTTTTCTATATCTGTGTCCAGATGACTTGATTTCTGATTCCAAAACGTCCAATAATGGTGAATTTAGGAGATCAATTTGCTCATTCATTAAAGGTGCAGATTTTAAATGTTTGCGAAATTCAATTGCTTCTAGTAGGGATGCAGCGAGCAGTACTTTTTCAAAATGCCGGATAACGAATATTCGGTATCCGGTTGCTCAGCCGGATACCGGATTATCCGGCATAGTTTTTACTTTCGAAGTAGTTTCAGCTTAAATGCAGTAAAATTTTAGGTTTTAATCACAGAGCATAATATATACAATATATATGCAATGTGCGAACCCTATGGTCTTATTCTGTAGTGTTTTAGAGAGAGAGCACCGAGACAAGGAAACTACTAAATGTACTATTTTAAGGATGTGCTGACTCGCTCTAATATTGTTTTTTGTTCACAATTAAGATTGGAAATCTGTCAACGAAATTGATTGTAATTACAAGAATTAATAATTTTCGACAATTGTTAAAACTAAAACGTGTTCTGTCCTGATAGATCCGACACCATCAAGAAATCAACTGACATAACCTAATATATGGTTTTTATCGGCATTTAAATAAAATATTGACGATTGACGATGGAGTGCTTTTTATAGGTTCCTTGTCTCGGATCTCTCTGTCACATGTACTGCAAACCTGAGACTTGCATATCATAGCAACAAGCGGTTCATGCATCCTCCTTATGTTATATGTTATATTACTTCGTGGTTTTAATAAATAATACTTATTTATGTTGTTTGAAATCATTTCAAATTTATAACTGGCATAAATGCTGATCTCAATAATATAAAATTTATTAATTTTATGCAGATCTACAAAATACTGGACTTATGGGGTTTTTGCTCTCTGACTTTCAATTATTATAGTCTATACTTCCAAATCAAATTGCATGCATAATCTCTTTTACTTGAAGAAAAATCTCCGGCCGGATATTTCATATTATCCGGCCAAACCGAATATTCGGTGAAATGGCCGGATAGGCCGGATAACGGATAAAAACCGAATATCCGTTACATCCCTAGCTTCTAGTATATCCAACTTACGTTTATCATCACAAAAATGTAAAAATTTTATAATGTTATTAAATGTCATTGAATTCACAAACATTCAAAATCTGCACCTTTAATGAATGAACAAATTGATCTCTTAAATTCACCATTATTGGACGTTTTGGAATGAGAAATCAAATCATCTGGACGCAGATATAGAAAACCAAGAGCAAGTTACGAAAATTTATTGTTCCTATAGCAACACCAACTGTTTACTTTTAATCTTGTCTTTGATAATGACGTATGAACATGTGTAAAATAAAAAACCTGTTGAAGTTAAGAATTGTTTTATTTACAGTAAATTAAATTACCCTCATTGAATTTAAATTTATCATTGAAACTGAGTGTAGACATTTATTTCCTAATGCAATCTGTGAGGTGTTTTAATCGATACCTGTTGATATTTATGCCGGAACCAGAAAGAATTTCGTATGCTAATTAGGCAGTTGCCTATTTTAAAACTTAATAATAATAACTAATTAATTTTACTTAAATCGAGGTTGCTTGATATTGAGATTATCATAAACCAGTTTCAAATTGTTGCCTCACATCTCCCCATAAATCTGCTAAGCAAATTAGAGGTTGGTATTTGGGAAATTTAATTTTGATAACTTTTGCACTAGACCAGTTAAAAATGGTAAGTACATCATATGAAATTGTGTCACTGTAAATTGTACGCGTGAGGTAAACAAATCGCCCTATGACACATGGCGACCCTGTACCACTGCGCTGCTTACCTTACGACGTTGTTGCTGCGTTCCACTTTTACCGGATGTACGCACCCAGTGCTTAAACATTTTGTTTTTAAATCAAAAAACGATTCCATTATATAAAAATTCATTAAACTTACATCGCAATATTGATTTTTGGGAGTACCTAATTAAAACGAATCTCATTGGGTTAAGTGTATCTCCTTTCTCTTATCTATTTCAGCCTTATTCGATTCCTTTAGCCAAAATTGGACGTAGATAAAAGGGAATAGTGTAAATTAAGACATCATAGAAAATAATGTAAAGCGCATTTGACTAAAACAAAATTTCTCAATAAAGATAGTTTAATAACAGAAGAGGTTTTTATTTAATTTTTCAAATCTGAAATGTAATTTGCTGCGTTATTTTACTACGATAAGTAAACCTACTCCACGATGGATGTAAGTATGAAACAATTTTGTTGAATAGCAGTAAGTATGAAACGATTTTGTTGAATAGCAGCAATGTAAACTATGAATTTGCGTAAAATCCGTGCTCTAGTTATGACTTATGAAAAGGTAGTGGGACTATGTTCAAGTTTAGAATTTCTTTGACCCAAATTACAAACGAACCGCAGGACTCAACCAGGATATACATGCTCGTCACGGCGGCCGACTGTGATTAACCTTACTTATCTTCCTTCTGGTATGTGGGTTGAAGCCCTGGGGCCCTGGTCCCTACGCACTCATACCGCCAAAACTTCTGTGCGCATTGAATGGAAAGAGGAAATTATAGTAGTCTAAAATGGGGTTCATTTTATAGTTATAAATAGTATCAGAAAAGATGTTTTATTGATTAAATTAAAAATACATGCTTGCAAAGACCCTTTCAGAGATATAAATTTCCACAGTTAAAATTTTTTTTAAATGCATTTAAAAGACGGTTGAAACTAAAGGTCCTGCTGAATTTCTCCCTTGGGAATAATAGCCCTTTCTTAACCTAAAACGTGCCTGTGAAAATATTAGACATCATAACACTTGGCAGATCTCGAGAGACAGCATACCTTAGGGCAGGCATGGGCAACCTACGGCCCGCGAGGCGATTTCTTACGGCCCGCGAAAGTTTTTCCATTTAGATATAAATGTGGCCCGCGATCATTTTTTCTCGCTTACACAAAAAACCTACGTGGTTTTGTATTTACATATAAATCCAGCCGACGATTACTCGTGTCCGACACTGACCATGAATCATAGGTACCTACTGCACGTGCACGTAAATAGGCGATACATCCATAGCTACAAAAGATGAAAATGGCCAATAACATTCGTTTACTTTTTGCCCTTGACTACGGAACTTAATAGTATCATTTACATTCCTAGGATAATAATTAAAGCAACAAGGTACAGATATGGTAACAAGCACAGGCAACTTAAAATAATGGGGCTTTTAAAAAATAATTCCGATGACAGCAGTCAAAACGAACTTTTAAAAATATGATTAAATTTCTACCTGTAGCGTGAAAAATTTAATAAGTAACACGGAATGTATCGACTATTAACATTCTCGGCAGGCCACAAGCCTCGGCTTCGCCTCGGCTCGTATTTACCTACCTCCAATGTTATTACGTCTTTACATTCCTTGTTACTTAAATAACTACGAAATAAACTCAATAATCAGCATGAACTCCTGGGAAATTTGTTCATGAGTCTTTTGCAAACATAAAAAGTTTTCAAAATAAACTTCATGAAACTGAAAAATACCCAAATATTTCAAGTTTTGTTAGAAACAACAAATAACTTAGTTTGGAAGTAGGTGCATGCCGTGAACAATTTTTTTTAAAGATGAATTTTATTAAATCCAAAACTAGAAGCCAACTCATTGACATTAATCTGGAAAATGATCTGCATGTTGCAGCAACTAATATTTCTTCAAATATGGACCGTTTCGTTAGTGGTATACAAATATAAGGATCGCCTCTACTTTTTATTTGAGTTTGATTTGAGCAAAAACTATGTGTTTTGACTTTTTTTACGTTACAAATTTGTGTGCGCAGTCAGCAGCAATTAGCCTTAACGTCCCACTGCTGGGCACCGGCACTTCTCTCCCACGTACTTTCATTAGCTCTCCCGCTAAGGTGGAGTACGGGGGACCTATAGTTTAACGTCGAATCCGAACGACTAAATACCAGAGAAGGTTTCAGGCATTAAGACTCCACGGCTGCCTACAACGGATTGGGGAATGTGAGTAGGGGCTTGCGGCATAGATTTTTATTGCTGCATGGCTTCGGCGGGGAATCGAATCCTAGACCTTTAGCGTAAAAGGCTAAGCGCCTAACCTCTGAGCTACCACCACTCTTGTGCGCAGTAAAGTACGTTTATTTTAAATTCTACTACTCATTTATTTTACTAGTAACACGAAAACTGGTTCGGTCCGGCCCTCAGAACATTTCTAAAGTTTTTATTTGGCCCATCAGCTGAAAAGGTTGCCCATGCCTGCCTTAGGGTATGTGTTTTTGATGTTTCAGCTTGTCTCGTGTTGCGTTTCTTTAGACGTACCGGCTATCTTAAGGGAATTAGCTCACCCAGTCTTTGGTTTTAAATTAAGAATTGGTTGAAAGTTCAACAATTTGTTTTCTATTTTTCTAGAAAGACATACAGACAATCCTAATTACAGAAAGAGGATTTCCTTATTATATTTACTGGTGGTTATTTTTTTGCTTAATAAATGTAAAATTTAACTGATACATTAAAAAAACAAAACTGACGTGATGAGATTGACAGACTTAAAACATAATGACAAAACTCTACAGAAAAACTTCACCGAATTCAGATTTATAATTTTTATGAAACATTTCTTGATTTCTTAGTTACACAGTGTGTCCGAAAAGTATGGAATATGCCGTATATCTCAGTCAATATCCATTTTATGGTAACATATTTTAATTTAAACTTGTTTAGTATTTAGTTTTGCATAACAGGGCAATACATAGTTATTATTTTTTTACAACAAAAGCGCAACGAATGACACTTCTTTTTTTTAACAAGTTATTTATATATTCTACTCATTTGGTAGAGATTTTTTTCTCTTCTCAATTGTGTAAAACTTTAATACTTTTACATTACAAAATTTTTGAGATAAACGCGAAAAATGTCTTTACATTAGCAGGCCTTGAATTTAAACAAAAACCTATCACAACCGCATTTTCTTCTCTCAATTGTTTTTAATTGCTAAGAGATAACAAATAAATTTCTAAGCACGCTACTGCTATGGTAATAAGCTTCTGATTAAATTCATGGCCTGCTAATATGAAGAAGTTTTTCGCGTTTATCTCGAAATTTTGTTATGTAAATGTATTAACGTTTTGCACGACTGAAAAGAGAAAAACAAATCTAGCAAATTAGTTAAAAAACTGAAGATTTATTCGTTACGCTTTTGTTTTGTATTGCCCTGTTATATAATACTAAATACTAAACAACTTAGATTTGAAAAATTTTCCACAAAACGAGTATTTACTGAGATAGATAGCATAGTCCATACTTTTCGAACACGCTGTGTATATACTTATATAATAAAACGTTCACAGGTTTAAAAAAAATTCCCGTAAATGAAGATAGTCTAGAATTTTCTTGTATCTATCAGTAAAGATATGAATATATATTTTCTTCTTATAGGTTTTACTGGTATCATCCATATATTAAATCCCTAACTATCTCACCATAACAACACGACGTGCTCTTGCTTTTCGACAAAATTTATTACCTTAGTACTACGGCGGCGTCTTGCAATTCAGCGGAGTTTATTGATTGTTTTCGGCAATTATTTATCTTGCTGTTACAGCTGTTGCTGTAATTTGTTTAGTTATGGTTTACTAACGCTAAACTCTAAGTTGTAATAAAATTTGCCGTTTATAGTACTGACAAGACAGAAATGCTTTGTAGTTATTTAGTCTGTACCAATGAAGGTCGGCGTCGGAACAAATAAATAGTAATATATCCTCAATTTTTTCTAAAGCAATTAAAAAAATTCAGCATGTTTATATTAATACAAATTTTGTTTGCTTATTAGAGGTAAGAAATAATCTTATCTTGATGCAACTGCATTACGAATTTACATTACAAGCGATTTTTTAAATTTTAAAATAAATACGGCATTTCAGGTTTACGGTGCTGCTATGAGATAAAATAAACCGAGTTAATTTTGTTTATCGTATATTGACGAATTACGCTCATGTTTCAAAATAGTGTAAGCATTAATAACAATAACAAACTAACACGCTGCTGCGTCTACCCGCTAGCGTTTACGAAGAACTAGCTGCACCCACCAACCTACGCTTTTTTACTTTCTTATACTTTTTACCATTACTTTCATGAAAAATTTTGATGGAAATATATGCTTTGGACCTCCAGAAACCCAGAAAAACTGCTTTACAAATGTATGACTGAGTATGGCATCATACACACACCCGATGCCTCATAACCCCATTTTGCAAATCTTGGGGAATGTGGAGGTAGTTCAAAATTTACGATAGTTTTTTATTCTAACGGCATTTTACTCAAAAACGAGTTGAAAAATAACGTCACTATATAAAAGAATTTTTTTATAAACAAGAAATTGTGGCGTAAAAATTTTCAAATAAATATTGCTCAAGAACTGACCACGGTGTCTTCTAAATGTTGTAGGCTCAGACATACAGGGATAGGCTACAATTGTAATTGTGTACCAGTTCGCTAATTTCTCTCTGTTACGCCTTCTATGAATTTTTTAAAGTCAATAATTTATACCTCTTCGTTTAATCAACGGGGGATGTTAAAAAATTTTGTTTAAGCTAAATCGCTTATGAGGAATAGTATCTTAAAGTTCACAACTTAATTGTTAGGTGTCGCAACAACAAGGGCGGTTAATTTTTTCTCTCCCACCCAATTTTTTGCGGACAAATTTGTTGTTTCATTTTTAGTTTTTCTTAATTCCAAACAACTTCAGATTTACAAAAAGTGTACCAGGTGTCAACGAAATCTATTAGATAAGTCATAACTTCTAGAATATTAGGTGTATCAAAATGATATTTGGTATAAGTAAATGGTATGTAAAGAGGAGAGTTTTGCATATTTTTCACTTTCCGGTCACTTCCGGTTTCACCGGAAACTGCTCCGGTTTTAAATTTTTAAATGGAACGCCCTGTATATTGTAACATTTTTGGATTTCTGAGACAATTCTGGATCAGAATGTGACATTTTAAAAAGTTTTTACGCCTACTTCATTTTTTTAGAGTCACTTTTAATATTGCATCTAGGTGGCCGTGATCGGACGTAAACTAATCTGAGGACCTCAGGTGATGTCAGAAAATTACAATCGCAAAGTTTTAGTGACTAGTATGATAGATAGGAATAAGACAAGTTGGCAAAATTACATTTTCGTGTCTAACTATTATTTTTCAAATGGCGACCATTTTTTGACAAGCACTTTCCGAAAAAAGGATTTTTTGACGAATCTAACGATACTAATTTATTTGCGATTGGATTAAAAATAACAACATAAATTAAATATTACTAAGGAAAATACTGGATAATAATTTATTTACTTTTGTCAAGTGTGCCATGGATAGCCATGATGCATAATATTTTGCAGTTATTTTTGTCAAGTCTTCTTTGGAAAACAAAACACTCACTTAGGATCCCACCCGTCATAATACCAGAGAAGTTTTTAATTACTTAATAGAGCATGTTAATAATCAAGTTATTGCAACCAATGGTCCAGTACGGTGGCCTGCCCGCTCACCGGATCTCACTGTGCTCGATTTCTTTATTTGGAAATATGTTAAAGAAAGGGTTTACTATGCAACAGCCCCAGCCCTTCTTGAAATCTTAGAAGAAAGAATTCTACGGGAATTTAGAAGTATAATGCCTCAAATGTTACGAAACGTGTTGAGAGAAACAATTGAACGAGTTGAAATGTGTCTTGAACAAGGAGGAATGCACTTTGAAAATTTACTACAGTGAAAGTTAATAAATTATTATCCATGGCACACTTGACAAAAGTAAATAAATTATTATCCAGTATTTTCCTTAGTAATATTTAATTTATGTTCTTATTTTTAATCGAATCGTAAATAAATTAGTATCGTTAGATTCGACAAAAAATCCTTTTTTCGGAAAGTGCTTGTCAAAAAATGGTCGCCATTTGAAAAATAATAGTTAGACACGAAAATGTAATATTGCCAACTTGTCTTATTCCTATCTATCATACTAGTCACTAAAACTTTGCGATTGTAATTTTCTGACCACCTGAGGTCCTCAGATTAGTTTACGTCCGATCACGGCCACCTAGATGCAATATTAAAAGTGACTCTAAAAAAATGAAGTAGGCGTAAAAATTTTTTAAAATGTCACATTCTGATCCAGAATTGTCTCAGAAATCCAAAAATGTTACAATATACAGGGTGTTCCATTTAAAAATTCAAAACCGGAGCCATTTCCGGTGAAACCGGAAGTGACCGGAAAGTGAATAATATGCAAAAACTCCCCTCTTCACATACCATTTACCTGTACCAAATCTCATTTTGATACACCTAATATTCTAGAAGTTATGACTTGTCTAATAGATTCGTGGACACCTGGTATACTAGTTTAAAATAAATAGATATTGTTAAAGTAATTAAGTATTTTATATACAGATACTCATTAAATATGGACTTTAACGAAGTAAAGCTGGAATTGATAAATGTATACTATCATTTTTAAAAGAAAGATTTGCAACTTTTCCTCGCCGCATATCAGATGGGTCGTGTTACTTCTATAATTTTTTTGATTTGATTATTTTTATGTGTAAGCTTCAATATCATATAGTATGTGTGTATATTACGACTAGTATACAGCTATGCTCTCAGTACAGTAGTAGAAATGGTAGGATGTTATTGCTATCAATGTTAGAGTGCCAAACGCCAGTATTAAACACTTTTGAATATGTAATAAGTAACAACATCTAAAGCATTACAAAGTCGGTTTTTGGCAACTTTTAAATAGTAATACTTATTGCTCGCCGCTTGGGTTGCATAATCTCAGCTGCAGCCGTATTCTTCTCGAGTTGAGACAGAGCCAAGGGATCCAAATTTAATATAAAGAAACAATTACAGCAATTGCTTTATAATTCATAAAACTAGTACTTCGATCCGCGGTTCGCTACACTACCTACCGAATTAACTTATTTATTATTGAAAAACAGAAACAAAAACATCGTGGGGCATAGCCCACGGGTTTTGCTAGTATTATATTAACATACTAAATGGAAATCTCCAGAATGAACAATTCGTTACTATTTTGGTGTTGAACGTGCACCACTTTTGCTCTCCGAGAATTTTAAACATATTAATGACTTACTTTAATCATTTAATCAGTTTTCGTTAGTGTGTGCGACTTGTGCGTCTGTTATTTCAGTGCGAATTTTGATTATTTATGATTTAGTAAATTTTAAAGTATTTTCATTTTTGGTAGGCGTTACTACTTCTTGTGTATGGGCTATAGCTATACCCTATACAGGGGGTGAGTCATTTAAGTGTAATCCCCTACTTTTTCCTAAATTGATGAGTTTTTTTGAATAAAAGTTATTTGGGGTCTAACGAGCTACTTTGTGCCACACTCTAAAAATTTCTGTACTGTCGCGTGACTTTGCAATGACGTCATCGATAATTTTCTTGAATGATAGTATAAATACTTTCGTAGGCACTTTAGATAGATTGTTTTTGCGTTTCAGTTATATAAAACATTTATAATACGGATTTACACAAAAGCACATCCTACAATAAACAAACAACAAAATAACTTAAGTTAAGTACCTAATGTTCAAAATTGACTCCATTGCCATTAATCCAGGCGTTCTATATTTGGCAGTAATATTAATACCATTTTAACTAATTGAAGTTTGTTGTCCTAAACTAAACAATGAATGGACAGGTTGAAGTGTTTTTGTTTAAATCTCAGGCCTGCTTAATCCGTTTTGTGCAGCTTTCTCCAAAGTTTTGTAATATGAGAGTATGAAAGGTTTATATCATTGAAACGAGAAAATAATTCTTTATCTCAATGTGCCTAAGACCACTTTTAATAAATAACAACACTGTATCGAATGGGGGCAGCATTTTAGTCAACTAAACTCTCTGATGACGATTGCCTATATTTGATGCATAAATTGTATCAAAGCTAGTTAATTAATCGTGTAATATAATCTGAATTCAGCTTCATATTCAATAAGGCAATATTGTGGTTTCGTATTTTTTTCCCGTACTGCTAGTCTTTAATATTTAAGCTATCTACTTCTTCCGTCTTCTGTAAAGGATATAATAACTTCGGTGTTGCAGTAAAAACTCTGTAAATATAATCAGTAGGCTAAAAGTTTTATTAAGGTTGTTACGGAATTTTAGTTGCGTATTCTAAATATTTTATGGATGTTTTTGACATTACGACAATTTATTTGAAGGCTTTTCCTTAAAATGCGGAGCAGTGGCATAAATACAAATTATTTATGAGTAATAAGGTAATATTGCGTACACACCTAGCAATTTGGGTGGTGTCCAATGGTAAGCAACATCTGGGTCAATTTGAATGTCAGTTGACACTTACATTTACGAGTTTATATCGTCGTACTGTAGAATGTTTTATTTGATGTTTTGTATGCAAAAATTTTAACCTTCTGTATGTTACTTAATTCAAATCATGGAGAAGAAATGTAAGTTCTAACTATGACAGTATTTTAATGACTATCTTTCGCAGTATAGACCAGATGTTTAAGTCACCTTACAAAGTAAATTCATTTGTCTTCTACTATTACGTATCTGCGTCGTTTGTAATTAATTATCTTTAGAGTTAGGATTGTAGCTTTACAATATGCTATAATGCAGGTAACCCGAAGTGTTTGAATCTGGAATGTTTACAGAGATACAAATTTCAAAAATTATTCGCTGGTCATAATTAAATAAACTTCTGCAATGTGTATATTCAATATATTTTTAATTTCGTGAAATACACCTCTGTACAATACTTCAAGAAACTTTTAAGTGAAATGATATTAATATTTGTACATGATTCTATTTAGTTAATACAAAATTAATAAAGGACTTAATTGGGTAGTTATCGTTCGATAAAGATGTACTTTTTCCCAAGTGACCGTAACAGTAGTACAAATTAATTTATAAGAATAGACACAATAACCTGAATAATTTAAAAGCTTATAATTAAAAGAAATTCAATAAGTAAACAAAAACCATGGGTGTACTCAAATCCATTAAGTTATACGTGAAACATATTGGACAAGAGAACTAATTTTTTGGATGAGAATTAAAAAAAAGTTGTTGTTATGTACTGCAATTTTTAAATTTCCTATTTAACGCTGGTTTTCCGTTCTTTATAAGGCAAACTTTTCTTTCGTAGAACTTTATCGTTGTATTATTAAATTTACACGTTCCATTTTGATCAATTCGTGGTTCGTATGTTACATTTGTCCCCGCGGGTGGTCTAGTGGTTGCAGTCCCAGGCTCTAAAACTAGATTCCCAAAGGCAGTAGGTTCTAATCCTCTGCACGCCAGAAATTTTTCTGAATAACTCAAACCCGGCGTGTTCATGGACGTTGTGTTCGGCGTGTATGTTGGGTGGTATGTCTCTTCGTGTGCAAAAATTTAAAATCAATACAAAGTTACTGGCTATTGGGTATATTCCAAAACTAAAAAAGAAACTATAAAAAAAATGTTACATTTCAATTTAAAAACATTTGCAGTTTCATAAAATTGTTTTGTGAAGTTCTTTTAAAACTCATGACCATTCATATTCTACGCCTATGAACCCTGTTGTATTTTATTAAAGTATTACATAAGCTTCAATTCCAGTTGACTAAATAAATAATAACTATCTACACAAGAGAGATTAAGGTCAAACATATGGATGTGTTACCATTCTAATCTAGTAGATAATTCGTTTAAAAGTTTAGGTATGCGTCTAACTGTACAGAAATTATGGCAGAAATTGTTAATAATTGCTTGGATCATAATTCACTGACAAAATACTAGACTAGAAATCCGGACTATAGTGGTGTGCAAACGTAAAAAAGTCACCAGTAACAAAAATTATTGTTGTTGCTAGGAACTACTATGATCCTGAACATTGCTACCCCTGTCAATGGTTTTATCTAGATATACGTATACTAGAATTTGATCAAATGTTGAAGTAGCACATCCATTTATAGTTTTAATGACCATTAAATTACCGAACATATTCTCTGTTGAAGTAAATAATGTAGCTTAGTTTAGCGGTTTTGGAAACTTCCATTAAGGACATAGCTCAGCGTTATATTTATTAGTTATTTGTAATGTCAGAAATATATTGATCTACTTTATGTAATTTTTACAATAATATTGTTCAATTATAGTCATGAATTAATCGACGTAGAAATTCAAGGCAGGTATTTATAATTTTCACAAATAATACAACTAGTGGCTCAGTTTTTTCAAGAATCAACTCAAGTTTATTACAGAAGAAACGCAGTCACCTGTGTATTTGTAATGAATATATCTCACACAATTATTTATGACTTATTTTAAATTAATGGATCGTTTTTATCGCGTTGTCGATCTTAATTTGCCACCCTTGTCGCTAACAAGCGCAGCCATAGCAACGAGTGGTTTTATCGTAATTGTATGGTATTTTCACTTATTAAAATACTAGTGATTTTTACCTCAAATATAATTTGATTGGTTGCAAATACGCTAAACGAGCATTCCGATTGTCTGAATAAAATGTGTGATACTCCTGTAGTCAAAATAATCTATTTTTATTTCCGTGGTGTTCAATAGAAAATCACATATTTAATTGGACGTTCTTTAAAAGTCTGGTAAAAATTTTAGCGCGAATTGATTAGATCAAATTATGTCGATTGAAGACAGCTGACTTATACGGATCTTTATTACATCTCTTTTACATAGTGATGTTTTACTACCTTAAGGTTATTATAGTACCAAATTGCTTCTCTATCTATCACCTCGTTTTTATAAAAAGACGTTAAAATCAAAATTATCAGTAATTTGTAGCAGCGACCATGTTAATGTTAGTACGTTACATAAAAAAAAGGCATTAGCTTTAACCTAAGGTTTTCCATCAGATTTCGTTATTCAATTTCCAAAAAAAACGTTTCTGAAAAAAAATGCTACTATAAAACATGCAGCACCTGCTTTCGTTTCGTTTTTTATTTGTTTATTTTGCTCGTAAATTTTTGCTACTTCTACATTTCCAACCTCAGCGAAATCGGAGTATCCATTCTCGGGTTATGAGGCGTCACACGCACACACCGTCTCACAGCCATGCATTTGTAAAAACCATTTTTTGGGTTCCTGTAAGTCCAAATCATGTATTTCTGTCAATATAAGAAAGTAAAAAAACGTAGGTTGGAAGGTTCAGCTAGTTCTTAGTAAATGCCTGGTAGACGCAGCAGTTTGT
The DNA here is from genome assembly GCA_958336395.1 of Ctenicera cuprea. Lineage (NCBI taxonomy): Eukaryota > Metazoa > Arthropoda > Insecta > Coleoptera > Elateridae > Ctenicera > Ctenicera cuprea. The sequence continues at coordinate 7,649,865 of OY284494.1, read as the reverse complement.
TAGTTAGTTATTGTTATTAATTCTTAGCCTATTCTGAAACAAACCTAAATCGTCAATATACGATAAACAAAATTAACTCGGTTCATTTCATCTCATAGTTGCAACCTACACCTGAGATGCCGTTTTTATTTTAAAATTTATAAAATTGCTTGTATAATGTAAATTCGTAATTCGAAAATTTATTAATTTAAACATGCTGAATTTTTTAAATCGCATTATAACAACTTGAGGTATAGTTACTGTTTCTGACCTTCATTGATATTTGAAGCGTCCAATCTAAACAACTTGAAAGCATTTCTGTCTTGTTTGTGTTGCAGCAAGCAAATTTTGTTACAACTTAGAGTTTATCGTTAGTAAACCATAAATATCCAAATTATAGCAACAGCAATGACAGCAAAATAAATAATTGCCGAAAACAATCAATAAACTGGATTGACTTGCAAGAGGCCGCCATAGTATTATGGTGAAAATCAGACGACACTAATTAACGACCAATAGAAAACTTGATTTAAGCATGGTTACCATGGCAACATCAAAATTTCCTGGAATTTTTGTATACCTACACCAACCTAAGCGAAATTAATAAGTGGAAATTTTATGTCAAATATATCAGACATTTAAATTTAAATATATTTAATTGTTATAGTGAGTAAGTTGCTATGGGATATTTTTATTACAACTTGATAATTTCGAACAAAATTTAAAGCCTCAATTACATTATTACTGTTTTTGGCAATGTCATTAGAATTTTCTAACTGAATCTGCATTCGAGCATTAACTCATGCCCGGGAAATTATTTATCGTGCATTTTAACAACGTAATGGGACCCTGGTGTTTCACACGCGTCGATTTAATACGTTGTTAGAGTGCCTTCCAGGAAATATCTGGGAAGAACAAATGTTCTTGTGAGATTATAAGTGATAAATTTTGTCGAGAAGCAAGAACCCGTCGTGTTGTTATGGTGGGACAGTTAAGGATTTAATATATAGATTTGTCTGACATCACTTCTGGATTGTCAGCTATAACTAAGCTGAAACGTTTTTTTTTTTCATTGCATTTTGGTCAATACTTTTCTTGAGGCTCCTAAGTAATACCTCACTGTATTTTGACATCGTTACGCCTGGTAATGACCTCAGTTTTAGCCAGTGGCACTACATCGTTTGGCGACTTCACCTTTAAAAGAATCTTAAAACTACTTCTGGAAACCAAGTATCAATTCTAGTTGGCTGGCAGCTAACCTTTATTCAAAATTAATAAGCCTATAAATTGTTAACAAATCGATTATTTTACATGATTTTCTTGGCTAGCACGTGGCTTCAGTCAATTGACATCCGAACAAGGCTTGAACGTTCTTTCGTTTTCTTAGTCTTGTTGCTTAAAATATAGTGATAGTAGTATAATAAATATTTTTTTAGCTACTTTACTTTAATAAATTATTGTAATTTTTGTGAGGTAATTATGATACGGTAACAACTCTCTGTTAATATAAAAAAAGGAAGTAAATTACCTGAATTGCTATTTTTAAATTGTATCTATAAACTTTTTATTTTCCTATTTATCCTCTTGGCTGTGTGCAGTGGCGGATCGTAGACATCTACTGCGAAAGGGCTACAAAAAAAGTTAAAACAAAAAAATTAACAGTTTTGTATGTGATATGCATTTGCTTTTATCTTGTTTGTTTTCATAGCCGCGGTCTCGTTTTAAAAACAACGGTGCCTGCCTGGGACCCGCATATCTAAAGCTTTGCGAGCGCGCAATGTTTTATAAAAACGTCGCTTTCCTGTGGTACAGATTAAACGGTATTATGCGTTTTAGAAAAGTGGAGTGTGTTAGATGTAATATTGCTTGCTTTGCGTGTTTGTTAGGGAGGGCGTCGCTTCGTTGCCTACCTTTACGAGCCACTACTGATTGTTTGTACAAAGGTTAGACCGATACAAAATTGAAAACAGTTTTGTTTTTTGTATATAAACGATAGAATTGCAAAGAATAGCCTACGTACAATTCTTGTCGATATATAATAACCAATAACTGAGAAGGCATACATTAATTTACCGTCAGAGTCATTATTTAATTGAGTATTCGAAATGCAGTTAATTAGAAAATCAAATTTTCAACAATAGGTTGGTCTTAATTGCAAAAATATGAAATTATATTTAATTTGTTTATACCTATTCATACCACTATGTAGATGAGAATTTTCTTACGTTCTGCGGATTCTAAATAATATTAAGATAATTGAAAACGGAAAGCGTTTGCAAAATACAGTATAAACAGCGTTTATGTAAAATAACCGTGCAGTAACAGAAGTCGCAGTCTCAAGAGTCGCTTCTGTCTTTTGAGGTTTTAACTTCCCAAGGAAGCCTTTTCGTGCCCATGAACATGGGAACCTTTTTATTGTTTTGTTGTGCAGAACTTACAACTTACCCTAAACGTTTGTTTATATTATTTGTGCATATTTAGAAGACATGCAGGCGTTTATGGCACTTGATTTTCCACAAAGAAAATGAATTATCTCACAACAGTTTGGCTTAGAGATTTACAACACGAGTGCCTTTTTTGTGTATTTTTGTATGGAGAATAAAATTTTAATGACAAATATTACAAATGCTAATAAACTTAGAAAATATAAAAATAATATTATGTTAAGAAATTTATAAACTTCTATTTATTAAATGGAGTTGATAAATGACTATTGTAACGTCTGCACAGCATTACTGCTTTATTTGACACTTCCTAGTACGATAGCATCCATTAAAAGTAGTTTTCGAAAATTAAACGAATTACAAATTATCCGCAAATCGTATATTGTTTTTTCTTCCTTTGTTTTTTTGCACACACGCATGAATATTTAAAATCTAAAATAAAATTTGATTTGTCCTATCAATACCTATACCAGTTTGAAGAAATGGATTGGATGATGGCAAGGACTAGAGCGTGTCAGTGGAATCATTAGAGTTTTTGAGACATGTCAGCATACGTAATATGTACCCTAAAAGGTACATTTTGACATGTTTGACACATTTTTTGACTTCCGGTTTCACCGGAAATGACTCCAACTTTTTTAGATTAAATTTTTTATTTAAACCTTAAGTGCTATGACCGGTCTCAAATCATTTTAAGCGACAAAAATGATAACAGAAAAATACAAATTTGATTTTGTAGCGAACATTCCGGTAAGATAATATTTGAAAAAATCACTTTTTTGTAGAGGTTTTTTTTTCTATGACATACTTGAAAGAAGTATTTGCTCGATTATCTAAACATCATTCACAAAGAAATTAATGGGCTTAGATTAATATCAATCGGATTTTGGAGTTAAGGAGTTCATTGGACTCGTAGTGAAAATCTGAGAATAGTGCCATTTCAAAAAAAATTACTAATTTAGAAACAAGTTATGTCTTCAAATGTGAATGCTTGCTCTTTCCACAATACTCGTAAAAAATCATGTTTGTATTTTTTTGTTATCGTCTTTGTCACTCAAAATGATTTCAGCTCGGTCATAGCATTATATTTAAAATTGAAATATACTCTAAAAAATCAAAAAAGAATAAAAATCTTCAAAAACATTGCAAGTGTACTCAAAATCGTCACAAGATTAAAAAAATGTCAAAATATACAGCGTGTTCTATTTGAAATTCAAAAGTTGGAGCCATTTCCGGAGAAACCGGAAGTCACAAAATTGTGTTAAATATGTGAAAATGTGCCTTTACATAGGTATTACATACAGGAAGCTTCGTTGCCATATTTCAAGAAATCGGACTGCTTAATGATTCCGTTGCCACCCGGAATACAATCTGGTTATGGTCATCACAGGAATCGCTACAAATTGTATTTTAAGAACATAACCAGCCGATACGTTTCAATAAAAAAAACGACTTTTTTAAAATACTTGTTTTCAGCAACTGTAACCTCTCACACAGTAAAGCACATAACGTTTTTCATCATGAAGCCGTCCTGAGCACGACTCCATGATTCCCATCCCACCCCCTTACCCGGGCTCAGCACACTAAGTGCTATTAACCGGTCTAACATGCACCCCACCCCTGACAGACATGCAACCCAACATACACACCATCCATTGACCCGCCGGATTATTCAGAAAAATTTACGACGGACAGTGGACTCGAACCTACTGCCATTGGGAGTCTACTTTCAAAGCCTGGACTTAACCACTACACCACCCGCCGGCCCCACATAACGTTTAAATTGAGTTTTCCATTTTTAATCAGCATTTTACTACAGAAGAATATAATTTTATGCCACTGTCGAAAACAAATTTTTTGTAAAAAACAAGTTTTGACCTTAGAAATTTATTTCTATCGACTTATACGCAAAAAATACATTAGAGCAGGCCTTGACCAGCGTAAGTCATGTTGTAGCTATACGCAAAAAAAACTACGAATGTGTCAATTTTAGTTGAAGTCATACGTAAACTTTTAAACTGATTTCAAAAATGTAAAAATGTACAAGATGTTCTATTTACTAGAAGAAATCTACAACCATTTCCAGTGCTGATACCTGATCTGCAAAAAATTGAGTATAAAAAAAATTTTGTTTTAGTTTTACTACACAAAAAGATATGCTATGCTTCGTTTGTACTTTTTTTTGCAATAATCATGAAGCATTAATTTATTTTTTATGTGCATAGAATTAGTGGATCAAAATCAAGAAATGTTTATACTTTTTATCTCATCTTTGTCTTCTGTAGTTTAGGTAGAATTATATCAGTTCCAGTATTTACCGTATAAAAATACAAATAAGTAATAAATTTAAAGATTTTGGGCGATTGCGGTTTAGACAATCCTTTAACTTCCTTACGCGCTTTTATGTGCGTTCCTGGGCTTCCACTACGTGTAGATTAGGTTATAATGCGTTAACCTATGCGTGCTTTGGTCGGGGTGACCTTGTGGTATCGAACGCGCCGGGACGCCGGTTGCCCAGGCAACGCTCCGACCCGCCAAAGCTAAAGCACTGACCCACCTGTCTTCCTTCCCCAGCTTTGATTGATGTTAGCAGCTAGGTCACCAGACGCCCTCACACCTCTTATCCTAAAGATGTAATTTGTTGGTGTCATTTTCACTACTAAACTTTCACTTTTCCCTAAAAATATTGGGAAGTTGTAATTATTTTTGTACGGATACGTGAAGTTTCAAGATATTGATGAAGTTGAGACTTTCCTATATATCGTAACGGTATACCTACGTTCACGTCCCTAGCAAATATATCCTTGCTGTAAATGCTGAACTGAAACCGTTATAAAGTTTAGAAACAGTATACTAATTGATACAACCAGCTACTTCTATATTAAAGAGGGAAATAATAAACAACGAACTCTTTTATAATATTTTATTTATACTTGATTGTAAACGAATAATTTTGTGTATTGTAGGTCGTTTTGTCTACTGCTGTTCTTAAGTTTTTTTATTCAACGGTGGTTTTCCGTCCCTTATGAATGTTTATAGTCTAAACTTTTGTTTCGTAGAATTTTCTCGTTGTATTAATGAATTTACACGTTCTATTTTTATTAATTCAGGTTGCTATTTTACATTTCAATTAAAAAAAAAACGTTTTTGCAGTTTCATAAAATTGGTTCGGGAAGTACTTTAAAAACTCATGACCAGCCATATTCTACGCTTATGAACCCTGTTTTATTATATTTTACTATTACACAAGCATCAATTCTAGCTGACCAAATAAATAATAACTATCTACACAGGCTAGCTTAAGGTCAAACATATGGATGTGTTACCATTCTAAGCTAGTAGATAATTTACATATGCGCCAACTAAATATTTAAATGAAGAGAACCAAGAACTGTTATTAATTAATTTCCTCATAATTTAAGTACTAGTTAAATACTAGACTATAAATCCGGACACTATACCTAACTAATAACTAAAAGGTAACGATGCCAGAAATAAAACTGTTGAGTTACATTACACACATAACTTGTTCCGCAAAATCTATACTTAAGCATGGAACTTAAAAATTTCCAGTTATATACTTTTTGTAATTTCTGTAAGCATTGTTAAAGTATCACAAAAAGGTATCGGTGTACATTTCCATGTTCTATACTAATTTAATCATTGACCTGCTTGAACATTGAAAATTGTTTGTTCATACCTACACTTTTTTACTTGTTTATTGCTAGCTTCTTCAACCTACGTAATTTGTGCCACAGTAGCTAATTACGGAAACTACTTTGCACACATCATAGTTGCATCTATTTTGGATATTCTCTTTAATTAGTACCCAACACCCATTATAGACAGTGTGAAAATTTTCGTAGTACTAGTAGAAACATGCGGTTCATTATTTTGCTTATTTTTTGGTTTTAATTTACCTCATTTGAGTCGTAGTTTTAAACAAAATAATTTAATTTACTACAATAATGTTTTCAAAATTTTGTGAAATGACTACCATGATGGATTAGATTATATACGCTGTTTTCTTCATTGAATTAATTTTTGTGTTTGTTTCAGGTATCTGAAAAAGTGCATTGCCGTAAGTGATTGGTAAGAAATTACAGCGTTTTTAAATAGCGGTATAGGGTGTCCCACAACTTAACGATCAAATGTTAAGGACGTATAAATTAGTCAATTTGACAAAAAAATGTAGGTTGTGTCCGAAAATCAACCCGTACAGAATCCGACCACAGAATGCATTCTAAAATTTTTAAATCGTCTAATAAAAACTGTTCTGAAACATTTTTGTAACTGAATCTCACCTTAAAGCACAAAATTTAAATTATCTCGGTAAGGCTTATCCACAGCGGTAGAAGGAAGAGTTTAAATTTCTACTCCAGCATGTAACATCCAACATTAAGAGCGTTGCGACAGACAGATTTTGAGCGCCGTGTAATGGCTTCGTAGAAAACTAACTGTGACTTTAATATTATTTATTTTTTTATTTAGTTCTGATTAAAACGTAGATAAAGTACCAGTTAGTGTTTGTGTAAAATTAGAATTTGTGAAATCGTGTTTTTTTTCAAATTTTTTTCAAATACCGATTATTCTTAAAGACTCAAAAATGGGTTATCTCCCTTAAACATTAAAACTTTTTCTAAAAGTAATTAAAAATAAATGTAATTATACGAATAATCAATTTTCTTTGTTACATCAACGTTTCAGTTTACGTGATGAAGGAAGTAGCGCCGCTCTCATATATTGTAGAAACTTGTTACACATATTAAGATAAAGAAAATGAACTCAGTTTTTATTTTTATTTGTATTTTTCAAAGTTTCCATCGGACTGACTGTCGTAGCGGTCTTAAGCATATAAAAATTACAATACCAAATAAATATGACACACACATCCACTAGCTAGCTCCGCCCCTGTTCGCTCCTACTTCGTTCAAATTTGGTATAAGGGCATATTTGTCCTGTGCCAAATTTTAAATAATTATCTTGTTTTATATCTGACATATCCTTGAAGAGTTGTATTGAATAACTTCACTTTCAGTCGTTGTAGCTCGGTTATGAAGCATTTTCAGACATATTGTGTTACATATTAATATTATTATTACATATATTCGAATTAAAATAATTTCATTAACACGCATTTATGCTATGGACCCCGAGTCGTATGTGAAAAACTGTTAAAGAAGCGGAAAATGAGCTTTATCCTTTGTTGTCTAGGTTGACAAGGGCAAATAACTACGTAAACACTTCAGACATTATTTGTACTACATATATTGTATTAACAAAAATAATGTTTTTACCATTCTGAAAAAACAACATTCATTTCTAACTAATCTGTATGTTTTTTCTTAGAAACTGACGAATCGTTTTTTTTTCTGTTCAAGATACACCGATTCTCTGTTATTATTAAAGAACTATGAAATAATTTGCTTTTATTATATTTTTAATATTTAAAAAGTGCCATTTATTAAATTTTTGTCTTTTTAAGCCGGGAATTACCAAAGATTTATCAGATGCAATGCATAGATGTTATACAGTATGACTTTTTACGAATTAGTTAGTTTAGTTAATTTAGTTTATTTTTACAATTTTGTTTTCATAGGCCTCAATTTAAAAGTTTCGGTGTTATTTTATTTACCTAAAAAAATTTAACGTAATATGATTAGGTTTGCAAATAAATTTTTTTTTGTTTGGCACTAAGAAGTTGAGCTAAAGAGGATTTTTAGAATTTTTTATGGTGTCTATTTTATATAAAATATTAATACAAGCATAAATTTTTGTGGAATTTTTATATTGGTTTTTTCAAAAATTCTAATAAATTAATTTGATATTGTATAATTTGACCCTTCATCGTTTTCTACTAACTGCGGAAATTTTACTTTGTTGGGAACATAAAAGTCTTTAATTTCTTAATTGTGGGGAACAGAGTGGTAGACTGGACTATAAACTTTTTATTACGTTCTACTCAAGCAATATCGCCGTAATTGAAGGGTTTGAAGTCCCGCCAAATAGCAAATATTTAATGAAGATAAGAGTTCCGTTTGGTAAAAAAATGTATTAGCTAAAATAGCAAATATTCCACTGCAGAACTTTAATGCTAGGTACAATGTAGTCATACTCATTTGTAAAAAAATTAATTGATAACAAAATTATACTTATACGTATACAGTCGAGTGATTGGTATTTTAACTAAAATTTAAAATTCTGTTAGTCAGACATGTTATTGCTCGTTCTCTGTTATTAGTGTAACAATAATTAAAGAAAAAGATTATAAATTAGCTATTCAGAAAATGTATCCAACTACTTCATCAGATAAAATAATATACGCCGCAGTTCCATATTTTGGCAATTAATCAGACAAATTGCCAAATATATAAACAAAACAAATTAATCTAAAATAACTTCTAAAACAACAAAAAACATTTTAAACACTTTGTTTAATGCTAAAGAAAAAACAGAATTTACTAAAATCGGGCATTTACAAATTAAATTGCTTGCACTGTAATTCGGTTTATATAGGACGAACAATTAGATGCTTTGATATTAGGTACAAGGAATACGTACGTTGTTACAAATATAAACACCCACATACATCCAATTACGCTAAACACTTATTAGAACACAATCATACAATGACATCTAATAACACTATAACATTTTTACATTTTTGTGATAATAAACGTAAGTTGGATACACTAGAAACATTTGAAATTCATAAACATTTAAAATCTGTACCTTTAATGAATGAGCAAATTGATCTCTTAACTTCACCATTATTAGACGTTTTGGAATGAGAAATCAAGTCATCTGGACGCAGATATAGAAAACCGATATCAAGTTATGAAGATTTATGGTTCCTATAACAACCCAATTGTTTACTTTTAATGTTGCCTCTGAAAATGACATGTCAACGTGTCCAAATATGTATAAGGCTAAAATGAAAAAAGGTAACAGTTCAGAAATAAGGACGCAATGCACACGTCTCAGGGTTCTCTTATAAAACATCAACTCTGTGAAAATACAGGCATCAGTTGTTATGATTATAGTTTTCTTCCTGTGAACTGATGAAGCTAACACCGAATTAATAGAAACGTTTAATGAACTAATTAAATTTGCCTAAAGCTGTAAATATTTTAAAGTTTCATTACAAACCGCTAAAGTTATACTGCCTCCTCGCAGTTTAGTCGAGATTATCGCGGCTTACTATGCTACGTTCCATATTTTAGCATTTGCTGTCAGCAGTCGTTGTAGCACAGTATTGGGGAGCGCTGGTACGCCATCCAATTGCACAAGCCATCATAAGTTAAAATCTTCGCAGGGGTGTTACCTTTTCAATGGTTATTTCTTTCTTACATTTTTGTCAATACAATGTTTTCAGTCATTTATTGGTGAGAGAATATTTAGAACGTAAAAAGTATGGTAAAAGTACCTGCGACGCGACGTGTTTCGCCCATTTTTGTGTTTGCTGAAAAAAATAGTATCTTTAGGGTAATTACGTACCTTAAACTTGACAGGTGGGGTGGGGTTAGTTTAGTTATAAATCATAGTGTGTTTTATGGTTATTTTGAGGCTTGCAACAAGATATTTATTTATGAAACTATTAATATTATTCGATTTACTATAAGAAAATTAATGCAACCGAATGTTGAAAATTCAACATAAATACAAAAATGATCATTTAAAGTGCTTTAAACATAATCAATAGTAAAACAAGGAAAGAAATTATATTTATTTGATGGCACAACGAAAGAAAAAAGATTATTATACGTTGTGTTTTGCCACAATCTTTTTCCAAGATGGCGCAGTCGATATTGGTAACTGAAAAAGCTGTAACGGCAGCCGTTGGGTGAGATATTAAATTTGTAGAAGGTTGAACGTAATAAAAATTAACTGTTTTTTTTCTTTATTGTGTCATTATTGTCAGATTGTTTTTAAGTTTGCATAATTAAAATACATCTGATTTTTCAACATCATTCATGTTTTATTAATAGTGTTATATTTATTAACAAAACAACACTAACTATTCAGACTGAATTAATTTATTTCGAATTGTTGTGCTTATCGAAGTTGCTTTGAATGTTGAACCAAACTGTTAATTCACGTGCATTGTTCTTTCGTTCATAAATATTTAATAGGGACGCGTATGGACGCCTTATGCCGCATTGGCAGTAGTTAGGGGCGTCTGCGTCCTCGACCTTGTCTCCGACCTACCCCAACTGTTACCCCGACACCGACGCTGCAGACGCTTTAGGTTTTTGCTCCATTCCAAGGTTACGCTTCGAGACTGTTTAATGTGATAAATGGTAAAAGGCGCAGACTGAAACAGTTTAACTTTGAAACAAAGCGCATTATTTCGAGCAAAATGTTGAGAAGTAATCCTTATATTCCCCAGATGTGTAAAATTAGTTCTCGTTTTGAAAGGTACACCCTGATTAAGTGATTAATATTCTCATTTTGGAAAAAAATAATCTTACACCACTCATTATTATTATTTTCATAAATCTTATCTAAAGCAACTTAAAATTGCAGTGTTTTTTTTTTCGTAGATGCTATTTTAGAGATCGAAATTATCCACAAAATAAATATTTCAATGTGAATTTGCTATTTAATCGATAAACTTTAAACAGCGCAGTGCACATGCGTCCGACAATTTGCTTTCATGCATAATACTTGATGCGTATCTTCTTTCAGGCAGTTTTTTTATTTGATTCTGAGGTAAAGGCTAGCTTTCATATTTTTTGTATTATTATACCAAGTACATTTAAATCAATAAAATCTCCTGGAAGTTCAGTAATCGATTTAAAATGAGTCCACACGTTCCAGCGTATCTCCGGAACGGTTATTTTGTTTTTAATCAAACTTAAATTACAAAGGCTAGACATTATTTTTTTCTATTATTTTTTTAATGTCAGAATATTGTAAATATGAAGCCAGATCTATCAGATAACCTTAAAACAAATCAAATACTTTCTTTTCGGACAATGTAGCTTCAAAACGGCGATCACTACATTTTTGTAAAAGTTTTTATTTCACACCTTTTCACACAAATCAGATCATGCAGATTGACATAAAATTGAGTGTCGTAACAGCCCTTGAAAGGTAAAGTTTTATGTAATAAAATATATTTAGAGCACCTTAAAAACTGTCAAAATTAAAAGCTAAATTTTTGCAAATTTTTGCAAACCAATAAGAATGGACTATCCCAATGTTTCTGAAACTTTTGTCATCAAATACTCTTTATTTTTTAAACTATTTAAACTTTAAAGTACTTTCAGAAAATTAATGGACATACAAAACTGGGCTTGAATTTTTTAGTCTGACAAACGATAGTAAATACTTTAAAGTAAGATAGAATGGATCCGGAAACGCCTCCTTATGGCGTTGCAGCTTTCATAGAATAATTATAATCTCCGCCATACATTGAGGTATTTTGTTAAAATTATGTTGACTATTTTCCTATTGATGATTAACATTCTCGTTTGTTTTCGTTTATATCTATTAACCAGGGGCATCGTGTTGGAAAGTTGTAATCCACGTATCTATCGTATTAACGTATTATTACACACTCCAGATCCCACACCTGACACTATGTTTTATATTTAAGTTTGATGGCTAGTTATTAATTTATACAGGTTCTTGTAATTAAAATAGTTTATTACAAAAGGTAGTGACAAGACACAAAACTAAAACCGAAGAACATTGACTAAAATATTATATTAAACGACTCCATCGCAACCTAGCCAACTTACGTTATGGTGTGTATCACACTAATGTTTGACTTGGAAATCTCTCTCCAAAAATACAAAGAAGGTACTTTTGTTAAAAGTAGCTATATCAGTCTTCGAGATAAATTTTAATTTTTGCAAAACTCGACTTGCCATGCAGGTCAGCGTAGAGTGTAGAAATTGTGATACTTATAAAATAGATCAAGAAATCAATGTATTTGATTTAAATCGGATTTTTTTGATACAACTGATATTTTTAATTAAAAAAAGACGCCGTTTACTTGCACAGACTACTAATAATATTTAAATGTAATGTTTGACATGTACATCCTCATTGAGTCGCATCTAAGAAACTCTATGTTTCCCCAACCCACTTAACCTGGAGCAGCGTACAACAGCTATACAAAGGGTCTACTCCCTTACTCTAATCCCGTATTCACTTTGCCGCGCCTGAGGAGCTGCCGTTATCTCTAAAAACATTCCAGGGAGCACGAATAGTAGCATTGCACCATGTTAGCGAAAAAGAGTATAAATATTAAACATGCATTAAGAAACGTATCGTGAATTTTTTATACTGTGTACATGGTTAGGGAATACTATCCCGGGATCTTGGTTCATCGTAAACGCAGCGAACTGCACAGGGTGTCTAGGTGTGAACCAACAACAGAGTTGTGATTGCCCACGGTGTGTAAGAACGGTAATATTCTCCCGGCGGCCCTTTGAACTATTGTGCAAACTTAATTTTTAATTTTATGTATGAATTTGTGTAGAAGTAAAAATTGCTTTATGATGTATGCAGTTTACATCAAGTATATAATTGTTTAATACTTTTATATAATTCTATTCTAATCTAAGCTTACTGCCAAATTATGCACATTATTGTATAAATTAGAAAATTTCACATGAGAACGACTCCCTACTCAAAAACAAATTGATTTAAATCAATGATTTATTTTATAAAAATTGTTTGATTTAAGTCACAATTTAAGACAACTTTATTTAAATCTTTGCACCCTTAAGTTGGTAATATTTTGTACAGACTTAAAAATCGAAACAGAAATAAGTTTTTGTAAATTTGGAAACGCTCCCTTACGGAGTTAAGTCTCCGGAAGAGAAAAAAGTTCTTATTGGTCATGGATTTCGAAATGCTTTCTTACAGAGTTACAGGCCCATGCCCTAATAGAGACTATACCCTCTTTTGTACGCTACAACTTTGTATGAAAGCTTTTCCGGGCCTACCTTCATTGGAACCATTTTTTATTGCTTTGAAGTTTGTAGAAACTATTTTCACATGTTAAGGCAACGCTTATAGCTCAATGGCAATTCAATTTTTCACAAGAATTGAATTATCTTAAAACTGGTTGGATTTAGCTACTTCGGAGCATCTTTTTCAGTGTTTTTCTGTATGGAGAATAAGATTTATAAGTAAAAGTTAAAATTCTTAAGTGTGTTATTATACGATTTAAACGTAAACAATTGAAAATGTAAATAGTCAGTAGTAAAATACTCATAATATCCATATAAAATGTGAACCGTACATCTTAATTTATTTTTCGTATTGTTTTTTGCTCTACTATCATCAAAATATTTACCATGATTTTGGAAACACTTACTTCAACTAGTACATTCGAGACATTCACGAATGGTAATTTTTACCACTCAGTTGTGAATTTTGCCCTCCAGTTAGCGCAGCGGTTGTCTATTTTCTTGCACTTTATATGGCGTTGCGTCGCTACTTCATTGGTAGCCAAGTGAAAATAAATGTATATATAGTCTTTGGTATAACCTAAACACATCGGCCTTTATGTAAATTATAAGCACTAAGCAGAAACTTCCTAACTGGTATATTTTCCCAATCGCTATCGAATAAACGTGAAAGTATAAATTAAATAATAGTTATTTAAGTAACAAGGAATGTAAAGACGTAATAACATTCGAGGAAGGTAACTACCCCATTATTCTAAGTTGTCTGTGCTTGTTACCATATCAACGAACAGTTAAAATCAACATCATTTTCCTAGGAATGTAAGTGACACTATTAAGTTCCGTCGTCAAGGGTAACTAGTACACGTATGTTATCAGCCACTTACGATCCCTGTAGCTATGGATGTAAGGCCTATTTACATTGCCGGTAGCGTGAAAAATTACTTTAGAATGGACGCCTGCGACGTATGGGGAAACAAAGACTACCTCTAAAAACTTGGACATGGAGGCCAAACCAAAGATGGAGGAGGGAAGACCATCTAGAAAATGACAAATGCAGAGAAGATGCCGACAGGATAAAAACAACTACATCACGAAGATCTGTAAAGAGATAGAAGAACATCAGAATCATAGTGTAACCTATTTCATAAAGTTGAAATGTTAAAACAACAGTTCAAACCCAAGAGCTTAACAATAGAAGACGGAAATGTTAATATACTTTGGGAGAAAGAAAAAGTGCTAGACAGATGGAAAGACTACTGCGCAGAATTATATAACCAAGAACAGGAAGGAACACACTACGAAAACGTAACAGGCAACACTGACAAAGAACGAGTATCAGACATATTAAGAGCAGAAATCGAACACCCAATACGTTATCTGAAATTAAATAAGGCACCAAGACTTGACGAAATCAACGCAGAAATTCTACAATCATCAGGTGAAGACGAAGTAGATGTATGTAACAAAATATGGCAAACAGGCAATTGGCCTAAAGATAGGACTCCATCAATACTAATCTCAATCCACTAAAAGGTCTCCACACAAAAGTCCCAGAACTACCCAACTCTGTCTGTTATCTTACACGCCAGTAAAACATTCTTACCAATAATCGATCAAAGACTGCAAAACTATACCGAGAATATCAGATACCACCAGATTAGGCTGATAGAAAAAGTCCGCGAGTTTAACACACCAATGCTACTATGCTTCATCGATTATAAAAAAGCGTTTGACTGTGTCCGCTGGAATAACATTTGGAAGCTCTTAAACAATATGGGGGTTACCAACCACCTTATACAACAGATAGGAAGTCTTTACGAAAAACATGAAGGAACTATACGTATAGATCTAAATAGATCTAAATCTTTTAAAAATCAAAAAGGGCGTGCAACAACTTTCACCAAGACTTTTCAATGCATACGGCGAATATATAATGAAAACAAAATAAAACGCAGAATTAATTGCAATGGTTCGCAGTAGTGCAGTAGCAAACCCCGCGAAGATATGGGCGGATAAACAAATAACAAAAAACTAAGATACAGCTGATAAAAACTCTGGTATACTCTATTTTCCTAAACGGCGTAGAATCATAAACTATAAAGGCATCAGATAGACACCGGACTGATGCTTTCGAAATGTGATGCTTGACACGGATGCTACGCATCGCATGGACAGCACAAACAACTAACGCCTTGATTCTAAACAAACTGAACATCAGCGGCGGACTATCCACCATTTGTCGACGGCGGGGTATTTTTGACACATTTTTCGTCGAGATAACACGCTTCTAGAGAAATTGGTAGTACCAGGGAAGGTAGATGGAGAATGACCCAGAGGAACATATCCAAATACATGGCTGAATCAAATAAAAAACTTTATCAAAATGCCCCTACAAACTTCACTAAGAAAAGCAGAAAATCGGCTGGAATAGAGGAGAATAATTAACAACTGCAAATAATTCCATGGGAAATCTACTCCTCAGCAATGAGGAAAACGACGATGAAGAAGAGGAAGCACTATCGATGACTAACGAACCTCCGTTCGGATGATAGAAAACGGGAAAGGATGTGAGGAACGGCACACAAGTCACTATATGATAATGAAATGTAAAGGGAATGAGCCCGAGATCTAACAATTATACATGCTACCAATGTTGTTTTACATTTTCTAAATTACTATCGTAAAATATAATTTTGCACTTCTTCTTTAGATGCAGTGACATTCAGAGGATACTTCTTCCCCTTTACCCATTTTTGTATTGGGATATTTATCTCCGGTCTTTAGTGTTCTTTAATTTCAAAGTGTCTTATACTGTAAAAATTAGGAAATTCATTTTCTTGCTTTTATTTCGTGGGCGTCTTCTAACAACAACTTCACTTTTTAGGTGTTCCAAGAATAAAATGGATACGATGGGTTACTCACTAACTGACAAAGTTGGGCATGTTGGAAGTTTTTAATTTTGGGGATAGAATGTTGATATAAAGAATTTCAAACGAAATTAAATGTGTATACGGATGCATGCAGGCATTTATGAAGAGACTGACTGTTAATACTTTTTGTTGCTTGCATTTCTTTATTGTATGATTTTTTATATCTTTTGCTTAATAACGTTTTGCTTTTGAAGCAAAGTCTGTGATCAGCAAATTACATTATATTTTTACATATTATTATTACATACACAATTAATATCGAGATATTCTTAACAAAGTTGCCTAAAGCTTCTGGTTGTCAAGAAGCAAAACATCAGCAAACTTTGAAATAACATCCGATTTTCTGTGTGACACAGTTATGCGAAATTATAACAGCAGAGTTTTTAACGACGTTGAATTAAAATGAGGTTTATGTAGTTACATTCTCAATAGGTTCTCAAAATCTTAACTGTAATAAATTGTGAATAATTGAGAAAATATCACGTACTTGGTACTACTGAAAGTCGGCACACAATATATTTTATTTTGTTCTTTTTTATATAATAGATACTAAATACATGTGCTAGAGTAAAACGGAATTTTGTCAAAAGCTAGAAATGTGAATAGTTACATATTCCTTTTTGCAATTCCGTTAGTCGTCGAAAAGGAAAAATTCTGTAGAGAAAAAAAAGATTTCTCGGAGAAAAACGACATTTTTCATCTACCTTTTACGTGTTACATTTTTTTGCTACAGATCTCTTTGAAGTTCGAATGCCCGTAGAAATAACTGTGTAAGACACATATGTTTGTCTGCCCGTCAACATTCTTCTCTGTTACCAAAAGGGCAATTTTACTTGCAAAGAACGAGCTACTTTGCCATAGGTATATTATGCGGATAGTCTGTGAAATATTCTGCAAGTTAAAGAAATACCACTTGATTTTCACTCTTTTTATGTTTTTCGTTCAGAACTTATGTAGAAGCTTTTAGAAACCTGTCAATGATACCAACTGCTTTTTTGAACCCTGCTTGACAAATTATTGTAGGTATGTGCAGAGCATGATATATTAATATATTTACCTGAAAATTAAATTGCAGTTCATGTAGAAGCTTATTTCTTTTTCCTAATTTTGTAATTTGTTAAATTAAAGCAACATATGTGTTTACACTATAGTGCCAGTGTTGAGATGTACAGCGAACTGTTTTACTCTTCCAAGTTCAATTGACGTATTGGTTAAGATTGTAGATTTGTGCGAAAATAAATATAGATAATGTTCTTTAAATAAATAAATAAACTTGAGTGAATGTGTTAGTTGTTAGAACATATCATTGTGTGTGATAGTTTTCTAAAACGAGTGTTTATAATATATTGTTGTCTAATTTCAGTTAAAATTAGCTATCAAATGATGATTATAGTAACTGTAACATCAACTTAATGAAAGTGGTAGGTAAGCTTTATTTATTAAATACTTCGTGCTAAGTAAACGTCCAGAATTTCAAATTTAAGGTACGCTTCAAACTCCGCCCGCCTCTTTATTCAACTCTTTTCTAGATTAAAACTTGTAATTCGATCGCTTTGCACTTATTGATTAGTTATTAATTTACACTTGATTTTATTACAGCATGACATATCAGAACGAGGTAAACATAAGGGACCTAAAAAAACTTTTGTCAAAGCCGTCTTCTAACTAATGCGTATTATATTTAACCTTTTACATTTTCGAGTGCCAGGGAGGTGTCTTCTTTTTTTTGTTGTTGTAAGACGATAGCAGAGAAGCTCATTATTTTAAAGCAAAATTGCCATAGAAATCTTTGACATATTGTGTCATTTTTTATCGTTCAACAGATGTTCACCAGTGATGCTGAAAATGCTGCAGCGACTAGTGGAACATTTATAAATTTTCTTTTGAATTGAGATTCCGGGAGGACGGTATCAAGTATTGGTATAGGAGCTTTCTTTTGTACAGATTTTAGCTAAATGTACGCATTTAATCTTAGATGTTACAGGTAGCACGAATAAACATCAAGTTTGACTTTGTTACTCACAATCCACAATTTAAATTTTCTATCATATCTCAAGAAGAAGGTTCAATAATATTTTTCATATAGCAGCATTAGCATCCCTTACCTTTTGTAACAAGAACTAGAATATCGCGTATTTAATAGTTATTTAAGTAACAAGGAATGTAAAGACGTAATAACATTCGAGGTAGGTAAATACGAGCCGAGGCGAAGCCGAGGCTTGTGGCCTGCCGAGAATGTTAATAGTCGATACATTCCGTGTTACTTATTAAATTTTTTACGCTACAGGTACAAATTTAATCATATTTTTAAAAGTTCGTTTTGACAGCTGTCATCGGAATTATTTTTTTAAAGCCCCATTATTCTAAGTTGCCTGTGCTTGTTGAAATAAAATATTGGAATCTGTACCTTGTTGCTTTAATTATTATCCTAGGAATGTAGATGATACTATTAAGTTTCGTAGTCAAGGGCAAAAAGTAAACGAGTGTTATTCGCCAGTTTCATCTTTTGTAGCTATGGATGTATCGTCTATTTACCTTGCCTGTAGCGTGAAAAATATGTTTTCGGTTCCATCGTCTGAAACTGGGTATGCCATGCAATAGCGAGCTACTACACCTAATTTTCTGCCAAAAGTATTTAGTTTCTATAATTTTCTGCCACAACCACATTAATTTCTAACTGCGTACATATAACTAACACTGTATAGGAAGGTATTGTTTCAAGAAAAGTCTTTAATGCAGGCATTGTGATATGGAGCACTAAAAGGGTTATAGTCTACGTGGTTACCTTTTTCGTTGTTATTCTTTGGAAGTAATGTATAAAAATAGAAATTAATTTTGTGGCACATTAAGTGATCGAGTATTGGTCATTTATACTCTTACAAAAGAAGTACTGCTTTGGGCTTAGAATAGAAAGCTGGCCGAGTGCCAGAGGAAGCAAACAAAGAATATATTGGAAGACTTTCGAGGCCGTGAAAAGCGAAAGGAAAATCAATGAAAGCTCGACTTCTTTCGTAATGCTTGGCATTCAAGTTTTAGAACGCGAAGACTAATTTTACGTCGCTGTTTATTTCATTTTCCCTATTTCTATGCAATTCATGTTTTTCTGCTAATTTACTTTTTTTTTGTATAACTCAGATAAGCGGGCCTCAATGAAGAGACAATTTATTTCGTTATTTGTTACATTTTTATTTCGAATTTATTTTCTAGCTTTTATTCGAACAGTGTTTGTTATTTTGTTGTCATTTTGCATTACAATAAATAGCACAGCAAATCTGTAGTGCACAAGTAATAATCGCAATATTTCTAAAAACACAATCTATATAATATAATATGTATATAATAATAATTTCGACTTTACAATAAACTTGGGTTGATTGTCAACCGGTGCTGGTTAAGAGGAATTGTTCTAAATTAACTAGCACAAGTTAACTACCTACTCAAGTTTATCACAAGAAGACCACGGTCACGTGTTATAATCCAGCGATATCACACATAAGTAATTAACATGTATTTTGATTATTTTCATTTACAGGGAATCTTATCGAAAATGATTGGCAATTTTCGCGGTCTTAAGTAGTGGTCGCCCTTGTCAGTAGCCGCCTTTTCATGTTTTTTTCACTTAACATCACTAGTGTGTTTCTACTAACTACTAGTAGTTGGTGCTAAAATTGATTAAATAAAATGTGTGTGAAACGCACTTAAACCAATCTGGCATTTATTCGATTTTAATTTCTTTCTTAAATTCAGATGATCCATTAGTAAAATGCAAACAAAATATTATCTTGATACCTACAGTTTCTTATTGTATAAGACCAGCTAAGATGATATAGTTGTTAAAGGACGTGACGAAAAAGCTTGGTATATGATTGATAAATAACTTTTGCCAATAAATTCGCTGTATTTATTATACAGTTACCATTAAATCAGTGGGGCAGTTTTGATAATAGGGATGGGAATATTAAATAATACATTGGGTAATTTTTTCAAGCATTGGTAGTGAACTACGGAATTAGTAATAAATGTGGTGTTTCCTGTGGGATTTTCAACTAAATTAAATAAATGTCTTGCTGCCAAAGCTAAATATTCGCACCAAAACAAGCTGTTCATTAATTACAGAATTCTGCGGTGGTTCCAAAAATTAATTAAGTTTTGCGTGTAAGCTACTGATTTTACAAGTCGGTTTTGTTTCTGTGGCGTTATTCCCTTCCTTTTGAATATACAAGAAATAAGACGTCTATACATAGATTTTATATATTTTCCTTTTAATAATTTTGTATCTATTTGCCAACTTTAATGTAAGTGAAAAATACGCGAAGCTTTTCAACTGGATATTCCTATACTTTAGAAATGCTCTTATTACATTTCAAAAGTATGTTTGTAACAAAGTTTTACGCGAGAATAGTGAATTGTAAGATAGCAACAGGGCTGCCACTGTACCGGCTCGGATACGGAACCTCCGCGACTCTACGTCAGTAACTTGTGGGCATGTTTGGAAAAATTCCTGGGAATTAGAAAAAATAAAACGTGGTACAAATTAGTTTGCCAAAATTTGAGTGGGAAGGAGACAGCTAACTCGCCTAAATATTGCGACACCTAAAAATTAAGTTGTTAGTCTTATTGTACTATCACTCATGAGCAAATTAGCTTGGATACAAATTTTATATCATATATTACAAGAAGGGATACGGACCTTAGATTTTAAAAAATTCATAGAAAGCGTCACATAGGAATTAACCGACTTAGACAGGAACTAAATGATAGCTCATTCCTAGCTCTATGAGCCCACAAAATATATAAATAATCGGCTTGCCAATTTTTATAAAAACTTCCACAACTTTGAAAATATGTGTCAGTGCAAAGTAATTTTCCCAAACAATTTTGTACATAGTAAAATTGTGTTTCCGTAGGGTTACTTTCAAAGTTTGTGTCGCTCTGCTCTTCTAACTCCTTGTTTAGTGCAGGTGAAAATTTTAAACAAATCGTAGCGACCGCTATTTTAATGCTGCATGTTCGAGAAAGGTAGTAAATTTACGCTAAGGCTTTCTATACGATTCCATTTTATATTTAGAAAATTTGTTTTTGCCACAAAAATCTCCGTTTTCGGTTCAAATTTTTTTTAAAAGCTCACCTATTTTGTCGATGATTTTTTGATATTCTCCTGCATTCCAAAGTCTCGATATCGAATCAGTTCAGGAGCTATGAGGCACACACATCCAGCACGGACAGACTTTAAGAAACCTTTTTATGAATTCCTAGAGGTAAAAAAATACATTTACGTCAAAATCTCAAAATGAAGAATTTTCATGTAATCTTCAGTTTCCCATACTGAAAGTGTAGAAAAATAAAAATGAAATGTAATGCTAAACAGGTTTACTTTCTCCTGGCGAAATTATCTGTATAATAGATAGATAAGGAACAAACTCTATTTAGTCGCTCACATACTAAACATATAGGTACGTCCAAATATATTGATTTGATAATTTTTTGTTTATGTTTTAGCACATAATTTTCACGTTCTCTCAGTTCATACTGTACAGTTACATGACAGTAAAACGTTGAAAATGTGAAATGTGAAATAACTTCAAAGGGATTGCTGTGAAGCGATTTCGTTTGTACTTCTACATATATAGCGGACATCAGACTCATCATAGTAAAGGCGTTTACAAAAATAGAATGAAGTGACTACATTATAATTTTCTAATACAACAGCCCAACATTATCTTATCTGTTGTAATTACTTTATATATCACATTCGAAACGTGTATGTAACTATTTCCCTTTCCGTTGTATATAAATCCATATTAACAATAAGCATAATGGTAAGTAACAAAACGAACGCTGTCATTTTATTTAATGTACAAAATTACAGCGAGTTCGGATTTTGTCTGCCTTTATTTAATATACATTTATTCAGAATGAAATGCTTACCTTGAACTTCTGTTCTAAAATGTGGAACTTTCCGCGCGCCAGACGCCAGTCATCGATTTTCCAGTTTTCCCTTTCATTATACCCCTCTCTTACATTCACCCCTCATTTCCGCGCTATTTACCCAGCAACAAATGTTAACGTCTGGTTAAATTGTGGATTACCCATTTCATCTAGCTTACTTAATTATTTTTCGTGTTACTTTTCGATAATCATGTTTTAAGTTAAGATTGCTAGTAACTACGAACTCTGCATATACGAATTTGTACTTCTATTAACTTGTTAATTCTAGTAATTGTTTAAATGTTGTGAAATGTGAAACAATAATATGGTAGGACGTTTCAAAAGAGATAGAGTTTTATGTGTTTTTCCCTGTTTCCGGCGCCAGCTTTAGGGCGCCATAAGTATAATTTATGAGGGCAAGAAGACGCTTCCGCTTAGCAAATCTTCATCGCAGTTTTTCCAGCGATGAAACTTAAACTTTTAACGTTATAGAAAATTTGGCGCTAAGTTTGATTGAATTGATCTTTAAAAAAGTTTTTGACAATTTCCAAACGTAGCGCCAAGACAAAGCGATTTTAGGGCACTATAGTGTATTGAATTTTTGATAAGGTATACGAGTGGCAGAAAACGTAGGAAGTTGTGTAAATAAGTGATTTAAATATTCTGTGTTAACTAAAATAGTAATAATAATAATCTTATTCAAATACAGAAATTAATGCTGATAAGCTTGAGGATGTTTGAATACTATTAAAATGAAAGTAAGTGTGTGTCGGGAGGAAATTTTCTGCATAAGATTTTATAGAAATCTTCCACGAGTAATAATTAACAAGTTACCCCTGACTGATAACAATTACTGGATAATTACGAATTAAAACATTAGTAAATAAATAACTACCTATGGTGTGTTATTTATTAGCTGCTTTAGCAACAAAAACAAAGACCTTACAAAGACATTATTCATCTTCGTTATGAAAGTAACTCCAAGACCCAAAATATTACATAACTCTAAACCACGTAGACAGACGTCTCAAGAACAGTATTTTTTTTATTGTGTGTGGCCGCCTGGGCGGTTAGTTTGTGCGTGTGTTTGTTCGTTTCTTCGTGTCCGTCCGTTCGTTTGTTCCTGGGTTTGTTTGGAACGGATTTTCCGATCGGCATAGACTTTGGACTGCGTGGGGCTATATCAAAATTTCATCGATGAACTAAGTTTTAAAAAAGAAAATTTTGTAAAGCTGACAGAATACCTTCAGGCAATCCAAATCTTTTTTTTCGAACTTTATAGTTTCAAAGTGGAGGCCGCTACAATTTTTTAAAAATTTTGACTGCAGCGCTTTATTTCTAAAGAACGGCACAAACGTTAAAAATAGTTTTTATAACAAACGGGCGATGATAAAACATTCCTGTTTAAGCTATATTGTTCATCACGGATAGTAACATAAGGTTCAAAACGTAATTTTTAGATACTTTATTAATCTTAGTCTTCCTCCTCAGCTCCAAAATTTGCCTGTCAAATTTTTTTTCTATTCTCTGATGATTTTTAATTTCACCCAAATCTTTTTCTAGGAAAATAAAAAAATCTACTTATTTTTTCATATTAGATAAACCAAGTTTTGATTTCTTACTGCACTACAAGCTGCTTCGTCCGTTTTTTTTTTACTTTCCCGTACTTCCACTGAAGTATGGAAAGTTATGATTTTGTGCAATTTTTCAAAGTTTGGATTTTAACGAAAATACGCGTTTTGGGGAATCCAAAAAAGTGTTTTTTAAAAAATGTCTTTGTGGGTAGAAGGGTGCGTGCATATGTAAGTGCGTTCGTTTTCCTATATCTCCGGAACCCCTTAACCGATATTCATAAGATTAGGTATCTTAAAGTTTTTTAGTTGCAGATAGTGCTCTGTAAGGTTTTTAACCGCAACTGGAAACGAAAATGTTATTTAGTGTCGATTTTTATATATTTAAACATATTTCGAACGCATTACATTGTAGTGCCTTTAAAGGCAACTGAAATGTTTTTTTTTTTTGGAATGCGGGATCTTCAAATTGAAGGCCGCTACGAATTTTAGAAAATTTTTACTTTAATGCCTCATTACTCAAAAACCAAATATCCAATTAATATAAATTATCATATTATTTGATAGCCCTTAATAAGTATAATCAAGTGATATTTTTGGAAATATGAAATTGTAAATATACTAGTTTCTCAGAATTTTGGAAATTTTTGGAAAAGTATTCCTCGAAAACCGCCCACATCATGTTTTTTAAACTTGAACCGATAGAGCTTGCAATGAACTTGTTTTTAGCTAATCTTCTAAATTTTACTCTGAAGCTCTCCGGGAATTTTTGAAAAATTTGAAATTGATTAATTATTAAAAACTTCAACGCCAGTCATTATCAATTGTTAACAATTCAATAGACTATTTGAACTAGTTTATTAGGAATCACAAGAATTTCCAATCATATTAAAACTTAAGGAGAAAACAATTCTTTTTAATATTAACAACGCGTTTTCTGGAAGTTCTATGTTTTAGCTATGCTTATCAATTAGAAACATTTTTTCATTTTTTGCATATTTTTGATAACTGTAAATAAAGTATTTCTTCTAAGCGTTTCCAGTTCAAATTCGGGAATGTAATAATCTTTGGTAATATCTAGCTAGCGCCTTACTTGAGTAGGTAATCCCTATTACGCATTGGGTTTGGAGCGGACAGCTTGTATCTGGTGTAGATAAGTAGATGTAAATTTAAATCACTTATTTGGGCGACGCTATTTAAAGCGGTAACAGTAGGGGAAAGTACTAGCGACCTGTTTCACCGATTTTTAATTTTTTTATTCTTTGATTTTTAGTTTTTTTTTAAACAATGTTGTCCAATCATTTACCGGCACGAACATATTTAAAAAATCAAAAGTATGGGAAAGTTCCAGCGACCTGTTTTGCTCATTTTTTGTATCTAATATAGTTTCAGAGTAAACGAAAAACAAATATTCTTAGCGGAATTTAACCTGTACTTAAATTTGAGGTATATTTAATTACCAAAATATATTCATTTGTTTCTTTGTTCGTGCTCATTCGAACCGGATGTACCTGAGTGGATCTAACTTGTAATGGTGTAATGTGAGGGTTTTTTAAGAAAGTTTGAAATCATAAACAGAAGTTAGATATGTTTTTTAGTACAAATTTTTTCATAAACTGATTATTTTAAATCTGGAAACGTGATTTCAGAGAAACCCTGAGGGGAAATCCAAGGCAACTAGCAAATTGCTACTATAACGCTTTGATAATTTTTGAATTAACCGTTAACAACATTTTTCGTAAAAATTGCCTAAGCTGATATTTCGTTAGTTCATACGTCCATGAAACACAGTTGGTAGTTTTAAATTTCCTCGGGACAGCACATATCCTACCTGCAAGTAGTATTTAAAAAAAGTAAACGGGCACAGTGGAAGACCAGCTGATCTATAATACTGTATGATCAAGCTGAACTGCGCCCATTTTTCATTACAAAACATTTTTTTTCTCCTCGTAATGTAAATTTTTGTAACATTTTTGTTTTTGGAAATAAATGTCATTATTATTATTATGATTATATAGCATACCCTATTGACCTATTCACATTAACATAGGTTCATGTTTAATCTGGAGCATCTGATCCCGAAAATTGTGTCCCTTTGGCCTTTAGGAGTATTACGAAATCAAATTTCATCTCGGTCGGTCAACTCGTTTTTGAGTAATGGACATTCCTTGACATCTACTTCAAGCGTATTAAGTTACTGATTGTACTATTAATAAAATTAGATGATTTTAAAATTACAAAACTAATTTTTCGCAGAGTACGAGCCGCAGTATTTTAACAATATTATAATTTGGTTAGAACTAAAGTAGATTAACTACAGAATTTTATCACATTTTACGTTTGTATTAATATCCCTGATATACGAGCACACCACATGTTTGATGGGACTGGGTATAACTGAATACAGAATTTTATGGGAATTGAACCTGCGATAGACGCGTTGGCGAACGAGTACGCCCCATCTAAAGACAACTCTCACCAGCTGCACCCAACTACATTCCAATGCCGTTACAATGCTTTGGCAAGTACCCCGTGAAACAGACTGTAGGATACGTGAGTGTCTTAAACCTTATGGCTAGGATAGTTTTTGAATACTTAAATAAATCGACAGCAAAAATTGATAGAAACGTTTCTCAAAAATAGCACAAATTAATAGTTTGAAGTATCTAACGTTTCTAAGTAAAAAATTATTTATATTATATATTGTTAAGAAAAAGTAACGTTCACAAGGAATGTTTTGTATGACTGTCTTTCAAAAGATGCCGAAATACCCCCCCCCCCCCCCCCATTTCGATGAATTAATTTATCAGGAAATAGCTTTCTCTTTTTAATATATTAGGATTGATCACTGTCACTGCTGTATGCCAACGAGCTGCCAGCTGTCGGTATGTCTTAGGCACCCTCTGGTACAGATCCTCAAAAGAAAAAAAATATTGGATTCAGATCTGAAGAGCGAGGTTGCCAAACCTTACCTCTTCCAAGCCACCCATCTCGAAGTGTGTATCCAAAAACGTGCGAGCTAAACTCAGCGTTATTTTTATGTACGCCATACGTTAAATGGAAACCATGTAATAGTTCTGGCATCGATTCTCTGCATAATTTATGATAAGCGGTAGTTCTCATTAAAAGATTTCTAAACAGTTTTGCTCAACTATTGAAAACTATTTGCAAGATGATTTTCTTACATGAATCATCTTCAAAAATTATGTAATATGTATACAAGCTGTGGCAAGTAAATATGGAGTGCATATCTTGGTCGGCATGTGTATACCGTTGTCTTACACAATGCGAATCTTCTTTGCCAAAGTACAATTAGTACTGGTTTCATGGATTTTTCTACGTTTTAAGGAAGCTGTTCTTTCTGTTAAGATATTTTTTGTGGAGGTCCCTCAATCCCATGGCCTAGTGTAAGTCATCCATCATCGAGTAAGCGCTGCTATACACTTACAATTGTTTTGTAGGATGACGACGCTTGGGAGAGCATATTCTGGCTGCCTCACGGGCGCTATCATGGCAAGCATCTAATATTTTTACATCGATGCATTTGCGATTGGAATAATAATATTCTGCTACTGCTACAGAATGAACATTCGATGTGGAGCACAAATAATTTGTAAACGTCTAAAATCACCATTTTTTATGAGAATTCGATTACAGAGCCAGTTAGTGTGTAATAAATAAAATAAGTAAAACGTAAACAGAAGGATGCTCATATTTACAAGTAGGAACCACCTAAGTCGCATTTCGCCTCTATTGGGACTTTTCAGTCAGGTATATTTGTAAATGCAAGGCATCGATGTCCCTAGAAATATCTATACAAAGTGCGGTGAGTGATTAAAGTAGCAAAACTAAAATCCACATAAAATTGGGATTTACAAATAAGAACAACCTAAGACGCGTTTCGACCTTATTTGGGCTCTTCAGTCAGGCATAGTTCGCAATAAAACGTAGCTATTCTTTCTTATGGGGTCATTTAAAATCGAAAATTTATAGT
The DNA here is from genome assembly GCA_958336395.1 of Ctenicera cuprea. Lineage (NCBI taxonomy): Eukaryota > Metazoa > Arthropoda > Insecta > Coleoptera > Elateridae > Ctenicera > Ctenicera cuprea. Next base: position 7,622,091 of record OY284494.1, on the reverse strand, counting down.
TTACGTTGTTTTCCTAATTTAGACCAAAAACGCAGTTTTTTTCAGTGTATAAATAAAATTAATTTAACAACTTAACAATATTTATTTATTTCAACTTTACATATTTCGACGGCTGTAGTCGCAAAATCATTTGTGTCCATAAAGCAAAATCTGAGCAAGTGTTACCAATTCATTTAATTTTTATTTGTCACTTAGAAAAAAATACCTTTGTCTATTTACAAACCTTAAAACTCAGAGGGTGTAGATATAAATCAAAAGTACTTAACACGTTTTACCGACATCCCGCCTTAAGAAGTTATGCTAACTTTTCGCATTTGTTATGTTTGTCGCGACAATGGATTTTTATTATTTATGCCGTTAAACGACTGTTAAATAAATTTCGATTAGTTTCAGTTAATGCCAATATTCTTCCTGTAACCCCTACCTAACATAAATATTGGTAAAATAGTATGTGAATTGGAACTTCCACACTTTGTCTAAAATTCATAATATACAACGTCATTGGTGCCGTAACGTTTACCTCTAAATATTAGAGTAAAGCTACAGTGTGCGGTTATTTCCAAAAACTACAACGAATCGGTTTCTAACTATCCACAAAGTTAGTGAAAATATTGCATTTACGTTTAGCTTCACCCGTGAAATTGATCAAAAGTTAAGTGTGTAACGAAACAATTTAATAAGTTGTTGTGGTTGAACGTTATCGTGACGTTTTCAAATCGATTAAAGCTAAGCTCATAATAGGCATACCATATAGCACCACTTCCTGAGAGGCGATTCTCCCTACCTTTCTTCCTCTTCGTTGTATTGGGCTTGTAGCCTATTAGACAAGGTTTTGTCTTCGTGGGGTTTCTATTGAAGATACCAAACTTTCCCTCCATCCTGTAGGTGTTCTCCCTGGAAGTTGTTTTCGTCTCGGTTTTTGATCACGTGATATTTTGATTAATCGATCAGGACTAGCTCAGTCGACTTGTGCATTCCACTCTTTCCGGCGTTTTTTGATAAACTTGTGGATGTATCCTATTTGGAATTGGGCCCCGATGTCTTGGTTCCGTATTCGATCTAGGCCATAAAGTCTTTTTCTTTTCGCCGAATGCGCTACCACGCACTCTCCAGTTCCACACGCGCCAATAAGAACTAGCAAAGGCGGACGATTGAAAACCATCACCAGTTCACCACACGTCCGCGCAGAACTCCACCTAGTTGACTGGTCAGGGAAAGGCCGTAGATTGATCTGGTCATGCAATACCAACCAGGATTTTCACTGCCCAATTCGGTCGGTAGCCGGTATGATCATAGTGACCGGTACCTTAAACAGCGTTGACGTGAGAACCCCGTGGGACGGCTCTTGATAACCGAGCGTAGAAAGATTAAAGAATTGGCAACTTCATTGGTTTAGCTGAGATCATTAAAAGCTGCACGGGCACGTCACCTTTTCTTGGAATTTGACGCTTTTGCCTGCGGTCTACCAGATCTTCGGCCTTCAATGGTGTGCCAATGCAAACTTAGAACCCGAAGAGTCTTTTCGACCTACTATCAGTAAGCTACTTTGTTTAAGTGTTAAGTAATCGTCCCGTGCACGGATATCAGACTCTCTAACCTTGTAAAATTATTAACCTGCAAATCTGTATTACTAATTACCATTACGATTCTTGAACTCTAGTTACTGACTTATTGAAACGCCTTTGCAAAGGCCACGGACAGTAGATAAAAATATGTATTCTACATTCAAGACTTTGTTCTATGATTCTTAGGTTGTTAGTATGATATGATAAACACAGGTTTTGTTTGGTTTAAAAGCCGGTTTTTAAATGGGATCGTTACATCTAAAAGCATGGTGAATATGTTTTAAGATGATCCCTGACAGGAATTTTGGAACAATGTTATTAAAGCTAGTCTACTTACATTTTCAGAAATTTCCCTTTTTCTGCACTTTCTTTGTAGCAGTTACCCTTCTAGTGTTCCATATTTGAATTAGTAATAAGTGGAGTAGAGAATGTTGAGCGACGTTTGGATGTCCACTTTGGCAATTTCAGCTGGTATTTTATCATTTCTGGGAGAAATGGTATTTTTCATAACCTTTAGGCTGTTTCTTATTTCCGTTACAGTTGCGTTGGTGGGTTTGTATGTATTATTTGACCTATGCTACGTTGATTCCCTGGAATTTCTCCATTTGAGCCAATAATGGACTAGAATAGAAGGCGAGTGGGAAATTAACTGTGGAACATTTTTGTTTGCATTTTAATATCATAAATACAACACTGACTTTAATGTTGCAATTCGTTTGAGTTAAAAATGAAAATCTAAATTTAAGGAATTTTTTTCCTAGCGTTGACTGCTTTCACGAATAGCGACGCCAGAAATTTTACTATGGGGATGACTCGGTAGTCTGTAGGATCTCTTCCCCCAGAAACAATCGCCCAAGTATGTAATATTCTTCATAATTTTTTGAAATTTTGAATGATATTGTATTATTAACAAATAATGCAAATTTAGTTCGAAATTATAATTATATATAAGTAAGTAATAAATTTGTGGGAAATTTTCTTTTGCTGGTGACGGATGTAATTAATATATGTCTCGTTCTCTTGAAAATTGTTAGTACGGATATAAAAATAGTTTTAGTGCCTACCGCTTAAGATAACTTATAATATAGCTTATTTTTGTATTTAGTGAACCTAAGTTCTAAGTTTCGTAGACGTACAATCTTTTGTATGCTGAAATATGAAGGACATTTGGGGGAGGCACTGAGGTAGCCCGTGCTACCCCTCTTTGGCGGCGCCGCTGGCTTTTGCCCTATTTTTATATAAATTTGCATTATTTTTAGTATGATTTTTTGACGTTTTACTGTGATGTGACGGTTTTAGTTTTGTAGAGATACGTTTGAATTTCATGTACAATGAACAGTAGAAAATCAGAATTGAGCATATCGAAGATAAATATTTGCTTTTGCTGCCGAATGAATTATGAGACAAACATGGTATACAGCCGAAGATACTGCAGTATGAATAAACAAAAAAAGGAAAGCAAACCCGATAACGACTTTAGACATTTCATTGTTTAAATGAGCTTTTGTTATTTCTGAACAATAGCTATATAAATAATATAAATTTATAAGTTTAATTTGCATAGCAATTGAAAAATAAAAAAAATAAAAACCTGAAAACAGGGAAGTGCATCTAGTAACAGTAGTAGTAAGTATAAAATTCGCAGTTTTCCTTTTTACACTTTTAAGTTGGCATGTCAAAAAGGCCAATACAATAAAAGTAGTATTTATTGTATCTAAAATAAAAACTCAGAAGCACTAGATAGGGCTTAATTGATGTTATTCAAAAAGGTTTGCTCCCGAAAACAAACATACGTAACGTATACAAAAACGGTTTCCAATTTGCCAGTTTATTAAATAACTACAGTCGTATCATAGCAACACCTCCAGCTATATCGAGTTGGCTGGGAACGACACCAGAATCAATGGTGGGAGTTTCAACAAACTAGTGAGGGATGATGTTGAAAAGGGAAAGCTGTAGTCACCATGTAGGCGTCGCCGTCGCTCGCAACACCAAGCGTCTAAATATTGAGGTAGGCCCGAGCATGCGCCTTTTATTATTATACAAGGAAAATACTAAGTAAAGAAAGCTTATTATTAAAGAACTTGCTTACTTAAAATACATTTAATTTTTGCGATGTTATTAATTTACTTTTATTTCATTGTATATGCAATGAAATCGAAGAAGTGTGGATGGAAATGAAGGTTTAGGGGAAGTAATACGAACATGATGTGTATTTCCCTAAGTTTAGTTTTTCCAGATATATGTATGTACTAAAAATTTAAAATGATCCCAAACTTAAGTAAATTTAAGTTTTAGATTTTAGATGTTTTAGTGAAACTGAATAATAACAAAGTGTACAGTACGCGCGGCCGAACCTGAGGAAAAGTCAAATCGCGCAGGAGTAGGGGGATGGAAAAGTTTAACGTTTTTAACTAGAGTGTCCCCCAATTGCATAGCTACGAATTATAGCTTATTTACGTTGCCATATGAAACGTGAGCGACTGAATGGATTTACATGGCTCTTCTCAGGTTTGACGGGTACGGTACAAGTTTTATTTAAAAAAATTAACTTGTGTTTTTGAGACGTTAAATTTGACAGTGTTTAGTTCTAAACTTCTAGGAAACCTCGTGTTACGTTTGGCTTACAAATTAATGCTACGACAAAAAGATTAGACGACGGGAAACTAGATATCGCGGCCTTTTAAATGAGTTGTACATGGTCAATTACCATTCCTGCAAAATACATTTTGGAAGGCAGTCTCATTTTAAGTTTCCATTAATTTATTAATCACCTCAAGCGACGATAAATACCCATGTTTTATTCCTTTATTTTATATAATATTTAAGGAAACTACATTCATTCGTGGTTCCAGGCTTCTATAGCTGTCTATAATATTATAAACTATAACGAAGTTTGTCTACTAACGTCTCTACGGGAATTAGTAGATATATTTCTAAAATACTTTTAATAGAGCCGGACAACAGCTTTTACGGTTTTTTAAGAGTTGTTCGAGAATCCTTCAATAATGATGTAGCTTTTCTCGACAAGTTTGTGTTTCCTGTGAATTAATTTTCTGCTTAATACAGTTAAAGTATTTTTGGAAGACTACCCTTTTAATTAATTCGTGTTTGTGTATTCGGTTTAAATAAATACTTAAAGCAAATTAAGTTAAATGTAAATACTATGTTTGTTCATTTATCTTTTAAAAACTTTATAGAACTTCTTGCTTTGTAACGAAAAGTCTGGCAAATTTAATTAAAACTAATTTATGAACGTTGTGAAGTCAAGCAAATTTCAGTACAAATTAGCGAAAAGCAAAAGCTTTTGTTGGATACAGTACCTATCACAGAAACGACTGCCCGTGGCTGAACACGATGTGACCTAAAGAAATCATCTTTAAGTATAGCATGAACGTTCAGGGCCTTTTGCATATTATGTTGTTTATATTCCGTAATTTACATATTTCTAGTTCTATGGCTTCTATTATTTTATGTACAATAGATAATTAAATACCCCGTAGAAAGCAAATTTCCGATATGGAAATCTACATTATTATGTAAAAGCTCTGCACACGATTTAGAATTAATATCATAAATTGTCACTTTATGCGAAAAGATCAAATGAATAAGAGAATAATAATCTTACTTGCTAGCACATTGATATATTTTTAAATCCTCAATATGCTATGTTTTATGTACCTACGGTATGTTTTAGTGTAGGTAGGTAGTGTGCGTTTTTAGCTTCCTCGCTAAAGACAGTTCGTTCTAAATTTCGGACCTTGACATATACACGTTTTAGGGTCCGAGAGTACCAAAAAACCAGCTTTCGTCGTGGTGTCTGTGTGTGTGTGTCTGTCTACACAGCCCAGACGCCTTAACCCAGAAAACCCAATTTAGGTTTAAAAATTGGTAATCACACTGGGACGAAACCGCAACCTAGCACTTAAGAAAAGAGGAGGTGGGGATGGAACTTTAGTATAGACGCGCTCAAGAAAGAAGCTTAAATTCGTATTGTATGCATGTTGAAGAGCCGGTCAGTGCAAGCGCGATCATCCTGCCACCTCCAAGTCATTCCCACCAACGATTTTTTGTATTTTCAATAATTTACGAATTTTGACTTCATAATCGATATGAACATGTTAAATGATAATAGGAACAATCTCCCATTGAAAAAACACCCTAAAGAAGTTTCCCTTTGGCCGTTTACACAGTTTAATTCAGCAATTGCCAAAAAACGACCATTTCCTTTTAAGAAGTCGATTTTAAGCTTTCAACGGATAGGCATAGTTTGTAAATGAACATTAACAGATATCATAAAATTAGATATCTGTTACAAAAAATAAGAGGATTGGGGAGTTGTGCTTTGCTTTAACATAGACGCACTCAAAAAGGAAGCCTAGATTTGTATTCTACGCATTTCGCATAGCCGATCTGCGCAAGCGCGATCTTCCTACCACTCCACAGTCCACTGATTTTTTATATTTTCAAAAATTTGCGAATTTTGACTTCAAACTCGATATTAACATGTTAAATGATGGTAGAAACAACCTCCTATTAAGAAAACCACCTTTAGGAAGTTGCCCTTTGGTCATTTACCTGAGCAGTTTAAGTCGGTATTTATGCCAAAAAACCTTTTTTTTCCATCCCCTTTAAAAAAATGTGCGTGTTGTCTTTTGGCCGAATTGTCAAATTTCGAAATTATAAAAAATTTTCATAATTTTCGAAATATTTTTCATTTGCAAAAATGTCTCTTAAATTCGAGGTCCCGTGGCGGTTTCCCGACAGCTTTTTGCTAGCTCTCTGGTTTTCGCACGTAGGTAATACAACTAATGGCCCCGATTTTGCAATAAACTTGTATTATTTGGTCCCGAGTGCTACTTAAAAGGATAATTCCACGAGCCGACCTGCGAGATAAATTATCTTAAATTAACTAGCACGAGTTACCTATCAACTCAAGTTCATTACAGTGTGTAATTACCGTATTACACACAAATAAATAATGCGATGCGTTGTATTATTTTTAATTACAGCAAGTTTTAACGACAATAACCACCAGTTTCCGCCTGTTATACCGCAGCTACGATCTAAAACCCATGTCAGAAGTGACTATTGCATAGTTTTTTCGACAGTGAATTGAAAATTAAAATTAAATGGTTTCATAACTGTTTTCTCTGGAGGAAGAGAAAGACAGAAGGATGGAGGAAAGGAGGGTGGTAGAGAGAGACAGAGAATAGTTTTTTTAACATGAGTTAAAATGCAAGCATTTTGAATAATTTATTCCGATTATTCTTTAATTCACTATTGCCGTTTCAGTAGACAATAGGACAGTTCAAACTCCAAATATTTATATACCCTTGCAGCTTAAGACGAAACTTAAAGCGTCCAAGCTTGATTTAAAGCAAATGTTTATATGAAAACTTTTTAATTTTATAGTTGAGCATAAAAACAAAATAATTGATTTGCCTATCTACATTATTAACTGAAACTTGTATGCATGCTCTCAAATTGATGTTATAATATTGTATAGAAATATTTGCTAAACGTTTTTATTTTTATTAGATTCATAAATCTTTTATTTGGTTAAAAAAGCGCTCAAATTAGCTGATAATATTCCTCATTCTTTAATATCAAATTACCTTTCTTGTTTAATATTGTGATTACTACTGAACCGAATATACACTTTCCTTTAGATTTTAATAAATTAAAATTTAATAAAGTGATACTTATTAAAGTTTTAATATTCACGGAGTGAGACTTGAGTTTATAATTTGAAAAAGATATAAGATTAAAAGGAAATTAGATTCAAGACTGTAAATTGCTTTATACTGTACAGATGTTCTTCTCTATAAAGTTCTTGTTAAGAAAGTACTATAGATTGTACATAATCAGATCATTTTATTATTACTCGTGTTGATATAATTACGTATAAGTTTTAAAATGCAGTGTAATGTGCATACTTTCAAATTGTTTTTAAACAACAAATTCTGACTTCGATCAGAAAATCTGTGAGACTTCATTAACAGTAAACTGTAATTCTAAATATTTATGTAGTGGGGAAAAGGAGACTAATATATAAGTAAGGGTTTGTTAAGTCGGTCATAATCAAAACTTCCGTAAACAGTCCAATCAAAATACGCATAATTAGGAGACAAAATTGCAACGAGAGTTTTTTTAAACGGCCACAATTTTGAGAAAATTGTACCAAATAACATAATCAAAATCCTCTTCTTTCAAGTATTTTTTAGGGACATAACTAAGTGAAAAACAAGATTATTTTCGCAACTAAGGTAGATACAAAATTTTTTATTTCAACCGAATTTGTAGATCAAATTTGCGCTATCTTTTCATGTTTCCGAGATAGCTGTATTGAAATACCAGTATTTCGTTCGTTCAAATAGCAGAATGCATTCCACAGACATCTGAAAATTGTTCCACCAACAATTAAATATTCCCAGTTGATGTTTTATGGTTCTTTAATTAAAATGTTTTTCAAATTTAAATCAATGTGAGACACTATTTGAATCAACAAGCTTAACGACGATTGAAGCAATGAACCCCGTTTGTTGGATATATTCCTAGTTTTGTTTTGGGTATGATTAATAATAAAAAAGGCAGCTTTATAATTTTTTCCTATTTATTAAGAATAGTAGATAAAAACAGTACATGACATTACATTTAGACGCTATATAAAGAAGTATAAGATAGGAAATTAAATACTTTTTCATAAATAAACATTAAAAATATGAAACACAAAGTATACTTATATCTATTACCCAAAAGGTACAATATTTTTTTAGCAATTATGGACAATGTACTAAAAAATGATGTTTCGGTTTGCCAGATGTTCTAGGCATAGAAAAAGTACACGTTACGTATGGAAATAATATGCAGATTTTTCTTGATAGATTCTCGAAATCGTTGGGCGTTAAACGTCTGAACATGTGACGTAGATATTGACAATCGTCTCATGTGTGAATATGTGTTATACCTATTCTATTTGTATAGATAAACTACTGGTTACCTTCTAATATTGAGTAAAGATCTTCAAACCCCTACTCTGTTAATAATTTGTTGGTTGTCGTCGGACGATGTCAACAGTTACGGTAATATATATGAAATGTATACTCTATACTAAACAAAAATGTGCATAAAAATAATTATATGTAAATACATACATATTTTAATGCACCTATAGATGTTGTCCCAGAACTCGACCAAAGGCTCTTTAAAGGTGAATTCCTGAAGACGCCCGATTTTAAGCTCTTGGAATGTAGATGTCCAGGAATATTTCCACCTTTTTGGTGTCTTCCTTGTGCCCTTGTTTCATGGGGGGGGGGGGGGGTGTTACACATCTTGGCAATTCTGTGTTCCTCCATTTTTTGGATGTGTTCGTGCCATTTCTTCCTTCTTCTGTTTCTGTCTCATCTAGCTACATCCTCCACCCCACATTTTTCTCTTATTTGTTGATTATTTACGCTGTCTATTAGACTTCTTCCAGTGATACACTTCAGAATCTTCATTTCATTTGTTCTTATAATTTGTTTGGTTTTCCGAGTGTCTGCTCTTGTTTCTATGTTGTATGTTAGTAACGGTCTAATGCAGGTTTTATATATTTTTACTCTGCTCTCTTTGTTCATGCTCTTGTTTCTCCATGCGATGTCCCTTAACGTGCCTGCTGCTGCTTTATTGGCTTGTTTCGGTACTTCCTCTTGTATGTCTCCGTAGCCTGTTATTAATAACCCGAGATAGGAGAATGACATCACCTGTTCTACTATTTTACTTTCTATTTCCAATTTGCACTGGTGTGGTTCCTTAGCGACAATTAGACATTTATTTTTATCGACGTTCATGATCATATTATATTTTTCTGCACCTCGTTTAAATGTGTATAAAAAGCTTTGTAATCCGTTGTTAGTTTCCGCACTCAGAACTATATCATCGGCATAACCTATTAGTTTAATGGTCTCGGTTCCCATTCTTTATCCTTTATTAACTGTTTTGGTCTAATTGATTATTTTATCTATTATTAAACAAAATATTAAGGGGCTCAAACTATCGCCTTGTCGTATTCCGGAACCTTTTAAGTCTTCGGTCAGCTCGTTGTTATATCGAATTTTTGTATAGTTCTGTGTTAAGTGCGTGTGTTATTCGTGTTGTTTCTTTCGGTATATCTAGTTGTTCTAATATAGTTAGTATATCTTTCAGCTGTACTTTGTCAAAGGCCTCAGTCAAACCTACGAAGCATAAGAAGGCAGGCTTTTGGTATTCTATCGCCTTTTCTCTTATTTGTCCAATTATAAATATTGCGTCAGAGGTTAATCTATCATGTCGAAATCCTTGTTGTTCTTCGTTTATGGTTACGTGTTTATTTATCTCGTCTTTTAGAATGTTAATGACTAGTTTCATTTTAGATTCGAGTAATGTTATTCCGCGGAATTTTTCTGTGTATATGGGGATAGTGTTACTATGTTTCCAATCTGTTGGTATTTTTCCGTTCTCAATTATTTTTTGAAATAGTATCGTTATTCGTGATGTTACTTGTTTCCCATCATATTTGATTAATTCATTAATTTCCGTCTTTGCTAGGCGCTAAACTGTCAAATTATAACACAGTCGAAAGTAAGGTGTATTAATCGATATAGTTTTGCTTTTTTTGTAAAAATCATTTTGGCAAGAATCGACAGGTAAATCGCATTTCAATTGAGCTCTGATAAGTATACTACGTAAACGTACAAAACGAAACATTGATGATGGAGATGAACGAGGGGCTTAGGAATATCGCTCTGCAGCAAATAAACTATTTAGTATCTCTATGTGTAGAATGTGAATCTGAGCTTATTTTTCGAGTGTGCATATATGTATGTAAAGCGCCGCTTTCCTTACTACATCATCCCCTTCAAGTTTGGCAAAGGAATCTGTTTAAGATATATCCATGCCAGAAGCTGAAAATGAACTTGATGTATGTGTTACAATATTAAAGCATTTCCTAGAACAAGGTCTATGTTACAATTGACCATATCGATATTCATGCGGATAAAGGATCTATGTCGAACCATGCACAAGCGCTATTAGCAAAATTCCACTATTGTGTATTATTTCACATTAATATCCAATTTTGAAATTGAGCGTAGCAAAAGGGTAGATGTGAATAAATCTTAGGAACATGTTCGACTATATTTCTCTAAAATATGTACGAAATACTTCAATTATAGCCCGACTCACGTTAGAATTTCCGATTTATACTGTTTATAATTTTTGTAGTATAAAAGTTGGAAATTTGATAACATATTATGTTTTAAAGATTTTCGATAAATATTGTTAACCGGCCAAACGTTTATAGGTAAACTTGTACACAAAAACCATGTTTTAATGTTTCATGTAAAGTTAATTTGATGTTGGCAAATTAAATCAATAGAAGTAAAACTAAAAGCAGTGTTGTTCAGACTTTTTAGTGCTTCGTTTGATTTACGGCTTTCCAACACAAATAAATATTTCTAGCAGACACAAAATTCTTTTAAATATATGTGCCTATGTTTCAGGAGATGTTTTCCGTTCACATTTGTTGTAAAATAGCATATTTATATATTTCTATATTTTCATATGTATAATATTTCGGATTTAAAAAACGCTCTCTACGATACCCCCTCTATTGTTATTAGAAACTTTTTTGAAATTTTACCGCTTAATACCTTACGTATTGATTTTACAAAAAAATATTTTGTATGAAAGTTTGTATAGCGTTTTGCCAACTTTCTGCATTCATCAACAAATGTTTTAACCAATGCTGTAACAAGCGTTGTTCTTTTAAATTGCACCATACCTATTTTTGCATTCATAATAGACCATTTTTGCTCGTTTCAATGGTATACAAATTGTATACCCTTGTAACCAAGTTTTCGATAAAACTTCTTCGTATAGCAGGCACTGCTAAATAACAGCCTACTACATCAATGTAGTATGAAAATCATTTGATATGTCTCAACAATCATAAACAATTGAAAGAACAAAACGCGAGTGCTTTCAACAAAGTCTATTAGTACAAGTAAGTTTATCATAAACTTACAAAATCTAATCAATCTCATTACCATGGTGCTTTTAAGTCGAAAAAAAGAATTTGATTTTTTAAAAATTATGGTCGGATATGGCGGCCGACTAATTACTCAACATTTTGTTCTTTCATTCGTTTTTGATTGTTAAGAGATATCAAATATATTTCAAAAGCACACCAGTGTGATTGTATAGTCCGTCCCACCCATGGTGATGATTCAGAACAGCTAAAATAGAGCAATGCAGACCTTATGGGAATTTACTGTCCTACGTTGCCAATTCTAAGGGCTTGAACGACAGTGTTAGTTTGCTTAATTTTAGTATATCCAGAAGTTCTTAACAGTCTCTTACATAAAAGATATGGTCATTGCGACCGTAAGTGTAAAGTTGCAACTTTGAAAAGATAAGTTACAGATTACTGCATTGTATTAAATATTGTTAACATGGAAACAAATCAATGAAATAATTTGAAAAAATGTTGTGAATCAAAATCCAATAATCGTTCTTAAACTGTCGGCTTTTAGTGTTTATACTTTCACTGCTACAATAAAAACGTTTGCAGGTACAGTAAACAGTACCAGGTAAGTTATAATATTAGTTATCACCGATAACCAGCCTGTACTACAAGAGAATTATTAGGTTATAATTGACAAAAGCATAGTTACTTTAAAACAATTTTATGAGAAGTTTTGCAACATCGCCTTGTATAAGACCCTGTACTGAATTCTCACCGTGAGACGAACTATAGTAGGCCGTTATTTAAATTCGGGGTCTAATAGTTTACAAAGTTTTCTCGAAAGATTTTTCATGTACAAGTTTTATACTAATGAATGCAAAAAATACGGCGCTATTTAAAAAATACTGGCAATCGCGTCACAGCGCTTATAGAATTGGAAGGGACTAGCGGTGGACGCGTTGTCTAGATAGATAGCTCGTAAACCAAAGGTTGGTGGTTCGAGTCCACCTAGAGGCATGGTAAAATTGTTATAGTTGAATAATCAGCCGCGTCGACTATATATGCTTGTGAATGTCCATGGGTTTTTCGGGGTGAGGGCATGTTAGACCCGTGTATAACACTTAGTGTACTGAGCCGGAATACACGGGGGGGGGGCGGAATTGCGCTAGCAACTCCAGGATTCGTTTTAAAAAAACAGAATTGGACAAAACTTTCTGAAGTATGCAGATTGATAGATAAAAATGTAATGGAACACTTTCATCCACAGTATTTTTTGTTAAACCAATATTTACGCCCAACCGATGATTCCATACTATTAAAGGACGCTGTATTTAAATACATTTATGAGATTATTAATTCAATTATAATTATTAATTTTACTTCGTAATGTTTATGAAAATATACATTAGGTATACATGTTTGTTGTTTTTCTCGCGTGGCGTTGCCTTCCATGTTTTTCAGGGGTGATTGTAACCGAAGCGCATTGTATCTAAATCTCTCTTATTTTGTTCGCCTTCAGCAAATTCTGTCTCTGATTTACGTTAACGCTTTGTGCGATAGCTTTGTTTGTTTCCTCGTTTGTTTTAGTCCTTGGCTTTCATCCCCCGGTTAATTTTATGTTAAATCTGAGTGTCAGCAACCAGAACATGTCGACCCTGACCTGACTTAAAAAGCGTTACCTGGTAAAGAAACCTCTTACAGGTGTGCTTTTTGAAATGCATTGTACGTGCACTTAGATTAATTTAAGTGACAGATCGTCATAAATTTGTAAATAATTCCTAATATTTTAAATATGATTTTACTTATTACAATTTAATTTTCCATAACGTACTAATACGTTCTCTGTACCAGTAGAAATTTAAATTTTGTAGGTCATTGAAGATGGTACGGACGGAGTCATCTATAGCACTGAATATTGGAATTGTGACAGGCCTTTATATCAGAGGCGTAGCTAGGTAACCAAAGGCCCTGGTGCAAAAAAAAACTGGGGCCCTAACTAAACTGGCATCGTCACCGGCGGCGGTATCTTTAACTGCAATGATGATCAAATCTTCTTCAGTAGGCTTCTCAACCGGCACTGCAGTGGTCACATTATCTGAGTCACTATCAACAGAAATATTTGGGCCAAAACTACTTGTAGAAGGCTGACTAAAAAATTTGTCAATTTTTGGTAATTTTTGTTTACTATCATCTCTTTCCTGGCGTGTTGTTTGCGCTTAAACGCACCACTAGGTTTCTTTTTTTATGCATAATTTTAGTTCTCTTATTCTCTAATTTATGCAAAACAGGGAACAACCAACAACTAACAAGATTAACAAGAAACTGAAACGTAACGTAATGCTACGCTACAAAACGTCATTGGGGAATCCCCGGAAACACTGCACAAACAACAGAAAGAATACAGGGGAATTCCCCACAAGTTTCGAACAGAAGTTCGAAACTTGTTGGGAATTCCCCTGTATTCTTTAAAATGAGTTGCCATGATTAAAGTCGTGTTGCAACCTATTTTATTTACATTCCGAAAGTGGGAGAATTTTTCGCTAGTTCAATTTGAGGTTTGCTGGTCAGGGTCCGAGGGCCCCCTGAGCTTGGGGGCCCCGGTGCACGGCACCGCCTAGCACCACTTATAGCTACGCCACTGCTTTATATTCTGCATATTCACTGTAAGAATTTTGATTTTATAGATATTCAATATGATTTCCTTTACACGGCAAGGTAAAAGAAGACCGTTTATGTATGACCGCAATATTTGTTTGGTAAACTAATTATCTTCTGCAAATAATTAATAACATCTCGTTAAATTTGTTTTTTTTTTCAAAATGAGCACAAAATTTTAAATACGAAATTTAATTTTTTGTATTGTATGTTTAATCAAACATACGTAACAGGAAATTTTATATTCTAAATTTTGTTGCCCTTCCGAATTTAATTTAAAAAAATGAGAGAAGCTTTTCATCAGTTCAATTCTTCAAATTTAATTACGTTTTATATTTTTAAAATATTTTACATCAAAACGTCCCACAGACCCAACAATTAACACATGAGATCAGAATACTCCTAATACTCCTAATACTCCTTTGGCTGCGTTAGGTGTTTTAAACAGACAATAAATTGTAGAAATTCAAAAAATTCAGAAAATTTTTTCGAGTGGAATAGCGCCGTCTATATAATTTATACCTTACCTATTTACTGTCATCTTGAACTGTGCTTCGCGATTAGCACCTACTTGACATTAAACCATCAAAATAGAAATTCTGAATTTCCATATTTATTTAATCAATAAATTTCAGTTACAGTAATCGAAAATTTTAACTATTTTGTTTTTCGTTTTCGCTTAGGTAATAATTAACCAACAGTTATACCACGAGTCAAATGAAAAATAATCGAGTTATTAAATTACAACATGTTGCTGCATAGCATCAAGTGTTTGTTTTGCTTAATAAAACAAACATAGATTCCGCAACAAGTTATTCGTAATTGGAGTAATTTACCCCAATTATTTTTGGTGGTATCATTGAATTGTTTCACACATGAAATATCGCAATGTCAAAATAATTTAATTTTGAATGAAAGCTGATAAATAAAACAAATGCGTGACTTGCTTAAATTTGTATTACGATTATTTTATAAGGAGCAACAGTTATACCAGAAGTGAATTAAAACATAATCCAGTTACATTACGAATAACTTGTTACATGGCAACGGGTGTTTGTTTTGCTTACAAATGTTTCTCGTTTTGTAACTAAAACAAACACGACTTGCTTTGGATGAAGTTTAAGCAATTTAATTCGATTATTTTTCAATTCACGGGTGGTTAATGACACGAGCTTGCACTCGACGGCTTTTTTTGTCAAAAATTGTAAGAACGTCGAGTGCGACTGCTGAAAAGCAAAATTTTGCGAGACAATGTCCATCTAATTGATATCAAGACATTATAACTTGCATATTATTGGTACAGATTATTTCACAATTTAAAAACAAAGATATAATATTTTAAAAGTTTGATGTCGTTGCTACGATCCAGAAAGTGCGTTTTGGTTGCACAGTCGCTAAATGTTGCGAACCTAGCTTCGAATTTTCTTAGCTGAAAACACCAAGGTTCTATTTTCTTAGTTGAAAACGGGCCGGTTTTTAATTGAGAACGACTATACCACTCACCTTTCATTTAACCAATCACAAACTTGACCTTTCATAAAACGAACGAATCGCGTTTGTTTTATACTGATTAAACGGCATGGTGCTGTTTAAATAAGTGATTAAACCTACAGCAGCTTCGGATAATCACTCTTAAGTCTTAAATTGACGCGTTTAACACTGATGTGTACTGACTTTTGGGTATATTTATTATTATTTTAATACAGTTATTTATTGCTTCGGTCAGAAAAAAGTATCGTATATAATTATATGTATTATATGCGATGTCAACCAACATGAATCGCGAGTGTTCAAATTACAGTTTGAATCATTGACCCAAATTTTAGTGTACATCTATAATAAATATAACAATAACATGCTAATAATTATGCATTGAAAAACATAAAAATATATTTACACTTAAACTGTGTCTTGTTTGACAGGTTATATAAACTTAATTTTAGACGCAAATAATGTACATACCCTCAAAAACTTTATGAAAAACCACTTAACGGTTTTTCTTCAAAACGATCAATTTTTACAACAACACGTCACAGCAACAGTAAATAAAGACGTCAAAATAAAAAATTATATTTACAAAAGAGCGCCACTACAAAACGTCAAAAAATACTATGTAAGAACGCCGATTCCCGTGAACACCCGAACATTTCCGACTAGTTCAGTGTTACAAAAAAATGCATTAAAATTAGTGCGAATGGTATAGTCAAGAGGAATACGACTCGTGATACGATTTTTCATTGATAAAATTGTGGTGTAAGTTAACTCGTGCTAGTTAAGATTTGGGTAATTCCACTCCCGCCACGCTGTCGTGGAATTACCATCTTAACTAACACTCGTGAACTTACAACACAATTTTATCGAAAAATCGCAATCACTCATTGTATTATTTAGGAATGTTATTGGCACAAATATTATGAATTGTGGATTCTGGTTGGCTCCTTATAATAGCAACAAGGTAAAGAGGTTGAATTTTTATCTGTAGTAATTATACAAGAGATTTTTGTTTAAATGGATAAAAACTGTAATCAAAAATTGTAGAATTTTCCCTATTAAAGTTAATTAAATACCACTCGTGACAAATTTTTGTAAAGAATAACTCGTCTTTTCCATAGAATTTATTGCGAATTTCACTCAACAAAATCATGCGTTTTGACGCAACAAATTCCATGGAAACGACAAATCATTCTCAAAAAATTCTCAACACTTATGGTGTTACCTGTGATAATTTAACGACTTTAAATAAAATTCCGTTGCTTTTTCCGATTACGTTGATTACTTCTGCTTTAAAATCACTTAATTTTGGTATTATTTAAATCGTTTCTATAGTAAAAGGTAATTATCTATTGGTAAATCAACTTTAGAACGTCTTGATGCTATACTGCTTATTTTTATAATATAGGAGTTAAATTTTCCGATAAAACTGATTAATCCACCGCTTAAATTAACAAACGCATTGGTTTGTGTTATAGGAGTGTACTAAACTATGTTAATTTGAGTTTAAACTCAATGCAAGTTTACGTAAAATAAAAAGTAGGTATGTTTTTTTACACTATATATTTATTTTGCGTCGGCCTATATCTGCTGCAAAAGCTTAACATGGACGCGACACGACGCCTTGGATTTACTTTTGAAATCTAGTGGTATATTTACTAAAAATTGGTTGTTGATGACATAGAAAGTTGGTTGTTTTTTACCTGCCGTTGATGTTGTTAATTTACGGTACTTACACAGAATATCGGAATCAGAAATGAACCATGTCAAGGTACACTACTAGCTTGACGTACGCATTTCCATACCTGCTGACTAAATAATGCCTGCGTGTCGTACATTTTTATCAGATTATTTAGGTCGAATTGGTACTTTAGTAAAATATATTATTGCTGCACATTTCTTGGAATATGTCTTCGATTGTAGTATTTATATAAAATTATTTACAATTTTTAATTCTTCGGCTGGTTCCGTGTTTAACATGAAAATAAATATTGAAATCAGTAAGCCAGTGGGCCATTTTTATACTTTACTTCATACTTGTAAAACTACAAGATATTTATAAATTATTTTTCCAAAATTTTTACGGTTTTGATATTTGTAAATATAATTGGTATGTGAAGTTTAAAATTGTTTATATTTTTAAAAATGTAGCAATAACACTGTATAAAACCCTATTTTCAAAAAAAATATTCTAAATATACGAACATCCGTCAATGATTTACATTTTTAATTGTTTTCTTTTGGAGTCAGCCTTTTACAAATTATATACTAGATTTTTAATTTTCTGTATATTTTTAGTATTAGCCGAGTCGTGGTCTAAGAACTCAGCTTTTAGGAGGTAGTCGTTCAAATGTGTGCTTCTGTATGCAGTTTTGTTCCCCGAATAGAAATTTTGAGCGTTCCATTCAATAAACTGGTGGGTTTAGTTACTCATGACCGCCACTGGCTCAAATATATTTTAAACCAGTTGTGTTCGGTATCATAAGGGCCATAGTTACGGTCTACTTTCGAAGTATTTTCGAGATTATTTATTCTAACTTTAATTTTATATGCCAGGACCGTATAAATTTGGTTTACAACAAATTCATATTTCAGAATATAGATTTTCTAAGTAAGACTAACTTTATTATCATGCAGCTTCAGGGGCTGTAAAGGGATGTGAAGTAAACAACCCCAATAATTTAAACCTACTCCAACTCATTCAAGTTTAGCATTATTTTAAAGCTCTAGACCTCAACATTTAGAATAAAGAATAATAATCAATTTGTTAAGTTGTAGTGAAATTTGAAAGCACAGGATTGTAATAAATTAACATTAAATTTATTTTTTTATTCAATTTATTTTTTGAAATTTTATGTTTTATTATTTAAATAAATTTTATATTCACACTGAAATGCGTCGAATCGGCTGTATATTGTTTCTCATAGATTTAGTTCTAGAGGAATCTGCAGAAACTTCTCACTAACTGGCATTAAGTAAGGAATTCTAAACATCGAAAGTTCTTAAATGGACAAACGTTTGAAATTTTAAAGTAAATACATTTTTCTCGATAAAGAACCGGGGTAAGATGCGTCTGAAGTCGATGGTTGCCTGGTAATTTTTGAGGTTATTTTAAAGGTAGTTAGTTATTTATACAATTATCGGTTATGCCCATCACAGAAGGTATTTAGATTCTAAACAGTAAACATTTAATAGCCGTTGTCGTTGAAACTATTTACTTCTAATTCATCATAGCCGATGTAAGTGTCAGCTGTACCGTGAAACAGCCTATTATAATTCAATTTCTCGTTATTGAAGGAGTCAAATCGCCTGGAATTTTACGCAGACTTAGCTCACAGTGTCAAGAAACTTCGCCCAAGAAGGCGCAAGTATTTCAATGGGTTAACCGTTTTTAAAGTGATTGTGAAACTTTTCGTAAAAGTACGGAGAGAAAAGATTTACTGCAACAAAAATCTGCTGTCATTAAACTTGTTAAAGCTTTGGTCAATGTAAATCGCCGAATAACGGTCTCTGAAATAGTGGAAAAAGTCTGCGTAAAATTTCGTTAACGGTATATCTTAGCGCGAAATTAAATTTTACTAGGTACGATGAGTAATGTGCATAAAAAATAATAGCATAAGTCACTAAATTCACTAGGTCATTACGTAAATTCCGGTTTGGCCAGTTGCGTAACTAGGAATGGGGAATATACAGGCTGTACTACATTGCGTGTTAAATAGAGGGATATCGCTTATTTGAAGAGTCACGAAAACGGTTGAATTTAAGAAAAGTTGCCAAATTCTTTGCTCACATGATCTAAAAATAAAAAAGAGCTTTTAGATAATTTCTGAAAGAACTGAAAAACTCCCAACTTTTTCTTTTTTTACGAATGATATTTTAATTTTTCATTTTCCAAAGTTTATCGCTAACTTTTCATGTTTCACCAGGTTAATTTTGTTTTTAATGTTGCGTTAAAAAATTGTAATTATCCATTTTAAATAAATTAATATAAAAGTGATTTTATTTTTACAGTAATTATAAAAAAGTAGACCTCATCAAGGCTTGAACTCTTTTCACTTACGTAACAAATATTCTATCTCTGCACTACTAAGACAATCAATCAAATTGCAACCAGATATCGGTGCACTACTGTCTTGTCTATTATTAAATCATTTATTTAAAGCATGATTTTTAATGAATTTTCAAACACCGTGGCATAAAGTAATGTAAAAGAATGTTATCTTTCCATTTAGGGTTACCGAAAGTAATAATATTCTTTTAGGGATGTAATATAGAGCTCAAGTTTGCCTTGCTCATCGGCCATGTTCCACTTGATTTATATTTCACACTAAACAAAAAAAAATGTATAATATTAGGACAATACGTGTACAATATTTTTTCATAAACATTTGATGTAGACTATCATATACTACGGTATGTTTTTGAAAAGAGGTTCGGTATTAATTTTATTTTCAAATAAGTATCATACAACAAAGTTGTTTTACATTGTATATGCATTTCAGAATAAAATAACTGTCGATCTGTACCAAATTCTAAATCTAAGGTTAAATTAAATATTAATTAAAAATACAGCAGCAGCAGCTATTCCAAATAAATTTTCCTTATATCTCTGCAAAAAAACATTTAATTATATTGATTTATAATAACAGTTTACTAAAAATTATCCGGCAAATAGGAAATTAATTTTTTTGCAGTTTTGAAGCATTTATGGGTTAAGTAATATTAATTATAACTGTCAAAATTAATTAGTTGTAGATTTGTGAACTAAACAAAGACACTACTTTGGTTTTTCATGGCAAGAGTTAACCACAAATTTTAATGATCACCCAGTAATATATCCTAGACGAGACAACACACGACGAGATAAAACGAGACCAAGCCTTTATCTCGTCTTGTCTCGAGCGTCTAGATCAGGCATGGGCAACCTTTTGAGTAGCTGGGGCCAACTGAAGATCCATTTATGTATCGCGGGCCGTAAATGAGATAAAGAAAATCACTTTTTTGGAAAAATATTTTTAAAAAACGTAATCATCAAAAACAAATTCGACAAAATCAATATATTTTTAAAAATATAAAAATACAAAAAAGTATACAGAAATATATTCAACAAAAACAAATTTTTGCAAATATGAAAATTCAAAAAAGTATACATAATATTTCACTTTCGCATAAAGTCGGCGTAGTCCGCATTTTTCTCCCAAACAAAAAAAAATAATTCGTTACCGTCGTTTATTTGTATCAGTTTAAAATAATAAACTTCTCGCGGGCCGGATTCGTGTTTAAATGAAACATGTCTGGCGAGCCGGAAAAAAGAGGTTCGCGGGCCGGATACGGCCCGCGGGCCGTAGGTTGCCCATGCCTGGTCTAGATCTTTAAATCGAGACGAGGCGAGACAGGTCGTCTCGTCTCGCGGCAACACTGGTAATTTTGAATAATGTATCTCCGCGATTTTTTAAGACTTCCTGGGCTCATAGAACTGTTGATGATCTACCATTTGGTTGGTGTTCTAGTGCGCTAAATTCTCTGAGATACTTTTAATGATCTGTAAAAATTTGGACATGCTCGTTCATGTTATGAACGGCGAACGATAAAACATTTCTATTTATGTCAAATTGCTTTTATCAGTAGTAGTAAAGTCTGAACTTATTTTTAGATACCGTAATATGTAGGGAATTAATCTTCCTTTTTCCGGTATCTGGTATTCTTTAATATTCGGCAATCTTTTTCTGGAAAAAAAAGAGAAAACTTTAATTTCTTCTTTTTCTAACAAAGTCGGTCAGCTGTAATCTCGTGTATTGTAGTTTCAGAGCTAGACGTATGCGACTGAGTGGTTGAATCCGATGTGATGTTGAGTATTGTGATCGTATAGTAACTGTTGATACAAAAATACTTTTGAAATCATGAAAGGTAAAAGTTATGTAAAGTACGGCAAAGGATTGGGCCTATTTTTATGAAGTCGTAGGTACTTATAAGTTTGGCAAATCTGTAAAAGAATGTTACCACAACTGAAAATTTATTAAATTATGATTCATCTGATTGGCTTTAAAACATTTAAATTGTCAATCATTCATGCCATAACCAATGGTTTTTTTCTTATTGAAAACTACATTTTCTCAACATATTTAATCATATTTAAAAATAATATATTATGCAACGAATCTATAATGATAGCTATTAATACACGATGAGTTTTGGTCATTTAGAATGTATTATTCATTATATTCTCTTACTAACGATAACTCGTGTTATGAAAATTATCGTTGGTTTATTCTCGCTAAAACCAAGCAGTACATTCAACTCGTGCGTTCGTACTCGTTGAAACTACAGCTCGGTTTCAACTCGAAAACATCATGGATAAATATCATATTCATATCTCTTGTTATATTATGAGTGATAGATTGTATATATTATGAGTGATAGATTGTACATAATTCTAAATTTAAGTTTTCTTTGTTTTAGGTAAGTGCAGTTTTGGCGTCATCTACCTCTTGGACATCTCAGTTTTTACACAAGGTAGATAAACAATGCTCAGCTTGTTACTCGTCCGAAATACAATAAAATTGGAACTGACTATTTCACACCACTAAGTTTATTTTCACTCACAAAGGGTAAGAATATTTAGGATATTAGGCAGTCACTATTTATAAACTGTTTCAACTACATTTTCTTTATTATTAAGAGTACATTTTGTTTTATCGTAAATAAATGTAAAAATTAAAAAGAAAAATTTCGTACGTTGTTACAAATATAAACACCTACATCAATCAAATTACGCTAAACACTTATTAGAACACAATTAATTAATGACATCTAATAACACTATAAAATGTGTACACTTTTGTGATAACAAACGTAAGTTGTATATATTAGAAGCGTTTGAAATTTCCAAACATTTAAATTCTGTATCTTTAATGAATGAACAAATTGATGTCTTAAATTTACCGTTATTGGACGTTTTGGAATGAGAAACCAAGTGATCTGCAGACATAGGTTACCAAGATTCTGCTGTTCCTATAGCAATACTAACTATTACTTTTTAATATAACCTTTGATAATGGCATAGAAACATGTCGAAACACGTATCATAGGCTAAAAAAATAAATATTGTTGAAGTAATAAAGTATTTTTTATTCATACTCATGACTTTCAACGAAGTAAAGCTAGAACTTATCAATAAAATTTTTAATTCGTTTATTTTAACTTAATTTCCAGCATAGGTTGTGTTCTTTAATCACCTTATAAATCCCTCAAACAGGCGGTCCGATTTTGATGAAACTTGAAATGTGGGGTATATTAAAATCAACCGGAAAAATAAATTTAAAAAAGCTGAACGTGAAAGCTACACATAGTTTGCATGATTTATTTTCAAATACAAAATCATGGGACGAATATCCAAAAGCGGTACCAAGTTCTGGATTCTCTGATTTAGGGATAAAAAGGGCGAATTCTGCAAGAAAACGGTCGTACGGATTGTGAGCTTGTATGGAAACTTACGTTTGCACAATATTTTCCGGGATCTTAAAATATCAGTTTTATACTTTCCTATGGGCTTGAACTTGTATTATCTTGTACATTCTAATTGGAAGTTTTGCGATTATTCCGCTATCCCATTTTTTAAATTAATTTAATAATCCAGGAAGCAGAAAACCTACACTTCGCGTAAAATACACCTCGCCTCATTGCCCTGGGAAGAACTGAGTTATCTTGATAACTACGTCTCCAGGTCCCCCAGTACTGCAAGACAAAGCAAATACAGACTATAAGCATAAATAAGGCAACTTTTTGTCACCAGAATTTTTTGCATAATGTCGATTATTTTACAGTAATTTATTGATGAAGTTTTGACACCACTTTTCCCATGTTTTTGACAGCAACTGACCCGTTGCTCACGTGGTCTTTGTGACCTTAATCGTTTTGTAGATGTTTCCCTTAGGCTTACAATATGCTCTTGTCCCACTAACACAGCAAGCCTATCTAAGTTTACGCATAAGGGAAACATCATTACATGCAGGGTGTTAACGATATCGCGAACAAAAGTGATTTTTGTTATTCTACAACGTTTTGCAATGCATTAAGGTACATTAATTTTGCTCAGGTCCTCTTAGTTTTACCGGAAAAGACTTCTAAAGTTAAATATTAACATCTGTTATATCTTTTTTGTTACTGAAATTAACTAAGAATGGTTAGGTAGCCCTCAAGGCTTTGGCATTTTACTTATTTACATACCTACCTATTCTACCTACTTATTTTTTGATGCCAAAATACAATTTTTATCTGCGAATTGCGATACATAATGACAACACTGGTCCCTACAACAATCTTTTTTTTTTCCTTTTTTGTTCGCCAACAACGATAAATATAAGTTTTCTAGGAAGTAAATGGCTGACAGCGAAAATAAATTACAGCGCCTGCTACATCAATTCGTAACAGAATCAAAAAACTGGAACATGTAAGTATGTAAGGAAAAGACTAAGAGCATGGTCATTGCGAAAGACCCAGAAAGGTAAAACTTAAAAGTCGAAGGAACCGTAATAGAACAGGCAATGTCCTTTAAATATCTGGGGGTGGATATCTCAAACAGCCGAAATCTTGTTAAAGAAGTACATCAAACATATAAAAGCGCACAAATATCTGGATACCTAAGGAACGTCTACTGGAGGAATAAATATATGACCACCGAAAATAAAATTAAAATCTACAAAAGCGTTGTCAGGCCTACATACGTAGCAAACTAGAGCTGACACTAAAAGAATTAGACAGATGCTTAATACTACTGCAATGGCCGCGCTAAGAACAATAACTGGGCATAGTCTGAGAGAAAGAATATCCAACCACGAAATAAGGATAAAATGTAACATACAAGCGATCTCGAAGTTTACTAAAAGAAGAAGAAGGGAATGAAACGCGCATGTCGATAGAATGCAACCAGAACGACCACCCAAAAAAAAAGATGCAAATCTCACATAGAAAGCGTCAACCTGAACGATCACCAAACCGATGGGCAGAAAGCTGGGTCTCATTTTCACTAGAAACACCACCGAGAAGCAGAAATGATTAGTGTCGAGCATTAACAGGCGAAGTCTACAGAAAGAAGAAGAAGAAGGAAGTAAATACATAAAACACTTCTGAATCCATGATGGTGTTGTATAACAGTGTTGCCAAAATAACGCTTCTTTAAAGGTCATTTCCTCAAAAGCTGAACCTCGCAGGACAAAACAAAGTTGTTGTCATCAATCAGGATATGCAATTCTAGAAGATGCTAAGAGTCTTTTCCGCGATGTTAATGGACACTCTGTATACAAGGTGTTCGTAAACTACCCTGCAATATTGCAGGTGGTGTAAATTGAAGCAATTGGAGGGTCTTTTGCCATTTAGGTGATTTTTTTATTAATATAGTTTTTTTTTAAATTTGGGTTTTTGGTTGCTTGCATGCATAGTTTTCTCATAAATTAATATTGTAATTTAATTAAAACAATTTTAGAACTGCTAACATTAATATTTTTTAATAGAAAAACATCAAGGAGATCATGTGTAGATTAAAATAAAGCGGAATTATTTCCACAGCAACGTTACTTAGAAAATATGAAATTGTCATAAATTTGTTGGAAAGAGTGGGAGCATCTTTGTGCGTGCAGTGTAGTTTGAATAGCGGGTACTGGCAGTACCATGAACAACTCCTCTGAGCTTTGATCTCTGTACATTGCTGCGCTGAAGTTTTAAAATATCAAAATTTCACAATTTTTGCCAATTCTGTTATAAGTAGCAATAAGAAATAAATATATTTTTTCTGCATTAATACCAGCAGTCATTATCTATTTGTCCCTTAAAATTCCTGGATATTGTTGTGCAATGTTTTGCCGTGTACTTTACAAACAATTATTTAATTGCAACAATTTTTATATGCATTTATTTAAATCTAATTCAACCGAATGTTTGTTTGGCGTTTTTAAGTCCTTGAACTATGTAATATATTATGACTGTAAGAATTGCAAAAATTATATGATTTTATAATTTGGTAAACAATAAAAATCGAAGAAACGTTAAACTAGAAAATGTGTTTCAATTTTTGATGTTTGTTTCTAATTAAATTTGTTTCTCACACATTATTTGCTTTATAATAACAGAAGCACTCAGGAACTATAAGCTATCAATAATTGCGTAATTAAAGTACATATTGATGAGAATAATCTGCTGTTTGTGCAGGTGATTGAAGACTAACTTTTGTAGGCAACATCATCTGTAATCCATGTACGTAAATTCAAATTTCACATTCTACGCTATTATAATTTTCAAAGACCACGCTGTTTTAGAAACAATATTATTTACAGTACGAAAATTCCCTCAGGGCTATCAGCACGTAGACATAAACATAATTAGAATACAAGCTTAAACCGCTTTGGCACACAGGTACAACTTCCAAAAACAACAGTAAATTGAGAATTATCTGAATTACATATACATTACCTAAACGAGGAAAATGTATTTGCATAATTTCTTGTTGTTGCTTGGTACAAAAACAGTTATTTTTTTTCAGTAGTTTGTAGTTTATCTGTGCTTGTACATACATTTTATTTGAGAATTTTGCTTAATTTAATTTTGTTATAAACAAGTAATATCATTATACAAAACTGTTGAATATGTAGGGCCGCTGATTGTTATAGAGTTCTGCCAAATTTACAAGTGAATGTTTTTGTAGAATGCTTGCAATACCTCATGGGTAGGGGTGGAAAAAGTATCGATACTTACTGAAAGTATCGGTACTTTGGCCGGTATCGAGTATCGATACCAATATCCAAAAGTATCGAAAGTATCAAAAGAATCGAAGTATCGATAGTATTAAAGTAACGTAGTATCGAACTATCGAAAGTGTCGACCACTTCTGTCTCATTTTGGCAATAAAGGAAAGTAGCCAAAATATTGAATATCTTTAATAATAATTTGAAATTCTAAACGAAATCTCGGGGTTGTAACTTTCAATACTTTGAAACATTCGAAACTTTGATGCTTTTTGATACTTCGATATTTTCGATACCTCGATATTTTCGATACCTTCTATACTTTTGGTACTTAAGATACTTCGGTACATGTGATATTTCGATAGTTTTGATACTTCAATACTTAAGATACTTTCAATACTTCATACTTTCGATATACCGATACTTTTGTGTAGTATCGATACTCGATACGTATTTTGCGGTATCACCCAGCTTGTGGGAAACAAAGTGTAGAGGGAGCTAACAGTAATTGGAACTGTCTTTAAGCACTGACATCTAAAAACTTTTACTACTCCTAAACCCTCTAAATTTTAAATATTCAAGCTCTTTTGAATAAAGTTGTACAAATGATACTAATTACTTTAAAAAAAGATAGCTGACCAAAAACCATTTACGAAAAGTTTATATAAGCATGGATCCCAAAACGCTTTCTTACAAAGTTACAGCCTCCCGACAATGACAGTATAATCACGTTTTAATTATTATATCCCCCATAAATTGAGATATTTCATTCAAATTTAGTATAGCTGTT
The DNA here is from genome assembly GCA_958336395.1 of Ctenicera cuprea. Lineage (NCBI taxonomy): Eukaryota > Metazoa > Arthropoda > Insecta > Coleoptera > Elateridae > Ctenicera > Ctenicera cuprea. The sequence continues at coordinate 7,594,869 of OY284494.1, read as the reverse complement.
TTGCTATTAATGATAAAACATTTTCACTTGTTTTCGTCTAAATTTATTAACCAGGGGCGTGAATGGGAAGTTGTGCTTCACGTATTTATTTAACTTATTTTATTTCATACTGTCCACCGTACACTACTTTACGTCATTAATTTGAGTCCGGGAAAGGACACATTACAGTACTAGGCCGGGAAGTGTTGCCTCGCAACCTTTAGCCAATCACAAAACAAGAAAAATTTTCAAACATTTGGTTGCTATCGTTACTCTAAATAAGGCAACCAGATTATCCTTAATAATTTGCTTGATTTAAATATTATCCTTTATTTAAAAATTTAAAAAAGCGATACAGTATGAAATAAAATGTTGTACGTCACACGGCCGTGAGATGGTGTTACAATACCCGTCTTGAAATTACAGATTCGGCTCCTTCGTCGCCTCAACCGGAAACATCTCGACTCGTTACTGTAATAAGTCATCTCTCGGCCTTATAAATAACTATTTACGCACTCGAGGTTTTCTTACTTTTGATTTGAAAATGTCGATACGAAAATACAAAATTTTTTGTTGAAAGTCGCTAAATCTTATAGTTTTCGAGATATATTCAATTTTTCTAAAATAAGAGTTGCCGTAAAGGTCTCAGCGTTTCCTTAAGATAAGCAAACAGTTAATACAGATTTTGAGGGTCGGTTCCACAAATCATAACAAATAGGAGTTCTGATCAACAGGCCTATGTTCACAGGAGTGTTCCCTCTTTTCAAGGCTGTAACTTTGTAAGAAAGCTAATTCCGAGCCTATGTTCGTTGGAACTTTTCCACATCGATGCCCCTGCTTAAAGGATTTAATCAATATCGACTGAAAATATGAATAATCAACAGTAAAATATGCATAATAACTATATAAAATTTGAATTATAATACTCATTTTATCTTTTTTTATTTATTAATTGTTGATTATTAATAATTTTTTGCAGATAGATAGATTTCAGTTGATCTGCAGTAAATTTGAATTAATTAACCGCAAAAATTCGAACGCTTGAGTGGTATTCAACAAGATTATTTTATGAATACAAAATTAATCCAATAATGGCGGACTTTGTCTATCGTTGTTTATTAACGTAACCGTGAAGTAACTAGGCTTTGTCAAGGTAAACAACTGTAAATAACAGACACAAAAATTATTGATATTACCGGTCTAATTTTCATTTAACATGAATAAAATAATCGTACCAATACTGTATTTAATCTGACGTGCGTCAAACAAAATTTTCCGTTCATATACCCCTAAAGTTTTTTCACCTAGCCCACTTTGACAAACACTGCTATAGACTGATGATGACATTCTTAGGTCGATCTGTTGACCAACTTTGGCGTGTTTTGCATGTAGTAGCTTACAATGTCTGGAATCAGATATATCGGTGGATGTGTAGCATTGAAAATGCAGAGTGTTGAGTTAATAGGGAACATGCTTTTAGGGTAAGTTCTGCACTTAAAAAATAAACTTTGTATGTAAGAATGTCTGAAGAACTTTATTAAAGGACTCACACGCCCTTAACGTTGAAATTATTATTTTCCTCTTTCAATATTTTTCCACAACTAAAAAATAAACGATTCAAATTAGGTATAGGAGCTTGCTGCCATTGTGTTGTGTACAGAAATGGAAGAATTTTTATGGGTGATGACTGCTAGTAAATGTTAAAGCAGAATCAGGTAAATCAAGAGTAAAATCACAACCGGATTTACGGATTTCGTTTTTATCATATTTTAAATTTTGGAAACAATTTGTTGGTTTTTATCAGGTACCTTAATATAAACAGAGATAACAAAAACTCTGACGTCAGCATTTACTTGGTTCTGGTTTAACATTTACTAGCAGTTATTACCCATAAAAATTCTTCTATTTCTGTACACAACACAATGCCAGCAAGCTCCTATACCAAATTTGAATCGTTTATTTTTTAGTTGTGGAAAAATATTGAAAAAGGAAAATAATAATTTTAACGTTAAGGGCGTGTAAGTCCTTTAATAAAGTTTTTTAGACATTCTTAAGTATAAATTCGTACATTCTTACATTTAAAGTCATATTCAATTTGTAGTTCGATGTGCCGATTTGTGTCTATATTTCAGTCTTATTAAATCCACAGGTTTAATGTGAAGATTTATGTGAGGGAAATGGCGAAATGTATACCTGAAATAGGTACATCTTATAAATCTCTCCGAAACTACGTTTTAAATATTTATTGGATATGTATGAATAGTCGGTTTTTTAGAGCTACGTATAGCCTTCTGTGCGGGGCTTTTATGTGTTCGTGTAGAGTGTCGGGTATTACCGAGGAAAATGAGAAAATGGTAACTTTACACCGGCCTGGGTGCGTACTGCGTATGTTAGGAATCCGTCAAAATTGGGTGGTGGTGTTTCTGTGTTTGTCAGTCTGTGGATGTGTGCCTAGCCCATGTTTGCATTTAGTAGTAAAGTAAGTTTTTGAGCTTCCTACCAAATTACTTCTCTGATATCACTACTTGAGCAAATAGAAACGTGCAGTAACACATGTGCAAAATTTGATTGTAGAGAAATAGCATAAAATAATGCTATAGTAGACAGCGCGGATGGCAGCCATATACCGAAACTAAGACCACGTATGTGCGTACTTCTTACAGAAGGGTCGCAATTCATCCACTCTTACTTTTACAGCAAATCATATTCAGGTTACTCCGTAATAATAGAAAAAAATGTTTTTAAAAGCAAAACACAATTTTACAAACCATCTTCTGGTGCGCCATTAACCTCTAAAACCTAAGAATGACTAACTACGATGTGAATCCTCCTTTTTACTTTCCTTGACTTTCAGTATAGGAAATTATTTGACTTTATGAAAATTTTCGAGTTTGAACGAATTTTCTAAATCTAAAAGCGGAATCTGATTGAAGACCTTAAGACAACAGCGAATGTTGTTGTTCCAAACTATTAGCTTCAAAATTGTGGCTACTACAATTTTTTATCCAGTGCAGTGGTAAATATTGTGACTGCATAGAAATAGAAGCTGCTAAGCTTTAGTTAAGTTTGTCGTTAGATACTACGGTATTTTGCGGCCCCTACTGCAAAAAAAATGTATATGATATGATACCACATTGTTGTTCCATTATTGGCATTGTATTTGCTGCAACTAATACCTTGTTTTATATCATTATATATCTTATTCAATTGTTGCTTACTAAAAAATAAAATTTTGAGATAGTTCAAAATATTGTTTGGCGCCCCTAACTATTGTTGGCTCTAGATGCGTGCACCACTGCTCATGGGGATACACATTGTGGATAAACACTTTTGGGAATATAAAAAATAAACGTTATTAAAGTAAAGAAATATCCAGGGAAAAATACTTTGTTCATCTTTTTACACGCAACATTAAATCACCCTCTAGTCCAATCCCAAGCAAGAATCAACCCCGTTTTAAACACAACTTTCCGAACCAATCTGTGGTCCTTATTTAGTAAATATTATAAATAAGTCAATAATCATCCTCTTTAAGTAATCTACTCTATCTAATCTATGCCCGATTCAGGGCGTTGGCGACTTTTCTCCTATGTCTGTGGTGCACGGCGATAGCTGATTTGCACAGACAGACATAGGGGACCTACAGTTTAACGTGGGCTCCGAACCACGGGAAGTGCATGCACTTCTTCTCCACAGTGGTGAAAGGTCCACCTCGCTGGTTTCCCGTTGCCTTTCGATGGAGAACGACCAGGCCGGGAGTCGAACCCGGATAATATATAACGCCACCCTAAAAATATTTTTTTTTGAAATGTGTTTTTTTGTTTTTAGAGGATTGTTTCTTACAATGAAAAATTCAGACTGACAGAGTACAATTGTCGATGTGAATCAATCAGTGCCATACGGTATATTTTGCAATGCCCTATTGATTACTTACAGTTTTTGTTTTTCGCATTGCGTAACCCCAAACTGCCTTCCAGCGCTAAAGATGCTGGAAAGTATATCCCTATACCACTCCGAAAACTAAGTCTTAATGCGTATTGATTTTTGTTATTTGAATTATAAAAAATAGCCACGGCAAGCAGTTGAACGGATTTGAATTTTTTCCTTGTTTAAATATAAGAGTTATTTAAAGTACAAAGAACGTTTTATTGCACTTATGCAAAAATCAGTCGAACAATTACTATGGTAACTTCATGACAGATAACTTGAAGATGATAGCAAAATATATGTTAAAAAAAAATTTTCTGAACATGTTGTTTTATGGCTTTGTGAGCGAACGTAAGGCCTACATTCCTGACGTCATTTTTAGTAGAAAATGTCTAATAAACATGGATTCCGGAAACACTTCCTTACAGAGCTTTAATCACGCCTTAATTAATATTTCTGCCAAAAATTAAAATTAAAAGTTTTAAGAAGTATTATTAAACTAACAATTTTATGCACGTCATAGCAGTGAATTAGAAACTATCAATTACAATTTTTTTAAATCAATTGAAGTACAGCTGATTTCATATAAAAATAGGACAACTAATATTCCATAGTGTATATGATGTTTCTAAAATTATTGTTTTACTCGAATGTTAATTTCAAAAATTTGTTACAATTCATTGACTTATGTAAGTTACTTTTAAAAAATCCATGCCTGGTCAGTTAACTGTAATTGTAAAGGTCCGCATTTTGGCCATACTGGAAGATGGGTGGTCAATACGAGCAGTTGCTGCGGAATTTAATGTTAATAAAAATACAGTATTAGCAATAAAAAAGCGTTGGGAAGAGGAACAGACACTGAGCACAAAAGCAGGTACTGGCAGGGCAAGAGTTTCAACAGTGGAGGATGATAATGCCTTACTGAATAATTTAAGAGCAAATCCTTTTACAACAGTAAACGAAGCTGGCATAACAACACGTTTTCCTGGTTCTCGATCAACCATTTGTATTATTTGTTTCTAAATGTCATTCATGGCATTTGACATATTAAAATATAAATAAAAAAGCCAGTTTCACATGTTATTAAAAATGCAAAAATCGCTCTCAAGACTTGTCCTATTTTTATATGAAATCAACTGTACATTACTGTACTGTGAATTTGATCTTGAATTCAAATCTGTAATATAATATACAGGGTGTTCCATTTCCAATGAGAAAGTTTGGTTACATCTGGCGAAACAGCAAAAGTGCAAAAAAATTGAAGTAGATATCATGTAATGTAGTTTAATATGCATGTTAATTGTCTCGAATTTTATTGTTATCCTAATGAATAAAGAACGTAAAGACAGTGAGACTGCTTTCGTTGACACCTGGTTTATACTTATTTTTTAATTTAATGTGTAGAGCTTATACTCTCAAAGTTTGCACAAGTTTTTCTTAAGACGGCACTTAGATCATTGCAACTCCGTTTTTTTTTACAAAAATTGAATTATCTAGGAAAATTTCTGATTTTGCGATTTTTTTAATGTATCCTTGTAAGTTGGGTATTTAGTAAAAGTAAATATTTACTACAAGTATATTTAGAACAAAAGATTACCTGCCTCCTTTATATGAAACGCTTTTGGTGCACCTATTCAAATAAAAATAAGTATAATTTCTAACCTCAAGCCTATTGTGGGTATTGTGCTCACTGAAATGATCAAAATAGTTGAAGTAAACACGTGCCCTAAAATGCTTCTGAGGGGAGTAGGGCCTCCTGAACAGGGCGAATAAAATGTAAGTTTTAATTAATATCCCACACACCTTTTAAAACAAAATTATGAAATTTAGCATAAGGTTTAGTACTGGTATCTTACCAGTACTGAACCAGTGGTAAGTGCTATTATCTAACAGCATCTCAATAAAATTATTTAAACCGGAGGCATCCAAAATTGGGGAGCTGGTCCATTTTTATTTATTTTGTAATATTATTTTTGTTATGAGTTAGTAGTTGGTTATCTATTACCTCTAAGATTTCTGCATCCAAAGTTAAAAAATAAGTATGAACAACAAAAATGTTTTACCTCATTCTGAAACAGAAAAATTTTCAATTGGAGTTTTCTGGAAAATGTCGTCGTACAAAAAAAAACTACAATTTTTATGCATTTTTTAATATAGAATCACATTACAGATTCAAAATGGGAAAGAAAATTGAAAGTAACAAAAGTAATATTACAAAATAAATAAAGATGGGTCAGCTCCGCAGCGTCTCGTTTAAATAATTTTATTTGGATGCTTTAGGTTTCGATAGTAGACTTACTAGTAGTAAACCGTACGCCAAATGTCACTACTTTATATTAAAGGGTGTCTAAGGTCTTAATTATAACTTAAATTTCATTCGCCCCTTCTGGGGACCCTAGCTTAATTCAGAAACATTTTAAGACACGTGTTTACATGAACTTTTTTGATAATTTCAGTGAGTACAATAGGTCTATGTATAGCCAGCCGACTATTTTTGTTACACCTTGTATACTATTTGGTATGCATTTGAACATTGTACAGGGTGCCTGAATTGATAAAAGTACACAAAAACTGTATTCTTTAATTTTTTTTTTCTGCCAGAGCAACCGTTACAGATATATTTGACCTTAAATTGTTTCATGCGTGTAAACAAAATTGTAGTAAAAATTAAAATAACAAAAAAGGAAACGTACCACCACTTAAATTAGATTTTAGTAATAATTAATTTAAGATTCTTGAAAAATTAAAACTAGCAATTACCTACAATGAAAACTGTAAAACTTAACAGAAACCGATATCATAGAGTATTAGAAGCACGAAATATTTTAGTAAACCTGTTACAAACTAAAGTTCTTCATTTGCTTTCAAAAATCGCGGATCGGTTTGGCACGCTTAGTTAAGGGTTGGTCTGGCAAAAAAACAATAAATACTTTTATGTATTTTTGTTCAAACTAATCGAATCTTTAACCGGTTTTACCAAAAAAAAAAAATACAGATCTATATGTATCTCTGCCACTAATTCGTAAATGAGCTTCTTAAATCGGTGCAAATTAATTTTTCATCGCAAATTTCAAAGGTATAGCTTAAACAATTTGAAAGATATTGAAGAAAAGTTTTTCGCTAACTTCTATTTAAAAACGGTATAACTCTTAAATGAAGCGATTTTGTATAATAGGTAAGTTTAGTTAAATTGACATATTTTTACACCCAGAATCCATGGTATTATTTATGACTGCTTTTTTCAGAACATCCTATATATCTATAACACAGTTCGGTTGATTATTTTTCATAACCTACTGTTTTTTGGAGTAAATTTCTAACTTGTATTTTTTAAATGGAACACACTGTATATTTGTTGTTAAAATACTACATTAAATACCCTTGTAAGTAAGTATCACAAGTAAAAGGCTGCATTTAAATTAAACAAGATATTTTAATACTAGATTTGAAGATTGTCTGTGAACAACTAAGTTATTTTCAACAAATATTGAATTTATTCTTTGCGGTCTATAATATTACCTATCTCGTTTTAAAGCAACCGAATCTCGAATTTATTCACGAGTACTAAGAATATATTATTTAAGTTTAACTTTTTTTCTTATTGGTTATGCAATTTCCCAGAAGCACCTAATTTTTAAAACAATTGTTTTAATTATAAACTCCTAATAGAAATATGTAGCTTTATTTATTAAGCTCGCTACGTCATATAAAATAAACAAGTTGCCTCTAACATATACAGTGTGTCTACCTAAGTTGGCAGCATTTGGAAACTTTCTTATTATTAGTTTTAGGAAAAAAGTTATTCTTTATGAAAAGTTCTACATGGTCCGAAACCTAAAATGCAACTATCAGATGTCACATTTTCGTAGTCATATACGGGATTTGTCACAAAATATGAATTTTGCTCAAGAGTAAAATACCTTTATTTTTGACAATATCAAAAACTGTTATAAAGAAAAGTTATTTAGAATTGAAAACTAGGTTCAAATATGCAGTCATGCCTACCTATTGTTAAAAATATGATTTTGTAATTTTTCTCATTCTCTACCGTACAACAGTGATACATGCACTGCACATTGATATTAATACATTTCTAATTAAAGTTGCCATGACAGTGACACGTCTGTCATTGAACGTCTAATATTACTTTAAAATCCTAAATAAGTAAAAATGTCGGTGACATTGAGTTTGGAAGAAAAAATAGAAATTGTATTAATTGTGGGTGACAATTATAATACGTATCGGAAAGCAGCTGAAATATTTAATAACAGATATCCAGGCAAAAAGTACACAATATAACTGTAATGAAAACTATGAAAAAATTCAAAACATATGAAGATGTTAAAAATAAATTCAGTAACAAACGTCGAAAACTCTTTGCAAGTGAGGACACGACTTTAAATATAATGTTATCTACAGTAGAAAATCCTAAATATTCGCTGCGCAAAGGTTATCAAATTTTTAATGAATATAACAGGTAACTGTTTATCACTAAGATGTGCAAAATTGATATTTTCTGACAAACCCCGTATATGACTAAAAAATTTGACATCTGATGGTTGCATTTTAGGTTTTGGACCATGCAGAACATTTTATGAAGAATCACGTTTTTTCCTAAAACTAATAATAAAAAAGTTTTCCATATGCTGCCAACTGAAGTAGACACACTGTATAATGCCAATTTTGATATAACCCTGAGCTCGCTTTTGGCTACATGTAGGCTAATGGAAAGTAAATTTGTTTGCAGACTTCCTTAAAAAACAAAATTTCAGCAACTACGCAGTTCATGGTAAAAACGCTTTTCACAGTGCATATAAAATTAAGCTCCTTCGTAACTTTGATGGTTATTTATTAGAAATGTGAAAACTTGCAAAAAGTTCAAATTTTGTACAATTATTCGAAGCCGCTGCATTGAGCTATCCAGCGCGTTCCTCCCACCGCCATTTGCGACATTGAGTTTTTCAAATACCTGCATGCGTGGGGCTGACATGAAATGTCCGGACGCGTCGGTTGTTAGGGTAACGCATAGAGTTGCTACGCGTCTATGACGTCAACAGACGCTGCTCAAGGCGCGTCGCAGTATCCCGGGTCAGGGTTGTCTGCCAAACACAACGGCATATATCATACTAAGTTTGATGATTATTAATTTACATAAATTTCACGCAAAATTTAATGAAGCATTGAGTTACATACATACGCCTACGCCACAAAAGCTTCGTCTTAATATTTTGTCTCGAACCAAAATATGGTTGTACCTTTAGCAGTTAGATGTTGAGGTAACAATTCTATTGATATTCACCTTCCTAAACTTTAACAAAAATAAGTACGAAGAACAAGAAATTGTTTCATCCGTCCATGACCACCAAAACATAATATTACTCACCTCTCTGTTTGAAGTACAATTTTTTTTTCAAAATTCATTGAAGGTACTTCGACCTAGGTGCCTACGTTTAATACGTTGTGTATCTCCCAAGTGTCAATAAAGAAACAAAATAATTTTGTTTTTATGCCAATGCGCTAGTCTCTTCGTGGGACAAATATGATTGTTTTAAGTTTGGAAATTAATGCTCTTTTTAAAACAGTTTGAACTTAGTTACTCAGCAGTGATAAACTAACGCATCTGGTAACACTGTTAGTGTATGTAAATCCGGCATGCACTAACAATGTTGTCAGATATTGTTTCCCTGCTACAACAGGAAAAACATATTTGGTAACACTGTTGATGCCACAAATCAGGCCTTTACTCATCATAATGTGAAACAACAAAATTGCACGAAAAATTTGCAATTTACATACACTAACAGTGTTACCAGATACGTTATCCTGTTTGTTGCAGGAAAAGCATATCTGACAACACTGTTAGCCGATA